>CAXIWW010000817.1:7907500-10407500 GCA_964036315.1 Acanthosepion esculentum | reverse complement strand
GCTTGTAAGGCAGATGCCACAAATGAGCCAGGAGAAATCGGTTCGTAGCAGCCTGGGATAGGTTGTAAGGCAGTTGTAACAAAAGAGCCAGTATATGTCGATTTGTAGCGGCCAATTCGGCTTGTAGCAGGCTGATATTTCTTGTAAGGCAGTTTTCACAAAAGATACAAGAGATGTGGGTTTGTAGCAGCCTGAGATTGCTTGAAAGGCAGTTTTCACAAAATAGCCAAGAGAAGTTGGCTCGTAGCAGTCTGACATTGCTTGTAAGGCAGTTTTCACAAAAGAGCCAGGAGAATCCGGGTTGTTGCAGACTGAGATTGCTTGTAAGGCAGTTGCTGCAAAAGAGGCAGGAGAAATCGGCTTGTAGCAGCCTGAGATCCTTTTTAAGACAGTTTTCACAAATAGCCCGGAGAAGTGGGCCGATAGCAGCGGGAGATTGCTTGTAAGGGAGTTGTCAAAAAAGAGTCAGCAGGTGTAAGTTTGTAGAAGCCTGAGATTGCGTGTAAAGCCAGGGTAAACGGGCTCGTAGCTGCGTGGAATTGCTTGTAATGAAATTGGCACAAAAATCCAAGAGAATTGGGCTTGCTGCTGTGATTGCATGTAAGGCAGTTGCTACAAAAGAGCCAGGCGTATTCGGCTTGTAGAAGCCTGAGATTGCTTGTAAGGCAGTTTTCACAAGAGAGCCAAGAGCAGTCGGCTCGGAGCAGCCTGACATTGCTTGTATGGCAGTTGTCATAAAAGAGCCAGGAGAATTCGGTTTGTAGCAGCCTGAGATTGCTTGTAAGGCAGTTGCCTCAAAAAGCCTGGAGAAGTGGGATTGCTGCAGCCTGAGATTGCTTTTCAGGCAGTTGTCACAATAGAGCCAGGATAATTCGGCTTGTAGCAGCTTGAGATTGCTTGTAAGGCTGTTACCACAAAACAGCCAGGAGAAATCGTCACGTAGCCGCCTGGGATTGCTTTTTTAAGGCAATTGGCACAAAAAGTAATTGGCCTAGCGGCAGCCTGATATTGCTTGTAAGACAGTTCGCACAAAAGAGACAGTAGATGTCGATTTGTAGCGGCCTGAGATTGCTTGCAAGGCAGTTTCACAAAAGAGACAGGAGATGTGGGTTTGTAGCAGCCTGAGATTGATTGTAAGGCAGTTTTCACAAAAGAGGCATGAGAAGTCGGCTCGTAGCATCCTGATTTTGCTTGTAAGGCAGTTGTCTCAAGAGAGCCAGGAGAATTCGGCTTGTAGCAGCCTGAGATTGCTTTTCAGGCAGTTGTCACAATAGAGCCAGGATAATTCGGCTTTTAGCAGCTTGAGATTGCTTGTAAGGCAGTTACCACAAAACAGCCAGGAGAAATCGTCACGTAGCCGCCTGGGATTGCTTTTTTAAGGCAATTGGCACAAAAAGTAATTGGCCTAGCGGCAGCCTGATATTACTTGTAAGACAGTTCGCACAAAAGAGACAGTAGATGTCGATTTGTAGCAGCCTGAGTTTGCTTGTAATACAGTTGCCACAAAAGAGCCAGGATAAATCGGCTCGTTGGTGCCTGGGATTGCTTGTAAGGCAGTTTACACAAGAGAGCCAAGGGAAGTCGGCTCGGAGCAGCCTGACATTTCTTGTAAGGCAGTTGTCACAAAAGAGCCAGTAGAATTCGGCTTGTAGCAGCCTGAGGTTGCTTGTAATGCAGTCGCCACAAAAGAGCCTTGAGAAATCGCCTCGTAGCAGCCTGGGATTATTTTGTAAGGCAATTGGCAAAAAAGACAGGAACATTGGGCTTGCTGCAGCCTGACGTTGCTTGTAAGGCAGTTGTCACGAAAGAGCCAGGAGATCGATTTTTTAGCAGCCTGAGATTGCTTGTAATGCAGTTGTCTTAAAAGTGCCAGCAGGTGTAGGCTTGTAGAAGAATGAGATTGCTTGTAAGGCAATTTTCACAAATCTCCCAGGAGAACCGGCTCGTAGAATCCTATGTTTGCGTGTAAGGCACTTTCTACAAAAAGCCAGGAGAAATGGGATCGTAGCAGCCTGAGATTGCTTGTAAGACAGGTGTCACAAAAGAGCCAGGCGTATTCGGATTGTAGCAGCCTGAGATTGATTTTGCGCAGTTTTCACAGAAGAGCCAGCAGGTGTGGGCTTGTATCAGCCTGAGATTGCTTGTAAGGCAGTTTTCACAAAAGAGCCAGGAAATGCCGTTTTGTAGCAGCCTGAGATTGCTTGTAAGGGATTTTTCATTTGGTCAATTTATGTAGATCAAATTGTGTGCAATTATTTGATTTGTCTATATTTACAGGGATTTTTCATTTGCTCAGATAGTAAAAATATTTCTTTTACTGGAAAAAAGTTATAAACAAGTGAAATATGACTGATTTCCCAGTTTAGGTCCGCCTTACAATTTCCGCAAATGAGATAAGACAAGTCCCCATACCGTTGAATTACAACTCGACTCTATTCAAGGTGTCGAAAACATTTCGAATCGACTCTAATCAAGGTGTCGAAAAAACTTTTGTAATTATGGATAAGGCAAGAAATTCTCGACAATTGGACAGCAATATTTTGTGGATTCTATAAAAAGGCAAAATTGGAAATGCAGTCTTATTGTGCACACTGGAATTCGGACGCTGTAAATTGTCAGACGACTTACCGCGCACATGGTGAAAGCAGTACTTTTTACTATCTGAGTAAATGAAAAATCCATGTATACATAGACAAATCAAATAATTGCACACAATTTGATACCCATTTTGAAAATATTTCTTTTACTGTAAAAATTTATAAACAAGTTAAATATGACTGATTTCCCAGTTTAGGTCCGCATGATAATTTCCGCAAATGAGCTAATACAATTCCCCATACCTTTGAATTTCCACTCGACTCTAATCAAGGTGTCGAAAAAACATTTGTAATTATGAATAAGACAAGACATTCCCGAAAATTGGACACCAATATTTTGTGGATTCTATAAAAAGGCAAAATTAGAATTGCAGTCTTATTGTGCACACTGGAATTCGGACGCTGTAAATTGTCAGACGACATACCGCGCACATGGTGAAAGCTGTACTTTTTACATTCTGACCAAATGAAAAATCCCTGTATACATAGACAAATCAAATAATTGCAAACAATTTGATACCCATTTTGAAAATATTTCTTTTACTCGAAAAAAGTTATAAACAGGTGAAATATGACTGATTACCCAGTTTAAATCCGCATGACAATTTCCGCAAAGGAGCTAACACATGTCCCCATACCGTTTAATTTCGCCTCGACTCTATTCAAGGTGTCGAAAAAACTTTTGTGATTATGGATAAGGCAAGAAATTCCCGAGAATTGGACAGCAATATTTTGAGGATTCTATAAAAAAGAAAAATTAGAAATGGAGTCTTATTGTGCACACTGGAATTCGGACGCTATAAATTGTTAGACGACATACAGCGCACATGGTGAAAGCTGTACTTTTTACTATCTGAGCAAATGAAACATCCCTGTAAACATAGACAAATCAAATAATTGCACATAATTTGATACCCATGTTGAAAATATTTCTTTTACTGGAAAAAAGTTATAAACAAGTGAAATATGACTGATTTCCCAGTTTAGGGCCGCATGACAATTTCCGCAAATGAGCTAACACAAGTCCCCATACGCTTGAATTTCGCCTCGACTCTATTCAATGTGTCGAAAAAACTTTTGTAATTATGGATATGGTAAGAAATTCCCGACAATTGGACACCAGCAGATCAGAGGCCATGCTGCCTGACGTAGTCTAAAATCTTACATTGGACGCTCAAATATGGACCGGAAACCAACATATCAGAGGCCATGCTGCTGGACGTAGTTTATCTTTTTACATTAGACGCTCAAATATGCACCAGAAACCAAGAGATCAGAAACAGGGCTGCTGGACGTAGTGTATCATCTTACACAAGACGCTCAAATATGGACCGGAAGCCAACAGTTCGGAGGCCATACTGCTGGACGTAGTCTTAAATCTGACATTAAACGCTCAAATATGGACCCGAAACCAACAGATCAGACGCCATGTTGCTGGACGTAGTTTATCATTTTGCATTAGCCGCTCAAATATGCACCGGAAACCAAGAGATCAGAAACAGGGCTGCTGGACGTAGTGTATCATCTTACACAAGACGCTCAAATATGGACCGGAAGCCAACAGGTGGGAGGCCATGCTGCTGGTCGTAGTCTAAAATCTTACATTAGACGCTCAAATATGGACCGGAAACCAACCGATCAGAAGCCATGCTGCTGGACGTAGTTTATCTTTTTACATCAGACGCTCAAATATGAACCAGAAAACAACAGATCAGAATCACGGCTGCTGGACGTAGTGTATCATCTTACTCAAGACGCTCAAATATGGACCGGAAGCTAACAGGTCAGAGGCCATGCTGCAGGTCGTAGTCTAAAATCTTACATTAGACGCTGAAATATGGACCGGAAACCAACAGATCAGAGGCCATGCTGCTGGACGTAGTTTATCTTTTTACATTAGACGCTCAAATATGCACCGGAAACCAAGAGATCAGAAACAGGGCTGCTGGATGTTGTGTATCATCTAACACAAGACGCTCAAATATGGACCGGAAGCCAACAGGTCGGAGGCCATGCTGCTAGACGTAGCCTAATATCTTACATTAGACACTCAAATATGGACCGGAAACCAACAGATCAGAGGCCATGCTGCTGGACGTAGTTTATCTTTTTACATTAGACGCTCAAATATGCAACAGAAACCAAGAGATCCGAATCAAGGCTGCTGGACGTAGTGTATAATCTTACACAAGACGCTCAATTATGGACCGGAAGACAACAAGTCAAAGGCCATGCTGCTGGACGTAGTTTAAAATCTTACATTAGACGCACAAATATGGAGGGGAAACCAACAGATCAGATGCCATTCTGCTGGACGTAGTTTATCTGTTTATTTTATAAGCTCAAATATGTACAGAAACCAACAGATTAGAATCATGTCTGCTGGACGTAGTGTATCATTTTACACAAAACGCTCAAATATGGACCGGAAGCCAACAGGTCAGAGGGCATGCTGCTGCATGTATTCTAAATTCTTACATTAGATGCTCAAATATGAACCGGAAACCAATAGATCAGAGGCCATGCTGCTGGAGGTAGTTTATCTTTTTACATTTGACGCTCAAATATGCACCAAAACCCAACCGATAAGACTCATGGCTGCTGGACGTAGTGTATAATCTTACACAAGACGCTCAAATATGCATCAGAAACCAAGAGATCAGAAACAGGGCTGCTGGACGTAGTGTATCATCTTACACAAGACGCTCAAATATGGACCGGAAACCAACAGGTCAGAGGCAATGCTGCTGGCCGTCGTCTAAAATCTTACATTAGATGCTCAAATATGGAGAGGAAACCAACAGATCAGAGGCCATGCTGCTGGACGTAGTCTATCTTTTTACATTAGACGCTCAAAATATGCACCAGAAACCAACAGATCAGAATCATGGTTGCTGGACGTAGTGTATCATCTTACACAAGACGCTCAAATATGGACCGGAAGCCAACAGGTCAGAGGCAATGCTGCTGGGCGTAGTCTAAAATCTTACATTAGACGCTCAAATATGCACCAGAAACAAACAGATCAGAATCATGGCTGCTGGACGTACTGTATCATCTTACACAAGACGCTCAAATATGGACCGGAGGCCAACAGGTCAGAGGCCATTCTGCTGGACATAGTTTATCTTTTTACATTAGACGCTCAAATATGCACCAGAAACCAAGAGATCAGAAACAGGGCTGCTGGACGTAGTGTATCATCTTACACAAGACGCTAAAATATGGACCGGAAGCCAACAGATCAGAGGCCATGATGCTGGACGTAGTCTAATATATTTCATTAGACGCTCAAATATGGACCGGAAATCAACGGATCAGAGGCCATGCTGCTGGACGTAATTTATCTTTTTACATTAGACGCTCAAACATGCACCAGAAACCAACAGATCAGAATCATGGCTGCTGGACGTAGTGTATCATCTTACACAAGACGCTCAAATATGGACCGGAAGCCAACAGGTCAGTGACGATGCTGCTGGACGTAGTCTGAAATCTTACATTAGACGCTCAAATATGGACCGGAAACCAACAGATCAGAGGCCATGCTGCTGGTCGTAGTTTATCTTTTTACATTAGACGCTCAAATATGCACCAGAAACCAAGATATCAGAATCAGGTCTGCTGGATGTAGTGTATCATCTTACACAAGACGCTCAAATATGGCCCGGAAGCTAACAGGCCAGAGCCCATGCTGCTGGACGTAGTCTAAAATCTTACATTAGACGCTCAAAGATGGACCGGAAACTAACAGATCAGAGGCCATGCTGCTGGACGTAGTTTATCTTTTTACATTAGAAGCTCAAATATGTACCAGAAACCAAGAGATCAGAATCATGGCTGCTGGACGTAGTTTATCACCTTACACAAGACGCTCAGATATGGACCGGAAGCCAACAGTTCAGAGGACATGCTGCTGGACGTAGTCTAAATTCTTACATTAGACGCTCAAATATGGACCGGAAGCCAACAGATCAGCGGGCATGCTGCTGGACGTAGTCTCAAATCTTACATTAGACGCTCAAATATGGACCGGAAACCAACAGATCAGAGGCCATGCTGCTGGGCGTAGTTTATCATTTACATTAGACCCTCAAATATGTACAGAAACCAATAGATCAGAATCATTTCTGCTGGACGTAGTGTATCATCTCACACAAGACGCTAAAATATGGACCGGAAGCCCACAGGTCAGAGGCCATGCTGCTGCATGTAGTCTAAAATCTTATATTAGACGCTCAAATATGGTCCGGAAACCAACAGATCAGAGACCATGCTGCTTGACGTAGTTTATCTTTTTACATTAGACGCTCAAATATGCACCAGAAACCAAGAGATCAGAATTATGGCTGCTGGACGTAGTGTATCATCTTATACAAGACGCTCAAATATGGACCGGAAGCAAACAGGTCAGAGGCCATGCTGCTGCATGTAGTCTGAAATCTTACATTAGACGCTCAAATATGGACAGGAAACCAACAGATCAGATGCCATGCTGCTGGACGTAGTTTATCTTTTTACATTAGACGGTCAAATATGCACCAGAAACCAAGATATCAGAAACAGGGCTGCTGGACGTAGTGTATTATCTTACACAAGACGCTCAAATATGAACCGGAAGCCAACAGGTCAAAGGCCATGCTGCTGGACGTATTATAAAATCTTACATTAGACGCTCAAATATGGACCGGAAACCAACAGATCAGAGGCTATGCTGCTGGTCGTAGTTTATCTTTTTACATTAGACGCCCAAATATACACCAGAAACCAAGAGATCATAATCATGGCTGCTGGACGTAGTGTATCATCTTACACAAGACGCTCAAATATTGACCGGAAGCCAACAGGTCGGAGGCAATGCTGCTGAATGTCGTTTAAAATCTTACATTAGACGCTCAAATATGGACGGGAAACCAACAGATCAGGGGCCATGCTGCTGGATGTAGTTCATCTTTTTAAATTTGGACGATCAACATATGCACCAGAAACCAACAGATCAGAATCATGGCTGCTGGACGTAGTGTATCATCTTACACAAGACGCTAATATATGGACCGGAAGCCATCAGATCAGAGGCCATGCTGCTGAGCGTAGTCTTAAATCTTACATTAGACGCTCAAATATGGACCGGAAACCAACAGATCAGAGGCCATGCTGATGGACGTAGTTTATCTTTTTAAATTAGACGCTCAAAATATGCACCAGAAACCAACAGATCAGAATCATGGCTGCTGGACGTAGTGTATCATCTTACACAAGACGCTCAAATATGGACCGGAAGCCAACAGGTCAGAGGCCATGCTGCTGGACGTAGTCTAAAATCTTACATTAGACGCTCAAATATGGACCGGAAACCAACAGATCAGCGGCCATGCTGCTGGTCGTAGTTTATCTTTTTACATCAGACGCTCAAATATTCACCAGAAACCAACAGATCAGAATCATGGCTGCTGGACGTAGTGTATCATCTTACACAAGACGCTCAAATATGGACGGGGAAGCCAACAGGTCAGAGTCCATGCTGCTGGACGTAGTTTATATTTTTACATTAGACGCTCAAATATTCACCAGACACCAAGAGATCAGAAACAGGGCTGCTGGACGTAGTGTATCATCTCACACAAGACGCTCAAATATGGAGCGGAAGCCAACAGGTCAGAGGCCATGCTGCTGCATGTAGTCTAAAATCTTACATTAGACGCTCAAATATGGTCCGGAAACCAACTGATCAGAGGCCATGCTGCTGGACGTGGTTTATCACCTTGCACAAGACGCTCAAATATGGACCGGAAGCCAACAGGTCAGATGCCATGCTGCTGGACGTATTCTAAAACGTTACATTAGACGCTCAAATATGGACGGGAAACCAACAGATCAGAGGCGAAGCTGCTGGACGTAATTTACCTATTTACATTAGACGCTCAAATATGTACAGAAACCAATAGATCAGAATCATGTCTGCTGGACGTAGTGTATCATCTTACACAAGACGCTCAAATATGAACCGGAAGCCAACAGGTCAGATGCCATGTTGCTGGACGTAGTTTATCTTTTTACATTAGAAGCTCAAATATGCACCATAAACCAAGGTATCAGAATCATGACTGCTGGACGTAGTGTATCATCTTACATAAGACGCTCAAATATGGACCGGAAGCCAACAAGTCAGAGGCAATGCTGCTGGACGTAGTCTCAAATCTTACATTAGACGCTCAAATATCGACCGGAAACCAACAGATCAGAGGCCATGCTGCTGGGCGTAGTTTATCTTTTAACATCAGACACACAAATATGCACCAGAAACAAACAGATCAGAATCATGGCTGCTTGACGTAGTGTATCATCTTACACAAGACGCTCAAATATGGACCGGAATCTAAAATGTCTGAGGCTATGCTGCTGGACGTAGTTTATAATTTTACATTAGACGTTCAAATATGCACCAGAAACCAAGTGATCAGAAACAGGGCTGCTGGACGTAGTGTATCATCTTACACAAGACGCTCAAATATGGACCGGAAGCTAAAAGATCATATGCCATGCTGCTTGACGTATTCTAAAATCTTACATTAGACGCTCAAACATGGACGGGAAACCAACATATCAGAGGCCATGCTGCTGGAGGTAGTTTATCTATTTACATTAGACGCTCAAATATGTACAGAAACCAACAGATCAGAATAATGTCTGCTGGACGTAGTGTATCATCTTACACAAGACGCTCAAATATGGACCGGAAGCCAACAGTTCAGAGGCCATGCTGCTGCATGTAGTCCAAAATCTTACATTAGACTCTCAAATATGGTCCGGAAACCAAGTGATCAGAGGCCATGCTGCTGGACGTAGTTTATCTTTTTACATTAGACGTTCAAATATGCACCAGAAACCAAGAGATCAGAATCATGGCTGCTGGACGTAGTGTATCATCTTACACAAGACGCTCAAATATAGACCGGAAGCCCACAGGTCAGAGGCCATGCTGCTGGACGTATTCTAAAATCTTACATTAGACGCTAAAATATGGAACGGAAACCAACAGATCTTCGGCCATGCTGCTGGACGTAGTTTATCTTTTTACATTAGACGCTCAAATATGCACCAGAAACCAAGAGATCAGAAACAGGGCTGCTGGACGTAGTGTATCATCTTACACACGACGCTCAAATATGCACCAGAAACCAACAGATCAGAATCATGGCTGGTGGACTTAGTGTATCACCTTAGACAAGACGCTCAAATATGGACCGGAAGACAACAGGTCAGAGGCTATGCTGCTGGACGTCATGTAATATCTTACATTAGGGGCTCAAATATAGACCGGAAGCCAACAGATTAGAGGGCATGCTGCTGGTCGTAGTTTATCTTTTTACATTAGACGCTCAAATATGCACCAGAAACCAAGAGATCAGAACCATGGTTGGTGGACTTAGTGTATCATCTTACACAAGACGCTCAAATTTGGACCGGAAGCCAACAGGTCAGAGACCATGCTGCTGGTAGGAGTCTAAAATCTTACATTAGACGCTCAAATATGGACCGGAAACCAACAGATCAGAGGCCATGCTGCTGGTCGTAGTTTATCTTTTTACATTAGACGTTCAAATATGCACCATAAACCAACAGATCAGAATCATGGCTGCTGGACGTAGTGTATCATCTTACATAAGACGCTCAAATATGGAACGGAAGCCAACAAGTCAGAGGCAATGCTGCTGGACGTAGTCTCAAATCTTACATTAGACGCTCAAATATGGACCGGAAAACAACAGATCAGAGGCCATGCTGCTGGGCGTAGTTTATCTTTTAACATCAGACACACAAGTATGCACCTGAAACAAACAGATCAGAATCATGGCTGCTTGACGTAGTGTATCATCTTACACAAGACGCTCAAATATGGACCGGAATCTAAAATGTCTGAGGCCATGCTGCTGGGCGTAGTTTATCATTTTACATTAGACGTTAAAATATGCACCAGAAACCAAGTGATCAGAAACAGGGCTGCTGGACGTAGTGTATCATCTTACACAAGACGCTCAAATATGGACCGGAAGCTAAAAGATCATATGCCATGCTGCTTGACGTATTCTAAAATCTTACATTAGACGCTCAAACATGGACGGGAAACCAACATATCAGAGGCCATGCTGCTGGAGGTAGTTTATCTATTTACATTAGACGCCCAATATGTACAGAAACCAACAGATCAGAATAATGTCTGCTGGACGTAGTGTATCATCTTACACAAGACGCTCAAATATGGACCGGAAGCCAACAGGTCGGAGGCCATGCTGCTGCATGTAGTCCAAAATCTTACATTAGACTCTCAAATATGGTCCGGAAACCAAGTGATCAGAGGCCATGCTGCTGGACGTAGTTTATCTTTTTACATTAGACGCTCAAATATGCACCAGAAACCAAGAGATCAGAAACAGGGCTGCTGGACGTAGTGTATCATCTTACACACGACGCTCAAATATGCACCAGAAACCAACAGATCAGAATCATGGCTGGTGGACTTAGTGTATCATCTTAGACAAGACGCTCAAATATGGACCGGAAGACAACAGGTCAGAGGCCATGCTGCTGGACGTCATGTAATATCTTACATTAGGGGCTCAAATATAGACCGGAAGCCAACAGATCAGAGGCCATGCTGCTGGACGTAGTTTATCTTTTTACATTAGACGCTCAAATATGCACCAGAAACCAAGAGATCAGAACCATGGTTGGTGGACTTAGTGTATCAACTTACACAAGACGCTCAAATTTGGACCGGAAGCCAACAGGTCAGAGACCATGCTGCTGGTAGGAGTCTAAAATCTTACATTAGACGCTCAAATATGGACCGGAAACCAACAGATCAGAGGCCATGCTGCTGGTCGTAGTTTATCTTTTTACATTAGACGCCCAAATATGCACCATAAACCAACAGATCAGAATCATTGCTGCTGGACGTAGTGTATCATCTTACATAAGACGCTCAAATATGGACCGGAAGCCAACAAGTCACAGGCAATGCTGCTGGACGTAGTCTCAAATCTTACATTAGACGCTCAAATATGGACCGGAAACCAACAGATCAGAGGCCATGCTGCTGGGTGTAGTTTATCTTTTAACATCAGACGCTCAAATATGCACCAGAAACAAACAGATCAGAATCATGGCTGCTTGAGGTAGTGTATCATCTTACACAAGACGCTCAAATATGGACCGGAATCTAAAATGTCTGAGGCCATGCTGCTGGGCGTAGTTTATCATTTTACATTAGACGTTCAAATATGCACCAGAAACCAAGAGATCAGAAACAGGGCTGCTGGACGTAGTGTATCATCTTACACAAGACGCTCAAATATGGACCGGAAGCTAAAAGATCATATGCCATGCTGCTTGACCTATTCTAAAATCTTACATTAGACGCTCAAACATGGACGGGAAACCAACATATCAGAGGCCATGCTGCTGGACGTAGTTTATCTTTTTACATTAGACGCTCAAATATGCACCAGAAACCAAGAGATCAGAAACAGGGCTGCTGGACGTAGTGTATCATCTTACACAAGACGCTCAAATATGGACCGGAAACCAATAGATCAGAGGCCATGCTGATGGACGTAGTTTATATTTTTACATTAGAAGCTCAAATATGTACCAGAAACCAAGAGATCAGAATCATGGCTGCTGGACTTAGTTTATCAGCTTACACACGACGCTCATTTATGGACCGGGAGCTAACAGGTCAGAGGCCATGCTGCTGGACGTAGTTTATATTTCTACATTAGATGCTCAAATATGCACCAGAAAGCAAGAGATCATAAACAGGGCTGCTGGACCAAGTGTATCATCTTACACAAGACGCTCAATTATGGACCGGAAGCTAACAGGTCAGAGGCCATGCTGCTGGGCGTAGTCTAAAATCTTACATTAGACGCTCAAATATGCACCGGAAACAAACAGATCAGAGGCCATGCTGCCGGACGTAGTTTATATTTTTACATTAGAAGCTCAAATATGTACCTGAAACCAACAGATCAGAATCATGGCTGCTGGACGTAGTGTATCATCTTACACAAGACGCTCAAATATGGACCGGAAGCCAACAGATCACAGGCAATGCTGCTGCATGTAGTCTAAAATCTTACATTAGACGCTCAAATATGGACCGGAAACCAACAGATCAGAGGCCATGCTGCTGGACGTAGTTTATCTTTTTAAATTAGACGCTCAAATATGCACCAGACACCAACAGATCAGAAACAGGGCTGCTGGACGTAGTGTATCATCTTACACAAGACGCTCAAATAAGGACCGGAAGCCAACAGGTCAGAGGTCATGCTGCTGGACGTAGTCTAAAATCTTACATTAGACGCACAAATATGGACGGGAAACCAATAGATCAGATGCCATGCTGCTGGAGGTAGTTTATCTTTTTACATTAGAAGCTCAAATATGTACCAGAAACCAACAGATCAGAATCATGTCTGCTGGACGTAGTGTATCACCTTACACAAGACGCTCAAATATGGACCGGAAGCCAACAGCTCAGAGACCATGCTGCTGGTGGGAGTCTAAAATCTTACATTAGACGCTCAAATATGGTCCGGAAACCAACAGATCAGAGGCTGTGCTGCTGGTCGTAGTTTACCTTTTTACATTAGACGCTCAAAATATGGACCGGAAACCAACAGATCAGAGGCCATGCTGCTGGTCGTAGTTTATCTTTTTACATTAGACGCTCAAATATGCACCAGAAACCAACAGATCAGAATCATGGCTGCTGGACGTAGTGTATCATCTTACACAAAACGCTCAAATATGGACCGGAAACAAACAGATCTGAGGCCATGCTGCTGGCCGTAGTTTAAATTTTTACATTAGTCGCTCATATATGCACCAGAAACCAAGAGATCAGAAACAGGGATCCTAGACGTAGTGTATAATCTTACACGAGACGCTCAAATATGGACCGGAAGCCAACAGGTCGGAGGCCATGCTGCTGGACGTAGTCTAAAATCTTAAAATAGACGCTCAAATATAGACCGGAAACCAACAGATCAGAGGCCATGCTGCTGGTTGTACTTTATCTTTTTACATTAAACGCTCAAATATGCACCAGAAACCAAGAGATCAGAAACAGTGCTGCTGGACGTAGTGTATCATCTTACACAAGACCCTCAAATATGCACCAGAAACCAACAGATCAGAATCATGGCTGGTGGACTTAGTGTATCATCTTAGACAAGACGCTCAAATATGGACCGGAAGACAACAGGTCAGAGGCCATGCTGCTGGATGTCATGTAATATCTTACATTAGGGGCTCAAATATAGACCGGAAGCCAACAGATCAGAGGCCATGCTGCTGGACGTAGTTTATCTTTTTACATCAGACGCTCAAATATGCACCAGAAACCAACAGATCAGAACCATGGCTGGTGGACTTAGTGTATCATCTTACACAAGACGCTCAAATTTGGACCGGAAGCCAACAGGTCAGAGGCCAACCTCCTGGACGTAGTTTATCTTTTTATATTAGACGCTCAAATATGCACCAGAAACCAAGATATCAGAAACAGGGCTGCTGGACGTAGTGTATCATCTTGCACAAGACGCTCAAATATGGACCGGAAGCCAACAGGTCAGATGCCATGCTGTTCGACGTACTCTAAAATCTTACATTAGACGCTCATATATGGACCGGAAACCAACAGATCAAAGGCCATGCTGCTGGACGTAGTTTAAGTTTTTACATTAGACGCTCAAATATGCACCAGAATCCAACAGATCAGAATCATGGTTGCTGTACGTACTGTATCATCTTACACCAGAGGCTAAAATATGTACCGGAAGCCAACATGACAGAGGCCATGCTGCTGGACGTCATGTAAAATCTTACAGTAGCCGCTCAGTTCAGGTCCATATTTGAGCGTCTAATGTAAGATTTTAGACTACGACCAGCAGCATGGCCTCTGAACTCTTGGCTTCCGGTCCATATTTGAGTGTCTTATGCAAGATGATACACTTCGTCCAGCAGCCCTGTTTCTGATCTCTTGGTTTCTGGTGCATATTTGAGCGTCTAATGTAAAAAGATAAACTACGTCAAGCAGCATAGCTTATGATCTGTTGGTTACCGGTCCATATTTGAGCGTCCTATGTAAGATTTTAGACTACGTCCAGCAGCATGGCCTCTGACCTGTTGGCTTCTGGTCCATATTTGAGCGTCTTGTGTAACATGATAAACTACGTGCAGCAGCACTGTTTCTGATCTGTTGGTTTCTGGTGCATATTTGAGCGTCTAATTTAAAAAGATAAACTACTTCCAGCAGCATGGCCTCTTATCTGTTGGTTTCCGGTCCATATTTGAGCGTCTACTGTAAGATTTTACATGACGTCCAGCAGCATGGCCTCTCTCATGTTGGCTTCCGGTACATATTTTAGCCTCTGGTGTAAGATGATACAGTACGTACAGCAGCCATGATTCTGATCTGTTGGATTCTGGTACATATTTGAGCGTCTAATGTAAAAACTTAAACTACGTCCAGCAGCATGGCCTTTGATCTGTTGGTTTCCGGTCCATATATGAGCGTCTAATGTAAGATTTTAGAGTTCGTCGAACAGCATGGCATCTGATCTGTTGGCTTCCGGTCCATATTTGAGCGTCTTGTGCAAGATGATACACTACGTCCAGCAGCCCTGTTTCTGATATCTTGGTTTCTGGTGCATATTTGAGCGTCTAATATAAGAAGATAAACTACGTCCAGCAGGTTGGCCTCTGACCTGTTGGCTTCCGGTCCAAATTTGAGCGTCTTGTGTAAGATGATACACTAAGTCCACCAGCCATGATTCTGATCTCTTGGTTTCTGGTGCATATTTGAGCGTCTAATGTAAAAAGATAAAGTACAACCAGCAGCATGGCCTCTGATCTGTTGGTTTCCGGTCCATATTTTGAGCGTCTAATGTAAAAAGGTAAACTACGACCAGCAGCACAGCCTCTGATCTGTTGGTTTCCGGACCATATTTGAGCGTCTAATGTAAGATTTTAGATTCCCTCCAGCAGAATGGTCTCTGAGCTGTTGGCTTCCGGTCCATATTTGAGCGTCTTGTGTAAGGTCATACACTACGTCCAGCAGCCATGATTCTGATCTGTTTGTTTCTGGTACATATTTGAGCTTCTAATGTAAAAAGATAAACTACCTCCAGCAGCATGGCATCTGATCTATTGGTTTCCTTCCATATTTGTGCGTCTAATGTAAGATTTTAGACTACGTCCAGCAGCATGGCCTCTGACCTGTTGGCTTCCGGTCCTTATTTGAGCGTCTTGTGTAAGATGATACACTACGTCCAGCAGCCCAGTTTCTGATCTGTTGGTGTCTGGTGCATATTTGAGCGTCTAATTTAAAAAGATAAACTACGACCAGCAGCATGGCCTCTGCTCTGTTGGTTTCCGGTCCATATTTGAGCGTCTAATGTAAGATTTTAGACTACATGCAGCAGCATTGCCTGTGATCTGTTGGCTTCCGGTCCATATTTGAGCGTCTTGTGTAAGATGATACACTACGTCCAGCAGCCATGATTCTGATCTGTTGGTTTCTGGTACATATTTGAGCTTCTAATGTAAAAATAAAAACTACGTCCGGCAGCATGGCTTCTTATCTGTTGGTTTCCGGTGCATATTTGAGCGTCTAATGTAAGATTTTAGACTACGCCCAGCAGCATTGCCTCTGACCTGTTAGCTTCCGGTCCATATTTGAGCGTCTTGTGTAAGATGAAACACTTGGTCCAACAGCCCTGTTTCTGATCTCTTGCTTTCTGGTGCATATTTGAGCATCTAATGTAGAAATATAAACTACTTCCAGCAGAATGGCCTCTGACCTGTTGGCTTCCGGTCCATATTTGAGCGTCTTCTGTAAGATGATACACTACGTCCAGCAGCCCTGTTTCAGATCTGTTGGTTTCTGGTGCATATTTGAGCGTCTAATATAAAAAGATAAACTACGTCCAGCAGCATGGCCTCTGATCTGTTGGTTTCCGGTGCATATTTGAGCTTCTAATGTAAGATTTTAGACTACGCCCAGCAGCATGGCCTCTGACCTGTTAGCTTCCGGTCCATATTTGAGCGTCTTGTGTAAGATGATACACTACGTCCAGCAGCCCTGTTTCTGATCTCTTGCTTTCTGGTGCATATTTGAGCATCTAATGTAGAAATATAAACTACGTTCAGTAGCATGGCCTCTGATCTGTTAGTTTCCGGTCCATATTTGAGCGTCTAATGTAAGATTTTAGACTACATGCAGCAGCATTGCCTCTGATCTGTTGGTTTCCGGTCCATATTTGAGCGTCTTGTGTAAGATGATACACTACGTCCAGCAGCAATGATTCTGATCTCTTGGTTTCTGGTACATATTTGAGCTTCTAATGTAAAAATATAAACTACGTCCGGCAGCATGGCCTCTGAACTGTTGGTTTCCGGTCCATATTTGAGCGTCTAATGTAAGATTTCAGAATACGTCCAGCAGCATGGCCTCTGACCTGTTAGCTTCCGGTCCATATTTGAGCGTCGTGTGTAAGCTGATAAACTACGTCCAGCAGCCATGATTCTGATTTCTTGGTTTCTGGTACATATTTGAGCTTCTAATGTTAAAAGATAAACTACCTCCAGCAGCATGGCCTCTGATCTGTTTTTTTCCGGTCCATATTTGAGCGTCTAATGTAAGATATTAGACTACGTCCAGCAGCATAGCCTCTGACCTGTTAACTTCCGGTCAATATTTGAGCTTCTTATGTAAGATGATACACTACGTCCAGCAGCCCTGTTTATGATCTCTTGCTTTCTGGTGCATATTTGAGCGTCTAATGTAGAAATATAAACTACGTCCAGCAGCATGGCCTCTGATATGTTGGTTTCCCGTCCATATTTGAGCGTCTCATGTAAGATTTTAGACTACGTCCAGCAGCATGGCCTCTGACCTGTTGGCTTCCGGTCCATATTTGAGCGTCTTGTGTAAGATGATACACGACGCCCAGCAGCCATGATTCTGATCTGTTGGTTTCTGCTGCATATTTGAGCGTCTAATGTAAAAAGATAAACTACGTCTTGCAGCATGGCCTCTGATCCGTTGGTTTCGTGTCCATATTTGAGCGTCTAATGTAAGATTTTAGACTACGTCCAGCAGGATGGCCTCTGACCTGTTGGCTTCCGGTCCATATTTGAGCGTCTTGTGTAAGATGATACACTACGTCCAGCAGCCCTTATTCTGATCTCTTGGTTTCTGGTGCATATTTGAGCGTCTAATGTAAAAAGATATTTTACGACCAGCAGCATGGCCTCTGATCTGTTGGTTTCCGGTCCATATTTGAGCGTCTAATGTAACATTTTAGACTACGTCCAGCAGCATGTTATCTGACCTGTTGGCTTCCGGTCCAAATTTGAGCGTCTTGTGTAAGATGATACACTACGTCAAGCAGCCATGATTCTGATCTGTTGGTTTCTGGTGCATATTTGAGCGTCTAATGTAAAAAGATAAACCACGCCCAGCAGCATGGCCTCTGATCAGTTGGTTTCCGGTCCATATTTGAGCGTCTAATGTAAGATTTTAGACTACGTCCAGCAGCATGGCCTCTGACCTGTTAGTTTCCGGTCCATATTTGAGCGTCTTGTGTAAGATTTGAGAATACGTCCAGCAGCATGGTCTCTGACCTGTTGGCTTCCGGTCTGTATTTGAGCTTCTTGTGTAAGATGATACACTACATCCAGCAGACCTGATTCTGATATCTTGGTTTCTGGTGCATATTTGAGCGTCTAATGTAAAAAGATAAACTACGACCAGCAGCATGGCCTCTGATCTGTTGGTTTCCGGTCCATATTTGAGCGTCTAATGTAAGATTTTAGATTACGTCCCGCAGCAACTTCACTGACCTGTTGGCTTCCGATCCATATTTGAGCGTCTTGTGTAAGATGATACACTACGTCCAGCAGCCATGATTCTGATCTGTTGGTTTCTGGTGCATGTTTGAGCGTCTAATGTAAAAAGATAAACTACGTCCAGCAGCATGGCCTCTGATCTGTTGGTTTCCGGTCCATATTTGAGCGTATAATGTAAGATTTAAGTCTACGCTCAGCAGCATGGCCTCTGACCTGATGGCTTCCGGTCCATATATTAGCGTCTTGTGTAAGATGATACACTACGTACAGCAGCCATGATTCTGATCTGTTGGTTTCTGGTGCATATGTTGAGCGTCCAATTTAAAAAGATGAACTACGGCCAGCAGAATGGCCCCTGATCTGTTGGTTTCCCGTCCATATTTGAGCGTCTAATGTAAGATTTTAGACGACATTCAGCAGCATTGCCTCCGACCTGTTGGCTTCCGGTCCATATTTGAGCGTCTTGTGTAAGGTGATACACTACGTCCAGCAGCCATGATTATGATCCCTTGGTTTCTGGTGCATATTTGAGCGTCTAATGTAAAATGATAAACTACGACCAGCAGCATGGCCTCTGATCTGTTGGTTTCCGGTGCATATTTGAGCTTCTAATGTAAGATTTTAGACTACGCCCAGCAGCATGGCCTCTGACCTGTTAGCTTCCGGTCCATATTTGAGCGTCTTGTGTAAGATGATACACTACGTCCAGTAGCCCTGTTTCTGATCTCTTGCTTTCTGGTGCATATTTGAGCATCTAATGTAGAAATATAAACTACGTTCAGTAGCATGGCCTCTGATCTGTTAGTTTCCGGTCCATATTTGAGCGTCTAATGTAAGATTTTAGACTACATGCAGCAGCATTGCCTCTGATCTGTTGGTTTCCGGTCCATATTTGAGCGTCTTGTGTAAGATGATACACTACGTCCAGCAGCAATGATTCTGATCTCTTGGTTTCTGGTACATATTTGAGCTTCTAATGTAAAAATATAAACTACGTCCGGCAGCATGGCCTCTGAACTGTTGGTTTCCGGTCCATATTTGAGCGTCTAATGTAAGATTTCAGAACACGTCCAGCAGCATGGCCTCTGACCTGTTAGCTTCCGGTCCATATTTGAGCGTCGTGTGTAAGCTGATAAACTACGTCCAGCAGCCATGATTCTGATTTCTTGGTTTCTGGTACATATTTGAGCTTCTAATGTAAAAAGATAAACTACGTCCAGCAGCATGGCCTCTGATCTGTTTTTTTCCGGTCCATATTTGAGCGTCTAATGTAAGATATTAGACTACGTCCAGCAGCATGGCCTCTGACCTGTTAACTTCCGGTCAATATTTGAGCTTCTTATGTAAGATGATACACTACGTCCAGCAGCCCTGTTTATGATCTCTTGCTTTCTGGTGCATATTTGAGCGTCTAATGTAGAAATATAAACTACGTCCAGCAGCATGGCCTCTGATATGTTGGTTTCCCCTCCATATTTGAGCGTCTAATGTAAGATTTTAGACTACGTCCAGCAGCATGGCCTCTGACCTGTTGGCTTCCGGTGCATATTTGAGCGTCTTGTGTAAGATGATACACGACGCCCAGCAGCCATGATTCTGATCTGTTGGTTTCTGCTGCATATTTGAGCGTCTAATGTAAAAAGATAAACTACGTCTTGCAGCATGGCCTCTGATCCGTTGGTTTCGTGTCCATATTTGAGCGTCTAATGTAAGATTTTAGACTACGTCCAGCAGGATGGCCTCTGACCTGTTGGCTTCCGGTCCATATTTGAGCGTCTTGTGTAAGATGATACACTACGTCCAGCAGCCCTTATTCTGATCTCTTGGTTTCTGGTGCATATTTGAGCGTCTAATGTAAAAAGATATTTTACGACCAGCAGCATGGCCTCTGATCTGTTGGTTTCCGGTCCATATTTGAGCGTCTAATGTAAGATTTTAGACTACGTCCAGCAGCATGTTATCTGACCTGTTGGCTTCCGGTCCAAATTTGAGCGTCTTGTGTAAGATGATACACTACGTCAAGCAGCCATGATTCTGATCTGTTGGTTTCTGGTGCATATTTGAGCGTCTAATGTAAAAAGATAAACCACGCCCAGCAGCATGGCCTCTGATCAGTTGGTTTCCGGTCCATATTTGAGCGTCTAATGTAAGATTTTAGACTACGTCCAGCAGCATGGCCTCTGACCTGTTAGTTTCCGGTCCATATTTGAGCGTCTTGTGTAAGATTTGAGAATACGTCCAGCAGCATGGTCTCTGACCTGTTGGCTTCCGGTCTGTATTTGAGCTTCTTGTGTAAGATGATACACTACATCCAGCAGACCTGATTCTGATATCTTGGTTTCTGGTGCATATTTGAGCGTCTAATGTAAAAAGATAAACTACGACCAGCAGCATGGCCTCTGATCTGTTGGTTTCCGGTCCATATTTGAGCGTCTAATGTAAGATTTTAGACTACGTCCCGCAGCAACTTCACTGACCTGTTGGCTTCCGATCCATATTTGAGCGTCTTGTGTAAGATGATACACTACGTCCAGCAGACATGATTCTGATCTGTTGGTTTCTGGTGCATGTTTGAGCGTCTAATGTAAAAAGATAAACTACGTCCAGCAGCATGGCCTCTGATCTGTTGGTTTCCGGTCCATATTTGAGCGTATAATGTAAGATTTAAGTCTACGCTCAGCAGCATGGCCTCTGACCTGATGGCTTCCGGTCCATATATTAGCGTCTTGTGTAAGATGATACACTACGTACAGCAGCCATGATTCTGATCTGTTGGTTTCTGGTGTATATGTTGAGCGTCCAATTTAAAAAGATGAACTACGGCCAGCAGAATGGCCCCTGATCTGTTGGTTTCCCGTCCATATTTGAGCGTCTAATGTAAGATTTTAGACGACATTCAGCAGCATTGCCTCCGACCTGTTGGCTTCCGGTCCATATTTGAGCGTCTTGTGTAAGATGATACACTACGTCCAGCAGCCATGATTATGATCCCTTGGTTTCTGGTGCATATTTGAGCGTCTAATGTAAAATGATAAACTACGACCAGCAGCATGGCCTCTGATCTGTTGGTTTCCGTTCCATATATGAGCGTCTAATGTAAGATTTTAGACTACGTCCAGCAGCATGGCCTCTGACCTGTTGGCTTCCGGTTCATATTTGAGCGTCTTGTGTAAGATAATACATTACGTCCAGCAGCACTGTTTCAGATATCTTGGTTTCTGGTGCATATTTGAGCGTCTAATGTAAAAAGACAAACTACGTCAAGCAGCATGGCCTCTGATCTGTTGGTTTCCGGTCCATATTTGAACGTCTAATGTAAGATTTTAGACTACGTCCAGCAGCATGGCGTCTGACCTGTTAGCTTCCGGTCGATTATTTGAGCGTCTTGTGTAAGATGATACACGACGCCCAGCAGCCATGATTCTGATCTGTTGGTTTCTGCTGCATATTTGAGCGTCTAATGTAAAAAGATAAACTACGTCTTACAGCATGGCCTCTGATCCGTTGGTTTCGTGTCCATATTTGAGCGTCTAATGTAAGATTTTAGACTACGTCCAGCAGCATCGCCTCTGATCTGTTGGCTTCCGGTCCATATTTGAGCGTCTTGTGTAAGATGATACACTACGCCCAGCAGCCATGATTCTGATCTGTTGGTTTCTGGTGCATATTTGAGCGTCTAATGTAAAAAGATAAACTACGGCCAGCAGCATGGCCTCTGATCCGTTGATTTCCGGTCCATATTTAAGCGTCTAATGTAAGATTTTAGACTACGTCCAGCAGCATGGCCTCTGATCTGTTGGCTTCCGGTCCATATTTTAGCGTCTTGTGTAAGATGATACACTACGTCCAGCATCCCTGTTTCTGATCTCTTGGTTTCTGGTGCATATTTGAGCGTCTAATATAAAAAGATAAACTATGTCCAGCAGCATGGCCTCTAACCTGTTGGCCTCCGGTCCATATTTGAGCGTCTTGTGTAAGATGATAGACTACGTCCAGCAGCCATAGTTCTGATCTGTTTGTTTCTGGTGCATATTAGAGCGTCTAATGTGAAAAGTTAAACTACGTCCAGCAGCATGGCCTCTGATCTGTTGGTTTCCTGTCCATATCTGAGCGTCTAATATAAGATTTTAGACGACGTCCAGCAGCATTGCCTCTGTCCTGTTGGTTTCCGGTCCATATTTGAGCGTCTTGTGTAAGATGATACACTACGTCCAGCAGCCCTGTTTCTGATCTCTTGCTTTCTGATCTCTTGGTTTCTGATGCATATTTGAGCGTCTTGTGTAAGATTATACACTACGTCCAGCAGCCATGAGTCTTATCTGTTGATTTTTGGTGCATATTTGAGCGTCTAATGTAAAAAGATAAACTACGTCCAGCAGCATGGCCTCTGATCTGTTGGTTTCCGGTCCATATTTGAGCATCTAATGTAAGAATTTAGAATACATGCAGCAGCATGCCCTCTGACCTGTTGGCTTCCGGTCCATATTTGAGCGTTTTGTGTAAAATGATACACTACGTCCAGCAGACATGATTGTAATCTGTTCGTTTCTGTACATATTAGAGCGTATAAAATAAACAGATAAACTACGTTCAGCAGCATGTCATCTGATCTGTTGTTTTCCCGTCCATATTTGTGCGTCTAATGTAAGATTTTAGACTACGTCCAGCAGCATGGCCTCTGACCTGTTAGCTTCCGGTCCATATTTGAGCGTCTTGTGTAAGATGATACACTACGTCCAGCAGCCATGATTCTGATCTGTTGTTTTCTGGTTCATATTTGAGCGTCTAATGTAAAAAGATAAACTACGTCCAGCAGCATGGCTTCTGATCGGTTGGTTTCCGGTCCATATTTGAGCGTCTAATGTAAGATTTTAGACAACGTCCAGCAGCATGGCCTCTGACCTCTTGGCTTCCGGTCCATATTTGAGCGTCTTGTGTAAGATGATACACTAAGTCCAGCAGCCCTGTTTCTGATCTCTTGGTTTCTGGTGCATATTTGAGCGTCTAATGTAAAAAGATGAACTACGTCCAGCTGAATGGACTCTGATCTGTTGGTTCCCGGTCCATATATGAGCGTGTAATATAAGATTTTAGACTACGTCCAGCAGTATGGCCTCCGAACTGTTGGCTTCCGTTCCATATTTGAGCGTCTTGTGTAAGATGATACACTATGTCCAGCAGCCATGATTCTGATCTCTTGGTTTCTGGTCCATATCTGAGCGTCTAATGTAAAAAGATAAACTACGTCCAGCAGCATGGCCTCTCATATTTGAGCGTCCAATGTAAGATTTTAGACTACGTCAGGCAGCATGGCCTCTGATCTGCTGGTGTCCAATTGTCGGGAATTTCTTACCTTATCCATAATTACAAAAGTTTTTTCGACACATTGAATAGAGTCGAGGCGAAATTCAAGCGTATGGGGACTTGTGTTAGCCCCTTTGCGGAAATTGTCATGCGGCCCTAAACTGGGAAATCAGTCATATTTCACTTGTTTATAACTTTTTTCCAGTAAAAGAAATATTTTCAAAATGGGTATCAAATTATGTGCAATTATTTGATTTGTCTATGTTTACAGGGATTTTTCATTTGCTCAGATAGTAAAAAGTACAGCTTTCACCATGTGCGCGGTATGTCGTCTAACAATTTATAGCGTCCGAATTCCAGTGTGCACAATAAGACTCCATTTCTAATTTTTCTTTTTTATAGAATCCTCAAAATATTGCTGTCCAATTCTCGCGAATTTCTTGCCTTATCCATAATCACAAAAGTTTTTTCGACACCTTGAATAGAGTCGAGGCGAAATTAAACGGTATGGGGACATGTGTTAGCTCCTTTGCGGAAATTGTCATGCGGATTTAAACTGGGTAATCAGTCATATTTCACCTGTTTATAACTTTTTTCGAGTAAAAGAAATATTTTCAAAATGGGTATCAAATTGTTTGCAATTATTTGATTTGTCTATGTATACAGGGATTTTTCATTTGGTCAGAATGTAAAAAGTACAGCTTTCACCATGTGCGCGGTATGTCGTCTGACAATTTACAGCGTCCGAATTCCAGTGTGCACAATAAGACTGCAATTCTAATTTTGCCTTTTTATAGAATCCACAAAATATTGGTGTCCAATTGTCGGGAATTTCTTACCTTATCCATAATTACAAAAGTTTTTTCGACACCTTGATTAGATTCGAAGCCAAATTCAAAGGTATGGGGACCGTTGTTAGCTCATTTGCGGAAATTGTCATGCGGCCCTAAACTAAGAAATCAGTCATATTTCACTTGTTTATAACTTTTTTCCAGTAACAGAAATATTTTCAAAATGGTAATCAAATTGTGTGCAATTATTTGATTAGTCTATGTATACAGGGATTTTTCATTTGCTCAGATAGTAAAAAGTACAGTATTCACCATGTGCCCGTTATGTCGTCTGACAATTTACAGCGTCCGAATTCCAGTGTGCACAATAAGAATGCATTTGTAATTTTTCCTTTTTATACAATCCACAAAATATTGCTGTCCAATTGTCGAGAATTTCTTGCCTTATCCATAATTACAAAAGTTTTTTCGACACCTTGATTAGAGTCGAGTCGAAATTTTTTCGACACCTTGAATAGAGTCGAGTTGTAATTCAACGGTATGGGGACTTGTGTTATCTCATTTGCGGAAATCGTAAGGCGGACCTAAACTGGGAAATCAGTCATATTTCACTTGTTTATAACTTTTTTCCAGTAAAAGAAATATTTTTACTATCTGAGCAAATGAAAAATCATATATAGACAAATCAAATAATTGCACACAATTTGATCTACATAAATTGACCAAATGAAAAATCCCTTACAAGCAATCTCAGGCTGCTACAAAACGGCATTTCCTGGCTCTTTTGTGAAAACTGCCTTACAAGCAATCTCAGGCTGATACAAGCCCACACCTGCTGGCTCTTCTGTGAAAACTGCGCAAAATCAATCTCAGGCTGCTACAATCCGAATACGCCTGGCTCTTTTGTGACACCTGCCTTGCAAGCAATCTCAGGCCGCTACAAGTCGACATCTCCTGTCTCTTTTGTGACAACTGCCTTACAAGAAATCTCATGCTGCTTCAAGCCGAATTCTCCTGGCGCTTTTGTCACAACTGCCTTACAAGCAATGTCATGCGGCTACGAGCCGATTTCTCTTGGCTCTTATGTGAAAACTGCCTTACAAGTAATCTCAGGCTGCTACAAGCCGAATTCTTCTGGCGCTTTTGTGACAACTGCCTTACAAGCAATTTCAGACTGCCGCCAGGACAGTTCTCCTGACTTTTTATGCCAATTGACTTAAAAGCAATCCCAGGCGTCTACGTGCCGATTTCTCCTGGCTCTTTTGTGGTAACTGCCTTACAAGTAATCTCAGGCTGCAGCAATCCCAGTTCTCCTAGCTTTTTGTGCCAATTGCCTTACAAGCAGTTGCCACAAATGAGCCAGGAGAATTCGGCTCGTAGCCGCGTGGAATTGCTTGTAAGGCAATTGGCACAAAAAGCTAGGAGTATTGGGATTGCTGCAGCCTGAGATTGCTTGCAAGGCAGTTGTCACAATAGAACCAGGAGAATTCGGCTTGTAGTAGCCTGAGATTGCTTGTAAGGCAGTTACCGCAAAAGAGCCAGAAGAAATCGGCACGTAGCCGCCTGGGATTGCTTTTTCGGCAATTGGCACAAAAAGTCAGGAGAACAGTCCTGGCGGCAGACTGAGATTGTTTGTAAGGCAGTTGCCACAAAGAGCCAGGAGATGTCGATTTGTAGCAGCCTGGGATTGCTTGTAAGGCAATTTGCACAAAAGATCCAGGAGAATTCGTCTTGCAGCAGCCTGAGATTGCTTGTAAGGCTGTTGTCACAAAAGAGACAGGAGATGTCGATTTGTAGCGGCCTGAGATTGCTTGCAAGGCAGTTTCACAAAAGAGCCAGGCGTATTCGGCTTGTAGCAGGCTGAGATTGATTGTAAGGCATTTTTAAAAAAAGAGACAGGAGATGTCGTTTTGTAGCAGCCTGAGATTTCTCTTAAAGCAGTTTTCACAAAAGCGACAAGAGAAGTCGGCTCGTAGACGCCTGGGATTGCTTGTAAGGCAATTTGCGCAAAAGAGCCAGGAGAATTCCGCATGCATCAGCCAGAGATTGCTTGTAAGGCAGTTGCCACAAATGAGCCAGGAGAAATCGGCTTGTAGCCGCCTGGGATTGCTTGTAAGGCAATTGGCACAAAAAGCTAGGAGAACTGGGATTGCTGCAGCCTGAGATTACTTGTAAGGCTGTTGTCACAATAGAACCAGG
Organism: Acanthosepion esculentum; assembly: GCA_964036315.1. Classification (NCBI taxonomy): domain Eukaryota; kingdom Metazoa; phylum Mollusca; class Cephalopoda; order Sepiida; family Sepiidae; genus Acanthosepion; species Acanthosepion esculentum. Next base: position 10,380,688 of record CAXIWW010000817.1, on the reverse strand, counting down.
AGAATTCGGCTTGTAGCAGCCTGAGATTGCTTGTAAGGCAGTTACCACAAAAGAGCCAGGAGAAATCGGCACGTAGACGCCTGGGATTGCTTTTAGGTCAATTGGCATAAAAAGTCAGGAGAACTGTCCTGGCGGCAGTCTGAAATTGCTTGTAAGGCAGTTGTCACAAAAGCGCCAGGAGAATTCGGCTTGTAGCAGCCTGAGATTACTTGTAAGGCATTTTTCACATAAGAGCCAAGAGAAGTCGGCTCGTAGCCGCATGACATTGCTTGTAAGGCAGTTGTGACAAAAGCGCCAGGAGAATTCGGCTTGAAGCAGCATGAGATTTCTTGTAAGGCAGTTGTCACAAAAGAGACAGGAGATGTCGTTTTGTAGCGGCCTGAGATTGCTTGCAAGGCAGTTTCACAAAAGAGCCAGGCGTATTCGGCTTGTAGCAGCCTGTCTCTTGGGTGGGGGGTCGTCCGCATGGGACTTTCTGGAACTGGAGGTCGTTTGCTTGGGCCTTTCTGGGTCTGTCTCCTGGGTGGGGGGTCGTCTGAGTGGGACTTTCTGGGTCTGGGGTTCGTCTGCGTGGGACATTCTGGCACTGTCTCCTGGGTGGGGGCTCGTCTGCATGAGACTTTCTTGTACTGGAGGTCGTCTGCGTGGGACTTTCTTGGACAGTCTCCTGGGTGGGGGCTCCTCTGCATGGGACTTTCTGGGACAGGGGGTCGTCTGAGTCTGACTTTCTGGGATTGTCTCCTGGGTGGGGGATCGTCTGCGTTTGACTTTCTGGGACTGGGGGTCGTCTGCGTGGACTTTCTGGGAGTGTCTCCTGGGTGGGGGGTCGTCTGCGTGGGACATTCTGGGACTGTCTCCTGGGTGGGGGATCGTCTGCGTTTGACTTTCTGGGACTAAGGGGTCGTCTGCGTGGACTTTCTGGGAGTGTCTCCTGGGTGGGGGGTCGTCTGCGTGGGACATTCTGGGACTGTCTCCTGGGTGCGTGTCCGTCTGCGTTGGATTTTCTTGGACTGGGGGTCGTCTGCGTGGGACTTTCTGGGACTGTCTCCTGGGTGGGGGTCGTCTGCATGGGACTTCCTGGGTCGGGGGGTCGTCTGCGTGGGACTTTATGGGACTGTCTCCTGGGTGGGTGTCGTCTGCGTGGGACTTTCTGGGACTGTCTCCTTGGTGAGGGTCGTCTGGGTGGGACTTTCTTGGACTGGGGGCTCGTCTGCGTGTGACAAAATGGGACTGTCTCCTGGGTGGGGGGTCGTCTGCGTGGGACTTTCTGGGACTGTCTCCTGGTTGGGTGTTCTTCTGCGTGGCACTTTCTGTGACTGGGGTTCGTCTGCGTGGGTCTTGCTGGGGTTAGTCTCCTGTCTGGGGGTCGTCTGCGTGGGACTTTCTTCGACTGGGGCTCGTCTGCGTTGGACATTGTGGGACTATCTCCTGGGTGGGGGTCGTCTCCTTGGGATATCTGGGACTGTCTCCTGGGTGGGGTGTCGTCGGCATGGGACTTTCTGTGACTCGGGGTCGTCTGCGTGGGTCTTTCTTGGACTCTCTCCTGGGTGGGCGGTCTTCTGCGTGGGACTTTCTGGGACTGTCTCCTGGGTGGGGAGTCGTCTGCGTGGGACTTTCTGGGACTGGGGGTCGTCTGCGTGGGTCTTTCTGGGACTGTCTATTGGGAGGTGTTTCGTCTGCGTGGTAATTTCTGGGGCTGTCTCCTTGGTGGGGGGTGTCGTCTGCGTGGGACTTTCTGGGACTGTCTCATGGGTGGGGGGGTCGTCTGCATGGGACTTTCTGGGACTGTCTCCTGGGAGGTGTTTCGTCTGCGTGGGACTTTCTGGGGCTGTCTCCTTGGTGGGGGGGGTCGTCTGCATGGGTATTTCTGGGACAGTCTCCTGGGTGCGGTGTCGTCTGCGTGGGACTTTGTGGGACTGGGGGTCGTCTGCGTTGGAATTTCTGGGACTGCGGGTCGTCTGCGTGGGACTTTCTGGGACTGTCTCCTGGGTGGGGGTGTCGTCTGCGTGGGACTTTCTGGGACTGGGGGTCGTCTCCGTGTGTCATTCTGGGACTGTCTCCTGGGTGGGGGTTCGTCCCCCTGGGACTTTCTGGGACTAGTGTTCGTCTGCGTTGGACTTTCTTGGACTGGGGGTCGTCTGCTTGGGACTTTCTGGGAATGGGGGTCGTCTGCGTGGGACTTTCTGGGACTGTCTCGTGGGTGGGGCTCATCTGCGTTGGACTTTCTGGGAATGTCTCCTGGTGGGGGTCGTCTGCATGGGATTTTCTGGGACTGGGGGTTGTCTGCGTGGGACTTTCTGGGACTGTCTGCTGGAGGGGGTCGTCTGCGTGGGAATTTCTGGGACTGGGGGTCGTCTGCGTTGGACTTTCTGTGACTGGGGGCCGTCTACGAGGGACTTTCTGGGAGTGGGGGTCGTCTGCATGGGACTTTCTGGGACTGTCTCCTTCGTGGGGGTGGTCTTCATGGGACTTTCTTAGACTGGGGGTCGTCTGCGTGGGACATTCGGGGACTGTCTCCTGGGTGGGGTGAACGTCTGCGTGGAATTTTCTGTGACTGGGGGTCGTCTGCGTTGGACTTTCTGGGATTGTCTCTTGGTTGAGGGGCCGTCTGCGTGGGACTTTCTTGGATTGGGGTCGTCTGCGTGGGACTTTCTGGGACTGGGGGCCGTCTGCGTGGGACTTTCTGGGACTGTCTCCTGGGTGGGGGGTCGTCTGTTTGGGACTTTCTGAGAACTGTCTCCTGTGCCGTGTTTCGTCTGCGTGGGACTTTCTGGGACTGGGGGTCTTCTGCGTGTGACTTTGTCGGACTGGGGGTCGTCTGCGTGGGACTTTCTGGGACTGGGGGCCGTCTGCGTGGGACTTTCTGGGAATGTCTCCTGGGACTGTGGGTCGTCTGCATGGGACTTCCTGGGACTGGGTGTCTTCTGCGTGGGACTTTCTGGGAATGGGGGTCGTCTGCGTGGGACTTTCTGGGACTGTCTCCTGGGTGTGGGGTCATCTGCGTGGGATATCTGGGACTGTCACCTGGGTGGGGGGTCCTCTGCATGTGACTTTCTGGGACTGGGGATCGTCTGCGTGGGACTTTATGGGACTGTCTCCTGGGTGGGGGCTGGTCTGCGTGGGACTTTCTGCGACTGTCTCCTGGGTGGGTGTCATCTTTGGGACTTTCTGGGACTGGGGGTCGTCAGCGTTGGTCTGTCTGGGATTGTCTCCTGGGTGGGGGTCATCTGCGTGGGACTTTCTGGGACTGTGGGTCGTCTGCGTGTGACTTTCTGGGACTGTCTCCTGTGTGGGGGTTGTCTGCCTGGGACTTGCTGGGCCTGGGGGTCGTCTGCGTGGGACTTTCTGTGACTGGGGGCCGTCTGCGTGGGACTTTGTTGGACTGGGGGTCGTCTGCGTGGGATTTTCTGGGAATGGGGGTCGTCTGCGTGGGACTTTCTGGGACTGTCTCCTGGGTGGGGGGTCGTCTTTGGTACTTTCTGGGACTGGGGGTCGTCTGCGTCGGTCTTTCTGGGACTGTCTCCTGGGTGGGGGGTCGTCTGTGTGGGATTTTTCTGGGACTGGGGATCGTCTGGGTGGGTCTTTCTGGGACTGGGGGTCGTCTGCGTGGGACTTTCTTGGACTGGGGGTCGTCTGCGTGGGTCTTTCTGTGACTGTCTTCTGGGTGGGGGTTCTTCTGCGAGGGACTTTCTGGGACTGTCTCCTGGGTGGGGTTTCGTCTGCATGGGACTTTCTGGGACTGGGGGTCGTCTACGTGGATCTTTCTGGGACTCTCTCCTGGGTGTGGGGAAGTCTGCGTGGGACTTTCTGGGACTGTTTCCTGGGTGGGGACTCGTCTGCGTGGGACTTTCTTGGACTGGGGGTCGTCTGCGTGGGTCATTGTGGGACAGTCTCCTGGGTGCGGTGTTGTCTGCGTGGGACTTTGTGGAACTGGGGGTCGTCTGCGTGGGACATTCTGGGACTGGGGGTCATCTGCGTGGGACTTTCTGGGACTGTCTCCTTGGTGGGGGGTCGACTTTTTGGGACTTTCTGGGACTGCCTCCTGGGTGTGGGGTCGTCTGCGTGGGACTATCTGGGAATGGGGCTCGTCTGCGTTGGATTTTCTGGGACTGGGGGTCGTCTGCGTGGGACTTTCTGGGACTGTCTCCTGGGTGGTGGTTCGTCTCCGTGGGACTTTCTGGGACTGGGGTTCGTCTGCGTTGGACTTTCTGGGACTGGGGGTCGTCTGCGTGGGACTTTCTGGGACAGGGGGTCGTCTGCGTGGGACTTTCTGGGACTGTCTCCTGGGTGGGGCTCATCTGCGTGGGACTTTCTGGGAATGTCTCCTGGGTGGGGGTCGTCTACATGGGACTTTCTGGGACTGGGGGTCATCTGCGTGGGACTTTCTGGGACTGTCTCCTTGGTGGGGGTACGACTTTTTGGGACTTTCTGGGACTGCCTCCTGGGTGGGGCTCATCTGCGTGGGACTTTCTGGGAATGTCTCCTGGGTGGGGGTCGTCTGCATGGGACTTTCTGGGACTGGGGGTCGTCTGCGTGGGACTTTCTGGGACTGTCTGCTGGGTGGGGGTCGTCTGCGTTGGTGTCTCTGGGACTGGGAGTCGAGCGTTGCACTTTCTGTGACTGGGGGCCATCTACGAGGGACTTTCTGGGAGTGGGGGTCGTCGGCATTGGACTTTCTGGGACTGTCTCGTTGGTGGGGGTCGTCTTCATGGGACTTTCTTAGACTGGGGGTCGTCTGCGTGGGACATTCTGGGACTGTCTCCTGGGTGGGGGGAACGTCTGCGTCGGATTTTCTCTGACTTGGGGTCGACTGCGTGGGACTTTCTGGGACTGGGGGCCGTCTGCGTTGGACTTTCTGGGAGTGGGGGTCGTCTGCGTAGGACTTTCTGGGACTGGGCGCCTTCTGCGTGGGACTTACTGGGACTGTCTCCTGGGACTGGGGGTCGTCTGCGTTGGACTTCCTGGGACTGGGGGTCGTCTGCGTTGGACTTCCTGGGACTGGGGGTCGTCTTCGTGCGACTTTCTGGGACTGGGGGTCGTCTGCGTTGGACTTTCTGGGAGTGGGGGTCGTCTGCGTGGGACTTTCTGGGACTGTCTCCTGGGTGTGGGGTCGTCTGTTTGGGACTTTCTGAGAACTGTCTCCTGTGTGGGGTGTCGTCTGCGTGGGACTTTCTGGGACTGGGGTCTTCTGCGTGTGAGTTTGTCGGACTGGGGGTCGTCTGCGTGGGACTTTCTGGGACTGGGGGCCGTCTTCGTGGGACTTTCTGGGACTGTCTCCTTGGACTGTGGGTCGTCTGCGTTGGACTTGCTGGGACTGGGGGTCGTCTGCGTGGGACTTTCTGGGAATGGGGCTCGTCTGCGTGGGACTTTCTGGGACAGTCTCCTGGGTGGGGGTTCGTCTTTGGGACTTTCTGGGACTGGGGGTCGTCTACGTGGGACTTTCTGGGACTGTCTCCTGTGTGGGGGGTTGTCTGCCTTGGACTTGCTGGGACTGGGGGTCGTCTGCGTGGGACTTTCTGGGACTAGGGGCCGTCTGCGTGGGACTTTCTGGGAGTGGAGGTCGTCTGTGTGGGACTTTCTTGGACTGTCTCCTGGGTGCGAGGTCGATTGTTTGGGATTTTCTGGGACTGTCTCCTGGGTGGTGGGTCGTCTGCGTGGGACTTTCTGGGACTGGAGTCGTCTGCGTGGGACTTTCTGGGACTGTCTCCTGGGTCGCGGGTCGTCTGCGTGGGACTTGCTTGGACTGGAGGTCGTCTTCGTGGGAATTTCTGGGACAAGGGTGTCGTCTGCCTGGGACTTTCAGGGACTGGGGATCGTCTGCGTGGGATTTTCTGGGACTCGGGGTCGTCTGCGTGGGACTTTCTGGGACTGTCTGCAGGGTGGGGGTCGTCTGCGTGGGACTTTCTGGGACTGTCTCCTTGGTGGGGGGCCGTCTGCGTGGGACTTTCTGGGACTGTCTCCTGGGACTGGGGGTCGTCTGCGTGGAACTTTCTGGGACTGGGGGACGTCTACGTGGGACTTTCTGGGACTGTCTCCTGGTTGGGGGGTCGTCTGCCTGGGACTTTCTGGGACTGTCTCCTGGGTGGGGGTCGTCTGCATGGGACTTTCTGGGACTGTCTCTAAGGTGCGGGGTCGTCTGCGTGGGATATCTGGGACTGACACCTGGGTGGGGGGTCCTCTGCATGTGACTTTCTGGGACTGGGGATCGTCTGCGTGGGACTTTCTGGGACTGTCTCTTGGGTGGGAGCTCGTCTGCGTGGGACTTTCTGTGACTGTCTCCTGGGTGGGGGGTCGGCTTTGGGACTTTCTGGGACTGGGGGTCGTCTGCGTCGGTCTTTCTGGGAATCTCCCCTGGGTGTGAAGTCGTCTGCCTGGGACTTTCTGGGACTGTTTCCTGGGTGGGGACTCGTCTGCGTGGGACTTTCTTGGACTGGGGGTCGTCTGCGTGGGTCATTCTGGGACAGTCTCCTGGGTGCGGTGTTGTCTGCGTGGGACATTCTGGGACTGGGGTCGTCTGCGTGGGACTTTCTGGGACTGTCTCCTTGGTGGGGGTCGTCTTTTTGGGACTTTCTGGGACTGCCTCCTGGGTGTGGGATCGTCTGCGTGGGACTTTCTGGGAATGGGGCTCGTCTGCGTTGGATTTTCTTGGACTGGGGGTCGTCTGCGTGGGACTTTCTGGGACTGTCTTCTGGGTGGGGGTTCGTCTCCGTGGGACTTTCTGGGACTGGGGGTCGTCTCCATGGGTCTTTCTGGGACTGTCTCCTGGGTGGGGGTTCGTCTCCGTGGGACTTTCTGGGACTGGGGTTCGTCTGCGTTGGACTTTCTGGGACTGGGGGTCGTCTGCCTGGACTTTCTGGGACTGGGGGGGCTCTGCGTGGGACTTTCTGGGAATGTCTGCTGGGTGGGGGTCGTCTGCGTGGGAGTTTCTGGGACTGGGAGTCGTCTCCGTTGGACTTTCTGTGACTGGGGCCGTCTACGAGGGACTTTCTTGGAGTGGGGGTCGTCTGCATGGGACTTTCTGGGACTGTCTCCTTGGTGGGGGTCGTCTTCATGGGACTTTCTTAGACTGGGGGTCGTCTGCGTGGGACATTCTGGGACTGACTCCTGGGTGGGGGGAACGTCTGCGTCGGATTATCTGTGACTGGGGGTCGTCTGTGTGGGACTTTCTGGGACTGGGGGCCGTCTGCGTTGGACTTTCTGGGAGTGGGATTCGTCTGCGTGGGACTTTCTGGGACTGTCTCCTGGGTGGGCGCTCGTCAGTTTGGGACTTTCCGAGAAATGTCTCCTGTGTGGGGTGTCGTCTGCGTGGGACTTTCTGGAACTGGGGGTCTTCTGCGTGTGACTTTCTGGGACTGGGGGTCGTCTGCGTGGGTCTTTCTGGGACTGAGGGCCGTCTTCGTGGGACTTTCTGGGCCTGTCTCCTGGGACTGGGGGTCGTCTGCGTTGGACTTCCTGGGACTGGGGATCGTCTGCGTGGGACTTTCTGGGACTGGAGGTCGTCTGCGTGGGACTTTCTGGGACTGGGGGCCGTCTGCGTTGGACTTTCTGGGAGTGGGGGTCGTCTGCGTGGGACTTTCTGGCACTGTCTCCTGGATGGAGGGTCGTCTTTTTGGGACTTTCTGAGAACTGTCTCCTGTATGGGGTTTCGTCTGCGTGGGATTTTCTGGGACTGGTGTCTTCTGCGTGTGACTTTGTCGGACTGGGGGTCGTCTGTGTGGGACTTTCTGGGACTGGGGGCCGTCTGCGTGGGACTTTCTGGGACTGTCTCCTGGTTGGGGGGTCGTCTTCGTGGGACTTTCTGGGACTGTCTCCTGGGTGGGGGTCGTCTGCATGCGACTTCCTGAGACTGGGGGTCTTCTTCGTGGGACTTTCTGGGACTGTCTCCTGGGTGCAGGGTCGTCTGCTTGGGATATCTGGGACTGTCACCTGGGTGGGGGGTCCTCTGCATGTGACTTTCTGGGACTGGGGATCGTCTGCGTGGGACTTTCTTGGACTGTCTCCTGGGTGGGGGCTCGTCTGCGTGGGACTTTCTGGGACTGTCTCCTGGGTGGGTGGTCGTCTTTGGGACTTTCTGGTACTGGGGGTCGTCTGCGTCGGTCTTTCTGGGACTGTCTCCTGGGTGGTGGGTCGTCTGCGTGGGACTTGCTTGGACTGGAGGTCGTCTGCGTGGGACTTTCTGGGACAAGGGTGTCGTCTGCGTGGGACTTTCAGGGACTGGGGATCGTCCGCGTGGGACTTTCTTGGACTGGGGGTCGTCTGCGTGGGACTTTCTGGGACTGTCTGCAGGGTGGAGGTCGTCTGCGTTGGACTTTCTTGGAATGGGGGTCGTCTGCGTGGGACATTCTGTGACTGGGGGCCGTCTACGTGGGACTTTCTGGAAGTGGGGTCGTCTGCATGGGATTTTCTTGGACTGTCTCCTGGGTGGGGTCTCGTCTGCGTGGGACTTTCTGGGACTCTCTCCTGTGTGGGGGGTCGTCTGCTAGGGACTTTCTGGGAATGTCTCCTGGGTGGGGGTCTTCTGCATGGGAATTTCTTAGACTGGGGGTCGTCTGCGTGGGACATTCTGGGACTGTCTCCTGGGTGTGGGGCACGTCTGCGTGGGATTTTCTGTGACTGAGGGTCGTCTGCGTGGGACTTTCTGGGACTGGGTTTCGTCTGCGTGGGACTTTCTGAGACTGGGGCCGTCTGCGTGGGACTTTCTGGGAGTGAGGGTCGTCTTTGTGGGACTTTCTGGGACTGTCACCTGGGTGGGGGGTCTTCTGTTTGGGACATTCTTAGAACTGTCTCCTGGGTGGGGTGTCGTCTGCGTGGGACTTTCTGGGACTGGGGTTCGTCTGCGTGGGACTTTCTGGGACTGTCTCCTGGGTCGGGGGTCGTCTGCGTGGGACTTTCTGGGACTGTCTCCTGGGTGGGGGGTCGTCTGCGTGGGACTTTCTGGGACTGGGGGTCTTCTGCGTGGGACTTTCTGGGACTGTCTCCTGGGTGGGGGGTCGTCTGCGTGGGACTTTCTGGGATTAGGGGTCGTCTGCGTGGGACCTTCTGGGACTGGGGGTAGTCTGCGTGGGACTTTCTGGGACTGTCTTCTGGGTGGGGGTCGTCTGCGTGGGACTTCTGGGACTGGGGGTCGTCTGCGTGGGACTTTCTGGGACAGTCTCCTGGGTGCGCTGTCGTCTGCGTGGAACTTTCTGGGACTGGGGGTCGTCTGCGTGGGACTTTCTGGGTCTGTCTCCTGGGTGAGGGGTCATCTGCGTGGGACTTTCTGTGTCTGTCCCCTGGGTGGGAGGTCTTCTGCGTGGGACTTTCTTGGACTTGGGGTCGTCTGCGTGGGACTTTCTGGGACTGTCTCCTTGGTGGGAGGGTCGTCTGCGTTGGATATATGGGACTGTTTTCTGGGTGGGGAGTCGTCTGCGGTTGACTTTCTGGGACTGGGGGTCGTCTGCGTGGGACTTTCTGGGACTGGGGATCGTCTGCGTTGGACTTTCTGGGACTTGGATTCGTCTGAGTGGGTCTTTCTGGGACTGTCTTCTGGGTGAGGCGTATTCGGCTTGTAGCAGGCTGAGATTGCTTGTAAGGCAGTTTTGAAAAAAAGAGACAGGAGATGTCGTTTTGTAGCAGCCTAGATTGCTTTGAAGGCAGTTTTCACAAAAGAGCCAAGATACGTCGGCTCGTAGACGCCTGGGATTTCTTGTAAATCAATTTGCACAAAAGAGCCAGGAGAATTCGGCTTGCAGGAGCCTGAGATTTCTTGTAAGGCAGTTGTCACAAAAGAGACAGAATATGTCGATTTGTAGCGGCATGAGATTGCTTGCAAGGCAGTTCTCACAAAAGAGCCAGGCGTATTCGGCTTGTAGTTGCCTGAGATTGCTTGTAAGGCAGTTGTCACAAAAGAGTCAGGAGAAGTCGGCTCGTAGCAGCCTGATATTGCTTGTAAGGCAGTTGCCACAAAAGAGCCAAAAGAAATTGACTTGTCGCCGCCTGGGATTGCTTGTAAGGCAATTCGCACAAAAAGCCAGGAGAATTCATAATGCTGCTGCCTGAGAATGCTTGTAAGGCAGATGCCACAGATGAGCCTGGGGAAATCGGTTCGTAGCAACCTGAGATTGCTTGTATGGCAATTGGCAAAAAAAATCAGGAGAATTGGACTACCGGATGCCTGAGATTGCTTGTAAGGCAGTTGTCAAAAAAGAGCCAGGATATGTCGATTTATAGCGGCCTGAGATTCCTTGTAAAGCAGTTTCACAAAAGAGCAAGGCGTATTCGGCTTGTAGCAGGCTGAGATTGCTTGTAAGACAGTTTTTAAAAAAAGTGACTGTAGATGTCGTTTTGTAGCAGCGTGAGATTGCTTGTAAGGCAGTTGCCACAAATGAACCAGGAGAATTGGGTTTGCTGCAGCCTGAGATTGCTTGTAAGGCAGTTTCACAGAAGAGACAGGAGATGTCGTTTTGTAGCAGCCTGATATTACTTGTAACGCAGTTTTCCCAAAAGAGCCAAGAGAAGTCGGCTCGTAGCAGCCTCACATTGCTTGTAAGGCAGTTGTCACAAAAGCGCGAGGAGAAACCGACTTGTAGCAGCCTGAGATTTCTTGTAAGGCAGCTGTCACAAAAGAGCCAGGCGTATTCGGCTTGTAGCAGCCTGAGATTGCTTGTAAGGCAGTTACCACAAAAGAGACAGGAGAAATCGGCACGTAGCCGCCTGGGATTGCTTTTAAGGCAATTGGCACAAAAAGTCAGGAGAACTGTCCTGGCGGAAGACTGAGATTGCTTGTAAAGCAGTTGTCACAAAAGAGACAGGAGATGTCGGCTTGTAGAAGCCTGACATTGCTTGTAAGGCAGTTGTCACAAAAGCGCCAAGATAAGTCGGCTCGTAGCAGCCTGACATTGATTGTAAGGCAGTTGTCATAAAAGCGCCAGGAGAATTCGGCTTGTAGCAGCCTGAGATTTCTTGTAAGGCAGTTTCCACAAAAGCGCCAGGAGAAATCGGCTCGTAGACGCCTGGGATTGCTTGTAAGGCAATTTGCACAAAAAGGCAGGAGAATTCATATTGCTGCAGCCTGAGAATGCTTTTAAGGCAGATGACACAGATGAGCCAGGAGAAATCGGTTCGTAGCAGCCTGGGATTGGTTGTAAGGCAATTAGCACAAAAATAAGGAGAATTGGACTAGCGTCAGCCTGAGATTGCTTGTAAGGCAGTTGTCACAAAAGAACCAGTATATGTCGATTTGTAGCGGCCAATTCGGCTTGTAGCAGGCTGAGATTGCTTGTAAGGCAGTTTTCACAAAAGAGACAAGAGATGTGGGTTTGTAGAAGCATGAGATTGCTTGAAAGGCAGTTTTCACAAGAGAGCCAAGAGAAGTCGGCTCGGAGCAGCCTGACATTGCTTGTAAGGCAGTTGTCACAAAAGAGCCAGGAGAATTCGTCTTGTAGCAGCCTGAGATTGCTTGTAAGGCAGTTGCCACAAAAGAGCCAGAAGAAATCAGCCCGCATCAGCCTGGGATGGTTTGTAAGGCAATTGGCAAAAAGCCAGTAGAATTAGGCTTGCTGAACCCTGAGATTGCTTGTAAGGCCAGGCGTAGAAGGCTTGTAGCAGTCTGAGATTGCTTTTAAGGCATTTGTCACAAAAAAAAAGATGACGGCTCGTAGAAGCCTGAGATTGCTTTTAATCAGTTGTCACAAAAGAGCCAGGAGAATTCGGCTTGTAGCAGCCTGAGATTGCTTTTAAGGCAGTTGCCACAAAAGAGCCAGGTGAAATCCGCTAGTAGAGGCTGGGATGGCTTGTAAGGCAATTGGCACAAAAGAGCCAGGAGATCGGCTCGTAGCAGCCTGAGATTGCTTGTAAGGCAGTTGTCATAGAAGAGCCAGGCTCGTAGAAGCCTGAGATTGCTTGGAAGGCAGTTCGCAGAATAGAGGCAGGAGAAATCGTCTTGTAGCAACCTGAGATCCTTTGTAAGACAGTTTTCACAAATTGCCCGATGAAGTCGGCCCATAGCAACCTGAGATTGCTTGTAAGGCAGTTTTCACAGAGGAGCCAGCAGGTGTAGGCTCGTATTAGCCTGAGATCGTTGTAAGGCAGTTTTCACAAAAGAGCCAGGATATGTCGTTTTGTAGCAGCCTGAGACTGCTTGTAAGGCAGTTGCCACAAAAGAGCAAGGCGTATTCGGCTTGTAGCAGCCTGAGATTTCATGTAAGGCAGTTTTCACAAAAGTCTCAAGAGAAATCGGATCATAGCAGCCTGACATTGCTTGTAAGGGAGTTGTCACAAAAGAGCCAGTAGAATTCGTCTTGTAGCAGCCTGAGATTGCTTGTAAGGCAGTCGCCACAAAAGAGCCTTGAGAAATCGGCTCGTAGCAGCCTGGGATTATTTTGTAAGGCAATTTGCAAAAAAGCCAGGAACATTGGGCTTGCTGCAGCCTGAGATTGCTTGTAAGGCAGTTGTCACGAAAGACCCAGGAGATCGAATTTTTAGCAGCCTGAGATTGCTTGTAATGCAGTTGTCTTAAAAGTGCCAGCAGGTGTAGGCTTGTAGAAGAATGAGATTGCTTGTAAGGCAATTTTCACAAATCTCCCAGGAGAACCGGCTCGTAGAATCCTATGTTTGCGTGTAAGGCACTTTCTACAAAAAGCCAGGAGAAATGGGCTCGTAGCAGCCTGAGATTGCTTGTAAGGCAGGTGTCACAAAAGAGCCAGGCGTATTCGGATTGTAGCAGCCTGAGATTGATTGTAAGGCTGTTTTCACAAAATGAGCCAGCAGAATTGGGCTTCCTGCAGCCTGAGATTCGTTGTAAGGCAGTTGTCACAACAAGCCAGGAGAAATGGGCTCGTAGCTGCGTGGGATTGCTTGTAAGGCAAATGGCACAAAAAGCCAGGAGAATTAGCTTGCTGCAGCCTGAGATTGATTATAAGGCAGTTTTCACAAAAGAGTCAGGAGATGTCGATTTTTAGCAACCTGAGATTGCTTGTAAGGCAGTGGTCACAAAAGAGACAGGCGTAGTCAGCTTGTAGCAGCCAGAGATCGATTTTAGCGCAGTTTTCACAGAAAAGCCAGCAGGTGTGGGCTTGTATCAGCCTGAGATTGCTTGTAAGGCAGTTTTCACAAAAGAGCCAGGAAATGCCGTTTTGTAGCAGCAGATTTTTCATTTGGTCAGATAGTAATTGTTTACGACTTTATTCCAGTAAAAGAATTATTTTCAAAATCGGTATCAAATTGTGTGCAATTATTTGATTTGTCTATGTTTACATGGAATTTTCATTTGCTCAGATAGTAAAAAGTACAGCTTTCACCATGTGCGCCGTATGTCGTCTGACAATTTACAGCGTCCGAATTCCAGTGTGCACAATAAGACTGCATTTCTAATTTTTCCGTTTTATCGAATCCACAAAATATTGGCGTCCAATTGTCGGGAATTTCTTACCTTATCCATAATTACAAAAGTTTTTTCGACACCTTGAATAGAGTCGTGGCGAAATTCAACGGTTTGGGGACTTGTGTTAGCTCATTTGCGGAAATTGTTATGCGGCCCTAAACGGTCCACATTTGACCGTCTTTTTAGATTCCGTCAAGCAGCATGGACCTGTTGGCTTCCGGTCCTTATTTGAGCGTCTTGTGCAAGATGATACACTACGTCCAGGAGCCCTGTTTCTGATCACTTGGTTTCTGGTGCATATTTGAGCGTCTAATATAAAAAGATAAACTACGTCCAGCAGCATGGCCTCTGATCTGTTGGTTTCCGGTCCATATTTGAGAGTCTAATGTAAGATTTTAGACTACGTCCAGAAGCATCGCCTCTGACCTTTTGGCTTCCGGTCCATATTTGAGCCTCTTGTGTAAGATGATACACTACGTCCAGCAGCCCTGTTTCTGATCACTTGGTTTCTGGTGCATATTTCAGCGTCTAATGTAAAAAGATAAACTACGTACAGCAGCATGGCCTTTGATCTGTTGGTTTCCGGTCCATATTTGAGCGTCTAATGTAAGATTTTAGACTACGTCCAGCAGCATTGCCTCTGACCTGTTGGCTTTCGGTCCATATTTGAGCGTCTTGTGTAAGATGATACACTACGTCTAGCATCCCTGTTTCTGATCTCTTGGTTTCTGGTGCATATTTGGTGGTCTAATGTAAAAAGATGAACTACGACCAGCAGCATGGCGTCTGATCTGTTGGTTTCCGATCCATATTTGAGCGTCTAATGTAAGATTTTAGATTACGACCAGCAGCATGGCCTCTGACCTGTTGGCTTCCGGTTCATATTTGAGCGTCTTGTGTAAAATGATAAACTACGTCCAGCAGCCCTGTTTCTGATCTCTTGGTTTCTGGTGCATAATTGAGCGTCTAATGTAAAAAGATAAACTCCGTCAAGCATCATGGAATCTGATCTGTTGTTTTCCGGTCCATATTTGAGCGTCTCGTGTATGATGATACACTACGTGCACAAGCCCTGTTTCTGATCTGTTGGATTCTGGTGCATAATTGAGGGTCTAATGTAAACCCTCAATATCATGCTGCTGGTCTTTGATCTGTTGGTTTCCGGTCCATATTTGAGCGTCTTGTGCAAGATGATACACTACGTCCAGCAGCCCTGTTTCGGATCTCTTGGTTTCTGGTGCATATTTCAGCGTCTAATGTAAAAAGATAAACTACGTCCAGCAGCATGGCCTCTGATCTGTTGGTTTCCGCTCCATATTTGAGCCTCTAATATAAGATATTACATGATGTCCAGCAGCATGGACTCTGACCTGTTGGTTTCCGGTCCATATTTGAGCGTCTTGTGTAAGATGATACACTACGTCCAGCAGCCCTGTTTCTGATCTCTTGGTTTCTCGTGCATATTTGAGCGTCTAATTTAAAAAGATAAACTACGTCCAGCAGCATGACCTCTGATCTGTTGGTGTCCGCTCCATAATTGAGCCTCTAATGTAAGATATTACATGACGTCCAGCAGCATGGCCTCTGACCTGTTGGTTTCCGGTCCACATTTGAGCGTCTTGTGTAAGATGATACACTACGTCTAGCATCCCTGTTTCTGATCTCTTGGTTTCTGGTGCATATTTGAGCGTCTAATGTAAAAAGATAAACTACGTCCAGCAGCATAGCTTCTGATCTGTTGGTTTCCGTCCATATTTGAAAGTCTTATGTAAGATTTTAGACTACGTCCAGCAGCATGACCTCTGAACTGTTGGCTTCCGGTCCATATTTGAGCGTCTTGTGTAAGAGGATAAACTACGTCCAGCAGCCCTGTTTCTGATCTCTTGGTTTCTGGCGCGTATTTGAGCGTCTAATGTAAAAAGATAAACTACGTCCAGCAGCCTTGCCTCTGATCGGTTGGTTTCCGGTCCATATTTGAGCCTCTAATGTAAGATTTTTCATGATGTCCAGCAGCAGGGCCTCTGATCTTTTGGTTTCCCGTCGATATTTGTACGTCTAATGTAAGATTTTAGAATACGTCGAGCAGCATGGCCTCTGACCTGTTGGCTTCCAGTCCATATTTGTGCGTCTTGTGCAAGATGATACACTACGTCCAGCAGCCATGATTCTGATCTGTTGGTTGCTGGTGCATATTTGAGCGTATAATTTAAAACGATAAACTACCTCCAGCCGCATGGCCTCTGATCTGTTGGTTTCCGGTCCATATTTGAGCGTCTAATGTAAGATTTCAGAGTACGTCGAGAAGAATGGCCTCTGACCTGTTGGCTTCCGGTCCATATTTGAGCGTCTTGTGTAAGATTATACACTACGTCCAGCAGCCCTGTTTCTGATCTCATTTCTGGTGCATATTTGAGTGTCTAATTTAAAAAGATAAACTACATCCAGCAGCATGGCCTCTGATCTGTTGGTTTCCGGTCCCTATTTGAGCGTCTAATGTAAGATTTCAGAGTACGTCGAGAAGCATGGCCTTTGACCTGTTGGCTTCCGGTACATATTTGAACGTCTTGTGCAAGAGATTATACACTACGTCCAGCAGCCCTGTTTCTGATCTCTTTATTTCTGGTGCATATTTGAGCGTCTAATTTAAAAAGATAAACTACGTCCAGCAGCATGGCCTCTGATCTGTTGGTTTCCGCTCCATATTTGAGCCTCTAATATAAGATATTACATGATGTCCAGCAGCATGGACTCTGAATTGTTGGTTTCCGGTCCATATGTGAGCGTCTTGTGTAAGATGATACACTACGTCCAGCAGCCCTCTTTCTGATCTCTTGGTTTGTGGTGCATATTTGAGCGTCTAATGTAAAAAGATAAACTACGTCCAGCAGCATGGCCTCTGATCTGTTGGTTTGCGGTCCATATTTGAGCGTCTAATGTAAGATATTACATGACGTCCAGCAGCGTGGCCTCTGACTTGTTGGCTTCTGGTCCATATTTGAGCCTCTTGTGTAAGATGATACAGTACGTCCAGCAGCCATGATTCTGATCTGTTGGATTCTGGTGCATATTTGAGCGTCTAATGTAAAAAGATAAACTACGTCCAGCAGCATGGCCTCTGATCTGTTGGTTTCCGCTCCATATTTGAGCCTCTAATATAAGATATTACATGATGTCCAGCAGCATGGACTCTGACCTGTTGGTTTCCGGTCCATATTTGAGCGTCTTGTGTAAGATGATACACTACGTCCAGCAGCCCTGTTTCTGATCTCTTGGTTTCTGGTGCATATTTGAGCGTCTAATTTAAAAAGATAAACTACGCCCAGCAGCATGGCCTCTGATCTGTTGGTGTCCGCTCCATAATTGAGCCTCTAATGTAAGATATTACATGACGTCCAGCAGCATGGCCTCTGACCTGTTGGTTTCCGGTCCACATTTGAGCGTCTTGTGTAAGATGATACACTACGTCTAGCATCCCTGTTTCTGATCTCTTGGTTTCTGGTGCATATTTGAGCGTCTAATGTAAAAAGATAAACTACGTCCAGCAGCATAGCTTCTGATCTGTTGGTTTCCGTCCATATTTGAAAGTCTTATGTAAGATTTTAGACTACGTCCAGCAGCATGACCTCTGAACTGTTGGCTTCCGGTCCATATTTGAGCGTCTTGTGTAAGAGGATAAACTACGTCCAGCAGCCCTGTTTCTGATCTCTTGGTTTCTGGCACGTATTTGAGCGTCTAATGTAAAAAGATAAACTACTCCAGCAGCCTTGCCTCTGATCGGTTGGTTTCCGGTCCATATTTGAGCCTCTAATGTAAGATTTTTCATGATGTCCAGCAGCAGGGCCTCTGATCTGTTGGTTTCACGTCGATATTTGTACGTCTAATGTAAGATTTTAGAGTACGTCGAGCAGCATGGCCTCTGACCTGTTGGCTTCCAGTCCATATTTGTGCGTCTTGTGCAAGATGATACACTACGTCCAGCAGCCATGATTCTGATCTGTTGGTTGCTGGTGCATATTTGAGCGTATAATTTAAAACGATAAACTACCTCCAGCAGCATGGCCTCTTATCTGTTGGTTTCCGGTCCATATTTGAGCGTCCAATGTAAGATTTTAGACTACGTCCAGCTGCATGGCCTCTGACCTGTTGGCTTCCGGTCCATATTTGAGCGTCTTGTGTAAGATGATACACTAGGTCCAGCAGCAATTATTCTTATCTGTTGGTTTCTGGTGCATATTTTGAGCGTCTAATGTAAAAAGATAAACTACGTCCAGCAGCATGGCCTCTGATCTGTAGGTTTCCGGTCCATATTTGAGCGTCTAATGTAAGATTTTAGACTACGTCCAGCAGCATTGCCTCTGACCTGTTGGCTTCCGGTCCATATTTGAGCGTCTTGTGTAAGATGATACACTACGTCCAGCAGCCATGATTCTGATCTCTTGGTTTCCGGTCCATATTTTGAGCGTCTAATATAAAAAGATAAACTACGACCAGCAGCACAGCCTCTGATCTGTTGGTTTCCGATCCATATTTGAGCGTCTAAATGTAAGATTTTAGAGTACGTCCAGCAGCATAGTCTCTGACCTGTTGGATTTCGGTCCATATTTGAGCGTCTTGTGTAAGGTGATACACTACGTCCAGCAGCCATGATTCTGATCTGTTGGTTTCTGGTACATATTTGAGCTTCTAATGTAAAAAGATAAACTACGACCAGCAGCATGGCCTCTGACCTGTTGGTTTCCCGTCCATATTTGAGCGTCTAATGTAAGATTTTAGACTACGTCCAGCCACATGGCCTCTGACCTGTTGGCTTCCGGTCCATATTTGAGCGTTTTGTGTAGATGATACACTACGTCCAGCAGCACTGTTTCTGATCTCTTGGTTTCTGGTGCATATTTGAGCGTCTAATATAAAAAGATAAACTACACCCTGCAGCATGGCCTCAGAATTGTTGGTTTCCGTTCCACATTTGAGCGTCTAACGTAAGATTTTAGCATATATCCAGCAGCATGCCCTCTGACCTGTAGGCTTCCGGTCCATATTAGAGTGTCTTCTGTAAGATGATACACTACGTCCAGCAGCCATGATTCTGATCTATTGGTTTCTGGTGCATATTTGAGCGTCTAATGTAAAAAGATAAACTACGTCCAGCAGCATGGCCTCAGAACTGTTGGTTTCCGTTCCATATTTGAGCATCTAATGTAAGATTTTAGACTACGCCCAGCAGCATGGCCTCTGACCTGTTGACTTCCGGTCCATATTTGAGCGTCTTGTGTAAGATGATACACTACGTCCAGCAGCAATGATTCTGATCTCTTGGTTTCTGGTGCATATTTTGAGCGTCTAATGTAAAAAGATAAACTACGACCAGCAGCATGGCCTCTGACCTGTAGTTTTCCGGTCATATTTGAGCGTCTAATGTAAGATTTTAGACTACGTCCAGCAGCATTGACTCTGACCTGTTGACTTCCGGTCCATATTTGAGCGTCTTGTGTAAGATGATACACTACGTCCAGCAGCAATGATTCTGATCTCTTGGTTTCTGGTGCATATTTTGAGCGTCTAATGTAAAAAGATAAACTACGACCAGCAGCATGGCCTCTGACCTGTAGTTTTCCGGTCATATTTGAGCGTCTAATGTAAGATTTTAGACTACGTCCAGCAGCATTGACTCTGACCTGTTGGCTTCCGGTCCATATTTGAGCGTCTTGTGTAAGATGATGCACTACGCCCAGCAGCATGGCCTCTGATCTGTTGGTTTCCGGTCCATATTTGAGCGTCTAATGTAAGATTTTAGACTACGTCCAGCAGCATGGCCTCTGACCTGTTGGCTTCCGGTCCATATTTGAGGGTTTTGTGTAAAATGATACACTACTTCCAGCAGCCCTGTTTCTGATATCTTGGATTCTGGTGCATATTTGAGCGTCTAATGTAAAAAGATAAACTACGACCAGCAGCATGGCCTCTGATCTGTTGGTTTCCGGTCCATATTTGAGCATCGAATATAAGATTTTAGAATACATTCAGCAGCACGGCCTCTGATCTGTTGGATTCTGGTGCATATTTGAGCGTCTAATGTAAAAAGATAAACTACATCCAACAGCATGGCCTCTGATATGATGGTTTCCGGTCCATATTTGAGCGTCTAATGTAAGGTTTAGACTACGTCTATCAGCATGGCCTCTGACCTGTTGGCTTCCGGTCCATATTTGAGCGTCTTGTGTAAGATGATACACTACGTCCAGCAGCAACGATTCTGATCTGTTGGTTTCTGGTGCATATTAGAGCGTCTAATGTAAAAAAATAAACTACGTCCAGCAGCATGGCCTCTGATCTGTTGTTTTCCGGTCCATATTTTAGCGTCTAATGTAAGATATTAGACTACGTCTAGCAGCATGGCCTCTGACCTGTTGGCTTCCGGTCCATATTTGAGCGTCTTGTGTAAGATGATACACAACATCCAGCAGCCATGATTTTGATGTCTTGGTTTCTGGTGCATATTTGAGCGTCTAATGTAAAAAGATAAACTACGACTAGCAGCATGGCCTCTGATCTGTTGGTTTCCGGTCCATATTTGAGCGTCTAATGTAAGATTTTAGACTACGTCCAGCAGCATGGCCTCTGACCTGTTAGCTTCCGGTCCATATTTGATCGTCTTGTGTAAGATTATACTGTACGTCCAGCAGCCATGATTCTGATCTGTTGTTTTCTGGTTCATATTTGAGCGTCTAATGTAAAAAGATAAACTACGTCCAGCAGCATGGCATCTGATCGGTTTGTTCCGGTCCATATTTGAGCTTCTAATGTAAGATATTAGACTACGACCAGCAGCATGGCATCTGACCTATTGGCTTCCGGTCCATATTTGAACGTCTTGTGTAAGATGATACAATACGTCCAGCAGCATGGCCTCTGATCTGTTGGTTTCCCGTACATATTTGAGCGTCTAATGTAAGATTTTAGACTACGTCCAGCAGCATGGCCTGTGACCTGTTGGCTTCTGGTCCATATTTGAGCATCTTGTGTAAGATGATGCACTACGTCCAGCAGCCCTGTTTCTGATCTCTGGCTTTCTGGTGCATATTTGAGCTTCTAATGTAAAAAGATAAACTACGTCAAGTCACATGGCCTCTTATCTGTTGGTTTCCGGTCCATATTTGAGCGTCCAATGTAACATTTTAGACTACGTCGAGCAGCATGGCCTCTGACCTGTTGGCTTCCGGCCCATATTTGAGCGTCTTGTGTAAGATGATACACTACGTCCCGGAGACATGCTTCTGATCTGTTGGTTTATGAAGTATTTGAGCGTCTAATGTAAAAAGATAAACTACGCCCAGCAGCATGGCCTCTGATCTGTTGGTTTCCCGTCCATATTTGAGCGTCTTGTGTAAGATGATGCACTACATCCAGCAGCCCTGTTTCTGATCTCTTGGTTTCCGATGCATATTTTAGCGTCTTGTGAAAGAATATACACTACGTCCAGCTGCCATGATTCTGATCTGTTGGTTTCTGGTGCATATTTGAGCGTCTAATGTAAAAAGATAAACTACGACCAGCAGAATGGCCTCTGATCTGTTGGATCCTGTCCATATTTGAGCATCGAATGTAAGATTTTAGAATACATGCAGCAGCATGGCCTCTGACCTGTTGGCTTCCCGTCCATATTTGAGCATATTGTGTAAAATGATACACTACGTCCAGCAGACATGATTCTGATCTGTTCGTTTCTGTACATATTTGAGCGTCTAATGTAAATAGATAAACTACGCCCAGCAGCATGGCATCTGATCTGTTGGTTTCCGTTCCATATTTGGGCGTCTAATGTAAGATTTTAGTCTACGTCCAGCAGCATGACCTCTGACCAGTTAGCTTCCGGTCCATATTTGACCGTCTTGTGTAAGATGATACACTACGCCTAGCAGCCATGATTCTGATCTGTTGGTTTCTGCTGCATATTTGAGCGACTAATGTAAAAAGATAAACTACGTCCAGCAGCATGGCCTCTGATCGTTTGGTTTCCGATCCATATTTGAGCGTCTGATGTAAGATATTTGACTACGTCCTGCAGCATGACCTCTGACCTGTTGGCTTCCGGTCCAGATTTGAGCGTCATGTGTAAGATTATACACTACGTCCAGCAGCCCTGTTACTGATATCTTGGTTTCTGGTGAATTTTTGAGCGTCTAATGTACAAAGATATACTACGTCCAGCAGCATCGCCTCTGACCTGTTGATTTCCGGTCCATATTTGAGCGTCTTGTGTAAGATGGTACACTACGTCCAGCAGCCATGATTCTGATCTGTTGGTTTCTGGTGCATATTTTGAGCGTCTAATTTAAAAAGATAAACTGCGTCCAGCAGCATGGCCTCTGATTTGTTGGTTTGCCGTACATATTTGAGCGTCTAATGTAAGATTTTAGACGACGTCCAACAGCATTGCCTCTGACATGTTGGCTTCCGGTCCATATTTGAGCGTCTTGTGTAAAATGATACACTACGTCCAGCAGCCATGATTCTGATCTCTTGGTTTCTGGTGCATATTTGAGCGTCTAATGTAAAAAGATAAACTACGACCAGCAGCATGGCCTCTGATCTGTTGCTTTACGGTCCATATTTGAGCGTCTTGTGTAAGATGATACACTACGTCCAGCAGCCCTGTTTCTGATCTCTTGGTTTCTGGTGCATATTTGAGCGTCTAATGTAAAAAGATAAATTACGTCCAGCAGCATGGCCTCTGATCTGTTGGTTTCCGGTCCATATTTGAGCGTCTAATGTAAGATATTAGACTACGTCCAGCAGCATGGTCTCTGACCTGTTCGTTTCCGGTCCATATTTGAGCGTCTTATGTAAGATGATAGACAACGTCCAGCAGCCATGATTCTGATCTGTTGTTTCCTGGTTCATATTTGAGCGTCTAATGTAAAAAGATAAACTACGACCAGCAGCATGGCCTCTGATCGGTTGGTTTGCGGTCCATATTTTAGCGTCTAATGTAAGATTTTAGACTACGTCCAGCAGAATGGACTCTGACCTCTTGGCTTCCGGTCCATATTTGAGCGTCTTGTGTAAGATGATACACTACGACCAGCAGCCCTGCTTCTGATCTCTTGGTTTCTTGTGCATATTTGAGCGTCTAATGTAAAAAGATAAACTACGTCATGCAGCATGGCCTCTGATAAGTTGGTTTCTGGTCCATATTTGAGCGTCCAATGTAAGATTTTAGACTACGTCAGGCAGCATGGCTTCTGATCTGTTGGTGTCCAATTGTCTGGAATTTCATTTGGTCAGATTGTAAAAAGTACAGCTTTCACCAGGTGCGCGGTATGTCGTCTGACAATTTACAGCGTCCGAATTCCAGTGTGCACAATAAGACTGCAATTCTAATTTTGCCTTTTTATAGAATCCACAAAATATTGCTGTCCAATTTTCGGGAATATCTTGACTTATTCTTAATTACAAAAGTTTTTTCGACACCTTGATTATAGTCGAGTCTAAATTCAAAGGTATGGGGACTTGTGTTTGCTCATTTGCGGAAATTGTCATGCGTCCCTAAACTGGGAAATCAGTCATATTTCACTTGTTTATAAATTTTTCCAGTAAAAGAAATATTTTCAAATGGGTATCAAATTGTGTGCAATTATTTGATTTGTCGGCCGCTACAAATCGACATATCCTGGCTCTTTTGTGACAGCTGCCTTACAAGCAGTCTCAGGCTGCCGCTAGTCCACTTCTCCTGACTTTTTGTGCCAATTGCCTTACAAGCAATCCCAGGCTGCTATGAACCGATTTCTCCTGGCTAATTTGTGGCATCTGCCTTACAAGCATTCTCAGGCTGCAGCAATATGAATTCTCCTGGCTTTTTGTGCAAATTGCCTTACAAGCAATCCCAGGCGCGTACGAGCCGATTTCCCCAGGCTCTTTTGTGGCAACTGCCTTACAAGAAATCTCAGGCTGCTACAAGCCGAATTCTCCTGGGGCTTTTGTGACAACTTCCTTACAAGCAATGTCAGGGTGCTACGAGCCGACTTCTCCTGACTCTTTTGTGAAAACTGCCTTACAAGTAATATCAGGCTGCTACAAAACGACATCTACTGTCTCTTTTGTGAAACTGCCTTACAAGCAATCTCAGGCCGCTACAAGCCGAATACGCCTGACTCTTTTGTGAAATTGCCTTGCAAGCAATATCAGGCTGCTACAAATCGTCATCTCCTCTTTTGTGAAAACTGCCTAAAAGTAATCTCAGTAAGGCTGTTGTCACAAAAAAGCCCGACGTATTCGGCTTGTTGCAGGCTGAGATTGATTGTAAGGCAGTTTTAAAAAAAGAGACAGGAGATGTCGTCTTGTAGGAGTCTGAGATTGCTTTTAAGGCAGTTTTCACAAAAGAGACAAGAGAAGTCGGTTCGTAGACGACTGGGCTTGCTTTTAAGGCAATTTGTAAGCCAGGAGAATTCGGCTTGCAGCAGCCTGAGATTGCTTGTAAGGCAGTTGCCACAAATGAGCCAGGAGAAATCGGATCGTAGCCGCTTGGGATTGCTTGTTAGTCAATACGCACAAAAAGCCAGGAGAATTCATATTGCTGCAGCCTGAGAATGCTTGTAAGGCAGATACCACAAATGAGCCAGGAGAAATCGGTTCGTAGCAGCCGGGGATTGCTTGTAAGGCAATTAGCACAAAAAATCAGGAGAATTGGACTAACGGCAGCCTGAGATTGCTTGTAAAGCAGTTGTCACATAAGAGCCAGGATATGTCGATTTGTAGCGCCCTGAGATTGCTTGTACAGCAGTTACCACAAAAGAGCCAGGAGAAATCGGCACTTAGCCGCCTGGGATTTCTTTTAAGGCAATTGGCACAAAAAGTCAGGAGAACTGTGCTGGCGGCAGACTGAGATTGCTTGTAAGGCAGTTGTCACAAAAGAGAAGGAGATGATGATTTGTAGCAGCCTGATATTTCTTGCAATGCAATTTCACAAATGAGCCAGACGTATTCAGCTTGTAGCGGCCTGAGATTGCTTGTAAGGCAGTTTCACAAAAGAGAGAGGAGATGTCGTCTTGTAGCAGCCTGATATTACTTGTAAGGCAGTTTTCACAAAAGAGCCAAGAGAAGTCGTCTCATAGCAGCCTGACATTTCTTGTAAGGCAGTTGCCACATAAGGGCCAGGAGAAAACGGCTCGTAGTCGCCTGGGATTGCTTGTAAGACAATTCGCACAAAAAGCCAAAGGAATTCATATTGCTGCAGCCTGAGAATGCTTGTAAGGTAGTTGTAACAAAAGAGCCAGCATATGTCGATTTGTAGCGGCCTGAGATTCTTGTAAGGCAGTTTCACAAAAGAGCCATGCGTATTCGGCTTGTAGCAGGCTGAGATTGCTTGTAAGGCAGTTTAAAAAAAAGAGACAGGAGATGTCGTTTGTAGCAGCCTGAGATTGCTTTTAAGGCAGATTTCACAAAAGAGACAAGAGAAGTCGGTTCGTAGACGCCTGGGATTGCTTGTAAGGCAAATTGCACAAAAGAGCCCGGAGAATTCGGCTTGAAGCAGCCTGAGATTGCTTGTTTTGCAGTTGTCACAAATGAGCCAGGATATGTCGATTTGTAGCAGCCTGAGATTGCTTTTAAGGCAGATTTCACAAAAGAGACAAGAGAAGTCGGTTCGTAGACGCCTGGGATTGCTTGTAAGGCAAATTGCACAAAAGTGCCATGAGAATTTGGCTTGTAGCAGCATGAGATTTATTGTAAGGCAGTTGCCACAGAAGGGCCAGGAGAAATCGGTTCGTAGCCGCCTCTGTTTGCTTGTAAGGTAGTTGCCACAAATGAGTCAGAGGAAATCGGCTCGTAGCCGCCTGGGATTTCTTGTAAGGCAATTGGCAATAAAATCTTGGAGAATTGGGATTGCTGCAGCCTGAGATTGTTTTTAAGGCAGTTGTCACAATAGAACCAGGAGAATTCGGCTTGTAGCAGCCTGAGATTGCCTGTAAGGCAGTTAGAACAAAAGAGCCAGGAGAAATCGGCATGTAGCCGCCTGGGATTGCTTTTAAGGCAATTGGCACAAAAACGTCAGGAGAACTGTCCTGGCTGCAGCCTGAGATTGCTTGTAAGGCAGTTTTCACAAAAGAGACAGGAGATGTCGATTTGTAGCGGCCTGAGATTGATTGCAAGGCAGTTTCACAAAAGAGCCAGGCGTATTCGGCTTGTATCAGCCTGAGATTGCTTGTACGGCAGTTTAACAAAAGAGACAGGAGATGTCGTTTTGTAGCAGCTTGATATTACTTGTAAGGCAGTTGTCACAAATGAGACAGGAGATGTCGATTTGTAGCGGCCTGATATTAATTGTAAGGCAGTTTTCACAAAAGAGCAAGGGAAGTCGGCTTGTAGCAGCCTGACATTGCTTGTAAGGCAGTTTTCACAAAAGAGCCATGAGAAGTCGGCTCGTAGCAGCCTGAAATTGCTTGTAAGGCAGTTGTCACAAAAGCGCCAGGAGAATTCGGCTTGTAGCAGCCTGAGATTTCTTGTAAGGCAGTTGCCACAAAAGACCCAGGAGAAGTCGGCTCGTAGCAGCCTGACATTGCTTGTAAGGCAGTTTTCACAAAAGAGCCAAGAGAAGTCGGCTCGTAGCAGCCTGACATTGCTTGTAAGGCAGTTGTCACAAAAGCGCCAGGAGAATTTGGCTTGTAGCAGCCTGAGATTTCTTGTAAGGCAGTTGCCACAAAAGAGCCAGGAGAAATCGGCTCATAGCAGACTGGGATTGCTTGTAATTCAATTGGCACAAAATGTCAGGAGAATTGGACTAGCGGCAGCCTGAGATTGCTTGTAAGGCAGTTTCACAAAAGAGCCAGGCGTATTCGGCTTGTAGCAGGCTGAGATTGATTGTAAGGAAGTTTTTAAAAAAGAGACAAAAGATGTCGTTTTGTAGCAATCAAAGATTGCTTTTAAGGCAGTTTTTAAAAAACGGACAAGAGAAGTTGCCTCGTAGACGCCTGGGATTGCTTGTAAGGCAATTTGCACAAAAGAGCCAGGAGAATTCGGTTTGCTGGAGCATGAGATTGCTTGTAAGGCAGTTGCCACAAATGAGCCAGGAGAAATCGGCTCGTAGCTGCCTGGGATTGCTTGTAAGGCAGTTTCACAAAAGAGCCAAGAGAAGTCGGCTCGTAGCAGCCTGACATTTCTTCTAAGGCAGTTGTCACAAAAGCCCAATGAGAATTCGGCTTGTGTCAGCCTGAGATTTCTTGTAAGGCAGTTGCCATAAAAGGGCCACGAGAAATCGTCTCGTAGCCGCCTGGGATTGCTTGTAAGGCAATTCGCACCAAAGCCAGGATAATTCATATTACTGAAGCCTGAGATTGCTTGTAAGGCAGTTGTAACAAAAGAGCCAGCATATGTCGATTTGTAGAGGCTTGAGATTGCTTGAATGGCAGTTTCACAAAATAGCCAGGCGTATTCGGCTTGTAGCTGGCTGATATTGATTGTAAGGCAGTTTTTAAAAAAGAGACAAAAGATGTCGTTTTGTAGCAGCCTGAGATTGCTTTTAAGGCAATTTTCACAAAAGAGACAAGAGAAGTCGGCTCGTAGACGCCTGGGATTGCTTGTAAGGCAATTTGCACAAAAGAGTCAGGAGAATTCGGCTTGCAGCAGCCTGAGATTGCTGATGGGGTGGGGGTTCGTCTGCGTGGGACTTTCTGGGACTGGGGGTCGTCTGCGTTGGACTTTCTGGGACTGTCTACTGCGTGGGGGGTCTTCTGCGTGGGACTTTCTTGGACTGGGGATCGTCTGCGTGGGACTTTGTGGGACTGGGAGTCGTCTCCGTGTAACTTTCTGGGACTGTCTCCTGGGTGGGGGGTCGTCTACGTGGGAATTTCTGGGACTGTGACTCGTCTGCGTGGGACTTTCTGGGACTGGGGGTCGTCTGCGTGGGTCTTTCTGGGACTGTCTCCTGGGTGGGGAGTCGTCTGCGTGGGACTTTCTGAGACAGGGGTCCGTCTGGTGGGTCTTTCTGGGATTGTCTCCTGGGTGGGGTGTCGTCTGCGTGGGACTTTCTGGGTCTGTCTCCTGGGTGGGGAGTCGTCTTCGTGGGACTTTCTGGGACTGGGGGTCGTCTGCGTGGGACTTTCTGGGACTGTCTCCTGTCTGGGGGTCGTCTGCCTGGGACTTTCTGGGACTAGGGGTCGTCTGCGTGGGATTTTCTGGGACGGTCTCATGGATGGGGGTCGTTTGCGTTGGACTTTCTGGGACTGTGGGTCGTCTCCGTGGGACTTTCTGGGACTGTCTCATGGGTGGGGGGTCGTCTGCGTGGGACTTTCTGGGACTGTCCCCTGGGTGGGGGTGTCTTCTGCGTAGGACATTGTGGGACTGGAGGTCGTCTGCGTGGGACTTTCTGGGGCTGGGGGTCGTCTGCGTGTTACTTTCTGGGACTGTCACCTGGGTGGGGCTTTGTCTGTATGGGACTTTCTGGGACTCGCGGTCGTCTGCGTGGGTCTTTTTTGGACTCTCTCCTGGGTGGTGGGTCGTCTCTGTGGGACTATCTGGGACTGTCTCCTGGGTGGGGAGTCGTCTACCTGGGACTTTCTGAGACTGGGTGTCGCCTGCCTGGGACTTTCTGGGACTGTCTCCTGGGTGGGGGTCGTCTGCGTGGGACTTTCTGGGACTGGGCTCGTCTGCGTGGGACTTTCTGGGACTGTCTCCTGGGTGGGGGGTCGTCTGCGTGGGACTTTCTGGGACGAGGGGTCGTCTGCGTGGGAATTTCTGGGTTTGTCTCCTTGGTGGGGGGCGTCTGCTTGGGACTTTCTGGGACTGTAGGTCGTCTCCGTGGGACTTTCTGTGACTGTCCCCTGGGTGGGCGGTCGTCTGCGTAGGACTTTCTGGGACTGTAGGTCGTCTCCGTGGGACTTTCTGTGACTGTCTCCTGGGTGGGCGGTCGTCTGCGTAGGACTTTGTGGGACTGGTGGTCGTCTGCGTGGGACTTTCTGGGACTGGGGGTCTTCTGCGTGTTACTTTTTGGGACTGTCTCCTGGGTGGGGGGGCGTCTGTATGGGACTTTCTGGGACTCGCGGTCGTCTGCGTGGGTCTTATTTGGACTCTCTCCTGGGTGGGAGGTCGTCTGCGTGGGACTATCTGGGACTGTCTCCTCGGTGGGGAGTCGTCTGCGTGGGACTTTCTGAGACAGGGGGTCGTCTGCGTGGGTCTTTCTAGTACTGACTCCTGGGTGGGGGGCCGTCTGCGTGGGACTTTCTGGGACTGTCTCCTGGGTGGAGGGTCCTCTGGGATGGATTTTCTGAGACTGGGGGTCGTCTGCGTGGGACTTTCTGGGACAGGGGTTCTTCTGCGTGGGACTTCCTGGGACTGGGGTTCGTCTTCGTGGGACTTTCTGGGACTGGGGGTTGTCTGAGTGGGACTTTCTGGGACTGTCTTCTTGGTGGTGGGTCGTCTGCGTGGGACTTTCTGGGACTGTCTCCTTGGTGGGGGGCGTCTGCGTGGGACTTTCTGGGACTGTGGGTCGTCTCCGTGGGACTTTCTGGGACAGTCTCATGGGTTTGGGGTCGTCTGTATGGGACTTTCTGGGACTCAGGGTCGTCTGCGTGGGTCTTTTTTGGCCTCTCTCCTGGGTGGGGGGTCGTCTGCGTTGGACTTTCTGGCACTGTCTCCTGGGTGGGGAGTCGTCTGCCTGGGACTTCTGGGACTGTCTCCTGGGTGGGGCTCGTCTGCGTGGGACTTTCTGGGACTGTCTCCTGGGTGGGGGTCGTCTGCATGGGACTTCCTAGGACTGGGGGTCGTCTGCGTGGGACTTTCTGGGACTGGGGTCGTCTGCCTGGGTCTTTCTGGGACTGTCTCCTGGTTGGGGAGTCATCTGCGTGGGACTTTCTGGGACTGTCTCCTGGGTGGGGTGTCGTCTGCCTGGGACTTCTGGGACTGTCTCCTGGGTGGGGGGTCGTCTGTTTGGGACTTTCTGAGACTGTCTCCTGGGTGGGGGTCGTCTGCGTGGGACTTTCTGGGACTGTCTCCTGGGTGGGGGTTGTCTGCGTGGGACTTTCTGGGACTGCCTCCTGGGTGGGGGTCGTCTGCATGGGACTTCCTAGGACTGGGTGTCGTCTGCGTGGGAGTTTCTGGGACTGGGGGTCGTCTGCGTGTTACTTTCTGTGACTGACTCCTGGGTCGGGGGTCGTCTGTATGGGACTTTCTGGGACTCAGGGGTCGTCTCCGTGGGTCTCTTTTGGACTCTCTCCTGGGTGGGGGGTCGTCTGCGTGGGACTTTCTGGGACTGTCTCCTGGGTGGGGAGTCGTCTGCGTGGGACTTTCTGAGACAAGGTGTCGTCTGCGTGGGACTTTCTGGGACTGTCTCCTGGGTGGGTGTCGTCTGCGTGGGACTTTCTGGGACTGTGCTCGTCTGCGTGGGACTTTCTGGGACTGTCTCCTGGGTGGGGGGTCGTCTGCGTGGGACTTTCTGGGACTGTCTCCTGGGTGGGGGGTCGTTCGCGTAGGACTTTGTGGGACTGGTGGTCGTCTGCGTGGGACTTTCTGGGACTGGGGGTCTTCTGCGTGTTACTTTTTGGGACTGTCTCCTGGGTGGGGGGGCGTCTGTATGGGACTTTCTGGGACTCGCGGTCGTCTGCGTGGGTCTTATTTGGACTCGCTCCTGGGTGGGAGGTCGTCTGCGTGGGACTATCTGGGACTGTCTCCTCGGTGGGGAGTCGTCTGCGTGGGACTTTCTGAGACAGGGGGTCGTCTGCGTGGGTCTTTCTAGTACTGACTCCTGGGTGGGGGGCCGTCTGCGTGGGACTTTCTGGGACTGTCTCCTGGGTGGAGGGTCCTCTGCGTGGGATTTTCTGAGACTGGGGGTCGTTCTGCGTGGGACTTTCTGGGACAGGGGTTCTTCTGCGTGGGACTTCCTGGGACTGTGGATCGTCTCCGTGGGACTTTCTGGGACTGTCTTATGGGTTTGGGGTCGTCTGTATGGGACTTTCTGGGACTCAGGGTCTTCTGCGTGGGTCTTTTTTGGCCTCTCTCCTGGGTGGGGGGTCGTCTGCGTGGGACTTTCTGGCACTGTCTCCTGGGTGGGGAGTCGTCTGCCTGGGACTTTCTGAGACTGGGTGTCGTCTGCGTGGGACTTTCTGGGACTGTCTCCTGGGTGGGGTGTCGTCTGCGTGGGACTTCTGGGACTGTCTCCTGGGTGGGGCTCGTCTGCGTGGGACTTTCTGGGACTGTCTCCTGGGTGGGGGTCGTCTGCATGGGACTTCCTAGGACTGGGGGTCGTCTGCGTGGGACTTTCTGGGACTGGGGTCGTCTGCGTGGGTCTTTCTGGGACTGTCTCCTGGTTGGGGAGTCATCTGCGTGGGACTTTCTGGGACTGTCTCCTGGGTGGGGTGTCGTCTGCCTGGGACTTCTGGGACTGTCTCCTGGGTGGGGGGTCGTCTGTTTGGGACTTTCTGAGACTGTCTCCTGGGTGGGGGTCGTCTGCGTGGGACTTTCTGGGACTGTCTCCTGGGTGGGGGGGTCGTCTGCATGGGACTTCCTAGGACTGGGGGTCGTCTGCTTGGGACTTTCAGGGACTGGGTGTCGTCTGCGTGGGAGTTTCTGGGACTGGGGGTCGTCTGCGTGTTACTTTCTGTGACTGACTCCTGGGTCGGGGGTCGTCTGTATGGGACTTTCTGGGACTCAGGGGTCGTCTCCGTGGGTCTCTTTTGGACTCTCTCCTGGGTGGGGGGTCGTCTGCGTGGGACTTTCTGGCACTGTCTCCTGGGTGGGGAGTCGTCTGCGTGGGACTTTCTGAGACAAGGTGTCGTCTGCGTGGGACTTTCTGGGACTGTCTCCTGGGTGGGTGTCGTCTGCGTGGGACTTTCTGGGACTGTGCTCGTCTGCGTGGGACTTTCTGGGACTGTCTCCTGGGTGGGGGGTCGTCTGCGTGGGACTTTCTGGGACTGTCTCCTGGGTGGGGGGTCGTCTGCGTAGGACTTTGTGGGACTGGTGGTCGTCTGCGTGGGACTTTCTGGGACTGGGGGTCTTCTGCGTGTTACTTTTTGGGACTGTCTCCTGGGTGGGGGGGCGTCTGTATGGGACTTTCTGGGACTCGCGGTCGTCTGCGTGGGTCTTATTTGGACTCGCTCCTGGGTGGGAGGTCGTCTGCGTGGGACTATCTGGGACTGTCTCCTCGGTGGGGAGTCGTCTGCGTGGGACTTTCTGAGACAGGGGGTCGTCTGCGTGGGTCTTTCTAGTACTGACTCCTGGGTGGGGGGCCGTCTGCGTGGGACTTTCTGGGACTGTCTCCTGGGTGGAGGGTCCTCTGCGTGGGATTTTCTGAGACTGGGGGTCGTCTGCGTGGGACTTTCTGGGACAGGGGTTCTTCTGCGTGGGACTTCCTGGGACTGGGGTTCGTCTTCGTGGGACTTTCTGGGACTGGGGGTTGTCTGAGTGGGACTTTCTGGGACTGTCTTGTTTGTGGTGGGTCGTCTGCATGGGACTTTATGGGACTATCTCCTTGGTGGGGGGCGTCTGCGTGGGACTTTCTGGGACTGTGGATCGTCTCCGTGGGACTTTCTGGGACTGTCTTATGGGTTTGGGGTCGTCTGTATGGGACTTTCTGGGACTCAGGGTCGTCTGCGTGGGTCTTTTTTGGCCTCTCTCCTGGGTGGGGGGTCGTCTGCGTGGGACTTTCTGGCATTGTCTCCTGGGTGGGGAGTCGTCTGCCTGGGACTTTCTGAGACTGGGTGTCGTCTGCGTGGGAGTTTCTGGGACTGTCTCCTGGGTGGGGGTCGTCTGCGTGGGACTTTCTGAGACTGGGCTCGTCTGCGTGGGACTTTCTGGGACTGTCTCCTGGGTGGGGTGTCGTCTGCGTGGGACTTCTGGGACTGTCTCCTGGGTGGGGGTCGTCTGCGTGGGATTTTCTGGGACTGTCTCCTGTGTGGGGGTCGTCTGCATGGGACTTCCTAGGACTGGGGGTCGTCTGCGTGGGACTTTCTGGGACTGGGGTCGTCTGCGTGGGTCTTTCTGGGACTGTCTCCTGGTTGGGGAGTCATCTGCGTGGGACTTTCTGGGACTGTCTCCTGGGTGGGGTGTCGTCTGCCTGGGACTTCTGGGGCTGTCTCCTGGGTGGGGGGTCGTCTGTTTGGGACTTTCTGAGACTGTCTCCTGGGTGGGGGGTCTTCTGCATGGGACTTCCTAGGACTGGGGGTCGTCTGCTTGGGACTTTCAGGGACTGGGTGTCGTCTGCGTGGGAGTTTCTGGGACTGGGGGTCGTCTGCGTGTTACTTTCTGTGACTGACTCCTGGGTGGGGGGTCGTCTGTATGGGACTTTCTGGGACTCAGGGGTCGTCTCCGTGGGTCTCTTTTGGACTCTCTCCTGGGTGGGGGGTCGTCTGCGTGGGACTTTCTGAGACAAGGTGTCGTCTGCGTGGGACTTTCTGGGACTGTCTCCTGGTTGGGTGTCGTCTGCGTGGGACTTTCTGGGACTGGGCTCGTCTGCGTGGGACTTTCTGGGACTGTCTCCTGGGTGGTGGGTCGTCTCTGTGGGACTATCTGGGACTGTCTCCTGGGTGGGGAGTCGTCTACCTGGGACTTTCTGAGACTGCTTGTCGTCTGCCTGGGAGTTTCTGGGACTGTCTCCTGGGTGGGGGGTCGTCTGCGTGGGACTTTCTGGGACTGTCTCCTGGGTGGGGGGGTCGTCTGCGTGGGACTTTCTGTGACTGGGGGTCCACTGCGTGTTACTTTCTGGGACTGTCTCCTGGGTGGGGTGTCGTCTGTATGGGACTTTCTAGGACTCGGGGTCGTCTGCATGGATCTTTTTTGGACTTTCTCCTGGGCGGGGGGTCGTCTGCGTGGGACGTTCTGGGACTGTCTCCTGGGTGGGGAGTCGTCTGCGTGGGACTTTCTGGGACTAGGGGTCGTCTGCGTGGGAATTTCTAGGTTTGTCTCCTTGGTGGGGGGCGTCTGCGTGGGACTTTCTGGGACTGTAGGTCGTCTACGTGGGACTTTCTGGGACTGTCACCTGGGTGGGCGGTCGTCTGCGTAGGACTTTGTGGGACTGGTGGTCGTCTGTGTGGGACTTTCTGGGACTGGGGTCTTCTGCGTGTTACTTTTTGGGACTGTCTCCTGGGTGGGGGGCCGTCTGCGTGGGACTTTCTGGGACTGTCTCCTGGGTGGAGGGTCCTCTGCGTGGGATTTTCTGAGACTGGGGGTCGTCTGCGTGGGACTTTCTGGGACAGGGGTTCTTCTGCGTGGGACTTCCTGGGACTGGGGTTCGTCTTCGTGGGACTTTCTGGGACTGGGGGTTGTCTGAGTGGGACTTTCTGGGACTGTCTTCTTGGTGGTGGGTCGTCTGCGTGGGACTTTCTGGGACTGTCTCCTTGGTGGTGGGTCGTCTGCGTGGGACTTTCTGGGACTGTCTACTTGGTGGGGGGCGTCTGCGTGGGACTTTCTGGGACTGTGGGTCGTCTCCGTGGGACTTTCTGGGACTGTCTCATGGGTTTGGGGTCGTCTGTATGGGACTTTCTGGGATTCAGGGTCGTCTGCGTGGGTCTTTTTTGGCCTCTCTACTGGGTGGGGGGTCGTCTGCGTGGGACTTTCTGGGACTGTCTCCTGGGTGGGGAGTCGTCTGCGTGGGACTTTCTGAGACAAGGTGTCGTCTGCGTGGGACTTTCTGGGACTGTCTCCTGGGTGGGGGGTCGTCTGTTTGGGACTTTCTGAGACTGTCTCCTGGGTGGGGGTCGTCTGCGTGGCACTTTCTGGGACTGTCTCCTGGGTGGGGGGTCGTCTGCATGGGACTTCCTAGGACTGGGGGTCGTCTGCTTGGGACTTTCAGGGACTGGGTGTCGTCTGCGTGGGAGTTTCTGGGACTGGGGGTCGTCTGCGTGTTACTTTCTGTGACTGACTCCTGGGTGGGGGGTCGTCTGTATGGGACTTTCTGGGACTCAGGGGTCGTCTCCGTGGGTCTCTTTTGGACTCTCTCCTGGGTGGGGGGTCGTCTGCGTGGGACTTTCTGGGACTGTCTCCTGGGTGGGGAGTCGTCTGCGTGGGACTTTCTGAGACAAGGTGTCGTCTGCGTGGGACTTTCTGGGACTTTCTCCTGGGTGGGTGTCGTCTGCGTGGGACTTTCTGGGACTGGGCTCGTCTGCGTGGGACTTTCTGGGACTGTCTCCTGGGTGGGGGGTCGTCTGCGTGAGACTTTCTGGGACTGTCTCCTGGGTGGGGGGTCGTCTGCGTGGGACTTCTGGGACTGTCTCCTGGGTGGTGGGTCGTCTGTTTGGGACTTTCTGAGACAGTCTCCTGGGTGGGGGTCGTCTGCGTGGGACTTTCTGGGACTGTCTCCTGGGTGGGGGTCGTCTACATGGGACTTCCTAGGACTGGGGGTCGTCTGCGTGGGACTTTCTGGGACTGGGGTCGTCTGCGTGGGTCTTTCTGGGACTGTCTCCTGGGTGGGGGGTCTTCTGCGTGGGACTATCTGGGACTGTCTCCTGGGTGGGGAGTCGTCTGCGTGGGAATTTCTGAGACAGGGGGTCGTCTGCGTGGGTCTTTCTGGTACTGACTCCAGGGTGGGGGGCCGTCTGCGTGGGACTTTCTGGGACTGGGCTCGTCTGCGTGGGACTTTCTGGGACTGTCTCCTGGGTGGGGGGTCGTCTGCGTGAGACTTTCTGGGACTGTCTCCTGGGTGGGGGGTCGTCTGCGTGGGACTTCTGGGACTGTCTCCTGGGTGGTGGGTCGTCTGTTTGGGACTTTCTGAGACAGTCTCCTGGGTGGGGGTCGTCTGCGTGGGACTTTCTGGGACTGTCTCCTGGGTGGGGGTCGTCTACATGGGACTTCCTAGGACTGGGGGTCGTCTGCGTGGGACTTTCTGGGACTGGGGTCGTCTGCGTGGGTCTTTCTGGGACTTTCTCCTGGGTGGGGGGTCTTCTGCGTGGGACTATCTGGGACTGTCTCCTGGGTGGGGAGTCGTCTGCGTGGGAATTTCTGAGACAGGGGGTCGTCTGCGTGGGTCTTTCTGGTACTGACTCCAGGGTGGGGGGCCGTCTGCGTGGGACTTTCTGGGACTGTCTCCTGGGTGGAGGGTCCTCTGCGTGGGATTTTCTGGGACTGGGAGTCGTCTGCGTGGGACTTTCTGGGACTAGGGGTCGTCTGCGTGGGAATTTCTGGGTTTGTCTCCTTGGTGGGGGGCGTCTGCGTGGGACTTTCTGGGACTGTGGGGCGTCTGCGTGGGACTCTCTGGGACTGTCTCATGGGTGGGGGGTCGTCTGCGTGGGACTTTCTGGGACTGTCTCCTTTGTGGGGTTCGTCTGCGTAGGACTTTGTGGGACTGGGGTCTTCTGCGTGTTACTTTTTGGGACTGTCTCCTGGGTGGGGGGGCGTCTGTAGGGGACTTTCTGGGACTCGCGGTCGTCTGCATGGGTCTTATTTGGACTCTCTCCTGGGTGGGAGGTCGTCTGCGTGGGACTATCTGGGACTGTCTCCTCGGTGGGGAGTCGTCTGCGTGGGACTTTCTGAGACAGGGGGTCGTCTGCGTGGGTCTTTCTAGTACTGACTCTGGGTGGGGGGCCGTCTGCGTGGGACTTTCTGGGACTGTCTCCTGGGTGGAGGGTCCTCTGCGTGGGATTTTCTGAGACTGGGGGTCGTCTGCGTGGGACTTTCTGGGACAGGGGTTCTTCTGCGTGGGACTTCCTGGGACTGGGGTTCGTCTTCGTGGGACTTTCTGGGACTGGGGGTTGTCTGAGTGGGACTTTCTGGGACTGTCTTCTTGGTGGTGGGTCGTCTGCGTGGGACTTTCTGGGACTGTCTCCTTGGTGGTGGGTCGTCTGCGTGGGACTTTCTGGGACTGTCTCCTTGGTGTGGTGCGTCTGCGTGGGACTTTCTGGGACTGTGGGTCGTCTCCGTGGGACTTTCTGGGACTGTCGCATGGGTTTGGGGTCGTCTGTATGGGACTTTCTGGGATTCAGGGTCGTCTGCGTGGGTCTTTTTTTGGCCTCTCTCCTGGGTGGGGGGTCGTCTGCGTGGGACTTTCTGGGACTGTCTCCTGGGTGGGGAGTCGTCTGCGTGGGACTTTCTGAGACAAGGTGTCGTCTGCGTGGGACTTTCTGGGACTGTCTCCTGGGTGGGGGGTCGTCTGTTTGGGACTTTCTGAGACTGTCTCCTGGGTGGGGGTCGTCTGCGTGGCACTTTCTGGGACTGTCTCCTGGGTGGGGGGTCGTCTGCATGGGATTCCTAGGACTGGGGGTCGTCTGCTTGGGACTTTCAGGGACTGGGTGTCGTCTGCGTGGGAGTTTCTGGGACTGGGGGTCGTCTGCGTGTTACTTTCTGTGACTGACTCCTGGGTGGGGGGTCGTCTGTATGGGACTTTCTGGGACTCAGGGGTCGTCTCCGTGGGTCTCTTTTGGACTCTCTCCTGGGTGGGTGGTCGTCTGCGTGGGACTTTCTGGGACTGTCTCCTGGGTGGGGAGTCGTCTGCGTGGGACTTTCTGAGACAAGGTGTCGTCTGCGTGGGACTTTCTGGGACTGTCTCCTGGGTGGGTGTCGTCTGCGTGGGACTTTCTGGGACTGGGCTCGTCTGCGTGGGACTTTCTGGGACTGTCTCCTGGGTGGGGGGTCGTCTGCGTGAGACTTTCTGGGACTGTCTCCTGGGTGGGGGGTCGTCTGCGTGGGACTTCTGGGACTGTCTCCTGGGTGGTGGGTCGTCTGTTTGGGACTTTCTGAGACAGTCTCCTGGGTGGGGTCGTCTGCGTGGGACTTTCTGGGACTGTCTCCTGGGTGGGGGTCGTCTACATGGGACTTCCTAGGACTGGGGGTCGTCTGCGTGGGACTTTCTGGGACTGGGGTCGTCTGCGTGGGTCTTTCTGGGACTGTCTCCTGGGTGGGGGGTCTTCTGCGTGGGACTATCTGGGACTGTATCCTGGGTGGGGAGTCGTCTGCGTGGGAATTTCTGAGACAGGGGGTCGTCTGCGTGGGTCTTTCTGGTACTGACTCCAGGGTGGGGGGCCGTCTGCGTGGGACTTTCTGGGACTGTCTCCTGGGTGGAGGGTCCTCTGCGTGGGATTTTCTGGGACTGGGAGTCGTCTGCGTGGGACTTTCTGGGACTAGGGGTCGTCTGCGTGGGAATTTCTGGGTTTGTCTCCTTGGTGGGGGGCGTCTGCGTGGGACTTTCTGGGACTGTGGGGCGTCTGCGTGGGACTTTCTGGGACTGTCTCATGGGTGGGGGGTCGTCTGCGTGGGACTTTCTGGGACTGTCTCCTGGGTGGGGGGTCGTCTGCGTAGGACTTTGTGGGACTGGTGGTCGTCTGCGTGGGACTTTCTGGGACTGGGGGTCTTCTGCGTCTTACTTTCTGGGACTGTCTCCTGGGTGGGGGGTCGTCTGTATGGGACTTTCTGGGACTCGCGGTCGTCTGCGTGGGTCTTTTTTGGACTCTCTCCTGGGTGGGGGGGTTGTCTGCGTGGGACTATCTGGGTCTGTCTCCTGGGTGGGGAGTCGTCTGCGTGGGACTTTCTGAGACAGGTGGTCGTCTGCGTGGGTCTTTCTGGTACTGACTCTTGGGTGGGGGGCCGTCTGCGTGGGACTTTCTGGGACTGTTATCCTGGGTGGAGGGTCCTCTGCGTGGGATTTTCTGGGACTTTGGGTCGTCTGCGTAGGACTTTCTGGGACAGGGGTTCTTCTGCGTGGGACTTCCTGGGACTGGAGTTCGTCTTCGTGGGACTTTCTTGGACTGGGGGTTGTCTGAGTGGGACTTTCTGGGACTGTCTTCTTGGTGGGGGGGGGCGTCTGCGTGGGACTTTCTGGGACTGTGGGTCTTCTCCGTGGGACTTTCTGGGACTGTCTCATGGGTTGGGCGTCGTCTGCGTGGGACTTTCTGGGACTAGGGGTCGTCATCGTGGGACTTTCTGGGACTGTATCCTGTTTGGGGGGTCGTCTGCGTGGGTCTTTCTGGGACTAGCGGTCGTCTGCGTGGGAATTTCTGGTACTGTCTATTTGGTGGGGGGCGTCTGCGTGGGACATTCTGGGACTGTGGGTCGTCTCCGTGGGACTTTCTTGGACTGTCACATGGATGGGGGGTCGTCTGCGTTGGATTTTCTAGGACTGTCTCCTGGGTGGGGGGTCGTCTGCGTAGGACTTTGTGGGACTGGTGGTCGTCTGCGTGGGACTTTCTGGGACTGGGGGTCGTCTGCGTGTTACTTTCTGTGACTGACTCCTGGGTGGGGGGTCGTCTGTTTGGGACTTTCTGGGACTCAGGGGTCGTCTGCGTGGGTCTCTTTTGGACTCTCTCCTGGGTGGGGGGTCGTCTGCGTGGAACTTTCTGGGACTGTCTCCTGAGTGGGGAGTCGTCTGCCTGGGACTTTCTGAGACTGGGTGTCGTCTGCGTGGGAGTTTCTGGGACTGTCTCCTGGGTGGGGGGTCGTCTGCGTGGGACTTCTGGGACTGTGTCCTGGGTGGGGGGGTCGTCTGTTTGGGACTTTCTGAGACTGTCTCCTGGGTGGGGGGTCGTCTGCGTGGGACTTCTGCGACTGTCTCCTGGGTGGGGAGTCGTCTGCTTGGGACTTTCTGAGACAGTCTCCTGGGTTGGGGTCGTCTGCGTGGTACTTTCTGGGACTGGGGTCGTCTGCGTGGGTCTTTCTGGGACTGTCTCCTGGTTGGGGATTATTCTGCGTGGGACTTTCTGGGACTGTCTCCTGCGTGGGGGGGTCGTCTGCTTGGGACTTTCAGGGACTGGGTGTCGTCTGCGTGGGAGTTTCTGGGTCAGTCTCCTGGGTGGGGTTCGTCTGCGTGGCACTTTCTGGGACTGGGTGTCGTCTGCGTGGGACTTTCTAGGACTGTCTCTTGGGTGGGGGGTCCTCTGCGTGGGACTTTCTGGGACTGTCTCCTGGGTGGGGAGTCGTCTGAGTGAGCCTTTCTGAGACAGGGGGTCGTCTGCGTGGGTCTTTCTGGTACTGACTCCTGGGTGGGGGGTCGTCTGCGTGGGACTTTCTGGGACTGTCTCCAGGGTGGGGGTCGTCTGCGTGGGATTTTCTGGGACTGTCTCCTGTCTGGGGGTCGTCTGCCTGGGACTTTCTTGGACTGGGTGTCGTCAGCGTAGGACTTTCTGGGACTGTCTCCTGGGTGGGGGTCGTCTGCGTGGGATATCTAGGACTGTCTCCTGGGTGGGGGCTCGTCTTCATGGGACTTTCTGCGACTTTGGGTCTTTTGCGTGGGACTTTCTGGGACTGTCTCCTGCGTGGGGGGTCGTCTGCGTGGGACTTTCAGGGACTGGGTGTCGTCTGCGTGGGACTTTCTGGGACTCTCTCCTGGGTGGTGGTCGTCTGCGTGGGACTTTCTGGGACTGAAGGATATCTGCGTGGGACTTTCTTGGACTGGGGATCTTCTGCGTGGGACTTTCTGGGAGTGTCTCCTGGGTGGGTGTCGTCTGTTTGGGACTTTCTGGGAGTGTCTCCTGGGTGGGGGTCGTCTGCGTGGGACTTTCTGTGACTGTCTCCTGACTGGGGTCGTCTGCATGGGACTTCCTAGGACTGGTGTCGTCTGCGTGGGACTTTCTGGGACTGGGGGTCGTCTGCGTCGGACTTTCTGGGACTGACTCCTGGGTGTGTGGTCGTCTGCGTGGGACTTTCTGGGACTGTCTCCTGGGTGGCGGTAGTCTGAGTGGGACTTTCTTGGACTGTCTCCTGGGTGGAAGGTTGTCTGCATGGGACTTCCTAGGACTGGGGGTCGACTGCGTGGGACTTTCTGGGACTGGGGGTCGTCTGCGTCGGACTTTCTGGGACTGTCTCCTGGGTGGGGGGTAGTCTGCGTGGGACTTTCCGGGACTGTCTCCTGGGTGGGGGGTCGTCTGCGTGGGACTTTCTGGGACTGTCTCCTGGGTGGGTGTTCGTCTGCGTGGGATTTTCTGGGATTGGGGGCCGTCTGCGTTGGACTTGCTGGGACACTCTCCTGTTTGGGGGTGATATGCGTGGGACTTTCTCGGTCTGTCTCCTGGGTGGGGGGTCGTCTGCGTGGGACTTTCTGGGACTGGGGGTTGTCTGCATGGGTCTTTCTGGTACAGTCTCCTGCGTGCGGTGTCGTCTGCGTGGGATTTTGTGGGATTGGGGGTCGTCTGCGTGGGACTTTATGGGACTGGGGGTCGTCTGCGTGGGTCATTCTGGGATTCTCTCCTGGGTGGGGGCTCGTCTTCGTGGGACATTCTTGGACTGTTTCCTGGGTGGGGACTCGTCTGCGTGGGACTTTCTGGGACTGGGGGTCGTCTGCGTGGGTCTTTCTGGGACAGTCTCCTGTCTGGGGGTCGTCTGCGTGGGACTTTCTGGGACTGTCTCCTGGGTGTGGGGTCGTCTGCGTGGGATATCTAGGACTGTCTCCTGGGTGGGGTGTCGTCTGCATGGGACTTTCTGGGACTGGGGGTCGTCTGCATGGGTATTTCTGGTACAGTCTCCTTGGTGCGGTGCCGTCTGCGTGGGATTTTGTGGGACTGGGGGTCGTCTGCGTGGGACTTTC
Organism: Acanthosepion esculentum; assembly: GCA_964036315.1. NCBI lineage: Eukaryota > Metazoa > Mollusca > Cephalopoda > Sepiida > Sepiidae > Acanthosepion > Acanthosepion esculentum. The sequence goes on along the minus strand of CAXIWW010000817.1, from coordinate 10,339,901 downwards.
TGGGACTGGGGTTCGTCTGCGTGGGACTTTCTGGGACTGTCTCCTGGGTGGGGTGTCGTCTGCGTGGGAGTTTCTGGGACTGTCTCCTGGGTGGGGGTCGTCTGCGTGGGACTTTCTGAGACTGGGCTCGTCTGCGTGGGACTTTCTGGGACTGTCTCCTGGGTGGGGTGTCGTCTGCGTGGGACTTCTGGGACTGTCTCCTGGGTGGGGGTCGTCTGCGTGGGATTTTCTGGGACTGTCTCCTGTGTGGGGGTCGTCTGCATGGGACTTCCTAGGACTGGGGGTCGTCTGCGTGGGACTTTCTGGGACTGGGGTCGTCTGCGTGGGTCTTTCTGGGACTGTCTCCTGGTTGGGGAGTCATCTGCGTGGGACTTTCTGGGACTGTCTCCTGGGTGGGGTGTCGTCTGCCTGGGACTTCTGGGGCTGTCTCCTGGGTGGGGGGTCGTCTGTTTGGGACTTTCTGAGACTGTCTCCTGGGTGGGGGGTCTTCTGCATGGGACTTCCTAGGACTGGGGGTCGTCTGCTTGGGACTTTCAGGGACTGGGTGTCGTCTGCGTGGGAGTTTCTGGGACTGGGGGTCGTCTGCGTGTTACTTTCTGTGACTGACTCCTGGGTGGGGGGTCGTCTGTATGGGACTTTCTGGGACTCAGGGGTCGTCTCCGTGGGTCTCTTTTGGACTCTCTCCTGGGTGGGGGGTCGTCTGCGTGGGACTTTCTGAGACAAGGTGTCGTCTGCGTGGGACTTTCTGGGACTGTCTCCTGGTTGGGTGTCGTCTGCGTGGGACTTTCTGGGACTGGGCTCGTCTGCGTGGGACTTTCTGGGACTGTCTCCTGGGTGGTGGGTCGTCTCTGTGGGACTATCTGGGACTGTCTCCTGGGTGGGGAGTCGTCTACCTGGGACTTTCTGAGACTGGGTGTCGTCTGCCTGGGAGTTTCTGGGACTGTCTCCTGGGTGGGGGGTCGTCTGCGTGGGACTTTCTGGGACTGGGCTCGTCTGCGTGGGACTTTCTGGGACTGTCTCCTGGGTGGGGGGGTCGTCTGCGTGGGACTTTCTGTGACTGGGGGTCCACTGCGTGTTACTTTCTGGGACTGTCTCCTGGGTGGGGTGTCGTCTGTATGGGACTTTCTAGGACTCGGGGTCGTCTGCATGGATCTTTTTTGGACTTTCTCCTGGGCGGGGGGTCGTCTGCGTGGGACGTTCTGGGACTGTCTCCTGGGTGGGGAGTCGTCTGCGTGGGACTTTCTGGGACTAGGGGTCGTCTGCGTGGGAATTTCTAGGTTTGTCTCCTTGGTGGGGGGCGTCTGCGTGGGACTTTCTGGGACTGTAGGTCGTCTACGTGGGACTTTCTGGGACTGTCACCTGGGTGGGCGGTCGTCTGCGTAGGACTTTGTGGGACTGGTGGTCGTCTGTGTGGGACTTTCTGGGACTGGGGTCTTCTGCGTGTTACTTTTTGGGACTGTCTCCTGGGTGGGGGGCCGTCTGCGTGGGACTTTCTGGGACTGTCTCCTGGGTGGAGGGTCCTCTGCGTGGGATTTTCTGAGACTGGGGGTCGTCTGCGTGGGACTTTCTGGGACAGGGGTTCTTCTGCGTGGGACTTCCTGGGACTGGGGTTCGTCTTCGTGGGACTTTCTGGGACTGGGGGTTGTCTGAGTGGGACTTTCTGGGACTGTCTTCTTGGTGGTGGGTCGTCTGCGTGGGACTTTCTGGGACTGTCTCCTTGGTGGTGGGTCGTCTGCGTGGGACTTTCTGGGACTGTCTACTTGGTGGGGGGCGTCTGCGTGGGACTTTCTGGGACTGTGGGTCGTCTCCGTGGGACTTTCTGGGACTGTCTCATGGGTTTGGGGTCGTCTGTATGGGACTTTCTGGGATTCAGGGTCGTCTGCGTGGGTCTTTTTTGGCCTCTCTACTGGGTGGGGGGTCGTCTGCGTGGGACTTTCTGGGACTGTCTCCTGGGTGGGGAGTCGTCTGCGTGGGACTTTCTGAGACAAGGTGTCGTCTGCGTGGGACTTTCTGGGACTGTCTCCTGGGTGGGGGGTCGTCTGTTTGGGACTTTCTGAGACTGTCTCCTGGGTGGGGGTCGTCTGCGTGGCACTTTCTGGGACTGTCTCCTGGGTGGGGGGTCGTCTGCATGGGACTTCCTAGGACTGGGGGTCGTCTGCTTGGGACTTTCAGGGACTGGGTGTCGTCTGCGTGGGAGTTTCTGGGACTGGGGGTCGTCTGCGTGTTACTTTCTGTGACTGACTCCTGGGTGGGGGGTCGTCTGTATGGGACTTTCTGGGACTCAGGGGTCGTCTCCGTGGGTCTCTTTTGGACTCTCTCCTGGGTGGGGGGTCGTCTGCGTGGGACTTTCTGGGACTGTCTCCTGGGTGGGGAGTCGTCTGCGTGGGACTTTCTGAGACAAGGTGTCGTCTGCGTGGGACTTTCTGGGACAGTCTCCTGGGTGGGTGTCGTCTGCGTGGGACTTTCTGGGACTGGGCTCGTCTGCGTGGGACTTTCTGGGACTGTCTCCTGGGTGGGGGGTCGTCTGCGTGAGACTTTCTGGGACTGTCTCCTGGGTGGGGGGTCGTCTGCGTGGGACTTCTGGGACTGTCTCCTGGGTGGTGGGTCGTCTGTTTGGGACTTTCTGAGACAGTCTCCTGGGTGGGGGTCGTCTGCGTGGGACTTTCTGGGACTGTCTCCTGGGTGGGGGTCGTCTACATGGGACTTCCTAGGACTGGGGGTCGTCTGCGTGGGACTTTCTGGGACTGGGGTCGTCTGCGTGGGTCTTTCTGGGACTGTCTCCTGGGTGGGGGGTCTTCTGCGTGGGACTATCTGGGACTGTCTCCTGGGTGGGGAGTCGTCTGCGTGGGAATTTCTGAGACAGGGGGTCGTCTGCGTGGGTCTTTCTGGTACTGACTCCAGGGTGGGGGGCCGTCTGCGTGGGACTTTCTGGGACTGGGCTCGTCTGCGTGGGACTTTCTGGGACTGTCTCCTGGGTGGGGGGTCGTCTGCGTGAGACTTTCTGGGACTGTCTCCTGGGTGGGGGGTCGTCTGCGTGGGACTTCTGGGACTGTCTCCTGGGTGGTGGGTCGTCTGTTTGGGACTTTCTGAGACAGTCTCCTGGGCGGGGGTCGTCTGCGTGGGACTTTCTGGGACTGTCTCCTGGGTGGGGGTCGTCTACATGGGACTTCCTAGGACTGGGGGTCGTCTGCGTGGGACTTTCTGGGACTGGGGTCGTCTGCGTGGGTCTTTCTGGGACTTTCTCCTGGGTGGGGGGTCTTCTGCGTGGGACTATCTGGGACTGTCTCCTGGGTGGGGAGTCGTCTGCGTGGGAATTTCTGAGACAGGGGGTCGTCTGCGTGGGTCTTTCTGGTACTGACTCCAGGGTGGGGGGCCGTCTGCGTGGGACTTTCTGGGACTGTCTCCTGGGTGGAGGGTCCTCTGCGTGGGATTTTCTGGGACTGGGAGTCGTCTGCGTGGGACTTTCTGGGACTAGGGGTCGTCTGCGTGGGAATTTCTGGGTTTGTCTCCTTGGTGGGGGGCGTCTGCGTGGGACTTTCTGGGACTGTGGGGCGTCTGCGTGGGACTCTCTGGGACTGTCTCATGGGTGGGGGGTCGTCTGCGTGGGACTTTCTGGGACTGTCTCCTTTGTGGGGTTCGTCTGCGTAGGACTTTGTGGGACTGGGGTCTTCTGCGTGTTACTTTTTGGGACTGTCTCCTGGGTGGGGGGGCGTCTGTAGGGGACTTTCTGGGACTCGCGGTCGTCTGCATGGGTCTTATTTGGACTCTCTCCTGGGTGGGAGGTCGTCTGCGTGGGACTATCTGGGACTGTCTCCTCGGTGGGGAGTCGTCTGCGTGGGACTTTCTGAGACAGGGGGTCGTCTGCGTGGGTCTTTCTAGTACTGACTCTGGGTGGGGGGCCGTCTGCGTGGGACTTTCTGGGACTGTCTCCTCGGTGGAGGGTCCTCTGCGTGGGATTTTCTGAGACTGGGGGTCGTCTGCGTGGGACTTTCTGGGACAGGGGTTCTTCTGCGTGGGACTTCCTGGGACTGGGGTTCGTCTTCGTGGGACTTTCTGGGACTGGGGGTTGTCTGAGTGGGACTTTCTGGGACTGTCTTCTTGGTGGTGGGTCGTCTGCGTGGGACTTTCTGGGACTGTCTCCTTGGTGGTGGGTCGTCTGCGTGGGACTTTCTGGGACTGTCTCCTTGGTGGGGGGCGTCTGCGTGGGACTTTCTGGGACTGTGGGTCGTCTCCGTGGGACTTTCTGGGACTGTCGCATGGGTTTGGGGTCGTCTGTATGGGACTTTCTGGGATTCAGGGTCGTCTGCGTGGGTCTTTTTTTGGCCTCTCTCCTGGGTGGGGGGTCGTCTGCGTGGGACTTTCTGGGACTGTCTCCTGGGTGGGGAGTCGTCTGCGTGGGACTTTCTGAGACAAGGTGTCGTCTGCGTGGGACTTTCTGGGACTGTCTCCTGGGTGGGGGGTCGTCTGTTTGGGACTTTCTGAGACTGTCTCCTGGGTGGGGGTCGTCTGCGTGGCACTTTCTGGGACTGTCTCCTGGGTGGGGGGTCGTCTGCATGGGATTCCTAGGACTGGGGGTCGTCTGCTTGGGACTTTCAGGGACTGGGTGTCGTCTGCGTGGGAGTTTCTGGGACTGGGGGTCGTCTGCGTGTTACTTTCTGTGACTGACTCCTGGGTGGGGGGTCGTCTGTATGGGACTTTCTGGGACTCAGGGGTCGTCTCCGTGGGTCTCTTTTGGACTCTCTCCTGGGTGGGTGGTCGTCTGCGTGGGACTTTCTGGGACTGTCTCCTGGGTGGGGAGTCGTCTGCGTGGGACTTTCTGAGACAAGGTGTCGTCTGCGTGGGACTTTCTGGGACTGTCTCCTGGGTGGGTGTCGTCTGCGTGGGACTTTCTGGGACTGGGCTCGTCTGCGTGGGACTTTCTGGGACTGTCTCCTGGGTGGGGGGTCGTCTGCGTGAGACTTTCTGGGACTGTCTCCTGGGTGGGGGGTCGTCTGCGTGGGACTTCTGGGACTGTCTCGTGGGTGGTGGGTCGTCTGTTTGGGACTTTCTGAGACAGTCTCCTGGGTGGGGTCGTCTGCGTGGGACTTTCTGGGACTGTCTCCTGGGTGGGGGTCGTCTACATGGGACTTCCTAGGACTGGGGGTCGTCTGCGTGGGACTTTCTGGGACTGGGGTCGTCTGCGTGGGTCTTTCTGGGACTGTCTCCTGGGTGGGGGGTCTTCTGCGTGGGACTATCTGGGACTGTATCCTGGGTGGGGAGTCGTCTGCGTGGGAATTTCTGAGACAGGGGGTCGTCTGCGTGGGTCTTTCTGGTACTGACTCCAGGGTGGGGGGCCGTCTGCGTGGGACTTTCTGGGACTGTCTCCTGGGTGGAGGGTCCTCTGCGTGGGATTTTCTGGGACTGGGAGTCGTCTGCGTGGGACTTTCTGGGACTAGGGGTCGTCTGCGTGGGAATTTCTGGGTTTGTCTCCTTGGTGGGGGGCGTCTGCGTGGGACTTTCTGGGACTGTGGGGCGTCTGCGTGGGACTTTCTGGGACTGTCTCATGGGTGGGGGGTCGTCTGCGTGGGACTTTCTGGGACTGTCTCCTGGGTGGGGGGTCGTCTGCGTAGGACTTTGTGGGACTGGTGGTCGTCTGCGTGGGACTTTCTGGGACTGGGGGTCTTCTGCGTCTTACTTTCTGGGACTGTCTCCTGGGTGGGGGGTCGTCTGTATGGGACTTTCTGGGACTCGCGGTCGTCTGCGTGGGTCTTTTTTGGACTCTCTCCTGGGTGGGGGGGTTGTCTGCGTGGGACTATCTGGGTCTGTCTCCTGGGTGGGGAGTCGTCTGCGTGGGACTTTCTGAGACAGGTGGTCGTCTGCGTGGGTCTTTCTGGTACTGACTCTTGGGTGGGGGGCCGTCTGCGTGGGACTTTCTGGGACTGTTATCCTGGGTGGAGGGTCCTCTGCGTGGGATTTTCTGGGACTTTGGGTCGTCTGCGTAGGACTTTCTGGGACAGGGGTTCTTCTGCGTGGGACTTCCTGGGACTGGAGTTCGTCTTCGTGGGACTTTCTTGGACTGGGGGTTGTCTGAGTGGGACTTTCTGGGACTGTCTTCTTGGTGGGGGGGGCGTCTGCGTGGGACTTTCTGGGACTGTGGGTCTTCTCCGTGGGACTTTCTGGGACTGTCTCATGGGTTGGGCGTCGTCTGCGTGGGACTTTCTGGGACTAGGGGTCGTCATCGTGGGACTTTCTGGGACTGTATCCTGTTTGGGGGGTCGTCTGCGTGGGTCTTTCTGGGACTAGCGGTCGTCTGCGTGGGAATTTCTGGTACTGTCTATTTGGTGGGGGGCGTCTGCGTGGGACATTCTGGGACTGTGGGTCGTCTCCGTGGGACTTTCTTGGACTGTCACATGGATGGGGGGTCGTCTGCGTTGGATTTTCTAGGACTGTCTCCTGGGTGGGGGGTCGTCTGCGTAGGACTTTGTGGGACTGGTGGTCGTCTGCGTGGGACTTTCTGGGACTGGGGGTCGTCTGCGTGTTACTTTCTGTGACTGACTCCTGGGTGGGGGGTCGTCTGTTTGGGACTTTCTGGGACTCAGGGGTCGTCTGCGTGGGTCTCTTTTGGACTCTCTCCTGGGTGGGGGGGTCGTCTGCGTGGAACTTTCTGGGACTGTCTCCTGAGTGGGGAGTCGTCTGCCTGGGACTTTCTGAGACTGGGTGTCGTCTGCGTGGGAGTTTCTGGGACTGTCTCCTGGGTGGGGGGTCGTCTGCGTGGGACTTCTGGGACTGTGTCCTGGGTGGGGGGGTCGTCTGTTTGGGACTTTCTGAGACTGTCTCCTGGGTGGGGGGTCGTCTGCGTGGGACTTCTGCGACTGTCTCCTGGGTGGGGAGTCGTCTGCTTGGGACTTTCTGAGACAGTCTCCTGGGTTGGGGTCGTCTGCGTGGTACTTTCTGGGACTGGGGTCGTCTGCGTGGGTCTTTCTGGGACTGTCTCCTGGTTGGGGATTATTCTGCGTGGGACTTTCTGGGACTGTCTCCTGCGTGGGGGGGTCGTCTGCTTGGGACTTTCAGGGACTGGGTGTCGTCTGCGTGGGAGTTTCTGGGTCAGTCTCCTGGGTGGGGTTCGTCTGCGTGGCACTTTCTGGGACTGGGTGTCGTCTGCGTGGGACTTTCTAGGACTGTCTCTTGGGTGGGGGGTCCTCTGCGTGGGACTTTCTGGGACTGTCTCCTGGGTGGGGAGTCGTCTGAGTGAGCCTTTCTGAGACAGGGGGTCGTCTGCGTGGGTCTTTCTGGTACTGACTCCTGGGTGGGGGGTCGTCTGCGTGGGACTTTCTGGGACTGTCTCCAGGGTGGGGGTCGTCTGCGTGGGATTTTCTGGGACTGTCTCCTGTCTGGGGGTCGTCTGCCTGGGACTTTCTTGGACTGGGTGTCGTCAGCGTAGGACTTTCTGGGACTGTCTCCTGGGTGGGGGTCGTCTGCGTGGGATATCTAGGACTGTCTCCTGGGTGGGGGCTCGTCTTCATGGGACTTTCTGCGACTTTGGGTCTTTTGCGTGGGACTTTCTGGGACTGTCTCCTGCGTGGGGGGTCGTCTGCGTGGGACTTTCAGGGACTGGGTGTCGTCTGCGTGGGACTTTCTGGGACTCTCTCCTGGGTGGTGGTCGTCTGCGTGGGACTTTCTGGGACTGAAGGATATCTGCGTGGGACTTTCTTGGACTGGGGATCTTCTGCGTGGGACTTTCTGGGAGTGTCTCCTGGGTGGGTGTCGTCTGTTTGGGACTTTCTGGGAGTGTCTCCTGGGTGGGGGTCGTCTGCGTGGGACTTTCTGTGACTGTCTCCTGACTGGGGTCGTCTGCATGGGACTTCCTAGGACTGGTGTCGTCTGCGTGGGACTTTCTGGGACTGGGGGTCGTCTGCGTCGGACTTTCTGGGACTGACTCCTGGGTGTGTGGTCGTCTGCGTGGGACTTTCTGGGACTGTCTCCTGGGTGGCGGTAGTCTGAGTGGGACTTTCTTGGACTGTCTCCTGGGTGGAAGGTTGTCTGCATGGGACTTCCTAGGACTGGGGGTCGACTGCGTGGGACTTTCTGGGACTGGGGGTCGTCTGCGTCGGACTTTCTGGGACTGTCTCCTGGGTGGGGGGTAGTCTGCGTGGGACTTTCCGGGACTGTCTCCTGGGTGGGGGGTCGTCTGCGTGGGACTTTCTGGGACTGTCTCCTGGGTGGGTGTTCGTCTGCGTGGGATTTTCTGGGATTGGGGGCCGTCTGCGTTGGACTTGCTGGGACACTCTCCTGTTTGGGGGTGATATGCGTGGGACTTTCTCGGTCTGTCTCCTGGGTGGGGGGTCGTCTGCGTGGGACTTTCTGGGACTGGGGGTTGTCTGCATGGGTCTTTCTGGTACAGTCTCCTGCGTGCGGTGTCGTCTGCGTGGGATTTTGTGGGATTGGGGGTCGTCTGCGTGGGACTTTATGGGACTGGGGGTCGTCTGCGTGGGTCATTCTGGGATTCTCTCCTGGGTGGGGGCTCGTCTTCGTGGGACATTCTTGGACTGTTTCCTGGGTGGGGACTCGTCTGCGTGGGACTTTCTGGGACTGGGGGTCGTCTGCGTGGGTCTTTCTGGGACAGTCTCCTGTCTGGGGGTCGTCTGCGTGGGACTTTCTGGGACTGTCTCCTGGGTGTGGGGTCGTCTGCGTGGGATATCTAGGACTGTCTCCTGGGTGGGGTGTCGTCTGCATGGGACTTTCTGGGACTGGGGGTCGTCTGCATGGGTATTTCTGGTACAGTCTCCTTGGTGCGGTGCCGTCTGCGTGGGATTTTGTGGGACTGGGGGTCGTCTGCGTGGGACTTTCTGGGACTGGGGTTCGTCTGCGTGGGACTTCCTAGGACTGTCTCCTGGGTGGGGTGTCGTCTGCGTGGGACTTTCTGGGACTGGGGGTCGTCTGCGTGGGCCTTTCTTGGACTGGGGGTCTTCTGCGTGGGACTTTCTGGGAGTGTCTCCTGGGTGAGTGTCGTCTGCGTTGGACTTTCTGGGACTGTCTCCTGGGTAGGGGTCGTCTGCGTGGGACTTTCTGTGACTGTCTCCTGGGTGGAAGGTTGTCTGCGTGGGATATCTGGGACAGTCTCCTGGGTGGGGGGTCGTCTGCATGGGACTTTCTGGGACTGGGGGTCGTCTGAGTGGGTCTTTCTTGGCTCCTCCTGGGTGGGGTTTCTTCTGCGTGGGACTTTCTGGGACTGTCACCTGGGTGGGGTTCGTCTGTGTGTCTTTCTGGGACTGGGGGTCGTCTGCGTGGGACTTTCTGGGACTGTCTCCTGGGTGGGTGGTCGTCTGCGTGGGACGTTCTGGGACTGTCTCCTGGGTGGGGGGTCGTCTGCGTGGGACTTTCTGGGACTGTCAACTGGGTGGGTGTCGTCTGCGTGGGATTTTCTGGGACTGTCTCCTGTCTGGGGGTCGTTTGCGTGGGACTTTCTTGGACTGGGGGTCGTCAGCGTGAGACTTTCTGGGATTGTCTCGTGGGTGGTGGTCGTCTGCGTAAGACTTTCTGGGACTGAAGGTCGTCTGCGTGGGACTTTCTGGGACTGTCTCCTGGGTGGAGGGTAGTCTGCGTTGGACTTTCTGGGACTGTCTCCTGGGTGGGGGGTCGTCTGCGTGGGACTTTCTGGGATTGGGGGTCGTCTGCGTGGGACTTGCTGGGACACTCTCCTGTCTGGGGGTCGTCTGCGTGGGACTTTCTGTGACTGTCTCCTGGGTGGGGGGTCGTCTGCGTGGGATATCTAGGACTGTCTCCTGGGTGGGGTGTCGTCTGCATGGGACTTTCTGGGACTGGGGGTTGTCTGCATGGGTTTTATTGGTACAGTCTCCTGCGTGCGGTGTCGTCTTCGTGGGATTTTGTGGGATTGGGGGTCGTCTGCGTGGGACTTTATGGGACTGGGGGTCGTCTGCGTGGGTCATTCTGGGACTCTCTCCTGGGTGGGGGGTCGTCTGCGTGGGATTTTGTGGGACTGGGGGTCGTCTGCGTGGGACTTCCTAGGACTGTCTCCTGGGTGCGGTGCCGTCTGCGTGGGATTTTGTGGGACTGGGGTCGTCTGCGTGGGACTTTCTGGGACTGGGGTTCGTCTGCGTGGGACTTCCTAGGACTGTCTCCTGGGTGGGGTGTCGTCTGCGTGGGACTTTCTGGGACTGGGGGTCGTCTGCGTGGGCCTTTCTTGGACTGGGGGTCTTCTGCGTGGGACTTTCTGGGAGTGTCTCCTGGGTGAGTGTCGTCTGCGTTGGACTTTCTGGGACTGTCTCCTGGGTAGGGGTCGTCTGCGTGGGACTTTCTGTGACTGTCTCCTGGGTGGAAGGTTGTCTGCGTGGGATATCTGGGACAGTCTCCTGGGTGGGGGGTCGTCTGCATGGGACTTTCTGGGACTGGGGGTCGTCTGAGTGGGTCTTTCTTGGCTCCTCCTGGGTGGGGTTTCTTCTGCGTGGGACTTTCTGGGACTGTCACCTGGGTGGGGGTCGTCTGTGTGTCTTTCTGGGACTGGGGGTCGTCTGCGTGGGACTTTCTGGGACTGTCTCCTGGGTGGGTGGTCGTCTGCGTGGGACTTTCTGGGACTGTCTCCTGGGTGGGGGGTTGTCTGCATGGGTCTTTCTGGTACAGTCTCCTGCGTGCGGTGTCGTCTGCGTGGGATTTTGTGGGATTGGGGGTCGTCTGCGTGGGACTTTATGGGACTGGGGGTCGTCTGCGTGGGTCATTCTGGGATTCTCTCCTGGGTGGGGGCTCGTCTTCGTGGGACATTCTTGGACTGTTTCCTGGGTGGGGACTCGTCTGCGTGGGACTTTCTGGGACTGGGGGTCGTCTGCGTGGGTCTTTCTGGGACAGTCTCCTGTCTGGGGGTCGTCTGCGTGGGACTTTCTGGGACTGTCTCCTGGGTGTGGGGTCGTCTGCGTGGGATATCTAGGACTGTCTCCTGGGTGGGGTGTCGTCTGCATGGGACTTTCTGGGACTGGGGGTCGTCTGCATGGGTATTTCTGGTACAGTCTCCTTGGTGCGGTGCCGTCTGCGTGGGATTTTGTGGGACTGGGGGTCGTCTGCGTGGGACTTTCTGGGACTGGGGTTCGTCTGCGTGGGACTTCCTAGGACTGTCTCCTGGGTGGGGTGTCGTCTGCGTGGGACTTTCTGGGACTGGGGGTCGTCTGCGTGGGCCTTTCTTGGACTGGGGGTCTTCTGCGTGGGACTTTCTGGGAGTGTCTCCTGGGTGAGTGTCGTCTGCGTTGGACTTTCTGGGACTGTCTCCTGGGTAGGGGTCGTCTGCGTGGGACTTTCTGTGACTGTCTCCTGGGTGGAAGGTTGTCTGCGTGGGATATCTGGGACAGTCTCCTGGGTGGGGGGTCGTCTGCATGGGACTTTCTGGGACTGGGGGTCGTCTGAGTGGGTCTTTCTTGGCTCCTCCTGGGTGGGGTTTCTTCTGCGTGGGACTTTCTGGGACTGTCACCTGGGTGGGGTTCGTCTGTGTGTCTTTCTGGGACTGGGGGTCGTCTGCGTGGGACTTTCTGGGACTGTCTCCTGGGTGGGTGGTCGTCTGCGTGGGACGTTCTGGGACTGTCTCCTGGGTGGGGGGTCGTCTGCGTGGGACTTTCTGGGACTGTCAACTGGGTGGGTGTCGTCTGCGTGGGATTTTCTGGGACTGTCTCCTGTCTGGGGGTCGTTTGCGTGGGACTTTCTTGGACTGGGGGTCGTCAGCGTGAGACTTTCTGGGATTGTCTCGTGGGTGGTGGTCGTCTGCGTAAGACTTTCTGGGACTGAAGGTCGTCTGCGTGGGACTTTCTGGGACTGTCTCCTGGGTGGAGGGTAGTCTGCGTTGGACTTTCTGGGACTGTCTCCTGGGTGGGGGGTCGTCTGCGTGGGACTTTCTGGGATTGGGGGTCGTCTGCGTGGGACTTGCTGGGACACTCTCCTGTCTGGGGGTCGTCTGCGTGGGACTTTCTGGGACTGTCTCCTGGGTGGGGGGTCGTCTGCGTGGGATATCTAGGACTGTCTCCTGGGTGGGGTGTCGTCTGCATGGGACTTTCTGGGACTGGGGGTTGTCTGCATGGGTTTTATTGGTACAGTCTCCTGCGTGCGGTGTCGTCTTCGTGGGATTTTGTGGGATTGGGGGTCGTCTGCGTGGGACTTTATGGGACTGGGGGTCGTCTGCGTGGGTCATTCTGGGACTCTCTCCTGGGTGGGGGGTCGTCTGCGTGGGATTTTGTGGGACTGGGGGTCGTCTGCGTGGGACTTTCTGGGACTGGGGTTCGTCTGCGTGGGACTTCCTAGGACTGTCTCCTGGGTGCGGTGCCGTCTGCGTGGGATTTTGTGGGACTGGGGTCGTCTGCGTGGGACTTTCTGGGACTGGGGTTCGTCTGCGTGGGACTTCCTAGGACTGTCTCCTGGGTTGGGTGTCGTTTGCGTGTGACTTTCTGGGACTGGGGGTAGTCTGCGTGGGCCTTTCTTGGACACGGGGTCTTCTGCGTGGGACTTTCTGGTAGTGTCTCCTGGGTGAGTGTCGTCTGCGTTGGACTTTCTGGGACTGTCTCCTGGGTAGGGGTCGTCTGCGTGGGACTTTCTGTGACTGTCTCCTGGGTGGAAGGTTGTCTGCGTGGGATATCTGGGACAGTCTCCTGGGTGGGGGGTCGTCTGCATGGGACTTTCTGGGACTGGGGGTCGTCTGAGTGGGTCTTTCTTGGCTCCTCCTGGGTGGGGTTTCTTCTGCGTGGGACTTTCTGGGACTGTCACCTGGGTGGGGGTCGTCTGTGTGTCTTTCTGGGACTGGGGGTCGTCTGCGTGGGACTTTCTGGGACTGTCTCCTGGGTGGGTGGTCGTCTGCGTGGGACTTTCTGGGACTGTCTCCTGGGTGGGGGGTTGTCTGCGTGGGACTTTCTGGGACTGTCTCCTGGGTGGGTGTCGTCTGCGTGGGATTTTCTGGGACTGTCTCCTGTCTGGGGGTCGTTTGCGTGGGACTTTCTTGGACTGGGGGTCGTCAGCGTGAGACTTTCTGGGATTGTCTCGTGGGTGGTGGTCGTCTGCGTAAGACTTTCTGGGACTGAAGGTCGTCTGCGTGGGACTTTCTGGGACTGTCTCCTGGGTGGAGGGTAGTCTGCGTTGGACTTTCTGGGACTGTCTCCTGGGTGGGGGGTCGTCTGCGTGGGACTTTCTGGGATTGGGGGTCGTCTGCGTGGGACTTGCTGGGACACTCTCCTGTCTGGGGGTCGTCTGCGTGGGACTTTCTGGGACTGTCTCCTGGGTGGGGGGTCGTCTGCGTGGGATATCTAGGACTGTCTCCTGGGTGGGGTGTCGTCTGCATGGGACTTTCTGGGACTGGGGGTTGTCTGCATGGGTTTTATTGGTACAGTCTCCTGCGTGCGGTGTCGTCTTCGTGGGATTTTGTGGGATTGGGGGTCGTCTGCGTGGGACTTTATGGGACTGGGGGTCGTCTGCGTGGGTCATTCTGGGACTCTCTCCTGGGTGGGGGGTCGTCTGCGTGGGATTTTGTGGGACTGGGGGTCGTCTGCGTGGGACTTTCTGGGACTGGGGTTCGTCTGCGTGGGACTTCCTAGGACTGTCTCCTGGGTGCGGTGCCGTCTGCGTGGGATTTTGTGGGACTGGGGTCGTCTGCGTGGGACTTTCTGGGACTGGGGTTCGTCTGCGTGGGACTTCCTAGGACTGTCTCCTGGGTTGGGTGTCGTTTGCGTGTGACTTTCTGGGACTGGGGGTAGTCTGCGTGGGCCTTTCTTGGACACGGGGTCTTCTGCGTGGGACTTTCTGGTAGTGTCTCCTGGGTGAGTGTCGTCTGCGTTGGACTTTCTGGGACTGTCTCCTGGGTAGGGGTCGTCTGCGTGGGACTTTCTGTGACTGTCTCCTGGGTGGAAGGTTGTCTGCGTGGGATATCTGGGACAGTCTCCTGGGTGGGGGGTCGTCTGCATGGGACTTTCTGGGACTGGGGGTCGTCTGAGTGGGTCTTTCTTGGCTCCTCCTGGGTGGGGTTTCTTCTGCGTGGGACTTTCTGGGACTGTCACCTGGGTGGGGGTCGTCTGTGTGTCTTTCTGGGACTGGGGGTCGTCTGCGTGGGACTTTCTGGGACTGTCTCCTGGGTGGGTGGTCGTCTGCGTGGGACTTTCTGGGACTGTCTCCTGGGTGGGGGGTTGTCTGCGTGGGACTTTCTGGGACTGTCTCCTGGGTGGGTGTCGTCTGCGTGGGATTTTCTGGGACTGTCTCCTGTCTGGGGGTCGTTTGCGTGGGACTTTCTTGGACTGGGGGTCGTCAGCGTGAGACTTTCTGGGATTGTCTCGTGGGTGGTGGTCGTCTGCGTAAGACTTTCTGGGACTGAAGGTCGTCTGCGTGGGACTTTCTGGGACTGTCTCCTGGGTGGAGGGTAGTCTGCGTTGGACTTTCTGGGACTGTCTCCTGGGTGGGGGGTCGTCTGCGTGGGACTTTCTGGGATTGGGGGTCGTCTGCGTGGGACTTGCTGGGACACTCTCCTGTCTGGGGGTCGTCTGCGTGGGACTTTCTGGGACTGTCTCCTGGGTGGGGGGTCGTCTGCGTGGGATATCTAGGACTGTCTCCTGGGTGGGGTGTCGTCTGCATGGGACTTTCTGAGACTGGGGGTTGTCTGCATGGGTTTTATTGGTACAGTCTCCTGCGTGCGGTGTCGTCTTCGTGGGATTTTGTGGGATTGGGGGTCGTCTGCGTGGGACTTTATGGGACTGGGGGTCGTCTGCGTGGGCCATTCTGGGACTCTCTCCTGGGTGGGGGGTCGTCTGCGTGGGACATTCTGGGACTGTTTCCTGGGTGGGGACTCGTCTGCGTGGGACTTTCTGGGACTGGGGGTCGTCTGCGTGGGTCTTTCTGGGACAGTCTCCTGGGTGCGGTGTCGTCTGCGTGGGACTTTGTGGGACTGGGGGTCTTCTGCGTGGGACTTTCTGGGATTGTCTCCTGGCTGGGTGTCGTCTGCATGGGTTTTCCTAGGACTGGGGGTCGTCTGCGTGGGACTTTCTGGCACTGGGGGTCGTCTGCTTGGGTCTTTTTGGGACTGTCTCCTGGGTGGTGGGTCGTCTGCGTGGGATATCTGGGACTGTCTCCTGAGTTGGGGGTCTTTTTCATGGGACTTTCTGGGACTGGGGGTCGTCTGCGTGAGTCTTGCTTGGACTCTCTCCTGGGTGGGGAGTCGTCTGCGTGGGACATTCCGGGACTGGGGGTGGTCTGCGTGGGTCTTTCTGAGACTGTCTCCTGGGTGGGGGTTCGTCTGCGTGGGACTTTCTGGGAATGTCTCCTGGGTGGGGGTCGTCTGCGTGGGATATCTAGCACTGTCTACTGGGTGGGGGGTCGTCTGCATGGGATTTTCTGGGACTGGGGGTCTTTTGCGTGGGACTTTCTGGGACTGTCACATGCGTGGGGGGTCGTCTTCGTGGGACTTTCTTTGACAGGGGCTCGTCTGCGTGGGACTTTCTGGGACTGTCTCCTGGGGGGGCCGTCTGCGTGGGATATCTAGGACTGTCTCCTGGGTGTGGGGTCGTCTGCATGCGTCTTTCTGGTACAGTCTCCTGGGTGCGGTGTCGTCTGCGTCGGATTTTGTGGGATTGGGGGTCGTCTGCGTGGGACTTTCTGGGACTGGGGGTCGTCTGCGTGGGACTTTCTGGGACTGCCTCCTGGGTGGGGGTCGTCTGTTTGGGACTTTCTGGGACTGTCTCCTGGGGGGGTCGTCTGCGTGGGACTTCCTGGGACTGTCTCCTGGGTGGGGGGTCGTATCCGTGGGAATTTCTGGGACTGTCTCCTGGGTGGGGGTCGTCTGCGGGGGACTTTCTGGGACTGTCTCCTGGGTGGGGTGTTGTCTGCGTTGGATATATGGGTCTGTCTCCTGGGTGGGGGGTCGTCTGCATGGGACTTTCTGGGACTGGGAGTCTACTGCGTGGGTCTTTCTTGGACTCTCTCCTGGGTGTGGAGTCGTCTGCGTGGGACATACTGGGATTGGAGGTCGTCTGCGTGGGACTTTTTGGGACTGTCTCCTGGGTGGGGGGTCGTCTGCGTGGGACTTTCTGGGACTGTCTCCTGGGTGGCTGTTCGTCTGCGTGGGATTTCTGGGACTGGGGTTCGTCTGCGTCGGACTTGCTGGGACTGTCTCCTGTCTGGGGGTTGTCTGCTTGGGACTTTCTTGGACTGGGGGTCGTCTGCGTGGGACTTTCTGGGACTGTCTCCTGGGTTGGGGTCGTCTGCGTGGGATATCAAGGACTGTCTCCTGGGTGGGGGGTCGTCTGCATGGGACTTTCTGGGACTGGGGGTCTTTTGCGTGGGACTTTCTGGGACTGTCTCCTGCGTGGGTGGGTCGTCTGCGTGGGACTTTCAGGGATTGGGTGTCGTCTGCGTGGGACTTTCTTGGACTGTCTCCTGGGTGGTGGTCGTCTGCGTAGGACTTTCTGGGACTGGGGGTCGTCTGCGTGGGACATTCTGGGACTGTCTCCTGTCTGGGGGGTCGTCTGCGTGGGTCTTTCTGGGACTAGGGGTCGTTTGCATGGGTCTTTTTTGGACTCTCTCCTGGGTGGGGGGTCGTCTGCGTGGGACTTTCTGGGACTGTCTCCTGTCTGGGGGTTGTCTGCGTGGGACTTTCTTGGACTGGGGGTCGTCTGCGTGGGACTTTCTGGGACTGTCTCCTGGGTGGGGGGCTCGTCTGCGTGGGGCTTTCTGGGACTGTCTCCTGGGTTGGGGTCGTCTGCGTGGGATATCAAGGACTGTCTCCTGGGTGGGGGGTCGTCTGCATGGGACTTTCTGGGACTGGGGGTCTTTTGCGTGGGACTTTCTGGGACTGTCTCCTGCGTGGGGGGGTCGTCTGCGTGGGACTTTCAGGGATTGGGTGTCGTCTGCGTGGGACTTTCTTGGACTGTCTCCTGGGTGGTGGTCGTCTGCGTAGGACTTTCTGGGACTGGGGGTCGTCTGCGTGGGACTTTCTGGGACTGTGTCCTGGGAGGGGGGTCGTCTGCGTGGGACTTTCTGGGACTGTCTCCTGGGTTGGGGTCGTCTGCGTGGGATATCAAGGACTGTCTCCTGGGTGGGGGGTCGTCTGCATGGGACTTTCTGGGACTGGGGGTCTTTTGCGTGGGACTTTCTGGGACTGTCTCCTGCGTGGGGGGGTCGTCTGCGTGGGACTTTCAGGGATTGGGTGTCGTCTGCGTGGGACTTTCTTGGACTGTCTCCTGGGTGGTGGTCGTCTGCGTAGGACTTTCTGGGACTGGGGGTCGTCTGCGTGGGACTTTCTGGGACTGTGTCCTGGGTGGGGGGTCGTCTGCGTGGGACTTTCTCGGACTGTCTCCTGGGTGGGTGTTCGTCTGCGTGGGACTTGCTGGGACACTCTCCTGTCTTGCTCCTGGGTGTGGAGTCGTCTGCGTGGGATATCTAGGAGTGTGTCCTGGGTGGGGTGTCGTCTGCATGGGACTTTCTGGGACTGGGAGTCGTCTGCATGGGTCTTTCTGCTACAGTCTCCTGGGTGCGGTGTCGTCTGCGTGGGATTTTGTGGGACTGGGTGTTGTCTGCGTGGGACTTTCTTGGACTGGGACTCGTCTGCGTGGGACTTTCTGGGTCTGTCTCCTGGGTGGGGGCTCGTCTGCGTGGGACTTTCTAGGCTTCTGATCACAAAGGGTCCCAGCTATGAGCAAATAGTGACCCCCCACTAAAAAAAAAACACTATGAATGTATAAAAATACATATTTATATAAAAAATGTGCGAACAACACCAGTTGATAGCAAAAGTGCCAACAGAACCAGAGCTGATAGCAAAAGTCCCAACAGCTGATAGCAAAAGTGCCAACCGCTGTTAACAAAAGTTCCAACAGCTGATAGCAAAAGTGCCAACAGCTGATAGCAAAAGTGCCAACAGCACCACAGTGCCAGCTAATCCTAGGTATGACTATAAACTACATCTGACAGCAAGGCTTCTGATCACAAAGGTTCCAAGCTATGAGCAAATAGTGACCCCCCACTGAAAAAAAACACAATGAAAGTATAAAAATACATGTTTATATAAAAACTTGCGAACAACACCAGTTGATAGCAAAAGGGCCAACAGCACCACAGCTGATAGCAAAAGTGTCAACAGCTGATCGCAAAAGTGCCAACAGCTGATACGAAATGTGCCAACAGCTGATAGCATAAGTGCCAACAGCTGATAGCAAAAGTGCCAAAAGCTGATAGCGAAAGTGCCAACAGCTTATAGCAAAAGTGCCAACAACTGATTGCAAAAGTGCCAACAGCACGACAGTTCCAACTATTCCTAGGTATGACTATAAACTACATCTGACAGCAAGTCTTCTGATCACAAAGGGTGCCAGCTATGAGCCAATAGTGACCCCCCACTAAAAAAAAAATACTATGAATGTATAAAAATACATGTTTATATAAAAACTTGCGAACAACACCAGTTGATAGCAAAAGTGTCAACAGCACAACAGCTGATAGCAAAAGTGCCAACAGCTGATAGCAAAATTGCCAACAGCACCTCATTGCCAACTAGTCCTAGGTATGACTATAAACTACATCTGACAGCAAGGCTTCTTATCACAAAGGGTCCCAGCTATGAGCAAATAGTGACCCCCACTAAAAAAAAACACTATGAATATATAAAAATACATGTTTATATAAAAACTTGCGAACAACACCAGTTGATAGCCAAAGTGCCAACAGAACCACAGCTGATAGCAAAAGTGCCAACAGCTGATAGCAAAAGTGCCAACAGCTGATAGCAAAAGTGACAACAGCTGATAGCAAAAGTGCCAACTGCAACACAGTGCCAACTAGTCCTAGGTATGACTATAAACTCCATCTGACAGCAAGGCTTCTGATCACAAAGGGTCCCAGCTATGAGCAAATAATGACCCACACTAAAAAAAAAAACACTATGAAAGTATAAAAATTCATGTTTATATAAAAACTTGCTAACAACACCAGTTGATAACAAAAGTGCGAACAGCACCACAGCTGATAGCAAAAGTGCCAACAGCTGATAGCAAAAGTGCCAACAGCTGATACCAAAAGTGCCAAAAGCTGATAGCAAAAGTGCCAACAGCTCATAGCAAAAGTGCCAACAGATGATACCAAAAGAGCCAACAGCTGATAGCAAAAGTGCCAACAGCTGATAGCAAAAGTGCCAACAGCTGATACCAAAAGTGCCAACAGCTGATAGCAAATGTGCCAACAGCTGATAGCAAAAGTGCCAACAGCACCACAGTGCCAACTAGTCCTAGGTATGACCATAAACTACCTATGACAGCAAGGCTTCTGATCACAAATGGTCCCAGCTATGAGCAAATAGTGACCCAACACTAAAAAAAAAACACTATGAAAGTATAAAAATACATGTTTATATAAAAACTTGCGAACAACACCAGTTGATAGCAAAAGTGCCAACAGCACCACAGCTGATAGCAAAAGTGCCAACAGCTGATAGCAAAAGTGCCAACAGCTGATACAAAAATGCCAACAGCTGATAGCAAAAGTGCAAACAGCACTACACTGCCAACTAGTCCTAGGTATGACTATAAACTACATCTGACAGCAAGGCTTCTGATCACAAAGGGTCCCAGCTATGAGCAAATAGTGACCCCCACTAAAAAAAAAAACACTATGAAAATATAAAAATACATATTTATATAAAAACTTGCGAACAACACCAGTTGATAGCAAAAGTGCCAACAGCACCACAGCTGATAGCAAAAGTGCCAATAGCTGCTAGCAAAAGTGCCAACAGCTGATAGCAAAAGTGCCAACAGCTGATAGCAAAAGTGGCAACAGCTGATAGCAAAACTGCCAACAGCTGATAGCAATAGTGCCAACAGCACCACAGTGCCAACTAGTCGTAGGTATGACTATAAACTACATCTGACAGCAAGTCTTCTGATCACAAAGGGTGCCAGCTATGAGCCAATAGTGACCCCCCACTAAAAAAAAATACTATGAAAGTATAAAAATACATGTTTATATAAAAACTTGCGAACAACACCAGTTGATAGCTAAAGTGCCAACAGAACCACAGCTGATAGCAAAAGTGCCAACAGCTGATAGCAAAAGTGACAACAGCTTCATAGCAAAAGTGCCAACTGCAACACAGTGCCAACTAGTCCTAGGTATGACTATAAACTCCATCTGACAGCAAGGCTTCTGATCACAAAGTGTCCCAGCTATGAGCAAATAATGACCCACACTAAAAAAAAAAAAACTATGAAAGTATAAAAATTCATGTTTATATAAAAACTTGCGAACAACACCAGTTGATAACAAAAGTGCGAACAGCACCACAGCTGATAGCAAAAGTGCCAACAGCTGATAGCAAAAGTGCCAACAGCTGATACTAAAAGTGCCAAAAGCTGATAGCAAAAGTGCCAACAGCTCATAGCAAAAGTGCCAACAGATGATACCAAAAGAGCCAACAGCTGATAGCAAAAGTGCCAACAGCTGATAGCAAAAGTGCCAACAGCTGATACCAAAAGTGCCAACAGCTGATAGCAAATGTGCCAACAGCTGATAGCAAAAGTGCCAACAGCACCACAGTGCCACCTAGTCCTAGGTATGACCATAAACTACCTATGACAGCAAGGCTTCTGATCACAAATGGTCCCAGCTATGAGCAAATAGTGACCCAACACTAAAAAAAAAACACTATGAAAGTAGAAAAATACATGTTTATATAAAAACTTGCGAACAACACCAGTTGATAGCAAAAGTGCCAACAGCACCACAGCTGATAGCAAAAGTGCCAACAGCTGATAGCAATAGTGCCAACAGCACCACAGTGCCAACTAGTCCTAGGTATGACTATAAACTACATCTGACAGCAATCCTTCTGATCACAAAGGGTCCCAGCTATGAGCAAATAGTGACCCCACACTAAAAAAAAAAACACTATGAATGTATAAAAATACATGTTTATATAAAAACTTGCGAACAACATCAGTTGATAGCAAAAGTGCCAACAGTACCAAAGCTGATAGCAAAAGTGCCAACAGCTGATAGCAAAAGTGACAACAGCTGATGGCAAAAGTGCCAAAAGCTGATAGCAAAAGTGCCAACAGCTGATAGCAAAAGTGCCAACAGCTGATTGCAAAAGTGCCAACAGCTGATAGCAAAACTGCAAACAGCTGATAGCAAAAGTGCCAACAGCTGATACCAAAAGTGCCAAAATTTGATAGCAAAAGTGCCAACAGCTGATAGCAAAAGTGCCAACAGCTGATAGCAAAAGTGCCAACAGCACCACATTGCCAACTAATCCTAGGTATGACTATAAACTACATCTGACAGCAAGGCTTCTGACCACAAAGGGTCCCAGCTATGAGCAAATAGTGACCCCCCACTAAAACAAAAAACACTATGAATATATTAAAATACATGTTTATATAAAAACTTGCGAACAGCACCAGTTGATAGCAAAAGTGTCAACAGCACAACAGCTGATAGAAAAAGTGCCAACAGCTGATAGTAATAGTGCCAACAGCTGATAGCAAAAGTGCCAACAGCTGATAGCAAAAGTGCCAACAGCACCACAGTGCCAACTAGTCCTAGGTATGACTATAAACTACATCTGACAGCAAGGCTTCCTATCAGAAAGGGTCCCAGCTATGAGCAAATAGTGACCCCCCACTAAAAAAACACTATGAAAGTATAAAAATACATGTTTATATAAATATTTGCGAACAACACCAGTTGATAGCAAAAGTGCCAACAGCACCACAGCTGATAGCAAAAGTGCCAACAGCTGATAGCAAAACTGCCAACAGCACCACAGTGCCAACTAGTCCTAGGTATGACTATAAACTACATCTGACAGCAAGCCTTCTGATCACAAAGGGTAACAGCTATGAGCAAATAGTGACCCCACACTAAAAAAAAACACTATGAATGTATAAAAATACATGTCTATATAAAAAATTGCGAACAACATCAGTTGATAGCAAAAGTGCCAACAGCACCACAGCTGATAGCAAAAGTGCCAACAGCTGATAGCAAAAGTGACAACAGCTGATAGCAAAAGTGCCAAAAGCTGATAGCAAATGTGCCAACAGCTGATAGCAAAAGTGCCAACAGCTGATAGCAAAAGTGCCAACAGCTGATTGCAAAAGTGCCAACAGCTGATAGCAAAACTGCAAACAGTTGATAGCAAAAGTGCCAACAGCTGATACCAAAAGTGCCAAAAGCTGATAGCAAAAGTGCCAACAGCTGATAGCAAAAGTGCCAACAGCTGATAGCAAAAGTGCCAACAGCACCACATTGCCAACTAGTCCTAGGTATGATTATAAACTACATCTGACAGCAAGACTTCTGATCACAAAGGTTCCCAGCTATGAGCAAATAGTGACCCGCCACTAAAAAAAACACTATGAATGTATAAAAATACATGTTTATATAAAAACTTGCGAACAACACCAGTTGAGAGCAAAAGTGCCAACAGCACCAAAGCAGATAGCAAAAGTGCCAACAGCTGATAGCAAAAGTGCCAACAGCTGATACTAAAAGTGCAAAAAGCTGATAGCAAAAGTGCCAACAGCTGATAGCAAAAGTGCCAACAGCTGATAGCAAAAGTGCCAACAGCTGAAAGCAAAAGTGCCAACAGCTGAAAGCAAATGTGCCAACATCTGATAGCAAAAGTGCCAACAGCACCAAAGTGCCAACTAATCCTAGGTATGACTATAAACTACATCTGACAGCAAGGCTTCTGATCACAAAGGGTCCCAGCTATGAGCAAATAGTGACCACCCACTAAAAAAAACACTATGAAAGTATAAAAATACATGTATAAATAAAAACGTGCGAACAACACCAGTTGATAGCAAAAGTGCCAACAGCAACACAGCTGATAGCAATAGAGCCAACAGATGATAGCAAAAGTGCCAAAAGCTGATAGCAAAAGTGCCAACAGCTGATAGCAAAATTGCCAACAGATGATAGCAAAAGTGCCAAAAGCTGATAGCAAAAGTGCCAACAGCTAATACCAAAAGTACCAATAGCTGATAGCAAAAGTGCAAACTGCACCAGAGTGCCAACTAGTCCTAGGTATGACTATAAACTACACCTGACAGCAAGTCTTCTGATCACAAAGGGTCCCAGCTATGAGCAAATAGTGAACCCCCATTTAAAAAAAAAAAACAATGTGAAAGTTTAAAAATACATGTTTATATAAAAACATGCGAACAACACCAGTTGATAGCAAAAGTGCCAACAGCACTCAGCTGATAGCAAAAGTGCCAACAGCTAATAGCAATAGTGCCAACAGCTGATAGCAAAAGTGCCAACAGCTGATAGCAAAAGTGTCAAAAGCTCCACAGTGCCAACTAGTCCTAGTTATGTCTATAAACTACATTAGACAGCAAGACTTCTGATCACAAAGGGTCCCAGCTATGAGCAAATAGTGACCCCCCACTAAAACAAAAAACTTTATGAAAGTATAAAAATACATATTTATATAAAAACTTACGAACAACACCAGTTGATAGCAAAAGTGCCAAAATCACCAGAGCTGATTACAAAAGTGCCAACAGCTGATAGCAAACGTGCCAACAGCTGATAGCAAAAGTGCCAACAGCTGATAGCAAACGTGCCAACAGCTGATAGCAAAAGTGCCAACATCACTTCATTGCTAACTAGTCCTAGGTATGACTATAAACTCCATCTGAGAGCAAGGCTTCTGATAACAAATGGTCCCAGCTATGAGCAAATAGTGACCCCCCACTAAAAAAAAACACTATGAAAGTATAAAAATACATGTTTATATAAAACTTTCGAACAACACCAGTTGATAGCAAAAGTGCCAACAGCTGATAGCAAAAGTGCCAACAGCTGATAACAAAAGTGCCAACAGCTGAGAGCAAAAGTGCCAACAGCACCACAGTGCCAACTAGTCCTAGGTATGACTATAAACTTCATCTGCCAGCAAGGCTTCTGATTACAAAGGGTCCCAGCTATGAGCAAATAGTGACCCCCCACTAAAAAAACACACTATGAAAGTATAAAAATACATGTTTATATAAAAACTTGCGAACAACACCAGTTGATAGAAAAGTGCCAACAGCACCACAGCTGATAGCAAAAGTGCCAACAGCTGGTAGCAAAAGTGCCAACAGCTTATAGCAAAAGTGCCAACAGCTGATAGCAAATGTCCCAACAGCTGATAGCAAAAGTGCCAACAGCTGATTGCAAATTGCCAACAGCTGATAGCAAAAGTGCCAACAGCTGATACCAAAAGTGCCAAAAGCTGATAGCAAAAGTGCCAACAGCTAATAGCAAAATACCAACAGCTGATAGCAAAAGTGCCAACAGCTGATAGCAAAAGTGCCAACAGCTGATAGCGAAAGTGCCAACAGCACCACAGTGCCAACTAGTCCTAGGTATGACTATAAATTACATTTGACAGCAAAGCTTCTGATCACAAAGGGTCCCAGCTATGAGCAAATAGTGACCCCCCATTTAAAAAAAAAAACAATGTGAAAGTATAAAAATACATGTTTATATAAAAACATGCCAACAACACCAGTTGATAGTAAAAGTTCCAACAGCACCACAGCTGAAAGCAAAAGTGCCAACAAATGACACCAAAATTGCCAACAGCTGATAGCAAAATGCCAACAGCTGATAGCAAATGTGCCAACAGCTGATAGCAAAAGTGCCAACAGCTGATAGCAAAAGTGCCAACAGCTGATAGCAAAAGTGCCAACAGCTTATAGCAAAAGTGCCAACAGCACCACATTGCCAACTAGTCCTAGGTATGACTATAAACTACATCTGACACAAGGCTTCTGATCACAAAGTGTCCCATCTATGAGCAAAGAGTGACCCCCCACTAAAAAAAAACTCTATGAAAGTATAAAAATACATGTTTATCTAAAAACTTGCGAACAACACCAGTTGATAGCAAAAGTGCCAACAGCTGATAGCAAAAGTGCCAACAGCTGATAGCAAAAGAGCCAACAGCTGATAGCAAAAGTGCCAACAGCACCACAGTGCCAACTAATCCTAGGTATGACTATAAACTACATCTGACAGCAAGTCTTCTGATCACAAAGGGTCCCAGCTATGAGCAAATAGTGATCCCCGACTAAAAAAAAAAACACTATGAAAGTATAAAAATACATGTTTATATAAAAACTTGCGAACAACAGCTGATAGCAAAAGTGCCAACATCACCACAGTGCCAACTAGTCCTAAATATGACTATAAACTACATCTGACAGCAAGGATTCTGATCACAAAGGGTCCCAGCTATGAGCAAATAGTGAACTCCCCCTAAAAAAAAAACACTATGAAAGTATAAAATTACATGTTTCTATAAAAACTTGCGAACAACACCAGTTGATAGCAAAAGTGCAAAAAGCACCACAGCTGATAGCAAAAGTGCCCACAGCTGATGGCAAAAGTGCCAACAGATGATACCAAAAGTGCCAAAAGCTGATAGCAAAAGTGCCAACAGCTGATAGCAAAAGTGCCAACAGCTGATAGCAAATGTGCCAACAGCTGATAGCAAAAGTGCCAACAGATTATACCAAAGTGCCAACAGCTGATAGCAAAAGTGCCAACAGCTGATTGCACAAGTGCCAACAGCTGATAGCAAAAGTGCCAACAGCTGATAGCAAATGTGCCAACAGCTGATACCAAAAGTGCCAAAAGCTGATAGCAAAAGTGCCAACACCTGATAGCGAAAGTGCCAACAGCACCACAGCTGATAGCAAAAGTGCCAACAGCTGATAGCAAAAGTGCCAACAGCTGATAGCAAAAGTGCCAACAGCTGATAGAAAAAGTGCCAACAGCTGATAGCAAAAGTGCCAACAGCACCACAGTGCAAACTAGTCCTAGGTATGACTATAAACTACATCTGACAGCAAGTCTTCTGAGCAGAATGGGTCCCAGCTATGAGCAAATAGTGACCCCCCACTAAAAAAAAAAACACTATGAAATTATAAAAATACATGTTTATATAAAAACTTGCGAACAACCCAGTTGATAGCAAAAGTGCCAACAGCACCCCAGCTGATAGCAAAATGCCAACAGCTGATAGCAAAAGTGCCAACAGCTGATACCAAAAGTGCCAAAAGCTGATAGCAAAAGTGCCAACAGCTGATAGCAAAAGTTCCAACAGATGATACCAAATGTGCCAACAGCTGATAGCAAAAATGCCAACCGCTGATAGCAAAAGTGCAAACACCTGATACCAAAAGTGCCAAATGCTGATAGCAAAAGTGCGAACAGCTGATAGCAAAAGTGCCAACAGCTGATAGCAAAAGTGCCAACAGCACCACATTGCCAACTAGTCCTAGGTATGACTATAAGCAACATCGGACAGCTAGGCTTCTAATCACAAAGGGTCCCAGCTATGAGCAAATAGTTACCCCCACTAAAAGAAAACTCTATGAAAGTATAAAAATACATGTTTATATAAAAACTTGCGAACAACACCAGTTGATAGCAAAAGTGCAAAGAGCACCACAGCTGATACCAAAAGTGCCAACAGCTGATAGCAAATATTCCAACAGCTGATAGCAAAAGTGCCAACAGCTGATAGCAAAAGTGCCAACAGCACCACAGTGCCGACTAGTCCTAGGTATGATTATAAACTACATCTGACAGCAAGGCTTCTGATCACAAAGGGTCCCAGCTATGAGCAAAAAGTGACCGCCCACTAAAAAAAACACTATGAATGTATAAAAATACATGTTTATATAAAAACTTGCGAACAACACCAGTTGATAGCAAAAGTGCCAACAGCAACAGAGCTGATACCAAAAGTGCCATCAGCTGATAGCAAAAGTGCCAACAGCTGATACCAAAAGTGCCAAAAGTTGATAGCAAAAGTGCCAACAGATGATAGTAAAATTGCCAACAGCAGAAATCTTGCTGTCAGATGTAGTTTATAGTCATATCTAGGACTAGTTGGCACTGTGGTGCTGTTGGCACTTTTGCTATCAGCTGTTGGCACTTTTACATATCAGCTTTTGGCACATTGGCTATCAGCTGTTGGCACTTTTGCTATCAGCTGTTGGCACATTTGCTATCAGCTGTGGTGCTGTTTGCACTTTTGCTATCAACTGGTGATGTTCGCAAGTTTTTATATAAACAGGTATATTTTTACTTTCATTGTGTTTTTTTTTAGTGGGGTGTCACTATTTGCTCATAGCTGGGACCCTTTGTGATCAGAAGCCTTGCTGTCAGATGTAGTTTATAATCATACCTAGGACTAGTTGGCACTGTAGTGCTGTTGGGACTTTTGCTATCAGCTGTTGGCACTTTTGCCATCAGCTGTTGGCACTTTTGCTATCAGCTGTTGGCACATTTGCTATCAGCTGTTGGCACTTTTGCTATCAGCTGTGGTGCTGTTGGCACTTTTGCTATCAACTGGCGTTGTTCGCAAGTTATTATATAAACATGTATTTTTATACTTTCATAGTGTTTTTTTTTTCAGTGAGGGGTCACTATTTGCTCATAGCTGGGTCCCTTTGTGATCAGAAGCCTTGCTGAAAGATGTAGTTTATAGTCATACCTAGGACTAGTTGGCAATGTGGTGCTGTGTGCACTTTTGCTATCTGCTGTTGGCACTTTTGCTATCAGCTGTCGGCACTTTTGCTATCAGCTGTGGTGCTGTTGACACTTTTGCTATCAACTGGTGTTGTTCGCAAGTTTTTATATAAACATGTATTTTTATACTTTCATAGTGTTTTTTTTTAGTGGGGGTCACTATTTGCTCATAGCTGGGACCCTTTGTGATCAGAAGACTTGCTGTCAGATGTAGTTTGTAGTCATACATAGGACTAGTTGGTACTGTGGTGCTGTTGGCACTTTTGCTATCAGCTTTCGGCACTTTTGCTATCAGCTTTTGTCACTTTTGCTATCAGATGTTGGAACTTTTGCTATCAGTTGTTGGCACTTTTGCTATCAGCTTTTGGCACTTTTGGTATCAGCTGTTGTCACTTTTGCTATCAGCTGTTGGCACTTTTGCTATCACCTGTTTGCACTTTTGCTATCAGCTGTGGTGCTGTTTGCACTTTTGCTATCAACTGGTGTTGTTCGCAAGTTTTTATGTAAACATGTATTTTTAAAATTTCATAGTGTTTTTTTTTAGTGGGGGGTAACTATTTGCTCATAGCTGGAACCCTTTGTGATCAGAAGCCTTGCTGTCAGATGTAGTTTATAGTCATACCTAGGACTAGTTGGTACTGTGGTGCTGTTGGCACTTTTGCTATCAGCTGTTGGCACTTTTGCTATCAGCTGTTGGCACTTTTGCTATCAGCTGTGGTGCTGTTGTCACTTTTGCTATAAACTGGTGTTGTACGCAAGTTTTTATATAAACATGTATTTTTATATTTCATAGTGTTTTTTTTAGTGGGGGGTCATTCTTTGCTCATAGCTGGGACCTTTTGTGATCAGAAGCCTTGCTGTCAGATGTAGTTTATAATCATACCTAGGACTAGTTGGCACTGTGGTGCTGTTGGCACTTTTGCTATCAGCTGTTGGCACTTTTGCTATCAGCTGTTGTCACTTTTGCTATCAGATGTTGGAACTTTTGCTATCAGTTGTTGGCACTTTTGCTATCAGCTTTTGGCACTTTTGGTATCAGCTGTTGTCACTTTTGCTATCAACTGGTGTTGTTCGGAAGTTTTTATATAAACATGTATTTTTATACATTCATTGTGTTTTTTTTTCTGTGGGGGGTCACTATTTGCTCATAGCTGGGACCCTTTGTGATCAGAAGCCTTGCTGTCAGATGTAGTTTATAGTCATACCTAGGACTAGTTGGCAATGTGGTGCTCTTGGCACTTTTGCTATCAGCTGTTGGCACTTTAGCTATCAGCTGTTGGCACTTTTGCTATCAGCTGTTGGCACTTTTGCTATCAGCTGTTGGAACTTTTGCTATCAGCTGTGGTGCTGTTGGCACTTTTGCTATCAACTGGTGTTGTTCGCAAGTTTTTATATAAACATGTATTTTCATACTTTCATATTGTGTTTTGTTTTGTGTGGGGTCACTATTTGCTCATAGCTGGGACACTTTGTGATCAGAAGACTTCCTGTCAGATGTAGTTTATAGTCATACGTAGGACTAGTTGTCACTGTGGTGCTGTTGGCACTTTTGCTATCAGCTGTTGGCACTTTTGCTATCAGCTGTTGGCACATTTGCTATCAGCTGTTGGCATTTTGCTGTCAGCTGTGGTGCTGTTGGCACATTTGCTATCAGTTGTTGGCGCTTTTGCTATCACCTGTTGGCACTTTTGCTATCAGCTGTTGGCACTTTTGCTATCAGCTGTGGTGCTGTTGGCACTTTTGCTATCAACTGGAGTTGTTCGCAAGTTTTTATATAAACATGTATTTTTATACATTCATAGAGTTTTTTTTTTAGTGGGGGGTCACTATTTGCTCATAGCTGGGACCCTTTGTGATCAGAAGCCTTGCTGTCAGATGTAGTTTATAGTCATACCTAGGACTAGTTGGCAATGTGGTGCTGTTGGCACTTTTGGTATCAGCTGTTGGCACTTTTGCTATCAGCTTTTGGCACTTTTGGTATCATCTGTTGGCACTTTTGCTATCAGCTGTTGGTACTTTTGCTATCAGCTGTTGGCACTTTTGCTATCAGCTGATGGTACTTTTGCTATCAGCTTTTGCCACTTTTGAAATCAGCTGTTGGCACTTTTGCTATCAGCTGTTGGCACTTTTGCTATCAGCTGTTGGCACTTTTGCTATGAGCTGTGGTGTTGTTTGCATTTTTGCTATCAACTGTTGTTGTTCGCAAGTTTTTATATAAACATGTATTTTTATACTTTCATAGTGTTTTTTTTTTTAGTGGGGGGTCACTATTTGCTCATAGCTGGGACCGTTTGTGATCAGAAGCCTTATGTCAGATGTAGTTTATAGTCATACCTAGGACTAGTTGGCACTGTGGTGCTGTTGGCACTTTTGCTATCGGCTGTTGGCACTTTTGCTATCAGCTGTTGGCACTTTTGCTATCAGCTGTTGGCACTTTTGCAATCAAATGTTGGCACTTTTGCTATCAGCTGTTGTCACTTTTGCTATCAGCTTTTGGCACTTTTGCAATCAGCTTTTGGCACTTTTGGTATCATCTGTTGGCACTTTTGCTATCAACTGTTGGCACTTTTGCTATCAGCTGTTGGCACTTTTGCTATCAGCTGTTGGCATTTTTCTATCAGCTGTTGGCACTTTTGCTATCAGCTTTTGGCACTTTTGGTATCAGCTGTTGGCACTTTTGCTATCAGCTGTTGGCACTTTTGCTATCAGCTGTGGTGCTGTTTGCACTTTTGCTATCAGCTGTTGGCACTTTTGCTATCAGCTGTTGGCACTTTTGCTATCAGCTGTTGGAACTTATGCTATCAGCTGTCGTGCTGTTGGCACTTTTGCTATCAACTGGTGTTGTTCGCAAGTTTTTATATAAACATGTATTTTTATACTTTCATAGTGTTTTTTTTTTAGGGGGGGTCACTATTTGCTCATAGCTGTGTTCCTTTGTGATCAGAAGCCTTGCTGTCAGATGTAGTTTATAGTCATACCTAGGACTAGTTGGCACTGTGGTGCTGTTGGCACTTTTGCTATCAGCTGTTGGCACTTTGGCTATCAGCTGTTGGCACTTTTGCTATCAGCTGTTGGAACTTTTGCTATCAGCTGTCGTGCTGTTGGCACTTTTGCTATCAACTGGTGTTGTTCGCAAGTTTTTATATAAACATGTATTTTTATACTTTCATAGTGTTTTTTTTTAGTGGGGGGGTCACTATTTGCTCATAGCTGGGACTCTTTGTGATCAGAAGACTTGCTGTCACATGTAGTTTATACTCATACCTAGGATTAGTTGGCACTGTGGTGCTGTTGGCACTTTTGCTATCACCTGTTGGCACTTTTGCTATGAGCTGTTGGCACATTTGCAATCAGCTGTTTGCACTTTGGCTATCAGCTGTGGTGCTGTTGGCACTTTTGCTATCAGCTGTTGGAACTTATGCTATTAGCTGTTGGCACTTTTGCTATGAACTGGTGGTGTTCGCAAGTTTTTATATAAACATGTATTTTTATACTTTCATAGTGTTTTTTTTTTAGTGGGGGGTCACTATTTCCTCATAGCTGGGACCCTTTGTGATCAGAAGCCTTGCTGTCAGATGTAGTTTATAGTCATACCTAGGACTAGTTGGCAATGTGGTGCTCTTGGCACTTTTGCTATCAGCTGTTGGCACTTTAGCTATCAGCTGTTGGCACTTTTGCTATCAGCTGTTGGCACTTTTGCTATCAGCTGTTGGAACTTTTGCTATCAGCTGTGGTGCTGTTGGCACTTTTGCTATCAACTGGTGTTGTTCGCAAGTTTTTATATAAACATGTATTTTTATACTTTCATAGTGTTTTTTTTTTAGTGGGGGGTCACTATTTGCTCATAGCTTGGACCCTTTGTTATCAGAAGACTTGATGTCAGATGTAGGTTATGGTCATACCTAGGACTATTTGGCATTGGGGTGCTGTTGGCACTTTTGCTATCAGCTGTTGGCACATTTGCTATCAGCTGTTTGCATTTTGCTATCAGCTGTGGTGCTGTTGGCACTTTTGCTATCAGCTTTTTGTACTTTTGCTATCAGCTGTTTGCACTTTTGCTATCAGCTGTTGGCATTTTGCTATCAGCTGTGGTGCTGTTGGCACTTTTGCTATCAACTGGTGTTGTTCGCAAGTTTTTATATAAACATGTATTTTCATACTTTCATATTGTGTTTTGTTTTGTGTGGGGTCACTATTTGCTCATAGCTGGGACACTTTGTGATCAGAAGACTTCCTGTCAGATGTAGTTTAAATCATACGTAGGACTAGTTGTCACTGTGGTGCTGTTGGCACTTTTGCTATCAGCTGTTGGCACTTTTGCTATCAGCTGTTGGCACATTTGCTATCAGCTGTTGGCATTTTGCTGTCAGCTGTGGTGCTGTTGGCACATTTGTTATCAGTTGTTGGCGCTTTTGCTATCACCTGTTGGAACTTTTGCTATCAGCTGTTGGCACTTTTGCTATCAGCTGTGGTGCTGTTGGCACTTTTGCTATCAACTGGAGTTGTTCGCAAGTTTTTATATAAACATGTATTTTTATACATTCATAGTGTTTTTTTTTTTAGTGGGGGGTCACTATTTGCTCATAGCTGGGACCCTTTGTGATCAGAAGCCTTGCTGTCAGATGTAGTTTATAGTCATACCTAGGACTAGTTGGCAATGTGGTGCTGTTGGCACTTTTGGTATCAGCTGTTGGCACTTTTGCTATCAGCTTTTGGCACTTTTGGTATCATCTGTTGGCACTTTTGCTATCAGCTGTTGGTACTTTAGCTATCAGCTGTTGGCACTTTTGCTATCAGCTGATGGTACTTTTGCTATCAGCTTTTGCCACTTTTGAAATCAGCTGTTGGCACTTTTGCTATCAGCTGTTGGCACTTTTGCTATCAGCTGTTGGCACTTTTGCTATGAGCTGTGGTGTTGTTTGCATTTTTGCTATCAACTGTTGTTGTTCGCAAGTTTTTATATAAACATGTATTTTTATACTTTCATAGTGTTTTTTTTTTTAGTGGGGGGTCACTATTTGCTCATAGCTGGGACCGTTTGTGATCAGAAGCCTTATGTCAGATGTAGTTTATAGTCATACCTAGGACTAGTTGGCACTGTGGTGCTGTTGGCACTTTTGCTATCAGCTGATGGCATTTTTGCTATCACCTGTTTGCACTTTTGCTATCAGCTGCTGGCACTTTTGCTATCAGCTGTTGACACGTTTGCTATCAGCGGTTGGCACTTTCGCTATCAGCTGTGGTGCTGTTGGCACTTTTGCTATCAACTGGTGTTGTTCGCAAGTTTTTATATAAACAAGTATTTTTATACTTTCATAGTGTTTTTTTTTAGTGGGGGGTCATTATTTGCTCATAGCTAAGACCCTTTGTGATCAGAAGCCTTGCTGTCAGATGTAGTTTACAGTCATACCTAGGATTAGTTGGCACTGTGGTGCTGTTGGCACTTTTGCTATCGGCTGTTGGCACTTTTGCTATCAGCTGTTGGCACTTTTGCTATCAGCTGTTGGCACTTTTGCAATCAAATGTTGGCACTTTTGCTATCAGCTGTTGTCACTTTTGCTATCAGCTTTTGGCACTTTTGCAATCAGCTTTTGGCACTTTTGGTATCATCTGTTGGCACTTTTGCTATCAACTGTTGGCACTTTTGCTATCAGCTGTTGGCACTTTTGCTATCAGCTGTTGGCATTTTTCTATCAGCTGTTGGCACTTTTGCTATCAGCTTTTGGCACTTTTGGTATCAGCTGTTGGCACTTTTGCTATCAGCTGTTGGCACTTTTGCTATCAGCTGTGGTGCTGTTTGCACTTTTGCTATCAGCTGTTGGCACTTTTGCTATCAGCTGTTGGCACTTTTGCTATCAGCTGTTGGAACTTATGCTATCAGCTGTCGTGCTGTTGGCACTTTTGCTATCAACTGGTGTTGTTCGCAAGTTTTTATATAAACATGTATTTTTATACTTTCATAGTGTTTTTTTTTAGTGGGGGGGTCACTATTTGCTCATAGCTGGGACTCTTTGTGATCAGAAGACTTGCTGTCACATGTAGTTTATACTCATACCTAGGATTAGTTGGCACTGTGGTGCTGTTGGCACTTTTGCTATCACCTGTTGGCACTTTTGCTATTAGCTGTTGGCACATTTGCAATCAGCTGTTTGCACTTTTGCTATCAGCTGTGGTGCTGTTGGCACTTTTGCTATCAGCTGTTGGAACTTATGCTATTAGCTGTTGGCACTTTTGCTATGAACTGGTGGTGTTCGCAAGTTTTTATATAAACATGTATTTTTATACTTTCATAGTGTTTTTTTTTTAGTGGGGGGTCACTATTTGCTCATAGCTGGGACCCTTTGTGATCAGAAGCCTTGCTGTCAGATGTATTTTATAGTCATACCTTGAACTAATTGGCACTGTGGTGCTGTTGGCACTTTTGCTATCAGCTGTTGGCACTTTTGCTATAAGTTGTTGGCACTTTTGCTATCAGCTTTTGGCATTTTTGGTATCATCTGTTGACACTTTTGCTATCAGCTGTTGGCACTTTTGCTATCAGCTTTTGGCACATTTGCTATCAGCTGTTGGCACTTTTGCTATCACCTGTTGGCACTTTTGCTATCAGCTGTTGGCACTTTTGCTATCAGCTGTGGTGCTGTTGGCACTTTTGCTATCAGCTGTGGTGCTGTTGGCACTTTTGCTATCAACTGTGTTGTTCGCAAGTTTTTATATAAACATGTATTTTTATACTTTCATAGTGTTTTTTTTTTTAGTGGGGTCACAATTTGCTCATAGCTGGGACCCTTTGTGATCAGAAGACTTGCTGTCAGTTGTAGTTTATAGTCATACCTAGGACTAGTTGGCACTGTGGTGCTGTTGGCACTTTTGCTATCAGCTTTTGGCACTTTTGCTATCAGCTGTTGTCACTTTTGCTATCAGCTGTTGGCACTTTTGCTCTCAGTTGTTGGCACTTTTGCTATCAGCTTTTGGCACTTTTGGTATCAGCTGTTGTAACTTTTTCTATCAGCTGTTGGCACTTTTGCTATCAGCTGTTGGCACTTTTGCTATCATCTGTTGGCACTTTTGCTATCAGCTGTGGTGCTGTTGGCACTTTTGCTATCAACTGGTGTTGTTCGCAAGTTTTTATATAAACATGTATTTTTATACGTTCATAGTGTTTTTTTTTTAGTGGGGGGTCACTATTTGCTCATAGCTGGGACCCTTTGTGATCAGAAGCCTTGCTGTCAAATATAGTTTATAGTCATACCTAGGATTAGTTGGCACTGTGGTGCTGTTGGCACTTTTGCTATCAGCTGTTGACACTTTTGCTATCAGCTGTTGGCACTTTTGCTATCAGCTGTTGGTACTTTTGCTATCAGCTGTGGTGCAGTTTGCACTTTTGCTATCAACTGGTGTTGTTCGCAAGTTTTTATATAAACATGTATTTTTATACTTTCATTGTGTTTTTTTTTTAATGGGGGGTCACTATTTGCTCATAGCTGGGACCCTTTGTGATCAGAAACCTTGCTGTCAGATGTAGTTTATAGTCATACCTAGGACTAGTTGGCAATGTGGTGCTGTTGGCACTTTTGCTATCAGCTGTTGGCAGTATTGCTATCAGCTGTTGGCACTTTTGGTATAAGCTGTTGGCACTTTTGCTATCAGCTGTTGGCACTTTTGCTATCAGCTGTTGGCACTTTTGCTATCAGCTGTTGGCACTTTTGGTATAAGCTGTTGGCACTTTTGCTATCAGCTGTTGGCACTTTTGCTTTCAGCCGTGGTGCTGTTGGCAGTTTTCCTATCAGCATGTATTTTTATACTTTCATAGTGTTTTTTTTAGTTGGGGGTCACTATTTGCTCATATCTGGGACCCTTTGTGATCAGAAGCCTTCCTGTCAGATGTAGTTTATATTCATACCTAGGACTAGTTGGCACTGTGGTGCTGTTGGCACTGTTGCTATCAGCTGTTGGCACTTTTGCTATCAGCTGTTGGCATTTTTCTATCAGCTGTTGGCACTTTTGCTATCAGCTTTTGGCACTTTTGGTATCAGCTGCTGGCACTTTTGCTATCAGCTGTTGGCACTTTTGCTATCAGCCGTGGTGCTGTTGGCACTTTTGCTATCAACTGGTGTTGTTCGTAAGTTTTTATATAAACATGTATTTTTATGCTTTCATAGTGTTTTTTTTAGTGGGGGCTCACTATTTGCTCATACCTGGGACCCTTTGTGATCAGAAGCCTTGCTGTCAGATGTAGTTTATAGTCATACCTAAGACTAGTTGGCACTGTGGTGCTGTTGGCACTTTTGCTATCAGCTGTTGGTACTTTTGCTATCAGCTGTGGTGCTGTTGGCACATTTGCTATCAACTGGTGTTGTTCGCACGTTTTTATATAAACATGTATATTTATACATTCATAGTGTTTTTTTTTAGTGGGGGGTCACTATTTGCTCATAGCTGGGACCCTGTGTGTTCAGAAGCCTTGCTGTCAGATGTAGTTTATAGTCATACCTAGGACTAGTTGGCAATGTGGTGCTGTTGGCACTTTTGCTATCAGCTGTTGGCACTTTTGCTATCAGCTGTTGGCACTTTTGCTATCAGCTGTTGGCCCTTTGGTATCATCTGTTGACACTTTTTCTATCAGCTGTTGGCACTTT
The DNA here is from genome assembly GCA_964036315.1 of Acanthosepion esculentum. NCBI lineage: Eukaryota > Metazoa > Mollusca > Cephalopoda > Sepiida > Sepiidae > Acanthosepion > Acanthosepion esculentum. The sequence continues at coordinate 10,303,734 of CAXIWW010000817.1, read as the reverse complement.
TGCTATCAGCTTTTGGCACTTTTGCTATAAGCTTTTGGCACTTTTGGTATCAGCTGTTGTCACTTTTTCTATCAGCTGTTGGCACTTTTGCTATCAGCTGTTGGAACTTTAGCTATCAACTGGTGTTGTTCGCAAGTTTTCATATAAACATGTATATTTATACTTTCATAGTGTCTTTTTTTGTGGGGGGTCACTATTTGCTCATAGCTGGGACTCTTTGTGATCAGAAGCCTTGCAGTCAGATGTAGTTTATAGTCATACCTAGGACTAGTTGGAACTGTGGTGCTGTTGGCACTTTTGCTATCAGCTGTTGGCACTTTTGCTATCAGCTGTTGGCACTTTTGTTATCAGCTGTTGGCAATTTTGCTATCAGCTGTTGGTACTTTTGCTATCAGCTGTTGGAACTTTTGTTATCAGCTGTTGGCACTTTTGTTATCAGCTGTGGTGCTGTTGGCACTTTTGCTATCAACTGGTGTTGTTCGCAAGTTTTTATATAAACATATATTTTTTACATTCATTGTTTTTTTTTTAGTGGGGGGTCACTATTTGCTCATAGCTGGGACCCTTTGTGATCAGAGCCTTGTTGTCAGATGTAGTTTATAGTCATACCTTGGACTAGTTGGCCATATGGTTCTTTTGGCACTTTTGCTATCAGCTGTTGGCACGTTTGCTATCAGCTGTGGTGCTGTTGGCACTTTTGCTATCAACTGGTGTTGTTCGCAAGTTTTTATATAAACATGTATTTTTATACTTTCATAGTCTGTTTTTTTTTAGTGGGGGGTCACTATTTGCTCATAGCTTGGACCCTTTGTGATCAGAAGACTTGCTGTCAGATGTAGTTTATAGTCATACCTAGGACTAGTTGGCACTGTCGTGCCGTTGGCACTTTTGCTATCAGTTGTTGGCACTTTTGCTATCAGCTGTTGACACTTTTGCTATCAGCTGGTGGCACTTTGGTATAATCTGTTGGCACTTTTGCTATCAGCTGTTGGCACATTTGCTATCAGCTGTTGGCACTTTTGCTATCAGCTTTTGGCACTTTTGGTATCAGCTGTTGGCACTTTTGGTATCAGCTGTTGGCACTTTTGTTATCATCTCTTGGCACTTGTGCTATCAGCTGTTGGCACTTTTGCTAACAGTTTTTGGCACTTTTGCTATCAGCTGTTGCAACTTTTGCTATCAGCTGTTGGCACTTTTTCTATCAGCTGTGGTCCTGTTGGCACTTTTGCTATCAACTGGTGTTGTTCGCAAGTTTTTATATAAACATGTATTTTTATACTTTCATAGTGTTTTTTTTTTTAGTGGAGGGTCAGTATTTGCTCATAGCAGGGACCCTTTGTGATCAGAAGACTTGCTGTCAGATGTAGTTTATAATCATACCTAGGACTAGTTGGCACTGTGGTGCTGTTGGCACTTTTGCTATCAGCTGTTGGCACTTTTGCTAACAGCTGTTGGCACTTTTGTTATCAGCTGTTGGCACTTTTGCTATCAGCTGTTGGCACTTTTGCTATCAGCTGTGGTGCTGTTGGCACTTTTGCTATCAACTGGTTTTGTTCGCAAGTTTTTATATAAACATGTATTTTAATACTTTCATAGTGTTTTTGTTTTAGTGGGGGGCCACTATTTGCTCATAGCTGGTACCCTTTGTGATCAGAATCCTTGCTGTCAGATGTAGTTTATAGTCATACCTAGGACTAGTTGGCAATGTGGTGCTGTTGGTACTTTTGCTATCAGCTGTTGGCACTTTTGCTATCAGCTGTTGGCAGTTTTGCTATCAGCTGTTGGCACTTTTGCTATCAGCTGTTGGCACTTTTGCTATAAGCTGTTGGCAGTTTTGCTATCAGCTGTTGGCACTTTTGCTATCAGCTGTTGGCACTTTTGGTATCATCTGTTGGCAGTTTTGCTATCAGCTGTTGGCACTTTTGCTATCAGCTGTTGGCACTTTTGCTATCATCTGTTGGCACTTTTGCTATCAGCTTTTGGCACATATGGTATCAGCTATTGGCACTTTTGCTATCAGCTGTTGGCACTTTTCTATCAGCCGTGGTGCTGTTGGCTCTTTTGATATCAACTGGTGTTGTTCGCAAGTTTTTATATAAACATTTATTTTTAAACTTTCATAGTATTTTTTTTTTAGTGGGGGTCACTATTTGCTCATAGCTGGGACCCTTTGTGATCAGAAGCCTTTCTGTCAGATGTAGTTTATAGTCATACCTAGGACTAGTTGGCACTGTGGTGCTGTTGGCACATTTGCTATCAGCTGTTTTTGCTATCAGCTGTTGGGATTTTGGTATCAGCTGTTGGCACTTTTGCTATCAGCTGTTGGCACTTTTGTTATCAGCTGTGATGCTGTTGGCACTTTTGCTATCAACTGGTGTTGTTCGCAAGTTTTTATATAAACATGTATTTTTATACTTTCATAGTGTTTTTTTTTAGTGGGGCGTCACTATTTGCTCATAGCTGGGACCCTTTGTGATCAGAAGCCTTGCTGTCAGATGTAGTTTATAGTCATACATAGGACTAGTATGCACTGTCGTGCTGTTGGCACTTTTGCTATCAGCTGTTGGCACTTTTGCTATCAGCTGTTGGCACTTTTGCTATCAGCTGTGGTGCTGTTGGCACTTTTGCTATCAACTGGTGTTGTTCTCAAGTTTTTATATAAACATGTATTTTTATACTTTCATAGTGTTTTTTTTTAGTTGGGGGTCACTATTTGCTCATAGCTGGGACCCTTTGTGATCAGAAGCCTTGCTGTCAGACGTAGTTTATAATCATACCTTGGACTAGTTGGCACTGTGGTGCTGTTGGCCCTTTTACTATCAGCTGTTGACACTTTTGCTATCAGCGGTTGGCACTTTTGCTATCAGTTGTTGGCACTTTTGCTATGAGCGGTGGTGCTGTTGGGTTAGGGTTAGCAAATAGTGACCCCCCACTAAACATTATGAAAGTATAAAAATACATGTTTATATAAAAACTTGCGAACAACACAAGTTGATAGCAAAAGTGCCAACAGCACCACAGCTAATAGCAAATGTCCCAACAGATGAGTGCAAAAGTGACAACAGCTGATACCAAAAGTGCCAAAAGCTTATAGCAAAAGTGCCAAGAGCTGGTAGCAAAAGGGCCAACAGCACCACATTGCCAACTAGTCGTAGGTATCACTATAAACTACATCTGACAGCAAGGCTTCTGATCAAAAAGGGTCCCAGCTATGAGCAAATAGTGACCCCCCACTTAAAAAAAAACACTATGAATGTATAAAAATACATGTTTATATAAAAACTTGCGAACAACACCAGTTGTAAGCAAAAGTGCAAACAGCACCACAGCTGATAGCAAAAGTGCCAACAGCTAATAGCAAAAGTGCCAACAGCTGATAGCAAAAGTGCCAACAGCTGATGGCAAATGTGCCAACAGCTGATAGCAAAAGTGCCAACAGCACCACAGTGCCAACTAGTCCTAGGTATGACTATAAACTACATCTGACAGCAAGGCTTCTGATCACAAAGGGTCCCTGCTATGAGCAAATAGTGACAACCCACTAAAAAAAAAACACTATGAAAGTATAAAAATACATGTTTATATAAAAACTTCCGAACAACACCAGTTGATAGCAAAAGTGCAAACAGCACCACAGCTGATGACAAAAGTGCCAACAGCTCCTAGCAAAAGTGCCAACAGCTGATACCAAAAGTGCCAAAAGCTGATAGCAAAAGTGCCAGCAGCTGATAGCAAAAGTGCCAACAGATGATACCTAAATTCCAACAGCTGATACCAAAATTACCAACAGCTGATAGAAAAAGTGCCAACAGTTGATAGCAAAAGTGCCAACAGCACCACAGCTGATAGCAAATGTGACAACATCTGATAGCAAAAGTGCCAACAGCTGATAGCAAAAGTGCCAAAAGCTGATAGCAAAAGTGCCAACAGCTGATAGCAAAAGTGCCAACAGATGATACCAAACGTGCCAACAGATGATAGCAAAAGTGCCAACAGCTGATAGCAAAAGTGCCAACAGCTGATAGCAAAAGTGCCAACAGCTGATTGCAAAAGTGCCAAGAGCTGATAGCAAAAGTGCCAACAGCTGATAGCAAAAGTGCCAATAGCACAACAGTGCCAACTAGTCCTAGGTATGACTATAAACTACATCTGACAGCAATGCTTCTGATCACAAAGGGTTCCAGCGATGAGCAAATAGTTACCCCACACTAAAAAAAAACACACTATGAAAGTATAAAAATACATGTTTATATAAAAATTTGCGAACAACACCAGTTGATAGCAAAAGTTTCTACAGCTGATAGCAAAGGTGCCAACAGCTGATAACGAAAGTGCCAACAGCTGATAGCAAAAGTGCCAACAGCACCGCAGTGCCAAATACTCCTAGGTTTGACTATAAACTACATCTGACAGCAAGGCTTCTGATCACAAAGGGTCCCAGCTATGACCAAATAGTGACCCCCCACTAAAAAAAAACAGTATGAAAGTATAAAAATACATGTTTATATAAAAACTTGCGAACAACACAAGATGATAGCAAATGTGCCAACAGCACCACAGCTGATAGGAAAAGTGCCAATAGCTGATAGCGAAAGTGCCAACAGCTGATAGCAAAAGTGCCAAAAGCTGATAGCAAAAGTGCCAACAGCTGATAGAAAAAGTGCCAACAGCTGATAGCAAAAGTGCCAACAGCTGATAGCAAAAGTGCCAACAGCTTATACCAAAAGTGCCAAAAGCTGATACCAAAAGTGCCAACAGCTGATAGCAAAAGTGCCAACAGCTTATAGCAAAAGTGCCAACAGCTGATAGCAAAAGTGCCAACAGCTGATAGCAAAAGTGCCAACTGCTTATAACAAAATTGCCAAGAGCTGATAGCAAAAGTGCCACCAGCTGATACGAAAAGTGCCAAAAGCTGATAGCAAAAGTGCCAACAGCTGATAGCAAAATACCAACAGCTGATAGCAAAAGTGCCAACAGCTGATAGCAAAAGTGCCAACAGCTGATAGCAAAAGTGCCAACAGCACCACATTGGCAACTAGTCCTAGGTATGACTATAAAGTACATCTGACAGCAAGGCTTCTGATCACAAAGGGTCCCAGCTATGAGCAAATAGTGACCCCCCACTAAAAAAAAAACACTATGAAAGTATAAAAATACATGTTTATATAAAAACTTGCGAACAACACAAGATAATAGCAAAAGTGCCAACAGCACCACAGCTGATAGCAAAAGTGCCAATAGCTGATAGCGAAAGTGCCAACAGCTGATAGCAAAAGTGCCAAAAGCTGATAGCAAAAGTGCCAACAGCTGATAGCAAAAGTGCCAACAGCTTATAGCAAAAGTGCCAACTGCTGATAGCAAAAGTGCCAACAACTGATAGCAAAAGTGCCAACAGCTGATACGAAAAGTGCCAAAAGCTGATAGCAAAAGTGCCAACAACTGATAGCAAAATACCAACAGCTGATAGCAAAAGTGCCAACAGCTGATAGCAAAAGTGCCAACAGCACCACATTGCAAACTAGTCCTAGGTATGACTATAAACTACATCTGACAGCAAGGCTTCTGATCACAAAGGGTCCCAGCTATGAGCCAATAGTGACGCCCCACTAAAAAAAACACACTATGAAAGTAGAAAAATACATGTTTATATAAAAACTTGCGAACAAAACCAGTTGATAGCAAAAGTGCCAAAAGCACCACAGCTGATAGCAAAGGTGCATACAGCTGATAGCAAAAGAGCCAACAGCTGGTAGCAAAAGTGCCAACAGTTGATAGCAAAAGTGCCAACAGCTGATAGCCAAATCGCCAACAGCTGATACCAAAAGTGCCAAAAGCTGATAGAAAAGTGCCAACAGCTGATAGCAAAAGTGCCAACAGCTGATAGCAAAAGTGCCAATAGATGATACCAAAAGTGCAAACAGCTGATAGCAAAAGTGCCAACAGCTGATAGCATAAGTGCCAACAGATGATACCAAAAGTGCCAACAGCTGATAACAAAAGTGCCAACAGCTAATAGCAAAAGTGCCAACAGCTGATAGCAAAAGTGCTAATAGATGATACCAAAAGTGCCAACAGCTGATGGCAAAAGTGCCAACAGCTGATAGCAAAAGTGCCAACATCTGATAGGAAAAGTTCCAACAGCTGATTCCAAAAGTGCCAAAAGCTGATAGCAAAAGTGCAAACAGCTGATAGCAAAAGTGCCAACAGCTGATAGCATAAGTGCAAACAGATGATACCAAAAGTGCCAACAGCTGATAGCAAAAGTGCCAACAGCTGATAGCAAAAGTGTCAACAGCTGATAGCAAAAGTGCCAGCAGCTGATAGCAAAAGTGCAAACAGCTGATAGCAAAAGTGCCAACAGCACCGCAGTGCCAACTAGTCCTAGGTATGACTATAAACTACATCTGACAGCAAGGCTTCTGATCACAAAGGGTCCCAGCTATGATCAAATAGTTACCCCCCACTAAAAAAAACACTATGAAAGTATAAAATACATGTTTATATTAAAACTTGCGAACAACACCAGTTGATAGCAAAAGTGCCAACAGCACCACAGCTGATAGCAAAAGTGCCAACAGTTGATAGCAAAAGTGCCAACAGCTTATAGCAAAAGTGCCAACAGCACCACAGTGCCAACTAGACCTAGGTATGACTATAAACTGCATCTGACAGCAAGGCTTCTGATCACAAACGGTCCCAGCTATGAGCAAATAGTGACCCCCCACTAAAAAAAAACACTATGAAAGTATAAAAATACATGTTTTAATAAAAACTTGCGAACAACGCCAGTTGATAGCAAAAGTGCCAACAGCACCACAGCTGATAGCAAAAGTGCCAACAGCTGATAGCAAATGTGCCAACAGCTGATTTCAAAAGTGCCAAAAGCTGATAGCAAAAGTGCCAACAGCTGATAGCAAAAGTGCCGACAGCTGATAGCAAAAGTGCCAACAGCTTATAGCAAAAGCGCCAACAGCACCACAGTGCCAACTAGTCCTAGATATGATTATAAACTACATCTGACATCAAGGCTTCCGATCACAAAGGGTACCAGCTATGAGCAAATAGTGACACCCCACTAAAGAAAAACTCTATGAATGTATAAAAATACATGTTTATATAAAAACGTGCGAACAACATCAGTTGATAGCAAAAGGGCCCACAGCACCACAGCTGATAGCAAAAGTGCCAACAGCTGATAGCAAAAGTGCCAACATCTGATTGCAAAAGTGCCAACAGCACCACAGTGCCAACTAGTCCTAGGTATGAGTATAAACTACAACTGACAGCAAGGCTTCTGATCACAATGGGTCCCAGCTATGAGAAAATAGTGACCCCCCACTAAAAAAAAAAACACTATGAAAATATAAAAATACATGTTTATATAAAAACTTGCGGACAGCACCAGTTGATAGCAAAAGTGCCAACAGCACCACAGCTGATAGCAAAATGCCAACAGCTGATAGCAATAGTGCCAACAGCTGATACCAAAAGTGCCAAAAGCTGATAGCAAAAGTGCCAACAGCTGATACCACAAGTGCCAACAGCTGATAGCAAAAGTGCCAACAGCTCATAGCAAAATTGACAACAGCTGATAGCAAAAGTGCCAACAGCTGATAGCAAAAGTGCCAACAGCACCACATTGCAACTAGTCCTAGGTATGACTATAAACTACATCAGACAGCAATGCTTCTGATCACAAAGTGTCCCAGCTATGAGCAAATAGTGGCCCCCCACTAAAAAAAAACACTATGAATGTATAAAAATACATTTTTATATAAAAACTTGCGAACAACACTAGTTGATAGCAAAAGTGCCAACAGCACCACAGCTGATAGCAAAAGTGCCAACAGCTGATAGCAAAAGTGCCAACAGCTGATAGCAATAGTGCCAACAGCACCACAGTGCCAACTAGTCCTAGGTATGACTATAAACTACATCTGACAGCAAGGCTTCTGATCACAAAGGGTCCCAGCTATGAGCAAATAGTGACCCCCCACTAAAAAAAACACTATGAAAGTATAAAAATACATGTTTATATAAAAACTTGCGAACAACACCAGTTGATAGCAAAAGTGCCAACAGCACCACAGCTGATAGCAAAAGTGCCAACAGCTGATAGCAAAAGTGCCAACAGATCATAGCAAAAGTGCCAACAGCTTATAGCAAAAGTGCCAAAAGCTGATAGCAAAAGTGCCAACAGCTGATAGCAAACGTGCCAACAGCTGATAGCAAAAATGCCAACAGCTGATAGCAAAAGTGCCAATAGATTATACCAAAGTGCCAACAGCTGATAGCAAAAGTGCCAACAGCTGATTGCAAAAGTGCCAAAAGCTCATAGCAAAAGTGCCAACAGCTGATAGCAAAAGTGCCAACAGCTCATAGCAAAATTGACAACAGCTGATAGCAAAAGTGCCAACAGCTGATAGCAAAAGTGCCAACAGCACCACAGTGCCAACTAGTCCTAGGTATGAATATAAACTACATCTGACAGCAAGGCTTCTGATCACAAAGGGTACCAGCTAAGAGCAAATAATGACCCCCCACGAAAAAAAACACTATGAAAGTATAAAAATACATGTTTATATAAAAACTTGCGAACAACACCAGTTGATAGCAAAAGTGCCAACAGGACCACAGCTGATAGCAAAAGTGCCAACAGCTTATAGCAAAAGTGACAACAGCTGATAGCAAAAGTGCCAACAGCTGATAGCAAAAGTTCCAACAGCTGATAGCAAAAGTGCCAACAACTGATTGCAAAAGTGCCAACAGCTGATAGCAAGAGTGCAAACAGCTGATAGCAAAAGTGCCAACAGCTGATAGCAAAAGGGCCAACAGCACCACAGTGCCAACTAGTCCTAGGTATGACTATAAACTACATCTGACAGCCAGGCTTCTGATCACAAAGGGTCCCAGATATGAGCAAATAGTGACCCCCCACTAAAAAAAAACACTATGAAAGTATAAAAATAGATGTTTATATAAAAACTTGCGAACAATACCAGTTGATAGCAAAAGTGCCAACAGCACCACAGCTGATAGCAAAAGTGCCAACAGCTGATAGCAAAAGTGCAAACAGCTGATAGAAAAAGTGCCAACAGCTGATAGCAAAAGTGCCAACTGCACCACATTGCCTACTAGTCCTAGGTATGACAATAAACTACCTTTGACAGCATGGCTTCTGATCACAAACGGTCGCAGCTATGAGCAAATAGTGACCCCCCACTAGAAAAAACACTATGAATGTATAAAAATACATGTTTATATAAAAACTTGCGAACAACACCAGTTGATAGCAAAAGTGCCAACAGCACCATAGCTGATAGCAAAAGTTCCAACAGCTGATAGCAAAAGTGCCAAGAGCTGATAGCAAAAGTGCCAACAGCTGAAAGCAAAAGTGCCAACAGCACCACAGTGCCAAATAGTCCTAGGTATGACTATAAAGTACATCTGACAGCAAGGCTTCTGATCACAAAGGGTCCCAGATATGAGCAAATAGTGACCCCCCACTAAAAAAAAAACAGTATGAATGTATAAAAATACATGTGTATATAAAAACTTGCGAACAACACCAGTTGATAGCAAAAGTGCTAACAGCACCACAGCTGATAGCAAAAGTGCCAACAGCTGATAGCAAAAGTTCCAACAACTGATAGCAAAAGTGCAAACAGCACCACATTGCCAACTAGTCTTAGGTATGACTATAAACTACATCTGAAAGCAAAGCTTCTGATCACAGAGGGTCCCAGCTATGAGCAAATATTGACCCCCACTAAAAAAAACACTTTGAATGTATAAAAATACATTTTTATATAAAAACTTTCGAACAACACCAGTTGATAGCAAAAGTGCCAACAGCACCACAGCTGATAGCAAAAGTGCCAACAGCTGATAGCAAAAGTGCGAACAGCTGATAGCAAAAGTGCCAACAGCTGATAGCAACATGCCAAAAGCTGATAGCAAAAGTGCCAACAGCACCACAGTGCCAACTAGTCCTAGGAATGACTATAAACTACATCTGACAGCAAGGCTACTCATCACAAAGGGTCCCAGCTATGAGCAAATAGTGACCCCCACTAAAAAAACACTATGAAAGTATAAATATACATATTTATATAAAAACTTGCGAACAACACCAGTTGATAGCAAAAGTGCCAACAGCACCACAGCTGATAGCAAAAGTGCCAACAGCTGATAGCAAATGTGCCAACAGCTGATACCAAAAGTGCCTAAAGCTGATAGCAAAAGTGCCAACAGCTGATAGCAATAGTGCCAACAGATGATACCAAAAGTGTCAACAGCTGATAGCAAAAGTGCCAAAAGCTGATAGCAAAAGTGCCAACAGCTGATACCATAAGTGCCAAAAGCTGATAGCAAAAGTGCCAACAGCTGATAGCAAAAGTGCCAACAGCTGATACCAAAAGTGCCAACAGCTGATAGCAAAAGTGCCAACAGCTGATAACAAAAGTCCCAACAGCTGATAGCAAAAGTGCCAACAGCTGATAGCAAAAGTGCCAACAGCACCACAATGCCAACTAATCCTAGGTATGAATATAAACTACATCTGACAGCAAGGCTTCTGATCACAAAGGGTCCCAGCTATGAGCAAATAATGACACCCCACTAAAAAAAAACACTATGAAAGTATAAATATACATGTTTATATAAAAACTTGCGAACAGCACCAGTTGATAGCAAAAGTGCCAACAGCTGATAGCAAAAGTGCCAAAAGCTGATAGCAAAAGTGCCAACAGCTGATAGCAAAAGTGCCAAAAGCTGATAGCAAAAGTACCAACAGCTGATAGCAAACGTGCCAACAGCACCCAGTGCCAACTTGTCCTAGGTATGACTATAAACTACATCTGACAGCAAGGCTTCTGATCACAAAGGGTCCCAGCTATGAGCAAATAATGACACCCCACTAAAAAAAAAACACTATGAAAGTATAAAAATACATATTTATATAAAAACTTGCGAACAACACCAGTTGTTAGCAAAAGTGCCAACAGCACCACAGCTGATAGCAAAAGTGCCAACAGCTGATAGCAAAAGTGCCAACAGCTGATAGCAAAAGTGCCAAAAGCTGATAGCAAAAGTGCCAACAGCTGATAGCAAAAGTACCAACAGCACCAAAGTGGCAACTAGTTCTAGGTATGAATATAAACTACATCTGACAGCAAGGCTTATGATCACAAAGGGTCCCAGCTATGAGCAAATAGTGACCCACCACTAAAAAAAACAAACTATGAAATTATAAAAATACATGTTTATATAAAAACTTTTGAACAACACCAGTTGATAGCAAAAGTGCAAACAGCACCACAGCTGATAGCAAAAGTGCCAACAGCTGATAGCAAAAGTGCCAACAGCATATAGCCAAAGTGCCAACAGCTGATAGCAAAAGTGCCAACAGTTGATACCAAAAGTGCCGAAAGCTGATAGCGAAAGTGCCAACAGCTGATAGCAAAAGTGCCAACAGCTGATAGCAAAAGTGCCAACAGCACAACATTGCCAACTAGTCCTAGGTATGATTATAAACTACATCTGACAGCAAGGCTTCTGATCACAAAGGGTCCAAGCTATGAGCAAATAGTGACCCCCACTAAAAAAAAAAACACTATGAAAGTATAAAAATGCATGTTTATATAAAAACTTGCGAACAACACCAGTTGATAACAAAACTGCGAACAGCACCACAGCTGATAGCAAAAGTGCCAACAGCTGATAGCAAAAGTGCCAACAGCACAACATTGCCAACTAGTCCTAGGTATGATTATAAACTACATCTGACAGCAAGTCTTCTGATCACAAAGGGTCCCAGCTTTGGGCAAATAGTGAACCCCACTAAAAAAAAAACACTATGAAAGTATAAAAATACATGTTTATATAAAAACTTGCGTACAACACCAGTTGATAGCAAAAGTGCCAACAGCACCACAGCTGATAGCAAAAGTGCCAACAGCTGATAGCAAAAGTGCCAACAGATGATAGCAAAAGTGCCAACAGCTGATAGCAAAAGTTCCAACAGCACCACAGTGACAACTAGTCGTAGGTATGACTATAAATTACATCTGACAGCAAGGCTTCTGATCACAAAGGATCCAAGATATGAGCAAATAGTGACCCCCCATAAAAAAAACACTATGAAAGTATAAAAATACATGTTTATATAAAAACTTTCGAACAACACCAGTTGATAGCAAATGTGCCAACATCACCACAGCTGATAGCAAATGTGCCAACAGCTGATAGCAAAAGTGCCAACAGCTGATAGAAAAAGTGCCAACAGCACCACATGGCCAACTAGTCCTAGGTATGATTATAAACTACATCTGACAGCAAGGCTTCTGATCACAAAGGGTCCCAGTTCTGAGCAAATAGTAACCCCCCACTAAAAAAAAAACACTATGAAAGTATAAAAATACATGTTTATATAAAAACTTGCGAAAATCACCAGTTGATAGCAAAAGTTCCAACAGCACCACAGCTGATAGCAAAAGTGCCAACAGCTGATAGCAAATGTGCCAACCGCTGATAGTAAAAGTGCCAACAGCTGATAGCAAAAGTGCCAACAGCACCACAGTGCCAACTAGTCCTAGGTATGACTATAAACTACATCTGACAGCAAGGCTTCTGATCACAAAGGGTCCCAGCTATGAGCAAAAAGTGACCCCCCAATAAAAAAAAACACTATGAAAGTATAAATATACATGCTTATATAAAAACTTGCGAACAACACCAGTTCATAGCAAAAGTGCCAACAGCACCACAGCTGATAGCAAAAGTGCCAACAGCTGATAGCAAAAGTGCCAACAGCTGATAGCAAAAGTGCCAAAAGCTGATAGCAAAAGTGCCAACAGCACCACAGTGCCAACTAGTCCTAGGTATGACTATAAACTACATCTGACAGCAAGGCTTCTGATCACAAAGGGTCCCAGCTATGAGCAAATAGTGACCCCCCACTATAAAAAAACTCTATGAAAGTATAAATATACATGCTTATATAAAAACTTGCGAACAACACCAGTTGATAGCAAAAGTGCCAACAGCACCACAGCTGATAGCAAAAGTGCCAACAACTGATAGCAAAAGTGCCAACAGCTGATAGCAAAAGTGCCAACAGCTGATAGCAAAAGTGCCAACAGCACCACAGTGCCAAATAGTCCTAGGTATGACTATAAACTACATCTGACAGCAAGGCTTCTTATCACATAGGGTCCAAGCTATGAGCAAAGAGTGACCCCCCACTAAAAAAAAACACTATGAAAGTATAAAAATACATGTTTATATAAAAACTTGCGAACAACACCAGTTGATATCAAAAGTGCCAAGAGCACCACAGCTGATAGCAAAAGTGCCAACAGCTGATAGCAAAAGTGCCAACAGCTGATAGCAAAAGTGCCAACAGCACCACATTGCCAACTAGTCCTAGGTATGAATATAAACTACATCTGACAGCAAGGCTTCTGATCACAAAGGGTCCCAGCTATGAGCAAATAGTGACCCCCCATTATAAAAAAAACACTATGAAAATATAAAAATACATGCATATATAAAAACTTGCGAACCACACCAGTTGATAGCAAAAGTGCAAACAGCACCACAGCTGATAGCAAAAGTGCCAACAGCTGATAGCAAATGTGCCAACAGCTGATAGCAAAAGTGCCAACAGCACCACATTGCCAACTAGTCCTAGGTATGACAATAAAGTACATCTGACAGCAAGGCTTCTGGTCACAAAGGGTCCAAGCTATGAGCAAATAGTGACCCCCCATAAAAAAAACACTATGAAAGTATAAAAATACATGTTTATATAAAAACTTTGCGAACAACACCAGTTGATAGCAAAAGTACCAACAGCACCACAGCTGATAGCAAAAGTTCCAACAGCTGATAGCAAAAGTGCCAACAGCTGATAGCAAAAGTGCCAACAGCTGATAGCAAAAGTGCCAACAGCTGATAACAAAAGTGCCAACAGCTGATAGCAAAAGTGCCAACAGCTGATAGCAAAAGTGCCAACAGCAACACAGTGCCAACTAGTCCCACGTATGACTATAAACTTCATCTGACAGCAAGGCTTCTGATCACAAAGGGTCCCAGCTATGAGCAAATAGTTACCCCCACTAAAAAAAAAACACTATGAAAATATAAAAATACATGTTTATATAAAAACTTGCGTACAACAACAGTTGATAGGAAAACTGCCAACAGCACCACAGCTGATAGCGAAAGTGCCAACAGCTGATAGCAAAAGTGCCAACAGCTGATAGCAAAAGTGCCAACAGCTGATAGCAAAATTGCCAACAGCACCACATTTCCAACTAGTCCTAGGTATGACTATAAAGTACATCTGACAGCAAGGCTTCTGATCACAAAGGGTCCAAGCTATGAGCAAATAGTGACCCCCCATAAAAAAAACACTATGAAAGTATAAAAATACATGTTTATATAAAAACTTGCGAACAAAACCAGTTGATAGCAAAAGTGCCAACAGCACCACAGCTGATAGCAAAAGTGCCAACAGCTGATAGCAAAAGTGCCAACAGCTGATAGCAAAAGTGCCAACAGCACCACAGTGCCAACTAGTCCTAGGTATGACTATAAACTAAATCTAACAGCAAGACTTCTGATCACAAAGGGTCCCAGCTATGAGCAAAGACAGACCCCCTCTAAAAAAAACACTATGAAAGTATAAAAATACATTTTTATATAAAAACTTGCGAACAACACCAGTTGATAGCAAAAGTGCCAAGAGCACCACAGCTGATAGCAAAAGTGCCAACAGCTGATAGCAAAATTGCCAACAGCTGATAGCTAAAGTGCCAACAGATGATAGCAAAAGTGCCAACAGCACCACATTGCCAACTACTCCTAGGTATGACTATAAACTACATCTGACAGCAAGGCTTCTGATCACAAAGGGTCCCAGCTATTAGCAAATAATGACCCCCCACTAAAAAAAAACACTATGAATGTATAAAAATACATGTTTATATAAAAACTTGCGAACAACACCATTTGCTAGCAAAAGTGCCAACAGCACCAGAGCTGATAGCAAAAGTGCCAACAGCTGATAGCAAAAGTGCAAACAGCACCACAGTGCCAACTAGTCCTAGATATGACTATAAACTACATCTGACAGCAAGGCTTCTGATCACAAAGGGTCCCAGCTATGAGCAAAGTGTGACCCCCCACTAAAAAAAAACACTATGAAAGTATAAAAATACAAGTTTATATAAAAACTTGCGAACAACACCAGTTGATAGCAAAAGTGCCAAGAGCAACACAGCTGATAGCAAAAATGCCAACAGCTGATAGCAAAATTGCCAACAGCTGATAGCAAAAGTGCCAACAGCTGATAGCAAAAGTGCCAACAGCACCACATTGCCAACTAGTCCTAGGTATGACTATAAACTAAATCTAACAGCCAGGCTTCTGATCACAAAGGGTCCCAGCTATGAGCAAAGACTGACCCCTCTAAAAAAAACACTATGAAAGTATAAAAATACATTTTTATATAAAAACTTGCGAACAACACCAGTTGATAGCAAAAGTGCCAAGAGCACCACAGCTGATAGCAAAAGTGCCAACAGCTGATAGCAAAAGTGCCAACAGCTGATAGCAAAAGTGCCAACAGCACCACAGTGCCAACTAGTCCTAGGTATGACTATAAACTACATCTGACAGCAAGGTTTCTGATCACAAAGGGTCCCAGCTATGAGCAAATAGTGACCCCACACTAAAAAAAAACACTATGAATAATAAAATACATGTTTATATACAAATACATGTTTATATAAAATCTTGCGAACAACACCAGTTGATAGCAAAAGTGCCAACAGCACCACAGTTGATAGCAAAAGTGCCAACGGCTGATAGCAAAAGTTCCAACAGCTTGTAGCAAAAGTGCCAACAGCTGATACCAAAAGTGCCAAAAGCTGATAGCAAAATTGCCAACAGCTGATAGCAAAAGTGCCAACAGATGATAGCAAAAGTGCCAACAGCTGATAGCAAAAGTGCCAACAGCTGATAGCAAAAGTGCCAACAGCACCACATTGCCAACTAGTCATAGGTATGACTATAAACTACATGTGACAGCAAGGCTTCTGATCACAAAGGGTCCCAGCTATGAGCAAATAGTGACACCCCACTAAAAAAAAACACTATGAAATTATAAAAATACATGTTTATATAAAAACGTGCGAACAACACCAGTTGATAGCAAAAGTGCAAAGAGCACCACAGCTGATAGCAAAAGTGCCAACAGCTGATAGCAAAAGTGCGAACAGCTGATAGCAAAAGTGCCAACAGCATAACAGTGCCATCTAGTCCTAGGTATGACTATAAACTACATCTGACTGCAAGGCTTCTGTTCACAAAGGTTCCCAGCTCTGAGCAAATAGTGACCCCACACTAAAAAAAAAAACATTATGAAAGTATAAAAATACATGTTTATATAAAAAAATGCAAACAACACCAGTTGATAGCAAAAGTGCCAACAGCACCACAGCTGATAGCAAAAGTACCAACAGCTGATTGCAAAAGTGCGAACAGCTGATACCAAAGTGCCAAAAGCTTATAGCAAAAGTGCCAACAGCTGAAAGAAAAATTGCCAACAGCTGATAGCTAAAGTGCCAACAGCTGACAGCAAAAGTGCCAACAGCTGATAGTAAAAGTGCCAACAGCTGATAGCAAAAGTGCCAACAGATGATACCAAAAGTGCCAAAAGCTGAAAGCAAAAGTGCCAACAGCTGATAGCAAAAGTGCAAACAGCTGATAGCAAAAGTGCCAAATGCTGATACCAAAAGTGCCAAAAGCTGATACCAAAAGTGCCAACAGCTGATAGCAAAAGTGCCAACAGCTGATAGCCAAAGTGCCAACAGCACCACAGTGCCAACTAGTCCTAGGTATGACTATAAACTACATCTGACAGCAAGGCTTCTGATCACAAAGGGTCCCAGCTATGAGCAAATAGTGACCCCCCACTAAAAAAACTCTATGAAAGTATAAAAATAAATTTTTATATAAAAACTTGCGAACAACACCAGTTGATAGCAAAAGTGCACACAGCACCACAGCTGATAGCAAAAGTGCCAACAGCTGATAGCAAAAGTGCCAACAACTGATAGCAACAGTGCCAACAGCACCACAGTGCCAACTAGTCCTAGGTATGACTATAAACTACATCTGACATCAAGGCTTCTGATCACAAAGGGTCCCAGCTATGAACAAATAGTGACCGCCCACTAAAAAAAAAACACTATGAAAGTATAAAAATACATGTTTATATAAAAACTTGCGAACAACTCCAGTTGATAGCAAAAGTGCCAACAGCACCACAGCTGATAGCAAAAGTGACAACAGCTGATAGCAATAGTGCCAACAGCTGATAGCAAAAGAGCCAACAGCACCACGTTGCCAACTAGTCCTAGGTATGAATATAAACTACATCTGACAGCAAGGCTTCTGATCAAAAAGGGTCCCAGCTATGAGCAAATAGTGAACGCCCACTAAAAAAAAAACACTATGAAAGTATAAAAATACATGTTTATATAAAAACTTGCGAACAACACCAGTTGGTAGCAAAAGTGCCAACAGCACCACAGCTGATAGCAAAAGTGCCAACAGCTGAGAGCAAAAGTGCCAACAGCTGATACCAAAAGTGCCAAAAGCTGATAGCAAAATTGCCAACAGCTGATAGCAAAAGTGCCAACAGCTGAGAGCAAATGTGCCAACAGCTGATACCAAAAGTGCCAAAAGCTGATAGCAAAATTGCCAACAGATGATAGCAAAAGTGCCAACAGCTGATTGCAAAAGTGCCAACAGCTGATAGCAAAAGTGCCAACAGCACCACATTGCCAACTAGTCATAGGTATGACTATAAACTACATCTGACAGCAAGGCTTCTGATCACAAAGGGTCCCAGCTATGAGCAAATAGTGACACCCCACTAAAAAAAAACACTATGAAATTATGAAAATACATATTTATATAAAATCTGGCGAACAACACCAGTTTATAGCAAAAGTGCCAACAGCACCACAGCTGATAGCAAAAGTGCCAACAACTGATAGCAAAAGTGCCAAACGCTGATAGCAAAAGTGCCAACAGCTGATAGCAAAAGTGCCAACAGCTGATAGCAAAAGTGCCAACAGCACCACAGTGCCAACTAGTCCAAGGTATGACTATAAACTACATCTGACAGCAAGGCTTCTGATCACAAAGGGTCCCAGCTATGAGCAAATAGTGATCCCCCACTAAAAAAAACACTATGAAAGTATAAAAATACATGTTTATATAAAAACTTGCGAACAACACCAGTTGATAGCAAAAGTGCCAACAGCACCACAGCTGATAACAAAAGTGCCAACAGCTGAGAGCAAAAGTGCCAACAGCTGATAGCAAAAGTGCCAAAAGCACAACAGTGCCAACTAGTCCTAGGTATGACTATAAACTACATCTGACAGCAAGGCTTCTGATCACAAAGGCTCCCAGCTATGAGCAAATAGTGACCCCCCCACTAAAAAAAAAACACTATGAAAGTATAAAAATACATGTTTATATAAAAACTTGCGAACAACACCAGTTGATAGCAAAAGTGCCAACAGCACCACAGCTGATTGCAAAAGTGCCAACTGCTGATAGCAAAAGTGCCAACAGTTGATAGCAAAAGTGCCAACAGCTGATAACAAAAGTGCCAAAAGCTGATAGCAAAAGTGCCAACAGCTGATAGCAAAAGTGCCAACAGATGATACCAAATGTGCCAACAGCTGATAGCAAAAGTGCCAACAGCTGATAGCAAAAGTGCCAAAAGCTGATAATTAAAGTGCCAACAGATGATACCAAATGTGCCAACAGCTGATAGCAAAAGTTCCAACAGCTGATAGCAAATGTGCCAACAGCACCACAGTGCCAACTAGTCCTAGGTATGACTATAAACTACATCTGATAGCAAGGCTTCTGATCACAAAGGGTCCCAGCTATGAGCAAATAGTGACCCCCCACTAAAAAAAAAACTCTATGAAAGTATAAAAATACATGTTTATATAAAAACTTGCGAACAACACCAGTTGATAGCAAAAGTGCCAACAGCACCACAGCTGATAGCAAAAGTGCCAAAAGCTGATAGCAAAAGTGCCAACAGCTGATAGCAAAAGTGCCAACAGCTGATAGCAAAAGTGCCAACAGTACCACAGTGCCAACTAGTCCTAGGTATGACTATAAACTACATCTGACAGCAAGGCTTCTGATCACAAAGGGTCCCAGCTATGAGCAAATAGTGACCCCTCTTTAAAAAAAAACACTATGAAAGTATAAAAATACATGTTTATATAAAAACTTGCGAACAACACCAGTTGATAGCAAAAGTGCCAACAGCACCACAGCTGATAGCAAAAGTGCCAACAGCTGATAGCAAAAGTGCCAACAGCTGATAGCAAAAGTGCCAACAGCTGATAGCAAAAGTGCCAACAGCACCACAATGCCAACTAGTCCAAGGTATGACTATAAACTACATCTGACAGCAAGGCTTCTGATCACAAAGGGTCCCAGCTATGAGAAATTAGTGACCCCCCACTAAAAAAAACACTATGAAAGTATAAAAATACATGTTTATATAAAAACTTGCAAACAACACCAGTTGATAGCAAAAGTGCCAACAGCACCACAGCTGAGAGCAAAAGTGCCAACAGCTGATATCAAAAGTGCCAAAAGCTGATAGCAAAATTGCCAACAGCTGATAGCAAAAGTGCCTACAGATGATAGCAAAAGTGCCAAGAGCTGATAGCAAAAGTGCCAACAGCTGATAGCAAAAGTGCCAACAGCACCACATTGCCAACTAGTCATAGGTATGACTATAAACTACATCTGACAGCAAGGCTTCTGATCACAAAGGGTCCCAGCTATGAGCAAATAGTGACACCCCACTAAAAAAAAACACTATGAAATTATAAAAATACATATTTATATAAAATCTGGCGAACAACACCAGTTTATAGCAAAAGTGCCAACAGCACCACAGCTGATAGCAAAAGTGCCAACAGCTGATAGCAAAAGTGCCAAACGCTGATAGCAAAAGTGCCAACAGCTGATAGCAAAAGTGCCAAAAGCTGATAGCAAAAGTGCCAACAGCACCACAGTGCCAACTAGTCCAAGGTATGACTATAAACTACATCTGACAGCAAGGCTTCTGATCACAAAGGGTCCCAGCTCTGAGCAAATAGTGACCCCCACTAAAAAAAAACACTATGAAAGTATAAAAATACATGTTTATATAAAAACTTGCGAACAACACCAGTTGATAGCAAAAGTGCCAACAGCACCACAGGTGATAGCAAAAGTGCCAACTGCTGATAGCAAAAGTGCCAACAGCTGATAGCAAAAGGGCCAGCAGCTGATAACAAAAGTGCCAAAAGCTGATAGCAAAAGTGCCAACAGCTGATAGCAAAAGTGCCAACAGATGATACCAACAGTGCCAACAGCTGATAGCAAAATTGCCAACAGCTGATAGCAAAAGTGCCAAAAGCTGATAATTAAAGTGCCAACAGATTATACCAAAAGTGCCAACAGCTGATAGCAAAAGTGCCAACAGCACCACAGTGCCAACTAGTCCAAGGTATGTCTATAAACTACATCTGACAGCAAGGCTTCTGATCACAAAGGGTCCCAGCTATGAGAAATTAGTTTCCCCCCACTAAAAAAAACACTATGAAAGTATAAAAATACATGTTTATATAAAAACTTGCGAACAACACCAGTTGATAGCAAAAGTGCCAACAGCACCACAGATGAAAGAGAAAGTGCCAACAGCAGATAGCAAAAATGCCAGCAGCTGATAACAAAAGTGCCAAAAGCTGATAGCAAAAGTGCCAACAGCTGATAATAAAAGTGCCAACAGCTGATAGCAAAAGTGCCAACAGCTGATAGCACCACAGTGCCAACTAGTCCTAGGTATGACTATGTACTACATCTGACAGCAAGGCTTCTGATCACAAAGGGTCGCAGCTATGAGCAAATAGTGACCCCCCACTAAAAAAAAAGTGCCAACAGCTGATAGCAAAGTGCCAGTAGCTGATAGCAAAAGTTCCAAAAGCACCACAGTGCCAACTAGTCCTAGGTATGACTTTAAACTACATCTGACAGCAAGGCTTCTGATCTCAAAGGCTCCCAACTATGAGCAAATAGTGACCCCCCACTAAAAAAAAAACAGCACCACAGCTGAGAGCAAAAGTGCCAACAGCTGATATCAAAAGTGCCAAACGCTGATAGCAAAAGTGCCAACAGCTGATAGCAAAAGTGCCAACAGCACCACAGTGCCAACTAGTCCAATGTATGACTATAAACTACATCTGACAGCAAGGCTTCTGATCACAAAGGGTCCCAGCTATGAGCAAATAGTGACACCCCACTAAAAAGAAACACAGTGAAATTATAAAAATACATATTTATATAAAATCTGGCGAACAACACCAGTTTATAGCAAAAGTGCCAACAGCACCACAGCTGATAGCAAAAGTGCCAAACGCTGATAGCAAAAGTGCCAACAGCTGATAGCAAAAGTGCCAACAGCTGATAGCAAAAGTGCCAAAAGCACCACAGTGCCAACTAGTCCTAGGTATGACTATAAACTACATCTGACAGCATGGCTTCTGATCACAAAGGCTCCCAGCTATGAGCAAATAGTGACCCCCACTAAAAAAAAAACACTATGAAAGTATAAAAATACATGTTTATATAAAAACTTGCGAACAACACCAGTTGATAGCAAAAGTGCCAACAGCACCACAGCTGATAGCAAAAGTGCCAACTGCTGATAGCAAAAGGGCCAACAGCTGATAGCAAAAGTGCCAGCAGCTGATAACAAAAGTGCCAAAAGCTGATAGCAAAAGTGCCAACAGCTGATAGCAAAAGTGCCAACAGCTGATAGCAAAAGTGCCAACAGCTGATAGCAAAAGTGCCAACAGCACCACAGTGTCAACTAGTCCTAGGTATGACTATGAACTACATCTGACATCAAGGCTTCTGATCACAAAGGGTCCCAGCTATGAGCAAATAGTGACCCCCCACTAAAAAAAAAACTTTATGAAAGTATATAAATACATGTTTATATAAAAACTTGCGAATAACACCAGTTGATAGCAAAAGTGCCAACAGCACCACAGCTGATTACAAAAGGGCCAACAGCTGATAGCAAAAGTTTCAACAGCTGATAGCAAAAGTGCCAAAAGCTGATAGCAAAATGCCAACAGCTGATAGCAAAAGTGCCAACAGCTGATAGCAAAAGTGCCAACAGCACCACAGTGCCAACTAGTCCTAGGTATGACTATAAACTACATCTGATAGCAAGGCATCTGATCACAAAGTGTCCCAGCTATGAGCAAATAGTGACCCCCACTAAAAAAAACACTATGAAAGTATAAAATACATGTTTATATAAAAACTTGCGAACAACACCAGTTGATAGCAAAAGTGCCAACAGCACCACAGCTGATTACAAAAGGGCCAACAGCTGATAGCAAAAGTGTCAACAGCTGATAGCAAAAGTGCCAACAGCACCACAGTGCCAACTAGTCCAAGGTATGACTATAAACTACATCTGACAGCAAGGCTTCTGATCACAAAGGGTCCCAGCTATGAGAAATTAGTGACCCCCCACTAAAAAAAACACTATGAAAGTATAAAAATACATGTTTATATAAAAACTTGCAAACAACACCAGTTGATAGCAAAAGTGCCAACAGCACCACAGCTGAGAGCAAAAGTGCCAACAGCTGATATCAAAAGTGCCAAAACCTGATAGCAAAATTGCCAACAGCTGATAGCAAAAGTGCCTACAGATGATAGCAAAAGTGCCAAGAGCTGATAGCAAAAGTGCCAACAGCTGATAGCAAAAGTGCCAACAGCACCACATTGCCAACTAGTCATAGGTATGACTATAAACTACATCTGACAGCAAGGCTTCTGATCACAAAGGGTCCCAGCTATGAGCAAATAGTGACACCCCACTAAAAAAAAACACTATGAAATTATAAAAATACATATTTATATAAAATCTGGCGAACAACACCAGTTTATAGCAAAAGTGCCAACAGCACCACAGCTGATAGCAAAAGTGCCAACAGCTGATAGCAAAAGTGCCAAACGCTGATAGCAAAAGTGCCAACAGCTGATAGCAAAAGTGCCAAAAGCTGATAGCAAAAGTGCCAACAGCACCACAGTGCCAACTAGTCCAAGGTATGACTATAAACTACATCTGACAGCAAGGCTTCTGATCACAAAGGGTCCCAGCTATGAGCAAATAGTGATCCCCCACTAAAAAAAACACTATGAAAGTATAAACATACATGTTTATATAAAAACTTGCGAACAACACCAGTTGATAGCAAAAGTGCCAACAGCAACACAGCTGATAACAAAAGTGCCAACAGCTGATAGCAAAAGTGCCAACAGCTGATAGCAAAAGTGCCAAAAGCACCACAGTGCCAACTAGTCCTAGGTATGACTATAAACTACATCTGACAGCAAGGTTTCTGATCACAAAGGCTCCCAGCTATGAGCAAATAGTGACCCCCACTAAAAAAAAAACACTATGAAAGTATAAAAATACATGTTTATATAAAAACTTGCGAACAACACCAGTTGATAGCAAAAGTGCCAACAGCACCACAGGTGATAGCAAAAGTGCCAACTGCTGATAGCAAAAGTGCCAACAGCTGATAGCAAAAGGGCCAGCAGCTGATAACAAAAGTGCCAAAAGCTGATAGCAAAAGTGCCAACAGCTGATAGCAAAAGTGCCAACAGATGATACCAACAGTGCCAACAGCTGATAGCAAAATTGCCAACAGCTGATAGCAAAAGTGCCAAAAGCTGATAATTAAAGTGCCAACAGATTATACCAAAAGTGCCAACAGCTGATAGCAAAAGTGCCAACAGCACCACAGTGCCAACTAGTCCAAGGTATGTCTATAAACTACATCTGACAGCAAGGCTTCTGATCACAAAGGGTCCCAGCTATGAGAAATTAGTGTCCCCCCACTAAAAAAAACACTATGAAAGTATAAAAATACATGTTTATATAAAAACTTGCGAACAACACCAGTTGATAGCAAAAGTGCCAACAGCACCACAGATGATAGAGAAAGTGCCAACAGCAGATAGCAAAAATGCCAGCAGCTGATAACAAAAGTGCCAAAAGCTGATAGCAAAAGTGCCAACAGCTGATAATAAAAGTGCCAACAGCTGATAGCAAAAGTGCCAACAGCTGATAGCACCACAGTGCCAACTAGTCCTAGGTATGACTTTAAACTACATCTGACAGCAAGGCTTCTGATCTCAAAGGCTCCCAACTATGAGCAAATAGTGACCCCCCACTAAAAAAAAAACAGCACCACAGCTGAGAGCAAAAGTGCCAACAGCTGATATCAAAAGTGCCAAACGCTGATAGCAAAAGTGCCAACAGCTGATAGCAAAAGTGCCAACAGCACCACAGTGCCAACTAGTCCAATGTATGACTATAAACTACATCTGACAGCAAGGCTTCTGATCACAAAGGGTCCCAGCTATGAGCAAATAGTGACACCCCACTAAAAAGAAACACAGTGAAATTATAAAAATACATATTTATATAAAATCTGGCGAACAACACCAGTTTATAGCAAAAGTGCCAACAGCACCACAGCTGATAGCAAAAGTGCCAACAGCTGATAGCAAAAGTGCCAAACGCTGATAGCAAAAGTGCCAACAGCTGATAGCAAAAGTGCCAAAAGCTGATAGCAAAAGTGCCAACAGCACCACAGTGCCAACTAGTCCAAGGTATGACTATAAACTACATCTGACAGCAAGGCTTCTGATCACAAAGGGTCCCAGCTATGAGCAAATAGTGACCCCCACTAAAAAAAAAACACAATGAAAGTATAAAAATACATGTTTATATAAAAACTTGCGAACAACACCAGTTGATAGCAAAAGTGCCAACAGCACCACAGCTGATAACAAAAGTGCCAACAGCTGATAGCAAATGTGCCAACAGCTGATAGCAAAAGTGCCAAAAGCACCACAGTGCCAACTATTCCTAGGTATGACTATAAACTACATCTGACAGCATGGCTTCTGATCACAAAGGCTCCCAGCTATGAGCAAATAGTGACCCCCACTAAAAAAAAAACACTATGAAAGTATAAAAATACATGTTTATATAAAAACTTGCGAACAACACCAGTTGATAGCAAAAGTGCCAACAGCACCACAGCTGATAGCAAAAGTGCCAACTGCTGATAGCAAAAGTGCCAACAGCTGATAGCAAAAGTGCCAGCAGCTGATAACAAAAGTGCCAAAAGCTGATAGCAAAAGTGCCAACAGCTGATAGCAAAAGTGCCAACAACTGATAGCAAAAGTGACAACAGCTGATAGCAAAAGTGCCAACAGCTGATAGCAAAAGTGCCAACAGCACCACAGTGTCAACTAGTCCTAGGTATGACTATGAACTACATCTGACATCAAGGCTTCTGATCACAAAGGGTCCCAGCTATGAGCAAATAGTGACCCCCCACTAAAAAAAAAACTTTATGAAAGTATATAAATACATGTTTATATAAAAACTTGCGAATAACACCAGTTGATAGCAAAAGTGCCAACAGCACCACAGCTGATTACAAAAGGGCCAACAGCTGATAGCAAAAGTGTCAACAGCTGATAGCAAAAGTGCCAAAAGCTGATAGCAAAATGCCAACAGCTGATAGCAAAAGTGCCAACAGCTGATAGCAAAAGTGCCAACAGCACCACAGTGCCAACTAGTCCTAGGTATGACTATAAACTACATCTGATAGCAAGGCATCTGATCACAAAGTGTCCCAGCTATGAGCAAATAGTGACCCCCACTAAAAAAAAACACTATGAAAGTATAAAATACATGTTTATATAAAAACTTGCGAACAACACCAGTTGATAGCAAAAGTGCCAACAGCACCACAGCTGATTACAAAAGGGCCAACAGCTGATAGCAAAAGTGTCAACAGCTGATAGCAAAAGTGCCAAAAGCACCACAGTGCCAACTAGTCCTAGGTATGACTATAAACTACATCTGACAACAAGGCTTCTGATCTCAAAGGCTCCCAGCTATGAGCAAATAGTGACCCCCCACTAAAAAAAAACTCTATGAAAGTATAAAAAAACATGTTTATATAAAAACTTGCGAACAACACCAGTTGATAGCAAAAGTGCCAACAGCACCACAGCTGATATCAAAAGTGCCAACAGCTGATAGCAAATGTGCTAAGAGCTGATAGCAAAAGTGCCAACAGCTGATAGCAAAAGTGCCAACAGCACCACAGTGCCAACTAGTCCAAGGTATGACTATAAACTACATCTGACACCAAGGCTTCTGATCACAAAGGGTCGCAGCTATGAGCAAATAGTGATCCCCCACTAAAAAAAACACTATGAAAGTATAAAAATACATGTTTATATAAAAACTTGCGAACACCAGTTGATAGCAAAAGTGCCAACAGCACCACAGCTGATAGCAAAAGTGCCAACAGCTGATAGCAAAAGTGCCAACAGCTGATAGCAAAAGTGCCAACAGCACCACAGTGCCAACTAGTCCAAGGTATGACTATAAACTACATCTGACAGCAAGGCTTCTGATCACAAAGGGTCCCAGCTATGAGAAATTAGTGACCCCCCACTAAAAAAAACACTATGAAAGTATAAAAATACATGTTTATATAAAAACTTGCGAACAACACCAGTTGATAGCAAAAGTGCCAACAGCACCACAGATGATAGAGAAAGTGCCAACAGCTGATAGCAAAAATGCCAGCAGCTGATAACAAAAGTGCCAAAAGCTGATAGCAAAAGTGCCAACAGCTGATAATAAATGTGCCAACAGCTGATAGCAAAAGTGCCAACAGCACCACAGTGCCAACTAGTCCTAGGTATGACTATGTACTACATCTGACAGCAAGGCTTCTGATCACAAAGGGTCCCAGCTATGAGCAAATAGTGACCCCCACTAAAAAAAAACACTATGAAAGTATAAAAATACATGTTTATATAAAAACTTGCGAACAACACCAGTTGATAGCAAAAGTGCCAACAGCACCACAGCTGATAGCAAAAGTGCCAACAGCTGATAGCAAAAGTGCCAGTAGCTGATAACAAAAAAGCCAAAAGCTGATAGCAAAAGTGCCAAAAGCTGATAGCAAAAGTGCCAACAGCTGATAGCAAAAGTGCCAAAAGCTGATAGCAAAAGTGCCAACAGCACCACAGTGCTAACTAGTCCAAGGTATGACTATAAACTACATCTGACAGCAAGGCTTCTGATCACAAAGGGTCCCAGCTATGAGCAAATAGTGATCCCCCAATAAAAAAAACACTATGAAAGTATAAAAATACATGTTTATATAAAAACTTGCGAACAACACCAGTTGATAGCAAAAGGGCCAACAGCACCACAGCTGATAACAAAAGTGCCAACAGCTGATAGCAAAAGTGCCAACAGCTGATAGCAAAAGTGCCAAAAGCACCACAGTGCCAACTAGTCCTAGGTATGACTATAAACTACATCTGACAGCAAGGCTTCTGACCACAAAGGGTCCCAGCTATGAGCAAATAGTGACCCCCCACTAAAAAAAAAACTCTATGAAAGTATATAAATACATGTTTATATAAAAAATTGCGAACAACACCAGTTGATAGCAAAAGTGCCAACAGCACCACAGCTGATAGCAAAAGTGCCAAAAGCTGATAGCAAAAGTGCCAAAAGCTGATATCAAAAGTGCCAACAGCTGATAGCAAAAGTGCCAACAGCTGATAGCAAAAGTGCCAACAGCTGATAGCAAAAGTGCCAACAGCACCACAGTGCCAACTAGTCCTAGGTATGACTATAAACTACATCTGAGAGCAAGGCATCTGATCACAAAGGGTCCCAGCTATGAGCAAATAGTGACCCCCACTAAAAAAAACACTATGAAAGTATAAAAATACATGTTTATATAAAAACTTGCGAACAACACCAGTTGATAGCAAAAGTGCCAACAGCACCACAGCTGATAACAAAAGTGCCAACAGCTGATAGCAAAAGTGCCAACAGCTGATAGCAAAAGTGCCAAAAGCACCACAGTGCCAACTAGTCCTAGGTATGACTATAAACTACATCTGACAGCAAGGCTTCTGATCTCAAAGGCTCCCAGCTATGAGCAAATAGTGACCCCCCACTAAAAAAAACACTATGAAAGTATAAAAAAACATGTTTATATAAAAACTTGCGAACAACACCAGTTGATAGCAAAAGTGCCAACAGCACCAGAGCTGATATCAAAAGTGCCAACAGCTGATAGCAAAAGTGCCAACAGCACCACAGTGCCAACTAGTCCAAGGTATGACTATAAACTACATCTGACAGCAAGGCTTCTGATCACAAAGGGTCCCAGCTATGAGCAAATAGTGATGCCCCACTAAAAAAAACACTATGAAAGTATAAAAATACATGTTTATATAAAAACTTGCGAACACCAGTTGATAGCAAAAGTGCCAACAGCACCACAGCTGATAGCAAAAGTGCCAACAGCTGATAGCAAATGTGCCAACAGCTGATAGCAAAAGTGCCAACAGCACCACAGTGCCAACTAGTCCAAGGTATGACTATAAACTACATCTGACAGCAAGGCTTCTGATCACAAAGGGTCCCAGCTATGAGAAATTAGTGACCCCCCACTAAAAAAAACACTATGAAAGTATAAAAATACATGTTTATATAAAAACTTGCGAACAAAACCAGTTGATAGCAAAAGTGCCAACAGCACCACAGATGATAGAGAAAGTGCCAACAGCTGATAGCAAAAATGCCAGCAGCTGATAACAAAAGTGCCAAAAGCTGATAGCAAAAGTGCCAACAGCTGATAGCAAAAGTGCCAACAGCTGATACCAAAAGTGCCAACAGCTGATAGCAAAAATGCCAACCGCTGATAGCAAAAGTGCAAACAGCTCATACCAAAAGTGCCAAATGCTGATAGCAAAAGTGCTAAGAGCTGATAGCAATAGTGCCAACAGCTGATAGCAAAAGTGCCAACAGCTGATAGCAAAAGTGCCAACAGCACCACATTGCCAAATAGTCCTAGGTATGACTATAAACTACATCTGACAGCAAGGCTTCTGATCACAAAGGGTCCCAGTTATGAGCAAATAGTGACCCCCTACTAAAAAAAAACACTATGAATGCATAAAAATACATGTTTATATAAAATCTTGCGAACAAAACCAGTTGATAGCAAAAGTGCAGACAGCACCACAGCTGATAGCAAAAGTGCACACAGCTGCTAGCAAAAGTGCCAACAGCTGCTAGCAAAAGTGCCAACAGCTGATAGCAAAAGTGCCAACAGCACCACAGTGCCAACTAGTCCTAGGTATGACTATAAATTACAACTGACAGCAAGGCTTCTGATCACAAAGGTTCCCAGATATGAGCAAATAGTTACCCCCCATTAAAAAAAAAATATGAAAGTATAAAAATACATGTTTATATAAAAACTTGCGAACAACACCAGTTGATAGCAAAAGTGCCAACAGCACCACAGCTGATAGCAAATGTGCCAACAGCTGATAGCAAAAGTGCCAACAGCTGATAGCAAAAGTGCCAACAGCTGATAGCAAACGTGCCAACAGCTGATAGCAAAAGTGCCAACAGCTGATAGCAAACGTGCCAACAGCTGATAGCAAAAGTGCCAACAGCTGATAGCAAAAGTGCCAACAGCTGATAGCAAACGTGCCAACAGCTGATAGCAAAAGTGCCAACAGCTGATAGCAAAAGTGCCAACAGCTGATAGCAAAAGTGCCAACAGCTGATAGCAAAAGTGCCAACAGCACCACAGTGCCGACTAGTCCTAGGTATGACGATAAACAACATCTGACAGCAAGGCTTCTGATTACAAAGGGTCCCAGCTATGAGAAAATAGTTACCCCCCTTAAAAACAAACTATGAAAGTATAAAAATACATGTTTATATAAAAACTTGCGAACAACACCAGTTGATAGCAAAAGTGCAAACAGCACCACAGCTGATAGCAAAAGTGCCCACAGCTGATAGCAAAAGTGCCAACAGCTGATACCAAAAGTGCCAAAAGCTGATAGCAAAAGTGCCAACATCTGATAGCAAATGTGCCAACAGCACCACAGTGCCAACTAGTCCTAGGTATGACTATAAACTATATCTGACAGCAAGGCTTCTGATCACAAAGGGTCCCAGCTATGAGCAAATAGTGACCCCCACTAAAAAAAAACACTATGAAAGTATAAAAATACATGTTTATATAAAAACTTGCGAACAACACCAGTTTATAGCAAAAGTGCCAACAGCACCAGAGCTGATAGCAAAAGTGCCAACAGCTGATAGCAAAAGTGCCAACAGCTGATACCAAAAGTGCCAAAAGCTGATAGCAAAAGTGCCAACATCTGATAGCAAATGTGCCAACAGCACCACAGTGCCAACTAGTCCTAGGTATGACTATAAACTACATCTGACAGCAAGGATTCTGATCACAAAGGGTCCCAGCTATGAGCAAATAGTGACCCCCACTAAAAAAAAACACTATGAAAGTATAAAAATACATGTTTATATAAAAACTTGCGAACAACACCAGTTGATAGCAAAAGTGCCAAAAGCTGATAGCAAAAGTGCGAACAGGTGATAGCAAATGTGCCAACAGCTGATAGCAAAAGTGCCAACAGCACCGCAGTGCCAAATAGTCCTAGGTATGACTATAAACTACATCTGACAGCAAGGCTTCTGATCACAAAGGGTCCCAGTTATGAGCAAATAGTGACCCCCTACTAAAAAAAACATTATGAATGTATAAAAATACATGTTTATATAAAAACTTGCGAACAACACCAGTTGATAGCAAAAGTGCCAACAACACCACAGCTGATTGCAAAATTTCCAACAGCTGATAGCAAAAGTGCCAACAGCTGATACCAAAAGTGCCAACAGCTGATAGCAAAAATGCCAACAGATGATACCAAAAGTGCCAACAGCTGATAGCAAAAGTGCCAACAGCTGATAGCAAAAGTGCCAACAGCTGATAGCAAAATAACAACAGCTGATAGCAAAAGTGCCAACAGCTGATAGCAAAAGTGCCAACAGCACCACATTGCCAACTAATCCTAGGTATGACTATAAACTACATTTGACAGCAAGGCTTCTGATCAGAAAGGGTCCCAGCTCTGAGCAAATAGTGACCCCCCACTAAAAAAAACACTATGAATGTATAAAAATACATGTTTATATAAGAACTTGCGAACAACACCAGTTGATATCAAAGTGCCAACAGCTGATAGCAAAGGTGCCAACAGCTGATAGCAAAAGTGCCAACAGCTGATAGCAAAAGTGCCATCAGCACCGCAGTGCCAACTAGTCCTAGGTATGACTATAAACTACATCTGACCGCAAGGCTTCTGATCACAAAGGGTGCAAGCTATGAGCAAATAGTGACCCCCCCACTAAAAAAAAAACACTATGAAAGTATAAAAATACATGTTTATATAAAAACTTGCGAACAACACCAGATGATAGCAAAAGTGCCAACAGCACCACAGCTGATAGCAAAAGTGCCAACAGCTGACAGCGAAAGTGCCAACAGCTGATAGCAAAAGTGCCAACAGATGATAGAAAAAGTGCCATCAGCTGATAGAAAAAGTGCCAAAAGCTGATAGCAAAAGTGCCAACACCATCACAGTGCCAACTAGTCCTAGATATGACTATAAACTACATCTGACAGCAAGGCTTCTGATCACAAAGGGTCCCAGCTATGAACAAATAGTGACACCCCACTAAAAAAAAAAACATTATGAAAGTATAAGAATACATGTTTATATAAAAACTTGCGAACAACACCAGTTGATAGCAAAAGTGCCAATAACACCACAGCTGATAGCAAAAGTGCCAACAGCTGATAGCAAAAGTGCCAACAGCTGATTGCAAAAGTGCCAACAGCTGCTAGCAAAATTGCCAACAGCTGATAGCAAAAGTGCCAACAGCACCACAGTGCCAACTAGTCCTAGGTATGACTATAAATTTCATCTGACAGCAAGGCTTCTGATCACAAAGGGTACAAGCTATGAGCAAATAGTGACACCCCACTAAAAAAAAACACTATGAAAGTATAAAAATACATGTTTATATAAAAACTTGCGAACAACACCAGTTGATAGCAAAAGTGCCAACAGCGCC
This sequence comes from Acanthosepion esculentum, assembly GCA_964036315.1. Taxonomy (NCBI): domain Eukaryota; kingdom Metazoa; phylum Mollusca; class Cephalopoda; order Sepiida; family Sepiidae; genus Acanthosepion; species Acanthosepion esculentum. The sequence goes on along the minus strand of CAXIWW010000817.1, from coordinate 10,271,516 downwards.
ACAGCTGATAGCAAAAGTGCCAACAGCTGATAGAAAAAGTGCCAACAGCACCACAGTGCAAACTAGTCCTAGGTATGACTATAAACTACATCTGAAAGCAAGGCTTCTGATCACAAAGGTTCCCAGCTATGAGCAAATAGTGACCCCCACTTAAAAAAACATTATGAATGTATAAAAATAAATGTTTATATAAAAACTTGCGATCAACACCAGTTGATAGCAAAAGTGCCAACAGCACCACAGTTGATAGCAAAAGTGCCCACAGCTGATAGCAAAAGTGCCAACAGCTGATAGCTAAAGTCCCAACAGCTGATAGCAAAAGTGCCAACAGCACCACAGTGCAAACTAGTCCAAGGTATGATTATAAACTACATCTGACAGCAAGGCTTCTTATCACAAAGTGTCATAGCTATGAGAAAATAGTTACACCCCACTAAAAAAAACATTATGAAAGTATAAAAATACATGATTATATAAAAACTTGCGAACAACACCAGTTGATAATAAAAGTGCCAACAGCACCACAGCTGATAGCAAAAGTGCCATCAGCTGATAGTAAAAGTGCCAACAGCTGATAGCAAAAGTGCCAACAGCTGATAGCAAAAGTGCCAACAGCATCACAGTGCCAACTAGTCCTAGGTATGACTATAAACTACATCTCGCAGCAAGGCTTCTGATCAAAAAGTTTCCCAGCTATGAGCAAATAGTTACCCCCCACTAAAAAAAAAATATGAAAGTATAAAAATACATGTTTATATAAAAACTTGCGAACAACACCAGTTGATAGCAAAAGTGCAAACAGCACCACAGCTGATTGCAAAATTGCCAACAGCTGATAGCAAAAGTGCCAACAGCTGATACCAAAAGTGCCAACAGCTGATAGCAAAAATGCCAACAGATGATACCAAAAGTGCCAACAGCTGATAGCAAAAGTGCCAACAGCTGATAGCAAAAGTGCCAACAGCTGATAGCAAAATACCAACAGCTGATAGCAAAAGTGCCAACAGCTGATAGCAAAAGTGCCAACAGCACCACATTGCCAACTAATCCTAGGTATGACTATAAACTACATTTGACAGCAAGGCTTCTGATCAGAAAGGGTCCCAGCTCTGAGCAAATAGTGACCCCCCACTAAAAAAAACACTATGAATGTATAAAAATACATGTTTATATAAGAACTTGCGAACAACACCAGTTGATATCAAAGTGCCAACAGCTGATAGCAAAGGTGCCAACAGCTGATAGCAAAAGTGCCAACAGCACCACAGTGCCAACTAGTCCTAGGTATGACTATAAATTTCATCTGACAGCAAGGCTTCTGATCACAAAGGGTACAAGCTATGAGCAAATAGTGACACCCCACTAAAAAAAAACACTATGAAAGTATAAAAATACATGTTTATATAAAAACTTGCGAACAACACCAGTTGATAGCAAAAGTGCCAACAGCACCACAGCTGATAGCAAAAGTGCCAACAGCTGATAGCAAAAGTGCCAACAGCACCACAGTGCAAACTAGTCCTAGGTATGTCTATAAACTACATCTGAAAGCAAGGCTTCTGATCACAAAGGTTCCCAGCTATGAGCAAATAGTGACCCCCACTTAAAAAAACATTATGAATGTATAAAAATAAATGTTTATATAAAAACTTGCGATCAACACCAGTTGATAGCAAAAGTGCCAACAGCACCACAGTTGATAGCAAAAGTGCCCACAGCTGATAGCAAAAGTGCCAACAGCTGATAGCTAAAGTCCCAACAGCTGATAGCAAAAGTGCCAACAGCACCACAGTGCAAACTAGTCCAAGGTATGATTATAAACTACATCTGACAGCAAGGCTTCTTATCACAAAGGGTCCCAGCTATGAGAAAATAGTTACACCCCACTAAAAAAAAACATTATGAAAGTATAAAAATACATGATTATATAAAAACTTGCGAACAACACCAGTTGATAATAAAAGTGCCAACAGCACCACAGCTGATAGCAAAAGTGCCATCAGCTGATAGTAAAAGTGCCAACAGCTGATAGCAAAAGTGCCAACAGCACCACAGTGCCAACTAATCCTAGGTATGACTATAAACTACATCTGACAGCAAGGCTTCTGATCAAAAAGTTTCCCAGCTATGAGCAAATAGTTACCCCCCACTAAAAAAAAAAATATGAAAGTATAAAAATACATGATTATATAAAAACTTGCGAACAACACCAGTTGATAGCAAAAGTGCAAACAGCACCACAGCTGATTGCAAAATTGCCAACAGCTGATAGCAAAAGTTCCAACAGCTGATAGCAAAAGTGCCAACAGCTTATAGCAAAATTGCCAACAGCTGATAGCAAAAGTGCCAACAGCACCACAGTGCCAACTAGTCCTAGGTATGACTATAAACTACATTTGACAGCAAGGCTTCTGATCAGAAAGGGTCCCAGCTCTGAGCAAATAGTGACCCCCCACTAAAAAAAACACTATGAATGTATAAAAATACATGTTTATATAAGAACTTGCGAACAACACCAGTTGATACCAAAGTGTCAACAGCTGATAGCAAAGGTGCCAACAGCTGATAGCAAAAGTGCCAACAGCTGATAGCAAAAGTGCCATCAGCACCGCAGTGCCAACTAGTCCTAGGTATGACTATAAACTACATCTGACCGCAAGGCTTCTGATCACAAAGGGTCCAAGCTATGAGCAAATAGTGACCCCCCACTAAAAAAAAAACACTATGAAAGTATAAAAATACATGTTTATATAAAAACTTGCGAACAACACCAGATGATAGCAAAAGCGCCAACAGCACCACAGCTGATAGCAAAAGTGCCAACAGCTGACAGCGAAAGTGCCATCAGCTGCTAGCAAAAGGGCCAAAAGCTGATAGCAAAAGTGCCAACAGCACCACAGTGCAAACTAGTCCTAGGTATGACTATAAACTACATCTGACAGCAAGGCTTCTGATCACAAAGGGTCCCAGCTATGAGCAAATAGTTACCCCCCTTAAAAACAAACTATGAAAGTATAAAAATACATGTTTATATAAAAACTTGCGAACAACACCAGTTGATAGCAAAAGTGCAAACAGCACCACAGCTGATAGCAAAAGTGCCCACAGCTGATAGCAAAAGTGCCAACAGCTGATAGCAAAAGTGCCAACAGCACCACAGTGCCGACTAGTCCTAGGTATGACTATAAACTACATCTGACAGCAAGGCTTCTGATCTCAAAGTGTCCGAGCTATGAGCAAATAGTGACACCCCACTAAAAAAAAAACACTATGAAAGTATAAAAATACATGTTTATATAAAAACTTGCGAACAACACCAGTTTATAGCAAAAGTGCCAACAGCACCAGAGCTGATAGCAAAAGTGCCAACAGCTGATAACAAAAGTGCCAACAGCTGATACCAAAAGTGCCAAAAGCTGATACCAAAAGTGCCAACATCTGATAGCAAATGTGCCAACAGCACCACAGTGCCATCTAGTCCTAGGTATGACTTTAAACTACATCTGACAGCAAGGCTTCTGATCACAAAGGGTCCCAGCTATGAGCAAATAGTGACCCCCACTAAAAAAAAACACTATGAAAGTACAAAAATACATGTTTATATAAAAACTTGCGAACAACACCAGTTGATAGCAAAAGTGCCAAAAGCTGATAGCAAAAGTGCGAACAGGTGATAGCAAATGTGCCAACAGCTGATAGCAAAAGTGCCAACAGCACCGCAGTGCCAAATAGTCCTAGGTATGACTATAAATTACATCTGACAGCAAGGCTTCTGATCACAATGGGTCCCATCTATGAGCAAATAGTGACCCCCCACTAAAAAAAAAAACTACTATGAAAGTATAAAAATACATTTTTATATAAAAACTTGCGAACAACACCAGTTGATAGCAAAAGTGCCAACAGCACCCCAGCTGATAGCAAAAGTGCCAACAGCTGATAGCAAAAGTGCCAACAGCTGATAGCAAAAGTGCCAACAGCTGATAGCAAAAGTGCCAACAGCACCACATTGCCAAATAGTCCTAGGTATGACTATAAACTAAATCTGACAGCAAGGCTTCTGATCACAAAGGGTCCCAGTTATGAGCAAATAGTGACCCCCTACTAAAAAAAACATTATGAATGTATAAAAATACATGTTTATATAAAAACTTGCGAACAACACCAGTTGATAGCAAAAGTGCCAACAACACCACAGCTGATAGCAAAAGTGCCAACAGCTGATAACAAAAGTGCCAACAGCTGATAGCAAAAGTGCCAACAGCTGCTAGCAAAAGTGCCAACAGCTGATAGCAAAAGTGCCAACAGCACCACAGTGCCAACTAGTCCTAGGTATGACTATAAATTTCATCTGACAGCAAGGCTTCTGATCACAAAGGGTACTAGCTATGAGCAAATAGTGACACCCCACTAAAAAAAAACACTATGAAAGTATAAAAATACATGTTTATATAAAAACTTGCGAACAACACCAGTTGATAGCAAAAGTGCCAACAGCACCACAGCTGATAGCAAAAGTGCCAACAGCTGATAGCAAAAGTGCCAACAGCACCACAGTGCAAACTAGTCCTAGGTATGACTATAAACTACATCTGAAAGCAAGGCTTCTGATCACAAAGGTTCAAAGCTATGAGCAAATAGTGACCCCCACTTAAAAAAACATTATGAATGTATAAAAATAAATGTTTATATAAAAACTTGCGATCAACACCAGTTCATAGCAAAAGTGCCAACAGCACCACAGTTGATAGCAAAAGTGCCCACAGCTGATAGCAAAAGTGCCAACAGCTGATAGCTAAAGTCCCAACAGCTGATAGCAAAAGTGCCAACAGCACCACAGTGCAAACTAGTCCAAGGTATGATTATAAACTACATCTGACAGCAAGGCTTCTTATCACAAAGGGTCCCAGCTATGAGAAAATAGTTACACCCCACTAAAAAAAAACATTATGAAAGTATAAAAATACATGATTATATAAAAACTTGCGAACAACACCAGTTGATAATAAAAGTGCCAACAGCACCACAGCTGATAGCAAAAGTGCCAACAGCTGATAGCAAAAGTGCCAACAGCTGATAGCAAAAGTGCCAACAGCTGATAGCAAAAGTGCCAACAGCACCACATTGCCAACTAATCCTAGATATGACTATAAACTACATTTGACAGCAAGGCTTCTGATCAGAAAGGGTCCCAGCTCTGAGCAAATAGTGACCCCCCACTAAAAAAAACACTATGAATGTATAAAAATACATGTTTATATAAGAACTTGCGAACAACACCAGTTGATACCAAAGTGCCAACAGCTGATAGCAAAGGTGCCAACAGCTGATAGCAAAAGTGCCAACAGCTGATAGCAAAAGTGCCATCAGCACCGCAGTGCCAACTAGTCCTAGGTATGACTATAAACTACATCTGACCGCAAGGCTTCTGATCACAAAGGGTCCAAGCTAGGAGCAAATAGTGACCCCCCACTAAAAAAAAAACACTATGAAAGTATAAAAATACATGTTTATATAAAAACTTGCGAACAACACCAGATGATAGCAAAAGTGCCAACAGCACCACAGCTGATAGCAAAAGTGCCAACAGCTGACAGCGAAAGTGCCAACAGCTGATAGCAAAAGTGCCAACAGATGATAGAAAAAGTGCCATCAGCTGATAGAAAAAGTGCCAAAAGCTGATAGCAAAAGTGCCAACAGCACCACAGTGCCAACTATTCCTAGGTATGACTATAAACTACATCTGACAGCAAGGCTTCTGATCACAAAGGTTCCAAGCTATGAGCAAATAGTTACCCCCACTAAAAAAAAAACACTATGAAAATATAAAAATATATGTTTATCTAAAAACTTGCGAACAACACCAGTTGATAGCAAAAGTGCAAACAGCACCACAGCTGATAGCAAAAGTGCAACAGCTGATAGAAAAAGTGCCAACAGCTGATAGCAAAAGTGCCAACTGCTGATAGCAAAAGTGCCAACAGCACCACAGTGCCGATTAGTTCTAGGTATGAATATAAACTACATCTGACAGCAAGGCTTCTGATCACAAAGGTCACAGCTATGAGCAAATAGTGACCCCCTAGTAAAAAAAACAATATGAAAGTATAAAAATACATGTTTATATAAAAACTTGCGAACAACACCAGTTGATAGCAAAAGTGCCAACAGCACCAGAGCTGAGAGCAAAAGTGCCAACAGCTGATAGCAAAAGTTCCAACAGCTGATACCAAAAGTGCCAACAGCTGATAGCAAAAGTGCCAACAGATGATACCAAAAGTGCCAAGAGCTGATAGCAAAAGTGCCAACAACTGAAAGCAAAAGTGCCAACAGCTGATAGCAAAAGTGCTAACAGCACCACAGTGTCAACTAGTCCTAGGTATGACTATGAACTACATCTGACAGCAAGGCTTCTGATCACAAAGGGTCCCAGCTCTGAGCAAATAGTGACCCCCCACTAAAAAAAACAGTATGAAAATATAAAAATATATGTTTATATAAAAACTTGCAAACAACACCAGTTGATAGCAAAAGTGCCAACAGCACCACAGCTGATAGCAAATGTGCCAACAGCTGATAGCAAAAGTGCCAACAGCTGATAGCAAAAGTGCCAACAGCTGATAGCAAAAATGCCAACAGATGATACCAAAAGTGCCAACAGCTGATAGCAAAAGTTCCAACTGCTGATAGCAAAATTGCCAACAGCTGATAGCAAAAGTGCCAACAGCTGATAGCAAAAGTGCCAAAAGCTGATAGCAAAAGTGCCAACAGCTGATAGCAAAATACCAACAGCTGATAGCAGAAGTGCCAACAGCTGATAGCAAAGGTGCCAACAGCTGATAGCAAAAGTGCCAACAGCTGATAGCAAAAGTGCCAACAGCACCGCAGTGCCAACTAGTCCTAGGTATGACTATAAACTACATCTGACCGCAAGGCTTCTGATCACAAAGGGTCCCAGCTCTGAGCAAATAGTGACCCCCCACTAAAAAAAAAAACACTATGAAAGTATAAAAATACATGTTTATATAAAAACTTGCGAACAACACCAGATGATAGCAAAAGTGCCAACAGCACCACAGCTGATGGCAAAAGTGCCAACAGCTGACAGCGAAAGTACCAACAGCTGATAGCAAAAGTGCCAACAGATGATAGAAAAAGTGCCAACAGCTGATAGAAAAAGTGCCAAAAGCTGATAGCAAAAGTGCCAACAGCACCACAGTGCCAACTAGTCCTAGGTATGACTATAAACTACATCTGACAGCAAGGCTTCTGATCACAAAGTGTCCCAGCTATGAGCAAATAGTGACACCCCACTAAAAAAAAACTTTATGAAAGTATAAAAATACATGTTTATATAAAAACTTGCGAACAACACCAGTTGATAGCAAAAGTGCCAACAGCACCACAGCTGATAGCGAAAGTGCCATCAGCTGATAGCAAATGTGCCAACAGCTGATAGCAAAAGTGACAACAAGTGATAGCAAAACTGCCAACAGCTGATAGCAAAAGTGCCAACAGCACCACAGTGCCAACTATTCCTAGGTATGACTATAAACTACATCTGACAGCAAGGCTTCTGATCACAAAGGTTCCCAGCTATGAGCAAATAGTTACCCCCCACTAAAAAAAAAACACTATGAAAATATAAAAATACATGTTTATCTAAAAACTTGCGAACAACACCAGTTGATAGCAAAAGTGCAAACAGCACCACAGCTGATAGCAAAAGTGCAACAGCTGATAGAAAAAGTGCCAACAGCTGATAGCAAAAGTGCCAACAGCTGATAGCAAAAGTGCCAACAGCACCACAGTGCCGATTAGTTCTAGGTATGACTATAAACTACATCTGACAGCAAGGCTTCTGATCACAAAGGTCACAGCTATGAGCAAATAGTGACCCCCCAGTAAAAAAAAACAATATGAAAGTATAAAAATACATGTTTATATAAAAACTTGCGAACAACACCAGTTGATAGCAAAAGTGCCAACAGCACCAGAGCTGATAGCAAAAGTGCCAACAGCTGATAGCAAAAGTTCCAACAGCTGATACCAAAAGTGCCAACAGCTGATAGCAAAAGTGCCAACAGATGATACCAAAAGTGCCAACAGCTGATAGCAAAAGTGCCAACAGCTGATAGTAAAAGTGCCAACAGCTCATAGCAAAAGTGCCAACAGCTGATACAGAAGTGCCGAAAGCTGATAGCAAAAGTGCCAACAGCTGATAGCAAAAGTGCCAACAGCTGATAGCAAAAGTGCCAACAGATGATAGCAAAAGTGCCAACAGCTGATAGCAAAAGTGCCAACAACTGAAAGCAAAAGAGCCAACAGCTGATAGCAAAAGTGCCAACAGCACCACTATGTCAACTAGTCCTAGGTATGACTATGAACTACATCTGACAGCAAGGCTTCTGATCACAAAGGGTCCCAGCTCTGAGCAAATAGTGTCCCCCCACTAAAAAAAACACTATGAAAGTATAAAAATACATGTTTATATGAAAACTTGCAAACAACACCAGTTGATAGCAAAAGTGCCAACAGCACCACAGCTGATAGCAAATGTGCCAACAGCTGATAGCAAAAGTGCCAACAGCTGATAGCAAAAATGCCAACAGATGATACCAAAAGTGCCAACAGCTGATAGCAAAAGTGCCAACAGCTGATAGCAAAAGTGCCAAAAGCTGATAGCAAAAGTGCCAACAGCTGATAGCAAAATACCAACAGCTGATAGCAAAAGTGCCAACAGCTGATAGCAAAAGTGCCAACAGCACCGCAGTGCCAACTAGTCCTAGGTATTTCTATAAACTACATCTGACCGCAAGGCTTCTGATCACAAAGGGTCCCAGCTCTGAGCAAATAGTGACCCCCCACTAAAAAAAAAATCACTATGGAAGTAGAAAAATACATGTTTATATAAAAACTTGCGAACAACACCAGTTGATAGCAAAAGTGCAAACAGCACCACAGCTGATAGCAAAAGTGCAACAGCTGATAGCAAAAGTGCCAACAGCTGATAGCAAAAGTGCCAACAGCTGATAGCAAAAGTGCCAACAGCACCACAGTGCCAACTAGTCCTAGGTATGACTGTAAACTACATCTGACAGCAAGGCTTCTGATCACAAAGTGTCCCAGCTATGAGCAAATAGTGACACCCCACTAAAAAAAAACATTATGAAAGTATAAAAATACATGTTTATATAAAAACTTGCGAACAACACCAGTGGATAGCAAAAGTGCCAACAGCACCACAGCTGATAGCGAAAGTGCCATCAGCTGATAGCAAATGTGCCAACAGCTGATAGCAAAAGTGACAACAGGTGATAGCAAAACTGCCAACAGCTGATAGCAAAAGTGCCAACAGCACCACAGTGCCAACTATTCCTAGGTATGATTATAAACTACATCTGACAGCAAGGCTTCTGATCACAAAGGTTCCCAGCTATGAGCAAATAGTTACCCCCCACTAAAAAAAAACACTATGAAAATATAAAAATACATGTTTATCTAAAAACTTGCGAACAACACTAGTTGATAGCAAAAGTGCAAAGAGCACCACAGCTGATAGCAAAAGTGCAACAGCTGATAGAAAAAGTGCCAACAGCTGATAGCAAAAGTGCCAACAGCTGATAGCAAAAGTGCCAACAGCATCACAGTGCCGATTAGTTCTAGGTATGACTATAAACTACATCTGACAGCAAGGCTTCTGATCACAAAGGTCACAGCTATGAGCAAATAGTGACCCCCCAGTAAAAAAAAACAATATGAAAGTATAAAAATTCATGTTAATATAAAAACTTGCGAACAACACCAGTTGATAGCAAAAGTGCCAACAGCACCAGAGCTGATAGCAAAAGTGCCAACAGCTGATAGCAAAAGTTCCAACAGCTGATACCAAAAGTGCCAACAGCTGATAGCAAAAGTGCCAACAGATGATACCAAAAGTTCCAACAGCTGATAGCAAAAGTGCCAACAGCTGATAGTAAAAGTGCCAACAGCTTATAGCAAAAGTGCCAACAGCTGATACAAAAGTGCCGAAAGCTGATAGCAAAAGTGCCAACAGCTGATAGCAAAAGTGCCAACAGCTGATAGCAAAAGTGCCAACAGATGATACCAAAAGTGCCAACAGCTGATAGCAAAAGTGCCAACAACTGAAAGCAAAAGAACCAACAGCTGATAGCAAAAGTGCCAACAGCACCACCGTGTCAACTAGTCCTAGGTATGACTATGAACTACATCTGACAGCAAGGCTTCTGATCACAAAGGGTCCCAGCTCTGAGCAAATAGTGACCCCCCACTAAAAAAAAACACTATGAAAGTATAAAAATACATGTTTATATGAAAACTTGCAAACAACACCAGTTGATAGCAAAAGTGCCAAGAGCACCACAGCTGATAGCAAATGTGCCAACAGCTGAGAGCAAAAGTGCCAACAGCTGATACCAAAAGTGCCAACAGCTGATAGCAAAAGTGCCAACAGCTGATAGCAAAAATGCCAACAGATGATACCAAAAGTGCCAACAGCTGATAGCAAAAGTGCCAACAGCTGATAGCAAAAGTGCCAAAAGCTGATAGCAAAAGTGCCAACAGCTGATAGCAAAATACCAACAGCTGATAGCAAAAGTGCCAACAGCTGATAGCAAACGTGCCAACAGCACCGCAGTGCCAACTAGTCCTAGGTATTTCTATAAACTACATCTGACCGCAAGGCTTCTGATCACAAAGGGTCCCAGCTATGAGCAAATAGTGACCCCCCACTAAAAAAAAAAACACTATGGAAGTATAAAAATACATGTTTATATAAAAACTTGCGAACAACACCAGTTGATAGCAAAAGTGCCAAAAGCACCACAGCTGATAGCGAAAGTGCCATCAGCTGATAGCAAAAGTGCCAACAGCTGATAGCAAAAGTGCCAACAGCTGATAGCAAAAGTGCCAACAGAACCACAGTGCAAACTATTCCTAGGTATGACTATAAACTACATCTGACATCAAGGCTTCTGATCACAAAGGCTCCCTGCTATGAGCAAATAGTTACCCCCCACTAAAAAAAAAACACTATGGAAGTATAAAAATACATGTTTATATAAAAACTTGCGAACAACACCAGTTGATAGCAAAAGTGCAAACAGCACCACAGCTGATAGCAAAAGTGCAACAGCTGATAGCAAAAGTGCCAACAGCTGATAGCAAAAGTGCCAACAGCTGATAGCAAAAGAGCCAACAGCACCACAGTGCCGATTAGTCCTAGGTATGACTATAAACTACATCTGACAGCAAGGCTTCTGATCACAAAGTTCACAGCTATGAACAAATAGTGACACCCCCACTAAAAAAAAAACATTATGAAAGTATAAATATACATGTTTATATAAAAACTTGCGAACACAAGATGATAGCAAAAGTGCCAACAGCACTACAGCTGATAGCAAAAGTGCCAACAACTGACAGCGAAAGTGCCAACAGCTGATAGCAAAAGTGCCAACAGATGATAGAAAAAGTGCCAACAGCTGATAGAAAAAGTGCCAAAAGATGATAGCAAAAGTGCAAACAGCACCACAGCTGATAGCAAAAGTGCAACAGCTGATAGCCAAAGTGCCAACAGCTGATAGCAAAAGTGCCAACAGCTGGTAGCAAATGTGCCAACAGCACCACAGTGCCAACTAGTCCTACGTATGACTATAAACTACATCTGACAGCAATGCTTCTGATCACAAAGGGTCCCAGCTATGAGCAAATAGATACACCCCACTAAAAAAAAAACACTATGAAAGTATAAAAATACATGTTTATATAAAAACTTGCGAACAACACCAGTTGATAGCAAATGTGCCAACAGCTGCTGGCAAAGGAGCCAACAGCTGATAGCAAAAGTGCCAAAAGCTGATTGCAAAAGTGCCAACAGCACCACAGTGCCAACTAGTCCTAGGTATGAATATAAGCTACATCTGACAGCAAGGCTTCTGATCACAAATGGTCCCAGCTATGAGCAAATAATGACCCCCCACTAAAAAAAAAAAACACTATGAAAGTATAAAAATACATGTTTATATAAAAACTTGCGAACAACACCAGATGATAGCAAAAGTGCCAACAGCACCACAGCTGATAGCAAAAGTGCCAACAGCTGACTGCGAAAGTGCCAACAGCTGATAGCAAAAGTGCCAACAGATGATAGAAAAAGTGCCAACAGCTGATAGAAAAAGTGCCAAAAGCTGATAGCAAAAGTGCCAACAGCACCACAGCTGATAGCAAAAGTGCCAACAGCTGACAGCGAAAGTGCCAACAGCTGATAGCAAAAGTGACAACAGGTGATAGCAAAACTGCCAACAGCTGATAGCAAAAGTGCCAACAGCTGACAGCAAAAGTGCCAACAGATGATACCAAAAGTGCCAACAGCTCATAGCAAAAGTGCCAACAGCTGATACAAAAGTGCCGAAAGCTGATAGCAAAAGTGCCAACAGATGATAGCAAAAATGCCAACAGCTGATAGCAAAAGTAACAACAGCTGATAGCAAAATTGCCAACAGCATCACAGTGCCAAATAGTCCTAGGTATGACTATGAACTACATCTGACAGCAAGGCTTCTGATCACAAAGGGTCCCAGCTATGAGCAAATAGTGACCCCCCACTAAAAGAAAACACTATGAAAGTATAAAAATACATGTTTATATAAAAATTTGCAAACTACACCAGTTGATAGCAAAAGTGCCAACAGCACCACAGCTGATAGCAAAAGTGCCAACAGCTGATAGCAAAAGTGCCAACAGCTGTTAGCAAAAGTGCAAACAGCACCACAGTGCCAACTAGTCCTAGGTATGACAATAAACTACATCTGACAGCAAGGCTTCTGATCAAAAAGTGTCCCAGCTATGAGCAAATAGTGACCCCCCACTAAAAATAAACACTATGAAAGTATAAAAATACATGTTTATATAAAAACTTGCGAACAACACAAGATGATAGCAAAAGTGCCAACAGCACCACAACTGATAGGAAAAGTGCCAATAGCTGATAGCGAAAGTGCCAACAGCTGATAGCAAAAGTGCCAACAGCTGATAGAAAAAGTGCCAACATCTGATAGCAAAAGTGCCAACAGCTTATAGCAAAAGTGCCAACAGCTTATACCAAAAGTGCCAAAAGCTGATAGCAAAAGTGCCAACAGCTGATAGCAAAAGTGCCAACAGCTGATAGCAAAAGTGCCAACAGCTGATAGCAAAAGTGCCAACTGCTAGCAAAAGTGCCAACAGCTGATAGCAAAAGTGCCAACAGCTGATACGAAAAGTGCCAAAAGCTGATAGCAAATGTGCCAAGAGCTGATAGCAATTGTGCCAACAGCTGATAGCAAATTGCCAACAGCTGATAGCAAAAGTGCCAACAGCACCACATTGCCAAATAGTCCTAGGTATGACTGTAAACTACATCTGACAGCAAGGCTTCTGATCACAAAGGGTCCAAGCTATGAGCAAATAGTGACCCCCCACTAAAAAAAAACACTATGAATGTATAAGTATACATGTTTATATAAAAACTTGCGAACAACACCATTTGATAGCAAAAGTGCCAACAGCACCACAGCTGATAGCAAAAGTGCCAACAGCTGAAGCAAAAGTGCCAAAAGCTTATAGCCAAAGTGCCAACAGCTGATAGCACAAGTGCCAAAAGCTGATAGCAAAAGTGCCAACAAATGACACCAAAATTGCCAACAGCGGATAGCAAAATGCCAACAGCTGATAGCAAATGTGCCAACAGCTTATAGCAAAAGTGCCAACAGCTGATAGCAAAAGTGCCAACAGCTGATAGCAAAAGTGCCAACAGCACCACAGTGCCAACTAGTCCTAGGTATGACTATGAACTACATCTGACAGCAAGGCTTCTTATCACAAAGTGTCCCATCTATGAGCAAATAGTGACCCCCCACTAAAAAAAAACACTATGAAAGTATAAAAATACATGTTTATCTAAAAACTTGCGAACAACACCAGTTGATAGCAAAAGTGCCAACAGCTGATAGCAAAAGTGCCAACAGCTGATAGCAAAAGTGCCAACAGCTGATAGCAAAAGTGCCAACAGCACCACAGTGCCAACTAGTCCTAGGTATGACTATAAACTACATCTGACAGCAAGGCTTCTGTTCACAAAGGGTCCCAGCTATGAGCAAATAGTGACCCCCCACTAAAAAAAAAACACTATGAAAGTATAAAAATACATGTTTATATAAAAACTTGCGAACAACACCAGTTGATAGCAAAATTGCCAACAGTACCACAGCTGATAGCAAAAGTGCCAACAGCTGATAGCAAAAGTGCCAACAGCTGATAGCAAAAGTGCCAACAGCACCACATTGCCAACTAGTCCTAGGTATGACTATAAACTACATCTGAAAGCAAGGCTTCTGATAACAAAGGGACCCAGCTATGAGCAAATAGTGACCCCCCACTAAAAAAAAACACTATGAATGTATAAAAATACATGTTTATATAAAAACTTGCGAACAACACCAGTTGATAGCAAAAGTGCCAACAGAACCACAGCTGATAGCAAAATTGCCAATAGCTGATAGCAAAAGTGCCAACAGCACCACAGTGCGAACTAGTCCTTGGTATGACTATAAACTACATCTGACAACAAGACTTCTGATCACAAAGGTTCCCAGCTTTGAGCAAATAGTGACCCACCACTAAAAACCAAAAACACTATGAAAGTATAAATATATATGTTTTTATAAAAACTTGCGAACAACACCAGTTGATAGCAAAAGTGCCAAAAGAACCACAGCTGATAGCAAAAGTGCCAACAGCTGATAGCAAAAGTGTCAACAACTGATAGCAAAAGTGCCAACAGCTGATAGCAAAAGTGCCAACAGCACCACAATGCCAACTAGTCCTAGGTATTACTATAAACTACATCTGACAGCAAGGCTTCTTATCACAAAGGTCCAAGCTATGAGCAAATAGTGACCCCCCACTAAAAAAAAAACACTATGAATGTATAAAAATACATGTTTATATAAAAACTTGCGAACAACACCAGTTGATAGCAAAAGTGCCAACAGCACTACAGCTGATAGCAAAAGTGCCAACAGCTGATAGCAAAAGTGCCAACAGCTGATAGCAAAAGTGCCAACAGCTGATAGCAAAATGCCAAAAGCTGATAGCAAAATTGCCAACAGCACCACAGTGCCAACTAGTCCTAGGAATGACTATAAACTACATCTGACAGCAAGGCTACTTATCACAAAGGGTCCCAGCTATGAGCAAATAGTGACCCCCCACTAAGAAAACACTATGAAAGTATAAATATACATGTTTACATAAAAACTTGCGAACAACACCAGTTGATAGCAAAAGTGCCAACAGCACAACAGAGCCATCTAGTCCTAGGTATGACTATAAACTACATCTGACAGCAAGGCTTCTGATCACAAAGGGTCCCAGCTATGAGCAAATAGTTACCCCCCACTAAAAAAAAACACTATGAAAGTATAAAAATACATGTTTATATAAAAAATTGCGAACAACACCAGTTGATAGCAAAAGTGCAAACAGCACCACAGCTGATAGAAAAAGTGCCAACAGCTGATAGCAAAAGTGCCAACAGCTGATAGCAAAAGTGCCAACAGCTGATAGCAAAAGTGCCAACAGCACAACAGTGCCAACTAGTCCTAGGTATGACTATAAACTACATCTGACAGCAAGGCTTCGGATCACAAATGGTCGCAGCTATGAGCAAATAGTGACCCCCACTAAAAAAAAACACTATGAAAGTATAAAAATACATGTTTATATAAAAACTTGCGAACAACACCAGTTGATAGAAAAGTGCCAACAGCACCACAGCTGGTAGAAAAAGTGCCAACAGCTGATAGAAAAAGTGCCCACAGCACCACAGTGCCAACTAGTCCTAGGTATGACTATAAACTACATCTGACAGCAAGGCTTCTGATCACAAAGGGTCCCAGCTATGAGCAAATAGAAACCCCCCACTAAAAAAAAACTATGAAAGTATAAAAATACATGTTTATATAAAAACTTGCGAACAACACCAGTTGATAGCAAAAGTGCAAACAGCACCACAGCTGATAGAAAAAGTGCCAACAGCTGTTAGCAATAATGCCAACAGCTGATAACCAATGTGCCAACCATTGATACCAAAAGTGCATAAAGCTGATAGAAAAAGTGCCAACAGCTGATAGCAAAAGTGCCAACAGCTGATAGCAAAAGTGTCAACAGCTGATAGCAAAAGTTCCAACAGATGATAGCAAAAGTGCCAACAGCTGATAGCAAAAGTGCATACTGCACCACAGTGCCAGCTAGTCCTAGGTGTGATTATAAACTACATCTGACAGCAATGCTTCTGATCACAAAGGGTCCCAGCTATGAGCAAATAGTTACCCCCCACTAAAAAAAACACTATGAAAGTATAAAAATACATATTTATATAAAAACTTGCGAACAACACCAGTTGATAGCAAAAGTGCCAACAGCACCACAGCTGATAGCAAAAGTGCCAACAGCTGATACCAAAAATGCCAACAGCTGATAGCAAAAGTGCCAACAGCACCACAGTGCCAACTAGTCCTAGGTATGACTATAAACTACATCTGACAGCAAGGCTTCTGATCACAAAGGGTCCCAGGTATGTGCAAATAGTTACCCCCCACTAAAAAAAACACTATGAAAGTATAAGAATACATGTTTATATAAAAACTTGCGAACAACACCAGTTGATAGCAAAAGTGCCAACAGCAACTCAGCTGATAGCAAAAGTGCCAACAGCCTATAGCAAAAGTGCCAACAGCTGATAGCAAAAGTGCCAACAGCACCACAGTGCCAACTAGTCCTAGGTATGACTATAAACTACATCTGTCAGCAAGGCTTCTGATCACAAAGGGTCCCAGCTATGAGCAAATAGTGACCCCCCACTAAAAAAAAACACTATGAATGTATAAAAATGCATGTTTATATAAAAACTTGCGAACAACACCAGTTGATAACAAAAGTGCCAACAGCACTACAGCTGATAGAAAAAGTGCCAAGAACTGATAGCAAAAGTGCAAACAGCTGATAGCAAAAGTGCCAACAGGTGATAGCAAATTGCCAACAGCTGATAGCAAAAGTGCCAACAGCACCACATTGCCAACTTGTCCTAGGTATGACAATATACTACATCTGACAGCAAGGCTTCTGATCACAACGGGTCTCAGCTATGAGCAAATAGTGACCCCCCACTAAAAAAAAAACACAATGAATGTATAAAAATACATGTTTATATAAAAATTTGCGAACAACACCAGTTGATAGCAAAAGTGCCAACAGCACCACAGCTGATAGCAAAAGTGCCAACAGCTGATAGCAAACGTGACAACAGCTGATAGCAAAAGTGCCAACAGCTGATAGCAAAAGTGCCAACAGCTGATAGCAAAAGTGCCAACAACTGATAGCAAAAGTGCCAACAGCTGATACCAAAAGTGCCAACAGCTGATAGCAAAAGTGCCAACAGCTGATAGCAAAAGTGCCAACAGATGATACCAAAAGAGCCAACAGCTGATAGCAAAAGTGCCAACAGCTGATAGCAAAAGTGCCAAAAGCTGATAGCAAAAGAGCCAACAGCTGATAGCAAAAGTGCCAACAGCACAACAGTGCCAACTAGTCCTAGGTATGACTATAAACTACATCTGACAGCAAGGCTTCTGATCACAAAGGGTCACAGCTATGAGCAAATAGTGACCCCCCACTAAAAAAAAAACACTATGAATGTATAAAATACATGTTTATATAAAAACTTGCGAACAACACCAGTTGATAGCAAAAGTACCAACAGCACCACAGCTGATAGGAAAAGTGCCAACAGCTGATAGAAAAAGTTGCAACAGCTTATAGCAAAAGTGCCAACAGCTGATAGCAAAAGTGCCAACAGCACCACAGTGCCAACTAGTCGTAGGTATGACTATAAACTACATCTGACAGCAAGGCTTCTGATCACAAAGGGTCCCAGCTATCAGCAAATAGTGACCCCCCACTAAAAAAAAACAATATGAATGTATAAAAATACATGTTTATATAAAAACTTGCGAACAACACCAGTTGATAGCAAAAGTGCCAACAGCACCACAGCTGATAGCAAAAGTGCCAACAGCTGATAGCAAAACTGCCAACAGCTGATAGCAATAGTGCCAACAGCACCACAGTGCCAACTAGTCCTAGGTATGACTATAAACTACATCTGACAACAAGACTTCTGATCACAAAGGTTCCCAGCTTTGAGCAAATAGTGACCCCCCACTAAAAACGAAAAACACTATGAAAGTATAAATATATATGTTTTTATAAAAACATGCGAACAACACCAGTTGATAGCAAAAGTGAAAACAGCACCACAGCTGATAGCAAAAGTGCCAACAACTGATAGCAAAAGTGCCAACAGCTGATAGCAAAAGTGCCAACAGCAGCACAATGCCAACTAGTCCTAGGTATGACTATAAACTACATCTGAAAGCAAGGCTTCTTATCACAAAGGGTCCCAGCTCTGAGCAAATAGTGACCCCCCACTAAAAAAAAAACACTATGAATGTATAAAAATACATGTTTATATAAAAACTTGCGAACAACACCAGTTGATAGCAAAAGTGCCAACAGCACCACAGCTGATAGCAAAAGTGCCAACAGCTGATAGCAAAAGTGCAAACAGCTGATAGCAAAAGTGCCAACAGCTGATAGAAAAAGAGCCAACTAGTCCTAGGTATGACTATAAACTACATCTGACAGCAAGTCTTCTGATCACAAAGGGTCCGAGCTATGAGCAAATAGTGACCCCCCACTAAAAAAAACACTATGAAAGTATAAAAATACATGTTTATATAAAAATTTGCGAACAACACCAGTTGATAGCAAAAGTGCCAACAGCACCACAGCTGTTAGCAAAAGTGTCAACAGCACCATATGGCCAACTAGTCCAAGGTATGACTATAAACTACATCTGACAGCAAGGCTTCTGATCACAAAGGTTCCCAGCTATGAGCAAATAGGGACCCCCCACTAAAAAAAAACACTATGAATGTATAAAAATATATGTTTATATAAAAACTTGCGAACAACACCAGTTGATAGCAAAAGTGCCTACAGCACCACAGCTGATAGCAAAAGTGCCAACAGCTGATAGCAAAAGTGCCAACAGCTGATAGTAAATGTGCCAAAAGCTGATAGCAAAAGTGCCAACAGCTGATAGCAAAAGTGCCAACAGATGATAGCAAAAGTGCCAACAGCTAATAGCAAAAGTGCCAACAGCTGATAGCAAAAGTGCCAACAGCTGATAGCAAAAGTGCCAAAAGCTGATAACAAAATTGCCAACAGCTGATAGCAAAAGTGCCAACAGCTGATAGCAAAAGTGCCAACAGCTGATAGCAAAAGTGCCATCAGCTGATACCAAAAGTGCCAACAGCTGATAGAAAAAGAGCCAACTAGTCCTAGGTATGACTATAAACTACATCTGACAGCAAGGCTTCTGATCACAAAGGGTCCCAGCTATGAGCAAATAGTGACCCCCCACTAAAAAAAAACACTATGAATGTATAAAAATATATATTTATATAAAAACTTGCGAACAACACCAGTTGATAGCAAAAGTGCCAACAGCACCACAGCTGATAATAAAAGTGCCAACAGCTGAGAGCAAAAGTGCCAACAGCTGATAGCAAAAGTGCCAACGGCACCACAGTGCCAACTAGTCCTAGGTATGACTATAAACTACATCTGACAGCAAGTCTTCTGATCAGAAAGGGTCCCAGCTATGAGCAAATAGTGACCCCCCACTAAAAAAAAACACTATGAATGTATAAAAATATATGTTTATATAAAAACTTGCGAACAACACCAGTTGATAGCAAAAGTGCCAACAGCACCACAGCTGATAGTAAAAGTGCCAACAGCTGATAGCAAAAGTGTCAACAGCACCATATGGCCAACTAGTCCAAGGTATGACTATAAACTACATCTGACAGCAAGGCTTCTGATCACAAAGGTTCCCAGCTATGAGCAAATAGGGACCCCCCACTAAAAAAAAACACTATGAATGTATAAAAATATATGTTTATATAAAAACTTACGAACAACACCAGTTGATAGCAAAAGTGCCTACAGCACCACAGCTGATAGCAAAAGTGCCAACAGCTGATAGCAAAAGTTCCAACAGCTGATAGTAAATGTGCCAAAAGCTGATAGCAAAAGTGCCAACAGCTGATAGCAAAAGTGCCAACAGGTGATAGCAAAAGTGCCAACAGCTAATAGCAAAAGTGCCAACAGCTGATAGCAAAAGTGCCAACAGCTGATAGCAAAAGTGCCAAAAGCTGATAACAAAATTGCCAACAGCTGATAGCAAAAGTGCCAACAGCTGATAGCAAAAGTGCCAACAGCTGATAGCAAAAGTGCCAACAGCTGATTCCAAAAGTGCCAACAGCTGATAGAAAAAGAGCCAACTAGTCCTAGGTATGACAATAAACTACATCTGACAGCAAGTCTTCTGATCACAAAGGGTCCCAGCTATGAGCAAATAGTGACACCCCACTAAAAAAAAACACTCTATGAAAGTATAAAAATACATGTTTATATAAAAACTTGCGAACAACACCAGTTGATAGCAAAAGTACCAACAGCACCACAGCTGATAGCAAAAGTGCCAACAGCTGATAGAAAAAGTGCCAACAGCACCACAGTGCCAACTAGTCCTAGGTATGACTATAAACTACATCTGACAACAAGGCTTCTGATCACAAAGGGTCTCAGCTATGAGCAAATAGTGACCCCGCACTAAAAAAAAACACTATGAATGTAAAAAATATATGTTTATATAAAAACTTGCGAACAAAACCAGTTGATAGCAAAAGTGCCAACAGCACCAGAGCTGATAACAAAAGTGCCAACAGCTGACAGCAAAATGCCAACAGCTGATAGCAAAAGTGCCAACTGCTGATAGCAAAAGTGCCAAGAGCTGATACCAAAAGTGCCAACAGCTGATAGCAAAAGTGCCAACAGCTGATAGCAAAAGTGCCAACAGCACCACAGTTCCAACTAGTCCTAGGTATGACTATAAACTACATCTGACAGCAAGGCTTCTGATCACAAAGGGTCCCAGCTATGAGCAAATAGTGACCCCCACTAAAAAAAAAACTCTATGAATGTATAAAAATACATGTTTATATAAAAACATGCGAACAATACCAGTTGATAGAAAAAGTGCCAACAGCACCACAGCTGCTAGCAAAAGTGCCAACAGCTGATAGCAAAAGTGCCAACAGCTGATAGCAAAAGTGCCAACAGCTGATAGCAAAAGTGCCAACAGATGATAGCAAACGTGCCAACAGCTGATAGCAAAAGTGCCAACAGATGATAGCAAAAGTGACAAAAGCTGATAGCAAAAGTGCCAACCGCTGATAGCAAAAGTGCCAACAGCTGATAGCAAAAGTGCCAACAGATGATAGCAAAAGTTCCAACAGCTGATAGCAAAAGTGACAAAAGCTGATAGCAAAAGTGCCAACAGCTGATAGCAAAAGTGCCAAAATCTGATAGCAAAAGTGCCAACCGCTGATAGCAAAAGTGCCAACAGCTGATAGCAAAAGTTCCAACAGCTGATAGTAAAATTGCCAAAAGCTGATAGCAAAAGTGCCAACAGATGATAGCAAAAGTGCCAACAGCTGATAGCAAAAGTGCCAACAGCTGATAGCAAAAGTGCCAACAGCTGATAGCAAATTTGCCAAAAGCTGATAACAAAAGTGCCAACAGCTGATAGCAAAAGTGCCAAAAGCTGATACCAAAAGTGCCAAAAGCTGATAGCAAAAGTGCCAACAGCTGATAGCAAAAGTGCCAACAGCTGATACCAAAAGTGCCAACAGCACCATATAACCAACTAGTCCAAGGTATGACTATAAACTACATCTGACAGCAAGGCTTCTGATCACAAATGTTCCCAGCTATGAGCAAATAGGGACCCCCCACTAAAGAAAAAAACTATGAATGTATAAAAATACATGTTTATATAAAAACTTGCGAACAACACCAGTTGATAGCAAAAGTGCCTACAGCACCACAGCTGATAGCAAAAGTGCCAACAGCTGATAGCAAAAGTGCCAAAAGCTGATAGCAAAAGTGCCAACAGCACCACAGCTGATAGCAAAAGTGCCAACAGATGATAGCAAAAGTGCCAACAGCTGATAGCAAAAGTGCCAACAGCTGATAGCAAAAGTGCCAACAGCTGATAGCAAAAGTGCCAAAAGCTGATAACAAAAGTGCCAACAGCTGATAGCAAAAGTGCCAACTGCTGATAGCACAAGTGCCAACAGCTGATAGCAAAAGTGCCTACAGCTGATAGAAAAAGTGCCAACAGCACCACAGTGCCAACTAGTCCTAGGTATGACTATAAACTACATCTGACAGCAAGGCTTCTGATCACAAAGGGTCCCAGCTATGAGCAAATAGTGACCCCCCACTAAAAAAAAAACACTATGAATGTATAAAAATATATGTTTATATAAAAACTTGCGAACAACACCAGTTGATAACAAAAGTGCCAACAGCTGATAGCAAAAGTGCCAACAGCTGATAGCAAAAGTGCCAACTGCTGATAGCAAAAGTGCCAAGAGCTGATACCAAAAGTGCCAACAGCTGATAGCAAAAGTGCCAACAGCTGATAGCAAAAGTGCCAACAGCACCACAGTTCCAACTAGTCCTAGGTATGACTATAAACTACATCTGACAGCAAGGCTTCTGATCACAAATTGTCCCAGCTATGAGCAAATAGTGACCCCCCACTAAAAAAAAACACTATGAATGTATAAAAATACATGTTTATATAAAAACTTGCGAACAATACCAGTTGATAGAAAAAGTGCCAACAGCACCACAGCTGCTAGCAAAAGTGCCAACAGCTGCTAGCAAAAGTGCCAACAGCTGATAGCAAAAGTGCCAACAGCTGATAGCAAAAGTGCCAACAGATGATAGCAAAAGTTCCAACAGCTGATAGCAAAAGTGACAAAAGCTGATAGCAAAAGTCCCAACAACTGATAGCAAAAGTGCCAAAAGCTGATAGCAAATGTGCCAACCGCTGATAGCAAAAGTGCCAACAGCTGATAGCAAAAGTGCCAACAGCTGATAGTAAAAGTGCCAAAAGCTGATAGCAAAAGTGCCAACAGATGATAGCAAAAGTGCCAAAAGCTGATAACAAAAGTGCCAACAGCTGATAGCAAAAGTGCCAACAGCTGATACCAAAAGTGCCAACAGCTGATAGCAAAAGTGCCAACAGCTGAAAGCAAAAGTGGAAATAGCCCCACACTGACAACTAGTCCTAGGTATGATTATAACTACATCTGACAGCAAGTCTTCTGATCAAAAAGGGTCCAAGCTATGAGCAAATAGTGACCCCCCACTAAAAAAAAACACACTATGAATGTATAAAAGTACATGTTTATATAAAAACTTGCGAACAATACCAGTTGATAGCAAAAGTGCCTACAGCACCACAGTTGATAGCAAAAGTGCCAACAGCTGATAGCAAAAGTGCCAACAGCACCATATGGCCAACTAGTCCAAGGTATGACTATAAACTACATCTGACAGCAAGGCTTCTGATCACAAAGGGTCCCAGCTATGAGCAAATAGTGACCCCCCACTAAAAAAAAACACTATGAATGTAAAAAATATATGTTTATATAAAAACTTGCGAACAACACCAGTTGATAGCAAAAGTGCCAACAGCACCACAGCTGATAACAAAAGTGCCAACAGCTGATAGCAAAAGTGCCAACAGCTGATAGCAAAAGTGCCAACTGCTGATAGCAAAAGTGCCAACAGCTGATAGCAAAAGTGCCAAATGCTGATAGCAAAAGTGCCAAGAGCTGATACCAAAAGTGCCAACAGCTGATAGCAAAAGTGCCAACAGCTGATAGCAAAAGTGCCAACAGCACCACAGTTCCAACTAGTCCTAGGTATGAATATAAACAACACCAGTTGATAGCAAAAGTGCCAACAGCACCACAGCTGATAGCAAAAGTGCCAACAGCTGATAGCAAAAGTGCCAACAGCTGATACCAAAAGTGCCAACAGCTGATAGCAAAAGTGCCAACAGCTGAAAGCAAAAGTGGAAATAGCCCCACATTGCCAACTAGTCCTAGGTATGACTATAAATTACAACTGACAGCAAGGCTTCTGATCACAAAGGGTCAGAGCTATGAGCAAATAGTGATACCCACTAAAAAAAAACACTATGAATGTATAAAAATACATGTTTATATAAAATCTTGCGAACAACACCAGTTGATAGCAAAAGTGCCAACAGCACCTCAGCTGATAGCAAAAGTGCCAACGGCTGATAGCAAAAGTGCCAACAGCTGATAGCAAAAGTGCCAACAGCTGATAGCAAAAGTGCCAACAGCACCACAGTGCCAACTAGTCCTAGGTATGAATATAAACTACATCTGACATCAAGGCTTCTGATCACAAAGGGTCCCAGCTATGAGCAAATAGTGACACCCCACTAAAATAAAAACTCTATGAAAGTAAAAAATACATGTTTATATAAAATCTTGCGAACAAAACCAGTTGATAACAAAATTGCCAACAGCACCACAGCTGATAGCAAAAGTGCGAACAGCTGATAGCAAAAGTGCCAACAGCTGATACCAAAAGTGCCAAAAGCTGATAGCAAAATTGCCAACAGCTGATATCAAAAGTGGAAACAGCTGATAGCAAAAGTGCCAACAGCTGATACCAAAAGTGCCAAAAGCTGATATCAAAAGTGCACACAGCTGATAGCTAAAGTGCCAACAGCTGATAGCAAAAGTGCAAACAGTTGATAGCAAAAGTGCCAACAGCACCACAGCTGATAGCAAAAGTGCCAACAGCTGATCGCAAAAGTGCCAACAGCTGATAGCAAATGTGCAAACAGCTGATAGCAAAAGTGCCAACAGCTGATAGCAAAAGTGCCAAAAGATGATACCACAAGTGCCAACAGCTGATAGCAAAAGTGCCAACGGCTGATAGCAAAAGTGCCAACAGCTGATAGCAAAAGCGCCAAAAGCTGATACAGAAAGTGCCAAAAGCTGATAGTAAAAGTGCCAACAACTGATAGCAAAAGTGCCAACACCACCACAGTGCCACCTATTCCTCGGTATGACTATAAACTACATCTGTCAGCAAGGCTTCTGGTCACAAAGGGTCCCAGCTATGAACAAATAGTGATCCCCCACTAAAAACAAAAAAAAATTTGAAATTATAAAAATACATGTTTATATAAAAACTTGCGAACAACACCAGTTGATAGCAAAAGTGCAAACAGCACCACAGCTGATAGCAAAAGTGCCAACAGCTGATAGCAAAAGTGCCAACAGCTGATAGCAAAAGTGCCAACAGCACCACAGTGCCAACTAGTCCTAGGTATGACTATAAACTACATCTGACAGCAAGGCTTCTGATCACAAAGGGTCCCAGATATGAGCAAATAGTGACCCCCCACTAAAAAAACCCACTATGAAAGTATAAAAATACATGTTTATATAAAATCTTGCGAACAACACCAGTTGATAGCAAAAGTGCCAACAGCACCTCAGCTGATAGCAAAAGTGCCAACGGCTGATAGCAAAAGTGCCAACAGCTGATAGCAAAAGTGCCAACAGCTGATAGCAAAAGTGCCAACAGCACCACAGTGCCAACTAGTCCTAGGTATGAATATAAACTACATCTGACATCAAGGCTTATGATCACAAAGGGTCCCAGCTATGAACAAATAGTTACCCCCCATTAAAAAAAAAACACTATGAAAGTAAAAAATACATGTTTATATAAAAACTTGCGAACAACACCAGTTGATAGCAAAAGTGCCAACAGCACCACAGCTGATAGCAAAAGTGCCAACAGCTGAGAGCAAAAGTGCCAACAGCTGATACCAAAACTGCAAAAAGCTGATAGCAAAAGTGCCAACAGCTGATACCAAAAATTCCAACAGCTGATAGCAAAAGTGCCAACAGCTGATAGCAAAAGTGCCAACAGCTGATAGCTAAAGTGCCAAACGCACCACAGTGCCAACTAGTCCTAGGTATGACTATAAACTACATCTGACAGCAAGGCTTCTGATCACAAAGGGTCCCAGCTATGAGCAAATAGTGACCCCCCAATATAAAAAAACACTATGAAAGTATAATAATTCATGTTTCTATAAAAACTTGCGAACAACACCAGTTGATAGCAAAAGTGCCAACAGCTGATAGCAAAAGTGCCAAAAGCTGATAGCAAACGTGCCAACAGCTGATAGCAAAAGTGCCAGCAGCTGATAGCAAAAGTGCCAACAGCTGATAGCAAAAGTGACAACAGCACAACAGTGCCAACTAGTCCTAGGTATGACTATAAACTACATACGACAGCAAGGCTTCTGATCACAAAGGGTCCCAGCTATGAGCAAATAGTGACCCCCCACTAAAAAAAAAACACAATGAAAGTATAAAAATACATGTTTATATCAAAACTTGCGAACAACAACAGTTGATAACAAAAGTGCCAACAGCACCACAGCTGATAGCAAAAGTGCCAACAGCTGATAGCAAAAGTGCCAACAGCTGATAGCAAAATTGCCAACAGCTGATAGCAAAAGTGCCAACAGCTGATACCAAAAGTGCCAAAAGCTGATAGCAAAATTGCCAACAGCTGATAGCAAAAGTGCCAACAGCTGATAGCAAAAGTGCCAACAGCTGATACCAAAAGTGCCAAAAGCTGATATCAAAAGTGCCAACAGCTGATAGCTAAAGTGCCAACAGCTGATTGCAAAAGTGCCAACAGCTGATAGCAAAATTGCCAACAGCTGATAGCAAAAGTGCCAACAGCTGATACCAAAAGTGCCAAAAGCTGATAGCAAAATTGCCAACAGCTGATAGCAAAAGTGCCAACAGCTGATAGCAAAAGTGCCAACAGCTGATACCAAAAGTGCCAAAAGCTGATATCAAAAGTGCCAACAGCTGATAGCTAAAGTGCCAACAGCTGATTGCAAAAGTGCAAACAGCTGATAGCAAAAGTGCCAACAGCTGATACCAAAAGTTCCAACAGCTAATAGCAAAAGTGCCAACAGCTGATACCAAAAGTGCCAAAAACTGATAGCAAAATTGCCAAAAGCTGATAGCAAAAGTGCCAACAGCTGATAGCAAAAGTGCCAACAGCTGATACCAAACGTGCCAAAAGCTGATATCAAAAGTGCCAACAGCTGATAACAAAAGTGCCAACATCTGATAGCAAAGTGCCAACAGCTGATAGCAAAAGTGCCAACAGCTGATAGCAAAAGTGCCAACAGCACCACAATGCCAACTACTCCTAGGTATGACAATAAACTACATCTGACAGCAAGGCTTCTGATCACAAAGGGTCCCAGCTATGAGCAAATAGTGACCCCCCACTAAAAAAAACACTATGAATGTATAAAAATACATGTTTATATAAAAACATGCGAACAACACCAGTTGATAGCAAAAGTGCCAACAGCACCACAGCTGATAGCAAAAGTGCCAACAGCTGATAGCAAAAGTGCCAACAGCTGATAGTAAAAGTGCCAAAAGCTGATAGCAAAAGTGCCAACAGTTGATAGCAAAAGTGCCAACAGATGATAGCAAAAGCGCCAACAGATGATAGCAAAAGTGCCAACAGCTGATAGCAAAAGTGCCAACAGCTGATAGCAAAAGTGCCAAAAGATGATACCACAAGTGCCAACAGCTGATAGCAAAAGTGCCAACGGCTGATAGCAAAAGTGCCAACAGCTGATAGCAAAAGCGCCAAAAGCTGATACAGAAAGTGCCAAAAGCTGATAGTAAAAGTGCCAACAACTGATAGCAAAAGTGCCAACACCACCACAGTGCCACCTATTCCTCGGTATGACTATAAACTACATCTGTCAGCAAGGCTTCTGGTCACAAAGGGTCCCAGCTATGAACAAATAGTGATCCCCCACTAAAAACAAAAAACACTATGAAATTATAAAAATACATGTTTATATAAAAACTTGCGAACAACACCAGTTGATAGCAAAAGTGCAAACAGCACCACAGCTGATAGCAAATGTGCCAACAGCTGATAGCAAAAGTGCCAACAGCTGATAGCAAAAGTGCCAACAGCACCACAGTGCCAACTAGTCCTAGGTATGACTATAAACTACATCTGACAGCAAGGCTTCTGATCACAAAGGGTCCCAGATATGAGCAAATAGTGACCCCCCACTAAAAAAAACCCACTATGAAAGTATAAAAATACATTTTTATATAAAAACTTGCGAACAACACCAGTTGATAGCAAAAGTGCCAACAGCACCTCAGCTGATAGCAAAAGTGCCAACGGCTGATAGCAAAAGTGCCAAAAGCTGATAGCAAAAGTGCCAACAGCTGATAGCAAAAGTGCCAACAGCACCACAGTGCCAACTAGTCCTAGGTATGAATATAAACTACATCTGACATCAAGGCTTATGATCACAAAGGGTCCCAGCTATGAACAAATAGTTACCCCCCATTAAAAAAAAAACACTATGAAAGTAAAAAATACATGTTTATATAAAAACTTGCGAACAACACCAGTTGATAGCAAAAGTGCCAACAGCACCACAGCTGATAGCAAAAGTGCCAACAGCTGAGAGCAAAAGTGCCAACAGCTGATACCAAAACTGCAAAAAGCTGATAGCAAAAGTGCCAACAGCTGATACCAAAAATTCCAACAGCTGATAGCAAAAGTGCCAACAGCTGATAGCAAAAGTGCCAACAGCTGATAGCAAAAGTGCCAAACGCACCACAGTGCCAACTAGTCCTAGGTATGACTATAAACTACATCTGACAGCAAGGCTTCTGATCACAAAGGGTCCCAGCTATGAGCAAATAGTGACCCCCCAATATAAAAAAACACTATGAAAGTATAATAATTCATGTTTCTATAAAAACTTGCGAACAACACCAGTTGATAGCAAAAGTGCCAACAGCTGATAGCAAAAGTGCCAAAAGCTGATAGCAAACGTGCCAACAGCTGATAGCAAAAGTGCCAACAGCTGATACCAAAAGTGCCAAAAGCTGATAGCAAAACTGCCAACAGCTGATAGCAAAAGTGCCGACAGCACCACAGTGCCAAATAGTCCTAGTTATGACTATAAACTACATCTGACAGCAAGGCTTCTGATCACAAAGTGTCCCAGCTATGAGCAAATAGTGACCCCCCACTAAAAAAAGAAACACTATGAAAGTATAAAAATACATGTTTATATACAAACTTGCGAACAACACCAGTTGATAGCAAAAGTGCCAACAGCACCACAGCTGATAGCAAAAGTGCCAACAGCTGATCGCAAAAGTGCCAACAGCTGATAGCAAATGTGCAAACAGCTGATAGCAAAAGTGCCAACAGCTGATAGCAAAAGTGCCAAAAGATGATACCACAAGTGCCAACAGCTGATAGCAAAAGTGCCAACGGCTGATAGCAAAAGTGCCAACAGCTGATAGCAAAAGCGCCAAAAGCTGATACAGAAAGTGCCAAAAGCTGATAGTAAAAGTGCCAACAACTGATAGCAAAAGTGCCAACACCACCACAGTGCCACCTATTCCTCGGTATGACTATAAACTACATCTGTCAGCAAGGCTTCTGGTCACAAAGGGTCCCAGCTATGAACAAATAGTGATCCCCCACTAAAAACAAAAAACACTATGAAATTATAAAAATACATGTTTATATAAAAACTTG
This sequence comes from Acanthosepion esculentum, assembly GCA_964036315.1. NCBI lineage: Eukaryota > Metazoa > Mollusca > Cephalopoda > Sepiida > Sepiidae > Acanthosepion > Acanthosepion esculentum. The sequence continues at coordinate 10,241,786 of CAXIWW010000817.1, read as the reverse complement.
CGAACAACACCAGTTGATAGCAAAAGTGCAAACAGCACCACAGCTGATAGCAAAAGTGCCAACAGCTGATAGCAAAAGTGCCAACAGCTGATAGCAAAAGTGCCAACAGCACCACAGTGCCAACTAGTCCTAGGTATGACTATAAACTACATCTGACAGCAAGGCTTCTGATCACAAAGGGTCCCAGATATGAGCAAATAGTGACCCCCCACTAAAAAAAACCCACTATGAAAGTATAAAAATACATGTTTATATAAAAACTTGCGAACAACACCAGTTGATAGCAAAAGTGCCAACAGCACCTCAGCTGATAGCAAAAGTGCCAACGGCTGATAGCAAAAGTGCCAACAGCTGATAGCAAAAGTGCCAACAGCTGATAGCAAAAGTGCCAACAGCACCACAGTGCCAACTAGTCCTAGGTATGAATATAAACTACATCTGACATCAAGGCTTATGATCACAAAGGGTCCCAGCTATGAACAAATAGTTACCCCCCATTAAAAAAAAAACAATATGAAAGTAAAAAATACATGTTTATATAAAAACTTGCGAACAACACCAGTTGATAGCAAAAGTGCCAACAGCACCACAGCTGATAGCAAAAGTGCCAACAGCTGAGAGCAAAAGTGCCAACAGCTGATACCAAAACTGCAAAAAGCTGATAGCAAAAGTGCCAACAGCTGATACCAAAAATTCCAACAGCTGATAGCAAAAGTGCCAACAGCTGATAGCAAAAGTGCCAACAGCTGATAGCAAAAGTGCCAAACGCACCACAGTGCCAACTAGTCCTAGGTATGACTATAAACTACATCTGACAGCAAGGCTTCTGATCACAAAGGGTCCCAGCTATGAGCAAATAGTGACCCCCCAATATAAAAAAACACTATGAAAGTATAATAATTCATGTTTCTATAAAAACTTGCGAACAACACCAGTTGATAGCAAAAGTGCCAACAGCTGATAGCAAAAGTGCCAAAAGCTGATAGCAAACGTGCCAGCAGCTGATAGCAAAAGTGCCAACAGCTGATAGCAAAAGTGACAACAGCAACAACAGTGCCAACTAGTCCTAGGTATGACTATAAACTACATCCGACAGCAAGGCTTCTGATCACAAAGGGTCCCAGCTATGAGCAAATAGTGACCCCCCACTAAAAAAAAAACACAATGAAAGTATAAAAATACATGTTTATATCAAAACTTGCGAACAACAACAGTTGATAACAAAAGTGCCAACAGCACCACAGCTGATAGCAAAAGTGCCAACAGCTGATAGCAAAAGTGCCAACAGCTGATACCAAAAGTGCCAAAAGCTGATAGCAAAATTGCCAACAGCTGATAGCAAAAGTGCCAACAGCTGATAGCAAAAGTGCCAACAGCTGATACCAAAAGTGCCAAAAGCTGATATCAAAAGTGCCAACAGCTGATAGCTAAAGTGCCAACAGCTGATTGCAAAAGTGCAAACAGCTGATAGCAAAAGTGCCAACAGCTGATACCAAAAGTTCCAACAGCTAATAGCAAAAGTGCCAACAGCTGATACCAAAAGTGCCAAAAGCTGATAGCAAAATTGCCAAAAGCTGATAGCAAAAGTGCCAACAGCTGATAGCAAAAGTGCCAACAGCTGATACCAAACGTGCCAAAAGCTGATATCAAAAGTGCCAACAGCTGATAACAAAAGTGCCAACATCTGATAGCAAAGTGCCAACAGCTGATAGCAAAAGTGCCAACAGCTGATAGCAAAAGTGCCAACAGCACCACAATGCCAACTACTCCTAGGTATGACAATAAACTACATCTGACAGCAAGGCTTCTGATCACAAAGGGTCCCAGCTATGAGCAAATAGTGACCCCCCACTAAAAAAAACACTATGAATGTATAAAAATACATGTTTATATAAAAACATGCGAACAACACCAGTTGATAGCAAAAGTGCCAACAGCTGATCGCAAAAGTGCCAACAGCTGATAGCAAATGTGCAAACAGCTGATAGCAAAAGTGCCAACAGCTGATAGCAAAAGTGCCAAAAGATGATACCACAAGTGCCAACAGCTGATAGCAAAAGTGCCAACGGCTGATAGCAAAAGTGCCAACAGCTGATAGCAAAAGCGCCAAAAGCTGATACAGAAAGTGCCAAAAGCTGATAGTAAAAGTGCCAACAACTGATAGCAAAAGTGCCAACACCACCACAGTGCCACCTATTCCTCGGTATGACTATAAACTACATCTGTCAGCAAGGCTTCTGGTCACAAAGGGTCCCAGCTATGAACAAATAGTGATCCCCCACTAAAAACAAAAAACACTATGAAATTATAAAAATACATGTTTATATAAAAACTTGCGAACAACACCAGTTGATAGCAAAAGTGCAAACAGCACCACAGCTGATAGCAAAAGTGCCAACAGCTGATAGCAAAAGTGCCAACAGCTGATAGCAAAAGTGCCAACAGCACCACAGTGCCAACTAGTCCTAGGTATGACTATAAACTACATCTGACATCAAGGCTTATGATCACAAAGGGTCCCAGCTATGAACAAATAGTTACCCCCCATTAAAAAAAAAACACTATGAAAGTAAAAAATACATGTTTATATAAAAACTTGCGAACAACACCAGTTGATAGCAAAAGTGCCAACAGCACCACAGCTGATAGCAAAAGTGCCAACAGCTGAGAGCAAAAGTGCCAACAGCTGATACCAAAACTGCAAAAAGCTGATAGCAAAAGTGCCAACAGCTGATACCAAAAATTCCAACAGCTGATAGCAAAAGTGCCAACAGCTGATAGCAAAAGTGCCAACAGCTGATAGCAAAAGTGCCAAACGCACCACAGTGCCAACTAGTCCTAGGTATGACTATAAACTACATCTGACAGCAAGGCTTCTGATCACAAAGGGTCCCAGCTATGAGCAAATAGTGACCCCCCAATATAAAAAAACACTATGAAAGTATAATAATTCATGTTTCTATAAAAACATGCGAACAACAGCAGTTGATAGCAAAAGTCCCAACAGCAACACAGCTGATCGCAAAAGTGCCAACAGCTGATTGCAATAGTGCCAACAGCTGATAGCAAAATGCCAAAAGCTGATAGCAAAAGTGCCAACAGCACCACATTGCCAACTAGTGCTAGGTATGACTATAATCTACATATGACTGCAAGGCTTCTTATCACAAAGGGTCTCAGCTATGAGCAAATAGGGACCCCCCCACTAAAAAAAAACACTATGAATGTATAAAAATACATGTTTATATAAAAACTTGCGAACAACACCAGTCTATAGCAAAAGTGCCAACAGCACTACAGCTGATAGAAAAAGTGCCAACAGCTGATAGCAAATGTGCCAACAGCTGATAGCAAAAGTGCCAACTGCTGATAGCAAAATGCCAAAAGCTGATAGCAAAAGTGCCAACAGCACCACAGTGCCAACTAGTCCTAGGTATGACTATAAACTACATCTGACAGAAAGGCTACTGATCACAAAGGGTCCCAGCTACGAGCAAATAGTGACCCCCCACTAAAACAAACACTATGAAAGTATAAAAATACATGTTTATATAAAAACTTACGAACAACACCAGTTGATAGCAAAAGTGTCAACAGCACCACAGCTCATAGCAAAAGTGCTAACAGCTGATAGCAAAAGTGCCAACAGCACAACAGTGCCAACTAGTCCTAGGTATGACTATAAACTACATCTGACAGCAAGGCTTCTGATCACAAAGGGTCCCAGCTATGAGCAAATAGTGACCCCCCACTAAAAAAAAAACACTATGAAATTATAAAAAAAGATGTTTATATAAAAACTTGCGAACAACACCAGTTGATAGCAAAAGTGCCAACAGCACCACAGCTGAAGGCAAAAGTGCCAACACCTGACAGCAAAAGTGCCAAGAGCTGATAGCTAAAGTGCCAACAGCTGATAGCAAAAGTGCCAACAGCTGATAACAAAAGTGCCAACAGCTGATAGCAAAAGTGCCAACAGCACTCAGTGCCAACTAGTCCTAGGTATGATTATAAACTACATTTGACAGCAAGGCTTCTGATCACAAAGGGTCCCAGCTATGAGCAAATAGTTACCCCCCACTAAAAAAAAACACTATGAAAGTATAAAAATACATGTTTATATAAAAACTTGCGAACAGCACCAGTTGATAGCAAAAGTGCCAACAGCACCACAGTTGATAGCAATAGTGCCAACAGCTGAGAGCAAAAGTGCCAAGAGCTGATAGCAAAAGAGCCAACAGCTGATTGCAAAAGTGCCAAAAGCACCACATTGCCAACTAGTCCTAGGTATGACAATAAACTACATCTGACAGCAAGGCTTCTGATCACTAAGGGTCCCAGCTATGAGCAAATAGTGACCCCCCACTAAAAAAAAAACATTATGAATGTATAAAAATACATGTTTATATAAAAACTTGCGAACAACACTAGTTGATAGCAAATGTGCCAACAGAACCAGAGCTGATAGCAAAAGTGCCAACAGCTGATAGCAAAAGTGCCAACAGCTGATAGCAAAAGTGCCAACAGCTGATAACAAAAGTGCCAACAGCTGATAGCAAAAGTGCCAACAGCTCGACATTGCCAACTAGTCCTAGGTATGACTATAAACTACATCTGACAGCAAGGCTTTTGATCATAAAGGGTCCCAGCTATGAGCAAATAGTGACCCCCCACTAAAAAAAACACTATGAAAGTATAAAAATACATTTTTATATAAAAACTTGCGAACAACACCAGTTGATAAAAAAAGTGCCAACAGCACCACAGCTGATAGCAAAAGTGCCAACAGCTGATAGCAAAAGTGCCAACAGCTGATACCAAAAGTGCCGAAAGCTGATAGCAAAATTGCCAACAGCTGATAGCAAAAGTGCCAACAGCTGATAGCAAAAGTGCCAACAGCCGATACCAAAAGTGCCAAAAGCTGATATCAAAAGTGCCAACAGCTGATAGCTAATGTGCCAACAGCTGATAGCAAAAGTTCAAACTGCTGATAGCAAAAGTGCCAACAGCTGATACCAAAAGTGCCAACAGGTGATAGCAAAAGTGCCAACAGCTGATAGCAAAAGTGCCAACAGCACCACAGTGCCAACTAGTCCTAGGTATGACTATAAACAACATCTGACAGCAAGGCTTCTGATCACAAAGGGTGCCAGCTATGAGCAAATAGTGACCCCCCACTAAAAAAAACACACTATGAATGTATAAAAATACATGTTTATATAAAAACTTGCGAACAACACCAATTGATAGCAAAAGTGCCAACAGCACCACAGCTGATAACAAAAGTGCCAACAGCAGATAGCAAAAGTGCCAACAGCACCATATGGCCAACTAGTCCAAGGTATGACTATAAACTACATCTGACAGCAAGGCTTCTGATCACAAAGGGTCCCAGCTATGAGCAAATAGTGACCCCCCACTAAAAAAAAACACTATGAATGTAAAAAATATATGTTTATATAAAAACTTGCTAACAACACCAGTTGATAGCAAAAGTGCCAACAGCACCACAGCTGATAACAAAAGTGCCAACAGATGATAGCAAAAGTGCCAACAGCTGATAGCAAAAGTGCCAACTGCTGATAGCAAAAGTGCCAAGAGCTGATACCAAAAGTGCCAACAGCTGATAGCAAAAGTGCCAACAGTACCACAGTTCCAACTAGTCCTAGGTATGACTAAAACTACATCTGACAGCAACGCTTCTGATCACAAAGGGTCCCAGCTATGAGCAAATAGTGACCCACAACTATAAAAAAACACTATGAATGTATAAAAATACATGTTTATATAAAAACTTGCGAACAACACCAGTTGATAGCAAAAGTGCCAACAGCACCACAGCTGCTAGCAAAAGTGCAAACAGCTGATAGCAAAAGTTCAACAGCTGATAGCAAAAGTGCCAACAGCTGATAGCAAAAGTGCCAACAGATGATAGCAAACGTGCCAACAGCTGATTGCAAAAGTGCCAACAGATGATAGCAAAAGTGACAAAAGCTGATAGCAAAAGTGCCAACAGCTGATAGCAAATGTGCCAAAAGCTGATAGTAAAAGTGCCAACCGCTGATAGCAAAAGTGCCAACAGCTGATAGCAAAAGTGCCAACAGCTGATAGCAAAAGTGCCAAAAGCTGATATCAAAAGTGCCAACAGCTGATAGCAAAAGTGCCAACCGCTGATAGCAAAAGTGCCAACAGATGATACCAAAAGTGCCAACAGCTGATAGAAAAAGTGCCAACAGCACCACAGTGCTAACTAGTACTAGGTATAACTATAAACTACATCTGATCACAAAGGGTCCAAGCTATGAGCAAATAGTGACACCCCACTAAAAAAAAACACACTATGAAAGTATAAAAATACATGTTTATATAAAAACTTGCGAACAACACCAGTTGATAGCAAAAGTGCCAACAGCACCACAGCTGATAGCAAAAGTGCCAATAGCTGCTAGCAAAAGTGCCAACAGCTGATAGCAAAAGTGCCAACAGCACCACATTGCCAACTAGTCCTAGGTATGACTATAAACTACATCTGACAGCAAGGCTTCTGATCACAAATTGTCCCAGCTATGAGCAAATAGTTACCCCCCACTAAAAAAAAACACTATGAAAGTATAAAAATACATGTTTATATAAAAACTTGCGAACAACTCCAGTTGATAGCAAAAGTGCCAAAAGCACCACAGCTGATAGCAAAAGTGCCAACAGCTGATAGCAAAAGTGCCAAAAGCTGATAGCAAAAGTGCCAACAGCTGATAGCAAAAGTGACAATAGCACAACAGTGCCAACTAGTCCTAGGTATGACTATAAACTACATCCGACAGTAAGGCTTCTGATCACAAAGGGTCCCAGCTATGAGCAAATAGTGACCCCCCACTAAAAAAAAAACACTATGAAAGTATAAAAATTCATGTTTATATAAAAACTTGTGAACAACACCAGTTGATAGCAAAAGTGCCAACAGCTGATAGCAAACGTGCCAAAACTGATAGCAAAAGTGCCAACAGCTGATAGCAAAAGTGCCAGCAGCTGATAGCAAAAGTGCCAACAGCTGATAGCAAAATTGCCAACAGCTCCACAGCTGATAGCAAAAGTGCCAACAGCTGATAGCCAAAGTGCCATCAGCTGATACCAAAAGTGCCAAAAGCTGATAGCAAAAGTGCCAACAGCTGATAGAAAAAGTGCCAACAGCTGATAGCAAAAGTGCCAACAGCTGATACCAAATGTGCCGAAAGCTGATAGCAAAAGTGCCAACTGCTGATAGCAAAAGTGCCAACAGCTGATAGCAAATGTGCCAACAGCTGATAGCAAAAGTTCGAACAGATCATACCAAAGGTGCCAACAGCTGATAGCAAAAGTGCCAACAGCTGATAGCAAAAGTGCCAACAGCTGATAGCAAAAGTGCCAAAAGCTGATAGCAAATGTGCCAACAGCTGATAACAAAAGTGCCAACAGCTGATAGAAAAAAGTGCCAACAGCTGATAGCAAAATGCCAAAAGCTGATAGCAAATGTGCCAACAGCTGATAGCAAAAGTTCCAACAGCTGATAGCAAAAGTGCCAACAGCTGATAGCAAAAGTGCCAACAGCACCACATTGCCAACTAGTCGTAGGTATGACTATAAACTACATCTGACAGCAAGGCTTCTGATCACAAAGGGTCCCAGCTATGTGCAAATAGTGACCCCCACTAAAATAAAAACACTATGAATGTATAAAAATACATATTTATATAAAAACTTGCGAACAACACCAGTTGATAGCAAAAGTGCCAACAGCACCACAGCTGATAGCAAATGTGCCAACAGCTGATAACAAAAGTGCCAACAGCTGATAGCAAAAGTGCCACCAGCTGGTAGCAAAAGTGCCAAAAGCTGATACCAAAAGTGCCAACAGCTGATAGCAAAAGTGCCAACAGCTGATAGCAAAAGTGCCAACAGCTGATAGCAAAAGTGCCAACAGCACCACAGTGCAAACTAGTCCTAGGTATGACTATAAACTACATCTGACAGCAAGGCTTCTGATCACAAAGGGTCCCAGCTATGAGCAAAAAGTGTCCCCCCACTAAAAAAAAAAAACTATGAAAATATAAAAATACATGTTTATATAAAAACTTGCGAACAACACCAGTTGATAGCAAAAGTGCCAACATCACCACAGCTGATAGCAGAAGTGCCACCAGATGATAGCAAAAGTGCCAACAGCTGATAGCAAAAGTGCCAACAGCTGATAGCAAAAGTGCCAACAGCACCACAGTGCTAAATAATCCTAGGTATGATTCTAAACTACATCTGACAGCAAGGCTTCTGTTCACAAAGGGTCCCAGCTATGAGCAAATAGTGACCCCCCAATAAAAAAAAACACTATGAATGTATAAAAATACATGTTTATATAAAAACTTGCGAACAACACCAGTTGATAGCAAAAGTGCCAACAGCACCACAGCTGATAACAAAGGTGCCAACAGCAGATAGCAAAAGTGCCAACAGCTGATAGCAAAAGTGCCAACAGCTTATAGCAAATGTGCCAACAGCTGATAGCAAAAGTGCCAACAGCACCACAGTGCCAACTAGTCCTAGGTATGATTATAATCTACATCTGACAGCAAGGCTTCTGATCACAAAGTGTCCCAGCTATGAGCAAATACTGACCCCCCACTAAAAAAAAACACTATGAAAATATAAAAATACATGTTTATATAAAAACCTGCGAACAACACCAGTTGATAGCAAAAGTGCCAACATCACCACAGCTGATAGCAAAAGTGCCAACAGCTGATAGTAAACGTGCCAAGAGCTGATAGCAAAAGTGCCAACAGCACCACAGTGCCAACTAGTCCTAGGTATGACTATAAACTACATCTGACAGCAAGTCTTCTAATCACAAAGGGTCCCAGCTATGAGCAAATAGTGACCCCCCATTAAAATCAAAACACACTATGAAAGTATAAATATACATGTTCATATAAAAACTTGCGAACAACACCAGTTGATAGCAAAAGTGCCAACAGCACCACAGCTGATAGCAAAAGTGCCAACAGCTAATAGCAAAAGTGCCAACAGCACCACATTGCCAACTTGTCCAAGGTATGACAATAAACTACATCTGACAGCAAGGCTTTTGATCACAAAGGGTCCAAGCTATGAGCAAATAGTGAACCCCACTAAAAAAAAAAAACACTATGAATGTATAAAAATACATGTTTATATAAAAACTTGCAAACAACACGAGTTGATAGCAAAAGTGCCAACAGGACCACAGCTGATAGCAAAAGTGCCAACAGATGATAGCAAAAGTGCCAACAGCTGATAGCAAAAGTGCCAACAGCACCACAGTGCCAACTAGTCCTAGGTATGATTATAAACTACATCTGACAGCAAGGCTTCTGATCACAAAGGGTCCCAGCTATGAGCAAATAGTGACCCCCACTAAAAAAAAAAACACTATGAAATTATAAAAATACATGTTTATATAAAAACTTGCGAACAACACCAGTTGATAGCAAAAGTGCCAACAGCACCACAGCTGATGGCAAAAGTGCCAACAGCTCATAGCAAAAGTGCCAAAAGCTGATAGAAAAAGTGCCAACAGCTGATAGCAAAAGTGCCAACAGCTGATAGCAAAAGTGCCAACAGCTGATAGCAAAAGTGCACTCAGCACCATAGTGCCAACTAGTCCTAGGTATGACTATAAACTAGATCTGACAGGAAGGCTTCTGATCAGAAAGGGTCCCAGCAATCAGCAAATAGTGCCCCCCCACTAAAAAAAAAAAAATGAAAGTATAAAAATACATGTTTATATAAAAACTTGCGAACAATACCAGTTGATAGCAAAAGTGCCAACAGCACCACAGCTGATAACAGCCAACAGCTCATAGCAAAAGTGCCAACAGCTGATAGAAAAAGTGCCAACAGCTGATAGCAAAAGTGCCAACAGCTGATAGCAAAAGTGCCAACAGCACCACATTGCCAACTAGTCCTTGTTATGACTATAAACTACATCTGACAACAAGGCGTCTGATCACAAATGGTCCCAGCTTTTAGCAAATAGTGACACCCCACTAAAAAAGAAAACACTATGAAAGTATAAAAATACATGTTTATATAAAAACTTGCGAACAACACTAGTTGATAGCAAAAGTGCCAACAGCACCACAGCTGATAGCAAAAGTGCCAACAGCTGATAGCAAAAGTGCCAACAGCTGATAGCAAAAGTGCCAACAGCTGATAGCAAAATGCCAACAGATGATAGCAAAAGTGCCAACAGCTGATAGCAAAAGTGCCAACAGTTGATAGCAAATGTGCCAACAGCACCACATTGCCAACTAGTCCTAGGTATGACTATAAACTACATCTGACAGCAAGGCTTCTGATCACTAAGGGTCCCAGCTATGAGCAATTAGTGACCCCCACTAAAAAAACACTATGAAAGTATAAAAATACATGTTTATATAAAAACTTGCGAACAACACCAGTTGATAGCAAAAGTGCCAAAAGCTGATAGAAAAAGTGCGAACAGGTGATAGCAAAAGTGCCAACAGCTGATAGCAAAAGTGCCAACAGCACCGCAGTGCCAAATAGTCCTAGGTATGACTATAAACTACATCTGACAGCAAGGCTTCTGATCACAATGGGTCCCATCTATGAGCAATTAGTGACCCCCACTAAAAAAAAACACTATGAAAGTATAAAAATACATGTTTATATAAAAACTTGCGAACAACACCAGTTGATAGCAAAAGTGCCAAAAGCTGATAGCAAAAGTGCGAACAGGTGATAGCAAAAGTGCCAACAGCTGATAGCAAAAGTGCCAACAGCACCGCAGTGCCAAATAGTCCTAGGTATGACTATAAACTACATCTGACAGCAAAGCTTCTGATCACAAAGGGTCCCAGGTATGTGCAAATAGTGACCCCCCACTAAAAAAAAAAGACTATGAATGTATAAAAATACATGTTTATATAAAAACTTGCGAGCAACACCAGTTGATAGCAAAAGTGACAACAGCACCACAGCTGATATCAAAAGTGCCATCAGCTGATAGCAAAAGTGCCAGCAGATGATAACAAAAGTTCAAACAGCAGATACCAAAAGTGCCAACAGCTGATAGCAAAAGTGCCAACATCTGATAGCATATGTGCCAACAGCACCACAGTGCCAACTAGTCCTAGGTATGACTATAAACTACATCTGACAGCAAGGCTTCTGATCACAAAGGGTCCCAGCTATGAGCAAATAGTGACCCCCACTAAAAAAAACACTATGAAAGTATAAAAATACATGTTTATACAAAAACTTGCGAACAACACCAGTTGATAGCAAAAGTGCCAACAGCTGATAGCAAAAGTGCGAACAGCTGATAGCAAAAGTACCAACAGCTGATAGCAAAAGTGCCAACAGCACCGCAGTGCCAAATAGTCCTAGGTATTACTATAAACTACATCTGACAGCAAGACTTCTGATCACAAAGGGTCCCAGCTATGAGCAAATAGTGACCCCCCACTAAAAAAAAAAACCACTATGAAAGCATAAAAATACATGTTTATATAAAAACTTGCGAACAACACCAGTTGATAGCAAAAGTGCCAACAGCACCCCAGCTGATAGCAAAAGTGCCAACAGCTGATAGCAAAAGTGCCAACAGCTGATAGCAAAAGTGCCAACAGCTGATAGCAAAAGTGCCAACAGCTGATAGCAAAAGTGCCAAAAGCTGATAGCAAAAGTGCCAACAGCTGATAGCAAAAGTTCCAACAGATGATACCAAAAGTGCCAACAGCTGATAGCAAAAATGCCAACCGCTGATAGCAAATGTGCAAATAGCTGATACCAAAAGTGCCAAATGCTGATAGCAAAAGTGAGAACAGCAGATAGCAAAAGTGCCAACAGCTGATAGGAAAAGTGCCAACAGCACCACAGTACCAAATAGTCCTAGGTATGACTATAAACAACATCTGACAGCTAGGCTTCTGAACACAAAGGGTCCCAGCTATGAGCAAATAGTTACCCCCACTAAAAGAAAACTCTATGAAAGTATAAAAATACATGTTTATATAAAAACTTGCGAACAACACCAGTTGATAGCAAAAGTGCCAACAGCACCCCAGCTGATAACAAAAGTCCCAACAGCTGATACCAAAAGTGCCAAAAGCCGATAGCAAAAATGCCAAGCGCTGATAGCAAAAGTGCCAACAGCTGATAGCAAAAGTGCCAACAGCTGATAGCAAAAGTGCCAACAGCACCACAGTGTCAACTAGTCCTAGGTATGACTATAAACTACATCTGACAGCAAGTATTCTGATCACAAAGAGTCCCAGCTTTGAGCAAATAGTGACCCCCCACTAAAAAAGAAAACACTATGAAAGTATAAAAATACATGTTTATATAAAAACTTGCGAACAACACCAGTTGATAGCAAAAGTGCCAACAGCACCACAGCTGATAGCAAAAGTGCCAACAGCTGATAGCAAAAGTGCCAACAGCTGATAGAAAAAGTGCCAATAGCTGATAGCAAAAGTGCCAACAGCTGATAGCAAAAGTGCCAACAGCACCACATTGCCAAATAGTCCTAGGTATGACTATAAACTACATCTGACAGCAAGGCTTCTGATCACAAAGGGTCCCAGCTATGAGCAAATAGTTACCCCCCATTAAAAAAAAAATATGAAAGTATAAAAATACATGTTTATATAAAAACTTGCGAACAACATCAGTTGATAGCAAAAGTGCCAACAGCACCACAGCTGATAGCAAAAGTGCCAACAGCTGTAGCAAAAGTGCCAACAGCTGATAGCAAAAGTGCAAACAGCTGATACCAAAAGTGCCAACAGCTGACAGCAAAAGTGCCAACAGCTGATAGCAAAAGTGCCAACAGCTGATAGGAAAAGTGTCAACAGCTGATACCAAACGTGCCAAAAGCTGATAGCAAAAGTACCAACAGCTGATAGCAAAAGTACCAACAGTTGATAGCAAAAGAGCCAACAGCTTATAGCAAAAGTGCCAACAGCTAGTAGCAAATGTGCCAACAGCACCACAGTGCCAACTTGTCCTAGGTATGACTATAAACTACATCTGACAGCAATGCTTCTGATGACAAAGGGTTTCCAGCTATGAGCAAATAGTTACCCCCCACTAAAAAAAAAACATTATGAAAGTATAAAAATACATGTTTATATGAAAACTTGCAAACAACACCAGTTGATAGCAAAAGTGCCAACAGCACCACAGCTGATAGCAAAAGTGCCAACAGCTGATACCAAAAGTGCCAACAGCTGATAGCAAAAGTGCCAACAGCTGATAGAAAAAGTGCCAACAGCACCACAGTGCCAACTAGTCCTAGGTATGACTATAAACTACATCTGACAGCAAGGCTTCTGATCTCAAAGGGTCCCAGCTATGAGCAAATAGTGACACCCCACTAAAAAAAAACATTATGAAAGTATAAAAATACATGTTAATATAAAAACTTGCGAACAACACCAGTTGATAGCAAAAGTGCCAACAGCACCAGAGCTGATAGCAAAAGTGCCAACAGCTGATACCAAAAGTGCCAACAGCTGATAGGAAAAGTGCCAACAGCTGATAGCAAAAATGCCAACAGATGATAACAAAAGTGCTAACAGCTGATAGCAAAATGCCAACAGCTGATAGCAAAAGTGCCAAAAGCTGATAGCAAAAGTGCCAACAGCTGATAGCAAAATACCAACAGCTGATAGCAAAAGTGCCAACAGCTGATAGCAAAAGTGCCAACAGCTGATAGCAAAAGTGCCAACAGCAACACATTGCCAACTATTCCTAGGTATGACTATAAACTACATCTGACAGCAAGGCTTCTGATCACAAAGGTTCCCAGCTCTGAGCAAATAGTGACACCCCACTAAAAAAAAAACACTATGAAAGTATAAAAATACATGTTTATATAAAAACTTGCGAACAACACCAGTTGATAGCAAAAGTGCGAACAGCACCAGTGCTGATAGCAAAAGTGCCAACAGCTGATAGCAAAAGTGCCAACACCTGATACCAAAAGTGCCAAAAGCTGATAGCAAAAGTGCCAACAGCTGATAGCAAAAGTGCCAACAGCACCACATTGCCAACTAAACCTAGGTATGCCTATAAACTACATCTGACAGCAAGGCTTCTGATCACAAAGGGTCCAAGCTATGTGCAAATAGTGACCACCCACTAAAAAAAAAACACTATGAATGTATAAAAATACATGTTTATATAAAAACTTGGGATCAACACCAGTTGATAGCAAAAGTGCCAACAGCACCACAGCTGATAGCAAAAGTGCAAACAGCTGATAGCAAAAGTGCCAACAGCTGAGAACAAAAGTGCCAACAGCAGATACCAAAAGTGCCAACAGCTGATAGAAAAAGTGCCAACATCTGATAGCAAATGTGCGCAACAGCACCACAATGCCAACTAGTCCTAGGTATGACAATAAACTACATCTGACAGCAAGGCTTCTGATCACAAAGGGTCCCAGCTATGATCAAATAGTGACCCACACTAAAAAGAAACACTATGAAAGTATAAAAATACATGTTTATATAAAAACTTGCGAACAACACCAGTTGATAGCAAAAGTGCCAACAGCTGATAGCAAAAGTGCCAACAGCTGGTAACAAACGTGCCAACAGCTGATAGCAAAAGTGCCAACAGCACCGCAGTGCCAAATAGTCCTAGGTATGACTATAAACTACATCTGACAGCAAGGCTTCTGATCACAAAGGGTCCCAGCTATGAGCAAATATTGACCCCCCACTAAAAAAAAAAACTCTATGTAAGTATAAAAATACATGTTTATATAAAAACGTGCGAACAACACCAGATGATAGCAAAAGTGCCAAAAGCACCACAGCTGATAGCAAAAGTGCCAACAGCTGATAGCGAATGTGCAAACAGCTTATAGCAAAAGTGCCAACAGCTGATAGCAAAAGTGCCAACAGATGATACCAAAAGTTCCAACAGCTGATAGCAAAAGTGCAAACAGCTGATAGCAAAAGAGCCAACAGCTGATACCAAAAGTGCCAAAAGCTGATAGCAAAAGTGCCAACAGCTGATAGCAAATGTGCCAACAGCTGATACCAAAAGTGCCAACAGCTGATAGCAAAAGTGCCAACAGCTGATAGCAAAAGTGCCAACAGCACCACAGTGCCGATTAGTTCTAGGTATGACTATAAACTACATCTGACAGCAAGGCTTCTGATCACAAAGGTCACAGCTATGAGCAAATAGTGACCCCCCAGTAAAAAAAAACAAAATGAAAGTATAAAAATACATGTTTATATAAAAACTTGCGAACAACACCAGTTGATAGCAAAAGTGCCAACAGCACCAGAGCTGATAACAAAAGTGCCAACAGCTGATAGCAAAAGTTCCAACAGCTGATACCAAAAGTGCCAACAGCTGATACCAAAAGTGCCAACAGCTGAGAGCAAAAGTGCCAACAGCTGATAGCAAAAGTGCCAACAGCTGATAGGAAAAGTGTCAACAGCTGATACCAAACGTGCCAAAAGCTGATAGCAAAAGTACCAACAGCTGATAGCAAAAGTACCAACAGCTGATAGCAAAAGAGCCAACAGCTTATAGCAAAAGTGCCAACAGCTAGTAGCAAATGTGCCAACAGCACCACAGTGCCAACTAGTCCTAGGTATGACTATAAACTACATCTGACAGCAATGCTTCTGATGACAAAGGGTTTCCAGCTATGAGCAAATAGTTACCCCCCACTAAAAAAAAACACTATGAAAGTATAAAAATACATGTTTATATGAAAACTTGCAAACAACACCAGTTGATAGCAAAAGTGCCAACAGCACCACAGCTGATAGCAAAAGTGCCAACAGCTGATACCAAAAGTGCCAACAGCTGATAGCAAAAGTGCCAACAGCTGATAGAAAAAGTGCCAACAGCACCACAGTGCCAACTAGTCCTAGGTATGACTATAAACTACATCTGACAGCAAGGCTTCTGATCACAAAGGGTCCCAGCTATGAGCAAATAGTGACACCCCACTAAAAAAAAACATTATGAAAGTATAAAAATACATGTTAATATAAAAACTTGCGAACAACACCAGTTGATAGCAAAAGTGCCAACAGCACCAGAGCTGATAGCAAAAGTGCCAACAGCTGATAGCAAAAGTGACAAATGATAATACCAAAAGTGCCAACAGCTGATAGCAAAAGTGCCAACAGCTGATACCAAAAGTGCCAACAGCTGATAGGAAAAGTGCCAACAGCTGATAGCAAAAATGCCAACAGATGATAACAAAAGTGCCAACAGCTGATAGCAAAATGCCAACAGCTGATAGCAAAAGTGCCAAAAGCTGATAGCAAAAGTG
This sequence comes from Acanthosepion esculentum, assembly GCA_964036315.1. NCBI lineage: Eukaryota > Metazoa > Mollusca > Cephalopoda > Sepiida > Sepiidae > Acanthosepion > Acanthosepion esculentum. The sequence goes on along the minus strand of CAXIWW010000817.1, from coordinate 10,225,444 downwards.
CCAACAGCTGATAGCAAAATACCAACAGCTGATAGCAAAAGTGCCAACAGCTGATAGCAAAAGTGCCAACAGTTGATAGCAAAAGTGCCAACAGCAACACATTGCCAACTATTCCTAGGTATGACTATAAACTACATCTGACAGCAAGGCTTCTGATCACAAAGGTTCCCAGCTCTGAGCAAATAGTGACACCCCACTAAAAAAAAAACACTATGAAAGTATAAAAATACATGTTTATATAAAAACTTGCGAACAACACCAGTTGATAGCAAAAGTGCGAACAGCACCAGTGCTGATAGCAAAAGTGCCAACAGCTGATAGCAAAAGTGCCAACAGCTGATACCAAAAGTGCCAAAAGCTGATAGCAAAAGTGCCAACAGCTGATAGCAAAAGTGCCAACAGCACCACATTGCCAACTAAACCTAGGTATGACTATAAACTACATCTGACAGCAAGGCTTCTGATCACAAAGGGTCCAAGCTATGTGCAAATAGTGACCACCCACTAAAAAAAAAACACTATGAATGTATAAAAATACATGTTTATATAAAAACTTGGGATCAACACCAGTTGATAGCAAAAGTGCCAACAGCACCACAGCTGATAGCAAAAGTGCAAACAGCTGATAGCAAAAGTGCCAACAGCTGAGAACACAAGTGCCAACAGCAGATACCAAAAGTGCCAACAGCTGATAGAAAAAGTGCCAACATCTGATAGCAAATGTGCGCAACAGCACCACAGTGCCAACTAGTCCTAGGTATGACAATAAACTACATCTGACAGCAAGGCTTCTGATCACAAAGGGTGCCAGCTATGAGAAAATAGTGACCCCCCACTAAAAAAAACACTATGAATGTATAAAAATACATGTTTAAAATAAAAACTTGCGAACAACACCAGTTGATAGCAAAAGTGCCAACAGCACCACAGCTGATAGCAAAAGTGCCAACAGCTGATAGCAAAAGTGCCAACAGCTGATAGCAAAAGTGCCATCAGCACCACAGTGCCAACTAGTCCTAGGTATGACTATAAATTACGTCTGACTGCAAGGCTTCTGATCACAAAGGGTACCAGCTATGAGCAAATAGTGACCCCCCACATAAAAAAAACACTATGAATGTATAAAAATACATGTTTATAAAAAAACTTGCGAACAAAACCAGTTCATAGCAAAAGTGCCAACAGCACCACACCTGATAGCAAAAGTGCCAACAGCTGATAGCAAATGTGCCAAAAGCTTATAGCAAAAGTGCCAACAGCTGATAGCAAAAGTGCCAACAGATGATACCAAAAGTGCCAACAGCTGATAGCAAAAGTGCCAACAGCGGATAGCAAAAGTGCCAACAGCTGATAGCAAAGTGCCAACAGCTGATACCAAAAGAGCCAAAAGCTCATAGCAAAAGTGCCAACAGCTGATAGCAAAAGTGCCAACAGATGATACCAAAAGTGCCAACAGCTGATAGCAAAAGTGCGAACAGGTGATAGCAAAAGTGCCAACAGCTGATAGCAAAAGTGCCAACAGCACCACATTGCCAACTATTCCTAGGTATGTCTATAAACTACATATGACAGCAAGGCTTCTGATCGCAAAGGGTCCCAGCTATGAGCAAATAGTGACCACCCACTTAAAAAAACACTATGAATGTATAAAAATATATGTTTATATAAAAACTTGCGAACAACACCAGTTGATAGCAGAAGTGCCAACAGCACCACACCTGATAGCAAAAGTGCCAACAGCTGAGGCAAATGTGCCAACAGCTGATAGCAAAAGTGCCAAAAGCTGATAGCAAAAAAGCCAACAAATGATACCAAAATTGCCAACAGCTGATAGCAAAAGTTCCAACAGCTGATAGCAAAAGTGCCAACAGCTGATAGCAAAAGTGCCAACAGCTGATACCAAATGTGCAAAAAGCTGATAGCAAAAGTGCCAACAGCTGATAGCAAAAGTGCCAACAGCTGATAGCAAAAGTGCCAACAGCTGTTACCAAAAGTGCCAAAAGCTGATAGCAAAAGTGCCAACAGCTGATAGCAAAAGTGCCAACCGCTGATAGCAAAAGTTCCAACAGCACCACATTGCCAACTAATCCTAGTTATGAATATAAATTACATCTGACAGCAAGGCTTCTGATCACAAAGGGTCCCAGCTAAGAGCAAATAGTGACCCCCCATTAAAAAAAACACTATGAAAGCCTAAAAATACATGTTTATATAAAAACTTGCGAACAACACCAGTTGATAGCAAAAGTGCCAACAGCAACACAGCTGATAGCAAAAGTGCCAACAGCTGATAGCAAAAGTGCCACCAGCTGGTAGCAAAAGTGCCAAAAGCTGATGGCAATAGTGCCAACAGCTGATAGCAAAAGTGCTGTGGTGCTGTTGGCACTTTTGATATCAGCTGTTGGCACTTTTGCTATCAGCTGCTGGGACTTTTGCTATCAACTAGTTTTGTTCGCAAGTTTTTATATAAACATGTATTTTTATACTTTCATAGTGATGTTTTTTTTATTGGGGGTTCACTATTTGCTCATAGCTGGGACCCTTTGTGATCAGAAGCCTTGCTGTCAGATGTAGTTTATAGACATACCTAGGATTAGTTTGCACTGTGGTGCTATTGGCACTTTTGCTATCAGCTGTTGGCACTTTTGCTATCAGCTTTTGGCACTTTTGCTATCAGCTGTTGGCACTTTTGCTATCAGCTGTGGTGCTGTTGGCACTTTTGCTATCAACTGGTGTTGTTCGCAAGTTTTTATAGAAACATGTATTTTTATACTTTCATAGTGTTTTTTTTTTAGTGGGGGGTCACTATTTGCTCATAGCTGGGACCCTTTGTGATCAGAATACTTGCTGTCAGATGTAGTTTATAGTCTTACCTAGGACTAGTTGGCACTGTGGTGCTGTTGGCCCTTTTGCTATCAGCTGTTGGCACTTTTGCTATCAGCTGTCGGCACTTGTGCTATCAGCTGTGGTGCTGTTGGCACTTTTGCTATCAACTGGTGTTGTTCGGAAGTTTTTATATAAACATGTATTTTTATACTTTCATAGTGTTTCTTTTCGTGGGGTGTCACTATTTGCTCATAGCTGAGACCGCTTGTGATCAGAAGCCTTGTTGGCAGATGTAGTTTATAGTGATACCTAGGAATAGTTGGCACTGTGGTGCTGTTGGCACTTTTGCTATCAACTGGTGTTGTTCGCAATTTTTTATATAAACATGTATTTTTATAATTTCATAATGTTTTTTTTTCAGTGAGGGGGTCACTATTTGCTCATAGCTGGGACCCTTTGTTATCAGAAGCCTTGCTGTCAGATGTAGTTTATATTCATACCTAGGATTATTTGGCACTGTGGTGCTGTTGGCACTTTTGCTATCAGCTTTTGGCACATTTGGTATCAGCTGTTGGCACTTTTGCTATCATCTGTTGGCACTTTTGCTATCAGCTGTTAGCACTTTTGTTATAAGCTTTTGGCACTTTTGGTATCAGCTGTTGGCACTTTTGCTATCAGCTGTTGGCACTTTTGCTATCAGCTGCCTGCACTTTTGCTATCAACTGGTGTTGTTCGCAAGTTTTTATATAAACAGGTATTTTTATACTTTCATAGTGTTTTTTTTTAGTGGGGGTCACTATTTGCTCATAGCTGAGACCCTTTGTGATCAGAAGACTTGCTGTCAGATGTAGTTTATAGTCATACCTAGGACTAGTTGGCACGGTGGTGCTGTTGGCACGTTTGCTATCAGCTTTTAGCACTTTTGCTATCAGCTGTTCTCACTTTTGCTATCAGCTGTTGGCACTTTTGCTATCAGATGTTGGCACTTTTGCTATCAGCTTTTGGCATTTTTGGTATCAGCTGCTGTCACTTTTGCTATCAGCATTTGTCACTTTTGCTATCAGCTGTTGGCATTTTGCTATCAGCTGTGGTGCTGTTGGCACGTTTGCTATCAACTGGTGTTGTTCGCAAGTTTTTATAAAAACATGTATATTTATACTTTCATTGTGTTTTTTTTTAGTGGGGGTCACTATTTGCTCATAGCTGGGACCCTTTGTGATCAGAAGACTTGCTGTCAGATGTAGTTTATAGTCATACCTAGGACAAGTTGGCACTGTGGTGCTGTTGGCACTTTTGCTATCAGCTTTTGGCACTTTTGCTATCAGTTGTTGGCACTTTTGCTATAAGCTTTTGGCACTTTTGGTATCAGCTGTTGTCACTTTTGCTATCAGCTGTTGGGACTTTTGCTATCAGCTGTGGTGCTGTTGGCACTTTTGCTATCAACTGGTGTTGTTCGAAAGTTTTTATATAAACATGTATTTTTATACTTTCATAGTGTGTTTTTTTTTTAGTGGGGGGTCACTATTTGCTCATAACTGGGACCCTTTGTGATCAGAAGACTTGCTGTCAGATGTAGTTTATAGTCATACCTAGGACTAGTTGGCACTGTGGTGCTGTTGGCACTTTTGCTATCAGCTGTTGGCACTTTTGCTATCAGCTGTTGGCACTTTTACTATCAGCTGTGGTGCTGTTGGCACTTTTGCTATCAACTGGTGTTGTTCGCAAGTTTTTATATAAACATGTATTTTTATACATTCAAAGTGTTTTTTTTTTAGTTGGGGGTCACTATTTGCTCATAGCTGGGACCCTTTGTGATCAGAAGCCTTGCTGTCAGATGTAGTTTATAGTCATACCTAGGACTAGTTGGCACTGTGGTGCTGTTGGCACTTTTCTATCAGCTGTTGGCACTTTTGGTATCAACTGTTGGAACTTTTGCTATCAGCTGTTGGCACTTTTGCTATCAGCTGTTGGAACTTTTGCTATCAGCTTTTGGCACTTTTGGTATCAGCTGTTGGCACTTTTGCTATCAGCTGTCTGCACTTTTGCTCTCAGCTTTTGGCTCTTTTGCTATCAGCTGTTGGCACTTTTGCTATCAGCTGTTGGAACTTTTGCTATCATCTGTTGGCGCTTTTGCTATCATCTGTTGGCACTTTTGCCATCAGCTGTTTGCACTTTTGCTATCAGCTGTTGGCACTTTTGCTATCAGCTGTGGTGCTGTTGGCACTTTTGCTATCAACTGGTGTTGTTCGCATGTTTTTATATAAACATGTATTTTTATACATTCATAGTGTTTTTTTTAGTGGGGGGTCACTATTTGCTCATAGCTGGGACCCTTTGTGATCAGAAGCCTTGCTGTCAGATGTAGTTTATTGTCATACCTAGGACTAGTTGGCATTGTGGTGCTGTTGGCACTTTTGCTATCAGCTGTTGGCACTTTTACTATCAGCTGTTGGCACTTTGCTATAAGCTGTTGGCACTTTTGCTATCAGCTGTGTTGCTGTTGGCACTTTTGCTATCAACTGATGTTGTTCGCAAGTTTTTATATAAACATGTATTTTTATACTTTCATAGTGTTTTTTTTTAGTGGGGGGTCACTATTTGCTCATAGCTGGGACCCTTTGTGATCAGAAGCCTTGCTGTCACATGTAGTTTATAGTCATACCTAGGACTAGTTGGCATTGTGGTGCTGTTGGCACTTTTGCTATCAGCTGTTGGCACTTTTGCTATCAGCTGTTGGCACTTTTGCTATCAGCTGTTGGCAATTTTGCTATCAGCTTTTGGAACTTTTGGTATCAGCTGTTGGCACTTTTGCTATCAGATGTGGCGCTGTTTGCACTTTTGCTATCAACTGGTGTTGTTCGCAAGTTTTTATATAAACATGTATTTTTATACTTTCATAGTGTTTTTTTTAAGGGGGGGTCACTATTTGCTCGTAGCTGTGACCCTTTGTGATCCGAAGCCTTGCTGTCAGATGTAGTTTATAATCATACCTAGTATTTGTTGGCACTGTGGTGCTGTTGGCACTTTTGCTATCAGCTGTTGGCACTTTTGCTATCAGCTGTTGGCACTTTTGCTATCAGCTGTTGGCACATTTGCTATCATCTGTTGGCACTTTTGCTATCAGCTGTGGTGCTGTTGGCATTTTTGCTATCAACTGGTGTTCGCAAGTTTTTATATAAACATGTATTTTTATACATTCATAGTGTTTTTTTTTAGTGGGGGCTCACTATTTGCTCATAGCTGGGACCCTTTGTGATCAGAACCCTTGCTGTCAGATGTAGTTTATATTCATGCCTAGGACTAGTTGGCACTGTGGTGCTGTTGGCTGTTAGCAAAAGTGCCAACAGCACCACAGTGCCTACTAGTCCTAGGTATGACTATAAACTACATCTGACAGCAAGGCTTCTGATCACAAAGGGTCTAAGCTATGAGCAAAAAATGACACCCCACTAAAAAAAAACACTATGAAGGTATAGAAATACATGTTTATATAAAAACTTGCGAACAACACCAGTTGATAGCAAAAGTGCCAACAGCACCACAGCTTATAGCGAAAGTGCCAACAGCTGATAGCAAAAGTGCCAACAGCACCACAGTGCCAACTGGTCCTATGTATGACTATAAACTACATCTGACAGCAAGGCTTCGGATCACAAAGGGTCCCAGCTATTTTCAAATAGTTACCCCCCACTAAAAAAAACCTTATGAAATATAAAAATACATGTTTATATAAAAACTTGCGAAAAACACCAGTTGATAGCAAAAGTGCAAACAGCGCCACATCTGATAGCAAAAGTGCCAACAGCTGATAGCAAAAGTGCCAACAGCTGATAGCAAAAGTGCCAACAGCTGATAGCAAAAGTGCCAACAGCACCACAGTGCCAACTAGTCCTAGGTATGACAATAAACTACATCTGACAGCAAGGCTTCTGATCACAAAGGGTCCCAGCTATGAGCAAATAGTGACCCCCCACTAAAAAAAACACTATGAAAGTATGAATATACATGCTTATATAAAAACTTGCGAACAACACCAGTTGATAGCAAAAGTGCCAACAGCACCACAGCTGATAGCAAAAATGCCAACAGCTGATAGCAAAAGTGCCAACAGCTGATAGCAAAAGTGCCAAAAGGTGATAGCAAAAGTGCCAACAGCTGATAGCAAAAGTGCCCACAGATGATACAAAAAGTGCCAACAGCTGATAGCAAAATTGACAACAGATGATACCAAAAGTGCCAACAGCTGATAGCAAAAGTGCCAACAGATGATAGCTAAAGTGCAAACAGCCGATAGCAAAAGTGCCAACAGCTGATAGCAAAAGTGCCAACATCTGATAGGAAAAGTGCCAAAAGCTGATAGCAAAATGTCAACAGCTGATAGCAAAAGTGCCATGTGGTGCTGCGTGTACTTTTGCTATCAGCTGTTGGCACTTTTGCTATCAGCTGTTGGCATTTTTTGGTATCATCTGTTGGCACTTTTGGTATCAGCTGTTGGCACTTTTGCTATCAGCTGTTGGCACTTTTGCTATCATCTGTTGGCACTTTTGCTATCAGCTTTTGGCACATATGGTATCAGCTGTTGGCACTTTTGCTATCAGCTGTTTGCACTTTTGCTATCAACTGTTGGCACTTTTGCTATCAACTGGTGTTGTTCGCAAGTTTTTATATAAACATGTATTTTTATACTTTCATAGTGTTTTTTTTTTAGTGGGGGTCACTATTTGCTCATAGCTGGGAACCCTTTGTGATCAGAAAACTTGCTGTCAGATGTAGTTTATAGTCATACCTAGGACTAGTTGGCATTGTGGTGCTGTTGGCACTTTTGCTATCACTTGTTGGCACTTTTGCTATCAGCTTTTGGCATTTTTGGTATCAGCTGTTGTCACTTTTGCTATCAGCTGTTGGCACTTTTGCTATCAGCATTTGGCATTTTGCTATCAGCTTTTGGCACTTTTGTTATCAGCTGTTGGCACTTTTGCTATCAGCTGTTGGCACTTTTGCTATCAGCTGTGGTGCTGTTGGCACTTTTGTTATCAACTGGTGTTGTTCGCAAGTTTTTATATAAACATGTATTTTTATACTTTCATAGTGATTTTTTTCAGTTGGGGGTCAATATTTGCTCATAGCTGGGACCCTTTGTGATCAGAAGCCTTCCTGAAAGATGTAGTTTATAGTCATACCTAGGACTAGTTGGCAATGTGGTGCTATGTGCACTTTTGCTATCTGCTGTTGGCACATTTGCTATCAGCTTTCGGCACTTTTGCTATCAGCTGTGGTGCTGTTGGCACTTTTGCTATCAACTGGTGTTGTTCGCAAGTTTTTATATAAACATGTATTTTTATACTTTCATAGTGTTTTTTTTTAGTGGGGGTCACTCTTTGCTCATAGCTGGGAACCTTTGTGATCAGAAGACTTGCAGTCAGATGAAGTTTATAGTCATACCTAGGACTAGTTGGCACTGTGGTGCTGTTGGCACTTTTGCTATCAGCTGTTGGCACTTTTGCTATCAGCTGTTGGCACTTTTGCTATCAGCTGTTGGCACTTTTGCTATCAGCTGAGGTGCTGTTGGCACTTTTGCTATCAACTGGTGTTGTTCGCAAGTTTTTATATAAATATGTATTTTTATACTTTCATAGTGTTTTTTTTTTAGTGGGGGGCACTATTTGCTCATAGCTGGGACCCTTTGTGATCAGAAGCCTTGCTTTCAGATGTAGTTTATAGTCATACCTAGGACTAGTTGGCACTGTGGTGCTGTTGGAACGTTTGCTATCAGCTGTTGGTACTTTTGCTATCAGCTGTTGGCACATTTGCTATCAGCTTTTGGCACTTTTGCTATCAGCTGTGGTGCTGTTGGCACTTTTGCTATCAACTGGTGTTGTTCGCAAGTTTTTATATAAACATGTATTTTTATACTTTAATATGGTTTTTTTTTTTAGTGGTGGGTCACTATTTGCTCATAGCTGGGAACATTTGTGATCACAAGACTTGCTGTCAGATGTAGTTTATAATCATACCTAGGACTAGTTGGCACTGTGGTGCTGTTGGCACTTTTGCTATCAGCTGTTGGCACTTTTGCTATCAGCTGTTGGAACTTTTGCTATCTGCTCTTGGCACTTTTGCTATCAGCTGTTGTGCTGTTGGCACTTTTGCTATCAACTGTTGTTGTTCGCAAATTTTTATAGAAACATGTATTTTTATACTTTGATAGTGTTTTTTTTAGTGGGGGGTCACTATTTGCTGATACCTGGGACCCTTTGTGATCAGAATCCTTGCTGTCAGATGTAGTTTATAATCATACCTAGGACTAGATGGCATTGTGGTGCTGTTGGCACTTTTTCTATCAGCTCTTGGCACTTTTGCTATCAGCTGTTGGCACTTTTGCTATCAGCTGTGGTGCTGTTGGCACTTTTCCTATCAACTGGTGTTGTTCGCAAGTATTTATATAAACATGTATTTTTATACTTTCATAGTGTTTTTTTAGTGGGGGGTCACTATTTGCTCATAGCTGGGACCCTTTCTGATAGGAAGCCTTGCTGTCAGATGTAGTTTATAGTCATACCTAGGACTAGTTGGCACTGTGGTGCTGTTGGCACTTTTGCTATCAGCTGTTGGCACTTTTGCTATCAGCTGTTGGCACTATTACTATCAGCTGTTGGCACTTTTGCTATCAGCTGTTGTGCTGTTGGCACTTTTGCTATCAACTGGTGCTGTTCGCAACTTTTTATATAAACATGTATTTTAATACATTCATAGTGTGTTTTTTTTTAGTGAGGGACACTATTTGCTCATAACTGGGACCCTTTGTGGTCAGAAGCCTATCTGTCAGATGTAGTTTATAGTCATACCTAGGACTAGTTGGCACGGTGGTGCTGTTGGCACTTTTGCTATCAGATGTTGGCACTTTTGCTATCAGCTGTTGCACTTTAGCTATCAACTGTTGGCACGTTTGCTATCAGCTGTTGGCACTTTTGGTATCAGCTGTTGGCACTTTTGCTATCAGCTGTTGTCACTTTTTCCTTCAGCTGTGATGCTGTTGCACTTTTGCTATCAACTGGTGTTGTTCGCACGTTTATATTTAAACATGTATTTTTATACTTTCATAGTGTTTTTTTTAGTGGGGGGTCACTATTTGCTCATAGCTGGGGCCCTTTCTGATCAGAAGCCTTGCTGTCAGATGTAGTTTATAATCATACCTAGGACTAGTTGGCACTGTGGTGCTGTTGGCACTTTTGCTATCAGCTGTTGGCACTTTTGCTATCAGCTGTTGGCACTTTTTCTATCAGCTGTTGGCACTTTTGCTATCAGCTGTTGGCACTTTTGCTATCAGCTGTGGTGCTGTTGGCACTTTATTTTTTTTTAGTGGGGGGTCACTATTTGCTCACAGCTGGGACCCTTTGTGATCAGAAGGCTTGCTGTCAGATGTAGTTTATAGTCATACCTAGGACTAGTTGGCACTGTGGTGCTTTTGGCACTTTTGCTATCAGCTGTTGGCACTTTTGCTATCAGCTGTTGGCACTTTTGCTATCAGCTGTGGTGCTGTTGGCACTTTTGCTATCAACTGGTGTTGTTCGCAAGTTTTTATATAAACATGTATTTTTATACTTTCATAGTGTTTTTTTTTTAGTGGGGGGTAACTATTTGCTCATACCTGGGACCCTTTGTTATCAGAAGCCTTGCTGTCAGATGTAGTTTATAGTCATACCTAGGACTAGTTGGAACTGTGGTGTTGTTGGCACTTTTGCTATCAAATGTTGGCACTTTTGCTATCAGCTGTTGGCACTTTTGGTATCAGCTGTTGGCACTTTTGCTATAAGCTTTTGGCACTTTTGCTATCAGCAGTAGTGCTGTTGGCACTTTTGCTATCAACCTGTGTTGTTCGCAATTTTTTATATAAACATGTATTTTTATACATTCATAGTGTTTTTTTTAGTGGGAGGTCACTATTTGCTCATAGCTGGGACTCTTTGTGATCAGAAGCCTTGCTGCCAGATATAGTTTATAGTCATACCTAGGACTAGTTGGCTATGTGGTGCTGTTGGCACTTTTGCTATCAGCTGTTGGCACTTTTGCTATCAGCTGTTGGCACGTTTGCTATCAGTTGTTGGCACTTTTGCTATCAGCTGTTGGCACTTTTGTTATCAGCTGTGGTGCTGTTGGCACTTTTGCTATCAACTGGTGTTGTTCGCAAGTTTTTATATAAACATGTATTTTTATACATTCATAGTGTTTTTTTTAGTGGGGGGTCACTATTTGCTCATAGCTGGGACCCTTTGTGATCAGAAGCCTTGCTGTCAGATGTAGTTTATTGTCATACCTAGGACTAGTTGGCAATGTGGTGCTGTTGGCACTTTTGCTATCAGCTGTTGGCAATTTTGCTACCAGCTTTTGGCACTTTGCTATCAGCTGTTTTCACTTTTGCTGTCAGCTGTTGGCACTTTTGCTATCAACTGTTGGGAGTTTTGCTATCAGCTGTGGTGCTGTTGGCAATTTTGCTATCAACTGGTGTTGTTCACAAGTTTTTATATAAACGTCTATTTTTATACTTTCATAGTGTTTTTTTTTTATTGGGGGGTCACTATTTGCTCATAGCTGGGACCCTTTGTGATCAGAAGCCTGGCTGTCAGATGTAGTTTATAGTCATACCTAGGACTAGTTGGCACTGTGGTGCTGTTGGCACTTTTGCTATCAGCTGTTGGCACTTTTGCTATCAGCTGTTGGCACTTTTGCTATCAGCTGTGGTGCTGTTGGCACTTTTGCTATCAACTGGTGTTGTTCGCAAGTTTTTATATAAACATGTATTTTTATACATTCATAGTGTTTTTTTTTAGTGGGGGGTCACTATTTGCTCATAGATGGGACCCTTTGTGATGAGAAGCCTTGCTGTCAGATGTAGTTCATAATCATACCTAGGACTAGTTGGCAATGTGGTGCTGTTGGCACTTTTGCTATCAGCTGTTGGCAGTTTTGCTATCAGCTGTTGGCACTTTTGCTATCAGCTGTTGGTACTTTGCTATAATCTGTTGGCACTTTTGCTATCAGCTGTTGGCACTTTTGCTAACAGCTTTTGGCACTTTTTCTATCAGCTGTTGGCACTTTTGCTATCAGCAGTTGACACTTTTGCTATCAGCTGTGGTCCTGTTGGCATTTTGCAATCAACTGGTGTTCGCAAGTTTTTTAAAAACATGTATTTTTATATTTCATAGTGTTTTTTTTTTAGTGGGGGGTCACTATTTGCTCATAGCTGGGAACCTTTGTGATCAGAAGCCTGGCTGTCAGATGTAGTTTATAGTCATACCTAGGACAAGTTGGCACTGTGGTGCTGTTGGCACTTTTGCTATGAGCTGTTGGCACTTTTGCTATCAGCTTTTGTCACCTTTGCTATCAGCTGTTGGGACGCTATCAACTGGTGTTGTTCGCAAGCTTTTATATAAACATGTATTTTTATACTTTCATAGTGTTTTTTTAGTGGGGGGTCCCTATTTGCTCATAGCTGGGACCCTTTCTGATAGGAAGCCTTGCTGTCAGATGTAGTTTATAGTCATACCTAGGAATAGTTGGCACTGTGGTGCTGTTGGCACTTTTGCTATCAGCTCTTGGCACTTTTGCTATCAGCTGTTGGCACTTTTGCTATCAGCTGTGGTGCTGTTGGCACTTTTGCTATCAACTGCTGTTGTTCGCAAGTATTTATATAAACATGTATTTTTATACTTTCATAATGTTTTTTTAGTGGGGGGTCACTATTTGCTCATAGCTGGGACCCTTTCTGATAGGAAGCCTTGCTGTCAGATGTAGTTTATAGTCATACCTAGGACTAGTTGGCACTGTGGTGCTGTTGGCACTTTTGCTATCAGCTGTTGGCACTTTTGCTATCAGCTGTTGGCACTATTACTATCAGCTGTTGGCACTTTTGCTATCAGCTGTTGTGCTGTTGGCACTTTTGCTATCAACTGGTGCTGTTCGCAAGTTTTTATATAAACATGTATTTTAATACATTCATAGTGTTTTTTTTTAGTGAGGGCCACTATTTGCTCATAACTGGGACCCTTTGTGGTCAGAAGCCTATCTGTCAGATGTAGTTTATAGTCATACCTAGGACTAGTTGGCACGGTGGTGCTGTTGGCACTTTTGCTATCAGATGTTGGCACTTTTGCTATCAGCTGTTGGCACTTTAGCTATCAGCTGTTGGCACGTTTGCTATCAGCTGTTGGCACTTTTGGTATCAGCTGTTGGCACTTTTGCTATCAGCTGCTGTCACTTTTTCTATCAGCTGTGATGCTGTTGGCACTTTTGCTATCAACTGGTGTTGTTCGCACGTTTATATTTAAACATGTATTTTTATACTTTCATAGTCATGACTGGGACACTTTGTGGTCAGAAGCCTTGCTGTCAGATGTAGTTTATAGTCATACCTAGGACTAGTTGGCACTGTGGTGCTGTTGGCACTTTTGCTATCAGCTGTTGGCACTCTTGCTATCAGCTGTTGGCACTTTTGCTATCAGCTGTTGGCACTTTTTCTATCAGCTGGTGGCACTTTTGCTATCAGCTGTTGGCACTTTTGCTATCAGCTGTGGTGCTGTTGGCACTTTATTTTTTTTTAGTGTGGGGTCACTATTTGCTCATAGCTGGGACCCTTTGTGATCAGAAGGCTTGCTGTCAGATGTAGTTTATAATCATACCTAGGACTAGTTGGCACTGTGGTGCTGTTGGCACTATTGCTATCAGCTGTTGGCAGTTTTGCTATCAGCTGTTGGCACTTTTGCTATCAGCTGTGGTGCTGTTGACACTTTTGCTATCAACTGGTGTTGTTCGCAATTTTTTTATAAACATGTATTTTTATACTTTCATAGTGTTTTTTGTTTTTAGTGGGGGGTCACTCTTTGCTCATAGCTGGGACCCTTTGTGATCAGAAGTCTTGTTGTCAGATGTAGTTTATAGTCATACCAAGGACTAGTTGGCACTGTGGTGCTGTTGGCACTTTTGCTATCAGCTGTTGGCACTTTTGCTATCAGCTGTGTTGCTGTTGGCACATTTGCTATCAACTAGTGTTGTTCGCAAGTTTTTATATAAACATGTATTTTTATACTTTCATAGTGTTTTTTTTTTAGTGGGGGGTAACTATTTGCTCATACCTGGGACCCTTTGTTATCAGAAGCCTTGCTGTCAGATGTAGTTTATAGTCATACCTAGGACTAGTTGGAACTGTGGTGTTGTTGGCACTTTTGCTATCAAATGTTGGCACTTTTGCTATCAGCTGTTGGCACTTTTGGTATCAGCTGTTGGCACTTTGCTATAAGCTTTTGGCACTTTTGCTATCAGCAGTAGTGCTGTTGGCACTTTTGCTATCAACCTGTGTTGTTCGCAATTTTTTATATAAACATGTATTTTTATACATTCATAGTGTTTTTTTTTAGTGGGGGGTCACTATTTGCTCACAGCTGGGACCCTTTGTGATCAGAAGCCTTGCTGTCAGATGTAGTTTATAGTCATACCTAGAACTAGTTGGCACTGTGGTGCTGTTGGCACTTTTGCTATCAGCTGTTGGCACTTTTGCTATCAGCTGTTGGCACGTTTGCTATCAGTTGTTGGCACTTTTGCTATCAGCTGTTGGCACTTTTGTTATCAGCTGTGGTGCTGTTGGCACTTTTGCTATCAACTGGTGTTGTTCGCAAGTTTTTATATAAACATGTATTTTTATACATTCATAGTGTTTTTTTTTAGTGGGGGGTCACTATTTGCTCATAGCTGGGACCATTTGTGATCAGAAGCCTGGATGTCAGATGTAGTTTATAGTCATACCTAGGACTAGTTGGCACTGTGGTGCTGTTGGCACTTTTGCTATCAGCTGTTGGCACTTTTGCTATCAGCTGTGGTGCTGTTGGCACTTTTGCTATCAACTGGTGTTGTTCGCACGTTTTTATATAAACATGTATTTTTATACATTCATAGTGTTTTTTTTAGTGGGGGGTCACTATTTGCTCATAGATGGGACCCTTTGTGATCAGAAGCCTTGCTGTCAGATGTAGTTTATAATCATACCTAGGACTAGTTGGCAATGTGGTGCTGTTGGCACTTATGCTATCAGCTGTTGGCAGTTTTGCTATCAGCTGTTGGCACTTTTGCTATCAGCTGTTTGCACTTTTGCTATCAGCTGTTGGCACTTTTGCAATCAGCTATTGGCACTTTTGCTATCAGCTGTTGGCACTTTGGTATAATCTGTTGGCACTTTTGCTATCAGCTGTTGGCACTTTTGCTAACAGCTTTTGGCACTTTTGCTATCAGCTGTTGGCACATTTGCTATCAGCAGTTGACACTTTTGCTATCAGCTGTGGTCCTGTTGGCACTTTTGCAATCAACTGGTGTTCGCAAGTTTTTTAAAAACATGTATTTTTATATTTCATAGTGTTTTTTTTAGTGGGGGGTCACTATTTGCTCATAGCTGGGACCCTTTGTGATCAGAAGCCTGGCTGTCAGATGTAGTTTATAGTCATACCTAGGACTAGTTGGCACTGTGGTGCTGTTGGCACTTTTGCTATCAGCTGTTGGCACTTTTGCTATCAGCTGTTGTCACCTTTGCTATCAGCTGTTGGCACGCTATCAACTGGTGTTGTTCGCAAGTTTTTATATAAACATGTATTTTTATAATTTCATAGTGTTTTTTTTTAGGGGGGGTCACTATTTGCTCATAGCTGGGACCCTTTGTGATTAGAAGACTTGCTGTCAGATGTAGTTTATAGTCATACTTAGGACTAGTTGGCACTGTGGTGCTGTTGGCACTTTTGCTATCAGCTGTTGTCACTTTTGCAATCAGCTGTTGGCACTTTTGCTATCAGCTGTGGGGCTGTTGGCACTTTTGCTATCATCTGGTGTTGTTCGCAAGTTTTTATATAAACATGTATTTTTATACATTCATAGTGTTTTTTTTTTAGTGGGGGGTCACTATTTGCTCATAGCTGGGACCCTTTGTGATCAGAAGCCTTGCTGTCAGATGTAGTTTATTGGCATACCTAGGACTATTTGGTAATGTGGTGCTGTTGGCACTTTCGCTATCAGCTGTTGGCATTTGCTATCAGCTGTTGGCACTTTTGCTATTAGCTGTTGGCACTTTTGCTATCAACTGTTTGCAGTTTTGCTATCTGCTGTTGGCACTTTTGCAATCAGCTGTTGGCACTTTTGCTATCAATTGTTGGCACTTTTGCTATCAGCTGTTGTCACTTTTGCTATCATCTGTTGGCACTTTTGGGATCAGCTGTGGTGCTGTTGGTACTTTTGCTATCAAATGGTGTTGTTCGCAAGTTTTTATATAAACATGTATTTTTATACTTTCATAGTGTTTTTTTTTTAGTGGGGGGTCCCTATTTGCTCATAGCTGGGACCCTTTGTGATCAGAAGCCTTGCTTTCAGATGTAGTTTATAGTCATACCTAGGACTAGTTGGCACTATGGTGCTGTTGGCACTATTGCTATGAGCTGTTGGCACTTTTGCTATCAGCTGTTGGCACTTTTGCTATCAGCTGTTTGCACTTTTGCTATCAGCTGTTGGCACTTTTGCAATCAGCTATTGGCACTTTTGCTATCAGCTGTTGGCACTTTGGTATAATCTGTTGGCACTTTTGCTATCAGCTGTTGGCACTTTTGCTATCAGCTGTTGGCACATTTGCTATCATCTGTTGGCACGTTTGCTATCAGCTGTTGGCACTTTTGCTAACAGCTTTTGGCACTTTTGCTATCAGCTGTTGGCACTTTTGCTATCAGCAGTTGGCACTTTTGCTATCAGCTGTGGTCCTGTTGGCACTTTTGCAATCAACTGGTGTTCGCAAGTTTTTTAAAAACATGTATTTTTATATTTCATAGTGTTTTTTTTTAGTGGGGGGTCACTACTTGCTCATAGCTGGGACCCTTTGTGATCAGAAGCCTTGTTGTCAGATGTAGTTTATAATCATACCTAGGACTAGTTGGCACTGTGGTGCTGTTGGCACTTTTGCTATCAGCTGTTGGCACTTTTGCTATCAGCTGTTGGCACTTTTGCTATCAGCTGTTTGCACTTTTGCTATCAGCTGTTGGCACTTTTGCAATCAGCTATTGGCACTTTTGCTATCAGCTGTTGGCACTTTGGTATAATCTGTTGGCACTTTTGCTATCAGTTGTTGGCACTTTTGCTATCAGCTGTTGGCACATTTGCTATCATCTGTTGGCACGTTTGCTATCAGCTGTTGGCACTTTTGCTAACAGCTTTTGGCACTTTTGCTATCAGCTGTTGGCACTTTTGCTATCAGCAGTTGGCACTTTTTGTATCAGCTGTGGTCCTGTTGGCACTTTTGCAGTCAACTGGTGTTTGCAAGTTTTTTAAAAACATGTATTTTTATATTTCATAGTGTTTTTTTTTTAATGGGGGGTCACTACTTGCTCATAGCTGGGACCCTTTTTGATCAGAAGCCTTGCTGTCAGATGTAGTTTATAATCATACCTAGGACTAGTTGGCACTGTGGTGCTGTTGGCACTTTTGCTATCAGCTGTTGGCACTTTTGCTATCAGCTGTTGGCACTTTTGCTATCAGCTGTGGTGCTGTTGGCACTTTTGCTATCAACTGGTGTTGTTCGCAAGTTTTTATATAAACATGTAGTTTTATACTTTCATATTGTTTTTTTTTTTAGTGGGGGGTCAATATTTGCTCATACCTGAAACCCTTTGTGATCAGAAGCCTTGCTGTCAGATGTAGTTTATAGTCATACCTAGGACTAGTTGGTACTGTGGTGCTGTTGGTACTATTTCTATCAGCTGTTGGCACTTTTGCTATCAGCTGTTTACACTTTTGCTATCAGCTGTGGTGCTGTTGGCCCTTTTGCTATCAACTGGTCTTGTTCGCACGTTTTTATATAAATATGTATTTTTATACATTCATAGTGTTTTTTTTCATTGGGGGGTCACTATTTGCTCATAGCTGGGACCCTTTGTGATCAGAAGCCTTGCTGTCAGATGTAGTTTATAGTCATACCTAGGACTAGTTGGGAATGTGTTGCTGTTGGCACATTTGCTATCAGCTGTTGGCACTTTTGCTATCAGCTCTTAGCACTTTTGCTATCAGCTGTGGTGCTGTTGGCAGTTTTGCTATCAACTGGTGTTGTTCGCAAGTTTTTATATAAACATCTATTTTTATACTTTCATAGTGCTAACAGCTTTTGGCACTTTTGCTATCAGCTGTTGGCACTTTTGCTATCAGCTGTTGGCACTTTTGAAATCAGCTGTTGGCACTTTTGCTATCAGCTGTTGGCATTTGGTATAATCTGTTGGCACTTTTGCTATCAGCTGTTGGCACTTTTGCTATAAGCTGTTGGCACTTTTGGTATCAGCTGTTGGCACTTTTGCTATCAGCTGTTGGCACTTTTTCAAGGCTTCTGATCACAGAGGGTCACAGCTATGAGCAAATAGTGACACCCCACTAAAAAAAAACACTATGAAAGTATAAAAATACATGTTTATATAAAATCTTGCGAACAACACCAGCTGATAGCTAAAGTGCCAACAGCACCACAGTGCCAACTAGTCCTAGGTATGACTATAAACTACATCTGACAGCAATCTTCTGATCACAAAGCGTCCCAGCTATGAGCAAATAGTGACCCACCACTAAAAAAACACTATGAATGTATAAAAATATATGTTTATATAAAAAATTGCGAACAACAACAGTTGATAGCAAAAGTGCCAACAGCAACACAGCTGATAGCAAAAGTGCCAACAGCTGATAGCAAAAGTGCCAACAGCTGATACCAAAAGTGCCAACAGCTCATAGCAAAAGTGCCAACAGCTGATAGCAAAAGTGCCAACAGCACCACAGTGCCAACTAGTCCTAGGTATGACTATAAACTACATCTGACAGCAAGGCTTCTGATCACAAAGGGCCCCAGCTATGAGCAAATAGTTACCCCCCACTAAAAAAAAACACTATGAAAGTATAAAAATACATGTTTATATAAAAACTTGCGAACAACACCAGTTGATAGCAAAAGTACAAACAGCACCACAGCTGATAGCAAAAGTGCCAACAGCTGATAGCAAAAGTGCCAACAGCTGATAGCAAAAGTGCCAATGGCACCACAGTGCCAACTAGTCCTAGGTATGACTATAAACTACATCTGACAGCAAGGCTTCTGATCACAAAGGGTCCCAGCTATGAGCAAACAGTGACCCGCCACTAAAAAAAAACACTATGAAAGTATAAAAATACATGTTTATATAAAAACTTGCGAACAACACCAGTTGATAGCAAAAGTGCCAAGAGCACCACAGCTGATAGGAAAAGTGCCAACAGCTGATAGCAAAAGTGCCAACAGCTGATAGCAAAAGTGCCAACAGCACCAAAGCTGATAGCAAAAGTGCCAACAGCTGATAGCAAAAGTGCCAACAGCTGATAGCAAAAGTACATTGCACCAGAAACCAACAGATCAGAATCATGGCTGCTGGACGTAGTGTATCATCTTACACAAGACGCTCAAATATGGACTGGAAGCCAACAGGTCAGAGGCCATGCTGCTGGACGTAGTCTAAAATCTTACATTAGACGCTCAAATATGGACCGGAAACTAACAGATCAGAGGCCATGCTTCTGGACGTAGTTTATCTTTATACATTAGACGCTCAAATATGCATCATAAACCAAGAGATCAGAATCATGGCTGCTGGACGTAGTGTATCATCTTACACAAGACGCTCAAATATGAACCGGAAGGAAACAGTTCAGAGTCCATGCTGCTGGACGTAGTCTAAAATCTTACATTAGACGCGCAAATATGGACCAGAAAACAACAGATCAGAGTTCATGCTGCTTGACGTAGTTTATCTTTTTACATTAGACGCTCAAATATGCACCAGAAACCAACAGATCAGAAACAGGGCTGCTGGACGTAGTGTATCATCTTACGCATGTCGCTCAAATAAGGACAAGAAGGCAACAGGTCAGAGGCCATTCTGCTGTACGTAGTCTAAAATCTTACATTAGACGCTCAAATATGGACCGGGAACCAACAGATCTGAGGCCATGCTGCTGGACGTAGTTTACTTTTTACATTAGACTTTCAAATATGCACCAGAAACCAAGAGAACTGAATCATGGCTGCTGGACGTAGTGTATCATCTTACACAAGACGCTCAAATATGGACCGGAAGCCAACAGGTCAGAGGCCATGCTGCTGGACGGAATCTAAAATCTTAATTTAGACGCTCAAATATGCACCAGAAACCAACAGATCAGAATCATGGCTAGTGGACTTAGTGTATCATCTTACACAAGACGCTCAAATATGGACCGGACGACAAAAGGTCAGAGGCCATGCTGCTGGACGTCATGTAATATCTTACATTAGGGGCTCATATATGGACCGGAAACCAACAGATCAGAGGCCATGCTGCTGGTCGTAGTTTATCATTTTACATTAGACGCTCAAATATGCACCAGAATCCAACAGATCAGAATCATGGCTGCTGGACGTAGTGTATCATCTTACACAAGAGGCTCAAATATGGACCGGAAGGCAACAGGTCAGAGGCCATGCTGCTGGAAGTAGTTTATCTTTTTACATTAGACGCTCAAATATGCACCAGAAACCACCAGATCAGAACCATGGCTGGTGGATTAGTGCATTATCTTACACAAGACGCTCAAATATGGACCGGAAGCCAACAGATCAGAGGCCATGCTGCTGGACGTAATCTATAATCTTAGATTAGTGGCTCAAATATGGAGCGGAAACCAACAGATCAGAGTCCATGTTGCTGGACGTAGTTTATCTTTTTATATTAGACGCTCAAATATGCACCAGAAACCAAGAGATCAGAAACAGGGCTGCTGGACGTAGTGTATCATCTTACACAAGACGCTCAAATATGGACCGGAAGCCAACAGGTCCATGCTGCTGGACGGAATCTACAAAGACGCTCAAATGTGGACCGTTTAGGGCCGCATGACAATTTCCGCAAATGAGCTAACACAAGTCCCAATACCGTTGAATTTCGAATCGACTCTAATCAAGGTGTCAAAAAAAACTTTTTTAATTAGGTGAATGCTGTACTTTTTACTATCTGACCAAATGAAAAATCCCTGTATATATAGACCAACCAAATAATTGCACACAATTTGATACCCATTTTGAAAAGATTACTTTTACTGGAAAAAATTTATAATCAAGTGAAATATGACATATTTCCAAGTTTAGGGCCGCATGACAATTTCCGCAAATGAACTAACACAATTCAACATTCCGTTGAATTTCGACTCGACACTAATCAAGGTGTCGAAAAAACTTTTGTAATTATGGATAAGGCAAGCAATTGCCGACAACTGGACAGCAATATTTTGTGGATTCGATAAAAAAAAAAAATTAGAAATGCAGTCTTATTGTGCACACTGGAATTCGGACGCTGTAAATTGTCAGACGACATACTGCGCACATGGTGAAAGCTGTACTTTTTACTATCTGAGCAAATGAAAAATCCCTGTACACATAGACAAATCAAATAATTTCACACAATTTCATACCCATGTTGAAAATATTTCTTTTACTGGAAAAAAGTTATAAACAAGTGAAATATGACTGATTTCCCAGTTTAGGGCCGCATGACAATTTCCGCAAATGAGCTAACGCAAGTCCCCATACCGTTGAATTTTGACTCTACTCTAATCAAGGTGTTGAGAAACTTTTGTAATCATGTATAAGACAAGAAATTCCCGACAATTGGACAGCAATATTTTGTGGATTCTATAAAAAAGCAAAATTAGAAAGGCAGTCTTATTGTGCGGACTGGAATTCGGACGCTGTAAATAGTCAGACGGTATACCGCGCACCTGGTGAAAGCTGTACTTTTTACTATCTGACCAAATGAAAAATCCCTGTAAACATAGACAAATCAAATAATTGCACACAAATTGATAACCATTTTTAAAATATTTCTTTTAATGGAAAAAAGTTATAAAGAACTGAAATATGACTGATTTCCCAGTTGAGGGCCGCATGAAAATTTCCGCAAATGAGCTAACACAAGTCCCCATATCGCTGAATTTCGCCTCGACTCTTATCAAGGTGTAGAAAAAACATTTGGTATTATGCATAAGTCAAAAAATTCCCGACATTTTGACACCAATATTTTGTGAATTCGATAAAAAGAAAAATTAGAAATGCAGTCTTATTGTGCACACTGGAATCTCAGGCTGCTACAAAACGGCATTTCCTGGCTCTTTTGTGAAACCTGCCTTACAAGCAATCTCAGGCTGATACAAGCCCACACCTGCTTGCTCTTCTGTGAAAACTGCGCTAAAATCAATCTCAGGTTGCTAAAAATCGACATCTCCTGACTGTTTTGTGACAACTGCCTTACAATCAATCTCAGGCTGCAGCAAGCTAATTCTCCTGGCTTTTTGTGCCATTTGCCTTACAAGCAATCCCACGCTGCTACGAGCCCATTTCTCCTGGCTTGTTGTGACAATTGCCTTACAACGAATCTCAGGCTGCAGCAAGCCCAATTCTCCTGGCTCCTTTTGTGAAAACAGCCTTACAAGCAATCTCAGGCTGCTACAATCCGAATACGTCTGGCTCTTTTGTGACACCTGCCTTACAAGCAATCTCAGCTACGAGCCCATTTCTCCTGGCTTTTTGTGGAAAGTGCCTTACACGCAATCTTAGGATTCTACGAGCCGGTTCTCCTGGGAGATTTGTGAAAATTGCCTTACAAGCAATCTCATTCTTCTACAAGCCTACACCTGCTGGCACTTTTAGGACAACTGCATTACAAGTAATCTCAGGCTGCTAAAAAATCGATCTCCTGGCTCTTTCGTGACAAATGCCTTACAAGCAATCTCAGGCTGCAGCAAGCCCAATGTTCCTGGCTTTTTTGCCAATTGCCTTACAAAATAATCCCAGGCTGCTACGAGCCGATTTCTCAAGCCTCTTTTGTGGCGACTACCTTACAAGCAATCTCAAGCTGCTACAAGACGAATTCTACTGGCTCTTTTGTGACAACTTACTTCCAAGCAATCTCAGGCTGCTACGAGCCGACTACGCCTGGATCTTCTATGACAAGTGGCTTACAAGCAAACTCAGGCTGCTACAAGCCGATTTTTTCTGGCTCTATTTTGGCAACTACCTTACAAGCAATTTCAGGCTGCTACGAGCCGACTTCTCTTAGTTCGTTTGTGAAAACTGTTTTACAAGCCATCTCAGGCTGCAGCAATCCCAACTCTTTTGGCTTTTTGTGCCAATTGGCTTACAAGCAATCCCAGGCACCTACGAGCCGATTTCTCCTGGCTCTTTTGTGGCAACTGTCTTACAAGCAAACTCAGGCTGCTACAAGCCGAATTCTCTTGGCGCTTTTGTGAAAACTGCCTTACAAGTAATGTCAGACTGATACAAAACGACATCTCCGGTCTCTTTTGTGAAAACTGCAGTACAAGCAATCTCAGGCAGCAGCAATCCCAATTCTCCTGGCTTTTTGTGCCAATTGCCTTACAAGCAATCCCAGGCGGCCACGAGCCGATTTCTCCTGGCTCTTTTGTGGCAACTGCCTTACAAGCAATCTTAGGCTGCTACAAGCCGAATTCTCCTGGCTCACTTGAGACAACTGCTTTACAAGCAATATCAGGATGCTACGAGCCGGCTTCTCATGGCTCTTTTGTGAAAACTGCCTTACAAGCAATCTCAGGCTGCTACAAACCCACATCTCCTGTCTCTTTTGTGAAAACTGCCTTACAAGCAATCTCAGCCTGTAACAAGATGAATACGCCTGTCTCTTTTGTGAAACTGCCTTGCAAGCAATCTCAGGCCGCTACAAATCGACATCTACTGTCTCTTTTTTGCGAACTGTCTTACAAGCAATATCAGGCTGCCGCTAGGCCAATTACCTTTTATGCCAATTGCTTTAAAAAGCAATCCCAGGCGGCTACGTGACGATTTCTCATGGCTGTTTTGTGGTAACTGCCTTACAATCCATCCCAGGCTGATACATGCCGAATTCACCTAGTTCTATTGTGACAACTGCCTTACAAGCAATCTCAGGCTGCAGCAATCCCAATTCCCCTAGCATTTTGTGCCAATTGCCTTACAAGCAATCCCAGGCGATTTCGCCTGGCTCATTTGTGGGAACTGCCTTGCAAGCAATCTCAGGCTGCTGCAAGCCGAATTCTCCTGGCTCTTTTGTGCAAATTGCCTTACAATCAATCCCAGGCGTCTACGAGCCGACTTCTCTTGTCTCTTTTGTAAAAACTGCCTAAAAAGCAATCTCAGATTGCTAGAAAACGACATCTCCTGTCTCTTTTTATAAAAACTGCCTTAGAAGCAATCTCAGCCTGCTACAAGCCGAATACGCCTGGCAATTTTGTGAAACTGCCTTTCAAGCAAAGTCAGGCCGCTACAAATCGACATATACTGGCAATTTTGTGACAACTGCCTTAGAAGAAATCTCAGGCTGACGCTAGTCCAATTCTCCTGATTTTTGTGCTAATTGCCTTACAACCAATCCCAGGCTGTTACGAACCGATTTCTCCTGGCTCATTTGTGGCATCTGCCTTACAAGCATTCTCAGGCTGCAGCAATATGAATTCTCCTGGCTTTTTTTACGAATTGCCTTACAAGCAATCCCAGGCGGGCACGAGCCGATTTCTCCTGGCGCTTTTGTGGCAACTACCTTACAAGAAATCTCAGGCTGCTATAAGCCGAATTCTCCTGGTGCTTTTATGACAACTGCCTTACAATCAATGTCAGGCTGCTACGAGCCGACTTCTCTTGGCTCTTTTGTGAAAACTGCTTTGCAAGTAATCTCCGGCTGCTACAAGACGAATTCTCCTGGCGCTTTTGTGACAACTGCCTTACAAGCAATGTCAGGCTACTACAAGCCGACTTCTCTTGGCTCTTTTGTGAAAACTGCCTTCCAAGTAATATCAAGCCGCTACAAATCGAGATCTCCTGTCTCTTTTGTGACAACTGCATTACAAGCAATCTCAGGCTGCCGCCAGGACAGTTCTCCTGACTTTGTGTACCAATTGCCTTACAAGCAATCTCAGGCTGCTGTAAGCCGAATTCTCCGGGCTCTCTTGTGCAAATTGCCTTACAAGCAATCCCAGGAGTTTACGACCCGACTTCTCTTGTCTCTTTTGTGAAAACTGCTTTACAAGTAATCTCAGGCGAATTATCCTGGCGCTTTTATGACAACTGCCTTACAAGCAATGTCAGGCTGCTACGAGCCGACTTCTCTTGGCTCTTTTGTGAAAACTGCCTTACAAGTAATATCAGGCCGCTACAAATATACATCTCCTGTCTCTTTTGTGACAACTGCCTTACAAGCAATCTCAGCCTGCTACAAGATGAATACGCCTGGCTCATTTGTGAAACTGCCTTGCAAGCAATCTCAGGCCGATACAAATCCACATATACTGCCTGTTTTGTGACAACTGCCTTACAAGCAATCTCAAGCTCTCGCTAGTACAATTCTCCTGACTTTTTCTGCCAATTGACTTACAAGCAATCCCAGCCTGCTACGAACCGATTTATCCTGGCTCATTTGTGGCATCTGCCTTACAAGCATCCTCAGGCTGCAGCAATATGAATTCTCCTGGCTTTTAGTGCGAATTGCCTTACAAGCAATCCCAGGCGGCTACGAGTGGATTTCTCTTGGCTCTTTTGTGAAAACTGCCTTACAAGCAATCTCAGGCTGCAGCCAGGACAGTTCTCCTGACGTTTTGTGCAAATTGCCTTAAAAGCAATCCCAGGCGGCTACGTGCCGATTTCTCCTGGCTCTTTTGTTGTAACTGCCTTACAGGCAATCTCAGGCTGCTACAAGCCTAATTCTCCTGGTTCTATTGTGACAACTGCCTTAAAAGCAATCTCAGGCTGCAGCAATCCCAATGGACAGTTCAATAAATCTCATGCTGCTACAAGCCGAATTCTTCTGGCGCTTTTGTGACAACTGCCTTACAAGCAATGTCAGGCCGCTACAAATCAATATATCCTGGCTCATTTGTGAAAACTGCCTTACAAGCAATCTCAGGCTGCTGCAATCCGAATTCTCCAGGCTCTTTTGTGCAAATTGCCTTACAAGCAATCCCAGGCGTCTACGAACCGACTTCTCTTGTCTCTTTTGTGAAATCTGCCTTAAAAGCAATCTCAGGCTGCTAAAAACGACATCTCCTGTCTCTTTTTTTAAAACTGCCTTACAAGCAATCTCAGCCTGCTACAAGCCGAATACGCATGGCTCTTTTCTGAAACTGCCTTACAAGAATCTCAGGCCGCTACAAATCGACATATGCTGGCTCTTTTGTTACACCTGCCTTACAAGCAATCTCAGGCCGCTACAAGCCGAATACGCCTGGCACTTTTGTGAAATTGCCTTGCAAGAAATATCAGGCTGCTACAAATCGTCATCTCCTTCTCTTTTGTGACAACTGCCTTATCCATAATTACAAAAGTTTTTTCAACACATTGATTAGAGTCGAGTCGAAATTCAACGGTATGGGGACATGTGTTAGCTCATTTGCTGAAATTGTCATGCGGCCCTAAACTGGGAAATCAGTCATATTTCACTTGTTTGTAACTTTTTTCCAGTAGAAGAAATATATTCAAAATAGGTATCAAATTGTGTGCAATTATTTGATTTGTCTATGTATACAGGGATTTTTCATTTGCTCGGTATGTCGTCTGACAATTTACACCGTCCGAATTCCAGTGTGCAAAATAAAACTGCATTTATAATTTTTCCTTTTTATCGAATCCACAAAATATTGGTGTCCAAATGTCGAAAATTTCTTGCCTTATCCATAATTACAAAAGTTTTTTCGACACATTGAATAGAGTCTTGGCGAAATTCAACGCTATGGGGACTAGTGTTTGCTCAATTGCGTCAATTTTCATGCGGACCTAAACGGGGAAATCAGTCTTAATTCACTTGTTTATAACTTTTTTCCGGTGAAAGAAATATTTTCACAATGGGTATCAAATTGTGTGCAATTATTTGATTTGTCTATATTTACAGGGATTTTTCATTTTCTCAGATAGTAAAAAGTACAGCTTTCACCATGTGCGCGTTATGTCGTCTGACAATTTACAGCGTCCTAATTCCAGTGTATACTATAAGACTGCATTTCTAATTTTTCCTTTTTATCGAATCCACAAAATTATTGTGTCCAATTGTCGGGAATTTCTTACCTTATCCATAATTACAAAATTTTTTTCGACATTTTGAATAGAGTCGAGGCGAAATTGAACGGTATGGGGACTTGTGCTAGCTCATTTGCGGAAATTGTCATGCGGCCCTAAACTGGGAAATCAGTCATATTTCACTTGTTTATAACTTTTTTCCAGTAAAAGAAATATTTTAAAAATGGGGATCAAATTGTGTGCAATTTTTTGATTTGTCTATGTTTACGAGGATTTTTCATTTGCTCAGATAGTAAAAAGTACAGCTTTCACCATGTGCGCGGTATGTCGTCTGACAATTTTCATCGTCCGAATTCCATGTGCACTATAAGACTGCATTTCTAATTTTTCCTTTTCATAGAATCCACAAAATATTGCTGTCCAATTGTCGGGAATTTCTTACATTATCCATAATTACAAAAGTTTTTTCGACAGCTTGAATAGAGTCGAGTCGAAATTCAACGGTATGGCGACTTGTGTTACCTCATTGGCGGAAATTGTCACGCGGCCCTAAACTGGGAAATCAGTCATATTTCACTTGTTTATAACGTTTTTCCAGTAAATTAAATATTTTCAAAATGGTTATCAAATTGTGTGAAATTATTTGATTTGACTATGTTTACAGGGATTTTTTATTTGGTCAGATAGTAACAAGTACAACTTTCAGCATGTGCGCGGTATGTCGTCTGACAATTTACAGCGTCCGAATTCCAGTGTGCAAAATAAAACTGCATTTCTAATTTTTCTTTTTTATCGAATCCACAAAATATTGGTGTCCAATAGTCGCAAATTTCTTACCTTATCCATAATTACAAAAGTTTTTCGACACTTTGAATAGAGTCGAGGCGAAATTCAACGGTATAGGGACTAGTGTTAGCTCATTTTCGGAAATTGTCATGCGGCCCTAAACTGGGAAATCAGTCATATTTCACTTGTTTATAACTTTTTTCCAGTCAAAGAAATATTTTCAAAATGGGTATCAAATTTTGTGCAATTATTTGGTTGTCCTATGTTTACAGGGATTTTTCATTTGGTCAGATAGTAAATAGTACAGCTTTCACCATGTGCGCGGTATGTCGTCTGACAATTTACAGCGTCCGAATTCCAGTGTGCACAATATGACTGCATTTCTAATTTTTCCTTTTTATCGAACCCACAAAATATTGGTGTCCAATTGTCGGGAATTTCTTACCTTATCCATAATTACAAAAGTTTTTTCGACATCTTGAATAGAGTCGAGGCGAAATTCAACGGTATGGGGACTAGTGTTAGCTCATTTGCGGCCCTAAACTGGGAAATCAGTCATATTTCACTTGATTATAAATTTTTTCCAGTAAAAGTAATCTTTTCAAAATGGGTATCAAATTGTGTGCAATTATTTGATTTTTCTATGTTTACAGGGATTTTTCATTTGCTCAGATAGTAAAAAGTACAGCTTTCACCATGTGTGTGGTATGTCGTCTTACAATTTACAGCTTCCGAATTGCAGTGTTTACTATAAGACTGCATTTTTAATTTTTCCTTTTCATAGATTCCACAAAATATTGCTCTCCAATTGTCGGGAATATCTTACCTCATCCATAATTACAAAAGTTTTTTCGACACCTTGATTAGAGTCGTGTCGAAATTCAACGGTATGGGGACTTGTGTTAGCTCATTTTCGGAAATTGTCATGCGGCCCTAAACTTGGAAATATGTCATATTTCACTTGTTTATAACTTTTTTCCAGTAAAAGATATATTTTCAAAATGGGTATGAAATTGAGTGCAATTATCTGACTTGTCTATGTATACAGGGATTTTTCATTTGCTCAGATAGTAAAAAGGACAGCTTTCACCATGTGCGCGGTTTGTCGTCTGACAATTTACAGCGTCCGAATTCCAGTGTGCCCAATAAGAATGCATGTCTAATTTTTCCTTTTTATAGAATCCACAAAATATTGATGTACAATTGTCGGGAATTTCTTACCTTATCCATAATTACAAAAGTTTTTTTCGAAATCTTGAATAGAGTCGAGGCGAAATTCAACGGTATGGGGATTAGTGTTAGCTCATTTGCGGAAATTGTCACGCGGCCCTAAACTGGGAAATCAGTCATATTTCACTCTTTTATAACGTTTTTCCAGTAAAAGAAATATTTTCAAAATGGGTATCAAAT
The DNA here is from genome assembly GCA_964036315.1 of Acanthosepion esculentum. Lineage (NCBI taxonomy): Eukaryota > Metazoa > Mollusca > Cephalopoda > Sepiida > Sepiidae > Acanthosepion > Acanthosepion esculentum. The sequence goes on along the minus strand of CAXIWW010000817.1, from coordinate 10,196,289 downwards.
TGTTTGCAATTATTTGGTTGGTCTATGTATACATGGATTTTTCATTTTCTCAGATAGTAAAAAGTACAGATTTCACCATGTGCGCCGTATGTCGTCTGACAATTTACAGCGTCCGAATTCCAGTGTGCACAATAAGACTGCATTTCTAATTTTCACAATACCGCCCACCTGGTGAAAGCTGTACTTTTTACTATCTGACCAAATGAAAAATCCCTGTAAACATAGACCAACCAAATAATTGCACACAATTTGATACCCATTTTGAAAATATTTCTTTTACTGGAAAAAAGTTATAAAGAAGTGAAATATGACTGATTTCTAATTTAGGGCCGCATGAAAATTTCCGCAAATGAGCTAACACAAGTCGCCATTCCGTTGAATTTCGCGTCGACTCTATTCAAGCTGTCGAAAAAACTTTTGTAATTATGGATAAGGCAAGAAATTCCCGACAATTGGACACCAATATTTTGTGGATTCGATAAAAAGGAAAAATTAGAAATGCAGTCTTATTGTGCACACTGGAATTCGGACGCTGTAAATTGTCAGACGACATACCGCGCACTTGGTGAAAGCTGTACTTTTTATTCGCTGACCAAATGAAAAATCCCTGTAAACATAGACAAATCAAATAATTGCACACAATTTGATACCCATTTTGAAAATATTTCTTTTACTTGAAAAAAGTTATAAACAAGTGAAATATGACTGATTTCCCAGTTTAGGGCTGCAATTAAAATTTCCGCAAATGAGCTAACACAAGTCCCCATACCGTTGAATTTGGACTCGACTCTAATCAAGGTGTCGAAAAAACTTTAGTAATTATGGATAAGGCAAAAAATTCTCGACAATTGGACAGCAATATTTTGTGGATTCTATAAAAAAGCAAAATTAGAAAGGCAGTCTTATTGTGCAGACTGGAATTCGGACGCTGTAAATTGTCAGACGACATTACCGCGCACATGGTCAAAGCTGTACTTTTTACTATCTGACCAAATGAAAAATCCCTCTATTCATAGACCAAAGACATAATTGCACACAATTTGATACACATTTTGAAAATATTTCTTTTACTGGAAAAAAGTTATAAACAAGTGAAATATGACTGATTACCTAGTTTAGGTCCGCATGACAATTTCCGCAAATGAGCTAACACTAGTCCCCATACCGTTGAATTTCGACTCGACTCTAATCAAGGTGTCGAAAAAACTTTAGTAATTATGGATAAGGCAAGAGATTCCCGACAATTGGACAGCAATATTTTGTGGATTCTATAAAAAAGCAAAATTAGAAAGGCAGTCTTATTGTGCGGACTGGAATTCGGACGCTGTAAATTGTCAGACGACATACCGCGCACCTGGTGAAAGCTGTACTTTTTACTATCTGACCAAATGAAAAATCCCTTACAAGCAATATCAGGCTGCTACAAAACGGCATTTCCTGGCTCTTTTGTGAAACCTGCCTTACAAGCAATCTCAGGCTGATACAAGCCCACACCTGCTGGCTCTTCTGTGAAAACTGCGCTACTATCTGACCAAATGAAAAATCCCTTACAAGCAATCTCAGGCTGCTACAAAACGGCATTTCCTGACTGTTTTGTGACAACTACCTTACAATCAATCTCAGGCTGCAGCAAGCTAATTCTCCTGGCTTTTTGTGCCATTTGCCTTACAAGCAATCCCACGCAGCTACGAGCCCATTTCTCCTGGCTTGTTGTGACAACTGCCTTACAACGAATCTCAGGCTGCAGCAAGCCCAATTCTCCTGGCTCATTTTTTGAAAACAGCCTTACAAGCAATCTCAGGCTGCTACAATCCGAATACGCCTGGCTCTTTTGTGACACCTGCCTTACAAGCAATCTCAGGCTGCTACGAGCCCATTTCTCCTGGCTTTTTGTGGAAAGTGCCTTACACGCAATCTTAGGATTTTACGAGCCGGTTCTCCTGGGAGATTTGTGAAAATTGCCTTACAAGCAATCTCATTCTTCTACAAGCCTACACCTGCTGGCACTTTTAGGACAACTGCATTACAAGCAATCTCAGGCTGCAGCAAGCCCAATGTTCCTGGCTTTTTTGCCAATTGCCTTACAAAATAATCCCAGTCTGCTACGAGCCGATTTCTCAAGCCTCTTTTGTGGCGACTACCTTACAAGCAATCTCAGGCTGCTACAAGACGAATTCAACTGGCTCTTTTGTGACAACTCCCTTACAAGCAATGTCAGGCTGCTATGATCCGATTTCTCTTAAGACTTTTGTGAAAACTGCCTTACATGAAATCTCAGGCTACTACAAGCCGAATACGCCTTGCTCTTTTGAGGAAACTGCCTTACAAGCAGTCTCAGGCTGCTACAAAACGACATATCCTGGCTCTTTTGTGAAAACTGCCTTACAAAAATCTCAGACTAATACAAGCCTACACCTGCTGGCTCTTCTGTGAAAACTGCCTTACAAGCAATCTCAGGATGCTATGGGCCGACTTCATCGGGCAATTTGTGAAAACTGTCTTACAAAGGATCTCAGGTTGCTACAAGCCGATTTCTCCTGCCTCTATTCTGCCAACTGCCTTCCAAGCAATCTCAGGTTTCTACGAGCCTGGTTCTTCTATGACAACTGCCTTACAAGCAATCTCAGGCTGGATCCAGCCATATTCTCCTGACTTTTTGTGCCAATTGCATTAAAAGTAATCCCAGGCGGCCACGTGCCGATTTCTCCTGGCTCTTTTGTGGTATCTGCCTTACAAGCAATCTCAGGCTGCCGCTAGTCCAATTCTCCTGACTTTTTGTGCCAATTGCCTTACAAGCAATCCCAGGCTGCTACGAAGCATTTCTCCAGGCTCATTTTTGGCATCTGTCTTACAAGCATTCTCAGTCTGCAGCAATATGAATTCTCCTGGCTTTTTTGTGCGAATTGCCTTACAAGCACTCCAAGGCGGCTAAAGCCGATTTCTCCTGGCCCTTTTGTGGCAACTGCCTTACAAGAAATCTCAGGCTGCTACAAGCCGAATTCTCCTGGCGCTTTTGTGACAACTGCCTTACAAGCAATGTCAGGCTGATACGAGCCGACTTCTCTTGGCTCTTTTGTGAAAACTGCCTTACAAGCAATCTCAGGCTGCTGCCGGGACAGTTCTCCTGATTTTTTGTGCCAATTGCCTTAAAAGCAATCCCAGGCGGCTACGTGCCGATTTCTCCTGGTTCTTTTGTGGTAACTGTCTTACAAGCAATCTCAGGCTGCTACAAGACGAATTCTCCTGTCTCTATTGTGACAACTGCCTTACAAGCAATCTCAGGCTGCCGCTAGTCCAATTCTCCTGACTTTTTGTTATAATTGTCTTACAAGCATTCCCAGGCTGCTACGAACCGATTTCCCCTGGCTCATTTCTGGCATCTACCTTACAAGCATTCTCAGGCTGCAGCAATATGAATTCTCCTGGCTTTTTGTGCGAATTACCTTACAAGCAATCCCAGGCGTCTACGAACCGAATTCTCCTGGCTCTTTTGTGGGAACTGCCTTGCAAGCAATCTCAGGCTGCTACAAGCCGAACTCTCCTGGCTCTATTGTGATAACGGCCTTACAAGCAATCTCAGGCTGCAGCAAACCCAATTCTCCTGGCTCATTTGTGGCAACTGCCTTACAAGCAATCTCACGCTGCTACAAAACGACATCTACAGTCTTTTTTTAAAAAACTGCCTTACAAGAAATCTCAGCCTGCTACAAGCCGAATACGCCTGGCTCTTTTGTGAAAGTCCCACGCAGACGACCCCCACCCAGGAGACAGTCCCAGAAAGTCCCACGCAGAAGATCCCCCACCCAGGAGACAGTCCAAGAAAGTCCCACGCAGATGACCCCCACTACCAGAAAGATACACGCAGACGGCCCCCAGTCCCAGAAAGTCCCAAGCAGACGACCCCCAGTCCCAGAAGGTCCCATGCAGACGACCCCCAGTCCCAGAAAGTCCCACGCAGACGACCCCCCACCCAGGAGACAGTCCATGAAAGTCCCATGCAGACGACCCCCACTCCAAAAAAGTCCCAAGAAGACGACCCCCAGTCCCAGAAAGTCTCACGCAGACGACCCACAGTCTCAGAAAGTCCCAGGCAGACAACCCCCCAACCAGGAGACAGTCCCAGAAAGTCCCACGCAGACGTCCCACATTCCCAGAAAGTCGCACGCAGACGACCCCATACCCAGGAGACAGTCCCAGAAAGTCTCACGCAGACGAACCCCAGTCTCAGAAAGTCCCAGGCAGACAACCCCCCACCTAGGAGACAGTCCCAGAAAGTCCCACGCAGACGACTCCCACTCCCAGAAAGTCACACGCAAACGACCCCCTAGTCCCAGAAAGTCCCACACAGACGACCCCCAGAGAGAAGACAGTCCCAGAAAGTCCCACGAAGACGAACCCCAGTCCCAGCAAGTCCCACGCAGACGAACCCCCAACATGGAGACAGTCCCAGAAAGTCCCACGCAGACAATCCCCAGTCCCAGAAGGTCCCACGCAGACGACACCCAGTCCCAGAAAGTCCCACGCAGAGGACCCCCAGTCCCAGAAAAACCCACGGAGACGATCCCCACCCAGGAGACTGTCCCAGAAAGTCCCAGGCAGACGAACCCCACCCAGGAGACAGTCCCAGAAAGTCCCACGAAGACGACCCCCACTACCAGAAAGTCCCACGCAGACAGCCCCCAGTCCAAGAATGTCCCACTCAGACGACCCCCAGTCCCAGAAAGTCCCACGCAGACAACACCTACCTAGGAGACAGTCCCAGAAAGTCCCACGCAAACGACCCAGAGTTCCAGAAAGTCCCACGCAGACGACCCCCAACCCAGGAGACAGTCCAAGAAAGACCCACGCAGACGACCCCCAGACCCAGAAAGTCCAACGCAGAAGACGACCAGTCCCAGAAAGTCACACGCAGACGACCTCCAGTACCAGAAGGTCCCACGCAGACGACCCACAGTCCCAGAAAGTCCCACGCAGACGACACCCTACCAAGGAGACAGTCCCAGAAATTCCCACGCAGACGAACCCCACTCCCAGAAAAACTCACGCAGACGATCCCCACCCAGGATACAGTACCAGAAAGTCCCACGCAGACGAACCGCCACCCAGGAGACAGTCCCAGAAAGTCCCACGCAGACGACACCCAGTCCAAGAAAGTCCCACGCAGACGACCACCCACCCAGGAGACAGTCCCAGAAAGTCCCACGCAGACGACCACCACTCCCAAAAAGTCCCACGCAGAGGGCCCCAGTCCCAGAGAGTCCCACGCAGACGACCACCCACCAAGGAGACAGACACAGATATCCCACGCAGATGACCCCCACCCAGGAGACAGTCCTGAAAGTCCCACGCAGACGACCCCCCACGCTGGAGACAGTCCAAGAAAGTCCCACGCAGACGACCCCCACTACCAGAAAGTCCCACGTAGACAGCCCCCAATACAAGAATGTCCCACGCAGACGACCCCCAGTCACAGAAAGTCCCACGCAGACAACCTCCCACCCAGGAGACAGTCCCAGAAATTCCCACGCAGACGACCCCCACTCCCAGAAAAACCCACGGAGACGATCCCCACCCAGCAGACAGTCCCAGAAAGTCCCACGCAGAAGACCCCCACTCCCAAAAGGTCCCACGCAGACGGCCCCCAGTCCCAGAGAGTCCCAAACAGACGAACCCCAGTCCCAGAAAGTCAGACGCAGACGACCCCCACCCAAAAGACAGTCCCAGAAAGACCCACGCAGACCACCCCTATTCCCAGAAAGTCCCACGCAGACGAGCCCCATTCCCAGAAAGTCCCACGCAGACGACCCCACACCCAGGAGCCAGACCCAGAAAGTCCCAAAAAGACGACCCCCCACCCAGGAGAAAGTCCAAGAAAGTCCCACGCAGACGACCCCCAGTCCAAGAAAGTCCCACGCAGACGACCCCTAGTCCCACACAATCCCACGCAGACGACACCGCACCTAGGAGACTGTCCCAGAAAGACCCACGCAGACGACCCACAGTCCCAGAAAGTCCCACGCAGACGAGTCCCCACCCAGGAAAGAGTCCCAGAAAGCCCCACGCAGATGACCCCCCACCCAGAACAGAGTCCCAGAAAGACCCACAAGACGACCGCCAGTCCCAGAAAGTACCACGCAGACGACCCCCAGTCCCACAAAGTCCCACGCAGACGACACCGCACCCAGAAGACTGTCCCAGAAAGACCCACGCAGACGAGCCCCAGTCCAAGAAAGTCCCACGCAGACGACCCCCAGACAGGAGAGTGTACCAGCAAGTCCCACAAGACGACCCCCAGTCCCAGAAAGTACCACGCAGACGACCCCCAGTCCCACAAAGTCCCACGCAGACGACACCGCACCCAGGAGACTGTCCCAGAAAGACCCACGCAGACGACCCCCAGTCCCAGAAAATCCCACGCAGACGAACACCCACCCAGGAGACAGTCCCTGAAAGTCCAACGCAGACGACCCCCTACACAGGAGACAGTCCCAGAAAGTCTCACGCAGACGACCCCCAGTCACAGAACGTCCCACGCAGACGACCCCCACCCAGGAAACAGTCCTAGAAAGTCCCACGCAGACGACAGCCAGTCCCTGAAAATCCCACGCAGACGAACCCCCACCCAGGAGACAGTCCCAGAAAGACCCACGCAGACGAAACCCAGTCCCAGAAAGTCCCACGCAGAAGACTCCCCACCCAGGAGACAGTCCCAGAAAGTCCCACGAAGACGACCCCCCACCCAGGAGAGAGTCAGGGAAAGAACCACGCAGACGACACAGAGTCACAGAAAGTCCCATGCAGACGACCCCCCACCCAGGAAACAGTCCCAGAAAGCCCCACGCAGATGACACCCACCCAGGTGAGAGTCCCAGAAAGACCCACAAGACGACCCCCAGTCCCAGAAAGTACCACGCAGACGACCCACAGGCCCAGAAAGTCCCATGCAGACGACACCCCATCCAGGAGACAGTCCTAGATTTACCACGAAGACGACCTACAACCCAGGAGACAGTCCCAGAAAGTCCCACGCAGACGAGCCCCAGTCCAAGAAAGTCCCACGCAGACCACCCCCAGACAGGAGAGTGTCCCAGCAAGTCCCACGCAGACGACACCCAGTCCCAGAAAATCCCACGCAGACGAACACCCACCCAGGAGACAGTCCCAGAAAGTCACACGCAGACGACCCCCCACACAGGAGACAGTCCCAGAAAGTCCCACGCAGACGAACCCCCACCAAGTAGACAGTCCCAGAAAGACCCACGCAGACGACACCCAGTCCCAGAAAGTCCCACGCAGACGACTCCCCACCCAGGAGACAGTCCCAGAAAGTCCCACGAAGACGACCCCCCACCCAGGAGAGAGTCCAAGAAAGACCCACGCAGACATAACCGAGTCACAGAAAGTCCCATGCAGAAGACCCCCCACCCAGGAGATAGTCCCAGATATCCCACGCAGAGGACCACCCACCCAGGAAGCAGTCCCACGCAGACGACACCCAGTCCAAGAAAGTCCCGCGCAGACGACCACCAGACAGGAGACAGTCCCAGCAAGTCCCACGCAGACGACATCCAGTCACAGAAAGTCCCACGCAGAAGAACACACACCCAGGAGACAGTCCCAGAAAGTCCCACGCAGACGAGCCCCCAACCAGGAGACAGTCCCAGAAAGTCCCATGCAGACGACCCCCAGTCCCAGAAAGTCCCACGCAGACGACCCCCAGTCCCAGAAAGTCCCACGCAGACGACACCCTACCAAGGAGACAGTCCCAGAAATTCCCACGCAGACGACCCCCACTCCCAGAAAAACCCACGCAGACGATCCCCACCCAGCAGACAGTCCCAGAAAGTCCCACGCAGACGACCCCCACTCCCAAAAGGTCCCACGCAGACGGCCCCCAGTCCAAGAGAGTCCCAAACAGACGGACCCCAGTCCCAGAAAGTCACACGCAGACGACAACCACCCAAAAGACAGTCCCAGAAAGACCCAAGCAGACGACACCCATTCCCAGAAAGTCCCACGCAGACGACACCACACCCAGGAGCCAGACACAGAAAGTCCCAAAAAGACGACCCCACACCCAGGAGAAAGTCCCAGAAAGTCCCACGCAGACGACCCCCAGTCCAAGAAAGTCCCACGCAGACGACCCCCAGTCCCACACAATCCCACGCAGACGACACCGCACCTAGGAGACTGTCCCAGAAAGACCCACGCAGACGACCCACAGTCCCAGAAAGTCCCACGCAGACGAGTCCCCACCCAGGAAAGAGTCCCAGAAAGCCCCACGCAGATGACCCCCCACCCTGGACAGAGTCCCAGAAAGACCCACAAGACGACCCCCAGTCCCAGAAAGTACCACGCAGACGACCCCCAATCCCACAAAGTCCCACGCAGACGACACCGCACCCAGAAGACTGTCCCAGAAAGTCCCACGCAGACGACCCCCCAAACAGGAGACCGTCCCAGAAAGTCCCACGCAGACAACCCCCAGTCCCAGCAAGTCCCACGCAGACGATAGGAGACAGTCCCAGAAAGTCTCACGGAGACTATCCCCAGTCCCAATAAGTCCCACGCAGATGACCTCCAGTCCCAGAAAGTCCCACGCAGACGACCCCAAGTCCCAGAAAGTCCCACGCAGACGATCCCCCACCCAGGAGACATTCCCAGAAAGACCCACGCAGACGAGCCATAGTCCAATAATGTCCCACGCAGACGACCCCCAGTCAGAGCAAGTCCCACGTAGACGACCCCCCACCCAGGAGAGAGACCCAGAAAGTCCCACGTAGACTACCCCCAGTCCCAGAAAGTCCCACACAATCGACCCCCAGTCCCAGAAAGTCCCACGCAGACGCCCCCAGTCCCAGAAAGTCCCACGCAGACGACAACCCATCAAGGAGACAGTCCCAGAAAGTCCCACGCAGACGAACCCCCACCCAGGAGACAGTCCCAGAAAGACCCACGCAGACGACCCCCAGTCCCAGAAAGTCCCACGCAGACGACCCCCGACCCAGGAGAGAGTCCCAGAAAGACCCACGCAGACGGCCCCCAGTCCCAGAAAGTCCCACGCAGACGAAACCCCACCCAGGAGACAGTCCCAGAAAGACCCACGCAGAAGACCCCCAGGCCCAGAAAGTCACATGCAGAGGACACCCCACCCAGGAGACAGTCCTAGATTTACCACGTAGACGACATCCCACCCAGGTGACAGTCCCAGAAAGTACCACGCAGACGAGCCCCAGTCCAAGAAATTCCCACGCAGACGACCCCCAGACAGGAGAGTGTCCCAACAAGTCCCACGCAGACGACCCCCAGTCCCAGAAAATCCCACGAAGACGAACACCCACCCAGGAGACAGTCCCAGAAAGTCCCACGCAGAGTACCCCCCACACAGGAGACAGTCCCAGAAATTCCCACGCAGACGACCCCCCACCCAGGAGACAGTCCCAGAAAGTCCCACGCAGACGACCCCCAGTCACAGAACGTCCCACGCAGACAACCCCCACCCAGGAAACAGTCCCAGAAAGTCCGACGCAGACGTCACCCAGTCCCTAAAAGTCCCAGGCAGACGAAACCCCTCCCAGGAGACAGTCCCAGAAAGACCCACGCAGACGACACCCCACCCAGGAGACAGTCCCAGAAAGTCCCACGCACACGACCCCCAGTCACAGAACGTCCCACGCAGACGAACCCCCACCAAGGAGACACTCCCAGAAAGTCCCTCGCAGACGACCCCCAGTCCCAGAAAGACCCACGCAGATGACCCCCCCTCCCGGGAGAGAGTCCCAGAAAGACCCACGCAGACGAACCCCAGTCCCAGAAAGTCCCACGCAGACGACCCCCCACCCAGGAGACAGTCCCAGAAAGTCCCACGCAGACGACGCCCAGTCCCAGAAAGTCCCACGCAGACGACCCCCAGTCCCACCATGTCCCAAACAAACGACCCCCACCCAGGAGACCGTCCCAGAAAGTCCCACGCAGACGACCCCCAGTCCCAGCAAGTCCCACGCAGACGATAGGAGACAGTACCCAAAAGTCTCACGGAGACTATCCCCAGTCCCAGAAAGTCCGACGCAGATGACCCCCAGTCCCAGAAAGTCCCACACAGACGACCCCTAGTCCCAGAATGTCCCACGCAGACGACCCCCAGTCACAGCAAGTCCCATGTAGACGACCCCCCCCAGCCAGGAGAGAGACCCAGAAAGTCATACGCAGACTACCCCCAGTCCCAGAAAGTCCCACGCAATCGACCCCCAGTCCCAGAAAGTCCCACGCAGACGCCCCCAGTCCCAGAAAGTCCCACGCAGACACCTCATCAAGGAGACAGTCCCAGAAAGTCCCACGCAAACGAATCCCTACCCAGGAGACAGTCCCAGAAAGACCCACGCAGACGACCCCCAGTCCCAGAAATTAAAACGCAGACGACCCCTGACCCAGGAGAGAGTCCCAGAAAGACCCACGCAGACGGCCCCCAGTCCCAGAAAGTCCCACGCAGACGACCCACAGTCCCAGAAAGTCCCACGCAGACGACGCCCCACCGAGGAGACAGTCACAGAAACTCATACGCAGACGACCCCCAGTCCCAGAAAGTCCCATGCAGACGACCCCGCACCCAGGAAACAGTCCCAGAAATTCCCACGCAGACGACCCCCAGTCCCAGAAAGTCCCAGAAAGTCCCACGCAGACGAGCCCCAGTCCCAGAAAGTCCCACGCAGACGACCCTCCACCCAGGAGACAGTCCCAGAAAGTCACAAAAAGACGACCCTCCACCCAGGAGACAGTCCCAGAAAGTCCCAAAAAGACGACACCCCACCCAGGAGACAGTCCCAGAAAGTCCCACGCGGACGACCCCCAATCCCAGAAAGTCCCACGCAGACGACCCCCCAGTCCCACAAAGTCCTACGCAGACGACACCCCCACCCAGGAGACAGTCCCAGAAAGTCTCACGCAGACGACCCCCCACCCAGGAGACAGTCCCAGAAAGTCCCACGCAGATGACCCCCAGTCCCAGAAAGTCCCACGCAGACGACCCCCAGTACCACAAAATCCCACGCAGACGAAACTGCACCCAGGAGACTGTCCAAGAAAGACACACGCAGACGACATCCAGTCACAGAAAGTCCCACGCAGACGAGTCCGCACCAAGGAAAGAGTCCCAGAAAGCCCCACGCAGATGACCCGCCAAACAGGAGACCGTCCCAGAAAGTCCCACGCAGACGACCCCCAGTCCCAGCAAGTCCCACGCAGACGATAGGAGACAGTCCCAGAAAGTCTCACGGAGACTATCCCCAGTCCCAGAAAGTCCCACGCAGATGACCTCCAGTCCCAGAAAGTCCCACGCAGACGACCCCAAGTCCCAGAAAGTCCCACGCAGACGATCCCCCACCCAGGAGACAGTCCCAGAAAGACCCACGCAGACGAACCCCCACGCAAAAGACAGTCCCAGAAAGAATCACGTAGACGATCCCCCACACAGGAGAGAGACCCAGAAAGTCCCACGTAGACTACCCCCAGTCCCAGAAAGTCCCACACAATCGACCCCCAGTCCCAGAAATTCCCACGCAGACGCCCCCAGTCCCAGAAATTCCCACGCAGACGACACCCCATCAAGGAGACAGTCCCAGAAATTCCCACGCAGACGAACCCCACCCAAAAGACAGTCCCAGAAAGACCCACGCAGACGACCCCCAGTCCCAGAAAGTCCCACGCAGACGACCCCCGACCCAGGAGAGAGTCCCAGAAAGACCCACGCAGACGGCCCCCAGTCCCAGAAAGTCCCACGCAGACGACCCACAGTCCCAGAAAGTCCCACGCAGACGAACCCCCACCCAGGAGACAGTCCCAGAAAGACCCACGCAGACGTCACCCAGTCCCAGAAAGTCCCACGCAGACGACTCCCCACCCAGGAGACAGTCCCAGAAAGTCACACGAAGACGAACCCCCACCCAGGAGAGAGTCCAAGAAAGACCCACGCAGACGACACCGAGTCACAGAAAGCCCCATGCAGACGACCCCCCACACATGAGATAGTCCCAGATATCCCACGCAGACGAGCCCCCACCCAGGAAGCAGTCCCACGCAGACGACCCCCAGTCCAAGAAAGTCCCGCGCAGAAGACCCCCAGACAGGAGACAGTCCCAGCAAGACCCACGCAGACGACATCCAGTCACAGAAAGTCCCACGCAGACGAGCCCCCACCCAGGAGACAGTCCCAGAAAGTCCCACGCAGACGACCCCCCACCCAGGAGACAGTCCCAGAAATCCCACGCAGACGACCCCCAGTCCCAGAAAGTCCCACGCCGACGACCCCCAGTCCCACCATGTCACAAACAAATGACCCCCACCAAGGAGACAGTCCCAGAAAGTCCATCGCAGACGACCCCCATTCCCAGAAAGTCCCACGCAGACGAGTACCCACCCAGGAAACAGTCCCAGAAAGACCCACGCAGATGACCCCCCCACCCGGGAGAGAGTCCCAGAAAGACCCACGCAGACGACCCCCAGTCCCAGAAAGTCCCACGCAGACGACCCCCCACCCAGGAGACAGTCCCAGAAAGTCCCACGCAGACGACGCCCAGTCCCAGAAAGTCCCACGCAGACGACCCCCAGTCCCACCATGTCCCAAACAAACGACACCACCCAGGAGACAGTCCCAGAAAGTCCCACGCAGACGACACCCAGTCCCAGAAAGTCCCACGCAGACGACCCCCCAAACAGGAGACCGTCCCAGAAAGTCCCACGCAGACAACCCCCAGTCCCAGCAAGTCCCACGCAGACGATAGGAGACAGTCCCAGAAAGTCTCACGGAGACTATCCCCAGTCCCAGAAAGTCCCACGCAGATGACCTCCAGTCCCAGAAAGTCCCACGCAGACGACCCCAAGTCCCAGAAAGTCCCACGCAGACGACCCCCCACCCAGGAGACAGTCCCAGAAAGTCCCACGCAGATGACCCCCAGTCCCAGAAAGTCCCACGCAGACGACCCCCAGTACCACAAAATCCCACGCAGACGACACTGCACCCAGGAGACTGTCCAAGAAAGACACACGCAGACGACCCCAGTCCCAGAAAGTCCCACGCAGACGAGTCCCCACCAAGGAAAGAGTCCCAGAAAGCCCCACGCAGATGACCCGCCAAACAGGAGACCGTCCCAGAAAGTCCCACGCAGACGACCCCCAGTCCCAGCAAGTCCCACGCAGACGATAGGAGACAGTCCCAGAAAGTCTCACGGAGACTATCCCCAGTCCCAGAAAGTCCCACGCAGATGACCTCCAGTCCCAGAAAGTCCCACGCAGACGACCCCAAGTCCCAGAAAGTCCCACGCAGACGATCCCCCACCCAGGAGACAGTCCCAGAAAGACCCACGCAGACGAACCCCCACCCAAAAGACAGTCCCAGAAAGAATCACGTAGACGATCCCCCACACAGGAGAGAGACCCAGAAAGTCCCACGTAGACTACCCCCAGTCCCAGAAAGTCCCACACAATCGGCCCCCAGTCCCAGAAATTCCCACGCAGACGCCCCCAGTCCCAGAAATTCCCACGCAGACGACACCCCATCAAGGAGACAGTCCCAGAAATTCCCACGCAGACGAACCCCACCCAAAAGACAGTCCCAGAAAGACCCACGCAGACGACCCCCAGTCCCAGAAAGTCCCACGCAGACGACCCCCGACCCAGGAGAGAGTCCCAGAAAGACCCACGCAGACGGCCCCCAGTCCCAGAAAGTCCCACGCAGACGACCCACAGTACCAGAAAGTCCCACGCAGACGAACCCCCACCCAGGAGACAGTCCCAGAAAGACCCACGCAGACGTCACCCAGTCCCAGAAAGTCCCACGCAGACGACTCCCCACCCAGGAGACAGTCCCAGAAAGTCACACGAAGACGAACCCCCACCCAGGAGAGAGTCCAAGAAAGACCCACGCAGACGACACCGAGTCACAGAAAGCCCCATGCAGACGACCCCCCACACATGAGATAGTCCCAGATATCCCACGCAGACGAGCCCCCACCCAGGAAGCAGTCCCACGCAGACGACCCCCAGTCCAAGAAAGTCCCGCGCAGAAGACCCCCAGACAGGAGACAGTCCCAGCAAGACCCACGCAGACGACATCCAGTCACAGAAAGTCCCACGCAGAAGAACACACACCCAGGAGACAGTCCCAGAAAGTCCCACGCAGACGAGCCCCCACCCAGGAGACAGTCCCAGAAAGTCCCACGCAGACGACCCCCCACCCAGGAGACAGTCCCAGAAATCCCACGCAGACGACCCCCAGTCCCAGAATGTCCCACACAATCGACCCCCAGTCCCAGAAATTCCCACGCAGACGCCCCCAGTCCCAGAAAGTCCCACGCAGACGACCCCCCACCCAGGAGACAGTCCCAGAAATCCCACGCAGACGACCCCCAGTCCCAGAATGTCCCACGCAGACGACCCCCACCCAGGAAACAGTCCCAGAAAGTCCCACGCAGACGACGCCCAGTCCCAGAAAGTCCCACGCCGACGAACCCCAGTCCCACCATGTCCCAAACAAACGACCCCCACCCAGGAGACAGTCCCAGAAAGAATCACGTAGACGATCCCCCACACAGGAGAGAGACCCAGAAAGTCCCACGTAGACTACCCCCAGTCCCAGAAAGTCCCACACAATCGACCCCCAGTCCCAGAAATTCCCACGCAGACGCCCCCAGTCCCAGAAATTCCCACGCAGACGACACCCCATCAAGGAGACAGTCCCAGAAATTCCCACGCAGACGAACCCCACCCAAAAGACAGTCCCAGAAAGACCCACGCAGACGACCCCCAGTCCCAGAAAGTCCCACGCAGACGACCCCCGACCCAGGAGAGAGTCCCAGAAAGACCCACGCAGACGGCCCCCAGTCCCAGAAAGTCCCACGCAGACGACCCACAGTCCCAGAAAGTCCCACGCAGACGAACCCCCACCCAGGAGACAGTCCCAGAAAGACCCACGCAGACGTCACCCAGTCCCAGAAAGTCCCATGCAGACGACCCCCCACCCAGGAGACAGTCCCAGAAAGTCACACGAAGACGAACCCCCACCCAGGAGAGAGTCCAAGAAAGACCCACGCAGACGACACCGAGTCACAGAAAGCCCCATGCAGACGACCCCCCACACATGAGATAGTCCCAGATATCCCACGCAGACGAGCCCCCACCCAGGAAGCAGTCCCACGCAGACGACCCCCAGTCCAAGAAAGTCCCGCGCAGAAGACCCCCAGACAGGAGACAGTCCCAGCAAGACCCACGCAGACGACATCCAGTCACAGAAAGTCCCACGCAGAAGAACACACACCCAGGAGACAGTCCCAGAAAGTCCCACGCAGACGAGCCCCCACCCAGGAGACAGTCCCAGAAAGTCCCACGCAGACGACCCCCCACCCAGGAGACAGTCCCAGAAATCCCACGCAGACGACCCCCAGTCCCAGAAAGTCCCACGCCGACGACCCCCAGTCCCACCATGTCACAAACAAATGACCCCCACCAAGGAGACAGTCCCAGAAAGTCCATCGCAGACGACCCCCATTCCCAGAAAGTCCCACGCAGACGAGTACCCACCCAGGAAACAGTCCCAGAAAGTCCCACGCAGATGACCTCCAGTCCCAGAAAGTCCCACGCAGACGACCCCAAGTCCCAGAAAGTCCCACGCAGACGATCCCCCACCCAGGAGACAGTCCCAGAAAGACCCACGCAGACGAACCCCCACCCAAAAGACAGTCCCAGAAAGAATCACGTAGACGATCCCCCACACAGGAGAGAGACCCAGAAAGTCCCACGTAGACTACCCCCAGTCCCAGAAAGTCCCACACAATCGGCCCCCAGTCCCAGAAATTCCCACGCAGACGCCCCCAGTCCCAGAAATTCCCACGCAGACGACACCCCATCAAGGAGACAGTCCCAGAAATTCCCACGCAGACGAACCCCACCCAAAAGACAGTCCCAGAAAGACCCACGCAGACGACCCCCAGTCCCAGAAAGTCCCACGCAGACGACCCCCGACCCAGGAGAGAGTCCCAGAAAGACCCACGCAGACGGCCCCCAGTCCCAGAAAGTCCCACGCAGACGACCCACAGTACCAGAAAGTCCCACGCAGACGAACCCCCACCCAGGAGACAGTCCCAGAAAGACCCACGCAGACGTCACCCAGTCCCAGAAAGTCCCACGCAGACGACTCCCCACCCAGGAGACAGTCCCAGAAAGTCACACGAAGACGAACCCCCACCCAGGAGAGAGTCCAAGAAAGACCCACGCAGACGACACCGAGTCACAGAAAGCCCCATGCAGACGACCCCCCACACATGAGATAGTCCCAGATATCCCACGCAGACGAGCCCCCACCCAGGAAGCAGTCCCACGCAGACGACCCCCAGTCCAAGAAAGTCCCGCGCAGAAGACCCCCAGACAGGAGACAGTCCCAGCAAGACCCACGCAGACGACATCCAGTCACAGAAAGTCCCACGCAGAAGAACACACACCCAGGAGACAGTCCCAGAAAGTCCCACGCAGACGAGCCCCCACCCAGGAGACAGTCCCAGAAAGTCCCACGCAGACGACCCCCCACCCAGGAGACAGTCCCAGAAATCCCACGCAGACGACCCCCAGTCCCAGAATGTCCCACACAATCGACCCCCAGTCCCAGAAATTCCCACGCAGACGCCCCTAGTCCCAGAAAGTCCCACGCAGACGACCCCCCACCCAGGAGACAGTCCCAGAAATCCCACGCAGACGACCCCCAGTCCCAGAATGTCCCACGCAGACGACCCCCACCCAGGAAACAGTCCCAGAAAGTCCCACGCAGACGACGCCCAGTCCCAGAAAGTCCCACGCCGACGAACCCCAGTCCCACCATGTCCCAAACAAACGACCCCCACCCAGGAGACAGTCCCAGAAAGAATCACGTAGACGATCCCCCACACAGGAGAGAGACCCAGAAAGTCCCACGTAGACTACCCCCAGTCCCAGAAAGTCCCACACAATCGACCCCCAGTCCCAGAAATTCCCACGCAGACGCCCCCAGTCCCAGAAATTCCCACGCAGACGACACCCCATCAAGGAGACAGTCCCAGAAATTCCCACGCAGACGAACCCCACCCAAAAGACAGTCCCAGAAAGACCCACGCAGACGACCCCCAGTCCCAGAAAGTCCCACGCAGACGACCCCCGACCCAGGAGAGAGTCCCAGAAAGACCCACGCAGACGGCCCCCAGTCCCAGAAAGTCCCACGCAGACGACCCACAGTCCCAGAAAGTCCCACGCAGACGAACCCCCACCCAGGAGACAGTCCCAGAAAGACCCACGCAGACGTCACCCAGTCCCAGAAAGTCCCATGCAGACGACCCCCCACCCAGGAGACAGTCCCAGAAAGTCACACGAAGACGAACCCCCACCCAGGAGAGAGTCCAAGAAAGACCCACGCAGACGACACCGAGTCACAGAAAGCCCCATGCAGACGACCCCCCACACATGAGATAGTCCCAGATATCCCACGCAGACGAGCCCCCACCCAGGAAGCAGTCCCACGCAGACGACCCCCAGTCCAAGAAAGTCCCGCGCAGAAGACCCCCAGACAGGAGACAGTCCCAGCAAGACCCACGCAGACGACATCCAGTCACAGAAAGTCCCACGCAGAAGAACACACACCCAGGAGACAGTCCCAGAAAGTCCCACGCAGACGAGCCCCCACCCAGGAGACAGTCCCAGAAAGTCCCACGCAGACGACCCCCCACCCAGGAGACAGTCCCAGAAATCCCACGCAGACGACCCCCAGTCCCAGAAAGTCCCACGCCGACGACCCCCAGTCCCACCATGTCACAAACAAATGACCCCCACCAAGGAGACAGTCCCAGAAAGTCCATCGCAGACGACCCCCATTCCCAGAAAGTCCCACGCAGACGAGTACCCACCCAGGAAACAGTCCCAGAAAGTCCCACGCAGATGACCTCCAGTCCCAGAAAGTCCCACGCAGACGACCCCAAGTCCCAGAAAGTCCCACGCAGACGATCCCCCACCCAGGAGACAGTCCCAGAAAGACCCACGCAGACGAACCCCCACCCAAAAGACAGTCCCAGAAAGAATCACGTAGACGATCCCCCACACAGGAGAGAGACCCAGAAAGTCCCACGTAGACTACCCCCAGTCCCAGAAAGTCCCACACAATCGGCCCCCAGTCCCAGAAATTCCCACGCAGACGCCCCCAGTCCCAGAAATTCCCACGCAGACGACACCCCATCAAGGAGACAGTCCCAGAAATTCCCACGCAGACGAACCCCACCCAAAAGACAGTCCCAGAAAGACCCACGCAGACGACCCCCAGTCCCAGAAAGTCCCACGCAGACGACCCCCGACCCAGGAGAGAGTCCCAGAAAGACCCACGCAGACGGCCCCCAGTCCCAGAAAGTCCCACGCAGACGACCCACAGTACCAGAAAGTCCCACGCAGACGAACCCCCACCCAGGAGACAGTCCCAGAAAGACCCACGCAGACGTCACCCAGTCCCAGAAAGTCCCACGCAGACGACTCCCCACCCAGGAGACAGTCCCAGAAAGTCACACGAAGACGAACCCCCACCCAGGAGAGAGTCCAAGAAAGACCCACGCAGACGACACCGAGTCACAGAAAGCCCCATGCAGACGACCCCCCACACATGAGATAGTCCCAGATATCCCACGCAGACGAGCCCCCACCCAGGAAGCAGTCCCACGCAGACGACCCCCAGTCCAAGAAAGTCCCGCGCAGAAGACCCCCAGACAGGAGACAGTCCCAGCAAGACCCACGCAGACGACATCCAGTCACAGAAAGTCCCACGCAGAAGAACACACACCCAGGAGACAGTCCCAGAAAGTCCCACGCAGACGAGCCCCCACCCAGGAGACAGTCCCAGAAAGTCCCACGCAGACGACCCCCCACCCAGGAGACAGTCCCAGAAATCCCACGCAGACGACCCCCAGTCCCAGAATGTCCCACACAATCGACCCCCAGTCCCAGAAATTCCCACGCAGACGCCCCCAGTCCCAGAAAGTCCCACGCAGACGACCCCCCACCCAGGAGACAGTCCCAGAAATCCCACGCAGACGACCCCCAGTCCCAGAATGTCCCACGCAGACGACCCCCACCCAGGAAACAGTCCCAGAAAGTCCCACGCAGACGACGCCCAGTCCCAGAAAGTCCCACGCCGACGAACCCCAGTCCCACCATGTCCCAAACAAACGACCCCCACCCAGGAGACAGTCCCAGAAAGAATCACGTAGACGATCCCCCACACAGGAGAGAGACCCAGAAAGTCCCACGTAGACTACCCCCAGTCCCAGAAAGTCCCACACAATCGATCCCCAGTCCCAGAAATTCCCACGCAGACGCCCCCAGTCCCAGAAATTCCCACGCAGACGACACCCCATCAAGGAGACAGTCCCAGAAATTCCCACGCAGACGAACCCCACCCAAAAGACAGTCCCAGAAAGACCCACGCAGACGACCCCCAGTCCCAGAAAGTCCCACGCAGACGACCCCCGACCCAGGAGAGAGTCCCAGAAAGACCCACGCAGACGGCCCCCAGTCCCAGAAAGTCCCACGCAGACGACCCACAGTCCCAGAAAGTCCCACGCAGACGAACCCCCACCCAGGAGACAGTCCCAGAAAGACCCACGCAGACGTCACCCAGTCCCAGAAAGTCCCATGCAGACGACCCCCCACCCAGGAGACAGTCCCAGAAAGTCACACGAAGACGAACCCCCACCCAGGAGAGAGTCCAAGAAAGACCCACGCAGACGACACCGAGTCACAGAAAGCCCCATGCAGACGACCCCCCACACATGAGATAGTCCCAGATATCCCACGCAGACGAGCCCCCACCCAGGAAGCAGTCCCACGCAGACGACCCCCAGTCCAAGAAAGTCCCGCGCAGAAGACCCCCAGACAGGAGACAGTCCCAGCAAGACCCACGCAGACGACATCCAGTCACAGAAAGTCCCACGCAGAAGAACACACACCCAGGAGACAGTCCCAGAAAGTCCCACGCAGACGAGCCCCCACCCAGGAGACAGTCCCAGAAAGTCCCACGCAGACGACCCCCCACCCAGGAGACAGTCCCAGAAATCCCACGCAGACGACCCCCAGTCCCAGAAAGTCCCACGCCGACGACCCCCAGTCCCACCATGTCACAAACAAATGACCCCCACCAAGGAGACAGTCCCAGAAAGTCCATCGCAGACGACCCCCATTCCCAGAAAGTCCCACGCAGACGAGTACCCACCCAGGAAACAGTCCCAGAAAGACCCACGCAGATGACCCCCCCACCCGGGAGAGAGTCCCAGAAAGACCCACGCAGACGACCCCCAGTCCCAGAAAGTCCCACGCAGAAGACCCCCCACCCAGGAGACAGTCCCAGAAAGACCCACGCAGACGACGCCCAGTCCCAGAAAGTCCCACGCAGACGACCCCCAGTCCCACCATGTCCCAAACAAACGACACCACCCAGGAGACAGTCCCAGAAAGTCCCACGCAGACGACACCCAGTCCCAGAAAGTCCCACGAAGAGGAACACCCACCCAGGAGACTGTCCCAGAAAGTCCCACGCAGAGTACCCCCCACACAGGAGACAGTCCCAGAAATTCCCACGCAGACGACCCCCCACCCAGGAGACAGTCCCAGAAAGTCCCACGCAGACGACCCCCAGTCACAGAACGTCCCACGCAGACAACCCCCACCCAGGAAACAGTCCCAGAAAGTCCGACGCAGACGTCACCCAGTCCCTAAAAGTCCCAGGCAGACGAACCCCCACCCAGGAGACAGTCCCAGAAAGACCCACGCAGACGACACCCCACCCAGGAGACAGTCCCAGAAAGTCCCACGCACACGACCCCCAGTCACAGAACGTCCCACGCAGACGAACCCCCACCAAGGAGACACTCCCAGAAAGTCCCTCGCAGACGACCCCCAGTCCCAGAAAGACCCACGCAGATGACCCCCCCTCCCGGGAGAGAGTCCCAGAAAGACCCACGCAGACGAACCCCAGTCCCAGAAAGTCCCACGCAGACGACCCCCCCCACCCAGGAGACAGTCCCAGAAAGTCCCACGCAGACGACCCCCAGTCCCAGAAAGTCCCACGCAGACGACACCGAGTCCCAGAAAGTCCCTAGTAGACGACCCACTGTCCCAGAAATTCCCACGCAGACGACCCCCACCCAGGCGACAGTACCAGACAGTCCAAAACAGACGACCCCCACCCAGGAGACAGTCCCAGAAAGTCCCACGCAGACGACCCCCAACCCAGGAGACTCTCACAGAAAGTCCCACTCACACGACCCCACTCCCAGAATGTCCCATGCAGACCACCCCCAGTCACAGAAAGTCCCACGCAGACGACCCCCCACCCAGGAGACAGTCCAAGAAAGTCCCACGCAGACGACCCCCAGTCCCAGAAAGTCCCACGCAGACGACCCCCAGTCCCAGAAAGTCTCACGCAGATGACCCCCCACTCAGGAGACAGTCCCAGAAAGTCCCACGCAGACGACCCCCAGTCACAGAACATCCCACGCAGACAACCCCCACCCAGGAAACAGTCCCAGAAAGTCCCAGGCAGACGACCCCCAGTCACAGAACGTCCCACGCAGACAACCCCCACCCAGGAAACAGTCCCAGAAAGTCCCATGCAGACGTCACCCAGTCCCACAAAGTCCCACGCAGACGACACACAATCCCAGAAAGTTTCAGGCAGACGAATCCCCACCCAGGAGACAGTCCCAGAAAAAACCACGCAGACGACATTCAGTCCCAGAAAGTCCCACGCAGACGACCCCCAGTCACAGCAAGTCCCATGTAGACGACACCCCCACCCATGAGAGAGACCCAGAAAGTCCCACGCAATCGACCCCCAGTCCCAGAAAGTCCCACGCAGACACCTCATAAAGGAGAGAGTCCCAGAAAGTCCCACGCAAACGAAACCCCACCCACGGAGACGACCCCCAGTCCCAGAAAGTAAAACGCAGACGAACCCGACCCAGGAGAGAGTCCCAGAAAGACCCACGCAGACGGCCCCCAGTCCCAGAAAGTCCCACGCAGACGACACACAGTCCAAGAAAGTCCCACGCAGACGACCCCCCACCGAGGAGACAGTCACAGAAACTCATACGCAGACGACCCCCAGTCCCAGAAAGTCCCATGCAGACGACCCCGCACCCAGGAAACAGTCCCAGAAATTCCCACGCAGACGACCCCCAGTCCCAGAAAGTCCCAGAAAGTCCCACGCAGACGAGCCCCAGTCCCAGAAAGTCCCACGCATACGACCCTCCACCCAGGAGACAGTCCCAGAAATTCCCAAAAAGACGACCCCCCACCCAGGAGACAGTCCCAGAAAGTCCCACGCGGACGACCCCCAATCCCAGAAAGTCCCACGCAGACGACCCCCTGTCCCACAAAGTCCTACGCAGACGACACCCCCACCCAGGAGACAGTCTCAGAAAGTCTCACGCAGAAGACCCCCCACCCAGGAGACAGTCCCAGAAAGTTCCACGGAGACGACCCCCAGTCCCACAAAGTCCCACGCAGACGACACACAATCCCAGAAAGTCCCACGCAGACGACCCCCAGTTCCAGAAAGTCCCATGCAGACGACCCCCCACCCAGAAGACAGTCCCAGATATCCCACACAGACGACCCCCCACCCAGGAGACAGTCCCAGAAAGGCCCACGCAGACGATCCCCAGTCCAAGAAAGTCCCATGCAGACGACCCCCCACCCAGGAGACAGTCCCAGAACGTCCCACGCAGACGACCCCCCACCCAGGAGACAGTCCCAGAAAGTCCCACGCAGACGAACCCTCACCCCACAAGTAATCTCAGGCTGCTGCAAGCCGAATTCTCTTGGCTCTTTTGTGCAAATTGCCTTACAAGCAATCCCAGGCGTCTACGAGCCGACTTCTCTTGTCTCTTTTGTGAAAATTGCCTTAAAAGAAAGGCTGCTACAAAACGACATCTCCTGACTCTTTTTTTAAAAGAGCCTTACAATCAATCTCAGCCTGCTACAAGCCGAATACGCCTGGCTCTTTTGTGAAACTGCCTTTCAAGCAATCTCAGGCCGCTACAAATCGACATATGCTGGCTCTTTTGTTACAACTGCCTTACAAGCTATCTCAGGGTGCAGAAATATGAATTATCCTGGCTTTTGTGCGAATTGCCTTACAAGCAATCCCAGGCGGCTACGGGCCGATTTCTCATGGCCCTTTTATGGCAAGTGCGTTACAAGAAATCTCAGGCTGCTACAAGCCGAATTCTCATTGCGCTTTTGTGACAACTGCCTTAAAAGCAATGTCAGGCTGCTACGAGCCGACTTCTCTTGGCTCTTTTGTGAAACTTTCTTACAAGTAATCTCAGGTTGCTACAAGCCGAATTCTCCTTGCGCTTTTGTGACAACTGCCTTACAAGCAACGTCAGGTTGCTACGAGCCGACTTCTCTTGGTTCTTTTGTGAAAACTGCCTTACAAGTAATATCAAGCCGCTACAAATCGACATCTCCTGTCTCTTTTGTGACAACTGCCTTACAAGCAATAGCAGGCTGCCGCTAGCCCAATTCTCCTGACTTTTTGTGCCAATTGCCTTAAAAGCAATCCCAGGCGGTTACGTGCCGATTTCTCCTGGGTCTTTTGTGATAACTGCCTTAGAAGTAATCTCAGGCTGCTACAAGCCGATTTCTCCTGGCTCATTTGTGGCAACTGCCTTACAAGCAATCTCATGCTGCTGCAAGCCGAATTCTCCTGGCCCTTTTGTGCAAATTACCTTAAAGCAATCCCAGGCGTCTACGAGCCGACTTCTCTTGTCTGTTTTTTAAAAACTGCCTTAAAAGCAATCTTTGATTGCTACAAAACGACGTCTTTTGTCTCTTTTTTAAAAACTGTCTTAATTTCAATCTCAGCCTGCTACAAGCCGAATACGTCTGGCTCTTTTGTGAAACTGCCTTACAAGCAATCTCAGGCCGCTACAAATCGACATATCCTGACTCTTTTGTGAAAACTGCCTTACAAGTAATCTCAGGCTGCCGCTAGTCCAATTCTCCTGACTTTTTGTGCCAATTGCATTACAAGCAATCCCAGGCTGCTACGAACCGATTTCTCCTGGCTCATTTGTGGCATCTGCCTTACAAGCATTCTCAGGCTGCAGCAATATGAATTCTCCTGGTTTTTTGTGCGAATTGCCTTACAAGCAATCCCAGGCGGATAAGAGCCGATTTCTCCTGGCTCTTTTCTGGCAACTGCCTTACAAGAAATCTCAGGCTGCTACAAGCCGAATACTCCTGGCGCTTTTGTGACAACTGCCTTACAAGCAATGTCAGGCTGCTATGAGCCGACTTCTCTTGGCTCTTTTGTGAAAACTGCCTTACAAATAATCTCAGGCTGCTACAAGCCGAATTCTCCTGGCGCTTTTGTGACAACTGCGTTACAAGCAATGTCAGGCTGCTACGAGCCGACTTCTCTTGGCCCTTTTGTGAAAACTGCCTTACAAGTAATATCAGGCAGCTACAAATGGACATCTCCTGTCTCTTTTGTGACAAATGCCTTACAAGCAATCTCAGGCTGCCGCCAGGACAGTTCTGACTTTTTGTGCCAATTGACTTAAAAGCAATCCCAAGCGTCTACGAGCCTATTTCTCCTGGCTCTTTTGTGGTAACTGCCTTACAAGGAATCACAGGCTACTACAAGCAAAATTCTCCTGGTTCTTTTGTGACAACAGCCTTACAAGCAATCTCAGGCTGTAGCAATCCCAATTCTCCTAGCTTTTTTTGCCAAATGCCTTACAAGCAATCCCAGGCGGCTAGGAGCCGATTTCTCCTGGCTCATTTGTGGGAACTGCCTTACACGCAAACCCAGGCGGCTACGAGCCGATTTCTCCTGGCCCTTTTGTGGCAACTGCCTTACAAGTAATCTCAGGCTGCTACAAGCCGAATTCTCCTGGCGATGTGTGACAACTGCCTTACAAGCAATGTGAGGCTGCTACGAGCCGACTTCTCTTGGCTCTTTTGTGAAACTGCCTTACAAGTAATATCAGGCTGCTACAAAACGACATCTCCTGTCTCTTTTGCGAAACTGACTTATAAGCAATCTCAGGCCGCTACAAATCGACATATCCTGGCTCTTTGGAGACAACTGCTTTACAAGCAATCTCAGGCTGCCTCTAGTCCAATTCTCCTGATTTTTTGTGCTAATTGCCTTACAAGCAATCCCCGGCTGCTACCAACCGATTTCTCCTGGCTCATTTGTGGTATCTGCATTACAAGCATTCTCAGGCTGCAGCAATATGAATTCTCCTGGCTTTTTGTGAGAATTGCTTTACAAGCAATCCCAAGCGGCTACGTTCCGATTTCTCCTAGCTCATTTGTGGCAACTGCCTTACAAGCAATCTCAGGCTGCTGCAAGCCGAATTCTCCTGGCTTACAAATTGCCTTAAAAGCAAGCCCAGGCGTCTACGAACCGACTTCTCTTGTCTCTTTTGTGAAAACTGCCTTAAAAGCAATCTCAGACTCCTACAAAACGACATCTCCTGTCTCTTTTTTTTAAAACTGCCTTACAATCAATCTCAGCCTGCTACAAGCCGAATACGCCGGGCTTTTTTGTGACAACAGCCTTACTGAGATTACTTGTTAGGCAGTTTTCACAAAAGAGAAGGAGATGATTTGTAGCAGCCTGATAATTCTTGCAAGGCAATTTCACAAAAGAGCCAGGCGTATTCGGCTTGTAGCGGCCTGAGATTGCTTGTAAGGCAGTTTCACAAAAGAAACAGGAGATGTCGTTTTGTAGCAGCCTGATATTACTTGTAAGGCAGTTTTCACAAAAGAGTCAAGTGAAGTCGGCTCGTAGCAGCCTGACATTGTTTGTAAGGCAGTTGTCAAAAAAGCTCCAGGAGAATTCGGCTTGTAGCAGCTTGATATTACTTGTCAGGCAGTTTTCACAAAAGAGCCAAGAGAAATCAGCTCGTAGCAGCCTGACATTGCTTGTAAGGCAGTTGTCACAAAAGCCCCTGGAGAATTCGGCTTGTACCAGCCTGAGATTTCTTATAAGGCAGTTGCCACAAAAGAGCCTGGAGAAATCGGCTCGTAGGTGCCTGGGATTGCTTGTAAGGCAATTCGCACAAAAAGCCAGGA
The DNA here is from genome assembly GCA_964036315.1 of Acanthosepion esculentum. NCBI lineage: Eukaryota > Metazoa > Mollusca > Cephalopoda > Sepiida > Sepiidae > Acanthosepion > Acanthosepion esculentum. The sequence goes on along the minus strand of CAXIWW010000817.1, from coordinate 10,170,150 downwards.
GAATTCATATTGCTGCAGCCTGAGAATGCTTGTAAGGCAGATGCCACAAATGAGCCAGGAGAAATCGGTTCATATCAGCCTGGGATTACTTGTAAGGCAATTGGCACAAAAAGTCAGGAGAATTGGACTAGCGGCAGACTGAGATTGCTTGTAAGGTAGTTGTCACAAAAGAGCCAGGATATGTCGATTTGTATCGGCCTGAGATTCTTGTAAGGCAGTTTCACAAAAGAGCCAGGCGTATTCGACTTGTAGGAGGCTGAGATTGCTTGTAATGCAATTTTTTAAAAAGACACCGGAGATGTCATTTTGTAGCAACCTGAGATTGCTTTAAGGCAGTTTTTAAAAAGAGTCAAGAGAAGTCGGCTCGTTTACGCCTGGGATTGATTCTAAGGCAATTTTTACAAAACAGCCAGGAGAATTCGGCTTGCAGCAGCCTGAGATTGCTTGTAAGGCAGTTGCCACAAATGAGCCAGCAGAAATCGGCTCGTAGCCGCCTGGGATTGCTTGTAAAGCAATTGGCACAAAAAGCCAGGAGAATTGGGATTGCTGCAGACTGAGATTGCTTGTAAGGCAGTTGTCACAATAGAACCAGGAGAATTCGGCTTGTAGCAGCCTGAGATTGCTTGTAAGGCAGTTACCACAACAGAGCCAAGAGAAATCGGAATGTAGCCGCCTGGGATTGCTTTTTCGGCAATTGGCACAAAAAGTCAGGAGAACAGTCCTGGCGGCAGCCTGAGATTCCTTGTAAGGTAGTTGTCAAAAAAGAGGCAGAAGATGTCGATTTGTAGCGGCCTGAGATTGCTTGCAAGGCAGTTTCACAAAAGAGCCAGGCGTATTCGTCTTGTGGCGGCCTGAGATTGCTTGTAAGTCAGTTTCACAAAAGAGACAGGAGATGTCGTTTTGTAGCAGACTGATATTACTTGTAAGGCAGTTTCACAAAAGAGCCAAAAGAAGTCGGCTCGTAGCAGCCTGACATTGCTTGTAAGGCGGTTGTCACAAAAGCGCCAGGAGAATTCTGCTTGTAGCAGCCTGAGATTTCTTGTAAGGCAATTGCCACAAAAGTGCCAGGAGAAATCGGCTCGTAGCAACCTGGGATTGCTTGTAAGGCAATTCGCACAAAAAGCTAGGAGAATTCATATTGCTGCAGTCTGAGAATGCTTGTAAGGCAGATGCCACCAATGAGCCAGGAGAAATCGCTTCGTAGCAGCCTGGGATTGCATATAAGGCAATTGGCACAAACAGTCAGGAGAATTGGACTAGCGGCAGCCTGAGATTGCTTGTAAGGCAGCTTCACAAAAGAGCCAGGCGTATTCGGCTTGTAGCAGGCTGAGATTGATTGTAAGGCATTTTTAAAACAATAGACAGGGGATGTCGTTTTGTAGCAGCCTGAGATTGCTTTTAAGGCAGTTTTCATAAAAGCGACAAGAGAAGTCGGCTCCTAGACGCCTGGGATTGCTTGTAAGGCAATTTGCGCAAAAGAGCCAGGAGAATTCTGCATGCATCAGCCTGAGATTGCTTGTAAGGCAGTTGCCACAAATGAGCCAGGAGCAATCGGCTCGTAGCCGCCTGGGATTGCGATTAAGGCAATTGGCACAAAAAGCTAGGAGAATTGGGATTGCTGCAGCCTGTGATTTCATGTAAGGCTGTTGTCACAATAGAACCAGGAGAATTCGGCTTGTAGCAGCCTGAGATTGCTTGTAAGGCAGTTACCACAAAAGAGCCAGGAGAAATCGGCACGTAGACGCCTGGGATTGCTTTTAAGTCAATTGGCACAAAAAGTCAGGAGAACTGTCCTGGCGGCAGCCTGAAATTACTTTTAAGGCAGTTGTCACAAAAGCGCCAGGAGAATTCGGCTTGGAGCAGCCTGAGATTATTTGAAAGGCACTTTTCACATAAGAGACAAGAGAAGTCGGCTCGTAGCAGCCTGACATTGCTTGTAAGGCAGTTGTCACAAAAGAGACAGGAGATGTCGATTTGTAGCGGCCTGAGATTGCTTGGAAGGCAGTTTCACAAAAGAGCAAGGCGTATTCGGCTTGTAGCAGCCTGTCTCCTGGGTGGGGGGTCGTCTGCGTGGGACTTTCTGGGACTGGGGGTCGTGTGCTTGGGCCTTTCTGGGACTGTCTCCTGGGTGGGGGGTCGTCTGAGTGGGACTTTCTGGGTCTGGGTGTCGTCTGCGTGGGACTTTCTGGGACTGCCTCCTGGGTGGGGGTCGTCTGCGTGGGACTCTCTTGGACTGTCTCCTGGGTGGGGGTCGTCTGCGTGAAACTTTCTGGGACTGGGGTCGTCTGCGTGGGACTTCCAGGGACTGTCTCCTGGGTGGGGGTCGTCTGTTTCGGATTTCTGGGACTGGGGGTCGTCTGCGTGGGACTTTCTGGGACTGTCTCCTGGGTGGGGGTGTCGTCTGCGTAGGACTTTCTTGGACTGTCTCCTGGGTGGGGCGTCGTCTGCGTGGGACTTTCTGGGACTGGGTGTCGTCTGCGTGGGACTTTCTGGGACTGTCTCCTGTCTAGGGGGTCGTCTGCGTGGGTCTTTCTGGGACTGTCTCCTGGGTGGGGGTCGTCTGCGTGGAACTTTGTGGGACTGTCTTCTAGGTTGTGGGTCGTCTGCGTGTGACTTTCTGGGACTGGGGGTCGTCTGCATGGGACTTTCTGTGACTGGTGGTCGTCTTCGCGGGACTTTCTGGGACTGGGTGTCGTCTGCGTGGGACTTTCTGGGAAATGTCTGCTAGGTGGGGGGTCGTCTGCGTGGGACATTGTGGGACTGGGGGTCGTCTTCGTGGGACTTTCTGGGACAGTCTCCTGGGTGGGGGTCGTCTTTTTGGGATTCTCTGGGACTGTCTCCTGGGGGGGCGTCTGCGTGGGACTTTCTGGGACTGGGGTCGTCTGCGTGGGACTTTCTTGGACTGTCTCCTGGGTGGGGGGTCGTCTGTTTAAGACTTTCTGGGACTGGGGGTCGTCTGCGTGGGATTTTGTGGGACTGGGGGTCGTCTGTTTGGGACTTTCTGGGACTTGGGGTCGTCTGCGTGGGACTTTCTGGGACTGTCTCATGGGTGGGGGGGTCGTCTGCGTAGGACTTTCTTGGACTGTCTCCTGGGTGGGGGTCGTCTGCGTGGGACTTTCTGGGACTGGGGGTCGTCTTCGTGGGACTTTCTGGGAAATGTCTGCTGGATGGGGGGTCGTCTGCGTGGGACTTTGTGGGACTGGGGGTCATCTGCGTGGGACTTTCTGGGACTGGGGATCGTCTGCGTGGGACTTTCTGTGTCTGTCTCCTGGGTGGGGGTCGTCTGCGTGGGACTTTCTGGGACTGGAGGTCGTCTGCATGGGACTTTCTGGGACTGTCTCCTGGGCTGGGTTTCGTCTGCGTGGGACTTTCTGTGACTGTCTCCTGGGTATAGGGCCGTCTGCCTCGGACTTTCTGGGACTGTCTCCTGGGTGGGGGGTCGTCTGCGTGGGACTTTCTGGGAATGGGGGTCGTCTGCGTAGGACTTTCTGGGACTGTCTCCTGGGTGGTGGGTCGTCTGAAGGGGCCTTTTTGGGACTGGGGATCGTCTGCGTGGGACTTTCTGGGAATTGGGGTCGTCTGCGTGGGACTTTCTGGGACTGTCTCCTGGGTGGGGGTCGTCTGCGTGGGTTTTTCTGGGAATGGGGGTCGTCTGCGTGGGACTTTCTGGGACTGGGGGTCGTCTGTGTTGGACTTTCTTGGACTGTCTCCTGGGTGGGGGTTGTCTGCGTGGGACATTCTGGGACTGTCTCCTGGGTGGGGGTCGTCTGTTTGGGACTTTCTGGGACTGTCTCATGGGTGGGGGGTCGTCTGCGATGGAATTTCTGGGACAGGGGGTCGTCTGGGTGGGACTTTCTTGGACTGACTCCTGGGTGGGGGGTCGTCTGTGTGGGACTTTCTGGGACTGTCTCCAGGGTGGGGGGTCGTCTGCGTGGGACTTTCTGGGATTGGGATGGTCTGCGTGGGACTTTCTGGGACTGTCTCCTGTCTGGGGGCTCGTCTGCGTGGGACTTTCTGGTACTGTCTCCAGGGTGGGGGGTCGTCTGCGTGGGAATTTCTGGGTCTGGGTGTCGTCTGCGTGGGACTTTCTGGGACTGCCTCCTGGGTGGGGGTCGTCTGCGTGGGACTCTCTTGGACTGTCTCCTGGGTGGGGGTCGTCTGCGTGAAACTTTCTGGGACTGGGGTCGTCTGCGTGGGACTTCCTGGGACTGTCTCCTGGGTGGGGGTCGTCTGTTTCGGATTTCTGGGACTGGGGGTCGTCTGCGTGGGACTTTCTGGGACTGTCTCCTGGGTGGGGGTGTCGTCTGCGTAGGACTTTCTTGGACTGTCTCCTGGGTGGGGCGTCGTCTGCGTGGGACTTTCTGGGACTGGGTGTCGTCTGCGTGGGACTTTCTGGGACTGTCTCCTGTCTAGGGGGTCGTCTGCGTGGGTCTTTCTGGGACTGTCTCCTGGGTGGGGGTCGTCTGCGTGGAACTTTGTGGGACTGTCTTCTAGGTTGTGGGTCGTCTGCGTGTGACTTTCTGGGACTGGGGGTCGTCTGCATGGGACTTTCTGTGACTGGTGGTCGTCTTCGCGGGACTTTCTGGGACTGGGTGTCGTCTGCGTGGGACTTTCTGGGAAATGTCTGCTAGGTGGGGGGTCGTCTGCGTGGGACATTGTGGGACTGGGGGTCGTCTTCGTGGGACTTTCTGGGACAGTCTCCTGGGTGGGGGTCGTCTTTTTGGGATTCTCTGGGACTGTCTCCTGGGGGGGCGTCTGCGTGGGACTTTCTGGGACTGGGGTCGTCTGCGTGGGACTTTCTTGGACTGTCTCCTGGGTGGGGGGTCGTCTGTTTAAGACTTTCTGGGACTGGGGGTCGTCTGCGTGGGATTTTGTGGGACTGGGGGTCGTCTGTTTGGGACTTTCTGGGACTTGGGGTCGTCTGCGTGGGACTTTCTGGGACTGTCTCATGGGTGGGGGGGTCGTCTGCGTAGGACTTTCTTGGACTGTCTCCTGGGTGGGGGTCGTCTGCGTGGGACTTTCTGGGACTGGGGGTCGTCTTCGTGGGACTTTCTGGGAAATGTCTGCTGGATGGGGGGTCGTCTGCGTGGGACTTTGTGGGACTGGGGGTCATCTGCGTGGGACTTTCTGGGACTGGGGATCGTCTGCGTGGGACTTTCTGTGTCTGTCTCCTGGGTGGGGGTCGTCTGCGTGGGACTTTCTGGGACTGGAGGTCGTCTGCATGGGACTTTCTGGGACTGTCTCCTGGGCTGGGTTTCGTCTGCGTGGGACTTTCTGTGACTGTCTCCTGGGTATAGGGCCGTCTGCCTCGGACTTTCTGGGACTGTCTCCTGGGTGGGGGGTCGTCTGCGTGGGACTTTCTGGGAATGGGGGTCGTCTGCGTAGGACTTTCTGGGACTGTCTCCTGGGTGGTGGGTCGTCTGAAGGGGCCTTTTTGGGACTGGGGATCGTCTGCGTGGGACTTTCTGGGAATTGGGGTCGTCTGCGTGGGACTTTCTGGGACTGTCTCCTGGGTGGGGGTCGTCTGCGTGGGTTTTTCTGGGAATGGGGGTCGTCTGCGTGGGACTTTCTGGGACTGGGGGTCGTCTGTGTTGGACTTTCTTGGACTGTCTCCTGGGTGGGGGTTGTCTGCGTGGGACATTCTGGGACTGTCTCCTGGGTGGGGGTCGTCTGTTTGGGACTTTCTGGGACTGTCTCATGGGTGGGGGGTCGTCTGCGATGGAATTTCTGGGACAGGGGGTCGTCTGGGTGGGACTTTCTTGGACTGACTCCTGGGTGGGGGGTCGTCTGTGTGGGACTTTCTGGGACTGTCTCCAGGGTGGGGGGTCGTCTGCGTGGGACTTTCTGGGATTGGGATGGTCTGCGTGGGACTTTCTGGGACTGTCTCCTGTCTGGGGGCTCGTCTGCGTGGGACTTTCTGGTACTGTCTCCAGGGTGGGGGGTCGTCTGCGTGGGAATTTCTTGGACAGGGGGTCGTCTGCGTGGGAATTTCTGGGACTGACTTCTGGGTGGGTGGTCGTCTGTGTGGGATTTTCTGTGACTGGGGTTCGTCTGAGTGGGACTTTCTGGGAATGGGGGTCGTCTGCGTGGGACTTTCTGGGACTGTCTACTGGGTGGGGGGTGTCGTCTGCGTAGGACATTCTTGGACTGTCTCCTGGGTGCGGGGTCGTCTGCGTGGTACTTTCTGGGACTTGGGTCGTCTTCGTGGGACTTTATGGGACTGGGGGTCGTCTGCGTGGGACTTTGTGGGACTGTCTCCTGGGTGGGGGGGGTCGTCTGCCTAGGACTTTCTTGTACAGTCTCCTGGGTGGGGGGTCGTCTGTGTGGGACTTTCTGGGACTGGGGGTCGTCTGCGTGGGACTTTCTGGGAAATGTCTGCTGGGTGGGGGGTCGTCTGCGTGGGACTTTGTGGGACTGGGGTCATCTGCGTGGTTCTTTCTGGGACTGGGGGTCGTCTGCGTGGGACTTTCTGGGACTGACTCCTGGGTGGGGGGTCGTCTGCGTGGGACTTTCTGGTACTGTCTCCAGGGTGGGGGGTCGTCTGCATGGGAATTTCTGGGACAGGGTGTCGTCTGCGTGGGACTTTCTGGGACTGACTCCTGGGTGGGGGTCGTCTGTGTGGGACTTTCTGGGACTGTCTCCTGGGTGGGGGGTCGTCTGCGTAGGACTTTCTTGGACTGTCTCCTGGGTGGGGGTCGTCTGCGTGAAACTTTCTGGGACTGGGGTCGTCTGTGTGGGACTTCCTGGGACTGTCTCCTGGGTGGGGGGTTGTCAGAGTGGGACTTTCTGGGTCTGGGTGTCGTCTGCGTAGGACTCTCTGGGACTGCCTCCTGGGTGGGGGTCGTCTGCGTGGGACTTTCTTGGACTGTCTCCTGGGTGGGGGGTCGTCTGCGTGGGACTTTCTGTGACTGGGTGTCGTCTGCGTGGGACTTTCTGGGACTGTCTCCTGTCTAGGTGGTCGTCTGCGTGGGTCTTTCTGGGACTGTCTCCTGGGTGGGGGTCGTCTGCGTGGAACTATGTGGTACTGTCTTCTAGGTGGTGGGTCGTCTGCGTGGGACTTTCTGGGACTGACTCCTGGGTGGGGGGTCGTCTGTGTGGGACTTTCTGGGACTGTCTCCTGGGTGGGGGGTCGTCTGCGTAGGACTTTCTTGGACTGTCTCCTGGGTGGGGGTCGTCTGCGTGAAACTTTCTGGGACTGGGGTCGTCTGTGTGGGACTTCCTGGGACTGTCTCCTGGGTGGGGGGTTGTCAGAGTGGGACTTTCTGGGTCTGGGTGTCGTCTGCGTAGGACTCTCTGGGACTGCCTCCTGGGTGGGGGTCGTCTGCGTGGGACTTTCTTGGACTGTCTCCTGGGTGGGGGGTCGTCTGCGTGGGACTTTCTGTGACTGGGTGTCGTCTGCGTGGGACTTTCTGGGACTGTCTCCTGTCTGGGTGGTCGTCTGCGTGGGTCTTTCTGGGACTGTCTCCTGGGTGGGGTTCGTCTGCGTGGAACTATGTGGTACTGTCTTCTAGGTGGTGGGTCGTCTGCGTGGGACTTTCTGGGACTGGGGGTCGTCTGCATGGGACTTTCTGTGACTGGTGGTCGTCTTCGCGGGACTTTCTGGGACTGGGTGACGTCTGCGTGGGACTTTCTGGGAAATGTCTGCTAGGTGGGGGGTCGTCTGCGTGGGACATTGTGGGACTGGGGGTCGTCTTCGTGGGACTTTCTGGGACAGTCTCCTGGGTGGGGGGTCGTCTTTTTGGGATTCTCTGGGACTGTCTCCTGGGGGGGCGTCTGCGTGGGACTTTCTTGGACTGTCTCCTGGGTGGGGGGTCGTCTGTTTAAGACTTTCTGGGACTGGGGGTCGTCTGCGTGGGATTTTGTGGGAGTGGGTGTCGTCTGTTTGGGACTTTCTGGGACTTGGGGTCGTCTGCGTGGGACTTTCTGGGACTGTCTCCTGGGTGGGGGTCGTCTGCGTGGGACTTTCTGGGACTGGGGGCCGTCTTCGTGGGACTTTCTGGGAAATGTCTGCTGGATGGGGGGTCGTCTGCGTGGGACTTTGTGGGACTGGGGGTCATCTGCGTGGGACTTTCTGGGACTGGGGATCGTCTGCGTGGGACTTTCTGGGACTGTCTCCTGGGTGGGGGTCGTCTGCGTGGGACTTTCTGGTACTGGAGGTCGTCTGCATGGGACTTTCTGGGACTGTCTCCTTGGCTGGGTGTCGTCTGCGTGGGACTTTCTGTGACTGTCTCCTGGGTGGGGGCCGTCTGCGTCGGACTTTCTGGGACTGTTTCCTGGGTGGGGGGTCGTCTGCGTCGGACTTTCTGGGAATGGGGGTCGTCTGAGTAGGACTTTCTGGGACTGTCTCCTGGGTGATGGGTCGTCTGAAGGGGCGTTTTTGGGACTGGGGATCGTCTGCGTGGGACTTTCTGGGAATTGGGGTCGTCTGCGTGGGACTTTCTGGGACTGTCTCCTGGGTGGGGTGTCGACTGTTCGGACTTTCTTGGACAGTCTCCTAGATTGGGGGTCGTCGGCGTGGGACCTTCTGGGACTGGGGGTTATCTGCGTGGGACTTTCTTGTACTGGGGGTCGTCTGCGTGGACTTTCTGGGATTTTATCCTGTGTGGGGGGTCATCTGCGTAGGAGTGTCTCCTGTCTGGTGGGTCGTCTGCGTGGGACTATCTGGGACTGTCTCCTGTCTGGTGGGTCATCTGCGTCTCCTGGGTGAGGGGTCGTCTGCGTGGGACTTTCTGGGAATGGGGGTCGTCTGCGTTGGACTTTCTGGGACTGTCTCCTGGGTGGGGGGTCGTCTGCGTAGGACTTTCTTGGACTGTCTCCTGGGTGGGGGGTCGTCTGCGTGGGATTTTCTGGGATTGGGGATGGTCTGCGTGGGACTTTCTGGGACTGACTCCTGGGTGGGGGGTCGTCTGTGTGGGACTTTCTGGGACTGGGGGTCATCTGAGTGGGACTTTCTGGGACTGGGGGTCGTCTGCGTGGGACTTTCTGGGACTGTCTATTTGGTGGGGGGTCGTCTGCGTAGGACTTTCTTGGACTGTCTCCTGGGTGGGGGGTCGTCTGCGTGGGACTTTCTGGGACTTGGGTCGTCTGCGTCGGACTTTCTGGGACTGGGGGTCGTCTGCGTGGGACTTTCTGTGACTGTCTCCTGGGTGGGGGGGTCGTCTGCGTAGGACTTTCTGGGACTGGGGGTCGTCTGCGTGGGATTTTGGGACTGTCTTCTAGGTGGTGGGTCGTCTGCGTGGGACTTTCTGGGACTGGGGTTCGTCTGCGTGGGACTTTCTGTGACTGGGGGTGGTCTGCGTGTGACTTTCTGGGACTGGGTGTCGTCTGCGTGGGACTTCCTTGGAAATGTCTGCTGGGTGGGGGGTCGTCTGCGTGAGACTTTGTGGGACTGGGGGTCATCTACGTGGGACATTCTGGGACTGGGGGTCGTCTGCGTGGGAATTTGTGGGACTGGGGGTCCTCTGCGTGGGACTTTTTGGTACTGTCTCCTGGGTGGGGGATCGTCTGCGTGGGACTTTCTGGGACTGTCTCCTGGGTGGGGGGTCGTCTGCGTGGGAATTTCTGGGACAGGGGGTCGTCTGCGTGGGACTTTCGGGGATTGACTCCTGGGTGGGGGGTCGTCTGTGTGGGACTTTCTTGGACTGGGGGTCGTCTGCGTGGGACTTTCTGGGACTGGGGGTCGTCTGCGTGGGACTTTCTTGGACTGTCTCCTGGGTGGGGGGTCGTCTGCGTGGGACTTTCTGTGACTGGGGGTGGTCTGCATGGGACATTCTGGGAGTGGGGTCGTGTGAGTGGGACTTTCTGTGAGAGTCTCCTAGGTTGGGGGTCGTCTGCGTGGGACTTTCTGGGACTGTCTCCTGGGTGGGGGTCGTCTGTTTTGGACTGTCTGGTACTGTCGCCTGGGTGGGGGTCGTCTGCGTGGGAATTTCTGGGACAGTGGGTCGTCTACTAGGGACTTTCTGGGACTCGGTGTCGTCTGCGTGGGACTTTCTGGGAAGTGTCTGCTGGGTGGGGGGTCGTCTGCGTGGGACCTTGTGGGACTGGGAGTCATCTGCGTGGGACTTTCTGGGACTGGGGGTCGTCTGCGTGGAACTTTCTGGGTCTGGGTGTCGTCTGCGTGGGACTTTCTGGGACTGCCTCCTGGGTGGGGGTCGTCTGCGTGGGACTTTCTTGGACTGTCTCCTGGGTGGGGGGTCGTCTGCGTGGGACTTTCTGTGACAGGGTGTCGTCTGCGTGGGACGTTCTGTGACTGTCTCCTGTCTGGGAGGTCGTCTCCGTGGGACTTTCTGGTACTGTCCCCAGGCTGGGGGGTCGGCTGCGTGGGACTTTCTGGGACAGGGGGTCTTCTGCGTGGGACTTTCTGGGACTGTCTCCTGGGTGGGGGTCGTCTGCGTGGGACTTTCTGGGAATGGGAGTCGTCTGCGTGGGACTTTCTGGGACTGTCTCCTGGGTGGGAGGGTCGCCTGCGTAGGACTTTCTTGGACTGTCTCCTGGGTGGAGGGTCGTCTGCGTGGGACTTTTTGGGACTGGGGGTCGTCTGCGTGGGAATTTCTGTGACAGTCTCCTGGGTGGGGGGGTCGTCTGCGTAGGACTTTCTTGGACTGGGGGTCGTTCTTGGACTGTCTCCTGTCTCCTGTCTGGGGTGTCGTCTGCGTGGGACTTTCTGGTACTGTCTCCAGGGTGAGGGGTCGTCTGCGTGGGAATTTCAGGGATTGGGGGTCGTCTGTGTGGGACTTTCTGGGACTGACTCCTGGGTGGGGGATCGTCTGCGTGAGACTTTCTGGGACTGGGGTCGTCTGAGTCGGACTTTCTGGGACTGGGGGTCGTCTGCGTGGGACTTTCTGTGACTGTCTCCTGAGTGGGGGGTCTTCTGCGTGAGACTTTCTGGGACTGGGGGTCGTCTGCGTCGGTCTTTCTGGGACTGGGGGTCGTCTGCGTGGTAATTTCTGGGACTGTCTCCTGGGTGGGGGGTCGTCTGCGTAGGAATTTCTTGTACTGTCTCCTGTGTGGGGGGTCGTCTGCGTGGGACTTTCTGAGACTGGGGGTCGTCTGCGTGGGACTTTCTGGGACTGTCTCCTGTCTGGGGGGTCGTCTGCGTGGGACTTTCTGGGACTGGGGGTCGTCTGCGTGGGACTTTCTGTGACTGGGGGTGGTCTGCGTGTAACTTTCTGGGACTGGGTGTCGTCTGCGTGGGACTTTCGGGGATATGTCTGCTGGGTTTGGGGTCGTCTGCGTGGGACTTTCTGTGACTGGGGGTGGTCTGCGTGGGACATTCTGGGAGTGGTGTCGTGTGAGTGGGACTTTCTGTGAGAGTCTCCTGGGTGGGGGGTTGTCTGCGTGGGACTTTCTGGGACTGTCTCCTGGGTGGGGGTTGTCTGTTTTGGACTTTCTGGTACTGTCGCCTGGGTGGGGGGTCGTCTGCGTGGGAATTTCTGGGACAGGGGGTCGTCTACTAGGGACTTTCTGGGACTCGGTGTCGTCTGCGTGGGACTTTCTGGGAAGTGTCTGCTGGGTGGGGGGTCGTCTGCGTGGGACCTTGTGGGACTGGGGGTCATCTGCGTGGGACTTTCTGGGACTGGGGGTCGTCTGCGTGGAACTTTCTGGGACTGGGGGTCGTCTCCGTGGGTCTTTCTGGGACTGACTCCTGGGTGGGGGATCGTCTGTGTGGGACATTCTCGGACTGGGGGTCGTCTGAGTGGGACTTTCTGGGACTGGGGGTCGTCTGCGTGGGACTTTCTGGGAATGTCTCCTGGGTGGGGGGTCGTCTGTGTAGGACTTTCTTGGACTGTCTCCTGGGTGGTGGGTCGTCTGCGTGGGACGTTCTGGGACTGTCTCCTGTCTGGGGGGTCGTCTGCGTGGGACTTTCTGGTACTGTCTCCAGGGTGGGGGGTCGTCTGCGTGGGACTTTCTGGTACTGTCTCCAGGGTAGGGGTCGTCTGCGTGGGACTTTCTGGAACTGGGGGTCGTCTGCGTTGGACATTCTGGGACTGTCTCCTGTCTGGGGGGTCGTCTGCGTGGGACTTTCTGGGACTGTTTCCTGGGTGGGGGGTCGTCTGTGTGGGACTTTCTGGGACTGGGAGTCGTCTGAGTGGGACTTTCTGGGACTGGGGGTCGTCTGCGTGGGACTTTCTGGGACTGTCTCCTGGGTGGGGGGGGTCGTCTGCGTGGGACTTTCTTGGACTGTCTCCTGGGTGGGGGGTCGTCTGCGTGGGACTTTCTTGGACTGTCTCCTGGGTGGGGGCCGTCTGCGTGGGACTTTCTGGGACTGGGTGTCGTCTGCGTCGGACTTTCTGGGACTGTCTCCTGGGTGGGGGTCGTCTGCGTGTGACTTTCTGGGAATGGGAGTCGTCTGCGTGGGACTTTCTGGGACTGTCTCCTGGGTTGGGGGGTCGTCTCCGTAGGACTTTCATGACTCTCTCCTGGGTGGGGGATCGTCTGCGTGGGACTTTCTGGGACTGGGGGTCGTCTGCGTGGGAATTTCTGGGACTGTCTCCTGTCTGGGGGGTCGTCTGCGTGGGACTTTCAGGGACTGGGGGTCGTCTGCGTGGGACTTTCTGGGACTGACTCCTGGGTGGGGGGTCGTCTGTGTGGGACTTTCTGGGACTGGGGTCGTCTGAGTCGGACTTTCTGGGACTGGGGGTCGTCTGCGTGAGGCTTTCTGGGACTGTCTCCTGGGTGGGGGGTCGTCTGTGTGGGACATTCTCGGACTGGGGGTCGTCTGAGTGGGACTTTCTGGGACTGGGGTTCGTCTGCGTGGGACTTTCTGGGACTGTCTCCTGAGTGGGGGGTCATCTGCGTGAGACTTTCTGGGACTGGGGGTCGTCTGCGTCGGACTTTCTGGGACTGGGGGTCGTCTGCGTGGGAATTTCTGGGACTGTCTCCTGGGTGGGGGGTAGTCTGTGAGGTACCTTCTGGGACTGGGTGTCGTCTGCGTCGGACTTTCTGGGACTGGGGGTCGTCTGCGTGGGAATTTCTAGGACTGTCTCCTGGGTGGGGGGTCGTCTGCGTAGGACTTTCTTGTACTGTCTCCTGTGTGGGGGGTCGTCTGCGTGGGACTTTTGTCGGACTGGGGGTCGTCTGCGTGGGACTTTCTGGGACTGTCTCCTGTCTGGGGGGGTCGTATGCGTGGGACTTTCTTGGACTGGGGGTCGTCTGGGTGGGTCTTTCTGGGACTGTCTCCTGGGTGGGGGTGGTCTGCGTGTGACTTTCTGGGACTGGGTGTCGTCTGCGTGGGACTTTCTGAGAAATGTCTGCTGGGTGGGGGGTCGTCTGCGTGGGACTTTGTGGAACTGGGGGTCATCTGCTTGGGACTTTCTGGGACTGGGTGTCGTCTGCGTTGGACATTCTGTGACTGTCTCCTGGGTGGGGGTCGTCTGCGTGGGACTTTCTGGGACTGTCTCCTGGGTGGGGGGGTCTTCTGCGTAGGACTTTCTTGGACTGTCTCCTGGGTGGGAGGTCGTCTGCGTGGGACTTTCTGGGACTGGGGGTCGTCTGCGTGGGACTTTCTGGTACTGTCTCCAGGGTGGCGGGTCGTCTGCGTGGGACTTTCTGGGACAGGGGGTCTTCTGCGTGGGACTTTCTGGGACTGTCTCCTGGGTGGGGGGGTCGTCTGTGTGGGACTTTCTAGGACTGGGTGTCGTCTGAGTGGGACTTTCTGGGACTGGGGGTCGTCTGCGTGGGACGTTCTGGGACTGTCTCCTGTGTGGGGGGGTCGTCTGCGTAGGACTTTGTTGGACTGTCTCCTGGGTTGGGGGTCTTCTGCGTGGGACGTTCTGGGACTGTCTCCTGTCTGGGGGGTCGTCTGCGTGGGACTTTCTGGTACTGTCTCCAGGGTGGGGGGTCGTCTGCGTGGGACTTTCTGGTACTGTCTCCAGGGTGGGGGGTAGTCTGCGTGGGACTTTCTGGAACTGGGGGTGGTCTGCGTTGGACTTTCTTGGACTGTTTCCTGGGTGGGGGGTCGTCTGTGTGGGACTTTCTGGGACTGGGAGTCGTCTGAGTGAGACTTTCTGGGACTGGGGGTCATCTGCGTGGGACTTTCTGGGACTGTCTCCTGGGTGGGGGGGGGTCGTCTGCGTGGGACTTTCTTGGACTGTCTCTTGGGTGGGGGGTCGTCTTCGTGGGACTTTCTTGGACTGTCTCCTGGGTGGGGGCCGTCTGCGTGGGACTTTCTGGGACAGGGTGTCGTCTGCGTCGGACTTTCTGGGACTGTCTCCTGGGTGGGGGTCGTCTGCGTGGGACTTTCTGGGAATGGGAGTCGTCTGCGTGGGACTTTCTGGGACTCTCTCCTGGGTGGGGGGTCGTCTGCGTGGGACTTTCTGGGACTGGGGGTCGTCTGCGTGGGAATTTCTGGGACTGTCTCCTGTCTGGGGGGTCGTCTGCGTGGGACTTTCTGGGACTGTCTCCTGTCTGGGGGGTCGTCTGCGTGGGACTTTCATGGACTGGGGGTCGTCTGCGTGGGACTTTCTGGGACTGACTTTTGGGTGGGGGGTCGTCTGTGTGGGACTTTCTTGGACTGGGGTCGTCTGAGTCGGACTTTCTGGGACTGGGGGTCGTCTGCGTGAGACTTTCTGGGACTGTCTCCTGGGTGGGGGTTCGTCTGCGTGGGAATTTCTTGGACAGGGGGTCGTCTGCGTGGGACTTTCTGGGACTGACTCCTGGGTGGGGGCTCGTCTGTGTGGGACATTCTCGGACTGGGGGTCGTCTGAGTGGGACTTTCTGGGACTGGGGTTCGTCTGCGTGGGACTTTCTGTGACTGTCTCCTGGGTGGGGGGTCGTCTGCGTAGGACTTTCTCGGACTGGGGGTTGTCTGCGTGTGACTTTCTGGGACTGGGTGTCGTCTGCGTGGGACTTTCGCGGAAATGTCTGCTGGGTCGGGGGTCGTCTGCATGGGACATTGTGGGACTGGGGGTCATCTGCGTGGGACTTTCTGGGACTGGAGGTCGTCTGCATGGGACTTTCTGGGACTGTCTCCTGGGCTGGGTGTCGTCTGCGTTGGACTTTCTGTGACTGTCTCCTGGGTGGGGGTCGTCTGCGTGGGACTTTCTGGGAATGGGGGTCGTCTGCGTGGGACTTTCTGGCACTGTCTCCTGGGTGGGGGGTCGTCTGCGTGGGACTTTCTGGGACTGGGGGTCGTCTGCGTGGGAATTTCTGGGACTGTCTCCTGTCTGGGGGGTCGTCTGCGTGGGACTTTCTGGGACTGGAGGTCGTCTGCATGGGACTTTCTGGGACTGTCTCCTGGGCTGGGTGTCGTCTGCGTTGGACTTTCTGTGACTGTCTCCTGGGTGGGGGTCGTCTGCGTGGGACTTTCTGGGAATGGGGGTCGTCTGCGTGGGACTTTCTGGCACTGTCTCCTGGGTGGGGGGTCGTCTGCGTGGGACTTTCTGGGACTGGGGGTCGTCTGCGTGGGAATTTCTGGGACTGACTCCTGGGTGGGGGTTCGTCTGCGTGGGAATTTCTTGGACAGGGGGTCGTCTGCGTGGGACTTTCTGGGACTGACTGCTGGGTGGGGGGTCGTCTGTGTGGGACTTTCTCGGACTGGGGGTCGTCTGAGTGGGACTTTCTGGGACTGGGGTTCGTCTGAGTGGGACTTTCTGGGAGTGGGGGTCGTCTGCGTGGGACTTTCTGGGACTGTCTCCTGGGTGGCATGGTCGTCTGCGTAGGACTTTCTTGGACTGTCTCCTGTGTGGGGGGTCGTTTGCGTGGGACGTTCTGGGATTGTCTCCTGTCTGGGGGGTCGTCTGCGTGGGACTTTCTGGTACTCTCTCCAGGGTGGGGGGTCGTCTCCGTGGGACTTTCTGGTACTGTCTCCAGGGTGGTGGGTCGTCTGCGTGGGACTTTCTGGGACAGGGGGTCTTCTGCGTGGGATTTCTGGGACTGTCTCCTGGGTGGGGGGTCGTCTGCGTGGGAATTTCTCTGACTGGGGGTCGTCTGCTTGGGACTTTCTGGGACTGTCTCCTGGGTGGGGGGGTCGTCTGAGTAGGACTTTCTTGGACTGTCTCCTGAGTTGGGGGGTCGTCTGCGTGAGACTTTCTGGGACTGGGGGTCGTTCTTGGACTGACTCCTGTCTCCTGTCTGGGGGGTCGTCTGCGTGGGACTTTCTGGTACTGTCTCCAGGGTGAGGGGTCGTCTGCGTGGGAATTTCAGGGACAGGGGGTCGTCTGCGTGGGACTTTCTGGGGCTGACACCTGGGTGGGGGGTCGTCTGTGTGGTACTTTCTGGGACTGGGGGTCGTCTGCGTCGGACTTTCTGGGACTGGGGGTCGTCTGCGTGGGAATTTCTAGGACTGTCTCCTGGGTGGGGGGTTGTCTGCGTAGGACTTTCTTGTACTGTCTCCTGTGTGGGGGGTCGTCTGCGTGGGACTTTCTGGGACTGGGGTCGTCTGCGTGGGACTTTCTGGGACTGTCTCCTGTCTGGGGGGTCGTCTGCTTGGGACTTTCTGGGACTGGGGGTCGTCTGGGTGGGTCTTTCTGGGACTGTCTCCTGGGTGGGGGTCGTCTGCGTGGGACTTTGTGGCACTGGGGGTCGTCTGCGTGGGACTTTCTGTGACTGGGGGTGGTCTGCGTGTGACTTTCTGGGACTGGGTGTCGTCTGCGTGGGACTTTCTGGGAAATGTCTGCTGGGTGGGGGGTCGTCTGCGTGGGACTTTCTGGAACTGGGGGTCATCTGCGTGGGACTTTCTGGGACTGGGTGTCGTCTGCGTTGGACTTTCTGTGACTGTCTCCTGGGTGGGGGTCGTCTGCGTGGGACTTTCTGGGACTGGGTGTCGTCTGCGTTGGACTTTCTGTGACTGTCTCCTGGGTGGGAGGTCATCTGCGTGGGACTTTCTGGGACTTGGGGTCGTCTGCGTCGGACTTTCTGGGACTGTCTCCTGTCTGGGGTGTCGTCTGCGTGGGACTTTCTGGTACTGTCTCCAGGGTGGCGGGTCGTCTGCGTGGGAATTTCTGGGACAGGGGGTCTTCTGCGTGGGACTTTCTGGGACAGTCTCCTGGGTGGGGGGTCGTCTGTGTGGGACTTTCTGGGACTGGGTGCCGTCTGAGTGGGACTTTCTGGGACTGGGGGTCGTCTGCGTGGGACTTTCTGGGACTGTCTCCTGGGTGGGGGGTCGTCTGCGTAGGACTTTTTTGGACTGTCTCCTGGGTGGGGGGTCGTCTGCGTGGGACGTTCTGGGACTGTCTCCTGGGTTGGGGGGTCCTCTGCGTAGGACTTTCTTGACTCTCTCCTGGGTGGGGGGTCGTCTGCGTGGGACTTTCTGGTACTGTCTCCAGGGTGGGGGGTCGTCTGCGTGGGACTTTCTGGTACTGTCTCCAGGATTGGGGTCGTCTGCGTGGGACTTTCAGGGACTGGGGGTCGTCTGTGTGGGACTTTCTGGGACTGACTCCTGGGTGGGGGTCGTCTGTGTGGGACTTTCTGGGACTGGGGTCGTCTGAGTCGGACTTTCTGGGACTGGGGGTCGTCTGCGTGGGACTTTCTGGGACTGTCTCCTGGGTGGGGGTTCGTCTGCGTGGGAATTTCTTGGACAGGGGGTCGTCTGCGTGGGACTTTCTGGGACTGACTCCTGGGTGGGGGGTCGTCTGTGTGGGACATTCTCGGACTGGGGGTCGTCTGAGTGGGACTTTCTGGGACTGGGGGTCGTCTGCGTGGGACTTTCTGGGACTGTCTCCTGGGTGGGGGGTCGTCTGCGTAGGACTTTCTTGGACTGTCTCCTGGGTGGTGGGTCGTCTGCGTGGGACGTTCTGGGACTGTCTCCTGTCTGGGGGGTCGTCTGCGTGGGACTTTCTGGTACTGTCTCCAGGGTGGGGGGTCGTCTGCGTGGGACTTTCTGGTACTGTCTCCAGGATTGGGGTCGTCTGCGTGGGACTTTCTGGAACTGGGGGTCGTCTGCGTTGGACTTTCTGGGACTGTCTCCTGTCTGGGGGGTCGTCTGCGTGGGACTTTCTGGGACTGTTTCCTGGGTGGGGGGTCGTCTGTGTGGGACTTTCTGGGACTGGGAGTCGTCTGAGTGGGACTTTCTGGGACTGGGGGTCGTCTGCGTGGGACTTTCTGGGACTGTCTCCTGGGTGGGGGGGGTCGTCTGCGTGGGACTTTCTTGGACTGTCTCCTGGGTGGGGGGTCGTCTGCGTGGGACTTTCTTGGACTGTCTCCTGGGTGGGGGCCGTCTGCGTGGGACTTTCTGGGACTGGGTGTCGTCTGCGTCGGACTTTCTGGGACTGTCTCCTGGGTGGGGGTCGTCTGCGTGTGACTTTCTGGGAATGGGAGTCGTCTGCGTGGGACTTTCTGGGACTGTCTCCTGGGTTGGGGGGTCGTCTGCGTAGGACTTTCTTGACTCTCTCCTGGGTGGGGGGTCGTCTGCGTGGGACTTTCTGGGACTGGGGGTCGTCTGCGTGGGAATTTCTGGGACTGTCTCCTGTCTGGGGGGTCGTCTGCGTGGGACTTTCTGGGACTGTCTCCTGTCTGGGGGGTCGTCTGCGTGGGACTTTCAGGGACTGGGGGTCGTCTGCGTGGGACATTCTGGGACTGACTCCTGGGTGGGGGGTCGTCTGTGTGGGACTTTCTGGGACTGGGGTCGTCTGAGTCGGACTTTCTGGGACTGGGGGTCGTCTGCGTGAGGCTTTCTGGGACTGTCTCCTGGGTGGGGGTTCGTCTGCGTGGGAATTTCTTGGACAGGGGGTCGTCTGCGTGGGACTTTCTGGGACTGACTCCTGGGTGGGGGGTCGTCTGTGTGGGACATTCTCGGACTGGGGGTCGTCTGAGTGGGACTTTCTGGGACTGGGGTTCGTCTGCGTGGGACTTTCTGGGACTGTCTCCTGAGTGGGGGGTCATCTGCGTGAGACTTTCTGGGACTGGGGGTCGTCTGCGTCGGACTTTCTGGGACTGGGGGTCGTCTGCGTGGGAATTTCTGGGACTGTCTCCTGGGTGGGGGGTCGTCTGCGTGGGACTTTTGTCGGACTGGGGGTCGTCTGCGTGGGACATTCTGGGACTGTCTCCTGTCTGGGGGGGTCGTATGCGTGGGACTTTCTTGGACTGGGGGTCGTCTGGGTGGGTCTTTCTGGGACTGTCTCCTGGGTGGGAGTCGTCTGCGTGGGACTTTGTGGCACTGGGGATCGTCTGCGTGGGACTTTCTGTGACTGGGGGTGGTCTGCGTGTGACTTTCTGGGACTGGGTGTCGTCTGCGTGGGACTTTCTGAGAAATGTCTGCTGGGTGGGGGGTCGTCTGCGTGGGACTTTGTGGAACTGGGGGTCATCTGCTTGGGACTTTCTGGGACTGGGTGTCGTCTGCGTTGGACATTCTGTGACTGTCTCCTGGGTGGGGTCGTCTGCGTGGGACTTTCTGGGACTGTCTCCTGGGTGGGGGGGTCTTCTGCGTAGGACTTTCTTGGACTGTCTCCTGGGTGGGGGGGGTCGTCTGTGTGGGATTTTCTGGGACTGGTTGTCGTCTGAGTGGGACTTTCTGGGACTGGGGGTCGTCTGCGTGGGACGTTCTGGGACTGTCTCCTGTGTGGGGGGGTCGTCTGCGTAGGACTTTCTTGGACTGTCTCCTGGGTGGGGTGTCTTCTGCGTGGGACGTTCTGGGACTGTCTCCTGTCTGGGGGGTCGTCTGCGTGGGACTTTCTGGTACTGTCTGCAGGGTGGGGGGTCGTCTGCGTGGGACTTTCTGGTACTGTCTCCAGGGTGGGGGGTAGTCTGCGTGGGACTTTCTGCAACTGGGGGTCGTCTGCGTTGGACTTTCTTGGACTGTTTCCTGGGTGGGGGGTCGTCTGTGTGGGACTTTCTGGGACTGGGAGTCGTCTGAGTGGCACTTTCTGGGACTGGGGGTCATCTGCGTGGGACTTTCTGGGACTGTCTCCTGGGTGGGGGGGTCGTCTGCGTGGGACATTCTTGGACTGTCTCTTGGGTGGGGGGTCGTCTTCGTGGGACTTTCTTGGACTGTCTCCTGGGTGGGGGCCGTCTCCGTGGGACTTTCTGGGACAGGGTGTCGTCTGCGTCGGACTTTCTGGGACTGTCTCCTGGGTGGGGGTCGTCTGCGTGGGACTTTCTGGGAATGGGAGTCGTCTGCGTGGGACTTTCTGGGACTGTCTCCTGGGTTGGGGGGTCTTCTGCGTAGGACTTTCTTGGACTCTCTCCTGGGTGGGGGGTCGTCTGCGTGGGACTTTCTGGGACTGGGGGTCGTCTGCGTGGGAATTTCTGGGACTGTCTCCTGTCTGGGGGGTCGTCTGCGTGGGACTTTCTGGGACTGTCTCCTGTCTGGGGGGTCGTCTGCGTGGGACTTTCATGGACTGGGGGTCGTCTGCGTGGGACTTTCTGGGACTGACTTTTGGGTGGGGGGTCGTCTGTGTGGGACTTTCTTGGACTGGGGTCGTCTGAGTCGGACTTTCTGGGACTGGGGGTCGTCTGCGTGAGGCTTTCTGGGACTGTCTCCTGGGTGGGGGTTCGTCTGCGTGGGAATTTCTTGGACAGGGGGTCGTCTGCGTGGGACTTTCTGGGACTGACTCCTGGGTGGGGGGTCGTCTGTGTGGGACATTCTCGGACTGGGGGTCGTCTGAGTGGGACTTTCTGGGACTGGGGTTCGTCTGCGTGGGACTTTCTGGGACTGTCTCCTGGGTGGGGGGTCGTCTGCGTAGAACTTTCTGGGACTGGGTGTCGTCTGCGTCGGACTTTCTGGGACTGGGGTCGTCTGAGTCGGACTTTCTGGGACTGGGGGTCGTCTGCGTGAGGCTTTCTGGGACTGTCTCCTGTCTGGGGGGTCGTCTGCTTGGGACTTTCTGGGACTGGGGGTCGTCTGGGTGGGTCTTTCTGGGACTGTCTCCTGGGTGGGGGTCGTCTGCGTGGGACTTTGTGGCACTGGGGGTCGTCTGCGTGGGACTTTCTGTGACTGGGGGTGGTCTGCGTGTGACTTTCTGGGACTGGGTGTCGTCTGCGTGGGACTTTCTGGGAAATGTCTGCTGGGTGGGGGGTCGTCTGCGTGGGACTTTCTGGAACTGGGGGTCATCTGCGTGGGACTTTCTGGGACTGGGTGTCGTCTGCGTTGGACTTTCTGTGACTGTCTCCTGGGTGGGGGTCGTCTGCGTGGGACTTTCTGGTACTGTCTCCAGGGTGGCGGGTCGTCTGCGTGGGAATTTCTGGGACAGGGGGTCTTCTGCGTGGGACTTTCTGGGACAGTCTCCTGGGTGGGGGGTCGTCTGTGTGGGACTTTCTGGGACTGGGTGCCGTCTGAGTGGGACTTTCTGGGACTGGGGGTCGTCTGCGTGGGACTTTCTGGGACTGTCTCCTGGGTGGGGGGGTCCTCTGCGTAGGACTTTCTTGACTCTCTCCTGGGTGGGGGGTCGTCTGCGTGAGACTTTCTGGGACTGGGGGTCGTCTGCGTGGGAATTTCTGGGACTGTCTCCTGTCTGGGGGGTCGTCTGCGTGGGACTTTCAGGGACTGGGGGTCGTCTGCGTGGGACATTCTGGGACTGACTCCTGGGTGGGGGGTCGTCTGTGTGGGACTTTCTGGGACTGGGGTCGTCTGAGTCGGACTTTCTGGGACTGGGGGTCGTCTGCGTGAGGCTTTCTGGGACTGTCTCCTGGGTGGGGGTTCGTCTGCGTGGGAATTTCTTGGACAGGGGGTCGTCTGCGTGGGACTTTCTGGGACTGACTCCTGGGTGGGGGGTCGTCGGTGTGGGACATTCTCGGACTGGGGGTCGTCTGAGTGGGACTTTCTGGGACTGGGGTTCGTCTGCGTGGGACTTTCTGGGACTGTCTCCTGAGTGGGGGGTCATCTGCGTGAGACTTTCTGGGACTGGGGGTCGTCTGCGTCGGACTTTCTGGGACTGGGGGTCGTCTGCGTGGGAATTTCTGGGACTGTCTCCTGGGTGGGGGGTCGTCTGCGTGGGACTTTTGTCGGACTGGGGGTCGTCTGCGTGGGACATTCTGGGACTGTCTCCTGTCTGGGGGGGTCGTATGCGTGGGACTTTCTTGGACTGGGGGTCGTCTGGGTGGGTCTTTCTGGGACTGTCTCCTGGGTGGGAGTCGTCTGCGTGGGACTTTGTGGCACTGGGGATCGTCTGCGTGGGACTTTCTGTGACTGGGGGTGGTCTGCGTGTGACTTTCTGGGACTGGGTGTCGTCTGCGTGGGACTTTCTGAGAAATGTCTGCTGGGTGGGGGGTCGTCTGCGTGGGACTTTGTGGAACTGGGGGTCATCTGCTTGGGACTTTCTGGGACTGGGTGTCGTCTGCGTTGGACATTCTGTGACTGTCTCCTGGGTGGGGTCGTCTGCGTGGGACTTTCTGGGACTGTCTCCTGGGTGGGGGGGTCTTCTGCGTAGGACTTTCTTGGACTGTCTCCTGGGTGGGAGGTCGTCTGCGTGGGAATTTCTGGGACAGGGGGTCTTCTGCGTGGGACTTTCTGGGACAGTCTCCTGGGTGGGGGGGGTCGTCTGTGTGGGATTTTCTGGGACTGGTTGTCGTCTGAGTGGGACTTTCTGGGACTGGGGGTCGTCTGCGTGGGACGTTCTGGGACTGTCTCCTGTGTGGGGGGGTCGTCTGCGTAGGACTTTCTTGGACTGTCTCCTGGGTGGGGTGTCTTCTGCGTGGGACGTTCTGGGACTGTCTCCTGTCTGGGGGGTCGTCTGCGTGGGACTTTCTGGTACTGTCTGCAGGGTGGGGGGTCGTCTGCGTGGGACTTTCTGGTACTGGCTCCAGGGTGGGGGGTAGTCTGCGTGGGACTTTCTGCAACTGGGGGTCGTCTGCGTTGGACTTTCTTGGACTGTTTCCTGGGTGGGGGGTCGTCTGTGTGGGACTTTCTGGGACTGGGAGTCGTCTGAGTGGGACTTTCTGGGACTGGGGGTCATCTGCGTGGGACTTTCTGGGACTGTCTCCTGGGTGGGGGGGTCGTCTGCGTGGGACTTTCTTGGACTGTCTCTTGGGTGGGGGGTCGTCTTCGTGGGACTTTCTTGGACTGTCTCCTGGGTGGGGGCCGTCTCCGTGGGACTTTCTGGGACAGGGTGTCGTCTGCGTCGGACTTTCTGGGACTGTCTCCTGGGTGGGGGTCGTCTGCGTGGGACTTTCTGGGAATGGGAGTCGTCTGCGTGGGACTTTCTGGGACTGTCTCCTGGGTTGGGGGGTCTTCTGCGTAGGACTTTCTTGGACTCTCTCCTGGGTGGGGGGTCGTCTGCGTGGGACTTTCTGGGACTGGGGGTCGTCTGCGTGGGAATTTCTGGGACTGTCTCCTGTCTGGGGGGTCGTCTGCGTGGGACTTTCTGGGACTGTCTCCTGTCTGGGGGGTCGTCTGCGTGGGACTTTCATGGACTGGGGGTCATCTGCGTGGGACTTTCTGGGACTGACTTTTGGGTGGGGGGTCGTCTGTGTGGGACTTTCTTGGACTGGGGTCGTCTGAGTCGGACTTTCTGGGACTGGGGGTCGTCTGCGTGAGGCTTTCTGGGACTGTCTCCTGGGTGGGGGTTCGTCTGCGTGGGAATTTCTTGGACAGGGGGTCGTCTGCGTGGGACTTTCTGGGACTGACTCCTGGGTGGGGGGTCGTCTGTGTGGGACATTCTCGGACTGGGGGTCGTCTGAGTGGGACTTTCTGGGACTGGGGTTCGTCTGCGTGGGACTTTCTGGGACTGTCTCCTGGGTGGGGGGTCGTCTGCGTAGAACTTTCTGGGACTGGGTGTCGTCTGCGTCGGACTTTCTGGGACTGGGGTCGTCTGAGTCGGACTTTCTGGGACTGGGGGTCGTCTGCGTGAGGCTTTCTGGGACTGTCTCCTGTCTGGGGGGTCGTCTGCTTGGGACTTTCTGGGACTGGGGGTCGTCTGGGTGGGTCTTTCTGGGACTGTCTCCTGGGTGGGGGTCGTCTGCGTGGGACTTTGTGGCACTGGGGGTCGTCTGCGTGGGACTTTCTGTGACTGGGGGTGGTCTGCGTGTGACTTTCTGGGACTGGGTGTCGTCTGCGTGGGACTTTCTGGGAAATGTCTGCTGGGTGGGGGGTCGTCTGCGTGGGACTTTCTGGAACTGGGGGTCATCTGCGTGGGACTTTCTGGGACTGGGTGTCGTCTGCGTTGGACTTTCTGTGACTGTCTCCTGGGTGGGGGTCGTCTGCGTGGGACTTTCTGGTACTGTCTCCAGGGTGGCGGGTCGTCTGCGTGGGAATTTCTGGGACAGGGGGTCTTCTGCGTGGGACTTTCTGGGACAGTCTCCTGGGTGGGGGGTCGTCTGTGTGGGACTTTCTGGGACTGGGTGCCGTCTGAGTGGGACTTTCTGGGACTGGGGGTCGTCTGCGTGGGACTTTCTGGGACTGTCTCCTGGGTGGGGGGGTCCTCTGCGTAGGACTTTCTTGACTCTCTCCTGGGTGGGGGGTCGTCTGCGTGAGACTTTCTGGGACTGGGGGTCGTCTGCGTGGGAATTTCTGGGACTGTCTCCTGTCTGGGGGGTCGTCTGCGTGGGACTTTCTGGGACTGTCTCTTGTCTGGGGGGTCGTCTGCGTGGGACTTTCAGGGACTGGGGGTCGTCTGCGTGGGACTTTCTGGGACTGACTCCTGGGTGGGGGTCGTCTGTGTGGGACTTTCTGGGACTGGGGTCGTCTGAGTCGGACTTTCTGGGACTGGGGGTCGTCTGCGTGGGACTTTCTGGGACTGTCTCCTGGGTGGGGGTTCGTCTGCGTGGGAATTTCTTGGACAGGGGGTCGTCTGCGTGGGACTTTCTTGGACTGTCTCCTGGGTGGGGGGTCGTCTGCGTGGGACTTTCTTGGACTGTCTCCTGGGTGGGGGCCGTCTGCGTGGGACTTTCTGGAACTGGGGGTCGTCTGCGTTGGACTTTCTGGGACTGTCTCCTGTCTGGGGGGTCGTCTGCGTGGGACTTTCTGGTACTGTCTCCAGGATTGGGGTCGTCTGCGTGGGACTTTCTGGAACTGGGGGTCGTCTGCGTTGGACTTTCTGGGACTGTCTCCTGTCTGGGGGGTCGTCTGCGTGGGACTTTCTGGTACTGTCTCCAGGATTGGGGTCGTCTGCGTGGGACTTTCTGGAACTGGGGGTCGTCTGCGTTGGACTTTCTGGGACTGTCTCCTGTCTGGGGGGTCGTCTGCGTGGGACTTTCTGGGACTGTTTCCTGGGTGGGGGGTCGTCTGTGTGGGACTTTCTGGGACTGGGAGTCGTCTGAGTGGGACTTTCTGGGACTGGGGGTCGTCTTCGTGGGACTTTCTGGGACTGTCTCCTGGGTGGGGGGGGTCGTCTGCGTGGGACTTTCTTGGACTGTCTCCTGGGTGGGGGGTCGTCTGCGTGGGACTTTCTTGGACTGTCTCCTGGGTGGGGGCCGTCTGCGTGGGACTTTCTTGGACTGGGTGTCGTCTGCGTCGGACTTTCTGGGACTGTCTCCTGGGTGGGGGGTCGTCTGCGTGGGACTTTCTGGTACTGTCTCCAGGATTGGGGTCGTCTGCGTGGGACTTTCTGGAACTGGGGGTCGTCTGCGTTGGACTTTCTGGGACTGTCTCCTGTCTGGGGGGTCGTCTGCGTGGGACTTTCTGGGACTGTTTCCTGGGTGGGGGGTCGTCTGTGTGGGACTTTCTGGGACTGGGAGTCGTCTGAGTGGGACTTTCTGGGACTGGGGGTCGTCTGCGTGGGACTTTCTGGGACTGTCTCCTGGGTGGGGGGGGTCGTCTGCGTGGGACTTTCTTGGACTGTCTCCTGGGTGGGGGGTCGTCTGCGTGGGACTTTCTTGGACTGTCTCCTGGGTGGGGGGTCGTCTGCGTAGGACTTTCTTGACTCTCTCCTGGGTGGGGGGTCGTCTGCGTGGGACTTTCTGGGACTGGGGGTCGTCTGCGTGGGAATTTCTGGGACTGTCTCCTGTCTGGGGGGTCGTCTGCGTGGGACTTTCTGGGACTGTCTCCTGAGTGAGGGGTCGTCTGCGTGGGACTTTCTTGGACTCTCTCCTGTCTGGGGGGTCGTCTGCGTGGGACTTTCTGGGACTGTCTCCTGTCTGGGGGGTCGTCTGCGTGGGACTTTCAGGGACTGGGGGTCGTCTGCGTGGGACATTCTGGGACTGACTCCTGGGTGGGGGGTCGTCTGTGTGGGACTTTCTTGGACTGGGGTCGTCTGAGTCGGACTTTCTGGGACTGGGGGTCGTCTGCGTGAGGCTTTCTGGGACTGTCTCCTGGGTGGGGGTTCGTCTGCGTGGGAATTTCTTGGACAGGGGGTCGTCTGCGTGGGACTTTCTGGGACTGGGGGTCGTTCTTGGACTGACTCCTGTCTCCTGTCTGGGGGGTCGTCTGCGTGGGACTTTCTGGTACTGTCTCCAGGGTGAGGGGTCGTCTGCGTGGGAATTTCAGGGACAGGGGGTCGTCTGCGTGGGACTTTCTGGGGCTGACACCTGGGTGGGGGGTCGTCTGTGTGGTACTTTCTGGGACTGGGGGTCGTCTGCGTCGGACTTTCTGGGACTGGGGGTCGTCTGCGTTGGAATTTCTAGGACTGTCTCCTGGGTGGGGGTTGTCTGCATAGGACTTTCTTGTACTGTCTCCTGTGTGGGGGGTCGTCTGCGTGGGACTTTCTGGGACTGGGGTCGTCTGCGTGGGACTTTCTGGGACTGTCTCCTGTCTGGGGGGTCGTCTGCTTGGGACTTTCTGGGACTGGGGGTCGTCTGGGTGGGTCTTTCTGGGACTGTCTCCTGGGTGGGGGTCGTCTGCGTGGGACTTTGTGGCACTGGGGGTCGTCTGCGTGGGACTTTCTGTGACTGGGGGTGGTCTGCGTGTGACTTTCTGGGACTGGGTGTCGTCTGCGTGGGACTTTCTGGGAAATGTCTGCTGGGTGGGGGGTCGTCTGCGTGGGACTTTCTGGAACTGGGGGTCATCTGCGTGGGACTTTCTGGGACTGGGTGTCGTCTGCGTTGGACTTTCTGTGACTGTCTCCTGGGTGGGGGTCGTCTGCGTGGGACTTTCTGGGACTGGGTGTCGTCTGCGTTGGACTTTCTGTGACTGTCTCCTGGGTGGGAGGTCATCTGCGTGGGACTTTCTGGGACTTGGGGTCGTCTGCGTCGGACTTTCTGGGACTGTCTCCTGTCTGGGGTGTCGTCTGCGTGGGACTTTCTGGTACTGTCTCCAGGGTGGCGGGTCGTCTGCGTGGGAATTTCTGGGACAGGGGGTCTTCTGCGTGGGACTTTCTGGGACAGTCTCCTGGGTGGGGGGTCGTCTGTGTGGGACTTTCTGGGACTGGGAGTCGTCTGAGTGGGACTTTCTGGGACTGGGGGTCGTCTGCGTGGGACTTTCTGGGACTGTCTCCTGGGTGGGGGGGGTCGTCTGCGTGGGACTTTCTTGGACTGTCTCCTGGGTGGGGGGTCGTCTGCGTGGGACTTTCTTGGACTGTCTCCTGGGTGGGGGCCGTCTGCGTGGGACTTTCTGGGACTGGGTGTCGTCTGCGTCGGACTTTCTGGGACTGTCTCCTGGGTGGGGGTCGTCTGCGTGTGACTTTCTGGGAATAGGAGTCGTCTGCGTGGGACTTTCTGGGACTGTCTCCTGGGTTGGGGGGTCGTCTGCGTAGGACTTTCTTGACTCTCTCCTGGGTGGGGGGTCGTCTGCGTGGGACTTTCTGGGACTGGGGGTCGTCTGCGTGGGAATTTCTGGGACTGTCTCCTGTCTGGGGGGTCGTCTGCGTGGGACTTTCTGGGACTGTCTCCTGTCTGGGGGGTCGTCTGCGTGGGACTTTCAGGGACTGGGGGTCGTCTGCGTGGGACATTCTGGGACTGACTCCTGGGTGGGGGGTCGTCTGTGTGGGACTTTCTGGGACTGGGGTCGTCTGAGTCGGACTTTCTGGGACTGGGGGTCGTCTGCGTGAGGCTTTCTGGGACTGTCTCCTGGGTGGGGGTTCGTCTGCGTGGGAATTTCTTGGACAGGGGGTCGTCTGCGTGGGACTTTCTGGGACTGACTCCTGGGTGGGGGGTCGTCTGTGTGGGACATTCTCGGACTGGGGGTCGTCTGAGTGGGACTTTCTGGGACTGGGGTTCGTCTGCGTGGGACTTTCTGGGACTGTCTCCTGAGTGGGGGGTCATCTGCGTGAGACTTTCTGGGACTGGGGGTCGTCTGCGTCGGACTTTCTGGGACTGGGGGTCGTCTGCGTGGGAATTTCTGGGACTGTCTCCTGGGTGGTGGGTCGTCTGCGTGGGACTTTTGTCGGACTGGGGGTCGTCTGCGTGGGACATTCTGGGACTGTCTCCTGTCTGGGGGGGTCGTATGCGTGGGACTTTCTTGGACTGGGGGTCGTCTGGGTGGGTCTTTCTGGGACTGTCTCCTGGGTGGGAGTCGTCTGCGTGGGACTTTGTGGCACTGGGGATCGTCTGCGTGGGACTTTCTGTGACTGGGGGTGGTCTGCGTGTGACTTTCTGGGACTGGGTGTCGTCTGCGTTGGACTTTCTGTGACTGTCTCCTGGGTGGGAGGTCATCTGCGTGGGACTTTCTGGGACTTGGGGTCGTCTGCGTCGGACTTTCTGGGACTGTCTCCTGTCTGGGGTGTCGTCTGCGTGGGACTTTCTGGTACTGTCTCCAGGGTGGCGGGTCGTCTGCGTGGGAATTTCTGGGACAGGGGGTCTTCTGCGTGGGACTTTCTGGGACAGTCTCCTGGGTGGGGGGTCGTCTGTGTGGGACTTTCTGTGACTGGGTGCCGTCTGAGTGGGACTTTCTGGGACTGGGGGTCGTCTGCGTGGGACTTTCTGGGACTGTCTCCTGGGTGGGGGGGTCCTCTGCGTAGGACTTTCTTGACTCTCTCCTGGGTGGGGGGTCGTCTGCGTGAGACTTTCTGGGACTGGGGGTCGTCTGCGTGGGAATTTCTGGGACTGTCTCCTGTCTGGGGGGTCGTCTGCGTGGGACTTTCTGGGACTGTCTCTTGTCTGGGGGGTCGTCTGCGTGGGACTTTCAGGGACTGGGGGTCGTCTGCGTGGGACTTTCTGGGACTGACTCCTGGGTGGGGGGTCGTCTGTGTGGGACTTTCTGGGACTGGGGTCGTCTGAGTCGGACTTTCTGGGACTGGGGGTCGTCTGCGTGGGACTTTCTGGGACTGTCTCCTGGGTGGGGGTTCGTCTGCGTGGGAATTTCTTGGACAGGGGGTCGTCTGCGTGGGACTTTCTTGGACTGTCTCCTGGGTTTGGGGTCGTCTGCGTGGGACTTTCTTGGACTGTCTCCTGGGTGGGGGCCGTCTGCGTGGGACTTTCTGGAACTGGGGGTCGTCTGCGTTGGACTTTCTGGGACTGTCTCCTGTCTGGGGGGTCGTCTGCGTGGGACTTTCTGGTACTGTCTCCAGGATTGGGGTCGTCTGCGTGGGACTTTCTGGAACTGGGGGTCGTCTGCGTTGGACTTTCTGGGACTGTCTCCTGTCTGGGGGGTCGTCTGCGTGGGACTTTCTGGTACTGTCTCCAGGATTGGGGTCGTCTGCGTGGGACTTTCTGGAACTGGGGGTCGTCTGCGTTGGACTTTCTGGGACTGTCTCCTGTCTGGGGGGTCGTCTGCGTGGGACTTTCTGGTACTGTCTCCAGGATTGGGGTCGTCTGCGTGGGACTTTCTGGAACTGGGGGTCGTCTGCGTTGGACTTTCTGGGACTGTCTCCTGTCTGGGGGGTCGTCTGCGTGGGACTTTCTGGGACTGTTTCCTGGGTGGGGGGTCGTCTGTGTGGGACTTTCTGGGACTGGGAGTCGTCTGAGTGGGACTTTCTGGGACTGGGGGTCGTCTGCGTGGGACTTTCTGGGACTGTCTCCTGGGTGGGGGGGGTCGTCTGCGTGGGACTTTCTTGGACTGTCTCCTGGGTGGGGGGTCGTCTGCGTGGGACTTTCTTGGACTGTCTCCTGGGTGGGGGCCGTCTGCGTGGGACTTTCTTGGACTGGGTGTCGTCTGCGTCGGACTTTCTGGGACTGTCTCCTGGGTGGGGGTCGTCTGCGTGTGACTTTCTGGGAATGGGAGTCGTCTGCGTGGGACTTTCTGGGACTGTCTCCTGGGTTGGGGGGTCGTCTGCGTAGGACTTTCTTGACTCTCTCCTGGGTGGGGGGTCGTCTGCGTGGGACTTTCTGGGACTGGGGGTCGTCTGCGTGGGAATTTCTGGGACTGTCTCCTGTCTGGGGGGTCGTCTGCGTGGGACTTTCTGGGACTGTCTCCTGTCTGGGGGGTCGTCTGCGTGGGACTTTCAGGGACTGGGGGTCGTCTGCGTGGGACATTCTGGGACTGACTCCTGGGTGGGGGGTCGTCTGTGTGGGACTTTCTGGGACTGGGGTCGTCTGAGTCGGACTTTCTGGGACTGGGGGTCGTCTGCGTGAGGCTTTCTGGGACTGTCTCCTGGGTGGGGGTTCGTCTGCGTGGGAATTTCTTGGACAGGGGGTCGTCTGCGTGGGACTTTCTGGGACTGACTCCTGGGTGGGGGGTCGTCTGTGTGGGACATTCTCGGACTGGGGGTCGTCTGAGTGGGACTTTCTGGGACTGGGGTTCGTCTGCGTGGGACTTTCTGGGACTGTCTCCTGAGTGGGGGGTCATCTGCGTGAGACTTTCTGGGACTGGGGGTCGTCTGCGTCGGACTTTCTGGGACTGGGGGTCGTCTGCGTGGGAATTTCTGGGACTGTCTCCTGGGTGGGGGGTCGTCTGTGAGGTACCTTCTGGGACTGGGTGTCGTCTGCGTCGGACTTTCTGGGACTGGGGGTCGTCTGCGTGGGAATTTCTGGGACTGTCTCCTGGGTGGGGGGTCGTCTGCGTAGGACTTTCTTGTACTGTCTCCTGTGTGGGGGTTCGTCTGCGTGGGACTTTTGTCGGACTGGGGGTCGTCTGCGTGGGACATTCTGGGACTGTCTCCTGTCTGGGGGGGTCGTATGCGTGGGACTTTCTTGGACTGGGGGTCGTCTGGGTGGGTCTTTCTGGGACTGTCTCCTGGGTGGGAGTCGTCTGCGTGGGACTTTGTGGCACTGGGGATCGTCTGCGTGGGACTTTCTGTGACTGGGGGTGGTCTGCGTGTGACTTTCTGGGACTGGGTGTCGTCTGCGTGGGACTTTCTGAGAAATGTCTGCTGGGTGGGGGGTCGTCTGCGTGGGACTTTGTGGAACTGGGGGTCATCTGCTTGGGACTTTCTGGGACTGGGTGTCGTCTGCGTTGGACATTCTGTGACTGTCTCCTGGGTGGGGTCGTCTGCGTGGGACTTTCTGGGACTGTCTCCTGGGTGGGGGGGTCTTCTGCGTAGGACTTTCTTGGACTGTCTCCTGGGTGGGAGGTCGTCTGCGTGGGAATTTCTGGGACAGGGGGTCTTCTGCGTGGGACTTTCTGGGACAGTCTCCTGGGTGGGGGGGGTCGTCTGTGTGGGATTTTCTGGGACTGGTTGTCGTCTGAGTGGGACTTTCTGGGACTGGGGGTCGTCTGCGTGGGACGTTCTGGGACTGTCTCCTGTGTGGGGGGGTCGTCTGCGTAGGACTTTCTTGGACTGTCTCCTGGGTGGGGGGTCTTCTGGGTGGGACGTTCTGGGACTGTCTCCTGTCTGGGGGGTCGTCTGCGTGGGACTTTCTGGTACTGTCTCCAGGGTGGGGGGTCGTCTGCGTGGGACTTTCTGGTACTGTCTCCAGGGTGGGGGGTAGTCTGCGTGGGACTTTCTGCAACTGGGGGTCGTCTCCGTTGGACTTTCTTGGACTGTTTCCTGGGTGGGGGGTCGTCTGTGTGGGACTTTCTGGGACTGGGAGTCGTCTGAGTGGGACTTTCTGGGACTGGGGGTCATCTGCGTGGGACTTTCTGGGACTGTCTCCTGGGTGGGGGGGGTCGTCTGCGTGGGACTTTCTTGGTCTGTCTCTTGGGTGGGGGGTCGTCTTCGTGGGACTTTCTTGGACTGTCTCCTGGGTGGGGGCCGTCTCCGTGGGACTTTCTGGGACAGGGTGTCGTCTGCGTCGGACTTTCTGGGACTGTCTCCTGGGTGGCGGTCGTCTGCGTGGGACTTTCTGGGAATGGGAGTCGTCTGCGTGGGACTTTCTGGGACTGTCTCCTGGGTTGGGGGGTCTTCTGCGTAGGACTTTCTTGGACTCTCTCCTGGGTGGGGGGTCGTCTGCGTGGGACTTTCTGGGACTGGGGGTCGTCTGCGTGGGAATTTCTGGGACTGTCTCCTGTCTGGGGGGTCGTCTGCGTGGGACTTTCTGGGACTGTCTCCTGTCTGGGGGGTCGTCTGCGTGGGACTTTCATGGACTGGGGGTCGTCTGCGTGGGACTTTCTGGGACTGACTTTTGGGTGGGGGGTCGTCTGTGTGGGACTTTCTTGGACTGGGGTCGTCTGAGTCGGACTTTCTGGGACTGGGGGTCGTCTGCGTGAGACTTTCTGGGACTGTCTCCTGGGTGGGGGTTCGTCTGCGTGGGAATTTCTTGGACAGGGGGTCGTCTGCGTGGGACTTTCTGGGACTGACTCCTGGGTGGGGGGTCGTCTGTGTGGGACATTCTCGGACTGGGGGTCGTCTGAGTGGGACTTTCTGGGACTGGGGTTCGTCTGCGTGGGACTTTCTGGGACTGTCTCCTGGGTGGGGGGTCGTCTGCGTAGAACTTTCTGGGACTGGGTGTCGTCTGCGTCGGACTTTCTGGGACTGGGGTCGTCTGAGTCGGACTTTCTGGGACTGGGGGTCGTCTGCGTGAGGCTTTCTGGGACTGTCTCCTGGGTGGGGGTTCGTCTGCGTGGGAATTTCTTGGACAGGGGGTCGTCTGCGTGGGACTTTCTGGGACTGACTCCTGGGTGGGGGGTCGTCTGTGTGGGACATTCTCGGACTGGGGGTCGTCTGAGTGGGACTTTCTGGGACTGTGGTTCGTCTGCGTGGGACTTACTGGGACTGTCTCCTGAGTGGGGGGTCATCTGCGTGAGACTTTCTGGGACTGGGGGTCGTCTGCGTCGGACTTTCTGGGACTGGGGGTCGTCTGCGTGGGAATTTCTGGGACTGTCTCCTGGGTGGGGGGTCGTCTGTGAGGTACCTTCTGGGACTGGGTGTCGTCTGCGTCGGACTTTCTGGGACTGGGGGTCGTCTGCGTGGGAATTTCTAGGACTGTCTCCTGGGTGGAGGGTCGTCTGCGTAGGACTTTCTTGTACTGTCTCCTGTGTGGGGGGTCGTCTGCGTGGGAATTTTGTCGGACTGGGGGTCGTCTGCGTGGGACTTTCTGGGACTGTCTCCTGTCTGGGGGGGTCTTATGCGTGGGACTTTCTTGGACTGGGGGTCGTCTGCGTGGGACTTTCTGAGAAATGTCTGCTGGGTGGGGGGTCGTCTGCGTGGGACTTTGTGGAACTGGGGGTCATCTGCTTGGGACTTTCTGGGACTGGGTGTCGTCTGCGTTGGACATTCTGTGACTGTCTCCTGGGTGGGGGTCGTCTGCGTGGGACTTTCTGGGACTGTCTCCTGGGTGGGGGGGTCTTCTGCGTAGGACTTTCTTGGACTGTCTCCTGGGTGGGAGGTCGTCTGCGTGGGACTTTCTGGGACTGGGGGTCGTCTGCGTGGGACTTTCTGGTACTGTCTCCTGGGTGGGAGGTCGTCTGCGTGGGACTTTCTGGGACTGGGGGTCGTCTGCGTGGGACTTTCTGGTACTGTCTCCTGGGTGGGGGTCGTCTGCGTGGGACTTTGTGGCACTGGGGGTCGTCTGCGTGTGACTTTCTGTGACTGGGTGTCGTCTGCGTGGGACTTTCTGAGAAATGTCTGCTGGGTGGGGGGTCGTCTGCGTGGGACTTTGTGGAACTGGGGGTCATCTGCTTGGGACTTTCTGGGACTGGGTGTCGTCTGCGTTGGACATTCTGTGACTGTCTCCTGGGTGGGGGTCGTCTGCGTGGGACTTTCTGGGACTGTCTCCTGGGTGGGGGGGTCTTCTGCGTAGGACTTTCTTGGACTGTCTCCTGGGTGGGAGGTCGTCTGCGTGGGACTTTCTGGGACTGTGGGTCGTCTGCGTGGGACTTTCTGGTACTGTCTCCAGGGTGGCGGGTCGTCTGCGTGGGACTTTCTGGGACAGGGGGTCTTCTGCGTGGGACTTTCTGGGACTGTCTCCTGGGTGGGGGGTTCGTCTGTGTGGGACTTTCTGGGACTGGGTGTCGTCTGAGTGGGACTTTCTGGGACTGGGGGTCGTCTGCGTGGGACGTTCTGGGACTGTCTCCTGTGTGGGGGGTCGTCTGCGTAGGACTTTCTTGGACTGTCTCCTGGGTGGGGGGTCTTCTGCGTGGGACGTTCTGGGACTGTCTCCTGTCTGGGGGGTCGTCTGCGTGGGACTTTCTGGTACTGTCTCCAGGGTGGGGGGTCGTCTGCGTGGGACTTTCTGGTACTGTCTCCAGGGTGGGGGGTAGTCTGCGTGGGACTTTCTGGAACTGGGGGTCGTCTGCGTTGGACTTTCTTGGACTGTTTCCTGGGTGGGGGGTCGTCTGTGTGGGACTTTCTGGGACTGGGAGTCGTCTGAGTGGGACTTTCTGGGACTGGGGGTCATCTGCGTGGGACTTTCTGGGACTGTCTCCTGGGTGGGGGGGGTCGTCTGCGTGGGACTTTCTTGGACTGTCTCTTGGGTGGGGGGTCGTCTTCGTGGGACTTTCTTGGACTGTCTCCTGGGTGGGGGCCGTCTGCGTGGGACTTTCTGGGACAGGGTGTCGTCTGCGTCGGACTTTCTGGGACTGTCTCCTGGGTGGGGGTCGTCTGCGTGGGACTTTCTGGGAATGGGAGTCGTCTGCGTGGGACTTTCTGGGACTCTCTCCTGGGTGGGGGGTCGTCTGCGTGGGACTTTCTGGGACTGGGGGTCGTCTGCGTGGGAATTTCTGGGACTGTCTCCTGTCTGGGGGGTCGTCTGCGTGGGACTTTCTGGGACTGTCTCCTGTCTGGGGGGTCGTCTGCGTGGGACTTTCATGGACTGGGGGTCGTCTGCGTGGGACTTTCTGGGACTGACTTTTGGGTGGGGGGTCGTCTGTGTGGGACTTTCTTGGACTGGGGTCGTCTGAGTCGGACTTTCTGGGACTGGGGGTCGTCTGCGTGAGACTTTCTGGGACTGTCTCCTGGGTGGGGGTTCGTCTGCGTGGGACATTCTCGGACTGGGGGTCGTCTGAGTGGGACTTTCTGGGACTGGGGTTCGTCTGCGTGGGACTTTCTGGGACTGTCTCCTGGGTGGGGGGTCGTCTGCGTAGAACTTTCTGGGACTGGGTGTCGTCTGCGTCGGACTTTCTGGGACTGGGGGTCGTCTGCGTCGGACTTTCTGGGACTGGGGGTCGTCTGCGTGGGAATTTCTGGGACTGTCTCCTGGGTGGGGGGTCGTCTGCGTGGGACTTTGTGGGACTGGGGGTCATCTGCGTGGGACTTTCTGGGACTGGAGGTCGTCTGCATCGGACTTTCTGGGACTGTCTCCTGGGCTGGGTGTCGTCTGCGTTGGACTTTCTGTGACTGGGTGTCGTCTGCGTCGGACTTTCTGGGACTGTCTCCTGGGTGGGGGTCGTCTGCGTGGGACTTTCTGGGAATGGGGGTCGTCTGCGTGGGACTTTCTGGGACTGTCTCCTGGGTGGGGGGTCGTCTGCGTAGGACTTTCTTGGACTGTCTCCTGGGTGGGAGGTCGTCTGCGTGGGACTTTCTGGGACTGGGGGTCGTCTGCGTGGGACTCTCTGGTACTGGGGTCCGTCTGCGTGGGCCTTTTTGGCAGTGGGGGTCGTCTGCGTTGGACTTTCTGGGACTGTCTACTGGGTTGGAGGTCGTCTACTTGGGACTTTCTGGGACTGTCTCCTGGGTGGGGGGCCGTTTGCGTGGGACTTTCTTGGACTGTCTCCTGGGTGACGGTTCGACTGCGTGTGTTTTTCTGGGAGTGGGGGTCGTCTGCGTGGGACTTCTGGGACTGGGGGTCCTGTGCGTGGGACTTTCTGGGACTGGGGGTCGTCTGCGTGGGACTTTCTGGGAGTGTCTCCTGGTTAGGGTGTCGTCTGCGTGTGATTCCCAGGTGGCTACGTGCCGATTTCTCCTGGCTCTTTTGTGGGAACTGCCTTGCAAGCAATCTCAGGCTGCAGCAAACCCAATTCTCCTGGCTCATTTGTGGCAACTGCCTTAACAGCAATCTCACGCTGCTACAAAACGACATCTACAGTCTCTTTTTCTTAAAACTGCCTTACAAGCAATCTCAGCCTGCTACAAGCCGAATACGCCTGGCTCTTTTGTGAAACTGCTTTACAAGGAATCTCAGGCCGCTATAAATCGACATATCCTGGCTCTTTTGTGACAACTGCCTTACAAGCAATCTCAGGCTGCCGCTAGTCCAATTCTCCTGACTTTTTGTTATAATTGTCTTACAAGCAATCCCAGGCTGCTACGAAGCGATTTCTCCTGGCTCATCTATGGCATCTGCCTTACAAGCATTCTCTCGCTGCAGCTTTATGAATTCTCCTGGCTTTTTGTGCGAATTGCCTTACAAGAAATCCCAGGCGGCGACGAGCCGATTTCTCCTGGCTCTTTTGTGGAAACTCCCTTACAAGAAATCTCAGGCTGCTGAAAGCCGAATTCTCCATGCGCTTTGGTGACAACTGCCTTACAAGCAATCTCAGGCCGCTACAAATCGACATCTTTTGTCTCTTTTTTGACAACTGCCTTACAAGCAATCTCAGGCTCCTGCAAGCCGAATTCTCCTGGCTCTTTTGTGCAAATTGAATTACAAGCAATCCCAGGCGTCTACGAGCCGACGTCTCTTGGCTCTTTTGTGAAAACTGCCTTCAAAGCAATCTCAGGCTGCTACAAAACGACATCTCCTGTCTCTTTTTTTCAAAACTGCCTTACAAGCAATCTCAGACAGCTACAAGCCGAATACGAGACAGTCCCAGAAAGTCCAACGCAGACGGCTCCCAGTCCCAGAAAGTCCCACGCAGACGACCCCCAGTCCCAGAAAAACCCACGCAGACGATCCCCCACCCAGGAGACAGTCCCAGAAAGTCCCACGCAGACGAAACGCCACCCA
The DNA here is from genome assembly GCA_964036315.1 of Acanthosepion esculentum. Lineage (NCBI taxonomy): Eukaryota > Metazoa > Mollusca > Cephalopoda > Sepiida > Sepiidae > Acanthosepion > Acanthosepion esculentum. The sequence continues at coordinate 10,133,268 of CAXIWW010000817.1, read as the reverse complement.
GGAGACAGTCCCAGAAAGTCCCACGTAGACGAGCCCCCACCCAGGAGACAGTCCCAGAAAGTCCAACGAAGACGACCCCCACTGCCAAAAATTCCCACGCAGACGGACCCCAGTACCAGAAAGTCCCACGCAGACGACCCACACCCAGGAGACAGTCAGAGAAAGACCCACGCAGACGACCCTCAGTACCAGAAAGTCCCACGCAGACGACCCCCAGTCCGAGAAAGTCCCACGCAGACGACCCACAGTCCCAGAAAGTTCCACGCAGACGACCCCCAGTCCCAGAAAGTCCCATGCAGACGACCCCCCACCAAGGAGACAGACACAGATATCCCACGCAGACGACCCCCCATCCAGGAGACAGTCCCAGCAAGTCCCACGCAGACGACCCCCAGTCAAAGAAAGTCCCACGCAGACGAACACCCACCCAGGAGACAGTCCCAGAAACTCCCACGCAGACGACCCCCCACCGAGGAGACAGTCCTAGAAAGTCCTACGCAGACGACCCCCAGTCCCAGAAAGTCCCACGCAGACGACCCCCACACAGGAGACAGTCCAAGGAAGTCTCATTCAGACGAACCCCACCTAGGGGACTGTCCCAGAAAGTCCCACGAAGACGACCCCACCCCACGCATGAGACAGTCCCAGAAAGTCCAACGCAGACGAACCCCCACACAAGAGAGAGTCCCAGAAAAACCAACGCAGAGGTACCCCAGTCCCAGAAAGTCCCACACAGACGACCCCCAGTCCTAGGAAGTCCCATGCAGAAGACCCCCACCCAGGAGACAGTCCCAGAAAGTCCCACGCAGACGACCCCCACCCAGGAGACAGTCCCAGAGAGTCCCAAACAGACAACCCCCCACCCAGGAGACAGTACCAGAATGTCCCACGCAGAAGACACCCAGTCCAATAAAGTCCCACGCAGACGACCCCCCACCCAGGAGTCAGTCCCAGAAAGTCCCACGCAGATGACCCCTAGTCCCAGAAAGTCCCACGCAGACGACCCCCAGTCCCACAAAGTCCAAAGCAGACGACCCCCCACCCAGGAGACAGTCCCAGAATGTCCCACGTAGACGACACCCAGTCCCAGAATGTCCCAGGCTGACGACCCCCAGTCCCAGAATGTCCCCCGCAGACGACCCCCTAGTCCCAGAAAGTCCCACGAATACGACCACCCCACCCAGGTGACAGTCCCAGAAAGTCCCACGCTGACGACCCCCAGCCCAGTAAGTCCCACGCAGACGACCACCCCACGCAGGTGACTGTCCCAGAAAGTCCCAAACAGACAACCCCCCACCCAGGAGACAGTCCCAGAATGTCCCACGCAGAAGACACCCAGTCCAATAAAGTCCCACGCAGACGACCCCCCACCAAGGAGTCAGTCCCAGAAAGTCCCACGCAGATGACCCCTAGTCCCAGAAAGTCCCACGCAGACGACCCCCAGTCCCACAATGTCCAAAGCAGACGACCCCTCACCCAGGAGACAGTCCCAGAATGTCCAACGTAGACGACACCCAGTCCCAGAATGTCCCACGCTGACGACCCCCAGTCCCAGAATGTCCCACGCAGACGACCCCCTAGTCCCAGAAAGTCCCACGAAGACGACCACCCCACCCAGGTGACAGTCCCAGAAAGTCCCACGCTGACGACCCCCAGCCCAGTAAGTCCCACGCAGACGACCACCCCACCCAGGTGACAGTCCCAGAAAGTCCCACGCTGACTACCTCCAGTCCCAGAAAGTCCCACGCAGACGACCCCCAGTTCCCGAAAGTCCAACGCAGACGACCTCCAGTCCCAGAAACTCCCACGCAGACGACCCCCCACCCAGGAGAGTGTAGCAGAAAGACCCACGCTGCCGACCCCCTGTCCCAGAAAGTCCCACGCAGACGACCCCACACCCAGGAGACAATCCCAGAAAGTCCCACGCAGACGACAACCAGTCCACAGAAACTCCCATGCAGACGACCCCCCACCCAGGAGACAGACCCAGATATCCCACGCAGACGACCCCCAGTCACAGAAAGTCCCACGCAGACTAACACCCACCCAGGAGACAGTCCAAGAAAGTCCCACGCAGACGAGCCCCCACCCAGGAGACAGTCACAGAAAGTCCCTCGCAGACTACCCCCAGTCAAAGAAAGTCCCACGCAGACGACCCCCAGACAGGAGACATTCCCAGCAAGTCCCACGCAGACGACCGCCAGTCCCAGAAAATCCCACGCAGATGAACACCCACCAAGGAGACTGTCCCAGAAAGTCCCACGCAGACGACCCCCAACACAGGAGAAAGTCCCAGAAAGTCCCACGCAAAAGACCGCCCATCCAGGAGACAGTCACAGAAAGTCCAACGTAGACGACCCCCAGTAACAGAATGTCCCACGCTGACGACCCCCAGTCCCAGAAAGTCCCCCGCAGACGACGCCCTAATCCCAGAAAGTCCCACGAAGACGACCCCCCAGACAGGAGACAGTCCCAGAAAGTCCCACGCAGACGACCCCCAGTCCCAGCAAGTCCCACGCAGACGAACACCCCACCCAGGTGACATTCCAAGAAAGTCCCACGCAGACTACCTCCCGTCCCAGAAAGTCCCACGCAGACGACACCCAGTCCCAGAAAGTCTCACGCAGACCGCCCACAGTCCCAGAAACTCCCACGATGACAACCCCCCACCCAGGAGAGAGTCCCAGAAAGACCCACGCAGACGACCCCCAGTCCCAGAAAGTCCCACGCATACGACCCAACACCAAGGAGACAATCCCAGAAAGTCCCACGTAGACGACACCCAGTCCCAGAAACTCCCATGCAGAAGACCCCCCACCCAGGAGACAGACCCAGATATCCCACGCAGACGACCCTCAGTCACGGAAAGTCCCACGCAGACGAACCCCCACCCAGGAGACAGTCGAAGAAAGTCCCACGCAGACGAGCCCCCACCCAGGAGACAGTCCCAGAAAGTCCCACGCAGACGACCCCAAGACAGGAGACAGTCCCAGCAAGTCCCACGCAGACGACCCCCAGTCCCAGAAAATCCCACGCAGAGGACCCCACCCAGGAGACTGTCCCAGAAAGTCCCACGCAGACGACCCGCCACCCAGGAGAGGGTCCAAGAAATTCCCACGCAGACGACCAACAGTCCCAGAAAGTCCCACGCAGAAGACTCCCCACCCAGGAGATAGTCCAAGAAAGTCCCACGCAGACGACCCCCACTAGGAGAAAGTCCCACGTAGACGGCCCCCAGTCCAAGAATGTCCCACGCAGAGGACCCCCAGTCCCAGAAAGTCCCACGCAGACGACCCCAGTACCAGAAAGTCCCACGCATACGATCCCCAGTCCCAGAAAGTCCCACGCAGACGACACCCAGTCCCAGAAAGTCCCAAGAAGACGAACCCCAGTCCCAGAAAGTCTCACGCAGACGACACCCTACCAAGGAGACAGTCCCAGAAATTCCCACGCAGACGACCCCCACTCCCAGAAAAACTCACGCAGACGATCTCCACACAGGAGACAGTCCCAGAAAGTCCCACGCAGACAAACCGCAACCCAGGAGACAGACCCATAAAGTCCCAGGAGGACGACCCCCAGTCCGAGAAAGTCCCACGCAGACGACCCCCCACCCAGGAGACAGTCCCAGAAATTCCCAAGCAGACGACCCCCAGTAATAGTATGTCCCACGCAGACGACCCCCAGTCCCAGAAAGTCCCACGCAGACGACCCCATACCCACGAGACAGTCCCAGAAAGTCTCATGCAGACGACCCCCAGTCCTAGAAAGTCCCAGGCAGACAACCCCCCACCCAGGAGACAGTCCCAGAAAGTCCCACGCAGACGACCCACAGTCCCAGAAAGTCCCACGCAGACGAACCCTAGTCCCAGCAAGTCCCACGAAGACGACCCACAACAAGGAGACAGTCCCAGAAAGTACCTCGCAGACGACCCCCAGTCCCAGAAGGTCCCACGCAGACGACCTCCAGTCCCAGAAAGTGCCACGCAGACGACACCCTACCAAAGAGACAGTCCAAGAAAGTCCCATGCAGACGACCCCCAGTCCAAGAAAAACCCACGCAGAGGATCCCCACCCAGGAGACTGTCCCAGAAAGTCTCACGCAGACGACCCGCCACCAAGGAGAGGGTCCCAGAAATTCCCACGCAGACGACCTCCAGTCCCAGAAAGTGCCACGCAGACGACACCCTTCCAAGGAGACAGTCCAAGAAAGTCCCATGCAGACGACCCCCAGTCCAAGAAAAACCCAGGCAGAGGATCCCCACCCAGGAGACTGTCCAAGAAAGTCCCACGCAGACGACCCCCACTAGGAGAAAATCCCACTTAGACGGCCCCCAGTCCAAGAATGTCCCACGCAGACGAACCCAGTCCCAGACAGTCCCACGCAGACAAACCCCCACCCAGGAGACAGTCCCAGAAAGACCCACGCAGACGACCCCCAGTCCCAGAAAGTCCCACGCAGACGACCCCCAGTATCAGAAAGTCCCACGGAGACGACCCCCAGTCCCAGAAAGTCCCACGCAGACGACACCCAGTCCCAGAAAGTCCCAAGGAGACGACCCCCAGTAATAGTATGTCCCACGCAGACGACCCCCAGTCCCAGAAAGTCCCACGCAGACGACCCCATACCCACGAGACAGTCCCAGAAAGTCTCATGCAGACGACCCCCAGTCCTAGAAAGTCCCAGGCAGACAACCCCCCACCCAGGAGACAGTCCCAGAAAGTCCCACGCAGACCACCCACAGTCCCAGAAAGTCCCACGCAGACGAACCCTAGTCCCAGCAAGTCCCACGAAGACGACCCACAACAAGGAGACAGTCCCAGAAAGTCCCTCGCAGACGACCCCCAGTCCCAGAAGGTCCCACGCAGAAGACCTCCAGTCCCAGAAAGTGCCACGCAGACGACACCCTACCAAAGAGACAGTCCAAGAAAGTCCCATGCAGACGACCCCCAGTCCAAGAAAAACCCACGCAGAGGATCCCCACCCAGGAGACTGTCCCAGAAAGTCTCACGCAGACGACCCGCCACCAAGGAGAGGGTCCCAGAAATTCCCACGCAGACGACCTCCAGTCCCAGAAAGTGCCACGCAGACGACACCCTTCCAAGGAGACAGTCCAAGAAAGTCCCATGCAGACGACCCCCAGTCCAAGAAAAACCCAGGCAGAGGATCCCCACCCAGGAGACTGTCCAAGAAAGTCCCACGCAGACGACCCCCACTAGGAGAAAATCCCACTTAGACGGCCCACAGTCCAAGAATGTCCCACGCAGACGAACCCAGTCCCAGACAGTCCCACGCAGACAAACCCCCACCCAGGAGACAGTCCCAGAAAGACCCACGCAGACGACCCCCAGTCCCAGAAAGTCCCACGCAGACGACCCCCAGTATCAGAAAGTCCCACGGAGACGACCCCCAGTCCCAGAAAGTCCCACGCAGACGACACCCAGTCCCAGAAAGTCCCAAGAAGACGACCCCCAGTCCCAGAAAGTCTCACGCAGACGACACCCTACCAAGGAGACAGTCCCAGAAAGATCCACGCAGACGACCCCCACTCCCAGAAAAACCCACGCAGACGATCCCCACCCAGGAGACAGTCCCAGAAAGTCCCACGCAGACGAACCGCCACCCAGGAGACAGACCCATAAAGTCCCACGAGGACGACCCCCAGTCCGAGAAAGTCCCACGCAGACGACCCCCCACCATGGAGACACTCCCAGAAATTCCCATGCAAACGAACCCCCACCAAGGAAACAGAAACAAATATCTCACGCAGACGACACCCTACCAAGGAGACAGTGCCAGAAATTCCCACGTAGACGACCCCCAATCCAAGAAAGTCCCACGCAGACGATCCCCACCCAGGAGACAGTCCCACGCAGACGACCCCCCACCAAGGAGACAGTCCCAGAAAGTCCCACGCAGACGACCACCAGTCCAAGAAAGTCCCACGCAGACGACCCCCAGTCCCAGAAAGTCCCACGCAGACGGCCCACAGTTCCAGAAAGTCCCACGCAGACGACCCACTGTTCCAGAAAGTCCCACGCAGACGACCCCCCACCGAGGAGACATTCCCAGAATGACCCACGCAGACGTACCCCAGTACCAGAAAGTCCCACGCAGACGACCCCCCAACCAGGAGACACTCCCAGAAAGTCCCACGCAGACGACACCAAGTCCCAGAAAGTCCCACGCACAGGACCCCCAGTCCCAGAAGTCCCACGATGACGACACCCTACCAAGGAGACAGTCCCAGAAATTCCCACGCAGACGACCCCCACTCCCAGAAAAACCCACGCAGACGATCCCCACCCAGTAGACAGTCCCAGAAAGTCCCACGCAGACGAACCGCCACCCAGGAGACAGTCCCAGAAAGTCCCACGTAGACGACCCCCCACCCAGGAGACAGTCCCAGAAAGTCCAACGAAGACGACCCCCACTGCCAAAAAGTCCCACGCAGACGGACGCCAGTACCAGAGAGTCCAACGCAGACGAACCCCAGTCCCAGAAAGTCCCACGCAGACGCCCCACACCCAGGAGACAGTCACAGAAAGACCCACGCAGACGACCCCCAGTCCCAGAAAGTCCCACGCAGACGATCCCCAGTCCGAGAAAGTCCCACGCAGACGACCCCCAGTCCGAGAAAGTCCCACGCAGACGACCCCCCACCAAGGAGAAAGACACAGATATCCCACGCAGACGACCCCCCATCCAGGACACAGTCCCAGAAAGTCCCATGCAGACGAACTCCAATCCAAGAAAGTCCCACGCAGACGCCACCCAGACAGGAGACAGTCCCAGCAAGTCCCACGCAGACGACCCCCAGTCACAGAAAGTCCCACGCAGACGAACACCCACCCAGGAGACAGTCCCAGAAACTCCCACGCAGACGACCCCCCACCGAGGAGACAGTCCTAGAAAGTCCCACGCAGACGAGCCCCAGTCCCAGAAAGCCCCACGCAGACGAACCCCACACAGGAGACAGTCCCAGGAAGTCTCATTCAGACGACCCCCACACAGGGGACTGTCCCAGAAAGTCCCACCAAGACGACCCCCCCCACGCATGAGACAGTCCCAGAAAGTCCAACGCAGACGAACCCCCACACAAGAGAGAGTCCCAGAAAAACCAACGCAGAGGAACCCCAGTCCCAGAAAGTCCCACACAGACGACCCCCAGTCCTAGGAAGTCCCATGCAGAAGACCCCCACCCAGGAGACAGTCCCAGAAAGTCCAACGCAGACGAACCCCACCCAGGAGACAGTCCCAGAGAGTCCCAAACAGACAACCCCCCACCCAGGAGACAGTACCAGAATGTCCCACGCAGAAGACACCCAGTCCAATAAAGTCCCACGCAGACGACCCCCCACCCAGGAGTCAGTCCCAGAAAGTCCCACGCAGATGATCCCTAGTCCCAGAAAGTCCCACGCAGACGACTCCCAGTCCCACAAAGTCCAAAGCAGACGACCCCCCACCCAGGAGACAGTCCCAGAATGTCCCACGTAGACGACCCCCAGTCACAGAATGTCCCACGCTGACGACCCCCAGTCCCAGAAAGTCCCCCGCAGACGACCCCCTAATCCCAGAAAGTCCCACGAAGACGACCCCCCAGAGAGGAGACAGTCCCAGAAAGTCCCACGCAGCCGACCCCCCACCCAGGAGAGAGTCCCAGAAAGATCCACGCAGACGACCCCCAGTCCCAGAAAGTCCCACGCAGACGACCCCACACCCAGGAGACAATCCCAGAAAGTCCCACGCAGACGACACCCAGTCCCAGAAACTCCCATGCAGACGACCCCCCACCCAGGAGACAGACCCAGATATCCGACGCAGACGACCCCCAGTCACAGAAAGTCCCACGCAGACGAACACCCACCCAGGAGACAGTCCAAGAAAGTCCCACGCAAACGAGCCCCAACCCAGGAGACAATCACAGAAAGTCCCTCGCAGACTACCCCCAGTCAAAGAAAGACCCACGCAGACGACCCCCAGACAGGAGACAGTCCCAGCAAGTCCCACGCAGAGGACCGCCAGTCCCAGAAAATCCCACGCAGATGAACACCCACCAAGGAGACAGTCCCAGAAAGTCCCACGCAGACGACCCCCTACACAGGAGAAAGTCCCAGGAAGTCCCACGCAGACGACCGCCCATCCAGGAGACAGTCACAGAATGTCCAACGTAGACGACCCCCAGTCCCACAAAGTCCCAAGCAGACGACCCCCCAACCAGGAGACAGTCCCAGAAATTCCCACGTAGACGACCCCCAGTCACAGAATGTCCCACGCTGACGACCCCCAGTCCCAGAAAGTCCCCCGCAGAGGACCCCCTAATCCCAGAAAGTCCCACGAAGACGACCCCCCAGACAGGAGACAGTCCCAGAAAGTCCCACGCTGACTACCTCCAGTCCCAGAAAGTCCCACGCAGACGACTCCCAGTCCCCGAAAATCCCACGCAGACGAACCCCAGTCCCAGAAACTCCCACGCAGACGACCCCCACCCAGGGGAGTGTGCCAGAAAGATCCACGCAGACGACACACAGTCCCATAAACTCCCATGCAGACGACCCCACACCCAGGAGACAGACCCAGATATCCCACGCAGACGACCCCCAGTCACAGATAGTCCCACGCAGACGAACACCCACCCAGGAGACAGTCCCAGAAAGTCCCACGCAGACGACCCGTCACCCAGGAGAGGGTCCCAGAAATTCCCACGCAGACGACCAACAGTCCCAGAAAGTCCCACACAGACGACCCCCCACCCAGGTGACAGTCCAAGAAAGTCCCACGCAGACGACCCCCACTAGGAGAAAGTCCCACGTAGACGGCCCCCAGTCCAAGAATGTCCCACGCAGACGACCCCCAGTCCCAGAAAGTCCCACGCAGACAACCCCACACCCAGGAGACAGTCCCAGAAAGACCCACGCAGACGAACCCCAGTCCCAGAAAGTCCCACGCAGACGACCCCCAGTACCAGAAAGTCCCACGCAGACGACATCCAGTCCCAGAAACTCCCATGCAGACGACCCCCCACCCAGGAGACAGACCCAGATATCCCACGCAGACGACCCCCAGTCACAGATAGTCCCACGCAGACGAACACCCACCCAGGAGACAGTCCAAGAAAGTCCCACGCAGACGACCCCCCACCCAGGAGACAGACCCATATATCCCACGCAGACGACACCCAGTCACAGAAAGTCCCACGCAGACAACCCCCCACCCAGGTGACAGTCCCAGAAAGACCCACGCAGACGACCCCCAGTCCCATAAAGTCCCACGCAGACGACCCCCAGTACCAGAAAGACCCACGCAGACGACCCCCAGTCCCAGAAAGTCCCACGCAGACGACACCCAGTCCCAGAAAATCCCAAGAAGACGACCCCACGCAGACGACACCCTACCAAGGAGACAGTCCCAGAAATTCCCACGTAGACGACCCCCACTCCCAGAAAAAGCCACGCAGACGATCCCCACCCAGGAGACAGTCCAAGAAAGTCCCACGCAAACGAACCGCCACCCAGGAGACAGACCCATAAAGTCCCACGAGGACGACCCCCAGTCCGAGAAAAAGCCACGCAGACGATCCCCACCCAGGAGACAGTCCAAGAAAGTCCCACGCAGACGACCCCCCACCCAGGAGACAGTCCCAGAAATTCCCATGCAGACGAACCCCCACCAAGGAGACAGAAACAGATATCCTCAGAAACAGATATCTCACGCAGACGACACCCTACCAAGGAGACAGTCCCAGAAATTCCCACGCAGACGACCCCCAATCCAAGAAAGTCCCACGCAGACGATACCCACCAAGGAGACAGTCCCAGAAATTCCCACGCAGACGACCCCCACTCCCAGAAAAACCCACGCAGACGATCCCCACCCCGGAGACAGTCCCAGAAAGTCCCACGCAGTCGAACCGTCACCCAGGAGACGACCACCAGTCCCAGAAAATCCCACGCAGACGGCCACCAGTCCAAGAATGTCCCACGCAGATGACCACCAGTCCCAGAAAGTCTCACGCAGACAACCCCCCACCCAGGAGACAGTCCCAGAAAGTCCCACGCAGACGACCCACAGTTCCAGAAAGTCCCACGCAGACGACCCCCCACCCAGGAGACAGTCCCAGAATGACCCACGCAGACGTACCCCAGTACCAGAAAGTCACACGCAGACGACACCCTAACCAGGAGACACTCCCAGAAAGTCCCACGCAGACGACCCCCAGTCCCAGAAAGTCCCACGCACAGGACCCCCAGTCCCAGAAGTCCCACGCAGACGACCCCCACTCCCAGAAAAACCCACGCAGACGATCCCCACCCCGGAGACAGTCCCAGAAAGTCCCACGCAGTCGAACCGTCACCCAGGAGACAGTCCAAGAAAGTCCCACGCAGACGGCCCCCCACCCAGGAGACAGTCCCAGAAAGTCCCAAGTAGACGACCTCCAACCCAGTAGACAGTCCCAGAAAGTCCAACGCAGACGACCCCCACTGCCAAAAAGGCCCACGCAGACGGACCCCAGTACCAGAGTGTCCCACGCAGACGACCCCCAGTCCCAGAAAGTCCCACGCAGACGACCTCCCACCCAGGAGACAGTCCAAGAAAGTCCTACGCAGACGACCCCCCACCCAGGAGACAGTCCCAGAAAGTCCCACGCAGACGACCCCCATTCCCAGAAAGTCCCACGCAGACGACCCCCACCCAGGAGACAGTCCCAGAAAGTCCGACGCAGACGACACCCAGTCACAGAAAGTCCAACGCAGACGACACCCAGCCCAGGAGACAGTCCCAGAAAGTCCGATGCAGACGACCTCCAGTCCCAGAAAGTCCCACGCAGATGACCCCCAGTCCCACAAAGTCCCACGCAGACGACCCCCCACCCAGGAGACAGTCCCAGAAATTCCCACGCAGACGACCCCCAGTCCCAGAAAGTCCGACGCAGACGACCCCCAGTCCCAGAAAGTCCGACGCAGACGACACCCAGTCCCAGAAAGTTCTACGCAGACGACCCCCCACCCAGGAGACAGTCCCAGAAAGTCCCACTCAGACGACCCCCAGTCCGAGAATGTCCCACACAGACGACCCCCCACCCAGGAGTCAGTCCCAGAAAGTCCCACGCAGACGACTCCCTGTCCAAGAAATTCCCACGCAGACGAACCCCCACCCAGGAGACAGTCCCAGAAAGTCTCACGCAGACGACCCCCAGTCCCAGAAAGTCCGACTCAGACGACCCCAGTCCAAGAAAGTCCCACACAGACGACCCCCCACCCAAAAGTCAGTCCCAGAAAGTCCCACGCAGACGACCCCCAGTCCATGAAAGTCCCACGCAGACGACCCCCCAGACAGGAGACAGTCCCAGAAAGTCCCACGCAGACGACCCCCCAGACAGGAGACAGTCCCAGAAATTCCCACGCAGACGACCCCCAGTCCCAGAAAGTCCCACGCAGACGACCCCCCACCCAGGAGAGAGTCCCAGAAAGTCCCACGCAGACGACTCCCATTCCCAGAAAGTCCCACGCAGACGACCCCCACCCAGGAGACAGTCCCAGAAAGTCCGACGCAGACGACACCCTGTCCCAGAAAGTCCCACGCAGACGGCCCCCACCCAGGAGACAGTCCAAGAAAGTCCCACGAAGACGACCCCCCACCCAAGAGACAGTCCAAGAAAGTCCCACGCAGACGACCCCCCCCACCCAGGAGACAGTCCCAGAAAGTCCCACGCAGATGACCCCCAGTCCCAGAAAGTCCCACTCAGACGACTCCCAGTCCCAGAAAGTCCCACACAGACGACCCCCACCCAGGAAACAGTCCAAGAAAGTCCAACGCAGACGACCCCCAGTTCCAGAAAGTCCCACGCAGACTACCCCCCACCCTGGAGACAGTACCAGAAAGTCCCACGCAGACGACCCCCCACCCTGGAGACAGTACCAGAAAGTCCCACGCAGACGACCCCCCAGACAGGAGACAGTCCCAGAACGTCCCACGCAGAAGACCCCCCACCCAGGAGACAGTCCAAGAAAGTCCTACGCAGACGACCCCCCCACACAGGAGACAGTCCCAGAACGTCCCACGCAGACGACCCCCAGTCCCAGAAAGTCCCACTCAGACGACACCCAGTCCCAGAAAGTCCCACACAGACGAACCCCCCACCCAGGAGACAGTCCCAGAAAGTCCCACGCAGAAGACCCCCTGTCCCAGAAAGTCCCACGCAGACGACCCGCCACCCTGGAGACAGTACCAGAAAGTCCCACGCAGACGACCCCCAGTCCCAGAAAGTCCCACGCAGACGACCTCCCACCCAGGAGACAGTCCAAGAAAGTCCTACGCAGAAGACCCCCCCACCCAGGAGACAGTCCCAGAAAGTCCCACGCAGACGACCCCCACCCAGGAGACAGTCACAGAATGTCCAACGCAGACGACACCCAGTCCCAGAAAGTCCCAAGCAGATGACCCCCAGTTCCACAAAGTCCCACGCAGACGACCCCCCACCCAGCAGACATTTCTCAGAAAGTCCCACGCAGACGACACCCAGTCCCAGAAAGTCCCACGCAGACGACCCCCAGTGCCACAAAGTCCCACGCAGACGACCCCCACCCAGGAGACAGTCCCAGAAAGACCCACCCAGACGACCCCCAGTCCAAGAAAGTCCCACGCATACGACCCCCCCAGACAGGAGACAGTCCCAGAAAGTCCCACGCAGACGACCCCCAGTCCGACAAAATTCCCACGCAGACGACCCCCCACACAGGAGACAGTACAAGAAAGTCCTACGCAGACGACCCCCCACCCAGGAGACAGTCCTAGAAATTCCCACGCAGACGACCCCCAGTCCCAGAAAGTCCGACGCAGACGACACCCAGTCCCAGAAGGTACCTCACAGACGACCCCCCACCCAGGAGACAGTCCCAGAAATTCCCACGCAGACGACCCCCAGTCCCAGAAAGTCCGACGCAGACGACCCCCAGTCCCAGAAAGTCTCACGCAGATGACCCCCCACCCAGGAGTCAGTCCCAGAAAGTCCCACGCAGACGACCCCCTGTCCAAGAAATTCCCACGCAGACGAACCCCCACCCAGGAGACAGTCCCAGAAAGCCTCACGCAGACGACCCCCAGTCCCAGAAAGTCCGACTCAGACGACCCCAGTCCCAGAAAGTCCGACTCAGACGACCCCAGTCCCAGAAAGTCCGACGCAGACGACACCCAGTCCCAGAAAGTTCTACGCAGACGACCCCCCACCCAGGAGACAGTCCCAGAAAGTCCCACGCAGACGAACCCCAGTCCCAGAAAGTCCCACTCAGACGACCCCCAGTCCGAGAATGTCCCACACAGACGACCCCCCACCCAGGAGTCAGTCCCAGAAAGTCCCACGCAGACGACCCCCTGTCCAAGAAATTCTGACGCAGACGAACCCCCACCCAGGAGACAGTCCCAGAAAGTATCACGCAGACGACCCCCAGTCCCAGAAAGTCCGACTCAGACGACCCCAGTCCAAGAAAGTCCCACACAGACGACCCCCCACCCAAAAGTCAGTCCCAGAAAGTCCCACGCAGACGACCCCCAGTCCATGAAAGTCCCACGCAGACGACCCCCCAGACAGGAGACAGTCCCAGAAAGTCCCACGCAGACGACCCCCCAGACAGGAGACAGTCCCAGAAATTCCCACGCAGACGACCCCCAGTCCCAGAAAGTCCCACGCAGACGACCCCCCACCCAGGAGAGAGTCCAAGAAAGTCCTACGCAGAAGACCCCCCAACCCAGGAGACAGTCCCAGAAAGTCCCACGCAGACGACTCCCATTCCCAGAAAGTCCCACGCAGACGACCCCCACCCAGGAGACAGTCCCAGAAAGTCCGACGCAGACGACACCCTGTCCCAGAAAGTCCCACGGAGACGGCCCCCACCCAGGAGACAGTCCAAGAAAGTCCCACGAAGACGACCCCCCACCCAAGAGACAGTCCAAGAAAGTCCCACGCAGACGACCCCCCCACCCAGGAGACAGTCCCAGAAAGTCCCACGCAGATGACCCCCAGTCCCAGAAAGTCCCACTCAGACGACTCCCAGTCCCAGAAAGTCCCACACAGACGACCCCCCACCCAGGAAACAGTCCCAGAAAGTCCAACGCAGACGACCCCCAGTTCCAGAAAGTCCCACGCAGACTACCCCCCACCCTGGAGACAGTACCAGAAAGTCCCACGCAGACGACCCCCCACCCTGGAGACAGTACCAGAAAGTCCCACGCAGACGACCCCCCAGACAGGAGACAGTCCCAGAACGTCCCACGCAGAAGACCCCCCACCCAGGAGACAGTCCAAGAAAGTCCTACGCAGACGACCCCCCCACACAGGAGACAGTCCCAGAACGTCCCACGCAGACGACCCCCAGTCCCAGAAAGTCCCACTCAGACGACAACCAGTCCCAGAAAATCCCACACAGACGACCCCCCCACCCAGGAGACTGTCCCAGAAAGTCCCACGCAGAAGACCCCCTGTCCCAGAAATTCCCACGCAGACGACCTCCCACCCAGGAGACAGTCCAAGAAAGTCCTACGCAGAAGACCCCCCCACCCAGGAGACAGTCCCAGAAAGTCCCACGCAGACGACCCCACCCAGGAGACAGTCACAGAATGTCCAACGCAGACGACACCCAGTCCCAGAAAGTCCCAAGCAGATGACCCCCAGTTCCACAAAGTCCCACGCAGACGACCCCCCACCCAGCAGACATTTCTCAGAAAGTCCCACGCAGACGACACCCAGTCCCAGAAAGTCACACGCAGACCACCCCCAGTCACAGAAAGTCCCACGCAGACGATCCCCAGTGCCACAAAGTCCCACGCAGACGACTCCCACCCAGGAGACAGTCCCAGAAAGACCCACCCAGTCGACCCCCAGTCCAAGAAAGTCCCACGCATACGACCCCCCCAGACAGGAGACAGTCCCAGAATGTCCCACGCAGACGACCCCCAGTCCGACAAAAGTCCCACGCAGACGAACCCCCACACAGGAGACAGTACAAGAAAGTCCTACGCAGACGACCCCCCACCCAGGAGACAGTCCCAGAAATTCCCACGCAGACGACCCCCAGTCCCAGAAAGTCCGACGCAGACGACACCCAGTCCCAGAAGGTACCTCACAGACGACCCCCCACCCAGGAGACAGTCCCAGAAATTCCCACGCAGACGACCCCCAGTCCCAGAAAGTCCGACGCAGACGACCCCCAGTCCCAGAAAGTCTCACGCAGATGACCCCCCACTCAGGAGACAGTCCCAGAAAGTCCCACGCAGACGACCCCCAGTCCCAGAAAGTCCTACTCAGACGACCCCCAGTCCGAGAATGTCCCACACAGACGACCCCCCACCCAGGAGTCAGTCCCAGAAAGTCCCACGCAGACGACCCCCTGTCCAAGAAATTCCCACGCAGACGAACCCCCACCCAGGAGACAGTCCCAGAAAGCCTCACGCAGACGACCCCCAGTCCCAGAAAGTCCGACTCAGACGACCCCAGTCCCAGAAAGTCCCACACAGACGACCCCCCACCCAGGAGTCAGTCCCAGAATGTCCCACGCAGACGACCCCCAGTCCCAGAAAGTCCCACGCAGACGACCCCCCAGACAGGAGACAGTCCCAGAAAGTCCCACGCAGACGACCCCCCAGACAGGAGACAGTCCCAGAAATTCCCACGCAGACGACCCCCAGTCCCAGAAAGTCCCACGCAGACCACCCCCCACCCAGGAGAGAGTCAAGAAAGTCCTACGCAGACGACCCCCCAACCCAGGAGACAGTCCCAGAAAGTCCCACGCAGACGACTCCCATTCCCAGAAAGTCACACGCAGACGACCCCCACCCAGGAGACAGTCCCAGAAAGTCCGACGCAGACGACACCCAGTCCCAGAAAGTCCCACGCAGACGACTCCCATTCCCAGAAAGTCACACGCAGACGACCCCCCACCCAGGAGACAGTCCAAGAAAGTCCCACGCAGACGACCCCCCACCCAGGAGACAGTCCAAGAAAGTCCCACGCAGACGACCCCCCACCCAGGAGACAGTCCCAGAAAGTCCCACGCAGACGACCCCCAGTCCCAGAAAGTCACACTCAGACGACTCCCAGTCCCAGAAAGTCCCACACAGACGACCCCCCACCCAGGAAACAGTCCCAGAAAGTCCCACGCAGACGACCCCCCAGACAGGAGACAGTCCCAGAAAGTCCAACGCAGACGACCCCCAGTTCCAGAAAGTCCCACGCAGACGACCCCAATCCTGGAGACAGTACCAGAAAGTCCCACGCAGACGACCCCCCACCCTGGAGACAGTACCAGAAAGTCCCACGCAGACGACCCCCCAGACAGGAGACAGTCACAGAAATTCCCACGCAGACGACCCCCAGTCCCAGAAAGTCCGACGCAGACGACCCCCAGTCCCAGAAAGTCCGACGCAGACGACACCCAGTCCCAGAAAGTTCTACACAGACGACCCCCCACCCAGGAGACAGTCCCAGAAAGTCCCACGCAGACGAACCCCAGTCCCAGAAAGTCCCACTCAGACGACCCCCAGTCCGAGAATGTCCCACACAGACGACCCCCCACCCAGGAGTCAGTCCCAGAAAGTCCCACGCAGACGACCCCGTGTCCAAGAAATTCCCACGCAGACGAACCCCCACCCAGGAGACAGTCCCAGAAAGTCTCACGCAGACGACCCCCAGTCCCAGAAAGTCCGACTCAGACGACCCCAGTCCAAGAAAGTCCCACACAGACGACCCCCCACCCAAAAGTCAGTCCCAGAAAGTCCCACGCAGACGACCCCCAGTCCATGAAAGTCCCACGCAGACGACCCCCCAGACAGGAGACAGTCCCAGAAAGTCCCACGCAGACGACCCCCCAGACAGGAGACAGTCCCAGAAATTCCCACGCAGACGACCCCCAGTCCCAGAAAGTCCCACGCAGACGACCCCCCACCCAGGAGAGAGTCCCAGAAAGTCCCACGCAGACGACTCCCATTCCCAGAAAATCCCACGCAGACGACCCCCACCCAGGAGACAGTCCCAGAAAGTCCGACGCAGACGACACCCTGTCCCAGAAAGTCCCACGCAGACGGCCCCCACCCAGGAGACAGTCCAAGAAAGTCCCACGAAGACGACCCCCCACCCAAGAGACAGTCCAAGAAAGTCCCACGCAGACGACCCCCCCCCACCCAGGAGACAGTCCCAGAAAGTCCCACGCAGATGACCCCCAGTCCCAGAAAGTCTCACTCAGACGACTCCCAGTCCCAGAAAGTCCCACACAGACGACCCCCCACCCAGGAAACAGTCCAAGAAAGTCCAACGCAGACCACCCCCAGTTCCAGAAAGTCCCACGCAGACTACCCCCCACCCTGGAGACAGTACCAGAAAGTCCCACGCAGACGACCCCCCAGACAGGAGACAGTCCCAGAAAGTCCAACGCAGACGACCCCCAGTTCCAGAAAGTCCCACGCAGACGACCCCAATCCTGGAGACAGTACCAGAAAGTCCCACGCAGACGACCCCCCACCCTGGAGACAGTACCAGAAAGTCCCACGCAGACGACCCCCCAGACAGGAGACAGTCACAGAAATTCCCACGCAGACGACCCCCAGTCCCAGAAAGTCCGACGCAGACGACCCCCAGTCCCAGAAAGTCCGACGCAGACGACACCCAGTCCCAGAAAGTTCTACACAGACGACCCCCCACCCAGGAGACAGTCCCAGAAAGTCCCACGCAGACGAACCCCAGTCCCAGAAAGTCCCACTCAGACGACCCCCAGTCCGAGAATGTCCCACACAGACGACCCCCCACCCAGGAGTCAGTCCCAGAAAGTCCCACGCAGACGACCCCGTGTCCAAGAAATTCCCACGCAGACGAACCCCCACCCAGGAGACAGTCCCAGAAAGTCTCACGCAGACGACCCCCAGTCCCAGAAAGTCCGACTCAGACGACCCCAGTCCAAGAAAGTCCCACACAGACGACCCCCCACCCAAAAGTCAGTCCCAGAAAGTCCCACGCAGACGACCCCCAGTCCATGAAAGTCCCACGCAGACGACCCCCCAGACAGGAGACAGTCCCAGAAAGTCCCACGCAGACGACCCCCCAGAGAGGAGACAGTCCCAGAAATTCCCACGCAGACGACCCCCAGTCCCAGAAAGTCCCACGCAGACGACCCCCCACCCAGGAGAGAGTCCCAGAAAGTCCCACGCAGACGACTCCCATTCCCAGAAAATCCCACGCAGACGACCCCCACCCAGGAGACAGTCCCAGAAAGTCCGACGCAGACGACACCCTGTCCCAGAAAGTCCCACGCAGACGGCCCCCACCCAGGAGACAGTCCAAGAAAGTCCCACGAAGACGACCCCCCACCCAAGAGACAGTCCAAGAAAGTCCCACGCAGACGACCCCCCCCCACCCAGGAGACAGTCCCAGAAAGTCCCACGCAGATGACCCCCAGTCCCAGAAAGTCTCACTCAGACGACTCCCAGTCCCAGAAAGTCCCACACAGACGACCCCCCACCCAGGAAACAGTCCAAGAAAGTCCAACGCAGACCACCCCCAGTTCCAGAAAGTCCCACGCAGACTACCCCCCACCCTGGAGACAGTACCAGAAAGTCCCACGCAGACGACCCCCCACCCTGGAGACAGTACCAGAAAGTCCCACGCAGACGACCCCCCAGACAGGAGACAGTCCCAGAACGTCCCACGCAGAAGACACCCAACCCAGGAGACAGTCCAACAAAGTCCTACGCAGACGACCCCCCCACACAGGAGACAGTCCCAGAACGTCCCACGCAGACGACCCCCAGTCCCAGAAAGTCCCACTCAGACGACACCCAGTCCCAGAAAGTCCCACTCAGACGACACCCAGTCCCAGAAAGTCCCACGCAGAAGACCCCCTGTCACAGAAAGTCCCACGCAGACGACCCGCCACCCTGGAGACAGTACCAGAACGTCCCACGCAGACGACCCCCAGTCCCAGAAAGTCCCACGCAGACGACCTCCCACCCAGGAGACAGTCCAAGAAAGTCCTACGCAGAAGACCCCCCCACCCAGGAGACAGTCCCAGAAAGTCCCACGCAGACGACCCCCACCCAGGAGACAGTCACAGAATGTCCAACGCAGACGACACCCAGTCCCAGAAAGTCCCAAGCAGATGACCCCCAGTTCCACAAAGTCCCACGCAGACGACCCCCCACCCAGCAGACATTTCTCAGAAAGTCCCACGCAGACGACACCCAGTCCCAGAAAGTCACACGCAGACCACCCCCAGTCACAGAAAGTCCCACGCAGACGATCCCCAGTGCCACAAAGTCCCACGCAGACGACCCCCACCCAGGAGACAGTCCCAGAAAGACCCACCCAGACGACCCCCAGTCCAAGAAAGTCCCACGCATACGACCCCCCCAGACAGGAGACAGTCCCAGAAAGTCCCACGCAGACGACCCCCAGTCCGACAAAATCCCACGCAGACGACCCCCCACACAGGAGACAGTACAAGAAAGTCCTACGCAGACGACCCCCCACACAGGAGACAGTCCTAGAAATTCCCACGCAGACGACCCCCAGTCCCAGAAAGTCCGACGCAGACGACACCCAGTCCCAGAAGGTACCTCACAGACGACCCCCCACCCAGGAGACAGTCCCAGAAATTCCCACGCAGACGACCCCCAGTCCCAGAAAGTCCGACGCAGACGACCCCCAGTCCCAGAAAGTCTCACGCAGATGACCCCCCACTCAGGAGACAGTCCCAGAAAGTCCCACGCAGACGAACCCCAGTCCCAGAAAGTCCCACTCAGACGACCCCCAGTCCGAGAATGTCCCACACAGACGACCCCACACCCAGGAGACAGTCCCAGAAAGCCTCACGCAGACTACCCCCAGTCCCAGAAAGTCCGACTCAGACGACCCCAGTCCCAGAAAGTCCCACACAGACGACCCCCCACCTAGGAGTCAGTCCCAGAAAGTCCCACGCAGACGACCCCCAGTCCCTGAAAGTCCCACGCAGACGACCCCCCAGACAGGAGACAGTCCCAGAAATTCCCACGCAGACGACCCCCAGTCCCAGAAAGTCCCACGCAGACGATCCCCCACCCAGGAGAGAGTCAAGAAAGTCCTACGCAGACGACCCCCCAACCCAGGAGACAGTCCCAGAAAGTCCGACGCAGACGACCCCCACCCAGGAGACAGTCCAAGAAAGTCCCACGCAGACGGCCCCCACCCAGGAGACAGTCCAAGAAAGTCCCACGCAGACGACCCCCCACCCAGGAGACAGTCCAAGAAAGTCCCACGCAGACGACCCCCCCCACCCAGGAGACAGTCCCAGAAAGTCCCACGCAGACGACCCCCAGTCCCAGAAAGTCCCACTCAGACGACTCCCAGTCCCAGAAAGTCCCACACAGACGACCCCCCACCCAGGAAACAGTCCCAGAAAGTCCCACGCAGACGACCCCCCAGACAGGAGACAGTCCCAGAAAGTCCAACGCAGACGACCCCCAGTTCCAGAAAGTCCCACGCAGACGACCCCTACCCTGGAGACAGTACCAGAAAGTCCCACGCAGACGACCCCCCACCCTGGAGACAGTACCAGAAAGTCCCACGCAGACGACCCCCCAGACAGGAGACAGTCCCAGAACGTCCCACGCAGACGACCCACCACCCAGGAGACAGTCCAAGAAAGTCCTACGCAGACGACCCCCCACCCAGGAGACAGTCCCAGAAAGTCCCACGCAGACGACCCCCTGTCCAAGAAATTCCCACGCAGACGAACCCCCACCCAGGAGACAGTCCCAGAAAGCCTCACGCAGACGACCCCCAGTCCCAGAAAGTCCGACTCAGACGACCCCAGTCCCAGAAAGTCCCACTCAGACGACCCCCAGTCCGAGAATGTCCCACACAGACGACCCCCCACCCAGGAGTCAGTCCCAGAAAGTCCCACGCAGACGACCCCCTGTCCAAGAAATTCCCACGCAGACGAACCCCCACCCAGGAGACAGTCCCAGAAAGCCTCACGCAGTCGACCCCCAGTCCCAGAAAGTCCGACTCAGACGACCCCAGTCCCAGAAAGTCCCACACAGACGACCCCCACCCAGGAGTCAGTCCCAGAAAGACCCACGCAGACGACCCCCAGTCCCTGAAAATCCCACGCAGACGACCCCCCAGACAGGAGACAGTCCCAGAAAGTCCCACGCAGACGACCCCCCAGACAGTAGACAGTCCCAGAAATTCCCACGCAGACGACCCCCAGTCCCAGAAAGTCCCACGCAGACGACCCCCACCCAGGAGAGAGTCAAGAAAGTCCTACGCAGACGACCCCCCAACCCAGGAGACAGTCCCAGAACGTCCCACGCAGACGACCCCCCACCCAGGAGACAGTCCAAAAAAGTCCTACGCAGACGAACCCCCACCAAGGAGACAGTCCCAGAAAGTCCCACGCAGACGACCCCCAGTCCCAGAAAGTCCCACTCAGACGGCACCCAGTCCCAGAAAGTCCCACACAGACGACCCCCCACCCAGGAGACTGTCCCAGAAAGTCCCACGCAGAAGACCCCCTGTCCCAGAAATTCCCACGCAGACGACCCGCCACCCTGGAGACAGTCCCAGAAAGTCCCACGCAGATGACCTCCCACCCAGGAGACAGTCACAGAAAGTCCAACGCAGACGACACCCAGTCCCAGAAAGTCCCACGCAGACGACCCCCACCCAGGAGACAGTCACAGAAAGTCCAACGCAGACGACACCCAGTCCCAGAAAGTCCCACGCAGACGACCCCCCACCCAGCAGACATTTCCCAGAAAGTCCCACGCAGACGACACCCAGTCCCAGAAAGTCACACGCAGACCACCCCCAGTCACAGAAAGTCCCACGCAGACGACCCCCAGTGCCACAAAGTCCCACGCAGACGACCCCCACCCAGGAGACAGTCCCAGAAAGACCCACCCAGACGACGCCCAGTCCCAGAAAGTCCCAAGCAGACGACCCCCCAGACAGGAGACAGTCCCAGAAAGTCCCACGCAGACGACCCCAGTCCCAGAAAGTCCGACGCAGACGACCCCCAGTCCCAGAAAGTACCACACAGACGAACCCCAGTCCCAGAAAGTCCCACTCAGACGACCCCCAGTCCGAGAAAGTCCCACACAGACGACCCCCCACCCAGCAGTCAGTCCCAGAAAGTCCCACGCAGACGACCCCCTGTCCAAGAAATTCCCACGCAGACGAACCCCCACCCAGGAGTCAGTCCCAGAAAGTCCCACGCAGACGACCCCCCAGACAGGAGACAGTCCCAGAAATTACCACGCAGACGACCCCCAGTCCCAGAAAGTCCCACGCAGACGACCCCCCACCCAGGAGACAGTGCCAGAAAGTCCCACGCAGACGACCCCCATTCCCAGAAAGTCCCACGCAGACGACCCCCACCCAGGAGACAGTCCCAGAAAGTCCCATGCAGACGACCTCCAGTCCCAGAAAGTCCCACGCAGATGACCCCCAGTCCCACAATGTCCCATGCAGACGACCCCCGACCCAGCAGACATTTCCCCGAAAGTCCCACGCAGACGACACCCAGTCCCAGAAAGTCACACGCAGACCACCCCCAGTCACAGAAATTCCCACGCAGACGACCCCCAGTCCCAGAAAGTCCGACGCAGACGACCCCCAGTCCCAGAAAGTCTCACGCAGACGACCCCCCACTCAGGAGACAGTCCAAGAAAGTCCTACGCAGACGACCCCCCCACCTAGGAGACAGTCCCAGAAAGTCCCACGCAGACGACCCCCAGTCCCAGAAAGTCCGACTCAGACGACCCCAGTCCCAGAAAGTCCCACACAGACGACCCCCCACCCAGGAGTCAGTCCCAGAAAGTCCCACACAGACGACCCCCAGTCCCTGAAATTCCCACGCAGACGACCCCTCACCCTGGAGATAGTACCAGAAAGTCCCACGCAGACGACACCCCAGACAGGAGACAGGAGACAGTCCAAGAACGACCCCCAGTCCCAGAAAGTCTCACGCAGACGACCCCCCACTCACGAGACAGTCCAAGAAAGTCCTACGCAGACGACCCCCACACCCAGGAGACTGTCCCAGAAAGTCCCACGCAGACAACCCCCAGTCCCAGAAAGTCCCACTAAGACGACCCCCCAGTCCCAAAAAGTCCCCCGCAGACGACCCTCCACCCAGGAGACAGTCCAAGAAAGTCCTACGAAGGCGACCCTCCCACCCAGGAGACAGTCCCAGAAAGTCCCACGCAGACGACTCCCATTCCCAGAAAGTCCCACGCAGACGACCCCCACCCTGGAGACAGTCCCAGAAATCCCACGAAGAAGACCCCCTGTCCCAGAAAGTCCCACGCAGACGACCCCCCACCCTGGAGACAGTACCAGAAAGTCCCACGGAGACGACCCCCCAGCCTGGAGAGAGTACCAGAAAGTCCCACGCAGACGACCCCCCCAGACAGGAGAAAGTCACAGAACGTCCCACGCAGACGACCCCCACACAGGAGACAGTCCAAAAAAGTCCTACGCAGGCGAGCCCCCATCCAGGAGACAGTCCCAGAAAGACCCACGGAGACGACCCCCAGTCCCAGAAAGTTCCACGCAGACGACCCCCAGTCCCAGAAAGTCCCACGCAGATGACCCCCAGTCCCACAAGGTCCCACGCAGACGACCCCCCACCCAGCAGACACTTCCCAGAAAGTCCCACGCAGACGACACCGAGTCCCAGAAAGTCCCTAGTAGACGACCCCCTGTCCCAGAAATTCCCACGCAGACGACCCCCCACCCAGGCGACAGTACCAGAAAGTCCAAAACAGACGACCCCCACCCAGGAGACAGTCCCAGTAAGTCCCACGCAGACAACCCCCCACCCAGGAGACTCTCACAGAAAGTCCCACTCACACGACACCACTCCCAGAATGTCCCACGCAGACCACCCCCAGTCACAGAAAGTCCCACGCAGACGACCCCCCACCCAGCAGACATATCCCCGAAAGTCCCACGCAGACGACACCCAGTCCCAGAAAGTTACACGCAGACCACCCCCAGTCACAGAAAGTCCCACGCAGACGATACCCAGTCCCAGAAAGTCCCACGCAGACGACCCCCCAGACAGGAGACAGTCCCAGAAAGTCCCACGCAGACGACCCCCAGTCTCAGAAAGTCCCACGCAGACGACCCCCCACACAGGAGACAGTACAAGAAATTCCTACGCAGACGACCCCCCACCCAGGAGACAGTCCCAGAAATTACCACGCAGACGACCCCCAGTCCCAGAAAGTCCGACGCAGACGACCCCCAGTCCCAGAAAGTCCGACGCAGACGACCCCCAGTCCCAGAAAGTCTCACGCAGAAGACCCCCCACTCAGGAGACAGTCACAGAAAGTCCCACGCAGACGACCCCCAGTCCCAGAAAGTCCGACTCAGACGACCCCAGTCCCAGAAAGTCCCACGAAGACGACCCCCCACCCAGGAGTCAGTCCCAGAAAGTCCCACACAGACGACCCCCAATCCCTGAAATTCCCACGCAGACGACCCCTCACCCTGGAGACAGTACCAGAAAGTCCCACGCAGACGACACCCCAGACAGGAGACAGGAGACAGTCCAAGAACGACCCCCAGTCCAAGAAAGTCCTACGCAGACGACCCCCCCACCCAGGAGACTGTCCCAGAAATTCCCACGCAGACGACCCCCAGTCCCAGAAAGTCCCACTCAGACGACCCCCAGTCCCAAAAAGTCCCACGCAGACGACCCTCCACCCAGGAGACAGTCCAAGAAAGTCCTACGCAGGCGACCCTCCCACCCAGGAGACAGTCCAAGAAAGTCCCACGCAGACGACTCCCATTCCCAGAAAGTCCCACGCAGACGACCCCCACCCAGGAGACAGTCCCAGAAAGTCCCACGCAGAAGACCCCCTGTCCCAGAAAGTCCCACGCAGCCGACCCCCCAGCCTGGGGACAGTACCAGAAAGTCCCACGGAGACGACCCCCCAGACAGGAGACAGTCGCAGAACGTCCCACGCAGACGACACCCTGTCACAGAAAGTCCCACGCAGACGACCCCCCACCCAGGAGACAGTCCCAGAAAGTCCCACGCAGACGACACCCAGACCCAGAAAGTTCCACGCAGACGACCCCCAGTCCCAGAAAGTCCCACGCAGATGACTCCCAGTCCCACAAGGTCCCACGCAGACGACCCCCCACCCAGCAGACACTTCCCAGAAAGTCCCACGCAGACGACACCGAGTCCCAGAAAGTCCCTAGTAGACGACCCCCTGTCCCAGAAATTCCCACGCAGACGACCCCCACCCAGGCGACAGTACCAGACAGTCCAAAACAGACGACCCCCACCCAGGAGACAGTCCCAGAAAGTCCCACGCAGACGACCCCCAACCCAGGAGACTCTCACAGAAAGTCCCACTCACACGACCCCACTCCCAGAATGTCCCATGCAGACCACCCCCAGTCACAGAAAGTCCCACGCAGACGACCCCACACCCAGGAGACAGTCCAAGAAAGTCCCACGCAGACGACCCCCAGTCCCAGAAAGTCCCACGCAGACGACCCCCAGTCCAAGAAAGTCCCACACAGACGACCCCCCACCCAGGAGTCAATCCCCGAAAGTCCCACGCAGACGACCCCCTGTCCCAGAAATTCCCACGCAGACGACCCCCCACCCAGGAGACAGTACCAGAAAGTCCCACGCAGAGGACCCCCAGTCCCACAAATTCCCACGCAGACGACCCCCAGTCCCAGAATGTCCCACGTAGATGACCCCCAGTCCCACAAAGTCTCACGCAGACGACCCCCCACCCAGCAGACATTTCCAAGGAAGTCCCACGCAGACGACACCCAGTCCCAGAAAGTCACACGCAGACCACCCCCAGTCACAGAAAGTCCCACGCAGACGAACCCCAGTCCCAGAAAGTCCCACGCAGACGACCCACCACCTAGAAGACAGTCCCAAAATCCCACGCAGACGACCCCCAGTCCCAGAAAGTCCCACGCAGACGACCCCCCACCCAGGAGACAGTACAAGAAAGTCCTACGCAGACGACCCCCCACCCAGGAGACAGTCACAGAAAGTCCCACGCAGACGACCCCCAGTCCCAGAAAGTCCGACGCAGACGACCCAAGTCCCAGAAAGTCCCACGCAGACGACCCCCCACCCAGGAGACAGTCCAAGAAAGTCCTACGCAGACGACCCCCCACCAAATAGACAGTCCCAGAAAGTCCCACGCAGACGACCCCCAGTCCCAGAAAGTCCCACTCAGATGACCCCCAGTCCCAGAAAGTCCCACACAGACGACCCCCCACCCAGGAGTCAGTCCCAGAAAGTCCCACGCAGACCATCCCCAATCCCAGAAAATCCCACGCAGACGACCCCCCACCCAGGAGACAGTCCAAGAAAGTCCTACGCAGACGACCCCCCACCCAGGAGACAGTCCCAGAAAGTCCAACGCAGACGACCCCCATTCCCAGAAAGTCCCACGCAGACGACCCCTCACCCAGGAGACGCAGATGACCCACCAGACAGGAGACAGTCCCAGATAGTCCCACGCAGACGACCCACCAGACAGGAGACACTCCTACGCAGATGACCCCCCACACAGGAGAAAATCCCAGAAAGTCCACGCAGACGACCCCCAGTACAAGAAAGTCCCACGCAGATAACCCCCAGTCCCAGAAGGTCCCACGCCGACGACCCCCAATCTAGGAGACTGTCCAAGAAAGTCCGAACAGTCGACACCCCACCCAGGAGACAGTCCCAGAAAGTCCCACGCAGACGACCCCAATTCCCAGAAAGTCCCACGCAGACGATCCCCAGTCCCAAAAAGGCCCCTTCAGACGACCCACCACCCAGGAGACAGTCCCAGAAAGTCCTACTCAGACGACCCCCATTCCCAGAAAGTCCGACGCAGACGACCCCCCACCCAGGAAACAGTCCCAGAAAGTCCGACGCAGACGGCCCCCACCCAGGAGACAGTCACAGAAAGTCCCACGCAGACGACACCCAGCCAAGGAGACAGTCCCAGAAAGTCCCATGCAGACGACCTCCAGTACCATAAAGTCCCACGAAGACGACCCAAGTCCCACAAAGTCCCACGCAGACGACCCCCCACCCAGGAGACAGTCCAAGAATGTCCTACGCAGACGACCCCCCGCAGCCAGTAGACAGTCCCAGAAAGTCCCACGCAGACGACCCCCAGTCCCAGAAAGTCCCACTCAGACGAACCCCAGTCCCAGAAAATCCCACGCAGACGACCCTCCACCCACAAGTCAGTCCCAGAAATTCCCACGCAGACGACCCCCTGTCAAAGAAATTCCCACGCAGACGACCCCCCACCCTGGAGACAGTACCAGAAAGTCCCACGCAGACGAGCCCCCAGACAGGAGACAGTCCCAGAAAGTCCCACGCAGACCATCCCAATCCCAGAAAGTCCCACGCAGACGACCCCCCACCCTGGAGACAGTCCCAGAAAGTCCCACACAGACGACCCCCCACCCAGGAGTCAGTCCAAGAAAGTCCCACGCAGACGACCCCCTGTCCCAGAAATTCCAACGCAGACGACCCCCCACCGAGGAGACAGTCCCAGAAAGTCCCAAACAGACGACCCCCACCCAGGAGACAGTCCCAGAAAGTCCCACGCAGACGACCCCCACCCAGGAGACAGTCCAAGAAAGTCCAACACAGACGACCCCCAGTCCCAGAAGGTCCCACGCAGACGACCCCCATTCCCAGAAAAACCCACGCAGACGACCCCAATTCCCAGAAAGTCCCACGCAGACGATCCCCAGTCTCAAAAAGGCCCCTTCAGACGACCCACCACCCAGGAGACAGTCCCAGAAAGTCCCACGCAGACGACCCCCATTCCCAGAAAGTCCCACGCAGACGACCCCCCACCCAGGAGACACTCCCAGAAAGTCCGACGCAGACGGCCCCCACCCAGGAGACAGTCACAGAAAGTCCGACGCAGACGACACCCAGCCCAGGAGACAGTCCCAGAAAGTCCCATGCAGACGACCTCCAGTCCCAGAAAGTCCCACGCAGAAGACCCCCACCCAGGAGACAGTCCCAGAAAGTCCCACGCAGACGATCCCCAGTCCCAGAAAGTCCCACGCAGATGACCCCCAGTCCCACAAAGTCCCACGCAGACGACCGCCCATCCAGCAGACATTTCCCAGAAAGTCCCACGAAGACGACCCCCAGTCCCAGAAAGTCCCACGCAGACGACCCTCACCCAGGAGACAGTCCAAGAAAGTCCTACGCAGACGACCCCCACCCATGAGACAGTCCCAGAAAGTCCCACGCAGACGACCCCAAGTCCCAGAAAGTCCCAAACAGACGACCCCCAGTCCCAAAAAATCCCACGCAGACGACCGCCAGTCCCAGAAAGTCTTAAAAAGACGACCCCCCACCCAGGAGACAGTCCAAGAAAGTCCCACGCAGACGACCCCAGTCCCAGAAAGTCCCACGCAGACGCACCCCCCAGGAGACAGTCCCAGAGAATCCCAAAAAGACGACCCCCCACCCAGGAGACTGTCCCAGAAAGTCCCACGAAGACGACCCCCAGTCCCACAATGTCCCACGCAGACGACCCCCCACCTAGCAGACATTTCCCAGAAAGTCCCACGCAGACGACACCCAGTCCCAGAAAGTCCCGCGAAGACGACCCCCAGTCACAGAAAGTCCCATGCAGACGACCGCCAGTCCCAGAAAGTCCCACGCAGACGACCCACCACCTAGAAGACAGTCCCAAAAAATCCCACGCAGACGACCGCCAGTCCCAGAAAGTCTTAAACAGACGACCCCCCACCCAGGAGACAGTCCCAGAAAGTCCCACGCAGACGACACCCAGTCACAGAAAGTCCCACGCAGACGACCCCACACCCAGGAGACAGTCCAAGAAAGTCCTACGCAGACGACACCCCACCCAGGAGACAGTCCCAGAAAGTCCCACGCAGACGACCCCCAGTCCCAGAAATCCGAAACAGACGACCCCCACCCAGGAGACAGTCCCAGGAAGTCCCACGCAGACGATCCCAGTCCCAGAAAGTTTCACGCAGACGACCCCCACGCAGGAGACAGTCCAAGAAAGTCCCACGCAGACGACACCCACCCAGGAGGCAGTCCCAGTAATTCCCATGCAGACGACCCCCCCACCCTGGAGACAGTACCAGAAAGTCCCACGCAGACGACCCCCCACCCAGGAGTCAGTCCCAGAAAGTCCCACGCAGACGACCCCCAGTCCCAGAAAGAACCACGCAGATGACCCCAGTCCCACAAAGTCCCACGCAGACGACCCCCCACCCAGCAGACATTTCCCAGAAAGTCCCACGCAGACGACCCCCAGTCCCAGAAAGTCCCACACAGACGACCCCCCACCCAGGAGACTGTACAAGAAAGTCCTAGGCAGACGACCCCCCCACCCAGGAGACAGTCCCACAAAGTCCCACGCAGACGACCCCTGTCCCATAAAGTCCCACGAAGACGACCCAAGTCCCAGAAAGTACCACGCAGACGACCCCGCACCCAGGAGACAGTCCAAGAATGTCCTACGCAGACGACACCCCCCACCCAGTAGACAGTCCCAGAAAGTCCCACGCAGACGACCCCCAGTCCCAGAAAGTCCCACTCAGACGAACCCCAGTCACAGAAAATCCCACACAGACGACCACCCACCCAGAAGTCAGTCCCAGAAATTCCCACGCAGACGACCCCCTGTCCAAGAAATTCCCACGCAGACGACCCCCCACCCTGGAGACAGTACCAGAAAGTCCCACGCAGACGAGCCCCCAGACAGGAGACAGTCCCAGAAAGTCCCACGCAGACCATCCCAATCCCAGAAAGTCCCACGCAGACGACCCCCCACCCTGGAGACAGTCCCAGAAAGTCCCACACAGACGACCCCCCACCCAGGAGTCAGTCCAAGAAAGTCCCACCCAGACGACCCCCTGTCCCAGAAATTCCATCGCAGACGACCCCCCACCCAGGAGACAGTCCCAGAAAGTCCCAAACAGACGACCCCCACCCAGTAGACAGTCCCAGAATGTCCCACGCAGACAACCCCCACCCAGGAGACAGTCCAAGAAAGTCCAACACAGACGACCCCCAGTCCCAGAAAGTCCCACGCAGACGACCCCCATTCCCAGAAAAACCCACGCAGACGACCCCCACCCAGGAGACAGTCCCAGAAAGTCCCACGCAGACGACCCCAATTCCCAGAAAGTCCCACGCAGACGATCCCCAGTCCCAAAAAGGCCCCTTCAGACGACCCACCACCCAGGAGACAGTCCCAGAAAGTCCTACGCAGACGACCCCCATTCCCAGAAAGTCCCACGCAGACGACCCCCCACCCAGGAGACAGTCCCAGAAAGTCCGAGGCAGACGGCCCTATACCCAGGAGACAGTCACAGAAAGTCCCACGCAGACGAAACCCAGCCCAGGAGACAGTCCCAGAAAGTCCCATGCAGACGACCTCCAGTCCCAGAAAGTCCCACGCAGACGACCCCCACCCAGGAGACAGACACAGAAAGTCCCACGCAGACGATCCCCAGTCCCGGAAAGTCCCACGCAGATGACCCCCAGTCCCACAAAGTCCCACGCAGACGACCCCCCATCCAGCAGACATTTCCCAGAAAGTCCCACGAAGACGACCCCCAGTCCCAGAAAGTCCCACGCAGACGACCCCCACCCATGAGACAGTCCAAGAAAGTCCTACGCAGACGACCCCCCCACCCATGAGACAGTCCCAGAAAGTCCCACGCAGACGACCCCAAGTCCCAGAAAGTCCCAAACAGACGACCCCCAGTCCCACAAAATCCCACGCAGACGACCCCCAGTCCCAGAAAGTCTTAAACAGACGACCCCCCACCCAGGAGACAGTCCAAGAAAGTCCCACGCAGACGACCCCAGTCCCAGAAAGTCCCACGCAGACGCCCCCCAGGAGACAGTCCCAGAGAATCCCAAAAAGACGACCCCCACCCAGGAGACTGTCCCAGAAAGTCCCACGAAGACGACCCCCAGTCCCACAATGTCCCACGCAGACGACCCCCCACCTAGCAGACATTTCCCAGAAAGTCCCACGCAGACGACCCCCAGTCCCAGAAAGTCACACGCAGACGACCCACAACCTAGAAGACAGTCCCACAAAGTTCCACGCAGACGACCCCCACCCAGGAGACAGTCCCAGAAAGACCCACGCAGACGACCCCCTAGACAGGAGACAGTCCCAGAAAGTCCCACGCAGACGACACCCAGTCCCAGAAAGTCCCACGCAGACGACGCCCCACACAGGAGACAGTCCAAGAAAGTCCTACGCAGACGACACCCCCACCCAGGAGACAGTCCCAGAAAGTCCCACGCAGACGACCCCCAGTCCCAGAAATCCGAAACAGACGACCCCCACCCAGGAGACAGTCCCAGGAAGTCCCACGCAGACGACCCCAGTCCCAGAAAGTTTCACGCAGACGACCCCCACCCAGGAGACAGTCCAAGAGAGTCCCACGCAGACGACCCCCACCCAGGAGACAGTCCCAGGAAGTCCCACGCAGACGACCCCAGTCCCAGATAGTCCCACGCCGACGACCCCCAACCAGGAGACTCTCCAAGAATGTCCCAAACATTCGACACCCCACCCAGGAGACAGTCCCAGAAAGTCCCAAACAGACGACCCCAACCTAGGAGACTGTCCCAGAAAGTCCCACGCAGACGAACCCCAGTCCCAGAAAGTCCCACGCAGACGACACCCCACCCCGGAGACAGTCCCAGAAAGTCCCACGCAGACGACGCCCATCCAGGAGACAGTTCCAGAAAGTCTCACGGAGACGACCCCAGTCCCAGAAAGTCCCACGCAGACGACCCCCCACCCAGGAGACAGTCCCAGAAAGTCCCACGCAGACGACCGCCAGTCCAAGAAACTCCCAGACAGACGACCCCCAATCCCAGAAAGTCCGACACAAACGACCCCCAGTCGTAGAAAGTCCGACGCAGACGACCCCCAGTCCAAGAATGTCCCACGTAGACGATCCCCCACCTAGGAGACTCTCCCAGAAAGTCCCACGCAGACGACCCCCAGTCATAGATAGTCCCAGGCAGACGAACCCCAGTCCCAGAAAGTCCCAAACAGTCGACCCCAACCAGGAGACTGTCCCAGAAAGTCCCAAACAGTCGACACCCCACCCAGGAGACTGTCCCAGAAAGTCCCACACAGACGACCCCCAGTCCCAGAAAGTCCTACGCAGACGACTCCCAGTCCCAGAAAGTCCCACGCAGACGACCCCCAAACCAGGAGACAGTCCAAGAAAGTCCCAAACAGACGATCCCCCACCCAGGAGACAGTCCCAGAAAGTCCCACGCAGACGACCCCCAGTCATAGAAAGTCCCACGCAGACGACCCCCAGTCCAAGAATGTCCCACGTAGACGACCCCCCACCCAGGAGACAGTCCCAGAAAGTCCCACGCAGACGACTCCCAGTCATAGAAAGTCCCACGCAGACGAATCCCAGTCCCAGAAAGTCCGACGCAGACGACCCACAGTCATAGAAAGTCCCACGCACACGACCCCCAGTCCAAGAACGTCGCACGTAGACGACCCCCCACCCAGGAGACAGTCCCATAAAGTCCAACGCAGACGACCCCCAGTCCCGGAAAGTCCCACGCAGACGAACCCCAGTCCCACCATGTCCCAAGCAAACGACCCCCCGACCCAGGAGACAGTCCCAGAAAGTCCGACGCAGACGACCCCCAGCCATAGAAAGTCCGACGCAGACGACCCTCAGTCCCAGAAAGTACCACGCAGACGACCCCCCAGTCAGGAATCAGTCCCAGAAAGTCCCACGCAGACGACCCATCCAGTCAGGAATCAGTCCCAGAACGTCCCAAACAGACGACCACCCACACACGAGACAGTCCCAGAAAGTCCCAAAGAGACGACCCCCAGTCAGAGAAAGTCCCACACAGACGACCCCCAATCCCAGAAAGTCCCACGCAGACGACCCCCAGTCCCAAAAAGTCCCACGCAGACGACCCCCAACCCAGGAGACAGTCCAAGAAAGTCCCAAACATACGACCCACCACCGACGC
The DNA here is from genome assembly GCA_964036315.1 of Acanthosepion esculentum. Lineage (NCBI taxonomy): Eukaryota > Metazoa > Mollusca > Cephalopoda > Sepiida > Sepiidae > Acanthosepion > Acanthosepion esculentum. Next base: position 10,100,208 of record CAXIWW010000817.1, on the reverse strand, counting down.
AGACGACCCCCAGTCCTAGAATGTCCCACGTAGACGACCCCACACCCATGAGACAGTCCCAGCACGTCCCACGCAGACGACCCCCAGTCCCAGAAAGTCCCGCGCAGACGACCCACCCAGGAGACAGTCACAGAAAGTCCCATGCAGATGACCCCAAGTCACAGAAAGTCCCGCGCAGACGACCCCCCCAGGAGACAGTCCCAGAAAGTCCCACGCAGACGACACCCATCCAGGAGACAGTCCAAGAAAGTCTCACGGAGACGACCACCAGTCCCAGAAAGTCCCACGCAGACGACCCCACACCCTGGAGACAGTCCCAGAATGTCCCAAACAGACGACCCCCCACACAGGAGACAGTCCCAGAAAGTCCCACGCAGACGACCGCCAGTCCAAGAAAGTCCCACACAGACGACCCCCAATCCCAGAAAGTCCCACGCAGACGACCCCCAGTCCCAGAAACTCCCGCGCAGACGAAACCCCAGTCCCAGAAAAGTCCCACGCAGACGACCCTCATTCCCAGAAAGTCCCACGCAGACGACACCCCATCCAGGAGACTGTCCCAGAAAGTCCCATACAGACGACCACCCCAGTCCCAGAATGTCCCACGCAGACGACCCCCCACCCAGGAGACAGTCCCACAAAGTCCACGCAGACAACCCCCAGTACAAGTAAGTCCCACACAGATGACCCCCAGTCCCAGATAGTCCCACGCCGACGACCCCCAACCAGGAGACTGTCCAAGAATGTCCCAAACATTCGACACCCCACCCAGGAGACAGTCCCAGAAAGTCCCAAACAGACGACCCCAACCTAGGAGACTGTCCCAGAAAGTCCCACGCAGACGAACCCCAGTCCCAGAAAGTCCCACGCAGACGACGCCCATCCAGGAGACAGTTCCAGAAAGTCTCACGGAGACGACCCCAGTCCCAGAAAGTCCCAAGCAGACGACCCCACACCCAGGAGACAGTCCCAGAACGTCCCAATCAGACGAACCCCCACCCAGGAGACAGTCCCAGAAAGTCCCACGCAGACGACTGCCAGTCCAAGAAACTCCCACACAGACGAGCCCCAATCCCAGAAAGTCCCACGCAGACGACCCCCAGTCCCAGAAAGTCCCACGCAGACGAACCCCAACCCAGGAGACAGTCCAAGAAAGTCCCAAACAGACGATCCCCCACCCAGGGGACAGTCCCAGAAAGTCCGACGCAGACGACCCCCAGTCGTAGAAAGTCCGACGCAGACGACCCCCAGTCCAAAAATGTCCCACGTAGACGATCCCCCACCCAGGAGAGAGTCCCAGAAAGTCCCACGCAGACGACCCCCAGTCCCAGAAAGTCCCACGCAGACGACCCCCCACCCAGGAGACTGTCCCAGAAAGTCCCAAACAGTCGACCCCAACTCAGGAGACTGTCCCAGAAAGTCCAACGCAGACGACCCCCAGTCCCAGAAAGTCCCACGCAGACGACCTCCCAGTCAGGAATCAGTCCCAGAAAGTCCCACGCAGACGACCCATCCAGTCAGGAATCAGTCCCAGAACGTCCCAAACAGACGACCCCCCACCCAGGAGACAGTCCCAGAAAGTCCCACGCAGACGAACGCCAGTCCAAGAAAGTCCCACACAGACGACCCCCAATCCAAGAAAGTCCCACGCAGACGACCCCCAGTCCCAGAAAGTCACACGCAGACGACCCCCAACCCAGGAGACAGTCCAAGAAAGTCCCAAACCGACCATACCCTACCCAGGAGACAGTCCCAGAAAGTCCGACGCAGACGACCCCCAGTCATAGAAAGGCCGACGCAGACGACCCCCAGTCCAAGAATGTCCAACGTAGACGACCCCCCACCCAGGAGACTGTCCCAGAAATTCCCACGCAGACGACCCCCAGTCCCAGAAAGTCCCACGCAGACGACCCCCCACCCAGGAGACATTCCCAGAAAGTCCCAAACAGACGACCCCAACCTAGGAGACTGTCCCAGAAAGTCCCACGCAGACGAAACCCAGTCCCAGAAAGTCCCACGCAGACGACACCCAGTCCAAGAAAATCCCACGCAGACGACCCCCCACCCAGGAGACAGTCCAAGAAAGTCCCAAACAGACGACCCCCCACCCAAGAGACAGTCCCAGAATGTCCGGCGCAGATGACCCCAAGTCATAGAAAGTCCCACGCAGACGACCCCCAGTCCCAGAATGTCCCACGCAGACGACCCCCAGTCCAAGAATGTCCCACGCAGACGACCCCCCACCCAGGAGACAGTCCCAGAAAATCATACGAAGACCACCCCAGTCACAGAAAGTCCCACCCAGACGACCCCCAGTCCCAGAAAGTCCCACGCAGACGACTCCACCACCTAGAAGACAGTCCCACAAAGTCCCACGCATACCACCCCCACCCAGGAGACAGTCCCAGAAAGACCCACGCAGACGACCCCCAGTCCCAGAAAGTCCCACGCAGACGACCCCCCAGACAGGAGACAGTCCCAGAAAGTCCCACGCAGACGACCCCCAGTCCCAGAAAGTCCCACGCAGACGACCCCCAGTCCCAGAAAGTCCCACGCAGACGACCCCCAGTCCCAGGAGACAGTCCAAGAAAGTCCTACGCAGACGACCCCACCACCCAGGAGAGAGTCCCAGAAAGTGCCACGCAGACGACCCGCAGTCCCAGAAAGTCCCACTCAGACGACCCCCAGTCCCAGAAAGTCCCACGCAGACGACCCCCAGTCCCAGAAAGTCCCAAACAGACGACCCCCACCCAGGAGACAGTCCCAGAAAGTCCCACGCAGAAGACGGCTCACCCAGGAGAATGTCCCAGAAAGTCCCACGGAGACGACCCCCAGTCCCAGAAAGTCCCACACACACGATCCCCAATCCCAGAAAGTCCCAGGCAGACGTCCCCCAGGCCCAGAAAGTCCCACGCAGACGACCCCCCACCCAGGAGACAGTCCAAGAAAGTCCCAACCAGACGACCCCCACCCAGGAGACAGTCCCAGAGAGTCCCACGCAGACAACCACCCACCCAAGGGACTGTCCCATAAAGACCCACGCAGACGACACCCAGTCCCAGAAAGTCCCACGCAGACGACCCCCACCCAGGAGACAGTCCCAGAAAGTCCATGCAGACGACACCCAGTACAAGAAAGTCCCACGCAGATGACACCCAGTCCAAGAAGGTCCCACGCCGACGACCCCCAATCCAGGAGACAGTCGCAGAAAGTCCCACGCAGAAGACCCCCAGTCCCAGAAAGTCCCACACAGACGACCCCCCATCCAGGAGACAGTCCCAGAAAGTCCCACGGAGACGACCCCAAGTCCCAGAAAGTACCACGCAGACGACCCGCAGTCCAAGAAAGTCCCACACAGACGACCCCCAATCCCAGGAAGTCCCACGAAGACGACCCCCAGTCCCAAAATGTCACAAGCAGACGACCCCCACCCAGGAGACAGTCCCAGAAAGACCCACGCAGACGACCCCCAGTCCTAGAAAGTCCCACGCAGACAACCCCCTACCCAGGAGACAGTCCCAGAAATCCATGCAGACGACCCCCAGTACAAGAAAGTCCCACGCAGATGACCCCCAGTCCCAGAAGGTCCCACGCCGACGACCCCCAATCCAGGAGACAGTCGCAGAAATTCCCACGCAGAAACCCTTCAGTCCCAGAATGTCCCACACAGACGAACCCCCACCAGGAGACAGTCCCAGAAAGTCCCACGGAGACGACCCCAAGTCCCAGAAAGTCCCACGCAGACGACCCCCAGTCCAAGAAAGTCCCACACAGACGACCCCCAATCCCAGGAAGTACCACGCAGACGACCCCCAGTCCAAGAAAATCCCACGCAGAGGACCCCCCACCCAGGAGACAGTCCAAGAAAGTCCCAAACAGACGACCCCCCACCCAAGAGACAGTCCCAGAAAGTCCGACGCAGACGACCCCAATTCATAGAAAGTCCCACGCAGACGACCCCCAGTCCCAGAAAGTCCCACGCAGACGACCCCCAGTCCCAGAATGTCCCACGCAGACGACCCCCACCCAGGAGACAGTCCCAGAAAGTCCCACGCAGACCACCCCAGTCACAGAAAGTCCCACCCAGACGACCCCCAGTCCCAGAAAGTCCCACGCAGACGACCCACCACCTAGAAAACAGTCCCACAAATCCCACGCATACCACCCCCACCCAGGAGACAGTCCAAGAAAGACCCACGCAGACGACCCCCAGTCCCAGAAAGTCCCACGCAGATGACCCCCCAGACAGGAGACAGTCCCAGAAAGTCCCACGCAGACGACCCCCAGTCCCAGAAAGTCCCACGCAGACGACCCCCCCGCCCAGGAAACAGTACAAGAAAGTCCAACGCAGACGACCCCCCACCCAGGAGACAGTCCCAGAAAGTCCCACGCAGACGACCCCCAGTCCCAGAAAGTCCCACGCAGACGACCCCCAGTCACAGAAAGTCCCACGCAGACGACCCCCCACCCAGGAGACAGTCCAAGAAAGTCCTACGCAGACGACCCCACCACCCAGAAGACAGTCCAAGAAATTCCCACGCAGACGACCCCCAGTCCCAGAAAGTCCCATTCAGACGACCCCCAGTCCCAGAAAGTCTTACGCAGACGACCCCCAGTCCCAGAAAGTCCCACGCAGACGAACCCCATCCAGGAGTCAGTCCCAGAAAGTCCCACGCAGACGACCACCTGTCCCAGAAATTCCCACGCAGACGACCCCCCACCCAGGAGACTGTCCCAGAAAGTCCCACGAAGACGACCCCCAGTCCCAGAAAGTCCCACACACACGACCCCCAATCCCAGAAAGTCCCAAACAGACGACACCCACCCAGGAGACAGTCCCAGAAAGTCCCACGGAGAAGACCCCTCACCCAGGAGACTGTCCCAGAAAGTCCCACGAAGACGACCCCCAGTCCCAGAAAGTCCCACACACACGACCCCCAATCCCAGAAAGTCCCAGGCAGACGACCTCCAGTCCCAGAAAGTCCCAACCAGACGACCCCCACCCAGGGGACAGTCCCAGAGAGTCCTACGCACACGACCCCCCACCCAGGAGACTGTCCCAGAAAGTCCCACGCAGACGACACCCAGTCCCAGAAAGTCCCACGCAGTCGACCCCCTACCCAGGAGACAGTCCCAGAAAGTCCATGCAGGACCCCCAGTACAAGAAAGTCCCACGCAGATGACCCCCAGTCGCAGAAGGTCCCACGCCGACGACCCTTAATTCAGGAGACAGTCTCAGAAAGTCCCACGCAGAAGACCCCCAGTCCCAGAAAGTCCCAGACAGATGACCCCCCATCCAGGAGACAGTCCCAGAAAGTCCCACGGAGACGATCCCAAGTCCCAGAAAGTCCCACGCAGACGACCCCCAGTCCGAGAAAGTCCCACACAGACGACCCCCAATCCCAGGAAGTCCCACGCAGACGACCCCCAGTCCCAGAAAATCCCACGCAGACGACCCCCCACCCAGGAGACAGTCCAAGAACGTCCCAAACAGAAGACCCCCCACCCAAGAGACAGTCCAAGAAAGTCCGACGCAGACGACCCCAAGTCATAGAAAGTCCCACGCAGACGACCCCCAGTCCCAGAAAGTCCCACGCAGACGAACCCCAGTCCCAGAATGTCCCACACAGACGACCCCCCACCCAGGAGACAGTCCCAGAAAGTCCTACGCAGACCACCCCAGTCACAGAAAGTCCCACGCAGACGACCCCCAGTCCCAGAATGTCCCACGCAGACGACCCACCATCTAGAAGACAGTCCCACAAAGTCCCACGCATACCACCCCCACCCAGGAGACAGTCCCAGAAAGACCAACGCAGACGACCCCCAGTCCCAGAAAGTCCCACGCAGACGACACCCCAGACAGGAGACAGTCCCAGAAAGTCCCACGCAGACGACCCCCAGTCCCAGAAAGTCCCACGCATAGGACCCCCCATCCAGGAGTCAGTCCCAGAATGTCCCAAACAGACGACCCCCACCCAGGAGACAGTCCCAGAAAGTCCCACGGAGACGACCCCCAGTCCCAGAAAGTCTCACACACACGACCCCCAATCCCAGAATGTCCCAGGCAGACGACCCCCAGTCCCAGAAAGTCCCACGCAGACAACCCCCCACCCAGGAGACAGTCCAAGAAAGGCCCAAACAGACGAGCCCCCACCCAAGAGACAGTCCCAGAAACTCCCACGCAGACCACCCCAATCATAGAAAGTCCCACGCAGACGACCCCATTGCCAGAAAGTCCCACGCAGACGATCCCAGTCCGAGAAAGTCCCACGCAGACGACCCCCACCCAGGAGTCCCAGAAAGACCCATGCGGAAGACCCCCCACCCAGGTGACAGTCCCAGAAGGTCCCAAACAGACGACCCCCCACCCAGGAGACAGTCCCAGTAAGTCCCACGCAGACGACTCCCAGTCCCAGAAAGACCCACGCAGACGACCCACAGTCCCAGAAAGTCCCACACAGACAAGCCCACACCCAGGAGTCAGTCCTAGAAAGTCCCACGCAGACGACCGCCACCCAGGAGACTGTCCCAGAAAGTCCCACGCAGACGACACCCACCCAGGAGACAGTCCCAGAAAGTCCCACGCAGACGACCTCCCACCCAGGAGACTGTCCCAGAAAGTCCCACGCAGACGACACCCACCCAGGAGACAGTCCCAGAAAGTCCCAACCAGACGACCGCCACCCAGGAGACAGTCCCAGAAAGTCCCACGCAGACGACCTCCCACCCAGGAGACTGTCCCAGAAAGTCCCACGCAGACGACACCCACCCAGGAGACAGTCCAAGAAAGTCCAACACAGACGACCACCAGTCCCAGAAAGTCCCACGCAGATGACCCCCAGTCCCAGAAAGTCCAACACAGATGACCCCCACCCAGGAGACAGTCCCAGAAAGTCCCACGCAGACGACCCCCATTCCCAGAAAGTCCCACGCTGACGACCCCCCACCCAGGAGACAGTCCCAGAAAGTCCCAATCAGACGACACCCACCCAGGAGACAGTCCCAGAAAGTCCCACGCAGACGACCCCCCACCCAGGAGACTGTCCCAGAAAGTCCCACGCAGACGACACCCAGTCCCAGAAAGTCCCACGCAGAAGACCCCCAGTCCCAGAAAGTCCCACGCAGAAGACCCCCTGTCCCACAAAGTCCCAAGCAGACGACCCCCACCAAGGAGACAGTCCCAGAAAGATCCATGCAGACGACCCCCAGTCCCAGAAAGTCCCACGCAGACGACCCCCCAGACAGGAGACAGTCCCAGAACGTCCCAAACAGACGACTCCCCACCCAGGAGACAGTCCCAGAAAGTACCACGCAGACGACCCCCAGTCCAAGAAAGTCCCACACACACGACCCCCAATCCCAGAATGTCCCAGGCAGACGACCCCCAGTCCGTGAAAGTCCCACGCAGACGACCCCCCACCCAGGAGACTGTCCAAGAAAGTCCCATACAGACGACCCCCCACCCAAGAGACAGTTCCAGAAAGTCCGACGCAGACCACCCAAAGTCATAGAAAGTCCCACGCAGTCGACCCCCAGTCCCACACAGTCCCACGCAGACGACCCCCACAGAGGAGACAGTCCCAGAAAGACCCACGCAGACGACCCCCCACCCAGGAGACAGTCCCAGAAAGTCCCACGCAGACGACCCCCAGTCCAAGAAAGTCCCACACAGACGACCCCCAATCCTAGAAAGTCCCACGAAGACGACCCCTAGTCCCAGAAAGTCCCACGCAGACGCCCCCCCACCCAGGAGACAGTCCCAGAAATTCCCACGCAGACGAACCCTCACCCAGGAGACAGTCCCAGAAAGTCCCACGCAGACGACTCCCAGTCCCAGAGAGTCCCCCGCAGAAGACCCCCAGTCCCAGAAAGTCCCACACAGACGACCCCCCACCCAGGAGTCAGTCCTAGAAAGTCCCACGCAGACGACCCCCTGTCCCAGAAATTCCCACGCAGACGACCCCCAGTACCAGAAAGTCCCACGCAGACGACCCCCAGTCCCAGAAAGTCCCACGCAGACGAACCCCACCCAGGAGTCAGTCCCAGAAAGTCCCTAGTAGACGACCCCCAGTCCCAGAAAGTCCCACCCAGGAGACAGTCCAAGAACGTCCTACGCAGACGACCCCACAACCCAGGAGACAGTCCCAGAAAGTTCCACGCAGACGACCCCCAGTCCCAGAAAGTCCCACTCAGACGACCCCCAGTCCCAGAAAGTCCCACGCAGACGACCCCCAGTCCCAGAAAGTCCCACGCAGACGACCCCCCAGACAGGAGACAGTCCCAGAAAGTCCCACGCAGACGACCCCCAGTCCCAGAAAGTCCCACGCATAGGACCCCCCATCCAGGAGTCAGTCCCAGAATGTCCCAAACAGACGACCCCCACCCAGGAGACAGTCCCAGAAAGTCCCACGGAGACGACACCCAGTCCCAGAAAGTCTCACACACACGACCCCCAATCCCAGAAAGTCCCAGGCAGACGACCCACAGTCCCAGAAAGTCCCACGCAGACAACCCCCCACCAAGGAGACAGTCCAAGAAAGGCCCAAACAGACGACCCCCCACCCAAGAGACAGTCCCAGAAACTCCCACGCAGACCACCCCAATCATAGAAAGTCCCACGCAGACGACCCCAGTGCCAGAAAGTCCCACGCAGACGATCCCAGTCCGAGAAAGTCCCACGCAGACGACCCCCACCCAGGAGTCCCAGAAAGACCCATGCGGAAGACCCCCCACCCAGGTGACAGTCCCAGAAGGTCCCAAACAGACGACCCCCCACCCAGGAGACAGTCCCAGAAAGTCCCACGCAGACGACTCCCAGTCCCAGAAAGTCCCACGCAGACGACCCACAGTCCCAGAAAGTCCCACACAGACAAGCCCACACCCAGGAGTCAGTCCTAGAAAGTCCCACGCAGAGGACCCCCTGTCCCAGAAATTCACACGCAGACGACCCCCCACCCAGGAGACAGTCCCAGAAAGTCCCAACCAGACGACCGCCACCCAGGAGACAGTCCCAGAAAGTCCCACGCAGACGACCTCCCACCCAGGAGACTGTCCCAGAAAGTCCCACGCAGACGACACCCACCCAGGAGACAGTCCAAGAAAGTCCGACGCAGACCACCCAAAGTCATAGAAAGTCCCACGCAGACGACCCCCAGTCCCACACAGTCCCACGCAGACGACCCCCACAGAGGAGACAGTCCTAGAAAGGACCACGCAGACGACCCCCCACCAAGGAGACAGTCCCAGAAAGTCCCACGCAGACGACCCCCAGTCCAAGAAAGTCCCACACAGACGACCCCCAATCCTAGAAAGTCCCACGAGGACGACCCCTAGTCCCAGAAAGTCCCACGCAGACGCCCCCCCACCCAGGAGACAGTCCCAGACATTCCCACGCAGACGAACCCCCACCCAGGAGACAGTCCCAGAAAGTCCCACGCAGACGACTCCCAGTCCCAGAGAGTCCCCCGCAGAAGACCCCCAGTCCCAGAAAGTCCCACACAGACGACCCCCCACCCAGGAGTCAGTCCTAGAAAGTCCCACGCAGACGACCCCCTGTCCCAGAAATTCCCACGCAGACGACCCCCAGTACCAGAAAGTCCCACGCAGACGACCCCCAGTCCCAGAAAGTCCCACGCAGACGAACCCCACCCAGGTGTCAGTCCCAGAAAGTCCCTAGTAGACGACCCCCAGTCCCAGAAAGTCCCACCCAGGAGACAGTCCAAGAACGTCCTACGCAGACGACCCCACAACCCAGGAGACAGTCCCAGAAAGTTCCACGCAGACGACCCCCAGTCCCAGAAAGTCCCACTCAGACGAACCCCAGTCCCAGAAAGTCCCACGCAGACAACCCCCCACCCAGGAGACAGTCCCAGAAAGTCCCAACCAGACGACCGCCACCCAGGAGACAGTCCCAGAAAGTCCCACGCAGACGACCTCCCACCCAGGAGTCAGTCCTAGAAAGTCCCACGCAGACGACCCCCTGTCCCAGAAATTCACACGCAGACGACCCCCCACCCAGGAGACAGTCCCAGAAAGTCCCAACCAGACGACCGCCACCCAGGAGACAGTCCCAGAAAGTCCCACGCAGACGACCTCCCACCCAGGAGACTGTCCCAGAAAGTCCCACGCAGACGACACCCACCCAGGAGACAGTCCAAGAAAGTCCAACACAGACGACCACCAGTCCCAGAAAGTCCCACGCAGATGACCCCCAGTCCCAGAAAGTCCAACACAGATGACCCCCCCACCCAGGAGACAGTCCCAGAAAGTCCCACGCAGACGACCCCCCACCCAGGAGACTGTCCCAGAAAGTCCCACGCAGACGACACCCAGTCCCAGAAAGTCCCACGCAGAAGACCCCCAGTCCCAGAAAGTCCCACGCAGACGACCCCCTGTCCCACAAAGTCCCAAGCAGACGACCCCCACCAAGGAGACAGTCCCAGAAAGATCCATGCAGAAGACCCCCAGTCCCAGAAAGTCCCACGCAGACGATCCCCCAGAAAGGAGACAGTCCCAGAACGTCCCACGCAGACCACCCCCCACCCAGGAGACAGTCCCAGAAAGTCCATACAGACGACCCCCAGTACAAGAAAGTCCCACGCAGATGACCCCCAGTCCCAGAAGGTCCCACGCCGACGACCCCCCAACAAGGAGACAGTCCCAGAACGTCCCAAACAGACGACTCCCCACCCAGGAGACAGTTCCAGAAAGTACCACGCAGACGACCCCCAGTCCAAGAAAATCCCACACACACGACCCCCAATCCCAGAATGTCCCAGGCAGACGACCCCCAGTCCCAGAAAGTCCCACGCAGAAGACCCCCAGTCCCAGAAAGTCCCACGCAGACGACCCCCTGTCCCACAAAGTCCCAAGCAGACGACCCCCACCAAGGAGACAGTCCCAGAAAGATCCATGCAGACGACCCCCAGTCCCAGAAAGTCCCACGCAGACGATCCCCCAGAAAGGAGACAGTCCCAGAACGTCCCACGCAGACCACCCCCCACCCAGGAGACAGTCCCAGAAAGTCCATACAGACGACCCCCAGTACAAGAAAGTCCCACGCAGATGACCCCCAGTCCCAGAAGGTCCCACGCCGACGACCCCCCAACAAGGAGACAGTCCCAGAACGTCCCAAACAGACGACTCCCCACCCAGGAGACTGTCCAAGAAAGTCCCATACAGACGACCCCCCACCCAAGAGACAGTCCCAGAAAGTCCGACGCAGACCACCCAAAATCATAGAAAGTCCCACGCAGACGACCCCCAGTCCCACACAGTCCCACGCAGACGACCCCCACAGAGGAGACAGTCCCAGAAAGACCCACGCAGACGACCCCCCACCCAGGAGACAGTCCCAGAAATTCCCACGCAGACGAACCCCCACCCAGGAGACAATCCCAGAAAGTCCCACGCAGACGACTCCCAGTCCCAGAGAGTCCCCCGCAGAAGACCCCCAGTCCCAGAAAGTCCCACACAGACGACCCCCCACCCAGGAGACAGTCCTAGAAAGTCCCACGCAGACGACCCCCTGTCCCAGAAATTCCCACGCAGACGACCCCCAGTACCAGAAAGTCCCACGCAGACGACCCCCAGTCCCAGAAAGTCCCACGCAGACGAACCCCACCCAGGAGTCAGTCCCAGAAAGTCCCTAGTAGACGACCCCCAGTCCCAGAAAGTCCCACCCAGGAGACAGTCCAAGAAAGTCCTACGCAGACGACCCCACAACCCAGGAGACAGTCCCAGAAAGTGCCACGCAGACGACCCCCAGTCCCAGAAAGTCCCACTCAGACGACCCCCAGTCCCAGAAAGTCCCACGCAGACGACCCCCAGTCCCAGAAAGTCCCACGCAGACGACCCCCCACACAGGAGTCAGTCCCAGAAAGTCCCACCCAGGAGACACCCTTTCCCAGAAATTCCCACGGAGACGACCCCCCACCCAGGAGACAGTCCCAGAAAGTCCCAAACAGACGACCCCCACCCAGGAGACAGTCCTAGAAAGTTCCACGCAGAAGACCCCCCACCCAGGAGACTGTCCCAGAAAGTCCCACGCAGACGACACCCAGTCCTAGAAAATCCCACGCAGACGACCCCCCATCCAGGAGACAGTCCAAGAAGCTCCCACGCAGACGACCCCCCACCCAGGAAACAGTACAAGAAAGTCCTACGCAGACGACCCCCCACCCAGGAGACAGTCACAGAAAGTCCCAAGCAGACGACTCCCAGTCCCAGAAAGTCCCACGCAGACGACCCCCAGTCCAAGAAAGTCCCACGCAGACGACCCCCCACCCAGGAGACAGTCCCAGAAGGTCCCAAACAGACGACCCCCCACCCAGGAGACAGTCCCAGAAAGTCCAAACGCAGACGACCCCCAGTCCAAGAAAGTCCCACACAGACGACCCCCAATCCCAGAAAGTCCCACGCAGACGAGCCCCACCCAGGAGACAGTCACAGAAAGTTCCAAACAGACGACCCCCAGTCCCAGAAAGTCCTACGTAGACGACCCCACACCCAGGAGACAGTCCAAGAAAGCCCCACGCAGACGACTCCCAGTCCCAGAAAGTCCCACGCAGACGACCCCCAGTCCCAGAAAGTCCCACGCAGACGACCCCCCACCCAGGAGACAGTCCAAGAAAGTCCTACGCAGACGACGCCACAACCCAGGAGACAGTCACAGAAAGTCCCACGCAGACGACCCCCAGTCCCAGAAAGTGCCACGCAGACAACCCCCAGTCCCAGAAAAACCCACGCAGACGAACCACCACCTAGAAGACAGTCCCAAAAGTCCCACGAAGACGACCCCCACCCAGGAGACAGTCCCAGAAAGACCCACGCAGACGACCCCCAGTCTAAGAACGTCCAACGCAGACGACCCCCCAGACAGGAGACAGTCCCAGAAAGTCCCACGCAGACGACCCCCAGTCCCAGAAAGTCCCACGCAGACGAACCACCACCCAGGAAACAGTACAAGAAAGTCCTACGCAGACGACCCCCCACCCAGGAGACAGTCCCAGAAAGTCCCACGCAGACGAACCCCAGTCCCAGAAAGTCCCAGGCAGACGACCCCCAGTCCCAGAAAGTCCAACCCAGGAGACAGTCCAAGAAAGTCCTACGCAGACGACCCCACAACCCAGGAGACAGTCCCAGAAAGTTCCACGCAGACGACCCCCAGTCCCGGAAAGTCCCACTCAGACGACCCCCAGTCCCAGAAAGTCCCACGCAGACGACCCCCAGTCCCAGAAAGTCCCACGCAGACGACCCCCTATCCAGGAGTCAGTCCCAGAAAGTCCCACGCAGACGACACCCTGTCCCAGAAATTCCCACGCAGACGACCCCCCACCCAGGAGACAGTCCCAGAAAGTCCCAAACAGACGACCCCCACCCAGGAGACAGTCCTAGAAAGTTCCACGGAGACGACCCCCAGTCCCAGAAAGTCCAACGCAGAAGACCCCCCATCCAGAAGACAGTCCCAGAAGCTCCCACGCAGACGACCCTCCACCCAGGAGACAGTCACAGAAAGTCCCACGCAGACGACTCCCAGTCCCAGAAAGTCCCACGCAGACGACCCCCAGTCCAAGAATGTCCCACACTGACGACCCCCCACCCAGGAGACAGTCCCAGAAGGTCCCAAACAGACGACCCCCCACCCAGGAGACAGTCCCAGAAAGTCCCACGCAGACGACCCCCAGTCCAAGAAAGTCCCACACAGACGACCCCCAATCCCAGAAAGTCCCACGCAGACGAGCCCCACCCAGGAGACAGTGACAGAAAGTTCCAAACAGACGACCCCCAGTCCCAGAAAGTCCCACGTAGAAGACCCCCCACCCAGGAGACAGTCCAAGAAAGCCCCAGGCACACGACCCCAAGTCCCAGAAAGTCCCACACAGACGACCCCCCACCCAGGAGACAGTCCCAGAAAGTCCCAACCAGACGACCCCCACCCATGAGACAGTCCCACGCAGACCACCCCCAGTCCAAGAAAGTCCAACGCAGACCACCCCCACCCAGGAGACAGTCCCAGAAAGTCCATGCAGACGACCCCCAGTCCCAGAAAGTCCCACGCAGACGACCCCCAGTACAAGAAAGTCCCACGCAGATGACACCCAGTCCCAGAAGGTCCCACGCCGACGACCCCTAATCCAGGAGACACTCGCAGAAAGTCCCACGCAGAAGACCCCCAGTCCCAGAAAGTCCCACACAGACGACCCCCCATCCAGGAGACAGTCCCAGAAAGTCCCACGGAGACGACCCCAAGTCCCAGAAAGTCCCACGCAGAAGAACCGCAGTCCAAGAAAGTCCCACACAGACGACCCCCAATCCCAGGAATTCCCACGCAGACGACCCCCAGTCACAGAAAATCCCACGCAGACGACCCCCCATCCAGGAGACAGTCCAAGAAAGTCCCAAACAGACGAACCCCCACCCAAGAGACAGTCCCAGAAAGTCCCAACCAGACGACCCCCACCCATGAGACAGTCCCACACAGACGACCCCCACCCAGGAGACAGTCCCAAAAAGTCCCAACCAGACGACCCCCACCCAGGAGACAGTCCCAGAAAGTCCCACGCAGACGACCACCCACCCAGGAGACCGTCCCAGAAAGTCCCACGCAGACGACACCCAGTCCCAGAAAGTCCCACGCAGACGACCCCCACCCAGGAGACAGTCCAAGAAAGTCCAACACAGACGACCCCCAGTCCCAGAAAGTCCCACGCAGACGACCCCCAGTCCCAGAAAGTCCCACGCAGACGACCCCCTACCCAGGAGACAGTCACAGAAAGTCCCACGCAGACGACCCACCAGACAGGAGACAGTCCCAGAAAGTCCCACGCAGACGAGCCCCAGTCCCAGAAAGTCCCACGTAGATGACCTCCCACCCAGGAGACAGTCCAAGAAAGTCCCACGCAGACGACCCCCAGTCCCAGAAAGTCCCACGCAGACGACCCCCAGTCCCAGAAAGTCCCACGCAGACGACCCCCCACCCAGGAGACAGTCCCAGAAAGTCCCACGCAGATGAACCCCAGTCCCAGAAGGCCCACGCAGATTACCCCCAGTCCCAGAAGGTCCCACGCAGACGTCCCCCTATCCCAGAAAGTCCCACGCAGTCGACCCCCCACCCAAGAGACAGTGCCAGAATGTCCCACGCAGACGACACACCACCTAGAAGAGAGTCCCACAAAATCCCACGCAGACGACCCCCACCCAGGATACAGTCCCAGACAGACCCACGTAGACGACCCCCAGTCCCAGAAAGTCCCACGCAGACGACCCCCCAGACAGGAGACAGTCCCAGAAAGTCCCACGCAGACGACTCCCAGTCCCAGAAAGTCCCACGCAGATGACCTCCAGTCCCAGAAAGTCCCCCGCAGACGATCCCCAGTCCCACAAAGTCCCACGCAGACGACCCCCCACCCAGGCGACAGTCACAGAAAGTCCCACGCAGACGACCCACCACCTAGAAGACAGTCCCACAAAGTCCCACGCAGACGACGCCCACCCAGGAGACAGTCCCAGAAAGACCCACGCAGAAAACCCCCAGTCCCAGAAAGTCCCACGCAGACGACCCCCCAGACAGGAGACATTCCCAGAAAGTCCCACGCAGACGATCCCCAGTCCCAGAAAGTCCCACGCAGACGACCCCCCACCCAGGAGACAGTACAATAATGTCCTACGCAGACGACCCCCCCCACCCAGGAGACACTCCCAGAAAGTCCCACGTTGACGACCCCCAGTCCCAGAAAGTCCCACGCAGACGACCACCCACCCAGGAGACAGTCCAAGAAAGTCCTACGCAGACGATCCCCCCACCCAGGTGACAGTCCCAGAAAGTCCCTCGCAGACGACACCCAGTCCCAGAAAGTCTCACGCAGACGACCCCCCACCCTGGAGACAGTACCAGAAAGTCCTACGCAGATGACCCCCCAGACAAGAGACAGTCCTAGAAAGTCCCACGCAGACGACCCCCAGTCCCAGAAAGTCCCACGCAGACGAGCCCCCACCCAGGAGACAGTCCCAGAATGTCCCACGCAGACGATCATCTGTCCCAGAAAGTCCCACGCAGACGACCCCCCACCAAGGCGACAGTCCTAAAAATTCCCACGCAGACGACCCACCACCTAGAAGACAGTCCCACAAAGTCCCACGCAGACGACCTCCACCCAGGAGACAGTACAAGAAAGTCCTACGCAGACGACCCCCCAGACAGGAGACAGTCCCAGAAAGTCCCACGCAGACGACCCCCAGTCCCAGAAAGTCCCACGCAGACGACCCCCCAACCAGGAGACAGTACAAGAAAGTCCTACGCAGACGACCCCCCCACCCAGGAGACACTCCCAGAAAGTCCCACGCAGACGACCCCCAGTCCCAGAAAGATCCCACGCAGACGACCCCCAGTCCCAGAAAGGCCCACGCAGACGACCGCCCACTCAGGAGACAGTCCAAGTAAGTCCAACGCAGACGACCCCCAGTCCCAGAAAGTCCCACGCAGACGACCCCCAGTCCCAGGAAGTCCCACGCAGACGAACCCCCCACCCAGCAGACAGTCCCAGAAAGTCCCATGCAGACGACCTCCAGTCCCAGAAAGTCCCACACAGACGACCCCCCCACCCAGGTGACAGTCACAGAAAGTCCCACGCAGACGACCCACCAGACAGGAGACAGTCCCAGAAAGTCCCACGCAGACGAGCCCCAGTCCCAGAAAGTCCCACGTAGATGACCTCCCACCCAGGAGACAGTCCAAGAAAGTCCCACGCAGACGACCCCCAGTCCCAGAAAGTCCCACGCAGACGACCCCCAGTCCTAGAAAGTCCCACGCAGACGACCCCACACCCAGGAGACAGTCCAAGAAAGTCCCACGCAGACGACCCCCAGTCCCAGAAAGTCCCACGCAGATGAACCCCAGTCCCAGAATGTCCCACGCAGACGACCCCCAGTCCCAGAAGGTCCCACGCAGACGTCCTCCTATCCCAGAAAGTCCCACGCAGACGACCCCCCACCCAAGAGACAGTGCCAGAATGTCCCACGCAGACGACACACCACCTAGAAGACAGTCCCACAAAGTCCCAAGCAGACGACCCCCACCCAGGATACAGTCCCAGAAAGAGCCACGTAGACGACCCCCAATCCCAGAAAGTCCCACGAAGACGACCCCCCAGACAAGAGACAGTCCCAGAAAGTCCCACGCAGACGACCCCCAGTCCCAGAAAGTCCCACGCAGATGACCCCCAGTCCCAGAAAGTCCCCCGCAGACGATCCCCAGTCCCAGAAAGTCCCACGCAGACGACCCCCCACCCAGGCGACAGTCACAGAAAGTCCCACGCAGACGACCCACCACCTAGAAGACAGTCCCACAAAGTCCCACGCAGACGACCCCCACCCAGGAGACAGTCCCAGAAAGACCCACGCAGAAAACCCCCAGTCCCAGAAAGTCCCACGCAGACGACCCCCCAGACAGGAGACAGTCCCAGAAAGTCCCACGCAGACGACCCCCCACCCAGGAGACAGTACAATAATGTCCTACGCAGACGACCCCCCCACCCAGGAGACACTCCCAGAAAGTCCCACGCAGACGACCCCCAGTCCCAGAAAGTCCCACGCAGACGAACCCCAGTCCCAGAAAGTCCCACGCAGACGACCACCCACCCAGGGGACAGTCCAAGAAAGTCCTACGCAGACGATCCCCCCACCCAGGTGACAGTCCCAGAAAGTCCCTCGCAGACGACACCCAGTCCCAGAAAGTCTCACGCAGACGACACCCCACCCTGGAGACAGTACCAGAAAGTCCTACGCAGATGACCCCCCAGACAGGAGACAGTCCTAGAAAGTCCCACGCAGACGACCCCCAGTCCCAGAAAGTCCCACGCAGACGTGCCCCCACCCAGGAGACAGTCCCAGAAAGTCCCACGCATACGACCCCCATTCCCAGAAAGTCCCACGCAAATGACCCCCCACCCAGAAGACAGTCCCAGAAAGTCCGACGCAGACGACACCCAGTCCCAGAAAGTCCCACGCAGACGGCCCCCACCCAGGAGACAGTCACAGAAAGAGCAACGCAGACGACCCCCCCACCCAGGAGACAGTCCCAGAAAGTCCCACGCAGACGAACCCCCACCCAGGAGACAGTCCAAGAAAGTCCCACGCAGACGACCCCCAGTCCCAGAAAGTACCACGCAGATGACCCCCAGTCCCAGAAGGTCCCACGCAGACGACCCCCAGTCCCAGAAGGTCCCACGCAGACGACCCCCAATCCCAGAAAGTCCCACGCAGACGACCCCCCACCCAAGCGACAGTGCCAGAAAGTCCCACGCAGACGACACACCACCTAGAAGACAGTCCCACAAAGTCCCACGCACACGACCCACACCCAGGAGACAGTCCCAGAAAGACCCACGCAGACGACCCCCAGTCCCAGAAAGTCCCACGCAGACGACCCCCCAGACAGTAGACAGTCCCAGAAAGTCCAACGCAGACGACCCCCAGTCCCAGAAAGTCCCACGCAGATGACCCCCAGTCCCAGAATGTCCCACACAGACGATCATCTGTCCCAGAAAGTCCCACGCAGACGAACCCCCACCCAGGCGACAGTCCTAAAAATTCCCACGCAGACGACCCACCACCTAGAAGACAGTCCCACAAAGTCCCACGCAGACGACCCCCACCCAGGAGACAGTCCCAGAAAGACCCACGCAGAAAACCCCCAGTCCCAGAAAGTCCCACGCAGACGACCCCCCAGACAGGAGACAGTCCCAGAAAGTCCCACGCAGACGACCCCCAGTCTCAGAAAGTCCCACGCAGACGACCCCCAGTCCCAGAAAGACCCACGCAGACGACCCCCCACCCAGGAGACAGTCCAAGTAAGTCCTACGCAGAAGACCCCCCCACCCAGGAGACAGTCACAGAAAGTCCCACGCAGACGAACCCCAGTCCAAGAAAGTCCCACGCAGACGATCCCCAGTCCCAGAAAGTCCCACGCAGACGACACCCCACCCAGGAGACAGTCCAAGAAAGTCCCACGCAGACGACCCCCCACCCAGGAGACAGTCCAAGAAAGTCCTACGCAGACGACCCCCCACCCAGGAGTCAGTCCCAGAAAGTCCCACGCAGACGACCCCCAGTCCCAGAAAGTCCCACTCAGCCGACCCCCATACCCAGAAAGTCCCACAAAGACGACCCCCCACCCAGGAGTCAGTCCCAGAAATCCCAAGCAGACGAACTCCCACCCTAGAGACAGTACCAGAAAGTCACACGCAGACGACCCCAGTCCCAGAAAGTCCCACGCAGACGACCCCCCACCCAGGAGACAGTCCAAGAAAGTCCTACGCAGACGACCCCCCACCAAGGAGACAGTCCCAGAGAGTCCCACGCAGACGACCCCCTGTCCCAGAAATTCGCAAGCAGACGACCCCCCACCCTGGAGACAGTACCAGAAAGTCCCACGCAGAAGACCCCCCAGACAGGAGACAGTCCCAGAAAGTCCCACGCAGACGACCCCTGTCCCAGAAAGTCCTACGCAGACGACCCCCCCAAAGGAGACAGTCCCAGAAAGTCCCACGCAGACGACCCCCATTCCCAGAAAGTCCCACGCAGACGACCCCCACCCAGGAGACAGTCCCAGAACGTCCCACGCAGACGACCCCCTCCAAGGAGACAGTCCCAGAAAGTCCCACGCAGACGACCCCCATTCCCAGAAAGTCCCACGCAGACGAACCCCCACCCAGGAGACAGTCCCAGAAATCCCACGCAGAAGACCCCCAGTCCCAGAAAGTCCCACGCAGACGACCCCCCACCAAGGAGACAGTAAAAGAAAGTCCTACGCAGACGACCTTCCCACCCAGGAGACAGTCACAGAAAGTCCCACGCAGACGACCCCCAGTCCCATAAATTCCCACGAAGACGACCCAAGTCCCAGAAAGTCACACACAGACGACCCCCCCCAGGAGACAGTCCAAGAATGTCCTACGCAGACGACCCCCCCACCAAGTAGACAGTCACAGAAAGTCCCACACAGACGACCCCCAGTCAAAGAAAGTCCCATACAGACGAACCCCAGTCCTAGAAAGTCGACACAGACGACTCCCCACCCAGGAGTCAGTCCCCGAAAGTCCCACGCAGACGACCCCCTGTCCCAGAAATTCCCACGCAGAGGACACCCATCCCAGGAGACAGTCCAAGAAAGTCCTACGCAGACGACCCCCCCACCCAGGAGACAGTCCCAGAAAGTGCCACGCAGACGACCCCCATTCCCAGAAAGTCCCACGCAGACGACCCCCCACCCAGGAGACAGTCCCAGAAAGTCCCACGCAGACGACACCCAGTCCCAGAAAGTCCCACGCAGACGGCCCCCACCCAGGAGACAGTCACAGAAAGTCCCACGTAGACGACACCCAGCCCAGGAGACAGTCCCAGAAAGTCCCATGCAGACGACCCCTCACCCAGGAGACAGTCCCAGAAAGTCCCACGCAGACGACCCCCAGTCCCAGAAAGTCCCACGCAGACGACCCCCCACCCAGGAGAAAATCTCAGAAAGTCCACGCAGACGACCCCCAGTACAAGAAAGTCCCACGCAGATAACCCCCAGTCCCAGAAAGTCCCACGAAGACGACCCCCAGTCCCAGAAAGTCCCACGCAGATGACCGCCAGTCCCACAAAGCCCCACGCAGACGACACCCACCCAGCAGACATTTCCCAGAAAGTCCCACGCAGACCACCCCTAGTCAAAGAAAGTCCCACGCAGACGACCCCTCACCCAGTAGACAGTCCCCGAAAGTCCCCCGCAGACGACACCCAGTCCCAGAAAATCCCACTCAGACGACCCCCAGTCCCAGAAAATCCCACACAGACGACCCCCCCACCCAGGAGTCAGTCCCAGAAAGTCCCACGCAGACGACCCCCTGTCCCAGAAAGTCCCACGCAGACGACACCCAGTCCAAGAAACTCCCATGCAGACGACCCCCCAACCCAGGAGACAGACCCAGATATCCCACGCAGACGACCCCCAGTCACAGAAAGTCCCAGGCAGACGAACACCCACCCAGGTGACAGTCCAAGAAAGTCCCACGCAGACGAGCCCCCACCCATGAGACAGTCACAGAAAGTCCCACGCAGACGACCGCCAGTCCCAGAAAATCCCACGCAGATGAACACCCACCAAGGAGACAGTCACAGAAAGTCCCACGCAGACGACCCCACACCCAGGAGACAATCCCAGAAAGTCCCACGCAGACGACCCCCAGTCCCAGAAAATCTCTCGCACATGAACACCCACCTAAGGAGACAGTACCAGAAAGCCCTAACAGACGAATCCAGTCCCAGAAAATCCCACGCAGACGACACCCACCCAGGAGACAGTCCCAGAAAGTCCCACGCAGACGACACCCAGTCCCATAAAGTCCCACGCAGACGACCCCCCACCAAGGAGAAAATCCCAGAAAGTCCCACGCAGATGACCCCCCATCCAGGAGACAGTCCCAGAAAGTCCCACGTAGACGACCCCAGTCCCACAAAATCCCAAGCAGACGACCCCCCACCCAGGAGACAGTCCCAGAAAATCCCACGTAGGCGACCCCCAGTCCCAGAAAGTCCCACACTGACGACTCCCAATCCCAGAAAGTCCCCCGCAGACAACCCCCTAGTCCCAGAAAGTCCCACGATGACTACCCCCCAGACAGGAGACAGTCCCAGAAAGTCCCACGCAGACGACCCCCAGTCCCAGCAAGTCCCACGCAGACGACCACCCAACCCAGGTGACAGTCCAAGAAACTCCCACGCAGACTAACTTCAGTCCCAGAAAGTCCCACGCAGACGACCCCCAGTCCCAGAAAGTCCCACGCAGACGACCCCCAGTCCGAGAAACTCCCACGCAGACGACACCCCACCCAGGAGAGAGTCCCAGAAAGACCCACGAAGACGACACCCAGTCCCAGAAAGTCCCACGCAGACGACCCCACACCCAGGAGACAATCCGAGAAAGTCCCACGCAGACGACACCCAGTCCCAGAAACTCCCATGCAGACGAGCCCCCACCCAGGAGACAGACCCAGATATCCCACGCAGACGACACCCAGTCCCAGAAAATACCACGCAGACGAGCCCCCACCCAGGAGACAGTCCCAGAAAGTCCCACGCAGACGACCCCCAGTCCAAGAAAGTCCCACGCAGACGACCCCCAGTCCCAGAAAATCCCACGCAGATGAACACCCACCAAGGAGACAGTCCCAGAAAGTCCCACGCAGACGACCACCCATCCAGGAGAAAGTCCCAGAAAGTCCCACGCAGACGACCCCCCATCCAGGAGACAGTCCAAGAAAGTCCCACGCAGACGAACCCCCACCCAGGAGACCGTCACAGAAAGACCCACGCAGACCACCCACAGTCCCAGTAAGTCCCACGTAGACGACTCCCCACCTAGGAGACAGTCCCAGAAAGTCCCACGCAGACGACCCCCAGTCCCAGCAAGTCCCACGCAGACGATCCCCTCCACCCAGGAGCCAGTCCCAGAAAGTCCCACGGAGACTACCCCCAGTCCGAGAAAGTCCCATGCAGACGACCCCCAGTCCCAGAAAGTTCCACGCAGACGACAGCCCACCAAGGAGACAGTCCCAGCAAGTCCCACGCAGACGACACCCAGTCCCAGAAAATACAACGCAGATGAACACCGACCAATGAGACAGTCCAGAAAGTCCCACGCAGACGACCACCCACCCAGGAGAAAGTCCCAGAAAGTCCCACGCAGACGACCCCCCATCCAGGAGACAGTCCCAGAAATCCCAAACAGACGAACCCCAGTCCCAGAAAGTCACACGCAGACGAAACCCACCCAGTAGACAGTCCCAGAAAGTCCAAACGCAGACGACACCCAGTCCCTGTAAATCCCACGCAGACGACCCCCCACGCAGGAGACAGTCCCAGAAAGTCCAACGCAAACGAACCCCCACCTAGGAGACAGTCCCAGAAAGACCCACGCAGACCACCCCCGGTCCCAGTAAGTCCCACGTAGACGTCTCCCCACCCAGGACACAGTCCCAGAAAGTCACACGCAGACGACCCCCAGTCCCAGCAAATCCCACGCAGACGACCCCCCCCACCCGGGAAACATTCTCAGAAAGCCCCACGGAGACTACCCCCAGTCCCAGAAAGTCCCACGCAGACGACCCCAATCCCAGAAAGTCCCACGCAGACGACCCCCACCCAGGAGACAGTCCCAGAAAGTCCCACGCAGACGAACCCCCACCCAGGAGACAGTCCTAGAATGTCCCACGCAGGCGACACCCACTCCCAGAAATTCCCACGCAGACGAGCCCCATTCCCAGAAAGTCCCACGCAGACGATCCCACACCCAGGAACCAGTCCCAGAAATTCCCAAAAAGAAGACCCCCCACCGAGGGGACAGTCCAAGGAAGTCCCACGCAGACGACCGCTAGTCCCAGAAAGTCCCACGCAGAAGACCCCCAGTCCCACAAAGTCCCACGCAAACGACACCGCAACCAGGAGACTGTCCCAGAAAGACCCACGCCGACGACACCCAGTCCCAGAAAGTCCCACGCAGCCGAGTCCCCACCCAGTAAACAGTCCAAGAAAATCCCACGCAGACGACCCCCACACAGGAGAGAGTCCCAGAAAGACCCACGCAGACGACCCCCATTCCAAGAAAGTCCCACGCAGACGACCCCCAGTCCCACAAAGTCCCACGCAGACGACACCGCACCGAGGAGACTGTCCCAGAAAGACACACGCAGACGACCCCGAGTCCCAGGAAGTCCCATGCAGAAGACCCACAATCAAGAGACAGTCCCAGAAAGTCCCACGCATACGAGCCCCCACCCAGGAGACAGTCCCAGAAAGTCCCACGCAGACGACCCCCAGTCCATGAAAGTCCCACGCAGACGACCCCCAGTCCCAGAAAGTCCCACGCAGACGACCCCCAGTCCGAGAAACTCCCACGCAGACGACACCCCACCCAGGAGAGAGTCCCAGAAAGACCCACGAAGACGACACCCAGTCCCAGAAAGTCCCACGCAGACGACCCCACACCCAGGAGACAATCCGAGAAAGTCCCACGCAGACGACACCCAGTCCCAGAAACTCCCATGCGGACGAGCCCCCACCCAGGAGACAGACCCAGATATCCCACGCAGACGACCCTCAATCACAGAAAGTCCCACGCAGACGAACACCCACCCAGGAGACAGTCCAAGAAAGTCCCACGCAGACGAGCCCCCACCCAGGAGACAGTCCCAGAAAGTCCCACGCAGACGACCCCCAGTCCAAGAAAGTCCCACGCAGACGACACCCAGTCCAAGAAAGACCCACGCAGACCACCCCCGGTCCCAGTAAGTCCCACGTAGACGACTCCCCACCCAGGACACAGTCCCAGAAAGTCCCACGCAGACGACCCCCAGTCCCAGCAAATCCCACGCAGACGACCCCCCACCCGGGAAACATTCCCAGAAAGCCCCACGGAGACTACCCCCAGTCCCAGAAAGTCCCACGCAGACGACCCCAATCCCAGAAAGTCCCACGCAGACGACCCCCACCCAGGAGACAGTCCCAGAAAGTCCCACGCAGACGAACCCCCACCCAGGAGACAGTCCTAGAACGTCCCACGCAGACGACACCCGGTCCCAGAAATTCCCACGCAGACGAGCCCCATTCCCAGAAAGTCCCACGCAGACGATGCCACACCCAGGAACCAGTCCCAGAAATTCCCAAAAAGAAGACCCCCCACCGAGGGGACAGTCCAAGAAAGTCCCACGCAGACGACCGCTAGTCCCAGAAAGTCCCACGCAGAAGACCCCCAGTCCCACAAAGTCCCACGCAGACGACACCGCAAACAGGAGCCTGTCCCAGAAAGACCCACGCAGACGACACCCAGTCCCAGAAAGTCCCACGCAGCCGAGTCCCCACCCAGGAAACAGTCCAAGAAAATCCCACGCAGACGACCCCCACACAGGAGAGAGTCCCAGAAAGACCTACGCAGACGACACCCATTCCAAGAAAGTCCCACGCAGACGACACCCAGTCCCACAAAGTCCAACGCAGACGACACCGCACGCAGGAGACTGTCCCTGAAAGACACACGCAGACGACCCCGAGTCCCAGGAAGTCCCATGCAGAAGACCCCCAATCAGGAGACAGTCCCAGAAAGTCCCACGCATACGAGCCCCCACCCAGGAGACAGTCCAAGAAAGTCCCACGCAGACGACCCCCAGTCCAAGAAAGTCCCACGCAGACGACACCCATCCCAGAAAGTCCCACGCAGACGACCCCCAGTCCGAGAAACTCCCACGCAGACGACACCCCACCCAGGAGAGAGTCCCAGAAAGACCCACGAAGACGACACCCAGTCCCAGAAAGTCCCACGCAGACGACACCGCAACCAGCAGACTGTCCCAGAAAGACCCACGCAGACGACACCCAGTCCCAGAAAGTCCCACGCAGCCGAGTCCCCACCCAGGAAACAGTCCAAGAAAATCCCACGCAGACGACCCCCACACAGGAGAGAGTCCCAGAAAGACCCACGCAGACGACCCCCATTCCAAGAAAGTCCCACGCAGACGACCCCCAGTCCCACAAAGTCCCACGCAGACGACACCGCACCCAGGAGACTGTCCCTGAAAGACACACGCAGACGACCCCGAGTCCCATGAAGTCCCATGCAGAAGACCCCCAATCAGGAGACAGTCCCAGAAAGTCCCACGCATACGAGCCCCCACCCAGGAGACAGTACCAGAAAGTCCCACGCAGACGACACCCAGTCCAAGAAAGTCCCACGCAGACGACCCCCAGTCCCAGAAAGTCCCACGCAGACGACCCCCAGTCCGAGAAACTCCCACGCAGACGACACCCCACCCAGGAGAGAGTCCCAGAAAGACCCACGAAGACGACACCCAGTCCCAGAAAGTCCCACGCAGACGACCCCACACCCAGGAGACAATCCGAGAAAGTCCCACGCAGACGACACCCAGTCCCAGAAACTCCCATGCAGACGAGCCCCCACCCAGGAGACAGACCCAGATATCCCACGCAGACGACCCTCAATCACAGAAAGTCCCACGCAGACGAACACCCACCCAGGAGACAGTCCCAGAAAGTCCCACGCAGACGACCCCCAGTCCAAGAAAGTCCCACGCAGACGACCCCCAGTCCAAGAAAGACCCACGCAGACCACCCCCGGTCCCAGTAAGTCCCACGTAGACGACTCCCCACCCAGGACACAGTCCCAGAAAGTCCCACGCAGACGACCCCCAGTCCCAGCAAATCCCACGCAGACGACCGCCCACCCGGGAAACATTCCCAGAAAGCCCCACGGAGACTACACCCAGTCCCAGAAAGTCCCACGCAGACGACCCCAATCCCAGAAAGTCCCACGCAGACGACCCCCACCCAGGAGACAGTCCCAGAAAGTCCCACGCAGACGAACCCCCACCCAGGAGACAGTCCTAGAAAGTCCCACGCAGACGACACCCAGTCCCAGAAATTCCCACGCAGACGAGCCCCATTCCCAGAAAGTCCCAAGCAGACGATCCCACACCCAGGAACCAGTCCCAGAAATTCCCAAAAAAAGACCCCCCACCGAGGGGACAGTCCAAGAAAGTCCCACGCAGACGACCGCTAGTCCCAGAAAGTCCCACGCAGAAGACCCCCAGTCCCACAAATTCCCACGCAGACGACACCGCAACCAGGAGACTGTCCCAGAAAGACCCACGCAGACGACACCCAGTCCCAGAAAGTCCCACGCAGCCGAGTCCCCACCCAGGAAACAGTCCAAGATAATCCCACGCAGACGACCCCCACACAGGAGAGAGTCCCAGAAAGACCCACGCAGACGACCCCCATTCCAAGAAAGTCCCACGCAGACGACCCCCAGTCCCACAAAGTCCCACGCAGACGACACCGCACCCAGGAGACTGTCCCAGAAAGACACACGCAGACGACCCCGAGTCCCAGGAAGTCCCATGCAGAAGACCCCCAATCAGGAGACAGTCCCAGAAAGTCCCACGCATACGAGCCCCCACCCAGGAGACAGTACCAGAAAGTCCCACGCAGACGACCCCCAGTCCAAGAAAGTCCCACGCAGACGACCCCCAGTCCCAGAAAGTCCCACGCAGACGACCCCCAGTCCGAGAAACTCCCACGCAGATGACACCCCACCCAGGAGAGAGTCCCAGAAAGACCCACGAAGACGACACCCAGTCCCAGAAAGTCCCACGCAGACGACCCCACACCCAGGAGACAATCCGAGAAAGTCTCACGCAGACGACACCCAGTCCCAGAAACTCCCATGCAGACGAGCCACCACCCAGGAGACAGACCCAGATATCCCACGCAGACGACTCTCAATCACAGAAAGTCCCACGCAGACGAACACCCACCCAGGAGACAGTCCAAGAAAGTCCCACGCAGACGAGCCCCCACCCAGGAGACAGTCCCAGAAAGTCCCACGCAGACGACCCCCAGTCCAAGAAAGTCCCACGCAGACGACCCCCAGTCCCAGAAAATCCCACGCAGATGAACAGCCACCAAGGAGACAGTCCCAGAAAGTCCCACGCAGACGACCACCCACCCAGGAGAAAGTCCCAGAAAGTCCCACGCAGACGACCCCCCATCCAGGAGACAGTCCAAGAAAGTCCCACGCAGACGAACCCCCACCCAGGAGACCGTCACAGAAAGACCCACGCAGACCACCCACAGTCCCAGTAAGTCCCACGTAGACGACTCCCCACCTAGGAGACAGTCCCAGAAAGTCCCACGCAGACGACCCCCAGTCCCAGCAAGTCCCACGCAGACGATCCCCCCCACCCAGGAGCCAGTCCCAGAAAGTCCCACGGAGACTACCCCCAGTCCCAGAAAGTCCCATGCAGACGAACCCCAGTCCCAGAAAGTTCCACGCAGACGACAGCCCACCAAGGAGACAGTCCCAGCAAGTCCCACGCAGACGAACCCCAGTCCCAGAAAATACCACGCAGATGAACACCGACCAATGAGACAGTCCAGAAAGTCCCACGCAGACGACCACCCACCCAGGAAACAGTCCAAGAAAATCCCACGCAGACGAACCCCACACAGGAGAGAGTCCCAGAAAACCCACGCAGACGAACCCCAGTCCCAGAAAGTCCCACGCAGACGACCCCCAGTCCCACAAATTCCCACGCAGACGACACCGCACCCAGGAGACTGTCCCAGAAAGACACACGCAGACGACCCCGAGTCCCAGGAAGTCCCATGCAGAAGACCCCCAATCAGGAGACAGTCCCAGAAAGTCCCACGCATACGAGCCCCCACCCAGGAGACAGTCCCAGAAAGTCCCACGCAGACGACCCCCAGTCCAAGAAAGTCCCACGCAGACGACCCCCAGTCCAAGAAAGTCCAACGCAGACGACTCCCAGACAGGAGAGTGTCCCAGCAAGTCCCACGCAGACGGCCCCCAGTCCCAGAAAATTTCACGCAGACGAACACCCACCCAGGAGAGAGTCCCAGAAAGTCCCATGCAGACGACCCCCCACCCAGGAGTCAGTCCCAGAAAGTCCCTAGTAGACGACCCCCTGTCCCAGAAATTCCCAGCCAGACGAGCCCCACCCAGGAGACAGTCCCAGAAAGTCCCATGCAGACGACACCCAGTCCCAGAAAGTCCCACGCAGACGACCCCCACCCAGGAGACAGTCCCAGAAAGACCCACGCAGACGAACCCCAGACCCAGAAAGTCCCACGCAGACGACTCCCCACCCAGGAGACAGTCCCAGAAAGTCCCACGCAGACGACCCCCCACCCAGGTGTCAGTCCCAGAAAGTCCCTAGTAGACGACGCCCTGTACAAGAAATTCCCACGCAGACGACCCCCCAGACAGGAGACAGTCCCAGAAAGTCCCACGCAGACTACCCCCCAGACAGGAGACAGTCCCAGAAAGTCCCACGCAGACGACCCCCAGTCACAGAAAGTCCCACGCAGACGACCCCCACCCAGGAGACTGTCCCAGAAAGTCCCACGGAGACGACACCCAGTCCCAGAAAGTCCCACGCAGACGACCCCCCATCCAGGAGACAGTCCCAGAAAGTCCCAAACAGACGACCCCCCACCCAGGAGACAGTCCCAGAAAGTCCCACGCAGACGACCCCAAATCTTAGAAAGTCCCACGCAGACGACCCCCAGTCCCAGAAAGTCCCACGCAGACGACCCCCAGTCCCAGAAAGTCCCACGCAGACGACCCCCAGTCCCAGAAAGTCCCACGCAGACGACGCCCCCACCCAGGAGTCAGTCCCAGAAAGTCCCTAGTAGACGACCCCCTGTCCCAGAAATTCCCACGCAGACGACCCCCCACACAGGAGACAGTCCCAGAAAGTCACACGCAGACGACCCCATACACAGGAGACTGTCCCAGAAAGTCCCACGCAGACGACCCCAGTCCCAGAAAGTCCCACGCAGACTACCCCCAGTCCCAGAAAAACCAAAGCAGACGACCCCCCACCCAAGAGACAGTCCCAGAAAGTCCCACGCAGACCACCCCAGTCAGAGAAAGTCCCACGCAGACGACCCCCAGTCCCAGAAAGTCCCACGCAGACGACCCACCACCTAGAAGACAGTCCCACAAAGTCCCACGCAGACGACCCCCACCCACGAGACAGTCCCAGAAAGACCCACGCAGACGACCCCCAGTCCCAGAAAGTCCCACGCAGACGACCCCCCAGACAGGAGACAGTCCCAGAAACTCCCACGCAGACGACCCCCAGTCCCAGAAACTCCCACGCAGACGACGCCCCACCCAGGAAACAGTACAAGAAAGTCCTACGCAGACGACCCCCCACCCAGGAGACAGTCCCATAAAGTCCCACGCAGACGACCCCCAGTCCCAGAAAGTCCCACGCAGACGACCCCCAGTCCCAGAAAGTCCCACGCAGACGACCCCCACCCAGGAGACAGTCCCAGAAAGTCCCACGCAGACGACCCCCAGTCCCAGATAGTCCCACTCAGACGACCCCCAGTCCCAGAAAGTCCAACGCAGATAACCCCCCATCCAGGAGTCAGTCCCAGAAAGTCCCACGCTTCGACCCCCTGTCACATAAATTCCCACGCAGACGACCCCCCACCCAGGAGACAGTCCCAGAAAGTCCCAAACAGACGACCCCCACCCAGGAGACAGTCCCAGAAAGTCCCACACAGAAGACCCCCCACCCAGGAGACTGTCCCAGAAAGTCCCACGGAGACGACCCCCAGTCCCAGAAAGTCCCACGCAGCCGAGTCCCCACCCAGGAAACAGTCCAAGAAAATCACACGCAGACGACCCCCACACAGGAGAGAGTCCCAGAAAGACCTACGCAGACGACACCCATTCCAAGAAAGTCCCACGCAGACGACACCCAGTCCCACAAAGTCCAACGCAGACGACACCGCACGCAGGAGACTGTCCCTGAAAGACACACGCAGACGACCCCGAGTCCCAGGAAGTCCCATGCAGAAGACCCCCAATCAGGAGACAGTCCCAGAAAGTCCCACGCATACGAGCCCCCACCCAGGAGACAGTCCCAGAAAGTCCCACGCAGACGACCCCCAGTCCAAGAAAGTCCCACGCAGACGACACCCATCCCAGAAAGTCCCACGCAGACGACCCCCAGTCCGAGAAACTCCCACGCAGACGACACCCCACCCAGGAGAGAGTCCCAGAAAGACCCACGAAGACGACACCCAGTCCCAGAAAGTCCCACGCAGACGACACCGCAACCAGCAGACTGTCCCAGAAAGACCCACGCAGACGACACCCAGTCCCAGAAAGTCCCACGCAGCCGAGTCCCCACCCAGGAAACAGTCCAAGAAAATCCCACGCAGACGACCCCCACACAGGAGAGAGTCCCAGAAAGACCCACGCAGACGACCCCCATTCCAAGAAAGTCCCACGCAGACGACCCCCAGTCCCACAAAGTCCCACGCAGACGACACCGCACCCAGGAGACTGTCCCTGAAAGACACACGCAGACGACCCCGAGTCCCATGAAGTCCCATGCAGAAGACCCCCAATCAGGAGACAGTCCCAGAAAGTCCCACGCATACGAGCCCCCACCCAGGAGACAGTACCAGAAAGTCCCACGCAGACGACACCCAGTC
The DNA here is from genome assembly GCA_964036315.1 of Acanthosepion esculentum. Lineage (NCBI taxonomy): Eukaryota > Metazoa > Mollusca > Cephalopoda > Sepiida > Sepiidae > Acanthosepion > Acanthosepion esculentum. Next base: position 10,069,119 of record CAXIWW010000817.1, on the reverse strand, counting down.
CAAGAAAGTCCCACGCAGACGACCCCCAGTCCCAGAAAGTCCCACGCAGACGACCCCCAGTCCGAGAAACTCCCACGCAGACGACACCCCACCCAGGAGAGAGTCCCAGAAAGACCCACGAAGACGACACCCAGTCCCAGAAAGTCCCACGCAGACGACCCCACACCCAGGAGACAATCCGAGAAAGTCCCACGCAGACGACACCCAGTCCCAGAAACTCCCATGCAGACGAGCCCCCACCCAGGAGACAGACCCAGATATCCCACGCAGACGACCCTCAATCACAGAAAGTCCCACGCAGACGAACACCCACCCAGGAGACAGTCCCAGAAAGTCCCACGCAGACGACCCCCAGTCCAAGAAAGTCCCACGCAGACGACCCCCAGTCCAAGAAAGACCCACGCAGACCACCCCCGGTCCCAGTAAGTCCCACGTAGACGACTCCCCACCCAGGACACAGTCCCAGAAAGTCCCACGCAGACGACCCCCAGTCCCAGCAAATCCCACGCAGACGACCGCCCACCCGGGAAACATTCCCAGAAAGCCCCACGGAGACTACACCCAGTCCCAGAAAGTCCCACGCAGACGACCCCAATCCCAGAAAGTCCCACGCAGACGACCCCCACCCAGGAGACAGTCCCAGAAAGTCCCACGCAGACGAACCCCCACCCAGGAGACAGTCCTAGAAAGTCCCACGCAGACGACACCCAGTCCCAGAAATTCCCACGCAGACGAGCCCCATTCCCAGAAAGTCCCAAGCAGACGATCCCACACCCAGGAACCAGTCCCAGAAATTCCCAAAAAAAGACCCCCCACCGAGGGGACAGTCCAAGAAAGTCCCACGCAGACGACCGCTAGTCCCAGAAAGTCCCACGCAGAAGACCCCCAGTCCCACAAATTCCCACGCAGACGACACCGCAACCAGGAGACTGTCCCAGAAAGACCCACGCAGACGACACCCAGTCCCAGAAAGTCCCACGCAGCCGAGTCCCCACCCAGGAAACAGTCCAAGATAATCCCACGCAGACGACCCCCACACAGGAGAGAGTCCCAGAAAGACCCACGCAGACGACCCCCATTCCAAGAAAGTCCCACGCAGACGACCCCCAGTCCCACAAAGTCCCACGCAGACGACACCGCACCCAGGAGACTGTCCCAGAAAGACACACGCAGACGACCCCGAGTCCCAGGAAGTCCCATGCAGAAGACCCCCAATCAGGAGACAGTCCCAGAAAGTCCCACGCATACGAGCCCCCACCCAGGAGACAGTACCAGAAAGTCCCACGCAGACGACCCCCAGTCCAAGAAAGTCCCACGCAGACGACCCCCAGTCCCAGAAAGTCCCACGCAGACGACCCCCAGTCCGAGAAACTCCCACGCAGATGACACCCCACCCAGGAGAGAGTCCCAGAAAGACCCACGAAGACGACACCCAGTCCCAGAAAGTCCCACGCAGACGACCCCACACCCAGGAGACAATCCGAGAAAGTCTCACGCAGACGACACCCAGTCCCAGAAACTCCCATGCAGACGAGCCACCACCCAGGAGACAGACCCAGATATCCCACGCAGACGACTCTCAATCACAGAAAGTCCCACGCAGACGAACACCCACCCAGGAGACAGTCCAAGAAAGTCCCACGCAGACGAGCCCCCACCCAGGAGACAGTCCCAGAAAGTCCCACGCAGACGACCCCCAGTCCAAGAAAGTCCCACGCAGACGACCCCCAGTCCCAGAAAATCCCACGCAGATGAACAGCCACCAAGGAGACAGTCCCAGAAAGTCCCACGCAGACGACCACCCACCCAGGAGAAAGTCCCAGAAAGTCCCACGCAGACGACCCCCCATCCAGGAGACAGTCCAAGAAAGTCCCACGCAGACGAACCCCCACCCAGGAGACCGTCACAGAAAGACCCACGCAGACCACCCACAGTCCCAGTAAGTCCCACGTAGACGACTCCCCACCTAGGAGACAGTCCCAGAAAGTCCCACGCAGACGACCCCCAGTCCCAGCAAGTCCCACGCAGACGATCCCCCCCACCCAGGAGCCAGTCCCAGAAAGTCCCACGGAGACTACCCCCAGTCCCAGAAAGTCCCATGCAGACGAACCCCAGTCCCAGAAAGTTCCACGCAGACGACAGCCCACCAAGGAGACAGTCCCAGCAAGTCCCACGCAGACGAACCCCAGTCCCAGAAAATACCACGCAGATGAACACCGACCAATGAGACAGTCCAGAAAGTCCCACGCAGACGACCACCCACCCAGGAAACAGTCCAAGAAAATCCCACGCAGACGACCCCCACACAGGAGAGAGTCCCAGAAAACCCACGCAGACGAACCCCAGTCCCAGAAAGTCCCACGCAGACGACCCCCAGTCCCACAAATTCCCACGCAGACGACACCGCACCCAGGAGACTGTCCCAGAAAGACACACGCAGACGACCCCGAGTCCCAGGAAGTCCCATGCAGAAGACCCCCAATCAGGAGACAGTCCCAGAAAGTCCCACGCATACGAGCCCCCACCCAGGAGACAGTCCCAGAAAGTCCCACGCAGACGACCCCCAGTCCAAGAAAGTCCCACGCAGACGACCCCCAGTCCAAGAAAGTCCAACGCAGACGACTCCCAGACAGGAGAGTGTCCCAGCAAGTCCCACGCAGACGGCCCCCAGTCCCAGAAAATTTCACGCAGACGAACACCCACCCAGGAGAGAGTCCCAGAAAGTCCCATGCAGACGACCCCCCACCCAGGAGTCAGTCCCAGAAAGTCCCTAGTAGACGACCCCCTGTCCCAGAAATTCCCAGCCAGACGAGCCCCACCCAGGAGACAGTCCCAGAAAGTCCCATGCAGACGACACCCAGTCCCAGAAAGTCCCACGCAGACGACCCCCACCCAGGAGACAGTCCCAGAAAGACCCACGCAGACGAACCCCAGACCCAGAAAGTCCCACGCAGACGACTCCCCACCCAGGAGACAGTCCCAGAAAGTCCCACGCAGACGACCCCCCACCCAGGTGTCAGTCCCAGAAAGTCCCTAGTAGACGACGCCCTGTACAAGAAATTCCCACGCAGACGACCCCCCAGACAGGAGACAGTCCCAGAAAGTCCCACGCAGACTACCCCCCAGACAGGAGACAGTCCCAGAAAGTCCCACGCAGACGACCCCCAGTCACAGAAAGTCCCACGCAGACGACCCCCACCCAGGAGACTGTCCCAGAAAGTCCCACGGAGACGACACCCAGTCCCAGAAAGTCCCACGCAGACGACCCCCCATCCAGGAGACAGTCCCAGAAAGTCCCAAACAGACGACCCCCCACCCAGGAGACAGTCCCAGAAAGTCCCACGCAGACGACCCCAAATCTTAGAAAGTCCCACGCAGACGACCCCCAGTCCCAGAAAGTCCCACGCAGACGACCCCCAGTCCCAGAAAGTCCCACGCAGACGACCCCCAGTCCCAGAAAGTCCCACGCAGACGACGCCCCCACCCAGGAGTCAGTCCCAGAAAGTCCCTAGTAGACGACCCCCTGTCCCAGAAATTCCCACGCAGACGACCCCCCACACAGGAGACAGTCCCAGAAAGTCACACGCAGACGACCCCATACACAGGAGACTGTCCCAGAAAGTCCCACGCAGACGACCCCAGTCCCAGAAAGTCCCACGCAGACTACCCCCAGTCCCAGAAAAACCAAAGCAGACGACCCCCCACCCAAGAGACAGTCCCAGAAAGTCCCACGCAGACCACCCCAGTCAGAGAAAGTCCCACGCAGACGACCCCCAGTCCCAGAAAGTCCCACGCAGACGACCCACCACCTAGAAGACAGTCCCACAAAGTCCCACGCAGACGACCCCCACCCACGAGACAGTCCCAGAAAGACCCACGCAGACGACCCCCAGTCCCAGAAAGTCCCACGCAGACGACCCCCCAGACAGGAGACAGTCCCAGAAACTCCCACGCAGACGACCCCCAGTCCCAGAAACTCCCACGCAGACGACGCCCCACCCAGGAAACAGTACAAGAAAGTCCTACGCAGACGACCCCCCACCCAGGAGACAGTCCCATAAAGTCCCACGCAGACGACCCCCAGTCCCAGAAAGTCCCACGCAGACGACCCCCAGTCCCAGAAAGTCCCACGCAGACGACCCCCACCCAGGAGACAGTCCCAGAAAGTCCCACGCAGACGACCCCCAGTCCCAGATAGTCCCACTCAGACGACCCCCAGTCCCAGAAAGTCCAACGCAGATAACCCCCCATCCAGGAGTCAGTCCCAGAAAGTCCCACGCTTCGACCCCCTGTCACATAAATTCCCACGCAGACGACCCCCCACCCAGGAGACAGTCCCAGAAAGTCCCAAACAGACGACCCCCACCCAGGAGACAGTCCCAGAAAGTCCCACACAGAAGACCCCCCACCCAGGAGACTGTCCCAGAAAGTCCCACGGAGACGACCCCCAGTCCCAGAAAGTCCCACGCAGACGACCCCCCATCAAGGAGACAGTCCCAGAAGGTCCCAAACAGACGACCCCCCACCCAGGAGACAGTCCCAGAAAGTCCCACGCAGACGACCCCCAGTCCAAGAAAGTCCCACACAGACGACCCCCAATCACAAAAAGTCCCACGAAGACGACCCCCACTCCCAGAAATCCCACGCAGACGACCCCCCACCCTGGAGACAGTCCAAGAAAGTTCCAAACAGACGACCCCCCACCCAAGAGACAGTCCCAGAAAGTCCGACGAAGACGACCCCCAGTCCCAGAAAGTCCCACGTAGACGACCCCCCACCCAGGAGACAGTCCCAGAAAGTCCCACGCAGACGACCCCCTGTCCCAGAAATTCCCACGCAGACGACCCCCCACCCAGGATACAATCACAGAAAGTCCCAAACAGACGACCCCCACCCAGGAGACAGTCTCAGAAAGTCCCTCGCAGACGACCCCCCAACCAGGAGACTGTCCCACGCAGACGAACCCCAGTCCCAGAAAAATCCACGCAGACGACCTCCCACCCAGGAGACAGTCCCAGAAAGTCCCACGCAGACGACCCCAGTCCCAGAAAGTCCCACGCAGACTACCCCCAGTCCCAGAAAAACCAAAGCAGACGACCCCCCACCCAGGAGACAGTCCCAGAAAGTCCCACGCAGACCACCCCAGTCAGAGAAAGTCCCACGCAGACGACCCCCAGTCCCAGAAAGTCCCACGCAGACGACCCACCACCTAGAAGACAGTCCCACAAAGTCCCACGCAGACGACCCCCACCCAGGAGACAGTCCCAGAAAGACCCACGCAGACGACCCCCAGTCCCAGAAAGTCCCACGCAGACGACCCCCAGTCCCAGAAAGTCCCACGCAGACGACCCCCCACCCAGGAGACAGTCCCAGAAAGTCCCACGCAGACGACCCCCAGTCCCAGATAGTCCCACTCAGACGACCCCCAGTCCCAGAAAGTCCAACTCAGATAACCCCCCATCCAGGAGTCAGTCCCAGAAAGTCCCACGCTTCGACCCCCTGTCACATAAATTCCCACGCAGACGACCCCCCACCCAGGAGACAGTCCCAGAAAGTCCCAAACAGACGACCCCCACCCAGGAGACAGTCCCAGAAAGTCCCACACAGAAGACCCCCCACCCAGGAGACTGTCCCAGAAAGTCCCACGGAGACGACCCCCAGTCCCAGAAAGTCCCACGCAGACGACCCCCCATCAAGGAGACAGTCCCAGAAAGTCCCACGCAGACGACCCCCAGTCCAAGAAAGTCCCACGCAGACGACCCCCCATCAAGGAGACTGTCCCAGAAGGTCCCAAACAGACGACCCCCCACCCAGGAGACAGTCCCAGAAAGTCCCACACAGAAGACCCCCCACCCAGGAGACTGTCCCAGAAAGTCCCACGGAGACGACCCCCAGTCCCAGAAAGTCCCACGCAGACGACCCCCCATCAAGGAGACAGTCCCAGAAAGTCCCACGCAGACGACCCCCAGTCCCAGAAAGTCCCACGCAGACGACCCCCCATCAAGGAGACAGTCCCAGAAAGTCCCACGCAGACGACCCCCAGTCCAAGAAAGTCCCACACAGACGACCCCCAATCCCAGAAAGTCCCACGCAGAAGACCCCCAGTCCCAGAAAGTCCCACGCAGACGAGCACCACCCAGGAGACAGTCCAAGAAAGTTCCAAACAGACGACACCCAAGAGACCGTCCCAGACAGTCCCACGCAGACGACCCCCAGTCCCAGAAAGTCCCACGCAGACGACCCCCCACCCAGGAAACTGTAGACAGTAACGACACAAAATAAATTGCACGGTGACACGAGCTGTTCTTCTCGGCCGTCGCTACACAGAAAGAGATTTCAATACTCCTTTCCACCGGAATCAGACGTACAGGCTATAACCGCCTCTTAGTACGCTAGTCAGTCAGTTCGTACGTCCAACTCTATTCCACGAAGTCCGCCGAAAAACTGAATCTATCTGTGCCGCTTTCCTTTTTATGGCACTCCGACACTGTAAAATTTGCATGCGTTGTTGCGCAATCTCGTTCTGAACGAGACCGGCGCGCATAAAACGCGTCTTCACACGCGGCCATGTTTCTTGCCGGATTCGCCACGCAGGCAAGACACGTCCGTACGCGCTTTGAGTTCCTAGGTAAGTCATCACACCCCTCCCTGATCTCATGATCACAAAGGTGGCAGCTCGGCGGCGGTCGTTTCCGACGGGTGCTTCTGCGTAAGGGCAGGGCGGGGGGCTCTGATCTCGCTCCCACTTCGGGTAGAGCGTCAACGGGGGAATCTGCTACTCTTTCAGATGGATCGACGCATTCCACGCTCTCCTCCAGCAGCAAACTTTCCGCCCCGCTCTCAGACGTGTCGTCGGTATCTTCCTCAGACGCGTCGTAACTGCGGCGCGGGCGTAAATCCTTAACGTGGCGGGGTATTCCGTCCACCAGACATGACTGCGGGCTGATTACTTTCGACACCCGACCCTCGTTGAATTTGGTGGTGCACCGACTCATAGGCGCCTTGACCCACACGCGATCCCCGACTTGGTAGGGACCGTTCCCAGGGTCTAAAGTCGTTGTAGGGGCGTCAATCCCTTTCACCCTCAGTTCGTACTGGTGGATCCTGTTGGCGGGCGCAGTCTGGGGTGATGTACCGTCTTTTGGTGTGACGTTGTACCAGTAGACGGCTTCCTGGATGGTACAGCGCATTCTTGCCGCAATTCGCTTCACTGTACGGTGGCATCGCTCCGCTATGCCATTCCCAGCTGGGGCATATGCACAACGGAACCGCAAGTTGACGCCCCACATGCGCGCGAAGGCTCCGATTTCCCTGCTGCTGAAAGCTGGGTCATTGTCCATGAGTAGCTCACGGGGTGGGCCCCGCTCAAGGAACACTTCATTTAGCTGGCGAATGACGGCCGCCGAGTCTTGTCTTGCCAACTGCTTCCAGAGAGAAAAACGCGACGGGCCGCAATCTGTCAGCGTCAAGAAATGATGGGCACCATAGTGGGTGATATCCATCCCCAGTCTGTGCCAGTTCTCACATACCTTGAGCTTTCCCTTTTTCCAGCGCACTGGTGCGGGGTCTATGGACTGACTTTCCTCACATGTCCGTACAGCTGATCTGACGGCTGCTTTGGTTGTTGATGGACAGATTCTCCTTGCAAAGTAGGTGGTACGCCGCACTCCTGGGTGACCACTGTTCCTGTGGATGGACATGATTTGATCTACATCCAGTTCGTCCACATGGGTGGCGCCAATCATTGGCCTGGGCCCATTGCTCGTCTTCATCGAGTCAAACCACCGCTGCGGTACTCTTGTCAGTCCATCAGCTATATTCAGCGCCGAAGGGACCAGTGTCACATTCACGGTCAGCTGATACTCCTCCACGAGCTCCTTAAGAGTGCTCAGCCGCCTCCTGATGAGCATTTCATTTGCCGCCTTGGTGTGTACGCGCGCTCGACCAGTCAGGGTGTCCGACACCTAGTGGTACACGCAAACAGAATCTGTTTTTAAGTGTAGCGTCTTGCTCTTCCACTGGAGTGCTAGATTGACGCCTTTCAATACGGCATCCAGCTCGGCCAGGTTGATGTGCTGAGCGTCATCTTTCGGTCGCAACCAGCAAGCGTCCTCCAACACAGTCTCTTGGCTCTCCAATGCTACCCCGGTCGCCAGGGAACTTGCATCGACCCACACATTCAGCTCCCGGGCGTCCACGCACCACTCCCCACGGGCCGGATCGTCCCGCTGCACAGAATCCACGGTCTCAGACACCATGCGCAGGAGAAGGGCATCATTTGTTTCATCGTCCCAGCCCATCGTGACTGTACTTGCTCTCCTCTTGAGCATTCCACATGCCACGCGGAGCCAACCACACACTGGGAGGTGCCCAACAAGCCTTCCGCACAGCGAGAATATCTTCCGTCGCGTAACGACGGAAGGGGCGTTAGGAATCACGCTTCCTCGTTTCCACCGCAATCTTCCCTGTTCCATCGTAACTGCCAATCCCAGTACCCGTGCGCCATCCTTCAACCGCTCTGGGTCCTTGCATTCGAGCCCGAACCGGGCTAGATGTTCTTTAACGCGAGTCGCATGAACGACATCTTCATTGACATAGACATCGTCAATGTAGGCAGATGCCGCACGACTCACAGCTTCGTCCTGAGCCAGCACCGTACTGATGATCGCCTTCATGATGAGGGGAGCCACGTTTAGCCCAAATCCTAAACGTGTCAGGCAATATCTGTTCCCATCGATTTCCACAGTCTGATATGGCCAGAGCGATTTGTGGACACGTATTTGGAGGTATGCTCTCCTGAGATCCAACAAGGACACGTTGGATCCCTTCTGCCGCCATTCTCGCAGTTTAGCTGCACAGACATCTGCATCAGCTGTGAAAGCATCAACGTGATGGTTGAGCTCTCGGAAGTCCATCACTGGGCGTACCTTCAACTTGTTTTGCTGCAGTACGGCCATAAGAGGAATTAGCCCTTTGGGAGGTCCCAGTTTTTCTTCCGGGTACGGTATGAGCCAGCCATTGCTGATCCACGTGTTGAGCTCCTGTTTATAGCCCTCCCTGATCCCTGCTGCTACCGGGTACTCTGAAACCCCATTGTGCAGTCTTTCAGGCGCACGGTTCTCCGACCACTTCCATGCTACAGTCCAGGATAGACTCCGGTGGTCGAAGGTGGCAGTGAAGTCTGGTTCATTAACAGTGATGGCTGCGCACTTGGCTACTCGCCCATTGCCAATCTGCGCCCGTCCCGTAGGCCCAACAGTGACGCCTCCCAATGCTGCTATGGCATCAATCCCCAATAGCAGGTCAAATCCTAGCGGTTTGCCGCTCACCACTAGCACGTCGATCTTGGCAGAACCGCCTTCCTCCGTGGATACAGTTACCACTCCCACACCGCAACATGGACGGGACACGCCTCCAATGGTCATGACGTCTACTTTTGCTCTCCTCCAAGACCGGCACCGATCTGCATCCACAATTGTCCGTGAACAGCCGGTATCAATCAGTGCTGAGCACGAAGTTCGTCAACAAGGACATTTGCCACTGGGAGCGCCGTATTTACATCTTGGTTGGGGAAAAGGCTGGCGCTGATGCCTTGTCCCCTGTGGCGTTTCCCGAACAGTCTCGGGCCCAGTGTCCAAACTCCCCGCATTGAAAGCAGCGCGTTCTGCGCTTTCGGCAGTCTTTCGCCATGTGGCCTTTAACGCTACACCTGTAGCATGTCAGACTGGTGTGTGGGCCGCTTTTGGTGGGAGACGCGCCGCGACTACGGGGTGGGCGCACCGCCGCAACGACGTCATGATTTTCGTCTCCGGTAGTTGTCAGAACTCTCGCTCTTGCTAACATTTCCCCTACAGTCAGTGCTTCAACATTCGGTGCCTGTCGGAGTTCGAGGGAGATCGCATCAGGGAACCCCATGACGAAGGCCAGTTTGGTGAGCCTTTCCATCTCGGCGCCTTCGAATCCGGCCAATCGAACCAACTGTCTGACTTTATTTGCGTAAACGTCTATGCGCTCCCCGGTCCACCTGAACAGGGTTAGTTTTCTGTACGCTGAAAACGAGTCGTCCGCGAACGCCTGCTTCAGTCTGGCTTCGATTTGGTCGATATCTCCTTGATCTTCCTCCTCCATTTCCATGTAGAGGGAAAGCCCGTCCCCCTCCAAGTATAAGGGTAGCAGACTAGCCACATCGTCCACCTGCTGAAGTTTCGCCACCAGCCTAACCTTTTTTAACCAGGCCACGACATCACCCTGGCCAGAGAAAGGTTTTATAATATCGCTGCTTATGCGAACCTTCGCCATAATGTGCCGAAATAGCTTGTAGACGGTAACGACACAAAATAAATTGCACAGGGACACGAACTGTTCTTCTCAGCCGTCGCTACACAGAAAGAGATTTTAAGGCTCCTTTCCACAGTTGATAGCAAAAGTGCCAACAGCACCACAGCTGATAGCAAAAGTGCCAACAGCTGATAGCAAAAGTGCCCTAGTCCTAGGTAGGACTATAAACTACATCTGACAGCAAGGCTTCTGATCACAAAGGGTCACAGCTATGAGCAAATAGTGACCCCCCACTAAAAAAAAACACTATGAAAGTATAAAAATACATGTTTATATAAAAACTTGCGAGCAACAACAGTTGATAGCAAAAGTGCCAACAGCACCACAGCTGATAGCAAAAGTGCCAACAGCTGATAGCAAAAGAGCCAACAGCTGATAGCAAAAGTGCCAACAGCTGATAGCAAAAGTGCCAAAAGCTGATAGCAAAAGTGCCAACAGCTGATAGCAAAAGTGCCAACAGCTGATAGCAAAAGTGCCAACAGCACCACAGTGCCAACTAGTCCTAGGTATGATTATAAACTACATCTGACAGCAAGGCTTCTGATCACAAAGGGTCTCAGCTATGAGCAAATAGTGACCCCCCACTAAAAAAAAAAACACTATGAAAGTATAAAAATACATGTTTATATAAAAACTTGCGAACAACACCAGTTGATAGCAAAAGTGCAAACAGCACCACAGCTGATAGCAAAAGTGCCAACAGCTGATAGCAAAAGTGCCAACAGCTGATAGCAAAAGTGCCAACAGATGATAACAAAAGGGCCAAAAGCTGATAGCAAATGTGCCAACAGCTGATAGCAAATGTGCCAACAGATGATACCAAAAGTGCCAACAGCTGATAGCAAAAGTACCAACAGCTGATAGCAAACGTGCCAACAGCACCACAGTGCCAACTAGTCCTAGGTATGACTATAAACTACATCTGACAGCAAGGCTTCTGATCACAAAGGGTCCCAGCTATGAGCAAATAGTGACCCCCCACTAAAAAAAACACTATGAAAGTATAAAAATACATGTTTCTATAAAAACTTGCGAACAACACCAGTTGATAGCAAAAGTGCCAACAGCACCACAGCTGATAGGAAAAGTGCCAACAGCTGATAGGAAAAGTGCCAACAGCTGATAGCAAAAGTGCCAACAGCTGATGGCAAAAGTGCCAACAGCTGATAGCAAAAGTGCCAACAGCACTACAGTGCCAACTAGTCCTAGGTATGATTATAAACTACATCTGACAGCAAGGCTTCTGATCACAAAGGGTCCCAGCTATGAGCAAATAGTGACACCCCACTAAAAAAAAACACAATGAAAGTAAAAATATACATGTTTATATAAAAACTTGTGAACAACACCAGTTGATAGGAAAAGTGCAAACAGCACCACAGCTGATAGCAAATGTGCCAAGAGCTGATAGCAAAAGTGCCAACAGCACCACAGTGCCAACTAGTTCAAGGTATGACGATAAACTACATCTGACAGCAAGATTTCTGCTGTTGGCACTTTTACTATCATCTGTTGGCACTTTTGCTATCAGCTGTTGGCACTTTTGGTATCAGCTGTTGGAACTTTTGCTATCAGCTGTTGGCACTTTTGCTATCAGCTCTGGTGCTGTTGGCACTTTTGCTATCAACTGGTGTTGTTCGCAAGTTTTTATATAAACATGTATTTTTATACTTTCATATTGTTTTTTTTTACTGAGGGGACATTATTTGCTCATAGCTGTGACCTTTGTGATCAGAAGCCTTGCTGTCAGATGTAGTTTATAGTCATACCTAGGACTAATCTTTACTGTGGTGCTGTTGGCACTTGTGGTATCATCTTTTGGCACTTTTGCTATCAGCTGTTGGCACTTTTGCTATCATCTGTTGACACTTTTGCTATCAGCTGTTGGCACTTTTGCTATCAGCTTTTGGCACTTTTGCTATCAGCTGTTGGCACTTTTGCTATCAGCTGTTGGCACTTTTGCTATCAGCTGTGTTGCTATTGGCACTTTTGCTATCAACTGGTGTTGTTCGCAAGTTTTTATATAAACATGTATTTTTATACTTTCATAGTGTTTTTATTTTAGTGGGGGTCACTATTTGCTCATAGCTGGGACCCTTTGTGATCAGAAGACTTGCTGTCAGATGTAGTTTATAGTCATACCTAGGACTAGTTGGCACAGTGGTGCTGTTGGCACTTTTGCTATCAGCTTTTGGCACTTTTGCTATCAGCTGTTGTCACTTTTGCTATCAGCTGTTGGCACTATTGCTCTCAGTTGTTGGCACTTTTGCTATAAGCTTTTGGCACTTTTGGTATCAGCTGTTGGCACTTTTGCTATCAGCTGTTAGCACTTTTGCAATCAGCTGTTGGCACTTGTGCTATCAGCTGTTGGCATTTTTGCTATCAGCTGTTGGCACCTTTGGAATAATCTGTTGGCACATTTGCTATCAGCTGTTGGCACATTTGCTATCAGCTGTTGGCACTTTTGCTATCAGCTGTTGGCACTTTTGCTATCAGCTTTCGGCACTTTTGCTATCAGCTGTTGGCACGTTTGCTATCAGCTGTTGGCACTTTTGCTATCAGCTGTTGGCACTTTTTCTATCAGCTATTGGCACATTTGCTATCAGCTGTTGGCACTTTTGCTATCAGCTGTTGGCCCTTTTGCTGTCAGCTGTTGGCACTTTTGCTATCAGCTGTTGGCACTTTTGGTATCATCTGTTGGCACTTTTGCTATCAGCTGTGGTGCTGTTCGCACTTTTGCTATCAACTGGTGTTGTTCGCATGTTTTTATATAAACATGTATTTTTATACTTTCATAGTGTTTTTTTTTTAGTGGGGGGTCACTATTTGCTTATAGCTGGGACCCTTTGTGATCAGAAGCCTTGCTGTCAGATGTAGTTTATAATCATACCTAGGACTAGTTGGCAATGTGGTTCTGTTGGCACTTTTGCTATCAGCTGTTGGCACTTTTGCTATCAGCTGTTGGCACTTTTGCTGTCAGCTGTTGTCACTTTTGCTATCAGCTGTTGGCACTTTTGGTATCATCTGTTGGCACATTTGCTCTCAGCTTTTGGCACTTTTGGAATCATCTGTTTGCACTTTTGCTATCAGCTGTTGGCACATTTGCTATCAGCTTTTGGCACTTTTGGTATCATCTGTTTGCACTTTTGCTATCAGCTGTTGGCACATTTGCTATCAGCTTTTGGCACTTTTGGTATCATCTGTTTCCACTTTTGCTATCAGCTGTTGGCACGTTTGCTATCAGCTGTTGGCACTTTTGCTATCAGCTGTGGTGCTGTTGGCACTTTTGCTATCAACTGGTGTTGTTCGCAAGTTTTTATATAAATATGTATTTTTATACTTTCATAGTGTATTTTATTTTAGTGGGGGTCACTATTTGCTCATAGCTGGGACCCTTTGTGATCAGAAGCCTTGCTGTCAGATGTAGTTTATAGTCATACCTAGGACTAGTTGGCACTGTGGTGCTGTTGGCCCGTTTGCTATCAGCTGTTGGTACTTTTGTTTTCAGCTGTTGGCACTTTTGGTATCATCTGTGGGCACTTTAGCTATCAGCTGTTGGCACTTTTGCTATCAGCTGTGGTGCTGTTTGCACTTTTGCTATCAACTGGTGTTGTTCGCAAGTTTTTATATAAACATGTATTTTTATACTTTCATAGTGTTTTTTTTTAGTGGGGGGTCACTATTTGCTCATAGCTGAGACCCTTTGTGATCAGAAGCCTTGCTGTCAGATGTAGTTTATAATCATACCTAGGACTAGTTGGCACTGTGGTGCTGTTGGCACTTTTGCTATCAGCTGTTGGCACTTTTGCTATCATCTGTGGTGCTGTTGGCACTTTTGCTATCAACTGGTGTTGTTCGCAAGTTTTTATATAAATATGTATTTTTCTACTTTCATAGTGTTCTATTTTTTAGTGGGGGGTCACTATTTGCTCATAGCTGGGACCCTTTGTGATAAGAAGCCTTGCTGTCAGATGTAGTTTATAGTCATACCTAGGACTAGTTTGCACTGTGGTGCTGTTGGCACTTTTGCTATCAGCTGTTGTCACATTTGCTATCAGCTGTTGGCACTTTCGCTATCAGCTGTTGGCACTTTTATTATCAGCTTTTGGCACTTTGCTATCAGCTGTTGGCACTTTTGCTATCAACTGGTGCTGTTCGCAGGTTTTTATATAAACATGTATTTTTATACTTTCATAGAGTTTTTTTTTAGTGGGGGGTCACTATTTGCTCATGGCTGGGACCCTTTGTGATCAGAAGCCTTGCTGTCAGATGTAGTTTATAGTCATACCTAGGACTAGTTGGCACTGTGGTGCTGTCGGCACTTTTGCTATCAGCTGTTGGCACTTTTGCTATCAGCTGTTGGCTCTTTTGCTATCAGCTGTTGGCACTTTTGCTATCAGCTGTGGTGCTGTTGGCACTTTTGCTATCAACTGTTGTTGCTCGCAAGTTTTTATATAAACATGTATTTTTATACTTTCATATTGTTTTTTTTTTTATTGGGGGGTCAGTATTTGCTCATAGCCTGGAACCTTTGTGATTAGAAGCCTTGCTGTCAGATGTAGTTTATAGTCATACCTAGGACTAGTTGGCACTGTGGTGCTGTTGGCACTTTTGCTATCAGCTGTTGGCACTTTTGGTATCAGCTCTTGGCACTTTTGCTATCAGCTGTGGTGCTGTTGGCACTTATGCTATCAACTGCTGTTGTTCGCAAGTTTTTATAGAAACATGTATCTTTATACTTTCATAGTGTTTTTTTTAGTGGGGGGTCACTATTTGCTCATAGCTGGGACCCTTTGTGATCAGAAGCCTTGCTGTCAGATGTAGGTTATAATCATACCTAGGACTAGTTGGCACTGTGGTGCTGTTGGCACTTTTGCTATCAACTGGTGTTGTTCGCAAGTTTTTATATAAACATGTATTTTTATACATTCATAGTGTTTTTTTTTAGGGGGGGTCACTATTTGCTCATAGCTGTGACCCTTTGTGATCAGAAGCCTTGCTGTCAGATGTAGTTTATAGTCATACCTAGGACTAGTTGGCACTGTGGTGCTGTTGGCACTTTTGCTATCAGCTGTTGGCACTTTTGCTATCAGCTGTTGGCACTTTTGCTATCAGCTGTGGTGCTGTTGGCACTTTTGCTATCAACTGGTGTTGTTCGCACGTTTTTATATAAACATGTATTTTTATACATTCATAGTGTTTTTTTTATTGGGGGGTCACTATTTGCTCATAGCTGGGACCCTGTGTGTTCAGAAGCCTTGCTGTCAGATGTAGTTTATAGTCATACCTAGGACTAGTTGGCAATGTGGTGCTGTTGGCACTTTTGCTATCAGCTGTTGGCACTTTTGCTATCAGCTGTTGGCACTTTTGCTATCAACTGGTGTTCTTCGCAAGTTTTTATATAAACATGTATTTTTATACTTTCATAGTGTTTTTTTTTTAGTGGGGGTCACTATTTGCTCATAGCTGGGACCCTTTGTGATCAGAAGACTTGCTGTCAGATGTAGTTTTTAGTCATACCTAGGACTAGTTGGCACTGTGTTGCTGTTGGCACTTTTCCTATCAGCTTTTGGCACTTTTGCTGTCAGCTGTTGTCACTTTTGATATCAGCTGTTGGCACTTTTGCTATAAGTTGTTGGCACTTTTGCTATCAGCTTTTGGCATTTTTGGTATCAGCTGTTGGCACTTGTGGTATCATCTTTTGGCACTTTTTCTATCAGCTGTTTGCACTTTTGCTATCAGCAGTTGGCACTTTTGCTATCAGCGTTTGGCACTTTTGCTATAAGCTGTTGGCACTTTTGCTATCAGCTGTGGTGCTGTTGGCACTTTTGCTATCAACTGGTGTTGTTCGCAAGTTTTTATATAAACATGCATTTTTATACATTCATAGTGTTTCTTTTAGTGGGGGTGTCACTATTTGCTCCTAGCTGGGACCCTTTGTGATCAGAAGCCTTGCTGTCAGATGTAGATTATAGTCATACCTAGGACTATTTGGCACTGTCGTTCTGTTGGCACTTTTGCTATCAGCTGTTGGCACTTTTGCAATCATCTGTTGCCACTTTTACTATCAGCTGTTGGCACTTTTTTTATCATCTGTTGGCACTTTTGCTATCAGCTGTTGGCACTTTTGCTATCAGCTTTTGGCACTTTTGGTATCAGCTGTTGGCACTTTTGCTATCAGCTGTTGGCACTTTTGCTATCAGCTGTTGGCACTTTTGCTATCAGCTGTGGTGCTGTTGGCACTTTTGCTAACAACAGGTGTTGTTCGCAAGTTTTTATATAAACATGTATTTTTTTACTTTCATAGTGTTTTTTTTTAGTGGGGGGTCACTATTTGCTCATATCTGGGACCCTTTGTGATCAGAAACCTTGCTTTCAGATGTAGTTTATAGTCAGACCTAGGACTAGTTGGCACTGTGGTGCTATCAGCTGTTGGCACTATTGCTATCAGCTGTTGGCACTTTTGCTATCAGCTGTTGGCACTTTTGCTATCAGCTGTGGTGCTGTTGGCACTTTTGCTATCAACTGGTGTTGTTCGCAAGTTTTTATATAAACATGTATTTTTATACATTCATAGTGTCTTTTCTTTAGTGGGGGGTCACTATTTGCTCATAGCTGGGACACTTTGTGATCAGAAGCCTTGCTGTCAGATGTAGTTTAGAGTCATACCTAGGACTAGTTGGCACTGTGGTATCAGCCGTTGGCACTTTTGCTATCAGCTGTTGGTACTTTTGCTATCAGCTTTTGGCACTTTTGCTATCATCTGTTGGCACTTTTGCTATCAGCTGTTGGCACTTTTGCTATCAGCTGTTGGCACTTTTGGTATCATCTGTTGGCATTTTGCTAACAGCTGTTGGCACTTTTGCTATCAGCTTTTGGCACTTTTTGTACCAGCTGTTTGCACTTTTGCTATCAGCTGTTGGCACTTTTGCTATCAGCTGTTGGCACTTTTGGTATCATCTGTTGGCACATTTGCTATCAACTGTTGGCACATTTGCTATCAGCTTTTGGCACTTTTGTTATCATCTGTTGGCACTTTTGCTATCAGCTGTTGGCACTTTTGCTATCAGCTGTTGGCGCTTTTGCTATCAGCTGTGGTGCTGTTGGCACTTTTGCTATCAACTGGTGTTGTTCGCAATTTTTTATATAAATATGTATTTTTATACTTTCATAATGTTCTTTATTTAGTGGGGGGTCACTATTTGCTCATAGCTGGGACCCTTTGTGATCAGAAGCCTTGCTGTCAGATGTAGTTTATAGTCATACCTAGGACTAGTTGGCACTGTCGTGCTGTTGGCACTTTTGCTATCAGCTGTTGTCACTTTTGCTATCAGTGTTTGGCACTTTTGCTATCAGCTGTTGGCACTTTTGCTATCAGCTTTTGGCACTTTGCTATCAGCTGTTGGCACTTTTGCTATCAACTGGTGCTGTTCGCAAGTTTTTATATAAACATGTATTTTTATACTTTCATAGAGTTTTTTTTAGTGGGGGGTCACTATTTGCTCATAGATGGGACCCTTTGTGATCAGAAGCCTTGCTGTAAGATGTAGTTTATAGTCATACATAGGACTAGTTGGCACTGTGGAGCTGTTGGCACTTTTGCTATCAGCTGTTGGCACTTTTGCTATCAGCTGTTGGCACTTTTGCTATCAGCTCTTGGCACTTTTGCTATCAGCTCTTGGCACTTTTGCTATCAGCTGTGGTGCTGTTGGCACTTTTGCTATCAACTGGTGTTGTTCGCAAATTTTTATATAAATATGTATATTTATACATTCATAGTGTTTTTTTTAGTGGGGGGTCACTATTTGCTCATAGCTGTGACCCTTTGTGATCAGAAGCCTTGCTGTCAGATGTATTTTATAGTCATACCTAGGACTAGTTGGCACTGTGGTGCTGTTGGCACTTTTGCTATCAGCTGTTGGCACTTTTGCTATCAGCTGTTGGCACTTTTGCTATCAGCTGTGGTGCTGTTGGCACTTTTGCTATCAACTGGTGTTGTTCGCAAGTATTTATATAAACATGTATTTTTATACTTTCATATTTTTTTTTTTAGTGGGGGGTCACTATTTGCTCATAGCTGGGTCCCTTTCTGATCAGAAGCCTTGCTGTCAGATGTAGTTTATAGTCATAACTAGGACTAGTTGGCACTGTGGTGCTGTTGGCACTTTTGCTATCAGCTGTTGGCACTTTTGCTATCAGCTGTTGGCACTTTTGCTATCAGCTGTTGGCACTTTTGCTATCATCTTTTGGCACTTTTGGTATCAGCTGTTGGCTCTTTTGCTATAAGCTGTTGGCACTTTTGCTATCAGCTGTTGGCACTTTTGGTATCATCTGTTGGCACTTTTGCTATCAGCTGTGGTGCTGTTGGCACTTTTGCTATCAACAGGTGTTGTTCGCAAGTTTTTATATAAACATGTTGGCATTTTGCTATCAGCTGTTGGCACTTTTGGTATCATCTGTTGGCACTTTTGCTAACAGCTGTTGGCACTTTTGCTATCAGCTTTTGGCACTTTTTGTACCAGCTGTTTGCACTTTTGCTATCAGCTGTTGGCACTTTTGCTATCAGCTGTGGTGCTGTTGGCACTTTCTCTATCAACTGGTGTTGTTCGCAAGTTTTTATATAAATATGTATTTTTATACTTTCATAGTGTTTTTTTTTTAGTGGGGGTCACTATTTGCTCATAGCTGGGACCCTTTGTGATCAGAAGCCTTGCTGTCAGATGTAGTATATAGTCATACCTAGGACTAGTTGGCACTGTGGTGCTGTTGGCACGTTTGCTATCAGCTGTTGGTACTTTTGCTATCAGCTGTTGGCACTTTTGGTATCATCTGTTGGCACATTTGCTATCAGCTGTTGGCACATTTGCTATCAGCTTTTGGCACTTTTGTTATCATCTGTTGGCACTTTTGCTATCAGCTGTTGGCACTTTTGCTATCAGCTGTTGGCACTTTTGCTATCAGCTGTGGTGCTGTTGGCACTTTTGCTATCAACTGGTGTTGTTCGCAATTTTTTATATAAATATGTATTTTTATACTTTCATAATGTTCTTTTTTTAGTGGGGGGTCACTATTTGCTCATAGCTGGGACCCTTTGTGATCAGAAGCCTTGCTGTCAGATGTAGTTTATAGTCATACCTAGGACTAGTTGGCACTGTCGTGCTGTTGGCACTTTTGCTATCAGCTGTTGTCACTTTTGCTATCAGTTGTTGGCACTTTTGCTATCAGCTGTGGGCACTTTTGCTATCAGCTTTTGGCACTTTGCTATCAGCTGTTGGCACTTTTGCTATCAACTGGTGCTGTTCGCAAGTTTTTATATAAACATGTATTTTTATACTTTCATAGAGTTTTTTTTAGTGGGGGGTCACTATTTGCTCATAGATGGGACCCTTTGTGATCAGAAGCCTTGCTGTCAGATGTAGTTTATAGTCATACATAGGACTAGTTGGCACTGTGGAGCTGTTGGCACTTTTGCTATCAGCTGTTGGCACTTTTGCTATCAGCTGTTGGCACTTTTGCTATCAGCTCTTGGCACTTTTGCTATCAGCCGTTGGCACTTTTGCTATCAACTGGTGTTGTTCGCAAGTTTTTATATAAATATGTATTTTTATACATTCATAGTGTTTTTTTTTAGTGGGGGGTCACTATTTGCTCATAGCTGTGACCCTTTGTGATCAGAAGCCTTGCTGTCCGATGTATTTTATAGTCATACCTAGGACTAGTTGGCACTGTGGTGCTGTTGGCACTTTTGCTATCAGCTGTTGGCACTTTTGCTATCAGCTGTTGGCACTTTTGCTATCAGCTGTGGTGCTGTTGGCACTTTTGCCATCAACTGGTGTTGTTCGCAAGTATTTATATAAACATGTATTTTTATACTTTCATATTTTTTTTTTTAGTGGGGGGTCACTATTTGCTCATAGCTGGGTCCCTTTCTGATCAGAAGCCTTGCTGTCAGATGTAGTTTATAGTCATAACTAGGACTAGTTGGCACTGTGGTGCTGTTGGCACTTTTGCTATCAGCTGTTGGCACTTTTGCTATCAGCTGTTGGCACTTTTGCTATCAGCTGTTGGCACTTTTGCTATCAGCTTTTGGCACTTTTGTTATCAGCTGGTGGCTCTTTTGCTATGAGCTGTTGGCACTTTTGCTATCAGCTGTTGGCACTTTTGGTATCATCTGTTGGCACTTTTGCTATCAGCTGTTGGCTATTTTGCTGTCAGCTTTTGGCACTTTTGGTATCAGCTGTTGGCACTTATGATATCAGCTGTTGGCACTTTTGCTATCAGCTGTGGTGCTGTTGGCACTTTTGCTATCAACTGGTGTTGTTCGCAAGTTTTTATATAAACATGTATTTTTATACTTTGATAGTGTTTGTTTTAGTGGGGGGTCACTATTTGCTGATAGCTGGGACCCTTTGTAATCAGAATCCTTGCTGTAAGATGTAGTTTATAGTCATACCTAGGACTAGATGGCACTGTGGTGCTGTTGGCACTTTTGCTATCAGCTCTTGGCACTTTTGCTATCAGCTGTTGGAACTATTGCTATCAGCTGTGGTGCTGTTGGCACTTTTGCTATCAACTGGTGTTGTTCGCAAGTATTTATATAAAATTTATTTTTATACATTCATAGTGTCTTTTCTTTAGTGGGGGGTCACTATTTGCTCATAGCTGGGACACTTTGTGATCAGAAGCCTTGCTGTCAGATGTAGTTTAGAGTCATACCTAGGACTAGTTGGCACTGTGGTATCAGCCGTTGGCACTTTTGCTATCAGCTGTTGGTACTTTTGCTATCAGCTTTTGGCACTTTTGCTATCATCTGTTGGCACTTTTGCTATCAGCTGTTGGCACTTTTGCTATCAGCTGTTGGCACTTTTGGTATCATCTGTTGGCATTTTGCTAACAGCTGTTGGCACTTTTGCTATCAGCTTTTGGCACTTTTTGTACCAGCTGTTTGCACTTTTGCTATCAGCTGTTGGCACTTTTGCTATCAGCTGTGGTGCTGTTGGCACTTTTGCTATCAACTGGTGTTGTTCGCAAGTTTTTATATAAATATGTATTTTTATACTTTCATAGTGTTTTTTTTTAGTGGGGGGTCACTATTTGCTCATAGCTGGGACCCTTTGTGATCAGAAGCCTTGCTGTCAGATGTAGTATATAGTCATACCTAGGACTAGTTGGCACTGTGGTGCTGTTGGCACGTTTGCTATCAGCTGTTGGTACTTTTGCTATCAGCTGTTGGCACTTTTGGTATCATCTGTTGGCACATTTGCTATCAGCTGTTGGCACATTTGCTATCAGCTTTTGGCACTTTTGTTATCATCTGTTGGCACTTTTGCTATCAGCTGTTGGCACTTTTGCTATCAGCTGTTGGCACTTTTGCTATCAGCTGTGGTGCTGTTGGCACTTTTGCTATCAACTGGTGTTGTTCGCAATTTTTTATATAAATATGTATTTTTATACTTTCATAATGTTCTTTATTTAGTGGGGGGTCACTATTTGCTCATAGCTGGGACCCTTTGTGATCAGAAGCCTTGCTGTCAGATGTAGTTTATAGTCATACCTAGGACTAGTTGGCACTGTCGTGCTGTTGGCACTTTTGCTATCAGCTGTTGTCACTTTTGCTATCAGTGTTTGGCACTTTTGCTATCAGCTGTTGGCACTTTTGCTATCAGCTTTTGGCACTTTGCTATCAGCTGTTGGCACTTTTGCTATCAACTGGTGCTGTTCGCAATTTTTTATATAAACATGTATTTTTATACTTTCATAGAGTTTTTTTTAGTGGGGGGTTACTATTTGCTCATAGATGGGACCCTTTGTGATCAGAAGCCTTGCTGTCAGATGTAGTTTATAGTCATACATAGGACTAGTTGGCACTGTGGAGCTGTTGGCACTTTTGCTATCAGCTGTTGGCACTTTTGCTATCAGCTGTTGGCACTTTTGCTATCAGCTCTTGGCACTTTTGCTATCAGCTCTTGGCACTTTTGCTATCAGCTGTGGTGCTGTTGGCACTTTTGCTATCAACTGGTGTTGTTCGCAAATTTTTATATAAATATGTATATTTATACATTCATAGTGTTTTTTTTTAGTGGGGGGTCACTATTTGCTCATAGCTGTGACCCTTTGTGATCAGAAGCCTTGCTGTCAGATGTATTTTATAGTCATACCTAGGACTAGTTGGCACTGTGGTGCTGTTGGCACTTTTGCTATCAGCTGTTGGCACTTTTGCTATCAGCTGTTGGCACTTTTGCTATCAGCTGTTGGCACTTTTGCTATCAACTGGTGTTGTTCGCAAGTATTTATATAAACATGTATTTTTATACTTTCATATTTTTTTTTTAGTGGGGGGTCACTATTTGCTCATAGCTGGGTCCCTTTCTGATCAGAAGCCTTGCTGTCAGATGTAGTTTATAGTCATAACTAGGACTAGTTGGCACTGTGGTGCTGTTGGCACTTTTGCTATCAGCTGTTGGCACTTTTGCTATCAGCTGTTGGCACTTTTGCTATCAGCTGTTGGCACTTTTGCTATCATCTTTTGGCACTTTTGGTATCAGCTGTTGGCTTTTTTGCTATAAGCTGTTGGCACTTTTGCTATCAGCTGTTGGCACTTTTGGTATCATCTGTTGGCACTTTTGCTATCAGCTGTGGTGCTGTTGGCACTTTTGCTATCAACAGGTGTTGTTCGCAAATTTTTATATAAACATGTTGGCATTTTGCTATCAGCTGTTGGCACTTTTGGTATCATCTGTTGGCACTTTTGCTAACAGCTGTTGGCACTTTTGCTATCAGCTTTTGGCACTTTTTGTACCAGCTGTTTGCACTTTTGCTATCAGCTGTTGGCACTTTTGCTATCAGCTGTGGTGCTGTTGGCACTTTTGCTATCAACTGGTGTTGTTCGCAAGTTTTTATATAAATATGTATTTTTATACTTTCATAGTGTTTTTTTTTTAGTGGGGGTCACTATTTGCTCATAGCTGGGACCCTTTGTGATCAGAAGCCTTGCTGTCAGATGTAGTATATAGTCATACCTAGGACTAGTTGGCACTGTGGTGCTGTTGGCACGTTTGCTATCAGCTGTTGGTACTTTTTCTATCAGCTGTTGGCACTTTTGGTATCATCTGTTGGCACATTTGCTATCAGCTGTTGGCACATTTGCTATCAGCTTTTGGCACTTTTGTTATCATCTGTTGGCACTTTTGCTATCAGCTGTTGGCACTTTTGCTATCAGCTGTTGGCACTTTTGCTATCAGCTGTGGTGCTGTTGGCACTTTTGCTATCAACTGGTGTTGTTCGCAATTTTTTATATAAATATGTATTTTTATACTTTCATAATGTTCTTTTTTTAGTGGGGGGTCACTATTTGCTCATAGCTGGGACCCTTTGTGATCAGAAGCCTTGCTGTCAGATGTAGTTTATAGTCATACCTAGGACTAGTTGGCACTGTCGTGCTGTTGGCACTTTTGCTATCAGCTGTTGTCACTTTTGCTATCAGTTGTTGGCACTTTTGCTATCAGCTGTGGGCACTTTTGCTATCAGCTTTTGGCACTTTGCTATCAGCTGTTGGCACTTTTGCTATCAACTGGTGCTGTTCGCAAGTTTTTATATAAACATGTATTTTTATACTTTCATAGAGTTTTTTTTAGTGGGGGGTCACTATTTGCTCATAGATGGGACCCTTTGTGATCAGAAGCCTTGCTGTCAGATGTAGTTTATAGTCATACATAGGACTAGTTGGCACTGTGGAGCTGTTGGCACTTTTGCTATCAGCTGTTGGCACTTTTGCTATCAGCTGTTGGCACTTTTGCTATCAGCTCTTGGCACTTTTGCTATCAGCCGTTGGCACTTTTGCTATCAGCTGTGGTGCTGTTGGCACTTTTGCTATCAACTGGTGTTGTTCGCAAGTTTTTATATAAATATGTATTTTTATACATTCATAGTGTTTTTTTTTAGTGGGGGGTCACTATTTGCTCATAGCTGTGACCCTTTGTGATCAGAAGCCTTGCTGTCCGATGTATTTTATAGTCATACCTAGGACTAGTTGGCACTGTGGTGCTGTTGGCACTTTTGCTATCAGCTGTTGGCACTTTTGCTATCAGCTGTTGGCACTTTTGCTATCAGCTGTGGTGCTGTTGGCACTTTTGCCATCAACTGGTGTTGTTCGCAAGTATTTATATAAACATGTATTTTTATACTTTCATATTTTTTTTTTTAGTGGGGGGTCACTATTTGCTCATAGCTGGGTCCCTTTCTGATCAGAAGCCTTGCTGTCAGATGTAGTTTATAGTCATAACTAGGACTAGTTGGCACTGTGGTGCTGTTGGCACTTTTGCTATCAGCTGTTGGCACTTTTGCTATCAGCTGTTGGCACTTTTGCTATCAGCTGTTGGCACTTTTGCTATCAGCTTTTGGCACTTTTGTTATCAGCTGGTGGCTCTTTTGCTATAAGCTGTTGGCAGTTTTGCTATCAGCTGTTGGCACTTTTGGTATCATCTGTTGGCACTTTTGCTATCAGCTGTTGGCTATTTTGCTGTCAGCTTTTGGCACTTTTGGTATCAGCTGTTGGCACTTATGATATCAGCTGTTGGCACTTTTGCTATCAGCTGTGGTGCTGTTGGCACTTTTGCTATCAACTGGTGTTGTTCGCAAGTTTTTATATAAACATGTATTTTTATACTTTGATAGTGTTTGTTTTAGTGGGGGGTCACTATTTGCTGATAGCTGGGACCCTTTGTAATCAGAATCCTTGCTGTAAGATGTAGTTTATAGTCATACCTAGGACTAGATGGCACTGTGGTGCTGTTGGCACTTTTGCTATCAGCTCTTGGCACTTTTGCTATCAGCTGTTGGCACTTATGCTATCAGCTGTGGTGCTGTTGGCACTTTTTCTATCAACTGGTGTTGTTCGCAAGTGTTTATATAAACATGTATTTTTATACTTTCATATTTTTTTTTTAGTCGGGGGTCACTATTTGCTCATAGCTGGGACCCTTTCTGATCAGAAGCCTTGCTCTCAGATGTAGTTTATAGTCATAACTAGGACTAGTTGGCACTGTGGTGCTGTTGGCACTTTTGCTATCAGCTGTTGGCACTTTTGCTATCAGCTGTTGGCACTTTTGGTATCATCTGTTAGCACATTAGCTATCAGCTGTTGGCACATTTGCTATCAGCTTTTGGCACTTTTGTTATCATCTGTTGGCACTTTTGCTATCAGCTGTTGGCACTTTTGCTATCAGCTGTTGGCACTTTTGCTATCAGCTGTGGTGCTGTTTGCACTTTTGCTATCAACTGGTGTTGTTGCAAGTTTTTATATAAAAATGTATTTTTATACTTTCATAGTGTTTTTTTTTTAGTGGGGGGTCACTATTTGCTCATAGCTGAGACCCTTTGTGATCAGAAGCCTTTCTGTCAGATGTAGATTATAATCATACCTTGGACTAGTTGGCACTGTGGTGCTGTTGGCACTTTTGCTATCAGCTGTTGGCACTTTTGCTATCAGCTGTTGGCACTTTTGCTATCAGCTGTTGGCACTTTTGCTATCAGCTGTGGTGCTGTTTGGCACTTTTGCTATCAACTGGTGTTGTTCGCAAGTTTTTATATAAACATGTATTTTTATACTTTCATAGTGTTTTTTTTTAGTGGTGGGTCACTATTTGCTCATAGCTGGGACCCTTTGTGATCAGAAGCCTTGCTGTCAGATGTAGTTCATAGTCATACCTAGGACTAGTTGGAACTGTGGTGCTGTTGGCACTTTTGCTATCAGCTGTTGGCACTTTTGGTATCAGCTGTTGGCACATTTGCTATCAGCTGTTGGCACTTTTGCTATCAGCTTTTGGCACTTTTGTTATCAGCTGTTGGCACTTTTGCTATCAGCTGTTGGCACTTTTGCTATCAGCTGTGGTGCTCTTGGCACTTTTGCTATCAACTGGTGTTGTTCACAAGTTTTTATATAAATATGTATTTATATACTTTCATAGTGTTTTTTTTTAGTGGGGGGTCACTATTTGCTCATAGCTGGGACACTTTGTGATCAGAAGCCTTGCTGTCAGATGTAGAATATAGTCATAACTAGAACTAGTTGGCACTGTGGTGCTGTTGCACTTTTGCTATCAGCTGTTGGCACTTTGGTATCAGCTTTTGGCACTTTGGTATCAGCTGTTGGCACTTTTGCTATCAGCTTTTGGCACTTTTGCTATCAGCTGATGGCACTTTTCTTATCAGCTGTTGGCAATTTTGCTATCAGCTGTTGGCACTTTTGTTATCATCTGTTGGCACTTTTGCTATCAGCTGTTGGCACTTTTGCTATCAGCTTTTGGCACTTTTGGTATCAGCTGTTGGCACTTTTGCTATCAGCTGTTGGCAATTTTGCTATCAGCTGTGGTGCTATTGGCACTTTTGCTATCAACTGGTGTTGTTCGCAAGTTTTTATATAAACATGTATTGTTATAATTTCATAGTGTTTCTTTTTTAGTGGGGGGTCACTATTTGCTCATAGCTGTG
Source organism: Acanthosepion esculentum (assembly GCA_964036315.1). NCBI lineage: Eukaryota > Metazoa > Mollusca > Cephalopoda > Sepiida > Sepiidae > Acanthosepion > Acanthosepion esculentum. The sequence goes on along the minus strand of CAXIWW010000817.1, from coordinate 10,042,293 downwards.
ACCCTTTGTGATCAGAAGCCTTGCTGTCAGATGTAGTTTATATTCATACCTAGGACTAGTTGGCACTGTGGTGCTGTTGGCACTTTTGCTATCAGCTGTTGGCACTTTTGCTATCAGCTGTTGGAACTTTTGCTATCAGCTTTTGGCATATTTGTTATCAGCTGTTGGCCCTTTTCCTATCAGCTGTTGGCACTTTTGCTATCAGCTGTTGGTATTTTGCAATCAGCTGTTGGCACTTTTGCTATCAGCTGTTGGCACTTTGGTATCAGCTTTTGGCACTTTGGTATCAGCTGTTGGCACTTTTGCTATCAGCTTTTGGCACTTTTGCTATCAGCTGTTGGCACTTTTCTTATCAGCTGTTGGCAATTTTGCTATCAGCTGTTGGCACTTTTGTTATCATCTGTTGGCACTTTTGCTATCAGCTGTTGGCACTTTTGCTATCAGCTTTTGGCACTTTTGGTATCAGCTGTTGGCACTTTTGCTATCAGCTGTTGGCAATTTTGCTATCAGCTGTGGTGCTATTGGCACTTTTGCTATCAACTGGTGTTGTTCGCAAGTTTTTATATAAACATGTATTGTTATAATTTCATAGTGTTTCTTTTTTAGTGGGGGGTCACTATTTGCTCATAGCTGTGACCCTTTGTGATCAGAAGCCTTGCTGTCAGATGTAGTTTATATTCATACCTAGGACTAGTTGGCACTGTGGTGCTGTTGGCACTTTTGCTATCAGCTGTTGGCACTTTTGCTATCAGCTGTTGGAACTTTTGCTATCAGCTTTTGGCATATTTGTTATCAGCTTTTGGCACTTTTGCTATCAGCTGTTGGCACTTTTGCTATCAGCTGTTGGCACTTTTGCAATCAGCTGTTGGCACTTTTGCTATAAGCTGTTGGCACTTTTGCTATCAGCTGTTGGCACTTTTGCTATCAGCTGTTGGCACTTTTTTTATCATCTGTTGGCACTTTTGCTATCAGCTGTTGGCACTTTTGCTATCAGCTTTTGGCACTTTTGGTATCAGCTCTTGGCACTTTTGCTATCAGCTGTTGGCACTTTTGCTATCAGCTGTTGGCACTTTTGCTATCAGCTGTGGTGCTTTTGGCACTTTTGCTATCAACTGGTGTTGTTCGCAAGTTTTTATATAAACATGTATTAATATAACATTCATAGTGTCTTTTCTTTAGTGGGGGGTCACTATTTGCTCATAGCTGGGACACTTTGTGATCAGAAGCCTTGCTGTCAGATGTAGTTTAGAGTCATACCTTGGACTAGTTGGCAATGTGGTATCAGCTGTTGGCACTTTTGCTATCAGCTGTTGGCACTTTTGCTATCAGCTTTTGGCACTTTTGCTATCAGCTGTTGGAACTTTTGCTATCAGCTGTTGGCACTTTTGCTATCAGCTGTTGGCACTTTTGCTATCAGCTGTGGTGCTGTTGGCACTTTTGCTATCAACTGGTGTTGTTCGCAAGTTTTTATATAAATATGTATTTTTATACATTCATAGTGTTTTTTTTTTATTGGGGGGTCACTATTTGCTCATAGCTTGGGCTCTTTGTGATCAGAAGCCTTGCTGTCAGATGTAGTTTATAGTCATACCTAGGACTAGTTGGCACTGTGGTGCTGTTGGCACGTTTGCTATCAGCTGTTGGTACTTTTGCTATCAGCTGTTGGCACTTTTGGTATCATCTGTTGGCACATTAGCTATCAGCTGTTGGCACATTTGCTATCAGCTTTTGGCACTTTTGCTATCAACTGGTGTTGTTCGCAAGTTTTTATATAAATATGTATTTTTATACATTCATAGTGTTCTTTTTTTTAGTGGGGGGTCAGTATTTGCTCATAGCTGGGACCCTTTTTGTTATAAGAAGCCTTGCTGTCAGATGTAGTTTATAGTCATACCTAGGACTAGTTGGCACTGTGGTGATGTTGGCACTTTTGCTATCAGCTGTTGGCACTTTTGCTATCAGCTTTTGGCACTTTTGCTATCAGCTGTTGGCACTTTTGCTATAAGCTGAGGTGCTGTTGGCACTTTTGCTATCAACTGGTGTTGTTCGCAAGTTTTTATATAAATATGTATTTTTATACTTTCATAGTGTTTTTTTTTTAGTGGGGGGCACTATTTGCTCATAGCTGGGACCATTTGTGATCAGAAGCCTTGCTGTCAGATGTAGTTTATAGTCATACCTAGGACTAGTTGGCACGGTGGTGCTGTTGGCACTTTTGCTATCAGATGTTGGCACTTTTGCTATCAGCTGTTGGCACTTTAGCTATCAGCTGTTGGCACGTTTGCTATCAGCTGTTGGCACTTTTGGTATCAGCTGTTGGCACTTTTGCTATCAGCTGTTGTCACTTTTGCTATCAGCTGTGATGCTGTTGGCACTTTTGCTATCAAATGGTGTTGTTCGCACGTTTTTATATAAACATGTATTTTTATACTTTCATAGTGTTTTTTTTAGTGGGGGTCACTATTTGCTCATAGCTGGGACCCTTTGTGATCAGAAGCCTTGCTGTCAGATGAAGTTTATAGTCATACCTAGGACTAGTTGGCACTGTGGTGCTGTTGGCACGTTTGCTATCAGCTGTTGGTACTTTTGCTATCAGCTGTTGGCACTTTTGGTATCATCTGTTGGCACAGTTGCTATCAGCTGTTGGCACATTTGCTATCAGCTTTTGGCACTTTTGTTATCATCTGTTGGCACTTTTGCTATCAGCTGTTGGCACTTTTGCTATCAGCTTTTGGCACTTTTGCTATCAGCTGTTGGCACTTTTGCTATCAACTGGTGCTGTTCGCATGTTTTTATATAAACATGTATTTTTATACTTTCATAGAGTTTTTTTTTAGTGGGGGGTCACTATTTGCTCATAGCTGGGACCCTTTGTGATCAGAAGCCTTGCTGTCAGATGTAGTTTATAGTCATACATAGGACTAGTTGGCACTATGGTGCTGTTGGCACTTTTGGTATCAGCTGTTGCCTCTTTTGCTACCAGCTGTTGGCACTTTTGCTATCAGCTGTGGTGCTGTTGGCACTTTTGCTATCAACTGTTGTTGCTCGCAAGTTTTTATATAAACATGTATTTTTATACTTTCATATTGTTTTTTTTTTAGTGGGGGGTCAGTATTTGCTCATAGCCTGGAACCTTTGTGATCAGAAACCTTGTTGTCAGATGTAGTTTATAGTCATACCTAGGACTAGTTGGCACTGTGGTGCTGTTGGCACTTTTGCTATCAGCTGTTGGCACTTTTGCTATCAGCTCTTGGCACTTTTGCTATCAGCTATTGGCACTTTTGCTATCAGGTGTTGGCACTTTTGCTATGAGCTGTGGTGCTGTTGGCACTTTTGCTATCAACTGGTGTTGTTCGCAAGTGTTTATATAAACATGTATTTTTATACTTTCATATTTTTTTTTTAGTGGGGGGTCACTATTTGCTCATAGCTGGGACCCTTTCTGATAAGAAGCCTTGCTGTCAGATGTAGTTTATAGTCATAACTAGGACTAGTTGGCACTGTGGTGCTGTTGGCACTTTTGCTATCAGCTGTTGGCACTTTTGCTATCAGCTTTTGGCACTTTTGGTATCAGCTGTTGGCAATTTTGCTATAAGCTGTTGGCACTTTTGCTATCAGCTGTTGGCACTTTTGGTATCATCTGTTGGCACTTTTGCTATCAGCTTTTGGCACTATTGCTGTCAGCTTTTGGCACTTTTGGTATCAGCTGTTGGCACTTATGCTATAAGCTGTTGGCACTTTTGCTATCAGCTGTGGTGCTGTTGGGACTTTTGCTATCAACTGGTGTTGTTCGCAAGTTTTTATATAAGCATGTATTTTTATACTTTCATAATTTTTTTTTTTAGTGGGGGGTCACTATTTGCTCATAGCTGGGAACCTTTGTGATCAGAAGACTAGCTGTCAGATGTAGTTTATATTCATAACTAGGACTAGTTGGCACTGTGGTGCTGTTGGCACTTTTGCTATCAGCTGTTGGCACTTTTGCTATCAGCTGTTGGCACTTTTGCTATCAGCCGTGGTGCTGTTGGCACTTTTGCAATCAACTGGTGTTTTTTGCAAGTTTTTATATAAGCATGTATTTTTATACTTTCATAATTTTTTTTTTTAGTGGGGGGTCACTATTTGCTCATAGCTGGGAACCTTTGTGATCAGAAGACTAGCTGTCAGATGTAGTTTATATTCATAACTAGGACTAGTTGGAACTGTGGTGCTGTTGGCACTTTTGCTATCAGCTGTTGGCACTTTTGCTATCAGCTGTTGGCACTTTTGCTATCAGCCGTGGTGCTGTTGGCACTTTTGCAATCAACTGGTGTTTTTTGCAAGTTTTTATATAAACATGTATTTTTATACTTTCATATTGTTTTTTTTTTAGTGGGGGTCACTATTTGCTCATAGCTGGGAACATTTGTGATCAGAAGACTTGCTGTCAGATGAAGTTTATAGTCATACCTAGGACTAGTTGGCACACTGGTGCTGTTGGCACTTTTGCTATCAGCTGTTGGCACTTTGGCTATCAGCTGTTGGAACTTTTGCTATCTGCTCTTGGCACTTTTGCTATCAGCTGTGGTGCTGTTGGCACTTTTGCTATGAACTGTTGTTGTTCGCAAATTTTTATAAAAATATGTATTTTTATACTTTGATAGTGTTTTTTTTAGTGGGGGGTCTCTATTTGCTGATAGCTGGGACCCTTTGTAATCAGAATCCTTGCTGTAAGATGTAGTTTATAGTCATACCTAGGACTAGATGGCACTGTGGTGCTGTTGGCACTTTTGCTATCAGCTCTTGGCACTTTTGCTATCAGCTGTTGGAACTATTGCTATCAGCTGTGGTGCTGTTGGCACTTTTGCTATCAACTGGTGTTGTTCGCAAGTATTTATATAAAAATGTATTTTTATACTTTCATAGTGTTTTTTTAGTGGGGGGTCACTATTTGCTCATAGCTGGGACCCTTTCTGATAGGAATCCTTGCTGTCAGATGTAGTTTATAGTCATACCTAGGACTAGTTGGCACGGTGGTGCTGTTGGCACTTTTGCTATCAGATGTTGGCACTTTTGCTATCAGCTTTTGGCACTTTAGCTATCAGCTGTTGGCACGTTTGCTATCAGCTGTTGGCACTTTTGGTATCAGCTGTTGGCACTTTTGCTATCAGCTTTTGTCACTTTTGCTATCAGCTGTGATGCTGTTGGCACTTTTGATATCAACTGGTGTTGTTCGCACGTTTTTATATAAACATGTATTTTTATACTTTCATTGTGTTTTTTTTAGTGGGTGGTCACTATTTGCTCATAGCTGGGACCCTTTGTGATCAGAAGCCTTGCTGTCAGATGTAGTTTATAGTCATACCTAGGACTAGTTGGCACTGTGGTGCTGTTGGCACTTTTGCTCTCAGCTGTTGGCACTTTTGCTATCAGCTGTTGGCACTTTTGCTATCAGCGGTGGTGCTGTTGGCACTTTTGCTATCAACTGGTGTTGTTCGCAAGTTTTAAGAAAAACATGTATTTTCATACATTAATAGTGTTTTTTTTTTAGTGGGGGGTCACTATTTGCTCATAGCTGGCACCCTTTGTGATCAGAAGACTTGCTGTGAGATGTATTTTATAGTCATACCTAGGAATAGTTGGAACTGTCGTGCTGTTGGCACTTTTGCAATCAGTTGTTGGCACTTTTGCTATAAGCTGTTGGCACTTTCGCTATCAGCTTTTGGCACTTTTGTTATCAGCTGTTGGCACTTTTGCTATCAGCTGTTGGCACATTTCGTATCAGCTGTTGGCACTTTTGCGATCAGCTGTGGTGCTGTTTGCACTTTTGCTATCAACTGGTGTTGTTCGCAAGTTTTTATATAAACATGTATTTTTATACTTTCATAGTGTTTTTTTTTTAGTGTGGGGTCACTATTTGCTCATAGCTGGGACCCTTTGTGATCAGAAGCCTTGCTGTCAGATGTAGTTTATAGTCATACCTAGGACTAGTTGGCACTGTGGTGCTGTTGGCACTTTTGCTATCAGCTGTTGGCACTTTTGCTATCAGCTGTTGGCACTTTTGCTATCAGCTGTTTGCACTTTTGCTATCAGCGGTTGGCACTTTTGCAATCAGCTATTGGCACTTTTGCTATCAGCTGTTGGCACTTTGGTATAATCTTTTGGCACTTTTGCTATCAGCTGTTGGCACTTTTGCTATCAGCTGTTGGTACATTTGCTATCATCTGTTGGCACGTTTGCTATCAGCTGTTGGCACTTTTGCTAACAGCTTTTGGCACTTTTGCTATCAGCTGTTGGCACTTTTGCTATCAGCTGTTGGCACTTTTGCAATCAACTGGTGTTGTTAGCAAGTTTTTTAAAAACATGTATTTTTATAATTCATAGTGTTTTTTTTGGGGGGGGGGTCACTACTTGCTCATAGTTGGGACCCTTTGTGATCAGAAGCCTTGTTGTCAGATGTAGTTTATAATCATACCTAGGACTAGTTGGCACTGTGGTGCTGTTGGCACTTTTGCTATCAGCTGTTGGCACTTTTGCTATCAGCTGTTGGCACTTTTGCTATCAGCTGTTGGCCCTTTTGCTATCAGCTGTGGTGCTGTTGGCACTTTTGCTATCAACTGCTGTTGTTCGCAAGTTTTTATATAAACATGTATTTTTATACATTCATATTGTTTTTTTTTAGTGGGGGGTCAATATTTGCTCATACCTGGGACCCTTTGTGATCAGAAGCCTTGCTGTCAGATGTAGTTTATAGTCATACCTAGGACTAGTTGGTACTGTGGTGCTGTTGGCACTATTTCTATCAGCTGTTGGCACTTTTGCTATCAGCTGTTGGCACTTTTGCTATCAGCTGTGGTGCTGTTGGCACTTTTGCTATCAACTGGTCTTGTTCGCACGTTTTTATATAAATATGTATTTTTATACATTCATAGTGTTTTTTTCGTTGGGGGGTCACTATTTGCTCATAGCTGGGACCCTTTGTGATCAGAAGCCTTGCTGTCAGATGCAGTTTATAGACATACCTAGGACTAGTTGGCACTGTGGTGCTGTTGGCATTTTTGCTATCAGCTGTTGGCACTTTTGCTATCAGCGGTTAGCACTTTTGCTATCAGCTTTTGGCACTTTTGCTATAAGCTGTTGGCACTTTTGCTATCAGCTGTGGTGATGTTGGCACTTTTCCTATCAACTGGTGTTGTACGCAAGTTTTTATATAAACATGTATTTTTATACTTTCATAATGTTTTTTTTATGGGGGGTCACTATTTGCTCATAGCTGGGACCCTTTGTGATCAGAAGCCTTGCTGTCAGATGTAGTTTATAGTCATACCTAGTACTAGTTGGCAATGTGGTGCTGTTCGCACTTTTGTTATCAGCTGTTGGCACTTTTGTATTCAGCTGTTGGCACTTTTGCTATCAGCTGTTGGCAATTTTGCTATCAGCTGTTGGCACTTTTGCTATCAGCTGTGGTGCTGTTGGCACTTTTGCTATCAACTGGTTTTGTTCGATAGTTTTTATATAAACATGTATTTTTCTACTTTCATAATGTTTTTTTTAGTGAGGGGTCACTATTTGCTCATAGCTGGGACCCTTTGTGATCTGAAGCCTTGCTGTCAGATGTAGTTTATAGTCATACCTAGGACTAGTTGGCACTGTAGTGCTGTTGGCACTTTTGCTATCAGCTGTTGGCACTTTTGCTATCAGTTGTTGGCACTTTTGCTATCAGCTGTTGGCACTTTTGCTATTAGCTGGTTGCACTTTTGCTATCAGCTCTGGTGCTGTTGGCACTTTTGCTATCAATTGGTGTTGTACGCAAGTTTTTATATAAACATGTATATTTATAATTTCATAGTGTTTTTTTTTTAGTGGGGGGTCACTATTTGCTCATAGCTGGGACCCTTTGTGATCAGAAGCCTTGCTGTCAAATGTAGTTTATAGTCATACCTAGGACTAGTTGGCACAGTGGTGCTGTTGGCACTTTTGCTATCAGCTGTTGGCACTTTTGCCATCAGCTGTTGGCACTTTTGCTATCAGCTGTTGGCACTTTTGCTATCAGCTGTGGTGCTGTAGGCACTTTTGCTATCAACTGGTGTTGTTCGCAATTTTTTATAGAGACATGTATTCTTATACTTTCAGAGTGTTTTTTTTTAGTGGGGGGTCACTATTTGCTCATAGCTGGGACCCTTTGTGATCAGAAGACTTTCTGTCAGAAGTAGTTTATAGTCATACGTAGGACTAGTTTGCACTTTGGTGCTGTTGGCACTTTTGCTATCAGCTGTTGGCACATTTGCTATCAGCTGTGGTGCTGTTGGCACTTTTGCTATCAGCTGTTGGCACTTTTGCTATCAGCTGTTGGCACTTTTGCTATCAGCTGTTGTGCTGTTGGCACTTTTGCTATCAACTGGTGTTGTTCGCAAGTTTTTATATAAACATGTATTTTTATACATTCATAGTGTTTTTTTTAGTGGGGGGGCACTATTTTCTCAGAGCTGGCACCCTTTGTGAACAGAAGCCTTGCTGTCAGATGTAGTTTATAGTCATACCTACGAATAGTTGGCAATGTGGTGCTGTTGGCACTTTTGCTATCAGCTGTTGGCACTTTTGCTATCAGCTGTTGGCAGTTTTGCTCTCAGCTGTTTGCACTTTTGCTATCAGCTGTTGGCACTTTTGCTATCAGCTGTGGTGCTTTTGGCACTTTTGCTATCAACTGGTGTTGTTCGCAAGTTTTTATATAAACATGTATTTTCATACTTTCATATTGTTTTTTTTTTAGTGGGGGTTCACTATTTGCTCATAGCTGGGACCCTTTGTGATCAGAAGACTTGCTGTCAGATGTAGTTTATAGTCATACCTAGGACTAGTTGGCACTGTGGAGCTGTTGGCACTTTTGCTATCAGCTGTTGGCACTTTTGCTATCAGCTGTTTGCACTTTTGCTATCAGCTGTGGTGCTGTTGGCACTTTTGCTATCAACTGGTGTTGTTCGCAAGTTTTTATATAAACATGTATTTTTATATAAACATGTATTTTAGTATTCATAGTGTTTTTTTTAGTGTGGGTCACTATTTGCTCATAGCTGGAACCCTTTGTGATCAGAAGCCTTGATGTCAGATGTAGTTTATAGTCATACGTAGGACTAGTTGGCACTGTGGTGCTGTTGGCACTTTTGCTATCAGCTGTTGGCACTTTTGCTATCAGCTGTTGGCCCTTTTGCTATCAGCTGTCGTGCTGTTGGCACTTTTGTTATCAACTGGTGTTGTTCGCAAGTTTTTATATAAACATGTATTTTTATACTTTCATAGTGTTTTTTTTTAGTGGGGGGGTCACTATTTGCTCATAGCTGGGACTCTTTGTGATCAGAAGACTTGCTGTCACATGTAGTTTATAGTCATACCTAGGATTAGTTGGCAATGTGGTGCTGTTGTCACTTTTGCTATAAGCTGTTGGCACTTTTGCTATTAGCTGTTGGCACTTTTGCAATCAGCTGTTTGCACTTTTGCTATCAGCTGTTCTGCTGTTGGCACTTTTGCTATCAGCTGTTGGAACTTATGCTATTAGCTGTTGGCACTTTTGCTATGAACTGGTGTTGTTCGCAAGTTTTTATATAAACATGTATTTTTATACTTTCATAGTGTTTTTTTTTTAGTGGGGGGTCACTCTTTGCTCATAGCTGGGACCCTTTGTGATCAGAAGCCTTGCTGTCAGATGTAGTTTATAGTCATACCTTGAACTAGTTGGCACTGTGGTGCTGTTGGCACTTTTGCTATCAGCTTTTGGCACTTTTGCTTTCAGCTGTTGTCACTTTTGCTATCAGCTGTTCGCACTTTTGCTATCAGCTGTTGGCACTTTTGCTCTCAGCTCTTTGCATTTTGCTATCAGCTGTTGGCACTTTTGCTATCAGCTGTTGGCACTTTTGCTATCAGCTGTTGGCACTTTTGGTATCATCTGTTGAAACTTTTGCTATCAGCTGTTGGCACTTTTGCTATCAGCTTTTGGCACTTTTGCTATCAGCTGTTGGCACTTTTGCTATCAGCTGTTGGCACATTTGCTCTCAGTTGTTCGCACTTTTGCTATCAGCTTTTGGCACTTTTAGTATCAGCTGTTGTTACTTTTTCTATCAGCTGTTGGCACTTTTGCTATCAGCTGTTGGCACTTTTGCTATCAGCTGTGGTGCTGTTGGCACTTTTGCTATCAACTGGTGTTGTTCGCAATTATTTATATAAACATGTATTTTTATACTTTCATATTTTTTTTTTTAGTGGGGGGTCACTATTTGCTCATAGCTGGGTCCCTTTCTGATCAGAAGCCTTGCTGTCAGATGTAGTTTATAGTCATAACTAGGACTAGTTGGCACTGTGGTGCTGTTGGCACTTTTGCTATCAGCTGTTGGCACTTTTGCTATCAGCTGTTGGCACTTTTGCTATCAGCTGTTGGCACTTTTGCTATCAGCTTTTGGCACTTTTGGTATCAACTGTTGGCACTTTTGCTATAAGCTGTTGGCACTTTTGCTATCAGCTGTTGGCACTTTTGGTATCATCTGTTGGCACTTTTGCTATCAGCTGTTGGCTATTTTGCTGTCAGCTTTTGGCACTTTTGCTATCAGCTGTTGGCACTTTTGCTATCAGCTTTTGGCACTTTTGCTATCAGCTGTTGGCACTTTTGCTATCAGCTGTTGGCACTTTTGCTATCAACTTTTGGCACTTTTGCTATCAGCTGTGGTGCTGTTGGCACTTTTGCTATCAACTGTTGCGGTTCGCAAATCTTTATAGAAATATGTATTTTTATACTTTGATAGTGTTTTTTTTAGTGGGGGGTCACTATTTGCTGATAGCTGGGACACTTTGTAATCAGAATCCTTGCTGTCAGATGTAGTTTATAGTCATACCTAGGAATAGATGGCACTGTGGTGCTGTTGGCACTTTTGCTATCAGCTCTTGGCACTTTTGCTATCAGCTGTTGGCACTTTTGCTATCAGCTGTGTTGCTGTTGGCACTTTTGCTATCAACTGGTGTTGTTCGCAAGTATTTATATAAATATGTATTTTTATACTTTCATAGTGTTTTTTAGTGGGGGGTAACTATTTGCTCTTAGCTGGGACCCTTTCTGATAGGAAGCCTTGCTGTCAGATGTAGTTTATAGTCATACCTAGGACTAGTTGGCACTGTGGTGCTGTTGGCACTTTTGCTATCAGCTGTTGGCAATTTTGCTATCAGCTGTTGGCACTATTACTATCAGCTGTTGGCACTTTTGCTATCAGCTGTTGGCACTTTTGCTATCAGCTGTTGGCACTTTTGCTATCAGCTTTTGGCACTTTTGCTATCAGCTGTTGGCACTTTTGCTATCAACTGTTGGCTCTTTTGCTATCAGCTGTTGGCACTTTTGCTATCAGCTGTGGTGCTGTTGGCACTTTTGCTATCAACTGTTGTTGCTCGGAAGTTTTTATATAAACATGTATTTTTATACTTTCATATTGTTTTTTTTTAGTGGGGGGTCAGTATTTGCTCATATCATGGAACCTTTGTGATCAGAAACCTTGCTGTCAGATGTAGTTTATAGTCATACCTAGGACTAGTTGGCACTGTGGTGCTGTTGGCACTTTTGGTATCAGCTGTTGGCACTTTTGCTATCAGCTGTTGGCACTTTTGCTATCAGCTCTTGGCACTTTTGCTATCAGCTGTTGGCACTTTTGCTATCAGCTGTGGTGCTGTTTGCACTTTTGCTATCAACTGGAGTTGTTCGCAAGTCTTTATATAAATATGTATTTTTATACATTCATAGTGTTTTTTTTAGTGGGGGGTCACTATTTGCTCATAGCTGTGACCCTTTGTGATCAGAAGCCTTGCTGTCAGATGTAGTTTATAGTCATACCTAGGACTAGTTGGCACTGTGGTGCTGTTGGCACTTTTGCTATCAGCTGTTGGCACTTTTGCTATCAGCTGTGGTGCTGTTGGCACTTTTGCTATCAACTGGTGTTGTTCGCAAGTGTTTATATAAACATGTATTTTTATACTTTCATATTTTTTTTTTAGTGGGGGGTCACTATTTTCTCATAGCTGGGACCATTTCTGATCAGAAGCCTTGCTGTCAGATGTAGTTTATAGTCATAACTAGGACTAGTTGGCACTGTGGTGCTGTTGGCACTTTTGCTATCAGCTGTTGGCACTTTTGCTATCAGCTGTTGGCACTTTTGCTATCAGCTGTTGGCAATTTTGCTATCAGCTTTTGGCACTTTTGGTATCAGCTGTTGGCACTTTTGCTATAAGCTGTTGGCACTTTTGCTATCAGCTGTTGGCACTTTTGGTATCATCTGTTGGCACTTTTGCTATCAGCTGTTGGCACTTTTGCTGTCAGCTTTTGGCACTTTTGGTATCAGCTGTTGGCACTTATGCTATCAGCTGTTGGCACTTTTGCTATCAGCTGTGGTGCTGTTGGCACTTTTGCTCTCAACTGGTGTTGTTCGAAAGTTTTTATATAAACATGTATTTTTATACATTCATAGTGTTTTTTTAGTGGGGGGTCACTATTTGCTCATAGCTGGGAACCTTTGTGATCAGAAGTCTTGCTGTCAGATGTAGTTTATAGTCATACCAAGGACTAGTTGGCAATGTGGTGCTGTTGGCACTTTTGCTATCAGCTGTTGGCACTTTTGCTATCAGCTGTTGGCACTTTTGCTATCAGCTTTTGGCACTTTTGGTATCAGCTGTTGGCACTTTTGCTATCAGCTGTTTGCAGTTTTGCTATCAGCTGTTGGCACTTTTGCAATCAGCTGTTGGCACTTTTGCTATCAGCTGTTGTCACTTTTGCTATCAGCTGTTGGCACTTTTGCTATCAGCTGTTGTCACTTTTGCTATCAGCTGTGGTGCTGTTGGCACTTTTGCTATCAACTGGTGTTGTTCGCAAGTTTTTATATAAACATGTATTTTTATACATTCATATTGTTTTTTTTTAGTGGGGGGTCACTATTTGCTCATAGCTGGGACCGTTTGTGATCAGAAGCCTTGCTGTCAGATGTAGTTTATAGTCATACCTAGGACTAGTTGGCAATGTGGTGCTCTTGGCACTTTTGCTATCAGCTGTTGGCAGTTTTGCTATCAGCTTTTGGCACTTTTGCTATCAGCTGTTGGCACTTTTGCTATCAGCTGTGGTGCTGTTGGCACTTTTGCTATCAACTGGTGTTATTCGCAAGTTTTTATAGAAACATGTATTTTTATACTTTCATAGTGTTTTTTTTTTAGTGTGGGCTCAATATTTGCTGATAGCTGGGACCCTTTCTAATCAGAATCCTTGCTGTCAGATGTAGTTTATAGTCATACCTAGGACTCGATGGCACTGTGGTGCTGTTGGCACTTTTGCTATCAGCTCTTGGCACTTTTGATATCAGCTGTTGGCACTTTATCTATCAGCTGTGGTGCTGTTGGCACTTTTGCTATCAACTGGTGTTGTTCGCAAGTATTTATATAAATATGTATTTTTATACTTTCATAGTGATTTTTAGTGGGGGGTAACTATTTGCTCTTAGCTGGGTCCCTTTCTGATAGGAAGCCTTGCTGTCAGATGTAGTTTATAGTCATACCTAGGAGTAGTTGGCACTGTGGTGCTGTTGGCACTTTTGCTATCAGCTGTTGGCACTATTACTATTAGCTTTTGGCACTTTTGCTATCAGCTGTTGGCACTTTTGCTATCAACTGTTGGCTCTTTTGCTATCAGCTGTTGGCACTTTTGCTATCAGCTGTGGTGCTGTTGGCACTTTTGCTATCAACTGGTGTTGTTCGCAAGTTTTTATATAAACATGCATTTTTATACATTCATAGTGTTTTTTTTAGTGGGGGGTCACTATTTGCTCATAGCTGGGACCCTTTGTGATCAGAAGCCTTTCTCTCAGATGTAGTTTATAGTCATACCTAGGACTAGTTGGCAATGTGGTGCTGTTGGCACTTTTGCTATCAGCTGTTGGCACTTTTGCTATCAGCTGTGGTGCTGTTGGCACTTTTGCTATCAACTGGTGTTGCTCGCAAGTTTTTATATAAACATGTATTTTTATACTTTCATAGTGTTTTTCTTTAGTGGTGGGTCACTATTTGCTCATAGCTTGGACCCTTTGTGATCAGAAGACTTGCTGGCAGATGTAGTTTATAGTCATACCTACGACTAGTTGGCACTGTGGTGCTGTTGGCACTTTTGCTATCAGCTGTTGGCACTTTTACTATCAGCTGTTGGCACTTTTGCTATCAGCTGTGGTGCTGTTGGCACTTTTGCTATCAACTGGTGTTGTTAGCAAGTTTTTATATAAACATGTATTTTTATACATTCATAGTGTTTTTTGTTTTAGTGGGGGGTCACTATTTGCTCATAGCTGGGACACTTTGTGATCAGAAGCCTTGCTGTCAGATGTAGTTTATAGTCATACCTAGGAATAGTTGGCACTGTGGTTTTGTTGGCACTTTTGCTATCAGCTGTAGGCACTTTTGCTATAAGCTGTTGGCACTTTTGCTATCAGCTTTTGGCACTTTTGGTATCAGCTGTTGGCACTTTTGCTATCAGCTGTTGGCACTTTTGCTATCAGCTGTTGGCTCTTTTCGTATCATCTGTTGGCACTTTTGCTATCAGCTGTTGGCACTTTTGCTATCAGCTGTTGGCACTTTTGCTATCAGCTGTTGGCACTTTTGGTATCAGCTGTTGGAACTTTTGCTATCAGCTGTTGGCACTTTTGCAATCAGCTGTTGGCACTTTTGCTATCAGCTGTTGGAATTTTGCTATCAGCTGTTGGCACTTTTGCTATCAGCTGTTGTCATTTTGCTATCAGCTGTTGGCACTTTTGCTATCAGCTGTGGTGCTGTTGGCACTTTTGCTATCAACTGATGTTGTTCGCAAGTTTTTATATAAACATGTATTTTTATACATTCATATTGTTTTTTTTTGTGGGGGGTCACTATTTGCTCATAGCTTGGACACTTTGTGATCAGAAGCCTTGCTGTCAGATGTAGTTTATAGTCATACCTAAGACTAGTTGGCAATGTGGTGCTGTTGGCACTTTTGCTATCAGCTCTTGGCACTTTTGCTATCAGCTGTGGTGCTGTTGGCACTTTTGCTATCAACTGGTGTTGTTAGCAAGTTTTTATATAAACATGTATTTTTATACTTTCATAGTGTTTTTTTTAGTGGGGGGTCACTATTTGCTCATAGTTGCGAACCTGTATGATCAGAAGCCTTGCTGTCAGATGTAGTTTATATTCATACCTAGGACTAGTTTGCACTGTGGTGCTGTTGGCACTTTTGCTATCAGCTGTTGGCACTTTTGCTATCAGCTGTTGGCACTTTTGGTATCATCTGTTGGCACTTTTGCTATCAGCTGTTGGCACTTTTGCTATCAGCTTTTGGCACTTTTGCTATCAGCTGTTGGCAATTTTGCTATCAGCTGTAGAACTTTTGCTATCAGCTGTCGTGCTATTGGCACTTTTGCTATCAACTGGTGTTCTTCGCAAGTTTTTATATAAACAAATATTTTTATACTTTCATAGTGTTTTTTTTTTTAGTGGGGGTCACTATTTGCTCATAGCTGGGACCCTTTGTGATCAGAAGCCTTGCTGTCAGATGTAGTTTATAGTCATACCTAGGACTAGTTGGCACTGTGGTGCATTTGGCACTTTTGCTATCAGCTGATGGCACTTTTGCTATCAGCTGTTGGCACTTTTGCTATCAGCTGTGGTGCTGTTGTCACTTTTGCTATCAACTGGTGTTGTTCGCCAGTTTTTATATAAACATGTATTTTTATACATTCATAGTGGTTTTATTTAATGTGGGGTCACTATTTGCTCATAGCTGGGACCCTTTGTGATCAGAAGCCTTGCTGTCAGATGTAGTTTATAGTCATACCTAGGAATAGTTGGAACTGTGGTGCTGTTGTCACTTTTGCTATCAGTTATAGGCACTTTTGCTATCAGCTGTTGGAACTTTTGCTATCATCTGTTGGCACCTTTGCTATCAGCTCTGGTGCTGTTGGCACTTTTGCTATCAACTGGTGTTGTTCGCAAGTTTTTATATAAACATACATTCAGAGTGTTTTTTTTTAGTGGGGGGTCACTATTTTCTCATAGCTGGGACCCTTTGTGTCAGAAGTCTTGTTGTCAGATGTTGTTTATAGTCATACCAAGGACTAGTTGGCACTGTGGTGCTGTTGGCACTTTTGCTATCAGCTGTTGGAACTTTTGCTATCAGCTATTGGCACTTTTGCTATCAGCTTTTGGCACTTTGGGTATCAGCTTTTGGCACTTTTGCTATCAGCTGTTTGCACTTTTGCTATCAGCTGTTGGCATTTTGCAATCAGATGTTGGCACTTTTGCTATCAGCTGTTGGCACTTTTGCTATCAGCTCTTGTCACTTTTGCTATCAGCTATTGGCACTTTTGCTATCAGCTGTGGTGCTGTTGGCACATTTGCTATCAACTGGTGTTGTTCGCAAGTTTTTATATAAACATGTATTTTTACACTTTCATAGTGTTTTTTTTTTAGTGGGGGTGTCACTATTTGCTCATAGCTGGGACCCTTTGTGATCAGAAGCCTTGCTGTCAGATGTAGTTTATAGTCATACCTAGGACTAGTTGGCACTGTGGTGCTGTTGGCACTATTGCTATCAGCTGTTGGCACCTTTGCTATCAGCTGTGGTTCTGTTTGCACTTTTGCTATCAACTGGTGTTGTTCGCAAGTTTTTATATAAACATGTATTTTTATACATTCATTGTGTTTTTTTTTAGTGGGTTGTCACTATTTGCTCATAGCTGGGACCCTTTGTGATCAGAAGCCTTGCTGTCAGATGTAGTTTATAGTCATACCTAGGAATAGTTGGCACTGTGGTTTTGTTGGCACTTTTGCTATCAGCTGTAGGCACTTTTGCTATAAGCTGTTGGCACTTTTGCTATCAGCTTTTGGCACTTTTGGTATCAGCTGTTGGCACTTTTGCTATCAGCTGTTGGCACTTTTGCTATCAGCTGTTGGCTCTTTTCGTATCATCTGTTGGCACTTTTGCTATCAGCTGTTGGCACTTTTGCTATCAGCTGTTGGCACTTTTGCTATCAGCTGTTGGCACTTTTGGTATCAGCTGTTGGAACTTTTGCTATCAGCTGTTGGCAATTTTGCAATCAGCTGTTGGCACTTTTGCTATCAGCTGTTGGAATTTTGCTATCAGCTGTTGGCACTTTTGCTATCAGCTTTTGGCACTTTTGCTATCAGCTGTTGTCACTTTTGCTATCAGCTGTTGGCACTTTTGCTATCAGCTGTGGTGCTGTTGGCACTTTTGCTATCAACTGATGTTGTTCGCAAGTTTTTATATAAACATGTATTTTTATACATTCATATTGTTTTTTTTTAGTGGGGGGTCACTATTTGCTCATAGCTGGGACCCTTTGTGATCAGAAGACTTGCTGTCAGATGTAGTTTATAGTCATACCTAGGACTAGTTGGCAATGTGGTGCTCTTGGCACTTTTGCTATCAGCTGTTGGCAGTTTTGCTCTCACCTGTTGGCACTTTTGCTATCAGCTGTTGGCACTTTTGCTATCAGCTGTTGGCACTTTTGCTATCAGCTGTTGGCACTTTTGTTAACAGCGGTTGGCACTTTTGCTATCAGCTGTTGGCACTTTTGCAATAAGCTGTGGTGCTGTTTGCACTTTTGCTATCAACTGGTGTTGTTCACAAGTTTTTATATAAACATGTATTTTTATACTTTCATAGTGTTTTTTTTTTTAGTGTGTGGTCACTATTTGCTCATAGCTGGGACCCTTTGTGATCAGAAGCCCTGCTGTCAGATCTAGTTTATAGTCATACCTAGGATTAGTTGGCACTGTGGTGCTGTTGGAACTTTTGCTATCAGCTGTTGGCACTTTTGCTATCAGCTGTTTGCACTTTTGCTATCAGCTGTTGGCACTTTTGCTATCAGCTGTGGTGCTGTTGGCACTTTTGCTATCAACTGGTGTTGTTCGCACATTTTTTATATAAATAGGTATTTTTATACATTCATAGTGTTTTTTTTTAGTGGGGGGTCACTATTTGCTCATAGCTTGGACCCTTTGTGATCAGAAGCCTTGCTGTCAGATGTAGTTTATAGTCATACCTAAGACTAGTTGGCAATGTGGTGCTGTTGGCACTTTTGCTATCAGCTCTTGGCACTTTTGCTATCAGCTGTGGTGCTGTTGGCACTTTTGCTATCAACTGATGTTGTTCGCAAGTTTTTATATAAACATGTATTTTTATATATTTCATAGAGTTTTTTTTTAGTGGGGGGGTCACTATTTGCTCATAGCTGGGATCCTTTGTGATCAGAAGCCTTGCTATCAGATGTAGTTTATAGTCATACATAGGACTAGTTGGCAATGTGGTGCTGTTGGCACTTTTGCTATCAGCTGTTGGCACTTTTGCTATCAGTTGTTGGCACTTTTGCTATCAGCTGTGGTGCTGTTGGCACTTTTGCTATCAACTGGTGTTGTTCGCAAGTTTTTATATAAACATGTATTTTTATACTTTCATAGTGTTTTTTTTTAGTGGGGGGTAACTATTTGCTCATACCTGGGACCCTTTGTGATCAGAAGCCTTGCTGTCAGATGTAGTTTATAGTCATACCTAGGACTAGTTGGCACTCTCGGTCTGTTGGCACTTTTGCTATCAGCTGTTGGCACTTTTGCTATCAGCTGTTGGCACTTTTGGTATCAGCTGTTGTCAGTTTTGCTATCAGCTGTTGGCACTTTTGCTATAAGCTTTTGGCACTTTTGCTATCAGCTGTGGTGCTGTTGGCACTTTTGCTATCAACTGGAGTTGTTCGCAAGTTTTTATATAAACATGTATTTTTATACATTCATAGTGTTTTTTTTTAGTGGGGGGTAACTATTTGCTCATAGCTGGGAGCCTTTGTGATCAGAAGCCTTGCTGTCAGATGTAGTTTATAGTCATACCTAGGACTAGTTGGCACTGTGGTGCTGTTGGCATTTTGCTATCAGCTGTTGGCAGTTTTGCTATCAGCTGTTGGCACTTTTGCTATCAGCTGTTGGCACTTTTGCTATCAACTGTGGTGCTGTTGGCACTTTTGCTATCAACTGGTGTTGTTCGCAAGTTTTTATATAAACATGTATTTTTATACATTCATAGTGTTTTTTTTTAGTGGGGGGTCACTATTTGCTCATAGCTGGGACCCTTAGTAATCCGAAGCCTTGCTGTCAGATGTAGTTTTTAGTCATACCTAGGACTAGTTGGCAATGTGGTGCTGTTTGCATTTTTGCTATTAGCTGTTGGCACTTTTGCTATCAGCTGTTGTCACTTTTGCTATCAGCTGTAGGCACTTTTGCTATCAGCTGTTGGCACTTTTGCTATCAACTGTGGTGCTGTTGGCACTTTTGCTATCAACTGGTGTTGTTCGCAATTTTTTTATAAACATGTATTTTTATACTTTCATAGTGTTTTTTGTTTTTAGTGGGGGGTCACTATTTGCTCATAGCTGGGACCCTTTGTGATCAGAAGTCTTGTCAGATGTAGTTTATAGTCATACCAAGGACTAGTTGGCACTGTGGTGCTGTTGGCAGTTTTGCTATCAGCTGTTGTCACTTTTGCTATCAGCTGTTGGCACTTTTGCTATCAGCTGTGTTGCTGTTGGCACTTTTGCTATCAGCTGTTGGCACTATTGCTATCAGCTGTTGGCACTTTTGCTATGAGCTGTTGGCACTTTTGCTATCAGCTGTGGTGCTGTTGGCACTTTTGCTATCAGCTGTTGGCACTTTTGCTATCAGCTGTTGGCACTTTTGGTATCAGCTGTTGGCACTTTTGCTATCAGCTGTGGTGCCGTTGGCAATTTTGCTATCAACTGGTGTTGTTTGCAAGTTATGATATAAACATGTATTTTTATACATTCATAGTGTTTTTTTTTTGGTGACGGGTCACTATTTGCTCATAGCTGGGACCCTTTGTGATCAGAAGCCTTGCTGTCAGATGTAGTTTATAGTCAAACCTAGGACTAGTTGGCACTGTGGTGCTGTTGGCACTTTTGCTTTCAGCTGTTGGCACTTTTGCTATCAGCTGTTGGCACTTTTGCTATCAGCTGTTGGCACTTTTGCTATCAGCTGTGGTGCTGTTGGCACTTTTGCTATCAAATGGTGTTGTTCGCAAGTTTTTATATAAACATGTATTTTTATACTTTCATAGTGTTTTTTTAGTGGGGGGTAACTATTTGCACATACGTGGGACCCTTTGTGATCAGAAGCCTTCCTGTCAGATGTAGTTTATAGTCATACCTAGGACTAGTTGGCACTGTGGTGCTGTTGGCACTATTGCTATCAGCTGTTGGCACTTTTGCTATCAGCTGTTGTCACTTTTGCTATCAGCTGTTTGCACTTTTGCTATCAGCTGTTGGCACTTTTGCAATCAGCTATTGGCACTTTTGCTATCAGCTGTTGGCACTTTGGTATAATCTGTTGGCACTTTTGCTATCAGCTGTTGGCACTTTTGCTATCAGCTGTGGTCCTGTTGGCACTTTTGCAATCAACTGGTGTTGTCCGCAAGTTTTTTAAAACATGTATTTTTTTAATTCATAGTGTTTTTTTTTTAGTGGGGGGTCAATATTTGCTCATACCTGGGACCCTTTGTGATCAGAAGCCTTGTTGTCAGATGTAGTTTATAATCATACCTAGGACTAGTTGGCACTTTGGTGCTGTTGGCACTTTTACTATCAGCTGTTGGCACTTTTGCTATCAGCTGTTGGCACTTTTGCTATCTGCTGTTGGCACTTTTGCTATCAGCTGCGGTGCTGTTGGCACTTTTGCTATCAACTGGTGTTGTTCGCAAGTTTTTATATAAACATGTATTTTTATACATTCATATTGTTTTTTTTTAGTGGGGGGTCAATATTTGCTCATACCTGGGACCCTTTGTGATCAGAAGCCTTGCTGTCAGATGTAGTTTAGAGTCATACCTAGGACTAGTTGGTACTGTGGTGCTGTTGGCACTATTTCTATCAGCTGTTGGCACTTTTGCTATCAGCTGTTGGCACTTTTGCTATCAGCTGTGGTGCTGTGGGCCCTTTTGCTATCAACTGGTCTTGTTCGCACGTTTTTATATAAACATCTATTTTTATACTTTCATAGTGTTTTTTTTTAGTGGGCGGTCACTATTTGCTCATAGCTGGGACCCTCTGTGATCAGTAGCCTTGCTGTCAGATGTA
Organism: Acanthosepion esculentum; assembly: GCA_964036315.1. Classification (NCBI taxonomy): domain Eukaryota; kingdom Metazoa; phylum Mollusca; class Cephalopoda; order Sepiida; family Sepiidae; genus Acanthosepion; species Acanthosepion esculentum. Next base: position 10,021,126 of record CAXIWW010000817.1, on the reverse strand, counting down.
GTTTATAGTCATACCTAGGACTAGTTGGCACTGTGGTGCTGTTGGCACTTTTGCTATCAGCTGTTGGATCTTTTGCTATCAGCTTTTGGCACTTTTGGTATCAGCTGTTGGCAATTTTGCTATCAGCTGTTTGCACTTTTGCTATCAGCTGTTGGCACTTTTGCAATCAGCTATTGGCACTTTTGCTATCAGCTGTTGGCACTTTGGTATAATCTTTTGGCACTTTTGCTATAAGCTGTTGGCATTTTTGCTATCAGCTGTTGGCACTTTTGCTATCATCTGTTGGCACGTTTGCTATCAGCTGTTGGCACTTTTGCTAACAGCTTTTGGCACTTTTGCAATCAGCTGTTGGCACTTTTGCTATCAGCTGTTGGCCCTTTTGCTATCAGCTGTTGGCACTTTTGCAATCAACTATTGGCACTTTTGCTATCAGCTGTTGGCACTTTGGTATAATCTTTTGGCACTTTTGCTATCAGCTGTTGGCACTTTTGCTATCAGCTGTTGGCACTTTTGCTATCAGCTTTTGGCACTTTTGCTATCAGCTGTTGGCACTTTTGCTATCATCTGTTGGCTCGTTTGGTATCAGCTGTTGGCACTTTTGCTAACAGCTTTTGGCACTTTTGCTATCAGCTGTTGGCACTTTTGCTATCAGCTGTTGGCACTTTTGCTATCCGCTGTGGTCCTGTTGGCACTTTTGCAATCAACTGGTGTTGTTCGCAAGTTTTTATATAAACATGTATTTTTATACTTTCATAGTGTTTTTTTTTTTAGTGGGGGGTCACTACTTGCTCATAGCAAGGACCCTTTGTGATCAGAAGCCTTGCTGTCAGATGTAGTTTATAATCATACCTAGGACTGGTTGGCACTGTGGTGCGGTTGGCACTTTTGGTATAAGCTGTTGGCACTTGTGCTATCAGCTGTTGGCACTTTTGCTACCGGCAGTGGTGCTGTTGGCACTTTTGCTATCAACTGGTGTTGTTCGCAAGTTTTTATATAAACATCTATATTTATTCTTTCATAGTGTTTTTTTTTTAGTGGGGGGTCACTATTTGCTAATAGCTGGGACCCTTCGTGATCAGAAGCCTTGCTGTCAGATGTAGTTTATAGTCATACCTAGGACTATTGGCACTGTGGTGCTGTTGGCACTTTTGCTATAAGCTGTTGGCACTTTTGCTATCAGCTGTTGGCACTTTTGCTATAATCTGTGGTGCTGTTGGCACTTTTGCTATCAACTGGTGTTGTTCGCAAGTTTTTATATAAACATGTACTTTTATACTTTCATAGAGTTTTTTTTTTAGTGGGGGGTCACTATTTGCTTATTGCTGGGACCCTTTGTGATCAGAAGACTTACTGTCAGATGTAGTTTATAGTCATATCTAGGACTAGTTGGAACTGTCGTGCTGTTGGCACTTTTGCTATCAGCTGTTGGCACTTTTGCTATCAGCTGTTGGCACTTTTGCTATCATCTGTTGGCACTTTTGCTATCAGCTGATGGCACTTTCGCTATCAGCTGTGGTGCTGTTGGCACTTTTGCTATCAACTGGTGTTGTTCTCAAGTTTTTATATAAACATGTATTTTTATACTTTCATAGTGTTTTTTTTTTAGTGGGGGTCACTCTTTGCTCATAGCTGTGACCGTTTGTGATCAGAAGACTTGCTGTCAGATGTAGTTTATAGTCATACCTAGGACTAGTTGGCACTGTGGTGCTGTTGGCACTTTTGCTATCAGCTGTTCGCATTTTTGCTATCAGCTGTTGGCACTTTTGCTATCAGCTGTGGTGCTGTGGGCACTTTTGCTATCAACAGGTGTGGTTCGCAAAAGTTCGCAAAAATATAAAAACTTGCGAACAACACCAGTTGATAGCAAAAGTGCCAACACACCACAGCTGGTAGCAAAAGTGCCAACAGCTGATAGCAAAAGTGCCAACAGCTGATAGCAAAAGTGCCAACAGCACCACAGTGCCAACTAGTCCTAGGTATGACTATAAACTACATCTGACAGCAAGGCTTCTGATCACAAAGGGTCCCAGCTATCAGCAAATAGTTCCCCCCCACTAAAAAAAAAACACTATGAAAAATAAAAATACATGTTTATATAAAAACTTGCGAACAACACCAGTTGATAGCAAAAGTGCAAACAGCCCCAAAGCTGATAGCAAAAGTGCCAACAGCTGATAGCTAAAGCTCCAACAGCTGATAGCAAAAGTGCCAACAGCTGATAGCAAAAGTGCCAACAGCACCACATTGCCAGCTAGTCCTAGGTATGACAATAAACTACATCTGACAGCAAGGCTTCTGATCACAAAGGGTCCCAGCTATGAGCAAATAGTTACCCCCCACTAAAAAAAAAAAACTATGAAAGTATAAAAATACATGTTTATATAAAAACTTGCGAAGAACATCAGTTGATAGCAAAAGTGCAAACAACACCACAGCTGATAGCAAAAGTGAGAACAGCTGACAGCAAAAGTGCCAAGAGCTGATAGCAAAAGTGCCAACAGCTGATAGCAAAAGTGACAACAGCACCACATTGCCAGCTAGTCCTAGGTATGACAATAAACTACATCTGACAGCAAGGCTTCTGATCACTAAGGGTCCCAGCTATGAGCAAATAGTGACCCTCCAGTAAAAAAAAACACTATGAATGTATAAAAATACATGTTTATATAAAAACTTGCGAACAACACCAGTTGATAGCAAAAGTGCCAACAGCACCACAGCTGATACCAAAAGTGCCAACAGCTGATAGCAAAAGTGCCAACAGCTGATAGCAAAACTGCCAACAGCTGATAGCAAAAGTGCCAACAGCTGATAGCAAAAGTGCCAACAGCTGATAACAAAAGTCCCAACAGCTGATAGCAAAAGTGCCAACAGCACCACATTGCCAACTAGTCCTAGGTATGACTATAAACTACATCTGACAGCAAGGCTTCTGATCACAAAGGGTCCCAGCTATGAGCAAATAGTTACTCCCCACTAAAAAAAAACACTATGAAAGTATAAAAATACATGTTTATATAAAAACTTGCGAACAGCACCAGTTGATAGCAAAAGTGCCAACAGCACCACAGTGCCAACTAGTCCTAGGTATGACTATAAACTACATCTGACAACAAGACTTCTGATCACAAAGGGTCCCAGCTATGAGCAAATAGTGAACCCCCACTAAAAACAAAAAACACTATGAAAGTATAAAAATACATGTTTATATAAAAACTTGCGAACAACACCAGTTGATAGCAAAAGTGTCAACAGCACCACAGCTGATAGCAAAAGTGCCAACAACTGACAGCAAAAGTGCCAACAGCTGATAGCAAAAGTGCCAACAGCATCACATTGCCAACCAATCCTAGGTATGACTATAAACTACATCTGACAGCAAGGCTTCTTATCACAAAGGGTCCCAGCTATGAGCAAATAGTGACCCCCCACTAAAAAAAAAACACTATAAATGTATAAAAATACATGTTTACATAAAAACTTGCGAACAACACCAGTTGATAGGAAAAGTGCAAACAGCACCACAGCTGAGAGCAAAAGTGCCAATAGCTGATAGCAAAAGCGCCAACAGCTGATTACAAAAGTCCCAACAGCTGATAGCAAAAGTGACAACAGCTGATACCAAAAGTGCCAAAAGCTTATAGCAAAAGTGCCAACAACTGATAGCAAAAGTGCCAACAGCTGATAGCAAAAGTGCCAAAAGCTGATAGCAAAAGTGCCAACAGCTGATAGCAAAACTACCAACAGATGATACCAAACGTGCCAACAGCACCACAGCTGATAGCAAAAGTGCCAACAGCTGATACCAAAAGTGCCAAAAGCTGATAGCAAAAGTGCCAACAGCTGATAGCAAAAGTGCCAACAGATGATACCAAAAGTGCCAACAGCTTATAGCAAAAGTGCAAACAGCTGATAGCAAAATGCCAACAGCTGATAGCAAAAGTGACAAATGCTGATAGCAAAAGTGTCAACAGCTGATACCAAAAATGCCAAAAGCTGATAGCAAAAGTGCCAACAGCTGATAGCAAACGTGCCAACAGCTGATAGCAAAAGTGAGAACAGCTGATAGCAAAAGTGCTAAAAGCTGATAGCAAACGTGCCAACAGCACCACAGTGCCAACTAGTCCTAGGTATGACTATAAACTACATCTGACAGCAAGTCTTCTGATCACAAAGGGTCTCAGCTATGAGCAAATAGTGACCCCCACTAAAAAAAAAACACTATGAAAGTATAAAAATACATGTTTATATAAAAACTTGCGAACAACACCAGTTGATAGCAAAAGTGCAGACAGCTGATAGCAAAAGTGCCAACAGCTGATAGCAAAAGTGCCAACAGCTGATAGCAAAAGTGCCAACAGCACCACATTGCTAACTAGTCCTAGGTATGACTATAAACTACATCTGACAGCAAGGCTTCTGATCACAAAGGATCCCATCTATGAGCAAATAGTGACCCCCCACTAAAAAAAAAACACTATGAAAGTATAAAAATACATGTTTATATAAAAATTGCGAACAACACCAGTGGATAGCAAAAGTGCCAACAGCACCACAGTGCCAACTATTCCTAGGTATCACTATAAACTACATCTGCCAGCAAGGCTTCTGATCACAAGCGGTCTCAGCTATGAGCAAATAGTGACCCCCCACTAAAAAAAAAACACTATGAAAGTATAAAAATACATGTTTATATAAAAACTTGCGAACAACACCAGTTGATAGCAAAAGTGCCTAAGCTGATAGCAAAAGTGCCAACAGCTGATAGCAAAATGCCAACAGCTGTTAGCAAAACTGCCAACAGCTGATAGCAAAATTGCCAACAGCACCACAGTGCCAACTAGTCCTAGGTATGACTATAAACTACATCTGACAGCAAGGATTCTGATCACAAAGGGTCCCAGCTATGAGCAAATAGTGACCCCCCACTAAAAAAAAAACACGATGAAAGTATAAAAATACATGTTTCTATAAAAACTTGCGAACAACACCAGATGATAGCAAAAGTGCCAACAGCACCACAGCTGAGAGCAAAAGTGCCAACAGCTGATAGCAAAAGTGCCAACAGCTGATAGCAAAAGTGCCAACAGCTGATAGCAAACGTGCCAACAGCTGATAGCAAAAGTGCCAACAGCACTACAGTGCCAACTAGTCCTAGGTATGATTATAAACTACATCTGACAGTAAGGCTTCTGATCACAAAGGGTCCCAGCTATGAGCAAATAGTGACACCCCACTAAAAAAAAACATTATGAAAGTAAAAATATACATGTTTATATAAAAACTTGCGAACAACACCAGTTGATAGCAAAAGTGCAAACAGCACTACAGCTGATAGCAAAAGTACCAACAGCTGATAGCAAAAGTGCCAACAGCTGATAGCAAAAGTGCCAACAGCTGTTAGCAAAAGTGCCAACAGCACAACAGTGCCAACTAGTCCTAGGTATGACTATAAACTACATCTGACAGCAAGGCTTCTGAACACAAAGGGTCCCAGCTATGAGCAAATAGTGAGCCCCCAATAAAATAAAATCACTATGTAAGTATAAAAATACCTGTTTATATAAAAACTTGCGAACAACACCAGTTGATAGCAAAAGTGCCAACAGCTGATAGCAAAAGTTCCAACATCTGATAGCAAAAGTGCCAACAGCTGATAGCAAAAGTGCCAACAGCTGATAGCAAAAGTGCAACAGCACCACAGTGCCAACTAGTCTTAGGTATGACTATAAACTAAATCTGACAGCAAGGCTTCTGATCACAAAGGGTATCAGCTGTTGGCACTTTTGCTATCAGCTGTTGGCACTTCTGGTATCAGCTGTTGGCACTTTTTCTATCAGCTGTTGGCACTTTTGCTATCAGCTGTGGTGCTGTTGGCACTTTTGCTATCAACTGGTGTTGTTCGCAAGTTTTTATATAAACATGTATTTTTATACTTTCATAGTGTTTTTTTTTAGTGGGGGGTCACTATTTGCTCATAGTTGCCACCCTTTGTGATCAGAAGCCTTGCTGTCAGATGTAGTTTATAGTCATACCTAGGACTAGTTGGCACTGTGGTGCTGTTGGCACTTTTGCTATCAGCTGTTGGCACTTTTGCTATCAGCTGTTGGCACTTTTGCTATCAGCTGTTGGTACTTTTGCTATCAGCTGTGGTGCTGTTGGCACTTTTGCTATCGACTGGTGTTGTTCGCAAGTTTTTATATAAACATGTATTTTTATACATTCATACTGTTTTTTTTATAGTGGGGGGTCACTATTTTCTCATAGCTGGGAACCTTTGTGATGAGAAGCCTTGCTGTCAGATGTAATTTATATTCATAACTAGGATTAGTTGGCAATGTGGTGCTGTTGGCACTTTTGCTATCAGCTGTTGGCACTTTTGCTATCAGCTGTTGGCACTTTTGCTATCAGCTGTTGGAACTTTTGCTATCAGCTGTTGGCAATTTTGCTATCAGCTGTTGGCACTTTTGCTATCAGCTGTTGGCAAATTTTCTATCAGCTGATGGCACTTTTGCTATCAGCTTTTGGCACTTTTGGTATCAGCTGTTGGCACTTTTGCTATCAGCTGTTGGCAATTTTGCTATCAGCTGTTGGCACTTTTGCTATCAGATGTTGGCACTTTTGGTATCATTTGTTGGCTTTTTTGCTATCAGCTGTTGGCACTTTTGCTATCAGCTTTTGGCACTTTTGCTATCAGCTGTTGGCACTTTTGCTATCAGCTGTTGGCACTTTTGCTATCAGGTGTGGTGCTGTTGGCACTTTTGCTATCAACTGGTGTTGTTCGCAAGTGTTTATATAAACATATATTTTTATACATTCATAGTGTTTTTTTTAAGTGGGGGGTCACTATTTGCTCATAGCTGGGACCCTTTGTGATCAGAAGACTTGCTGTCAGATGTAGTTTATAGACATACCTAGGACTAGCTGGCAATGTGGTGCTGTTGGCACTTTTGCTATCAGCTGTTGGCACTTTTGCTATTAGCTGTTGGCACTTTTGCAATCAGCTGTTTGCACTTTTGCTATCAGCTGTGGTGCTGTTGGCACTTTTGCTATCAGCTGTTGGAACTTATGCTATTAGCTGTTGGCACTTTTGCTATGAACTGGTGTTGTTCGCAAGTTTTTATATAAACATGTATTTTTATACTTTCATAGTGTTTTTTTTTAGTGGGGGGTCACTATTTGCTCATAGCTGGGACCCTTTGTGATCAGAAGCCTTGCTGTCAGATGTAGTTTATAGTCATACCTTGAACTAGTTGGCACTGTTGTGCTGTTGGCACTTTTGCTATCAGCTTTTGGCACATTTGCTTTCAGCTGTTGTCACTTTTGCTATCAGCTGTTGCCACTTTTGCTATAAGTTGTTGGCACTTTTGCTATCAGCTTTTGGCATTTTTGGTATAAGCTGTTGTCACTTTTGCTATCAGCTGTTGGCACTTTTGCTATCAGCTGTTGGCACTTTTGCTATCAGCTGTTGGCATTTTGCTATCAGCTGTTGGCACTTTTGCTATCAGCGGTTGGCACTTTTGCTATCAGCTGTTGGCACTTTTGGTATCATCTGTGGACACTTTTGCTACCAGCTGTTGTCACTTTTGCTATCAGCTTTTGGCACTTTTGCTATCAGCTGTTGGCACTTTTGCTATCACCTGTTGGCACTTTTGCTATAAGCTGTTGGCACTTTTGCTATCAGCTGTGGTGCTGTTGGCACTTTTGCTATCAACTGGTGTTGTTCGCAAGTGTTTATATAAACATGTATTTTTATACTTTCATAGTGTTTTTTTTTTAGTGGGGTCACTATTTGCTCATAGCTGGGACCCTTTGTGATCAGAAGACTTGCTGTCAGATGTAGTTTATAGTCATACCTAGGACTAGTTGGCACTGTTGTGCTGTTGGCACTTTTGCTATCAGCTTTTGGCACTTTTGCTATCAGCTGTTGTCACTTTTGCTATCAGCTGTTGGCACTTTTGCTCTCAGTTGTTGGCACTTTTGCTATCAGCTTTTGGCACTTTTGGTATCAGCTGTTGTCACTTTTTCTATCAGCTGTTGGCACTTTTGCTATGAGCTGTTGGCACTTTTGCTATCATCTGTTGGCACTTTTGCTATCAGCTGTGGTGCTGTTGGCACTTTTGCTATCAACTGGTGTTGTTCGCAAGTTTTTATATAAACATGTATTTTTATACGTTCATAATGTTTTTTTTTAGTGGGGGGTCACTATTTGCTCATTGCTGGGACCCTTTGTGATCAGAAGCCTTGTTGTCAGATATAGTTTATAGTCATACCTAGGACTAGTTGGCACTGTTGTGCTGTTGTCACTTTTGCTATCAGCTGTTGGCACTTTTGGTAATAGCTGTTGGAACTTTTGCTATCAGCTGTTGGCACTTTTGCTAACAGCTTTTGGCACTTTTGCTATCAGCTGTTGGCACTTTTGCTAACAGCTTTTAAAACTTTTGCTATCAGCTGTTGGCACTTTTGCTATCAGCTGTTTGCCCTTTTGCTATCAGCTGTTGGCACTTTTGCAATCAGCTATTGGCACTTTTGCTATCAGCTGTTGGCACTTTGGTATAATCTTTTGGCACTTTTGCTATCAGCTGTTGGCACTTTTGCTATCATCTGTTGGCACGTTTGCTATCAGCTGTTGGCACTTTTGCTAACAGCTTTTGGCACTTTTGCTATCAGCTGTTGGCACTTTTGCTATCAGCTTTTGGCACTTTTGGTATCAGCTGTAGTGCTGTTGGCACTTTTGCTATCAACTGGTGTTGTTCGCAATTTTTTATATAAACAACTATTTTTATTCTTTCATAGTGTTTTTTTTTTAGTGGGGGGTCACTATTTGCTAATAGCTGGGACCCTTCGTGATCAGAAGCCTTACTGTCAGATGTACTTTATAGTCATACCTAGGACTATTGGCACTGTGGTGCTGTTGGCACTATTGCTATCAGCTGTTGGCACTCTTGCTATCAGCTGTTGGCACTTTTGCTATCAGCTTTTGGCACATTTGGTATCAGCTGTTGGAACTTTTGCTATCAGCTGTTTGCACTTTTGCTATCAGCTGTTGGCACTTTTGAAATCAGCTGTTGCACTTTTGCTATCAGCTGTTGGCATTTGGTATAATCTGTTGGCACTTTTGCTATCAGCTGTTGGCACTTTTGCTATCAGCTGTTGGCACTTTTGCTATCAGCTTTTGGCACTTTTGGTATCAGCTGTTGGCACTTTTGCTATCAGCTGTTGGCACTTTTGCTATCAGCTGTTGGCAATTTTGGTATCATCTGTTGGCACTTTTGCTATCAGCTGTTGGCACTTTTGCTATCATCTGTTGGCACTTTTGCTATCAACTGGTGTAGTTCGGAAGTGTTTATAAAAACATGTATTTTCATACTTTCATAGTGTTTTTTTTTTAGTGGGGCGTCACTATTTGCTCATAGCTGGGACCCTTTGTGATCAGAAGCCTTGCTGTCAGATGTAGTTTATTGTCATACCTAGGACTAGTTGGCACTGTGGTGCTGTTGGCACTTTTGCTATAAGCTGTTGGCACTTTTGCTATCAGCTGTTGGCACTTTTGCTATAATCTGTGGTGCTGTTGGCACTTTTGCTATCAACTGGTGTTCGCAAGTTTTTATATAAACATGTACTTTTATACTTTCATAGAGATTTTTTTTTTAGTGGGGGGTCAGTATTTGCTTATTGCTGGGACCCTTTGTGATCAGAAGACTTTCTGTCAGATGTAGTTTTTAGTCCTACCTAGGACTAGTTGGAACTGTGGTGCTGTTGGCACTTTTGCTATCAGCTGTTGGCACTTTTGCTATAAGCTGTTGGCACTTTTGGTATCAGCTCTTGGCACTTTTGCTATCAGCTGTTGGCACTTTTGCTATCATCTGTTGGAACTTTTGCTATCAGCTGTTGGCACTTTTGCTATCAGCTGTTGGCACTTTTGCTATCAGCTGTTGGCAATTTTGTTATCATCTGTCGGCATTTTGCTATCAGCTGATGGCATTTTTGCTATCAGCTGTTGGCACTTTTGCTATCAGCTGTTGGCACTTTTGCTATCATCTGGGGTGCTGTTGGCACTTTTGCTATCAACTGGTGTTGTTCTCAAGTTTTTATATAAACATGTATTTTTATACTTTCATAATGTTTTTTTTTAGTGGGGGTCACTATTTGCTCATAGCTGGGACCCTTTGTGATCAGAAGACTTGCTGTCAGATGTAGTTTATAGTCATACCTAGGACTAGTAGGCACTGCGGTGCTGTTGGCACTTTTGCTTTCAGCTGTTGGCACTTTTGCTATCAGCTGTTGGCACTTTTGGTATCAGCTGTTGGCACGTTTGCTATCAGCTGTTGGCACTTTTGCTATCATCTGTTGGAACTTTTGCTATCAGCTGTTGGCACTTTTGCTATCAGCTGTTGGCAATTTTGTTATCAGCTTTTGATACTTTTGCTATCAGCTGTTGGCACTTTTGCTATCAGCTGTGTTGCTGTTGGCACTTTTGCTATAAACAGGTGTGGTTCGCAAAAGTTCGCAAAAATATAAACTTGCGAACAACACCAGTTGATAACAAAAGTGCCAACACACCACAGCTGGTAGCAAAAGTGCCACAGCTGATAGCAAAAGTGCCAACAGCTGATGCCAAAAGTGCCAAAAGCTGATAGCAAAAGTGCCAACAGCTGATAGCAAAAGTGCCAACAGCTGATACCAAAAGTGCCAACAGCTCATAGCAAAAGTGCCAACAGCTCATAGCAAAAGTGCCAACAGCACCACCGTGCCAACTAGTCCTAGGTATGATATAAACTACATCTGACAGCAAGAATTCTGATCACAAAGGGCCCCAGCTATTAGAAAATAGTTACCCCCCACTAAAAAAAAAACTCTATGAAAGTATAAAAATACATGTTTATATAAAACCTTGCGAACAACACCAGTTGATAGCAAAAGTGCCAACAGCACCACAGCTGATAGCAAAAGTGCCAACAGCTGATAGCAAAAGTGACAACAGCTGATAGCAAAAGTGCCAACAGCAGATAGCAAAAGTGCCAACAGCACCACATTGCCAACTAGTCCTAGGTATGACTATAAACTACATCTGACAGCAAGGCTTCTAATCACAAAGCTCCAAGCTATGAGCAAATAGTGACCCCCCACTAAAAGAAAACACTATGAATGTATAAAAATACATGTTTATATAAAAACTTGCGAACAACAGCAGTTGATAGCAAGAGTGCCAACAGCACCACAGCTGATAGCAAAAGTGCCAACAGCTGAGAGCAAAAGTGCCAACAGCTGATACCAAAAGTGCCAACAGCTGATAGCAAAAGTGCCAACAGCTGATAGCAAAAGTGCCAACAGCACCACAGTGCCAACTAGTCCTAGGTATGACTATAAACTACATCTGACAGCAAGGCTTCTGATCACAAAGGGTCCCAGCTATGAGAAAATAGTGAACCCCCTCTAAAAAAAAAACACTATGGAAGTATAAAAATACATGTTTATATAAAAACTTGCGAACAACACCAGTTGGTAGCAAAAGTGCCAACAGCACCACAGCTGATAGCAAAAGTGCCAACAGCTTATAGCAAAAGTGCCAACAGCTGATAGCAAAAATGCCAAAAGCTGATAGCAAAAGTGCCAACAGCTGATACCCCATTTCCAACAGATGATACCAAAAGTGCCAACAGCTGATAGCAAAAGTGCAAACAGCTGATGGCAAAAGTGCCAACAGCTGATACCAAAAGTGCCAACAGATGATACCAAAAGTGCCAAAAGCTGATAGCAAAAGTGCAAACAGCTGATAGCAAAAGTGCCAACCGCTGATAGCAAATGTGCCAACAGCTGATAGCAAAAGTGGCAACAGATTATACAAAAGTGCCAACAGCTGATTGCAAAAGTGCCAACAGCTGATAGCAAAAGTGCCAACAGCTGATAGCAAAAGTGCCAACAGCTGATACCAAAAGTGCCAAAAGCTGATAGCAAAAGTGCCAACAGCACCACAGCTGATAGCAAAAGTGCCAAAAGCTGATAGCAAAAGTGCCAACAGCTGATACCAAAAGTGCCAACAGCTGATAGCAAAAGTGCCAACAGCTGGTAGCAAAAGTGCCAACAGCACCACAGTGCCAACTAGTCCTAGGTATGATTATAAACTACTTCTGACAGCAAGGCTTCTGATCACAAAGGGTCCCAGCTATGAGCAAATAGTGACCCCCAACTAAAAAAAAACACTATGTAAGTATAAAAATACATGTTTATATAAAAACTTGCGAACAACACCAGTTGATAGCAAAAGTGTTAACAGGACCACAGCTGATAGAAAAAGTGCCAACAGCTGATAGCAAAATGCAAACAGCTGATAGCAAAAGTGCTAAAAGCTGCTAGCAAAAGTGCCAACAGCTGATAGCAAAAGTGCCAACAGATGATACCAAAAGTGCCAACAGCTGATAGCAAAAGTGCAAACAGCTGACACCAAAAGTGCCAAAAGCTGATAGCAAAAGTGCCAACAGCTGATAGCGAAAGTGCCAACAGCTGATAGCAAAAGTGCCAACAACACCACAGTGCCAATAGTCCTAGGTATGACTATAAACTACATCTGACAGCAAGGCTTCTGATCACAAAGGGTCCCAGCTATGAGCAAATAGTGACCCCCCACTAAAAAAAAACATTATGAATGTATAAAAATAGATGTTTATATAAAAACTTTCGAACAACACCAGTTTATAGCAAAAGTGCCAACAGCACCACAGCAGATAGCAAAAGTGCTAACAGCTGATAGCAAAATGCCAACAGCTGATAGCAAAAGTGCCAACAGCTGATAGAAAAAGTGCCAACAGCACCACATTGCCAACTAGTCCTAGGTTTGACTATAATCTACATCTGACAGCAATGCTTCTGATCACAAAGGGTCCCATCTCTGAGCAAATAGTGACCGTCCACTAAAAAAAAACACTTCGAATGTATAAAAATACATGTTTATATAAAACTTGCGAACAACACCAGTTGATAGCAAAAGTGCCAACAGCACCACAGCAGATAGCAAAAGTGCCAACTGCTGATAGCAAAAGTACCAATATCTGATAGCAAAACTGCCAACAGCTGATAGCAAAAGTGCCAACAGCACCACATTGCCAAATAGTCCTAGGTATGACTATAAACAACATCTGACAGCAAGGCTTCTGATCACAAAGGGTCCCAGCTATGAGCAAATAGTGACCCCCCACTAAAAAAAAACATTATGAATGTATAAAAATAGATGTTTATATAAAAACTTTCGAACAACACCAGTTTATAGCAAAAGTGCCAACAGCACCACAGCAGATAGCAAAAGTGCCAACTGCTGATAGCAAAAGTACCAATATCTGATAGCAAAACTGCCAACAGCTGATAGCAAAAGTGCCAACAGCACCACATTGCCAAAGAGTCCTAGGTATGACTATAAACAACATCTGACAGCAAGGCTTCTGATCACAAAGGGTCCCAGCTATGAGCAAATAGTGACCCCCCACTAAAAAAAAAACACTATGAAATTATAAAAATACATTTTTATATAAAAACTTGCGAACAACACCAGTTGATAGGAAAAGTGCCAACAGCACCAAAGCTGATAGCAAAAGTGTCAACAGCTGATAGCAAAAGTGCCAACAGCTGATAGCAAAAGTGCCAACAGCACCACATTGCCAACTAGTCCTAGGTATGACTATAAACTACATCTGAAAGCAAGGCTTCTGTTCACAAAGGGTCCCAGCTATGAGCAAATAGTGACCCCCCACTAAAAAAAAAAACACTATGAATGTATAAAAATACATGTTTATATAAAAAACTAGCCAACAACACCAGTTGATAGCAAAAGTGCCAACAGCACCACAGATGATAGCAAAAGTGCCAACAGCTGATACCAAAAGTGCCAACAGCTGATACCAAAAGTGCCAACAGCTGATAGCAAAAGAGCCAACAGCTGATAGCAAAAGTGCCAACAGCACCACAGTGCCAACTAGTCCTAGGTATGATTATAAACTACATCTGACAGCAAGGCTTCTGATCACAAAGGGTCCCAGCTATGAGCAAATAGTGACCCCCAACTAAAAAAAAACACTATGAATGTATAAAAATACATGTTTATATAAAAACTTGCGAACAACACCACTTGATAGCAAAAGTGCCAACAGCACCACAGCTGATAGCAAAAGTGCCAACAGCTGATAGCAAAAGTGCCAACAGCTGATACCAAAAGTGCCAAAAGCTGATAGCAAAAGTGCCAACAGCTGATAGCAAAAGTGCCAACAGCTGATAGCAATAGTGCCAACAGCACCACAGTGCCAACTAGTCTTAGGTATGACTATAAACTACATCTGACAGCAAGGCTTCTGATCACAAAGGGTCCCAGCTATGAGCAAATAGTTACCCCCCACTAAAAGAAAACACTATGAAAGTATAAAAATACATGTTTATATAAAAACTTCCGAACAACACCAGTTGATAGCAAAAGTGCCAACAGCACCCCAGCTGATAGCAAAAGTGCCAACAGCTGATAGCAAAAGTGCCAACAGCTTATACCAAAAGTGCCAAAAGCTGATAGCAAAAGTGCCAACAGCTGATAGCAAAAGTGCCAACAGCTGATACCAAAAGTCTCAACGGCTGATAGCAAAAGTGCCAAGAGCTGATAGCAAAAGTGCCGTCAGTTGATACCAAACGTGCCAACAGCACGACAGTGCCAACTAAACCTAGGTATGACTATGAACTACATCTGACAGCAAGGCTTCTGATCACAAAGGGTCCCAGCTATGAGCAAATAGTGACCCCCCACTAAAAAAAAACACTATGAAAGTATAAAAATACATGTTTATATAAACAATTGCGAACAACACCAGTTGATAGCAAAAGTGCCAACAGCACCCCAGCTGATATCAAAAGTGCCAACAGCTGATAGCAAAAGAGCCAACAGCTGATAGCAAAAGTGCCAACAGCTGATAGCGAAAGTGCCAAAAGCTGATAGCAAAAGTGCCAACAGCTGATAGCAAAAGTGCCAACAGCTGATAGCAAAAGTTCCAACAGCTGATAGCAAAAGTGTCAACAGCTGATAGCAAAAGTGCCAACAGCACCACAGTGCCAACTAGTCCTAGGTATGACTATAAACTACATCTAACCACAAGGATTCTGATCACAAAGGGTCCCAGCTCTGAGCAAATAGTGACCCCCCACTAAAAAAAAAACACTATGAAAGTAAAAAATACATGTTTATATAAAAACTTGCGAATACCACCAGTTGATAGCAAAAGTTCCAACAGCTGATAGTAAAAGTTCCAACAGCTGATCGCAAAAGTGCCAACAGCTGATAGCAAAAGTGCCAACAGCACCACAGTGCCAACTAGTCCTAGGTATGACTATAAACTACATCTAACCACAAGGATTCTGATCACAAAGGGTCCCAGCTCTGAGCAAATAGTGACCCCCCACTAAAAAAAAAACACTATGAAAGTATAAAAATACATGTTTCTATGAAAACTTGCGAACAACACCAGTTGATAGCAAAAGTGCCAGCAGCACCACAGCTGATAGCAAAAGTGCCAACAGCTGATAGCAAAATTGCAAACAGCTGATAGCAAAAGTGCCAAAAGCTGATACCAAAAGTGCCAACAGCACCACATTGCCAACTAGTCCTAGGTATGATTATAAACTACATCTGACAGCAAGGCTTCTGATCACAAAGTGTCCCAGCTATGAGCAAATAGTGACCCCCCACAAAAAAAAAAACTCTATGAAAGTATAAAAATACATGTTTATATAAAAACTTGCGAACAACACCAGTTGATAGCAAAAGTGCAAACAGCACCACAGCTGATAGCAAAAGTGCGAACAGCTGATAGCAAAAGTGCCAACAGCTGATAGCAAAAGTGCCAACAGCACCACATTCCCAACTAGTCCTAGGTATGACTATAAACTACATCTGACAGCAAGGCTTCTGATCACAAAGGGTCCAAGCTATGAGCAAATAGTGACCCCCCTCTAAAAAAAAACACTATGAAAGTATAAAAATACATGTTTATATAAAAACTTGCGAACAACACCAGTTGATAGCAAATGTGCCAACAGCACCACAGATGATAGCAAAAGTGCCAACAGCTGATAGCAAAAGTGCCAATAGCTGATAGCAAAAGTGCCAACAGCTGATACCAAAAGTGCCAACAGCTGATAGCAAAAGTGCCAACAGCTGATAGCAAAAGTGCCAACAGCACCACAGTGCCAACTAGTCCTAGGTATGACTATAAACTACATCTGACAGCAAGGCTTCTGATCACATAGGGTCCAAGCTATGAGCAAAGAATGACCCCCACTAAAAAAAAAACACTATGAAAATATAAAAATACATGTTTATATAAAAACTTGCGAACAACACCAGTTGATAGAAAAAGTGCCAACAGCACCACAGCTGATAGCAAAAGTGCCAACAGCTGATAGCAAAATTGCAAACAGCTGATAGCAAAAGTGCCAAAAGCTGATACCAAAAGTGCCAACAGCACCACATTGCCAACTAGTCCAAGGTATGATTATGAACTACACTGACAGCAAGGCTTCTGATCACAAAGGGTCCCAGCTATGTTCAAATAGTGACCCCCCACTAAAAAAAAAAACACTATGAAAGTATAAAAATACATGTTTATATAAAAACTTGAGAACAGCACCAGTTGATAGCAAAAGTGCCAACAGCACTACAGCTGATAGCAAAAGTGCCAACAGTTGATAGCAAAAGTGCCAAAAGCTGATAGCAAAAGTGCCAACTTTGCTATCAGCTGTTGGCACTTTTGCAAGCAGCTTTTGGCACTTTTGCTATCAGCTGTTGGCACTTTTGCTATCAACTGGTGTTGTTCGCAATTTTTTATCTAAACATGTATTTTTATACTTTCATAGTGTATTTTTTTTTAGTGGGGGTCACTATTTGCTCATAACTGGGACACTTTGTGACCAGAAGCCTTGCTGTCAGATGTAGTTTATAGTCATACCTAGGACTAGTTGGCACTGTGGTGCTGTTGGCACTTTTGCTATCAGCTGTTGGCACTTTTCCTATCAGCTGTTGGCACTTTTGCTATCAGCTGTGGTGCTGTTGGCACTTTTGCTATCAACTGTTGTTGTTCGCAAGTTTTTATATAAACATGTATTTTTATACATTCGTATTTTTTTTTTTTAGTGGCGGGTCACTATTTTCTCATAGCTGGGACCCTTTGTGATCAGAAGCCTTGCTGTCAGATGTAGTTTATAATCATACCTAGGACTAGTTGGCAATGTGGTGCTGTTGGCACTTTTGCTATCAGCTGTTGGCACTTTTGCTATCAGCTGTTGTAACTTTGGTTATCAGCTGTTGGCACTTTTGCTATCAGCTTTTGGCACTTTTGCTATCAGCTGTGGTTCTGTTGGCACTTTTGCTATCAACTGGTGTTGTTCGCAAGTTTTTATATAAACATGTATTTTTATACATTCATAGTGTTTTTTTTAGTGGGGGGGCCACTATTTGCTCATAGCTGGGAACATTTGTGATCAGAAGCCTTGCTGTCAGATGTAGTTTATAGTCATACCTAGGACTAGTTGGCACTGTGGTGCTGTTGGCACTTTTGCTATCAGCTGTTGGCACTTTTGCTATCAGCTTTTGGCACTTTTGCTATCAGCTGTTGTCACTTTTGCTATCAGCTGTTGGCACTTTTGCTATAAACTGTGGTCCTGTTGGCACTTTTGCTATCAACTGGTGTTGTTCGCAAGTTTTTATATAAACATGTATTTTTATACTTTCATAGTGTTTTTTTTTAGTGGGGGGCCACTATTTGCTCATAGCTGGGACCCTTTGTGATCAGAAGCCTTGCTGTCAGATGTAGTTTATAGTCATACCTAACACAAGTTGGCACTGTGGTGCTGTTGGCACTTTTGCTATCAGCTGTTGGCACTTTTGCTATCAGCTGTTGGCACTTTTGCTCTCAGATGTTGGAACTTTTGCTATCAGCTGTTGGCACTTTTGCTATCAACTGTTGTTGTTCGCAGGTTTTTATATAAACATGTATTTTTATACATTCATAGTGTTTTTTTTTAGTGGAGGTGTCACTATTTGCTCATAGCTGGGATCAGAAGCCTTGCTGTCAGAAGTAGTTTATAGTCATACCTAGGACTAATTGGCACTGTGGTGCTGTTGGCACTTTTGCTAACAGCTGTTGGCACTTTTGCTATCAGCTGTTTGCACATTTGCTATCAGGTTAGGCACTTTTGCTATCAACTGGTGTTGTTCGCAAGTTTTTATATAAACATGTATTTTTATACTTTCATAGTGTTTTTTTTTCGTGGGGTGTCACTATTTGCTCATAGCTGAGACCGCTTGTGATCAGAAGCCTTGCTGGCAGATGTAGGTTATAGTGATACCTAGGAATAGTTGGCACTGTGTTGCTGTTGGCACTTTTGCTATCAACTGGTGTTGTTCGCAAGTTTTTATATAAACATGTATTTTTATACTTTCATAATGTTTTTTTTTAGTGAGGGGGTCACTATTTGCTCATAGCTGGGACCGTTTGTGATCAGAAGCCTTGCTGTCAGATGTAGTTTATAGTCATACCTAGGACTAATTGGCACTGTGGTGCTGTTGGCACTTTTGCTAACAGCTGTTGGCACTTTTGCTATCAGCTGTTGGCACTTTTGCTATCAGCTGTGGTGCTGTTGGCACTTTTGCTATCAACTGGTGTTGTTCGAAAGTTTTTATATAAACATGTATTTTTATACTTTCATAGTGTTTTTTTTTTAGTGGGGGGTCACTATTTGCTCATAGCTGGGACCCTTTGTGATCAGAAGCCTTGCTGTCAGATGTAGTTTATAGTCATACCTAGGACTAGTTGGCACTGTGGTGCTGTTGGCACTTTTGCTATCAGCTGTTGGCACTTTTGCTATCAGCAGTTGGCACTTTTGAAATCAGCTGTTGGCAATTCTGCTATCAGCTGTGGTGCTGTTGGCACTTTTTCTATCAACTGGTGTTGTTCGCAAGTTTTTATATAAACATGTATTTTTATACTTTCATAATGTTTTTTTTTTAGGGGGGGTCACTATTTGCTCATAGCTGGGACCCTTTGTGATCAGAAGACTTGCTGTCAGAAGTAGTTTATAGTCATACCTAGGACTAGTTGGCACTGTGGCGCTGTTGGCACTTTTTCTATCCGCTGTTGGCACTTTTTCTATCAGCTGTTGGCATTTTTGTTATCAGCTGTTGGAACTTTTGCTATCAACTGTTGGCACTTTTGCTATCAGCTGTTGGCACTTTTGCTATAAGCTTTTGGCACTTTTGCTATCAGCTTTTAGCACTTTTGGTATCATCTGTTGGCACTTTTGCTATCAGCTTTTGGCACTTTTGGTATCAGCTGTTGGCACTTTTGCTATCAGCTGTTGGCACTTTTGCTATCAGCTGTGGTGCTGTTGGCACTTTTGCTATCAACTCGTGTTGTTCGCAAGTTTTTATATAAACATGTATTTTTATACTTTCACAGTGTTTTTTTTTTTAGTGGGGGGTCACTATTTGCTCATAGCTGGGACCCTTTGTGATCAGAAGCCTTATGTCAGATGTAGTTTATAGTCATACCTAGGACTAGTTGGCACTGTGGTGCTGTTGGCACTTTTGCTATCAGCTGTTGGCACTTTTGCTATCACCTGTTTGCTGTTTGCTATCAGCTGTGGTGCTGTTTTCACTTTTCCTATCAACTGGTGTTGTTCGCAAGTTTTATATAAACATGTATATTTATATTTTCATAGAGTTTTGTTTTAGTGGGGGGTAACTATTTGCTCATAGCATGGACCCTTTGTGGTCAGAAGCCTTGCTGTCAGATGTAGTTTATAGTCATACCTAGGACTAGTTGGCACTGTGGTGCTGTTGGCACTTTTGCTATCAGCTGTTGGCACTTTTGCTATCAGCTTTTGGCACTTTTGCTATCAGCTGTTGGCACTTTTGCTATCAGCTGTGGTGCTGTTTGCATTTTTGCTATCAACTGGTGTTGTTCGCAAGTTTTTATATAAACATGTATTTTTATACTTTCCTAGTTTTTTTTTTTAGTGGGGGGTCACTATTTGCTCATAGCTGGGACCCTTTGTGATCAGAAGCCTTGCTGTCAGATGTAGTTTATAGTCATACCTAGGACTAGTTGGCACTGTGGTGCTGTTGGCACTTTTGCTATCAGCTGTTGGCACTTTTGCTATCAGCTGTTGGCACTTTTGGTACCAGCTTTTGGCACTTTTGGTATCAGCTGTTGGCACTTTTGCTATCAACGGGTGTTGTTCGCAAGTTTTTATAGAAATATGTATTTTTATACTTTCATAGTGTTTTTTTTTTAGTGGGGGGGTCACTATTTGCTCATAGCTGGGACCCTTTGTGATCAGAATCCTTGCTGTCAGATGTAGTTTATAGTCATACCTAGGAATAGTTTGCACTGTGGTGCTGTTGGCACTTTTGCTATCAGCTGTTGGCACTTTTGCTATCAGCTGTGGTACTGTTGGCACTTTTGCTATCAACTGGTGTTGTTCGCAAGCTTTTATTAATACATGTATTTTTATACTTTCATACTGTTTTTTTTTTAGTGGGGGGACACTATTTGCTCATAGCTGGGACCGTTTGTGATCAGAAGCCTTGCTGTCAGATGTAGTTTATAGTCAAACCTAAGACTAGTTGGCACTGTGGTGCTGTTGGCACTTTTGCTATCAGCTGTTGGCACTTTTGTTTTCACCTGTTGGCACTTTTGCTATCAGCTGTGGTGCCGTTTGCACTTTTGCTATCAACTGGTGTTGTTCGCAAGTTTTTATATAAACAGGTATTTTATACTTTCATAGTGTTTTTTTTTAGTGGGGGGTAACTATTTGCTCATAGCTGGGACCCTTTGTGATCAGAAGCCTTGCTGTCAGATGTAGTTTATAGTCATACCTAGGACTAGTTGGCACTGTGGTGCTTTTGGCACTTTTGCTATCAGCTGTTGGCACTTTTGCTATCAGCTGCTGGCACTTTTGCTATCAGCTGTTGGCACTTTTGCTATCAGCTGTGGTGCTGTTGGCACTTTTGCTATCAACTGGTGTTGTTCGCAAGTTTTTATATAAACATGTATTTTTATACATTCATAGTGTTTTTTTTAGTGGGGGTTCACTATTTTCTCATAGCTGGGACACTTTGTGATCAGAAGACTTGCTGTCAGATGTAGTTTATATTAATACCTAGGACTAGTTGGCACTGTGGTGCTTTTGGCACTTTTGCTATCAGCTGTTTGCACTTTTGCTATCAGCTGTTGGCACTTTTGCTATCAGCTGTGGTGCTGTTGGCACTTTTGCTATCAACTGGTGTTGTTCGCAAGTTTTTATATAAACATGTATTTTTATACATTCATAGTGTTTTTCTTTAGTGGGGTGTCACTATTTGCTCATAGCTGGTACCTTTTGTGATCGGAAGCCTTGATGTCAGATGTAGTTTATAATCATATCTAGGACTAGTTGGCACTGTGGTGCTGTTGGCGCTTTTGCTATCAGCTGTTGGCACATTTGCTATCAGCTGTCGGCACTTTTGCTCTCAGCTTTTGGCACTTTTGCTATCAGCTGTTGGCACTTTTGCTATCAGCTGTTGGCATTTTGCTATCAGCTTTTGGCACTTTTGAAATCAGCTGTTGGCACATTTGCTATCAGCTGTTGGCACTTTTGCTATCAGCTGTGGTGCTGTTGGCACTTTTGCTATCAACTGGCGTTGTTCGCAAGTTTTTATTAAAACATGAATTTTTATACATTCATAGTGTTTTTTTTTTAGTGGGGGGTCACTATTTGCTCATAGCTGGGACCGTTTGTGATCAGAAGCCTTGCTGTCAGATGCAGTTTATAGTCATACCTAGGACTAGTTTGCACTGTGGTTCTGTTGGCACTTTTGCTATCAGCTGTTGGCACTTTTGCTATGAACTGTTGGCACTTTTGCTATCAGCTGTGGTGCTGTTTGCACTTTTGCTATCAACTGGTGTTGTTCGCAAGTTTTAATATAAACATGTATTTTATACTTTCATTTTTTTTTTTTTTAGTGGGGGGTAACTATTTGATCATAGCTGGGACCCTTTGTGATCAGAAGCCTTGCTGTCAGATGTAGTTTATAGTCATACCTAGGACTAGTTGGCACTGCGGTGCTGTTGGCACTTTTGCTATCAGCTGTTGGCACGTTTGCTATCAGCTGCTGGCACTTTTGCTATCAGCTGTTGACACTTTTGCTATCAGCTGTTGGCACTTTCGCTATCAGCTGTGGTGCTGTTGGCACTTTTGCTATCAACTGGTGTTGTTCGCAAGTTTTTATATAAACATGTATTTTTATACTTTCATAGTGTTTTTTTTTTAGTGGGGGGTCATTATTTGCTCATAGATGACACCCTTTTATACTTTCATAGTGTTTTTTTTAGTGGGGGGTAACTATTTGATCATAGCTAGGACCCTTTGTGATCAGAAGCCTTGCTGTCAGATGTACTTTATAGTCATACCTAGGACTAGTTGGCACTGTGGGGCTGTTGGCACTTTTGCTATCAGCTGTTGGCACTTTTGCTATCAGCTGTTGGCACTTTTACTATCAGCTGTTGGCACTTTTGCTATGAGCTTTTGGCACTTTTGGTATCAGCTGTTGCCACTTTTACTATCAGCTGTTGGCACTTTTGCTATCAGCTGTTGGCACTTTTGGTATCATCTGTTGGCACTTTTGCTATCAGCTGTTGGCACTTTTGCTATTAGCTGTGGTGCTGTTGGCACTTTTGCTATCAACTGGTGTTGTTCGCAAGTTTTTATATAAACATGTATTTTTATATTTTCATAGTGTTTTTTTTTTTAGTGGGGGGTCACTATTTGCTCATAGCTGGGACCCTTTGAGATCAGAAGCCTTGCAGTCAGATGTAGTTTATAGTCATACCTAGGACTAGTTGGCACTGTGGTGCTGTTGGCACTTTTGCTATCAGCTGTTGGCACATTTGCTATCAGCTGTTTGCACTTTTGCTATCAGCTGTGGTGCTGTTGGCAATTTTGCTATCAACTGGTGTTGTTCGCAAGTTTTTATATAAACATGTATTTTTATACATTCATAGTGTTTTTTTTTAGACGGGTTCACTATTTGCTCATAGCTGGGACACTTTGTGATCAGAAGCCTTACCGTCAGATGTAGTTTATAACCATACCTAGGACTAGTTGGCAATGTGGTGCTGTTGGCACTTTTGCTATCAGCTGTTGGCACTTTTGCTATCAGCTGTTGGCACTTTTGCTATCAGCTACTAGCACTTTTGCTATCAGCTGTGGTGCTGTTGGCACTTTTGCTATCAACTGGTGTTGTTCGCAAGTGTTTATATAAACATGTATATTTATACTTTCATAGTGTTTTTTTTTTAGTGGGGGGTCACTATTTGCTCATAGCTGGGACCCTTTGTGATCAGAATCCTTGCTGTCAGATGTAGTTTATAGTCATACCTAGGAATAGTTTGCACTGTGGTGCTGTTGGCTCTTTTGCTATCAGCTGTTGGCACTTTTGCTATCAGCTGTGGTACTGTTGGCACTTTTGCTATCAACTGGTGTTGTTCGCAAGCTTTTATTAATACATGTATTTTTATACTTTCATACTGTTTTTTTTTTAGTGGGGGGACACTATTTGCTCATAGCTGGGACCGTTTGTGATCAGAAGCCTTGCTGTCAGATGTAGTTTATAGTCATACCTAAGACTAGTTGGCACTGTGGTGCTGTTGGCACTTTTGCTATCAGCTGTTGGCACTTTTGTTTTCACCTGTTGGCACTTTTGCTATCAGCTGTGGTGCCGTTTGCACTTTTGCTATCAACTGGTGTTGTTCGCAAGTTTTTATATAAACAGGTATTTTATACTTTCATAGTGTTTTTTTTTAGTGGGGGGTAACTATTTGCTCATAGCTGGGACCCTTTGTGATCAGAAGCCTTGCTGTCAGATGTAGTTTATAGTCATACCTAGGACTAGTTGGCACTGTGGTGCTTTTGGCACTTTTGCTATCAGCTGTTGGCACTTTTGCTATCAGCTGTTGGCACTTTTGCTATCAGCTGTGGTGCTGTTGGCACTTTTGCTATCAACTGGTGTTGTTCGCAAGTTTTTATATAAACATGTATTTTTATACATTCATAGTGTTTTTCTTTAGTGGGGTGTCACTATTTGCTCATAGCTGGTACCTTTTGTGATCGGAAGCCTTGATGTCAGATGTAGTTTATAATCATATCTAGGACTAGTTGGCACTGTGGTGCTGTTGGCGCTTTTGCTATGAGCTGTTGGCACATTTGCTATCAGCTGTCGGCACTTTTGCTCTCAGCTTTTGGCACTTTTGCTATCAGCTGTTGGCACTTTTGCTATCAGCTGTTGGCATTTTGCTATCAGCTTTTGGCACTTTTGAAATCAGCTGTTGGCACATTTGCTATCAGCTGTTGGCACTTTTGCTATCAGCTGTGGTGCTGTTTGCACTTTTGCTATCAACTGGTGTTGTTCGCAAGTTTTAATATAAACATGTATTTTATACTTTCATTTTTTTTTTTTTTAGTGGGGGTAACTATTTGATCATAGCTGGGACCCTTTGTGATCAGAAGCCTTGCTGTCAGATGTAGTTTATAGTCATACCTAGGACTAGTTGGCACTGCGGTGCTGTTGGCACTTTTGCTATCAGCTGTTGGCACGTTTGCTATCAGCTGCTGGCACTTTTGCTATCAGCTGTTGACACTTTTGCTATCAGCTGTTGGCACTTTCGCTATCAGCTGTGGTGCTGTTGGCACTTTTGCTATCAACTGGTGTTGTTCGCAAGTGTTTATATAAACATGTATATTTATACTTTCATAGTGTTTTTTTTTTAGTGGGGGGTCACTATTTGCTCATAGCTGGGACCCTTTGGGATCAGAAGCCTTGCTGTCAGATGTAGTTTATAGTCATACCTAGGACCAGTTAGCACTGTGGTGCTGTTGGCACTTTTGCTATCAGCTGTTTGCACTTTTGCTATCAGCTGTTGGCACTTTTGCTATCAGCTTTTGGCAAAATTGGTATCAGCTGTTGGCACTTTTGCTATCAGCTGTTGTCACTTTTGCTATCAGTTGTTGGCACTTTTGCTATCAGCTTTTGGCACTTTTGGTATCAGCTGTTGGCACTTTTGCTATCAGCTGTTGGCACTTTTGCTATCAGTTGTGGTTCTGTTGGCACTTTTCCTATTAACTGGAGTTGTTCGCTAGTTTTCATATAAACATGTATTTTTATACTTTCATATAGTTTTTTTTTTAGTGGGGGGTCAGTATTTGCTCATAGCTGGGACCATTTTTGATCAGAAGCCTTGCTGTCAGATGTAGTTTATAGTCATACCTAGGACTAGTTAGCACTGTGGTGCTGTTGGCACTTTTGCTATCAGCTGTTGGCACTTTTGCTATCAGCTGTTGTCAATTTTGCTATCAGCTGTTTGCACTTTTGCTATCAGCTGTGGTGCTGTTGGCACTTTTGCTATAAACTTGTGTTGTTCGCAAGTTTTTATATAAACCTGTATTTTTATACTTTAATAGTGTTTTTTTCTTCAGTGGGGGGTCATATATTTGCTCACAGCTGGTAACCTTTATGATCAGAAGCCTTGCTGTCATATGTAGTTTATAGTCATATCTAGGACTAGTTGGCACTGTGGTGCTGTTGGAACTTTTGCTACCAGTTGTTGGCACTTTTGCTATCAGCTGTTGGCACTTTTGCTATCAGCTGTTGGCACTTTTGCTATCAGCTTTTGGCACTTTTGGTTTCATCTGTTGGCACTTTTGCTATCAGCTGTTGGTACTTTTGCTATCAGCTGTTGGCACTTTTGCTATCAGCTGTTGGTACTTTTGCTATCAGCTTTTGCCACATTTGAAATCAGCTGTTGGCACTTTTGCTATCAGCTGTTGACACTTTTTCTATCAGCTGTTGGCACTTTTGCTATCAGCTTTATGCACTTTTG
Source organism: Acanthosepion esculentum (assembly GCA_964036315.1). Classification (NCBI taxonomy): domain Eukaryota; kingdom Metazoa; phylum Mollusca; class Cephalopoda; order Sepiida; family Sepiidae; genus Acanthosepion; species Acanthosepion esculentum. Next base: position 9,995,186 of record CAXIWW010000817.1, on the reverse strand, counting down.
CTATCAGCTGTTGGCACTTTTGCTATCAGCTGTTGGCACTTTTGCTATGAGCTGTGGTGTTGTTTGCATTTTTGCTATCAACTGTTGTTGTTCGCTAGTTTTTATATAAACATGTATTTTTATACTTTCATAATGTTTTTTTTTAATGGGGGATCACTATTTGCTCATAGCTGGGACCATTTTTGATCAGAAGCCTTATGTCAGATGTAGTTTATAGTCATACCTAGGATTAGTTGGCACTGTGGTGCTGTTGGCACTTTTGCTATCAGCTGTTGGCACTTTTGCTATCAGCTGCTGGCACTTTTGCTATCAGCTGTTGGCACTTTTGCTATCAGCTGCTGGCACTTTTGCTATCAGCTGTTGGCACTTTTGCTATCAGCTGTGGTGCTGTTGGCACTTTTGCTATCAACTGGTGTTGTTCGCAAGTTTTTATATAAACATGTATTTTTATACATTCATAGTGTTTTTTTTAGTGGGGGTTCACTATTTTCTCATAGCTGGGACACTTTGTGATCAGAAGACTTGCTGTCAGATGTAGTTTATATTAATACCTAGGACTAGTTGGCACTGTGGTGCTTTTGGCACTTTTGCTATCAGCTGTTTGCACTTTTGCTATCAGCTGTTGGCACTTTTGCTATCAGCTGTGGTGCTGTTGGCACTTTTGCTATCAACTGGTGTTGTTCGCAAGTTTTTATATAAACATGTATTTTTATACATTCATAGTGTTTTTCTTTAGTGGGGTGTCACTATTTGCTCATAGCTGGTACCTTTTGTGATCGGAAGCCTTGATGTCAGATGTAGTTTATAATCATATCTAGGACTAGTTGGCACTGTGGTGCTGTTGGCGCTTTTGCTATGAGCTGTTGGCACATTTGCTATCAGCTGTCGGCACTTTTGCTCTCAGCTTTTGGCACTTTTGCTATCAGCTGTTGGCACTTTTGCTATCAGCTGTTGGCATTTTGCTATCAGCTTTTGGCACTTTTGAAATCAGCTGTTGGCACATTTGCTATCAGCTGTTGGCACTTTTGCTATCAGCTGTGGTGCTGTTTGCACTTTTGCTATCAACTGGTGTTGTTCGCAAGTTTTAATATAAACATGTATTTTATACTTTCATTTTTTTTTTTTTTAGTGGGGGTAACTATTTGATCATAGCTGGGACCCTTTGTGATCAGAAGCCTTGCTGTCAGATGTAGTTTATAGTCATACCTAGGACTAGTTGGCACTGCGGTGCTGTTGGCACTTTTGCTATCAGCTGTTGGCACGTTTGCTATCAGCTGCTGGCACTTTTGCTATCAGCTGTTGACACATTTGCTATCAGCTGTTGGCACTTTCGCTATCAGCTGTGGTGCTGTTGGCACTTTTGCTATCAACTGGTGTTGTTCGCAAGTGTTTATATAAACATGTATATTTATACTTTCATAGTGTTTTTTTTTTAGTGGGGGGTCACTATTTGCTCATAGCTGGGACCCTTTGGGATCAGAAGCCTTGCTGTCAGATGTAGTTTATAGTCATACCTAGGACCAGTTAGCACTGTGGTGCTGTTGGCACTTTTGCTATCAGCTGTTTGCACTTTTGCTATCAGCTGTTGGCACTTTTGCTATCAGCTTTTGGCAAAATTGGTATCAGCTGTTGGCACTTTTGCTATCAGCTGTTGTCACTTTTGCTATCAGTTGTTGGCACTTTTGCTATCAGCTTTTGGCACTTTTGGTATCAGCTGTTGGCACTTTTGCTATCAGCTGTTGGCACTTTTGCTATCAGTTGTGGTTCTGTTGGCACTTTTCCTATTAACTGGAGTTGTTCGCTAGTTTTCATATAAACATGTATTTTTATACTTTCATATAGTTTTTTTTTTAGTGGGGGGTCAGTATTTGCTCATAGCTGGGACCATTTTTGATCAGAAGCCTTGCTGTCAGATGTAGTTTATAGTCATACCTAGGACTAGTTAGCACTGTGGTGCTGTTGGCACTTTTGCTATCAGCTGTTGGCACTTTTGCTATCAGCTGTTGTCAATTTTGCTATCAGCTGTTTGCACTTTTGCTATCAGCTGTGGTGCTGTTGGCACTTTTGCTATAAACTTGTGTTGTTCGCAAGTTTTTATATAAACCTGTATTTTTATACTTTAATAGTGTTTTTTTCTTCAGTGGGGGGTCATATATTTGCTCACAGCTGGTAACCTTTATGATCAGAAGCCTTGCTGTCATATGTAGTTTATAGTCATATCTAGGACTAGTTGGCACTGTGGTGCTGTTGGAACTTTTGCTACCAGTTGTTGGCACTTTTGCTATCAGCTGTTGGCACTTTTGCTATCAGCTGTTGGCACTTTTGCTATCAGCTTTTGGCACTTTTGGTTTCATCTGTTGGCACTTTTGCTATCAGCTGTTGGTACTTTTGCTATCAGCTGTTGGCACTTTTGCTATCAGCTGTTGGTACTTTTGCTATCAGCTTTTGCCACATTTGAAATCAGCTGTTGGCACTTTTGCTATCAGCTGTTGACACTTTTTCTATCAGCTGTTGGCACTTTTGCTATCAGCTTTATGCACTTTTGCTATCAGCTGTTGGCACTTTTGCTATCAGCTGTTGGCACTTTTGCTATGAGCTGTGGTGTTGTTTGCATTTTTGCTATCAACTGTTGTTGTTCGCTAGTTTTTATATAAACATGTATTTTTATACTTTCATAATGTTTTTTTTTAATGGGGGATCACTATTTGCTCATAGCTGGGACCATTTTTGATCAGAAGCCTTATGTCAGATGTAGTTTATAGTCATACCTAGGATTAGTTGGCACTGTGGTGCTGTTGGCACTTTTGCTATCAGCTGTTGGCACTTTTGCTATCAGCTGCTGGCACTTTTGCTATCAGCTGTTGGCACTTTTCCTATCAGCTGTTGGCACTTTTGCAATCAGCTCTTGGCACTTTTGCTATGAGCTGTGGTGCTGTTGGCACTTTTGCTATCAACTGGTGTTGTTCGCAAATTTTTATATAAACATGTATTTTTATACTTTCATAGTGTTTTTTTTTTAGTGGGGGTCACTATTTGCTCATAGCTGGGACCCTTTGTGATCAGAAGCCTTGCTGTCAGATGTAGTTTATAGTCATACCTAGGACTAGTTGGCAATGTGGTGCTGTTGGCACTTTTGCTATCAGCTGTTGGCACTTTAGCTATCAGCTGTGTGCACTTTTGCTATCAGCTGTGGTGCTGTTGGCACTTTTGCTATAAACTGGTGTTGTTCGCAAGTTTTTATATAAACCTGTATTTTTATACTTTCATAGTGTTTTTTTCTTCAGTGGGGGGTCATATATTTGCTCACAGCTGGTACCCTTTATGATCAGAAGCCTTGCTGTCATATGTAGTTTATAGTCATATCTAGGACTAGTTGGCACTGTGGTGCTGTTGGAACTTTTGCTACCAGTTGTTGGCACTTTTGCTATCAGCTGTTGGCACTTTTGCTATCAGCTGTTGGCACTTTTGCTATCAGCTTTTGGCACTTTTGGTTTCATCTGTTGGCACTTTTGCTATCAGCTGTTGGTACTTTTGCTATCAGCTGTTGGCACTTTTGCTATCAGCTGTTGGTACTTTTGCTATCAGCTTTTGCCACATTTGAAATCAGCTGTTGGCACTTTTGCTATCAGTTGTTGACACTTTTTCTATCAGCTGTTGGCACTTTTGCTATCAGCTTTATGCACTTTTGCTATCAGCTGTTGGCACTTTTGCTATCAGCTGTTGGCACTTTTGCTATGAGCTGTGGTGTTGTTTGCATTTTTGCTATCAACTGTTGTTGTTCGCAAGTTTTTATATAAACATGTATTTTTATACTTTCATAATGTTTTTTTTTAGTGGGGGTCACTATTTGCTCATAGCTGGGACCCTTTGTGATCAGAAGACTTGCTGTCAGATGTAGTTTATAGTCATACCTATGACTAGTTGGCACTGTGGTGCTGTTGGCCGTTTTGCTATTAGCTTTCGGCACTTTTGCTATCAGCTGTTATCACTTTTGCTATCAGCTGTTGGAACTTTTGCTATCAGCTTATGGCACTTTTGGTATCAGCTGTTGTCACTTTTGCTATCAGCTGTTGGCACTTTTGCTATCACCTGTTGGCACTTTTGCTATCAGCTGTGGTGCTGTTTGCACTTTTGCTATCAACTAGTGTTGTTCGCAAGTTTTTATGTAAACATGTATTTTTATAATTTCATAGTGTTTTTTTTTAGTGGGGGGTAACTATTTGCTCATAGCTGGAACCCTTTGTGATCAGAAGCCTTGCTATCAGATGTAGTTTATAGTCATACCTAGGACTAGTTGGCAATGCGTTGCTCTTGGCACTTTTGCTATCAGCTGTTGGCACTTTAGCTATCGGCTGTTGGCACTTTTGCTATCAGCTGTTGGCACTTTTGCTATCAGCTGTTGGCACTTTTGCTATCAGCTGTGGTGCTGTTGGCACTTTTGCTATCAACTGGTGTTGTTCGCAAGTTTTTATATAAAAATGTATTTTTATACTTTCATAGTGTTTTTTTTTAGTGGGGGGTCACTATTTGCTCATAGCTTGGACCCTTTGTTATCAGAAGACTTGCTGTCAGATGTATGTTATAATCATACCTAGGACTATTTGGCATTGTGGTGCTGTTGGCACTTTTGCTATCAGCTGTTGGCACATTTGCTATCAGCTGTTGGCATTTTGCTATCAGCTGTGGTGCTGTTGGCACTTTTGCTATCAGCTTTTTGTACTTTTGCTATCAGCTGTTTGCACTTTTGCTATCAGCTGTTGGCACTTTTGCTATCAGCTGTGGTGCTGTTGGCACTTTTACTATCAACTGGTGCTGTTGGCAAGTTTTTATATAAACATGTATTTTCATACTTTCATATTGTTTTTTTTTTAGTGGGGTTCACTATTTGCTCATAGCTGGGACCCTTTGTGATCAGAAGACTTCCTGTCAGATGTAGTTTATAGTCATACCTAGGACTAGTTGGCACTGTGGTGCTGTTGGCACTTTTGCTATCAGCTGTTGGCATTTTGCTATCAGCTGTGGTGCTGTTGGCACATTTGCTATCAGTTGTTGGCGCTTTTGCTATCACCTGTTGGCACTTTTGCTATCAGCTGTTGGCACTTTTGCTATCAGCTGTCGTGCTGTTGGCACTTTTGCTATCAACTGGTGTTGTTAACAAGTTTTTATATAAACATGTATTTTTATACTTTCATAGTGTTTTTTTTTTTAGTGGGGGGTCACTATTTTCTCATAGCTGTGACCCTTTGTGATCAGAAGCCTTGCTGTCAGATGTAGTTTATAGACATACCTAGGACTAGTTGGCACTGTGGTGCTGTTGGCACTTTTGCTATCAGCTGTTGGCACTTTTGCTATCAGCTGTTGGCACTTTTGGTATCAGCTGTTGGCACTTTTGCTCTCAGCTCTTGGCACTTTTGCTATCAGCTGTGGTGCTGTTGGCACTTTTGCTATCAACTGCTGTTGTTCGCAAGTTTTTATATTAACATGTATTTTTATACATTCATAATGTTTTCTTTTAGTGGGGGGTCACTATTTGCTCATAGCTGGGACCCTTTGTGATCAGAAGACTTGCTGTCAGATATAGTTTATAGTCATACCTAGGACTAGTTGGCACTGTGGTGCTGTTGGCACTCTTGCTATCAGCTGTTGGCACTTTTGCTATCAGCTGTGGTGCTGTTGGCACTTTTGCTATCAACAGGCCTTGTTCGCAAGTTTTTATATAAACATGTATTTTTATACTTTCGTAGTTTTTTTTTAGTGGGGTGTCACTATTTGCTCATAGCTGGGACCATTTGTGATCAGAAGCCTTGCTGTCAGATGTAGTTTATAGTCATACCTAAGACTAGTTGGCACTGTGGTGCTGTTGGCACTTTTGCTATCAGCTGTTGGCACTTTTGCTATCAGCTTTTGGCACTTTTGGTATCAGCTGTTGGCACTTTTGCTATCAGCTGTTGGCACATTTGCTATCAGCCCCTGGCATTTTGCTATCCGCTGTTGGCAATTTTGGTGTCATCTGTTGGCACTTTTGCTATCAGCTGTTGGCACTTTTGCTATCAGCTTTTGGCACTTTTGCTATCAGCTGTTGGCACTTTTGCTATCAGCTGTTGGCACTTTTGCTATCAGCTGTGGCACTTTTGCTATCGGCTGTGGTGCTGTTTGCACTTTTGCTATCAACTGGTGTTGTTCGCAAGTTTTTATAGAAACATGTATTTTTATACTTTCATAGTGTTTTTTTTTGTGTGGGGTCACTATTTGCTCATAGCTGGGACCATTTGTGATCAGAAGCCTTGCTGTCAGAAGTTGTTTATAATCATACCTAGGACTAGTTGGCACTGTGGTGCTGTTGGCACTTTTGCTATCAGCTGTTGGCACTTTTGCTATCAGCTGTGGTGCTGTTGGCACTTTTGCTATCAACTGCTGTTGTTCGCAAGTTTTTATATAAACATGTATTTTTATACATTCATAGTGTTTTCTTTTAGTGGACGGTCACTATTTGCTCAGAGATGGGACCCTTTGTGATCAGAAGCCTTGCTGTCAGATGTTGTTTATAGTCATACCTAGGACTATTTGGCAATGTGGTGCTGTTGGCACTTTTGCTATCACATTTTGGCACTTTTACTATCAACTGTTGGCACTTTTGCTATCAGCTGTGGTGCTGTTGGCATTTTATCTAACAACTGGTGTTGTTCGCAAGTTTTTATATAAACATGTATTTTTATACATTCAAAGTGTTTTTTTTTAGTGGATGGTCACTATTTGCTCAGAGATGGGACCCTTTGTGATCAGAAGCCTTGCTGTCAGATGTAGTTTATAGTCAAACCTAGGACTAGTTGGCAATGTGGTGCTGTTGGCACTTTTTCTATCAGCTTTTGGTACTTTTGCTATCAGCTTTTGGCACTTTTGCTATCAGCTGTTAGCACTTTTGCTATCTGCTGTGGTGCTGTTGGCACTTTCGCTATAAACTGGTGTTGTTCGCAAGTTTTTATATAAACATCTATTTTTATACATTCATAGTGTTTTTTTTTAGTGGGGGGTCACTATTTGCTCATAGCTGGGACCCTTTGAGATCAGAAGCCTTGCTGTCAGATGTAGTTTATAGTCATACCTAGGACTATTGGCACTGTGGTGCTGTTGGCACTTTTGCTATCAGCTGTTGGCACTTTTGCTATCAGCTGTTGGCACTTTTGCTATCAGCTTTTGGCACTTTTGGTATCAGCTGTAGGCACTTTTGCTATCAGCTGTTTACATTTTTCTATCAGCTGTTGGCACTTTTGCTATCAGCTGTGGTGCTGTTGGCACTTTTACTATCAACTGGTGTTGTTCGCAAGTTTTTATACAAACATGTATTTTTATACTTTCATAGTGTTTTTTTTTTAGTGGGGGGTCACTATTTGCTCATAGCTGGGACAGTTTGTGATCAGAAGCCTTGCTGTCAGATGTAGTTTATAGTCATACCTAGGACTAGTTGGGAATGTGGTGCTGTTGGCACTTTTGCTATCAGCTGTTGGTACTTTTGGTATCAGCTGTTGGCACTTTTGCTATCAGCTGTTGGCACTTTTGCTATCAGCTGTTGGCACTTTTGCTATCAGCTGTTGGCACTTTGCTATCAGCTGTTGGCACTTTTGCTATCATCTGTTGGCACTTTTGCTATCAGCTGTTGGCACTTTTGCTATCAGCTTTTGGCACTTTTACTATCAGCTGTTGGCACTTTTGCTATCAGCTGTTGGCACTTTTGCTATCAGCTGTGGTGCTGTTGGCACTTGTGCTATCAACTGGTGTTGTTTGCAAGTTTTTATATAAACATGTATTTTTATACTTTCATAGTGTTTTTTTTTTAGTCGGGGGTCACTATTTGCTCATAGCTGGGACCCTTTGTGATCAGAAGCCTTGCTGTCGGATGTAGTTTATAGTCATACCTAGGACTAGTTGGCACTGTTGTGCTGTTGTCACTTTTGCTATCAGCAGTTGGCACTTTTGCTATCAGCTGTTGGCACTTTTGCTATCAGCTGTTGGCACTTTTGCTATCAGCTGTAGTGCTGTTGGCACTTTTGCTATAGACTGGTGTTGTTCGCAAGTTTTTATATAAACATGTATTTTTATACATTCATAGTGTTTTTTTTTAGTGGGGGGTCACTATTTGCTCATAGCTGGGACCCTTTGTGATCAGTAGCCTTTCTGTCAGATGTAGTTTATAGTCATACCTAGCATTAGTTGGCAATGTGGTGCTGTTGGCACTTTTGCTATCAGCTTTTGGCATTTTGCTATCAGCTGTTGGCACTTTTGCTATCAGCTGTTGGCACTTTTGCTATCAGCTGTGTTGCTGTTGGCACTTTTGCTATCAACTGGTGTTGTTCGCAAGTTTTTATATAAACATGTATTTTTATACTTTCATAGTGTTTTTTTTTTAGTGGTGGGTAACTATTTGCTCATAGCTGGGACACTTTTTGATCAGAACCCTTGCTGTCAGATGTAGTTTATAGTCATACCTAGGACTAATTGGCACTGTGGTGCTGTTGGCAATTTTGCTATCAGATGTTGGCACTTTTGCTATCAGCTATTCGCACTTTTGGTATCAGCTGTTGGCACTTTTGCTATCAGTTGTTGGCACTTTTGCTATCAGCTGTGGTGCTGTTGGCTCTTTTGCTATCAACTGGTGTTGTTCGCAAGTTTTATATAAACATGTATACATTCATAGGTTTTTTTTTTTTAGTGGGGGGGTCAATATTTGCTCATAGCTGGGACCCTTTGTGATCAGAAGACTTGCTGTCAGATGTAGTTTTTAGTCATACCTAGGACTAGTTGGCACAGTGGTGCTGTTGGCACTTTTGCTATCAGCTTTTGGCACTTTTGCTTTCAGCTGTTGTCACTTTTGCTATCAGCTGTTGGCACTTTTGCTATAAGTTGTTGGCACTTTTTCTATCAGCTTTTGGCATTTTTGGTATCAGCTGTTGTCACTTTTGCTATCAGCTGTTGGCACTTTTGCTATCAGCTGTTGGCACTTTTGTTATCAGCTGTTGGCGTTTTGCTATCAGCTGTTGGCACTTTTGCTATCAGCTGTTGGCACTTTTGTTATCAGCTGTTGGCACTTTTGCTATCAGCTGTTGGCACTTTTGCTATCAGCTGTTGGCACTTTTGCTATCAGCTGTGGTGCTGTTAACACTTTTGCTATCAACTGGTGTTGTTCGCAAGTTTTTATATAAACATGTATTTTTATACATTCATAGTGTTTTTTTTGTAGTGGGGGGTCACTATTTGCTCAAAGCTGGGACCCTTTGTGATCAGAAGCCTTGCTGTCAGATGTAGTTTATAGTCATACCTAGGACTAGATGGCACTGTTGTGCTGTTGGCACTTTTGCTATCAGCTGTTGGCACTTTTGCTATCAGCTGTTGGCACTTTTGCTATCAGCTGTGTTCCTATTGGCACTTTTGCTATCAACTGGTGTTGTCCGCAAGTTTGTATATAAACATGTATTTTTATACTTTCATAGTGTTTTTTTTTTAGTGGGGGGTAACTATTTGCTCATAGCTTGGACCCTTTGTGATCAGAACCCGTTGCTGTCAGATGTAGTTTATAGTCATACCTAGGACTTCTTGACACTGTGGTGCTGTTGGCACTTTTGCTCTCAGCTGTTGGCACTTTTGCTATCAGCTGTTGGCACTTTTGGTATCAGCTGTTGGCACTTTTGCTATCAGCTGTTTAAACTTTAGCTATCAGCTTTTGGCACTTTTGCTTTCAGCTTTTGGCCCTTTTGGTATCATCTGTTGGCACTTTTGCTATCAGCTGTTGGCACTTTTGCTATGAGCTGTTGGCACATTTGCTATCAGCCTTTGGCACTTTTTGTATTATCTGTTGGCACTTTTGCTATCAGCTGTTGGCACTTTTGCTATCAGCTGTTGGCACTTTTGGTATCATCTGTTGGCACTTTTGCTATCAGCTGTTGGCACATTTGCTATCAGCTTTTGGCACTTTTGGTATCAGCTGTTGGCACTTTTGCTATCAGCTGTTGGCACTTTTGCTATCAGCTGTGGTGCTGTTGGCACGTTTGCTATCAACTGGTGTTGTTCGCAAGTTTTTATATAAACATGTATTTTTATACTTTCATAGTGGTTTTATTTTTAGTGGGGGTAACTATTTACTCAGAGCTGGGACCCTTTGTGATCAGAAGACTTGCTGTCAGATGTAGTTTATAGTCATACCTAGGACTAGTTTGCACTGTGGTGCTGTTGGCACTTTTGCTATCAGCTGTTGGCACTTTTGCTATCAGCTGTTTGCACTTTTGCTATCAGCTGTGTTGCTGTTGGCACTTTTGCTATCAATTGGTGTTCTTCGCAAGTTTTTATATAAACATCTATTTTTATACTTTCATAGTGTTTTTATTTAGTGGGGGTCACTATTTGCTCATGGCTTGGACCCTTTGTGATCAGAAGCCTTGCTGTCAGATGTAATTTATAGTCATACCTAGGACTAGTTGGCACTGTGGTGCTGTTGGAACTGTGGTGCTATCAGATGTTGGCACTTTTGCTATCAGCTGTGGAACTTTTGCTATCAGCTGTTGGCACTTTTGGTATCAGCTGTTGGCACTTTTGCTATCAGGTGTTTGCAATTTAGGTATCAGCTTTTGGCACTTTTGCTTTCAGCTTTTGGCCCTTTTGCTATCATCTGTTGGCACTTTTGCTATCAGCTGTTGGGACTTTTGCTATCAGCTGTTGGCACTTTTGCTATCAGCTTTGGGGCTGTTTGCACTTTTGCTATGAACTGGTGTTGTTCGCAAGTTTTTATATAAACATGTATTTTTATATTTCATATTGTTTTTTTTTAGTGGGGGGTAACTATTTGCTAATAGCTGGGGCCCTTTGTGATCAGAATTCTTGCTGTCAGATGTAGTTTATATCATACCTAGTACTAGTTGGCACGGTGGTGCTGTTGGCACTTTTGCTATCAGCTGTTGGCACTTTTGCTATCAGTTGTTGGCACTTTTGCTATCAGCTGTTGGCACTTTTGCTATCAGCTGTTGTGCTATTGGCACTTTTGCTATCAACTGATGTTGTTCGCAAGTTTTTATATAAACATGTATTTTTATACTTACATAGTGTTTTTTTTTAGTGGGGGGTCACTATTTTCTCATAGCTGGGACCCTTTGTGATCAGAAGCCTTGCTGTTAGATGTAGTTTATAGTCATACCTAGGACTAGTATGCACTGTGGTGCTGTTGGCAATTTTGCTATCAGCTGTTGGCACTTTTGCTATCAGTTGTTGGCACTTTTGCTATCAGTTGTTGGCACTTTTGCTATCAGCTGTGGTGCTGTTGGCACTTTTGCTATCAACTGGTGTTGTTCGCAATTTTTTATATAAACATATATTTTTATACATTCATAGTGTTTTTTTTTAGTGTGGGGTCACTATTTGCTCATAGCTGGGACACTTTGTGATCAGAAGCCTTGCTGTCAGATGTAGTTTATATTCATACCTAGGACTAGTTGGCAATGTGATGCTGTCGGCACTTTTGCTATCAGCTGTTGGCACTTTTGCTATCAGCTGTTGGCACTTTTGCTATCAGCTGTTGGCACTTTTGGTATCATCTGTTGGCACTTTTATTATCAGCTGTTGGCACTTTTGCTATCACCTTTTGGCACTTTTGCTATCAGCTGTTGGCACTTTTGCTATCAGCTGTTGGCACTTTTGCTATCAGCTGTGGTGCTGTTTGTACTTTTGCTATCAACTGGTGTTGTTCGCAAGTTTTTATATAAACATGTATTTTTATACTTTCATAGTGTTTTTTTTTAGTGGGGGGTAACTATTTGCTCACAGCTGGGACCCTTTGTGATCAGAAGCCTTACTGTCAGATGTAGTTTATATCATACCTAGGACTAGTTGGCACTGTGGTGCTGTTGGCACTTTTGCTATCAGCTGTTGGCACTTTTGCTATGAGCTGTTGGCACTTTTGGTATCAGCTGTTGGCACTTTTGCTATCAGCTGTTGGCACTTTTGCTATCAGCTGTGTTGCTGTTGGCACTTTTGCTATCAACTGGTGTTGTTCGCATTTTTTTATATAAACATATATTTTTATACATTCATAATGTTTTTTTTTAGTGGTGGGTCACTATTTGCTCATAGCTGGGACACTTTGTGATCAGAAGACTTACTGTCAGATGTAGTTTATAGTCATACCTAGGACTAGTTGGCAATGTGGTGCTGTTGGCACTTTTGCTATCAGCTGTTGGCACTTTTGCTATCAACTGGTGTTGTTCGCAATTTTTTATATAAACATGTATTTTTATACTTTCATAGTGTTTTTTTTTTTTAGTGGGTGGTCACTATTTGCTCATAGCTTGGACCCTTTGTAATCAGAAGCCTTGCTGTCAGATGTAGTTTATAGTCATACCTAGGACTAGTTGGCACTGTGGTGCTGTTGGCACTTTTGCTATCAGCTGTTGGCACTTTTGCTAGCAGCTGTTGGCACTTTTGCTATCAGCTGTTGGCACTTTTGCTATCAGCTGTGGTGCTGTTGGCACTTTTGCTATCAACTGGTGTTGTTCGCAAGTTTTTATATAAACATGTATTTTTATACATTCATAGTGTTTTTCTTAGTGGGGGGTCACTATTTGCTCATAGCTGGGACCCTTTGTGGTCAGAAGACTTGCTGTCAGATGTAGTTTATAGTCATACCTAGGACTAGTTTGCACTGTGGTGCTGTTGGCACTTTTGCTATCTGCTGTTGGCACTTTTGCTATCAGCTGTTTGCACTTTTGCTATCAGCTGTGTTGCTGTTGGCACTTTTGCTATCAACTGGTGTTGTTCGCAAGTTTTTATATAAACATCTATTTTTATACTTTCATAGTGTTTTTATTTAGTGGGGGTCACTATTTGCTCATAGCTTGGACCCTTTGTGATCAGAAGCCTTGCTGTCAGATGTAGTTTATAGTTATACCTAGGACTAGTTGGCACTGTGGTGCTGTTGGCACATTTGCTATCAGATGTTGGCACTTTTGCTATCAGCTGTTGGAACTTTTGCTATAAGCTGTTGGCACTTTTGGTATCAGCTGTTGGCACTTTTGCTATCAGCTGTTTGCACTTTAGCTATCAGCTTTTGGCACTTTTGCTTTCAGCTTTTGGCCCTTTTGATATCATCTGTTGGCACTTTTGCTATCAGCTTTTGGCCCTTTTGCTATCATCTGTTGGCACTTTTGCTATCAGCTGTTGGGACTTTTGCTATCAGCTGTTGGCACTTTTGCTATCAGCTTTGGGGCTGTTTGCACTTTTGCTATCAACTGGTGTTGTTCGCAAGTTTTTATATAAACATGTATTTTTATATTTCATAGTGTTTTTTTTTAGTGGGGGGTAACTATTTGCTCATAGCTGGGACCCTTTGTGATCAGAAGCCTTGCTGTCAGATGTAGTTTATAGTCATACCTAGGACTAGTTGGCACTGTGGTGCTGTTGGCACTTTTGCTATCAGCTGTTGGCACTTTTGCTATCAGTTGTTGACACTTTTGCTATCAGCTGTGGTGCTGTTGGCACTTTTGCTATCAACTGGTGTTGTTCGCAAGTATTTATATAAACATGTATTTTTATACTTTCAAAGTGTTTTTTTTAGTGGGGGGTCACTATTTGCTCCTAGCTTGGACCCTTTCTGATCAGAAGCCTTGCTGTCAGATGTAGTTTATAGTCATAACTAGGACTAGTTGGCACTGTTGTGCTGTTGGCACTTTTGCTATCAGATGTTGGCACTTTTGCTATCAGCTGTTGGCACTTTTGCTATCAGCTTTTGGCACTTTTGGTATCAGCTGTTGGCACTTTTGCTATCAGCTGTTGGCACTTTTGCTACCAGCTGTGGTGTGTTGGCACTTTTGCTATCAACTGGTGTTGTTCGCAAGTTTTTATATTTTTGCGAACTTTTGCGAACCACACCTGTTTATAGCAAAAGTGCCAACAGCAACACAGCTGATAGCAAAAGTACCAACAGCTGATAGCAAAAGTGCCAACAGCTGATAGCAAAAGTGCAAAAAGATTATACCAAATGCCAACAGCTGATAGCAAAAGTGCAACAGCTGATTTCAAAAGTGCCAACAGCTGATACCAAAAGAGCCAACAGCTGATATCAAATGTGCCAAAAGCTGATAGCAAAAGTGCCAACAGCCGATAGCAAGAGTGCCAACAGCTGATAGCAAAAGTGCCAACAGCACCACAGTGCCAATAGTCCTAGGTATGACTATAAACTACATCTGACAGCAAGGCTTCTGATCACGAAGGGTCCCAGCTATTAGCAAATAGTGACCCCCCACTAAAAGAAAAAACACTATGAAATAATAAAAATAGATGTTTATATAAAAACTTCCGAACAACACCAGTTGATAGCAAAAGTGCCAACAGCACCACAGCTTGTAGCAAAAGTGCCAACAGCTGATAGCAAAACTTCCAACAGCACCACAGCTGATACCAAAAGTGCAAAAACCTGATAGCAAAAGTGCCAACAGCTGATAGCACAAGTGCCAGCAGCTGATACCAAAAGTGCCAACAGCACCACAGTGCCAACCATTCCTAGGTATGATTATAAACTACATCTGACAGCAAGGCTTCTGATCACAAAGGGTCCTAGCTATGAGCAAGTAGTGACCCCCACTAAAAAAAAAACACTATGAAAGTATAAAAATACATGTTTATATAAAAACGTGCGAACAACACCAGTTGATAGCAAATGTGCCAACAGTTGATAGCAAAAGTGCCAACAGCTGATAGCAAAATTGCCAACAGCAGATACCATATGTGCCAAAAGCTGATAGCAAAAGTGCCAACAGATGATAGCAAAAGTGCCAACAGCTGATAGCAAAAGTGCCAACAGCTGATACCAAAAGTGCCAACAGATAATACCAAAAAATGCCAACAGCTGATAGCAAAAGTGCCAACAGCTGATAGCAAAACTGCCAACAGCTGATAGCAAAAGTGCCAACAGCTGATAGCAAAAGTACCAACAGCACCACATTGCCAACTAGTCCTAGGTATGATTATAAACTACATCTGACAGCAAGGCTTCTGATCACAAAGGTTCCCAGCTATGAGCAAATAGTGACCCCCCACTAAAAAAAACACTATGAATGTATAAAAATACATGTTTATATAAAAACTTGCGACCAACACCAGTTGATAGCAAAAGTGCCAACAGCACCACAGCTGATAGCAAAAGTGCCAACAGCTCATAGCAAAAGTGCCAACAGCTGATAGCAAAAGTGCCAACAGCACCACAGTGCCAACTAGTCCTAGGTATGACTATAAACTACATCTGACAGCAAGGCTTGTGATCACAAAGGGTCCCAGCTATGAGCAAAAAGTGACCCCCCACTAACCAAAAAAACTCTATGAAAGTATAAAAATACATGTTTAGTTAAAAACTTGCGAACAACACCAGTTGATAGCAAAAGTGCCAACAGCACCACAGCTTATATCAAAAGTGCCAACAGCTGATAGCAAAAGTGCCAAGAGCTGATAGCAAAAGTGCCAAAAGCTGATAGCAAAAGTGCCAACAGCTGATAGCAAAAGTGCCAACAGCTGATAGCAACAGTGCCAACAGCACCACAGTGCCAACTAGTCCTAGGTATGAATATAAACTACATCTGACAGCAAGGCTTCTGATCAAAATGGGTCCCAGCTATGAGCAAATAGTGACCCCCCACTAAAACAAAAACACTATGAAAGTATTAAAATAGATGTTTATATAAAAACTTGCGAACAACACCAGTTGATAGCAAAAGTGCCAACAGCACCACAGCTGATAGCAAAAGTGCCAACAGCTGATAGCAAAAGTGCCAACAGCTGATACCAAAAGTGCCAAAAGCTGATAGCAAAAGTGCCAACAGCTGATAGCAAAAGTGCCAACAGCTGATAGCAAAAGTGCCCACAGATGATACCAAAAGTGCCAAAAGCTGATAGCAAAAGTGCCAACAGCTGATAGCAAAAGTGCCAACAGCTGATAGCAAAAGTACCAACAGCACCACATTGCCAACTAGTCCTAGGTATGATTATAAACTACATCTGACAGCAAGGCTTCTGATCACAAAGGGTCCCAGCTATGAGCAAATAGTTACCCCCCACTAAAAAAAAAACTATGAATGTGTAAAAATACATGTTTATATAAAAACTTGCGAACAAAACCAGTTGATAGCAAAAGTGCAAACAGCACCACAGCGGATAGCAAAAGTGCCAACAGCTGATAGCAAAAGTGCCAACAGCTGATAGCAAAAGTGCCAACAGCACCACAGTGCCAACTAGTCCTAGGTATGACTATAAACTACATCTGACAGCAAGGCTTCTGGTCACAAAGGGTCCCAGCTATGAGCAAATGGTGACTCCCCCACTAAAAAAAAACACTATGAATGTATAAAAATACATGTTTATTTAAAAACTTGCGAACAACACCAGTTGATAACAAAAGTGCCAACAGCAACACAGCTGATAGAAAAAGTGCCAACAGCTGATAGCAAAAGTGCCAACAGCTGATAGCAAAAGTGCCAACAGCTGATACCTAAAGTGCCAAAAGCTGATAGCAAAACTGCCAACAGCTGATAGCAAAAGTGCCAACAGCTGATAGCAAAAGTGCCAACAGCTGATAGCAAAAGCACCAACAGCTGATAGCAAAAGTGCCAACAGCTGATAGAAAAAATTGCCAACAGCTGATAGCAAAAGTGCCAACAGCTGATAGCAAAAGTGCCAACAGCACCACAGTGCAAACTAGTCCTAGGTATGACTATAAACTACATCTGACAGCAAGGGTTCTGATCACAAAGGCTCCCAGCTATGAGCAAATAGTGAGCCCCCACTAAAAAAATAACACTATGAATGTATAAAAATACATGTTTATATAAAAACTTGCGAACAACACCAGTTGATAGAAAAAATGCCAACAGCACCACAGCTGATAGCAAAAGTGCCAACACCTGATAGCAAATGTGCCAACAGCTGATAGCAAAAGTGCCAACAGCTGATAGCAAAATGGCCAACAGCACCACAGTGCCAACTAGTCCTAAGTATGACTATAAACTACATCTGACAGCAAGGCTTCTGATCATAAAGGGTCCCAGCTATGAGCAAATAGTGACCCCCCACTAAAAAAAAAACACTTTGAAAGTATAAAAATACATGTTTATATAAAATCTTGCGAACAACAACAGTTGATAGCAAAAGTGCCAACAGCACCACAGCTGATAGCAAAAGTGCCAAAAGCTGATAGCAAAAGTGCCAACAGCTGATAGCAAAAGTGCCAACAGCTGATAGCAAAAGTGCCAACAGCACCACAGTGCCAACTAGTCCTAGGTATGACTATAAACTACATCTGAGAGCAAGTCTTCTGATCACAAAGGGTCTCAGCTATGAGCAAAAAATGACCCCCCACTAAAAAAAACACTATGAAAGTATAAAAATACATGTTTATATAAAAACTTGCGAACAACACCAGTTGATAGCAAAAGTGCCAACAGCACCACAGCTGATAGCAAAAGTGCCAACAGCTGATAGCAAAAGTGTCAACAGCTGATAGCAAAATTGCCAACAGCTGATAGCAAAAGTGCCAACAGCACCACAGTGCCAACTAGTCCTAGGTATGAATATAAACTACATCTGACAGCAAGGCTTCTGATCACAAAGGGTCCCAGCTATGAGCAAATAGTGACCCCCCACTAAAAAAAAACACTATGAAAGAATAAAAATACATGTTTATATAAAAACTTGCGAACAACACCAGTTGATAGCAAAAGTGCCAACAGCACCACAGCTGATAGCAAAAGTGCCAACAGCTGATAGCAAAAGTTCCAACAGCTGATAGCAAAAGTGCCAACAGATGATAGCAAAAGTGCCAACAGCACCACAGTGCCAACTAGTCCTAGGTATGACTATAAACTACATCTGACAGCAAGGCTTCTGATCATAAAGGGTCCCAGCTATGAGCAAATAGTGACCCCCCACTAAAAAAAAACACTATGAAAGTATAAAAATACATGTTTATATAAAAACTTGCGAACAACACCAGTTGATAGCAAAAGTGCCAACAGCTCAACAGCTGATAGCAGAAGTGCCAACAGCTTATAGCAAAAGTGACAACAACTGATAGCAAAAGGGCCAACAGCTGATACCAAAAGTGACAACAGCACCACAGTGCCAACTAGTCCTAGGTATGACTATAAACTACATCTGACAGCAAGGCTTCTGATCACAAAGGGTCCCAGCTATGAGCAAATAGTGACCCCCCACTAAAAAAAAACACTATGAAAGTATAAAAATACATGTTTATATAAAAACTTGCAAACAACACCATTTGATAGCAAAAGTGCCAACAGCACAACAGCTGATAACAAAAGTGCCAACAGCTAATAGCAAAAGTGCCAACAGCTGATATCAAAAGTGCCAACAGCTGATAGCAAAAGTGGGAACAGCACCACAGTGCCAACTAGTCCTAGGTATGACTATAAACTACATCTGACAGCAAGGCTTCTGATCACAAAGGGTCACAGCTATGAGCAAAAAATGACCCCCAACTAAAAAAAAACACTATGAAAGTATAAAAATACATGTTTATATAAAAACTTGCGAACAACACCAGTTGATAGCAAAATTGCCAACAGCACCACAGCTGATAGCAAAAGTGCCAACAGCTGATAGCAAAATTGCCAACAGCTGATAGCAAAAGTGCCAACAGCTGATAGCAAAAGTGCCAACAGCACCACATTGCCAACTAGTCCTAGGTATGACTATGAACTACATCTGACAGCAAGGCTTCTGATCACAAAGGGTCCCAGCTAGAGAGCAAATAGTGACACCCCACTAAAAAATAAACACTATGAATGTATAAAAATACATGTTTATATAAAAACTTGCGAACAACACCAGTTGATAGCAAAAGTGCCAACAGCACCACAGCTGATAGCAAAAGTGCCAACAGCTGATAGCAAAAGTGCCAACAGCTGATAGCAAAAGTGCCAACAGCACCACAGTGCCAACTAGTCCTAGGTATGACTATAAACTACATCTGACAGCAAGGCTTCGGATCACAAAGGGTCCCAGCTATGAGCAAATAGTTACCCCCCACTAAAAAAAAACAAAATATGAAAGTATAAAAATACATGTTTATATAAAAACTTGCGAACAACACCAGTTGATAGCAAAAGTTCAAACAGCACCACAGCTGATAGCAAAAGTTCCAACAGGTAATAGCAAATGAGCAAACAGCTGATAGCAAAAGTGCCAACAGCACCACAGTGCCAACTAGTCCTAGGTATGACTATAAACTACATCTGACAGCTAGGCTTCTGATCACAAACGGTCCCAGCTATGAGCAAATAGTGACCCCCCACTAAAAAAAAAACACTATGAAAGTATAAAAATACATGTTTTAATAAAAACTTGCGAACAACCCCAGTTGATAGCAAAAGTGGCAACAGCACCACAGCTGATAGCAAAAGTGCCAACAGCTGATAGCAAAAGTGCCAACAGCTGATTTCAAAAGTGCCAAAAGCTGATAGCAAATGTGCCAACAGCTGATAGAAAAAGTGCCAACAGATGATAGCAAAAGTGCCAAAAGCTGATAGCAAAAGTGCCAACAGCTGATAGCAAAAGTGTCAAGAGCTGATAGCAAAAGTGCCAAAAGCTGATAGCAAAAGTGCCAACAGCTGATAGCAGAAGTGCCAACAGCGGATAGCAAAAGTGCCAACAGCACCACTGTGCCAACTAGTCCTAGATATGACTATAAACTACATCTGACAGCCAGGGTTCTGATCACAAAGGGTCCCAGCTATGAGCAAATAGTGACCCCCCACTAAAAAAAACACTATGAATGTATAAAAATACATGTTTATATAAAAACTTGCGAACAACACCAGTTGATAGCAAAAGTGCCAACAGCACCACAGCTGATAGCAAACGTGCCAACAGCTGATAGCAAAAGTGCCAACGGCTGATCGCAAAAGTGCCAACAGCTGATACCAAAAGTGCCAACAGCTGATAGCAAATGTGCCAACAGCTTATAGCAAAAGTGCCAACAGCACCACAGTGCCAACTAGTCCTAGGTATGACTATAAACTACATCTGACACCAAGGCTTCTGATCACAAAGGGTTCCAGCTCTGAGGAAATAGTTACCCCCCACTAAAAAAAAAGACTATGAAAGTATAAAAATACATGTTTACATAAAAACTTGAGAACAACACCAGTTGATAGCAAAAGTGCAAACAGCACCACAGCTTATAGCAAAAGTGCCAACAGCTGATAGCAAAAGTGCCAACAGCACCACAGCTGATAGCCAAAGTGCCAACGGCACCACAGCTGATAGCAAAAGTGCCAACAGCTGATAGCAAAAGTGCCAACAGCACCACAGCTGATAGCAAAAGTGACAACAGCTGATAGCAAAGGTGCCAACAGCTGATAACAAAAGTGCCAACAGCACCACAGCTGATAGCAAAATGCCAACAGCTGACAGCAAATGTGCCAAAAGCTGATAGCAAACGTGCCAACAGCTGATAGCAAAACTGCCAACAGCACCACAGTGCCAACTAGTCCTAGGTATGACTATAAACTACATCTGACAGCAAGTCTTCTGATCACAAAGGGTCCCAGCTATGAGCAAATAGTGAACCCCCACTAAAAAAAAACCACTATGAAAGTATAAAAATACATGTTTATATAAAAACTTGCGAACAACACCAGTTGATAGCAAACGTGCCAACAGCACCACAGCTGATAGCAAAAGTGCCAACAGCTGATAGCAAAAGTGCCAACAGCTGATACCAAAAGTGCCAAAAGCTGATAGCAAAAGTGCCAACAGCTGATAGCAAAAGTTCCAACAGATGATACCAAAAGTGCCAACAGCTGATAGCAAAAGTGCCAAAAGTGCCAACAGCTGATAGCAAAAGTGCCAACAGCAGATAG
Organism: Acanthosepion esculentum; assembly: GCA_964036315.1. Classification (NCBI taxonomy): domain Eukaryota; kingdom Metazoa; phylum Mollusca; class Cephalopoda; order Sepiida; family Sepiidae; genus Acanthosepion; species Acanthosepion esculentum. Next base: position 9,974,283 of record CAXIWW010000817.1, on the reverse strand, counting down.
CAGAAGTGCCAACAGATAATACAAAAAGTGCCAAAAGCTGATAGCAAATGTGCCAACAGCTGATAGCAAAAGTGCCAACAGCTGATAGCAAAAGTGCCAACAGATGATACCAAAAGTGCCAACAGCTGATAGCAAAAGTGCCAAAAGTGCCAACAGCTGATAGCAAAAGAGCCAACAGCAGATAGCAAAAGTTCCAACAGATAATACAAAAAGTGCCGAAAGCTGATAGCAAATGTGCCAACAGCTGATAGCAAAAGTGCCAACAGCTGATAGCAAAAGTGCCAACAGATGATACCAAAGGGCCAAAAGCTGAACGCAAAAGTGCCAAAAGCTGATAGCTAAAGTGCAAACAGCTGATAGCAAAAGTGCCAACAGCTGATACCAAAAGTGCCAACATCTTATAGCAAAAGTTCCAACAGCTGATTGCAAAAGTGCCAACAGCACCACAGTGCCAACTAGTCATAGGTATGACAATAAACTACATCTGACAGCAAGGCTTCTGATCACAAAGTGTCCCAGCTATGAGCAAATAGAGACCCCCCACTAAAAAAAAAACACTATGAATGTTTAAAAATACATGTTTATATAAAAACTTGCGAACAACACCAGTTGATAGCAAAAGTGCCAACAGCTGATAGCAAAAGTGCCAACAGCTCCACAGTGCCAACTAGTCCTAGGAATGATTATAAACTACATATGTCAGCAAGGCTTCAGATCACAAAGGGTCCCAGCTATGAGCAAATAGTGACCCCCCACTAAAAAAAAAACACTATGAAAGTATAAAAATACATGTTTATATAAAAACTTGCGAACAAAGCCAGTTGATAGCAAAAGTGCCAACAGCACCACAGCTGATAGCAAAAGTTCCAACAGCTGATTGCAAAAGTTCCAACAGATGATACCAAAAGTTCCAACAGCTGATAGCAAAAGTGCCAAATGCTGATAGCAAAAGTGCCAACAGCTGATAGCAAAAGTGCCAACAGCACCACATTGCCAACTAGTCCTAGGTATGATTATAAACTACATCTGACAGCAAGGGTTCTGATCACAAAGGGTCCAATCTATGAGCAACTAGTTACCCCCCACTAAAAAAAAAAACTATGAAAGTATAAAAATACATGTTTATATAAAAACTTGCGGACAACACCAGTTGATAGCAAAAGTGCCAATAGCAACACAGCTGATAGCAAAAGTGCCAACAGCTGATAGCAAAACTGTCAACAGCTGATAGCAAAAGTGCCAACAGCACCACAATGCCAACTAGTCCTAGGTATGACTATAAACTACATCTGACAGCAAGGCTACTTATCACAAAGGGTCCCAGCTATGAGCAAATAGTGACCTTCCACTAAAAGAAAAATAATATGAATGTATAAAAATACATGTTTATATAAAAACTTGCGAACAACACCAGCTGATAGCAAAAGTGCCAACAGCTGATAGCAAAAGTTCCAACAGCTGATACCAAAAGTGCCAACAGCTGATAGCAAAATGCCAAAAGCTGATAGCAAAAGTGCCAAAAGCACCACAGTGCCAACTAGTCCTAGGAATGACTATAAACTACATCTGACAGCAAGGCTTCTGATCACTAAGGGTCCCAGCTATGAGCATATAGTGAACCTCCACTAAAAAAACACTATTAAAGTATAAATATACATGTTTATATAAAAACTTGCGAACAACACCAGTTGATAGCAACAGCACCACAGCTGATAGCGAAAGTGCCAACAGCTGATAGCAAAAGTGCAAACAGCTGATAGCAAAAGTGCCAACAGCTGATAGCAAAAGTGCCAAAAGCTGATAGCAAAAGTGCCAACAGCACAACAGTGCCATGTAGTCCTAGGTATGACTATAAACTACATCTGACAGCAAGGCTTCTGATCACAAAGGGTCCCAGCTATGAGCAAATAGTTACCCCCCACTAAAAAAAAAAACACTATGAAAGTATAAAAATACATGTTTATATAAAAACTAGCAAACAACACCAGTTGATAGCAAAAGTGCAAAGAGCACCACAGCTGATAGCAAAAGTGCCAACAGCTGATAGCAAAAGTGCCAACAGCTGATAGCAAAAGTGCCAACAGCTGATAGCAAAAGTGCCAACAGCACCACAGTGCCAACTAGTCCTAGGTATGACTATAAACTACATCTGACAGCAAGGCTTCTGATCACAAAGCGTCACAGCTATGAGCAAATAGTGGACCCCCACTAAAAAAAAAACACTATGAAAGTATAAAATTAGAAGTTTATATAAAAAATTGCGAACAACACCAGTTGATAGCAAAAGTGCCAACAGCACCACAGCTGATAGCAAAGTGCCAACAGCTGACAGCATAAGTGCCAAGAGCTGATAGCAAAAGTGCCAACAGCTGATAGCAAAAGTGCCAACAGCACCACATTGCCAACTAGTCCTAGGTATGACTATAAACTACATCTGACAGCAAGGCTTCTGATCACAAAGGGTCCCAGCTATGAGCAAATAGTGACCCCCCACTTAAAAAAACACTATGAATGTATAAAAATACATGTTTATATAAAAACTTGCGAACAACACCAGTTGATAGCAAAGGTGCCAACAGCACCACACCTGATAGCAAAAGTGCCAACAGCAGATACCAAAAGTGCCAACAGCTGATTGCAAAAGTGCCAAAAGCTGATAGCAAAAGTGCCAACAGCTGATAGCAAAATGCCAAAAGCTGATAGCAAAAGTGCCAACAGCTGATAGCAAAAGTGCCAACAGCTGATAGCAAAAGTGACAACAACTGATAGCAAAAGTGCCAACAGCACCTCATTGCCAACTAGTCCTAGGTATGACTATAAACTACCTCTGACAGCAAGATTTCTGCTCACAAAGGGTCAAAGCTATGAGCAAATAGTGACCCCACACTAAAAGAAAACACTATGAATGTATAAATATACATGTTTATATAAAAACTTGCAAACAACACCATTTGATAGCAAAAGTGCCAACAGCACCACAGCTGATAGCAAAAGTGCCAACAGAACCACATTGCCAACTAGTCCTAGGTATGACCATAAACTACATCTGACAGCAAGTTGTCTGATCACAAAGGGTCCCAGCTAAGAGCAAATAGTGACCCCCCATTAAAAAAACACTATGAAAGCATAAAAATACATGTTTGGTATCAGCTGTTGGCACTTTTCCTATCAGCTGTTGGCACTTTTCCTATCAGCTGTGGTGCCGTTGGCACTTTTGCTATCAACTGGTGTTGTTCGCAAGTTTTTATATAAACATGTATTTTTATACATTCATAGTGTTTTTTTAGTGGGGGGGTCACTATTTGCTCATAGCTGGGACCCTTTGTGATCAGAAGCCTTGCTGTCAGATGTAGTTTATATTTATACCTAAGACTAGTTGGCACTGTGGTGCTGTTGGCACTTTTGGTATCAGCTGTTGGCACTTTTGCTATCAGCCGTTTGGCTCTTTTGCTATCAGCCGTTGGCACCTTTGCTATCAGCTGTGGTGCTGTTGGCACTTTTGCTATCAACTGGTGTTGTTCGCAAGTTTTTATATAAACATGTATTTTTATACATTCATAGTGTTTTTTTAGTGGGGGGGTCACTATTTGCTCATAGCTGGGACCCTTTGTGATCAGAAGCCTTGCTGTCAGATGTAGTTTATATTTATACCTAAGACTAGTTGGCACTGTGGTGCTGTTGGCACTTTTGGTATCAGCTGTTGGCACTTTTGCTATCAGCCGTTTGGCTCTTTTGCTATCAGCCGTTGGCACCTTTGCTATCAGCTGTGGTGCTGTTGGCACTTTTGCTATCAACTGGTGTTGTTCGCAAGTTTTTATATAAACATGTATTTTTATACATTCATAGTGTTTTTTTAGTGGGGGGGTCACTATTTGCTCATAGCTGGGACCCTTTGTGATCAGAAGCCTTGCTGTCAGATGTAGTTTATAGTCATACCTAGGACTAGTTGGCATTGTAGTGCTGTTGGCACTTTTGCTATCAGCTGTTGGCACTTTTGCTATCAGCTTTTGGCTGTTTTGCTATCAGCTTTTGTCACTTTTGGTATCAGCTGTTGGCACTTTTGCTATCAGCTGTTGGCACTTTTGCTATCAGCTTTTGGCACTTTTGGTATCAGCTGTTGGCACTTTTGCTATAAGCTGTTGGCATTTTGCTATCAGCTGTGGTGCTTTTTGCACTTTTGCTATCAACTGGTGTTGTTCGCAAGTTTTTATAGAAACATGTATATTTATACATTCATAGTGATTTTTTATAGTGGGGGGTCACTATTTGCTCATAGATGGGACCCTTTGCGATCAGAATCCTTGCTGTCAGATGTAGTTTATAGTCATACCTAGGACTAGTTGGCACTGTGGTGCTGTTGGCACCTTTGCTATCAGCTGTTGGCACTTTTGCTATCAGTTTTGGCAATTTTGATATCAGCTGTTGGCACTTTTGCTATCAGCTGTTGGCACTTTTGCTATCAGCTGTGGTGCTGTTTGCACTTTTGCTATCAACTGGTGTTGTTCGCAAGTTTTTATATAAACATGTATTATTTTACTTTCATAGTGTTTTTTTTTTAGTGGGGTGTCACTATTTGCTCATAGCTGGGACCCTTTGTGATCAGAAGCCTTGCTGTCAGATGTAGTTTATAATCATACCTAGGACTAGTTGGCATTGTAGTGCTGTTGGCACTTTTGCTATCAGCTGTTGGCACATTTGCTATCAGCTTTTGGCACTTTTGGTATCAGCTTTTGGCACTTTTGCTATCAGCTGTTGGCACTTTTGGTATCAGCTTTTGGCACTTTTGCTATCAGCTGTTGGCACTTTTGCTATCAGCTGTTGGCACTTTTGCTATGAGCTGTGGTGCTGTTGGCACTTTTGCTATCAACTGGTGTTGTTCGCAAGTTTTTATAGAAACATGTATATTTATACTTTCATAGTGATTTTTTATAGTGGGGGGTCACTATTTGCTCATATCTGGGACCCTTTGTGATCAGAATCCTTGCTGTCAGATGTAGTTTACAGTCATACCTAGGACTAGTTGGCACTGTGGTGCTGTTGGCACTTTTGCTATCAGCTGTTGGCACTTTTGCTATCAGCTGTTAGCACTTTTGCTATCAGCTGTTGGCACTTTTGCTATCAGCTGTGGTGCTGTTGGCACTTTTGCTATCAACTGGTGTTGTTCGCAAGTTTTTATATAAACATGTATTTTTATACTTTCATAGTGTTTTTTTTTAGTGGGGGTCACTATTTGCTCATAGCTGGGACCCTTTGTGATCAGAAGCCTTGTTGTCAGATGTAGATTATAGTCATACCTAGGACTAGTTGGCAATGTGGTGCTGTTGGCACTTTTGCTATGAGCTGTTGGCACTTTTGCTATCAGCTGTTGGCACTTTTGCTACCAGCTGTGGTGCTGTTGGCACTTTTGCTATCAACTGGTGTTGTTCAAAAGTTTTTATATAAGCATGTATTTTTATATTTTCATAGTGTTTTTTTTATAGTGGGGGGTCACTATTTGCTCATAGCTGGGACCCTTTGTGATCAGAAGCCTTGCTGTCAGATGTAGTTTATATTCAAACCTAGGACTAGTTGGCAATGTGGTGCTGTTGGCACTTTTGCTATCAGCTGTTGGCACATTTGCTATCAGCTGTTGGCACTTTTGCTATCAGCTGTGGTGCTGTTGGCACTTTTGCTATCAACTGGTGTTGTTCGAAAGTTTTTATATAAACATGTATTTTTATACATTCATAGTGTTTTTTTTTTAGTGGGGGCTAACTATTTGGTCATACCTGGGACCCTTTGTGATCAGAAGCCTTGCTGTCAGTGTAGTTTATAATCATACCTTGGACTAGTTCGCAATGTGGTTCTGTTGGCACTTTTGCTATCAGCTTTTGGCACTTTTGCTATCAGCTGTTGGCACTTTTGCTATCAGAGGTTGGCACTTTTGCTATCAGCTGTTGAAACTTTTGCTATCAGCTGTTGGCACTTTTGCTATCAGCTGTGTTGCTGTTGGCAATTTTGCTATCAACTGGTGTTGTTCGCAAGTTTTTATATAAGCATGTATTTTTATAATTTCATAGTGTTTTTTTTTTTTAGTGGGGGTAACTATTTGCTCATAGCTGGGACCCTTTGTGATCAGAAGCCTTGCTGTCAGATGAAGTTTATAGTCATACGTGGGACTAGTTGGCAATGTGGTGCTGTTGGCACTTTTGCTATCAGCTGTTGGCACTTTTGCTATCAGCTGTTATCACTTTTGCTATCAGCTGTTGGCACTTTTGCTATCAGCTGTGGTGCTGTTGGCACTTTTGCTATCAACTGGTGTTGTTTGCAAGTTTTTATATAAACATGTATTTTTATACTTTCATAGTGTTTTTTTTTTAGTGGGGGGTCACTATTTGCTCATATCTGGGACCGTTTGTGATCAGAAGCCTTGCTGTCAGATGTAGTTTATAGTCATACCTAGGACTAGTTGGCAATGTGGTGCTGTTGGCACTTTTGCTATCAGCTGTTGGCACTTTTGCTATCAGCTGTGGTGCTGTTGGCACTTTTGCTATCAGCTGTTAGCACTTTTGCTATCAGCTGTGGTGCTGTTGGCACTTTTGCTATCAACTGGTCTTGTTCGCAAGTTTTTATATAAGCATGTATTTTTATATTTTCATAATGTTTTTTTTATATTGGGGGGTCATTATTTGCTCATAGCTGGGGCCCTTTGTGATCAGAAGCCTTGCTGTCAGATGTAGTTTATATTCATACCTAGGACTAGTTGGCAATGTGGTGCTGTTGGCACTTTTGCTATCAGCTGTTGGCACTTTTGCTATCAGCTGTGGTGCTGTTGGCACTTTTGCTATAAACTGGTGTTGTTCGCAAGTTTTTATATAAACATGTATTTTTATGCATTCATAGTGTTTTTTTTTTAGTGGGGGCTCACTATTTGCTCATACCTGGGACCCTTTGTGATCAGAAGCCTTGCTGTCAGTGTAGTTTATAATCATACCTTGGACTAGTTTGCAATGTGGTTCTGTTGGCACTTTTGCTATCAGCTTTTGGCACTTTTGCTATCAGCTGTTGGCACTTTTGCTATCAGCTGTTGGCACTTTTGCTATCAGCGGTTGGCACTTTTGCTGTCAGCTGTTGACACTTTTGCTATCAGCTGTTGGCACTTTTGCTATCAGCTGTGTTGCTGTTGGCAATTTTGCTATCAACTGGTGTTGTTCGCAAGTTTTTATATAAACATCTATATTTATACTTTCATAGTGTTTTTTTTTAGTGGGGGGTCACTCTTTGCTCATAGCTTGGACCCTTTGTGATCAGAAGCCTTGCTGTCAGATGTACTTTATAATCATACCTTGGACTAGTTGGCAATGTGGTGCTGTTGGCACTTTTGCTATCAGCTGTTGGCACTTTTGCTATCAGCTGTTGGCACTTTTGCTATCAGCTGTTCGCACTTTTGCTATCAGCTGTTGTGCTGTTGGCACTTTTCCTATCAACTGTTATTGTACGTAAGTTTTTATATAAACATGTATTTTTATATTTTCTTAGTGTTTTTTTTTTTAGTGGGGGTAACTATTTGCTCATAGCTGGGACCCTTTGTGATCAGAAGCCTTGCTGTCAGATGAAGTTTATAGTCATACGTGGGACTAGTTGGCAATGTGGTGCTGTTGGCACTTTTGCTATCAGCTGTTGGCACTTTTGCTATCAGCTGTTAGCACTTTTGCTATCAGCTGTTGGCACTTTTGCTATCAGCTGTGGTGCTGTTGGCACTTTTGCTATCAACTGGTGTTGTTCGCAAGTTTTTATATAAACATGTATTTTTATACTTTCATAGTGTTTTTTTTTTAGTGGGGGTCACTATTTGCTCATAGCTGGGACTCTTTGTGATCAGAAGCCTTGCTGTCAGATGTAGATTATAGTCATACCTAGGACTAGTTGGCACTGTGGCTCTGTTGGCACTTTTGCTATCAGCTGTTGGCACTTTTGATATCAGCTGTGGTGCTGTTGGCACTTTTGCTATCAACTGGTGTTCGACAGTTTTCATATAAAAATGTATTTTTCTACATTCATAGTGTTTTTTTTTAGTGGGGGGTCACTATTTGCTCATAGCTAGGACGCTTTGTGATCAGAAGCTTTGCTGTCAGTGTAGTTTATGATAATACCTTGGACTAGTTGGCACTGTGGTGCTGTTGGCACTTTTGCTATCAGCTGTTGGCACATTTGCTATCAGCTGTTGGCACTTTTGCTATCAGCTGTGGTGCTGTTGGCACTTTTGCTATCAACTGGTGTTGTTCGCAAGTTTTTATATAAACATGTATTTTTATATATTCATAGTGTTTTTTTTTTAGTGGGGGGTCACTAATTGCTCATAGCTGGGACCCTTTGTGATCAGAAGCCCTGCTGTCAGTGTAGTTTATAATCATACCTAGGACTAGTTGGCAATGTGGTGCTGTTGGCACTTTTGCTATAGGCTGTTGGCACTTTTGCTATCAGCTGTTGGCACTTTTGCTATCAGCTGTGGTGCTCTTGGCACTTTTGCTATCAACTGGTGTTGTTCGCAAGTTTTTATATAAACATGTATTTTTATACTATCATAGATTTTTTTTTTTTAGTGGGGGGTCACTCTTTGCTCATAGCTGGGACCCTTTGTGATCAGAAGCCTTGCTGTCAGATGTAGTTTATAGTCATACCTAGGACTATTTGGCACTGTGGTGCTGTTGGCACATTTGCTATCAGCTGTTGGCACTTTTGCTATCAGCTGTTGGCAATTTTGCTATAAGCTGTTGGCACTTTTGCTATCAGCTTTTGGCACTTTTGCTATCAGCTGTTGGCACTTTTGCTCTCAGCTGTGGTGCTGTTGGCACTTTTGCTATCAACTGGTGTTGTTCGCAAGTTTTTATATAAACATGTATTTTTATACATTCATAGTGTTTTTTTTTAGTGGGGGGTCACTATTTGCTCATAGCTGGGACCCTTTGTGATCAGAAGCCTTGCTCTCAGTGTAGTTTATAATCATACCTAGGACTAGTTGGCAATGTGGTGCTGTTGGCAATTTTGCTATAAGCTGTTGGCACTTTTGCTATCAGCTTTTGGCAATTTTGCTATCAGCTGTTGGCACTTTTGCTATCAGCTGTTGTGCTCTTGGCACTTTTGCTATCAACTGGTGTTGTTCGCAAGTTTTTATATAAACATGTATTTTTATTCTTTCATAGTGTTTTTTTTTTTAGTGGGGGGTCACTATTTGCTCAGAGCTTGGACCCTTTGTGATCAGAAACCTTGCTGTCAGATGTAGTTTATAGTCATCCCTAGGACTAGTTGGCAATGTGGTGCTGTTTGCACTTTTGCTATCAGCTGTTGGCACATTTGCTATCAGCTGTTGGCACTTTTGCTATCAGCTGTGGTGCTGTTTGCACTTTTGCTATCAACTGGTGTTGTTCGCAAGTTTTTATATAAACATGTATTTTTATACTTTCATAGTGTTTTTTTTTAGTGGGGGGTCACTATTTGCTCATAGCTGGTACCCTTTGTGATCAGAAGCCTTGCTGTCAGATGTAGTTTATAGTCATACCTAGGACTAGTTGGCACTGTGGTGCTGTTGGCACTTTTGCTATCAGCTTTGGTGCTGTTGGCACTTTTGCTATCAACTGGTGTTTTTCGCAAGTTTTTATATAAACATGTATTTTTATACATTCATAGTGTTTTTTTTTTTAGTGGGGGGTCACTATTTGCTCATAGCTGGGACCATTTGTGATCAGAAGCCTTGCTGTCAGTGTAGTTTATAATCATACCTAGGACTAGTTGGCAATGAGGTGCTGTTGCCACTTTTGCTATAAGCTGTTGGAACGTTTGCTATCAGCTGTTGGCAATTTTTTACTATCAGCTGTTGGCACTTTTGCTATCAGGTGTGGTTCTCTTGGCACTTTTACTATCAACTGGTGTTGTTCGCAAGTTTTTATATAAACATGTATGTTTATACTTTCATAATGTTTTTTTTTAGTGGGGGGGTCACTATTTGCTCATAGCTTGGACCCTTTGTGATCAGAATCCTTGCTGTCAGATGTAGTTTATAGTCATACCTAGGACTAGTTGGCACTGTGGTGCTGTTGGCACTTTTGCTATCAGCTGTGGTGCTGTTTGCACTTTTGCTATTAACTGGTGTTGTTCGCAAGTTTTTATATAAACATGTATTTTTATACTTTCATCGTGTTTTTTTTTTAGTGGGGGTCACTATTTGCTCATAGCTGGGACCCTTTGTGATCAGAAGCCTTGCTGTCAGATGTAGATTATAGTCATACCTAGGACTAGTTGGCACTGTGGTGTTGTTGGCACTTTTGCTATCAGCTGTTGGCACTTTTGCTATCAGCTGATGGCACTTTTGCTATCAGCGGTTGGCACTTTTGCTATCAGCTGTTGACACTTTTGCTATCAGCTGTTAGCACTTTTGCTATCAGCTGTGTTGCTGTTGGCAATTTTGCTATCAACTGGTGTTGTTCGCAAGTTTTTATATAAACATATATTTTTATACTTTCATAGAGTTTTTTTTAGTGGGGGGTCACTATTTGCTCATAGCTTGGACCCTTTGTGATCAGAAGCCTTGCTGTCAGATGTAGTTTATAGTCATACCTAGGACTAGTTAGCAATGTGGTGCTGTTGGCACTTTTGCTATCAGCTCTTTGCACTTTTGCTATCAGCTGTTGGCACTTTTGCTATCAGCTGTTGGCACTTGTGCTATCAGTTGTGGTGCTGTTGGCAATTTTGCTATCAACTGGTGTTGTTCGCAAGTTTTTATATAAACATGTATTTTTTATACTTTCATAGTGTTTTTTTTTAGTGGTGGGTCACTATTTGCTCATAGCTGGGACCCTATGTGATCAGAAGCCTTGCTGTCAGTGTAGTTTATAGTCATACCTAGGACTAGTTGGCAATGTGGTGCTGTTGGCACTTTTGCTATCAACAGTTGGCACTTTTGCTATCAGCTGTTGGAAACTTTGCTATCAGCTGTTGGCACTTTTGCTATCAGCTGTGGTGCTCTTGGGACTTTTGCTATCAACTGGTGTTGTTCGCAAGTTTTTATATAAACATGTATTTTTATACTTTCATAGTGTTTTTTTTTAGTGGGTGGTCACTATTTGCTCATAGCTGGGACCCTTTGTGATCAGAAGCCTTGCTGTCAGATGTATTTTATAGTCATACCTAGGACTAGTTTGCACTGTGGTGCTGTTGGCATTTTTGCTATCAGCTGTTGGCACTTTTGCTATCAGCTGTTGGCACTTTTGTTATCAGCTTTTGGCACTTTTGCTATCAGTTGTTGGCACTTTTGCTATCAGCTGTTGGCACTTTTGCTATCAGCTGTGGTGCTGTTGGCACTTTTGCTATCAACTGGTGTTGTTCGCAAGTTTTTATATAAACATGTATTTTTTATACTTTCATAGTGTTTTTTTTTAGTGGTGGGTCACTATTTGCTCATAGCTGGGACCCTTTGTGATCAGAAGCCTTGCTGTCAGATGTAGTTCATAGACATACCTAGGACTAGTTTGCACTGTGGTGCTGTTGGCACTTTTGCTATCAGCTGTTGGCACTTTTGCTATCAGCTTTTGGCACTTTTGGTATCAGCTGTTGGCACTTTTGGTATCAGCTGTTGGCACTTTTGCTATCAGCTGTTGGCATTTTGCTATCAGCTTTGTCACTTTTGGTATCAGCTGTTGGCACATTTGCTATCAGCTGTTGGCACTTTTGCAATCAGCTGTGGTGCTGTTGGCACTTTTGCTATCAGCTGTTGGCATATTTGCTATCAGCTGTTGGAACTTTTGCTATCAACCTGTGTTGTTCGCAAGTTTTTATATAAACATGAATATTTATACTTTCATAGTGTTTTTTTTTAGTGGGTGGTCACTATTTGCTCATAGCTGGGACCCTTTGTGATCAGAAGCCTTGCTGTCAGATGTAGTTTATATTCATACCTAGGACTAGTTGGCACTGTGGTGCTGTTGGCACTTTTGCTATCAGCTGTTGGCACTTTTGCTATCAGCTGTTGGAACTTTTGCTATTAGCTGTTGGCACTTTTGCTATCAGCGGTGGTGCTGTTGGCACTTTTGCTATCAACTGGTGTTGTTCGCAAGTTTTTATATAAGCATGTATTTTTATACTTTCATAGTGTTTTTTTTAGTGGGGGTCACTGTTTGCTGGTAGCTGGGACCATTTGTGATCAGAAGCCTTGCTGTCAGATGTAGTTTATAGTCATACCTAGGACTAGTTGGCACTGTGGTGCGGTTGGCACTTTTGGTATCAGCTGTTGGCACTTTTGGTATCAGCTGTTGGCACTTTTGGTATCAGCTGTTGGCACATTTGCTATCAGCTGTTGGCACTGTTGCTATCAGCTGTTGGCACTTTTGCAATCAGCTGTTGGCACTTTTGCTATCAGCTTTTGGCATTTTGGTATCAGTTGTTGGCACTTTTGCTATCAGCTGTTGGCACTTTTGCTATCAGCTGTTGGCATTTTTGCTATCAGCTGTGGTGCTGTTGGCACTTTGGCTATCAACTGGTGTTGTTCGCAAGTTTTTATATAAACGTGTATTTTTATACTTTCATAGTGTTTTTTTTTTAGTGCGTGGTCACTATTTGCTCATAGCAGGGAGCCTTTGTGATCAGAAACCTTGCTGTCAGATGTAGTTTATAGTCATACCTAGGACTAGTTGGCAATGTGGTGCTGTTGGCACTCTTGCTATCAGCTGTTGGCACTTTTGCTATCAGCTGTTGGCATATTTGCTATCAGCTGTTGGAACTTTTGCTATCAACCTGTGTTGTTCGCAAGTTTTTATATAAACATGAATATTTATACTTTCATAGTGTTTTTTTTTAGTGGGTGGTCACTATTTGCTCATAGCTGGGACCCTTTGTGATCAGAAGCCTTGCTGTCAGATGTAGTTCATAGACATACCTAGGACTAGTTTGCACTGTGGTGTTGTTGGCACTTTTGCTATCAGCTGTTGGCACTTTTGCTATCAGCTTTTGGCACTTTTGCTATCAGCTGTTGGCACTTATGCTATCAGCGGTTGGCACTTTTGCAATCAGCTGTTGGCACTTTTGCTATCAGCTGTTGGCACTTTGGTATCAGCTGTTGGCACTTTTGATATCAGCTGTTGGCACTTTTGCTATCAGCTGGTGGCACTTTTGTTATCAGCTTTTGGCACTTTGGTATCAGCTGTTGGCACTTTTGCTATCAGCTTTTGGCACTTTTGCTATCAGCTGTTGGCGCTTTTCTTATCAGCTGTTGGCACTTTTGCTATCAGCTGTTGGCACTTTTTGTATCATCTGTTGACACTTTTGCTATCAGTTTTTGGCACTTTTGCTATCAGCTTTTGGCACTTTTGGTATCAGCTGTTGGCACATTTACTATCAGCTGTTGGCAATTTTGCTATCGGCTGTGGTGCTGTTGGCACTTTTGCTATCAACTGGTGTTGTTCGCAAGTTTTTATATAAACATGTATTGTTATAATTTCATAGTGTTTCTTTTTTAGTGGGGGGTCACTATTTGCTCATAGCTGTGACCCTTTGTGATCAGAAGCCTTGCTGTCAGATGTAGTTTATAGTCATACCTAGGACTAGTTGGCACTGTGGTGCTGTTGGCACTTTTGCTATCAGCTGTTGGCACTTTTGCTATCAGCTGTGAAGCTGTTGGCACTTTTGCTATCAGCTGTGAAGCTGTTGGCACTTTTGCTATCAACTGGTGTTGTTCGCAAGTTTTTATATAAACATGTATGTTTATATTTTCATAGTGTTTTTTTTAGTGGGGGGTCGCTATTTCCTCATAGCTGGGACCCTTTGTGATCAGAAGACTTGCTGTCAGATTTTGTTTATATTCATACCTAGGACTAGTTGGCACTGTAGTGCTGTTGGCACTTTTGCTATCAGCAGTTGGCACTTTTGCTATAGGCTTTTGGCACTTTTGCTATCAGCTGTTGGCACTTTTGCTATCAGCTGTTGGCACTTTTGCTATCAGCTGTGGTGCTGTTGGCACTTTTGCTATCAAATGGTGTTGTTCGCAAGTTTTTATATAAACATGTATTTTTATACTTTAATAGTGTTTTTTTTTTAGTGGGGGGTCACTATTTGCTCATAGCTGGGACCCTTTGTGATCAGAAGCCTTGCTGTCAGATGTAGTTTATAATCATACCTAGGACTAGCTGGCAATGTGGTGCTGTTGGCACATTTGCTATCAGCTTTTGGCACTTTTTTATCAGCTGTTGGCACTTTTGCTATCAGCTGTGGTGCTGTTGGCACTTTTGCTATCAGCTGGTGTTGTTCGCAAGTTTTTATATAAACATGTATTTTTATATTTTCATAGTGTTTTTTTTTTTAGTGGGGCTCATTATTTGCTCATAGATGGGACACTTTGTGATCAGAAGCCTTGATGTCAGATGTAGATTTTAGTCATACTTAGGAGTAGTTGGCACTGTGGTGCTGTTGGCACTTTTGCTATCAGCTGTTGGCACTTTTGCTATCAGCTGTTGGCACTTTTGCTATCAGCTTTTGGCACCTTTGCTATCAGCTGTTGGCATTTTTGCTATCAGCTGTTGGCACTTTTGCTATCAGCTGTTGGCACTTTTGCTATCAGCTGTTGGCATTTTTGCTATCAGCTGTTGGCACTTTTGCTATCAGCTGTGGCAATTTTGCTATCAGCTGTGGTGCTGTTGGCACTTTTGCTATCAACTGGTGTTGTTCGCAAGTTTTTATAGAAACATGCATTTTTATAATTTCATAGTGTTTTTTTTTTAGTGGGGGGTCACTATTTGCTCATAGCTGGGACCCTTAGTGATCAGAATCCTTGTTGTCAGATGTAGTTTATAGTCATACATAGGACTAGTTGGAACTGTGGTGCTGTTGGCACTTTTGCTATCAGCTTTTGGCACTTTTGCTCTCAGCTGTTGGCACTTTTGCTATCAGCTTTGGTGCTTTTGGCACTTTTGCTATCAACTGGTGTTGTTTGGAAGTTTTTATATAAACTTGTATTTTTATACATTCATAGTGTTTTTTTTTAGTGGGGGGTCACTCTTTGCTTTTAGCTGGGACCCTTTGTGATCAGAAGCCTTGCTGTCAGATGTAGTTTATAGTCATACCTAGGACTAGTTGGCACTGTGGTGCGGTTGGCACTTTTGCTATCAGCTGTTGGCACTTTTGCTATCAGCTGTTGGCACTTTTGGTATCAGCTGTTGGCACATTTGCTATCAGCTGTTGGCACTGTTGCTATCAGCTGTTGGCACTTTTGCAATCAGCTGTTGGCAATTTGCTATCAGCTTTTGGCATTTTGGTATCAGTTGTTGGCACTTTTGCTATCAGCTGTTGGCATATTTGCTATCAGCTGTTGGAACTTTTGCTATCAACCTGTGTTGTTCGCAAGTTTTTATATAAACATGAATATTTATATTTCATAGTGTTTTTTTTTAGTGGGTGGTCACTATTTGCTCATAGCTGGGACCCTTTGTGATCAGAAGCCTTGCTGTCAGATGTATTTTATACTCATACCTAGGACTAGTTTGCACTGTGGTGCTGTTGGCATTTTTGCTATCAGCTGTTGGCACTTTTGCTATCAGCTGTTGGCACTTTTGTTATCAGCTTTTGGCACTTTTGCTATCAGCTGTTGGCACTTTTGCTATCAGCTTTTGGCACTTTTGCTATCAGCTGTGGTGCTGTTGGCACTTTTGCTATCAACTGGTGTTGTTCGCAAGTTTTTATATAAACATGTATTTTTTATACTTTCATAGTGTTTTTTTTTAGTGGTGGGTCACTATTTGCTCATAGCTGGGACCCTTTGTGATCAGAAGCCTTGCTGTCAGATGTAGTTCATAGACATACCTAGGACTAGTTTGCACTGTGGTGCTGTTGGCACTTTTGCTATCAGCTGTTGGCACTTTTGGTATCAGCTGTTGGCACTTTTGCTATCAGCTGTTGGCACTTTTGCTATCAGCTTTTGGCACTTTTGGTATCAGCTGTTGGCACTTTTGGTATCAGCTGTTGGCACTTTTGCTACCAGCTGTTGGCATTTTGCTATCAGCTTTTGTCACTTTTGGTATCAGCTGTTGGCACATTTGCTATCAGCTGTTGGCACTTTTGCAATTAGCTGTGGTGCTGTTGGCACTTTTGCTATCAACTGGTGTTGTTCGCAAGTTTTTATATAAATATGTATTTATATACTTTCATAGTGTTTTTTTTTAGTGGGGGGTCACTATTTGCTCATAGCTGGGACACTTTGTGATCAGAAGCCTTGCTGTCAGATGTAGAATATAGTCATAATTAGGACTAGTTGGCACTGTGGTGCTGTTGCACTTTTGCTATCAGCTGTTGGCACTTTTGCTATCAGTTGTTGGCACTTTTGCTATCAGCTTTTGGCACTTTTGCTATCAGCTGTTGGCACTTATGCTATCAGCGGTTGGCACTTTTGCAATCAGCTGTTGGCACTTTTGCTATCAGCTGCTGGCACTTTTGCTATCAGCTGTTGGCACTTTGGTATCAGCTGTTGGCACTTTTGATATCAGCTGTTGGCACTTTTGCTATCAGCTGTTGGCACTTTTGTTATCAGCTTTTGGCACTTTGGTATCAGCTGTTGGCACTTTTGCTATCAGCTTTTGGCACTTTTGCTATCAGCTGTTGGCGCTTTTCTTATCAGCTGTTGGCACTTTTGCTATCAGCTGTTGGCACTTTTGGTATCATCTGTTGACACTTTTGCTATCAGTTTTTGGCACTTTTGCTATCAGCTTTTGGCACTTTTGCTATCAGCTTTTGGCACTTTTGCTATCAGCTGTGGTGCTGTTGGCACTTTTGCTATCAACTGGTGTTGTTCGCAAGTTTTTATATAAACATGTATTGTTATAATTTCATAGTGTTTCTTTTTTAGTGGGGGGTCACTATTTGCTCATAGCTGTGACCCTTTGTGATCAGAAGCCTTGCTGTCAGATGTAGTTTATAGTCATACCTAGGACTAGTTGGCACTGTGGTGCGGTTGGCACTTTTGCTATCAGCTGTTGGCACTTTTGCTATAAGCGGTTGGCACATTTGCTATCAGCTGTTGGCACTTTTGCTATCAGCTGTGGTGCTGTTGGCACTTTTGCTATCAACTGGTGTTGTTCGCAAGTTTTTATATAAACATGTATTTTTATACTTTCATAGTGTTTTTTTTTAGTGGGGGGTCACTATTTGCTCATAGCTGGGACCATTTGTGATCAGAAGCCTTGAAGTCAGATGTAGTTTATAGTCATACCTAGGACTAGTTGGCACTGTGGTGCTGTTGGCATTTTGCTATCAGCTGTTGGCACTTTTGCTATCTGCTGTTGGCACTTTTGCTATCAGCTTTTGGCACTTTTGGTATCAGCTGTTGGCACTTTTGCTATCAGCTGTGGTGCTGTTGGCACTTTTGCTATCAACTGGTGTTGTTCGCAAGTTTTTATAGAAACATGTATTTTCATACTTTCATAGTGTTTTTTTTTTATTGCGGGGTCACTATTTGCTCATAGCTGGGAGCCTTTGTGATCAGAATCCTTGCTCTCAGATTTAGTTTATAGTCATACCTAGGACTAGTTTGCACTGTGGTGCTGTTGGCACTTTTGCTATCAGCTGTTGGCACTTTTGCTATCAGCTTTTGGCACTTTTGCTATCAGCTGTTGTCACTTTTGCTGTCAGCTGTCTGCATTTTGCTATCAGTTGTTGGCACTTTTGCTATCAGCTTTTGGCACTTTTGGTATCAGCTGTTGTCACTTTAGCTATCAGCTGTTGGCACTTTTGCTATCAGCTGTTGGCACATTTGCTATCAGCTCTTGGCACTTTTGCTATCAGCTGTGGTGCTGTTGGCACTTTTGCTATAAATTGGTGTTGTTCGCAAGTTTTTATATAAACATGTGTTTTTATAATTTCATAGTGTTTTTTTTTTAGTGGGGGGTCACTATTTGCTAATAGCTGGGACCCTTTGTGATCAGAAGCCTTGCTGTCATATGTAGTTTATAGTCATACCTAGGACTAGTTGGCACAGTGGTGCTGTTGGCACTTTAGCTATCAGCAGTTGGCACTTTTGCTATCACCTGTTGGCACTTTTGCTATCAGCTGCGTTGCTGTTTGCACTTTTGCTATCAACTGGTGTTGTTTGCAAGTTTTTAAGTAAACATGTATTTTTATACTTTCATAGTGTTTTCTTTTAGTGGGGGGTAACTATTGCTCCTAGCTGGAACCCTTTGTGATCAGAAGCCTTGCTGTCAGATGTAGTTTATAATCATACCTAGGACTAGTTGGCACTGTGGTGCTGTTGGCACTTTTGCTATCAGCTGTTGGCACTTTTGCTATCAGCTGTTGGCACTTTTGCTATCAGCTGTTGGCACTTTTGGTATCAGCTGTTCGCACTTTTGGTATCAGCTGTTGGCACTTTTGCTATCAGCTGTGGTGCTGTTGGCACTCTTGCTATCAACTGGTGTTTTTCGCAAGTTTTTATATAAACATGTATTTTTATACTTTCATAGTTTTTCTTTTATTAGGGGGTCACTATTTGCTCATAGCTGGGACCCTTTGCGATCAGAAAACTTGCTGTCAGATGTAGTTCATAGTCATACCTAGGACTAGTTGGCACTGTGGTGCTGTGGGCACTTTGCTATCAGCTGTTGGCACTTTTGCTATCAGCTGTTGGCACTTTTGCTATCAGCTGTGGTGCTGTTTGCACTTTTGCTATCAACTGGTATTGTTCGCAAGTTTTTATAAAAAACATGTATTTTTATACATTCATAGTGTCCTTTTTTTAGTGGGGGGTCACTATTTGTTCATAGCTTGGACCCTTTGTGATCAGAAGCCTTGCTGTCAGATGTAGTTTATAGTCATACCTAGGAATAGTTGGCAATGTCGTGCTCTTGGCCCTTTTGCTATCAGCTGTTGGCACTTTTGCTATCAGCTGTTGGCACTTTTTCTATCAGCTGTTGGCACTTTTGCTATCAGCTGTGGTGCTGTTGGCACTTTTGCTATCAACTGGTGTTGTTCGCAAGTTTTTATATAAACATGTATTTTTATATTTTCATAGTTTTTTTTTTATTAGGGGGTCACTATTTGCTCATAGCTGGGACCCTTTGCGATCAGAAGACTTGCTGTCAGATGTAGTTTATAGTCATACCTAGGACTAGTTGGCACTGTGGTGCTGTGGGCACTTTTGCTATCAGCTGTTGGCACATTTGCTATCAGCTGTTGGCATTTTGCTATCAGCTGTTGTGCTGTTGGCACTTTTGCTATATGCTGTTGGCACTTTTGCTGTCATCTGTTGGCACTTTTGCTATCAGCTTTTGGCACTTTTGGTATCAGCTGTTGTCACTTTTGCTATCAGCTGTTGGCACTTTTGCTATCAGCTGTTGGCACTTTTGCTAACAGCTGTTGGCACATTTGCTATCAGCTCTTGGCACTTTTGCTATCAGCTGTGGTGCTGTTGGCACTTTTGCTATAAATTGGTGTTGTTCGCAAGTTTTTATATAAACATGTATTTTTATACTTTCATAGTGTTTATTTTTTAGTGGGGGGTCACTATTTGCTAATAGCTGGGACCCTTTGTGATCAGAAGCCTTGCTGTCATATGTAGTTTATAGTCATACCTAGGACTAGTTGGCACAGTGGTGCTGTTGGCACTTTTGCTATCAGCAGTTGGCACTTTTGCTATCACCTGTTGGCACTTATGCTATCAGCTGCGTTGCTGTTTGCACTTTTGCTATCAACTGGTGTTGTTTCCAAGTTTTTATGTAAACATGTATTTTTATACTTTCATAGTGTTTTCTTTTAGTGGGGGGTAACTATTTGCTCCTAGCTTGGGCCCTTTGTGAAAAGAAGACTTGCTGTCGGATGTAGTTTATAGTCATACCTAGGACTAGTTGACACTGTGGTGCTGTTGGCACTTTTGCTATCAGCTGTTGGCACTTTTACTATCAGCTGTTGGCACTTTTGCT
The DNA here is from genome assembly GCA_964036315.1 of Acanthosepion esculentum. Lineage (NCBI taxonomy): Eukaryota > Metazoa > Mollusca > Cephalopoda > Sepiida > Sepiidae > Acanthosepion > Acanthosepion esculentum. The sequence goes on along the minus strand of CAXIWW010000817.1, from coordinate 9,954,358 downwards.
ATCAGCTGTTGGCACTTTTACTATCAGCTGTTGACACTTTTGCTATCAGATGTTGGCAATTTTGCTATCAGATTTTGGCACTTTTGCTATCACCTTTTGGCACTTTTGCTATCAGCTGTTGGCACTTTTGCTATCAGCTGTTGGCACTTTTGCTATCAGCTGTTGGTACTTTTGGTATCAGCTGTTGGCAATTTTGCTATCAGCTGTTGGCACTTTTGCTATCAGCTGTGGTGCTGTTGGCACTTTTGCTATTAACTGGTGTTGTTCGCAAGTTTTTATAGAAACATGTATTTTTATACTTTCATAGTGTTTTTTTTAGTGGGGGGTCACTATTTGCTCAGAGCTGGGAAACTTTGTGATCAGAATCATTGCTGTTAGATGTAGTTTATAGTTATACCTAGGACTAGTTGGCACTGTGGTGCTGTTGGCACTTTTGCTATCAGCTGTTGGCACTTTTGCTATCAGCTGTTGGCACTTTTGCTATCAGCTGTGGTGCTGTTGGCACTTCTGCTATCAACTGGTGTTGTTCGCAAGTTTTTATATAAACATGTATTTTTATATTTTCATAGTGTTTTTTTTTTTGTGGGGGGTCACTATTTGCTCAAAGCTGGGACCCTTTGTGATCAGAAGCCTTGCTGTCAGATGTAGTTTATAGTCATACCTAGGACTAGTTGGCACTGTGGTGCTGTTGGCACTTTGGCTATCAGCTGTTGGCACTTTTGCTATCAGCTGTTGGCACTTTTGCAATCAGCTGTTGGCACTTTTGCTATCAGCTTTTGGAACTTTTGCTATCAGCTGTTGGAACTTTTGCTATCAACTGGTGGTATTCGCAAGTTTTTATATAAACATGTATTTTTATAATTTCATAGTGATTTTTTTTTATTGGGGGGTCACTATTTGCTCATAGCTGGGACCCTTGGTGATCAGAAGCCTTGATGTCAGATGTAGTTTATAGTCATACCTAGGACTAGTTGGCACTGTGGTGCTGTTGGCACTTTTGCTATCAGCTGTTGGCACTTTTGGTATCATCTGTTGGAACTTTTGCTATCAACTGTTGGCACTTTTGCTATCAGCTCTTGGCACTTTTGCTATCAGCTGTGGTGCTGTTTGCACTTTTGCTATCAACTGGTGTTGTTCGCAAGTTTTTATATAAACATGTATCTTTATACTTTCATAGTGTTTTCTTTTAGTGGGGGGTAACTATTTGCTCATATCTGGGACCCTTTTTAATCAGAAGCCTTGCTGTCAGATGTAGTTTATAATCATACCTAGGACTAGTTGGCACTGTGGTGCTGTTGGCACTTTTGCTAACAGCAGTTGGCACTTTTGCTATCAGCTGTTGGCACGTTTGGTATCATCTCTTGGAACTTTTGCTATCAGCTGTTGGCACTTTTGCTATCAGCTTTTGGCACCTTTGCTATCAGCTGTTGGCACTTTTGCTATCAGCTGTTGGCACTTTTGCTATCAGCTGTTGGCACTTTTGATATCTTCTGTTGGCACTTTTGCTATCAGCTGTTGGCACTTTTGCTATCAGCTTTTGGCACTTTTGCTATCAGCTTTTCGCACTTTTGCTATCAGCTGTTGGCACTTTTTCTATCAGCTGTTGGCACTTTTGGTATCCTCTGTTGGCACTATTGCTATCAGCTGTTGGCACTTTTGCTATCAGCTTTTGGCACTTTTGGTATCAGCTGTTGGCACTTTTGCTATCAGCTGTTGGCACATTTGCTACCAGCTGTTGGCACTTTTGCTATCAGCTGTGCTGCTCTTTGCACTTTTGCTATCAACTGGTGTTGTTCGCAAGTTTTTATATAAACATGTATTTTTATACTTTCATAGTGTTTTCTTTTAGTGGGGGGTAACTATTTGCTCATAGCTGGGACCCTTTTTGATCAGAATCCTTGCTGTCAGATGTAGTTTATAGTCATTCCTAGGACTAGTTGGCACTGTGGTGCTGTTGGCACTTTTGCTATCAGCTGTTGGCACATTTGCTATCACTTTTGGCACTTTTGGTATCAGCTGTTTGCACTTTTGCTATCAGCTGTTGGCACTTTTGCTATCAGCTGTTGGCACTTTTGCTATCAGCTGTTGGCACGTTTGGTATCATCTGTTGGAACTTTTGCTATCACCTGTTGGCACTTTTGCTATCAGCTTTTGGAAGTTTTGCTATCAGCTGTTGGCACTTTTGCTATCAGCTGTTGGCACATTTGCTATCAGCTGTTGGCATTTTGGTATCATCTGTTGGCACTTTTGCTATCAGCTGTTGGCACTTTTGCTATCAGCTTTTGTCACTTTTGGTATCAGCTTTTGGCACTTTTGCTATCAGCTGTTGGCACTTTTGCTATCAGCTGGGGTGCTGTTGGCACTTTTGCTATCAACTGGTGTTGTTAACAAGTTTTTATATAAACATGTATTTTTATACTTTCATAGTGTTTTCTTTTAGTGGGGGGGAACTATTTGCTCATATCTGGGACCCTTTGTGATCAGAAGCCTTGCTGTCAGATGTAGTTTATAGTCATACCTAGGACTAGTTGGCACTGTGGTGCTGTTGGCACTTTTGCTATCAGCTGTTGGCACTTTTGCTATCAGCTGTTGGCACATTTGGTATCAGCTTTTGGCACTTTTGGTATCAGCTGTTGGCACTTTTGCTATCAGCTGTTGGCACTTTTGCTATAAGCTGTTGGCACGTTTGGTATCATCTGTTGGAACTTTTGCTATCAGCTGTTGGCAGTTTGCTATCAGCTTTTGGCACTTTTGCTATCAGCTGTTGGCACTTTTGCTATCAGCTGTTGGCACTTTTGCTATCAGCTGTTGGCACTTTTGGTATCTTCTGTTGGCATTTTGCTATCAGCTGTTGGCACTTTTGCTATCAGCTGTTTGCACTTTTGCTATCAGCTGTTGGCACTTTTGCTATCATCTGTTGGCCCTTTTGCTATCAGCTGTTGGCACTTTTGCTATCAGCTGTTGGCACTTTTGCTATCAGCTGTGGTGCTGTTTGTACTTTTGCTATCAACTGGTGTTGTTCGCAAGTTTTTATATAAACATATATTTTTTTAATTTCATAGTGTTTTTTTTTAGTGGAGTGTCACTATTTGCTCATAGCAGGGACCCTTTGTGATCAGAAGCCTTGCTGTCAGATGTAGTTTATAAACATACCTAGGACTAGTTGGCACTGTAGTGCTGTTGGCACTTTTGCTATCAGCTGTTGGCACTTTTGCTATCAGCTGTAGGCACTTTTGATATCAGCTGTTGGCACGTTTGCTATCAGCTTTTCGCACTTTTGGTATCAGCTGTTGGCACTTTTGCTATCAGCTGTTGGCACTTTTGCTATCAGCTGTGGTGCTGTTGGCACTTTTGCTATCAACTGGTGTTGTTCGCAAGTTTTTATAGAAACATGTATTTTTATAATTTCATAGTTTTTTTTTTTTAGTGGGGGGTCACTATTTGCTCATAGCTTGGACCCTTTGTGATCAGAATCCTTGCTGTCAGATGTAGTTTATAGTCATCCCTAGGACTAGTTGGCACTGTGGTGCTGTTGGCACTTTTGCTATCAGCTGTTGGCACTTTTGCTATCAGCTGTTGGCCCTTTTGCTATCAGCTGTGGTGCTGTTAGCACTTTTGCTATCAACTGGTGTTGTTCGCAATTTTTTATATAAACATGTATTTTTATACTTTCATAGAGTTTTTTTTTAGTGGGGGGTCACTATTTGCTCATAGCTGGGACCGTTGTTGATCAGAAGCCTTGCTGTCTGATGTAGTTTATCGTCATACCTAGGACTATTTGGCAATGTGGTGCTGTTGGCATTTTTGCTTTCAGCTGTTGGCACCTTTGCTATCAGCTGTTGGCACTTTTGATCAGCTGTTGGCACTTTTGCTATCAACTGGTGTTGTTCGCAAGTTTTTATATAAACACGTATTTTTTTACTTTCATAGTGTTTTTTTTTTAGTGGGGTGTCACTATTTGCTCATAGCTGGGACCCTTTGTGATCAGAAGCCTTGCTGTCAGATGTAGTTTATAATCATACCTAGGACTAGTTGGCACTGTAGTGCTGTTGGCACTTTTGCTATCAAGTGTTGGCACTTTTGCTATCAGCTTTTGGCACTTTTGCTATCAGCTGTTGGCACTTTTGCTATCAGCTGTGGTGCTGTTGGCACTTTTGCTATCAGCTGTTGGAACTTTTGCTATCAGCTGTTGGAACTTTTGCTATCAACTGGTGGTATTCGCAAGTTTTTATATAAACATGTATTTTTATATTTTCATAGTGATTTTTTTTTATTGGGGGGTCACTATTTGCTCATAGCTGGGACCATTTGTGATCAGAAGCCTTGCTGTCAGATGTAGTTTATAGTCATACCTAGGATTAGTTGGCACTGTGGTGCTGTTGGCACTTTTGCTATCAGCTGTTGGCACTTTTGCTATCAGCTGTTTGCACTTTTGCTATCAGCTGTTGGCACGTTTGTTATCATCTTTTGGAACTTTTGCTATCAGCTGTTGGCATTTTGCTATCAGCTGTTGGCACTTTTGCTATCAGCTGTTGGCACTTTTGCTATCAGCTGTTGGCACTTTTGGTATAATCTGTTGGCACTTTTGCTATCAGCTGTTGGCACTTTTGCTATCAGCTTTTGGAACTTTTGGTATCAGCTGTTGGCACATTTGCTATCAGCTGTTGGCACTTTTGCTATCAGCTGTTGGCACTTTTGGTATCATCTGTTGGAACGTTTGCTATCAACTGTTGGCACTTTTGCTATCAGCTCTTGGCACTTTTCTATCAGCTGTGGTGCTGTTTGCACTTTTGCTATCAACTGGTGTTGTTCGCAAGTTTTTATATAAACATGTATTTTTATACTTTCATAGTGTTTTCTTTTAGTGGGGGGTAACTATTTGCTCATATCTGGGACCCTTTTTGATCAGAAGCCTTGCTGTCAGATGTAGTTTATAGTCATACCTAGGACTAGTTGGCACTGTGGTGCTGTTGGCACTTTTGCTATCAGCAGTTGGCACTTTTGCTATCAGCTGTTGGCACGTTTGGTATCATCTTTTGGAACTTTTGCTATCAGCTGTTGGCATTTTGCTATCAGCTGTTGGCACTTTTGCTATCAGCTGTTGGCACTTTTGCTATCAGCTGTTGGCACTTTTGGTATAATCTGTTGGCACTTTTGCTATCAGCTGTTGGCACTTTTGCTATCAGCTTTTGGAAATTTTGGTATCAGCTGTTGGCACATTTGCTATCAGCTGTTGGCACTTTTGCTATCAGCTGTTGGCACTTTTGGTATCATCTGTTGGAACTTTTGCTATCAACTGTTGGCACTTTTGCTATCAGCTCTTGGCACTTTTGCTATCAGCTGTTGGCACTTTTGCTATCAGCTTTTGGCACCTTTGCTATCAGCGGTTGGCACTTTTGCTATCAGCTGTTGGCACTTTTGCTATCAGCTGTTGGCACTTTTGATATCTTCTGTTGGCACTTTTGCTATCAGCTGTTGGCACTTTTGCTATCAGCTTTTGGCACTTTTGGTATCAGCTGTTCGCACTTTTGCTATCAGCTGTTGGCACTTTTTCTATCAGCTGTTGGCACTTTTGGTATCCTCTGTTGGCACTATTGCTATCAGCTGTTGGCACTTTTGCTATCAGCTTTTGGCACTTTTGGTATCAGCTGTTGGCACTTTTGCTATCAGCTGTTGGCACATTTGCTACCAGCTGTTGTCACTTTTGCTATCAGCTGTGGCGCTCTTTGCACTTTTGCTATCAACTGGTGTTGTTCGCAAGTTTTTATATAAACATGTATTTTTATACTTTCATAGTGTTTTCTTTTAGAGGGGGGTAACTATTTGCTCATAGCTGGGACCCTTTTTGATCAGAATCCTTGCTGTCAGATGTTGTTTATAGTCATACCTAGGACTAGTTGGCACTGTGGTGCTGTTGGCACTTTTGCTATCAGCTGTTGGCACTTTTGCTATCAGCTGTTGGCCCTTTTGCTATCAGCTGTGGCGCTGTTAGCACTTTTGCTATCAACTGGTGTTGTTCGCAATTTTTTATATAAACATGTATTTTTATACTTTCATAGAGTTTTTTTTTAGTGGGGGGTCACTATTTGCTCATAGCTGGGACCTTCGTTGATCAGAAGCCTTGCTGTCTGATGTAGTTTATAGTCATACCTAGGACTATTTGGCAATGTGGTGCTGTTGGCATTTTTGCTTTCAGCTGTTGGCACCTTTGCTATCAGCTGTTGGCACTTTTGATCAGCTGTTGGCACTTTTGCTATCAACTGGTGTTGTTCGCAAGTTTTTATATAAACACGTATTTTTTTACTTTCATAGTGTTTTTTTTTAGTGGGGTGTCACTATTTGCTCATAGTTGGGACCCTTTGTGGTCAGAAGCCTTGCTGTCAGATGTAGTTTATAATCATACCTAGGACTAGTTGGCACTGTAGTGCTGTTGGCACTTTTGCTATCAAGTGTTGGCACTTTTGCTATCAGCTGTTGGCACTTTTGCTATCAGCTGTTGGCACTTTTGCTATCAGCTTTTGGTACTTTTGGTATCAGCTGTTGGCACTTTTGCTATCAGCTGTTAGCACTTTTGCTATCAGCTGTGGTGCTGTTGGCACTTTTGCTATCAACTGGTGTTGTTCGCAAGTTTTTATAGAAACATGTATTTTTATACTTTCATAGTGTTTTTTTTTAGGGGGGGGTCACTATTTGCTCAGAGCTGGGACCCTTTGTGATCAGAATCCTTGCTGTTAGATGTAGTTTATAGTCATACCTAGGACTAGTTGGCGCTGTGGTGCTGTTGGCACTTTTGCTATCAGCTGTTGGCACTTTTGCTATCAGCTGTTGGAACTTTTGCTATCAGCTGTGGTGCTGTTGGCACTTCTGCTATCAACTGTTGGCACTTTTGCTAACAGCTGTTGGAACTTTTGCTATCAGCTGTTGGAACTTTTGCTATCAACTGGTGGTATTCGCAAGTTTTTATATAAACATGTATTTTTATATTTTCATAGTGATTTTTTTTTATTGGGGGGTCACTATTTGCTCATAGCTGGGACCATTTGTGATCAGAAGCCTTGTCAGATGTAGTTTATAGTCATACCTAGGATTAGTTGGCACTGTGGTGCTGTTGGCACTTTTGCTATCAGCTGTTGGCACTTTTGCTATCAGCTGTTTGCACTTTTGCTATCAGCTGTTGGCACGTTTGTTATCATCTTTTGGAACTTTTGCTATCAGCTGTTGGCATTTTGCTATCAGCTGTTGGCACTTTTGCTATCAGCTGTTGGCACTTTTGCTATCAGCTGTTGGCACTTTTGGTATAATCTGTTGGCACTTTTGCTATCAGCTGTTGGCACTTTTGCTATCAGCTTTTGGAAATTTTGGTATCAGCTGTTGGCACATTTGCTATCAGCTGTTGGCACTTTTGCTATCAGCTGTTGGCACTTTTGGTATCATCTGTTGGAACTTTTGCTATCAACTGTTGGCACTTTTGCTATCAGCTCTTGGCACTTTTGCTATCAGCTGTTGGCACTTTTGCTATCAGCTGTGGTGCTGTTGGCACTTTTGCTATCAACTGTTTTTGTTCGCAAGTTTTTATATAAACATGTATTTTTATACTTTTATAGTGTTTTCTTTTAGTGGGGGGTAACTATTTGGTCATATCTGGGACCCTTTTTGTTCAGAAGCCTTGCTGTCAGATGTAGTTTATAATCATACCTAGGACTAGTTGGCACTGTGGTGCTGTTGGCACTTTTGCTATCAGCAGTTGGCACTTTTGCTATCAGCTTTTGGCACGTTTGGTATCATCTCTTGGAACTTTTGCTATCAGCTGTTGGCACTTTTGCTATCAGCTTTTGGCACCTTTGCTATCAGCTGTTGGCAATTTTGCTATCAGCTGTTGGCACTTTTGCTATCAGCTGTTGGCACTTTTGATATCTTCTGTTGACACTTTTGCTATCAGCTGTTGGCAATTTTGCTATCAGCTTTTGGCACTTTTGGTATCAGCTGTTCGCACTTTTGCTATCAGCTGTTGGCACTTTTTCTATCAGCGGTTGGCACTTTTGGTATCCTCTGTTGGCACTATTGCTATCAGCTGTTGGCACTTTTGCTATCAGCTTTTGGCACTTTTGGTATCAGCTGTTGGCACTTTTGCTATCAGCTGTTGGCACATTTGCTACCAGCTGTTGGCACTTTTGCTATCAGCTGTGGTGCTCTTTGCACTTTTGCTATCAACTGGTGTTGTTCGCAAGTTTTTATATAAACATGTATTTTTATACTTTCATAGTGTTTTCTTTTAGTGGGGGGTAACTATTTGCTCATAGCTGGGACCCTTTTTGATCAGAATCCTTGCTGTCAGATGTAGTTTATAGTCATACCTAGGACTAGTTGGCACTGTGGTGCTGTTGGCCCTTTTGCTATCAGCTGTTGGCACATTTGCTATCAGTTTTGGCACTTTTGGTATCAGCTGTTTGCACTTTTGCTATCAGCTGTTGGCACTTTTGCTATCAGCTGTTGGCACTTTTGCTATCAGCTGTTGGCACGTTTGGTATCATCTGTTGGAACTTTTGCTATCACCTGTTGGCACTTTTGCTATCAGCTTTTGGAAGTTTTGCTATCAGCTGTTGGCACTTTTGCTATCAGCTGTTGGCACATTTGCTATCAGCTGTTGGCACTTTTGGTATCATCTGTTGGCACTTTTGCTATCAGCTGTTGGCACTTTTGCTATCAGCTTTTGTCACTTTTGGTATCAGCTTTTGGCACTTTTGCTATCAGCTGTTGGCACTTTTGCTATCAGCTGGGGTGCTGTTGGCACTTTTGCTATCAACTGGTGTTGTTCGCAAGTTTTTATATAAACATGTATTTTTATACTTTCATAATGTTTTCTTTTAATGGGGGGTAACTATTTGCTCATATCTGGGACCCTTTGTGATCAGAAGCCTTGCTGTCAGATGTAGTTCATAGTCATACCTAGGACTAGTTGGCACTGTGGTGCTGTTGGCACTTTTGCTATCAGCTGTTGGCACTTTTGCTATCAGCTGTTGGCACTTTTGGTATCAGCTGTTGGCACTTTTGCTATCAGCTGTTGGCACTTTTGCTATAAGCTGTTGGAACGTTTGTTATCAACTGTTGGAACTTTTGCTATCAGCTGTTGGCACTTTTGCTATCAGCTTTTGGCACTTTTGCTATCAGCTGTTGGCACTTTTGCTATCAGCTGTTGGCACTTTTGGTATCTTCTGTTGGCTCTTTTGCTATCAGCTGTTGGCACTTTTGGTATCAGCTGTTGGCACTTTTGCTATCAGCTGTTGGCACTTTTGCTATCAGCTGTTGGCACTTTTGCTATCAGCTGGGGTGATGTTGGCACTTTTGCTATCAACTGGTGTTGTTCGCAAGTTTTTATATAAACATGTATTTTTATACTTTCATAGTGTTTTTTTTTTAGTGGGGGGTCACTATTTGCTCATAGCTGGGACCATTTGTGATAAGAAGCCTTGCTGTCAGATGTAGTTTATAGTCATACCTAGGAATAGATGGCACTGTGGTGCTGTTGGCACTTTTGCTATCAGCTGTTGGCACCTTTGTTATACGCTTTTGCCACTTTTGGTATCAGCTATTTGCACTTTTGCTATCAGCTGTTGGAACTTTTGCTATCAGCTGTTGGCACTTTGCTATCAGCTGTTGGCATGTTTGGTATCAGCTGTTGGCACTTTCGCTATCAGCTGTTGGCAATTTTGCTATCAGCTTTTGGAACTTTTGCTATCAGCTGTTGGCACTTTTGCCATCAGCTGTTGGCACTTTTGCTATCAGCTGTTGGCACTTTTGGTATCATCTGTTGGCACTTTTGCTATCAGCTGTTGGCACTTTTGCTATCAGCTGCTGGCACTTTTGCTATCAGCTGTTGGCACTTTTGCTACCAGCTGTTGGCACTTTTGCTATCAGCTGTGGTGCTGTTTGCACTTTTGCTATCAACTGGTGTTGTTCGCAAGTTTTTATATAAACATGTATTTTTGTACTTTCATAGTGTTTTCTTTTAGTGGGGGGTAACTATTTGCTCATAGCTTGGACCCTTTGTGATCAGAAGCCTTGCTGTCAGATGTAGTTTATAGTCATATCTAGGACTAGTTGGCACTGTGGTGCTGTTGGCACTTTGGCTATCAGCTGTTGGCACTTTTGCTATCAGCTGTTGGAACCTTTGCTATCAGCTTTTGGCACTTTTGGTATCAGCTGTTTGCACTTTTGCTATCAGCTGTTGGCACTTTTGCTATCAGCGGTTGGCACTTTGCTATCAGCTGTTGGCACGTTTGGTATCATCTGTTGGAACTTTTGCTATCAGCTGTTGACACTTTTGCTATCAGCTTTTGGAACTTTTGCCAACAGCTGATAGCAAAAGTGCCAACAGATGATAGCAAAAGTGCCAACAGCACCACAGTGCCAACTAGTCCTATGTATGACTATAAACTACATCTGACAGCAAGGCTTCTGATCACAAAGGGTCCAAGCTATGAGCAAATAGTTACCCCCCACTAAAAGAAAACACTATGAAAGTATAAAAATACAGGTTTATATAAAAACTTGCGAACAACACCAGTTGATGGCAAAAGTGCAAACAGCTGATAGCAAAAGTTCCAAAAGCTGATAGCAAAAGTGCCAACAGCTGATAGCAAAAGTGCCAACAGATGATAGCAAAAGTGCCAACAGCTGATAGCAAAAGTGCCAACAGCTGATAGCAAAAGTGCCAACAGCTGATAGCAAAAGTGAAAACAGCTGATACCAAAAGTGCCAAAAGCTGATAGCAAAAGTGCCAACAGCTGATAGCAAAAGTGCCAACAGCGCCACAGTGCCAACTAGTCTTAGGTATGATTATAAACTACATCTGACAGCAAGGCTTCTGATCACAAAGGGACCCAGCTATGAGCAAATAGTTACCCCCCACTAAAAGAAAACACTATGAAAGTATAAAAATACATGTTTATATAAAAACTTGCGAACAACACCAGTTGATAGCAAAAGTGCCAACAGCACCCCAGCAGATAGCAAAAGTGCCAACAGCTGAGAGCAAAAGTGCCAACAGCTTATACCAAAAGTGCCAAAAGCTGATAGCAAAAGTGCCAACAGCTGATAGCAAAAGTGCCAACAGATGATACCAACAGTGCCAACAGCTGATAGCAAATGTGCCAAAAGCTGTTAGCAAAAGTGCCAACAACTGATAGCAAAAGTGCCAAGATCTGATAGCAAAAGTGCCAACAGTTGATACCAAACGTGCCAACAGCACCACAGCTGATAGCAAAAGTGCCAACGGCTGATAGCAAAAGTGCCAAGATCTGATAGCAAAAGTGCCAACAGTTGATACCAAACGTGCCAACAGCACCACAGTGCCAACTAGACCTAGGTATGACTAAGAACTACATCTGACAGCAAGGCTTCTGATCACAAATGGTCCCAGCTATGAGCAAATAGTGACCCCCCACTAAAAAAAAACACTATGAAATTATAAAAATACATGTTTATATAAAAAATTGCGAACAACACCAGTTGATAGCAAAAGTGCCAACAGCACCCGAGCTGATAGCAAAAGTGCCAACAGCCGATAGCAAAATGCCAACAGCTGATAGCAAGAGTGCCAACAGCTGATACCAAAAGTGCCAAAAGCTGATAGCAAAAGTGCCAACAGCTGATAGCAAAAGTGCCAACAGCTGATAGCAAAAGTTCCAACAGATGATAGCAAAAGTGCCAACAGCTGATAGCAAAAGTGTCAACAGCTGATAGCAAAAGTGCCAAAAGCGGATAGCAAAAGTGCCAACAACTGATAGCAAAAGTTCCAAAAGATGATACCAAACGTGCCAACAGCTGATAGCAAAAGTACCAACAGCTGATAGCAAAAGTGCCAACAGATGATAGCAAAAGTGCCAACCGCACCACAGTGCCAACTAGTCCTATGTATGACTATAAACTACATCTGACAGCAAGGCTTCTGATCACAAAGGGTCCAAGCTATGAGCAAATAGTTACCCCCCACTAAAAGAAAACACTATGAAAGTATAAAAATACAGGTTTATATAAAAACTTGAGAACAACACCAGTTGATGGCAAAAGTGCAAACAGCACCACAGCTGATAGCAAAAGTGCGAACAGCTGGTAGCAAAAGTGCCAACAGCTGATAGCAAAAGTGCCAACAGCTGATAGCAAAAGTGCCAACAGCACCACAGTGCCATCTAGTCCTAGGTATGACTATAAACTACATCTGACAGCAAGGCTTCTGATTACAAAGGGTCTCAGCTATGAGCAAATAGTGACCCCCCACTAAAAAAAAACACTATGAAAGTATAAAAATACATGTTTATATAAAAACGTGCGAACAACACCAGTTGATAGCAAAAGTGCCAACAGCACCCCAGCTGATAGCGAAAGTGCCAACAGCTGATAGCAAAAGTGCCAACAGCTGATACCAAAAGTGCCAAAAGCTGATACCAAAAGTGCCAACAGCTGATAGCAAAAGTGCCAACAGATGATACCAAAAGTGCCAACAGCTGATAGCAAAAGTGTCAACAGCTGATAGCAAAAGTGACAAAAGCTGATAGCAAAAGTGCCAACAGCTGATAGCAAAAGTGCCAACAGCTGAAACCAAATGTGCCAACAGCTGATAGCAAAAGTGCCAACAGCTTATAGCAAAAGTGCCAACAGCTGATAGCAAAAGTCCCAACAGCTGATAGCAAAAGTGCCAACAGCTGATAGCAAAAGTTCCAACAGATGATACCAAACGTGCCAACAGCTGATAGCAAAAGTGCCAACAGCTGATAGCAAAAGTGCCAACAGCTGATAGCAAAAGTGCCAACAGCTTATAATAAAAGTGCCAACAGCTGATAGAAAAAGTGCCAACAGCTGATAGCAAAAGTGCCAACAGCACCACAGTGCCAACTAGTCCTAGGTATAACTATGAACTACATCTGACAGCAAGGCTTCTGATCACAAAGGGTCCCAGCTATGAGCAAAAATGACCCCCCACTAAAAAAAAACACTATGAAAATATAAAAATACATGTTTATATAAAAACGTGCGAACAACACCAGTTGATAGCAAAAGTGCCAACAGCACCGCAGCTGATAGCAAAAGTCCCAACAGCTGATAGCAAAAGTCCCAACAGCTGATAGAAAAAGTGCCAACAGCTGATAGCAAAAGTGCCAACAGCTGATAGCAAAAGTGCCAACAGCCGATAGCAAAAGTGCCAACAGCACCACAGTGCCAACTAGTCCTAGGTATGACAATAAACTACATCTGACAGCAAGGCTTCTGATCACAAAGGGTCCCAGCTATGAGCAAATAGTGACCCCCCACTAAAAAAAAACACTATGAAAGTATAAATATACATTTTTATATAAAAACTTGCGAACAACACCAGTTGATAGCAAAAGTGCCAACAGCACCACAGCTGATAGCAAAAGTGCCAACAGCTGATAGCAAAAGTGCCAACAGCTGATAGCAAAAGTGCCAACAGCACCACAGTGCCATCTAGTCCTAGGTATGACTATAAACTACATCTGACAGCAAGGCTTCTGATTACAAAGGGTCTCAGCTATGAGCAAATAGTGACCCCCCACTAAAAAAAAACACTATGAAAGTATAAAAATACATGTTTATATAAAAACGTGCGAACAACACCAGTTGATAGCAAAAGTGCCAACAGCACCCCAGCTGATAGCGATAGTGCCAACAGCTGATAGCAAAAGTGCCAACAGCTGATACCAAAAGTGCCAAAAGCTGATACCAAAAGTGCCAACAGCTGATAGCAAAAGTGCCAACAGATGATACCAAAAGTGCCAACAGCTGATAGCAAAAGTGTCAACAGCTGATAGCAAAAGTGCCAAAAGCTGATAGCAAAAGTGCCAACAGCTGATAGCAAAAGTGCCAACAGCTGAAACCAAAAGTGCCAACAGCTGATAGCAAAAGTGCCAACAGCTTATAGCAAAAGTGCCAACAGCTGATAGCAAAAGTCCCAACAGCTGATAGCAAAAGTGCCAACAGCTGATAGCAAAAGTTCCAACAGATGATACCAAACGTGCCAACAGCTGATAGCAAAAGTGCCAACAGCTGATAGCAAAAGTGCCAACAGCTGATAGCAAAAGTGCCAACAGCTTATAATAAAAGTGCCAACAGCTGATAGCAAAAGTGCCAACAGCTGATAGCAAAAGTGCCAACAGCACCACAGTGCCAACTAGTCCTAGGTATAACTATGAACTACATCTGACAGCAAGGCTTCTGATCACAAAGGGTCCCAGCTATGAGCAAAAATGACCCCCCACTAAAAAAAAACACTATGAAAATATAAAAATACATGTTTATATAAAAACGTGCGAACAACACCAGTTGATAGCAAAAGTGCCAACAGCACCGCAGCTGATAGCAAAAGTCCCAACAGCTGATAGCAAAAGTCCCAACAGCTGATAGAAAAAGTGCCAACAGCTGATAGCAAAAGTGCCAACAGCTGATAGCAAAAGTGCCAACAGCCGATAGCAAAAGTGCCAACAGCACCACAGTGCCAACTAGTCCTAGGTATGACAATAAACTACATCTGACAGCAAGGCTTCTGATCACAAAGGGTCCCAGCTATGAGCAAATAGTGACCCCCCACTAAAAAAAAACACTATGAAAGTATAAATATACATTTTTATATAAAAACTTGCGAACAACACCAGTTGATAGCAAAAGTGCCAACAGCACCACAGCTGATAGCAAAAGTGCCAACAGCTGATAGCAAAAGTGCCAACAGCTGATAGCAAAAGTGCCAAAAGTACCACAGTGCCAACTAGACCTAGGTGTGACTATAAACTACATCTGACAGCACGGATTCTGATCACAAAGGGTCCCAGCTATGAGCAAATAGTGACCCCACACTAAAAAAAAACTCTATGAAATTATAAAAATACATGTTTCTATAAAAACATGCGAACAACACCAGTTGATAGCAAAAGTGCCAACAGCTGATAGCAAAAGTGCCAACAGCTGATAACAAAAGTGCCAACAGCACCACATTGCCAACTAGTCCTTGTTATGACTATAAACTTCATCTGACAGCAAGGCTTCTGATCACAAAAGGTCCCAGCTATGACCAATTAGTGACCCCCCACTAAAAAAAACACTATGTTAGTATAAAAATACATGTTTATATAAAAACTAGAGAACAACACCAGTTGATAGCAAAAGTGCCAACAGCACCACAGCTGATAACAGCCAACAGCTCATAGCAAAAGTGCCAACAGCTGATAGCAAAAGTGCCAACAGCTGATAGCAAAAGTGCCAACAGCTGATAGCAAAAGTGCCAACAGCACCACATTGCCTACTAGTCCTAGGTATGACTATAAACTTCATCTGACAGCAAGGCTTCTGATCACAAAGGGTCCAAGCTATGAGCAAATAGTTACCCCCCACTAAAAGAAAACACTATGAAAGTATAAAAATACAGGTTTATATAAAAACTTGCGAACAACACCAGTTGATGGCAAAAGTGCCAACAGCACCCCAGCTGATAGCGAAAGTGCCAACAGCTGATAGCAAAAGTGCCAACAGCTGATACCAAAAGTGCCAAAAGCTGATACCAAAAGTGCCAACAGCTGATAGCAAAAGTGCCAACAGATGATACCAAAAGTGCCAACAGCTGATAGCAAAAGTGTCAACAGCTGATAGCAAAAGTGCCAAAAGCTGATAGCAAAAGTGCCAACAGCTGATAGCAAAAGTGCCAACAGCTGAAACCAAAAGTGCCAACAGCTGATAGCAGAAGTGCCAACAGCTTATAGCAAAAGTGCCAACAGCTGATAGCAAAAGTCCCAACAGCTGATAGCAAAAGTGCCAACAGCTGATAGCAAAAGTTCCAACAGATGATACCAAACGTGCCAACAGCTGATAGCAAAAGTGCCAACAGCTGATAGCAAAAGTGCCAACATCTGATAGCAAAAGTGCCAACAGCTTATAATAAAAGTGCCAACAGCTGATAGCAAAAGTGTCAACAGCTGATAGCAAAAGTGCCAAAAGCTGATAGCAAAAGTGCCAACAGCTGATAGCAAAAGTGCCAACAGCTGAAACCAAAAGTGCCAACAGCTGATAGCAGAAGTGCCAACAGCTTATAGCAAAAGTGCCAACAGCTGATAGCAAAAGTGCCAACAGCTGATAGCTAAAGTGCCAACAGCTGATAGCAAAAGTTCCAACAGCTTGTAGCAAATGTGCCAACAGCTGATAGCAAAAGTGCCAACAGCTGATAGCAAAAGTGCCAACAGCACCACAGTGCCAACTAGTCCTAGGTATGACTATAAACTACATCTGACAGCAATAGTGTTGTTTTTTAGTGGGGGGGGTCACTATTTGCTCATAGCTTGGACCCTTTGTGATCAGAAGCCTTGCTGTCAGATGTAGTTTATAGTCATACCTAGGACTAGTTGGCAATGTGGTGCTGTTGGCACTTTTGCTATCAGCTATGGTGCTGTTGGCACTTTTGCTATCAGCTTTTGGCACTTTTGCTATCAGCTGTTGGCACTTTTGCTATCAGCTGTTGGCACTTTTGCTATCAGCTATTGGCTCTTTTGGTATCAGCTGTTGGCACTTTTGCTATCAGCGGTTTGCACTTTTGCTATCAGCTGTTGGCACTTTTGCTATCAGCTGTGGTGCTGTTGGCACTTTTGCTATCAACTGGTGTTGTTCGCAAGTTTTTATATAAGCATGTATTTTTATACATTGATAATGTTTTTTTTTTAGTGGGGTGTCACTATTTGCTCAAAGCTGGGACCCTTTGTGATCAGAAGCCTTGCTGTCAGATGTAGTTTATAGTCATACCTAGGACTAGTTGGCACAGTGGTGCTGATGGCACTTTTGCTATCAGCTGTTGGCACTTTTGCTATCAGCTGTGGTGCTGTTGGCACTTTTGCTATCAACTGGTGTTGTTCGCAAGTTTTTATATAAACATGTATTTTTATAATTTCATAGTGTTTTTTTTTTTTAGTGGGGGGTCACTATTCGCTCATAGCTGGGACCCTTTGTGATCAGAAGCCTTGCTGTCAGATGTAGTTTATAGTCATACCTAGGACTAGTTGGCACTGTGGTGGTGTTGGCACTTTTGCTATTAGCTGTTGGCACATTTGCTATCAGCTGTTGGCACTTTTGCTATCAGCTTTTGGCACTTTCGGTATCAGCATTTGGCGCTTTTGCTATCAGCTGTTGGCACTTTTGCTATCAGCCGTTGGCACTTTTGCTATCAGCTGTTGGCACTTTTGTTATCATCTTTTGGCACTTTTGCTATCAGCTGTTGGCACTTTTGCTATCAGCTGTTGGCACTTTTGCTATCAGCTTTTGGCACTTTTGTCATCAGCTGTTGGCACTTTTGCTATCAGCTGTTGGCACTTTTGCTATAAGCTTTTGGCACTTTTGCTACCAGCTGTTGGCACTTTTGCTATCAGCTGTTGGAACTTTTGGTATCAGCTGTTGGCACTTTTGCAATCATCTGTTGGCATTTTTGCTATCAGCTGTTGGCACTTATGCTATCAGCTGTTGGCGCATTTGCTATCAGCTTTTGGAACTTTTGCTATCAGCTGTTGGCACTTTTGCTATCAGCTGTTGGCACCTTTGGTATAATCTGTTGGCACTTTTGCTATCAGCTGTTGGCACATTTGCTATCAGCTGTTGGCACTTTTGCT
The DNA here is from genome assembly GCA_964036315.1 of Acanthosepion esculentum. Classification (NCBI taxonomy): domain Eukaryota; kingdom Metazoa; phylum Mollusca; class Cephalopoda; order Sepiida; family Sepiidae; genus Acanthosepion; species Acanthosepion esculentum. Next base: position 9,936,707 of record CAXIWW010000817.1, on the reverse strand, counting down.
ATTAGCAGTTGGCACTTTTGCTATCAGCTTTCGGCACATTTGGTATCAGCTGTTGCCACTTTTGCTATCAGCTGTTGGCACTTTTGCTATCAGCTGTTGGCACTTTTGCTCTCAGCTTTTGGCACTTTTGCTCTCAGCTTTTGGCACTTTTGGTATCAGCTGTTGGCACTTTGGCTATCAGCTGTGGTGCTGTTGGCACTTTTGCTATCAGCTGTTGGCACTTTTGCTATCAGCTGCTGGCACTTTTGCTATCAGCTGTTGGCACTTTTGCTATCAGTTTTGGCACTATTGCTATCAGCTGTTGGCACTTTTGGTATCAGCTGTTGGCACTTTTGCTATCAGTTTGGCACTTTTGGTATCAGCTGTTGGCACTTTTGCTATCAGCTTTTTGCAGTTTTGGTATCAGCTGTTGGCACTTTTGCTATCAGCTGTTGGCACTTTTGCTATCAGCTGTGGTGCTGTTGGCACTTTTGCTATCAACTGGTGTTGTTCGCAAGTTTTTATATAAACATGTATTTTTATATTTTCATAGTGTTTTTGTTTTAATGGGCGGTAACTATTTGTTCATAGCTGGGACCCTTTGTGATCAGAAGCCTTGATGTCAGATGTAGTTAATAGTCATACCTAGGAGTAGTTGGAACTGTGGTGATGTTGGCACTTTTGCTATCAGCTGTTGGCACTTTTGCTATCAGCCGTTGGCACTTTTGCTATCAGCTGTGGTGCTTTTGGCACATTTGCTATCAACTGGTGTTGGTCGCAAGTTTTTATATAAACATGTATTTTTATACTTTCATAGTGTTTTTTTTTTAGTGGGGGGTCACTATTTGCTCATAGCTGTAAGCCTTTGTGATCAGAAACCTTGCTGTCAGATGTAGTTTATAGTCATACCTAGGACTAGTTGGCACTGTTGTTCTGTTGGCACTTTTGCTCTCAGCTGTTGGCACTTTTTCTATCAGCTGTTGGCACTTTTGCTATCAGCTTTTGGCACTTATGCTATCAGCTGTTGGCACTTTTGCTATCAGCGGTTGGCACATTTGCAATCAGCTGTTGGCACTTTTGCTATCAGCTGTTGGCACTTTGGTATCAGCTGTTGGCACATTTGCTATCAGCTGTTGGCACTTTTGCTATCAGCTGTTGGCACTTTTGGTATCATATGTTGGCAGTTTTGCTATCAGCTGTTGGCTCTTTTGCTATCAGCTGTTGGCACTTTTGCTATCAGCTGTGTTGCTGTTGGCACTTTTGCTATCAACTGGTGTTGTTTGCAAGTTTATATATAAACATCTATTTTTATACTTTCATAGTGTTTTTTTTTTAGTGGGGGGTCACTATTTGCTCATAGCTGGGACCCTTTGTGATCAGAAGCCTTGCTGTCAGATGTAGTTTATAGTCATACCTAAGACTAGTTGGCACTGTGGTGCTGTTGGCACTTTTGCTATCATCTGTTGGCACTTTTGCAATCAGCTGTTGGCACTTTTGCTATCATCTGTTGGCACTTTTTCTATCAGCTGTGGTGCTCTTGGCACTTTTGCTATCAACTGGTGTTGTTCGCAAGTTTTTATATAAACATGTATTTCTATACTTTCATAGTGTTTTTTTGTAGTGGGGGGTCACTATTTGCTCATAGCTGGGACCCTTTGTGATCAGAAGCCGTGCTGTCAGATGTAGTTTATAGACATACCTAGGACTAGTTGGCACTGTGGTGCTGTTGGCACTTTTGCTATCAGCTGTTGGCCCTTTTGCTATCAGCGGTTGGCACTTTTGCTATCAGCTGTTGGCACTTTTGCTATCAGCTGTTGGCACTTTTGCTATCAGCTGTGGTGCTGTTGGCACTTTTGCTATCAGCTGTTGGCACTTTTGCTGTCAGCGGTTGGCACTTTTGCTATCAGCTGTTGGCACTTTTGCTATGAGCTGTTGGCACTTTTGCTATCAACTGGTGTTGTCCGCAAGTTTTTATATAAACATGTATTTTTATACTTTCATAGTATTTTTTTTTAGTGGGGCTCACTATTTGCTCATAGATGGGACCCTTTTTGATCAGAAGCCTTGCTGTCAGATGTAGTTCATATTCATACCTAGGACTAGTTGGCGCTGTGGTGCTGTTGGCACTTTTGCTATCAGCTGTTGGCATTTTGGTATCAGCTTTTGGCACTTTTGGTATCAGCTGTTGGCACTTTTGCTATCAGCTGTTGGCACATTTGCTATCAGCTGTTGGTATTTTGCTATCAGCTGTTGGCAATTTTGGTGTCATCTGTTGGCACTTTTTCTATCAGCTGTTGGCACTTTTGCTATCAGCTTTTGGCACTTTTCGTATCTGCTGTTGGCACTTTTGCTATCAACTGTTGGCACTTTTGCTATGAGCAGTGGCACTTTTGCTATCAGCTGTGGTGCTGTTGGCACTTTTGCTATCAACTGGTGTTGTTCGAAAGTCTTTATATAAACTGTTATTTTTATACATTCATAGTGTTTTTTATGAGTGGGGCGTCACTATTTGCTCATAGCTGGGACTCTTTGTGATCAGAAGCCTTGCTGTCATATGTAGGTTATAGTCATACATAGGACAAGTTGGCACTATGGTGCTGTTGGCACTTTTGCTATCGGCTGTTGGCACTTTTGCTATCAGCTGTTGACACTTTTGCTATCAGCTGTTGGAACTTTTGCTATCAGCTGTTGGGATATTTGCTATCAGCTGTGGTGCTGTTGGCACTTTTGATATCAACTGTTGTTGTTCACACGTTTTTATATAAACATGTATTTTTATACTTTCATAGTGTTTTTAGTGGGGGGTCACTATTTGCTCATAGCTGGGACCCTTTGTGATCAGAAGCCTTGCTGTCAGATGTAGTTTATAGTCATACCTAAGTCTAGTTGGCACTGTGGTGCTGTTGGCACTTTTGCTATCAGCTGTTGGCACTTTTGCTATCAGCTGTTGGCACTTTTGCTATCAGCTGTGGTGCTGTTGGCACGTTTGCTATCAACTTGTGTTGTTTGCAAATTTTTATATAAACATGTAATTTTATAATTTTATAGTGTTTTTTTTTTAGTGGGGGGTCACTATTTGCTCATTGCTGGGACCCTTTGTGATCAGAAGCCTTGCTGTCAGATGTAGTTTATAGTCATACATAGGACTAGTTGGCACTGTGGTGCTTTTGGCACTTTTGCTATCAGCTGTTGGCACTTTTGCTATCAGCTGTTGGCACATTTGTTATCAGCTGTGGTGCTGTTGGCACTATTGCTATCAGCTGGTGTTGTTCGCAAGTTTTTATAAAAACATGTATTTTTATAGTTTCATAGTGTTTTTTTTTTAGTGGGGCTCACTATTTGCTCATAGATGGGACCCTTTGTGATCAGAAGCCTTGCTGTCAGATGTAGATTTTAGTCATACTTAGGACTAGTTGGCACTGTGGTGCTGTTGGCACTTTTGCTATCAGCTGTTGGCACTTTTATTATCAGCTGTTGGCACTTTTGCTATCAGCCGTTGGCACTTTTGCTATCAGCTGTGGTGCTGTTGGCATTTTTGCTATCAACTGGTGTTGTTCGCAAGTTTTTATATAAACATGTATTTTTATACTTTCATAGTGATTTTTTTTAGTGGGGGTTCACTATTTGCTCATAGCTGGGACCCTTTGTGATCAGAAGCCTTGCTGTCAGATGTAGTTTATAGACATACCTAGGACTAGTTGGCACTGTGGTGCTGTTGGCACTTTTGCTGTCAGCTGTTGGCACTTTTGCTATCAGCTGTTTGCACATTTGCTATCAGCTGTTGACACTTTTGCTATCAGCTGTGGTGCTGTTGGCACTTTTGCTATCAACTGGTGTTGTTCGCAAGTTTTTATATAAACATGTATTTTTATACATTCATAGTGTTTTTTTTTTTAGTTGGGGTCACTATTTGCTCATAGCTCGGACCCTTTGTGATCAGAAGCCTTGCAGTCAGATGTAGTTTATAGTCATACCTAGGACTAGTTGGCACTGTGGTGCTGTTGGCACTTTTGCTATCAGCTGTTGTCAGTTTTGCTATCAGCTGTTGGCACTTTTGCTATCAGCTGTGGTGCTGTTGGCACTTTTGCTATCAACTGGTGTTGTTCGCTAGTTTTTATATAAACATGTATTTTTATACTTTCATAGTGTTTTTTTTTTAGTGGGGGTCACTAATTGGTCATATTTGGGACCTCTTGTGATCAGAAGCCTTGCTGTCAGATGTAGTTTATAGTCATATCAAGGACTAGTTGGCACTGTGGTGCTGTTGGCACTTTTGTTATCAGCTGTTGGCACTTTTGCTATCAGCTGTTGGCACTTTTGCTATCAACTGGAGTTGTTCGCAAGTTTTTAGATAAACATGTATTTTTATACTTTCATAGTGTTTTTTTTTAGTGTTGGGTCACTATTTGCTCATAGCTGGGACCCTTTGTGATCAGAAGCCTTGCTGTCAGATGTAGTTTATAGTCATATCTAGGACTAGTTGGCACTGTGGTGCGGTTGGCATTTTTGCTATCAGCTGCTGGCACTTTTGCTATCAGCTGTTTGCTGTTGGCACTTTTGCTATCAACTGGTGTTGTTCGCATGTTTTTATAGAAACATGTATTTTTATACTTTCATAGAGTTTTTTTTTTAGTGGGGGGTCACTATTTGCTCATAGCTGGGACACTTTGTGATCAGAATCCTTGCTGTCAGATGTAGTTTATAATCATACCTAGGACTATTTGGCACTGTGGTGCTATTGGCACTTTTGCTATCGGCTGTTGGCACTTTTGGTATCAGCTGTTGGCACTTTTGCTATCAGCTGTTGGCACTTTTTTCTATCAGCTGTTGGGACTTTTGCTATCAGCTGTTGGGACTTTTGCTATCAGCTGCGGTGCTGTTGGCACTTTTGCTATCAACTGGTGTTGTTCGCACGTTTTTATATAAACATGTATTTTTATATTTTAATAGTGTTTTTTTTTAGTGGGGGGTCACTATTTGCTCATAGCTGGGACCCTTTGTGATCAGAAGCCTTGCTGTCAGATGTAGTTCATAGTTATACCTAGGACTAGTTGGCACTGTGGTGCTGTTGGCACATTTGCTATCAGCTGTAGGCACTTTTGCTATCAGCTGTTGGCACTTTTATTATAAGCTGTTGGCACTTTTGCTATCAGCTGTTGGCACTTTTGCTATCAGCTTTTGGCTTTTTTGTTATCAGCTACTGGCTCTTTTGCTATCAGCTGTTGGCACTTTTGCTATCAGCTGTGGTGCTGTTGGCACTTTTGCTATCAACTGGTGTTGTTCGCAAGTTTTTATATAAACATGTATTTTTATACTTTCATAGTGTTTTTTTTTAGTGGGGGTCACTATTTGCTCATAGCTGGGACCCTTTGTGATCAGAAGCCTTGCTGTCAGATGTAGTTTATAGTCATACCTAGGACTAGTTGGCACTGTGGTGCTGTTGGCACTTTTGCTATCAGCTGTTGGCACTTTTGCTATCAGCTGTTGGCACTTTTGGTATCAGCTGTTGGCACTTTTGCTATCAGCTGTTGGCACTTTTGCTATCAGCTGTAATGCTGTTGCCACTTTTGCTATCAACTGGTGTTGTTCGCAAGTTTTTATATAAATATGTTTTTTTATACTTTCATAGTGTTTTTTTTAGTGGGGGGGTCACTATTTGCTCATAGCTGGGACCCTTTGTGATCAGAAGCCTAGCTGTCAGATGTAGTTTATATTCATACCTAGGACTAGTTGGCACTGTGGTGCTGTTGGCACTTTTGCTATCAGCTATTGGCACTTTTGCTATCAGTTGTTGGCACTTTTGCTATCAGCTGTGGTGCTGTTGGCACTTTTGCTATCAACTGGTGTTGTTCGCAAGTTTTTATATAAACATGTATTTTTATACATTCATAGTGTTTTTTTTTAGTGGGGGGACACTATTTGCTCATAGCTGGAACCCTTTTTGAACAGAAGCCTTGCTGTCAGATGTAGTTTATAGTCATACCTAGGACTAGTTGGCACTGTGGGGCTGTTGGCACTTTTGGTATCAGCTGTTGGCTCTTTTGCTATCAGCTGTTGGCACTTTTGCTATCAGATGTTGGCACTTTTGCTATCAGCTTTTGGCACTTTTGGTATCAGCTGTTGGCACTTTTGCTATCAGCTTTTGGCACTTTTGCTATCATCTGTTTCCACTTTTGCTATCAGCTGTTGGCACTTTTGCTATCAGCTGTTGGCACTTTTGCTATCAGCTGTTGGCACTTTGCTATCAGCTGTTGGCACTTTTGTTATCAGCTGTGGTGCTGTTGGCACTTTTGCTATCAACTGGTGTTCGCAAGTTTTTATATAAACATCTATTTTTAGACTTTCATAGAGTTTTTTTTTAGTGGGGGGTCACTATTTTCTCATAGCTGGGAACCTTTGTGATCAGAAGCCTTGCTGTCAGATGTAGTTTATAGTCATAGCTAGGAATAGTTGGCACTGTGGTGCTGTTGGCACTTTTGCTATCAGCTGTTGGCACATTTTTTATCAGCTGTTGGCACTTTTGCTATCAGCTGTGGTGCTGTTGGCACTTTTGCTCTCAGCTGGTGTTGTTCGCAAGTTTTTATATAAACATGTATTTTTATACTTTCATAGTGTTTTTTTTTAGTGGGGCTCACTATTTGCTCATAGATGGGACCCTTTGTGATCAGAAGCCTTAATGTCAGATGTAGATTTTAGTCATACATAGGACTAGTTGGAACTGTGGCGCTGTTGGCACTTTTGCTATCAGCTGTTGGCACTTTTGCTATCAGCTGTTGGCACTTTTGCTATCAGCTTTTGGCACCTTTGCTATCAGCTGTTGGCACTTTTGCTATCAGCTGTTGGCACTTTTATTATCAGCTGTTGGCACTTTTGCTATCAGCCGTTGGCACTTTTGCTATCAGCTGTTGGGACTTTTGCTATCAGCTTTTGGCACTTTTCGTATCAGCTGTTGGCACATTTGCTATCAGCTGTGGCACTTTTGCTATCAGCTGTGGTGCTGTTGGCACTTTTGCTATCAACTGGTGTTGTTCGCAAGTTTTTATAGAAACATGTATATTTATACATTCATATTGTTTTTTTTAGTAGGGGGTCACTATTTGCTCATAGCTGGGATCCTTTGTGATCAGAAGCCTTCCTGTCAGATGTAGTTTATAGTCATACCTAGGACTAGTTGGCACTGTGGTGCTGTTGGCACTTTTGCTATCGGCTGTTGGCACTTTTGCTATCAGCTGTTGGCACTTTTGCTATCAGCTGTGGTGCTGTTGGCACTTTTGCTATCAACTGGTGTTGTTCGCAAGTTTTTATATAAACATGTATTTTTATACATTCATAGTTTGTTTTTTTTAGGTGGGGTCACTATTTGCTCATAGCTCGGACCCTTTGTGATCAGAAGCCTTGCAGTCAGATGTAGTTTATAGTCATACCTAGGACTAGTTGGCACTGTGGTGCTGTTGGCACTTTTGCTATCAGCTGTTGTCAGTTTTGCTATCAGCTGTTGGCACTTTTGCTATCAACTGGTGTTGTTCACTAGTTTTTATATAAACATGTATTTTTATACTTTCATAGTGTTTTTTTTAGTGGGGGTCACTAATTGGTCATATTTGGGACCTCTTGTGATCAGAAGCCTTGCTGTCAGACGTAGTTTATAGTCATATCAAGGACTAGTTGGCACTGTGGTGCTGTTGGCACTTTTGTTATCAGCTGTTGGCACTTTTGCTATCAGCTGTTGGCAATTTTGCTATCAACTGGTGTTGTTCGCAAGTTTTTATAGAAACATGTATTTTTATACTTTCATAGAGTTTTTTTTTAGTGGGGGTCACTATTTGCTCATAGCTGGGACCCTTTGTGATCAGAAGCCTTGCTGTCAGATGTAGTTTATAGTCATACCTAGGACTAGTTGGCACTGTGGTGCGGTTGGCACATTTGCTATCAGCTGTTGGCACTTTTGCTATCACCTGTGTTGCTGTTGGCACTTTTGCTATCAACTGGTGTTGTTTGCATGTTTTTATAGAAACATGTATTTTTATACTTTCATAGAGTTTGTTTTTAGTGGGGGTCACTATTTGCTCATAGCTGGGACCCTTTGTGATCAGAAGCCTTGCTGTCAGATGTAGATTATATTCATACCTAGGACTATTTGGCACTGTGGTGCTGTTGGCACTTTTGCTATTGGCTGTTGGCACTTTTGGTATCAGCTGTTGGCACTTTTGCTATCAGCTGTTGGCACTTTTATTATCAGCTGTGGTGCTGTTGGCACTTTTGCTATCAACTGGTGTTGTTCGCAAGTTTTTATATAAACATGTATTTTTATACATTCATAGTGTTTTTTTTTTTAGTTGGGGTCACTATTTGCTCATAGCTCGGACCCTTTGTGATCAGAAGCCTTGCAGTCAGATGTAGTTTATAGTCATACCTAGGACTAGTTGGCACTGTGGTGCTGTTGGCACTTTTGCTATCAGCTGTTGTCAGTTTTGCTATCAGCTGTTGGCACTTTTGCTATCAGCTGTGGTGCTGTTGGCACTTTTGCTATCAACTGGTGTTGTTCGCTAGTTTTTATATAAACATGTATTTTTATACTTTCATAGTGTTTTTTTTTTAGTGGGGGTCACTAATTGGTCATATTTGGGACCTCTTGTGATCAGAAGCCTTGCTGTCAGATGTAGTTTATAGTCATATCAAGGACTAGTTGGCACTGTGGTGCTGTTGGCACTTTTGTTATCAGCTGTTGGCACTTTTGCTATCAGCTGATGGCACTTTTGCTATCAACTGGAGTTGTTCGCAAGTTTTTAGATAAACATGTATTTTTATACTTTCATAGTGTTTTTTTTTAGTGTTGGGTCACTATTTGCTCATAGCTGGGACCCTTTGTGATCAGAAGCCTTGCTGTCAGATGTAGTTTATAGTCATATCTAGGACTAGTTGGCACTGTGGTGCGGTTGGCATTTTTGCTATCAGCTGCTGGCACTTTTGCTATCAACTGGTGTTGTTCGCATGTTTTTATAGAAACATGTATTTTTATACTTTCATAGAGTTTTTTTTTTAGTGGGGGGTCACTATTTGCTCATAGCTGGGACACTTTGTGATCAGAATCCTTGCTGTCAGATGTAGTTTATAATCATACCTAGGACTATTTGGCACTGTGGTGCTATTGGCACTTTTGCTATCGGCTGTTGGCACTTTTGGTATCAGCTGTTGGCACTTTTGCTATCAGCTGTTGGCACTTTTTTCTATCAGCTGTTGGGACTTTTGCTATCAGCTGTTGGGACTTTTGCTATCAGCTGCGGTGCTGTTGGCACTTTTGCTATCAACTGGTGTTGTTCGCACGTTTTTATATAAACATGTATTTTTATATTTTAATAGTGTTTTTTTTTAGTGGGGGGTCACTATTTGCTCATAGCTGGGACCCTTTGTGATCAGAAGCCTTGCTGTCAGATGTAGTTCATAGTTATACCTAGGACTAGTTGGCACTGTGGTGCTGTTGGCACATTTGCTATCAGCTGTAGGCACTTTTGCTATCAGCTGTTGGCACTTTTATTATAAGCTGTTGGCACTTTTGCTATCAGCTGTTGGCACTTTTGCTATCAGCTTTTGGCTTTTTTGTTATCAGCTACTGGCTCTTTTGCTATCAGCTGTTGGCACTTTTGCTATCAGCTGTGGTGCTGTTGGCACTTTTGCTATCAACTGGTGTTGTTCGCAAGTTTTTATATAAACATGTATTTTTATACTTTCATAGTGTTTTTTTTTAGTGGGGGGTCACTATTTGCTCATAGCTGGGACCCTTTGTGATCAGAAGCCTTGCTGTCAGATGTAGTTTATAGACATACCTAGGACTAGTTGGCACAGTGGTGCTGTTGGCACTTTTGCTATAAGCTGTTGGCACTTTTGCAATCAGCTGTTGGCACTTTTGCTATCAGCTGTTGGCACTTTTGCTATCAGCTGTGGTGCTGTTGGCACTTTTGCTATCAACTGGTGTTGTTCGCAAGTTTTTATATAAATATGTTTTTTTATACTTTCATAGTGTTTTTTTTAGTGGGGGGGTCACTATTTGCTCATAGCTGGGACCCTTTGTGATCAGAAGCCTAGCTGTCAGATGTAGTTTATATTCATACCTAGGACTAGTTGGCACTGTGGTGCTGTTGGCACTTTTGCTATCAGCTATTGGCACTTTTGCTATCAGTTGTTGGCACTTTTGCTATCAGCTGTGGTGCTGTTGGCACTTTTGCTATCAACTGGTGTTGTTCGCAAGTTTTTATATAAACATGTATTTTTATACATTCATAGTGTTTTTTTTTAGTGGGGGGACACTATTTGCTCATAGCTGGAACCCTTTGTGAACAGAAGCCTTGCTGTCAGATGTAGTTTATAGTCATACCTAGGACTAGTTGGCACTGTGGTGCTGTTGGCACTTTTGGTATCAGCTGTTGGCTCTTTTGCTATCAGCTGTTGGCACTTTTGCTATCAGATGTTGGCACTTTTTCTATCAGCTTTTGGCACTTTTGGTATCAGCTGTTGGCACTTTTGCTATCAGCTTTTGGCACTTTTGCTATCATCTGTTTCCACTTTTGCTATCAGCTGTTGGCACTTTTGCTATCAGCTGTTGGCACTTTTGCTATCAGCTGTTGGCACTTTGCTATCAGCTGTTGGCACTTTTGTTATCAGCTGTGGTGCTGTTGGCACTTTTGCTATCAACTGGTGTTCGCAAGTTTTTATATAAACATCTATTTTTAGACTTTCATAGAGTTTTTTTTTAGTGGGGGGTCACTATTTTCTCATAGCTGGGAACCTTTGTGATCAGAAGCCTTGCTGTCAGATGTAGTTTATAGTCATAGCTAGGAATAGTTGGCACTGTGGTGCTGTTGGCACTTTTGCTATCAGCTGTTGGCACATTTTTTATCAGCTGTTGGCACTTTTGCTATCAGCTGTGGTGCTGTTGGCAGTTTTGCTCTCAGCTGGTGTTGTTCGCAAGTTTTTATATAAACATGTATTTTTATACTTTCATAGTGTTTTTTTTTAGTGGGGCTCACTATTTGCTCATAGATGGGACCCTTTGTGATCAGAAGCCTTAATGTCAGATGTAGATTTTAGTCATACATAGGACTAGTTGGAACTGTGGCGCTGTTGGCACTTTTGCTATCAGCTGTTGGCACTTTTGCTATCAGCTGTTGGCACTTTTGCTATCAGCTTTTGGCACCTTTGCTATCAGCTGTTGGCACTTTTGCTATCAGCTGTTGGCACTTTTATTATCAGCTGTTGGCACTTTTGCTATCAGCCGTTGGCACTTTTGCTATCAGCTGTTTGGACTTTTGCTATCAGCTTTTGGCACTTTTCGTATCAGCTGTTGGCACATTTGCTATCAGCTGTGGCACTTTTGCTATCAGCTGTGGTGCTGTTGGCACTTTTGCTATCAACTGGTGTTGTTCGCAAGTTTTTATATAAACATGTATTTTTATACATTCATAGTGTTTTTTTTTTTAGTTGGGGTCACTATTTGCTCATAGCTCGGACCCTTTGTGATCAGAAGCCTTGCAGTCAGATGTAGTTTATAGTCATACCTAGGACTAGTTGGCACTGTGGTGCTGTTGGCACTTTTGCTATCAGCTGTTGTCAGTTTTGCTATCAGCTGTTGGCACTTTTGCTATCAGCTGTGGTGCTGTTGGCACTTTTGCTATCAACTGGTGTTGTTCGCTAGTTTTTATATAAACATGTATTTTTATACTTTCATAGTGTTTTTTTTTTAGTGGGGGTCACTAATTGGTCATATTTGGGACCTCTTGTGATCAGAAGCCTTGCTGTCAGATGTAGTTTATAGTCATATCAAGGACTAGTTGGCACTGTGGTGCTGTTGGCACTTTTGTTATCAGCTGTTGGCACTTTTGCTATCAGCTGTTGGCACTTTTGCTATCAACTGGAGTTGTTCGCAAGTTTTTAGATAAACATGTATTTTTATACTTTCATAGTGTTTTTTTTTAGTGTTGGGTCACTATTTGCTCATAGCTGGGACCCTTTGTGATCAGAAGCCTTGCTGTCAGATGTAGTTTATAGTCATATCTAGGACTAGTTGGCACTGTGGTGCGGTTGGCATTTTTGCTATCAGCTGCTGGCACTTTTGCTATCAGCTGTGTTGCTGTTGGCACTTTTGCTATCAACTGGTGTTGTTCGCATGTTTTTATAGAAACATGTATTTTTATACTTTCATAGAGTTTTTTTTTTAGTGGGGGGTCACTATTTGCTCATAGCTGGGACACTTTGTGATCAGAATCCTTGCTGTCAGATGTAGTTTATAATCATACCTAGGACTATTTGGCACTGTGGTGCTATTGGCACTTTTGCTATCGGCTGTTGGCACTTTTGGTATCAGCTGTTGGCACATTTGCTATCAGCTGTTGGCACTTTTTTCTATCAGCTGTTGGGACTTTTGCTATCAGCTGTTGGGACTTTTGCTATCAGCTGCGGTGCTGTTGGCACTTTTGCTATCAACTGGTGTTGTTCGCACGTTTTTATATAAACATGTATTTTTATATTTTAATAGTGTTTTTTTTTAGTGGGGGGTCACTATTTGCTCATAGCTGGGACCCTTTGTGATCAGAAGCCTTGCTGTCAGATGTAGTTCATAGTTATACCTAGGACTAGTTGGCACTGTGGTGCTGTTGGCACATTTGCTATCAGCTGTAGGCACTTTTGCTATCAGCTGTTGGCACTTTTATTATAAGCTGTTGGCACTTTTGCTATCAGCTGTTGGCACTTTTGCTATCAGCTTTTGGCTTTTTTGTTATCAGCTACTGGCTCTTTTGCTATCAGCTGTTGGCTCTTTTGCTATCAGCTGTTGGCACTTTTGCTATCAACTGGTGTTGTTCGCAAGTTTTTATATAAACATGTATTTTTATACTTTCATAGTGTTTTTTTTTAGTGGGGGGTCACTATTTGCTCATAGCTGGGACCCTTTGTGATCAGAAGCCTTGCTGTCAGATGTAGTTTATAGACATACCTAGGACTAGTTGGCACAGTGGTGCTGTTGGCACTTTTGCTATAAGCTGTTGGCACTTTTGCAATCAGCTGTTGGCACTTTTGCTATCAGCTGTTGGCACTTTTGCTATCAGCTGTGGTGCTGTTGGCACTTTTGCTATCAACTGGTGTTGTTCGCAAGTTTTTATATAAATATGTTTTTTTATACTTTCATAGTGTTTTTTTTAGTGGGGGGGTCACTATTTGCTCATAGCTGGGACCCTTTGTGATCAGAAGCCTAGCTGTCAGATGTAGTTTATATTCATACCTAGGACTAGTTGGCACTGTGGTGCTGTTGGCACTTTTGCTATCAGCTATTGGCACTTTTGCTATCAGTTGTTGGCACTTTTGCTATCAGCTGTGGTGCTGTTGGCACTTTTGCTATCAACTGGTGTTGTTCGCAAGTTTTTATATAAATATGTTTTTTTATACTTTCATAGTGTTTTTTTTTAGTGGGGGGACACTATTTGCTCATAGCTGGAACCCTTTGTGAACAGAAGCCTTGCTGTCAGATGTAGTTTATAGTCATACCTAGGACTAGTTGGCACTGTGGTGCTGTTGGCACTTTTGGTATCAGCTGTTGGCTCTTTTGCTATCAGCTGTTGGCACTTTTGCTATCAGATGTTGGCACTTTTGCTATCAGCTTTTGGCACTTTTGGTATCAGCTGTTGGCACTTTTGCTATCAGCTGTTGGCACTTTGCTATCAGCTTTTGGCACTTTTGCTATCATCTGTTTCCACTTTTGCTATCAGCTGTTGGCACTTTTGCTATCAGCTGTTGGCACTTTTGCTATCAGCTGTTGGCACTTTGCTATCAGCTGTTGGCACTTTTGTTATCAGCTGTGGTGCTGTTGGCACTTTTGCTATCAACTGGTGTTCGCAAGTTTTTATATAAACATCTATTTTTAGACTTTCATAGAGTTTTTTTTTAGTGGGGGGTCACTATTTTCTCATAGCTGGGAACCTTTGTGATCAGAAGCCTTGCTGTCAGATGTAGTTTATAGTCATAGCTAGGAATAGTTGGCACTGTGGTGCTGTTGGCACTTTTGCTATCAGCTGTTGGCACATTTTTTATCAGCTGTTGGCACTTTTGCTATCAGCTGTGGTGCTGTTGGCAGTTTTGCTCTCAGCTGGTGTTGTTCGCAAGTTTTTATATAAACATGTATTTTTATACTTTCATAGTGTTTTTTTTTAGTGGGGCTCACTATTTGCTCATAGATGGGACCCTTTGTGATCAGAAGCCTTAATGTCAGATGTAGATTTTAGTCATACATAGGACTAGTTGGAACTGTGGCGCTGTTGGCACTTTTGCTATCAGCTGTTGGCACTTTTGCTATCAGCTGTTGGCACTTTTGCTATCAGCTTTTGGCACCTTTGCTATCAGCTGTTGGCACTTTTGCTATCAGCTGTTGGCACTTTTATTATCAGCTGTTGGCACTTTTGCTATCAGCCGTTGGCACTTTTGCTATCAGCTGTTTGGACTTTTGCTATCAGCTTTTGGCACTTTTCGTATCAGCTGTTGGCACATTTGCTATCAGCTGTGGCACTTTTGCTATCAGCTGTGGTGCTGTTGGCACTTTTGCTATCAACTGGTGTTGTTCGCAAGTTTTTATAGAAACATGTATATTTATACATTCATATTGTTTTTTTTTAGTGGGGGGTCACTATTTGCTCATAGCTGGGATCCTTTGTGATCAGAAGCCTTCCTGTCAGATGTAGTTTATAGTCATACCTAGGACTAGTTGGCACTGTGGTGCTGTTGGCACTTTTGCTATCGGCTGTTGGCACTTTTGCTATCAGCTGTTGGCACTTTTGCTATCAGCTGTGGTGCTGTTGGCACTTTTGCTATCAACTGGTGTTGTTCGCAAGTTTTTATATAAACATGTATTTTTATACATTCATAGTTTTTTTTTTTTAGGTGGGGTCACTATTTGCTCATAGCTCGGACCCTTTGTGATCAGAAGCCTTGCAGTCAGATGTAGTTTATAGTCATACCTAGGACTAGTTGGCACTGTGGTGCTGTTGGAACTTTTGCTATCAGCTGTTGTCAGTTTTGCTATCAGCTGTTGGCACTTTTGCTATCAACTGGTGTTGTTCACTAGTTTTTATATAAACATGTATTTTTATACTTTCATAGTGTTTTTTTTAGTGGGGGTCACTAATTGGTCATATTTGGGACCTCTTGTGATCAGAAGCCTTGCTGTCAGACGTAGTTTATAGTCATATCAAGGACTAGTTGGCACTGTGGTGCTGTTGGCACTTTTGTTATCAGCTGTTGGCACTTTTGCTATCAGCTGTTGGCAATTTTGCTATCAACTGGTGTTGTTCGCAAGTTTTTATAGAAACATGTATTTTTATACTTTCATAGAGTTTTTTTTTAGTGGGGGTCACTATTTGCTCATAGCTGGGACCCTTTGTGATCAGAAGCCTTGCTGTCAGATGTAGTTTATAGTCATACCTAGGACTAGTTGGCACTGTGGTGCGGTTGGCACATTTGCTATCAGCTGTTGGCACTTTTGCTATCACCTGTGTTGCTGTTGGCACTTTTGCTATCAACTGGTGTTGTTTGCATGTTTTTATAGAAACATGTATTTTTATACTTTCATAGAGTTTCTTTTTAGTGGGGGTCACTATTTGCTCATAGCTGGGACCCTTTGTGATCAGAAGCCTTGCTGTCAGATGTAGATTATATTCATACCTAGGACTATTTGGCACTGTGGTGCTGTTGGCATTTTGCTATTGGCTGTTGGCACTTTTGGTATCAGCTGTTGGCACTTTTGCTATCAGCTGTTGGCACTTTTTTCTATCAGCTGTTGGGACTTTTTCTATCAGCTGTTGGGACTTTTGCTATCAGCTGCGGTGCTGTTGGCACTTTTGCTATCAACTGGTGTTGTTCGCACGTTTTTATATAAACATGTATTTTTATATTTTCATAGTGTTTTTTTTTAGTGGGGGGTCACTATTTGCTCATAGCTGGGACCCTTTGTGATCAGAAGCCTTGCTGTCAGATGTAGTTCATAGTTATACCTAGGACTAGTTGGCACTGTGGTGCTGTTGGCATTTTTGCTATCAGCTGTTGGCACTTTTGCTATCAGCTGTTGGCACTTTTTTTATAAGCTGTTGGCACTTTTGCTATCAGCTGTTGGCACTTTTGCTATCAGCTTTTAGCTTTTTTGTTATCAGCTACTGGCTCTTTTGCTATCAGCTGTTGGCACTTTTGCTATCAGCTGTGGTGCTGTTGGCACTTTTGCTATCAACTGGTGTTGTTCGCAAGTTTTTATATAAACATGTATTTTTATACTTTCATAGTGTTTTTTTTTAGTGGGGGGTCACTATTTGCTCATAGCTGGGACCCTTTGTGATCAGAAGCCTTGCTGTCAGATGTAGTTTATAGTCATACCTAGGACTAGTTGGCACTGTGGTGCTGTTGGCACTTTTGCTATCAGCTGTTGTCACTTTTGCTATCAGCTGTTGGCACTTTTGCTAGCAGCTGTTGGCACTTTTGCTATCAGCTTTAGGCACTTTTGCTATCAGCTGTGGTGCTGTTTGCACTTTTGCTATCAACTGGTGTTGTTCGCAAGTTTTTATAT
Source organism: Acanthosepion esculentum (assembly GCA_964036315.1). Taxonomy (NCBI): domain Eukaryota; kingdom Metazoa; phylum Mollusca; class Cephalopoda; order Sepiida; family Sepiidae; genus Acanthosepion; species Acanthosepion esculentum. The sequence goes on along the minus strand of CAXIWW010000817.1, from coordinate 9,920,137 downwards.
AAACATGTATATTTATACTTTCATAGTGTTTTTTTTATTGGGGGGTAACTATTTGCTCATAGCTGGGACCCTTTGTGATCAGACGCCTTGCTGTCAGATGTAGTTTATAGTCATACCTTGGACTAGTTGGCCATATGGTGCTGTTGGCACTTTTGCTATCAGCTGTTGGCACTTTTGCTATCAGCTGTGGTGCTGTTGGCACTTTTGCTATCAACTGGTGTTGTTCGCAAGTTTTTAATTAAAGATGTATTTTTATACTTTCATAGTGTGTTTTTTTTTTAGTGGGGGGTCACTATTTGCTCAGAGCTGGGACCCGTAGTGATCAGAAGACTTGCTGTCAGATGTAGTTTATAATCATACCTAGGACTAGTTGGCACTGTGGTGCTGTTGGCACTTTTGCTATCAGCTGTTGGCACTTTTGCTATCAGCTGTTGGCACTTTTACTATCAGCTGTGGTGCTGTTGGCACTTTTGCTATCAACTGGTGTTGTTCGCAAGTTTTTATATAAACATGTATTTTTATACTTTCATAGTGTTTTTTTTTTAGTGGGGGGTCACTATTTGCTCATAGCTGGGACCCTTTGTGATCAGAAGCCTTGCTGTCAGATGTAGTTTATAGTCATAACTAGGACTAGTTGACACTGTGGTGCTGTTGGCACTTTTTCTATCAGCTGTTGGCACTTTTGGTATCAGTTGTTGGCACTTTTGCTATCAGCTGTTGGCACTTTTGCTATCAGCTGTTGGCACTTTTGCTATCAGCTTTTGGCACTTTTGGTATCAGCTGTTGGCACTTTTGCTATCAGCTATCTGCACTTTTGCTATCAGCTTTTGGCACTTTTGCTATCAGCTGTTGGCACTTTTGCTATCAGCTGTTGGCACTTTTGCTATCATCTGTTGGCACTTTTGCTATCATCTGTTGGCACTTTTGCTATCAGCTGTTGGCACTTTTGCTATCAGCTTTTGGCACTTTTACTATCAGCTGTTGGCACTTTTGCTATCAGCTGTTGGCACTTTTGCTATCAGCTGTGGTGCTGTTGGCACTTTTGCTATCAACTGGTGTTGTTCGCATGTTTTTATATAAACATGTATTTTTATACATTCATAGTGTTTTTTTTAGTGGGGGGTCACTATTTGCTCATAGCTGGGACCCTTTGTGATCAGAAGCCTTGCTGTCAGATGTAGTTTATTGTCATACCTAGGACTAGTTGGCATTGTGGTGCTGTTGGCACTTTTGCTATCAGCTGTTGGCACTTTTGCTATCAGTTGTTGGCACTTTGCTGTCAGCTGTTGGCACTTTTGTTATCAGCTGTGGTCCTGTTGGCACTTTTGCTATCAACTGGTGTTTTTCGCAAGTTTTTATATAAACATGTATTTTTATACTTTCATAGTGTTTTTTTTTAGTGGGGGGTCACTATTTGCTCATAGCTGGGACCCTTTGTGATCAGAAGCCTTGCTGTCAGATGTAGTTTATAATCATACCTAGGACTAGTTGGCACTGTGGTGCTGTTGACACATTTGATATCAGCTGTTGGCACTTTTGCTATCAGCTGTTGGCACTTTTGGTATCAGCTGTTGGCACTTTTGCTATCAGCTGTTGGCACTTTTGCTATCAGCTGTGGTGCTGTTGGCACTTTTGCTATCAACTGGTGTTGTTCGCAAGTTTTTATATAAACATGTATTTTTATACTTTCATAATGTGTTTTTTTTAGTGGGGGGTTACTATTTGCTCATAGCTGGGACCCTTTGTGATCAGAAGCCTTGCTGTCAGATGCAGTTCATAGTCATACCTATGACTAGTTGGCACTGTGGAGCTGTTGGCACTATTGCAATCAGCTGTTGGCACTTTTGCTATCAGCTGTGGTGCTGTTGGCACTTTTGCTATCAACTGTTGTTGTTCGCAAGTTTTTATAAAAACATGTATTTTTATACATTCATAGTGTTTTGTTTAGTGGCGGGTCACTATTTGCTCATAGCTGGGACCCTTTGTGATCAGAAGCCTTGGTGTCAGATGTAGTTTATAGTCATACCTAGGACTAGTTGGCAATGTGGTGCTGTTGGCACTTTTGCTATCAGCTGTTGGCACTTTTGCTATCAGCTGTTGGCACTTTTGCTATCAGCTGTGGTGCTGTTGGCACTTTTGCTATCAACTGGTGTTCTTCGCAAGTTTTTATATAAACACCTATTTTTATACTTTCATAGTGTTTTTTTTTTTAGTGGGGTGTCACTATTTGCTCATAGCTGGGACCCTTTGTGATCAGAAGCCTTGCTGTCAGATGTAGTTTATAGTCATACCTAGGATTAGTTGGCACTGTTGTGCTGTTGGCACTTTTGCTATCAGCTGTTGGCACTTTTGCTATCAGCTGTTGGCACTTTTGCTATCAGCTGTTGTCACTTTTGCTATCAGCTGTTGGCACTTTTGCTATAATCTGTGTTCCTGTTGGCACTTTTGCTATCAACTGGTGTTGTTCGCAAGTTTTTATATAAACATGTATTTTTATACTTTCATAGTGTTTTTTTTTTAGTGGGGGGCCACTATTTGCTCATAGCTGGGACCCTTTGTGATCAGAAGCCTTGCTGTCAGATGTAGTTTATAATCATACCTAGGACTAGTTGGCACTGTGGTGCTGTTGACACTTTTGATATCAGCTGTTGGCACTTTTGCTATCAGCTGTTGGCACTTTTGGTATCAGCTGTTGGCACTTTTGGTATCAGTTGTTGGCACTTTTGCTATCAGCTGTTGGCACTTTTGCTATCAGCTGTTGGCACTTTTGCTATCAGCTTTTGGCACTTTTGGTATCAGCTTTTGGCACTTTTGCTATCAGTTGTTGGCACTTTTGCTATCAGCTCTGGTGCTGTTGGCACTTTTGCTATCAACTGGTGCTGTTCGCATGTTTTTATATTAACATGTGTTTTTATACGTCATAGTGTTTCTTGTTTTTAGTTGGGGGTCACTCTTTGCTCATAGGTGGGACCCTTTGTGATCAGAAGTCTTGTTGTCAGATGTAGTTTATAGTCATACCAAGGACTAGTTCGCACTGTGGTACTGTTGGCTCTTTTGCTATCAGCTGTTGGCACTTTTGCTATCAGCTGTTGGCACTTTTGCTATCAGCTGTGGTGCTGTTGGCACTTTTGCTATCAACTGGTGTTGGTCGCAAGTTTTTATATAAACATGTATTTTTATACTTTCATAATGTTTTTTTTTAGTGGCGGGTTACTATTTGCTCATAGCTGGGAACCTTTGTGATCAGAAGCCTTTCTGTCAGATGTAGTTCATACTCATACCTAGGACTAGTTGGCACTGTGGTGCTGTTGGCACTATTGCAATCAGCTGTTGGCACTTTTGCTATCAGCTGTGGTGCTGTTGGCACTTTTGCTATCAACTGTTGTTGTTCGCAAGTTTTTATAAAAACATGTATTTTTATACATTCATAGTGTTTTGTTTAGTGGCGGGTCACTATTTGCTCATAGCTGGGACCCTTTGTGATCAGAAGCCTTGGTGTCAGATGTAGTTTATAGTCATACCTAGGACTAGTTGGCAATGTGGTGCTGTTGGCACTTTTGTTATCAGCTGTTGGCACTTTTGCTATCAGCTGTTGTAACTTTGGTTATCAGCTGTTGGCACTTTTGCTATCAGCTGTTGGCACTTTTGCTATCAGCTGTGGTGCTGTTGGCACTTTTGCTATCAACTGGTGTTGTTCGCAAGGTTTTATATAAACATGTATTTTTATACATTCATAGTGTTTTTTTTTTAGTGGGGGGTCACTATTTGCTCATAGCTGGGACCCTTAGTGATCAGAAGCCTTGCTGTCAGGTGTAGTTTATTGTCATACCTAGGACTAGTTGGCAATGTGGTGCTGTTGTCACTTTTGCTATCAGCTGTTGGCACTTTTGCTATCAGCTCTTGGCACTTTTGCTGTCAGCTGTTGGCACTTTTGCTATCAGCTGTGGTGCTGTTGGCACTTTTGCTATCAACTGGTGTTCTTCGCAAGTTTTTATATAAACATCTATTTTTATAATTTCATAGTGTTTTTTTTTTAGTGGGGGGTCACTATTTGCTCATAGCGGGGACCCTTTGTGATCAGAAGCCTTGCTGTCAGATGTAGTTTATAGTCATACCTAGGATTAGTTGTCACTGTTGTGCTGTTGGCACTTTTGCTATCAGCTGTTGGCACTTTTGCTATCAGCTGTTGGCAATTTTGCTATCAGCTGTTGGCACATTTGCTATCAGCTGTGGTGCTGTTTGCACTTTTGCTATCAACTGGTGTTGTTCGCAAGTTTTTATATAAACATGTATATTTATACTTTCATAGTGTTTTTTTTTAGTGGGGGTTAAATATTTGCTCATAGCTGGGTCCCTTTGTGATCAGAAGCCTTGCTGTCAGATGTAGTTTATAGTCATACCTAGGACTAGTTGGCAATGTGGTGCTGTTGGCACTTTTGCTATCAGCTTTTGGCACTTTTGCTATCAGTTGTTGGCACTTTTGCTATCAGCTCTGGTGCTGTTGGCACTTTTGCTATCAACTGGTGCTGTTCGCATGTTTTTATATTAACATGTGTTTTTATAGTGTCATAGTGTTTCTTGTTTTTAGTTGGGGGTCACTTTTGCTCATAGGTGGGACCCTTTGTGATCAGAAGTCTTGTTGTCAGATGTAGTTTATAGTCATACCAAGGACTAGTTCGCACTGTGGTACTGTTGGCTCTTTTGCTATCAGCTGTTGGCACTTTTGCTATCAGCTGTTGGCACTTTTGCTATCAGCTGTGGTGCTGTTGGCACTTTTGCTATCAACTGGTGTTGTTCGCAAGTTTTTATATAAACATGTATTTTTATACATTCATAATGTTTTTTTTTAGTGGGGGGTTTACTATTTGCTCATAGCTGGGACCCTTTGTGATCAGAAGCCTTGCTGTCAGATGTAGTTCATAATCATACCTAGGATTAGTTGGCACTGTGGTGCTGTTGGCACTTTTGCTATCAGCTGTTGGCACTTTTGCTATCAGCTGTTGGCACTTTTGTTATCAGCTGTTGGCACTTTTGCTATCAGCTGTGGTGCTGTTGGCACTTTTGCTATCAACTGGTGTTGTTCGCAAGTTTTTATATAAACATGTATTTTTATACTTTCATAGTGTTTTTTTTTTAGTGGGGCGTCACTATTTGCTCATAGCTGGGACCATTAGTGATCAGAAGCCTTACTGTCAGATGTAGTTTATTGTCATACCTAGGACTAGTTGGCAATGTGGTGCTGTTGGCACTTTTGCTATCAGCTTTTGGCATTTTGCTATCAGCTGTTGGCACTTTTGCTATCAGCTGTTGGCACTTTTGCTATCAGCTGTTGGCACTATTGCTATCAGCTGTTGGCAGTTTTGCTATCAGCTGTGGTGCTGTTAACACTTTTGCCATCAACTGGTGTTGCTCGCAAGTTTTTATATAAACATGTATTTGTATACATTCGTAGTGTTTTTTTTCTAGTGGGGGTCACTATTTGCTCATAGCTGGGACCCTTAGTGATCAGAAGCCTTGCTGTCAGATGTAGTTTATTGTCATACCTAGGACTAGTTGGCAATGTGGTGCTGTTGGCACTTTTGCTATCAGCTGTTGGCACTTTTGCTATCAGCTGTTGGCACTTTTGCTGTCAGCTGTTGGCACTTTTGCTATCAGCTGTGGTGCTGTTGTCACTTTTGCTATCAACTGGTGTTGTTCGCAAGTTTTTATATAAACATGTATTTTTATACATTTATAGTGGTTTTTTTTTAGTGGGTGGTCACTATTTGCTCTTAGCTGGGACCCTTTTTGATCAGAAGCCTTGCTGTCAGATGTAGTTTATATTCATACCTAGGACTATTTGGCACTGTGGTGCTGTTGGCACTTTTGCTATCAGCTGTTGGCCCTTTTGCTATCAGCTCTTGGCACTTTTGCTATCAGCTGTTGGCACTTTTGCTATCAGCTGTGGTGCTGTTGGCACTTTTGCTATCAACTGGTGTTGTTCGCAAGTTTTTATATAAATATGTATTTTATACATTCATAGTGTTTTTTTTTAGTGGGGGGTCACTATTTTCTCATAGCTGGGACCCTTTGTGGTCAGAAGCCTTGCTGTCAGATGTAGTTTATAGTCATACCTAGGACTAGTTGGCACTGTGGTGATGTTGGAACTTTTGCTATCAGATGTTGGCACATTTGCTATCAGCTGTTGGCACTTTTGCTATCAGCTGTTGGCACTTTTGCTATCAGCTGTTGGCACTTTTGCTAACAGCTGTTGTCACTTTTGCTATCAGCTGTTGGCACTTTTGCTATAAGCTTTTGGCATTTTCGCTATCAGCTCTGGTGCTGTTGGCACTTTTACTATCAACTGGTGTTGTTCGCAAGTTTTTATATAAACATGTATTTTTATACTTTCATAGAGTTTTTTGTTTTTAGTGGGGGTCACTATTTGCTCATAGCTGGGACACTTTGTGATCAGAAGCCTTGTTGTCAGATGTAGTTTATAGTCATACCTAGGACTAGTTGGCACTGTGGTGCTGTTGGCACTTTTGCTATCAACTGTTGGCACTTTTGCTATCAGCTGTTGGCACTTTTGCTATCAGCTGTGTTGCTGTTGGCACTTTTGCTATCAACTGGTGTTGTTCGCAAGTTTTTATATAAACATGTATTTTTATACATGCATAGTTTTTTTTTAGTGGGGGGTCACTATTTGCTCATAGCTGAGACCCTTTGTGATGAGAAGCCTTGCTGTCAGGTGTAGTTTATAATCATACCTAGGACTAGTTGGCAATGTGGTGCTGTTGGCACTTTTGCTATCAGCTGTTGGCACTTTTGCTATCAGATGTGGTGCTGTTGGCACTTTTGCTATCAACTGGTGTTGTTCGCACGTTTTTATATAATCATCTATTTGTATACTTTCTTAGTGTTTTTTTTTAGTGGGGTCACTATTTGCTCATAGCTGAGACCCTTTGTGATGAGAAGCCTTGCTGTCAGGTGTAGTTTATAATCATACCTAGGACTAGTTGGCAATGTGGTGCTGTTGGCACTTTTGCTATCAGCTGTTGGCACGTTTGCTATCAGCTGTTGGCACTTTTGCTATCAGCTGTTGGCACGTTTGCTATCAGCTGTTGGCACTTTTGTAATCAGCTCTGGTGATTTTGGCACTTTTGCTATCAACTGGTGGTGTTCGTAAGTTTTTATATAAATATGTATTTTTATACTTTCATAACGTTTTTTGTTTTAGTGGGGGTCACTATTTGCTCATAGCTGGGACCCTTTGTGATCAGAAGTCTTGCTGTCAGATGTAGTTTATAGTCATACCTAGGACTAGTTCGCACTCTGGTGCTGTTGGCACTTTTGCTATCAGCTTTTGGCACTTTTGTTATCAGCTGTTGGCACTTTTGCTATCAGCTTTTGGCACGTTTGGTATCATCTGTTGGCACTTTTGCTATCAGCTGTTGGCACTTTTGTTATCAGCTGTTGGCACTTTTGCTATCAGCTGTTGGCACTTTTGCTATCAGCTGTGGTGCTGTTGGCACTTTTGCTATCAACTGGTGTTGTTCGCAAGATTTTATATAAACATGTATTTTTATACTTTCAGAATGTTTTTTTTTAGTGGGGGGTCACTATTTGCTCATAGCTGGGACCTTTGTGATCAGAAGCATTGCTGTCAGATGTAGTTTATAGTCATACCTAGGACTAGTTGGCACTGTGGTGCTGTTAGCACTTTTGCTATCAGCTGTTGGCACTATTGCTATCAGCTGTTGGGACATTTGCTATTAGCTGTTGGCACTTTTGCTATCAGCTGAGTGCTGTTGGCACTTTTGCTATCAACTGGTGTTGTTTGCAAGTTTTTATATAAACATGTATTTTTATACGTTCACATTGTTTTTTTTTTAATGGGGGGTCACTATTTGCTCATAGCTGGGACCCTTTGTGATCAGAAGCCTTGCTGTCAGATGTAGTTTATAGTCATACCTAGGAATAGTTGGCACTGTGGTGCTGTTGGCACTTTTGCTATCAGCTGTTGGCACTTTTGCTATCAGCTTTTGGCACTTTTGGTATCAGCTGTTGGCACTTTTGCTATCAGCTGTTGGCACTTTTGCTATCTGCTGTTGGCACTTTTGCTATCAGCTGTTGGCACTTTTGCTATAAGCTGTTGGCACTTTTGCTATCAGCTGTTGGCAGTTTTGGTATCATCTGTTGGCACTTTTGCTATCAGCTTTTGGCACTTTTGCTATCAGCTTTTGGCACTTTTGGTATCAGTTGTTTGCACTATTTGCTATCAGCTGTTGGCACTTTTGCTATCAGCTGTGGTGCTGTTGGCACTTTTGCTATCAACTGGTGTTGTTCATAAGTTTTTATATAAACATGTATTTTTAAACATTCATAGTATTTTTTTTAGTGGGGGGTCACTATTTGCTCATAGCTGGGACCCTTTGTGATCAGAAGCCTTGCTGTCAGATTTAGTTATAATCATACATAGGACTAGTTGGCACTGTTGTGCTGTTGGGACTTTTGCTATCAGCTGTTGGCACTTTTGCTATCAGCTGTTGGCACATTTGCTATCAGCTTTTGGCACTTTTGCTATCAGCTGTGGTGGTGTTGTTACTTTTGCTATAAACTGGTGTTGTTCGCAAGTTTTTATATAAAAATGTATTTTTATACATTCATAGTGTTTTTTTTCTAGTGGGGGGTCACTATTTGCTCATAGCTGGGGCCCTTAGTGATCAGAAGCCTTGCTGTCAGATGTAGTTTATTGTCATACCTAGGACTAGTTGGCAATGTGGTGCTGTTGGCACTTTTGCTATCAGCTGTTGGCACTTTTGCTATCAGCTGTGGTGCTGTTGGCACTTTTGCTATCAACTGGTGTTCTTCGCAAGTTTTTATATAAACATCTATTTTTATACTTTCATAGAGTTTTTTTTTTGTGGGGGGTCACTATTTGCTGATAGCTGGGACCCTTTGTGATCAGAAGCCTTGCTGTCAGATGTAGTTTATAGTCATATTTAGGACTAGTTGGCACTGTTGTGCTGTTGGCACTATTGCTATCAGCTGTTGCACTTTTGGTATCAGCTGTTGGCACTTTTGCTATCAGCTGTTAACACTTTTGCTATCAGCTGTGGTGCTGTTGGCACTTTTGCTATCAACTGGTGTTGTTCGCAAGTTTTTATATAAACATGTATTTTTATACTTTCATAGTGTTTTTTTTTAATGGGGGTCACTATTTACTCATAGCTGGGACCATTTGTGATCAGAAGCCTTGCTGTCAGATGTAGTTTATATTCATACCTAGGACTAGTTGGCACTGTGGTGCTGTTGGCACTATTGCTATCAGCTGTTGGCACTTTTCCTATCAGCTGTTGGCACTTTTGCTATCAGCTGTGGTGCTGTTGGCACTTTTGCTATCAACTGTTGTTGTTCGCAAGTTTTTATATAAACATGTATTTTTATACTTTCATAGTGTTTTCATTTAGGGGGGGTCACTATTTGCTCATAGCTGCGACCCTTTGTGATCAGAAGCCTTGCTGTCAGATGTAGTTTATTGTCATACCTAGGACTAGTTGGCACTGTTGTGCTGTTGGCACTTTTGTTATCAGCTGTTGGCACTTTTGCTATCAGCTGTTGGCACTTTTGCTATCAGCTGTTGGCACTTTTGCTATCAGCTGTGGTGCTGTTTGCACTTTTGCTATCAACTGGTGTTGTTCGCATGTTTTTATAAAAACGTATATATTTATACTTTCATAGTGTTTTTTGTTTTTAGTGGGGGGTCACTATTTGCTCAAAGCTGGGAACCTTTGTGATCAGAAGTCTTGTAGTCAGATGTAGTTTATAGTCATACCTAGGACTAGTTCGCACTGTGGTGCTGTTGGCACTTTTGCTATCAGCTGTTGACACTTTGCTATCAGCTGTTGCCACTTTTGCTATAAGCTGTGTTGCTATTGGCACTTTTGCTATCAACTGGTGTTGTCCGCAAGTTTTTATATAAACATGTATTTTTATACTTTCATAGTGTTTTTTTTTTAGTGGGTGGTAACTATTTGCTCATAGCTTGGACCCTTTGTGATCAGAACCCTTGCTGTCAGATGTAGTTTATAGTCATACCTAGGACAATTTGGCACTGTGGTGCTGTTGGCACTTTTGCTATCAGCTGTTGGCACTTTTGCTATCAGCTGTTGGCACTTTTGCTATCAGCTGTGGTTCTGTTGGCACATTTGCTATCAACTGGTGTTGTTCACAAGTTTTTATATAAACATGTATTTTTATACATTCATAGTGTTTTTTTTTTAGTGGGGGGTCACTATTTGCTCATAGCTGGGACCCTTAGTGATCAGAAGACTTGCTGTCAAATGTAGTTTATTGTCATACCTAGGACTAGTTGGCAATGTTGTGCTTTTGGCACTTTTGCTATCAGCTGTTGGCACTTTTGCTCTCAGCTGTTGGCACTATTGCTATCAGCTGTGGTGCTGTTGGCACTTTTGCTATCAACTGGTGCTGTTCGCAAGTTTTTATATAAACATGTATTTTTATACTTTCATAGTGTTTTTTTTTACTGGGGGGTAACTATTTGCTCATAGCTGGGACCCTTTGTGATCAGAAGCCTTGCTGTCAAATGTAGTTTATAATCATACATAGGACTAGTTGGAACTGTGGTGCTGTTGGCACATTTGCTATCAGCTGTTGGCACTTTTGCTATCAGCGTTTGGCACTTTTGCTGTCAGGTTTTGGCACTTTTGCCTTCAGCTGTGGTGCTGTTGGCACTTTTGCTATCAACTGGTGTTTTTCGCAAGTTTTTATATAAACATCTTTTTTTATACATTCATAGTGTTTTTTTTTTGGTGGGGGGTCACTATTTGCTCATAGCTGGGACCCTTTGTGATCAGAAGCCTTGCTGTCAGATGTAGTTTATAGTCATACCTAGGACTAGTTGGCACTGTTGTGCTGTTGGCACTGTTGTGCTATCAGCTGTTGGCTCTTTTGCTATCAGCTGTTGGCACTTTTGCTATCAGCTGTTGGCACTTTTGCTATGAGCTGTGGTGCTGTTGGCACTTTTGCTATCAACTGGTGTTGTTCGCAAGTTTTTATATAAACATGTATTTTTATACTTTCATAGTGGTTTTTTTAGTGGGGGGTCACTATTTGCTCATAGCTGGGACCCTTTGTGATCAGTAGCCTTGCTGTCAGATGTAGTTTATAGTCATACCTAGGACTAGTTGGCACTGTGGTGCTGTTGGCACTTTTGCTATCAGCTTTTGGCATTTTGCTATCAGCAGTTGGCACTTTTGCTATCAGCTGTTGGCACTTTTGCTATCAGCTGTTGGCACTTTTGCTATCAGCTGTGTTGCTGTTGGCACTTTTACTATCAACTGGTGTTGTTCGCAAGTTTTTATATAAACATGTATTTTTATACATTCATAGTGTTTTTTTTTAGTGGGGGAGTCCCTATTGGCTCATAGCTGGGACCCTTTGTGATAAGAAGCCTTGCAGTCATATGTAGTTTATAGTCATACCTAGCACTAGTTGGCAATGTGGTGCTGTTGGCACTTTTGCTATCAGCTTTTGGCATTTTGCTATCAGCTGTTGGCACTTTTGCTATCAGCTGTTGGCACTTTTGCTATCAGCTGTTGGCACTTTTGCTATCAGCTGTGTTGCTGTTGGCACTTTTACTATCAACTGGTGTTGTTCGCAAGTTTTGATATAAACATGTATTTTTATACTTTCATAGTGTTTTTTTTTTAGATGGGGGTTACTATTTGCTCATAGCTGGGAACCTTTGTGATCAGAACCCTTGCTGTCAGATGTAGTTTATAATCATACCTAGGACTAATTGGCACTGTGGTGCTGTTGGCACTTTTGCTATAAGCTGTTGGCACTTTCGCTATCAGCTATTCGCACTTTGGTATCAGCTGTTGGCACTTTTGCTATCAGCTGTTGGCACTTTAGCTATCAGCTGTGGTGCTGTTGGCACTTTTGCTATCAACTGGTGTTGTTCGCAAGTTTTATATAAACATGTATACATTCATAGATTTTTTTTTTAGTGGGGGGTCAATATTTGCTCATAGCTGGGACCCTTTGTGATCAGAAGCCTTGCTGTCAGATGTAGTTTATAGTCATACCTAGGACTATTTGGCCCTGTGGTGCTGTTGGCACTTTTGCTATCAGCTGTTGTCACTTTTGCTATCAGCACTTCGCACTTTTGCTACCAGCTGTTGGCACTTTTGCTATCAGCTGTGGTGCTGTTGGCACTTTTGCTATCAACTGGTGTTGTTCGCAAGTTTTTATATAAACATGTATTTTTATACTTTCATAGTGTTTTTTTTTAGTGGGGGGTCACTATTTGCTCATAGCTGCGACCCTTTGTGATCAGAAGCCTTGCTGTCAGATGTAGTTTATTGTCATACCTAGGACTAGTTGGCACTGTTGTGCTTTTGGCACTTTTGCTATCAGCTGTTGGCACTTTTGCTATCAGCTGTTGGCACTTTTGCTATCAGCTGTTGGCACTTTTGCTGTCAGCTGTGGTGCTGTTTACACTTTTGCTATCAACTGGTGTTGTTCGCATGTTTTTATAAAAACATATATATTTATACTTTCATAGTGTTTTTTGTTTTTAGTGGGGGGACACTATTTGCTCAAAGCTGGGAACCTTTGTGATCAGAAGTCTTGTTGTCAGATGTAGTTTATAGTCATACCTAGGACTAGTTCGCACTGTGGTGCTGTTGGCACTTTTGCTATCAGCTGTTGACACTTTTGCTATCAGCTGTTGCCACTTTTGCATCAACTGGTGTTGTCCGCAAGTTTTTATATAAACATGTATTTTTATACTTTCATAGTGTTTTTTTTTTAGTGGGTGGTAACTATTTGCTCATAGCTTGGACCCTTTGTGATCAGAACCCTTGCTGTCAGATGTAGTTTATAGTCATACCTAAGACAATTTGGCACTGTGGTGCTGTTGGCACTTTTGCTATCAGCTGTTGGCACTTTTGCTATCAGCTGTTGGCACTTTTGCTATCAGTGGTTGGCACTTTTGCTATCAGCTGTTGGCACTTTTGCTATCAGCTGTGGTGCTTTTGTCACTTTTGCTATCAACTGGTGTTGTTCGCAAGTTTTTATATAAACATGTATTTTTATACTTTCATAGTGTATTTTTTTAGTGGGGGGTCACTATTTGCTCACAGCTGGGACCCTTTGTGATCAGAAGCCTTGCTGTCAGATGTAGTTTATAGTCATACTTAGGACTAGTTGGCACTGTGGTGCTGTTGGCACTTTTGCTATCAGCTGTTGGCACTTTTGCTGTCAGCTTTTGGCACTTTTGCTATCAGCTGTTGGCACTTTTGCTATCAGCTGTTGGCACTTTTGCTATCAGCTGTGGTGCTGTTGGCACTTTTGCTATCAACTGGCGTTGTTCGCAAGTTTTTATATGAACATGTATTTTTATACTTTCGTAGTTTTTTTTTAGTGGGGGGTCACTATATGCTCATAGCTGGGACCCTTTGTGATCAGAAGCCTTGCTGTCAGATGCAGTTTATAGTCATACCTAGAACTAGTTGGCACTGTGGTGCTGTTGGCACTTTTGCTATCAGCTGTTGGCACTTTTGCTATCAGCTGTTGGCACATTTGCTATCAGCTGTGGTGCGGTCGGCACTTTTGCTATCAACTGGTGTTGTTCGCAAGTTTTTATATAAACATGTATTTTTATACTTTCATACTGTTTTTTTTATTGGGGGGTCACTATTTGCTCATAGCTGGGAACCTTTGAGATCAGAAGCCTTGCTGTCAGATGTAGTTTATAGACATACCTAGGACTAGTGGGCACTGTGGTGCTGTTGGCACTTTTGCTATCAACTGTTGGCACTTTTGCTATCAGCTGTTGGCACTTTTGCTATCAGCTGTGGTGCTGTTGGCACTTTTGCTATCAACTGGTGTTGTTCGCAAGTTTTTATATAAACATGTATTTTTATACTTTCATAGTGTTTCTTTTTTTAGTGGGGGGGTCACTATTTGCTCATGGCTGGGACCCTTTGTGATCAGAAACTTTGCTGTCAGATGTAGTTTATAGTCATACATAGGACTATTTGGCACTGTGGTGCTGTTGGCACTTTTGCTATCAGCTGTTGGCACTTTTGCTATCAGCTGTTTGCACTTTTGGTATCAGCTGTTGGCACTTTTGGTATCAGATGTTGGCACTTTTGCTATCAGCTGTGGTGCTGATGGCACTCTTGCTATCAACTGGTGTTGTTCGCAAGTTTTTATATAAACATGTATTTTTATACTTTCATAGTGTTTGTTTTTAGTGGGGTGTCACTATTTGCTCATAGCTGGGACCCTTTGTGATCAGAAGCCTTGCTGTCAGATGTAGTTTATAGTCATATCTAGGACTAGTTGGTGGCACTCTGGTGCTGTGGCACTTTTGCTACCAGCTGTTGGCACTTTTGCTATCAGCTGTTGGAACTTTTGCTATCAGCTGTTGGCACTTTTGCTATCAGCTATGGTGCTGTTTGCACTTTTGCTATCAACTGGTGTTGTTCGCAAGTTTTTATATAAACATGTATTTTTATACATTCATAATGTCTTTTTTTAGTGGGGGGTAACTATTTGCTCATAGCTCGAACCTTTTGTGATCAGAAGCCTTGCTATCAGATGTAGTTTATAGTCATACCTAGGACTAGTTGGCACTGTGGTGCTGTTGGCACTTTTGCTATCAGCTGTTGGCACTTTTGCTATCAGCCGTTGGCACTTTTGCTATCAGCTGTAGGCACTTTTGCTATCAGCTGTTGGAACTTTTGCTATCAGCTGTTGGCACTTTTGCTATCAGCTATGGTGCTGTTGGCACTTTTGCTATCAACTGGTGTTGTTCACAAGTTTTTATATAAACATGTATTTTTATACTTTCATAGTGTTTTTTTTTTAGTGGGGGGTCACTATTTGCTCATAGCTGGGAACCTTTGTGATCAGAAGACTTGCTGTCAGATGTAGTTTATAGTCATACCTAGGACTAGTTGGCACTGTGGTGCTGTTGGCACTTTTGCTATCAGCTGTTGGCACATTTGCTATCAGCTGTTGGCATTTTGCTATCAGCTGTGGTGCTGTTGGCACTTTTGCTATCAGCTTTTGGCACTTTTGCTATCAGCTGTTGGCACTTTTGCTATCAGCTGTTGGCACTTTCGCTATCAGCTGTTTGCACTTTTGCTATCAGCTCTTGGCACTTTTGCTATCAGCTCTTGGCACTTTTGCTATCAACTGGTGTTGTTCGCAAGTTTTTATATAAACATGTATTTTTATACTTTCATAGTGTTTTTTTTTTAGTGGGGGTCACTATTTGCTCATAGCTGGGACCCTTTGTGATCAGAAGCCTTGCTATCAGATGTAGTTTATAGTCATACCTAGGACTAGTTGGCACTGTGGTGCTGTTGGCACTTTTGCTATCAGCTGTTGGCACTTTTGCTATCAGCTGTTGGCACTTTTGCTATCTGCTGTTTGCACTTTTGGTATCAGCTGTTGGCACTTTTGGTATCAGATGTTGGCACTTTTGCTATCAGCTGTGGTGCTGATGGCACTCTTGCTATCAACTGGTGTTGTTCGCAAGTTTTTATATAAACATGTATTTTTATACTTTCATAATGTTTTTTTTTTAGTGGGGGGTCACTATTTGCTCATAGCTTGGACCCTTTGTTATCAGAACACTTGCTGTCAGATGTATGTTATAGTCATACCTAGGAATATTTGGCATTGTGGTGCTGTTGGCACATTTGCTATCAGCTGTTGGCACATTTGCTATCAGCTGTTGGCATTTTGCTATCAGCTGTGGTGCTGTTGGCACTTTTGCTATCAGCTTTTTGTACTTTTGCTATCAGCTGTTGGCACTTTTGCTATCAGCTGTGGTGCTGTTGGCACTTTTGCTATCAACTGGTGTTGTTCGCAAGTTTTTATATAAACATGTATTTTCATACTTTCATATTGTTTTTTTTTTTTAGTGGATGGTCACTATTTGCTCATAGCTGGGACCCTTTGTGATCAGAAGACTTCCTGTCAGATGTAGTTTATAATCATACCTAGGACTAGTTGGCACTGTGGTGCTGTTGGCACTTTTGCTATCAGCAGTTGGCACTTTTGCTATCAGCTTTTGGCACATTTGCTATCAGCTGTTGGCATTTTGCTATCAGCTGTGGTGCTGTTGGCACATTTGCTATCAGTTGTTGGCGCTTTTGCTATCACCTGTTGGCACTTTTGCTATCAGCTGTTGGCACTTTTGCTATCAGCTGTGTGCACTTTTGCTATCAGCTGTGGTGCTGTTGGCACTTTTGCTATAAACTGGTGTTGTTCGCAAGTTTTTATATAAACATGTATTTTTATACTTTCATAGTGTTTTTTTTCTGTGGGGG
Organism: Acanthosepion esculentum; assembly: GCA_964036315.1. Taxonomy (NCBI): domain Eukaryota; kingdom Metazoa; phylum Mollusca; class Cephalopoda; order Sepiida; family Sepiidae; genus Acanthosepion; species Acanthosepion esculentum. The sequence continues at coordinate 9,903,782 of CAXIWW010000817.1, read as the reverse complement.
GTCACTATTTGCTCATAGCTGGTACCCTTTATGATCAGAAGCCTTGCTGTCATATGTAGTTTATAGTCATATCTAGGACTAGTTGGCAGTGTGGTGCTGTTGGAACTTTTGCTACCAGCTGTTGGCACTTTTGCTATCAGCTGTTGGCACTTTTGCTATCAGCTGTTTGCACTTTTGCTATCAGCTTTTGGCACTTTTGGTATCATCTGTTGGCACTTTTGCTATCAGCTGTTGGTACTTTTGCTATCCGCTGTTGGCACTTTTGCTATCAGCTGTTGGTACTTTTGCTATCAGCTTTTGCCACTTTTGAAATCAGCTGTTGGCACTTTTGCTATCAGCTGTTGGCACTTTTGCTATCAGCTGTGGTGCTCTTGGCACTTTTGCTATCAACTGGTGTTGTTTGCAAGTTTTTATTAAAACATGTATTTTTATACTTTCATAGTGTTTTTTTTTTTAATGGGGGTCACTATTTGCTCATAGCTGGGACCGTTTGTGATCAGAAGCCTGCTGTCAGATGTAGTTTATATTCATACTTAGGACTAGTTGGCACTGTGGTGCTGTTGGCACTTTTGCTATCAGCTGTTGGCACTTTTGCTATCACCTGTTTGCACTTTTGCTATCAGCTGTGGTGCTGTTTGCACTTTTGCTATCTACTGGTGTTGTTCGCATGTTTTTATATAAACATGTATTTTTATACTTTCATAGTGTTTTTTTAGTGGGGGGTAACTATTTGCTCATAGCTGGGACCCTTTGTGATCAGAAGCCTTGCTGTCAGATGTAGTTTATAGTCATACCTAGGACTTGTTGGCACTGTGGTTATGGTGGTGAGGGGTAGAGTTCTCGTTGTTAATTGTTGCTTGTATCAGAAGGTAGATAAATAGTAGCAGTCCTTCGGGACAGCCGCTAGTTTGGCCTAAAGGTTCAACAAGCGATCAAATTGAGGTCTCCATAACATAAACAAAATAACATACGAAAGAGAAGGGTATATCAAAAACACTTTGTATTTAAATGCAACATCAATGAATAGTACAATGTTTCTTGATTTACACGCAGAAAGTCCGTTACAAAATGTTCATTCATAGAAGAGAAATCCGATTAATAAAAGAATATAATGTCTTTTGTTAATACTTACGTTCATGACGTGCTGGTCACAGGAGATGAAAGGTGAGGCCAATGGGTTGGTAGGAGTCCTTTGATATCTCCGTTGGTGAAGGAAGGCTGAAGGCATCGGGTTTGACGGGTGAGAAAAGCGTAGCGACATTCACTGACGGTACTTCAAAGCTTTCTGTCTTAGAAGTGAATTTATCGCTCTATTTATGTGTGCCCTTCGGATCAGAGTCAGTCTGCTGAAACAAACTGTTGGGTATGGCGCGGAGCTGTTTAATTGGTGGAAAATTTCTTATCATTCTTTTTATTTCTTTTTAGTTTTCCACCGGAAATTCTGCGTGGAGCCGGGTGCGCAGAGACCAGTATTGGTCATTTGCTGTCTAAACCTCTGAGGGTTAATATCCGGTCCTTCGCTTGCTCCGTGCCACCACATAACTTTCGCCCCAGTAAACGGAGTTGTTGTTGTTGTTTTTTTTGTTTGTTTTTTTTGTTTTTTTTAGTAATAAAAATATGTGTTTTCTTTCTTCCATTTAACCGTTCTACCGGACTTCGTTCTAGTTTCTGGTTTGTTATCATTAGTTTCTTCGGAACAATATAGGGAGTTATCCAAATCCGGTCTTGATCCAATGGAATCTTTTGATTTTATATTTTCAGAAATATATGCAGGTTTTAGTCTATCTATTGAAACATTACTATGTACGTCATCCGATCTTTTAATAGTAAAATATTTTTCATGACGACTTAATACTTGGAATGGACCTGTGTATGGAGCTTCCAATGGCTTTCTTACTCTGTCTGTTCTTAGCCAGATACTTTTACATGTTTGTAAATCTTTTGGAATGTAAGAATTAGGTATTGTATGCAGGTGTCCCCTGGATAATTTGTCCATGTCAAATTTTTGCATCTCGTCGGCTAGAATTTTAACGTGCGAGTTTGTCATTTCACTATTCTCGTTCTTGATAGAGTCAATTAACAATCGGGGGACTTGTGCATGACTCCCTGTTACTGCAGTAAATGAAGAATAGTTTGATTCGTTAGGTGTTATCCTCATTCCCAAAAGGACGATAGGAAGAGCTGACAACCACGATTCTTTCCTGGCTATAATAGCCGTTTTTAAAGTTCTGTGTGCTCGCTCAACTAATCCATTCGTTTGCGGATGGTACGCCGTTGTTCGTAATCTGTGGAAGCCTATTATTTTTGATAGTTCTGAGAATAATTCGGATTCAAATTGGCTTCCTCTGTCCGTAACGACATGAAGAGGAACCCCGAATCGGGAGATCCACAGATTGACAAAAGCCGTTGATATTGATTTTGCCGTAATTTCTGTTATTGGGCATGCTTCTATCCATCTCGTATTTCTATCAATGCATGTTAATAAATATCGATATGGTGAAAAATAAGGGTCAGTTAGGTTCTTTACTGGTGGTAAGGGACCGACAATATCCACATGCACCGTTTCAAAACGACTGGAAGGTAATTCAAATGGATTTACTTTGCTCTTTGTGTGTTTTATTATTTTTGCTTGTTGGCAGTGTTGGCATTCTGTGCACCAGGTTTTTATTGACTTGTCCATCTTCGGCCAATAGTATCTGGATTTTATTATTTTTCTTGAAGATGTTATTCCTGGATGTGATAGATTATGCAGACTGTCAAATACCGATTTTCTGAGCTTTTCAGTCACAAAAGGTCGTGGAAAAGGTAATGTCGTGTCACATAATATGGTTTCATTTTGATTTATTGTGTATGGTTTCAGTTGATCTTTGAATGCCTGAATTTCATTGTCAGTAGCTTGATGCTTCACTATTTCTTGTAAGTCACATATATCAATAGTGATCGCGTTGACAGGTCGTGATAAACAATCAGCTACTATATTTTGTGAACCTCTTATATGTGAAATGTCATTTACATATTCGCTGATAAAACAGAGGTGACGCTGTTGTCTATCTGATTTTAAGGAAGACTGGCTTTTAAAAGCACTGCAAAGTGGTTTGTGATCCGTCAGTAACATTACATTTCTGCCTTCTATTAAATGTTTAAAATGGAGTACTGCTAGATAGGCAGCTAGTAGTTCTCTGTCAAAAGTAGAATATTTTTGTTGGGTTTGGGATAATTTCTTTGAAAAGAAACCTATGGGGATGGGTTGATTATCAATCATTTGATGAAGTGCTGCACCCACCGCATAATTCGAACTGTCTGTTACAAGTTGATAGTTGTTAGCTTTCGAGCTGGGGAAAGCCAAAACAGTTACATTTGATAAAGACTTTTTCATATTTTCGAAAGATTCAATTTCTTCCTTTGTTAGGGTTAATGACTTGGAATTTTGGTTTAAACGTATTTTTTCCGTGAGAGGTAGTATGATATCGCTGAAATTTGGCACAAGTTTTCTGTAAAAATTTGCCATTCCGATGAATCGGCGTAGTGATTTGGAATCGTTTGGTTGAGGAAATTCACTTAATTCATTCAACTTTTTAGCACTGGGTTTGAGACCACTAGCAGAAATGTGAAATCCTAAAAAGTCTAATTCATTAGCACTAAATATGCATTTGGAGAGACAAATTTTAAAATCGTACTCACTCAGTTTTTGTAGTACTAGGTCGATATGCTTGGAATGAGTTTCTTCATCTTCTGAGAATATAAGGATATCGTCGATATATACAAAGGTATAATCAGTATCACGAAAGATATTGTCCATCATTCTCTGAAAAGTACATGATGCGTTCCGTAGTCCGAAAGGCATATAGTTATATTCAAATAACCCAAAAGGGGTAGAGATGGCTGTCTTGCAAACATCCTCCGGATGTACAGGTATCTGATGATAAGCAGACGACAGGTCTATCTTTGAAAAGAACTTCTTATTATGAAGCTTCGAAGACAAGGAATTTATATTTGGGACTTGATATCGATCGGCTTTTGTTATGGTATTTAAATGTCTGTAATCGCCAACAGGTCTATATGTGCCGTCTGACTTCGGTACCATATGTAAGGCTGAACTCCATTCAGAGTTTGAAGGGGAAATTATTCCTGCCTTTAGGAGTTTCTTGAATTCCTCTTTTGCAATTTCACATCTCTGAGCTGATAATTGTCTGGCTCTGGAGAAAGTAGGAGGGTTGCTACCAGTTTCTATTCTATGGAATATCTTTGGTTTTGTTGCATTCGTGTCGCGATGAGGAGAAATTAAGTTTGGGTATTTCTCCAGAATTGCTCGTACCATTTTGTTAGCATCTTTATTCGGTACTAAATCTATATTCATGATAATAGACGATGGATGTGCATCGGATTGTCTATTAGTCATTTTATCAATCAGCTTATTGTTTGTACAGTCCACCATTAGCCCGAAATGGTTTAGGAAATCGTATCCTAGGAGTGGCTGAGCAGTTTCGGCTATTATAAATGTCCAGGTAAATTCTCGTCTGAGGTTCCGTAGTGTTAGATTCAGTACTGCTTGTCCTGAGCATTCAATCTTTTGACCGTTGGCAGACACTAAAGAGATATTGGTTGGGTATGTTACAGCTCCGCTTAAATATCTCTTCGGAAGTATAGATACGGCAGCTCCTGTATCCACAATAAAATTTAAACTTTGAGCTCCTAACCGTGCGGCTACAATGAGAAGCGGCGAGGAAATGGAAGCTAACACCTCTCGCCTAGTTAGTTTTCCGAAATCTCACGAGGAACTGGTGAATTTGGGCGAGAGTTGGGTTGCATTTGAACATTCCGTTTATTTGGCCATCTGCACCACGGCTTACAAAATTTTGCACGTTCCGCAATGTATAAATGCGCTCGGCAAATTAGAGGTTTTTGGTCCTTGTTAAAAGGGCGAACACTGGTAGGGAATTTATTTTCACTGTGGGAACAGCCATGTATCCTTTTAGTTTCATTTTTATTTTGCTGTTCATCCCTTTGCTTCCCCGAAATCTGTCGAATATGTGCGGTGTCTTGTTTGTTAAAATATAATAGTAAGTCATCCGCCATTCTTCCAAGGCGATCTGTGTCTAAATCGACTTGTGCCGCTACCACTGGTTTAATGGAGTGAGGTAGGGCTTGAATAAATTTGTGACGTACGATATCGTCCCCTACGCCAATTCGGCTTGCTAATGACATAAGTTCATTCAGGTATACTGAGGGACGACCTGTTACAGTCGATGACGACATTAATTTGTCCAGCATCTCTGGTTTTGTTTTCTCGTAAGCGCCCGTCACTGCTTCTCTTAGTGCGTCGTAATCTTTTGATTGCAGTATAGTTGGCTGTATATTTCCTACTACGTCCACAGGGAGAGCTGCCAAAGTGTTAAAAAATTTTTGACTGGTCTGTCTTATATTTGCAATATTAAATTGCGCCTCCATTATCGCAAACCAAGCTATTACGTTTGATTCAATGAAGTTTGGTGGTTTTATCGCAACAGCTTGGATTGGTTGGTTTTGATTAATTGTAGTTTCTTCAGCGTCATCTGCCATGTTTTTGGTCTGTGTTGAATAAAAATTCTAATTTTGTGACAGTTCAATTTTTTTTTTTTTTCGTGCGTGCGTGTATATATATGTGTTAAAATCACGTCGGGCGTCACCACTTATGGTGATGGGGGGGTAGAGTTCTCGTTGTTAATTGTTGCTTGTATCAGAAGGTAGATAAATAGTAGCAGTCCTTCGGGACAGCCGCTAGTTTGGCCTAAAGGTTCAACAAGCGATCAAATTGAGGTCACCATAACATAAACAAAATAACATACGAAAGAGAAGGGTATATCAAAAACACTTTGTATTTAAATGCAACATCAATGAATAGTACAATGTTTCTTGATTTACACGCACAAAGTCCGTTACAAAATGTTCATTCATAGAAGAGAAATCCGATTATTAAAAGAATATAAGTGTCTTTTGTTAATACTTAAGTTCATGACGTGCTGGTCACAGGAGATGAAAGGTGAGGTCAATGGGTTGGTAGGAGTCCTTTGATATCTCCGTTGGTGAAGGAAGGCTGAAGGCATCGGGTTTGATGGGTGAGGAAAGCGTAGCGACATTCACTGACGGTACTTCAAAGCTTTCTCTCCTAGAAGTGAATTTATCGCTCTATTTATGTGTGCCCATCGGATCAGAGTCAGTCTTCTGAAACAAACTGTTGGGTATGGCGCGGAGCCGTTTCATTGGTGGAAATTGCTTATTATTCTTTTTATTTCTTTTTAATTTTCCCCGGAAATTCTGCGTGGAGCCGGGTGCGCAAAGACCAGTATTGGTCATTTGCTGTCTGAACATCTGAGGGTTAATATCCGGTCCTTCGCTTGCTCCGTGCCACCACATACATGCTCATATAAAAACTTGCGAACAACACCAGTTGATAGCAAAAGTGCCAAAAGCACCACAGCTGATAGCAAAAGTGCCAACAGCTGATAGCAAAAGTGCCAACAGCTGATAGCAAAAGTGCCAACAGCTGATAGCAAAAGTGCCAACAGCTGATAGCAAAAGTGCCAACAGCATCACAGTGCCAACTAGTCCTAGGTATGACTATAAACTACATCTGGCAGCAAGGCTTCTGATCACAAAGGGTCCCAGCTATGAGCAAATAGTGAGCCCCCACTAAAAAAAAAACACTATGAAAGTATAAAAATACATGTTTATATAAAAACTTGCGAACAACACCAGTTGATAACAAAAGTGCCAACAGCACCACAGCTGATAGCAAAAGTGCCAACAGCTGATAGCAAAAGTGCCAACAGCTGATAGCAAAAGTGCCAACAGCTGATAGCAAAAGTGCCAACAGCTGATAGCAAAAGTGCCAACAGCACCACAGTGCCAACTAGTCCTAGGTATGACTATAAACTACATCTGGCAGCAAGGCTTCTGATCACAAAGGGTCCCAGCTATGAGCAAATAGTGAGCCCCCACTAAAAAAAAACACTATGAAAGTATAAAAATACATGTTTATATAAAAACTTGCGAACAACACCAGTTGATAGCAAAAGTGCAAACAGCACCACAGCTGATAGCAAAAGTGCCAGCAGCTGATAGCAAAAGTGCACACAGCTGATAGCAAAAGTGCAAACAGCACCACATTGCCAACTAGTCCTAGGTATGACTATAAACTACATCTGACAGCAAGGCTTCTGATCACAAAGGGTCCAAGCTATGAGCAAATATTGACCCCCAACTAAAAAAAAACACTATGAAAGTATAAAAATACATGTTTATATAAAAACTTGCGAACAACACCAGTTGATAGCACAAGTGCCAACAGCACCACAGCTGATAGCAAAAGTGCCAACAGCTGATAGCAAAAGTGCCAACAGCTGATAGCAAAAGTGCCAACAGCACCACATTGCCAACTAGTCCTAGGTATGACTATAAACTACATCTGACAGCAAGGCTTCTGATCACAAAGTGTCCAAGCTATGAGCAAATAGTGACCCCCCACTAAAAAAAAACACTATGAAATTATAAACATACATGTTTATATAAAAACTTGCGAACAACACCAGTCATAGCACAAGTGCCAACAGCACCACAGCTGATAGCAAAAGTGCCAACAGCTGATAGGAAAATTGCCAACAGCTGATAGCAAAAGTGCCAACAGCAGATAGCAAAAGTGCCAACAGCACCACATTGCCAACTAGTCCTAGGTATGATTATAAACTACACTGACAGCAAGGCTTCTGATCACAAAGGGTCCCAGCTATGAGCAAATAGTGACCCCCCACTAAAAAAAACACTATGAATGTATAAAAATACATGTTTATATAAAAACTTGCGAACAACACCAGTTGATAGCAAAAGTGCCAACTGCACCACAGCTGATAGCAAAAGTGCCAACAGCTGATAGCAAAAGTGCCAACAGCTGATAGCAAAAGTGCCAACAGCACCACAGTGCCAACTAGTCCTAGGTATGACTATAAACTACATCTGACAGCAAGGCTTCTGATCACAAAGGGTCCCAGCTATGAGCAAAGAGTGACCCCCCACTAAAAAAAACTCTATGAAAGTATAAAAATACATGTTTATATCAAAACTTGCGAACAACACCAGTTGATAACAAAAGTGCCAAGAGCACCACAGCTGATAGCAAAAGTGCCAACAGCTGATAGCAAAAGTGCCAACAGCTGATAGCAAAAGTGCCAACAGCACCACAGTGCCAACTAGTCCTAGTTATGACTATAAACTACATCTGACAGCAAGGCTTCTGATCACAAAGGGTCCCAGCTATGAGCAAATAGTGACCACCCACTATAAAAAAAACACTATGAAAGTATAAAAATGCATGGTTATATAAAAACTTGCGAACAACACCAGTTGATAGCAAAAGTGCAAACAGAACCACAGCTGATAGCAAAAGTGCCAACAGCTGATAGCAAAAGTGCACACAGCTGATAGCAAAAGTGCAAACAGCACCACATTGCCAACTAGTCCTAGGTATGACTATAAACTACATCTGACAGCAAGGCTTCTGATCACAAAGTGTCCAATCTATGAGCAAATAGTGACCCCCCACTAAAAAAAAAACACTATGAAATTATAAACATACATGTTTATATAAAAACTTGCGAACAACAACAGTTGATAGCAAAAGTGCCAAGAGCACAACAGCTGATAGCAAAAGTGACAACAGCTGATAGCAAAATTGCCAACAGCTGATAGCAAAAGTGCCAACTGCACCACAGTGCCAACTAGTCCTAGGTATGACTATAAACAACATCTGACAGCAAGGCTTCTGATCACAAATGGTCCCAGCTATGAGCAAATAGTGACCCCCCACTAAAAAAAAAACACTATGAAAGTATAAAAATACATGTTTATATAAAAACTTGCGAACAACACCAGTTGATAGCACAAGTGCCAACAGCACCACAGCTGATAGCAAAAGTGCCAACAGCTGATAGCAAAATTGCCAACAGCTGATAGCAAAAGTGCCAACAGCAGATAGCAAAAGTGCCAACAGCACCACATTGCCAACTAGTCCTAGGTATGATTATAAACTACACTGACAGCAAGGCTTCTGACCACAAAGGGTCCCAGCTATGAGCAAATAGTGACCCCCCACTAAAAAAAAAACACTATGAATGTATAAAAATACATGCTTATATAAAAACTGTCGAACAACACCAGTTGATAGCAAAAGTGCCAACAGCACAACAGCTGATATCAAAAGTGCCAACAGCTGATAGCAAAAGTGCCAACAGCTGATAGCAAAAGTGCCAACAGCACCACAGTGCCAACTACTCCTTGGTATGACTATAAACTACATCTGACAGCAAGGCTTCTGATCACAAAGGGTCCCAGCTATGAGAAAATAGTGACCCCCCACTATAAAAAAAAACAATATGAAAGTATAAAAATACATGCTTATATAAAAACTTGCGAACAACACCAGTTGATAGCAAAAGTGCCAACAGCACCACAGATGATAGCAAAAGTGCCAACAGCTGATAGCAAAAGTGCCAACAGCTGATAGCAAAAGTGCCAACAGCTGATAGCAAAAGTGCCAACAGCTGATAGCAAATGTGCCAACAGCACCACAGTGCCAACTAGTCCTAGGTATGACTATAAACTACATCTGACAGCAAGGCTTCTGATCACAAAGTGTCCCAGCTATGAGCAAAGAGTGACCCCCCACTAAAAAAAAACTCTATGAAATTATAAAAATACATGTTTATATAAAAACTTGCGAACAACACCAGTTGATAGCAAAAGTGCCAACATCACCACAGATGATAGCAAAAGTGCCAACAGCTGATAGCAAAAGTGCCAATAGTTGATAGCAAAAGTGCCAACAGCTGATAGCAAAAGTGCCAACAGCACCACAGTGCCAACTAGTCCTAGGTATGACTATAAACTACATCTGACAGCAAGGCTTCTGATCACAAAGGGTCCCAGCTATGAGCAAATAGTGATCCCCCACTATAAAAAAAACACTATGAAAGTATAAAAATACATGCTTGTATAAAAACTTGCGAACAACACCAGTTGATAGCAAAAGTGCCAACAGCACCACAGATGATAGCAAAAGTGCCAACAGCTGATAGCAAAAGTGCCAATAGCTAATAGCAAAAGTGCCAACAGCTGATAGCAAAAGTGCCAACAGCTGATAGCAAAAGTGCCCACAACCCCACAGTGCCAACTAGTCCTAGGTATGACTATAAACTACATCTGACAGCAAGGCTTCTGATCACAAAGGGTCCAAGCTATGAGCAAATAGTGACCCCCCACTATAAAAAAATCACTATGAAATTATAAAAATGCATGCTTATATAAAAACTTGCGAACAACACCAGTTGATAGCAAAAGTGCAAACAGCACCACAGCTGATAGCAAAAGTGCCAACAGCTGATAGCAAAATTGCCAACAGCTGATAGCAAAAGTGCAAACAGCACCACATTGCCAACTAGTCCTAGGTATGACTATAAACTACATCTGACAGCAAGGCTTCTGATCACAAAGGGTCCAAGCTATGAGCAAATAGTGACCCCCCACTAAAAAAAAACACTATGAAAGTATAAAAATACATGTTTATATAAAAACTTGCGAACAACACCAGTTGATAGCACAAGTGCCAACAGCACCACAGCTGATAGCAAAAGTGCCAACAGCTGATAGCAAAAGTGCCAACAGCTGATCCCAAATGTGCCAACAGCTGATAACAAAGTGCCAACAGCTGATAGCAAAAGTGCCAACAGCTGATAGCAAAAGTGCCAACAGCACCACAGTGCCGACTAGTCCCACGTATGACTATAAACTTCATCTGACAGCAAGGCTTCTGATCACAAAGGGTCCCAGCTATGAGCAAATAGTGATCCCCCACTAAAAAAAAAACACTATGAAAGTATAAAAATACATGTTTATATAAAAACTAGCGAACAACACCAGTTGATAGCAAAAGTGCCAACAGCACCACAGCTGATAGCAAAAGTGCCAACAGCTGATAGCAAAAGTGCCAACAGTTGATTGCAAAAGTGCCAACAGCTGATAGCAAAAGTGCCAACAGCTGATAGCAAAAGTGCCAACAGCTGATAGCAAAAGTGCCAACCGCACCACAGTGCCAACTAGTTTTATGTATAACTATAAACTATATCTGACAGCAAGGCTTCTGATCACAAAGGGTACCAGCTATGAGCAAAGAGTGACCCCCCACTAAAAAAAAACACTATAAAAATATAAAAATACATGTTTATATAAAAACTTGCGAACAACACCAGTTGATAGCAAAAGTGACAACAGCACCACATCTGATAGCAAAAGTGCCAACAGCTGATAGCAAAAATGCCAACAGCTGATAGCAAAAGTGCCAACAGCTGATAGCAAAAGTGCCAACATCTGACAGCAAGGCTTCTGATCACAAAGGGTCTCAGCTATGAGCAAATAATGACCCCCCACTAAAAAAAAACACTATGAAAGTATAAAAATACATGTTTATATAAAAACGTGCGAACAACACCAGTTGATAGCAAAAGTGCCAACAGCACCACAGCTGATAGCGAAAGTGCCAACCGCTGATAGCAAAAGTGCCAACAGCTGATAGCAAAAGTGGCAAGAGCACCACATTGCCAACTAGTCCTAGGTATGATAATAAACTACATCTGACAGCAAGGCTTCTGATCACAAAGGGTCCCAGCTATGAGCAAATAGTGACCCCCCACTAAAAAAAAACACAATGAATGTATAAAAATACATGTTTATATAAAAACTTGCGAACAACACCAGTTGATAGCAAGAGTGCCAATAGCACCACAGCTGATAGCAAAAGTGCCAACATCTCATACCAAATGTGCCAACAGCTGATACCAAAAGTGGCAACAGCTGATAGCAAAAGTGCCAACATCTCATACCAAATGTGCCAACAGCTGATAGCAAAAGTGCCAACAGCTGATAGCAAAAGTGCCAACACCTGATAGCAAAAGTGCCAACCGCATCACAGTGCCAACTAGTTTTATGTATAACTATAAACTATATCTGACAGCAAGGCTTCTGATCACAAAGTGTCCCAGCTATGAGCAAAGAGTGACCCCCCACTAAAAAAAAACACTATGAAAGTATAAAAATACATATTTATATAAAAACTTGCGAACAACACCAGTTGATAGCAAAAGTGCAAACAGCACCACAGCTGATAGCAAAAGTGCCAACAGCTGATAGCAAAAGTGCCAACAGCTGATACCAAAAGTGCCAAAAGCTGATAGCAAAAGTGCCAACAGCTGATAGAAAAATGCCAACAGCTGATAGCAAAAGTGCCAACAGCTGATAGCAAACGTGCCAACAGTTGATAGCAAAAGTGCCAACAGATGATACCAAAAGTGCCAAAAGCTGATTGCAAATGTGCCAAAAGCTGATAGCAAAAGTGCCAACAGCTGATAGCAAAAGTGCCAACAGTTGATTGCAAAAGTGCCAACAGCTGATAGCAAAAGTGCCAACAGCTGATAGCAAAAGTGCCAACAGCTGATAGCAAAAGTGCCAACAGCACCACAGTGCCAACTAATCCTATGTATGACTATAAACTACATCTGACAGCAAGGCTTCTGATCACAAAGGGTCTCAGGTATGAGCAAATAATGACCCCCCACTAAAAAAAAAACACTATGAAAGTATAAAAATACATGTTTATATAAAAACTTGCGAACAACACCAGTTGATAGCAAAAGTGCCAACAGCACCACAGCTGATAGCGAAAGTGCCAACCGCTGATAGCAAAAGTGTCAACAGCTGATAGCAAAAGTGCCAGCAGCTGATAGCAAAAGTGCCAAAAGCTGATAGCAAAAGTGCCAACAGCTGATAGAAAAATGCCAACAGATGATACCAAAATGCCAACAGCTGATAGCAAAAGTGCCAACAGCTGATAGCAAAAGTGCCAACAACTGATAGCACAAGTTCCAACAGCTGATAGCAAAAGTGACAACAGCTGATAGCAAAAGTGCCGAAAGCTGATAGCAAAAGTGCCAACAGCACCACAGTGCCAACTAGTCATAGGTATGACTATAAACTACATCTGACAGCAAGTCTTCTGATCACAAAGGGTCCCAGCTATGTGCAAATAGTGATCCCCACTAAAAAAAAAACACTATGAAAGTATAAAAATACATGTTTATATAAAAACTTGCCAACAACACCAGTTGATAGCAAAAGTGCCAACAGCACCACAGCTGATAGCAAAAGTGCCAACAGCTGATAGCAAAAGTGCCAACAGCTGATAGCAAAAGTGCCAACAGCACCACAGTGCCAACTAGTCATAGGTATGACTATAAACTACATCTGACAGCAAGGCTTCTGATCACAAATGGTCCCAGCTATAAGCAAATAGTGAACCCCCACTAAAAAAAAAACACTATGAAAGTATAAAAAAACATTTTTATATAAAAACTTGCGAACAACACCAGTTGATAGCAAAAGTGCCAACAGCACCACAGCTGATAGCAAAAGTGCCAACAGCTGATAGCAAAAGTGCCAACAGCTGATAGCAAATGTGCCAACAGCTGATAGCAAAAGTGCCAACATCTTATAGCAAAAGTGCCAACAGCACCACAGTGCCAACTAGTCCTAGGTATGACTATAAACTACATCTGACAGCAAGGCTTCTGATCACAAAGGGTCCCAGCTATGAGCAAATAGTGACCCCCCACTAAAAAAAAACTCTATGAAAGTATAAAAATACATGTTTATATAAAAACTTGCGAACAACACCAGTTGATAGCAAAAGTGCCAACAGCACCACAGCTGATAGCAAAAGTGCCAACAGCTGATAGCAAAAGTGCCAGTAGCTGATAACAAAAAAGCCAAAAGCTCATAGCAAAAGTGCCAACAGCTGATAGCAAAAGTGCCAACAGCTGATAATAAAAGTGCCAACAGCTGATAGCAAAAGTGCCAACAGCTGATAGCAAAAGTGCCAACAGCACCACAGTGCCAACTTGTCCTAGGTATAACTATGAACTACATCTGACAGCAAGGCTTCTGATCAAAAAGGATCCCAGCTATGAGCAAATAGTGACCCCCCACTAAAAAAAAACACTATGAAAGTATAAAAATACATGTTTATATAAAAACGTGCGAACAACACCAGTTGATAGCAAAAGTGCCAACAGCACCACAGCTGATAGCAAAAGTGCCAACAGCTGATAGCAAATGTGCCAACTGCTGATACCAAAAGTCCCAACAGCTGATAGCAAAAGTCCAAACAGCTGATAGAAAAAGTGCCAACAGCTGATAGCAAAAGTGCCAACAGCAGATAGCAAAAGTGCCAACAGCCGATAGCAAAAGTGCCAACAGCACCACTGTGACAACTAGTCCTAGGTATGACTATAATCTACATCTGACAGCAAGGCTTCTGATCACAAAGTGTCCCAGCTATGAGCAAATAGTGACCCCACAGTAAAAAAAAACACTATGAAAGTATAAAAATACATGATTCTTTAAAAACATGCGAACAACACCAGCTGATAGCAAAAGTGCCAACAGCACCACAGCTGATAGCAAAAGTCCCAACAGCTGATAGCAAAAGTGCCTACAGCTGATAGCAAAAGTGACAACAGATGACATCAAAAGTGCCAACAGCTGATAGCAAAAGTGCCAACAGCACGACAGTGCCAACTAGTCCTAGGTATGACTATAAACTACATCTGACAGCAAGGCTTCTGATCACAAAGGGTCCCAGCTATGAGCAAATAGTGACCCCCCACTAAAAAAAACACTATGAATGTATAAAAATACATGTTTATATAAAAACTAGCGAACAACACCAGTTGATAGCAAAAGTGCCAACAGCACCACAGCTGATAGCAAAAGTGCCAACAGCTGATAGCAAAAGTGCCAACAGTTGATTGCAAAAGTGCCAACAGCTGATAGCAAAAGTGCCAACAGCTGATAGCAAAAGTGCCAACCGCACCACAGTGCCAACTAGTTTTATGTATAACTATAAACTATATCTGACAGCAAGGCTTCTGATCACAAAGGGTCCCAGCTATGAGCAAAGAGTGACCCCCCACTAAAAAAAAAACACTATAAAAATATAAAAATACATGTTTATATAAAAACTTGCGAATAACACCAGTTGATAGCAAAAGTGACAACAGCACCACATCTGATAGCAAAAGTGCCAACAGCTGATAGCAAAAGTGCCAACAGCTGATAGCAAAAGTGCCAACAGCTGATAGCAAAAGTGCCAACATCTGACAGCAAGGCTTCTGATCACAAAGGGTCTCAGCTATGAGCAAATAATGACCCCCCACTAAAAAAAAACACTATGAAAGTATAAAAATACATGTTTATATAAAAACGTGCGAACAACACCAGTTGATAGCAAAAGTGCCAACAGCACCACAGCTGATAGCGAAAGTGCCAACCGCTGATAGCAAAAGTGTCAACAGCTGATAGCAAAAGTGCCAGCTCCTGATAGCAAAAGTGCCAACAGCTGATAGCAAAAGTGGCAAGAGCACCACATTGCCAACTAGTCCTAGGTATGATAATAAACTACATCTGACAGCAAGGCTTCTGATCACAAAGGGTCCCAGCTATGAGCAAATAGTGACCCCCCACTAAAAAAAAACACAATGAATGTATAAAAATACATGTTTATATAAAAACTTGCGAACAACACCAGTTGATAGCAAAAGTGCCAACAGCACCACAGCTGATAGCAAAAGTGCCAACAGCTGATAGCAAAAGTGCCAACAGCTGATAGCAAAAGTGCCAACCGCACCACAGTGCCAACTAGTTTTATGTATAACTATAAACTATATCTGACAGCAAGGCTTCTGATCACAAAGGGTCCCAGCTATGAGCAAAGAGTGACCCCCCACTAAAAAAAAAACACTATGAAAGTATAAAAATACATATTTATATAAAAACTTGCGAACAACACCAGTTGATAGCAAAAGTGCAAACAGCACCACAGCTGATAGCAAAAGTGCCAACAGCTGATAGCAAAAGTGCCAACAGCTGATACCAAAAGTGCCAAAAGCTGATAGCAAAAGTGCCAACAGCTGATAGAAAAATGCCAACAGCTGATAGCAAAAGTGCCAACAGCTGATAGCAAAAGTGCCAACAGTTGATAGCAAAAGTGCCAACAGATGATACCAAAAGTGCCAAAAGCTGATTGCAAATGTGCCAAAAGCTGATAGCAAAAGTGCCAACAGCTGATAGCAAAAGTGCCAACAGTTGATTGCAAAAGTGCCAACAGCTGATAGCAAAAGTGCCAACAGCACCACAGTGCCAACTAATCCTATGTATGACTATAAACTACATCTGACAGCAAGGCTTCTGATCACAAAGGGTCTCAGGTATGAGCAAATAACGACCCCCCACTAAAAAAAAAAACACTATGAAAGTATAAAAATACATGTTTATATAAAACCTTGCGAACAACACCAGTTGATAGCAAAAGTGCCAACAGCACCACAGCTGATAGCAAAAGTGCCAACAGCTGATACCAAAAGTGCCAACAGCTGATACCAAAAGTGCCAACAGATGATAGCAAAAGTGCCAACAGCACCACAGTGCATACTAGTCCTAGGTATGATTATAAACTACATCTGACAGCAAGGCTTCTGATCACAAAGGGTCCCAGCTATGAGCAAATAGTGACCCCCCACTAAAAACAAACACTATGAAAGTATAAAAATACATCTTTATATAAAAACATGCGAACAACACCAGTTGATAGCAAGAGTGCCAATAGTACCACAGCTGATAGCAAAAGTGCCAACAGCTGATATCAAAAGTGCCAACAGCTGATACCAAAAGTGCCAAAAGCTGATAGCAAAAGTGCCAACAGCTGATAGAAAAAAGCCAACAGATGATACCAAAATGCCAACAGCTGATAGCAAAAGTGCCAACAACTGATAGCACAAGTTCCAACAGCTGATAGCAAAAGTGACAACAGCTGATAGCAAAAGTGCTGAAAGCTGATAGCAAAAGTGCCAACAGCACCACAGTGCCAACTAGTCATAGGTATGACTATAAACTACATCTGACAGCAAGTCTTCTGATCACAAAGGGTCCCAGCTATGAGCAAATAGTGATCCCCACTAAAAAAAAAACACTATGAATGTATAAAAATACATGTTTATATAAAAACTTGCCAACAACACCAGTTGATAGCAAAAGTGCCAACAGCACCACAGCTGATAGCAAAAGTGCCAACAGCTGATAGCAAAAGTGCCAACAGCTGATAGCAAAAGTGCCAACAGCTGATAGCAAAAGTGCCAACAGCACCACAGTGCATACTAGTCCTAGGTATGATTATAAACTACATCTGACAGAAAGGCTTCTGATCACAAAGGGTCCCAGCTATGAGCAAATAGTGACCCCCCACTAAAAACAAACACTATGAAAGTATAAATATACATCTTTATATAAAAACTTGCGAACAACACCAGTTGATAGCAAAAGTGACAACAGCACCACAGCTGATAGCAAAAGTGCCAACAGCTGATAGCAAAAGTGCCAACAGCTTATAGCAAAAGTGCCAACAGCTAATAGCAAAAGTGCCAACAGCTGATAGCAAAAGTGCCAACAGCACCACAGTGCCAACTAGTCCTATGTATGACTATAAACTACATCTGACAGCAAGGCTTCTGATCACAAAGGGTCACAGCTATGAGCAATTAGTGACCCCCCACTAAAAAAAAAAAACACTGTGAAAGTATAAAAATACATGTTTATATAAAAACTTGCGAACAACACCAGTTGATAGCAAAATTGCAAACAGCACCACAGCTGATAGCAAAAGTGCCAACAGCTGATAGCAAAAGTGCCAACAGCTGATACCAAAAGTGCCAAAAGCTGATAGCAAAAGTGCCAACAGCTGATAGAAAAATGCCAACAGCTGATAGCAAAAGTGCCAACAGCTGATAGCAAAAGTGCCAACAGTTGATAGCAAAAGTGCCAACAGATGATAACAAAAGTGCCAAAAGCTGATTGCAAAAGTGCCAACAGCACCACAGTGCCAACTAATCCTAGGTATGACTATAAACTACATCTGACAGCAAGGCTTCTGATCACAAAGGGTCTCAGCTATGAGCAAATAATGACCCCCCACTAAAAAAAACACTATGAAAGTATAAAAATACATGTTTATATAAAAACTTGCGAACAACACCAGTTGATAGCAAAAGTGCCAACAGCACCACTGCTGATAGCGAAAGTGCCAACCGCTGATAGCAAAAGTGTCAACAGCTGATAGCAAAAGTGCCAGCAGCTGATAGCAAATGTGCCAACAGCTGATAGCAAAAGTGGCAAGAGCACCACATTGCCAACTAGTCCTATATATGACTATAATCTACATCTGACAGCAAGGCTTCTGATCACAAAGGGTCCCAGCTATGAGCAAATAGTGACCCCCCACTAAAAAAAAAACACAATGAATGTATAAAAATACATGTTTATATAAAAACTTGCGAACAACACCAGTTGATAGCAAAAGTGCCAACAGCACCACAGCTGATAGCAAAAGTGCCAACAGCTGATAGCAAAAGTGCCAACAGCTGATAGCAAAAGTGCCAACAGCACCACAGTGCATACTAGTCCTAGGTATGATTATAAACTACATCTGACAGCAAGGCTTCTGATCTCAAAGGGTCCCAGCTATGAGCAAATAGTGACCCCCCACTAAAAACAAACACTATGAAAGTATAAAAATACATCTTTATATAAAAACTTGCGAACAACACCAGTTGATAGCAAGAGTGCCAATAGCACCACAGCTGATAGCAAAAGTGCCAACAGCTGATAGCAAAAGTGCCAACAGCTGATACCAAAAGTGCCAAAAGCTGATAGCAAAAGTGCCAACAGCTGATAGAAAAATGCCAACAGATGATACCAAAATGCCAACAGCTGTTCGCAAAAGTGCCACCAGCTGATAGCAAAAGTGCCAACAACTGATAGCAAAAGTTCCAACAGCTGATAGCAAAAGTGACAACAGCTGATAGCAAAAGTGCCGAAAGCTGATAGCAAAAGTGCCAACAGCACCACAGTGCCAACTAGTCCTAGTTATGACTATAAACTACATGAAAGTATAAAAATACATCTTTATATAAAAACTTGCGAACAACACCAGTTGATAGCAAGAGTGCCAATAGCACCACAGCTGATAGAAAAGTGCCAACATCTCATACCAAATGTGCCAACAACTGATACCAAAAGTGGCAACAGCTGATAGCAAAAATGCCAACATCTCATACCAAATGTGCCAACAGCTGATAGCAAAAGTGCCAACAGCTGATAGCAAAAGTGCCAACAGCTGATAGCAAAAGTGCCAACCGCACCACAGTGCCAACTAGTTTTATGTATAACTATAAACTATATCTGACAGCAAGGCTTCTGATCACAAAGGGTCCCAGCTATGAGCAAAGAGTGACCCCCCACTAAAAAAAAACACTATGAAATATAAAAATACATGTTTATATAAAAACTTGCGAACAACACCAGTTGATAGCAAAAGTGACAACAGCACCACAGCTGATAGCAAAAGTGCCAACAGCTGATAGCAAAAGTGCCAACAGCTGATAGCAAAAGTGACAACAGCTGATACCAAAAGTGCCAAAAGCTGATAGCAAAAGTGCCAACAGCTGATAGCAAAAGTGACAACAGCTGGTAGCAAAAGTGCCAACAGCACCACATTGCTAACTAGTCCTAGGTATGACTATAAACTACATCTGACAGCAAGGCTTCTGATCACAAAGGATCCCAGCTATGAGCAAATAGTGACCCCCCACTAAAAAAAACACTATGAAAGTATAAAAATACATGTTTATATAAAAACTTGCGAACAACACCAGTTGATAGCAAAAGTGCCTAAGCTGATAGCAAAAGTGCCAACCGCTGATAGCAAAAGTGCCAACAGCTGATAGCAAAAGTGCCAACAGCTGATAGCAAAAATGCCAACAGCACCACAGTGCCAACTAGTCCTAAGTATGACTATAAACTACATCTGACAGCAAGGCTTCTGATCACAAAGGGTCCCAGCTATGAGCAAATAGTGACCCCCTGACTAAAAAAAAAACACTATGAAAGTATAAAAATACATGTTTATATAAAAAATTGCGAACAAAACCATTTGATAGCAAAAGTGCCAACAGCACCACAGCTGATAGCAAAAGTGCCAACAGCTGATAGCAAAAGTGCTAACAGCTAATAGCAAAAGTGCCAACAGCTGATAGCAAAATTGCCAAAAGCACCACAGTGCCAACTAGTCCTAGGTATGACTATAAACTACATCTGACAGCAAGGCTTCTGATCACAAAAGGTCCCAGCTATGAGCAAATAGTGACCCCCCACTAAAAAAAAAACACTATGAAAGTATAAAAATACGTTTTTCTATAAAAACTTGCGAACATCACCAGTTGATAGCAAAAGTGCCAACAGCACCACAGCTGATAGCAAAAGTGCCAACAGGTGATAGAAAAAGTGCCAACAGCTGATAGCAAAAGTGCCAATAGCACCACAGTGCCAACTAGACCTAGGTATGACTATAAACTACATCTGACAGCAAGGATTCTGATGACAAAAGGTCCCAGCTATGAGCAAATAGTGACCCCCCACTAAAAAAAAAACACTATGAAAGTATAAAAATACGTTTTTCTATAAAAACTTGCGAACATCACCAGTTGATAGCAAAAGTGCCAACAGCACCACAGCTGATAGCAAAGTGCCAACAGCTGATAGCAAAAGTGCCAACAGCTGATACCAAAAGTGACAAAAGCTGATAGCAAAAGTGCCAACAGCTGATAGCAAAAGTGCCAACAGCACCACAGTGCCAACTAGTCCTAGGTATGACTATAAACTACATCTGACAGCAAGGTTTCTGATCACAAAGTGTCCCAGCTATGAGGAAATAGTGACCCCCCAATAAAAAAAAATCACTATGAAAGTATAAAAATACATGTTTATATAAAAACTTTCGAACAACAACAGTTGATTACAAAAGTGCCAACAGCTGATAGCAAAAGTGCCAACAGCTGATAGCAAAAGTGCCAACAGCTGATAGCAAATGTGCCAACAGCTGATAGCAAAAGTGCCAACAGCACCACAGTGCCAACTAGTCCTCGGTATGACTATAAACTACATCTGACAGCAAGGCTTCTGATCACAAAGGGTCCCAGCTATGAGCAAATAGTGACCCCCCACTAAAAAAAACACTATGAAAGTATAAAAATACATGTTTATATAAAAACTTGTTAAAAACCAGTTGATAGCAAAAGTGCCAACAGCATTACATCTGATAGCAAAAGTTCCAACAGCTGATAGCAAAAGGCCAACAGCTGATAGCAAAAGTGCCAACAGCACCACAGTGCCAACTAGTCCTAGGTATGACTATAAACTACATCTGACAGCAAGGATTCTGATCACAAATGGTCCCATGTATGAGCATACAGTGACCCCCCACTAAAAAAAAAACACTATGAAAGTATAAAAATACATGTTTCTATAAAAACTTGCGAACAACACCAGTTGATAGCAAAAGTGCCAACAGCACCACAGCTGATAGCAAAAGTGCCAACAGCTGATAGCAAAAGTGCCAACAGCTGATAGCAAAAGTGCCAACAGCTGATAGAAAAAGTGCCAACAGCTGATAGGAAAAGTGCCAATAGCACCACAGTGCCAACTAGACCTAGGTATGACTATAAACTACATCTGACAGCAAGGATTCTGATCACAAAAGGTCCCAGCTATGAGCAAATAGTGACCCCCCACTAAAAAAAAAACACTATGAAAGTATAAAAATACGTCTTTCTATAAAAACTTGCGAACACCAGTTGATAGCAAAAGTGCCAACAGCACCACAGCTGATAGCAAAGTGCCAACAGCTGATAGCAAAAGTGCCAACAGCTGATACCCAAAGTGACAAAAGCTGATAGCAAAAGTGCCAACAGCTGATAGCAAAAGTGCCAACAGCACCACAATGCCAACTAGTCCTAGGTATGACTATAAACTACATCTGACAGCAAGGATTCTGATCACAAAGGGTCCCAGGTATGAGCATACAGTGACCCCCCACTAAAAAAAAAACACTATGAAAGTATAAAAATACATGTTTCTATAAAAACTTGCGAACAACACCAGTTGATAGCAAAAGTGCCAACAGCACCACAGCTGATAGCAAAAGTGCCAACAGCTGATAGCAAAAGTGCCAACAGCTGATAGCAAATGTGCCAACAGCTGATAGCAAAAGTGCCAACAGCACCACAGTGCCAACTAGTCCTCGGTATGACTATAAACTACATCTGACAGCAAGGCTTCTGATCACAAAGGGTCCCAGCTATGAGCAAATAGTGACCCCCCACTAAAAAAAACACTATGAAAGTATAAAAATACATGTTTATATAAAAACTTGTTAAAAACCAGTTGATAGCAAAAGTGCCAACAGCATTACAGCTGATAGCAAAAGTTCCAATAGCTGATAGCAAAAGGCCAACAGCTGATAGCAAAAGTGCCAACAGCTCCACAGTGCCAACTAGTCCTAGGTATGACTATAAACTACATCTGACAGCAAGGATTCTGATCACAAAGGGTCCCATGTATGAGCATACAGTGACCCCCCACTAAAAAAAACACTATGAAAGTATAAAAATACATGTTTCTATAAAAACTTGCGAACAACACCAGTTGATAGCAAAAGTGCCAACAGCACCACAGCTGATAGCAAAAGTGCCAACAGCTGATTGCAAAAGTGCCAACAGCTGATAGCAAAAGTGCCAACAGCTGATAGCAAACGTGCCAACAGGTGATAGCAAAAGTGCCAACAGCACTACAGTGCCAACTAGTCCTAGGTATGATTATAAACTACATCTGACAGTAAGGCTTCTGATCACAAAGGGTCCCAGCTATGAGCAAATAGTGACCCCCCAATAAAAAAAAAATCACTATGAATGTATAAAAATACATGTTTATATAAAAACTTGCGAACAACACCAGTTGATAGCAAAAGTGCCAACAGCACCACAGCTGATAGCAAAAGTGCCAACAGCTGATAGCAAAAGTGCCAACAGCTGATAGCAAAAGTGCCAACAGCTGATAGCAAAAGTGCCAACAGCACCACAGTGCCAACTAGTCCTAGGTATGATTATAAACTACATCTGACAGCAAGGATTCTGATCACAAACGGTCCCAGCTATGAGCAAATAGTGACATCCCACTAAAAAAAAAACACTATGAAAGTATAAAATTGCATGTTTCTATAAAAACTTGCGAACAACACCAGTTGATAGCATAAGTGCCAACAGCACCACAGCTGATAGCAAAAGTGCCAACAGCTGATAGCAAAATTGCCAACAGCTGACAGCAAAAGTGCCAACAGCTGATGGCAAAAGTGCCAACAGCTGATAGCAAAAGTTCCAACAGCACTACAGTGCCAACTAGTCCTAGGTATGATTATATACTACATCTGACAGCAAGGCTTCTGATCACAAAGGGTCCCAGCTATGAGCAAATAGTGACACCCCTCTAAAAAAAAACAAAATGAAAGTAAAAATATACATGTTTATATAAAAACTTGCGAACAACACCAGTTGATAGCAAAAGTGCAAACAGCACCACAGCTGATAGCAAATGTGCCAACAGCTGATAGCAAAAGTGCCAACAGCTGATAGCCAAAGTGCCAAAAGCTGATAGCAAAAGTGCCAACAGCTGATAGCAAATGTGCCAACAGCACCACAGTTCCAACTATTCCTAGGTATGACTATAAACTACATCTGACAGCAAGGCTTCTGATCACAAAGGGTCCCAGCTATGAGCAAATAGTGACCCCCCACTAAAAAAAAATCACTATGAAAGTATAAAAATAAATGTTTATATAAAAACTTGCGAACAACACCAGTTGATAGCAAAAGTGCCAACAGCTGATAGCAAAAGTTCGAACAGCTGATAGCAAAAGTGCCAACAGCTGTTAGCAAAAGTGCCAACAGCTGATAGCAAAAGTGCCTACAGCACCACAGCTGATAGCAAT
The DNA here is from genome assembly GCA_964036315.1 of Acanthosepion esculentum. NCBI lineage: Eukaryota > Metazoa > Mollusca > Cephalopoda > Sepiida > Sepiidae > Acanthosepion > Acanthosepion esculentum. The sequence continues at coordinate 9,879,775 of CAXIWW010000817.1, read as the reverse complement.
AATTTTCTATCAGCAGTTGGCACTTTTGCTATCAGCTGTTGGCACATTTGGTATCAGCTGTTGGCACTTTTGCTATAAGCTGTTGGCACTTTTGCTATCAGCTGTTGGCACTTTTAGTATTATCTGTTGGCACTTTTGCTATCAGCTGTTGGCACATTTGCTATCAGCTTTTGGCACTTTTGCTATTAGCTTTTGGCACTTTTCCTATCAGCTGTTGGCACTTTTGCAGGGTTAGGGTTAGGGTTTTTTTAGTGGGGGGTAACTATTTGCTCATAGCTGGGACCCTTTGTGATCAGAAGCCTTGCTGTCAGATGTAGTTTATAGTCATACCTGGGACTAGTTTGCACTGTGGTGCTCTTGGCACTTTTGCTATCAGCTGTTGGCACTTTAGCTATCAGCTGTTGGCACTTTTGCTATCAGCTGTTGGCACTTTTGCTTTCAGCTGTTGGTACTTTTGCTATCAGCTGTGGTGCTGTTGGCACCTTTGCTATCAACTGGTGTTGTTCGCAAGTTTTTATATAAACAAGTATTTTTATACATTCATAGTGTTTTTTTTTTTAGTGGGGTGTCACTATTTGCTCATAGCTGGGACCCTTTGTGATCAGAAGCCTTGCTGTCAGATGTAGTTTATAGACATACCTTGGACTAGTTGGCACTGTGGTGCTGTTGGCACTTTTGCTATCAGCTGTTGGCACTTTTGCTATCAGCTGTTGGCACTTTTGCTATCAGCTGTTGGCACTTTTGCTATTAGCTGTGGTGCTGTTGGCACTTTTGCTATCAATTGTTGTTGTTCGCAAGTTTTTATATAAACATGTATTTTTATACATTTATAATGTTTTTTTTTAGTGGGGGTTCACTATTTGCTCATAGCTGGGACCCTTTGTGATCAGAAGCCTTGCTGTCAGATGAAGTTTATATTCATACCTAGGACTGGTTGGCACTGTTGGGCTGTTGGCACTTTTGCTATAAGCTGTTGGCACATTTGCTCTCAGCTGTTGGCACATTTGCTCTCAGCTGTTGGCACTTTTGCCATCAGCTCTGGTGCTGTTTGCACTTTTGCTATCAACTGGTGTTGTTCCCAAGTTTTATATAAACATGTATTTTTATACATTCATAGTGTTTTTTTTTTAGTGGAGGTTAACTATTTGCTCATAGCTGGGACCCTTTGTGATCAGAAGCCTTGCTGTCAGATGTAGTTTATAGTCATACCTAGGACTAGTTGGCACTGTGGTGCTGTTGGCACTTTTGCTATAAGCTGTTGGCACTTTTGCTATCAGCTGTTGGCACTTTTGCTATCAGCTGTTGGCACTTTTGCTATCAGCTGTGGTGCTGTTGGCACTTTTGTTATCAACTGGTGTTGTTCGCAAGTTTTTATATAAACATGTATTTTTATAATTTCATAGTGTTTTTTTTTAGTGGGGGGTCACTATTTGCTCATAGATGGGACCCTTTGTGATCAGAAGCCTTGCTGTCAGATGTAGTTTATAGTCATACCTAGGACTAGTTGGCACTGTGGTGCTGTTGGCACTTTTGCTATAAGCTGTTGGCACTTTTGCTATCAGCTGTTGGCACTTTTGCTATCAGTTGTTGGCACTTTTGCTATCAGCTGTGGTGCTGTTGGCACTTTTGCTATCAACTGGTGTTGTTCGCATGTTTATATATAAACATCTATTTTTATATTTCATAGTGTTTTTTTTTAGTGAGGTGTCACTATATGCTCATAGCTGGGACCCTTTGTGATCAGAAGCTTGCTGTCATATGTAGTTTAAAGTCATACCTAGGACAAGTTGGCACTGTGGTGCTGTTGGCACTTTTGCTATCAGCTGTTGGCACTTTTGCTATCAGCTTTTGGAACTTTTGGTATCAGCTGTTAGCACTTTTGCTATCAGCTGTTGGCACTTTTGCTATCAGCTGAGGTGCTGTTGGCACTTTTGCTATCAACTGGTGTTGTTCGCATGTTTTTATATAAACATGTATTTTTATACTTTCATAGAGTTTTTTTTTTAGTGCGTGGTCACTATATGCTCATAGCTGGGACCCTTTGTGGTCAGAAGCCTTGCTGTCAGATGTAGTTTATAGTCATACCTAGGACTAGTTGGCACTGTGGTGCTGTTGGCACTTTTGCTATCAGCTGTTGGCACTTTTGCTATAAGCTGTTGGCACTTTTGCTATCAGCTGTTGGCACTTTTGCTATCAGGTTTTGGCTCTTTTGGTATCAGCTGTTGGCACTTTTGCTATCAGCCTTTGGCACTTTAGCTATCAGCTGTTGGCACTTTTGCTATCAGCTGTTGGCACTTTTGCTATCAGCTGTGGTGGTGTTGGCACTTGTGCTATCAACTGGTGTTGTTCGCATTTTTTTATTTAAACATGTATTTTTATACTTTCATAGTGTTTTTTTTTTTTAGTGGAGGTTATGTATTTGCTCATACCTGGGACCATATGTCATCAGAAGCCTTGCTGTCAGATGTAGTTTATAGTCATACCTAGAACTAGTTGGCACTGTGGTGCTGTTGGCACTTTTGCTATCAGCTGTTGGCACTTTTGCTATCAGCTGTTGGCACTTTTGCTATCAGCTGTGGTACTGTTGGCACTTTTGTTATCAACTGGTGTTGTTCGCAAGTTTTTATATAAACATGTATTTTTATAATTTCATAGTGTTTTTTTTAAGTGGAGGGTCACTATTTGCTTATAGATTGGACCCTTTGTGATCAGAAACCTTGCTGTCAGATGTAGTTTATAGTCATACCTAGGACTAGTTGGCAGTGTGGTGCTGTTGGCACTTTTGCTATAAGCTGTGGTGCTGTTGGCACTTTTGCTATCAGCTGTTTACACTTTTGCTATCAGCTGTTGGCACTTTTGCTATCAGCTGTTGGCATTTTGATATAAGCTGTTGGCACTTTTGCTATCATCTGTTGGCACTTTTGCTATCAGCTTTTGGCCCTTTTGCTATCAGCTGTGGTGCTGTTGGCACTTTTGCTATCAACTGGTGTTCGCAAGTTTTTATATAAACATGTATTTTTATACTTTCATAGTGTTTTTTTTTAGTGCGTGGTCACTATATGCTCATAGCTGGGACCCTTTGTGATCAGAAGCCTTGCTGTCAGATGTAGTTTATAGTCATACCTAGGACTAGTTGGCACTGTGGTGCTGTTGGCACTTTTGCTATCAGCTGTTGGCACTTTTGCTATCAGCTGTTGGCACTTTTGCTATCAGCTGTTTGCACTTTTGCTATCAGATTTTGGCACTTTTGCTATCAGCTGTTGGCACTTTTGCTATCAGCTGTTGGCACTTTTGCTATCAGCTGTTGGCACTTTTGCTATCAGCTTTTGGCACTTTTGGTATCAGCAGTTGGCACTTTTGCTATCAGCCTTTGGCACTTTTGCTATCAGCTGTTGGCACTTTTGCTATCAGCTTTTGGCATTTTTGCTATCAGCTGTTGGCACTTTTGCTATCAGCTGTTGGCACTTTTGCTATCAACTGTTGGAACATTTGCTATCAGCTGTGGTACTGTTGGCACTTTTTTTATCAACTGATGTTGTTTGCAAGTTTTTATATAAACATGTATTTTTATAATTTCATAGTGTTTTTTTTTTAGTGGGGGGTCACAATTTGCTCATAGATGGGACCCTTTGTGATCAGAAGCCTTGCGGTCAGATGTAGTTTATAGTCATACCTAGGACTAGTTGGCACTGTGGTGCTGTTGGCACTTTTGCTATAAGCTGTTGGCACATTTGCTATCAGCTGTTGGCACTTTTGCTATCAGATGTTGGCACTTTTGCTATCAGGTGTTGGCACTTTTGCTATCAGCTGTGGTGCTGTTGGCACTTTTGCTATCAACTGGTGTTGTTCGCAAGTTTTTATATAAACATGTATTTTTATACATCCATAGTGTTTTTTTTTAGTGGGGGGTCACTATTTGCTCATAGCTGGGAACCTTTGTGATCAGAAGCCTTGCTGTCAGATGTAGTTTATAGTCATACCTAGGACTAGTTGTCATTGGTGCTGTTGGCACTTTCGCTATCAGCTGTTGGCACTTTTGGTATCAGTTGTTGCCACTTTTGGTATCAGTTGTTGGCTCTTTTGCTATCAGCTGTTGGCACTTTTGCTATCAGCTGTTCGCACTTTTGCTGTCAGCTGTTGGCACTTTTGCTATCAGCTTTTGGCACTTTTGGTATCAGCTGTTGGCACTTTTGCTATCAGCTGTTGGCACTTTTGCTATAAGCTGTGGTGCTGTTGGAACTTTTGCTATCAAGTGGTGTTGTTCGCAAGTTTTTATATAAACATGTATTTATATACTTTCATAATGTATTTTCTTAGTGGGGATTTACTATTTGCTCATAGCTGGGACCCTTTGTGATCAGAAGCCTTGCTGTCAGATGTAGTTTATATTCATACCTAGGACTAGTTGGCACTGTGGTGCTGTTGGCACTTTTGCTATCAGCTGTTGGCACTTTTGCTATCAGCGGTTGGAACTTTTGCTATCAGCTGTTGGCACTTTTGCTCTTAGCTGTTGGCACTTTTGCTATCAGCTGTGGTGCTGTTGGCACTTTTGTTATCAACTGGTGTTGTTCGCAAGTTTTTATATAAACATGTATTTTTATACTTTCATAATGTTTTTTTTAGTGGGTGGTCACTATTTGCTCATAGATGGGTCCCTTTGTGATCAGAAGCCTTGCTGTCAGATGTAGTTTATAATCATACCTAGGACTAGTTGGCACTGTGGTGCTGTTGGCACTTTTGCTATAAGCTGTTGGCAGTTTTGCTATCAGCTGTTGGCACATTTGCTATCAGCTGTTGGCACTTTTGCTATAAGCTTAGGTGCTTTTGGAACTTTTGCTATCAACTGGTGTTGTTCGCAAGATTTTATATAAACATGTATTTTTATACTTTCATAGTGTTTTTTTTTGTGGGTGGTCACTATTTTTTCATAGATGGGACCCTTTGTGATAAGAAGCCTTGCTGTCAGATGTAGTTTATAGTCATACCTAGGAATAGTTGGCACTGTTGTGCTGTTAGCACTTTTTCTATCAGATGTTGGCACTTTTGCTATCAGCTGTTGGCACTTGTGCTATCAGCTGTTGGAACTTTTGCTATCAGCTGTGGTGTTGTTGGCACTTTTGCTATCACCTGGTGTTTTTCGCAAGTTTTTATATAAAAATGTATTTTTATACTTTCATAGTGTTTTTTTTTTAGTGGGGGGGTCACTATTTGCTTATAGCTGGGACCCTTTGTGATCAGAAGCCTTGCTGTCCGGTGTAGTTTATAGTCATACCTAGGACTAGTTGGCACTGTGGTGCTGTTGGCACTTTTGCTATCAGCTGTTGGCACTTTTGCCATCAGCTGTTGGCACTTTTGCCATCAGCTGTTTGAACTTTTGCTATAAGCTGTTTGCACTTTTGCTATCAGCTGTTGGCACTTTTGCTATCAGCTGTTGGCACTTTTGCTATCAGCTGTGGTGCTGTTGGCACTAAAAAAAAACATTATGAAAGTATAAAAATACATGTTTATATAAAAACTTGCGAACAACACTAGTTGATAGCAAAAGTGCAAACAGCACCACAGCTGATAGCAAAAGTGCCAACAGCTGATAGCAAATGTGCCAACAGCTGATAGCAAAAGTGCCAACAGCACCACAGTGCCAACTAGTCCTAGGTATGACTATAAACTACATCTGACAGCAAGGCTTCTGATCACAAAGGGTCCCAGCTATGAGCAAATAGTAAATCCCCACTAAAAAAATACACTATGAAAGTATATAAATACATGTTTATATAAAAACTTGCGAACAACACCAGTTGATAGCAAAAGTTCCAACAGCACCACAGCTTATAGCAAAAGTGCCAACAGCTGATAGCAAAAGTGACAACAGCTGATACCAAAAGTGCCAAAAGCTGATAGCAAAAGTGCCAACAGCTGACAGCAAAAGTGCCAACAGCTGATAGCAAATGTGCCAACAGCTGATAGCAAAAGAGCCAACAACTGATACCAAAAGTGGCAACAACTGATACCAAAAGTGCCAACAGCTGATAGCGAAAGTGCCAACAGCTGATAGCAAAAGTGCCAACAGCACCACAGTGCCAACTAGTCCTAGGTATGATTATAAACTATATCTGACAGCAAGGCTTTTGATCAAAAGTTTCACAGCTATGAGCAAAGAGTGACCCCCCACTAAAAAAAAAAACACTATGAAATTATAAAAATACATTTTTATATAAAAACTTGCGAACAACACCAGTTGATAGCAAAAGTGCCAAAACCACCAGAGCTGATAGCAAAATGCCAACAGCTGATAGCAAAAGTGCAAACAGCTGATACCAAAAGAGCCAAAAGCTGATAGCAAAAGTGCCAACAGCTGATAGCAAAAGTGCCAAAGGCTGATAGCAAAAGTGCCAACAGCTGATACCAAAAGTGCCAACAGCTGATAGCAAAAGTGCCAACAGCTGATAGCAAAAGTGCCAACAGCTGATAGCAAAAGTTCCAACAGTCCTAGGTATGACTATAAACTACATCTGACAGCAAGGCTTCTAATCACAAAGGTTCCCAGCTATGAGCAAATAGTGACCACCCACTAAAAAAAAAACACTATGGATGTATAAAAATACATGTTTATATAAAAACTTGCGAACAACACCAGTTGATAGCAAAAGTGCCAACAGTACCACAGCTGATAGCAAAAGTGCCAACAGCTGATAGCAAAAGTGCCAACATCTGATAGCAAAAGTGCCAACAGCTGATAGCAAAAGTGCCAACAGCTTATAGCAAAAGTGCCAACAGCACCACAGTGCCAACTAGTCCTAGGTATGACTATAAACTACATCTGACCGCAAGGCTTCTGATCACAAAGGGTCCCATCTATGAGCAAATTGTAACCCCCCACTAAAAAAAAAAACACTATGAAATTATAAAAATACATATTTATATAAAAACTTGCGAACAACATCAGTTGATAAAAAAGTGCCAACAGTACCACAGCTGATAGCAAATGTTCCAACAGCTGATAGCAAAAGTGCCAACAGCTGATAGCAAAAGTGCCAACAGCTGATAGCAAAAGTGCCAAAAGCTGATAGCAAAAGTGCCAACAGCTGATAGCAAAAGTGCCAAAGGCTGATAGCAAAAGTGCCAAAGGCTGATAGCAAAAGTGCCAACTGCTGATACCAAAAGTGCCAACAGCTGATAGCAAAAGTGCCAACAGCTGATAGCAAAAGTGCCGACAGCTGATAGCAAAAGTGCCAACAGCTGATAGCAAAAGTGCCCAGTTTAGGGCCGCAAATGAGCTAACACTAGTCCCCATACCGTTGAATTTCGCCTCGACTCTATTCAAGATGTCGAAAAAACTTTTGTAATTATGGATAAGGTAAGAAATTCCCGACAATTGGACACCAATATTTTGTGGATTCGATAAAAAGGAAAAATTAGAAATGCAGTCATATTGTGCACACTGGAATTCGGACGCTGTAAATTGTCAGACGACATACCGCGCACATGGTGAAAGCTGTACTATTTACTATCTGACTAAATGAAAAATCCCTGTAAACATAGGCCAACCAAATAATTGCACAAAATTTGATACCCATTTTGAAAATATTTCTTTGACTGGAAAAAAGTTATAAACAAGTGAAATATGACTGATTTCCCAGTTTAGGGCCGCATGACAATTTCCGAAAATGAGCTAACACTAGTCCCTATACCGTTGAATTTCGCCTCGACTCTATTCAAAGTGTCGAAAAACTTTTGTAATTATGGATAAGGTAAGAAATTTGCGACTATTGGACACCAATATTTTGTGGATTCGATAAAAAAGAAAAATTAGAAATGCAGTTTTATTTTGCACACTGGAATTCGGACGCTGTAAATTGTCAGACGACATACCGCGCACATGCTGAAAGTTGTACTTGTTACTATCTGACCAAATAAAAAATCCCTGTAAACATAGTCAAATCAAATAATTTCACACAATTTGATAACCATTTTGAAAATATTTAATTTACTGGAAAAACGTTATAAACAAGTGAAATATGACTGATTTCCCAGTTTAGGGCCGCGTGACAATTTCCGCCAATGAGGTAACACAAGTCGCCATACCGTTGAATTTCGACTCGACTCTATTCAAGCTGTCGAAAAAACTTTTGTAATTATGGATAATGTAAGAAATTCCCGACAATTGGACAGCAATATTTTGTGGATTCTATGAAAAGGAAAAATTAGAAATGCAGTCTTATAGTGCACATGGAATTCGGACGATAAAAATTGTCAGACGACATACCGCGCACATGGTGAAAGCTGTACTTTTTACTATCTGAGCAAATGAAAAATCCTCGTAAACATAGACAAATCAAAAAATTGCACACAATTTGATCCCCATTTTTAAAATATTTCTTTTACTGGAAAAAAGTTATAAACAAGTGAAATATGACTGATTTCCCAGTTTAGGGCCGCATGACAATTTCCGCAAATGAGCTAGCACAAGTCCCCATACCGTTCAATTTCGCCTCGACTCTATTCAAAATGTCGAAAAAACTTTTGTAATTATGGATAAGGTAAGAAATTCCCGACAATTGGACACAATAATTTTGTGGATTCGATAAAAATGAAAAATTAGAAATGCAGTCTTATAGTATACACTGGAATTAGGACGCTGTAAATTGTCAGACGACATAACGCGCACATGGTGAAAGCTGTACTTTTTACTATCTGAGAAAATGAAAAATCCCTGTAAACATAGACAAATCAAATAATTGCACACAATTTGATACCCATTGTGAAAATATTTCTTTCACCGGAAAAAAGTTATAAACAAGTGAATTAAGACTGATTTCCCCGTTTAGGTCCGCATGAAAATTGACGCAAATGAGCAAACACTAGTCCCCATAGCGTTGAATTTCGCCAAGACTCTATTCAATGTGTCGAAAAAACTTTTGTAATTATGGATAAGGCATTAAAATTTTCGACATTTGGACACCAATATTTTGTGGATTCGATAAAAAGGAAAAATTATAAATGCAGTCTTATTGTGCACACTGGAATTCGGACGCTGTAAATTGTCAGACGACATACCGCGCACATGCTGAAAGTTGTACTTGTTACTATCTGACCAAATAAAAAATCCCTGTAATCATACACAAATCAAATAATTTCACACAATTTGATAACCATTTGGAAAATATTTAATTTACTGGAAAAACGTTATAAACAAGTGAAATATGACTGATTTCCCAGTTTAGGGCCGCATGACAATTTCCGAAAATGAGCTAACACTAGTCCCCATACCGTTGAATTTCGCCTCGACTCTATTCAAAGTGTCGAAAAACTTTTGTAATTATGGATAAGGTAAGAAATTTGCGACAATTGGACACCAATATTTTGTGGATTCAATAAAAAGGAAAAATTAGAAATGCAGTTTTATTTTGCACACTGGAATTCGGACGCTGTAAATTGTCAGAAGACATACCGAGCAAATGAAAAATCCCTGTATACATAGACAAATCAAATAATTGCACACAATTTGATACCTATTTTGAATATATTTCTTCTACTGGAAAAAAGTTACAAACAAGTGAAATATGACTGATTTCCCAGTTTAGGGCCGCATGACAATTTCAGCAAATGAGCTAACACATGTCCCCATACCGTTGAATTTCGACTCGACTCTAATCAATGTGTTGAAAAAACTTTTGTAATTATGGATAAGGCAGTTGTCACAAAAGAGAAGGAGATGACGATTTGTAGCAGCCTGATATTTCTTGCAAGGCAATTTCACAAAAGTGCCAGGCGTATTCGGCTTGTAGCGGCCTGAGATTGCTTGTAAGGCAGGTGTAACAAAAGAGCCAGCATATGTCGATTTGTAGCGGCCTGAGATTCTTGTAAGGCAGTTTCAGAAAAGAGCCATGCGTATTCGGCTTGTAGCAGGCTGAGATTGCTTGTAAGGCAGTTTTAAAAAAAGAGACAGGAGATGTCGTTTGTAGCAGCCTGAGATTGCTTTTAAGGCAGATTTCACAAAAGAGACAAGAGAAGTCGGTTCGTAGACGCCTGGGATTGCTTGTAAGGCAATTTGCACAAAAGAGCCTGGAGAATTCGGATTGCAGCAGCCTGAGATTGCTTGTAAGGCAGTTTTCACAAATGAGCCAGGATATATTGATTTGTAGCGGCCTGACATTGCTTGTAAGGCAGTTGTCACAAAAGCGCCAGAAGAATTCGGCTTGTAGCAGCATGAGATTTATTGAACTGTCCATTGGGGTTGCTGCAGCCTGATATTGCTTTTAAGGCAGTTGTCACAATAGAACCAGGAGAATTAGGCTTGTAGCAGCCTGAGATTGCCTGTAAGGCAGTTACAACAAAAGAGCAAGGAGAAATCGGCACGTAGCCGCCTGGGATTGCTTTTAAGGCAATTTGCACAAAACGTCAGGAGAACTGTCCTGGCTGCAGCCTGAGATTGCTTGTAAGGCAGTTTTCACAAAAGAGCCAAGAGAAATCCACTCGTAGCCGCCTGGGATTGCTTGTAAGGCAATTCGCACTAAAAGCCAGGAGAATTCATATTGCTGCAGCCTGAGGATGCTTGTAAGGCAGATGCCACAAATGAGCCAGGATAAATCGGTTCGTAGCAGGCTGGGATTGCTTGTAAGTCAATTGGCAGAAAAAGTCAGGAGAATTGTACTAGCGAGAGCTTGAGATTGCTTGTAAGGCAGTTGTCACAAAACAGGCAGTATATGTGGATTTGTATCGGCCTGAGATTGCTTGCAAGGCAGTTTCACAAATGAGCCAGGCGTATTCATCTTGTAGCAGGCTGAGATTGCTTGTAAGGCAGTTGTCACAAAAGAGACAGGAGATGTATATTTGTAGCGGCCTGATATTACTTGTAAGGCAGTTTTCACAAAAGAGCCAAGAGAAGTCGGCTCGTAGCAGCCTGACATTGCTTGTAAGGCAGTTGTCATAAAAGCGCCAGGATAATTCGCCTGAGATTACTTGTAAAGCAGTTTTCACAAAAGAGACAAGAGAAGTCGGGTCGTAAACTCCTGGGATTGCTTGTAAGGCAATTTGCACAAGAGAGCCCGGAGAATTCGGCTTACGGCAGCCTGAGATTGCTTGTAAGGCAATTGGTACACAAAGTCAGGAGAACTGTCCTGGCGGCAGCCTGAGATTGCTTGTAATGCAGTTGTCACAAAAGAGACAGGACATCTCGATTTGTAGCGGCTTGATATTACTTGGAAGGCAGTTTTCACAAAAGAGCCAAGAGAAGTCGGCTTGTAGTAGCCTGACATTGCTTGTAAGGCAGTTGTCACAAAAGCGCCAGGAGAATTCGTCTTGTAGCAGCCGGAGATTACTTGCAAAGCAGTTTTCACAAAAGAGCCAAGAGAAGTCGGCTCGTAGCAGCCTGACATTGATTGTAAGGCAGTTGTCATAAAAGCACCAGGAGAATTCGGCTTATAGCAGCCTGAGATTTCTTGTAAGGTAGTTGCCACAAAAGCGCCAGGAGAAATCGGCTCGTGCCCGCCTGGGATTGCTTGTAAGGCAATTCGTAAAAAAAGCCAGGAGAATTCATATTGCTGCAGCCTGAGAATGCTTGTAAGGCAGATGCCACAAATGAGCCAGGAGAAATCGGTTCGTAACAGCCTGGGATTGGTTGTAAGGCAATTAGCACAAAAATCAGGAGAATTGGACTAGCGTCAGCCTGAGATTTCTTCTAAGGCAGTTGTCACAAAATTGCCAGTATATGTCGATTTGTAGCGGCCTGACTTTGCTTGAAAGGCAGTTTCACAAAATTGCCAGGCGTATTCGGCTTGTAGCAGGCTGAGATTGCTTCTAAGGCAGTTTTTATAAAAAGAGACAGGAGATGTCGTTTTCTAGCAATCTGAGATTGCTTTTTAGGCAGTTTTTACAAAAGAGACAAGAGAAGTCGGCTCGTAGACGCCTGGGATTGATTGTAAGGCAATTTGCACAAAAGAGCCAGGAGAATTCGGCTTGCAGCAGCCTGAGATTGCTTGCAAGGCAGTTCCCACAAATGAGCCAGGCGAAATCGCCTGGGATTGCTTGTAAGGCAATTGGCACAAAATGCTAGGGGAATTGGGATTGCTGCAGCCTGAGATTGCTTGTAAGGCAGTTGTCAATAGAACTAGGTGAATTCGGCATGTATCAGCCTGGGATGGATTGTAAGGCAGTTACCACAAAACAGCCATGAGAAATCGTCACGTAGCCGCCTGGGATTGCTTTTTAAAGCAATTGGCCTAAAAGGTAATTGGCCTAGCGGCAGCCTGATATTGCTTGTAAGACAGTTCGCAAAAAAGAGACAGTAGATGTCGATTTGTAGCGGCCTGAGATTGCTTGCAAGGCAGTTTCACAAAAGAGACAGGCGTATTCATCTTGTTACAGGCTGAGATTGCTTGTAAGGCAGTTTTCACAAAAGAGACAGGAGATGTGGGTTTGTAGCAGCCTGAGATTGCTTGTAAGGCAGTTTTCACAAAAGAGCCATGAGAAGCCGGCTCGTAGCATCCTGATATTGCTTGTAAAGCAGTTGTCTCAAGTGAGCCAGGAGAATTCGGCTTGTAGCAGCCTAAGATTGCTTGTAAGGCAGTTGCCACAAAAGAGCCAGGAGAAATCGGCTCGTGGTCGCCTGGGATTGCTTGTAAGGCAATTGGCACAAAAAGCCAGGAGAATTGGGATTGCTGCTGCCTGAGATTGCTTGTACTGCAGTTTTCACAAAAGAGACCGGAGATGTCGTTTTGTATCAGTCTGACATTACTTGTAAGGCAGTTTTCACAAAAGCGCCAAGAGAATTCGGCTTGTAGCAGCCTGAGTTTGCTTGTAAGACAGTTGCCACAAAAGAGCCAGGAGAAATCGGCTCGTAGGTGCCTGGGATTGCTTGTAAGCCAATTGGCACAAAAAGCCAAAAGAGTTGGGATTGCTGCAGCCTGAGATGGCTTGTAAAACAGTTTTCACAAACGAACTAAGAGAAGTCGGCTCGTAGCAGCCTGAAATTGCTTGTAAGGTAGTTGCCAAAATAGAGCCAGAAAAAATCGGCTTGTAGCAGCCTGAGTTTGCTTGTAAGCCACTTGTCATAGAAGATCCAGGCGTAGTCGGCTCGTAGCAGCCTGAGATTGCTTGGAAGTAAGTTGTCACAAAAGAGCCAGTAGAATTCGTCTTGTAGCAGCTTGAGATTGCTTGTAAGGTAGTCGCCACAAAAGAGGCTTGAGAAATCGGCTCGTAGCAGCCTGGGATTATTTTGTAAGGCAATTGGCAAAAAAGCCAGGAACATTGGGCTTGCTGCAGCCTGAGATTGCTTGTAAGGCATTTGTCACGAAAGAGCCAGGAGATCGATTTTTTAGCAGCCTGAGATTACTTGTAATGCAGTTGTCCTAAAAGTGCCAGCAGGTGTAGGATTGTAGAAGAATGAGATTGCTTGTAAGGCAATTTTCACAAATCTCCCAGGAGAACCGGCTCGTAGAATCCTAAGATTGCGTGTAAGGCACTTTCCACAAAAAGCCAGGAGAAATGGGCTCGTAGCTGAGATTGCTTGTAAGGCAGGTGTCACAAAAGAGCCAGACGTATTCGGATTGTAGCAGCCTGAGATTGCTTGTAAGGCTGTTTTCACAAAATGAGCCAGGAGAATTGGGCTTGCTGCAGCCTGAGATTCGTTGTAAGGCAATTGTCACAACAAGCCAGGAGAAATGGGCTCGTAGCAGCGTGGGATTGCTTGTAAGGCAAATGGCACAAAAAGCCAGGAGAATTAGCTTTCTGCAGCCTGAGATTGATTGTAAGGCAGTTGTCACAAAACAGTCAGGAGATGTCGATTTTTAGCAACCTGAGATTGATTTTAGCGCAGTTTTCACAGAAGAGCCAGCAGGTGTGGGCTTGTATCAGCCTGAGATTGCTTGTAAGACAGGTTTCACAAAAGAGCCAGGAAATGCCGTTTTGTAGCAGCCTGAGATTCCAGTGTGCACAATAAGACTGCATTTCTAATTTTTCTTTTTATCGAATTCACAAAATATTGGTGTCAAAATGTCGGGAATTTTTTGACTTATGCATAATACCAAATGTTTTTTCTACACCTTGATAAGAGTCGAGGCGAAATTCAGCGATATGGGGACTTGTGTTAGCTCATTTGCGGAAATTTTCATGCGGCCCTCAACTGGGAAATCAGTCATATTTCAGTTCTTTATAACTTTTTTCCATTAAAAGAAATATTTTAAAAATGGTTATCAATTTGTGTGCAATTATTTGATTTGTCTATGTTTACAGGGATTTTTCATTTGGTCAGATAGTAAAAAGTACAGCTTTCACCAGGTGCGCGGTATACCGTCTGACTATTTACAGCGTCCGAATTCCAGTCCGCACAATAAGACTGCCTTTCTAATTTTGCTTTTTTATAGAATCCACAAAATATTGCTGTCCAATTGTCGGGAATTTCTTGTCTTATACATGATTACAAAAGTTTCTCAACACCTTGATTAGAGTAGAGTCAAAATTCAACGTTATGGGGAATTGTGTTAGCTCATTTGCGGAAATTGTCATGCGGCCCTAAACTGGGAAATCAGTCATATTTCACTTGTTTATAACTTTTTTCCAGTAAAAGAAATATTTTCAACATGGGTATCAAATTGTGTGCAATTATTTGTTTTGTCTATGTTTACAGGGATTTTTCATTTGCTCAGATAGTAAAAAGTACAGCTTTCACCATGTGCGCGGTATGTCGTCTGACAATTTACAGCGTCCGAATTCCAGTGTGCACAATAAGACTGCATTTCTAATTTTTTTTTTTATCGAATCCACAAAATATTGCTGTCCAGTTGTCGGCAATTGCTTGCCTTATCCATAATTACAAAAGTTTTTTCGACACCTTGATTAGTGTCGAGTCGAAATTCAACGGAATGTTGAATTGTGTTAGTTCATTTGCGGAAATTGTCATGCGGCCCTAAACTGTGAAATCAGTCATATTTCACTTGTTTATAACTTTTTTCCAGTAAAAGAAATATTTTCAAAATGGATATCACATTGTGTGCAATTATTTGGTTGGTCTTTATATACAGGGATTTTTCATTTGGTCAGATAGTAAAAAGTACAGCATTCACCTAATTAAAAAAGTTTTTTTTGACACCTTGATTAGAGTCGATTCGAAATTCAACGGTATTGGGACTTGTGTTAGCTCATTTGCGGAAATTGTCATGCGGCCCTAAACGGTCCACATTTGAGCGTCTTTGTAGATTCCGTCCAGCAGCATGGACCTGTTTGCTTCCGGTCCATATTTGAGCGTCTTGTGTAAGATGATACACTACGTCCAGCAGCCCTGTTTCTGATCTCTTGGTTTCTGGTGCATATTTGAGCGTCTAATATAAAAAGATAAACTACGTCCAGCAACATGGACTCTGATCTGTTGGTTTCCGGTCCATATTTGAGCCACTAATCTAAGATTATAGATTACGTCCAGCAGCATGGCCTCTGATCTGTTGGCTTCCGGTCCATATTTGAGCGTCTTGTGTAAGATAATGCACTAATCCACCAGCCATGGTTCTGATCTGGTGGTTTCTGGTGCATATTTGAGCGTCTAATGTAAAAAGATAAACTACATCCAGCAGCATGGCCTCTGACCTGTTGGCTTCCGGTCCATATTTGAGCCTCTTGTGTAAGATGATACACTACGTCCAGCAGCCATGATTCTGATCTGTTGGATTCTGGTGCATATTTGAGCGTCTAATGTAAAAAGTAAACTACGTCCAGCAGCATGGCCTCAGATCTGTTGGTTTCCGGTCCATATTTGAGCCCCTAATGTAAGATATTACATGACGTCCAGCAGCATGGCCTCTGACCTTTTGTCGTCCGGTCCATATTTGAGCGTCTTGTGTAAGATGATACACTAAGTCCACTAGCCATGATTCTGATCTGTTGGTTTCTGGTGCATATTTGAGCGTCTAAATTAAGATTTTAGATTCCGTCCAGCAGCATGGCCTCTGACCTGTTGGCTTCCGGTCCATATTTGAGCGTCTTGTGTAAGATGATACACTACGTCCAGCAGCCATGATTCAGTTCTCTTGGTTTCTGGTGCATATTTGAAAGTCTAATGTAAAAAGTAAACTACGTCCAGCAGCATGGCCTCAGATCTGTTGGTTCCCGGTCCATATTTGAGCGTCTAATGTAAGATTTTAGACTACGTACAGCAGAATGGCCTCTGACCTGTTGGCTTCTTGTCCTTATTTGAGCGACATGCGTAAGATGATACACTACGTCCAGCAGCCCTGTTTCTGATCTCTTGGTTTCTGGTGCATATTTGAGCGTCTAATATAAAAAGATAAACTACGTCAAGCAGCATGAACTCAGATCTGTTGTTTTCTGGTCCATATTTGCGCGTCTAATGTAAGATTTTAGACTACGTCCAGCAGCATGGACTCTGAACTGTTTCCTTCCGGTTCATATTTGAGCGTCTTGTGTAAGATGATACACTACGTCCAGCAGCCATGATTCTGAACTCTTGGTTTATGATGCATATTTGAGCGTCTAATGTATAAAGATAAACTACGTCCAGAAGCATGGCCTCTGATCTGTTGGTTTCCGGTCCATATTTGAGCGTCTAATGTAAGATTTTAGACTACTACCAGCAGCATGGCCTCTGACCTGTTGGCTTCCGGTCCATATTTGAGCGTCTTGTGTAAGATGATACACTAAGTCCACCAGCCACGATTCTGATCTCTTGGTTTCTGGTGCATATTTGAGCGTCTGATGTAAAAAGATAAACTACGTCCAGCAGCATTGCCTCTGACTTGTTGGCTTCCGGTCCATATTTGAGCGTCTTGTGTAAGATGATACACTACGTCCCGCAGCCATGATTCTGATCTGTTGGTTTCTGGTGCATATTTGGGCGTCTAATGTAAAAAGATAAACTTTGACCAGCAGCATTGCCTCTGATCTGTTGCTTTCCGGTCCATATTTTAGCGTCTAATGTAAGATTTTAGACTACATCCAGCAGCATGGCCTCTGACCTGTAGGCTTCCGGTCCATATTTGAGCGTCTTGTGTAAGATGATACACTACGTCCAGCAACCATGATTCTGATCTTTTGGTTTCTGGTGCATATTTGAGCGTCTAATGTAAAAAGATAAACTACGTCCAGCCGCATGGCCTCTGATCTGTTGGTTTCCGGACCATATTTTAGCGTCTTATGTCAGATTTTAGACTACATGCAGCAGCATGGCCTCTGACCTGTTGGCTTCCGGTCCCTGTTTGAGCGTCTTGTGTAAGATGATACACTACGTCCAGCAGACATGATTCTGATCTGTCGGTTTCTGTACATACTTGAGCGTCTAATGTAAATAGATAAACTACGTCCAGCAGCATGGCCTCTGATCTGTTGGTTTCCCGTCCATATTTGAGCGTCTAATGTAAGATTTTAGAATACGTCCAGCAGCATGGCATCTGACCTGTTGGCTTCCGGTCCATATTTGAGCGACTTGTGTAAGATGATACACTACGACCAGCAGCCCTGTTTCTGATCACTTGGTTTCTGGTGCATATTTGAGCGTCTAATGTAAAAAGATAAACTACGTCCAGCAGCATGGCCTCTGACCTGTTGGCTTCCGGTCCATATTTGAGCGTCTTGTGCAAGATGATACACTACGTCCAGCAGCCATGATTCTGATCTGTTGGTTCCTGGTGCATATTTGAGCGTCTGATGTAAAAAGATAAACTACGTCAAACAGCAAGTCTTCTGATCACAAAGGGTCCCAGCTATGAGCAAATAGTGACCCCCACTAAAAAAAAAACACTATGAAAGTATAAAAATAGATGTTTATATAAAAACTTGCGAACAACACCAGTTGATAGCAAAAGTACCAACAGCTGATAGCAAAAGTGCAAACAGCTGATAGCAAAATATCCAACTGCTGATATCGAAAGTGCCAACAGCTGATAGAAAAAGTGCCAACAGCTGATAGCAAAAGTGCCAACAGCTGATAGCAAATGTACCAAAAGCTGATAGCAAAAGTGCCAACAGCACCACAGCTGATAGCAAAATGCCAACAGCTGATAGCAAATGTGCCAACAGCTGATAGCAAAAGTGCCAACAGCACCACAGTGCCAACTAGTCCTAGGTATGACTATAAACTACATCTGAAAGCAAGTCTTCTGATCACAAAGGGTCCCAGCTATGAGCAAATAGTGTCCCCACACTAAAAAAAAACACTGTGAAAGTATAAAAATACATTTTTATATAAAAACGTGCGAACAACACCAGTTGATAGCAAAAGTGTCAACAGCACCACAGCTGATAGCAAAAGTGCCAACAGCTGATAGCAAAAGTCCCAACAGCTGATAGCAAAAGTGCCAACAGCTGATAGCTAAAGTGCCAACAGCTGATAGCAAAAGTGCCAAGCGCACCACATTGCCAACTAGTCCTAGGTATGACTATAAACTTCATCTGACAGCAAGGTTTCTGATCACAAAAGGACCAGCTATGAGCAAATAGTGACCCCCACTAAAAAAAAGACACTATGAATGTATAAAAATACATGTTTATATAAAAACTTGCGAACAACACCAGTTGATAGCAAAAGTGCAAACAGCACCACAGCTGATAGCAAAAGTGCCAACATCTGATAGCAAAAGTGCCAAAAGCTGATACCAAAAGTGCAAACACTTGATAGCAAAAGTGCCAACAGCTGATAGCAAAAGTGCCAACAGCTGATAGCAAAAGTGCCAACAGCACCACAGTGCCAACTAGTCCTAGGTATGATTATAAACTACATCTGATAGCAAGGCTTCTGATAACAAAGGGTCCCAGCTATGAGCAAATAGTGACCCCCACTAAAAAAAAAAACACTATGAAAGTATAAAAATAGATGTTTATATAAAAACTTGCGAACAACACCAGTTGATAGCAAAAGTACCAACAGCTTATAGCAAAAGTGCAAACAGCTGATAGCAAAATTGCCAACTGCTGATATCGAAAGTGCCAACAGCTGATAGCAAAAGTGCCAACAGCTGATAGCAAAAGTGCCAACAGCTGATAGCAAAAGAACCAAAAGCTGATAGCAAAAGTGCCAACAGCACCACAGCTGATAGCAAAATGCCAACAGCTGATAGCAAATGTGCCAACAGCTGATAGCAAAAGTGCCAACAGCACCACAGTGCCAACTAGTCCTAGAAATGAATATAAACTACATCTGAAAGCAAGTCTTCTGATCACAAAGGGTCCCAGCTATGAGCAAATAGTGTCCCCACACTAAAAAAAAACACTGTGAAAGTATAAAAATACATGTTTATATAAAAACGTGCGAACAACACCAGTTGATAGCAAAAGTGTCAACAGCACCACAGCTGATAGCAAAAGTGCCAACAGCTGATAGCAAAAGTCCCAACAGCTGATAGCAAAAGTGCCAACAGCTGATAGCTAAAGTGCCAACAGCTGATAGCAAAAGTGCCAAGAGCACCACATTGCCAACTAGTCCTAGGTATGACTATAAACTTCATCTGACAGCAAGGTTTCTGATCACAAAAGGTCCCAGCTATGAGCAAATAGTGACCCCCACTAAAAAAAAGACACTATGAATGTATAAAAATACATGTTTATATAAAAACTTGCGAACAACACCAGTTGATAGCAAAAGTGCAAACAGCACCACAGCTGATAGCAAAAGTGCCAACATCTGATACCAAAAGTGCCAAAAGCTGATACCAAAAGTGCAAACAGCTGATAGCAAAAGTGCCAACAGCTGATAGCAAAAGTGCCAACAGCTGATAGCAAAAGTGCCAACAGCACCACAGTGCAAACTAGTCCTAGGTATGACTATAAACTACATCTGATAGCAAGGCTTCTGATCACAAAGGGTCCCAGCTATGAGCAAATAGTGACCCCCACTAAAAAAAAAACACTATGAAAGTATAAAAATACATGTTTATATAAAAACTTGCGAACAACACCAGTTGATAGCAAAAGTACCAACAGCACCACAGCTGATAGCAAAAGTGCCAACAGCTGATAGCAAAAGTGACAACAGCTGATAGCAAAAGTGCCAACAGCTGATAGCAAAAGTGCCAACAACTGATAGCAAAAGTGCCAACAGCTGATAGCAAAAGTGCCAAAAGCTGATAGCACAAGTGCCAACAGCACCACAGCTGATAGCTAAATGCCAACAGCTGATAGCAAATGTGCCAACAGCTGATAGCAAAAGTGCCAACAACACCACAGTGCCAACTAGTCCTAGGTATGACTATAAACTACATCTGACAGCAAGGCTTCTGATCACAAAGGGTCCCAGCTATGAGCAAATAGTGAGACCCCACTAAAAACAATCACTATGAAAGTATAAAAATACATGTTTATATAAAACCTTGCGAACAAAACCAGTTGATAGCAAGAGTGCCATCAGCACCACAGCTGATAGCAAAAGTGCCAACATCAGAGAACCAAAAGTGCCAACAGCTGATACCAAAAGTGCCAACAGCTGATAGCCAAAGTGCCAAAAGCTGATAGCAAAAGTGCCAACAGCTGATAGCAAAAGTGCCAAGAGCACCACAGTGCCAACTAGTCCTAGGTATGACTATAAACTACATCTGACAGCAAGGCTTCTGATCACAAAGGGTCCCAGCTATGAGCAAATAGTGACCCCCCAATAAAAAAAAATCACTATGAAAGTATAAAAATACATGTTTATATAAAAACTTGCGAACAACACCAGTTGATAGCAAAAGTGCCAGCAGCTGATAGCAAAAGTTCCAACAGCTGATAGCAAAAGTTCGAACAGCTGATAGCAAAAGTGCAAACAGCTGTTAGGAAAAGTGCCAACAGCTGATAGCAAAAGTGCCAACAGCACCACAGCTGATAGCAAAAGTGCCAACTTTGCTATCAGCTGTTGGCACTTTTGCAATCAGCTTTTGGCACTTTTACTATCAGCTGTTGGCACTTTTGCTATCAACTGGTGTTGTTCGCAAGTTTTTATATAAACATGTATTTTTATACTTTCATAGTGTTTTTTTTTAGTGGGGGGTCACTATTTGCTCATAGCTGGGACCCTTTGTGATCAGAAGCCTTGCTGTCAGATGTAGTTTATAGTCATATCTAGGACTAGTTGGCACTGTGGTGCTGTTGGCACTTTTGCTATCAGCTGTTGGCATTTTGCTATCAGCTGTTGGCACTTTTGCTATCAGCTGTTGGAACTTTTGCTATCAGCTGTTAGCATTTTGCTATCAGCTGTTGGCACTTTTGCTATCAGCTGTTGGCACTTTTGCTATCAGCTGTTGGCACATTTGGTATCAGCTGTTGGCACTTTTTCTATCAACTGGTGTTGTTCGCAAGTTTTTATATAAACATGTATTTTTATACTTTCATAGTGTTTTTTTTTTAGTGGGGGGTTACTATTTGCTCATAGCTGGGACCCTTTGTGATCAGAAGCCTTCCTGTCAGATGTAGTTTATAGTCATACCCAGGACTAGTTGGCACTGTGGTGCTGTGGGCACTTTTGCTATCAGCTGTTGGCACTTTTGCTATCAGCTGATGGCACTTTTGCTATCAGCTGTGGTGCTGTTGGCACTTTTGCTATCAACTGGTGTTGTTCGCAAGTTTTTATATAAACATGTATTTTTATAATTTCATAGTGTTTTTTTTTTAGTTGGGGGTCACTATTTGCTCATAGCTGGGACACTTTGTGATCAGAAGTCTTGCTGTCAGATGTAGTTTATAGTCATACCTAGGACTAGTTGGCACTGTGGTGCTGTTGGCAATTTTGCTATCAGCTGTTGGCAATTTTGCTATCAGCTGTTGGCACTTTTGCTATCAGCTTTTGGCACTTTTGCTATCAGCTGTTGGCACTTTTGCTATCAACTGGTGTTGTTCGCAAGTTTTTAGATAAACATGTATTTTTATACTTTCATAGTGTTTTTTTTAGTGGGGGGTCACTATTTACTCATAGCTGGGACCCTTTGTGATCAGAAGCCTTGCTGTCAGGTGTAGTTTATAGACATAGCTAGGACTAGTTGGCACTGTGGTGCTGTTGGCACTTTTGCTATCAGCGGTTGGCACTTTTGCTATCAGCTGTTGGCACTTTTGCTATCAGATGTTGCCACTTTTCTATCAGCTGTGTTGCTGTTTGCACTTTTGCTATCAATTGGTGTTCTTCGCAAGTTTTTATATAAACATGTATTTTTATACATTCATAATGTTTTTTTTTTAGTGGGGGGTCACTATTTGCTCATAGCTGGGAACCTTTGTGATCAGAAGCCTTGCTGTCAGATGTAGTTTATAGTCATACCTAGGACTAGTTGACACTGTGGTGCTTTTGGCACTTTTGCTATCAGCTGTTGGCACTTTTGCTACCAGCTGTTGGCACTTTTGCTATCAGATTTTGACACTTTTGGTATCAGCTGTTGGCACTTTTGCTATCAGCTGTTGGAACATTTGCTATCAGCTGTTGGCACTTTTGCTATCAGCTGTTGGCACTTTTGGTATCAGCTGTTGGCACTTTTGCTATCAGCTGTTGGCACTTTTGCTATCAGCTTTTGGCACTTTTGTTATGAGCTGTTGGCACTTTTGCTATCAGCAGTGGTGCTGTTGGCACATTTGCTATCAACTGGGGTTGTTCGCTAGTTTTTATATAAATATGTATTTTTATACTTTCATAGTGTTTTTTTTTCAGTGGGGTGTCACTATTTGCTGATAGCTGGGACCCTTTGTGATCAGAAGCCTTGCTGTCAGATGTAGTTTATAGTCATACCTAGGACTAGTTGACACTGTGGTGCTGTTGGCACTTTTGCTATCAGCTGTTGCCACTTTTGCTATCAGCTGTTGGCACTTTTGCTCTGAGCTGTTAGCACTTTTGCTCTAAGATTTTGGCACATTTGGTATCAGCTGTCGTCACTTTTGCTATCAGCTGTTGGCACTTTTTCTATCAGCTGTGGTGCTGTTGGCACTTTTGCTATCAACTGGTGTTGTTCGCAAGTTTTGATATAAACATGTATTTTTATATTTTCATTTTTTCTTTTTTTTAGTGGGGGTCACTATTTGCTCATAGCTGGGACCCTTTGTGATCAGAAGCCTTGCTGTCAGATGTAGTTTATAGTCATACCTAGGACTAGTTGGCACTGTGGAGCTGTTGGCACTTTTCCTATCTGCTGTTGGCACTTTTGCTATCAGCTGTTGGCACTTTTGGTATCATCTGTTGGCACTTTTGCTATCAGCTGTTGGCACTTTTGCTATCAGCTGTTGGCACTTTTGCTATCAACTGTTGTTCGCAATTTTTATATAATCATGTATTTTTATACTTTCATAGTTTTTTTTTTTTAGTTGGGGGTCACTATTTGCTCATAGCTGGGACCCTTTGTGATCAGAAGCCTTGCTGTCAGATTTAGTTTATAGTCATACCTAGGACTAGTTGGCACTGTGGTGCTGTTGGCAATTTTGCTATCAGCTGTTGGCACATATGCTATCAGATGTTGTCACTTTTGCTATCAGCTGTTGGCACTTTTGCTATAAACTGGTGTTGTTCGCAAGTTTTTATATAATCATGTATTTTTATACTTTCATAGTTTTTTTTTTTAGTTGGGGGTCACTATTTCCTCAAAGCTGGGACCTTTTGTGATCAGAAGCCTTGCTGTCAGATGTAGTTTATAGTCATACCTAACACTAGTTGGCACTGTGGTGCTGTTGGCACTTTTGCTATCAGCTGTTGGCACTTTTGCTATCAGATGTTGGAACTTTTGCTATCAGCTGTTGGCACTTTTGCTATCAACTGTTGTTGTTGCCAAGTTTTTATATAAACATGTATTTTTATACTTTCATAGTGATTTTTTTTATTGGGGTCACTATTTGCTCATAGCTGGGACCCTTTGTGATCAGAACCCTTGCTGTCAGATGTAGTTTACAGTCATACCTAGGACTAGTTGGCACTGTGGTGATGGTGGCACTTTTGCTATCAGATGTTGGCACTTTTGCTATCAGCTGTTGGCACTTTTGTTATCAGCTGTTGGCACTTTTGCTATCCGCTTTGGTGCTGTTGGCACTTTTGCTATCAACTGGTGTTGTTCGCAAGTTTTTATATAAACATGTATTTTTATACTTTCATAGAGTTTTTTTTTTTAGTCGGGGGTCACTATTTGCTCATAGCTGGGACCCTTTGTGATCAGAAGCCTTGCTGTCAGATGTAGTTTATAGTCATACCTAGGACTAGTTGGCACTGTGGTGCTGTTGGCACTTTTGCTATCAGCTGTTGGCACTTTTGCTATCAGCTGTTGGCACTTTTGCTATGAGCTGTTGGCACTTTTGCTCTCAGTTGTTGGCACTTTTGCTATAAGCTTTTGGCACTTTTGGTATCAGCTGTTGTCACTTTTTCTATCAGCTGTTGGCACTTTTGCTATCAGCTGGTGGCACTTTTGCTATCAGCTGTTGGAACTTTTGCTATCAGCTGTGGTGCTGTTTGCACTTTTGCTATCAACTGGTGTTGATCGCAAGTTTTTATATAAACATGTATTTTTATACTTTCATAATGTTTTTTTTTTAGTGGGCGGTCACTATTTGCTCATAGCTGGGACACTTTGTGATGAGAAGACTTGCTGTCAGATGTAGTTTATCGTCATACCTAGGACTAGTTGGCACTGTCGTGCTGTTGGCACTTTTGCTATCAGCTGTTGGCACTTTTGCTATCAGCTGTTGGTGATTTTGCTATCAGCTGTTGGTGATTTTGCTATCTGCTGTTGGCACTTTTGGTATCATCTGTTGGTACTTATGCTATCAACTGTTGGCATTTTGCTATCAGCTGTTGGCATTTTGCTATCAGCTGTTGGCACTTTTGTCATCAGCTTTTGGCACTTTTGCTATCATCTGTTGGCAATTTTGCTAACAGCTGTTGGCATTTTGCTATCAGCTGTTGGCACTTTTGCTATCAGCTTAGGCACTTTTGCTATCAACTGGTGTTGTTCGCAAGTTTTTATATAAACATGTATTTTTATACTTTCATAGCGTTTTTTTTTCGTGGGGTGTCACTATTTGCTCATAGCTGAGACCGCTTGTGATCAGAAGCCTTGCTGGCAGATGTAGTTTATAGTCATAACTAGGACTAGTTGGCAATGTGGTGCTGTTAACACTTTTTCTATCAGCTGTTGGCTCTTTTGCTATCAGCTGTTGGTGATTTTGCTATCAGCTGTTGGCACTTTTGGTATCATCTGTTGGTACTTATGCTATCAACTGTTGGCATTTTGCTATCAGCTGTTGGCACTTTTGCTATCAGCTTTTGGCACTTTTGCTATCAGCTGTTGGCACGTTTACTATCAGCTGTTGGCAGTTTGCTATCAGCTGTTGGCACTTTTGCTATCAGCTTTTGGCACTTTTGATATCAGCTGTTGGCACTTTTGCTATCAGCCGTTGGCACTTTTCCTATCAGCTGTTTGCACTTTTGCTATCAGCTGTGGTGCTGTTGGCACTTTTGCTATCAACTGGTGTTGTTCGCAAGTTTTTATATAAACATGTATTTTTATATATTCATAGTGTTTTTTTTAGTGGGGGGTCACTATTTGCTCATAGCTGGGACCCTTTGTGATCATAAGACTTGCTGTCAGATGTAGTTTATAATCATACCTAGGACTAGTTGGAAATGTGGTGCTGTTGGCACTTTTGCTATCAGCTGTTGGCACTTTTGCTATCAGCTTTTGGCACTTTTGGTATCGGCTGTTGGCACTTTTGCTATCAGCTGTTGGCACTTTTGCTATCAGCTGTTGGCACTTTTGCTATCATCTGTTGGCACTTTAGGTATCATCTGTTGGCACTTTTGCTATCAGCTGTTGGCACTTTTGCTATCAGCTTTTGGCACTTTTGGTATCAGCTGTTGGCACTTTTGCTATCAGATGTTGTCACATTTGTTATCAGCTGTGGTGCTGTTGGCACTTTTGCTATCAACTGGTGTTGTTCGCAAGTTTTTATATAAACCTGTATTTTTATACTTTCATAGTGTTTTTTTTTTAGCGGGGGGTCAATATTTGCTCATAGCTTGGAACCTTTGTGATCAGAAGCCTTGCTGTGAGATGTAGTTTATAGTCATACCTAGGACTAGTTGGCACTGTGGTGCTGTTGGCAGTTTTGCTATCAGCTGTTGGCACTTTTGCTATCAGCTGTTGGCACTTTTGTTATCAGCTGTTGGCACTTTTGCTATCAGCTGTGGTGCTGTTGGCACTTTTGCTATCAACTGTTTTTGTTCGCAAGTTTTTATATAAACATGTATTTGTATATTATCATAGTGTTTTTTTTTAGTGTGAGGTCACTATTTGCTCATAGCTCCGACCCTTTGTGATCAGAAGCCTTGCTGTCAGATGTAGTTTATAATCATACCTAGGACTAGTTGGCACTGTGGTGCTGTTGGCACTTTTGGTATCAGCTGTTGGCACTTTTGCTATCAGCTGTTGGCACTTTTGCTATCAGCTTTTGGCACTTTTGGTATCAGCTGTTGGAACTTTTGCTATCAACTGTTGACAATTTTTCTATCAGCTGTTGGCACTTTTGGTAACATCTGTTGGCACTTTTGCTATCAGCTGTTGGCATTTTTTCTATCAGCTGTTGGTAATTTTGGTATCAGCTGTTGGCATTTAGGTATCATCTGTTGGCACTTTTGCTATCAGCTGTTGGCATATTTGCCATCAGCTGTTGGCACTTTTGCTATCAGCTGTTGGCACTTTTGCTATTAGCTGTTGGCACTTTTGCTATCAGCTGTGGTGCTGTTTGCACTTTTGCTTACAACTGGTGTTGTTCGCAAGTTTTTATATAAACATGTATTTTTATACATTCGTAGTGTTTTTTTTTAAGTGGGGGGTCACTATTTGCTCATAGCTGGGACCCTTTTTGATCAGAAGCCTTGCTGTCAGATGTAGTTTATAGTGATACCTACGACTAGTTGGCAATGTGGTGCTGTTGGCCCTTTTGCTACCAGCTCTTGGCACTTTTGCTATAAGCTTTTGGCACTTTTGGTATCAGCTGTTGTCACTTTTGCTCTCATCTGTTGGGACATTTGCTATTAGCTGTGATGCTGTTGGCACTTTTGCTATCAACTGGTGTTGTTCGCAAGTTTTTATATAAACATGTATTTTTATACTTTCATAATGTTTAGTGGGGGGTCACTATTTGCTAACCCTAACCCAACAGCACCACAGCTGATAGCAAAAGTGCCAACAACTGATAGCAAAAGTGCCAACCGCTGATAGCAAAAGTGTCAACAGCTGATAGCAAAAGTGCCAACAACACCACAGTGCCAACTAGTCCTAGGTATAACTATAAACTACATCTGACAGCAAGGCTTCTGATCACAAAGTGTCCCAGCTATGAGCAAATAGTGACCCCCAACTAAAAAAAAAACACTATGAAAGTATAAATATACGTCTTTATATAAAAACTTGCGAACAACACCAGTTGATAGCAAAAGTGCCAACAGCACCACAGCTGATAGCAAAAGTGCCAACAGCTGATAGCAAAAGTGCCAACAGCTGATAGCAAAAGTTCCAACAGCACCACATTGCCAACTAGTCCTAGGTATGACTATAAACTACATCTGACCGCAAGGCTTCTGATCACAAAGGGTCCCAGCTATGAGCAATAAGTGACCCCCCCCTAAAAAAAACACTATGAATGTATAAAAATACATGTTTATATAAAAACTTGCGAACAACACCAGTTGATAGCAAAAGTGCCAACAGCACCACAGCTGATAGCAAAAGGGCCAACAGCTGATAGCAAAAGTGCCAACAGCTGATAGCAAAAGTGCCAACAGCTGATTTCCAAAAGTGCCAAAAGCTGATAGCAAAAGTGCCAACAGCTGATAGCAGAAGTGCCAACAGCTGATAGCAAAAGTGCCAACAGCACCACAGTGCCAACTAGTCCTAGGTATGACTATAAACTACATCTGACAGCAAGGCTTCTGATCACAAAGGGTCCCAGCTATGAGAAAATAGTTACCCCCCACTAAAAAAAACATTATGAAAGTATAAAGATACATGTTTATATAAAAACTTGCGAACAACACCAGTTGATAGCAAAAGTCCCAACAGCACCACAGCTGATAGCAAAAGTGCCAACAGCTGATAGCAAAAGTGCCAACAGCTGATAGCAAAATTGCCAACAGCACCACAGTGCCAACTAGTCCTAGGTATGACTATAAACTACATCTGACAGCAAGGCTTCTGATCACAAAGGGTCCCAGCTATGAGCAAATAGTGACCCCCCACTAAAAAAAAACACTATGAAAGTATAAAAATACATGTTTATATAAAAACTTGCGAACAACACCAGTTGATAGCAAAAGTTCCAACAGCACCACAGCTGATAGCAAAAGTGCCAACAGCTGATAGCAAAAGTGCCAACAGCTGATACCAAAAGTGCCAACCGCTGATAGCAAAAGTACCAACAGCTGATAGCAAAATTGCCAACAGCACCACAGTGCCAACTAGTCCTAGGTATGACTATAAACTACATCTGACAGCAAGGCTTCTGATCACAAAGGGTCCCAGCTATGAGGAAATAGTTACCCTCCACTAAAAAAAAAACACTATGAAAGTATAAAAATACATGTTTATATAAAAACTTGCGAACAACACCAGTTGATATCAAAAGTGCAAACAGCACCAAAGCTGATAGCAAAAGTGCCAACAGCTGATAACAAAAGTGCCAACAGCACCACAGTGCCAACTAGTCCTAGGTATGACTATAAACTACATCTGACAACAAGACTTCTGATCACAAAGGTTCCCCGCTATGAGCAAATAGTGACCCCCCACTAAAAACAAAAAACACTATGAAAGTATAAATATACATGTTTATATAAAAACTTGCGAACAACACCTGTTGATAGCAAAAGTGCCAACAGCACCACAGCTGATAGCAAAAGTGCCAACAACTGATAGCAAATGTGCCAACAGCTTATAGCAAAAGTGCCAACAGCACCACATTGCCAACTAGTCCTAGGTATGATTATAAACTACATCTGACAGCAAGGCTTCTTATCACAAAGGGTCCCAGCTACGAGCAAATAGTGATTCCCCACTAAAAAAAAACACTATGATTGTATAAAAATACATGTTTATATAAAAACTTGCGAACAACACCAGTTGATAGCAAAAGTGCCAACAGCACTACAGCTGATAGCAAAAGTGCCAACAGCTGATAGCAAATGTGCCAACAGCTGATAGCAAAATGCCAATAGCTGATAGCAAATGTGCCAACAGCACCACAGTGCCAACTAGTCCTAGGTATGACTATAAACTACATCTGACAGCAGGGCTACTGATCACAAAGGGTCCCAGCTATGAGCAAATAGTGTCCCCCCACTAAAAAAAACACTATGAAAGTATAAATATACATGTTTATATAAAAACTTGCGAACAACACCAGTTGATAGCAAAAGTGCCAACAGCACCACAGCTGATAGCAAAAGTGCCAACAGCTGATACCAAAAGTGCCAACAGCTTATACCAAAAGTGCCAAAAACTGATAGCAAAAGTGCCAACAGCTGATAGCAAAAGTGCCAACAGTTGATAGCAAAAGTTCCAACAGCACCACAGCTGATAGCAAAAGTGCCAACAGCTGATAGCAAAAGTGCCAACAGCTGATAACAAAATTGCCAACAGCACCACAGTGACAACTAGTCCTAGGTATGACTATAAACTACATCTGACAGCAAGGCTTCTGATCACAAAGGGTCCCAGCTATGAGCAAAAAGTGACCCCCCACTAAAAAAAAAAACACTATGAAAGTATAAAAATACATGTTTATATAAAAAATTGCGAACAACACCAGTTGATAGCAAAAGTGCCAACAGCACCACAACTGATAGCAAAAGAGCCAACAGCTGATAGCAAAAGTGTCAACAGCTGATAGCAAAAGTGTCAACAGCACCACCGTGCCAACTAGTCCTAGGTATGACTATAAACTACATCTGACAGAAAGTCTTCTGATCACAAAGTCTCAGCTATGAGCAAATAGTGACCCGCCACTAAAAAAAACACTATGAAAGTATAAAAATACATGTTTATATAAAAACTTGAGAACAACACCAGTTGATAGCAAAAGTGCCAACAGCACCACAGCTGAGAGCAAAAGTGCCTACAGCTGATAGCAAAAGTGCCAACAGCTGATACCAAAAGTGCCATAAGCTGATAGCAAAAGTGCCAACAGCTGATAGCAAAAGAGCCAACTGCTGATAGCAAAAGTGCCAACAGATGATAGAAAAGTGCCAACAGCACCACAGTGACAACTAGTCCTAGGTATGACTATAAACTACATCTGACAGCAAGGCTTCTGATCACAAAGGGTCCCAGCTATGAGCAAATAGTGACGCCCCACTAAAAAAAAACACACTATGAAAGTAGAAAAATACATGTTTATATAAAAACTTGCGAAGAAAACAAGTTGATAACAAAAGTGCCAAAAGCACCAGAGCTGATAGCAAAAGTGCCAACAGCTGATAGCAAAAGTGCCAACAGCTGGTAGCAAAAGTGCCAACAGCTGATAGTAAATGTGCCAACAGCACCACAGTGCCAACTAGTCCTTGGTATGACTATAAACTACATCTGACAGCAAGGCTTCTTATCACAAAGGGTCCCAGGTATGAGCAAATAGTGACCCCCCACTAAAAAAAAAAACACTATGAAAGTATTAAAATACATGTTTATATAAAAACTTGCGAACAACACCAGTTGATAGCAAAAGTGCCAACAGCACCACAGCTGATAGCAAAAGTGCCAAACTCTGATAGCAAACGTGCAAATAGCTGATACCAAAAGTGCCAACAGCTGATAGCAAAAGTGCCAACAGCTGATAGCAAAAGTGCCAACAGCTGATAGCAAAAGTGACAACAGCTGATAGCAAAAGTGCCAACAGATGATACAAAAAGTGCCAAAAGCTGATAGCAAAATTGCCAACAGATGATACGAAAAGTGACAACAGATGATACCAAAAGTGCCAACAGCTGATTGCAAAAGTGCCAACAGCTGATAGCAAAAGTGCCAACAGCTGATACCAAAAGTGCCAAAAGCTGATAGCAAAATGTCAACAGATGATAGCAAAAGTGCCAACAGCTGATAGGAAAAGTGCCAACAGCTGATAGCAAAAGTGCCAGCAGCACCACATTGCCAATTAGTCCTAGGCATGAATATAAACTACATCTGACAGCAAGGGTTCTGATCACACAGGGTCCCAGCTATGAGCAAATAGTGACCCCCCACTAAAAAAAAACACTACGAATGTATAAATATACATGTTTATATAAAAACTTGCGAACAACACCAGTTGAAAGCAAAAATGCCAACAGCACCACAGCTGATAGCAAAAGTGCCAAAAGCTGATAGCAAAAGTGCCAACAGCTGATAGCAAAAGGGCCAACAGCACCACAATGCCAACTAGTCCTAGGTATGATTATAAACTACATCTGACAGCAAGGCTTCTGATCACAAAGGGTCCCAGCTATGAGCAAATAGTGACCCCCCACTAAAAAAAAAACACTATGAAAGTATAGAAATACATGTTTATATAAAATCTTGCGAACAACAACAGTTGATAGCAAAAGTGCCAACAGCACCACAGCTGATAGCAAAAGTGCCAACAGCTGATAGCAAAAGTGCCAACAGCTGATACCATATGTGCCAAAAGCTGATAGCAAAAGTGCCAACAGCACCACAGCTGATAGCAAAAGTGCCAACAGCTGATAGCAGAAGTGCCAACAGCTCCACAGTGCCAACTAGTTCTAGGTATGACTATAAACTACATCTGACAGCAAGGCTTCTCATCACAAAGGGTCCCAGCTATGAGCAAATAGTGACCCCCACTAAAAAAAAAACACTATGAAAGTATAAAAATACATGTTTATATAAAAACTTGCGAACAACACCAGTTGATAGCAAAAGTGCCAACAGCACCACAGCTGATAGCAAAAGTGCCAGCAGCTGATAACAAAAGTGCCAAAAGCTGATAGCAAAAATGTGCCAACAGCTGATAGCAAAAGTGCCAACAGCTGATAGCAAAAGTGCCAACAGCTGATTGCACAAGTGCCAACAGCTGATAGCAAAAGTGCCAACAGCTGATAGCAAAAGTGCCAACAGCTGATACCAAAAGTGCCAAAAGCTGATAGCAAAACTGCCAACACCTGATAGCAAAAGTGCCAACAGCTGATAGCAAATGTGCCAACAGCTGATAGCAAAAGTGCCAACAGCACCACAGTGCCAATTAGTCCTAGGTATAACTATAAACAACATATGACAGCAAGGCTTCTGTTCACAGAGGGTCCCAGCTATGAGCAAATAGTGACCCCCCACTAAAAAAAAAACACTATGAATGTATAAAAATAGATGTTTATATAAAAACTTGCAAACAACACCAGTTGATAGCAAAAGTGCCAACAGCACCACAGCTGATAGCAAAAGTACCAACAGCTGATAGCAAAAGAGCCAACAGCTGATAGCACAAGTGCCAAGAGATGATACCAAAAGTGACAACAGCTGATAGCAAAAGTGCCAACAGATTATACCAAAGTGCCAACAGCTGATAGCAAAAGTGTCAACAGCTGATACCAAAAGTGCCAACAGCTGATAGAAAAAGTGCCAACAGCACCACAGTGCCACCTAGTCCTAGGTATGATTATAAACTATATCTGACAGCAAGGCTTCTGATCACAAAGGGTCCCAGCTATGAGCAAATAGTGACCCCCACTAAAAAAAACACTATGAATGTATAAAAATAGATGTTTATATAAAAACTTGCGAACAACACCAGTTGATAGCAAAAGTGCCAACAGCACCACAGCTGAAAGCAAAAGTGCCAACAACTGATAGCAAAAGTGCCAACAGCTGATACCAAAAGTGCCAACAGCTGATAGAGAAAGTGCCAACAGCACCACAGTGCCACCTAGTCCTAGGTATGAGTATAAACTACATCTGACAGCAAGGCTTCTGATCACAAAGGGTCCCAGCTATGAGCAAATAGTGACCCCCACTAAAAAAAAAACACTATGAATGTATAAAAATACATGTTTATATAAAAACTTGCGAACAACACCAGTCGATAGCAAAAGTGCCAACAGCACCACAGCTGATAGTAAAAGTGCAAACAGCTGATAGCAAAAGTGCCAACAGCTGATAGCAAAAGTGCCAACGGCACCACAGTGCCAACTAGTCCGAGGTATGACTATAAACTACATCTGACAGCAAGTCTTCTGATCACAAAGTGTCCCAGCTATGAGCAAATAGTGACCCCCCAATAAAAAAAAACACTATGAATGTATAAAAATACATGTTTATATAAAAATTTGCGAACAACACCAGTTGATAGCAAAAGTGCCAACAGCACCACAGCTGATAGCAAAAGTGCCAACAGCTGATAGCAAAAGTGCCAACAGGACCATATGGCCAACTAGTCCAAGGTATGACTATAAACTACATCTGACAGCAAGGCTTCTGATCACAAAGGGTCCCAGCTATGAGCAAATAGTGACCCCCCACTAAAAAAAACACTATGAATGTAAAAAATATATGTTTATATAAAAACTTGCGAACAACACCAGTTGATAGCAAAAGTGCCAACAGCACCACAGCTGATAACAAAAGTGCCAACAGATGATAACAAAAGTGCCAACAGCTGATAGCAAAAGTGCCAACAGTTGATAGCAAAATTGCCAACAGCTGATACCAAAAGTGCCAACAGCTGATAGCAAAAGTGCCAACAGCTGATAGCAAAAGTGCCAACAGCACCACAGTTCCAACTAGTCCTAGGTATGACTATAAACTACATCTGACAGCAAGGCTTCTGATCACAAAGAGTCCCAGCTATGAGCAAATAGTGACCCCCCACAAAAAAAAACACTATGAAAGTATAAATATACATGTTTATATGAAAACTTGCGAACACCACCAGTTGATAGCAAAAGTGCAAACTGCACCACAGCTGATAGCAAAAGTGCCAACAGCTGATAGCAAAAGTGCCAACAGCTGATAGAAAAAGTGACAACAGCTGATACCAAAAGTGCCAAAAGCTTATAGCAAAAGTGCCAACAACTGAGAGCAAAAGTGCCAACAGCTGATAGCAAAAGTGACAACAGCTGATAGCAAAAGTGCCAAAAGCTGATAGCAAAAGTGCCAACAGCACCACAGTGCCAACTAGTCCCAGGTATGACTATAAACTACATCTGACAGCAAGGCTTCTGATCACAAAGGATCCCAGCTATGAGCAAATAGTGACCCCCACTAAAAAAAAAACACTATGAAAGTACAAAAATACATGTTTATATAAAAACTTGCGAACAACACCAGTTGATAGCAAAAGTGCCAACAGCACCACAGCTGATAGCAAAAGTGCCAACAGCTTATAGCAAAAGTGCCAAAAGCTGATAGCAAAAGTGCCAACAGCTGATAGAAAAAGTTTCAACAGATGATACCAAAAGTGCCAACAGCTGATAGCAAAAGTGCCAACAGCTGATAGCAAAAGTGCCAACAGCTGATAGCAAAAGTGCCAACAGCACCACATTGCCAACTAGTCCTAGGTATGACTATAAACTACATCTGACAGCAAGGCTTCTGAACACACAGGGTCCCAGCTATAAGCAAATAGTGACCCCCCACAAAAAAAAAAACACTATGAATGTATAAATATACATGTTTATATAAAAACGTGCGAACAACACCAGTTGATAGCAAATGTGCCAACAGCACCACAGCTGATAGCAAAAGTGCCAGCAGCTGATAGCAAAAGTACCAACAGCTGATAGCAAAAGTGCCAACAGCACCACAGTGCCAACTAGTCCTAGGTATGAATATAAACTACATCTGACAGCAAGGCTTCTGATCACAAAGGAACACAGCTATGAGCAAATAGTGACCCCCAACTAAAAAAAACACTATGAAAGTATAAAAATACATGTTTATAAAAAAACTTGCGAACAACACCAGTTGATAGGAAAAGTGCCAACAGCACCACGGCTGAAAGCAAAAGTGCCAACAGCTGATAGCAAAAGTGCCAACAGCTTATACCAAAAGTGCCAACAGCTGATAGCAAAAGTGCCAACAACTGAGAGCAAAATGCCAACAGCTGATAGCAAAAGTGACAACAGCTGATAGCAAAAGTGCCAAAAGCTGATAGCAAAAGTGCCAACAGCACCACAGTGCCAACTAGTCCTAGGTATGACTATAAACTACATCTGACAGCAAGTCTTCTGATCACAAAGGGTCCCAGCTATGAGCAAATTGTGACCCCACTAAAAAAAAAAACATTATGAAAGTATAAAAATACATGTTTATATAAAAACTTGCGAACAACACCAGTTGATAGGAAAAGTGCCAACAGCACCACGGCTGAAAGCAAAAGTGCCAACAGCTGATAGCAAAAGTGCCAACAGCTGATAGCAAAAGTGCCAACAGCTGATTGCACAAGTGCCAACAGCTGATAGCAAAAGTGCCAACAGCTGATAGCAAAAGTGCCAACAGCTGATACCAAAAGTGCCAAAAGCTGATAGCAAAACTGCCAACACCTGATAGCAAAAGTGCCAACAGCTGATAGCAAATGTGCCAACAGCTGATAGCAAAAGTGCCAACAGCACCACAGTGCCAATTAGTCCTAGGTATAACTATAAACAACATATGACAGCAAGGCTTCTGTTCACAGAGGGTCCCAGCTATGAGCAAATAGTGACCCCCCACTAAAAAAAAAACACTATGAATGTATAAAAATAGATGTTTATATAAAAACTTGCAAACAACACCAGTTGATAGCAAAAGTGCCAACAGCACCACAGCTGATAGCAAAAGTGCCAACAGCTGATAGCAAAAGAGCCAACAGCTGATAGCAAAAGTGCCAAAAACTGTTAGCAAAAGTGCCAACAGCTGATAGCACAAGTGCCAAGAGATGATACCAAAAGTGACAACAGCTGATAGCAAAAGTGCCAACAGATTATACCAAAGTGCCAACAGCTGATAGCAAAAGTGTCAACAGCTGATACCAAAAGTGCCAACAGCTGATAGAAAAAGTGCCAACAGCACCACAGTGCCACCTAGTCCTAGGTATGATTATAAACTATATCTGACAGCAAGGCTTCTGATCACAAAGGGTCCCAGCTATGAGCAAATAGTGACCCCCACTAAAAAAAACACTATGAATGTATAAAAATAGATGTTTATATAAAAACTTGCGAACAACACCAGTTGATAGCAAAAGTGCCAACAGCACCACAGCTGAAAGCAAAAGTGCCAACAACTGATAGCAAAAGTGCCAACAGCTGATACCAAAAGTGCCAACAGCTGATAGAGAAAGTGCCAACAGCACCACAGTGCCACCTAGTCCTAGGTATGAGTATAAACTACATCTGACAGCAAGGCTTCTGATCACAAAGGGTCCCAGCTATGAGCAAATAGTGACCCCCACTAAAAAAAAAACACTATGAATGTATAAAAATACATGTTTATATAAAAACTTGCGAACAACACCAGTCGATAGCAAAAGTGCCAACAGCACCACAGCTGATAGTAAAAGTGCAAACAGCTGATAGCAAAAGTGCCAACAGCTGATAGCAAAAGTGCCAACGGCACCACAGTGCCAACTAGTCCGAGGTATGACTATAAACTACATCTGACAGCAAGTCTTCTGATCACAAAGTGTCCCAGCTATGAGCAAATAGTGACCCCCCAATAAAAAAAAACACTATGAATGTATAAAAATACATGTTTATATAAAAATTTGCGAACAACACCAGTTGATAGCAAAAGTGCCAACAGCACCACAGCTGATAGCAAAAGTGCCAACAGCTGATAGCAAAAGTGCCAACAGGACCATATGGCCAACTAGTCCAAGGTATGACTATAAACTACATCTGACAGCAAGGCTTCTGATCACAAAGGGTCCCAGCTATGAGCAAATAGTGACCCCCCACTAAAAAAAACACTATGAATGTAAAAAATATATGTTTATATAAAAACTTGCGAACAACACCAGTTGATAGCAAAAGTGCCAACAGCACCACAGCTGATAACAAAAGTGCCAACAGATGATAACAAAAGTGCCAACAGCTGATAGCAAAAGTGCCAACAGTTGATAGCAAAATTGCCAACAGCTGATACCAAAAGTGCCAACAGCTGATAGCAAAAGTGCCAACAGCTGATAGCAAAAGTGCCAACAGCACCACAGTTCCAACTAGTCCTAGGTATGACTATAAACTACATCTGACAGCAAGGCTTCTGATCACAAAGAGTCCCAGCTATGAGCAAATAGTGACCCCCCACAAAAAAAAACACTATGAAAGTATAAATATACATGTTTATATGAAAACTTGCGAACACCACCAGTTGATAGCAAAAGTGCAAACTGCACCACAGCTGATAGCAAAAGTGCCAACAGCTGATAGCAAAAGTGCCAACAGCTGATAGAAAAAGTGACAACAGCTGATACCAAAAGTGCCAAAAGCTTATAGCAAAAGTGCCAACAACTGAGAGCAAAAGTGCCAACAGCTGATAGCAAAAGTGACAACAGCTGATAGCAAAAGTGCCAAAAGCTGATAGCAAAAGTGCCAACAGCACCACAGTGCCAACTAGTCCCAGGTATGACTATAAACTACATCTGACAGCAAGGCTTCTGATCACAAAGGATCCCAGCTATGAGCAAATAGTGACCCCCACTAAAAAAAAAACACTATGAAAGTACAAAAATACATGTTTATATAAAAACTTGCGAACAACACCAGTTGATAGCAAAAGTGCCAACAGCACCACAGCTGATAGCAAAAGTGCCAACAGCTTATAGCAAAAGTGCCAAAAGCTGATAGCAAAAGTGCCAACAGCTGATAGAAAAAGTTTCAACAGATGATACCAAAAGTGCCAACAGCTGATAGCAAAAGTGCCAACAGCTGATAGCAAAAGTGCCAACAGCTGATAGCAAAAGCGCCAACAGCACCACATTGCCAACTAGTCCTAGGTATGACTATAAACTACATCTGACAGCAAGGCTTCTGAACACACAGGGTCCCAGCTATAAGCAAATAGTGACCCCCCACAAAAAAAAAACACTATGAATGTATAAATATACATGTTTATATAAAAACGTGCGAACAACACCAGTTGATAGCAAATGTGCCAACAGCACCACAGCTGATAGCAAAAGTGCCAGCAGCTGATAGCAAAAGTACCAACAGCTGATAGCAAAAGTGCCAACAGCACCACAGTGCCAACTAGTCCTAGGTATGAATATAAACTACATCTGACAGCAAGGCTTCTGATCACAAAGGAACACAGCTATGAGCAAATAGTGACCCCCAACTAAAAAAAAACACTATGAAAGTATAAAAATACATGTTTATAAAAAAACTTGCGAACAACACCAGTTGATAGGAAAAGTGCCAACAGCACCACGGCTGAAAGCAAAAGTGCCAACAGCTGATAGCAAAAGTGCCAACAGCTTATACCAAAAGTGCCAACAGCTGATAGCAAAAGTGCCAACAACTGAGAGCAAAATGCCAACAGCTGATTGCAAAAGTGACAACAGCTGATAGCAAAAGTGCCAAAAGCTGATAGCAAAAGTGCCAACAGCACCACAGTGCCAACTAGTCCTAGGTATGACTATAAACTACATCTGACAGCAAGTCTTCTGATCACAAAGGGTCCCAGCTATGAGCAAATTGTGACCCCACTAAAAAAAAAAACATTATGAAAGTATAAAAATACATGTTTATATAAAAACTTGCGAACAACACCAGTTGATACCA
This sequence comes from Acanthosepion esculentum, assembly GCA_964036315.1. NCBI lineage: Eukaryota > Metazoa > Mollusca > Cephalopoda > Sepiida > Sepiidae > Acanthosepion > Acanthosepion esculentum. The sequence goes on along the minus strand of CAXIWW010000817.1, from coordinate 9,841,104 downwards.
AAAATGCCAAAAGCTGATAGAAAAAGTGCCAACAACTTATAGCAAAAGTGCCAACAGCTGATAGCAAAAGTGCCAACAGCACCACAGTGCCAATTAGTTCAAGGTATGACTATAAAATACATCTGACAGCAAGGCTTCTGATCACAAAGGGTCCCAGCTATGAGCAAATAGTGACTCCCCACTAAAACAAAAACACTATGAAAGTATAAAAATACATGTTTATATAAAAATTTGCGAACACCATCAGTTCATAGCAAAAGTGCCAACAGCTAATAGCATAAGTTCCAACAGCTGATAGCAAAAGTGCCAACAGCACCACAGCTGATAGCAAAAGTGCAAACAGCTGATTGCAAAAGTGCCAACAGCTAATAGCAAAAGTGCCAACAGGTGATAGCAAAAGTGCCAACAGCACCACAGTGCCAACTAATCCTAGGTATGAGTATAAACTACATGTGACAGCAAGTCTTCTGATCACAAAGAGTCCCAGCTATGAGCAAATAGTGACCCCCCCACTAAAAAAAAACACTATGAAAGTATAAAAATACATGTTTATATAAAAATTTGCGAACACCACCAGTTCATAGCAAAAGTGCCAACAGCTAATAGCATAAGTTCCAACAGCTGATAGCAAAAGTGCCAACAGCACCACAGCTGATAGCAAAAGTGCAAACAGCTGATTGCAAAAGTGCCAACAGCTAATAGCAAAAGTGCCAACAGGTGATAGCAAAAGTGCCAACAGCACCACAGTGCCAACTAATCCTAGGTATGAGTATAAACTACATGTGACAGCAAGTCTTCTGATCACAAAGAGTCCCAGCTATGAGCAAATAGTGACCCCCCCACTAAAAAAAAACACTATGAAAGTATAAAAATACATGTTTATATAAAAACTTGCGTACAACACCAGTTGATAGCAAAAGTGACAACAGCACCACAGCTGATAGCAAAAGTGCCAACAGCTGATAGCAAAAGTGCCAACAACTGATAGCAAAAGTGCCAACAGCTGATAGCAAAAGTGCCAACAGCTGATAGCAAAAGTGACAACAGCTGATACCAAAAGTGCCAAAAGCTGATAGCAAAAGTGCCATCAACTGATAGCAAAAGTGCCAACAGCTGATAGCAAAAGTGACAACAGCTGATAGCAAAAGTGCCAACAGCTGATAGCAAAAGTGTCAACAGCACCACAGTGCCAACTAGTCCTAGGTATGACTATAAACTACATCTGACAGCAAGTCTTCTGATCACAAAGGGTCCCAGCTATGAGCAAATAGTGACCCCCACTAAAAAAAAACACTATGAAAGTATAAAAATACATGTTTATATAAAAACTTGCGAACAACACCAGTTGATAGCAAAAGTGCCAACAGCACCACAGCTGATAGCAAAAGTGCAGACAGCTGATAGCAAAAGTGCCAACAGCAGATAGCAAAAGTGCACACAGCACCACATTGCCAACTAGTCCTATGTATGACTATAAACTACATCTGACAGCAAGATTTCTGCTGTTGGCAATTTTACTATCATCTGTTGGCACTTTTGCTATCAGCTGTTGTCACTTTTGGTATCAGCTGTTGGAACTTTTGGTATCAGCTGTTGGTACTTTTGCTATCAGCTGTTGGCACTTTTGCTATCAGCTGTTGGCACTTTTGCTATCAGCTGTTGCACTTTTGCTATCAGCTGTGGTGCTGTTTGCACTTTTGCTATCAACTGGTGTTGTTCGCAAGTTTTTAGATAAACATGTATTTTTATACTTTCATAGTGTTTTTTTTTTAGTGGGGGGTAACTATTTGCTCATAGCTGGGAACCTTTGTGATCAGAAGCCTTGCTGTCAGATGTAGTTTATAGTCATACCTATGAATAGTTGGCACTGTGGTGCTGTTAGCACTTTTGCTATCAGCTGTTGGCACTTTTGCTATCAACTTTTGGCACTTTTGGTATCAGCTGTTGGCACTTTTGCTATCAGCTGTTGGCACTTTTGCTATCAGCTGTTGGCACTTTTGCTATCAGCTGTTGGACTTTTGGTATCAGCTCTGGTGCTGTTGGCACTTTTGCTATCAACTGGTGTTGTTCGCAAGTTTTTATATAAACATGTATTTTTATACTTCCATAGTGTTTTTTTTTAGTGGGGGGTCACTATTTGCTCATAGCTGGGACCTTTGTGATCAGAAGCCTTGCTGTCAGATGTAGTTTATAATCATACCTAGGACTAGTTGGCACTGTGGTGCTTTTGGCACTTTTGCTATCAGCTGTTGGCACTTTTGCTATCAGCTGTTGGCACTTTTGCTATCAGCTGTTGGCACTTTTGGTATCAGCTGTGGTGCTCTTTGCACTTTTGCTATCAACTGGTGTTGTTCGCAAGTTTTTATATAAACATGTATTTTTATACTTTCATAGAGTTTTCTTTTAGTGGGGGTAACTATTTGCTCATAGCTGGGACCCTTTGTGATTAGAAACCTAGCTGTCCGATGTTGCTTATAGTCATACCTAGGACTAGTTGGCACTGTGGTGCTGTTGGCACTTTTGCTATCAGCTGTTGGCACTTTTGCTATCAGCTGTTCGCACTTTTGCTATCAGCATTTGGCACTTTTGCTATCAGCTGTTTGCACTTTTGCTATCAGCGGTTGGCATTTTTGCTATCAGCTGTTGGCACTTTTGCTATCAGCTGTTTGTTTTTTCGGTATCATCTGTTGGCACTTTTGCTATCAGCTGTTGGAACTTTTGCTGTCAGATGTTAGCACTTTTGCTATCAGCTGTTGGCACTTTTGGTATCAGCTGTTGGCACTTTTGCTATCAGCTGTGGTGCTGTTAGCACTTTTGCTATCAACTGGTGTTGTTCGCAAGTTTTTATATAAACATGTATATTTATACATTCATAGTGTTTTTTTAGTGGGGGGTCACTATTTGCTCATAGCTGGGACCCTTTGTGATCAGAAGCCTTGCTGTCAGATGTAGTTTATAGTCATACCTAGGACTAGTTGGCAAAGTGGTGCTGTTGGCACTTTTGCTATCAGCTGTTGGCACTTTTGCTATCAGCTGTGGTGCTGTTGGCACTTTTGCTATCAACTTGTGTTGTTCGCTAGTTTTTATAAAAACATGTATTTTTATAATTTCATAGTGTTTTTTTTTTAGTGGGGGGTCACTATTTGCTCATAGCTGGGACCCTTTTTGATCAGAAGCCTTGCTGTTAGATGTAGTTTATAATCATACCTAGGACTAGTTGCCACTGTGGTGCTGTTGGCACTTTTGCTATCAGCTGTTGGCACTTTTGCTATCAGCTGTTGGCACTTCTGCTATCAGCTGTTGGCACATTTGCTATCAGCTTTTGGCAATTTTGCTATCAGATGTTGGCACTTTTGCTATCAGCTGTTGGCACTTCTGCTATCAGCTGTTTGCACTTTTGCTATCAGCTGCTGGCACATTTGCTATCAGCTGTGGTGCTGTTGGCACTTTTCCTATCAACTGGTGTTGTTCGCAAGTTTTTATATAAACATGTATTTTTATACATTCATGGTTTTTTTTTTAATGGGGGGTCACTATTTGCTCATAGCTGGGACCCTTTGTGATCAGAAGCCTTGCTGTCAGATGTAGTTTATAGTCATACCTACGACTAGTTGGCACTGTGGTGCTGTTGGCACTTTTGCTATCAGCTTTTGGCATTTTGCTATCAGCTGTTGGCATTTTGCTATCAGCTGTTTGCACTTTTGGTATCAGCTGTTGGCACTTTTGCTATCAGCTGTTGGCACTTTTGCTATCAGCTGTGGTGCTGTTTGTACTTTTGCTATCAACTGGTGTTGTTCGCAAGTTTTTATAGAAACATGTATTTTTATACTTTCATAATGTTTTTTTTAGTGGGGTGTCACTATTTGCTCATAGCTGGGACCCTGTGTGATCAGAAGCCTTGCTGTGAGATGTAGCTTATAGTCATACCTACGACTAGTTGGCACTGTGGTACTGTTGGCACTTTTGCTATCAGCTGTTGGCACATTTGCTATCAGCTGTTGGCATTTTGCTATCAGCTTTTGGCACTTTTGCTATCAGCTGTTGGCTCTTTTGCTATCATCTTTTGGCACTTTTGCTATCATCTTTTGGCACTTTTGCTATCAGCTGTGGTGCTGTTGGAACTTTTGCTATCAACTAGTGTTGTTCGCAAGATTTTATATAAACATGTATTTATATACTTTCATAGTGTTTTTTTTAGTGGGGGTTTACTATTTGCTCATAGCTGGGACGCTTTGTGATCAGAAGCCTTGCTGTCAGATGTAGTTTATAATCATACCTATGACTAGTTATCACTGTGGTGCTGTTGGCACTTTTACTATCAGCTGTTGGCACTTTTGCTATCAGCTGTTGGCACTTTTGCTATCAGCTGTGGTGCTGTTGGCACTTTTGCTATCAACTCGTGTTGTTCGCAAGTTTTTATATAAACATGTATTTTTATACATTCATAGTGTTTTTTTTAGTGGGGGATCACTATTTGCTCATAGCTTGGACACTTTGTGGTCAGAAGCCTTGCTGTCAGATGTAGTTTATAGTCATACCTTGGACAAGTTTGCAATGTGGTGCTGTTGGCACTTTTGCTATCAGCTGTTGGCACTTTTGCTATCAGCTGTTGGCACTTTTACTATCAGCTGTTGGCAATTTGCTATCAGCTGTGGTGCTGTTGGCACTTTTACTATCAGCTGTTGGCACTTTTGCTATCAGCTGTTGGCACTTTTGCTATCAGCTGTGGTGCTGTTGGCACTTTTGCTATCAACTCGTGTTGTTCGCAAGTTTTTATATAAACATGTATTTTTATATTTTCATAGTGTTTTTTTTTTAGTGGGGGGTCACTATTTGCTCATATCTGGGACACTTTGTGATCAGAAGCCTTGCTGTCAGATGTAGTTTATAGTCATACCTTGGACAAGTTGGCAATGTGGTGCTGTTGGCACTTTTGCTATCAGCTGTGGTGCTGTTGGCACTTTTGCTATCAGCTGTTGGCACTTTTGCTATCAGCTGTTGGCACTTTTGCTATCAGCGTTTGGCACTTTTGGTATCAGCTGTTGGCACTTTTGATATCAGCGGTTTGCACTTTTGCTATCAGCTGTTGGCACTTTTGCTATCAGCTGTGGTGCTGTTGGCACTTTGGCTATCAACTGGTGTTGTTCGCAAGTTTTTATATAAACATGTATTTTTATACATTGATAATGTTTTTTTTTTAGTGGGGTGTCACTATTTGCTCAAAGCTGGGACACTTTGTGATCAGAAGCCTTGCTGTCAGATTTAGTTTATAGTCATACCTAGGACTAGTTGGCACTGTGGGGCTGATGGCACTTTTGCTATCAGCTGTCGGCACTTTTGCTATCAGCTGTTGGCACTTTTGCTATCAGCTGTGGTGCTGTTTGCACTGTTGCTATCAACTGGTGTTGTTCGCAAGTTTTTATATAAACATGTATTTGTATAATTTCATAGTGTTTTTTTTTTAGTGGGGGGTCACTATTTGCTCATAGCTTGGACCCTTTGTGAACAGAAGCCTTGCTGTCAGATGTAGTTTATAGTCATACCTAGGACTAGTTGGCACTGTGGTGGTGTTGGCACTTTTGCTATTAGCTGTTGGCACTTTTGCTATCAGCTGTTGGCACTTTTGCTATCAGCTTTTGGCACTTTCGGTATCAGCTTTTGGCGCTTTTGCTATCAGCTGTTGGCACTTTTGCTATCAGCCGTTGGCACTTTTGCTATCAGCTGTTGGCACTTTTGGTATCAGCTTTTGGCACTTTTGCTACCAGCTGTTGGCACTTTTGCTATCAGCTTTTGGCACTTTTGGTATCAGCTGTTGGCACTTTTGCTACCAGCTGTTGGCACTTTTGCTATCAGCTGTTGGCAATTTTGCTATCAGCTTTTGGCACTTTTGCTACCAGCTGTTGGCACTTTTCCTATCAGCTGTTGGCACTTTTGCTATCAGCTGTGGTGCTGTTGCCACTTTTGCTATCAGCTGTTGGCACTTTTGCTATCAGCTGCTGGCACTTTTGCTATCAGCTGTTGGCACTTTTGCCATCAGTTTTGGCACTTTTGCTATCAGCTGTTGGCACTTTTGCTATCAGCAGTTGGCACTTTTTCTATCAGATTTCGGCACATTTGGTATCAGCTGTTGCCACTTTTGCTATCAGCTGTTGGCACTTTTGCTATCAGATGTTGGCACTTTTGGTATCAGCTTTTGGCACTTTTGGTATCAGCTGTTGGCACTTTGGCTATCAGCTGTTGGCACTTTTGCTATCAGCTGTGGTGCTGTTAGCACTTTTGCTATGAGCTGTTGGCACTTTTGCTATCAACTGGTGTTGTTCACAAGTTTTTATATAAACATGAATTTTTATACTTTCATAGTGTTTTTTTATAGTGGGGGGTCACTATTTGCTCATAGCTGGGACCCTTTGTGATCAGAAGCCTTGCTGTCGGATGTAGATTATAGTCATACCTAGGACTAGTTGGCACTGTGGTGCGTTTGGCACTATCAGCTGTTGGCACTTTTGCTATCAGCTGTTGGCACTTTTGCTATCAGTTTGGCACTTTTGGTATCAGCTGTTGGCACTTTTGCTATCAGCTTTTTGCAGTTTTGGTATCAGCTGTTGGCACATTTGCTATCAGCTGTTGGCACTTTTGCTATCAGCTGTGGTGCTGTTGGCACTTTTGCTATCAACTGGTGTTGTTCGCAAGTTTTTATATAAACATGTATTTTTATACATTCATAGTGTTTTTTTTTTAATGGGGGGTAACTATTTGTTCATAGCTGGGACCCTTTGTGATCAGAAGCCTTGATGTCAGATGTAGTTTATAGTCATACCTAGGACTACTTGGCACTGTGGTGATGTTGGCACTTTTGCTATCAGCTGTTGGCACTTTTGCTATAAGCTGCTGGCACTTTTGCTATCAGCTGTTAGCACTTTTGCTATCAACTGGTGTTGTTCGCAAGTTTTTATATAAACATGAATTATTATACTTTCATAGTGTTTTTTTATAGTGGGGGGTCACTATTTGCTCGTAGCTGGGACCCTTTGTGATCAGAAGCCTTGTTGTAAGATGTAGTTTATAGTCATACCTAGGATTAGTTGGCACTGTGGTGCGTTTGGCACTTTTGCTATCAGCTGTTGGCACATTTGCTATCAGCTGTTGGCACTTTTGCTATCAGCTGTTGGAACTTTTGGTATCAGCTGTTGGCACTTTTGCTATCAGCTGTTGGCACTTTTGCTATCAGCTGTGGTGCTGTTGGCACTTTTGCTATCAGCCGTTGGCACTTTTGCTATCAGATGTGGTGCTGTTGGCACTTTTGCTATGAACTGGTGTTGTTCGCAAGTTTTTATATAAACATGTATTTTTATACTTTCATAGTGGGTTTTTTTTAGTGGGGTGTCACTATTTGCTCATAGCTGGGATCCTTTGTGATCAGAAGCCTTGCTGTCAGATGTAGTTTATAGTCATACCTAGGACTAGTTGGCACTGTGGTGCTCTTGGCACTTTTGCTATCAGCTGTTGGCACTTTTGCTATCAGCTGTTGGCACTTTTGCTATCAGCTGTGGTGCTGTTTGCACTTTTGCTATCAACTGGTGTTGTTCGCAAGTTTTTATATAAACATGTATTTTTATAATTTCATAGTGTTTTTTGTTTTTAGTGGGGGATCACTATTTGCTCATAGCTGGGACCCTTTGTGATGTAGTTTATAGTCATACCGAGGAATAGTTGGCACTGTGGTGGTGTTGGCACTTTTGCTATCAGTTGTTGGCACTTTTGCTATCAGCTTTTGGCACTTTCGGTATCAGCTTTTGGCGCTTTTGCTATCAGCTGTTGGCACTTTTGCTATCAGCCGTTGGGACTTTTGCTATCAGCTTTTGGCACTTTTGGTATCAGCTGTTGGCACTTTTGCTATCAGCTGTTGTCACTTTTGCTATCAGCTTTTGGCACTTTTGCTAGCAGCTGTTGCCACTGTTGCTATCAGCTGTTGGCACTTTTGCTATCAGCTGTGGTGCTGTTGGCACTTTTGCTATCAACTGGTGTTGTTCGCAAGTTTTTATATAAACATGTATTTTTATACTTTCATAGAGTTTTTTTAAGTGGGGGGTCACTATTTGCTCATAGCTGGGCCCCTTTGTGATCAGAAGCCTTGCTGTCAGATGTAGTTTATATTCATACCTAGGACTAGTTGGCACTGTGGTGCTGTTGGCACTTTTGCTATCAGCTGTTGGCACTTTTGCTATCAGCTTTTGGCACTTTTGGTATTAGCTGTTGGCACTTTTGCTATCAGCTGTTGGCACATTTGCTATCAGCTGTGGTGCTGTTGGCACTTTTGCTATCAACTGGCGTTGTTCGCAAGTTTTTATATAAACATGTATTTTTATACTTTCGTAGTGTTTTTTTTAGTGGGGGCTCACTATATGCTCATAGCTGGGACCCTCTGTGATCAGAAGCCTTGCAGTCAGATGTAGTTTATAGTCATACCTAGGAATAGTTGGCACTGTGTTGCTGTTGGCACTTTTGCTATCAGCTGTTGGCACTCTTGCTATCAGCTGTTGGCACTTTTGCTATCAGCTGTTGGCACTTTGGTATAATCTGTTGGCACTTTTGCTATCAGTTGTTGGCACATTTGCTATCAGCTATTGGCACTTTTGCTATCAGCTTTTGGCACTTTTGGTATCAGCTGTTGGCACTTTTGGTATCAGCTGTTGGCACTTTTGGTATCATCTGTTGGAACTTGTGCTATCAACTGTTGGCACTTTTGCTAACAGTTTTTGGCACTTTTGCTATCAGCTGTTGGCACTTTTGCTATCAGCTGTCGGCACTTTTGCTATCAGCTGTGGTCCTGTTGGCACTTTTGCTATCAACTGGTGTTGGTCGCAAGTTTTTATATAAACATGTATTTTTATACTTTCATAGTGTTTTTTTTTTAGTGGAGGGTCAGTATTTGCTCATAGCAGGGACTCTTTGTGATCAGAATCCTTGCTGTCAGATGTAGTTTATAATCATACCTAGGACTAGTTGGCACTGTGGTGCTGTTGGCACTTTTGCTATCAGCTGTTGGCACTTTTGCTATCAGCTGTTGGCACTTTTGCTATCAGCTGTTGGCACTTTTGCTATCAGCTGTTGGCACTTTTGTTATCAGCTGTGGTGATGTTGGCACTTTTGCTATCAACTGGTGTTGTTCGCACGTTTTTATATAATCATGTATTTTTATACTTTCATAGTGTTTTTTTTTAGTGGGGGGTCACTATTTGGTCATAGCTGGGACCCTTTGTGATCAGAAGCCTTGCTGTCAGATGTAGTTTATAGTCATACCTAGGACTAGTTGGCACTGTGGTGCTGTTGGCAGTTTTGCTATCAGCTGTTGTTCGCAAGTTTTTATATAAACATGTATTTTTATACTTTCATAGTGTTTTTTTTTTAGTCGGGGGTCACTATTTGCTCATAGCTGGGACCCTTTGTGATCAGAAGCCTTGCTGTCAGATGTAGTTTATAGTCATACCTTGGACTAGTTGGCACTGTGGTGCTGTTGGCACTTTTGCTATCAGCTGTTGGCACTTTTGCTATCAGCTGTTGGCACTTTTGCTATCAACTGGTGTTGTTCGCATGTTTTTAGATAAACATATATTTTTATACTTTCATAGAGTTTTTTTTTAGTGGGGGGTCACTATTTGCTCATAGATGGGACACTTTGTGATCAGAAGCCTTGTGTCAGATGTAGTTTATAGTCATACCTAGGACTAGTTGGCAATGTGGTGCAGTTGGCACTTTTGCTATCAACTGTTGGCACTTTTGCTATCAGCTGTTGGCACTTTTGCTATCAGCTGTTGGCACATTTGCTATCAGCTGTTGGCATTTTGCTATCAGCTGTTGGCACTTTTGCTATCAGCTGTGGTGCTGTTGGCACTTTTGCTATCAACTGGTGTTGTTCGGAAGTTTTTATATAAATATGTATTTTTATACTTTCGTAGTGTTTTTTTTAGTGGGGGGTCACTTCTTGCTCATAGTTGGGACCCTTTGTGATCAGAAACCTTGCTGTCAGATGTAGTTTATAGTCATACCTAGGACTAGTTGGCAATGTGGTGCTGTTGGCACTTGTGCTATTAGCTGTTGGCAGTTTTGCTATCAGCTGTTGGCACATTTGCTATCAGCTGTTGGCACTTTTGCTATCAGCTGTGGTGCTGTTGGCACTTTTGCTATCAACTGGTGTTGTTCGAAAGTTTTTATATAAACATCTATTTTTATACATTCATAGTGTTTTTTTTTAGTGGTAGGGTCACTATTTGTTCAGAGCTGGGACCCTCTGTGATCAGAAGCCTTGCTGTCAGATGTAGTTTATAGTCATACCTAGGACTAGTTGGCAATGTGGTGCTGTTGGCACTTTTGCTATCAGCTGTTGGCACTTTTGCTATCAGCTGTGGTGCTGTTGGCACTTTTGCTATCAACTGGTGTTGTTCGCAAGTTTTTATATAAACATGTATTTTTATACTTTCATAGTGTTTTTTTTTTAGTGGGGGGTCACTATTTGCTCATAGCTGGGACCCTTTGAGAGCAGAAGCCTTGCTGTCAGATGTAGTTTATAGTCATATCTAGGACTTGTTGGCACTGTGGTGCTGTTGGCACTTTTGCTATCAGCAGTTGGCACTTTTGCTATCAGCTGTTGGCACTTTTGCTATCAGCTGTTGGCACTTTTGCTATCAACTGGTGTTGTTCGCAAGTTTTTATATAAACATGTATTTTTATACTTTCATAGATTTCTTTTTTAGTGGGGGGTCACTATTTGCTCATAGATGGGACCCTTTGTGATCAGAAGCCTTGCTGTCAGATGTAGTTTATAGTCATACCTTGGACTAGTTGGCAATGTGGTGCTGTTGGCACTATTGCTATCAGCTGTTGGCACTTTTGCTATCAGCTTTTGGCACTTTTGCTATAAGCTGTTGGCACTTTTGCTATCAGCTGTTGGCACTTTTGCTATCAGCTGTGGTGCTTTTGGCATTTTGCTATCAACGGGTGTTGTTCGCAAGTTTTTATATAAATATGTATTTTTATACTTTCATAGTGTTTTTTTTAGTGGGGGGTCACTATTTGCTCATAGCTGGGACCCTTTGTGATCAGAAGCCTTGCTGTCAGATGTAGTTTATAGTCATACCTAGGACTAGTTGGCACTGTTGTGCTGTTGGCAGTATTGCTATCAGCTGTTGGCACTTTTGCTATCAGCTGTTGGCACTTTTGCTATCATCTGTGGTGCTGTTGGCCCTTTTGTTATCAACTGGTGTTGTTCGCACGTTTTTATATAAACATGCATTTTTATACATTCATAGTGTTTTTTTTTGTGGGGGGTCACTATTTGCTCATAGCTTTGACCCTTTGTGATCAGAAGCCTTGCTGTCAGATGTAGTGTATAATCATACCTAGGACTAGTTGGCAATGTGGTGCTGTTGGCACTTTTGCTATCAGCTGTTGGCACTTGTGCTATCAGCTGTTGGCACTTTTGCTATCAGCTTTTGGCACATTTGCTATCAGCTGTTGGCACTTTTGCTATCAGCTGTGGTGCTGTTGGCACTTTTGCTATCAACTGGTGTTATTCGCAAGTTTTTTTATAAACATGTATTTTTATACTTTCATAGTTTTTTTTTTAGTGGGGTTCACTATTTTCTCATAGCTGGGACACTTTGTGATCAGAAGCCTTGATGTCAGATGTAGTTTATAGTCATACCTAGGACTAGTTGCACTGTGGTGCTGTTGGCACTTTTGCTATCAGCTGTTGGCACTTTTGCTATCAGCTGTTGGCACTTTTGTTATCAGCTGTTGGCACTTTTGCTATCAGCTGTGGTGCTGTTGGCACTTTTGCTATCAACTAGTGTTGTTCGCAAGTTTTTATATAAACATGTATTTTTATACATTCATAGTGTTTTTTTTTTAGTGGGGGCCACTATTTGCTCATAGCTGGGACACTTTGTGATCAGAAGCCTTGCTGTCAGATGTAGTTTATAGTCATACCTAGGACTAGTTGCAATGTGGTGCTGTTGGCACTTTTGCTATCAGCTGTTGGCACTTTTGCTATCAGCTATTGTCAATTTTGCTATCAGCTTTTGGCACTTTTGTTATCAGCTGTTGGCACTTTGGCTATCAGCTGTTGGCATTTTGCTATCTGCTGTGGTGCTTTTGGCACTTTTGCTATCAACTGGTGTTGTCCGCAAGTTTTTATATAAACATGTATTTTTATATTTTCATAGTGTTTTTTTTTTAGTGGGGGCTTACTATTTTCTCATAGCTGGGACCCTTTGTGATCAGAAGCCTTGCTGTCAGTTGTAGTTTATAGTCATACCTAGGACTAGTTGGCACTGTGGTGCTATTGGCACTTTTGCAATCAGCTGTTGGCACATTTGCTATCAGCTGTTGGCACTTTTGCTATCAGCTGTGGTGCTGTTGGCCCTTTTGCTATCAACTGATGTTGTTCGCACGTTTTTATATAAACATGTATTTTTATACATTCATAGTGTTTTTTTTTTAGAGGGGGGTCACTATTTGCTCATAGCTGGGACCCTTTGTGATCAGAAGCCTTGCTGTCAGATGTAGTTTATAGTCATACCTTGGACTAGTTGGCAATGTGGTGCTGTTGGCACTATTGCTATCAGCTGTTGGCACTTTTGCTATCAGCTTTTGGCACTTTTGCTATAAGCTGTTGGCACTTTTGCTATCAGCTGTTGGCACTTTTGCTATCAGCTGTGGTGCTTTTGGCATTTTGCTATCAACGGGTGTTGTTCGCAAGTTTTTATATAAATATGTATTTTTATACTTTCATAGTGTTTTTTTTAGTGGGGGGTCACTATTTGCTCATAGCTGGGACCCTTTGTGATCAGAAGCCTTGCTGTCAGATGTAGTTTATAGTCATACCTAGGACTAGTTGGCACTGTTGTGCTGTTGGCAGTATTGCTATCAGCTGTTGGCACTTTTGCTATCAGCTGTTGGCACTTTTGCTATCATCTGTGGTGCTGTTGGCCCTTTTGTTATCAACTGGTGTTGTTCGCACGTTTTTATATAAACATGCATTTTTATACATTCATAGTTTTTTTTTTAGTGGGGGGTCACTATTTGCTCATAGCTTTGACCCTTTGTGATCAGAAGCCTTGCTGTCAGATGTAGTGTATAATCATACCTAGGAGTAGTTGGCAATGTGGTGCTGTTGGCACTTTTGCTATCAGCTGTTGGCACTTGTGCTATCAGCTGTTGGCACTTTTGCTATCAGCTTTTGGCACATTTGCTATCAGCTGTTGGCACTTTTGCTATCAGCTGTGGTGCTGTTGGCACTTTTGCTATCAACTGGTGTTATTCGCAAGTTTTTTTATAAACATGTATTTTTATACTTTCATAGTTTTTTTTTTAGTGGGGTTCACTATTTTCTCATAGCTGGGACACTTTGTGATCAGAAGCCTTGATGTCAGATGGAGTTTATAGTCATACCTAGGACTAGTTGGCACTGTGGTGCTGTTGGCACTTTTGCTATCAGCTGTTGGCACTTTTGCTATCAGCTGTTGGCACTTTTGGTATCAGCTGTTGGCACTTTTGCTATCAGCTGTTGGCACATTTGCTATCAGCTGTGGTGCTGTTGCCCTTTTGCTATCAACTGGTGTTGTTCGCACGTTTTTATATAAACATGTATTTTTATACATTCATAGTTTTTTTTTTTAGTTGGGGGTCACTATTTGCTCATAGCTGGGACCCTTTGTGATCAGAAGCCTTGCTGTCAGATGTAGTTTATAATCATACCTAGGACTAGTTGGCAATGTGGTGCTGTTGGAACTTTTGCTATCAGCTGTTGGCAGTGTTGCTATCAGCTGTTGGCTCTTTTGCTATCAGCTGTTGGCTCTTTTGCTATCAGCTGTTGGCACTTTTGCTATCAGCTTTTGGCACTTTTGGTATCAGCTGTTGGCACTTTCGTTATCAGCTGTTGTGCACTTTTGCCATCAGCTGTTGGCACTTTTGCTATCAGCTGTTGGCACTTGTGGTATCAGCTGTTGGCACTTTTGCTATCAGCTGTTGGCACTTTTGCTATCAGCTGTGGTGTGATGTTGGCACTTTTGCTATCAGCTTTTGGCGTTTTTGGTATCAGCTGTTGGCACTTTTGCTATCAGCTGTTGGCACTTTTGCTATCAGCTGTTGGCACTTTGGTATAATCTGTTGGCACTTTTGCTATCAGCTGTTGGCACTTTTGCTATCAGCTGTTGGCACTTTTGGAATCAGCTGTTGGCACTTGTGGTATCAGCTGTTGGCACTTTTGCTATCAGCTGTTGGCACTTTTGCAATCAGCTGTGGTGCTGTTGACACTTTTCTATCAGCTTTTGGCATTCTTGGTATCAGCTGTTGGCACTTTTGGTATCAGCTGTTGGCACTTTTGCCATCAGCTGTTGGCACTTTTGCTATCAGCTGTTGGCACATTTGCTATCAGCTTTTGGCACTTTTGCTATCAGCTGTTGGCACTTTTGGTATCATCTGTTGGCACTTGTGCTATCAGCTGTTGGCACTTTTGCTATCAGCTTTTGACCCTTTTGGTATCAGCTGTTGGCACTTTTGCTATCAGCTGTTGGCACTAGTGCTATCATCTGTGGTGCTGTTGGCACTTTTGCTATCAACTGGTGTTGTTCGCTAGTTTTTATATAAACATGTATTTTTATACATTCATAGTGTTTTTTTTTAGTGGGGGGTCACTATTTGCTCATAGCTGGGACCCTTTGTGATCAGAAGCCTTGCTGTCAGATGTAGTTTATAATCATACCTAGGACTAGTTGGCAATGTGGTGCTGTTGGCACTTTTGCTATCAGCTGTTGGCACTTGTGCTATCAGCTGTTGGCACTTTTGCTATCAGCTTTTGGCACTTTTGCTATCAGCTGTTGGCACTTTTGCTATCAGCTGTTGGCACTTTTGCTATCAGCTGTGGTGCTGTTGGCACTTTTGCTATCAAGTGGTGTTGTTCGCAAGTTTTTATATAAACATGTATTTTTATACATTCATAGTGTTTTTTTTTAGTGGGGGGTCACTATTTGCTCATAGCTGGGACCCTTTGTGATCAGAAGCCTTGCTGTCAGATGTAGTTTATAATCATACCTAGGACTAGTTGGCACTTTGGTGCTGTTGGCACTTTTGCTATCAGCTGTTGGCTCTTTTGCTATCAACTTGTGTTGTTCGCAAGTTTTTATATAAACATGTATTTTTATACTTTCATAGTGTATTTTTTTTTGTGGGGGGTCAATATTTGCTCACAGCTGGGACCCTTTGTGATCAGAAGCCTTGCTGTCAGATGTAGTTTATAGTCATACCTAGGACTAGTTGGCACTGTGGTGCTGTTGGTACTATTGCTATCAGCTGTTGGCACTTTTGCTATCAGCTGTTGGCACTTTTGCTATCAGCTGTGGTGCTGTTGGCACTTTTGCTATCAACTGGTGTTGTTCGCAAGTTTTTATATAAACATGTATTTTTATACTTTCATACTGTTTTTTTTTTAGTGGGGGCTCACTATTTGCTCATAGCTGGGAACCTTTGTGATCAGAATCCTTGCTGTCAGATGTAGTTTATAATCATACCTAGGACTAGTTGGCACTGTGGTGCTGTTGGCACTTTTGCTATCAGCTTTTGGCACTTTTGCTATCAGCTGTTGGCACTTTTGCTATCAGCTGTTGGCACTTTTGCTATCAGCTGTGGTGCTGTTGGCACTTTTGCTATCAACTGGTGTTGTTCGCAAGTTTTTATATAAACATGTATTTTTATACTTTCGTAGAGTTTTTTTTAGTAGACGGTCACTATTTGCTCAGAGATGGGACCCTTTGTGATCAGAAGCCTTGCTGTCAGATGTAGTTTTTAGTCAAACCTAGGACTAGTTGGCAATGTGGTGCTGTTGGCAATTTTTCTATCAGCTGTTGGCACTTTTGCTATCAGCTGTTGGCACTTTTGCTATCAGCTGTTGGCACTTGTGCTATCAGCTGTTGGCACTTTTGCTATCAGCTTTTGGCACTTTTGCTATCAGCTGTTGGCACTTTTGCTATCAGCTGTTGGCACTTTTGCTATCAGCTGTGGTGCTGTTGGCACTTTTGCTATCAAGTGGTGTTGTTCGCAAGTTTTTATATAAACATGTATTTTTATACTTTCATAGTGTTTTTTTTTAGTGGGGGGTCACTATTTGCTCATAGCTGGGACCCTTTGAGATCAGAAGCCTTGCTGTCAGATGTAGTTTATAATCATACCTAGTACTAGTTGGCAATGTGGTGCTGTTGGCACTTTTGCTATCAGCTGTTGGCACTTTTGCTATCAACTGTTGGCACTTTTGGTATCAGCTGTTGGCACTTGTGGTATCAGCTGTTGGCACTTTTGCTATCAGCTGTTGGCACTTTTGCTATCAGCTGTGGTGCTGTTGGCACTTTTGCTATCAGCTTTTGGCGTTTTTGGTATCAGCTGTTGGCACTTTTGCTATCAGCTGTTGGCACTTTTGCTATCAGCTGTTGGCACTTTTGCTATCAGCTGTTGGCACTTTTGCAATCAGCTGTTGGCACTTTTGCTATCACCTGTTGGCACTTTGGTATAATCTGTTGGCACTTTTGCTATCAGCTGTTGGCACATTTGCGATCAGCTGTTGGCACTTTTGCTATCAGCTGTTTGCACTTTTGCTATCAGCTTTTGGCACTTTTGGTATCAGCTGTTGGCACTTTTGGTATCAGCTGTTGGCACTTTTGCCATCAGCTGTTTGCACTTTTGCTATCAGCTGTTGGCACTTTTGGTATCATCTGTGGGAAATGGGGTATCAGCTGTTGGCACTTTTGCTATCAGCTTTTGGCACTTTTGCTATCAGCTGTTGGCACTTTTGCTATAAGCTGTTGGCACTTTTGCTATCAGCTGTGGTGCTGTTGGCACTTTTGCTATCAACTGGTGTTGTTCGCAAGTTTTTATATAAACATGTATTTTTATAATTTCATAGTGTTTTTTTTTCACTGGGGGGTCACTATTTTCTCATAGCTGGGACCCTTTGTGATCAGAAGCCTTGCTGTCAGATGTAGTTTATAGTCATACCTAGGACTAGTTGGCACTGTGGTGCTGTTGGCACTTTTGCTATCAGGTTTTGGCACTTTTGCTATCAGCTGTTGGCACTTTTGGTATCAGCTGTTGGCACTTTTGCTCTCAGCTGTTGGCACTTTTGCTATCAGCTGTGGTGCTGTTGACACTTTTGCTATCAACTGCTGTTGTTCGCAAGTTTTTATATAAACATGTATTTTTATACTTTCATAGTGTTTTCTTCTAGTGGGGGGTCACTATTTGCTCATAGCTGGGACCCTTTGTGATTAGAAGCCTTGCTGTCAGATGTATTTTATAGTCATACCTAGGACTAGTTGGCAATGTGGTGCTGTTGGCACTTTTGCTATCAGCTGTTGGCACTTTTGCTATCAGCTGTTGGCACTTTTGCTATCAGCTGTGGTGCTGTTGGCACTTTTGCTATCAACTGGTGTTGTTCGCAAGTTTTTATATAAACATGTATTTTTATACTTTCATAGAGTTTTTTTTAGTGGGGGGTCACTATTTGCTCTTAGCTGGGCCCCTTTGTGATCAGAAGCCTTGCTGTCAGATGTAGTTTATAGTCATACCTAGGACTAGTTGGCACTGTGGTGCTGTTGGCACTTTTGCTATCAGCTGTTGGCACTTTTGCTATCAGCTTTTGGCACTTTTGGTATCAGCTGTTGGCACTTTTACTATCAGCTGTTGGCACTTTTGCTATCAGCTGTGGTGCTGTTGGCACTTTTGCTATCAACTTGTGCTGTTCGCAAGTTTTTATCTAAACATGTATTTTTATACTTTCATAGTGTATTTTTTTTAGTGGGGGGTCACTATTTGCTCACAGCTGGGACCCTTTGTGATCAGAAGCCTTGCTGTCAGATGTAGTTTATAGTCATACCTAGGAATGGTTGGCACTGTGGTGCTGTTGGCAATTTTGCTATCAGCTGTTGGCACTTTTGCTGTCAGCTTTTGGCACTTTTGCTATCAGCTGTTGGCACTTTTGCTATCAGCTGTTGGCACTTTTGCTATCAGCTGTGGTGCTGTTGGCACTTTTGCTATCAACTGGTGTTGTTCGCAAGTTTTTATATAAACATGTATTTTTATACTTTCGTAGTGTTTTTTTTAGTGGGGAGTCACTATTTGCTCATAGCTGGGACCCTTTGTGATCAGAAGCCTTGCTTTCAGATGTAGTTTGTAGTCATTCCTAGGACTAGTTGGCACTGTGGTGCTGTTGGTACTATTGCTATCAGCTGTTGGGACTTTTGTTATCAGCTGTTGGGACTTTTGCTATCAGCTGTGGTGCTGTTGGCACTTTTGCTATCAACTGGTGTTGTTTGCAAGTTTTTATATAAACATGTATTTTTATACTTTCATAGTGTTTTTTTTTAGTGGGGGGTCACTATTTGCTCATAGCTGGGACCCTTTGAGATCAGAAGACTTCCTGTCAGATGTAGTTTATAATCATACCTAGGACTAGTTGGCACTGTGGTGCTGCTGGCACTTTTGCTATCAGCTGTTGGCACTTTTGCTATCAGCTGTTGGCACTTTTGCTATCAGCTGTTGGCACTTTTGCTATCAGCTGTGGTGCTGTTTGCACTTTTGCTATCAACTGGTGTTGTTCGCAAGTTTTTATATAAACATGTATTTTTATACTTTCATAGTGTTTTTTTTTTAGTGGGGGTTAACTATTTGCTAATAGCTGGGGCCCTTTGTGATCAGAATTCTTGCTGTCAGATGTAGTTTATATCATACCTAGGACTAGTTGGCACTGTGGTGCTGTTGGCACTTTTGCTATCAGCTGTTGGCACTTTTGCTATGAGCTGTTGGCACTTTTGGTATCAGCTGTTGGCACTTTTGCTATCAGCTGTTGGCACTTTTGCTATCAGCTGTTAAGCTATTGGCACTTTTGCTATCAACTGATGTTGTTCGAAAGTTTTTATATAAACATGTATTTATATACTTTCATAGTGTTTTTTTTTTTAGTGGGGGGGTCACTATTTGCTCATAGCTTGGACCCTTTCTGATCAGAAGCCTTGCTCTCAAATGTAGTTTATAGTCATACCTAGGACTAGTATGCACTGTGGAGCTGTTGGCACTTTTGGTATCAGCTGTTGGCACTTTTACTATCAGCTGTTGGCACTTTTGCTATCAGCTGTGTTGCTGTTGGCACTTTTGCTATCAACTGGTGTTGTTCGCAAGTTTTTATATAAACATCTATTTTTATACTTTCATAGTATTTTTATTTAGTGGGGGGTCATTATTTGCTCATAGCTTGGACCCTTTGTGATCAGAAGCCTTGCTGTCAGATGTAGTTTATAGTCATACCAAGGACTAGTTGGCACTGTGGTGCTGTTGGCACTTTTGCTGTCAGATGTTGGCACTTTTGCTATCAGCTGTTGGAACTTTTGCTATCAGCTGTTTGCACTTTTGGTATCAGCTGTTGGCACTTTTGCTATCAGCTGTTTGCACTTTAGCTATCAGCTTTTGGCACTTTTGCTTTTGGCTCTTTTGGTATCATCTGTTGGCACTTTTGCTATCAGCTGTTGGCACTTTTGCTATCAGCTGTTGGCACATTTGCTATCAGCTTTTGGCACTTTTTGTATTATCTGTTGGCACTTTTGCTATCAGCTGTTGCCACTTTTGCTATCAGCTGTTGGCACTTTTGGTATCAGCTTTTGGAACTTTTGGTATCAGCTGTTGGCACTTTTGCTATCAGCTGTTGGCACTTTTGCTATCACCTGTGGTGCTGTTGGCACGTTTGCTATCAACTGGTGTTGTTCGCAAGTTTTTATATAACCATGTATTTTTATAGTTTCATAGTGGTTTTATTTTTAGTGGGGGTAACTATTTGCTCATAGCTGGGACCCTTTGTGATCAGAAGACTTGCTGTCAGATGTAGTTTATAGTCATACCTAGGACTAGTTTGCACTGTGGTGCTGTTGGCACTTTTGGTATCATCTGTTGGAACTTTTGCAATCAGCTGTTGGAACTTTTGCTATCAGCTGTGGTGCTGTTGGCACTTTTGCTATCAACTGGTGTTGTTCGCAAGTTTTTATATAAACATGTATTTTTAAACATTCATAGTGTTTTTTTTTAGTGGGGGGTCACTATTTGCTCATAGCTGGGACACTTTGTGATCAGAAGCCTTGCTGTCAGATGTAGTTTATTGTCATAACTACGAAAAGTTGGCACTGTGGTGCTGTTGGCACTTTTGCTATGAGCTGTTGGCACTTTTGCTATCAGCTGTTTGAACATTTGCTATCAGCTTTTGGCACTTTTGGTATCAGCTGTTGGCACTTTTGCTATCAGCTGTTGGCACTTTTGCTACCAGCTGGTGTTGTTCGCAAGTTTTTATATAAACATGTATTTTTATATTTCATAGTGTTTTTTTTTAGTGGGGGGTAACTATTTGCTCATAGCTGGGACCCATTGTGATCAGAAGCCTTGCTGTCAGATGTAGTTTATAGTCATACCTAGGACTAGTTGGCACTGTGGTGCTGTTGGCACTTTTGCTATCAGCTGTTGGCACTTTTGCTATCAGCTGTTGGCACTTTTGCTATCAGCTTTTGGCACTTTTGGTATCAGCTGTTGGCACTTTTGCTATCAGCTGTTGGCACTTTTGCTACCAGCTGTTGGCACTTTTTGTATTATCTTTTGGCACTTTTGCTATCAGCTGTTGCCACTTTTGCTATCAGCTGTTGGCACTTTTGGTATCATCTGTTGGCACTTTTGCTATCAGCTGTTGGCAATTTGCTATCAGCTTTTGGCACTTTTGGTATCAGCTGTTGGCACTTTTGCTATCAGCTGTTGGCACTTTTGCTATCAGCTGTGGTGCTGTTGGCACGTTTGCTATCAACTGGTGTTGTTCGCAAGTTTTTATATAATCATGTATTTTTATACTTTCATAGTGGTTTTGTTTTTAGTGGGGGTAACTATTTGCTCATAGCTGGGACCCTTTGTGATCAGAAGACTTGCTGTCAGATGTAGTTTATAGTCATACCTAGGACTAGTTGGCACTGTGGTGCTGTTGGCACATTTGCTATCAGCTGTTGGCACTTTTGCTATCAGCTGTTGGAACTTTTGCTATCAGCTGTTGGCACTTTTGCTATCAGCTTTGGGGCTGTTTGCACATTTGCTATCAACTGGTGTTGTTCGCAAGTTTTTATATAAACATGTATTTTTATATTTCATAGTGTTTTTTTTTAGTGGGGGGTAACTATTTGCTCATAGCTGGGACCCTTTGTGATCAGAAGCCTTGCTGTCAGATGTAGTTTATAGTCATACCTAGGACTAGTTGGCACTGTGGTGCTGTTGGCACTTTTGCTATCAGCTGTTGGCACTTTTGCTATCAGCTGTTGGCACTTTTGCTATCAGCTTTTGGCACTTTTGGTATCAGCTGTTGGCACTTTGGCTATCAGCTGTTGGCACTTTTGCTACCAGCTGTGGTGTGTTGGCACTTTTGCTATCAACTGGTGTTGTTCGCAAGTTTTTATATTTTTGCGAACTTTTGCGAACCACACCTGTTGATAGCAAAAGTGCCCACAGCACCACAGCTGATAGCAAAAGTGCCAACAGCTGATAGCAAAGTGCCAACAGCTGATAGCAAAAGTGCCAACAGCACCACAGTGCCAACTAGTCCTAGGTATGACTATAAACTACATCTGACACCAAGTCTTCTGATCACAAACGGTCACAGCTATGAGCAAAGAGTGACCCCCACTAAAAAAAAACACTATGAAAGTATAAAAATACATGTTTATATAAAAACTTGAGAACAACACCAGTTGATAGCAAGAGTGCCAACAGCACCACAGATGATAGCAAAAGTGACAACAGCTGATAGCAAAAGTGCCAACAGCTGATAGCAAAAGTGCCATCAGCTGATAGCAAAAGTGCCAACAGCTGATAGCAAAATTGCCAACAGCTGATAGCAAAAGTGCCAACAGCTGATAGCAAATGTGCCAACAGATGATAGCAAAAGTGCCAACAGCTGATACCAAAAGTGCCAACAGCTGATAGCAAAAGTGCCAACAGCTGATAGCAAAAGTGCCAACAGCACCACAGTTCCAACTAGTGCTAGGTATGACTATAAACTACATCTGACAGAAAGTCTTCTGATCACAAAGGGTCCCAGCAATAAGCAAATAGTGACCCCCCACTAAAAAAAAACTGTATGAAAGTATAAAAGTACATGTTTATATAAAAACTTGCGAACAACACCAGTTGATGGCAAAAGTGCCAACAGCACCACAGATTATAGCAAAAGTGCCAACAGCTGATAGCAAAAGTGCCAACAGCTGATAGCAAAAGTGCCAACAGCACCACAGTGCCAATAGTCCTAGGTATGACTATAAACTACATCTGACAGCAAGGCTTCTGATCACGAAGGGTCCCAGCTATTAGCAAATAGTGACCCCCCACTAAAAAAAAAACACTATGAAAGAATAAAAATAGATGTTTATATAAAAACTTGCGAACAACACCAGTTGATAGCAAAAGTGCCAACAGCACCACAGCTGGTAGCAAAAGTGCCAACAGCTGATAGCAAAAGTGCCAACAGCACCACAGCTGATACCAAAAGTGCCAAAAGCTGATAGCAAAAGGGCCAACAGCTGATAGCAAAAGTGCCAACAGCTGATAGAAAAAGTGCCAAAAGCTGTTAGCAAAAGTGCCAACAGCTGATAGCAAACGTGCCAACAGATGATAGCAAAAGTGCCAACAGCTGATAGCAAAAGTGCCAAAAGCTGATAGCAAAAGTGCCAACAGCTGATAGCAAAAGTGCCAACAGCTGATAGCAAAAGTGCCAAAAGATTATACCAAAGTGCCAACAGCTGATAGCAAAAGTGCCAATAGCTGATTGCAAAAGTGCCAACAGCTGATAGCAAAAGTGCAAACAGCTGATAGCAAAAGTGCCAACAGCTGATACCAAAAGTGCCAAAAGCTGATAGCAAAAGTTCCAACAGCGTACTAGCAAAAGTGCCAACAGCTGATAGCAAATTTCCAACAGCTGATAGCAAAAGTGCCAACAGCACCACAGTGCCAACTAGTCCTAGGTATGACTATAAACTACATCTGACAGCAAGGCTTCTGATCACAGAGGGTCCCAGCTATGAGCAAATAGTGACCGCCCACTAAAAAAAAAACACTATGAAAGTATAAAAATAGATGTTTATATAAAAACGTGCGAACAAGACCAGTTGATAGCAAAAGGGCCCACAGCACAACAGCTGATAGCAAAAGTGCCAACAGCTGATCCAAAAGTGCCAACAGCTGATAGAAATAGTGCCAACAGCAACACAGTACCAACTAGTCCTAGGTATGACTATAAACTACATCTGACAGCAAGGCTTCTGATCACAAAGGGTCCCAGGTATGAGCAAATATTGACCCCCCACTAAAAAAAAAACAATATGAATGTATAAAAATACATGTTTATATAAAAACTTGCGAACAACACCAGTTGATAGCAAAAGTGCCAACAGCACCACAGCTGATAGCAAAAGTTCCAACAGCTGATAGCAAACGTGCCAACAGCTGATAGCAAAAGTGCCAACAGCTGATAGCAAAAGTGCCAACAGCACCACAGTGCCAACTAGTCCTAGGTATGATTATAAACTACATCTGACAACAAGGCTTCTGATCACAAAGGGTCCCAGGTATGAGCAAATATTTTCACCCCCACTAAAAAAAAAAACACTATGAATTATAAAAATACATGTTTTTAAAAAACTTGCGAACAACACCAGTTGATTGCAAAAGTGCCAACAGGACCACAGCTGATAGCAAAAGTGCCAACAGTTGATAGCAAAAGTGACAACAGCTGATAGCAAAAGTGCCAAAAGCTGTTAGCAAAAGTGCCAACAGCTGATAGCAAACGTGCCAACAGATGATAGCAAATGTGCCAACAGCTGATAGCAAAAGTGCCAACAGCTGATAGCAAAAGTGCCAACAGATTATACCAAAGTGCCAACAGCTGATAGCAAAAGTGCCAATAGCTGATTGCAAAAGTGCCAACAGCTGATAGCAAAAGTGCCAACAGCTGATAGCAAAAGTGCCAACAGCTGATAGCAAAAGTGCCAACAGCACCACAGTGCCAACTAGTCCTAGGTATGACTATAAACTACATATGACAGCAAGGCTTCTGATCACAAAGGGTCCCAGCTATGAGCAAATTGTGACCTCCCACTAAAAAAAAACACTATGAATGTATAAAAATACATGTTTATATAAAAACTTGCGAACAACACCAGTTGATAGCAAAAGTGCCAACAGCACCACAGCTGATAGCAAAATTGCCAACAGCTGATAGCAAAAGTGCCAACAGCTGATAGCAAAAGTGACAACAGCTGATAGCAAAAGTGCCAACAGCTGATAGCAAAAGTGCCAACAGCTGATTGCAAAAGTGCCAACAGCTGATAGCAAAACTGCAAACAGCTGACAGCAAAAGTGCCAACAGCTGATACCAAAAGTGCCAAAAGGTGATAGCAAAATGCCAACAGCTGATAGTAAAATTGCCAACAGCTGATAGCAAAAGTGCCAACAGCACCACATTGCCAACTAGTCCTTGGTATGACTATAAACTACATCTGACAGCAAGACTTCTGATCACAAAGGTTCCCAACTATGAGCAAATAGTGACCCCCCACTAAAAAAAACACTATGAATGTATAAAAATACATGTTTATATAAAAACTTTCGAACAACACCAGTTGAGAGCAAAAGTGCCAACAGCACCACAGCTGATAGCAAAAGTGCCAACAGCTGATAGCAAAAGTGCCAACAGCTGATACTAAAAGTGCCAAAAGCTGATAGCAAAAGTGCCAACAGCTGATAGCAAAAGTGCCAACAGATGATAGCAAAAGTGCCAGCAGCTGATAGCAAAAGTGCCAAAAGCTGATAGCAAAAGTGACAACAGCTGATAGCAAATGTGCCAACATCTGATAGCAAAAGTGCCAACAGCACCAAAGTGCCAACTAATCCTAGGTATGACTATAAACTACATCTGACAGCAAGGCTTCTGACCACAAAGGGTCCCAGCTATGAGCAAATAGTGACCCCCCACTAAAACAAAAATCACTATGAATGTATAAAAATACATGTATATATAAAAACTTGCGAACAACACCAGTTGATAGCAAAAGTGCCAACAGCACCACAGCTGATAGCAAAAGTGCCAACAGCTGATAGCATAAGTGCCAACCGCTGATACCAAAAGTGCCAAAAGCTGACAGCAAAAGTGCCAACAGCTGATAGCAAAAGTGCCAACAGATGATACCAAAAGTGCCAACCGCTGATAGCAAAAGTGCCAACAGCTTATAGCAAAAGTGCCAACAGCTGATACCAAAAGTGCCAAAAGCTGATAGCAAAATTGCCAACAGGTGATAGCAAAAATGCCAACAGCTTATAGCAAAAGTGCCAACAGCTGATAGCAAAAGTGCCAACAGCACCACAGTGCCAACTAGTCCTAGTTATGACTATAAACTACATCTGACAGCAAGGCTTCTGATCAGAAAGGGTCCCAGCTATGAGCAAATAGTGACCCCCCACTAAAAAAAAAATATGAAAGTATAAAAATACATGTTTATATAAACACTTGCGAACAACACCAGTTGATAGCAAAAGTGCCAACAGCACCACAGCTGATAGCAAAAGTGCCAACAGCTGATAGCAAAAGTGCCAACAGCACCACAGTGCCAACTAGTCCTAGGTATGACTATAAACTACATCTGACAGCAAGGCTTCTGATCACAAAGGGTCACAGCTATGAGCAAATAGTGACCCCCCACTAAAAAAAAAACACTATGAATGTATAAAAATACATATTTATATAAAAACTTGCGAACAACACCAGTTGTTAGCAAAAGTGCAAAAAGCACAACAGCTGATAGCAAAAGTGCCAAGAGCTGATAGCAAAAGTGCCAAAAGCTGATAGCAAAAGTGCCAACAGCTGATAGCAAAAGTGCCAACAGCTGATAGCAAAAGTGACAACAGCTGATAGCAAAAGTGCCAACAGCACGACAGTGCCAACTAGTCCTAGGTATGACTATAAACTACATCTGACAGCAAGGCTTCTGATAACAAAGGGTCCCAGCTATGAGCAAATAGTGACCCACCACTAAAAAAAAGAACACTATGAAAGTATAAAAATACATATTTATATAAAAACTTGCGAACAACACCAGTTGATAGCAAAAGTGCCAACAGCACCACAGCTGATAGCAAAAGTGCAAACAGCTGATAGCCAAAGTGCCTACAGCTGATAGCAAAAGTGCCAACAGCTGATAGCAAAAGTGCCAACAGCACCACAGTGCCAACTAGTCCTAGGTATGATTATAAACTACATCTGACAGCAAGGCTTCTGATCACAAAGGGTCTCAGCTATGAGGAAATAGTGACCCCCCAATAAAAAAAAACACTATGAAAGTATAAAAATACATGTTTATATAAAAACTTGCGAACAACACCAGTTGATAGCAAAAGTGCAAACAGCACCACAGCTGATAGCAAAAGTGCCAACAGCTGATAGCAAAAATGCCAACAGATGATAACAAAAGTGCCAAAAGCTGATAGCAAATGTGCCAACAGCTGATATCAAATGTGCCAACAGATGATACCAAAAGTGCCAACAGCTGATAGCAAAAGTACCAACAGCTGATAGCAAACGTGCCAACAGCACCACAGTGACAACTAGTCCTAGGTATGACTATAAACTACATCTGACAGCAAGGCTTCTGATCACAAAGGGTCCCAGCTATGAGCAAATAGTGACCACCCACTAAAAAAAACACTATGAAAGTATAAAAATACATGTTTATATAAAAACGTGCGAACAACACCAGTTGATAGCAAAAGTGCCAACAGCATCACAGCTGATAGCAAAAGTGACAACAGCTGATAGCAAAACTGCCAACAGCTGATACCAAAAGTGCCAACAGCTGATAGCAAACGTGCCAACAGCTGATAGCTAAAGTACCAACAGCTGATAGCAAAAGTGCCAACATCTGATAGCAAAAGTGCCAACAGCACCACCGTGCCAACTAGTCCTAGGTATGACTATAAACTACATCTGACAGCTAGGCTTCTGACCACAAAGGGTCCCAGCTATGAGCAAATAGTGGCCCTCACTAAAAAAAAAACACTATGAATGTATTAAAATACATGTTTATAAAGAAACTTGCAAAACAGCCCCAGTTGATAGCAAAAGTGCCAACAGCACAACAGCTGATAGCAAAAGTGCCAACAGCTGATAGTAATAGTGCCATCAGCTGATAGCAAAATTGCCAACAGCTGATAGCAAAAGTGCCAACAGCACCACAGTGCCAACTAGTCCTAGGTATGACTATAAACTACATCTGACAGCAAGGCTTCCTATCAGAAAGGGTCCCAGCTATGAGCAAATAGTGACCCCCCACTAAAAAAACACTATGAAAGTATAAAAATACATATTTATATAAATACTTGCGAACAACACCAGTTGATAGCAAAAGTGCCAACAGCACCACAGCTGATAGCAAAAGTGCCAACAGCTGATAGCAAAAGTGCCAAGAGCTGATAGCAAAAGTGCCAACAGCACCACAGTGCCATCTAGTCCTAGGTATGACTATAAACTAGATCTGACAGCAAGGCTTCTGATCACAAAGGGTCCGAGCTATGAGCAAATAGTGCCACAAACTAAAAAAAAAAACACTATGAAAGTATAAAAATACATATTTATATAAAAACTTGCGAACAACACCAGTTGATAGCAAAAGTGCCAACAGCACCTCAGCTGATAGCAAAAGTGCCAACAGCTGATAGCAAAAGTGCCAAAAGCTGATAGCAAAAGTGCCAACAGCTGATAGCAAAAGTGCCAACAGCACCACAGTGCCAACTAGTCCTAGGTATGACTATAAACTACATCTGACAGCAAGGCTTCTTATAACAAAAAGGGTCCCAGCTATGAGCAAATAGTGACCCACCACTAAAAAAAAAACACTATGAAAGTATAAAAATACATGTTTATATAAAAACTTGCAAAAAACACCAGTTGATTGCAAAAGTGCCAACAGCACCACAGCTGATAGCAAAAGTGTCAACAGCTGATAGCAAGGTGCCAACAGCTGATAGCAAAAGTGCCAACAGCTGATAGCAAAAGTGCCAACAGCACCACAGTGCCAACTAGTCCTAGGTATGACTATAAACTACATCTGACAGCAAGGCTTCTTATAACAAAAAGGTTCCCAGGTATGAGCAAATAGTGACCCCCCACTAAAAAAAAACATTATGAAAGTATAAAAATACATGTTTATATAATAACTTGCGAACAACACCAGTTGATAGCAAAAGTGCCAACAGCACCACAGCTGATAGCAAAAGTGCCAAAAGCTGATAGCAAAAGTGTCAAAAGCTGATAGCAAAAGTGCCAACAGCTGATAGCAAAAGTGCCAACAGCTGATAGCAAAAGTGCCAACAGCACCACAGTGCCAACTAGTCCTAGGTATGACTATAAACTACATCTGACAGCAAGCCTTCTGATCACAAAGGGTCCCAGCTATGAGCAAATAGTGACCCACCACTAAAAAAAAACACTATGAAAGTATAAAAATACATGTTTATATAATAACTTGCGAACAACACCAGTTGATAGCAAAAGTGCCAACAGCACCACAGCTGATAGCAAAAGTGCCAACAGCTGATAGCATAAGTGCCAACAGCTGATAGCAAAAGTGCCAAAAGCTGACAGCAAAATAGCCAACAGCTGATAGCAAACGTACCAACAGATGATACCAAAAGTGCCAACAGCTGATAGCAAAAGTGCCAACAGCTTATAGCAAAAGTGCCAACAGCTGATAGCAAAAGTGCCAACAGCTGATAGCAAAAGTGCCAACAGATGATAGCAAAAGTGCAAACAGCACCACAGTTCCAACTATTCCTAGTTATGACGACCACCAACCCATCAGTGAGTCCCAGAAAGTCCCACGCAGACGACCCACAGTACCAGAAAGTCCCACGCAGACGACTCCACACCCAGGAGACAGTCCCAGAAAGTCATACGCAGACGACCCCGAGTCCCAGAAAGTCCCATGCAGACGACCCCCCACCCAGGAGAGAGTCCCAGAACGTCCCACGCAGACGACCCCACCCAGGAGGCAGTCCCAGAAAGTCCCACGTTGACAACCCACTGTCCCAGAAATTCCCACGCAGACGACCCCCAACCCAGGAGAGAGTCACAGAAAGTCCCACGAAGACGACCCCCCAGACACGAGACAGTCCCAGAAAGTCCCACGCAGAAGACGCCCAGTCCAAGGAAGTCCCACGCAGACGACCCCCCACCCAGGAGACAGTATCAGAAGGTCCCACGAAGACTTCCCCCAGTCCGAGAAAGTCCCACGTAGACGAGTCACAGTCCCAGAAAGACCCAAACAGACGACCACCAACCCATCAGAGAGTCCCAGAAAGTCCCACGCAGACGACCCACAGTACCAGAAAGTCCCAGGCAGAAGACCCCACACCCAGGAGACAGTCACAGAAAGTCATACGCAGACGACCCCGAGTCCCAGAAAGTCCCATGCAGACGACCCCCACCCAGGAGACAGTCCCAGAACGTCCCACGCAGACGACCCTACCCAGGAGGCAGTCCCAGAAAGTCCCACGTTGACAACCCACTGTCCCAGAAAGTCCCACGCAGACGACCCCCCACCCAGGAGAGAGTCCCAGAAAGTCCCACGCAGACGACCCCCCACCAAGGAGACAATCCCAGAAAGTCCCATGCAGACGACACCCCACCCTGCATACAGTCCCAGAAAGTCCCATGCAGACGACCTCCAGTACCAGAAAGTCCCACGCAGAGGACCCCTCACCCAGGAGACAGTCCCAGAACGTCCCACGCAGACGAC
Organism: Acanthosepion esculentum; assembly: GCA_964036315.1. Taxonomy (NCBI): domain Eukaryota; kingdom Metazoa; phylum Mollusca; class Cephalopoda; order Sepiida; family Sepiidae; genus Acanthosepion; species Acanthosepion esculentum. Next base: position 9,811,207 of record CAXIWW010000817.1, on the reverse strand, counting down.
ACCCACCCAGGAGAGAGTCCCAGAAAGTCCCACGCAGACAACACCACACCAAGGAGACAGTCCCAGAAAGTCCCATGCCGAAGACACCCCACCCAGGATACAGTCCCAGAAAGTCCCATGCAGACGACCCCCAGTCCCAGAAAGTCCCACGCAGACGACCCACCAGACAGGAGACAGTCCCAGAAAGTCCGACGCAGACGACCCACAGTCCCAGAAACTCCGACGCAGACGACCCCCAGTCCAAGAAAGTCCCACGCAGACTACCCCCAGTCTCAGAAAAACCCACCCAGGAGACAGTCCCAGAAAGTCCCACGCAGACGATCCCAGTCCCAGAATGTCCCACCCAGACAACCCCCAGTCACACAAAGTCCCACGCAGACGACCCCCAGTCCCAGAAAAACCCACGCAGACGACCCACCACCTAGAAGACAGTCCCACAAAGTCCCAGGCAGACGACCCCCACCCAGGAGACAGTCCCAGAAAGACCCACGCAGATGACCCCCAGTCCCAGAAAGTCCCACGCAGACGATCCCCCAGACAGGTGACAGTCCCAGAAAGTCCCAAAGAGACGACACCCACCCAGGAGACACTCCCAGAAAGTCCCACGCAGAAGACCCCCAGTCCAAGAAAGACCCACGCAGACGACCCCCACCCAGGAGCCAGTCCCAGAAAGTCCCACGCAGACGACCCCCAGACAGGAGAGTGTCCCAGCAAGTCCCACGTAGACGACCCCCATTCCCAGAATATCCCACGCAGACGAACACCCACCCAGGAGACAGACCCAGAAAGTCCCACGCAGACGACCCCCCACCAAGGAGACAGTCCCAGTTAGTCCCACGCAGACGACCCCCAGTCCTAGGAAGTCCCATGCAGACGACACCCAGCCAGAAGACAATCACAGAAAGTCCCACGCAGACGACCCCCACCCAGGAGACAGTCCCAGAAAGTCCCAAACAGACGACCCCCACCCAGGAGACAGTCCCAGAAAGTCCCACGCAGACGACCCCAGTCACACAAAGTCCCACGACCCCGCACCCAGGAGACAGTCCCAGAAAGTCACACGCAGATGACTCCCAGTCCCAGAAAGTCCCACGCAGACGACCCCCAGTCCCAGAAAGTCCCACGCAGACGGCCCCCAGTCCCAGAAAGTCCCAAACAATCGACCTCGCACCCAGGAGACAGTCCCCGAAAGTCCCAGGCAGACGACCCCCACTCCCAGAAAGTCCCACGCAGACGGCCCCCAGTCCCAGAAAGTCCAACGCAGACGACCCCCAGGCCCAGCAAGTCCCAGGCAGACAACCCCCCACACAGGAGACAGTCCCAGAAAGTCCCACGCAGACGATCCCCAGTGCCAGAAAGTCACATGCAGAGGACCCCCCACCCAGGTGACAGTCCCAGATATCCCACGCAGCTGACCCCGCACCCAGGAGACAGTCCCAGAAAGTCACACGCTGAAGACCCCCAGTCCCAGGAAGTCCCATGCAGACGACCGCCACCCAGGAGACAGGCCCAGAAAGTCCCACGCAGACGACCCCCCAACCAGGAGACAGTCCCAGAAAGTCCCACGCAGACGACCCCCATTCCCAGAATGTCCCATGCAGAAGACCCCCAGTCCCAGGAAGTCCCATGCAGACGACCCACAGTCCCAGGAGACATTCCCAGAAAGTCCCACGCAGACGACCCCCCAACCAGGAGACAGTCCCAGAAAGTCCCACGCAGACGACCCCCATTCCCAGAAAGTCCCACGCAGACGACCCCAGTCGCAGGAAGTCCAACGCAGACGACCCACAGTCCCAGGAGATATTCCCAGAAAGACCCACGCAGACGGCCCCCAGTCCCAGAAAGTCAAAACGCAGACGACCCCCATTCCGACAAAGTCCCACGTAGACGGCCCCCAGTCCCAGAAAGTCCCACGCAGACGACCCCCAGAACCAGCAAGTCCCAGGAAGACAACCCCCCACACAGGAGACAGTCCCAGAAAGTCCCACGCAGACGACCCACAGTCCCAGAAAGTCCCACGCAGACGACCCCCACCCAGGAGACAGTCCCAGAAAGACCGACGCAGACGACACCCAGACCCAGAAAGTCCCAAAGACGACCCCCACCCAGGAGACATTCGCAGAAAGTCCCACGCAGACCAGCCCCCACCCAGGAGACAGTCCCATAAAGTCCCACGCAGACGATCCCCAGTCCCAGAAAGTCACATGCAGAGGACCCCCCACCCAGGGGACAGTCCCAGAAAGTCCCACGCAGACGACCCACAGTCCCAGAAACTCCCACGCAGACGACCACCAGTCCCAGAAAAAACCCACGCAGACGACCCCCCACCCAGGAGACTGTCCCAGAAAGTCCCACGCAGACGATCCCAGTCCCAGAATGTCCCACCCAGACAACCCCCAGTCCCAGAAATACCCACGCAGACGACCCTCCACCCAGGAGACAGTCCCAGAAAGTCCCACGCAGACCACCCCAGTCACAGAAAGTCCCACGCAGACGACCCCCAGTCCCAGAAAGTCCCACGCAGACTACCCCCAGTCCCAGAAAAACCCACGCAGACGACCCACCACCTAGAAGACAGTCCCTCAAAGTCCCAGGCAGACGACCCCCACCCAGGAGACAGTCCCAGAAAGACCCACGCAGATGACCCCCAGTCCCAGAAAGTCCCACGCTGACGATCCCCAGACAGGAGACAGTCCCAGAAAGTCCCAAAGACACGACACCCACCCAGGAGACACTCCCAGAAAGTCCCACGCAGAAGACCCCCAGTCCAAGAAAGACCCACGCAGACGACCCCCACCCAGGAGCCAGTCCCAGAAAGTCCCACGCAGACGACCCCCAGACAGGAGAGTGTCCCAACAAGTCCCACGTAGACGACCCCCAGTCCCAGAAAATCCCACGCAGACGAACACCCACCCAGGAGACAGACCCAGAAAGTCCCACGCAGACGACCCCCCACCCAGGAGACAGTCCCAGTTAGTCCCACGCAGACGACCCCCAGTCCTAGGAAGTCCCATGCAGACGACGCCCAGCCAGGAGACAATCCCAGAAAGTCCCACGCAGACGACCCCCACCCAGGAGAACAGTCCTGGCGGCAGACTGAGATTGTTTGTAAGGCAGTTGTCACAAAAGAGAGAGATGTCGACTTGTAGCGGCCTGAGATTGCTTGCAAGGCAGTTTCACAAAAGAGCCAGGCATATTCGGCTTGTAGCAGCCTGTCTCCTGGGTGGGGGGTCGTCCGCATGGGACTTTCTGGGACTGGGGGTCGTTTGCTTGGGCCTTTCTGGGTCTGTCTCCTGGGTGGGGGGTCGTCTGAGTGGGACTTTCTGGGCTGGGGGTCGTCTGCGTGGGACATTCTGGTACTGTCTCTTGGGTCGGGGCTCGTTTTCATGGGACTTTCTTGGACTGGAGGTCGTCTGCGTGGGACTTTCTTGGATAGTCTCCTGGGTGGGGGCTCCTCTGCATGGGACTTTCTGGGACAGGGGGTCGTCTGAGTCTGACTTTCTGGGATTGTCTCCTGGGTGGGGGTCGTCTCTTTGGGACTTTCTGGGACTGTCTCCAGGGTGGGGGATCGTCTGCGTGGGACTTTCTGGGACTGTCTCCTTGGTGGGGGGGTGTCGTCTGCGTGGGACTTTCTGGGACTGTCTCCTGGGTGGGGGGTCGTCTGCATGGGACTTTCTGGGACTGTCTACTGGGAGGTGTTTCGTCTGCGTGGGACTTTCTGGGGCTGTCTCCTTGGTGGGGTGTTCGTCTGCATGGGTCTTTCTGGGACAGTCTCCTGGGTGCGGTGTCGTCTGCGTGGGACTTTGTGGGACTGGGGGTCGTCTGCGTTGGAATTTCTGGGACTGGGGGTCGTCTGCGTGGGTCCTTCTGGGACTCTCTCCTGGGTGGGTGGTCGTCTGCGTGGGACTTTCTGGGACTCTTTCCTTGGTGGGGACTCGTCTGCGTGGGACTTTCTGGGACAGTGGTTCGTCTGCGTGGGACTTTCTGGGACTGTCTCCTGGGTGGGGGGCCGTCTGCGTGGGACTTTCTGGGACTGGGGTCGTCTGCGTGGGAATTCCTGGGACTGTTCCCTGGGTGGGGACTCGTCTGCGTGGGACTTTCTGGGACAGTGGGTCGTCTGCGTGTGTCTGTCTCGGACAGTCTCCTGGGTGCGGTGTCGTCTGCGTGGGACTTTGTGGGACTGGGGTCGTCTGCGTGAGACTTTCTGGGACTGGGGGCCTTCTGCGTGGGACTTTCTGGGAGGGGGGTCGTCTGCGTGGGACTTTCTGTGACTGTCTCCTGGGTGGGGGGTCGTCTGTTTTGGACTTTCTGAGAACTGTCTCCTGTGTGTTGTGTCGTCTGCGTTGGACTTTCTGGGACTGGGGGTCTTCTGCGTGTGACTTTCTGTGAATGTGGGTCGTCTAAGTGGGACCTTCTGGGACTGTTTCCTGTGTGGGGGTCGTCTGCGTGGGACTTTCTGGGACTGTCTCCTGGGTGGGGGTCATCTGCATGGGACTTTCTGGGACTGGGGGTCGTCTGCGTGGGACTTTCTGGGACTGGGGTCTTCTGCGTGTGACTTTGTCGGACTGGGGGTCGTCTGCGTGGGACTTTCTGGGACTGGGGGCCGTCTGCGTGGGACTTTCTGGGACTGTCTCCTTGGACTGTGGGTCGTCTGCGTTGGACTTCCTGGGCCTGGGGGTCGTCTGCGTTGGACTTTCTCGGAATGGGTGTCGTCTGCGTGGGACTTTCTGGGACTGTCTCCTGGGTGGGGGCTCGTCTGCGTGGGACTTTCTGGGACTGTCTCCTGGATGGGGGGTCGTCTTTGGGACTTTCTGGGACAAGGGTGTCGTCTGCGTGGGACTTTCAGGGACTGGGGATCGTCTGCGTGGGACTTTCTGGGACTGGGGGTCGTCTCCGTGGGACTTTCTGGGACTGTCTGCTGGGTGGAGGTCGTCTGCGTTGGACTTTCTGGGAATGGGGGTCGTATGCGTGGAACATTCTGTGACTGGGGGCCGTCTACGTGGGACTTTCTGGAAGTGGGGTCGTCTGCATGGGATTTTCTTGGACTGTCTCCTGGGTGGGGTCTCGTCTGCGTTGGACTTTCTGGGACTCTCTCCTGTGTGGGGGGTCGTCTGCTATGGACTTTCTGGGAATGTCTCCTGGGTGGGGGTCTTCTGCATGGGAATTTCTTAGACTGGGGGTCGTCTGCGTGGGACATTCTGGGACTGGGGTTCGTCTGCGTGGGACTTTCTGGGACTGTCACCTGGGTGGGGGGTCTTCTGTTTGGGACAATCTGAGAACTGTCTCCTGGGTGGGGTGTCGTCTGCGTGGGACTTTCTGGGACTGGGGTTCGTCTGCGTGGGACTTTCTGGGACTGTCTCCTGGGTCGGGGGTCGTCTGCGTGGGATTTTCTGGGACTGTCTCCTGGGTGGGGGTCGTCTGCATGGGACTTTCTGGGACTGGGGTTCTTCTGCGTGGGACTTTTTGGGACTGGGTGTCGTCTGCGTGGGACTTTCTGGGACTGTCTCCTGGGTGGGGGGTCGTCTGCGTGGGACTTTCTGGGACTGGGGGTCTTCTGCGTGGGACTTTAAACTACGTCCAGCAGCATAGCCTCTTACCTGTTGGCTTCCGGTCCATATTTGAGCGTCTTGTGCAAGATGATACACTACGTCCAGCAGCCCTGTTTCTGATCACTTGCTTTGGGTTGCATATTTGATCGTCAAATGTAAAAAGATGAACTACGACCAGCAGCATGGCCTCTGATCTGTTGGTTTCCGGTCCATATTTGAGCGTCTAATGTAAGATTTTAGATTACGTCCAGCAGGATGGCCTCTGGCCTGTTGGCTTCCGGTCCATATTTGAGCGTCTTGTGTAAAATGATACACTACGTCCAGCAGCCCTGTTTCTGATCTATTGGTTTCTGGTGCATAATTGAGCGTCTAATGTAAAAAGATAAACTCCGTCAAGCATCATGGAATCTGATCTGTTGTTTTCCGGTCCATATTTGAGCGTCTTGTGTATGATGATACACTACGTCCACCAGCCCTGTTTCTGATCTCATGGTTTCTGGTGCATATTTGAGCGTCTAATGTAAAAAAGATAAACTACGTTCAGCAGCATGGACTCTGATCTGTTGGTTTCCTGTCCATATTTGAGCGTCTAATGTAAGATTTTTGACTACGTCCAGCAGGTGGACTCTGACCTGTTGGTTTCCGGTCCACGTTTGTGCGTCTTGTGTAAGACGATATACTACGTCTAGCATCCCTGTTTCTGATCTCTTGGTATCTGGTGAATATTTGAGCGTCTAATGTAAAAAGATAAACTACGTCCAGCAGCATGGCATCTGATGTGTTGGTTTCCGAACCATATTTGAGCGTCCAATGTAAGATTTTAGACTACGTCCAGCAGCATGGCCTCTGACCTGTTGGCTTACGGTCCATATTTGAGCCTCTTGTGTAAGATGATACACTACGTCCAGCAGCCATGATTATGATCTTTTGGATTCTGGTGAATATTTGAACGTCTAATGTAAAAAGATAAACTACGTCCAGCAGCATGGCCCCTGACCTGTTGAATTCCCGTCCATATTTGAGCGTCTAATGTAAGATTTTAGACTACGTCCAGCAGCACAGCCTCTGATCTGTTGGTTTCCGGTCCATATTTGAGCGTCTAATTTAAAAAGATAAACTACGACCAGCAGCACAGCCTCAGATCTGTGGGATTCCCGTCCATATTTGAGGGTCTAATGTAAGATTTTAGACTACGTCCAGCAGCCTGGCCTTTGACCTGTTGGCTTCCGGTCCATATTTGAGCGTCTTGTGTAAGATGATACACTACGTCCAGCCGCCATGATTCTGATCTCTTGGTTTCTGGTGCATATTTGACCGTCTAATGTAAAAAGATAAACTACGTCCAGCAGCATGGCCTCAGATCTGTTGGTTTCCGTCCCATATTTGAGCGTCTAATGTAAGATTTTAGATTACGTCCAACAGCATGGCGTCTGACCTGTAGGCTTCCGGTCAATATTTGAGCATCTTGTGTAAGATGATACACTACGTCCAGCAGCCATGATTCTGATCTTTTGGTTTCTGGTGCATATTTGAGCGTATAATGTAAAAAGATAAACTACGTCCAGCAGCATGGCCTCTGATCTGTTGGTTTCCGGTCCATATTTGAGCGTCTAATGTAAGATTTTAGACTACGCCCAGCAGCATGGCCTCTGACCTGTATGCTTCCGGTCAATATTTGAGCGTCTTGTGTAAGATAATACACAACATCCAGCAGCCATGATACTGATCTGTTGGTTTCTGGTGCATATTTGAGCGTCTAATGTAAAAAGATAAACTACGTCCAGCTGCATGGCCTCTGATCTGTTGGTTTCCGGACCATATTTGAACGTCTAATGTAAGATTTTAGACTACATGCAGCAGCATGGCTTCTGACCTGTTGGCTTCCGGTCCATATTTGAGCGTCTTGTGTAAGATGATACACTACGTCCAGCAGCCATTATTCTGATCTCTTTGTTTCTGGTGCAAATTTGAGCGTCTAATGTAAAAAGATAAACTACGACCAGCAGCATGGCCTCTGACCTGTGGGTTTCCCGTCCATATTTGAGCGTCTAATGTAAGATTTTGTATTACGTCCAGCAGCATGGCCTCTGACCTGTTTGCTTCCGGTCCATATTTGATCGTCTTGTGTAAGATGATACACTACGTCCAGCAGCCCTGTTACTGATCTCTTGGTTTCTGGTGCATATTTGAGCGTCTAATGTAAAAAGATAAACAACGTCCAGCAGCATGGCCTCTGATCTGTTGGTTTCCGGTCCATATTTGAGCGTCTAATAAAATATTTTAGACTACGTCCAGCAGCATAGCCTCAGACCTGTTGGCTTCCGGTCCATATTTGAGCGTCTTGTGTAAGATGATACACTACTTCCAGCAGCTCTGTTTCTGATCTCTTGGTTTCTGGTGCATATTTGAGCGTCTAATGTAAAGATATACTACGTCCAGCAGCATGGCTTCTGATCTGTTGGTTTCCGGTCCATATTTGACCGTCTAATATAAGATTTTAGTCTACGTCGAGCAGCATATCCTCTGACCTGTTGCCTTCCGGTCCATATTTGAGCGTCTTGTGTAAGATGATACACTACGTCCAGCAGCCCTGTTTGTGATCTCTTGGTTTCTGGTGCATATTTGAGCGTCTAATGTAAAAAGATAAACAACGTCCAGCAGCATGGCCTCAGAACTGTTGGTTTCCGTTCCATATTTGAAAGTCTAATGTATGATTTTAGACTACAACCAGCAGCATGCCCTCTGACCTGTAGGCTTCCCGTCCATATTTGAGCGTCTTGTGTAAGATGATACACTACGCCCAGCAGCAATCATTCTGATCTGTTGGTTTCTGGTGCATATTTTGAGCGTCTAATGTAAAAAGATAAACTACGACCAGCAGCATGGCCTCTGATCTGTTGGTTTCCGGTCTATATTTGAGCGTCTAATGTAAGATTTTGACTACATGCAGCATCATTGCCTCTGATCTCTTGGCTTCCGGTCCATATTTGGGCGTCTAGTTTAAGATGATACACTACGTCCAGCAGCCATGATTCTGATCTGTTGGTTTCTGGTATATATTTGAGCTTCTAATGTAAAAAGATAAACTACGTCCAGCAGCATGGCCTCTGATCTGTTGGGTTCCGGTCCATATTTGAGTGTCTAATATAAGATTTATACTACGTCCAGCAGCATGGCCTCTGACCTGTTGGCTTCTGGTCCATATTTGAGCGTCTTGTGTAAGATGATACACTACGTCCAGCAGCAATGATTCTGATCTGTTGGTTTCTCGTGCATATTTTGAGCGTCTAATGTAAAAAGATAAACTACGTCCAGCAGCATGGCCTCTGATCTGTAGGTTTCCGGTCCATATTTGAGCGTCTAATGTAAGATTTTAGACTACTTCCAGCAGCATGGCCTCTGACCTGTTGGCTTCCGGTCCATATTTGCGCGTCTTGTGTAAGATGATACACTACGTCTAGCAGCCATGATTCTGATCTCTTGGTTTCTGGTGCATATTTGAGCGTCTAATGCAAAAAGATAAAGTACGACCAGCAGCATGGCCTCTGATCTGTTGGTTTCCAGTCCATATTTTGAGCGTCTAATGTAAAAAGATAAACTATGACTAGCAGCAAAGCCTCTGATCTGTTGGTTTACGGTCCATATTTGAGCATCTAATGTAAGATTTTAGACTACTTCCAGCAGCATGGCCTCTGACCTGTTGGCTTCCGGTCCATATTTGCGCGTCTTGTGTAAGATGATACACTACGTCCAGCAGCCATGATTCTGATCTCTTTGATTCTGGTGCATATTTGAGCGTCTAATGTAGAAATATAAACTACGTCCAGCAGCATGGCCTCTGATCTGTTGGTTTCCGTAACATATTTGTGCTTTTAATGTAAGATTTTAGACTACGTCCAGCAGCATGGCCTCTCACCAGTTGGCCTCCGTTCCATATTTAAACGTCTTCTGTAAGATGATACACTACGTCCAGCAGCCATGATTCTGATCTGTTGGTTTCCGGTCCATATATGAGCGTCTAATGTAAGATTTGAGATTACGTCCATCAGCATTGTCTCTGACTTGTTGGCTTCCGGTCCATATTTGAGCGTCTTGTGTCAGAGGATACACTACGTCCAGCAGCCATGATTCGGATCTCTTGGTTTCTGGTACATATTTGAGCGTCTAATGTAAAAAGATAAACTACGTCCTGCAGCATGGCATCTGATCTCTTTGTTTCCCGGCCATATTTGTGCTTTTAATGTAAGATTTTAGACAACGTCCAGCAGCATGGCCTCTCACCGGTTGGCTTCCGGTCCATATTTGAGCGTCTTGTGTAAGATGATACACTATGTCCAGCAGCCCTGTTTCTGATCTCTTGGTTTCTGGTGCATATATGAGCGTCTAATGCAAATAGATAAACTACGTCCAGCAGTATGGCCTCAGATCTGTTGGTTTCCGTTCCATATTTGAGCGTCTAATGTAAGATTTTAGACTACGTACAGCAGCATGGCCTCTGACCTGTAGGCTTCCGGTCCATATTTGAGCGTCTTGTGTGAGATGATACACTACGTCCAGCAGACATGATTCTGATCTGTTGGTTTCTGTACATATTTGAGCGTCTAATGTAAATAGATAAACTACGTCCAGCAGCATTGCCTCTGATCTGTTGGTTTCCCGTACATATTTGAGCGTCTAATGTAAGATTTTAGCATACGTCCAGCAGCATGGCATCTGACCTGTTGGCTTCCGGTCCATATTTGAGCGTCTTGTGTAAGATGATACACTACGTCCAGCAGCCCTGTTTCTGTTTTCTTGGTTTCTGGTGCATATTTGAGCGTCTAATGTAAAAAGATATACTACGACCAGCAGCATGGCCTCTGATCTGTTGGGTTCCGGTCCATATTTGAGCGTCTTGTGTGAGATGATACACTACGTCCAGCAGCCATGATTCTGATCTGTTGGTTTCTGGTGCATATTTGAGCGTCTAATGTAAAAAGATAAACTACGACCAGCAGCATGGCCTCTGATCTCTTGGTTTCCGGTCCATATTTTGAGCGTCTAATGTAAAAAGGTAAACTACGACCAGCAGCACAGCCTCTGATCTGTTGGTTTCCGGACCATATTTGAGCGTCTTGTGTGAGATGATACACTACGTCCAGCAGCCATGATTCTGATCTGTTGAGTTCTGGTGCTTATTTGAGCGTCTAATGTAAAAAGATATACTACGACCAGCAGCATGGCCTCTGATCTGTTGGTTTCCGGTCCATATTTGACCGTCTAATGTAAGATTTTAGACAACGTCCAGCAGCATATCCTCTGACCTGTTGGATTCCGGTCCATATTTGAGCGTCTTGTGTAAGATGATACACTAGGTCCAGCAGCACTGTTTCTGTTTTCTTGGTTTCTGGTGCATATTTGAGCGTCTAATGTAAAAAGATAAACTATGTCCAGCAGCATGGCCTCTGACCTGTTGGTTTCCGGTCCGTATTTGAGCGTCTTGTGTAAGGTGATACACTACGTCCAGCAGCCATGATTCTGATCTATTGGTTTCTGGTATATATTTGAGCTTCTAATGTAAAAAGATAAACTACTTCCAGCAGCATGGCATCTGATCTGTTGGTTTCCCGTCCATATTTGTGCGTCTAATATAAGATTTTAGACTACGTCCAGCAGCATGGCCTCTGACCTGTTGGCTTCCGGTCCATATTTGAGCGTCTTGTGTAAGATTATACACTACGTCCAGCGGCCTTGATTTTGATCTCTTGGTTTCTTGTGCATATTTGAGCGTCTAATGTAAAAAGATAAACTACGTCCAACAGCATGGCGTCTGATATGATGGCTTCCGGTCCATATTTGAGCGTCTAATGTAAGATTTTAGACTACGCCCAGCAGCATGACATCGGACCTGTTGTCTTCCGGTCCATATTTGAGCGTCTTGTGTAAGATTATACACTACGTCCAGCGGCCTTGATTTTGATCTCTTGGTTTCTTGTGCATATTTGAGCGTCTAATGTAAAAAGATAAACTACGTCCAACAGCATGGCGTCTGATATGATGGTTTCCGCTCCATATTTGAGCGTCTAATGTAAGGTTTAGACTACGTCTATCAGCATGGCCTCTGACCTGTTGGCTTCCGGTCCATATTTGAGCGTCTTGTGTAAGATGATACTCTACGTCCAGCAGCAACGATTCTGATCTGTTGGTTTCTAGTGCATATTAGAGCGTCTAATGTAAAAAAATAAACTACGTCCAGCAGCATGGCCTCTGATCTGTTTGTTTCCGGTCCATATTTTAGCGTCTAATGTAAGATATTAGACTACGTCTAGCAGCATGGCCTCTGACCTGTTGGCTTCCGGTCCATATTTGAGCGTTTTGTGTAAAATGATACACTACGTCCAGCAGCCATGATTCTGATCTGTTGGTTTCTGGTGCATATTTGAGCGTCTAATGTAAAAAGATAAACTACGACCAGCAGCATGGCCTCTGATCTCTTGGTTTCCGGTCCATATTTTGAGCGTCTAATGTAAAAAGGTAAACTACGACCAGCAGCACAGCCTCTGATCTGTTGGTTTCCGGACCATATTTGAGCGTCTTGTGTGAGATGATACACTACGTCCAGCAGCCATGATTCTGATCTGTTGGTTTCTGGTGCTTATTTGAGCGTCTAATGTAAAAAGATATACTACGACCAGCAGCATGGCCTCTGATCTGTTGGTTTCCGGTCCATATTTGACCGTCTAATGTAAGATTTTAGACTACGCCCAGCAGCATGACATCGGACCTGTTGTCTTCCGGTCCATATTTGAGCGTCTTGTGTAAGATTATACACTACGTCCAGCGGCCTTGATTTTGATCTCTTGGTTTCTTGTGCATATTTGAGCGTCTAATGTAAAAAGATAAACTACGTCCAACAGCATGGCGTCTGATATGATGGTTTCCGCTCCATATTTGAGCGTCTAATGTAAGGTTTAGACTACGTCTATCAGCATGGCCTCTGACCTGTTGGCTTCCGGTCCATATTTGAGCGTCTTGTGTAAGATGATACTCTACGTCCAGCAGCAACGATTCTGATCTGTTGGTTTCTAGTGCATATTAGAGCGTCTAATGTAAAAAAATAAACTACGTCCAGCAGCATGGCCTCTGATCTGTTTGTTTCCGGTCCATATTTTAGCGTCTAATGTAAGATATTAGACTACGTCTAGCAGCATGGCCTCTGACCTGTTGGCTTCCGGTCCATATTTGAGCGTTTTGTGTAAAATGATACACTACGTCCAGCAGCCATGATTCTGATCTGTTGGTTTCTGGTGCATATTTGAGCGTCTAATGTAAAAAGATAAACTACGACCAGCAGCATGGCCTCTGATCTCTTGGTTTCCGGTCCATATTTTGAGCGTCTAATGTAAAAAGGTAAACTACGACCAGCAGCACAGCCTCTGATCTGTTGGTTTCCGGACCATATTTGAGCGTCTTGTGTGAGATGATACACTACGTCCAGCAGCCATGATTCTGATCTGTTGGTTTCTGGTGCTTATTTGAGCGTCTAATGTAAAAAGATATACTACGACCAGCAGCATGGCCTCTGATCTGTTGGTTTCCGGTCCATATTTGACCGTCTAATGTAAGATTTTAGACAACGTCCAGCAGCATATCCTCTGACCTGTTGGATTCCGGTCCATATTTGAGCGTCTTGTGTAAGATGATACACTAGGTCCAGCAGCACTGTTTCTGTTTTCTTGGTTTCTGGTGCATATTTGAGCGTCTAATGTAAAAAGATAAACTATGTCCAGCAGCATGGCCTCTGACCTGTTGGTTTCCGGTCCGTATTTGAGCGTCTTGTGTAAGGTGATAAACTACGTCCAGCAGCCATGATTCTGATCTATTGGTTTCTGGTATATATTTGAGCTTCTAATGTAAAAAGATAAACTACTTCCAGCAGCATGGCATCTGATCTGTTGGTTTCCCGTCCATATTTGTGCGTCTAATATAAGATTTTAGACTACGTCCAGCAGCATGGCCTCTGACCTGTTGGCTTCCGGTCCATATTTGAGCGTCTTGTGTAAGATTATACACTACGTCCAGCGGCCTTGATTTTGATCTCTTGGTTTCTTGTGCATATTTGAGCGTCTAATGTAAAAAGATAAACTACGTCCAACAGCATGGCGTCTGATATGATGGCTTCCGGTCCATATTTGAGCGTCTAATGTAAGATTTTAGACTACGCCCAGCAGCATGACATCGGACCTGTTGTCTTCCGGTCCATATTTGAGCGTCTTGTGTAAGATTATACACTACGTCCAGCGGCCTTGATTCTGATCTGTTGGTTTCTGGTGCATATTAGAGCGTCTAATGTAAAAAAATAAACTACGTCCAGCAGCATGGCCTCTGATCTGTTTGTTTCCGGTCCATATTTTAGCGTCTAATGTAAGATATTAGACTACGTCTAGCAGCATGGCCTCTGACCTGTTGGCTTCCGGTCCATATTTGAGCGTTTTGTGTAAAATGATACACTACGTCCAGCAGACATGATTCTGATCTCTTGGTTTCTTGTGCATATTTGAGCGTCTAATGTAAAAAGATAAACTACGTCCAGACGCATGGCCTCTGATCTGTTGGTTTCCGGTCCATATTTGAGCGTCTGATGTAAGATATTTGACTACGTCCTGCAGCATGGCCTCTGACCTGTTGGCTTCCGGTCCATATTCGAGCGTCTTGTGTAAGATTATACTGTACGTCCAGCAGCCATGATTCTGATCTGTTGTTTTCTGGTGCATATTTCAGCTTCTAATGTAAAAAGATAAACTACGACCAGCAGCATGGCCTCTGATCGGTTGGTTTCCGGTCCATATTTTAGCGTCTAATGTAAGATTTTAGACTACGTCCAGCAGAATGGACTCTGACCTCTTGGCTTCCGGTCCATATTTGAGCGTCTTGTGTAAGATGATACACTACGTCCAGCAGTCCTGCTTCTGATCTCTTGGTTTCTTGTGCATATTTGAGCGTCTAATGTAAAAAGATAAACTCCGTCATGCAGCATGGCCTCTGATAAGTTGGTTTCTGGTCCATATTTGAGCGTCCAATGTAAGATTTTAGACTACGTCAGGCAGCATGGCTTTTGATCTGTTGGTGTCCAATTGTCTGGAATTTCATTTGGTCAGATAGTAAAAAGTACAGCTTTCACCAGGTGCGCGGTATGTCGTCTGACAATTTACAGCGTCCGAATTCCAGTGTGCACAATAAGACTGCAATTCTAATTTTGCCTTTTTATAGAATCCACAAAATATTGCTGTCCAATTTTCGGGAATATCTTGCCTTATTCATAATTACAAAAGCTTTTTCGTCACCTTGATTAGAGTCGAGTCGAAATTCAACGGTATGGGGACCCTTGTTAGCTCATTTCCGGAAATTGTCATGCGGCCCTAAACTGGGAAATCAGTCATATTTCACTTGTTTATAACTTTTTTTCCAGTAAAAGAAATATTTTCAAAATGGGTATCAAATTTTGTGCAATTGTTTGATTTGTCTATGTTTACAGGGATTTTTCATTTGCTCAGATAGTAAAAAGTACAGCTTTCACCATGTGCGTGGTATGACGTCTGACAATTTATAGCGTCCGAATTCCAGTGTGCACAATAAGACTGCATTTCTAATTTTTCATTTTTATAGAATCCACAAAATATCCGTGTCCTATTGTCGGGAATTTTTTGCCTTTTCCATAATTACAAAAGTTTTTTCAACACCTTGAATAGAGTCGAGGCGAAATTCAACGGTATGGGGACTTGTGTTAGCCCCTTTGCGGAAATTGTCATGCGGACTTAAACTGGGTAACCAGTCATATTTCACCTGTTCATAACTTTTTTCCAGTAAAAGAAATATTTTCAAAATGGGTATCAAATTGTTTGCAATTATTTGATTTGTCTATGTGTACAGGGATTTTTCATTTGGTCAGAATGTAAAAAGTACAGCTGTCACCATGTGCGCGGTATGTCGTCTGACAATTTACAGCGTCCGAATTCCAGTGAGCACAATACGATTGCATTTGTAATTTTCCTTTTTATAGAATCCACAAAATATCGGTGTCCAAATGTTGGGAATTTCTTACCTTATCCCTAATTACAAATGTTTTTCGACAGCTTGAATGAAGTCGAGGCGAAATTCAACGGTATGGGGACCCTTGTTAGCTCATTTGCAGAAATTGTCATGCGGCCCTAAACTGGGAAATCAGTCATATTTCACTTGTTTATAAGATTTTCCAGTCAAAGAAATATTTTCAAAATGGGTATCAAATTGTGTGCAATTATTTGATTTGTCTATGTTTACATGGATTTTTCATTTGCTCAGATAGTAAAAAGTACAGCTTTCACCATGTGCGCGGTATGTCGTCTGACAATTTACAGCGTCCGAATTCCAGTGTGCACAATAAGACTGCATTTCTAATTTTTCCTTTTTATAGAATCCACAAAATATTGGTGTCCAATTGTCGGGAATTTTTTGCCTTATCCATAATTACAAAAGTTTTTTCGACACATTGATTAGAGTCGATGCGAAATTCAACGGTATGGGGACTTGCGTTAGCTCATTTGCGGAAATTGTCATGCGGACCTAAACTGGGTAATCAGTCATAATTCACTTGTTTATAACTTTTTTTCCAGTAAAAGAAATATTTTCAAAATGGGTATCAAATTTTGTGCAATTATTTGGTTGGTCTATGTATACAGGGATTTTTCATTTGGTCAGATAGTAAAAAGTACAGCTTTCACCATGTGCGCGGTATGTCGTCTGACAATTTACAGCGTCCGAATTCCAGTGTGCACAATAAGACTGCAATTCTAATTTTTCCTTTTTATAGAATCCACAAAATATTGCTGTCCAATTTTCGGGAATATCTTGCCTTATTCATAATTACAAAAGTTTTTTCGACACCTTGATTAGAGTCGAGGTATGGGGACCCTTGTTAGCTCATTTGCGGAAATTGTCATGCGGCCCTAAACTGGGTATCAAATTGTGTGCAATTATTTGATTTGTCGGCCGCTACAAATCGACATATCCTGGCTCTTTTGTGACAGCTGCCTTACAAGCAGTCTCAGGCTGCCGCTAGTCCACTTCTCCTGACTTTTTGTGCCAATTGACTTACAAGCAATCCCAGGCTGCTATGAACCGATTTCTCCTGGCTCATTTGTGGCATCTGCCTTACAAGCATTCTCAGGCTGCAGCAATATGAATTCACCTGGCTTTTTGTGCGAATTGCCTTACAAGCAATCCCAGGCGCGTACGAGCCGATTTCTCCAGGCTCTTTTGTGGCAACTGCCTTACAAGAAATCTCAAGCTGCTACAAGCCGAAGTCTCCTGGGGCTTTTGTGACAACTGCCTTACAAGCAATGTCAGGCTGCTACGAGCCGACTTCTCTTGGCTCTTTTGTGAAAACTACCTGACAAGTAATATGAAGCTGCTACAAGCCGAATTCTCCTGGAGCTTTTGTGACAACTGCCTTACAAACAATGTCAGGGTGCTACGAGCCGACTTCTCCTGACTCTTTTGTGAAAACTGCCTTACAAGTAATATCAGGCTGCTACAAAACGACATCTACTGTCTCTTTTGTGAAACTGCCTTACAAGCAATCTCAGGCCGCTACAAGCCGAATACGCCTGACTCTTTTGTGAAATTGCCTTGCAAGCAATATCAGGCTGCTACAAATCGTCATCTCCTTCTCTTTTGTGAAAACTGCCTAAAAGTAATCTCAGTAAGGCTGTTGTCACAAAAAAGCCCGACGTATTCGGCTTGTAGCAGGCTGAGATTGATTGTAAGGCAGTTTTTAAAAAAGAGACAGGAGATGTCGTTTTGTAGGTGTCTGAGATTGCTTTTAAGGCAGTTTTCACAAAAGAGACAAGAGAAGTCGGTTCGTAGACGACTGGGCTTGCTTGTAAGTCAATACGCACAAAAAGCCAGGAGAATTCATATTGCTGCAGCCTGAGAATGCTTGTAAGGCAGATACCACAAATGAGCCAGGAGAAATCGGTTCGTAGCAGCCGGGGATTGCTTGTAAGGCAATTAGCACAAAAAATCAGGAGAATTGGACTAACGGCAGCCTGAGATTGCTTGTAAAGCAGTTGTGACAAAAGAGCCAGGATATGTCGATTTGTAGCAGCCTGAGATTGCTTGTAAGGCAGTTACCACAAAAGAGCCAGGAGAAATCGCACTTAGCCGCCTGGGATTGCTTTTAAGGCAATTGGCACAAAAAGTCAGGAGAACTGTGCTGGCGGCAGACTGAGATTGCTTGTAAGGCAGTTGTCACAAAAGAGAAGGAGATGACGATTTGTAGCAGCCTGATATTTCTTGCAATGCAATTTCACAAATGAGCCAGGCGTATTCGGCTTGTAGCGGCCTGAGATTGCTTGTAAGGCAGTTTCACAAAAGAGAGAGGAGATGTCGTCTTGTAGCACCCTGATATTACTTGTAAGGCAGTTTTCACAAAAGAGCCAAGAGAAGTCGTCTCATAGCAGCCTGACATTTCTTGTAAGGCAGTTGCCACAAAAGGGCCAGGAGAAAACGGCTCGTAGTCGCCTGGGATTGCTTGTAAGACAATTCGCACAAAAAGCCAAAGGAATTCATATTGCTGCAGCCTGAGAATGCTTGTAAGGTAGTTGTAACAAAAGAGTCAGCATATGTCGATTTGTAGCGGCCTGAGATTCTTGTAAGGCAGTTTCACAAAAGAGCCATGCTTATTCGGCTTGTAGCAGGCTGAGATTGCTTGTAAGGCAGTTTAAAAAAAAGAGACAGGAGATGTCGTTTGTAGCAGCCTGAGATTGCTTTTAAGGCAGATTTCACAAAAGAGACAAGAGAAGTCGGTTCGTAGACGCCTGGGATTGCTTGTAAGGCAAATTGCACAAAAGAGCCAGGAGAATTCGGCTTGCAGCAGCCTGAGATTGCTTGTTTTGCAATTGTCACAAATGAGCCATGCTATGTCGATTTGTAGCAGCCTGACATTGCTTGTAAGGCAGGTGTCACAAAAGTGCCAGGAGAATTCGGCTTGTAGCAGCATGAGATTTATTGTAAGGCAGTTGCCACAAAAGGGCCAGGAGAAATCGGCTCGTAGCCGCATCTGTTTGCTTGTAAGGTAGTTGCCACAAATGAGTCAGGAGAAATCGGCTCGTAGCTGCCTGGTATTTCTTGTAAGGAAATTGGCAATAAAATCTTGGAGAATTGGGATTGCTGCAGCCTGAGATTGTTTTTAAGGCAGTTGTCACAATAGAACCAGGAGAATTCGGCTTGTAGCAGCCTGAGATTGCCTGTAAGGCAGTTACCACAAAAGAGCAAGGAGAAATCGGCATGTAGCCGCCTGGGATTGCTTTTAAGGCAATTGGCACAAAACGTCAGGAGAACTGTCCTGGCTGCAGCCTGAGATTGCTTGTAAGGCAGTTTTCACAAAAGAGACAGGAGATGTCGATTTGTAGCGGCCTGAGATTGATTGCAAGGCAGTTTCACAAAAGAGCCAGGCGTATTCGGCTTGTATCAGCCTGAGATTGCTTGTACGGCAGTTTAACAAAAGAGACAGGAGATATCGTTTTGTAGCAGCTTGATATTACTTGTAAGGCAGTTGTCACAAATGAGACAGGAGATGTCGATTTGTATCGGCCTGATATTAATTGTAAGGCAGTTTTCACAAAAGAGCAAGGGAAGTCGGCTCGTAGCAGCCTGACATTGCTTGTAAGGCAGTTTTCACAAAAGAGCCATGAGAAGTCGGCTCGTAGCAGCCTGACATTGCTTGTAAGGCAGTTGTCACAAAAGCGCCAGGAGAATTCGGCTTGTAGCAGCCTGAGATTTCTTGTAAGGCAGTTGCCACAAAAGACCCAGGAGAAGTCGGCTAGTAGCAGCCTGACATTGCTTGTAAGGCAGTTTTCACAAAAGAGCCAAGAGAAGACGGCTCGTAGCAGCCTGACATTGCTTGTAAGGCAGTTGTCACAAAAGCGCCAGGAGAATTCGGCTTGTAGCAGCCTGAGATTTCTTGTAAGGCAGTTGCCACAAAAGAGCCAGGAGAAATCGGCTCATAGCAGACTGGGATTGCTTGTAATTCAATTGGCACAAAAAGTCAGGAGAATTGGACTAGCGGCAGCCTGAGATTGCTTGTAAGGCAGTTTCCCAAAAGAGCCAGGTGTATTCGGCTTGTACCAGGCTGAGATTGATTGTAAGGCAGTTTTTAAAAAAGAGACAAATGATGTCGTTTTGTAAAGAGAAGTTGCCTCGTAGACGCCTGGGATTGCTTGTAAGGCAATTTGCACAAAAGAGCCAGGAGAATTCGGCTTGCTGGACCATGAGATTGCTTGTAAGGCAGTTGCCACAAATGAGCCAGGAGAAATCGGCTCGTAGCTGCCTGGGATTGGTTGTAAGGCAATTGGCACAAAAAGCCAGGAGACTTGGGATTGCTGCAGCCTGAGATTGCTTGTTAGGCAGTCGTCACAATAGAACCAGGTGAAGTCGGCTTGTAGCAGCCTGAGATTGCTTGTAAGGCAGTTTTCACAAAAGAGACAGGAGATGTCGATTTGTAGCAGCCTGATATTACTTGTAAGGCAGCTTTCACAAAAGAGCCAAGAGAAGTCGGATGGTAGCAACCTGACATTGCTTGTAAGGCAGTTGTCACAAAAGAGCCAAGAGAAGTCGGCTCGTAGCAGCCTGACATTTCTTGTAAGGCAGTTGTCACAAAAGCGCAATGAGAATTCGGCTTGTGTCAGCCTGAGATTTCTTGTAAGGCAATTGCCATAAAAGGGCCACGAGAAATCGGCTCGTAGCCGCCTGTGATTGCTTGTAAGGCAATTCGCACCAAAGCCAGGATAATTCATATTACTGAAGCCTGAGATTGCTTGTAAGGCAGTTGTAACAAAAGAGCCAGCATATGTCGATTTGTAGAGGCCTGAGATTGCTTGAAAGGCAGTTTCACAAAATAGCCAGGCGTATTCGGCTTGTAGCTGGCTGATATTGATTGTAAGGCAGTTTTTAAAAAAGAGACAAAAGATGTCGTTTTGTAGCAGCCTGAGATTGCTTTTAAGGCAATTTTCACAAAAGAGACAAGAGAAGTCGACTCGTAGACGCCTGGGATTGCTTGTAAGGCAATTTTCACAAAAGAGTCAGGAGAATTCGGCTTGCAGCAGCCTGAGATTGCTGATGGGGCGGGGGTTCGTCTGCGTGGGAATTTCTGGGACTGTCTCCTGGGTGGGGGTCGTCTACGTGGGACGTTCTGGGACTGTCTCCTGCGTGGGGGGTCGTCTGCGTGGGACTTTCTTGGACTGGGGATCGTCTGCGTGGGACTTTGTGGGACTGGGAGTCGTCTCCGTGGAACTTTCTGGGACTGTCTCCTGGGTGTGGGGTCGTCTACGTGGGACTTTATGGGACTGTGACTCGTCTGCGTGTGACTTTCTGGGACTGGGGGTCGTCTGCGTGGGTCTTTCTGGGACTGTCTCCTGGGTGGGGGGTTGTCTGCGTGGGTCTTTCTGGGACTGTCTCCTGGGTGGGGAGTCGTCTGCGTGGGACTTTCTGAGACAGGGGTCCGTCTGGTGGGTCTTTCTGGGATTGTCTCCTGGGTGGGGGTCCGTCTGCGTGGGAATATCTGGGACTGTCTCCTGAGTGGAGGGTCCTCTGCGTGGGATTTTCTGGGACTGGGTGTCGTCTGCGTGGGACTTTCTGGGACAGGGGGTCTTCTGCGTGGGACATTCTGGGACTGGGGTTCGTCTGCGTGGGACTTTCTGGGACTGGGGGTCGTCTGCGTGTTACTTTCTGGGACTGTCTCCTGGGTCGGGGGGTCGTCTGTATGGGACTTTCTAGGACTCGGGGTCGTCTGCGTGGATCTTTTTTGGACTCTCTCCTAGATGGGGGGTCTTATGCGTGGGACTTTCTGGGACTGGGCTCGTCTGCGTGGGACTTTCTGGGACTGTCTCTTGGGTGGGGGGGTCGTCTGCGTGGGAATTTCTGGGACTAGGGGTCGTCTGCGTGGGAATTTCTGGGTTTGTCTCCTTGGTGGGGGGCGTCTGAGTGGGACTTTCTGGGACTGTGGGTCGTCTCCGTGGGACTTTCTGGGACTGTCTCATGGGTGGGGGGTCGTCTGCGTGGGACTTTCTGGGACTGGGGGACGTCTGCGTGTTACTTTCTGGGACTGTCTCCTGGGTGGGGGGTCGTCTGTATGGGACTTTCTAGGACTCGGGGTCGTCTGCGTGGATCTTTTTTGGACTCTCTCCTAGGTGGGGGGTCTTCTGCGTGGGACTTTCTGGGACTGTCTCCTGGGTGGGGAGTCGTCTGCCTGGGACTTTCT
The DNA here is from genome assembly GCA_964036315.1 of Acanthosepion esculentum. Classification (NCBI taxonomy): domain Eukaryota; kingdom Metazoa; phylum Mollusca; class Cephalopoda; order Sepiida; family Sepiidae; genus Acanthosepion; species Acanthosepion esculentum. The sequence goes on along the minus strand of CAXIWW010000817.1, from coordinate 9,789,382 downwards.
GAGACTGGGTGTCGTCTGCGTGGTAGTTTCTTGAACTGTCTTCTGGGTGGGGGTCGTCTGCGTGGGACTTTCTGGGACTGGGCTCGTCTGCGTGGTAGTTTCTTGAACTGTCTCCTGGGTGGGGGGTAGTCTGCGTGGGACTTTCTGGGACTGTCTCCTGGGTGGTGAGTCGTCTGCTTGGGACTTTCTGAGACAGGGGGTCGTCTGCTTGGGTCTTTCTGGTACTGACTCCTGGGTGGGGGTCCGTCTGCGTGGGACTTTCTGGGACTGTCTCCTGGGTGGAGGTCGTCTGCGTGGGACTTTCTGGGACTGGGCTCGTCTGCGTGGGACTTTCTGGGTTTGTCTCCTTGGTGGGGGGCGTCTGCTTGGGACTTTCTGGGACTGTGGGTCGTCTCCGTGGGACTTTCTGGGACTGTCTCATGGGTGGGGCTCGTCTGCGTGGGACTTTCTGGGACTGTCTCCTGGGTGGTGGGTCGTCTGCGTAGGACTTTATGGGACTGGTGGTCGTCTGCGCGGGACTTTCTGGGACTGGGGGTCGTCTGCGTGTTACTTTCTGGGACTGTCTCCTGGGTGGGGGTCGTCTACGTGGGACGTTCTGGGACTGTCTCCTGCGTGGGGGGTCGTCTGCGTGGGACTTTCTTGGACTGGGGATCGTCTGCGTGGGACTTTGTGGGACTGGGAGTCGTCTCCGTGGAACTTTCTGGGACTGTCTCCTGGGTGTGGGGTCGTCTACGTGGGACTTTATGGGACTGTGACTCGTCTGCGTGTGACTTTCTGGGACTGGGGGTCGTCTGCGTGGGTCTTTCTGGGACTGTCTCCTGGGTGGGGGGTTGTCTGCGTGGGTCTTTCTGGGACTGTCTCCTGGGTGGGGAGTCGTCTGCGTGGGACTTTCTGAGACAGGGGTCCGTCTGGTGGGTCTTTCTGGGATTGTCTCCTGGGTGGGGGTCCGTCTGCGTGGGAATATCTGGGACTGTCTCCTGAGTGGAGGGTCCTCTGCGTGGGATTTTCTGGGACTGGGTGTCGTCTGCGTGGGACTTTCTGGGACAGGGGGTCTTCTGCGTGGGACATTCTGGGACTGGGGTTCGTCTGCGTGGGACTTTCTGGGACTGGGGGTCGTCTGCGTGTTACTTTCTGGGACTGTCTCCTGGGTCGGGGGGTCGTCTGTATGGGACTTTCTAGGACTCGGGGTCGTCTGCGTGGATCTTTTTTGGACTCTCTCCTAGGTGGGGGGTCTTATGCGTGGGACTTTCTGGGACTGGGCTCGTCTGCGTGGGACTTTCTGGGACTGTCTCTTGGGTGGGGGGGTCGTCTGCGTGGGAATTTCTGGGACTAGGGGTCGTCTGCGTGGGAATTTCTGGGTTTGTCTCCTTGGTAGGGGGCGTCTGAGTGGGACTTTCTGGGACTGTGGGTCGTCTCCGTGGGACTTTCTGGGACTGTCTCATGGGTGGGGGGTCGTCTGCGTGGGACTTTCTGGGACTGGGGGACGTCTGCGTGTTACTTTCTGGGACTGTCTCCTGGGTGGGGAGTCGTCTGCGTGGGACTTTCTGAGACAGGGGTCCGTCTGGTGGGTCTTTCTGGGATTGTCTCCTGGGTGGGGGTCCGTCTGCGTGGGAATATCTGGGACTGTCTCCTGAGTGGAGGGTCCTCTGCGTGGGATTTTCTGGGACTGGGTGTCGTCTGCGTGGGACTTTCTGGGACAGGGGGTCTTCTGCGTGGGACATTCTGGGACTGGGGTTCGTCTGCGTGGGACTTTCTGGGACTGGGGGTCGTCTGCGTGTTACTTTCTGGGACTGTCTCCTGGGTCGGGGGGTCGTCTGTATGGGACTTTCTAGGACTCGGGGTCGTCTGCGTGGATCTTTTTTGGACTCTCTCCTAGGTGGGGGGTCTTATGCGTGGGACTTTCTGGGACTGGGCTCGTCTGCGTGGGACTTTCTGGGACTGTCTCTTGGGTGGGGGGGTCGTCTGCGTGGGAATTTCTGGGACTAGGGGTCGTCTGCGTGGGAATTTCTGGGTTTGTCTCCTTGGTGGGGGGCGTCTGAGTGGGACTTTCTGGGACTGTGGGTCGTCTCCGTGGGACTTTCTGGGACTGTCTCATGGGTGGGGGGTCGTCTGCGTGGGACTTTCTGGGACTGGGGGACGTCTGCGTGTTACTTTCTGGGACTGTCTCCTGGGTGGGGGGTCGTCTGTATGGGACTTTCTAGGACTCGGGGTCGTCTGCGTGGATCTTTTTTGGACTCTCTCCTAGGTGGGGGGTCTTCTGCGTGGGACTTTCTGGGACTGTCTCCTGGGTGGGGAGTCGTCTGCGTGGGACTTTCTGGGACTGGGCTCGTCTGCGTGGTAGTTTCTTGAACTGTCTCCTGGGTGGGGGGTAGTCTGCGTGGGACTTTCTGGGACTGTCTCCTGGGTGGTGAGTCGTCTGCTTGGGACTTTCTGAGACAGGGGGTCGTCTGCTTGGGTCTTTCTGGTACTGACTCCTGGGTGGGTGTCCGTCTGCGTGGGACTTTCTGGGACTGTCTCCTGGGTGGGGGTCGTCTGCGTGGGACTTTCTGGGACTGGGCTCGTCTGCGTGGGACTTTCTGGGACTGTCTCCTCGGTGGGGAGTCATCTGCGTGGGACTTTCTGGGACTAGGGGACGTCTGCGTGGGAATTTCTGGGTTTGTCTCCTTGGTGGGGGGCGTCTGCTTGGGACTTTCTGGGACTGTGGGTCGTCTCCGTGGGACTTTCTGGGACTGTCTCATGGGTGGGGCTCGTCTGCGTGGGACTTTCTGGGACTGTCTCCTGGGTGGTGGGTCGTCTGCGTAGGACTTTATGGGACTGGTGGTCGTCTGCGCGGGACTTTCTGGGACTGGGGGTCGTCTGCGTGTTACTTTCTGGGACTGTCTCCTGGGTGGGGGGTCGTCTGTATGGGACATTCTAGGACTCGGGGTCGTCTGCGTGGATCTTTTTTGGACTCTCTCCTGGGTGGGGGGTGGTCTGCGTGGGACTTTCTGGGACTGTCTCCTGGGTGGGGAGTCGTCTGCGTGGGATTTTCTGGGACAGTCTCCTGGGTGCGGTGTCGTCTGCGTGGGACTTTGTAGGACTGGGGGTCGTCTGCGTGGGACTAACTGGGACTGTCTCCTGGGTGGGGGGTCGTCTGCGTGGACTTTCTGGGACTGTCTCCTGGGTGGGTGTTCATCTGAGTGGGATTTTCTGGGCCTGGGGGTCGTCTGCGTGGGAATTGCTGGGACACTCTCTTGTCTGGGGGTCGTCTGCGTGGGATATCTAGGACTGTCTCCTGGGTGGGGTGTCGTCTTCATGGGACTTTCTGGGACTGGGGTCGTCTGCATGGGTCTTTCTGGTACAGTCTCCTTGGTGCGGTGTCGTCTGCGTGGGATTTTGTAGGACTGGGGGTCGTCTGCGTGGGACTTTCTGGGACTGGGGTTCGTCTGCGTGGGTCTTTCTTGGACTGGGGGTCTTCTGCGTGGGACTTTTTGGGACTGTCTCCTGGGTGGGGGTCATCTGCGTGCGACTTTCTGGGACTGTCTCCTGGGTGGGGGTTCGTCTGCGTGGGATTTTCTGGGATTGGGGATCGTCTGCGTGGGACTTGCTGGGACACTCTCCTGTCTGGGAGTCGTCTGCTTGGGACTTTCTGGGACTGTCTCCTGGGTGGGGGGTCGTCTGCTTGGATATCTAGGACTGTCTCCTGGGTGCTGTGTCGTCTGCATGGGACTTTCTGTGACTGGTGGTTGTCTGCATGGGTCTTTCTGGTACAGTCTCCTGCGTGCGGTGTCGTCTGCGTGGGATTTTGTGGGATTGGGAGTCGTCTGCGTGGGACTTTCTGGGACTGGGGGTCGTCTGCGTGGCTCTTTTTGGGACAGTCTCCTGGGTGCGGTGTCGTCTGCGTGGGACTTTGTGGGACTGGTGGTCTTCTGCGTGGGACTTTCTGGGACTGTCTCCCGGGTGGGAGTCGTCTGTTTGGGACTTTCTGGGACTGTCTCCTGGGTGGGGGTCGTCTGCGTGGGACTTTCTGGGATTGTCTCCTGGCTGGGGGTCGTCTGAATGGGACTTCCTAGGACTTGGGGTCGTCTGCATGGGTCTTTCTGGTACAATCTCCTTGGTGCGGTGTCGTCTGCGTGGGACTTTCTGGGACTGGGGGTTGTCTGCGTGGGACTTCCTGGGACTGTCTCCTGGGTGGGGTGTCGTCTGCGTGGGACTTTCTGGGACTGGGGGTCGTCTGCGTGGGTCTTTCTTGGACTGGGGGTCTTCTGCGTGGGACTTTTTGGGAGTGTCTCCTGGGTGGGTGTCGTCTCTTTGGGACTTTCTGGGACTGAAGGTCGTCTGCGTGGGATATCTAGGACTGTCTCCTGGGTGGGGTGTCGTCTTCATGGGACTTTCTGGGATTGGGGTCGTCTGCATGGGTCTTTCTGGTACAGTCTCCTTGGTGCGGTGTCGTCTGCGTGGGATTTTGTAGGACTGGGGGTCGTCTGCGTGGGACTTTCTGGGACTGGGGGTCGTCTGCGTGGGTCTTTCTTGGACTGGGGGTCTTCTGCGTGGGACTTTTTGGGAGTGTCTCCTGGGTGGGTGTCGTCTCTTTGGGACTTTCTGGGACTGTCTCCTGGGTGGGGGTCATCTGCGTGGGACTTTCTGGGACTGTCTCCTGGGTGGGTGTTCGTCTGCGTGGGATTTTCTGGGATTGGGGATCGTCTGCGTGGGACTTGCTGGGACACACTCCTGTCTGGGAGTCGTCTGCTTGGGACTTTCTGGGACTGTCTCCTGGGTGGGGGGTCGTCTGCTTGTATATCTAGGACTGTCTCCTGGGTGCTGTGTCGTCTGCATGGGACTTTCTGTGACTGGTGGTTGTCTGCATGGGTCTTTCTGGTACAGTCTCCTGCGTGCGGTGTCGTCTGCGTGGGATTTTGTGGGATTGGGGGTCGTCTGCGTGGGTCATTCTGGGACTCTCTCCTGGGTGGGGGGGTCGTCTGCGTGGGACATTTTGGGACTGTTTCCTGGGTGGGGACTCGTCTGCGTGGGACTTTCTGGGACTGTCTCCTGGGTGGGGGTCGTCTGTTTGGGACTTTCTGGGACTGTCTCCTGGGTGGGGGTCGTCTGCGTGGGACTTTCTGGGATTGTCTCCTGGCTGGGGGTCGTCTCCATGGGACTTCCTAGGACTGGGGGTCGTCTGCGTGGGACTAACTGGGACTGTCTCCTGGGTGGGGGGTCGTCTGCGTGGACTTTCTGGGACTGTCTCCTGGGTGGGTGTTCGTCTGAGTGGGATTTTCTGGGACTGGGGGTCGTCTGCGTGGGAATTGCTGGGACACTCTCCTGTCTGGGGGTCGTCTGCGTGGGACTTTCTGGGTCTGGCTCCTGGGTGTGGGGTCGTCTGCGTGGGATATCTAGGACTGTCTCCTGGGTGGGGTGTCGTCTTCATGGGACTTTCTGGGACTGGGGTCGTCTGCATGGGTCTTTCTGGTACAGTCTCCTTGGTGCGGTGTCGTCTGCGTGGGATTTTGTAGGACTGGGGGTCGTCTGCGTGGGACTTTCTGGGACTGGGGGTCTTCTGCGTGGGACTTCATGGGACTGTCTCCTGGGTGGGGTGTCGTCTGCGTTTGGACTTTCTGGGACTGGGGGTCGTCTGCGTGGGTCTTTCTTGGACTGGGGGTCATCTGCTTGGGACTTTTTGGGAGTGTCTCCTGGGTGGGTGTCGTCTGTTTGGGACTTTCTGGGACTGTCTCCGGGGTGGGGGTCATGTGCGTGGGTATTTCTGGGACTGTCTCCTGGGTGGGGGGTCGTCTGCCTGGGATATCTAGGACTGTCTCCTGGGTGCTGTGTCGTCTGCATGGGACTTTCTGGGACTGGGGGTTGTCTGCATGGGTCTTTCTGGTACAGTCTCCTGCGTGCGGTGTCGTCTGCGTGGGATTTTGTGGGATTGGGGGTCGTCTGCGTGGGACTTTATGGGACTGGGGGTCGTCTGCGTGGGTCATTCTGGGACTCTTTCCTGGGTGGGGGGTCGTCTGCGTGGGACATTTTGGGACTGTTTCCTGGGTGGGGACTCGTCTGCCTGGGACTTTCTGGGACTGGGGGTCGTCTGCGTGGCTCTTTCTGGGACAGTCTCCTGGGTGCGGTGTCGTCTGCGTGGGACATTGTGGGACTGGTGGTCTTCTGCGTGGGACTTTCTGGGACTGTCTCCTGGGTGGGGGTCGTCTGCGTGGGACTTTCTGGGATTGTCTCCTGGCTGGGGGTCGTCTGCATGGGACTTCCTAGGACTGGGGGTCGTCTGTGTGGCACTAACTGGGACTGTCTCCTGGGTGGGGGGTCGTCTGCGTGGGACTTTCTGGGACTGTCTCCTGGGTGGGTGTTCCTCTGCTTGGGATTTTCTGGGACTGGGGGTCGTCTGCGTGGGAATTGCTGCGACACTCTCCTGTCTGGGGGTCGTCTGCGTGGGACTTTCTGGGACTGGCTCCTGGGTGTGGGGTCGTCTGGGTGGGATATCTAGGACTGTCTCCTGGGTGGGGTGTCGTCTTCATGGGAATTTCTGGGACTGGGGGTCGTCTGCATGGGTCTTTCTGGTACAATCTCCTTGGTGCGGTGTCGTCTGCGTGGGATTTTGTAGGACTGGGGGTCGTCTGCGTGGGACTTTCTGGGACTGGGGGTTGTCTGCGTGGGACTTCCTGGGACTGTCTCCTGGGTGGGGTGTCGTCTGCGTGGGACTTTCTGGGACTGGGGGTCGTCTGCGTGGGTCTTTCTTGGACTGGGATCTTCTGCGTGGGACTTTCTGGGAGTGTCTCCTGGGTGGGTGTCGTCTGTTTGGGACTTTCTGGGACTGTCTCCTGGGTGGGGTTCGTCTGCGTGGGACTTTCTAGGACTGTCTCCTGACTGGGGTCGTCTGCATGGGACTTCCTAGGACTGGGGGTCGTCTGCGTGGGACTTTCTGGGACTGTCTCCTGGGTCTGTGGTCGTCTGCGTGGGACTTTCTTGGACTGTCTCCTGGGTGGGGGTAGTCTGCGTGGGACTTTCTTGGACTGTCTCCTGGGTGGAAGGTTGTCTGCGTGGGATATCTGGGACAGTCACCTGGGTGGGGGGTCGTCTGCATGGGTCTTTCTTGGACTGGGGATCGTCTGCATGGGTCATTCTTGGATTCTCCTGGGTGAGGGGTCTTCTGCGTGGGACATTCTGGGACTGGAGGTCGTCTGCGTGGGTCTTTCTGAGACTGTCTCCTTTTTGGGGGTTCGTCTGCGTGGGACTTTCTGGGAATGTCTCCTGCGTGGGGGGTCGTCTGCGTGGGACTTTCATGGACTGGGTGTCGTCTGCGTGGGACTTTCTGTGACTGTCACCTTGGTGGGTGTCGTCTGCGTGGGACTTTCTGGGACTGTCTCCTGGGTGGGGGGTCGTCTGCGTTGGACTTTCTGGGACTGTCTCCTGGGTGGGTGTCGTCTGCGTGGGATTTTCTGGGGCTGTCTCCTGTCTGGGGGTCGTCTGCGTGGGACTTTCTTGGACTGGGGGTCGTCAGCGTGGGACTTTCTGGGACTGTCTCCTTGGTGGGGGTCGTCTGCTTGGGATATCTAGGACTGTCTCCTGGGTGTGGGGTCGTGTTCATGGGACTTTCTGGGACTGGGGGTCTTTTGCGTGGGACTTTCTGGGACTGTCTCCTGCGTGGGGGGTCGTCTGCGTGGGACTTTCATGGACTGGGTGTCGTCTGCGTGGGACTTTCTGTGACTGTCACCTTGGTGGGGGTCATCTGTGTGTGACTTTCTGGGACTGGGGTTCGTCTGCGTGGGACTTTCTGGGACTGTCTCCTGGGTGGGGTGTCGTCTGCGTGGGACATTCTGGGACTGTCTCCTGGGTGGGGGGTCGTCTACGTGGGACTTTCTGGGACTGTCTCCTGGGTGGGGGTCGTCTGCGTGGGATTTTCTGGGGCTGTCTCCTGTCTGGGGGTCGTCTGCGTGGGACTTTCTTGGACTGGGGGTCGTCAGCGTGGGACTTTCTGGGACTGTCTCCTGGGTGGGGGTCCTCTGCATGGGATATCTAGGACTGTCTCCTGGGTGGGGGGTCGTCTTCATGGGACTTTCTGGGACTGGGGGTCTTTTGCGTGGGACTTTCTGGGACTGTCTCCTGCGTGGGGGGTCGTCTGCGTGGGACTTTCATAGACTGGGTGTCGTCTGCGTGGGACTTTCTGGGACTGTCTCCTGGGTGGTGGTCGTCTGCGTGGGACTTTCTGGGAGTGAAGGTCGTCTGCGTGGGACTTTCTGGGACTGTCTCCTGGGTGGGGGGTCGTCTGCGTGGGAATTTCTGGGATTGTCTCCAGGGTGGGTGTTCGTCTGCGTGAGATTTTCTGGGATTGGGGGTCGTCTGCGTGGGAATTGCTGGGACACTCTCCTGTCTGGGGGTCGTCTGCGTGGGACTTTCTGGGACTGGCTCCTGGGTGTGGGGTCGTCTGGGTGGGATATCTAGGACTGTCTCGTGGGTGGGGTGTCGTCTTCATGGGACTTTCTGGGACTGGGGGTCGTCTGCATGGGTCTTTCTGGTACAATCTCCTTGGTGCGGTGTCGTCTGCGTGGGATATTGTAGGACTGGGGGTCGTCTGCGTGGGACTTTCTGGGACTGGGGTTTGTCTGCCTGGGACTTCCTGGGACTGTCTCCTGGGTGGGGTGTCGTCTGCGTGGGACTTTCTGGGACTGGGGGTCGTCTGCGTGGGTCTTTCTTGGACTGGGGGTCTTCTGCGTGGGACTTACTGGGAGTGTCTCCTGGGTGGGTGTCGTCTGTTTGGGACTTTCTGGGACTGTCTCCTGGGTGGGGTTCGTCTGCGTGGGACTTTCTAGGACTGTCTCCTGACTGGGGTCGTCTGCATGGGACTTCCTAGGACTGGGGGTCGTCTGCGTGGGACTTTCTTGGACTGTCTCCTGGGTCTGTGGTCGTCTGCGTGGGACTTTCTTGGACTGACTCCTGGGTGGAAGGTTGTCTGCGTGGGATATCTGGGACAGTCTCCTGGGTGGGGGGTCGTCTGAATGGGTCTTTCTGGGACTGGGGATCGTCTGCGTGGGTCTTTCTTGGATTCTCCTGGGTGAGAGGTCTTCTGCGTGGGACATTCTGCGACTGGAGGTCGTCTGCGTGGGTCTTTCTAAGACTGTCTCCTTTTTGGGGGTTCGTCTGCGTGGGACTTTCTGGGAATGTCTCCTGCGTGGGGGGTCGTCTGCGTGGGACTTTCAGGGACTGGGTGTCGTCTGCGTGGGACTTTCTGTGACTGTCACCTTGGTGGGGGTCGTCTGTGTGTGACTTTCTGGGACTGGGGTTCGTATGCGTGGGACTTTCTGGGACTGTCTCCTGGGTGGGGTGTCGTCTGCGTGGGACTTTCTGGGACTGTCTCCTGGGTGGGGGGTCGTCTGCGTGGGACTTTCTGGGACTGTCTCCTGGGTGGGTGTCGTCTGCGTGGGATTTTCTGGGGTTGTCTCCTTTCTGGGGGTCGTCTGCGTGGGACTTTCTTGGACTGGGGGTCGTCAGCGTGGGACTTTCTGGGACTGTCTCCTTGGTGGGGGTCGTCTGCGTGGGATATCTAGGACTGTCTCCTGGGTGGGGGGTAGTGTTCATGGGACTTTCTGGGACTGTCTCCTGGGTGGGTGTTCGTCTGCGTGGGATTTTCTGGGATTGGGGGTCGTCTGCGTGGGACTTGCTGGGACACTCTCCTGTCTGGGGGTCGTCTGCGTGGGACTTTCTGGGACTGTCTCCTGGGTGGGGGGTCGTCTGCGTGGGATATCTAGGACTGTCTCCTGGGTGGGGTGTCGTCTGCTTGGGACTTTCTGGGACTGGGGTTCGTCTGCGTGGGTCTTTCTGGGACAGTCTCCTGGGTGCGGTGTCGTCTGCGTGGGACTTTGTGGGACTGGGGGTCTTCTGCGTGGGACTTTCTGGGACTGTCTCCTGGGTGGGGGTCGTCTGCGTGGGACTTTCTGGGACAGTCTCCTGGGTGGGGGTCGTCTGCGTGGGACTTTCTGGCATTTTCTCCTGGCTGGGGGTCGTCTGCATGGGATTTCCTAGGACTGGGGGTCGTCTGCGTGGGACTTTCTGGGACTGGGGGTCGTCTGCGTGGGTCTTTCTTGGACTGTCTCCTGGGTTGGGGGTCGTCTGCGTGGGACTTTCTGGGACTGGGGGTCGTCTGCGTGGGACATTCTTGGACTGGGGGCTGTCTGCGTGGGACTTTCTGGTAGTGGGGGTCGTCTGCGTGTGACTTTCTGGGACTGTCTCCTGGGTGGGGGGTCGTCTGCGTGGGACTTTCTGGGACAGTCTCCTGGGTGGGGATCGTCTCCGTGGGTTTTTCTGGGACTGGGGGGTCGTCTGCGTGGGACTTTCTGGGACTGTCTCCTTAGTAGGGTGTCGTCTGCGTGGGACTTTCTGGGACTGGGGGTCGTCTGCGTAGGACCTTCTGGGACTGGGGATTGTCTGCGTGGGACTTTCTCGGACTGTCTCCATGTTGGGGGGTCGTCTGCGTGGGACTTGCTGGGACTGGGGTTCGTCTTCGTGGGACTTTCTGGGACTGTCTTCTCTCTGGGGGGTCGTCTGTGTGGGACTTTATGGGACTAGGGGGTCGTTTGCGTGTGACTTTCTGGGAGTGGGAGTCGTCTGCGTGGGACTTTCTGGGACTGTCTCCTGGGTGGGGGGTTGTCTGCCTTGGACTTTCTGAGACTGGGGGTCGTCTGCGTGAGACTTTCTCCTGGGTATGGTGTCGTCTGCTTGGGACTTTTGGGGACTGGGGGTCGTCTGCGTGGGACTTTTTGTGATTGGGGGTCGTCTGCTTGGGACTTTCTGGGAGTGGGGGTCGTCTGCATGGGACTTTCATGGACTGTCTCCTGGGTGGGGGGTCGTCTGCGTGGGACTTTCTGGGACTGGGGGTCGTCTGCATGGGACCTTCTGGGACTGGGGGTCGTCTGCTTGGGACTTTTGGGGACTGGGGGTCGTCTGCGTGGGACTTTTTGTTATTGGGGGTCGTCTGCTTAGGACTTTCTGGGAGTGGGGGTCGTCTGCATGGGACTTTCATGGACTGTCTCCTGGGTGGGGGGTCGTCTGCGTGGGACTTTCTGGGACTGGGGGTCGTCTGCATGGGACCTTCTGGGACTGGGGGTCGTCTGCTTGGGACTTTTGGGGACTGGGGGTCGTCTGCGTGGGACTTTTTGTGATTGGGGGTCGTCTGCTTGGGACTTTCTGGGAGTGGGGGTCGTCTGCATGGGACTTTCATGGACTGTCTCCTTGGTAGGGTGTCGTCTGCGTGGGACTTTCTGGGACTGGGGGTCGTCTGCGTGGGACTTTCTGGGACTGTCTCCTGGGTGGGAGGTTTTCTGCGTGGGACTTTCTGTGACTGGGGGTCGTCTGCGTGGGACATTCTTGTATTGGAGGCTGTCTGCGTGGGACTTTCTGGTAGTGGGGGTCGTCTGCGTGGGACTTTCTTTGACTGTCTCCTGCGTGGGGGGTCGTCTGCGTGGGACTTTCAGGGCCTGGGTGTCGTCTGCGTGGGACTTTCTGGGACTGTCTCCTGGGTGGGGGGTCGTCTGCGTGGGACTCTCTGGGACTGGGCCTCGTCTGCGTGGGACTTTCTGGGACTGGGTGTCGTCTTCGTTGGTCTTTCTGGGACTGTCTCCTGGGTGGGGGTCGTCTGCGTGGGACTTTCTAGGACTGGGGTTCGTCTGCGTGGGACTCTCTGGGACTGGGGCCCTCTGCGTGGGACTTTTTGGGAGTGGGGGTCGTCTGCGTGGGACTTTCTGGGACTGTCTCCTGGGTGGGGGGTCGTCTGCGTGGGACTTTCTTGGACTGTGGGTCGTCTGCGTGGGACCTTCTGGTACTGTAGGTCGTCTGCGTGGGACTTTCTGGGACTGGTCGTCTTCTGCGTGGGACTTTCTGGGACTGGGGGTCGTCTGCGTGGGTCTTTCTTGGACTGACTCCTGGGTTGGGGGTCGTCTGCGTGGGACTTTCTGGAACTCTGGGTCGTTTGCGTGGGATTTTCTGGGACTGTCTCCTGGGTGGGTGTTGTCTGCGTGGGACTTTCGGGGACTGGGGGTCGTCTGCGTGGGACATTCTTGGACTGGGGGCTGTCTGCGTGGGACTTTCTGGTAGTGGGGGTCGTCTGCGTGTGACTTTCTGGGACTTTCTCCTGGGTGGGGGGTCGTCTGCCTGGGACTTTCTGGGACAGTCTCCTGGGGGGGATCGTCTCCGTGGGTTTTTCTGGGACTGGGGGGTCGTCTGCGTGGGACTTTCTGGGACTGTCTCCTTAGTAGGGTGTCGTCTGCGTGGGACTTTCTGGGACTGGGGGTCGTCTGCGTGGGACTTTCTCGGACTGTCTCCATGTTGGGGGGTCGTCTGCGTGGGACTTGCTGGGACTGGGGTTCGTCTTCGTGGGACTTTCTGGGACTGTCTTCTCTCTGGGGGGTCGTCTGTGTGGGACTTTATGGGACTAGGGGGTCGTTTGCGTGTGACTTTCTGGGAGTGGGAGTCGTCTGCGTGGGACTTTCTGGGACTGTCTCCTGGGTGGGGGGTTGTCTGCCTTGGACTTTCTGAGACTGGGGGTCGTCTGCGTGAGACTTTCTCCTGGGTATGGTGTCGTCTGCTTGGGACTTTTGGGGACTGGGGGTCGTCTGCGTGGGACTTTTTGTGATTGGGGGTCGTCTGCTTGGGACTTTCTGGGAGTGGGGGTCGTCTGCATGGGACTTTCATGGACTGTCTCCTGGGTGGGGGGTCGTCTGCGTGGGACTTTCTGGGACTGGGGGTCGTCTGCATGGGACCTTCTGGGACTGGGGGTCGTCTGCTTGGGACTTTTGGGGACTGGGGGTCGTCTGCGTGGGACTTTTTGTTATTGGGGGTCGTCTGCTTAGGACTTTCTGGGAGTGGGGGTCGTCTGCATGGGACTTTCATGGACTGTCTCCTGGGTGGGGGGTCGTCTGCGTGGGACTTTCTGGGACTGGGGGTCGTCTGCATGGGACCTTCTGGGACTGGGGGTCGTCTGCTTGGGACTTTTGGGGACTGGGGGTCGTCTGCGTGGGACTTTTTGTGATTGGGGGTCGTCTGCTTGGGACTTTCTGGGAGTGGGGGTCGTCTGCATGGGACTTTCATGGACTGTCTCCTTGGTAGGGTGTCGTCTGCGTGGGACTTTCTGGGACTGGGGGTCGTCTGCGTGGGACTTTCTGGGACTGTCTCCTGGGTGGGAGGTTTTCTGCGTGGGACTTTCTGTGACTGGGGGTCGTCTGCGTGGGACATTCTTGTATTGGAGGCTGTCTGCGTGGGACTTTCTGGTAGTGGGGGTCGTCTGCGTGGGACTTTCTTTGACTGTCTCCTGCGTGGGGGGTCGTCTGCGTGGGACTTTCAGGGCCTGGGTGTCGTCTGCGTGGGACTTTCTGGGACTGTCTCCTGGGTGGGGGGTCGTCTGCGTGGGACTCTCTGGGACTGGGCCTCGTCTGCGTGGGACTTTCTGGGACTGGGTGTCGTCTTCGTTGGTCTTTCTGGGACTGTCTCCTGGGTGGGGGTCGTCTGCGTGGGACTTTCTAGGACTGGGGTTCGTCTGCGTGGGACTCTCTGGGACTGGGGCCCTCTGCGTGGGACTTTTTGGGAGTGGGGGTCGTCTGCGTGGGACTTTCTGGGACTGTCTCCTGGGTGGGGGGTCGTCTGCGTGGGACTTTCTTGGACTGTGGGTCGTCTGCGTGGGACCTTCTGGTACTGTAGGTCGTCTGCGTGGGACTTTCTGGGACTGGTCGTCTTCTGCGTGGGACTTTCTGGGACTGGGGGTCGTCTGCGTGGGTCTTTCTTGGACTGACTCCTGGGTTGGGGGTCGTCTGCGTGGGACTTTCTGGAACTCTGGGTCGTTTGCGTGGGATTTTCTGGGACTGTCTCCTGGGTGGGTGTTGTCTGCGTGGGACTTTCGGGGACTGGGGGTCGTCTGCGTGGGACATTCTTGGACTGGGGGCTGTCTGCGTGGGACTTTCTGGTAGTGGGGGTCGTCTGCGTGTGACTTTCTGGGACTTTCTCCTGGGTGGGGGGTCGTCTGCCTGGGACTTTCTGGGACAGTCTCCTGGGGGGGATCGTCTCCGTGGGTTTTTCTGGGACTGGGGGGTCGTCTGCGTGGGACTTTCTGGGACTGTCTCCTTAGTAGGGTGTCGTCTGCGTGGGACTTTCTGGGACTGGGGGTCGTCTGCGTGGGACCTTCTGGGACTGGGGATTGTCTGCGTGGGACTTTCTGGGACTGTCTCCATGTTGGGGGGTCGTCCGCGTGGGACTTGCTGGGACTGGGCTTCGTCTTCGTGGGACTTTCTGGGACTGTCTTCTCTCTGGGGGGTCGTCTGTGTGGGACTTTATGGGACTGTCTCCTGGGTGGGGGGTTGTCTGCCTTGGACTTTCTGAGACTGGGGGTCGTCTGCGTGAGACTTTCTGGGACTGTCTCCTGGGTATGGGGTCGTCTGCTTGGGACTTTTGGGGACTGGGGGTCGTCTGCGTGGGACTTTTTGTGATTGGGGGTCGTCTGCTTGGGACTTTCTGGGAGTGGGGGTCGTCTGCATGGGACTTTCATGGACTGTCTCCTGGGTGGGGGGTCGTCTGCGTGGGACTTTCTGGGACTGGGGGTCGTCTGCATGGGACCTTCTGGGACTGGGGGTCGTCTGCTTGGGACTTTCTGGGAGTGGGGGTCGTCTGCATGGGACTTTCATGGACTGTCTCCTGGGTGGGGGGTCGTCTGCGTGGGACTTTCTGGGACTGGGGGTCGTCTGCATGGGACCTTCTGGGACTGGGGGTCGTCTGCTTGGGACTTTTGGGGACTGGGTGTCGTCTGCGTGGGACTTTTTGTGATTGGGGGTCGTCTGCTTGGGACTTTCTGGGAGTGGGGGTCGTCTGCATGGGACTTTCATGGACTGTCTCCTGGGTGGGGGGTCGTCTGCGTGTGACTTTCTGGGACTGGGGGTCGTCTGCATGGCACCTTCTGGGACTGGGGGTCGTCTGCTTGGGACTTTCTGAGACTGGGGGCCGTCTGCGTGAATCTTTGTGGTAGTGGGGGTCATCTGCGTGGGACTTTCTGGGACTGTCTCCTGGGTGGGGGATCTTCTGCGTGGGACTTTCTGTGTCTGTCTCCTGGTGGGGGGTCGTCTGCGTGGGACTTTCACAAAAGAGCCAGGCGTATTCGGCTTGTAGCAGGGTGAGATTGTTTGTAAGGCAGTTTTTTAAAAAAAAGACTGTAGATGTCGTTTTGTAGCAGCGTGAGATTGCTTGTAAGGCAGTTGCCACGAATGAGCCAGGAGAATTGGGTTTGCTGCAGCCTGAGATTGCTTGTAAGGCCGTTATCACAATAGAGCCAGGAGAATTCGGCTGGTAGCAGCCTGAGATTGCTTGCAAGGCAGTTCCCACAAAAGAGCTAGGAGAAATCGGTTCGTAGACGGCTGGGATTGCTTGTAAGGTAATTCGCACAAAAAGCCAGGAAAATTCATATTGCTGCAGCCTGAGAATGCTTGTAAGGTAGATGCCAGAAATGAGCCAGGGGAAATCGGTTCGTAGCAGCCTGGGAATGCTTGCAAGACAATTATAACAAAAAGTCAGGAGAATTGGACTAGCGGCAGCCTGAGATTGCTTGTAAGGCAGTTGTCACAATAGAGACAGGAGAATTCGTCTTGTAGCCGCCTGGGATTGCTTTTAAGGCAATTGGCACAAAAAATCAGAAGAACTGTCCCGGCAGCAGCCTGAAATTGCTTGTAAGGCAGTTGTCACAAAAGAGACAGGATATGTCGATTTGTAGCGGCCTGATATTACTTGTAAGGCAGTTTTGACAAAAGAGCCAAGAGAAGTAGGCTCGTATCAGCCTGACATTGCTTGTAAGGCAGTTGTCACAAAAGCGCCAGGAGAATTCGGCTTGTAGCAGCCTGAGATTTCTTGTAAGGCAGTTGCCACAAAAGGGCCAGGAGAAATCGGCTCGTAGCCGCCTTGGAATGCTTGTAAGGCAATTCGCACAAAAAGCCAGGAGAATATGGCTGGATCCAGCCTGAGATTGCTTGTAAGGCAGTTTTCATAGAAGAGCCAGGCTCGTAGAAACCTGAGATTGCTTGGAAGGCAGTTGGCAGTATAGAGGCAGGAGAAATCGGCTTGTAGCAACCTGAGATCCTTTGTAAGACAGTTTTCACAAATTGCCCGATGAAGTCGGCCCATAGCAGCCTGAGAT
The DNA here is from genome assembly GCA_964036315.1 of Acanthosepion esculentum. Lineage (NCBI taxonomy): Eukaryota > Metazoa > Mollusca > Cephalopoda > Sepiida > Sepiidae > Acanthosepion > Acanthosepion esculentum. The sequence continues at coordinate 9,773,238 of CAXIWW010000817.1, read as the reverse complement.
TGCTTGTAAGGCAGTTTTCACAGAAGAGCCAGCAGGTGTAGGCTTGTATTAGCCTGAGATTGTTGTAAGGCAGTTTTCACAAAAGAGCCAGGATATGTCGTTTTGTAGCAGCCTGAGACTGCTTGTATGGCAGTTGCCTCAAAAGAGCAAGGCGTATTCGGCTTGTAGTAGCCTGAGATTTCATGTAAGGCAGTTTTCACAAAAGTCTTAAGAGAAATCGGATCATAGCAGCCTGACATTGCTTGTAAGGGAGTTGTCACAAAAGAGCCAGTAGAATTCGTCTTGTAGCAGCCTGAGATTGCTTGTAAGGTAGTCGCCACAAAAGAGGCTTGAGAAATCGGCTCGTAGCAGCCTGGGATTATTTTGTAAGGCAATTGGCAAAAAAGCCAGGAACATTGGGCTTGCTGCAGCCTGAGATTGTTTGTAAGGCATTTGTCACGAAAGAGCCGGGAGATCGATTTTTTAGCAGCCTGAGATTGCTTGTAATGCAGTTGTCCTAAAAGTGCCAGCAGGTGTAGGCTTGTAGAAGAATGAGATTGCTTGTAAGGAAATTTTCACAAATCTCCCAGGAGAACCGGCTCGTAGAATCCTAAGATTGCGTGTAAGGCACTTTCTACAAAAAGCCAGGAGAAATGGGCTCGTAGCAGCCTGAGATTGCTTGTAAGGCAGGTGTCACAAAAGAGCCAGGCGTATTCGGATTGGAGCAGCCTGAGATTGCTTGTAAGGCTGTTTTCACAAAATGAGCCAGGAGAATTGGGCTTGCTGCAGCCTGAGATTCGTTGTAAGGCAGTTGTCACAACAAGCCAGGAGAAATGGGCTCGTAGCTGCGTGGGATTGCTTGTAAGGCAAATGGCACAAAAAGCCAGGAGAATTAGCTTGCTGCAGCCTGAGATTGATTGTAAGGCAGTTGTCACAAAACAGTCAGGAGATGTCGATTTTTAGCAACCTGAGATTGATTTTAGCGCAGTTTTCACAGAAGAGCCAGCAGGTGTGGGCTTGTATCAGCCTGAGATTGCTTGTAAGGCAGGTTTCGCAAAAGATCCAGGAAATGCCGTTTTGTAGCAGCCTGAGATTGCTTGTAAGGGATTTTTCATTTGGTCAGATAGTAAAAAGTACAGCTTTCACCAGGTGCGCCGTATGTCGTCTGACAATTTACAGCGTCCGAATTCCAGTCCGCACAATAAGACTGCCTTTCTAATTTTGCTTTTTTATAGAATCCACAAAATATTGCTGTCCAATTGTCGGGAATTTCTTACATTATCCATAATTACTAAAGTTTTTTCGACACCTTGATTAGAGTCGAGTCAAAATTCAACGGTATGTGTACTTGTGTTAGCTCATTTGCGGACATTTTCATGCGGTCCTAAATTTGGAAATCAGTCATATTTCAGTTGTTTATAACTTTTTTCCAGTAATAGAATTATTTTCAAAATGTGTATCAAATTGTGTGCAATTATTTGATTTGTCTATGTTTACAGGGATTTTCAATTTGGTCAGATAGTAAAAAGTACACCTTTCACTATGTGCATGGTATGTCGTCTGACAATGTACAGCCTCCAAATTCCAGTGTCAACAATAAGACTGCATTTCTATTTTTTCCTTTTTATCGAATCCACTAAATATTGGAGACTAATTGTCGAAAATTTCTTACCTTGTCCATAATTACAAAAGTTTTTTTTACAGCTTGAACGATATGGGGACTTGTGTTAGCTCATTTGCGGAAATTTTCATGTAGCCCTAAACTGGGAAATCAGTCATATTTCACTTTTTTATAAATTTTCCATTAAAAGAAATATTTACAAAATGGGAATCAAATTGTGTGCAAGTATTTTATTTCTCTATGTTTACAGGGATTTTTCATTTGGTCAGATAGTAAAAAGTACAGCTTTCACCAGGTGCGCGGTATGTCGTCTGACTATTTACAGCGTCCGAATTCCAGTCCGCACAATAAGACTGCCTTTCTAATTTTGCTTTTTTATAGAATCCACAAAATATTGCTGTCCAATTGTCGGGAATTTCTTGCTTTATCCATAATTACTAAAGTTTTTTCGACACCTTGATTAGAGTCGAGTCGAAATTCAACGATATGGGGACTTGTGTTAGCTCATTTGCGGAAATTTTCATGCAGCCCTAAACAGGGAAATCAGTCATAATTCACTTGTTTATAACTTTTTTCCAGTAAAAGAAATATTTTCAAAATGGGTATCAAATTGTGTGCAATTATTTGGTTGGTCTATGTGCGCGGTATGTCGTCTGAAAATTTACTGGGTCCGAATTCCAGTGTGCACAATAAGACTGCATTTCTAATTGTTCCTTTTTATAAAATTCAGAAAAATATTGGTGTGCAATTGTCGGGAATTTCTGGCCTTATCCATAATTACGAAAAAACTTTTGTAATTATGGATAAGGCAAGAAATTCCCGACAATTGGACACCAATATTTTGTGGATTCGAAAAAAAGGAAAAATTAGAAATGCAGTCTTATTGTGCACATTGGAATTCGGAAGATGTAAATAGTCAGACGACATACCGCGCACATGGTGAAAGCTATACTTTTTACTATCTGAGCAAAAGAAAACTCCCTGTATACATAGACAAATCAAATAATTTCACACAATTTGATCCCCATTTTGAAAATATTTCTTTTACTGGAAAAAATGTTATAAACAAGTGAAATATGACTGATTTCCTAGTTCATGGCCGCATGACAATTTCCGCAAATGAGCTAACACAAGTCCCCATACCGTTGAATTTCGAATTGACTCTAATCAAGGTGTCGAAAAAACACTTGTAATTATGAATAAGGCAAGAAATTCCCGACAATTGGACAGCTATATTATGTGGATTCTATAAAAAGGAAAAATTAGAAATGCAGTGTTATTGTGCACACTCGAATTCGGACGCTCTAAATTGTCAGACGACATACCGCGCCCATGGTGAAAGCTGTACTTTTTACTATCTGACCAAATGAAAAATCCCTGTATACATAGAACAACCAAATAATTGCACACAATTTGTTAACCATTTTGAAAATATTTCTTTTACTGGAAAAAAGTTAAAAAACAAGTGAATTATGAGTGATTACCCAGGTTAGGTCCGCATGACAATTTCCGCAAATGAGCTAACACAAGTCCCCATACCGCTGAATTTCGCCTCGACTTAATTCAATGTGTCGAAAAACTTTTGTAATTATGGATAAGGCAAGAAATTCCCGACAATTCGACACCAGTATTTTGTGGATACTTTAAAAAGGAAAAATTAGAAATATAGTCTTATTGTGCACACTGGAATTCGGAAACTGTAAATTGTCAGACGACATACCGCGCACATGGTGAAATCTGTACTTTTTACTATCTGACCAAATGAAAAATCCCTGTATACATAGAACAACCAAATAAGTGCACACAATTTGATACCCATTTTGAAAATATTTCTTTTACTGGAAAAAATTATAAACAATGAATTATGACTGATTACCCAGTTTAGGTCCGCATGACAATTTCCGTAAATGATTTAACACTAGTCGCCATATCTTTGAACTTCGCCTCGACACTTTTCAATGTGTCGAAAAAACTTTTGTAATTATGGATAAGGCAAGAAATTCTCGACAATTGGACACCAATATTTTGTTGATTCGATGAAATGTAAAAATTAGAAATGCAGTCTTATTGTGCACACTGTAATTCGGACGCTGTAAATTGTCAGACGACATACAGCCCACATGGTGTAAGCTGTACTTTTTACTATCTGACCAAATGAAAAATCCCTGTAAACATAGACAAATCAAATAATTGCACACAATTTGATTCCCATTTGAAAATATTTTTTTTACTGGAAAAAGTTATGAACAAGTGAAATATGACTGATTTCCCAGTTTAGGGCCGCATGACAATTTCCGCAAATGAGCTAACACAAGTCCCCATACCGTTGAATTTCGATTCGACTCTATGAAATGTGTTGAAAAAACTTTTGTAATTATGGATAAGGCAAGAAATTCACGACAATTGGACAGCAATATTTTGTGGATTCTATAAAAAAAAGAAAATTTACAAATGCACTCTTATTGTGCACACTGGAATTTGGACGCTGTAAATTGTCAGACGACATACCGCGCACATGGTGAAAGTTGTAATTTTTACTATCTGTCCAAATGATAAATCCCTGTAAACATAGACAAATCAAATAATTTCACACTATTGTCGAGAATTTCTTGCCTTATCCATAATTACAAAAGTTTTTTCGGCACCTTGATTAGAGTCGATTCGAAATTCAACGGTATGGGGACTTGTGTTAGCTCATTTGCGGAAATTGTCATGCGGCCCTAAACTGGGAAATCAGTCATATTTCACTTGTTTATAACTTTTTTCCAGTAAAAGAAATATTTTCAAAATGCGTATCAAATTGTGTGCAATTATTTGATTTGTCTATGTTTACAGGGATTTCTCATTTGGTCAGATAGTAAAAAGTACAGCTTTCACCATGTGCGCGTTATGTCGTCTGACAATTTACAGCGTACGAATTAGAGTGTGCACAATAAGAATGCATTTCTAATTTTTCCTTTTTATCGAATCCACAAAATATTGGTGTCCAATTGTCGGGAATTTCTTACCTTATCTATAATTACCAAAGTTTTGTCGATACCTTGAATAGTGTCGAGGCGAAATTCAACGGTATAGGGACTTGTGTTAGCTCATTTGCGGAAATTGTCATGCGGCCCTAAACTGGGAAATCAGTCATATTTCACTTGTTTATAACTTTTTTCCAGTAAAAGAAATATTTTCAAAATGCGTATCAAATTGTGTGCAATTATTTGATTTGTCTATGTTTACAGGGATTTTTCATTTGCTCAAATACTAAAAAGTACAGCTTTCACCATGTGCGCGGTATGTCGTCTGACAATTTACAGCGTCCTAATTCCAGTGTGCACAATAAGACTGCATTTCTAATTATTTCTTTTTATAGAATCCACAAAATATTGGTGTCCAATTGTTTCGAATTTCTTACCTTATCCATAATTACAAAAGTTTTTCGACACCTTGAATAGAGTCGAGGCGAAATTCCACGGTATGGGGACTTATGTTAGCTCATTTGCGGAAATTGTCATGCGGCCCTAAACTGGGAAATCAGTCATACTTGACATGTTTATAAATTTTGTCCAGTAAAAGAAATATTTTCAAAATGGTGATCAACTTTTGTGCAATTATTTGATTTGTCTATGTTTACAGGGATTTTTCATTTGCTCAGATAGTAAAAAGTACAGCTTTCACCATGTGCGCGGTATGTCGTCTGACAATTTAGAGCGTCCGAATTCCAGTGTGCACAATAAGACTGCATTTCCAATTTTGCCTTTTTATAGAATCCACAATATATTGGTGTAAAATTGTCGGGAATTTCTTGCCTTAATCCATAATTACAAAAGGTTTCTCGACACCTTGATTAGAGTCGAGGCGAAATTCAACGGTATGGGGACTTGTGTTAGCTCATTTGCGGAAATCCTCATGCGGCCCTAAACTGTGAAATCAATCATATTTCACTTGTTTATAACTTTTTCCAGTACAAGAAATATTTCCAAAACGGTATCAAATTGTGTGCAATTATTTGATTTGTCTATGTATACAGGGATTTTTCATTTTGTCAGATAGTAAAAAGTACAGCATTCACCATGTGCGCGGTATGTCGTCTGACAATTTACAGCGTCCGAATTCCAGTGTGCACAATAAGAATGCATTTCTAATTTTTCCTTTTTATAGAATCCACAAAATATTGGTGACCAATTGTCGGGAATTTCATACCTTATCCATAATTACAAAAGTTTTTTCGACACCTTGATTAGAGTCGCATCGAAATTCAACGGTATGGGGACTTGTGTTAGCTCATTTGCGGAAATCGTCATGCGGCCCTAAACTGTGAAATCAGTCATATTTCACTTGTTTATAATTTTTCCAATAAAATAAATATTTTCAAAATTGGTATCAAATGGTGTGCAATTATTTGATTTGTCTATGTTTACGAGGATTTTTCATTTGCTCAGATAGTAAAAAGTACAGCTTTCACTATGTGCGCGGTATGTCGTCTGACAATTTTCAGAGTCCGAATTCCAGTGTGCACAATAAGAATGCATTTCTAATTTTTCCATTTCATAGAATCCACAGAATATTGCTGTCCAATTGTCGGGAATTTCTTACCTTATCCATAATTACAAAAGTTTTTTCGACACCTTGATTAGAGTCGAGTCGAAATTCAACGGTATGGGGACTTGTGTTAAATTAATTTGCGGAAATGGTCATTCGGCCCTAAACTGGGAAATCAGTCATATTTCACTTGTTTATAACGTTTTTCCAGTAAAAGAAATATTTTCAAAATGGTTATCAAATTGTGTGCAATTATTTGATTTGTCTATGTTTACAGGGATTTTTTATTTGGTCATATAGTAAAAAGTACAACTTTCAGCAACTGCGCGGTATGTCGTCTGACAATTTACAACGTCCGAATTCCAGTGTGCAAAATGAGACTGCATTTCTAATTTTTCCTTTTAATATAATCCACAAAATATTGGTGTCCAATTGTCGCAAATTTTTTACCTTATCCATAATTACAAATGTTTTTTCGACACCTTCAATAGAATCGACGCGAAATTCAACGGTATTGCTACTAGTGTTAGCAGATTTCCGGAAAATGTCATGCGGACCTACACTGGGAAATCAGTCATATTTCACTTGTTTATAACGTTTTTCCAGTAAAAGATATATTTTCAAAATGGGTATCAAATTATGTGCAATTATTTGACTTCTCTGTGTATACGGGGATTTTTCATTTGCTCAGATAGTAAAAAGTACAGCTTTCACCATGTGCGCGGTATGTCGTCTGACAATTTACAGCGGCCGAATTCCAGTGTGCACAATAAGAATGCATGTCTACTTTTTCCTTTTTATAGAATCCACAAAATATTGCTGTCTAATAGTCGAGAATTTCTTACCGGATCCATAATTACAAAAGTTATTTCGTCAAATTGAAGAGAGTCGATCCGAAATTCAACGGTATGGGGACTTGTGTTAGCTCATTTGCGGAAATTTTCATGCGGCCCTAAACTGGGAAATCAGTCATATTTCAATTTTTTATAACTTTTGTCCAGTAAAAGAAATCTTTTCAAAATGGGTATCAAATTGTGTGCAATTATTCGATTGGTCTATCTATACAGGGATTTTTTCATTTCGTCAGATAGTAAAAAGTACAGATTTCACCATGTGCGTGGTATGTCGTCTGACAATTTACAGCGTCCGAATTCCAATGTGCACAATAAGAATGCATTTCTAATTTTTCCTTTTCATAGAATCCACAAAATATTGGTGTCCAATTGTCGGGAATTTCTTGCCTTATCCATAATTTCAAAAAGTTTTTTCGACACCTTGAATAGAGTCGAGGCGAAATTCAACGGTATGGGGACTTGTGTTAGCTCATTTGCGCAAATTTTCATGCGGCCCTAAACTGGGAAGTCAGTCATATTTCACTTATTTATAAACATTTTCCAGTAAAAGAATTATTTTCAAAATGGGTATCAAAGTGTGTGCAATTATTTGATTTGTCTATATATACAGGGATTTTTCATTTGGTCAGATAGTAAAAAGTACAGCTTTCCCCACGTGCGCGGTATGTCGTCTGACAATTTACAGCTTCCGAATTCCAGTGTGAACAATAAAACTGCATTTCTAATTTTTTCCGTTTTATCGAATCCACAAAATATTGGTGTCCAATTGTCGGGAATTTCTTACCTTATCCATAATTACAAAAGTTTTTTTTCGACACTTTGAATAGAGTGGAGGCGAAATTCAACGATATGGCAACTAGTGTTAACTCATTTGCGGAAATTGTCATGCGGTCCTAAACGGTCCACATTTGAGCGTCTTTTTAGATTCAGTCCAGCAGCATGGACCTGTTGGCTTCTGGCGCATATTTGAGCGTCTAATGTAAAAAGATAAACTACGTCCAGCAGCATTGCCACGGATCTGTTGGTTTCCGGTCCATATTTTTGCGTCTAATGAAAGATTTTAGATTACGCCCAGCAGCATGGCCTCTGACCTGTGGGCTTCCGGTCCATATTTGAGCGTCTTGTGTAAGATGATACAGTACGTCCAGTAGCCCTGTTTCTGACCTCTTGGTTTCTGTTGCATATTTGATCGTCTAATGTAAAAAGATAAACTACGTCCAGCAGCATGGCCTCTGACATGTTGGCTTCCGGTCCATATTTGAGCGTCTTGTGTAAGATGATACACTACGTGAGGCAGCCCTGTTTCTGATCTCTTGGTTTCTGGTGCATACGTGAGCGTCTAATGTAAAAAGATAAGCTACGTCCAGCAGCCAGCAGCATGGCCTCTGATCTATTGGTTTCCGGTCCATATTTGAGCTTCTAATGTAAGATTTTAGATTACGTCCAGCAGCATGGCCTCTGACATGTTGTCTTCCGGTCCATGTTTGAACGTCTTGTGTAACATGATACATTACGTCCAGCAGCCATGATTCTGATCTGTTGGCTTCTGGTGCATATATGAGCGTCTAATGTAAAATGATAAACTATGTCAAACAGCATGGCCTCTGATCTGTCGGTTTCCGGTCCATATTTGAGCGTCTAAAGTAAGATTTTAGATTCCGTCCAACAGCATGGCTTCTAATCTGTTGTTTTCCGGTCCATATTTGAGCGTCTAATGTAAGATTTCAAAGTACCTCCAGCAGCATGGCCTCTGACCTCTTGGCTTCCGGTCCACATTTGAGCGTCTAATGTAAGATTTCAGACTACGCCCAGCAGCATAGCCTCTGACTTGTTGGCTTCCGGTTCATATTTGAGCGTCTTGTATAAGATGATACACTAGGTCCAGCAGCCATGATTCTGATCTCTTGGTTTCTGGTGCATATTTCATCTTCTTATGTAAAAAGATAAACTACGTCCATCAGAATGGCCTCTTATCTGTTGGTTTCCGGTCCATATTTGAGCCTCTAATGTAAGATTTTACACTACGTCCAGCAGCATGGCCTCTGACCTGTTGGCTTCCGGTCCATATTTGAGCGCCTTGTGTAAGATTTTAGACTACGTCCAGCAGCATGGCCTCTGACCTGTTGGCTTCCGGTCCATATTTGAGCGTCTTGTGTAAGATGATTCACTACGTCAATGCAAGCCTGTTTCTGATCTCTTGGTTTCTGGTGCATATGTTAGCGTCTAATGCAAAATGATAAGCTACGACCAGCAGAATGAACTCTGATCTGTTGGTTTCCGGTCCATATTTGAGCGTCTAATGTAAGATTTTAGACTACGTCCAGCAGCATGGCCTCTGACCTGTTGGCTTCCGGTCCAGGTTTTAGCGTCTTGTGTAACATGATACATTACGTCCAGCAGCCATGATTCTGATCTGTTCGTTTCTGGTGCATATTTGAGCTTCTAATGTAAGATTTTAGACGACGCCCAGCAGCATGGCCTCTGACCTGTTGGCTTCCGGTCCATGTTTGAGCGTCTTGTGTAAGATGACACATTACGTCCAGCAGCCCTGTTTCTGATCTCTTGGTTTCTGGTGCATATTTGAGCGTCTAATGTAAAAAGATAAACTACGTCCAGCAGCATGGCCTCTGATCTGTTGGTTTCCGGTCCACATTTGAGCCTCTAATGTAAGATATTACATGACGTCCCGCAGCATAGCCTCTGATCTGTTGGTTTCCGGTCCTTATTTGTGCGTGTTATGTAAGATTTTAGACTCCTTCCAGCAGCATAGTCTCTGACCTGTTGGCTTCCGGTCGATATTTGAGCGTCTTGTGTAAGTTGATACACTACGTCCAGCAGCCATGATTCTGATCTGTTTGTTTCTGGTACATATTTGAGCTTCTAATGTAAAAACATAAACTACCACCAGCAGCATGGCCTCTGACCTGTTGGTTTCCCGTCCATATTTGAGCGCCTAATGTAAGTTTTTAGACTACCACCAGCAGCATGGCCTCTGACCTGTTGGTTTCCGGTCAATATTTAAGCGTCTAATGTAAGATTTTAGACTATATGCAGCAGCATTGCCTCTGATCTGTTGGCTTCCGGTCCATATTTGAGCGTCTTGTGTAAGATGATACACTACGTCCAGCAGACATGATTCTGATCTGTTGGTTTCTTGCACATATTTGGGCTTCTAATGTAAGCATATAAACTACGTCCTGTAGCATGGCCTCTGATCTGTTGGTTTCCGTTCCATATTTGAGCGTCTTGTGTAAGATGAAACACTACGTCCGGCAGCCATGATTCTGATCTGTTGGTTTCTGGTGCATATTTGAGCGTCTAATATAAAAATATGAACTACGTCCAGCAGCATGGCCTCTGATCTGTTGGTTTCGGGTCCACATTTGAGCGTCTTGTGTAAGATGATACACTACGTCTAGCATCCCTGTTTCTGATCTCTTGGTTTCTGGTGCATATTTGAGCGTCTAATGTAAAAAGATAAACTACGCCAGCAGCATGGCCTCTGACCTGTTGGTTTCCGGTCCATATTTGAGCGTCTAATATATGATATTAGACTACGTCAAGCACCATGGCCTCTGACCTGTTGGCGTCCGGTCCATATTTGAGCGTCTTGTGTAAGATGATACACTACGTCTAGCAGCAATGATTCTGATCTGTTGGTTACTGGTCCATATTTTGAGCGTCTAATGTAAAAAGATAAACTACGTCCAGCAGCATGGCCTCAGATCTGTAGGTTTCCGGTCCATATTTGAGCGTCTAATGTAAGATTTTAGATTACGTCCAGCAGCATTGCCTCTGACCTGTTGGCTTCTGGTCCATATTTGAGCGTCTTGTGTAAGATTATACACTACATCCAGCAGCCATTATGCTGATCTCTTGGTTTCTCGTGCATATTTGAGCGTCTAATGTAAAAAGATAAACTACGACCAGCAGCATCGCCTCTGATCTGTTGGTTTCCGGTCCATATTTTGAGCGTCTAATGTAAAAAGATAAACTACGACCATCAGCACTGCCTATGATCTGTTGGTCTCTGGTCCATATTTGAGCGTCTAATGTAAGATTTTAGACTCCGTCCAGCATGATGGTCTCTGACCTGTTGGCTTCCGGTCCATATTTGAGCGTCTTGTGTAATTTGATACACTACGTCCAGCAGCCATGATTCTGATCTGTTGGTTTCTGGTATATATTTGAGCTTCTAATGTAAAAAGATAAACTACGTCCAGGAGCATGGCCTCTGACCTGTTGGTTTCCCGTCCATATTTGAGCGCCTAATGTAAGATTTTAGACTACCCCCAGCAGCATGGCCTCTGACCTGTTGGCTTCCAGTTCATATTTGAGCGTCTTGTGTAAGATGATACACTACGTCCTGCAGACATGATTCTGATCTGTTGGTTTCTGTACATATTTGAGCTTCTAATGTAAAAAGATAAACTACGTCCAGCATCATGGCCTCTGATCTGTTGGTTTCCGGACGATATTTGAGCGTCTAATGTAAGATTTTAGATTACATGCAGCAGCATGGCCTCTGATATGTTGGCTTCCGGTCCATATTTGAACGTCTTGTGTAAGATGATACACTACGTCCAGCAGACATCATTCTGATCTGTTGGTTTCTGTACATATTTGAGCGTCTAATGTAAATAGATAAACTACGTCCAGCAGCATGGTCTCTGATCTGTTGGTTTCCCGTCCATATTTGAGCGTCTAATGTAAGATTTTAGAATACGTCAAGCAGCATGGCATCTGACCTGTTGGCTTCCGGTCCATATTTGATCGTTTTGTGTAAGATGACACACTACGTCCAGCAGCCCTGTTTCTGATCTGTTGGTGTCTGGTGCATATTTGAGCGTCTGATGTAAAAAGATAAACTACGTCCAGCAGCATGGCCTCTGATCTGTTCGTTTCCGGTTCATATTTGTTCGTCTAATGTAAGATTTTAGAATACGTCCAGCAGCATGTCCTCTGACCTGTTGGCTTCCGGTCCATATTTGAGCGTCTTGTGTAAGGTGATACACTACGTCCAGCAGTCATGATTCTGATATCTTGGTTTCTGGTACATATTTGAGATTCTAATGTAAAAAGATATACTACGCCAAGCAGCATGGCCTCTGACCTGTTGGTTTCCGGACAATATTTGAGCGTCTAATGCAAGATTTTAGACTACATGCAGCAGCATGGCCTCTGATCTGTTGGCTTCCGGTCCATATTTGAGCGTCTTGTGTAAGATGATTCACTACGTCCAGCAGACATGTTTCTGATCTGTTGGTTTCTGTACATATTTGAGCGTCTTGTGTAAGATTATACACTACGCCCAGCAGCCATGATTCTGATCTGTTGGTTTCTGGTGCATATTTGAGCGTCTAATGTAAAAAGATAAACTACGTCCAGCAGCCTGGCCTCTGATCTGTTGGTTTCCGGTACATATATGTGCATCTTATGTAAGATTTTAGAATACATGCAGCAGCATGGCCTCTGACCTGTTGGCTTCCGGTCCATATTTGAGCGTCTTGTGTAAGATGATACACTACGTCCAGCAGCCATGATTGTGATCTGTTGGTTTCTGGTGCATATTTGAGCGTCTAATGTAAAAAGATTAACTACGTCCAGCATCATGGCCTCTGATCTGTTGGTTTCCGGACCATATTTGAGCGTCTAATGCAAGATTTTAGACTACATGCAGCAGCATGGCCTCTGATCTGTTGGCTTCCGGTCCATATTTGAGCGTCTTGTGTAAGATGATTCACTACGTCCAGCAGACATGTTTCTGATCTGTTGGTTTCTGTACATATTTGAACGTCTAATGTAAATAGATAAACTACGTCAAGCAGCATGGCCTCTGATCTGTTGCTTTCCCGTCGATATTTGAGCGTCTAATGTAAGATTTTAGAAAACGTCCAGCAGCATGGCATCTGACCTGTTGGCTTCCGGTCCATATTTGAGCGTCTTGTGTAAGATGATAAACTACGTCCAGCAGCCCTGTTTCTGATCTCTTGGTTTCTGGTGCATATTTGAGCGTCTAATGTAAAAAGATAAACTACGTCCAGCAGCATGGCCTCTGATCTGTTGGTTTCCGGTCCATATTTCAGCGTCTAATGTAAGATTTTAGACTACGTCCAGCAGCATCGCCTCGGACCTGTTGGCTTCCGGTCCATATTTGAGCGTCTTGTGTAAGGTGATACACTACGCCAGCAGCCATGATTCTGATATCTTGGTTTCTGGTGCATATTTGATCGTCTAATGTAAAAAGATAAACTACGTCCAGCACCATGGCCTCTGATCTGTTGGTTTCCGGTCCTTATTTGAGCGTCTAATGTAAGATTTTAGACTACGTCCAGCAGCATGGCCTCTGACCTGTTAGCTTCCGGTCCATATTTGAGCGTCTTGTGTAAGATGATAAACTACGCCCAGCAGCCATGATTCTGATCTGTTGGTTTCTGGTGCATATTTGAGCGTCTAATGTAAAAAGATATACTACGTCCTGCAGCATAGCCTCTGATCTGTTGGGTTCCGGTCCATATTTGTGCGTCTAATGTAAGATTTTAGACAACGACCAGCAGCATGAACTCTGACCTGTTGGCTTCCGGTCCATATTTGAGCGTCTTGTGTAAGATGATACACTACGTCTAGCAGCCCTGTTTCTGATCTCTTGCTTTCTGGTGCATATTTGAGCGTCTAATGTAGAAATGTAAACTACGTCCAGCAGCATGGCCTCTGATCTGTTGGTTTACGGTCCATATTTGAGCGTCTAATGTAAGATTTTAGATTATGGCCAGCAGCATGGCCTCTGACCTGTTGGCTTCCGGTCCATATTTGAGCGTCTTGTGTAAGATGATACACTACGTCCAACAGCCCTGTTTCTGATCTGTTCGTGTCTGGTGCATATTTGTGCGTCTAATGTAAAAAGATAAATTACGTCAAGCAGCATGGCCTCTGATCTGTTGGTTTCCGGTCCATATTTGAGCCTCTAATGTAAGCTTTTAGACTACATGCAGCAGCATTGCCTCTGACCTGTTGGCTTTCGGTCCATATTTTGACGTCTTGTGTAAGATGATACACTCCGTCCAGCAGCCATGATTCTGATCTGTTGGTTTCTGGTACATATTTGAGCTTCTAATGTAAAAATATAAACTACGTCCAGCAGCATGGCCTCTGATCTGTTGGTTTCCTGTCCATATTTGAGTGTCTAATGTAAGATTTTAGACTACCTCCAGCAGCATGGCCTCTGACCTGTTGGCTTCCAGTCCATATTTGAGCGTCTTGTGTAAGATGATACACTACGCCCAGCAGCCATTATTCTGATCTGTTGGTTTCTGGTGCATATTTTGAGCGTCTAATGTAAAAAGATATACTACATCCAGAAGCATGGCCTCGGATCTGTTGGTTTCCCGTCCATATTTGAGCGTCTAATGTAAGATTTTAGACGACGTCCAGCAGCATTGCTTTGACCTGTTGGCTTCCGGTCCATATTTGAACGTCTTGTGTAAGATGATACACTACGGCAAGCATCCATGATTCTGATCTCTTGGTTTCTGGTGCATATTTGAGCATCTAATGTAAAAAGATAAACTACGTCCAGTAGCATAGCCTCTGATCTATTGGTTTCCGGACCATATTTCAGCGTCTAATGTAAGATTTTAGACTACATGCAGCAGCATGGGCTCTGACCTGTTGGCTTCCGGTCCATATTTGAGCGTCTTGTGTAAGATGATACACTACTTCCAGCAGCCATGATTCTGATCTGTTGGTTTCCGGTGCATATTTGAGCGTCTAATGTAAAAAGATAAACTACGGCCAGCAGCATGGCCTCTGATCTGTTGGTTTCCGTTCGATATTTGAGCATCTAATGTAAGATTTTATAATACATGCAGCAGCATTGCCTCTGACCTGTTGGCTTCGGGTCATATTTGAGCGTCTTGTGTAAGATGATACACTACGTAGAGAAGACGTGATTCTGATCTGTTGGTTTCCCGTCATTATTTGAGCGTTTAATGTAAATAGATATACTACGTCCAGCAGCATGGCCTCTGATCTGTTGGTTTCCGGTCCATATTTGAGCGTCTAATGTAAGATATTAGACTACGTCCAGCAGCATGGCCTCTGACCTGTTGGCTTCCGGTCCATATTTGAGCGTCTTATGTAAGGTGATACACTACGTCCAGCAGCCATGATTCTGATCTGTTTGTTTCTGGTACATCTTTGAGCTTCCAATGTAAAAAGATTAACTACGTCCAGCAGCATGGCCTTTGACCTGTATGCTTCAGGTCTATATTGGTGCGTCTTGTGTAATATTATACTGTACGTCCAGCAGCCATGATTCTGATCTGTTGGTTTCTGTACATATTTGAGCGTCTAATGTAAATAGATGAACTACGTCCAGCAGCATGGCCTCTGATCTGTTGATGTCCAATTGTCGGGAATTTCTTACCTTATCCATAATTACAAAAGTTTTTTCGACACCTTGAATAGAGTCGAGGCGAAATTCAACGGTATGGGGACTTGTGTTAGCTCATTTGCGGAAATTGTCATGCGGCCCTAACTGGGAAAGCAGTCATATTTCACATGTTTATAACTTTTTTCCAGTAAAAGAAATATTTTCAAAATGGGTATCAAATTGTGTGCAATTATTTGATTTGTCTATGTTTACATGGATTTTTCATTTGGTCAGATAGTAAAAAGGACAGCTTTCACCATGTGCGCGGTATGTCGTCTGACAATTTACAGCGTCCGAATTCCAGTGTGCACAATAAGAATGCATTTGTAATTTTTCCTTTTAATAGAATCCACAAAATATTGCTGTCCAATTGTGGGGAATTTCTTACCTTATCCATAATTACAAAAGTTTTTTCGCCTCCTTGAGTAGAATCTAGTCGAAATTCAACGGTATGGGGACCCTTGTTTGCTCATTTGCGGAAATTTTCATGCGGCCCTAAACTGGGAAATCAGTCATATTTCACTTGTTTATAACTTTTTTCCAGTCAAAGAAATATTTTCAAAATGCGTATCAAATTGTGTCCAATTATTTGATTTGTCTATGTGTACAGGGATTTTTCATTTGCTCAGATAGTAAAAAGTACAGCTTTCACCATGTGCACGGTATGTCGTCTGACAATTTACAGCGTCCTAATTCCAGTTTGCACAATAAGACTGCATTTCGAATTTTTCCTTTTTATAGAATCCACAAAATATTGCTGTCCAATTTTCGGGAATATCATGCCTTATTCATAATTACAAAAGTTTTTTCGACACCTTGATTAGAATCTAGTCGCAATTCAACGGTATGGGGACCCTTGTTAGCTCATTTGCGGAAATTTTCAAAGGATCTCAGGCTGCTACAAGCCGATTTCTCCGGCCTCTTTTGTGCCAACTTACTTCCAAGCAATCTCAGGCTGCTACGAGCTGACTACGCCTGGATCTTCTATGACGAATGCCTTAAAAGCAATCAACGGCTGCAACAAATCGATCTCCTGGCTCTTTCGTGACAACTGCCTTACAAGAAATCTCAGACTACTACAAGCTGACTACGCCTTTCTCTTTTGTGGCAACTGCCTTACAAGCAATCTCAGGCTGCAGCAAGCCCAATTCTCCTGGCTTTTTTTGCCAATTGCCTTACAAGTAATCCCAGGCTGCTACGAGCGTATTTCACCTGGCTCTTTTGTGGCAACTGCCTTACAAGCAATCTCAGGCCTCTACAAGACGAATTCTCCTGGGTCTTTTGTGAGAACTGCCTTACAAGCAATCTCAGGATGCTACGTGTCGACTACGCCTGGCTCTTCTATGACAAGTGGCTTACAAGCAAACTCCAGGCTGCTACAAGCCGATTTCTCCTGGCTCTTTTTTGGCAACTGCCTTACAAGCAATTTCATGCTGCTACGAGCCGACTTTTCTTGGTTCGTTTGTGAAAACTGCCTTACAAGACATCTCAGGCTGCAGCAACCCCAACTCTTTTGGCTTTTTGTGCCAATTGGCTTACAAGCAATCCCAGGCACATACGAGCCGATTTCTCCTGACTCTTTTGTGGCAACTGTCTTACAAGCAATCTCAGGCTGCTACAAGCCTAATTCTCCTGGCTCTCTTGAGACAACTGCCTTACAAGCAAAATCAGGATGCTACGAGCCGACTTCTCATGGCTCTTTTGTGAAAACTGCCTTACAAGCAATCTCAGGCTGCTACAAACCCACATCTCCTGTCTCTTTTGTGAAAACTGCCTTACAAGCAATCTCAGCCTGTAACAAGATGAATACGCCTGTCTCTTTTGTGAAACTGCCTTGCAAGCAATCTCAGGCCGCTACAAATCGACATCTACTGTCTCTTTTGTGCGAACTGTCTTACAACCAATATCAGGCTGCCTCTAGGAGCAATTACTTTTTGTTCCAGTTGCCTTAAAAAAGCAATCCCAGGCGGCTACGTGACGATTTCTCCTGGCTGTTTTGTGGTAACTGCCTTACAAGCAATCTGAAGCTGCTACAAGCCGAATTATTTTGGCTCTATTGTGACAACTGCCTGAAAAGCAATCTCAGGCTGCAGCAATCCCACTTCTCCTGACTTTTTGTGCCAATTGCCTTACAAGCAATCCCAGGGGGGCTAAGAGCCGATTTCTCCTGGCTCTTTTATTACAACTGCCTTTCAAGAAATCTCAGGCAGCTACAAGCCGAATTCGCCTGTCTCTTTTGTGAAACTGCCTTACAAGCAATCACAGGCTGCTACGAGCCAATTTCTCCTGGGTCTTTTCTGGCAACTGCCTTACAAGAATTCTCCGGCTACTACAAGCCGAATTTTCCTTGCTCTTTTGTGACACCTGCGTTACAAGTAATCTCAAGCTGCAGCAATATGAATTCTCCTGGCTTTCTATGCGAATTGCCTTACAAGCAATCTCACGCTGCTAAGGCCGAATACGCCTGGCTCTATTGTGACAACTGCATTACAAGCAATCACAGGCTGCCGTCAGCACAATTCTCCTTTTGTGCGAATTGCTTTAAAAGCAATCCCAGGCGTCTATGTGCCGATTACTCCTGGGCTTTTGTGGTAACTGCGTTACAAGCAATCTCAGGCTGCTACAAGCCGAATTCTCCTGGCTCTATTGTGACAACTGCTTTACAAGCAATCTCAGGATGCAGCAATCCCAATTCTCTTGGGGTTTTTTTGCCAATTGCCTTAGAAGCAATGCCAGGCGGCTACGACCCGATTTCTCCTGGCTCTTTTGTGGCAACTTCCTTACAAGCATGGCAGGCTGCTACGAGCCGATTTCTCCTGGCTCAATTGTGGCATCAGGCTGAGATTTCGTGTAAGGCCGTTTTCACAAAAGAGCCAAAAGAAGTCGGCTCGTAGCCGCCTGGGATTGCTTGTAAGGCAATTGGCACACAAAGCCAGGAGAATTTGGCTTGTAGCAGACTGAGAATGCTTGTAAGGCATAAGCCACAATTGAGCCAGGAGAAATCGGCTCGTAACAGCCTGGGATTACAAGCAATCTCAGGCTGCCACTAGTCCAATTCTCCTGACTTTTTGTGCCAATTGCCTTACAAGAAATCCCAGGCTGCTACGTGCCGATTCCTCGTGGCTCATTTGTGGCATCTGCCTTACAAGCATTCTCAGGCTGCTATAAGCCCAATTCTCCTGGCTTTTTGTGCCAATTGTCTTACAAGTCATCCCAGGCGGCTACGAGACGATTTCTCCTGGCTCCTTTGCAGCAACTGCCTTACAAGCAATCTCAGTCTGCAACAAGCCGAATTCTCCTGGCTCTTTTGTGAAAACTGCCTTACAAGCAATGTGAGACTGCTACGAGCCGACTTCTCTTGGCTCTTTTGTGAAAACTGCCTTTCAAGCAATCTCAGGCTGCTACAAACCCACATCTCTTGTCACTTTTGTGAAAACTGCCTTACAAGCAATCTCAGCCTGCTACAAGCCGAATACGCCTGGCTTTTTTGTGAAACTGCCTTGCAATCAAACTGAGGCCGCTACAAATCGACATCTTCTGGCTCTTTTGTGATAACTGCCTTACAAGCAATCTCAGGCTGGATCCAGCAATATTCTCCTGACTTTTTGTGCCAATTGCTTTAAAAGCAATCCCAGGCGGCCACGTGCCGATTTCTCCTGGCTCTTTTGTGGTATCTGCCTTACAAGCAATCTCAGGCTTCTACAAGCCGAATTCTCCTGTCTCTTTTTTTGAAAACTGCCTTACAAGCAATCTCAGCCTGTTACAAGCCGAATACGCCTGGCTCTTTTGTGAAACTGCTTTACAAGCAATCTCAGGACGCTACAAATCGACATATAATGGCTCTTTTGTGACAACTGCCTTACAAGCAATCTCAGGCTGCCGCTAGTCCAATTCTCCTGACTTTTTGTGCGAAATTGCCTTACAAGCAATCCCAGGCTGCTACGAAGCGATTTCTCCTGGCTTATTTTTGGAATCTGCCTTACAAGCATTCTCAGGCTGCAGCAATATGAATTCTCCTGGATTTTTGTGCGAATTGCCTTACAAGCACTCCAAGGCGGCTACGAGCCGATTTCTCCTGGCCCTTTTGTGGCAACAGCCTTACAAGAAATGTCAGGCTGATACGAGCCGACTTCTCTTGGCACTTTTGTGAAAACTGCCTTACAAGTAAAATCAGGCCGCTACAAATCGACATATCCTATCTCTTTTGTGACAACTGCCTTACAAGCAATCTCAGACTGCCGCCAGCACAATTCTCCTGACTTTTTGTGCCAATTGCCTTAAAAGCAATCCCAGGCGGCTACGTGCCGATTTCTCCTGGTTCTTTTGTAGTAACTGCCTTACAAGCAATCTCAGGCTGCTAGAAGACGAATTCTCCTGGCTCTATTGTGACAACTGCCTTACAAGCAATCTCAGGCTGCCGCTAGTCCAATTCTCCTGACTTTTTGTTATAATTGTCTTACAAGCATTCCCAGGCTGCTACGAACCGATTTCCCCTGGCTCATTTCTGGCATCTGTCTTACAAGCATTCTCAGGCTTCAGCAATATGAATTCTCCTGGCTTTTTGTGCGAATTACCTTACAAGCAATCCCAGGCGTCTACGAGCCGATTTCTCCTTGCTTTTTTGTGGCAACAGCCTTACAAGAAATCTCAGGCTGCTAAAAGCCAAATTCTCCTGGCGCTTTTGTGACAACTGCCTTACAAGCAATGTCAGGCTGCTACGAGCAAACTTCTCTTGGCTCTATATACTGAAACTGCCTTACAAGCAATCTCAGGCCGCTACAAGCCGAATACGCCTGGCTCGTTTGTGAGACTGCCTTGCAAGATATCTCAGGCCGCTACAAATCGACATCTCCTGTCTCTTTTGTGACAACTGTCTTGCAAGCAATCTCAGGCTGACCCCAGCACAATTCTCCTGACTTTTTGTGCCAATTGCCTTAAAGCAATCCCAGGTGGCTACGTGCCGATTTCTCCTGGCTCTTTTGTGGGAACTGCCTTGCAAGCAATCTCAGGCTGCAGCAAACCCAATTCTCCTGGCTCATTTGTGGCAACTGCCTTAACAGCAATCTCACGCTGCTACAAAACGACATCTACAGTCTCTTTTTCTTAAAACTGCCTTACAAGCAATCTCAGCCTGCTACAAGCCGAATACGCCTGGCTCTTTTGTGAAACTGCTTTACAAGGAATCTCAGGCCGCTATAAATCGACATATCCTGGCTCTTTTCTGACAACTGCCTTACAAGCAATCTCAGGCTGCCGCTAGTCCAATTCTCCAGACTTTTTGTTATAATTGTCTTACAAGCAATCCCAGGCTGCTACGAAGCGATTTCTCCTGGCTCATCTATGGCATCTGCCTTACAAGCATTCTCTGGCTGCAGCTTTATGAATTCTCCTGGCTTTTTGTGCGAATTGCCTTACAAGAAATCCCAGGCGGCGACGAGCCGATTTCTCCTGGCTCCTTTGTGGAAACTCCCTTACAAGAAATCTCAGGCTGCTGAAAGCCGAATTCTCCATGCGCTTTGGTGACAACTGCCTTACAAGCAATCTCAGGCCGCTACAAATCGACATCTTTTGTCTCTTTTTTGACAACTGCCTTACAAGGAATCTCAGGCTCCTGCAAGCCGAATTCTCCTGGCTCTTTTGTGCAAATTGAATTACAAGCAATCCCAGGCGTCTACGAGCCGACGTCTCTTGGCTCTTTTGTGAAAACTGCCTTCAAAGCAATCTCAGGCTGCTACAAAACGACATCTCCTGTCTCTTTTTTTCAAAACTGCCTTACAAGCAATCTCAGACAGCTACAAGCCGAATACGAGACAGTCCCAGAAAGTCCAACGCAGAAGGCTCCCAGTCCCAGAAAGTCCCACGCAGACGACCCCCAGTCCCAGAAAAACCCACGCAGACGATCCCCCACCCAGGAGACAGTCCCAGAAAGTCCCACGCAGACGAACCGCCACCCAGGAGACAGTCCCAGAAAGTCCCACGTAGACGAGCCCCCACCCAGGAGACAGTCCCAGAAAGTCCAACGAAGACGACCCCCACTGCCAAAAATTCCCACGCAGACGGACCCCAGTACCAGAAAGTCCCACGCAGACGACCCACACCCAGGAGACAGTCACAGAAAGACCCACGCAGACGACCCTCAGTACCAGAAAGTCCCACGCAGACGACCCCCAGTCCGAGAAAGTCCCACGCAGACGACCCCCAGTCCGAGAAAGTCCCACGCAGACGACCCCCAGTCCGAGAAAGTCCCACGCAGACGACCCCCCACCAAGGAGACAGACACAGATATCCCACGCAGACGACCCCCCATCCAGGAGACAGTCCCAGAAAGTCCCACGCAGACGACCCCCAGTCGGAGAAAGTCCCACGCAGACGACCCACAGTCCCAGAAAATCCCACGCAGACGACCCCCAGTCCCAGAAAGTCCCATGCAGACGACCCCCCACCAAGGAGACAGACACAGATATCCCACGCAGACGACCCCCCATCCAGGACACAGTCCCAGAAAGTCCTATGCAGACGAACCCCAATCCAAGAAAGTCCCACGCAGACGCCCCCCAGACAGGAGACAGTCCCAGCAAGTCCCACGCAGACGACCCCCAGTCACAGAAAGTCCCACGCAGACGAACACCCACCCAGGAGACAGTCCCAGAAACTCCCACGCAGACGACCCCCCACCGAGGAGACAGTCCAAGAAAGTCCCACGCAGACGACCCCCAGTCCCAGAAAGTCCCACGCAGACGAACCCCACACAGGAGACAGTCCCAGGAAGTCTCATTCAGACGACCCCCACACAGGGGACTGTCCCAGAAAGTCCCACCAAGACGACCCCCCCACGCATGAGACAGTCCCAGAAAGTCCAATGCAGACGAACCCCCACACAAGAGAGAGTCCCAGAAAAACCAACGCAGAGGAACCCCAGTCCCAGAAAGTCCCACACAGACGACCCCCAGTCCTAGGAAGTCCCATGCAGAAGACCCCCACCCAGGAGACACTCCCAGAAAGTCCAACGCAGACGAACCCCACCCAGGAGACAGTCCCAGAGAGTCCCAAACAGACAACCCCCCACCCAGGAGACAGTACCAGAATGTCCCACGCAGAAGACACCCAGTCCAATAAAGTCCCACGCAGACGACCCCCCACCCAGGAGTCAGTCCCAGAAAGTCCCACGCAGATGATCCCTAGTCCCAGAAAGTCCCACGCAGACGAACCCCAGTCCCACAAAGTCCAAAGCAGACGACCCCCCACCCAGGAGACAGTCCCAGAATGTCCCACGTAGACGACACCCAGTCCCAGAATGTCCCACGCTGACGACACCCAGTCCCAGAATGTCCCCCGCAGACGACCCCCTAGTCCCAGAAAGTCCCACGAAGACGACCACCCCACCCAGGTGACAGTCCTAGAAAGTCCCACGCTGACGACCCCCAGCCCAGTAAGTCCCACGCAGACGACCACCCCACCCAGCTGACAGTCCCAGAAAGTCCCAAACAGACAACCCCCCACCCAGGAGACAATCACAGAATGTCCCACGCAGAAGACACCCAGTCCAATAAAGTCCCACGCAGAAGACCCCCCACCCAGGAGTCAGACCCAGAAAGTCCCACGCAGATGACCCCTAGTCCCAGAAAGTCCCACGCAGACGAGCCCCCACCCAGGAGACAGTCACAGAAAGTCCCTCGCAGACTACCCCCAGTTAAAGAAAGTCCCACGCAGACGACCCCCAGACAGGAGACAGTCCCAGCAAGTCCCACGCAGACGACCGCCAGTCCCAGAAAATCCCACACAGATGAACACCCACCAAGGAGACAGTCCAAGAAAGTCCCACGCAGACGAGACCCCACCCAGGAGACAGTCACAGAAAGTCCCTCGCAGACTACCCCCAGTCAAAGAAAGTCCCACGCAGACGACCCCCAGACAGGAGACAGTCCCAGCAAGTCCCACGCAGACGACCGCCAGTCCCAGAAAATCCCACACAGATGAACACCCACCAAGGAGACAGTCCCAGAAAGTCCCACGCAGACGACCACCAACACAGGAGAAAGTCCCAGAAAGTCCAACGCAGACGACCGCCCATCCAGGAGACAGTCCCAGAAAGTCCCACGTAGACGACCCCCAGTCACAGAATGTCCCACGCTGACGACCCCCAGTCCCAGAAAGTCCCCCGCAGACAACCCCCTAATCCCAGAAAGTCCCACGAAGACGACCCCCCAGACAGGAGACAGTCCCAGAAAGTCCCACGCAGACGACCCCCAGTCCCCGAAAGTCCCACGCAGACTACCTCTAGTCCCAGAAACTCCCACGCAGACGACCTCCCACCCAGGAGAGAGTCCCAGAAAGACCCACGCAGACGACCCCCAGTCCCAGAAAGTCCCACGCAGACGACCCCACACCCAGGAGACAATCCAAGAAAGTCCCACGCAGACGACACCCAGTCCCAGAAACTCCCATGCGGACGACCCCCCACCCAGGAGACAGACCCAGATATCCGACGCAGACGACACCTAGTCACAGAAAGTCCCACGCAGACGAACACCCACCCAGGAGACAGTCCAAGAAAGTCCCACGCAAATGAGCCCCGACCCAGGAGACAATCACAGAAAGTCCCTCGCAGACTACCCCCAGTCAAAGAAAGACCCACGCAGACGACCCCCAGACAGGAGACAGTCCCAGCAAGTCCCACGCAGACGACCGCCCATCCAGGAGACAGTCACAGAAAGTCCAACGTAGACGATCCCCAGTCCCACAAAGTCCCAAGCAGACGACCCCCCAACCAGGAGACAGTCCCAGAAAGTCCCACGTAGACGACCCCCAGTCACAGAATGTCCCACGCTGACGACCCCCAGTCCCAGAAAGTCCCCCGCAGAGGACCCCCTAATCCCAGAAAGTCCCACGAAGACGACCCCCCAGACAGGAGACAGTCCCAGAAAGTCCCACGCTGACTACCTCCAGTCCCAGAAAGTCCCACGCAGACGACTCCCAGTCCCCGAAAGTCCCACGCAGACGAACCCCAGTCCCAGAAACTCCCACGCAGACGACCCCCCACCCAGGGGAGTGTCCCAGAAAGATCCACGCAGACGACCCCCAGTCCCAGAAAGTCCCACGCAGACGACCCCACACCCAGGAGACAATCCCAGAAAGTCCCACGCAGACGACACACAGTCCCAGAAACTCCCATGCAGACGACCCCCCACCCAGGAGACAGACGCAGATATCCCACGCAGACGACCCCCAGTCACAGATAGTCCCACGCAGACGAATACCCACCCAGGAGACAGTCCCAGAAAGTCCCACGCAGACGACCCGTCACCCAGGAGAGGGTCCCAGAAATTCCCACGCAGACGACCCACAGTCCCAGAAAGTCCCACACAGACGACCCCCCACCCAGGTGACAGTCCAAGAAAGTCCCACGCAGACGACCCCCACTAGGAGAAAGTCCCACGTAGACGGCCCCCAGTCCAAGAATGTCCCACGCAGACGACCCCCAGTCCCAGAAAGTCCCACGCAGACAACCCCACACCCAGGAGACAGTCCCAGAAAGACCCACGCAGACGAACCCCACTCCCAGAAAGTCCCACGCAGACGATCCCCAGTACCAGAAAGTCCAACGCAGACGACATCCAGTCCCAGAAACTCCCATGCAGACGACCCCCCACCCAGGAGACAGACCCAGATATCCCACGCAGACGACCCCCAGTCACAGATAGTCCCACGCAGACGAACACCCACCCAGGAGACAGTCCAAGAAAGTCCCACGCACACGAACCCCCACCAAGGAGACAGAAACAGATATCCTCAGAAACAGATATCTCACGCAGACGACACCCTACCAAGGAGACAGTCCCAGAAATTCCCACGCAGGCGACCCCCAATCCAAGAAAGTCCCACGCAGACGATCCCCACCAAGGAGACAGTCCCAGAAATTCCCACGCAGACGACCCCCACTCCCAGAAAAACCCACGCAGACGATCCCCACCCCGGAGACAGTCCCAGAAAGTCACATGCAGTCGAACCGTCACCCAGGAGACAGTCCCAGAAAGTCCCACGCAGACGACCACCAGTCCCAGAAAATCCCACGCAGACGGCCACCAGTCCAAGAATGTCCCACGCAGATGACCCCCAGTCCCAGAAAGTCCCACGCAGACAACCCCACACCCAGGAGACAGACCCAGAAAGTCCCACGCAGATGACCCCCAGTCCCAGAAAGTCCCACGCAGACAACCCCACACCCAGGAGACAGACCCAGAAAGTCCCACGCAGACGACCCACAGTTCCAGAATGACCCACGCAGACGTACCCCAGTACCAGAAGGTCACACGCAGACGACACCCCAACCAGGAGACACTCCCAGAAAGTCCCACGCAGACGACCCCCAGTCCCAGAAAGTCCCACGCACAGGACCCCCAGTCCCAGAAGTCCCACGCAGACGACACCCTACCAAGGAGACAGTCCCAGAAATTCCCACGCAGACGACCCCCACTCCGAGAAAAACCCACGCAGACGATCCCCACCCCGGAGACAGTCCCAGAAAGTCCCACGCAGTCGAACCGTCACCCAGGAGACAGTCCCAGAAAGTCCCACGCAGACGACCCGTCACCCAGGAGAGGGTCCCAGAAATTCCCACGCAGACGACCCACAGTCCCAGAAAGGCCCACACAGACGACCCCCCACCCAGGTGACAGTCCAAGAAAGTCCCACGCAGACGACCCCCACTAGGAGAAAGTCCCACGTAGACGGCCCCCAGTCCAAGAATGTCCCACGCAGACGACCCCCAGTCCCAGAAAGTCCCACGCAGACAACCCCACACCCAGGAGACAGTCCCAGAAAGACCCACGCAGACGAACCCCACTCCCAGAAAGTCCCACGCAGACGATCCCCAGTACCAGAAAGTCCAACGCAGACGACATCCAGTCCCAGAAACTCCCATGCAGACGACCCCCCACCCAGGAGACAGACCCAGATATCCCACGCAGACGACCCCCAGTCACAGATAGTCCCACGCAGACGAACACCCACCCAGGAGACAGTCCAAGAAAGTCCCACGCAGACGACCCCCAACCCAGGGAGACAGACCCAGATATCCCACGCAGACGACACCCAGTCCCAGAAAGACCCACGCAGACGACCCCCAGTCCCATAAAGACCCACGCAGACGACCCCCAGTACCAGAAAGTCCCACGCAGACGACCGCCAGTCCCAGAAAGTCCCACGCAGACGACACCCAGTCCCAGAAATTCCCACGTAGACGACCCCCACTCCCAGAAAAAGCCACGCAGACGATCCCCACCCAGGAGACAGTCCAAGAAAGTCCCACGCAGACGAACCGCCACCCAGGAGACAGACCCATAAAGTCCCACGAGGACGACCCCCAGTCCGAGAAAAAGCCACGCAGACGATCCCCACCCAGGAGACAGTCCAAGAAAGTCCCACGCAGACGACCCCCCACCCAGGAGACAGTCCCAGAAATTCCCATGCAGACGAACTCCCACCAAGGAGACAGAAACAGATATCCTCAGAAACAGATATCTCACGCAGACGACACCCTACCAAGGAGACAGTCCCAGAAATTCCCACGCAGGCGACCCCCAATCCAAGAAAGTCCCACGCAGACGATCCCCACCAAGGAGACAGTCCCAGAAATTCCCACGCAGACGACCCCCACTCCCAGAAAAACCCACGCAGACGATCCCCACCCCGGAGACAGTCCCAGAAAGTCCCACGCAGTCGAACCGTCACCCAGGAGACAGTCCCAGAAAGTCCCACGCAGACGACCACCAGTCCCAGAAAATCCCACGCAGACGGCCACCAGTCCAAGAATGTCCCACGCAGATGACCCCCAGTCCCAGAAAGTCCCACGCAGACAACCCCCCACCCAGGAGACAGACCCAGAAAGTCCCACGCAGACGACCCACAGTTCCAGAAAGTCCCACGCAGACGACCCCCCACCCAGGAGACAGTCCCAGAATGACCCACGCAGACGTACCCCAGTACCAGAAAGTCACACGCAGACGACACCCCAACCAGGAGACACTCCCAGAAAGTCCCACGCAGACGACCCCCAGTCCCAGAAAGTCCCACGCACAGGAACCCCAGTCCCAGAATTCCCACGCAGACGACACCCTACCAAGGAGACAGTCCCAGAAATTCCCACGCAGACGACCCCCACTCCCAGAAAAACCCACGCAGACGATTCCCACCCCGGAGACAGTCCCAGAAAGTCCCACGCAGTCAAACCGTCACCCAGGAGACAGTCCCAGAAAGTCCCACGCAGACGACCCCCCACCCAGGAGACAGTCCCAGAAAGTACCAAGCAGACGACCTCCAAACCAGTAGACAGTCCCAGAAAGACCAACGCAGACGACCACCAGTCCCAGAAAATCCCACGCAGACGGCCACCAGTCCAAGAATGTCCCACGCAGATGACCCCCAGTCCCAGAAAGTCCCACGCAGACAACCCCCCAACCAGGAGACAGTCCCAGAAAGTCCCACGCAGACGACCCACAGTTCCAGAAAGTCCCACGCAGACGACCCCCCACCCAGGAGACAGTCCCAGATTGACCCACGCAGACGTACACCAGTACCAGAATGACCCACGCAGACGTACCCCAGTACCAGAAAGTCACACGCAGACGACACCCCAACCAGGAGACACTCCCAGAAAGTCCCACGCAGACGACCCCCTGTCCCAGAAAGTCCCACGCACAGGACCCCCAGTCCCAGAAGTCCCACGCAGACGACACCCTACCAAGGAGACAGTCCCAGAAATTCCCACGCAGACGACCCCCACTCCCAGAAAAACCCACGCAGATGATCCCCACCCCGGAGACAGTCCCAGAAAGTCCAAGAAAGTCCCACGCAGTCGAACCGTCACCCAGGAGACAGTCCCAGAAAGTCCCACGCAGACGACCCCCCACCCAGGAGACAGTCCCCGAAAGTCCCAGGCAGACGACCTCCATCCCAGTAGACAGTCCCAGAAAGTCCAACGCAGACGACCCCCACTGCCAAAAAGGCCCACGCAGACGGACCCCTGTACCAGAGAGTCCCACGCAGACGACCCCCAGTCCCAGAAAGTCCCACGCAGACGACCTCCCACCCAGGAGACAGTCCAAGAAAGTCCTACGCAGACGACCCCCCACCCAGGAGACAGTCCCAGAAAGTCCCACGCAGACGACCCCCATTCCCAGAAAGTCCCACGCAGACGACCCCCCACCCAGGAGACAGTCCCAGAAAGTCCGACGCAAACGACACCCAGTCACAGAAAGTCCAACGCAGACGACACCCAGCCCAGGAGACAGTCGCAGAAAGTCCCATGCAGACGACCTCCAGTCCCAGAAAGTTCCACGCAGATGACCCCCAGTCCCACAAAGTCCCACGCAGACGACCCCCCACCAAGGAGACAGTCCCAGAAATTCCCACGCAGACGACCCCCAGTCCCAGAAAGTCCGACGCAGACGACCCCCAGTCCCAGAAAGTCCGACGCAGACGACCCCCAGTCCCAGAAAGTTCTACGCAGACGACCCCACACCCAGGAGACAGTCCAAGAAAGTCCCACGCAGACGAACCCCAGTCCCAGAAAGTCCCACTCAGACGACCCCCAGTCCGAGAATGTCCCACACAGACGACCCCCCACCCAGAAGTCAGTCCCAGAAAGTCCCACGCAGACGACCCCCTGTCCAAGAAATTCCCACGCAGACGAACCCCCACCCAGGAGACAGTCCCAGAAAGTCTCACGCAGACGACACCCAGTCCCAGAAAGTCCGACTCAGACGACCCCAGTCCAAGAAAGTCCCACACAGACGACCCCCCACCCAAAAGTCAGTCCCAGAAAGTCCCACGCAGACGACCCCCAGTCCCTGAAAGTCCCACGCAGACGAACCCCTAGACAGGAGACAGTCCCAGAAAGTCCCACGCAGACGACCCCCCAGACAGGAGACAGTCCCAGAAATTCCCACGCAGACGACCCCCAGTCCCAGAAAGTACCACGCAGACGACCCCCCACCCAGGAGAGAGTCCAAGAAAGTCCTACGCAGACGACCCCCCAACCCAGGAGACAGTCCCAGAAAGTCCCACGCAGACGACTCCCATTCCCAGAAAGTCCCACGCAGACGACCCCCACCCAGGAGACAGTCCCAGAAAGTCCGACGCAGACGACACCCAGTCCCAGAAAGTCCCACGCAGACGGCCCGCACCCAGGAGACAGTCCAAGAAAGTCCCACGCAGACGACCCCCCACCCAAGAGACAGTCCAAGAAAGTCCCACGCAGATGACCCCCAGTCCCAGAAAGTCCCACTCAGACGATTCCCAGTCCCAAAAAGTCCCACACAGACGACCCCCCAGACAGGAGACAGTCCCAGAAAGTCCCACGCAGACGACCCCCCAGACAGGAGACGACCCCCAGTTCCAGAAAGTCCCACGCAGATGACCCCCAGTCCCAGAAAGTCCAACGCAGACGACCCCCAGTTCCAGAAAGTCCCACGCAGACGACCCCCCACCCTGGAGACAGTACCAGAAAGTCCCACGCAGACGACCCCCCACCCTGGAGACAGTACCAGAAAGTCCCACGCAGACGACCCCCCAGACAGGAGACAGTCCCAGAACGTCCCACGCAGACGACCCCCCACCCAGGAGACAGTCCAAGAAAGTCCTACGCAGACGACCCCCCACCCAGGAGACAGTCCCAGAAAGTCCCACGCAGACGACCCCCAGTCCCAGAAAGTCCCACTCAGACGACACCCAGTCCCAGAAAGTCCCACACAGACGCCCCCCACCCAGGAGACAGTCCCAGAAAGTCCCACGCAGAAGACCCCCTGTCCCAGAAATTCCCACGCAGACGACCCGCCACCATGGAGACAGTACCTGAAAGTCCCACGCTGACGACCCCCAGTCCCAGAAAGTCCCACGCAGACGACCTCCCACCTAGGAGACAGTCCAAGAAAGTCCTACGCAGACGACCCCCCCACCCAGGAGACAGTCCCAGAAAGTCCCACGCAGACGACCCCCATTGCCAGAAAGTCCCACGCAGACGACCCCCACCCAGGAGACAGTCACAGAAAGTCCAAAGCAGACGACACCCAGTCCCAGAAAGTCCCAAGCAGATGACCCCCAGTTCCACAAAGTCCCACGCAGACGACCCCCCACCCAGCAGACATTCCCAGAAAGACCCACCCAGACGAGCCCCAGTCCAAGAAAGTCCCACGCATACGACCCCCCAGACAGGAGACAGTCCCAGAAAGTCCCACGCAGACGACCCCCAGTCCGAGAAAGTCCAACGCAGACGACCCCCCACACAGGAGACAGTACAAGAAAGTCCTACGCAGACGACCCCCCAGACAGGAGACAGTCCCAGAAATTCCCACGCAGACGACCCCAGTCCCAGAAAGTCCCACGCAGACGACACCCAGTCCCAGAAAGTACCTCACAGACGACCCCCCACCCAGGAGACAGTCCCAGAAATTCCCACGCAGACGACCCCCAGTCCCAGAAATCCGACGCAGACGACCCCCAGTCCCAGAAAGTCTCACGCAGATGACCCCCCACTCAGGAGACAGTCCAAGAAAGTTCTACGCAGACGACCCCCCACCCAGGAGACAGTCCCAGAAAGTCCCACGCAGACGAACCCCAGTCCCAGAAAGTCCCACTCAGACGACCCCCAGTCCGAGAATGTCCCACACAGAAGACCACCCACCCAGGAGTCAGTTCCAGAAAGTCCCACGCAGACGACCCCCTGTCCAAGAAAATCCCACGCAGACGAACACCCAGTCCCAGAAAGTCCCACACAGACGACCCACCACCCAGGAGTCAGTCCCAGAAAGTCCCACGCAGACGAACGCCAGTCTCTGAAAGTCCCACGCAGACGACCCCCCAGACAGGAGACAGTCCCGGTTAGTCCCACGCAGACGACCCCCCAGACAGTAGACAGTCCCAGAAATTCCCACGCAGACGACCCTCAGTCCCAGAAAGTCCCACACAGACGACCCCCCACCCAGGAGAGAGTCCAAGAAAGTTCTACGCAGACGACCCCCCAACCCACGAGATAGTCCAAGAAAGTCCCACGCAGACGACTCCCATTCCCAGAAAGTCCCACGCAGACGACCCCCACCCAGGAGACAGTCCCAGAAAGTCCGACGCAGACGACACCCAGTCCCAGAAAGTCCCACGCAGACGGCCCCCACCCAGGAGACTGTCCAAGAAAGTCCCACGCAGACGACCCCCCACCCAGGAGACAGTCCAAGAAAGTCCCACGCAGACGACCCCCCCACCCAGGAGACAGTCCCAGAAAGTCCCACGCAGACGACCCCCAGTCCCAGAAAGTCCCACTCAGACGACTCCCAGTCCCAGAAAGTCCCACACAGATGACCCCCCACCCAGGAAACAGTCCCAGAAAGTCCCACGCAGACGACCCCCCAGACAGGAGACAGTCCCAGAAAGTCCAACGCAGACGACCCCTACCCTGGAGACAGTACCAGAAAGTCCCACGTAGACGACCCCCCAGACAGGAGACAGTCCCAGAACGTCCCACGCAGACGACCCCCCACCCAGGAGACAGTCCAAGAAAGTCCTACGCAGACGACCCCCCCACCCAGGAGACAGTCCCAGAAAGTCCCACTCAGACGACCCCCAGACCCAGAAAGTCCCACACAGACGACCCCCCACCCAGGAGACAGTCCCAGAAAGTCCCACGCAGAAGACCTCCTGTCCCAGAAATTCCCACGCAGACGATCCGCCACCCTGGAGACATTACCAGAAAGTCCCACGCAGACGACACCCCAGACAGGAGACAGTCCCAGAAAGTCCGACGCAGACGACCCCCAGTCCCAGAAAGTCCCACGCAGACGACCTCCCCCCCAGGAGACAGTCCCAGAAAGTCCCACGCAGACGACCCCCATTCCCAGAAAGTCCCACGCAGACGACCCCCACCCAGGAGACAGTCACAGAAAGTCCAACGCAGACGACACCCAGTCCCAGAAAGTCCCACGCAGATGACCCCCAGTTCCAGAAAGTCCCACGCAGACGACCCCCCACCCAGCAGACATTTCCCAGAAAGTCCCACGCAGACGACACCCAGTCCCAGAAAGACACACGCAGACCACCCCCAGTCGCAGAAAGTCCCACGCAGACGACCCCCAGTGCCACAAAGTCCCACGCAGACGACCCCCACCCAGGAGACAGTCCCAGAAAGACCCACCCAGACGACCCCCAGTCCCAGAAAGTCCCACGCAGACGACCCCCCAGACAGGAGACAGTCCCAGAAAGTCCCACGCAGAACCCCCAGTCCCAGAAAGTCCCACGCAGACGACCCACCACACAGGAGACAGTACAAGAAAGTCCTACGCAGACAACCCCCCACCCAGGAGACAGTCCTAGAAATTCCCACGCAGACGACCCCCAGTCCCAGAAAGTCCGACGGAGACGACCCCCAGTCCCAGAAAGTACCACACAGACGACCCCCCACCCAGGTGTCAGCCCCAGAAAGTCCCACGCAGACGACCCCCTGTCTTTGAAATTCCTACGCAGACGACCCCTCACCCTGGAGACAGTACCAGAAAGTCCCACGCAGACGACCCCCCAGACCGGAGACAGGAGTCAGTCCAAGAACGACCCCCAGTCCCAGAAAGTCTCACGCAGACGACCCCCCACTCAGGAGACAGTCCAAGAAAGTCCTACTCAGACGACCCCCCCACCCAGGAGACAGTCCCAGAAAGTCCCACGCAGACGACTCCCATTGCCAGAAAGTCCCACGCAGACGACCCCCAGTCACAGAAAGTCCCACGTAGACGACCCCCCACCCAGGAGACTGTCCAAGAAAGTCCTACGCAGACGACCCTCCCACCCAGGAGACAGTCCCAGAAAGTCCCACGCAGACGACTCCCATTCCCAGATAGTCCCACGCAGACGACCCCCACCCAGGAGACAGTCCCAGAAAGTCCCACGCAGATGACCCACCACCCTGGAGACAGTACCAGAAAGTCCCACGGAGACGACCCCCCACCCTGGAGAGAGTACCAGAAAGTCCCACGCAGACGACCACCCAGACAGGAGACAATCCCAGAACGTCCCACGCAAACGAGCCCCCACACAGGAGACAGTCCAAGAAAGCCCTACGCAGACGACCATCACACCCAGGAGACAGTCCCAGAAAGTCCCACGCAGACGACCCCCACTCCCAGAAAGTCCCACTCAGACGAACCCCAGTCCCAGAAAGTCCCACTCAGACGACCCCCAGTCCGAGAAAGTCCCACACAGACGAACCCCCACCCAGCAGTCAGTCCAAGAAAGTCCCACGCAGACGACCCCCTGTCCCAGAAATTCCCACGCAGACGAACCCCCACCCAGGAGTCAGTCCCAGAAAGACCCACGCAGACGACCCCCAGTCCCTGAAATTCCCACGCAGACGACCCCTCACCCTGGAGACAGTACCAGAAAGTCCCACGCAGAAGACACCCTGTCCCAGAAAGTCCCACGCAAACGACACCCAGTCCCAGAAAGTCACACGCAGACCACCCCCAGTCACAGAAAGTCCCACGCAGACGACCCCCAGTGCCACAAAAATTCCCACGCAGACGACCCCCACCCAGGAGACAGTCACAGAAAGACCCACCCAGACGAGCCCCAGTCCAAGAAAGTCCCACGCATACGACCCCCCAGACAGGAGACAGTCCCAGAAAGTCCCACGCAGACGACCCCCAGTCCGAGAAAGTCCCACGCAGACGACCCCCCACACAGGAGACAGTACAAGAAAGTCCTACGCAGACGACCCCCCAGACAGGAGACAGTCCCAGAAATTCCCACGCAGACGACCCCCAGTCCCAGAAAGTCCCACTCAGACGACTCCCAGTCCCAGAAAGTCCCACACAGACGACCCCCCACCCAGGAAACAGTCCCAGAAAGTCCCACGCAGACGACCCCCCAGACAGGAGACAATCCCAGAACGTCCCACGCAAACGACCCCCCACACAGGAGACAGTCCAAGAAAGCCCTACGCAGACGACCATCACACCCAGGAGACAGTCCCAGAAAGTCCCACGCAGACGACCCCCAGTCCGAGAAAGTCCCACGCAGACGACCCCCCACACAGGAGACAGTACAAGAAAGTCCTACGCAGACGACCCCCCAGACAGGAGACAGTCCCAGAAATTCCCACGCAGACGACCCCCAGTCCCAGAAAGTCCGACGCAGACGACACCCAGTCCCAGAAAGTACCTCACAGACGACCCCCCACCCAGGAGACAGTCCCAGAAATTCCCACGCAGACGACCCCCAGTCCCAGAAAGTCCGACGCAGACCACCCCCAGTCCCAGAAAGTCTCACGCAGATGACCCCCCCCACTCAGGAGACAGTCCAAGAAAGTTCTACGCAGACGAACCCCCACCCAGGAGACAGTCCCAGAAAGTCTCACGCAGACGACCCCCTGTCCAAGAAAATCCCACGCAGACGAACCCCCACCCAGGAGACAGTCCCAGAAAGCCTCACGCAGACGACCCCCAGTCCCAGAAAGTCCGACTCAGACGACCCCAGTCCCAGAAAGTCCCACACATACGACCCACCACCCAGGAGTCAGTCCCAGAAAGTCCCACGCAGACGAACGCCAGTCCCTGAAAGTCCCACGAAGACGACCCCCCAGACAGGAGACAGTCCCAGAAAGTCCCACGCAGACGACCCCCCAGACAGTAGACAGTCCCAGAAATTCCCACGCAGACGACCCCCAGTCCCAGAAAGTCCCAGGCAGACGACCCCCCACCCAGGAGTGAGTCCAAGAAAGTGCTACGCAGACGACCCCCCAACCCAGGAGACAGTCCCAGAAAGTCCCACGCAGACGACTCCCATTCCCAGAAAGTCCCACGCAGACGACCCCCACCCAGGAGACAGTCCCAGAAAGTCCCACGCAGACGACCCCCCACCCAGGAGACTCTCACAGAAAGTCCCACTCACACGACCCCACTCCCAGAATGTCCCACGCAGGCCACCCTCAGTCACAGAAAGTCCCACGCAGACGACCCCCACCCAGGAGACAGTCCCAGAAAGTCCCACTCAGAAGACCCCCTGTCACAGAAAGTCCCACGCAGACGACCCCCCACCCTGGAGACAGTACCAGAAAGTCCCACGGAGACGACCCCCCACCCTGGAGAGAGTACCAGAAAGTCCCACGCAGACGACCCCCCCAGACAGGAGAAAGTCACAGAACGTCCCACGCAGACGACCCCCCACACAGGAGACAGTCCAAAAATGTCCTACGCAGACGAGCCCCCATCCAGGAGACAGTCCCAGAAAGACCCACGGAGACGACACCCAGTCCCAGAAAGATCCACGCAGACGACCCCCAGTCCCAGAAAGTCCCACGCAGATGACCCCCAGTCCCACAAGGTCCCACGCAGACGACCCCCCACCCAGCAGACACTTCCCAGAAAGTCCCACGCAGACGACACCGAGTCCCAGAAAGTCCCTAGTAGACGACCCCCTGTCCCAGAAATTCCCACGCAGACGACCCCCCACCCAGGCGACAGTACCAGAAAGTCCAAAACAGACGACCCCCACCCAGGAGACAGTCCCAGAAAGTCCCACGCAGACGACCCCCCACCCAGGAGACTCTCACAGAAAGTCCCACTCACACGACCCCACTCCCAGAATGTCCCACGCAGACCACCCCCAGTCACAGAAAGTCCCACGCAGACGACCCCCCACCCAGGAGACAGTCCAAGAAAGTCCCACGCAGACGACCCCCAGTCCCAGAAAGTCCCACGCAGACGACCCCCAGTCCAAGAAAGTCCCACACAGACGACCCCCCACCCAGGAGTCAATCCCCGAAAGTCCCACGCAGAAGACCCCCTCTCCCAGAAATTCCCACGCAGACGACCCCCCACCCAGGAGACAGTCCCAGAAAGTCCCACGCAGACGACCCCCCACCCAGGAGACAGTACCAAAAAGTCCCACGCAGAAGACCCCCAGTCCCACAAATTCCCACGCAGACGACCCCCAGTCCCAGAAAGTCCCACGTAGATGACCCCCAGTCCCACAAAGTCCCACGCAGACGACCCCCCACCCAGCAGACATTTCCCAGGAATTCCTACGCAGACGACACCCAGTCCCAGAAAGTCACACGCAGACCACCCCCAGTCACAGAAAGTCCCACGCAGACGAACCCCCGTCCCAGAAAGTCCCACGCAGACGACCCACCACCTAGAAGACAGTCCCAAAATCCCACGCAGACGACCCCCAGTCCCAGAAAGTCCCACGCAGACGACCCCCCACCCAGGAGACAGTACAAGAAAGTCCTACGCAGACGACCCCCCACCCAGGAGACAGTCACAGAAAGTCCCACGCAGACGACCCCCAGTCCCATAAATTCCCACGAAGACGACCCAAGTCCCAGAAAGTCCCACGCAGACGACCCCCCACCCAGGAGACAGTCCTAGAAAGTCCTACGCAGACGACCCCCCACCAAGTAGACAGTCCCAGAAAGTCCCACGCAGACGACCCCCAGTCCCAGAAAGTCCCACTCAGACGACCCCCAGTCCCAGAAAGTCCCACACAGAGGACCCCCCACCCAGGAGTCAGTCCCAGAAAGTCCCACGCAGACGACCCCCTGTCCCAGAAATTCCCACGCAAACGACCCCCCACCCTGGAGACAGTACCAGAAAGTCCCACGCAGACGACCCCCCACCCAGGAGACAGTCCAAGAAAGTCCTACGCAGACGACCCCCCACCCAGGAGACAGTCCCAGAAAGTCCCACGCAGACGACCCCCATTCCCAGAAAGTCCCACGCAGACGACCCCTCACCCAGGAGACGCAGATGACCCACCAGACAGGAGACACTCCTACGCAGATGACCCCCCACACAAGAGAAAATCCCAGAAAGTCCACGCAGACGACCCCCAGTACAAGAAAGTCCCACGCAGATAACCCCCAGTCCCAGAAGGTCCCACGCCGACGTCCCCCAATCTAGGAGACTGTCCAAGAAAGTCCGAACAGTCGACACCCCACCCAGGAGACAGTCCCAGAAAGTCCCACGCAGACGACCCCAATTCACAGAAAGTCCCACGCAGACGATCCCCAGTCCCAAAAAGGCCCCTTCAGTCGACCCACGACCCAGGAGACAGTCCCAGAAAGTCCTACTCAGACGACCCCCATTCCCAGAAAGTCCCACGCAGACGACACCCAGCCCAGGAGACAGTCCCAGAAAGTCCCATGCAGACGACCTCCAGTCCAAGAAAGTCCCACGCAGACGACCCCCACCCAGGAGACAGTCCCAGAAAGTCCCACGCAGACGATCCCCAGTCCCAGAAAGTCCCACGCAGATGACCCCCAGTCCCACAAAGTCCCACGCAGACGACCCCCCATCCAGCAGACATTTCCCAGAAAGTCCCACGAAGACGACCCCCAGTCCCAGAAAGTCCCACGCAGACGACCCCCACCCAGGAGACAGTCCAAGAAAGTCCTACGCAGACGACCCCCCCACCCATGAGACAGTCCCAGAAAGTCCCACGCAGACGACCCCAAGTCCCAGAAAGTCCCAAACAGACGACCCCCAGTCCCACAAAATCCCACGCAGACGACCCCCAGTCCCAGAAAGTCTTAAACAGACGACCCCCCACCCAGGAGACAGTCCAAGAAAGTCCCACGCAGACGACCCCAGTCCCAGAAAGTCCCACGCAGACGACCCCCCAGGAGACAGTCCCAGAGAATCCAAAAAAGACGACCCCCCACCCAGGAGACTGTCCCAGAAAGTCCCACGAAGACGACCCCCAGTCCCACAATGTCCCACGCAGACGACCCCCCCACCTAGCAGACAGTTCCCAGAAAGTCCCACGCAGACGACACCCAGTCCCAGAAAGTCCCGCGAAGACGACCCCCAGTCACAGAAAGTCCCATGCAGACGACCCCCAGTCCCAGAAAGTCACACGCAGACGACCCACAACCTAGAAGACAGTCCCACAAAGTTCCACGCAGACGACCCCCACCCAGGAGACAGTCCCAGAAAGACCCACGCAGACGACCCCCCAGACAGGAGACAGTCCCAGAAAGTCCCACGCAGACGACACCCAGTCCCAGAAAGTCCCACGCAGACGACGCCCCACCCAGGAGACAGTCCTAGAAAGTCCTACGCAGACGACACCCCCACCCAGGAGACAGTCCCAGAAAGTCCCACGCAGACGACCCCAGTCCCAGAAATCCGAAACAGACGACCCCCACCCAGGAGACAGTCCCAGGAAGTCCCACGC
The DNA here is from genome assembly GCA_964036315.1 of Acanthosepion esculentum. Taxonomy (NCBI): domain Eukaryota; kingdom Metazoa; phylum Mollusca; class Cephalopoda; order Sepiida; family Sepiidae; genus Acanthosepion; species Acanthosepion esculentum. The sequence continues at coordinate 9,734,612 of CAXIWW010000817.1, read as the reverse complement.
AGACGACCCCAGTCCCAGAAAGTTTCACGCAGACGACCCCCACCCAGGAGACAGTCCAAGAAAATCCCACGCAGACGACCCCCACCCAGGAGGCAGTCCCAGAAAGTCCCACGCAGACGACACCCAGACCCAGAAAGTCCCACTCAGACGACCCCCCACCCAGGAGACAGTCCCAGAAAGGCCCAAGCACACGACCCCCAGTCCCAGAAAGTCCCACGCAGACGACCCCCCACCCAGGAGACAGGCTGCTACAAGCCGAATACGCCTGGCTCTTTTGTGAAACTGCCTTCCAAGCAATCTCAGGCTTCTACAAATCGACATCTCCAGGCTCTTTTGTGGCAACTGCCTTACAAGAAATCTCAGGCTGCTTCAAGCCGAATTCTCCTGGCGATTCTGTGACAGCTGCCTTACAAGCAATCCCAGGCGGCTACGAGCCGATTTCTCCTGGCGCTTTTGTGACAACTGCCTTACAAGCAATGTCAGGCTGCTACGAGCCGACTTCTTTTGGCTCTTTTGTGAAACTGCCTTACAAGTAATATCAGTCTGCTACAAAACGACATCTCCTGTCTCTTTTGTGAAACTGCCTTACAAGCAATCTCAGGCCGCTACAAGACGAATACGCCTGGCTCTTTGGTGAAACTGCCTTGCAAGCAATCTCAGGCCACTACAAATCGACATCTTCTGCCTCTTTTTTGACAACTACCTTACAAGCAATCTCAGGCTGCCGCCAGGACTGTTCTCCTGACTTTTTGTGCCAATTGCCGAAAAAGCAATCCCAGGCGGCTACATTCTGATTTCTCTTGGCTCTTTTGTGGTAACTGCCTTACAAGCAATCTCAGGCTGCTACAAGCCGAATTCTCCTGGTTCTATTGTGACAACTGCCTTACAAGCAATCTCAGTCTGCAGCAATCCCAATTCTCCTGGCTTTTTGTGCCAATTGCTTTACAAGCAATCCCAGGCGGCTACGAGCCGATTTCTGCTGGCTCATTTGTGGCAACTGCCTTACAATCAATCTCAGGCTGCTGCAAGCCGAATTCTCCTGGCTGTTTTGTAAAAATTGCCTTAGAATCAATCCCAAGCGTAAACGAGCCGACTTCTCTTGACTCTTTTTAAAAACTGCCTTAAAGCAATCTCAGGTTGCTACAAAACGACATCTCCGGTGTCTTTTTAAAAAATTGCATTACAAGCAATCTCAGCGTCCTACAAGTCGAATACGCCTGGCTCTTTTGTGAAACTGCCTTACAAGAATCTCAGGCCGATAGAAATCGACATATCCTGGCTCTTTTGTGACAACTACCTTACAAGCAATCTCAGTCTGCCGCTAGTCCAATTCTCCTGACTTTTTGTGCCAATTGCATTACAAGTAATCCCAGGCTGATATGAACCGATTTCTCCTGGCTCATTTGTGGCATCTGCCTTACAAGCATTCTCAGGCTGCAGCAATATGAATTCTCCTGGCTTTTTGTGCGAATTGCCTTACAAGCAATCCCAGGCACCTACGAGCCGATTTCTCCAGGCTCTTTTGTGGCAACTGCCTTATAAGAAATCTCAGGCTGGTACAAGCCGAATTCTCCTGGGGCTTTTGTGACAACTGCCTTACAAGCAATGTCAGGCTGCTACGAGCTGATTTCTCTTGGCTCTTTTGTGATAACTGCCTGACAAGTAATATCAAGCTGCTACAAGCCGAATTCTCCTGGAGCTTTTTTGACAACTGCCTTACAAACAATGTCAGGCTGCTACGAGCCGACTTCTCTTGACTCTTTTGTGAAAACTGCCTTACAAGTAATATCAGGCTGCTACAAAACGACATCTCCTGTTTCTTTTGTGAAACTGCCTTACAAGCAATCTCAGGCCGCTACAAGCCGAATACGCCTGGCTCTTTTGTGAAATTGCCTTGCAAGAATTATCAGGCTGCTACAAATCATGTCCTTCTCTTTTGTGAAAACTGCCTAACAAGTAACCTCAGTAAGGCTGTTGTCACAAAAAAGCCCGGCGTATTCGGCTTGTAGCAGGCTGAGATTGATTGTAAGGCAGTTTTTAAAAAAAGAGACAGGAGATGTCGTTTTGTAGGAGTCTGAGATTACTTTTAAGGCAGTTTTCACAAAAGAGACAAGAGAAGTCGGTTCGTAGACGCCTGGGCTTGCTTTTAAGGCAATTTGTAAGCCAGGAGAATTCGGCTTGCAGCAGCCTGAGATTGCTTGTAAGGCAGTGGCCACAAATGAGCTAGGAGAAATCGGAACGTAGCCGCTTGGGATTGCTTGTAAAGCAATTCTCACAAAAAGCCAGGAGAATTCATATTGCTGCAGCCTGAGAATGCTTGTAAGGCAGATACCACAAATGAGCCAGGAGAAATCGGTTCGTAGCAGCCGGGGATTGCTTGTAAGGCAATTAGCACAAAAAATCAGGAGAATTGGACTAGCGGCAGCCTGAGATTGCTTGTAAAGAGGCAAGATATGTCGATTTGTAGCGGCCTGAGATTGCTTATAAGTCAGTTTCGCAAAAGAGACAGGAGATGTCGTTTTGTAGCAGCCAGATATTACTTGTAAGGCAGTTTCACAAAAGAGCCAAGAGAATTCGGCTCGTAGCAGCCTCACATTGCTTGTAAGGCAGTTGTCACACATCGCCAGGAGAATTCGGCTTGTAGCAGCCTGAGATTACTTGTAAGGCAGTTGCCACAAAAGGGCCAGGAGAAATCGGCTCGTAGCCGCCTGGGTTTGCGTGTAAGGCAGTTCCCACAAATGAGCCAGGAGAAATCGGCTCCTAGCCGCCTGGGATTGCTTGTAAGGCATTTGGCAAAAAAATCTAGGAGAATTGGGATTGCTACAGCCTGAGATTGCTTGTAAGGCTGTTGTCACAAAAGAACCAGGAGAATTCGGCTTGTAGTAGCCTGAGATTCCTTGTAAGGCAGTTACCACAAAAGAGCCAGGAGAAATCGGCTCGTAGACGCTTGGGATTGCTTTTAAGTCAATTGGCACAAAAAGTCAGAACTGTCCTGGCGGCAGCCTGAGATTGCTTGTAAGGCATTTGTCACAAAAGAGACAGGAGATGTCCATTTGTAGCGGCCTGATATTACTTGTAAGGCAGTTTTCACAAAAGCGCCAGGAGAATTCGGCTTGTAGCAGCCTGAGATTACTTGTAAGGCAGTTTTCACAAAAGAGCCAAGAGAAGTCGGCTCATAGCAGCCTGACATTGCTTGTAAGGCAGTTGTCACAAAAGCGCCAGGAGTATTCGGCTTGTAGCAGCCTGAGATTTCTTGTAAGGCAGTTGCCAGAAAAGAGCCAGGAGAAATCGGCTCGTATCCGCCTGGGATTGCTTGTAAGGCAATTCGCACAAAAAACCAGGAGAATTCATATTGCTGCAGCCTGAGAATGCTTGTAAGGCAGATGCCACAAATGAGCCAGGAGAAATCGGTTCGTAGCAGCCTGGGATTGCTTGTAATGCAATTGGCACAAAAAGTCAGGAGAATTGGACTAGCGGCACCCTGAGATTACTTGTAAGCCAGTTTTCACAAAAGAGCCAGGATATGTCGATTTGTAGCGGCCTGAGATTGCTTGTAAGGCAGTTTCACAAAAGAACTTTCTGGGACTGTCTCCTGGGTGGGGGGTCTTCTGCGTGAGACTTTCTGAGACTGTCTCCTGGGTGGGGGTGTCGTCTGCGTAGGACTTTGTGGGACAGGGGGTCGTCTGCGTGGGACTTTCTGGGATTGGGGGTCGTCCGCGTGGGACTTTCTGGGACTGTCTCCTGGGTGGGGGGTCGTCTTTTTGGGAATTTCTGGGACTGTCTCCTGGGTGGAGGGTCGTCTGCGTGGGACTTTCTGGGACTGGGGCTCGTCTGCGTGGGACTTTCTGGGACTTTCTGGGACTGGGGGTCGTCTGCGTGGGAATTTCTGGGACTGTTTCCTGGGTGCGGGGTCGTCTGCATGGGACTTTCTGGGATTGGGGGTCGTCTGCGTATGAGTTTCTGTGACTGTCTCCTCGGTGGGGGGTCGTCTGCGTGGGACTTTCTGGGACTGTGGGTCTTCTGCGTGGGACTTTCTGGGACTGGGGGCCGTCTGCGTGGGTCTTTCTGGGACTCTCTCCTGGGTCGGGGGTCGTCTGCATTTTAATTTCTGGGACTGGGGGTCGTCTGCGTGGGTCTTTCTGGGACTGTCTCCTGGGTAGGGGTTCGTTTGCGTGGGACTTTCTGGGACTGTCTCCTTGATGAGGTGTCTGCGTGGGTCTTTCTGGGACTGTCTCCTGGGTGGGGGTTCGTCTGCGAGGGACTTTCTGGGACTGTCTCCTTGATGGGGTTTCGCCTGCGTGGACTTTCTGGGACTGGGGTCGTCTGCGTGGTTCTTTCTGGGACTGTCTCCTTGGACTGGGGGCGTCTGCGTGGGACTTTCTGGGACTGGGGGTCGATTGTGTGGGACTTTCTGGGACTGGGGGTAGACTACGTGGGACTTTCTGGGTCACTCTCCTTGTGGGGGGGTCGTCTACGTGGGACTTGCTCTGACTGGGGGTCGTCTGCGTGGGACATTCTGGGACTAGGGCTCGTCTGCGTGAGTCTTTCTGGGACTGTCTCCTGGGTGGGGGATCGTCTGCGTGGGACTTTCTGGGACTTGGGGTCGTCTGCGTGGGACTTTCTGGGACTGGAGGTCTTCTGCGTGGACTTTCTGGGACTGGGGATAGTCTCCGTGAGACTTTCTGGGACTGTCTCCTATCGTTTGCGTGGGACTTGCTGGGACTGGGGGTCGTCTGCGTGGGACTTTCTGGGAAGGTCTCCTGTTTGGGGGGTCGTCTGCGTGGGACTTTCTGGGACTGGGGGTCGTCTGCGTGGGACTTTCTGGGACTGTCTCCTGGGTGGTGTCGTTTGTTTTGGACATGGTGGGACTGGGGGTCGTCTGCGTGGGACTTTCTGGGACTGGGCGTCGTCTGCGTGGGACTTTCTGGGACTGTCTCCTGGGTGGGGGGTCGTCTGCGTGGGACTTTCTGGGACTGGGGGTCGTCTGCGTGGGTCTTTCTGGGACTCTCTCCCGGGTGGGGGGGTCATGTGCGTGGGTCTTTCTGGGACTGTTTCCTGGGTGGGGACTCGTCTGCGTGTGACTTTCTGGGACTGGGGGTCGTCTGAGAGGGACTTTTTGGGACTGTCTCCTTGGTGGGGGTCGTTTGTTTGGGACATGGTGGGACTGGGGGTCGTCGGCGTGGGACTTTCTGGGACTGGGTGTCGTCTGCGTGGGTCTTTCTGGGACTGTCTCCTGGGTGGGGGCTCGTCTGCGTGGGACTTTCTGGGACTGTCTCCTGGGTGTGTTTTCTTCTGCGTGGGACTTTCTGTGACTGGATGTCGTCTGCGTGGGTCTTGCTGGGACTGTCTCCTGTCTGGGGGTCGTCTGCGCGGGACTTTCTTGGACTGGGCGTCGTCTGCGTGTGACTGCTTCCTGGGTGGGGGCTCGTCTGCGTGGGATATCTGGGACTATCTCATGTGTGGGGGGTCGTCTGCATGGGGCTTTCTGTGACTCGGTGTTGTCTGCGTGGGTCTTTCTTGGACTCTCTCCTGGGTGGGGGGTCGTCTTCGTGTGACTTTCTGGGACTGTCTCCTGGGTGGGGAGTCGTCTGCGTGGGACTTTCTGGGACTGGGGGCCGTCTGCGTGGGTCTTTCTGGGACTCTCTCCTGGGTCGGGGGTCGTCTGCGTGGGACTTTCTGGGACTGGGGGTCGTCTGCGTGGGTCTTTCTGGGACTGTCTTTTGGGTGGGGTTCGTCTGCGTGGGACTTTCTGGGACTGACTCCTTGATGGGGTGTCGTCTGCGTGGGAATTTCTGGGACTGGGGGCGTCTGCGTGGGACTTTCTGGGACTGGGGGTCGATTGTGTGGGACTTTCTGGGACTGGGGGTAGTCTACGTGGGACTTTCTGGGTCTCTCTCCTGGGTGGGGGATCGTCTACGTGGGTCTTTCTGGGGCTGTCTTTTGGGTCGGGGTTCGTCTGCGTGGGTCTTTCTGGGACTGTCTCCTGGGTGGGGGATCGTCTGCGTGGGACTTTCTGGGACTTGGGGTCGTCTGCGTGGGACTTTCTGGGACTGGAGGTCGTCTGCGTGGGACTTTCTGGGACTGGGGATAGTCTCCGTGAGACTTTCTGGGACTGTCTCCTATCGTCTGCGTGGGACTTGCTGGCACTGGGGGTCGTCTGCGTGGGACTTTCTGGGACGGTCTCCTGTTTGGCGGGTCATCTGCGTGGGGCTTTCTGGGACTCTTTCCTTGGTGGGGACTCGTCTGCGTGGGACTTTCTGGGACTGGGGTCGTCTGCGTGTGTCTTTCTTGGACAGTCTCCTGGGTGCGGTGTCGTCTGCGTGGGATTTTGTGGTACTGGGGGTCGTCTGCGTGGGACTTTCTGGGACTGGGGGTCATCTGCGTGGGACTTTCTGGGACTGTCTCCTGGGTGAGGGGTCGTCTGCGTGAGACTTTCTGGGACTGTCTCCTGGGTGGGGGTGTCGTCTGCGTAGGACTTTGTGGGACTGGGGGTCGTCTGCGTGGGACTTTCTGGGATTGGGGGTCGTCCGCGTGGGACTTTCTGGGACTGTCTCCTGGGTGGGGGGTCGTCTTTTTGGGACTTTCTGGGACTGTCTCCTGGGTGGAGAGTCGTCTTTTTGTGACTCTCTGGGACTGTCTCCTGGGTGGAGGGTCGTCTGCGTGGGACTTTCTGGGACTGGGGCTCGTCTGCGTGGGACTTTCTGGGACTTTCTGGGACTGGGGGTCGTCTGCGTGGGAATTTCTGGGACTGTTTCCTGGGTGCGGGGTCGTCTGCATGGGACTTTCTGGGACTGGGGGTCGTCTGCGTATGAGTTTCTGTGACTGTCTCCTCGGTGGGGGGTCGTCTGCGTGGGACTTTCTGGGACTGTGGGTCTTCTGCGTGGGACTTTCTGGGACTGGGGGCCGTCTGCGTGGGTCTTTCTGGGACTCTCTCCTGGGTCGGGGGTCGTCTGCATTTTAATTTCTGGGACTGGGGGTCGTCTGCGTGGGTCTTTCTGGGACTGTCTCCTGGGTAGGGGTTCGTTTGCGTGGGACTTTCTGGGACTGTCTCCTTGATGAGGTGTCTGCGTGGGTCTTTCTGGGACTGTCTCCTGGGTGGGGGTTCGTCTGCGTGGGACTTTCTGGGACTGTCTCCTTGATGGGGTTTCGCCTGCGTGGACTTTCTGGGACTGGGGTCGTCTGCGTGGGTCTTTCTGGGACTGTCTCCTTGGACTGGGGGCGTCTGCGTGGGACTTTCTGGGACTGGGGGTCGATTGTGTGGGACTTTCTGGGACTGGGGGTAGACTACGTGGGACTTTCTGGGTCACTCTCCTTGTGGGGGGGTCGTCTACGTGGGACTTGCTCTGACTGGGGGTCGTCTGCGTGGGACATTCTGGGACTAGGTCTCGTCTGCGTGAGTCTTTCTGGGACTGTCTCCTGGGTGGGGGATCGTCTGCGTGGGACTTTCTGGGACTTGGGGTCGTCTGCGTGGGACTTTCTGGGACTGGAGGTCTTCTGCGTGGACTTTCTGGGACTGGGGATAGTCTCCGTGAGACTTTCTGGGACTGTCTCCTATCGTTTGCGTGGGACTTGCTGGGACTGGGGGTCGTCTGCGTGGGACTTTCTGGGAAGGTCTCCTGGGTGGGGACTCGTCTGCGTGGGACTTTCTGGGACTGGGGGTCGTCTGAGAGGGACTTTTTGGGACTGTCTCCTTGGTGGGGGTCGTTTGTTTGGGACATGGTGGGACTGGGGGTCGTCGGCGTGGGACTTTCTGGGACTGGGTGTCGTCTGCGTGGGTCTTTCTGGGACTGTCTCCTGGGTGGGGGTTCGTCTGCCTGGGACTCTTAGGGACTGGGTGTCGTCTGCGTGGGACTTTCTGGGACTGTTTCCTGGTTGGTGGTTGTCTTCGTGGGACGTTCTGTGAATGGGGGTCGTCTGCGTGGGACTTTCTGGGACTGTCTCCTGTGTGGGGGGTCTTCTGCGTGGGACCTTCTGGGACTGTCTCCTGGGTGGGTGTTCGTCTGCGTGGGATTTTCTGGGACTGGGGGTCGTCTGCGTGGGACTTGCTGGGACACTCTCCTGTCTGGGGGTCGTCTGCGTGGGAATTTCTTGGACTGGGGCTCGTCTGCGTGGGACTTTCTGGGACTGTCACCTGTGTGGGAGGTCGTCTGCGTGGTAAATCTAGGACTGTCTCCTGGGTGGTGTGTCGTCTGCATGGGACATTCTGGGCCTGGGGGTCTTCTGCGTGGCTCTTTCTGGGACAGTCTCTTGGGTGCGGTTTAGTCTGCGTGGGACTTTGTGGGACTGGGGGTCTTCTGCATGGTACTTTCTGTGACTGGGGGTCGTCTTGTGGGTCTTTCTGGGACTCTCTCCTGGGTGGGGGGGTCATCTGCGTGGGGCTTTCTGGGACTATTTCCTTGGTGGGGACTCGTCTGCGTGGGACTTTCTGGGACTGGGGTCGTCTGCGTGGGACTTTCTGGGACTGAGGGTCGTCTGCGTGGGACTTTCTGGGACTGTCTCCTCGGTGGGGGTTCGTCTGCGTGGGACTTTCTGGGACTGTGGGTCGTCTGCGTGGGACTTTCTGGGACTGGGGGCCGTCTGCGTGGGTCTTTCTGGGACTCTCTCCTGGGTCGGGGGTCGTCTGCGTAGGACTTTCTGTGACTGGGGGTCGTCAGCGTGGGTCTTTCTGGGACTGTCTCCTGGGTGGGGGTTCGTCTGCGTGGGACTTTCTGGGACTGTCTCCTTGATGGGGTGTCGTCTGCGTGGGACTTTCTGGGACTGGGGTCGTCTGCGTGGGACTTTCTGGGACTGGGGGTCGATTGTGTGGGATTTTCTGGGACTGGGGGTAGTCTGCGTGGGACTTTCTGTGTCTGTGTCCTGGGTGGGGGCGTCGTCTACGTGGGAATTGCTGGGACTGGGGGTCGTCTGCGTGGGACTTTCTGGGACTGGGGGTCATCTGCGTGGGACTTTCTTGGACTGGGGATAGTCTCCGTGGGACTTTCTGGGACTGTCTCCAATCGTCTGCGTGGGACTTGCTGGGACTGGGTGTCGTCTCCGTGGGACTTTCTGGGACTGTCTCCTGTTTGGGGGGTCGTCTGCGTGTGGCTTTCTGGGACAAGGGTGTCGTCAGCGTGGGACTTTCTGGGACTGGGGGACATCTGCGTGGGAATTTCTGGGACTGGGGGTCGTCTGCATGGGACTTTCTGGGACTGTCTCCTGGGTGGGGGTCGTTTGTTTGGTACATGGTGGGACTGGGGGTCGTCGGCGTGGGACTTTCTGTGACTGGGGGTCGTCTGCGAGGGACTTTCTGGGACTGTCTCCTTGGTGGGGGGTCGTCTGCGTGAGACTTTCTGTGACTGTCTCCTGGGTGGGGATCGTCTGCATGGGACTTCCTGGGTGGGGGTCGTCTGCATGGGACTTTCTGGGACTGGGGGTCGTCTGCATGGGACTTTCTGGGACTGTCTCCTGGGTGGGGGCTCGTCTGCGTGGTACTTTCTGGGACTGTCTCCTGGGTGTGTGTTCTTCTGCGTGGGACTTTCTGTGACTGGATGTAGTCTTCGTGGGTCTTGCTGGGACTGTCTCCTGTCTGGGGGTCGTCTGCGCGGGACTTTCTTGGACTGGGGGTCGTCTGCGTGGGACTGCTTCCTGGATGGGGGGTCGTCTGCGTGGGATATCTGGGACTCGGTGTCGTCTGCGTGGGTCTTTCTTGGACTCTCTCCTGGGTCGGGGGTCGTCTTCGTGGGACTTTCTGGGACTGTCTCCTGGGTGGGGAGTCGTCTGCGTGGGACTTTCTGGGACTGGGTCTCGTCTGCGTGGGTCTTTCTGGGACTGTCTACTGGGTGGGGGTTCGTCTGCGTGGGACTTTTTGGCACGTTCTCCTGCGTGGGGGGTCGTCTTCCTGGGATTTTCAGGGACTGTCTCCTGGGTGGGTGTTCGTCTGCGTGGGATTTTCTGGGACTGGGGGTCGTCTGCGTGGGTCTTTCTGGGACAGTCTCCTGGGTGCGGTGTCGTCTGCGTGGGACTTTGTGTGACTGGGGGTCGTCTGCGTGGTACTTTCTGGGACTGGGGGTCGTCTTGTGGGACTTGCTGGTACACTCTCCTGTCTGGGGGTCGTCTGCGTGGGACTTTCTTGGACTGGGGCTCGTCTGCGTGGGTCTTTCTGGGACAGTCTTCTGGGTGCGGTGTCGTCTGCGTGGGACTTTGTGGGATTGGGGGTCGTCTGCGTGATACTTTCTGGGACTGGGGGTCGTCTTGTGGGTCTTTCTGGGACTCTGTCCAGGGTGGGGGGTCATCTGCGTGGGGCTTTCTGGGACTCTTTCCTGGGTGGGGACTCGTCTGCGTGGGACTTTCTGGGACTGTGGGTCGTCTGCGTGGGTCTTTCTGGGACAGTCTCCTAGGTGCGGTGTCGTCTGCGTGGGATTGTGTGGGACTGGGGGTCGTCTGCGTGGGACTTTCTTGGACTGGGGGTCGTCTGCGTGGGACTTTCTGGGACTTTCTCCTGGGTGTAGGGTCGTCTTTTTGGGACTTTCTGTGTCTGGCTCCTGGGTGTGGGTTCGTCTGCGTGGGACTTTTTGGCACGGTCTCCTGCGTGGGGGGTCGTCTTCCTGGGATTTTCAGGGACAGTCTCCTAGGTGCGGTGTCGTCTGCGTGGGATTGTGTGGGACTGGGGCTCGTCTGCGTGGTACTTTCTGGGAATGGGTGTCGTCTGCTTGGGTCTTTCTGGGACTGTCTTTTGGGTGGTGGTCGTCTGCGTGTGACTTTCTGGGACTGGGGTCCGTCTGTTTGGGACTCTCTTGGACTGGGGGCCGTCTGCGTGGGACCTTTTGGGAGTGGGGGTCGTCTGCGTGGGACTTTCTGGGACTGTCTGCTGGGTGGGGATCGTCTGCGTGGGTTTTTCTGGGAGTGGGGGTCGTCTGCGTGGGAATTTCTTGGACTGTCTCCTTGGTAGGGTGTCGTCTGCGTGGGACTTTCTGGGACTGGGGGTCGTCTGCGTGGGAATTTCTGGGACTGGGGGTCGTCTGCATGGGACTTTCTGGGACTGTCTCCTGGGTGGGGGCTCGTCTGCGTGGGACTTTCTGGGACTGGATGTCGTCTGCGTGGGTCTTGCTGGGACTGTCTCCTGTCTGGAGGTCGTCTGCGCGGGACTTTCTTGGACTGGGGGTCGTCTGCGTGGGACTGCTTCCTGGGTGGGTGGTCGTCTGCGTGGGATATCTGGGACTATCTCCTGGGTGGGGGGTCTTCTGCATGGGACTTTCTGTGACTCGGTTGTGTCTGCGTGGGTCTTTCTTGGACTCTCTCCTGGGTGGGGGGTCGTCTTCGTGGGACTTTCTGGGACTGTCTCCTGGGTGGGGAGTCGTCTGCGTGGGACTTTCTGGGACTGGGTGTCGTCTGCGTGGGTCTTTCTGGGAGTGTCTACTTGGTGGGGGGTCGTCTGCGTGGGACTTTCTGGGACTGTCTCCTGTGTGGGGGGTCGTCTGCGTGGGACTTTCTGGGACTGTCTCCTGGGTGGGTGTTCGTCTGCGTGGGATTTTCTGGGACTGGGGGTCGTCTGCGTGGGACTTCCTGGGACACTCTCCTGTCTGGGGGTCGTCTGCGTGGGAATTTCTTGGACTGGGGCTCGTCTGCGTGGGACTTTCTGGGACTGTCACCTGTGTGGGAGGTCGTCTTCGTGGTAAATCTAGGACTGTCTCCTGGGTGGGGTGTCGTCTGCATGGGACTTTCTGGACCTGGGGGTCGTCTGCGTGGTACTTTCTGGGACAGGGGGTCGTCTTGTGGGTCTTTCTGGGACTCTCTCCTGGGTGGGTGTCATCTGCGTGGGGCTTTCTGGGACTGTTTCCTGGGTGGGGGGTCGTCTGCATGGGACTTTCTGTGACTCTGTGTCGTCTGCGTGGTTCTTTCTTGGACTCTCTCCTGGGTGGGGAGTCTTCTGCGTGGGACTTTCTAGGACTGTTTCCTGGGTGGGGGTCGTCTGCGTGGGACGTTCTGTGACTGGGGGTCGTCTGCGTGAGACTTTCTGGGACTGTCTCCTGGGTGGGGTGTCGTCTGCGTGGGACTTTCTGGGACTGTCTCCTGTGTAGGGGGTCGTCTGCGTTGGACTTTCAGGGACTGTCTCCTGGGTGGGTGTTCGTCTGCGTGGGATTTTCTGGGACTGGGGGTCGTCTGCGTGGGTCTTTCTGGGACAGTCTCCTGGGTGCGGTGTCGTCTGCGTGGGACTTTGTGGGACTGGGGTCGTCTGCGTGGTACTTTCTGGGACTGGGGGTCGTCTTGTGGGACTTGCTGGTACACTCTCCTGTCTGGGGGTCGTCTGCGTGGGACTTTCTTGGACTGGGGCTCGTCTGCGTGGGTCTTTCTGGGACAGTCTTCTGGGTGCGGTGTCGTCTGCGTGGGACTTTGTGGGACTGGGGGTCGTCTGCGTGGTACTTTCTGGGACTGGGGGTCGTCTTGTGGGTCTTTCTGGGACTCTGTTCTGGGTGGGGGGTCATCTGCGTGGGGCTTTCTGGGACTCTTTCCTGGGTGGGGACTCGTCTGCGTGGGACTTTCTGGGACTGTGGGTCGTCTGCGTGGGTCTTTCTGGGACAGTCTCCTATGTGCGGTGTCGTCTGCGTGGCATTGTGTGGGACTGGAGGTCTTCTGCGTGGGACTTTCTTGGACTGGGGGTCGTCTGCGTGGGACTTTCTTGGACTTTCTCCTGGGTGGGGGGTCGTCTTTTTGGGACTTTCTGGGTCTGGCTCCTGGGTGTGGGGTCGTCTGCGTGGGACTTTCTGGGAATGGGGCTCGTCTGCGTGGGACTTTCTGGGAATAGGGGTCGTCTGCGTGGGTCTTTCTGGGACTGTCTTTTGGGTGGGGGTCGTCTGCGTCTGACTTTCTGGGACTGGGGTTCGTCTGTTTGGGACTCTCTGGGACTGGGGGCCGTCTGCGTGGGACCTTTTGGGAGTGGGGGTCTTCTGCGTGGGACTTTCTGGGACTGTCTGCTGGGTGGGGATCGTCTGCGTTGGTTTTTCTGGGAGTGGGGGTCGTCTGCGTGGGAATTTCTGGGACTGTCTCCTTGGTAGGGTGTCGTCTGCGTGGGTCTTTCTGGGACTGGGGGTCATCTGCGTGGGACTTTCTGGGACTGTGGGTCGTCTGCGTGGGACCTTCTGGTACTGGAGGTCGTCTGCGTGGGACATTCTGGGACTGGTCGACTTCTGCGTTGGACTTTCTGGGTCTGGGGGTCGTCTGCGTGGGTCTTTCGTGGACTGTCTCCTGGGTTGGGGGTCGTCTGCGTGGGACTTTCTGGAACTCTGGGTCGTTTGCGTGGGACTTTCTGGGACTGTCTCCTAGGTAGGTGTTGTCTGCGTGGGACTTTCTGGGACTGGGGGTCGTCTGCGTGGGACATTCTTGGACTGGGGGCTGTCTGCGTGGGACTTTCTGGTAGTGGGGGTCGTCTGCGTGGGACTTTCTGGGACTGTCTCCTGGGTGGGGGGTCGTCTGCGTGGGACTTTCTGGGACAGTCTCCTGGGTGGGGATCGTCTCCGTGGGTTTTTCTGGGACTGGGGGTCGTCTGCGTGGGACTTTCTGGGACTGGGTGTCGTCTGCGTGGGACCTTCTGGGACTGGGGATTGTCTGCGTGGGACTTTCTGGGACTGTCTCCATGTTGGGGGGTCGTCTGCGTGGGACTTGCTGGGACTGGGGTTCGTCTTCGTGGGACTTTCTGGGACTGTCTTCTCTCTGGGGGTCGTCTGTGTGGGACTTTCTGGGACTAGGGGGTCGTTTGCGTGTGACTTTCTGGGAGTGGGAGTCGTCTGCGTGGGACTTTCTGGGACTGTCTCCTGGGTGGGGGGTTGTCTGCCTGGGACTTTCTGAGACTGGGGGTCGTCTGCGTGAGACTTTCTGGTACTGTCTCCTGGGTATGGGGTCGTCTGCGTGCGACTTTCTGGCAATGTGGGACGTCTGCGTGGGACTTTCTGGGACTGTCTCCTGGTTGGGGGGTTGTCTGCCTGGGACTTTCTGAGACTGTGGGTCGTATGCGTGAGACTTTCTGGGACTGGGGGTCGTCTGCTTGGGACTTTCTAGGAGTGGGGGTCGTCTGCATGGGACTTTCATGGACTGTCTCCTGGGTGGGGTTCGTCTGCGTGGGACTTTCTGGGACTGGGGGTCGTCTGCATGGGACCTTCTGGGACTGGGGGTCGTCTGCTTGGGACTTTCTGGGACTGGGGGCCGTCTGCGTGTATCTTTCTGGTAGTGGGGGTCATCTGCGTGGGACTTTCTTGGACTGTCTCCTGGGTGGGGGGTCTTCTGCGTGGGACTTTCTGGGACTGTCTCCTGGGTGGGGGGTCGTCTGCGTGGGACTTTCACAAAAGAGCCAGGCGTATTCGGCTTGTAGCAGGCTGAGATTGCTTGTAAGGCAGTTTTTTAAAAAAAGACTGTAGATGTCGTTTTGTAGCAGCGTGAGATTGCTAGTAAGGCAGTTGCCACAAATGAGCCAGGAGAATTGGGTTTGCTGCAGACTGAGATTGCTTGTAAGGCCGTTATCACAATAGAGCCAGGAGAGTTCGGCTTGTAGCAGCCTGAGATTTCTTGCAAGGCAGTTCCCACAAAAGAGCCAGGAGAAATCGGTTCGTAGACGCCTGGGATTGCTTGTAAGGTAATTCGAACAAAAAGCCAGGAGAATTCATATTGCTGCAGCCTGAGAATGCTTGTAAGGTAGATGCCAGAAATGAGCCAGTGGAAATCGGTTCGTAGCAGCCTGGGAATGCTTGTAAGACAATTATAACAAAAAGTCAGGAGAATTGGACTAGCGGCAGCCTGAGATTGCTTGTAAGGCAGTTGTCACAATAGAGACAGGAGAATTCGTCTTGTAGCAGCCTGAGATTGCTTGTAAGGCAGTTGTCATAGAAGAGCCAGGCTCGTAGAAACCTGAGATTGCTTGGAAGGCAGTTGGCAGAATAGAGGCAGGAGAAATCGGCTTGTAGCAACCTGAGATCCTTTGTAAGACAGTTTTCACAAATTGCCCGATGAAGTCGGCCCATAGCAGCCTGAGATTGCTTGTAAGGCAGTTTTGACAGAAGAGCCAGCAGGTGTAGGCTTGTATTAGCCTGAGATTGTTGTAAGGCAGTTTTCACAAAAGAGCCAGGATATGTCGTTTTGTAGCAGCCTGAGACTGCTTGTAAGGCAGTTGCCTCAAAAGAGCAAGGCGTATTCGGCTTGTAGTAGCCTGAGATTTCATGTAAGGCAGTTTTCACAAAAGTCTTAAGAGAAATCGGATCATAGCAGCCTGACATTGCTTGTAAGGGAGTTGTCAGAAAAGAGCCAGTAGAATTCGTCTTGTAGCAGCCTGAGATTGCTTGTAAGGTAGTCGCCACAAAAGAGGCTTGAGAAATCGGCTCGTAGCAGCCTGGGATTATTTTGTAAGGCAATTGGCAAAAAAGCCAGGAACATTGGGCTTGCTGCAGCCTGAGATTGCTTGTAATGCAGTTGTCCTAAAAGTGCCAGCAGGTGTAGGCTTGTAGAAGAATGAGATTGCTTGTAAGGCAATTTTCACAAATCTCCCAGGAGAACCGGCTCGTAAAATCCTAAGATTGCGTGTAAGGCACTTTCCACAAAAAGCCAGGAGAAATGGGCTCGTAGCAGCTTGAGATTGCTTGTAAGGCAGGTGTCACAAAAGAGCCAGGCGTATTCGGATTGTAGCAGCCTGAGATTGCTTGTAAGGCTGTTTTCAAAAAATGAGCCAGGAGAATTGGGCTTGCTGCAGCCTGAGATTCGTTGTAAGGCAGTTGTCACAACAAGCCAGGAGAAATGGGCTCGTAGCTGCGTGGGATTGCTTGTAAGGCAAATGGCACAAAAAGCCAGGAGAATTAGCTTGCTGCAGCCTGAGATTGATTGTAAGGCAGTTGTCACAAAACAGTCAGGAGATGTCGATTTTTAGCAACCTGAGATTGATTTTGCGCAGTTTTCACAGAAAAGCCAGCAGGTGTGGGCTTGTATCAGCCTGAGATTGCTTGTAAGGCAGGTTTCACAAAAGAGCCAGGAAATGCCGTTTTGTAGCAGCCTGAGATTGCTTGTAAGGGATTTTTCATTTGGTCAGATAGTAAAAAGTACAGCTTTAACCATGTGCGCGGTATGTCGTCTGACAATTTACAGCGTCCGAATTCCAGTGTGCACAATAAGACTGCATTTCTAATTTTTCTTTTTATCGAATTCACAAAATATTGGTGTCAAAATGTCGGGAATTTTTTGACTTATCCATAATACCAAATGTTTTTTCTACACCTTGATAAGAGTCGAGGCGAAATTCAGCGATATGGGGACTTGTGTTAGCTCATTTGCGGAAATTTTCATGCGGCCCTCAACTGGGAAATCAGTCATATTTCAGTTCTTTATAACTTTTTTCCATTAAAAGAAATATTTTAAAAATGGTTATCAATTTGTGTGCAATTATTTGATTTGTCTATGTTTACAGGGATTTTTCATTTGGTCAGATAGTAAAAAGTACAGCTTTCACCAGGTGCGCGGTATGTCGTCTGACAATTTACAGCGTCCGAATTCCAGTCCGCACAATAAGACTGCCTTTCTAATTTTGCTTTTTTATAGAATCCACAAAATATTGTTGTCCAATTGTCGAAAATTTCTTGCCTTATCTATAATTCCAAAAGTTTTTTCGACACCTTGATTAGAGTCGACACGAAATTCAACTGTATGGGGACTTGGGTTAGCTCATTTGAGGAAATTGTCATGCGGCCCAAAACTGGGAAATCAGTCATATTTCACTTGTTTATAACATTTTTCAACTAAAAGAAATATTTTCAAAATGGGTGACAAATTGTGTGCAATTATTTGATTTGTCTATGTTTACAGGGATTTTTCATTTGCTCAGATAGTAAAAAGTACAGCATTCACCATGTGCCCGGTATGTCGTCTGACAATTTACAGCGTCCGAATTCCAGTGTGCACAATAAGAATGCATTTGTAATTTTTCCTTTTTATACAATCCACAAAATATTGCTGTCCAATTGTCGAGAATTTCTTGCCTTATCCATAATTACAAAAGTTTTTTCGACACCTTGATTAGAGTCGAGTCGAAATTTTTTCGACACCTTGAATAGAGTCGAGTTGTAATTCAACGGTATGTGGACTTGTGTTATCTCATTTGCGGAAATTGTAAGGCGGACCTAAACTGGGAAATCAGTCATATTTCACTTGTTTATAACTTTTTTCCAGTAAAAGAAATATTTTTACTATCTGAGCAAATGAAAAATCCATGTAAATATAGACAAATCAAATAATTGCACACAATTTGATCTACATAATTTGACCAAATGAAAAATCCCTTACAAGCAATCTCAGGCTGCTACAAAACGGCATTTCCTGGCTCTTTTGTGAAAACTGCCTTACAAGCAATCTCAGGCTGATACAAGCCCACACCTGCTGGCTCTTCTGTGAAAACTGCGCAAAATCAATCTCAGGCTGCTACAATCCGAATACGCCTGGCTCTTTTGTGACACCTGCCTTACAAGCAATCTCAGGCTGCTACGATCCCATTTCTCCTGGCTTTTTGTGGAAAGTGCCTTACACGCAAACATAGGATTCTACGAGCCGGTTCTCCTGGGAGATTTGTGAAAATTGCCTTACAAGCAATCTCATTCTTCTACAAGCCTACACCTGCTGGCACTTTTAAGACAACTGCATTACAAGCAATCTCAGGCTGCTAAAAATCGATCTCCTGGCTCTTTCGTGACAACTGCCTTAGAAGCAACGTCAGGCTGCAGCAAGCCCAATGTTCCTGTCTTTTTTGCCAATTGCCTTGCAAAATAATCCCAGGCTGCTACGAGGCGATTTCTCAAGGCTCTTTTGTGGCGACTGCATTACAAGCAACCTCAGGCTGCTACAAGACGAATTCTACTGGCTCTTTTCTGACAACTGCCTTACAAGCAATGTCAGGCTGCTCCGAGCCGACTTCTCTTGGCTCTCTTGTGTAAACTGCCTTACAAGCAATCTCAGGCTTCTACAAGCCGAATACGCCTGGCTCTTTTGTAGCAACTGCCTTACATGCAATCACAGCAGCAAGCCCAATTCTCTTGGATTTTTTGCCAATTTCATTACAAGCAATTCCACGCAGCTACGAGCCCGTTTACCCTGGCTTTACACGCAATCTCAGGCTTCTACAAACTTACACCTGCTGACTCTTTTTTTACAACTCCCTTACAAGCAATCTCCCGCTGCTATCGGCCGACTTCTCCGGGCTATTTGTGAAAACTGTCTTACAAAGGATCTCAGGCTGCTACAAGCCGATTTCTCCTGCCTCTTTTGTGCCAACTTATTTCCAAGCAATCTCAGGCTGCTACGAGCCGACTATGCCTGGATCTTCTATGACAAATGCCTTACAAGCAATCTACGGCCGCAACAAATCGATCTCCTGGCTCTTTCGTGACAACTGCCTTACGAGAAATCTCAGGCTACTACAAGCTGACTACACCTTTCTCTTTTGTGGCAACTGCCTTACAAGCAATCTCAGGCTGCAGCAAGCCCAATTCTCCTGGCTTTTTTTGCCAATTGCCTTACAAGTAATCCCAGGCTGCTACGAGCGTATTTCACCTGGCTCTTTTGTGGCAACTGCCTTACAAGCAATACCAGGCCTCTACAAGACGAATTCTCCTGGGTCTTTTGTGAGAACTGCCTTACAAGCAATCTCAGGATGTTACGGGCCGACTACGCCTGGCTCTTCGATGACAAGTGGCTTACAAGCAAACTCAGGCTGCTACAAGCCGATTTGTCCTGGCTCTTTTTTGGCAACTGCCTTACAAGCAATTTCAGGCTGCTACGAGCAGACTTTTCTTGGTTCGTTTGTGAAAACTGCCTTACAAGCCATGTCAGGCTGCAGCAACCCCAACTCTTTCGGCTTTTTGTGCCAATTGGCTTACAAGCAATCCCAGGCACCAACGAGCCGATTTCTCCTGGCTCTTTTGTGGCAACTGTATTACAAGCAAACTCAGGCTGCTACAAACCCACATCTCCTGTCTCTTTTGTGAAACTGCCTTGCAAGCAATCTCAGGCCGCTACAAATCGACATCTACTGTCTCTTTTGTGCGAACTGTCTCACAAGCAATATCAGGCTGCCGCTAAGCCAATTACTTTTTGTGCCAATTGCGGTAAAAAAGCAATCCCACGCGGCTACGTGACGATTTCTCCTGGCTGTTTTGCGGTAACAGCCTTACAAGCAATCTCAAGCTGCTACAAGCCGAATTATCCTGGCTCTATTGTGACAACTGCCTGAAAAGCAATCTCAGGCTGCAGCAATCCCACTTCTCCAGGCTGTTTGAGGCAACTGCCTTACAAGCAATCTCAGGCTGCTACAAACCGAATTCTCCTGGCTCTTTTATGACAACTGCCATACAAGCAATGTCAGGCTGCTCCGAGCCGACTTCTCTTGGCTCTCTTGTGAAAACTGCCTTACAAGCAATCTCAGGCTTCTACAAGCCGAATACGCCTGGCTCTTTTGTAGCAACTGCCTTACATGCAATCACAGCAGCAAGCCCAATTCTCTTGGATTTTTGTGCCAATTTCATTACAAGCAATTCCACGCAGCTACGAGGCCGTTTCCCCTGGCTTTTTGTGAAAATTGCTTTACACGCAACCTCAGGCTTCTACAAACTTACACCTCCTGACTCTTTTTTGACAACTCCCTTACAAGCAATCTCCCGCTGGTATCGGCCCACTTCTCCGGGCTATTTGTGAAAACTGTCTTAAAAAGGATCTCACGCTGCTACAAGCCGATTTCTCCTGCCTCTTTTGCAGCAACTGCCTTACAAGCAATCTCAGTCTGCAACAACCCGGATTCTCCTGGCTCTTTTGTGAAAACTGCCTTACAAGCAATGTCAGACTGCTACGAGCCGACTTCTCTTGGCTATTTTGTGAAAACTGCCTTTCAAGCAATCTCAGGCTGCTACAAACCCACATCTCTTGTATCTTTTGTGAAAACTGCCTTACAAGCAATCTCAGCCTGCTACAAGCCGAATTGGCCGCTACAAATCGACATATACTGGCTCTTTTGTTACAACTGCCTTACAACCTATCCCAGGCTGCTACGAACCGATTTCTCCTGGCTCATTTGTGGCATCTGCCTTACAAGCATTCTCAGGCTGCAGCAATATGAATTCTCCTGGCTTTTTGTGCGAATTGCCTTACAAGCAATCCCAAGCGGCTACGAGCGGATTTCTCCTGGCGCTTTTGTGGCAACTGCCTTACAAGAAATCTCAGGCTGCTAAGAGCCGAATTCTCCTGGCGCTTTTATGACAACTGCCTTACAATAAATATCAGGCTGCTACGAGCCGACTTCTCTTGGCTCTTTTGTGAAAACTGCCTTGCAAGTAATCTCCGGCTGCTACAAGCCGAATTCTCCTGGCGCTTTTGTGACAACTGCCTTACAAGCAATGTCAGGCAGCTACAAGCCGACTTCACTTGGCTCTTTTGTTAAAACTGCCTTACAAGTAATATCAGGCCGCTACAAATCGACATCTCCTGTCTCTTTTGTGACAACTGATTTACAAGCAATCTCAGGCTGCCGCCAGCACTGTTCACCTGACTTTTTGTGCCAATTGCCTTAAAAGCAATCCCAGGCGGCTACTTGCCGATATCTCCTGGCTCTTTTGTGGTAACTGCCTTACAAGCAATCTCAGGCTGCTACAAGCCGAATACGCCTGGCTCTTTTGTGAAACTGCCTTGCAAGCAATCTCAGGCCGCTACAAATCGACATCTCCTGTCTCTTTTGTGACAACTGCCTTACAAGCAATCTCAGGCTGCCGCAGGGCAGTTCTCCTGACTTTTTGTGCCAATTGCCTTAAAAGCAATCCCAGGCGGCTACGTGCTTATATCTCCTGGCTCTTTTGTGGTAACTGCCTTACAAGCAATCTCAGGCTGCTATAAGCCAAATTCTCCTGGTTCTATTGTGATAACTTCCTTAAAAGCAATCTCAGTCTACAGCAAGCCGAATTCTCCTGGCTCTTTTGTGCAAATTGCCTTACAAGTTTTGTGGCAACTGCTTTACATGCAATCTCAGGCGTCTACGAGCCTACTTATCTTGTCTCTTTTGTGAAAACTGCTTTAAATGCAATCTCAGGCTGCTACAAAACGACATCTCCTGTATCTTTTTTTAAAAACTGCCTTACAAGCAATCTCAGACTGCTACAAGCCGAATACGCCTGGCTCTATTGTGAAACTGCCTTACAAGCAATCTCAGATCGCTACAAATCGACATATCCTGGCTCTTTTGTGTCAACTGCCTTACAAGCAATCTCAAGCTGTCGCTAGTACAATTCTCCTGACTGAATGTGCCAATTGCCTTAAAAGCAATCCCAGGCGGCTACGAACCGATTTCTCCTGGCTCATTTGTGGCAACTGCCTTACAAGAAATCTCAGGCTACTACAAGCCGAATTCTCCTGGCTCTTTTGTGCCAATTGCCTTACAAGCAATCCCAGGCATCTACGAGCCGACTTCTCTTGTCTCTTTTGTGAAAACGGCCTTAAAAGCTGCTCAGGCTGCTACAAAACGACATCCCCTGTCTCTTTTGTTTTAAAACAGACTTACAATCAATCTCAGGTTTTCCGCTAGTCTGCTTGTAATGCAATTGGCACAAAAAGCTAAGAGAATTTGGATTGCTGCAGCCTGAGATTGTTTGTAAGGCAGTTGTCACAATAGAACCAGGAGAATTCGGCTTGTTGCAGCCTGAGATTGCTTGTAAGGCAGTTACCACAAAAGAGCCAGGAGAAATCCGCACGTAGCCGCCTGGGATTGCTTTTATTGCAATTGGCACAAAAAGTTAGGAGAACAGTCCTAACAAAAGACACAAAAGAGCCAGGAGATGTCGATTTGTAGCGATCTGAGATTGCTTGTAAGGCAGTTTCACAATAGAGCCAGGCGTATTCGGCTTGTAGCCGCCTGAGATTGCTTGTAAGGCAGTTTCACAAAAGTGACAGGAGATGTCGTTTTGTAGCCGCCTGATATTATTTGTAAGGCAGTTTCACAAAAGAGCCAAGATAAGTCGGCTTGTAATGAAGTTGCCACAAAAGGGCCAGGAGAAATCGGCTCGTAGCATCCTGGGATTGCATGTAAGGCAATTCGCACAAAAAGCCAGGATAATTCTTATTGCTGCAGCCTGAGAATGCTTGTAAGGCAGATGCCACAATGAAAGAGGAGAAATCGCTTCGTAGCAGCCTGGGATTTCTTGTAAGGCAATTATCACAACAATTTAGGAGAATTAGACTAGCGGCAGCCTGAGATTGCTTGTAAGGCAGTTGTCACAAAAGCGCCAGTAGAATTCGGCTTGTAGCAGCCTGAGATTACTTGTAAGGCAGTTTTCACTTAAGAGCCAAGAGAAGTCGGCTCGTAGCCGCATGACATTGCTTGTAAGGCAGTTGTCACAAAAGCGCCAGGAGAATTCGACTTGAAGCAGCATGAGATTTCTTGTAAGGCAATTGGCACAAAATAGCCAGGAGAATTGGGATTGCTGCTGCCAGAGATTGCTTTTAAGGCAGTTGTCACAATAGAACCAAAAGAATTCGGCTTGTAGCATCCTGAGATTGCTTGTAAGGCAGTTTTCACAAAAGAGACAGGAGATGTCGTTTTGTAGCAGCCTGATATTATTTGTAAGGCAGTTTTCACAAAAGAGCCAAGAGAAATCGGCTCGTAGCCGCCTGGGATTGCTTGTAAGGCAATTCGCACAAAAAGCCAGGAGAATTCATATTGCTGCAGCCTGAGAATGCTTGTAAGGCAGATGCCACAAATGAGCCAGGAGAAATCGGTTCGTAGCAGCCTGGGATTGCTGTAAGGCAATTGGCACAAAAAGTCAGGAGAATTTTACTAGCAACAGCTTGAGATTGCTTGTAAGACAGTTTTCAAAAAGAGTCAGGATATGTCGTTTTGTAGCGGCCTGAGATTGCTTGTAAGCCAGTTTCACAAGGAGCCAGGAGAATTCGGCTTGCAGCAACATGAGATTGCTTGTAAAGCAGTTGCCACAAATGAGCCAGGAGAATTCGGCTCGTAGCCGCGTGGAATTGCTTGTCAGGCAATTGGCACAAAAAGCTAGGAGTATTGGGATTTCTGCAGCCTGAGATTGCTTGTAAGGCAGTTTCACAAAGAGCCAAGAGAATTCGGCTTGCAGCAACCTGAGATTGCTTGTAAGGCAGTTACCGCAAAAGAGCCAGAAGAAATCGGCACGTAGCCGCCTGGGATTGCTTTTTCGGCAATTGGCACAAAAAGTCAGCAGAACAGTCCTGGCGGCAGACTGAGATTGTTTGTAAGGCAGTTGCCACAAAGAGCCAGGAGATGTCGATTTGTAGCAGCCTGGGATTGCTTGTAAGGCAATTTGCACAAAAGATCCAGGAGAATTCGTCTTGCAGCAGCCTGACATTGCTTGTAAGGCTGTTGTCACAAAAGAGACAGGAGATATCGATTTGTAGCGGCCTGAGATTGCTTGCAAGGCAGTTTCACAAAAGAGCCAGGCGTATTCGGCTTGTAGCAGGCTGAGATTGATTGGAAGGCATTTTTTAAAAAAGAGACAGGAGATGTCGTTTTGTAGCAGCCTGAGATTTCTCTTAAAGCAGTTTTCACAAAAGCGACAAGAGAAGTCGGCTCGTAGACGCCTGGGATTGCTTGTAAGGCAATTTGCGCAAAAGAGCCAGGAGAATTCCGCATGCATCAGCCAGAGATTGCTTGTAAGGCAGTTGCCACAAATGAGCCAGGAGAAATCGGCTTGTAGACGCCTGGGATTGCTTGTAAGGCAATTGGCACAAAAAGCTAGGAGAACTGGGATTGCTGCAGCCTGAGATTACTTGTAAGGCTGTTGTCACAATAGAACCAGGAGAATTCGGCTTGTAGCAGCCTGAGATTGCTTGTAAGGCAGTTACCACAAAAGAGCCAGGAGAAATCGGCACGTAGACGCCTGGGATTGCTTTTAAGTCAATTGGCATAAAAAGTCAGGAGAACTGTCCTGGCGGCAGTCTGAAATTGCTTGTAAGGCAGTTGTCACAAAAGCGCCAGAAGAATTCGGCTTGTAGCAGCCTGAGATTACTTGTAAGGCAGTTTTCACATAAGAGCCAAGAGAAGTCGGCTCGTAGCCGCATGACATTGCTTGTAAAGCAGTTGTCACAAAAGCGCCAGGAGAATTCGGCTTGAAGCAGCATGAGATTTCTTGTAAGGCAGTTGCCACAAAAGAGCCAGGAGATGTCGATTTGTATCAGCCTGGGATTGCTTGTAAGGCAATTTGCACAAAAGAGCCGGGAGAATTCGTCTTGCAGCAGCCTGAGATTGCTTGTAAGGCAGTTGTCACAAAAGAGACAAGAGATGTCGACTTGTAGCGGCCTGAGATTGCTTGCAAGGCAGTTTCACAAAAGAGCCAGGCGTATTCGGCTTGTAGCAGCTTGTCTCCTGGGTGGGGGGTCGTCCGCATGGGACTTTCTGGGACTGGGGGTCGTTTGCTTGGGCCTTTCTGGGTCTGTCTCCTGGGTGGGGGGTCGTCTGAGTGGGACTTTCTGGGCTGGGGGTCGTCTGCGTGGGACATTCTGGTACTGTCTCCTGGGTCGGGGCTCGTTTGCATGGGACTTTCTTGGACTGGAGGTCGTCTGCGTGGGACTTTCTTGGACAGTCTCCTGGGTGGGGGCTCCTCTGCATGGGACTTTCTGGGACTGGGGGTCGTCTGAGTCTAACTTTCTGGGATTGTCTCCTGGGTGGGGGTCGTCTGTTTGGGACTTTCTGGGACTGTCTCCTGGGTGGGGGATCGTCTGCGTGGGACTTTCTGGGACTGTCTCCTGGGTGGGTGTTCGTCTGCGTTGGATTTTCTTGGACTGGGGGTCGTCTGCGTGGGACTTTCTGGGACTGTCTCCTGGGTGGGGGTCGTCTGCATGGGACTTCCTGGGACGGGGGGCCGTCTGCGTGGGACTTTATGGGACTGTCTCCTGGGTGGGTGTCGTCTGCGTGGGATTTTTGGGACTGTCTCCTTGGTGAGGGTCGTCTGGGTGGGACTTTCTTGGACTGGGGGCTCGTCTGCGTGGGACATTCTGGGACTGTCTCCTGGGTGGGGGGTCGTCTGCGTGGGACTTTCTGGGACTGTCTCCTGGGTGGGTGTTCTTCTGCGTGGAACTTTCTGGGACTGGGGGTCGTCTGCGTGGGTCTTGCTTGGACTGTCTCCTGTCTGGGTGTCGTCTGCGTGGGACTTTCTTCGACTGGGGCTCGTCTGCGTTGGACTTTCTGGGACTGTCTCCTGAGTGGGGGTCGTCTGCTTGGGATATCTGGGACTGTCTCCTGGGTGGGGTGTCGTCGGCATGGGACTTTCTGTGACTCGGGGTCGTCTGCGTGGGTCTTTCTTGGACTCTCTCCTGGGTGGGCGGTCTTCTGCGTGGGACTTTCTGGGACTGTCTCCTGGGTGGGGAGTCGTCTGCTTGGGACTTTCTGTGACTGGGGGTCGTCTGCGTCGGTCTTTCTGGGACTGTCTCCTGGGAGGTGTTTCGTCTGCGTGGGACTTTCTGGGACTGTCTCCTTGGTGGGGGGGTGTCGTCTGCGTGGGACTTTCTGGGACTGTCTCCTGGGTGGGGGGTCGTCTGCATGGGACTTTCTGGGACTGTCTCCTGGGAGGTATTTCGTCTGCGTGGGACTTTCTGGGGATGTCTCCTTGGTGGGGGGGGGGTCGTCTGCATGGGTCTTTCTGGGACAGTCTCCTGGGTGCGGTGTCGTCTGCGTGTGACTTTGTGGGACTGGGGGTCGTCTGCGTTGGAATTTCTGGGACTGGGGGTCGTCTGCGTGGGTCCTTCTGGGACTCTCTCCTGGGTGGGCTGTCGTCTGCGTGGGACTTTCTGGGACTCTTTCCTTGGTGGGGACTCGTCTGCGTGGGACTTTCTGGGACAGTGGTTCGTCTGCGTGGGTCTGTCTGGGACAGTCTCCTGGGTGGGGGTCGTCTGCATGGGACTTCCTGGGACGGGGGGTCGTCTGCGTGGGACTTTATGGGACTGTCTCCTGGGTGGGTGTCGTCTGCGTGGGACTTTCTGGGACTGTCTCCTTGGTGACAGACGTCTGGGTGGGACTTTCTTGGACTGGGGGCTCGTCTGCGTGGGACATTCTGGGACTGTCTCCTGGGTGGGGGGTCGGCTGCGTGGGACTTTCTGGGACTGTCTCCTGGGTGGGTGTTCTTCTGCGTGTCACTTTCTGTGACTGGGGGTCGTCTGCGTGGGTCTTGCTGGGACTGTCTCCTGTCTGGGGGTCGTCTGCGTGGGACTTTCTTCGACTGGGGCTCGTCTGCGTTGGACTTTCTGGGACTGTCTCCTGGGTGGGGGTCGTCTGCTTGGGATATCTGGGACAGTGGGTCGTCTGCGTGGGTCTGTCTCGGATAGTCTCCTGGGTGCGGTGTCGTCTGCGTGGGACTTTCTGGGACTGGGGGTTGTCTGCGTGGGACTTTCTCGGACTGGGGGTCGTCTGCGTGGGACTTTCTGGGACTGTCTCCTGGGTGGGGGGTCGTCTTTTTGGAACTTTCTGGGACTGGCTCCTGGGTGGGGGGCACCTCTGCGTGGGATTTTCTGTGACTGGGGGTCGTCTGCGTGGGACTTTCTGGGACTGTCTCCTGGGTGGGGGGCCGTCTGCGTGGGACTTTTTGGGACTGGGGTCGTCTGCGTGGGACTTTCTGGGACTGGGGGTCTTCTGCGTGGGACTTTCTGGGAGTGGGGGTCGTCTGCGTTCGACTTTCTTGGACTGTCTCCTGGGTGGGGGGTCGTCTGTTTTGGACTTTCTGAGAACTGTCTCCTGTGTGGTGTGTCGTGTGACTTTGTCGGACTGGGGGTCGTCTGCGTGGGACTTTCTGGGACTGGGGGCCGTCTGCGTGGGACTTTCTGGGACTGTCTCCTTGGACTGTGGGTCGTCTTCGTTGGACTTCCTGGGACTGGGGGTCGTCTGCGTTGGACTTTCTCGGAATGGGTGTCGTCTGCGTGGGACTTTCTGGGACTGTCTCCTGGTTGGGGGGTCGTCTGCGTGGGACTTTCTGCGACTGTCTCCTGGGTGGGGGTCGTCTTCATGCGACTTCCTGGGACTGGGGGTCTTCTGCGTGAGACTTTCTGGGACTGTCTCCTGGGTGCAGGGTCGTCTGCGTGGGATATCTGGGACTGTCACCTGGGTGGTGGGTCCTCTGCATGTGACTCTCTGGGACTGGGGATCGTCTGCGTGGGACTTTCTGGGACTGTCTCCTGGGTGGGGGCTCGTCTGCGTGGGACTTTCTGGGACTGTCTCCTGGGTGGGGGTTCGTCTTTGGGACTTTCTGGGACTGGGGGTCGTCTGCGTCGGTCTTTCTGGGACTGTCTCCTGGATGGTGGGTCGTCTGCGTGGGACTTTCTTGGACTGGAGGTCGTCTGCGTGGGACTTTCTGGGACAAGGGTGTCGTCTGCGTGGGACTTTCAGGGACTGGGGATCGTCTGCGTGGGACTTTCTGGGACTGGGTGTCGTCTCCGTGGGACTTTCTTGGACTGTCTGCAAAGTGGAGGTCGTCTGCGTTGGACTTTCTGGGAATGGGGGTCGTCTGCGTGGGACATTCTGTGACTGGGGGCCGTCTACGTGGGACTTTCTGGAAGTGGGGTCGTCTGCATGGGATTTTCTTGGACTCTCTCCTGGGTGGGGTCTCGTCTGCGTGGGACTTTCTGGGACTCTCTCCAGTGTGGGGGGTCGTCTGCTAGGGACTTTCTGGGAATGTCTCCTGGGTGGGGGTCTTCTGCATGGGAATTTCTTAGACTGGGGGTCGTCTGCGTGGGACATTCTGGGACTGTCTCCTGGGTGTGGGGCACGTCTGCGTGGGACTTTCTGGGAATGGGGGTCGTCTGCGTGGGACTTTCTGAGACTGGGGCCGTCTGCGTGGGACTTTCTGGGAGTGGGGGTCGTCTTTGTGGGACTTTCTGGGACTGTCACCTGGGTGGGGGGTCTTCTGTTTGGGACATTCTGAGAACTGTTTCCTGGGTGGCGTGTCGTCTGCGTGGGACTTTCTGGGACTGGGGTTCGTCTGCGTGGGACTTTCTGGGACTGTCTCCTGGGTCGGGGGTCTTCTGCGTGGGACTTTCTGGGACTGTCTCCATGGTGGGGGGTCGTCTGCGTGGGACTTTCTGGGACTGGGGGTCTTCTGCGTGGGACTTTCTGGGACTGTCTCCTGGGTGGGGGGTCGTCTGCGTGGGACTTTCTGGGATTTGGGGTCGTCTGCGTGGGACCTTCTGGGACTGGGGGTCGTCTGCGTGGGACTTTCTGGGACTGTCTTCTGGGTGGGGGTTGTCTGCGTGGGACTTTCTGGGACTGGGGGTCGTCTGCGTGGGACTTTCTGGGACAGTCTCCTGGGTGCGGTGTCGTCTGCGTGGAACTTTCTGGGACTGGGGGTCGTCTGCGTGGGACTTTCTGGGTCTGTCTCCTGGGTGAGGGGTCATCTGCGTGGGACTTTCTGGGTCTGTCCCCTGGGTGGGAGGTCTTCTGCGTGGGACTTTCTTGGACTGGGGGTCGTCTGCGTGGGACTTTCTGGGACTGTCTCCTTGGTGGAAGGGTCGTCTGCGTTGGATATATGGGACTGGGGGTCGTCTGCGTGGGACTTTCTGGGACTGGGGGTCGTCTGCGTGGGACTTTCTGGGACTTGGATTCGTCTGAGTGGGTCTTTCTGGGACTGTCTTCTGGGTGGGGCTTCACACAAGAGCTAGGCGTATTCGGCTTGTAGCAGGCTGAGATTGCTTGTAAGGCGGTTTTGAAAAAAAGAGACAGGAGATGTCGTTTTGTAGCAGCCTAGATTGCTTTGAAGGCAGTTTTCACAAAAGAGCCAAGATACGTCGGCTCGTAGACGCCTGGGATTTCTTGTAAATCAATTTGCACAAAAGAGCCAGGAGAATTCGGCTTGCAGGAGCCTGAGATTGCTTGTAAGGCAGTTGTCACAAAAGAGACAGAATATGTCGATTTGTAGCGGCATGAGATTACTTGCAAGGCAGTTCTCACAAAAGAGCCAGGCGTATTCGGCTTGTAGTTGCCTGAGATTGCTTGTAAGGCAGTTGTCACAAAAGAGTCAGGAGAAGTCGGCTCGTAGCAGCCTGATATTGCTTGTAAGGCAGTTGCGACAAAAGAGCCAGGAGAAATTGGCTTGTCGCCGCCTGGGATTGCTTGTAAGGCAATTCGCACAAAAAGCCAGGAGAATTCATAATGCTGCAGCCTGAGAATGCTTGTAAGGCAGAAGCCACAGATGAGCCTGGGGAAATCTGTTCGTAGCAACCTGAGATTGCTTGTATGGCAATTGGCAAAAAAAATCAGGAGAATTGGACTACCGGATGCCTGAGAGTGCTTGTAAGGCAGTTGTCACAAAAGAGCCAGGATATGTCGATTTATAGCGGCCTGAGATTCCTTGTAAAGCAGTTTCACAAAAGAGCAAGGCGTATTCGGCTTGTAGCAGGCTGAGATTGCTTGTAAGGCAGTTTTTAAAAAAAGTGACTGTATATGTCGTTTTGTAGCAGCGTGAGATTGCTTGTAAGGCATTTGCCACAAATGAACCAGGAGAATTGGGTTTGCTGCAGCCTGAGATTGCTTGTAAGGCCGTTATCAAAATAGAGCCAGGAGAATTCGGCTTTTAGCAGCCTGAGATTGCTTGCAAGGCAGTTCCCACAAAAGTGCCTGGAGAAATCGGCACGTAGCCGTCTGGGATTGCTTTAAGGCAATTGGCACAAAAATAAGGAGAATTGTGCTGGCGTCAGCCTGAGATTGCTTGCAAGACAGTTGTCACAAAAGAGACAGGAGATGTCGATTTGTAGCGGCCTGAGATTTCTTGCAAGGCAGTCTCACAAACGAGCCAGGCGTCTTCGGCTTGTAGCGGCCTGAGATTGCTTGTAAGGCAGTTTCACAATAGAGCCAAGAGAAGTTTGCTCGTAGCAGCCTGACATTGCTTGTAAGGAAGTTGTCACAAAAGCGCCAGGAGAATTCGGCTTGTAGCAGCCTGAGATTTCTTGTAAGGCTGTTGCCACAAAAAAGCCAGGAGAAATCGGCTCGTAGACGCCTGGGATTGCTTGTAAGTTAATTCGCACAAAAAGCCAGGAGAATTCATATTGCTGCAGCCTGAGAATGCTTGTAAGGCAGATGCCAGAAATGTGCCAGGGGAAATCGGTTTGTAGCAGCCTGGGAATGCTTGTAAGCCAATTATAACAAAAAGTCAGGAGAATTGGACTACCGGCAGCCTGAGATTGCTTGTAAGGCAGTTGTCACAATAGAGCCAGGAGAATTCGTCTTGTAGCAGCCTGAGATTGCTTGTAAGGCAGTTACCACAAAAGAACCAGGAGAAATCGGCACTTAGCCGCCTGGGATTGCTCTTAAGGCAATTGGCACAAAAAGTCAGGAGAATTGTGCTGGCGGAAGCCTGACATTGCTTGTAAGGCAGTTGTCACAAAAGAGAAAGGAGATATCGATACGTAGCGGCCTGAGATTGCTTGCAAGGCAGTTTCACAATAATTGCCAGGCGTATTCGGCTTGTAGCGGCCTGAGATTGCTTGTAAGGCAGTTTCACAAAAGAGCCAAGAGAAGTCGGCTCGTAGCAGCCTGACATTGCTTGTAAGGCAGTTGTCACAAAAGCGCGAGGAGAAACCGACTTGTAGCAGCCTGAGATTTCTTGTAAGGCAGCTGTCACAAAAGAGCCAGGCGTATTCGGCTTGTAGCAGCCTGAGATTGCTTGTAATGCAGTTGCCACAAAAGAGCCAGAAGAAATCAGCCCGTAGCAGCCTGGGATGGCTTGTGAGGCAATTGGCCAAAAAGCCAGTAGAATTAGGCTTGCTGCACCCTGAGATTGCTTGTAAGGCCAGGCGTAGACGACTTGTAGCAGTCTGAGATTACTTTTAAGGCATTTGTCACAAAAAAAGGTGATGACGGCTCGTAGAAACCTCAGATTGCTTTTAATCAGTTGTCACAAAAGAGCCAGGAGAATTCCGCTTGTAGCAGCCTGAGATTGCTTGTAAGGCAGTTGCCACAAAAGAGCCAGGAGAAATCCGCTAGTACCAGCCTGGGATGGCTTGTAATGCAATTGGCAAAAAAGAGCCAGGAGTTCGGCTCGTAGCAGCCTGAGATTGCTTGTAAGGCAGTTGTCATAGAAGAGCCAGACTCGTAGAAGCCTGAGATTGCTTGGAAGGCAGTTGGCAGAATAGAGGCAGAATAATTCATATTGCTGTAGCCTGAGAATGCTTGTAAGGCAGATGCCACAAATGAGCCATGGGAAATCGGTTCGTGGCAGCCTGGGATTGCTTGTATGGCAATTGGCACAAAAAATCAGGAGAATTGGACAACCGGATGCCTGAGATTGCTTGTAAGGCAGTTGTCACAAAAGAGCCAGGATATGTCGATTTGTAGCGGCCTGAGATTGCTTGTAAGGCAGTTTCACAAAAGAGCCAGGCGTATTCGGCTTGTAAGGCAGTTTTGTCGTTTTGTAGCAATCTGAGATTGTTTTTAAGGCAGTTTTTACAAAAGAGACAAGAGAAGTCGGCTCGTAGACGCCTGGGATTGTTGTAAGGCAATTTGCACAAATGAGCCAGGAGAATTCGGCTTGCAGCAGCCTGAGATTGCTTGGAAGGCAGTTGCCACATTTGAGCCAGGAGAAATCGGCTCGTAGACGCCTGGGATTGCTTGTAAGACAATTGGCACAAAAAGCCAGGGGAATTAGGATTGCTGTAGACTGAGATTGCTTTTAAGGCAGTTGTCACAATAGAACCAGGAGAATTTGGCTTATAGCAGCCTGAGATTGCTTGTAAGGAAGTTACCACAAAAGAGCCAGGAGATATCGGCACGTAACCGCCTGGTATTGTTTTTAAGGCAATTGGCACAAAAAGTCAGGAGAACTGTCCTGGCGGAAGACTGAGATTGCTTGTAAAGCAGTTGTCACAAAAGAGACAGGAGATGTCGGCTTGTAGAAGCCTGACATTGCTTGTAAGGCAGTTGTCACAAAAGCGCCAGGAGAATACGGCTTGTAGCAGCCGGAGATTACTTGCAAGGCAGTTTTCACAAAAGAGCCAAGATAAGTCGGCTCGTAACAGCCTGACATTGATTGTAAGGCAGTTATCATAAAAGCGCCAGGAGAATTCGGCTTGTAGAAGCCTGAGATTTCTTGTAAGGCAGTTGCCACAAAAGCGCCAGGAGAAATCGGCTCGTAGACGCCTGGGATTGCTTGTAAGGCAATTTGCACAAAAAGCCAGGAGAATTCATATTGCTGCAGCCTGAGAATGCTTTTAAGGCAGATGACACAGATGAGCCAGGAGAAATCGGTTCGTAGCAGCCTGGGATTGGTTGTAAGGCAATTAGCACAAAAATAAGGAGAATTGGACTAGCGTCAGCCTGAGATTGCTTGTAAGGCAGTTGTCACAAAAGAACCAGTATATGTCGATTTGTAGCGGCCAATTCGGCTTGTAGCAGGCTGAGATTGCTTGTAAGGCAGTTTTCACAAAAGAGACAAGAGATGTGGGTTTGTAGAAGCCTGAGATTGCTTGAAAGGCAGTTTTCACAAAAGAGCCAAGAGAAGTCGGCTCGTAGGAGTCTGACATTGCTTGTAAGGCAGTTTTCACAAAAGAGCCAGGAGAAGTCGGCTTGTTGCAGACTGAGATTGCTTGTAAGGCAGTTGCTGCAAAAGAGGCAGTAGAAATCGGCTTGTAGCAGCCTGAGATCCTTTGTAAGACAGTTTTCACAAATAGCCCGGAGAAGTCGGCCGATACCAGCGGGAGATTCCTTGTAAGGGAGTTGTCAAAAAAGAGTCAGCAGGTGTAAGTTTGTAGAAGCCTGAGATTGCGTGTAAAGCCAGGGGAAACGGGCTCGTAGCTGCGTGGAATTGCTTGTAATGAAACTGGCACAAAAATCCAAGAGAATTGGGCTTGCTGCTGTGAAGAGCCAGAAGAAATCAGCCCGCAGCAGCCTGGGATGGTTTGTAAGGCAATTGGCAAAAAGCCAGTAGAATTAGGCTTGCTGAACCCTGAGATTGCTTGTAAGGCCAGGCGTAGACGGCTTGTAGCAGTCTGAGATTGCTTTTAAGGCATTTGTCACAAAAGAAATATGACGGCTCGTAGAAGCCTGAGATTGCTTTTAATCAGTTGTCACAAAAGAGCCAGGAGAAATCCGCTAGTAGAGGCTGGGATGGCTTGTAAGGCAATTGGCACAAAAGAGCCAGGAGATCGGCTCGTAGCAGCCTGAGATTGCTTGTAAGGCAGTTGTCATAGAAGAGCCAGGCTCGTAGAAGCCTGAGATTGCTTGGAAGGCAGTTGGCAGAATAGAGGCAGGAGAAATCGTCTTGCAGCAACCTGGGATCCTTTGTAAGACAGTTTTCACAAATTGCCCGATGAAGTCGGCCCATAGCAGCCTGAGATTGCTTGTAAGGCAGTTTTCACAGACGAGCCAGCAGGTGTAGGCTCGTATTAGCCTGAGATCGTTGTAAGGCAGTTTTCACAAAAGAGCCAGGATATGTCGTTTTGTAGCAGCCTGAGACTGCTTGTAAGGCAGTTGCCACAAAAGAGCAAGGCGTATTCGGCTTGTAGCAGCCTGAGATTTCATGTAAGGCAGTTTTCACAAAAGTCTTAAGAGAAATCGGATCATAGCAGCCTGACATTGCTTGTAAGGGTGTTGTCACAAAAGAGCCAGTAGAATTCGTCTTGTAGCAGCCTGAGATTGCTTGTAAGGCAGTCGCCACAAAAGAGCCTTGAGAACTCGGCTCGTAGCAGCCTGGGATTATTTTGTAAGGCAATTTGCAAAAAAGCCAGGAACATTGGGCTTGCTGCAGCCTGAGATTGCTTGTAAGGCAGTTGTCACGAAAGACCGAGGAGATCGAATTTTTAGCAGCCTGAGATTGCTTGTAATGCAGTTGTCTTAAAAGTACCATCAGGTGTAGGATTGTAGAAGAATGAGATTGCTTGTAAGGCAATTTTCACAAATCTCCCAGGAGAACCGGCTCGTAGAATCCTATGTTTGCGTGTAAGGCACTTTCCACAAAAAGCCAGGAGAAATGGGCTCGTAGCAGCCTGAGATTGCTTGTAAGGCAGGTGTCACAAAAGAGCCAGGCGTATTCGGATTGTAGCAGCCTGAGATTGATTGTAAGGCTGTTTTCACAAAATGAGCCAGCAGAATTGGGCTTCCTGCAGCCTGAGATTCGTTGTAAGGCAGTTGTCACAACAAGCCAGGAGAAATGGGCTCGTAGCTGCGTGGGATTGCTTGTAAGGCAAATGGCACAAATCACTTGGTTTCTGGTGCATATTTGAGCGTCTAATATAAAAAGATAAACTACGTCCAGCAGCATGACCTCTGATTTGTTGGTTTCCGGTCCATATTTGAGAGTCTAATGTAAGATTTTAGACTACGTCCAGAAGCATCGCCTCTGACCTTTTGGCTTCCGGTCCATATTTGAGCCTCTTGTGTAAGATGATACACTACTTCCAGCAGCCCTGTTTCTGATCTCTTGGATTCTGGTGCATAATTGAGGGTCTTATGTAAAAAGATAAACTACGGCCAGCAGCATGGCCTCTGATATGTTGGTTTCACGTCCATATTTGAGCGTCTAATGTAAGATTTTTGACTACGTCCAGCAGCATGGCCTCTGACCTTTTGGCTTCCGGTCCATATTTGAGCGTCTTGTGTCACATGATACACTACATCCAGCAGCCCTGTTTCTGATCTCTTGGTTTATGGTGCATATTTGAGCGTCTGATGTAAAAAGATAAACTACTTTCCAGCAGCATGGCCTCAGAGCTGTTGGTTTCCGGTGCATATTTGAGCGTGTAATGTAAGATTTTTGACTACGTCCAGCAGGTGGACTCTGACCTGTTGGTTTCCGGTCCACGTTTGTGCGTCTTGTGTAAGACGATATACTACGTCTAGCATCCCTGTTTCTGATCTCTTGGTATCTGGTGAATATTTGAGCGTCTAATGTAAAAAGATAAACTACGTCCAGCAGAATGGCCTCTGATCTGTTGGTTTCCGGACCATATTTGAGCCTCCAATGTAAGATTTTAGACTACGTCCAGCCGCATTGCCTCTGACCTGTTGGCTTCAGGTCCATATTTGAGCGTCTTGTGTAAGATGATACACTACGTCCATCAGCCCTGCTTCTGATCTCTTGGTATCTTGTGCATCTTTGAGCGTCTAATGTAAAAAGATAAACTACTTTCCAGCAGCATGGCCTCTGATCTGTTGGTTTCCGGTGCATATTTGAGCGTCTAATGTAAGATTTTTGAATACGTCCAGCAGGTGCCCTCTGATCGGTTGGTTTCCGGTCGATATTTGAGCGTCTAATGTAAGATTTTACATGACGTCCAGCAGTGTGGCCTCTGACCTGTTTGCTTCCGGTCCATATTTGGGCCTCTTGTGTAAGATGATACAGTACCTCCAGCAGCCATGATTCTGATCTGTTGGATTCTGGTGCATATCTGAGCGTCAAATGTAAATAGATAAACTATGTCCAGCAGCATGGCCTCTGATCTGTTGATTTCCGGTCCATATTTGAGCGTCTTGTGCAAGATGATACACTACGTCCAGCAGCCCTGTTTCTGATCTCTTGGTTTCTGGTGCATATTTGAGCGTCTAATTTAAAAAGATAAACTACGCCCAGCAGCATGGCCTCGGATCTGTTGGTTTCCGGTCCATATTTGAGCCTCTAATATAAGATATTACATGACGTCCAGCAGCATGGCCTCTGACCTGTTGGTTTCCGGTCCACATTTGAGAGTCTTGTGTAAGATGATACACTACGTCTAGCATCCCTGTTTCTGATCTCTTGGTTTCTGGTGCATATTTGAGCGTCTAATGTAAAAAGATAAACTACGTACAGCAGCATGGCCTTTGATCTGTTGGTTTCCGTCCATATTTGAATGTCTTATATAAGATTCTAGACTACGTCCAGCAGCAGGTCTTCTGACCTGTTGGCTTCCGGTCCATATTTGAGCCTCTTGTGTAAGATGATACACTACGTCCAGCAGCCATGATTATGATCTTTTGGATTCTGGTGAATATTTGAACGTCTAATGTAAAAAGATAAACTACGTCCAGCAGCCTCCCTCGGATCAGTTTGTTTCCTGTCCATATTTGTGCGTCTAATGTAAGATTTTACATGATATCCAGCAGCATGTCCTCTGACCCGTTGCCTTCCGGTCCATATTTGAGCCGATTGTGTAAGATGATACACTACGTCCAGCAGCCATTATTCTGATCTGTTGGATTCTGGTGCATATTTGAGCGTCGAATGTAAAAAGATAAACTACGACCAGCAGCATGGCCTCTGATATGTTGGTTTCCCGTCCATATTTGAGCGTCTAATGTAAGATTTTTCATGATGTCCAGCAGCAGGGCCTCTGATCTGTTGGTTTCCCGTCGATATTTGTACGTCTAATGTAAGATTTTAGAGTACGTCGATCAGCATCGCCTCTGACCTGTTGGCTTCCAGTCCATATTTGTGCGTCTTGTGCAAGATGATACACTATGTCCAGCAGCCCTGTTTCTGATCTCTTGATTTCTGGTGCATATTTGAGCGTCTAATATAAAAAGATAAACTACGTCCAGCAGCATGGCCTCTGATGTGTTGGTTTCCGGTCCACGTTTGTGCGTCTTGTGTAAGATGATACACTACGTCTAGCATCTCTGTTTATGATCTCTTGGTTTCTGGGGAATATTCGAGCGTCTAATGTAAAAAGATAAACTACGTCCAGGAGCATGGCTTCTGATCTGTTGGTTTCCGGTCCTTATTTGAGCGTCTAATGTAAATTATAGACTACGCCCAGCAGCATGGCCTCAGAACTGTTGGCTTCCGGTTCATATTTGAGCGTCTTGTGTAAGATGATACACTACGTCCAGCAACCATGATTCTGATCTCTTGGTTTCTGGTGCATATTTGAGCGTCTAATATAAAAAGATAAACTACGTCCAGCAGCATGGCCTCTGATCTGTTGGTTTCCGGTCCATATTTGAGCGTCTTGTGTAAGATGATACACTACGTCCAGCAGCCCTGTTTCTGATCTCTTGGTTTGTGGTGCATATTTGAGCGTCTAATGTAAAAAGATAAACTACGTCCAGCAGCATGGCCTCTGATCTGTTGGTTTGCGGTCCATATTTGAGCGTCTAATGTGAGATATTACATGACGTCCAGCAGCGTGGCCTCTGACCTGTTGGCTTCTGGTCCATATTTGAGCCTCTTGTGTAAGATGATACAGTACGTCCAGTAGCCATGATTCTGATCTGTTGGATTCTGGTGCATATTTGAGCGTCTAATTTGAAAAGATAAACTAAGACCAGCAGCATGGCCTCTGATCTGTTGGTTTCCGGTCCATATTTGAGCGTCTAATTTAAGATTTCAGAGTACGTCGAGCAGCATGACCTCTGACCTGTTGACTTCCGGTCCATATTTGAGCGTCTTGTGTAAGATGATACACTACGTCCAGCAGCCCTGTTTCTGATCTCTTGGTTTCTGGTGCATATTTGAGCGTCTAATTTAAAAAGATAAACTACGCCCAGCAGCATGGCCTCTGATCTGTTGGTTTCCGCTCCATATTTGAGCCTCTAATGTAAGATATTACATGACGTCCAGCAGCATGGCCTCTGACCTGTTGTTGTCCGGTCCACATTTGAGCGTCTTGTGTAAGATGATACACTACGTCTAGCATCCCTGTTTCTGATCTCTTGGTTTCTGGTAAATATTTGAGCGTCTAATGTAAAAAGATAAACTACGTCCAGCAGCATAGCTTCTGATCTGTTGGTTTCCGTCCATATTTGAAAGTCTCATGTAAGATTTTAGACTACGTCCAGCAGCATGGCCTCTGACCTGTTGGCTTCCGGTCCATATGTGAGCGTCTTGTGTAAGAGGATACACTACGTCCAGCAGCCATGATTCTGATCTGTTGGTTGCTGGTGCATATTTGAGCGTATAATTTAAAACGATAAACTACGTCCAGCAGCATGTCCTCTTATCTGTTGGTTTGCGGTCCATATTTGAGCGTCTAATGTAAGATTTTACATGATGTCCAGCTGCATGGCCTCGGACCTGTTGGCTTCCGGTCCATATTTGAGCGTCTTGTGTAAGATGATACACTACGTCCAGCAGCCATGATTCTGATCTCTTGGTTTCCGGTCCATATTTTGAGCGTCTAATATAAAAAGATAAACTACGACCAGCAGCACAGCCTCTGATCTGTTGGTTTCCGATCCATATTTGAGCGTCTAAATGTAAGATTTTAGAGTACGTCCAGCAGCATAGTCTCTGACCTGTTGGATTCCGGTACATATTTGAGCGTCTTGTGTAAGGTGATACACTACGTCCAGCAGCCATGATTCTGATCTGTTGGTTTCTGGTACATATTTCAGCTTCTAATTTAAAAAGATAAACTACGACCAGCAGCATGGCCTCTGACCTGTTGGTTTCCCGTCCATATTTGAGCGTCTAATGTAAGATTTTAGACTACGTCCAGCCACATGGCCTCTGACCTGTTGGCTTGCAGTCCATATTTGAGCGTTTTCTGTAAGATGATACACTACGTCCAGCAGCCCTGTTTCTGATCTCTTGGTTTCTGGTGCATATTTGAGCGTCTAATATAAAAAGATAAACTACACCCTGCAGCATGGCCTCAGAATTGTTGGTTTCCGTTCCACATTTGAGCGTCTAATGTAAGATTTTAGCATACATCCAGCAGCATGCCCTCTGACCTGTAGGCTTCCGGTCCATATTAGAGCGTCTTCTGTAAGATGATACACTACGTCCGGCAGCCATGATTCTGATCTGTTGGTTTCTGGTGCACATTTGAGCGTCTAATGTAAAAAGATAAACTACGTCCAGCAGCATGGCCTCAGAACTGTTGGTTTCCGTTCCATATTTGAGCATGTAATGTAAGATTTTAGACTACGCCCAGCAGCATGGCCTCTGACCTGTTGACTTCCGGTCCATATTTGAGCGTCTTGTGTAAGATGATACACTACGTCCAGCAGCAATGATTCTGATCTGTTGGTTTCTGGTGCATATTTTGAGCGTCTAATGTAAAAAGATAAACTACGACCAGCAGCATGGCCTCTGACCTGTAGGTTTCCGGTCATATTTGAGCGTCTAATGTAAGATTTTAGACTACGTCCAGCAGCATTGACTCTGACCTGTTGGCTTCCGGTCCATATTTGAGCGTCTTGTGTAAGATGATGCACTACGTCCAGCAGCCATGATTCTGATCTCTTGGTTTCCGGTCCATATTTGAGCGTCTAATATAAAAAGATAAACTACGACCAGCAGCACAGCCTCTGATCTGTTGGTTTCCGATCCATATTTGAGCGTCTAATGTAAGATTTTAGACTACGTCCAGCAGCATAGTCTTTGATCTGTTGGATTCCGGTCCATATTTGAGCGTCTTGTGTAAGGTGATACACTACGACCAGCAGCCATGATTCTGATCTGTTGGTTTCTGGTACATATTTGAGCTTCTAATGTAAAAAGATAAACTACGACCAGCAGCATGGCCTCTGACCTGTTGGTTTCCCGTCCATATTTGAGCGTCTAATGTAAGATTTTTGACCACGTCCAGCAGCATGGCCTCTGATCTGTTGGTTTCCGGTCCATATTTGAGCGTCCTAATGTAAGATTTTAGACTCCGTCCAGCAGCATAGTCTCTGACATGTTGGCTTCCGGTCCATATTTGAGCGTCTTGTGTAAGATGATACACTACTTCCAGCAGCCATGATTCTGATCTGTTGTTTTCTGTTGCATATTTGAGCGTATAATGTAAAAAGATAAACTACGTCCAGCAGCATGGCCTCTGACCTGTTGGTTTCCCGTCCATATTTGAGCGTCTAATGTAAGATTTTAGACACCGTCCAGCAGCATAGTCTTTGATCTGTTGGCTTCCGGTCCATATTTGAGCGTCTTGTGTAAGATGATACACTATGTCCAGCAGCCCTGTTTCTGATCGCTTGGTTTCTGGTACATATTTGACCGTCTAATGTAAAAAGATAAACTACGTCCAGCATCATGGCGTCAGAACTGTTGGTTTCCGTTCCATATTTGAGCGTCTAATGTAAGATTTTAGACTACATCAAGCAGCATGCCCTCTGACCTGTAGGCTTCCGGTCCATATTTTAGCGTCTTGTGTAAGATGATACACTACGTCCAGCAGCCATGATTCTTATCTGTTGTTTTCTGGTGCATATTTGAGCGTCTAATGTAACAAGATAAACTACGTCCAGCAGCATGGCCTCTGATCTGTTGGTTTCCGGTCCATATTTGAGCGTCTATTGTAAGATTTTAGACTACATGCAGCATCATTGCCTCTGATTTCTTGGCTTCCGGTCAATATTTTGGCGTCTTGTTTAAGATGATCCACTACGTCCAGCAGCCATGATTCTGATCTGTTGGTTTCTGGTACATATTTGAGCTTCTAATATAAAAGTATAAACTACGTCCAGCAGCATGGCCTCGGATCTGTTGGTTTCCGATCCATATTTGAGCTTCTAAGGTAGGATTTTAGACTACGCCCAGCAGCATGGCCTCTGACCTGTCTGCTCCAGGTCAATATTTGAGCGTCTTGTGTAAGATGATACACTACGTCCAGCAGCCATGATTCTGATCTCTTTGTTTCTGGTGCATATTTGAGCGTCAAATGTAAATAGATAAACTACGACCAGCAGCATGGCCCCTGACCTGTTGGATTCCCGTCCATATTTGAGCGTCTAATGTAAGATTTTAGACTACGTCCAGCAGCACAGGCTCTGATCTGTTGGTTTCCGGTCCATATTTGAGCGTCTAATTTAAAAAGATAAACTACGACCAGCAGCACAGCCTCTGATCTGTGGGATTCCCGTCCATATTTGAGCGTCTAATGTAAGATTTTAGATTACGTCCAGCAGCCTGGCCTCTGACCTGTTGGCTTCCGGTCCATATTTGAGCGTCTTGTGTAAGATGATACGCTACGTCCAGCAGCCCTGTTTCTGATCTCTTGGTTT
The DNA here is from genome assembly GCA_964036315.1 of Acanthosepion esculentum. Lineage (NCBI taxonomy): Eukaryota > Metazoa > Mollusca > Cephalopoda > Sepiida > Sepiidae > Acanthosepion > Acanthosepion esculentum. Next base: position 9,693,706 of record CAXIWW010000817.1, on the reverse strand, counting down.
CTCGTGCATATTTGAGCGTCTAATGTAAAAGGATAAACTACGTCCAGCAGCATGGCCTCAGATCTGTTGGTTTCCGTTCCATATTTGAGCGTCTAATGTAAGATTTTAGATTACGTCCAACAGCATGGCGACTGACCTGTAGGCTTCCGGTCAATATTTGAGCGTCTTGTGTAAGATGATTCACTACGTCCAGCAGCCATGATACTGATCTGTTGGTTTCTGGTGCATATCTGAGCGTATAATGTAAAAAGATAAACTACGTCCAGCAGCATGGCCTCTGATCTGTTGGTTTCCGGTCCATATTTGAGCGTCTAATGTAAGATATTAGACTACGCCCAGCAGCATGGCTTCTGACCTGTATGCTTCCGGTCAATATTTGTGCGTCTTGTGTAAGATAATACACTACGTCCAGCAGCCATGATTCTGATCTCTTGGTTTCCGGTCCATATTTTGAGCGTCTAATATAAAAAGATAAACTACGACCAGCAGCACAGCCTCTGATCTGTTGGTTTCCGATCCATATTTGAGCGTCTAAATGTAAGATTTTAGAGTACGTCCAGCAGCATAGTCTCTGACCTGTTGGATTCCGGTACATATTTGAGCGTCTTGTGTAAGGTGATACACTACGTCCAGCAGCCATGATTCTGATCTGTTGGTTTCTGGTACATATTTCAGCTTCTAATTTAAAAAGATAAACTACGACCAGCAGCATGGCCTCTGACCTGTTGGTTTCCCGTCCATATTTGAGCGTCTAATGTAAGATTTTAGACTACGTCCAGCCACATGGCCTCTGACCTGTTGGCTTGCAGTCCATATTTGAGCGTTTTCTGTAAGATGATACACTACGTCCAGCAGCCCTGTTTCTGATCTCTTGGTTTCTGGTGCATATTTGAGCGTCTAATATAAAAAGATAAACTACACCCTGCAGCATGGCCTCAGAATTGTTGGTTTCCGTTCCACATTTGAGCGTCTAATGTAAGATTTTAGCATACATCCAGCAGCATGCCCTCTGACCTGTAGGCTTCCGGTCCATATTAGAGCGTCTTCTGTAAGATGATACACTACGTCCAGCAGCCATGATTCTGATCTGTTGGTTTCTGGTGCACATTTGAGCGTCTAATGTAAAAAGATAAACTACGTCCAGCAGCATGGCCTCAGAACTGTTGGTTTCCGTTCCATATTTGAGCATGTAATGTAAGATTTTAGACTACGCCCAGCAGCATGGCCTCTGACCTGTTGACTTCCGGTCCATATTTGAGCGTCTTGTGTAAGATGATACACTACGTCCAGCAGCAATGATTCTGATCTGTTGGTTTCTGGTGCATATTTTGAGCGTCTAATGTAAAAAGATAGACTACGACCAGCAGCATGGCCTCTGACCTGTAGGTTTCCGGTCATATTTGAGCGTCTAATGTAAGATTTTAGACTACGTCCAGCAGCATTGACTCTGACCTGTTGGCTTCCGGTCCATATTTGAGCGTCTTGTGTAAGATGATGCACTACGTCCAGCAGCCATGATTCTGATCTCTTGGTTTCCGGTCCATATTTGAGCGTCTAATATAAAAAGATAAACTACGACCAGCAGCACAGCCTCTGATCTGTTGGTTTCCGATCCATATTTGAGCGTCTAATGTAAGATTTTAGACTACGTCCAGCAGCATAGTCTTTGATCTGTTGGATTCCGGTCCATATTTGAGCGTCTTGTGTAAGGTGATACACTACGACCAGCAGCCATGATTCTGATCTGTTGGTTTCTGGTACATATTTGAGCTTCTAATGTAAAAAGATAAACTACGACCAGCAGCATGGCCTCTGACCTGTTGGTTTCCCGTCCATATTTGAGCGTCTAATTTAAGATTTTTGACCACGTCCAGCAGCATGGCCTCTGATCTGTTGGTTTCCGGTCCATATTTGAGCGTCTAATGTAAGATTTTAGACTCCGTCCAGCAGCATAGTCTCTGACATGTTGGCTTCCGGTCCATATTTGAGCGTCTTGTGTAAGATGATACACTACTTCCAGCAGCCATGATTCTGATCTGTTGGTTTCTGTTGCATATTTGAGCGTATAATGTAAAAAGATAAACTACGTCCAGCAGCATGGCCTCTGACCTGTTGGTTTCCCGTCCATATTTGAGCGTCTAATGTAAGATTTTAGACACCGTCCAGCAGCATAGTCTTTGATCTGTTGGCTTCCGGTCCATATTTGAGCGTCTTGTGTAAGATGATACACTATGTCCAGCAGCCCTGTTTCTGATCGCTTGGTTTCTGGTACATATTTGACCGTCTAATGTAAAAAGATAAACTACGTCCAGCATCATGGCGTCAGAACTGTTGGTTTCCGTTCCATATTTGAGCGTCTAATGTAAGATTTTAGACTACATCAAGCAGCATGCCCTCTGACCTGTAGGCTTCCGGTCCATATTTTAGCGTCTTGTGTAAGATGATACACTACGTCCAGCAGCCATGATTCTTATCTGTTGTTTTCTGGTGCATATTTGAGCGTCTAATGTAACAAGATAAACTACGTCCAGCAGCATGGCCTCTGATCTGTTGGTTTCCGGTCCATATTTGAGCGTCTATTGTAAGATTTTAGACTACATGCAGCATCATTGCCTCTGATTTCTTGGCTTCCGGTCCATATTTGGGCGTCTTGTTTAAGATGATCCACTACGTCCAGCAGCCATGATTCTGATCTGTTGGTTTCTGGTACATATTTGAGCTTCTAATATAAAAGTATAAACTACGTCCAGCAGCATGGCCTCGGATCTGTTGGTTTCCGATCCATATTTGAGCGTCTAAGGTAGGATTTTAGACTACGCCCAGCAGCATGGCCTCTGACCTGTCTGCTTCAGGTCCATATTTGAGCGTCTTGTGTAAGATGATACACTACGTCCAGCAGCCATGATTCTGATCTCTTTGTTTCTGGTGCATATTTGAGCGTCAAATGTAAATAGATAAACTACGACCAGCAGCATGGCCCCTGACCTGTTGGATTCCCGTCCATATTTGAGCGTCTAATGTAAGATTTTAGACTACGTCCAGCAGCACAGGCTCTGATCTGTTGGTTTCCGGTCCATATTTGAGCGTCTAATTTAAAAAGATAAACTACGACCAGCAGCACAGCCTCTGATCTGTGGGATTCCCGTCCATATTTGAGCGTCTAATGTAAGATTTTAGACTACGTCCAGCAGCCTGGCCTCTGACCTGTTGGCTTCCGGTCCATATTTGAGCGTCTTGTGTAAGATGATACGCTACGTCCAGCAGCCCTGTTTCTGATCTCTTGGTTTCTCGTGCATATTTGAGCGTCTAATGTAAAAGGATAAACTACGTCCAGCAGCATGGCCTCAGATCTGTTGGTTTCCGTTCCATATTTGAGCGTCTAATGTAAGATTTTAGATTACGTCCAACAGCATGGCGACTGACCTGTAGGCTTCCGGTCAATATTTGAGCGTCTTGTGTAAGATGATTCACTACGTCCAGCAGCCATCATACTGATCTGTTGGTTTCTGGTGCATATCTGAGCGTATAATGTAAAAAGATAAACTACGGCCAGCAGCATGGCCTCTGATCTGTTGGTTTCCGGTCCATATTTGAGCGTCTAATGTAAGATTTTAGACTACGCCCAGCAGCATGGCTTCTGACCTGTATGCTTCCGGTCAATATTTGTGCGTCTTGTGTAAGATAATACACTACTTCCAGCAGCCATGATACTGATCTGTTGGTTTCTGGTGCATATTTGACCTACTAATGTAAAAAGATAAACTATTTCCAGCAGCATGGCCTCTGATCTGTTGGTTTCCGGACCATATTTGAGCGTCTAATGTAAGATTTTTGATTACGTCCAGCAGCATGGCCTCTGACCTGTTGGCTTCCGGTCCATATTTGAGAGTCTTGTGTAAGATGATACACTACGTCCAGCAGCCATGATTCTTATCTGTTGTTTTCTGGTACATATTTGAGCGTCTAATGTAAAAAGATAAACTACGCCCAGCAGCATAGCTTCTGATCTGTTGGTTTCCGTCCATATTTGAAAGTCTTATGTAAGATTTTAGACTACGTCCAGCAGCATGGCCTCTGACCTGTTGGCTTCCGGTCCATATTTGAGCGTCTTTTGTAAGATGATACACTAGGTCCAGCAGCAATGATTCTTATCTGTTGGTTTCTGGTGCATATTTTGAGCGTATAATGTAAAAAGATAAACTACGTCCAGCAGCATGGCCTCTGATCTGTAGGTTTCCGATCCATATTTGAGCGTCTAAATGTAAGATTTTAGAGTACGTCCAGCAGCATAGTCTCTGACCTGTTGGATTCCGGTCCATATTTGAGCGTCTTCTGTAAGGTGATACACTACGTCCAGCAGCCATGATTCTGATCTGTTGGTTTCTGGTACATATTTGAGCTTCTAATGTAAAAAGATAAACTACGACCAGCAGCATGGCCTCTGACCTGTTGATTTCCCTTCCATATTTAGGCGTCTAATGTAAGATTTTAGACTACGTCCAGCCACATGGCCTCTGACCTGTTGGCTTCCGGTCCATATTTGAGCGTTTTGTGTAAGATGATACACTACGTCCAGCAGCCATGATTCTGATCTCTTGGTTTCTGGTGCATATTTGAGCGTGTAATATAAAAAGATAAACTACACCCTGCAGCATGGCCTCAGAATTGTTGGTTTCCGTTCCACATTTGAGCGTCTAATGTAAGATTTTAGCATACATCCAGCAGCATGCCCTCTGACCTGTAGGCTTCCGGTCCATATTAGAGCGTCTTCTGTAAGATGATACACTACGTCCAGCAGCCATGATTCTGATCTGTTGGTTTCTGGTGCATATTTGAGCGTCTAATGTAAAAAGATAAACTACGACCAGCAGCATGGCCTCTGACCTGTAGGTTTCCGGTCATATTTGAGCGTCTAATGTAAGATTTTAGACTACGACCAGCAGCATTGACTCTGACCTGTTGGCTTCCGGTCCATATTTGAGCGTCTTGTGTAAGATGATACACTACGTCCAGCAGCCATGATTCTGATCTCTTGGTTTCCGGTCCATATTTTGACCGTCTAATATAAAAAGATAAACTACGACCAGCAGCACAGCCTCTGATCTGTTGGTTTCCGATCCACATTTGAGCGTCTAATGTAAGATTTTAGACTACGTCCTGCAGCATAGTCTCTGACCTGTTGGATTCCGGTCCATATTTTAGCGTCTTGTGTAAGGTGATACACTACGTCCAGCAGCCATGATTCTGATCTGTTGGTTTCTGGTACATATTTGAGCTTCTAATGTAAAAAGATAAACTACGTCCAGCAGCATTGCCTCTGACCTGTTGGGTTCCCGTCCATATTTGAGCGTCTAATGTAAGATTTTAGACTACGTCCAGCAGCATGGCATCTGATCTGTTGGTTTCCGGTCCATATTTGAGCGTCTAATGTAAGATTTTAGACTCCGTCCAGCAGCATAGTCTGTGACATGTTGGCTTCCGGTCCATATTTGAGCGTCTTGTGTAAGATGATACACTACTTCCAGCAGCCATGATTCTGATCTGTTGGTTTCCGGTCCATATTTGAGCGTCTAATGTAAGATTTGAGATTACGTCCATCAGCATTGCCTCTGATTTGTTGGCTTCCGGTCCATATTTGAGCGTCTTGTCTAAGAGGATACACTACGTCCAGCAGCCATGATTCTGATCTCTTGGTTTCTGGTGCATATTTGAGCGTCTAATGTAAAAAGATAAACTACGTCCAGCAGCATGGCCTCAGATCTGTTGGTTTCCGTTCCATATTTGAGCGTCTAATGTAAGATTTTAGACTACGTCCAGCAACATGGCCTCTGACCTGTTGGCTTCCGGTCCATATTTGAGCGTCTTGTGCAGGATGATACACTACATCCAGCAGCCCTGTTTCTGATCTCTTGGTTTGTGATGCATATTTGAGCGTCTAATGTAAAAAGATAAACTACGTCCAGCAGCATGGCCTCTGATCTCTTGGTTTCCCGTCCATATTTGAGCGTCTAATGTAAGATGTTAGACTACCTCCAGCAGCATGGCCTCTGATCTGTTGGTGTCCAATTGTCGGGAATTTCTTACCTTATCCATAAGTTCAAACGTTTTTCGACACCTTGAATAGAGTGGAGCCGAAATTCAACGGTATGGGGCTTGTGTTAGCTCATTTACGGAAATTGTTATGCAGCCTTAAACAGGGAAATCAGTCATATTTCACTTGTTTATAACTTTTTCTATTAAAGAAATATTTTCAAATTGGGTATCAAATTGTGTGCAATTATTTGATTTGTCTATGTTTACAGGGATTTTTCATTTGCTCAGATAGCAAAAAGTACAGATTTCACCATGTGCGCGGTATGTCGTCTGACAATTTACAGCGCCCGAATTCCAGAGTGCACAATAAGACTGCATTTCTAATTTTTCCTTTTCATAGAATCCACAAAATATTGGTGTCCAATTGTCGGGAATTGCTTACCTCATCCATAATTACAAAAGATTTTTCGACACCTTGATTAGAGTTCAGTCGAAATTCAACGGTATGGTGACTTTTCTTAGCTCATTTGCGGAAATTGTCATGCGGCCCTAAACTGGGAAATCAATCATATTCACTTGTTTATAAATTTTTCCAGTAAAAGAAATATTTTCAAAATGGGTATAAAATTGTGTACAATTATTTGATTTGTTTATGTTTACAGGGATTTTTTATTTGCTCAGATAGTAAAAAGGACAGCTTTCACCATGTGTGCGGTATGTCGTCTGACAATTTACAGCGTCCGAATTCCAGTGTGCACAATAAGACTGCATTTCTAATTTTTCCTTTCTATCGAATCCACAAAATATAGGCGTCCAATTGTCGAGAATTTCTTACCTTATCCATAATTACAAAAGTTTTTTTGACACAGACGACCCCCCACCCAGGAGACAGTCCCAGAAAGTCCCACGCAGACGACACCCACTCCCAGAAAGTCCCACGCAGACGACCCCCAGTCCCACAAAGTCCCAAGCAGACGACCCCCCACCCAGGAGACAGTCCCAGAAAGTCCCACGCAGACGACACCCAGTCCCAGAAAGTTCAACGCAGACGACCCCGAGTCCCAGAAAGTCCCACGCAGACGACCCCCTAGTCCCAGAAAGTCCCACGCAGACGATCCTCCAGACAGGAGACAGTCCCAAAAAGTCCCACGCAGACGACCCCCAGTCCCAGCAAGTCGCACGCAGACGACCCCCCCAACCCAGGAGACAATCCCAGAAAGTCGCACGCAGACGACACCCAGTCCCAGAAAATCCCATGCAGACGACACACCACCCAGGAGACAGACCCATATATCCCACGCAGACGACCCCCAGTCCCAGAAAGTCCCATGCAGACGACCCCCCACCCAGGAGACAGACCCATATATCCCACGCAGACAACCCCCAGTCACAGAAAGTCCCACTCACACGAACACCCACCCATGAGACAGTCCCAGAAAGTCCCACGCAGGCGACCCCCAGTAACAGAAAGACCCACGCTGACGACCCCCACCCAGGAGACAGACTCAGAAATTCCCACGCAGACGAGCCCCCATCCAGGAGACAGTCCCAGAAAGTCCCACGCAGACGAACCCCCACGCATGAGACAGTCCCAGAAAGTCCAACGCAGACGAACCCCCACCCAGGAGACAGTCCCAGAAAGACCCACGCAGACGACCCCCAGTCCCAGAAAGTGCCACGCAGACGACCCCCAGTCCCACAAAGTCTCACGCAGACGAACCCCCACCCAGGAGATAGTGCCAGAATGTCCCACGCAGACGACCCACAGTCCCAGAATGTCCCACGCAGACGACCCCCACCAAGGAGACAGTCCCAGAAAGTCCCACGCAGACGATCCCCCACCCAGAAGTGAGTCCCTGAAAGTCCCACGCAGACAACCCCCAGTCCCAGAAAGTCCCACGCAGACGACTCCCCACCGAGGAGACAGTCCCAGAAAGTCCCACGCAGACGACTCCCCACCGAGGAGACAGTCCCAGAAAGTCCCACGCAGACGAGCCCAGTCCCAGAAAGTCCCACGCAGACGACCCCCACCCAGGAGACAGTCCCAGAAAGTCCCACGCAGACGACACCCAGTCCCTGAAAGTCCCAAGCAGACGATCTCCCACGCAGGAGACAGTCCCAGAAAGTCCCACGCAGACGAACCCCCACCCAGGAGAAAGTCCCAGAAAGTCCCACGCAGAGGAGCCCAGTCCCAGAAAGTCCCACGCAGACGACCCCCACCCAGGAGACAGTCCCAGAAACTACCACGCAGATGACACCCAGTCTCAGAAAGTCCCAGACAGACGAATCCCCACCCAGGAGACAGTCCCAGAAAGTCCCACGCAGACGACCCCCACCCAGTAGAGAGTCCAAAAAAGATCCACGCAGACGACACCGAGTCCTAGAAAGTCCCATACAGACGACCCCCCACCCAGGAGACAGTCCCAGAAAGTAACACGCAGACGACCCCCAGTCCCAGAAAGTCCAACGCAGACGACCACCAGTCCCACAAAGTCCCACGCAGACGACCCCCCACCCAGGAGACAGTCCCAGAAAGTCCCACGCAGACGAACCACAGTCCCAGAATGTCCCACGCAGACGCCCCACACCAAGGAGACAGTCCCAGAAAGTCCCACGCAGATGATCCCCCACCCAGAAGAGAGTCCCTGAAAGTCCCACGCAGACAACCCCCAGTACCAGAATGTCCCACGAAGACGAACCCCAGTCCAAGAAAGTCCCACGCAGACGACCCCCAGTCCCAGAAAGTCCCACGCACACGAACCACACCCAGGAGACTGTCCCAGAAACTCCCACGCAGACGACACCCAGTCCCTGAAAGTCCGAAGCAGACGACTCCCCACCCAGGAGAGAGTCCAAGAAAGACCAACGCAGAAAGTCCCATACAGAAGACCCCGCACCCAGGAGACAGTCCCAGAAAGTAACACGCAGACGACCCCCAGTCCCAGAAAGTCCCACGCAGACGACCCCCACCGAGGAGACAGGCACAGAAATTTCCACGCAGACGACCCCCCAGTCAGGAGACAGTCCGAGGAAGACCCACGCAGACGACCCCCAGTCCCAGAAAGTCCCACGCAGACGACCGCCCACCCAGGAGACAGTCCCAGATATCCCACGCAGACGACCCCCACCCAGGAGAGAGTCCCAGAAAGACCTACGCAGACGAACCCAGTCCCAGAAAGTAACACGCAGACGACACCCAGTCCCAGAAAGTCCCACGCACACGACCACCAGTCCCACAATGTCCTACGCAGACGAGCCCCCACCAAGGAGACAGTCCCAGAAAGTCCAACGCAGACGACCCCCCCCACCCATGAGACAGTCCCAGAAAGTCCCACGGAGACGAACCACTGTCCCAGAAAGTCCCACGCAGACGCCCCCAACCAAGGAGACATTACCAGAAATTCCCACGCAGACGACACCTAGTCCCAGAAAGTCCCACGCAGAAGACACCCTGTCCCAGAAAGTCCCACGCAGATAACACCCAGTCCCAGAAAATCCCACGCAGTGGACTCTCCACCCAGGAGACAGTCCCAGAAAGTCCCACGGAGAGGACCCACCCACCCAGGAGAGAGTACCAGAAAGACCCACGCAGACGACCCCCTGTCTCATAAAGTCCCACGCACACGACTCCACGCCCAGGAAACAGTCCCAGAAAGTCCCACGCAGACGACACGCAATCCCAGAATGTCCCACGCAGACGACCACCAGTCCCACAAGGTCCTACGCAGAACCCCCCCCCAGGAGACAGTCCCAGAAAGTCCCACGCAGACGAAACACCACCCAGGAGTCAGTACCAGAAAGACCCACGCAGACGAACCCCTGTCTCAGAAAGTCCCACGCAGACGACTACCCACCCAGGAGACAGTCCCAGAAAGTCCCACGCAGACGACCTCCCACCCAGGAGACAGTCCCAGAAAGTCCCACGCAGACGACCCCCAGTCCCAGAAAGTCCCACGCAGACGACCCCCACCCAGGAGACAGTCCCAGAAAGTCCCACGCAGACGACCCCCAGTCCAAGAAAGTCCCACGCAGACGACCCCCCACCCAGGAGACAGTCACAGAAAGTCCCACGCAGACAACACCACACCCAGGAGACAGTCCCAGAAAGTCCCACGCAGACGACCCCCACCGAGGAGACAGGCACAGAAATTTCCACGCAGACGAACCCCCAGTCAGGAGTCAGTCCGAGGAAGACCCACGCAGACGACCCCCAGTCCCAGAAAGTCCCACGCAGACGACCGCCCACCCAGGAGACAGTCCCAGAAACTCCCACGGAGACGAACCACTGTCCCAGAAAGTCCCACGCAGACGCCCCCAACCAAGGAGACATTACCAGAAATTCCCACGCAGACGACACCTAGTCCCAGAAAGTCCCACGCAGAAGACACCCTGTCCCAGAAAGTCCCACGCAGACGACACCCAGTCCCAGAAAATCCCACGCAGTGGACTCTCCACCCAGGAGACAGTCCCAGAAAGTCCCACGGAGAGGACCCACCCACCCAGGAGAGAGTACCAGAAAGACCCACGCAGACGACCCCCTGTCTCAGAAAGTGCCACGCACACGACTCCACGCCCAGGAAACAGTCCCAGAAAGTCCCACGCAGACGACACGCAATCCCAGAATGTCCCACGCAGACGACCACCAGTCCCACAAGGTCCTACGCAGAAAGGAGACAGTCCCAGAAAGTCCCACGCAGACGAAACACCACCCAGGAGTCAGTACCAGAAAGACCCACGCAGACGAACCCCTGTCTCAGAAAGTCCCACGCAGACGACTACCCACCCAGGAGACAGTCCCAGAAAGTCCCACGCAGACGACCTCCCACCCAGGAGACAGTCCCAGAAAGTCCCACGCAGACGACCCCCAGTCCCAGAAAGTCCCACGCAGACGACCCCCACCCAGGAGACAGTCCCAGAAAGTCCCACGCAGACGACCCCCAGTCCAAGAAAGTCCCACGCAGACGACCCCCCACCCAGGAGACAGTCACAGAAAGTCCCACGCAGACGAAACACCACCCAGGAGTCAGTACCAGAAAGACCCACGCAGACGAACCCCTGTCTCAGAAAGTCCCACGCAGACGACTATCCACCCAGGAGACAGTCCCAGAAAGTCCCACGCAGACGACCTCCCACCCAGGAGACAGTCCCAGAAAGTCCCACGCAGACGACCCCCAGTCCCAGAAAGTCCCACGCAGACGACCCCTCACCCAGGAGACAGTCACAGAAAGTCCCACGCAGACAACACCACACCCAGGAGACAGTCCCAGAAAGTCCCACGCAGACGACCCCCACCGAGGAGACAGGCACAGAAATTTCCACGCCGACGACCCCCCAGTCAGCAGACAGTCCGAGGAAGACCCACGCAGACGACCCCCAGTCCCAGAAAGTCCCACGCAGACGACAGCCCACCCAGGAGACAGTCCCAGAAAGTCCCACGCAGACGAACCCCAACTAGGAGACAGTCCCAGACATCACACGCAGACGACCCCCACCCAGGAGAGAGTCCCAGAAAGACCTACGCAGATGAACCCAGTCCCAGAAAGTCCCATGCAGACGACCCCCACCCAGGAGACAGTCCCAGAAAGTCCCACGCAGACGAACCCCAGTCCCAGAAAGTCCCATGCAGACGACCCCCACCCAGGAGACAGTCCCAGAAAGTCCCACGCAGACGACCCCCAGTCCCAGAAAGTCCCACGCAGACGAACCCCCACACAGGAGACAGTCCCAGAAAGTCCCACGCAGAAAACGCCCAGTCCCAGAAAGTCCCACGCAGACGACCCCCAACCCAGGGACAGTACAAGAAAGTCACACGCAGACGACCACCAGTCCCAGAATGTCCCACGCAGACCAGTCACAGTCCAAGAAAGTCCCATGCAGACGACCCCCCACCCAGGAGACAGTCCCAGAAAGACCCAAACTGACGACCCCCCACCCAGGAGACAGTCCCAGAAAGTCATACGCAGACGACCCCGAGTCCCAGAAAGTCCCATGCAGACGACCCCCTACCCAGGAGACAGTCCCAGAACATCCCACGCAGACGACCCCCACCCAGGGGACAGTCCCAGAAAGTCCCACGTTGACAACCCACAGTCCCAGAAAGTCCCACGCAGACGACCCCCCACCCAGGAGACAGTCCCAGAAAGTCCCACGCAGACGACCCCCAGTCCCAGAAAGTCCCACGCCGACGAGCCGCAGTCCGAGAAAGTCCCACGAAGACGACCCTCCACCCAGGAGACAGTCCCAGAACGTCCCAAAAAGACGACCCCCCACCCTGGAGACTGTCCCAGAAAGACCCACGCGGTCAACCCCCAGTCCCAGAAAGTCCCACGCAGACGACCCCCAGTCCCACAATGTCCTACGCAGATGACACCCCCACCCAGGGGACAGTGCCAGAAAGTCCCAGGCATACGACCCCCAACCCATGAGACAGTCCCAGAAAGTCCCACGGTGACGACTCACAGTCCCAGAAATCCAACGCAGACGACCCCCATCCATGAGACCGTCCCAGAAATTCCCACGCAGACGACCCCTAGTCCCAGAAAGTCCCAGGCAGACGACTCCCAGACAGGAGACAGTCCCAGAAAGTCCCACGCAGACGACCCCCAGTCCCAGAAAGTCCCACGAAGACGACCCCCCACCCAGGAGACAGACCCAGAAAGTCCCACGCAGACGACACCCCACCCAGGAGACAATCCCAGAAAGACCCACCAGACGGACCCCAGTCCCAGAAAGTACCATGCAGACGACCCCCCACCCAGGAGACAGTCCCAGAACGTCCCACGTAGACGACCCCCAACCAGGAGACAGTCCCAGAAATTCCCACGCAGACGAACCCCCACCCCATCAGCAATCTCAGGCTGCTGCAAGCCGAATTCTCCTGACTCTTTTGTGAAAATTGCCTTACAAGCAATCCCAGGCGTCTACGAGCCGACTTCTCTTGTCTCTTTTGTGAAAATTGCCTTAAAAGCAATATCAGGCTGCTACAAAACGACATCTTTTGTCTCTTTTTTAAAAACTGCCTTACAATCAATATCAGCCAGCTACAAGCCGAATACGCCTGGCTATTTTGTGAAACTGCCATTCAAGCAATCTCAAGCCTCTACAAATCGACATATGCTGGCTCTTTTGTTACAACTGCCTTACAAGCAATCTCAGGCTTCAGTAATATGAATTATCCTGGCTTTGGTGCGAATTGCCTTACAAGCAATCCCAGGCGGCTACGAGCCGATTTCTCGTGGCCCTTTTATGGCAACTGCCTTACAAGAAATCTCAGGCTGACACAAGCCGAATTCTCATTGCGCTTTTGTGACAACTGCCTTAGAAGAAATGTCAGGCTGCTACGAGCCGACTTCTCTTGGCTCTTTTGTGAAACTGCCTTACAAGTAATCTCAGGCTGCTACAAGCCGAATTCGCCTTGCGCTTTTGTGACAACTGCCTTAAAAGCAATGTCAGGTTGCTACCAGCCGACTTCTCTTGGCTCTTTTGTGAAAGCTGCCTTACAAGTAATATCAGGCCGCTACAAATCGACATCTCCTGTCTCTTTTGTGAAAACTGCCTTACAAGCAATCTCAGGCTGCTACAAGCCGAATTCTCCTGGTTCCATTGTGACGACTGCCTAACAAGCAATCTCAGGCTGCAGCAATCCCAAGTCTCCTGGCTTTTTGTGCCAATTGCCTTACAACCAATCCCAGGCAGCTACGAGCCGATTTCTCCTGGCTCATTTGTGGCAACTGCCTTACAAGCAATCTCATGCTCCAGCAAGCCGAATTCTCCTGTCTCTTCTGTGCAAATTGCCTTACAAGCAATCCCAGGCGTCTACGAGGCAACTTCTCTTGTCCATTTTTTAAAAATCTTTGATTGCTACAAAACTGCCTTACAATCAATCTCAGCCTGCTACAAGCCGAATACGCCTGGCTCTTTTGTGAAACTGCCTTACAAGCAATCTCAGGCTGCCGCTAGTCCAATTCTCCTGACTTTTTGTGCCAATTGAATTACAAGCAATCCCAGTCTGCTATGAGCCGATTTCTCCTGGCTCTTTTGTGGCAACTGCCTTACAAGAAATCTCAGGCTGCTACAATCCGAATTCTCCTGGCGCTTTTGTGACAACTGCCTTACAAGCAATGTCAGGCTGCTACGAGCCGTCTTCTCTTGGCTCTTTTGTGAAAAATGCCTTACAAGCAATGTCAGGCTGCTACGAGCCGACTTCTCCTGGGTCTTTTGTGGCAACTGCCTTACAAGAAATCTCAGGGTGCTACAAGCCGAATTCTCCTGGCGCTTTTATGACAACTGTCTTACAATCAATGTCAGGCTGCTACGAGCCGACTTATCTTGGCTCTTTTGTGAAAACTGCCTTGCAAGTAATCTCCGGCTGCTACAAGACGTATTCTCCTGGCGCTTTTGTGACAACTGCTTTACAAGCAATCTCAGTCTTCCGCCAGGACAGTTCTCCTGACTTTTTGTGCCAATTGCCTTAAAAGCAATCCCAGGCGGCTACGTGCCGATTTCTCCTGGCTCTTTTGTGGTAACTGCCTTACAAGCAATCTCAGGCTGCTACAAGCCGAATAAGCCTGGCTCTTTTGTGAAACTGCTTTGCAAGCAATATCAGGCCACTACAAATCGACATCTCCTGTCTCTTTTGTGACAACTGCTTTACAAGAAATCTCAGGCTGCCGCCAGCACTGTTCTCCTGACTTTTTGTGCCAATTGCCTTAAAAGCAATCCCAGGCGGCTACGTGCCGATTTCTCCTGATTCTTTTGTGGTAACTGCCTTACAAGCAATCTCAGGCTGCTACAAGCCGAATACGCCTGGCTCTTTTGTGACACTGCCTTGCAAGCAATCTCAGGCCACTACAAATCGACATCTCCTGTCTCTTTTGTGACAACTGCTTTACAAGAAATCTCAGGCTGCCGCCAGCACTGTTCTCCTGACTTTTTGTGCCAATTGCCTTAAAAACAATACCAGGCGGTTACGTGCCGATATCTCCTGGCTCTTTTGTGGTAACTTCCTTACAAGCAATCTCAGGCTGCTATAAGCCAAATTCTCCTGGTTCTATTGTGACAACTGCCTTAAAAGCAATCTCAGTCTACAGCAATCCTAATTCCCCTGGCTTTTTGTGCCAATTGCCTTACAAGCAATCCCAGGCGTCTACGAGCCGATTTCTCCTGGCTCAAATGTGGCAACTGCCTTCCAAGCAATCTCAGGCTGCTGCAAGCCGAATTCTCCTGGCTCTTTTGTGCAAATTGCCTTACAACAATCCCAGGCGTCTACGAGCCGACTTCTCTTGTCTCTTTTGTAAAAACTGCCTTAAAAACAATCTCAGATTGCTACAAAACGACAAAACTGCCTTACAAGCCGAATACGCCTGGCTCTTTTGTGAAACTGCCTTACAAGCAATCTCAGGCCGCTACAAATCGACATATCCTGGCTCTTTTGTGACAACTGCCTTACAAGCAATCTCAGGCATCCGGTTGTCCAATTCTCCTGATTTTTTGTGCCAATTGCCATACAAGCAATCCCAGGCTGCCACGAACCGATTTCTCATGGCTCATTTGTGGCATCTGCCTTACAAGCATTCTCAGGCTACAGCAATATGAATTCTTCTGCCTCTATTCTGCCAACTGCCTTCCAAGCAATCTCAGGCTTCTACGAGTCTGGCTCTTCTATGACAACTGCCTTCCAAGCAATCTCAGGCTGCTACGAGCCGAACTCCTGGCTCTTTTTTGCCAATTGCATTACAAGCCATCCCAGGCTGGTACTAGCGGATTTCTCCTGGCTCTTTTGTGGCAACTGCATTACAAGCAATCTCAGGCTGCTACAAGCGGAATTCTCCTGGCTCTTTTGTGACAACTGCCTTACAAGCAATGTCAGGCTGCTACGAGCCGTCTTCTCTTGGCTCTTTTGTGACAGCTGCCTTACAAGAAATCTCAGGCTGCTACAAGTCGGTTTCTCCTCGCGCTTTTGTGACAACTGCCTTACAAGCAATGTCAGGCTGCTACGAGCCGACTTCTCATGGCTCTTTTGTGAAAACTGCCTTACAAGCAATATCAGGCTGCTACAAAACGACATCTCCTGTCTCTTTTGTGAAACTGCCTTGCAAGCAATCTCAGGCCGCTACGTATCGATATCTCCTTTCTCTTTTGTGACAACTGCCTTACAAGCAATGTCAGGCTTCCGCCAGCACAATTCTCCTGACTTTTTGTGCCAATTGCCTTAAGAGGAATCCCAGGCGGCTAAGTGCCGATTTCTCCTGGTTCTTTTGTGGTAACTGCCTTACAAGCAATCTCAGGCTGTTACAAGACGAATTCTCCTGGCTCTATTGTGACAACTGCCTTACAAGCAATCTCAGGCTGCCGGTAGTCCAATTCTCCTGACTTTTTGTTATAATTGTTTTACAAGCATTCCCAGGCTGCTACAAACCGATTTCCCCTGGCACATTTCTGGCATCTGCCTTACAAGCATTCTCAGGCTGCAGCAATATGAATTCTCCTGGCTTTTTGTGCGAATTAACTTACAAGAAATCCCAGGCGTCTACGAATCGATTTCTCCTGGCTTTTTTGTGGCAACAGACTTACAAGAAATCTCAGGCTGCTAAAAGCCAAATTCTCCTGGCGCTTTTCTGACAACTGCCTTACAAGCAATGTCAGGCTGCTACGAGCAAACTTCTCTTGGCTCTATTGTGAAACTGCTTTACAAGCAATCTCAGGCCGCTACAAGCCGAAGACGCCTGGCTCGTTTGTGAGACTGCCTTGCAAGAAATCTCAGGCCGCTACAAATCGACATCTCCTGTCTCTTTTGTGACAACTGTCTTGCAAGCAATCTCAGGCTGACGCCAGCACAATTCTCCTTATTTTTGTGCCAATTGCCTTAAAGCAATCCCAGACGGCTACGTGCCGATTTCTCCAGGCACTTTTGTGGGAACTGCCTTGCAAGCAATCTCAGGCTGCTACAAGCTGAATTCTCCTGGCTCTATTGTGATAACGGCCTCACAAGCAATCTCAGGCTGCAGCAAACCCAATTCTCCTGGTTCATTTGTGGCAACTGCCTTACAAGCAATCTCACGCTGCTACAAAACGACATCTACAGTCACTTTTTTTAAAAACTGTCTTACAAGCAATCTCAGCCTGCTACAAGCCGAATACGCCTTGCTCTTTTGTGAAACTGCTTTACAAGGAATCTCAGGCCGCTATAAATCGACATATCCTGGCTCTTTTGTGACAACTGCCTTACAAGCAATCTCAGGCATCCGGTAGTCCAATTCTCCAGATTTTTTTTTGCCAATTGCCATACAAGCAATCTCAGGTTGCTACGAACCGATTTCCCCAGGCTCATCTGTGGCATCTGCCTTACAAGCATTCTCAGGCAGCAGCATTATGAATTCTCCTGGCTTTTTGTGCGAATTGCCTTACAAGCAATCCCAGGCGGCGACAAGCCAATTTCTCCTGGCTCTTTTGTGGCAACTGCCTTACAAGCAATATCAGGCTGCTACGAGCCGACTTCTCCTGACTCTTTTGTGACAACTGCCTTACAAGCAATCTCAGGCAACTACAAGCCGAATACGCCTGGCTCTTTTGTGAGAACTGCCTTGCAAGCAATCTCATGCCGCTACAAATCGACATATTCTGTCTCGTTTGTGACAAATGGCTTACAAGCAATCTCAGGCTCCTGCAAGCCGAATACGCCTAGCTCTTGTGTGAAGCCCCACCCAGAAGACAGTCCCAGAAAGACCCACTCAGACGAATCCAAGTCCCAGAAAGTCCAACGCAGACGACCCCCAGTCCCAGAAAGTCCCACGCAGACGACCCCCAGTCCCAGAAAGTCAACCGCAGACGACACCCCACCCAGAAAACAGTCCCATATATCCAACGCAGACGACCCTCCCACCAAGGAGACAGTCCCAGAAAGTCCTACGCAGACGACCCCCAGTCCAAGAAAGTCCCACGCAGAAGACCTCCCACCCAGGGGACAGACCCAGAAAGTCCCACGCAGATGACCCCTCACCCAGGAGACAGACCCAGAAAGTCCCACGCAGACGACCCCCAGTCCCAGAAAGTTCCACGCAGACGACACCGCACCCAGGAGACTGTCCCAGAAAATCCCACGCAGACGACCCCCAGTCCCAGAAAGTCCCACGCAGACGACCCCCACCCAGAAGACAGTCCCAGAAAGTCCCACGCAGAAGACCCCCAGTCCCAGAAAGTCCCACGCAGACGACCCCCCACCCAGGAGACAGTCCCAGAAAGTCCCTCGCAGACGACACCCAGTCTCAAAAAGTCCCACGCAGAAGAACCCCAGTCCAAGAAAGTCCCATGCAGACGACCCCCACCCAGGAGACAGTCCTAGAAAGTCCCACGCAGAAGACCCCCAGTCCCAGAAAGTCCCACGCAGACGACCCCCCACCCAGGAGACAGTCCCAGAAAGTCCCACGCAGACGACACCCAGTCTCAAAAAGTCCCACGCAGAAGAACCCCAGTCCCAGAAAGTCCCATGCAGACGACCCCCACCCAGGAGACAGTCCCAGAAAGTCCCACGCAGACGACCCCCGACCCAGGAGACAGTCCCAGAAAGTCCCACGCAGACGAACCCCAGTCCCAGAAAGTCCCACGCAGACGACACTCCACCCAGGAGACAGTTCTCAGAATGTCCCAAACAGAAGACCCCCCACCCAGGTGACAGTCCCAGAAAGTCCCACAAAGACGACCCCCACTCCCAGAAAGTCCCACGCAGACGGCCCCAGTCTCAGAAAGTCCCACGCAGACGAAACCCAGTCCCAGAAAGTCCCACGCAGACGACCCTCAGTCACAGAAAATCCCACGCAGACGTGCCCCACACCTAGGAGACAGTCCCAGAATGTCCCACGCAGACGACCCCCAGTCTAAGAAATTCCCATGCAGAAGACCCCCACCCAGTCTCAGAAAGTCCCTAGCAGACGACCCCCCACACAGGAGAGAGTCCCAGAAAGTCCCACGCAGACGAGACCCCACCCAGGAGACAGTCCAAGAAAATCCCATGCAGACGACCCCACTTCCAGAAAGTCCCACGTAGACGGCCCCCAGTCACAGAATGTCCCACGCAGACGACCCCCATTCCCAGAAAGTCCAACGCAGACGACCTCCACCCTGCAGACAGTCCCAGAAAGTCCCACGCAGACGACCCCCAGTCCAAGAAAGTCCCACGCAGACGATCCCCAGTCCCTGAAAGTCCCACGCAGACGACACCCTTGTCCCAGAAAGTCCCAGGCAGACGACCTCCAGTCCAAGCAAGTCCCACGCAGACGACCCACCACCGAGGAGACAGTCCCAGAAAGACCGACGCAGACGACCCCCAGTCCCAGAAAGTCCCAAAGACGACACCCCACCCAGGAGACAGTCCCAGAAAGTCCCACTCAGACGAGCCCCCACCCAGGAGACAGTCCCAGAAAGTCCCACGCAGACGATCCCCAGTCCCAGAAAGTCACATGCAGAGGACCCCCCACCCAGGTGACAGTCCCAGATATCCCAAGCAGACGACCCTGCACCCAGGAGACAGTCCCAGAAAGTCCCACGAAGAAGACCCCCAGTCTCAGGAAGTCGCATGCAGACGACCCCCACCCAGGAGACAGTCCCAGAAAGTCCCACGAAGACGACCCCCCAACCAGGAGACAGTCCCAGAAAGTCCCACGCAGACGGCCCCCAGTCCCAGAAAGTCCCACGCAGACGACCCCCAGTCCGACAAAGTCACACGCAGAAGACCCCAGTCCCAGAAAATCCCACGCAGACGAAACCCCACACAGGAGACAGTTCTCAGAAAGTCCCAAAAAGACGATCCTCCATCCAGGAGACAGTGCCAGAAAGTCCCACGCAGACGACCCCCACTCCCAGAAAGTCCCACGCAGACGACCTCCAGTCCCAGAAAGTCCTACGCAGACGATCCCCAGTCCCAGGAAGTCCAACGCAGAAGACCCCCAGTCCCAGGAGACAGTCCCAGAAAGTCCCACGCAGACGGCCCCCAGTCCCAGAAAGACCCACGCAGACGACCCCCAGTCCCAGAAAGTCACACGCAGAAGACCCCCAGTTCCAGAAAGTCCCACGCAGACGACAACCCACACAGGAGACATTTCTCGGAAAGTCCCAAACTGACGACCCCCCACCCAGGAGACAGTCCCAGAAAGTCCCACGCAGACGACCCCCACTCCCAGAAAGTCCAACGCAGACGGCCCCCAGTCCCAGAAAGTCCCACGCAGACGACCCCCAGTCACAGAAAATCCGACGCAGACGTTCCCCCCACCCAGGAGTCAGTCCCAGAATGTCCCACGCAGACGACCCCCATTCTAAGAAAGTCCCATGAAGACGACCCCCACCAAGGAGACAGTCCCAGAAAGTCCCATGCAGACGACCCCCACTCCAAGAAAGTCCCTCGTAGACGGCCCCAGTCACAGAAAGTCCAACGCAGACGACTCCCAGTCCCAGAAACTCCCACGCAGACGACCCCCACCCAGCAGACATTCCCAGAAAGTCCCACGCAGATGAGCCCCACCCAGGAGACAGTCTCAGAAAGTCCCACGCAGACGAACCCCAGTCCCAGAAAGTCCCAGGCAGACGACCCCCAGTCCCAGAAAGTCCAACGCAGACGAACCCCAGTCCCAGAAAGTCCCACGGAGACGAACCCCCACCCAGGAGACAGTCCCAGAAAGACCCACGGAGACGACCCCCAGTCCCAGAAAGTCCCACGCAGACGACCCCCAGTCCAAGAAAATCCAACGCAGACGAGCCCCATTCCCAGAAAGTCCCACGCAGACGATCCCACACCCAGGAGGCAGTCCCAGAAAGTCCCAAAAAGACGACCCCCACCAAGGAGACAGTCCCAGAAAGTCCCACGCAGACGACCCCAGTCCCAGAATGTCCCACGCAGACAACACCGCACCCAGGAGACTGTCCCAGAATGACCCACGCAGACGACCCCCAGTCCAAGAAAGTCCCACGCAGACGAGTCCCCACCCAGGAAACAGTCCAAGAAAGTCCCAGGCAGACGACTTCACACCCAGGGAAGATTCCCAGAAAGACCGACGCAGACGACCCCCAGTCCCAGAAAGTCCGAAAGCCGAACCCCACCCAGGAGACAGTCACAGAAAGTCCCACGCAGACGAGCTCCCACCCAAGAGACAGTCCCCGAAAGTCCCACGCAGACGATCCCCAGTCCCAGAAAGTCACATGCAGAGGACCCCCCACCCAGGTGTCAGTCCCAGATATCCCACGCAGACGACCCCGCACCTTGGAGACAGTCCCAGAAAGTCCCACGCAGAAGACCCCCAGTCCCATGAAGTCCCATGCAGACGACCCCCACCCAGGAGACAGTCCCAGAAAGTCCCAGGCAGACGACCCCACAAACAGGAGACAGTCCCAGAAAGTCCCACGTAGACGTCCCCCAGTCCCAGAAAGTTCCACGCAGACGACCCCCAGTCCCAGGAGACAGTCCCAGAAAGTCCCACGCAGACGGCCCCCCACCAAGGAGACAGTCCCAGAAAGTCCCACGCAGACGACCCCCAGTCCCAGGAGACAGTCCCAGAAAGTCCCACGCAGACGGCCCCCAGTCCCAGAAAGACCCACGCAGACGACCCCCAGTCCCAGAAAGTCACACGCAGAAGACCCCCAGTTCCAGAAAGTCCCACGCAGACGACAACCCACACAGGAGACATTTCTCGGAAAGTCCCAAACTGACGACCCCCCACCCAGGAGACAGTCCCAGAAAGTCCCACGCAGACGACCCCCACTCCCAGAAAGTCCAACGCAGACGGCCCCCAGTCCCAGAAAGTCCCACGCAGACGACCCCCAGTCACAGAAAATCCGACGCAGACGTTCCCCCCACCCAGGAGTCAGTCCCAGAATGTCCCACGCAGACGACCCCCATTCTAAGAAAGTCCCATGAAGACGACCCCCACCAAGGAGACAGTCCCAGAAAGTCCCATGCAGACGACCCCCACTCCAAGAAAGTCCCTCGTAGACGGCCCCAGTCACAGAAAGTCCAACGCAGACGACTCCCAGTCCCAGAAACTCCCACGCAGACGACCCCCACCCAGCAGACATTCCCAGAAAGTCCCACGCAGATGAGCCCCACCCAGGAGACAGTCTCAGAAAGTCCCACGCAGACGAACCCCAGTCCCAGAAAGTCCCAGGCAGACGACCCCCAGTCCCAGAAAGTCCAACGCAGACGAACCCCAGTCCCAGAAAGTCCCACGGAGACGAACCCCCACCCAGGAGACAGTCCCAGAAAGACCCACGGAGACGACCCCCAGTCCCAGAAAGTCCCACGCAGACGACCCCCAGTCCAAGAAAATCCAACGCAGACGAGCCCCATTCCCAGAAAGTCCCACGCAGACGATCCCACACCCAGGAGGCAGTCCCAGAAAGTCCCAAAAAGACGACCCCCACCAAGGAGACAGTCCCAGAAAGTCCCACGCAGACGACCCCAGTCCCAGAATGTCCCACGCAGACAACACCGCACCCAGGAGACTGTCCCAGAATGACCCACGCAGACGACCCCCAGTCCAAGAAAGTCCCACGCAGACGAGTCCCCACCCAGGAAACAGTCCAAGAAAGTCCCAGGCAGACGACTTCACACCCAGGGAAGATTCCCAGAAAGACCGACGCAGACGACCCCCAGTCCCAGAAAGTCCGAAAGCCGAACCCCACCCAGGAGACAGTCACAGAAAGTCCCACGCAGACGAGCTCCCACCCAAGAGACAGTCCCCGAAAGTCCCACGCAGACGATCCCCAGTCCCAGAAAGTCACATGCAGAGGACCCCCCACCCAGGTGTCAGTCCCAGATATCCCACGCAGACGACCCCGCACCTTGGAGACAGTCCCAGAAAGTCCCACGCAGAAGACCCCCAGTCCCATGAAGTCCCATGCAGACGACCCCCACCCAGGAGACAGTCCCAGAAAGTCCCAGGCAGACGACCCCACAAACAGGAGACAGTCCCAGAAAGTCCCACGTAGACGTCCCCCAGTCCCAGAAAGTTCCACGCAGACGACCCCCAGTCCCAGGAGACAGTCCCAGAAAGTCCCACGCAGACGGCCCCCCACCAAGGAGACAGTCCCAGAAAGTCCCACGCAGACGACCCCCACCCTGCAGACAGTCCCAGAAAGTCCCACGCAGACGACCCCGAGTCCCAGAAAATCCCACGCAGACGATCCCCAGTCCCTGAAAGTCCCAGGCAGACGACACCCTTGTCCCAGAAATTCCCACGCAGACGACCTCCAGTCCAAGCAAGTCCCACGCAGACGACCCGCCACCCAGGAGACACTCCCAGAAAGTCCCACGCAGACGACCCCAGTCCCAGAAAGTCCCACGCAGACGACCCACCACCCAGGAGACAGTCCCAGAAAGTCCCAAACAATCGACCTCCCACCCAGGAGACAGTCCAAGAAAGTCCCACGCAGACGACCTCCACTCCCAGAAAGTCCCACGCAGACGGCCCCTAGTCCCAGAAAGTCCCACGCAGACGACCCCCAGTCCCAGCAAGTCCAAGGCAGACAACCCCCCACACAGGAGACAGTCCCAGAAAGTCCCACGTAGACGACCCCCAGTCCCAGAAAGTCCCAAAGACGAACCCCCACCCAGGAGACTGTCCCAGAAAGTCCCACGCAGACGAGCCCCCACCCAGGAGACAGTCCCAGAAAGTCCCACGCAGACGATCCCCAGTCCCAGAAAGTCACATGCAGAGGACCCCCCACCCAGGTGACAGTCCCAGATATCCCACGCAGACGACCCCGCACCCAGGAGACAGTACCAGAAAGTCCCACGCAGAAGACCCCCAGTCCCAGGAAGTCGCATGCAGACGACCCCCACCCAGGAGACAGTCCCAGAAAGTCCCACGCAGACGACCCCCCAACCCGGAGACAGTCCCAGAAAGTCCCACGCAGACGAGCGCCATTCCCAGAAAGTCCCACGCAGACGACCCCCAGTCCCAGCAAGTCCAACGCAGACGACCCACAGTCCAAGGAGACAGTCCCAGAAAGTCCCACGAAGACGGCCCCCAGTCCCAGAAAGTCCCACGCAGACGACCCCCAGTCCGACAAACTCACACGCAGAAGACCCCAGTCCCAGAAAGTCCCACGCAGACGACCCCACACCCAGGAGACAGTCCCAGAAAGTCCCACGCAGACGACCCCCACTCCCAGAAAGTCCCACGCAGACGACCTCCAGTCCCAGAAAGTCGCACGAAGACGACCCCCAGTCCCAGGATGTCCAACGCAGACGGTCCCCAGTCCCAGGAAGTCCAACGCAGAAGACCCCCAGTCCCAGGAGACAGTCCCAGAAAGTCCCACGCAGAAGGCGCCCAGTCCCAGAAAGTCCCACGCAGACGACCCCCAGTCCCAGAAAGTCACAAGCAGTCGACCCCAAGTCAGAGAAAATCCGACGCAGACGTTCCCCCCACCCAGAAATTCCCTCGTAGACGGCCCCCAGTCACAGAAAGTGCAACGCTCGACTCCCAGTCCCAGAGACACCCACGCAGACGACCCCCACCCAGCAGACAGTCCCAGAAAGTCCCACGCAGACGACCCCCAGTCCCAGAAAGTCCCATGCAGACGACCCCCACCCAGGAGACATTCCCAGAAAGTCCCACGCAGATGAGCCCCACCCAGGAGACAGTCCCAGAAAGTCCCACGCAGACGAACCTCTGTCCCAGAAAGTCCCACGAAGACGACCCCCAGTCCCAGAAAGTCCAACGCAGACGAACCCCAGTCCCAGAAAGTCCCACGGAGACGAACCACCACCCAGGAGACAGTCCCAGAAAGTCCCACGCAGACGACCCACAGTCCCAGAAAATCCAACGCAGATGAGCCCCAGTCCCAGATAGTCTCACGCAGACGACCCCACACCCAGGAGGCAGTCCCAGAAAGTCCCAAAAAGTCGTACCCCCACCAAGTAGACAGTCCCAGAAAGTCCCACGCAGATGACCCCCAGTCCCAGAATGTCCCACGCAGACGACCCCCAGTTCCACAAAGTCCCACGCAGACAACACCGCACCCAGGAGACTGTCCCACAATGACCCACGCATCGACCCCCAGTCCAAGAAACTCCCACGCAGACGAGTCCCCACCCAGGAAACAGTCCCAGAAAGTCCCACGCAGACGACCCCCACTCCCAGAAAGTCCAACGCAGACGGCCCCCAGTCCCAGAAAGTCCCACGCAGTCGACCCCAAGTCAGAGAAAATCCGACGCAGACGTTCCCCCCACCCAGGAGACAGTCCCAGAATGTCCCACGCAGACGACCCCCAGTCTAAGAAAGTCACATGAAGACGACCCCCACCAAGGAGACAGTCCAAGTAAGTCCCATGCCGACGACCCCCACTCCCAGAAAGTCCCTCGTAGACGGCCCCCAGTCACAGAATGTCCAACGCTCGACTCCCAGTCCCAGAGACTCCCCGGCAGACGACCCCCACCCAGCAGACAGTCCCAGAAAGTC
Source organism: Acanthosepion esculentum (assembly GCA_964036315.1). NCBI lineage: Eukaryota > Metazoa > Mollusca > Cephalopoda > Sepiida > Sepiidae > Acanthosepion > Acanthosepion esculentum. The sequence goes on along the minus strand of CAXIWW010000817.1, from coordinate 9,668,228 downwards.
CCACGCAGACGACCCCCAGTCCCAGAAAGTCCCATGCAGACGACCCCCACCCAGGAGACATTCCCAGAAAGTCCCACGCAGATGAGCCCCACCCAGGAGACAGTCCCAGAAAGTCCCACGCAGACGACCCCCTGTCCCAGAAAGTCCCACGCAGACGACCTCCAGTCCCAGAAAGTCCAACGCAGACGAACCCCAGTCCCAGAAATCCCACGGAGACGAACCACCACCCAGGAGAGAGTCCCAGAAAGACCCACGGAGACGACCCCAATCCCAGAAAGACCCACGCAGACGACACCCCCACCCAGGAGACAGTCCCAGAAAGTCCCACGCAGACGACCCCCAGTCCCAGAAAATCCAACGCAGAGGGCACCCAGTCCCTGAAAGTCCCACGCAGACGACCCCCAGTCCCAGAAAGCCCACGCAGACGACCCGCAGTCCCAGAAAGTCCGACGCAGACTACCCCCAGTCCCAGAATGTCCCACGCAGTCGACACCCTACCAAGGAGACAGTCCCAGAAATTCCCACGCAGACGACCCCCACTCCCAGAAAGACCCACGCAGACGAGCCCCCACCCAGGAGACAGTCCCAGAACGTCCCACGCTGACGAACCCCCACGCATGAGACAGTCGCAGAAAGACCCACGCAGACGGCCCCCAGTCCCAGAAAGTCCCACACAGACGACCCCCAGTCCTAGGAAGTCCCATGCAGACGACCCCCCACACAGGAGACAGTCCCAGAAAGTCCCACGTAGACGACCCCCAGTCCCAGAAAGTCCCAAAGACGAACCCCCACCCAGGAGACTGTCCCAGAAAGTCCCACGCAGACGAGACCCCACCCAGGAGACAGTCCCAGAAAGTCCCACGCAGACGATCCCCAGTCCCAGAAAGTCACATGCAGAGGACCCCCCACCCAGGTGACAGTCCCAGATATCCCACGCAGACGACCCCGCACCCAGGAGACAGTACCAGAAAGTCCCACGCAGAAGACCCCCAGTCCCAGGAAGTCGCATGCAGACGACCCCCACCCAGGAGACAGTCCCAGAAAGTCCCACGCAGACGACCCCCCAACCCGGAGACAGTCCCAGAAAGTCCCACGCAGACGAGCGCCATTCCCAGAAAGTCCCACGCAGACGACCCCCAGTCCCAGCAAGTCCAACGCAGACGACCCACAGTCCAAGGAGACAGTCCCAGAAAGTCCCACGAAGACGGCCCCCAGTCCCAGAAAGTCCCACGCAGACGACCCCCAGTCCGACAAACTCACACGCAGAAGACCCCAGTCCCAGAAAGTCCCACGCAGACGACCCCACACCCAGGAGACAGTCCCAGAAAGTCCCACGCAGACGACCCCCACTCCCAGAAAGTCCCACGCAGACGACCTCCAGTCCCAGAAAGTCGCACGAAGACGACCCCCAGTCCCAGAAAGTACCAAAGACGACCCCCCACCCAGGAGACAGTCCCAGAAAGTCCCACGCAGACGACCCCCATTCCCAGAAAGTCCCACGCTGACGACCCCAGTCGCAGAAAATCCCACGCAGACGACCCCCAGTCCAACAAAGTCCCACGCAGACGGCCCCCAGTCCCAGAAAATCCCACGCAGACGACCCCCAGGCCCAGGAAGTCCCAGGCAGACAACCCCCACACAGGAGACAGTCCCAGAAAATCCCACGCAGACGACCCACAGTCCCAGAAAGTCCCACGCAGATGACCCCCACCCAGGAGACAATCCCAGAAAGACCGACGCAGACGACCCCCAGTCCCAGAAAGTCCCAAAGACGACCCCCCACCAAGGAGACAGTCGCAGAAAGTCCCACGCAGACCAGCCCCCACCCAGGAGACAGTCCCATAAAGTCCCACGCAGACGATCCCCAGTCCCAGAAAGTCACATGCAGAGGACCCCCCACCCAGGTGACAGTCCCAGATATCCCACGCAGATGACCCCACACCCAGGAGACAGTCCCAGAAAGTCCCACGCAGACGACCCCCATTCCCAGAAAGACCCACGCAGAAGACACCCAGTCCCAGGAAGTCCCATGCAGACGACCCACAGTCCCAGGAGACATTCCCAGAATGTCCCACGCAGACGACCCCCCAACCAGGAGACAGTCCCAGAAAGTCCCACGCAGACGACCCCCATTCCCAGAAAGTCCCACGCAGACGACCCCCACTCCCAGAAAGTCCAACGCAGACGGCCCCCATTCCCAGAAAGTCCCACGCAGTCGACCCCAAGTCAGAGAAAATCCGACGCAGACGTTCCCCCCACCCAGGAGACAGTCCCAGAATGTCCCACGCAGACGACCCCCAGTCTAAGAAAGTCACATGAAGACGACCCCCACCAAGGAGACAGTCCAAGTAAGTCCCATGCCGACGAACCCCACTCCCAGAAAGTCCCTCGTAGACGGCCCCCAGTCACAGAATGTCCAACGCTCGACTCCCAGTCCCAGAGACTCCCCGGCAGACGACCCCCACCCAGCAGACAGTCCCAGAAAGTCCCACGCAGACGACCCCCAGTCCCAGAAAGTCCCATGCAGACGACCCCCATCCAGGAGACATTCCCAGAAAGTCCCACGCAGATGAGCCCCACACAGGAGACTGTCCCAGAAAGTCCCACGCAGACGACCCCCTGTCCCAGAAAGTCCCACGCAGACGACCTCCAGTCCCAGAAAGTCCAACGCAGACGAACCCCAGTCCCAGAAAGTCCCACGGAGACGAACCACCACCCAGGAGACAGTCCCAGAAAGACCCACGGAGACGACCCCCAGTCCCAGAAAGACCCACGCAGACGACACCCCCACCCAGGAGACAGTCCCAGAAAGTCCCACGCAGACGACCCCCAGTCCCAGAAAATCCAACGCAGAGGGCACCCAGTCCCTGAAAGTCCCACGCAGACGACCCCCAGTCCCAGAAAGCCCACGCAGACGACCCGCAGTCCCAGAAAGTCCGACGCAGACTACCCCCAGTCCCAGAATGTCCCACGCAGTCGACAGCCTACCAAGGAGACAGTCCCAGAAATTCCCACGCAGACGACCCCCACTCCCAGAAAGACCCACGCAGACGAGCCCCCACCCAGGAGACAGTCCCAGAACGTCCCACGCTGACGAACCCCCACGCATGAGACAGTCCCAGAAAGTCTAACGCAGACGAACCCCCACCCAGGAGACAGTCGCAGAAAGACCCACGCAGACGACCCCCAGTCCCAGAAAGTCCCACACAGACGACCCCCAGTCCTAGGAAGTCCCATGCAGACGACCCCCACCCAGGAGACAGTCCCAGAAAGACCGACGCAGACGACCCCCAGTCCCAGAAAGTACCAAAGACGACCCCCCACCCAGGAGACAGTCCCAGAAAGTCCCACGCAGACGACCCCCATTCCCAGAAAGTCCCACGCTGACGACCCCAGTCGCAGAAAATCCCACGCAGACGACCCCCAGTCCAACAAAGTCCCACGCAGACGGCCCCCAGTCCCAGAAAATCCCACGCAGACGACCCCCAGGCCCAGCAAGTCCCAGGCAGACAACCCCCACACAGGAGACAGTCCCAGAAAGTCCCACGCAGACGACTGACAGTCCCAGAAAGTCCCACGCAGATGACCCCCACCCAGGAGACAATCCCAGAAAGACCGACGCAGACGACCCCCAGTCCCAGAAAGTCCCAAAGACGACCCCCCACCCAGGAGACAGTCGCAGAAAGTCCCACGCAGACCAGCCCCCACCCAGGAGACAGTCCCATAAAGTCCCACGCAGACGATCCCCAGTCCCAGAAAGTCACATGCAGAGGACCCCCACCCAGGTGACAGTCCCAGATATCCCACGCAGATGACCCCACACCCAGGAGACAGTCCCAGAAAGTCCCACGCAGACGACCCCCATTCCCAGAAAGTCCCACGCAGAAGACACCCAGTCCCAGGAAGTCCCATGCAGACGACCCACAGTCCCAGGAGACATTCCCAGAATGTCCCACGCAGACGACCCCCCAACCAGGAGACAGTCCCAGAGAGTCCCACGCAGACGACCCCCATTCCCAGAAAGTCCCATGCAGACGACCCCAGACGCAGGAAGTCCAACGCAGACGACCCACAGTCCCAGGAGACATTCCCAGAAAGTCCCACGCAGACGGCCCCCAGTCCCAGAAAGTCCCACGCAGACGACCCCCAGTCCGACAAAGTCACACGCAGAAGACCCCCAGTCCCAGAAAGTCCCACGCAGACGACACACGACACAGGAGACAGTTCTCAGAAAGTCCCAAACAGACGACCCCCCACCCAGGAGACAGTCCCAGAAAGTCCCACGCAGACGGCCCCCAGTCACAGAAAGTCCGACGTAGACGACCCCAGTCCCAAAAAGTCCCACGCAGACGGCCCCCCACCCAGGAGACAGTCCCAGAAAGTCCCACGCAGACGACCCCCAGTCACAGAAAATCCCACGCAGAGGTGCCCCCCACCCAGGAGCCAGTCCCAGAAAGTTCCAAAAAGACGACCCCCCACCCAGGAGACAGTCCCAGAAAGTCCCACGCAGACGACCCCCAGTCCCAGAAAGTCCCACGCAGACAACCCCCAGTCCCACAAAGTCCCACGCAGACGACACCGCACCCAGGAGACTGTCCGAGACAGACCCACGCAGACGACCCACTGTCCCAGAAAGTCCCACGCAGACGAGTCCCCACCAAGGAAAGAGTCCCAGAAAGTCCCACGCAGACGACCACCCACCCAGGAGAGAGTCCCAGAAGGACCCACGCAGACGACCCGCAGTCCCAGAAATTCCAACGCAGACGACCCCCAGTCCCACAAAGTCCCACGCAGACGACACCGCACCCAGGAGACTGTCCCAGAAAGACCCATGCAGACGACCCCCCCACCAAGGAGACAGACCCAGAAAGTCCCACGCAGACGAAACACCTCCCAGGAGACAGTCCCAGAAAGTCCCATGCAGACGACCCCCCCACCCATGAGACAGTCCCAGAAAGTCCCACGCAGACGACACCCCCCCACCAAGGAGACAGCCCCAGAAAGTACCACGCAGACGAAACACCTCCCAGGAGACAGTCCCAGAAAGACCCACGCAGACGACCCCCAGTCCCAGAAAGTCCCACGCAGACGACTCCCCACCCAGGAGACAGTCCCAGAAAGTCCCACGCAGAAGACCGCCCACCGAGGAGAGAGTCCAAGAAAGACCCACGCAGACGACCCCGCGTCACAGAAAGTCCCATGCCGACGACACCCCACCCAGGAGACAGTCCCAGATATTCCAAGCAGACGACCCCCACCCAGGAGATAGTCCCAGAATGTCCAACGCAGACGAGCCCCAATCGAAGAAAGTCCCACGCAGACGACCCCCAGACAGGAGACAGTCCCAGCAAGACCCACGCAGACGACCCCCCACCCAGGAGACAGTCCCAGTATGTCCCACGCAGAGGAGCCCCCAGTCCAAGAAAGTCCCACCCAGACGACCCTCACCAAGGAGACAGTCCCAGAAAGTCCCACGCAGACGACACCCACCCAGGAGACAGTCCCATAAAGTCCCACGCAGACGACCCCCCGATCTAGGAAGTCCCATGCAGACGACCCCCACCCAGGAGACAGTCCCAGAAAGTCCCACGCAGACGACCCCCAGTCCAAGAAAATCCAACGCAGACGGACACCCACCCAGGAGACAGTCCCAGAATGTCCCACGCAGACGACCCCCCACCCAGGAGACACTCCCAGAAAGTCCCACGCAGACGACCCCCAGTCCCAGAAAGTCCCACGCAGACGATCCCCCACCCAGGAGACAGTCCCAGAAAGTCCCAAACAGACGACCCCCACCCAGGAGACAGAAAGTCAGACTCAGACGACCCCCTGTCCCAGAAAGTCCCATGCAGAGGAGCCCCCACCCAGGAGACTGTCCAAGAAAGTCCCACGCAGACGACCTCCAGTCCAAGAAAGTCCCATGCAGACGAGCCCCCACCCAGGAGACAGTGCCAGAATGTCCCACGCAGACGACCCCCAGACCCAGAAAGTCCCACTCAGACGACCCCCCACCCAGGAGACAGACACAGAAAGGCCCAAGCAAACCACCTCCAGTCCCAGAAAGTCCCATGAGGACGACCCCCAACCCAAGAGACAGGCTGCTACAAGCCGAATACGCCTGGCTCTTTTGTGAAACTGCCTTGCAAGCAATCTCAGGCCGCTACAAGTCGACATCTCCTGTCTCTTTTGTGACAACTGCCTTACAAGAAATCTCATGCTGCTTCAAGCCGAATTCTCCTGGCGCTTTTGTCACAACTGCCTTACAAGCAATGTCATGCGGCTACGAGCCGACTTCTCTTGGCTCTTATGTGAAAACTGCCTTACAAGTAATCTCAGGCTGCTACAAGCCGAATTCTTCTGGCGTTTTTGTGACAACTGCCTTACAAGCAATTTCAGACTGCCGCCAGGACAGTTCTCCTGACTTTTTATGCCAATTGACTTAAAAGCAATCCCAGGCGTCTACGTGCCGATTTCTCCTGGCTCTTTTGTGGTAACTGCCTTACAAGCAATCTCAGGCTGCTACAAGCCGAATTCTCCTGGTTCTATTGTGACAACAGCCTTACAAGTAATGCCAGGCGTCTACGAGCCGACTTCTCTTGTCGCTTTTGTGAAAACTGCTTTAAGAGAAATCTCAGGCTGCTACAAAACGACATCTCCTGTCTCTTTTTTTAAAAATGCCTTACAATCAATCTCAGCCTGCTACAAGCCGAATACGCCTGGCTATTTTGTGAAACTGCCTTACAAGCAATCTCAGGCCGCTACAAATCGACATCTCCTGTCTCTTTTGTGACAACAGCCTTACAAGCAATCTCAGGCTGCTGCAAGACGAATTCTCCTGGATCTTTTGTGCAAATTGCCTTACAAGCAATCCCAGGCTGCTACAAATCGACATCTCCTGGCTCTTTGTGGCAACTGCCTTACAAACAATCTCAGTCTGCCGCCAGGACTGTTCTCCTGACTTTTTTGCCAATTGCCGAAAAAGCAATCCCAGTCGGCTACGTGCCGATTTCTTCTGGCTCTATTGCGGTAACTGCCTTACAAGCAATCTCAGGCTACTACAAGCCGAATTCTCCTGGTTCTATTGTGACAACTGCCTTGCAAGCAATCTCAGGCTGCAGCAATCCCAATACTCCTAGCTTTTTGTGCCAATTGCCTTACAAGCAATTCCACGCGGCTACGAGCCGAATTCTCCTGGCTCATTTGTGGCAACTGCTTTACAAGCAATCTCAGGTTGCTGCAAGCCGAATTCTCCTGGCTCTTTTGTGAAACTGCCTTACAAGCAATCTCAGGCCGCTACAAAACGACATATCCTGACTCTTTTTGAAAATTGCCTTACAAGCAATCTCATGCTGTCGCTAGTAAAATTCTCCTGACTTTTTGTGCCAATTGCTTACAGCAATCCCAGGCTGCTACGAACCGATTTCTCCTGGCTCATTTGTGGCATCTGCCTTACAAGCATTCTCAGGCTGCAGCAATATGAATTCTCCTGGCTTTTTGTGCGAATTGCCTTACAAGCAATCCCAGGCGGCTACGAGCCGATTTCTCTTGGCTCTTTTGTGAAAACTGCCTTACAAATAATATCAGGCTGCTACAAAACGACATCTCCTGTCTCTTTTGTGACAACTGCCTTACAAGCAATCTCAGGATGCTACAAGCCGAATTCTCCTGGTTCTATTGTGACAACTGCCTTAAAAGCAATCTCTGGCAGCAGCAATCCCAATTCTCCTGGCTATTTTATGACAACTGCCTTACAAGCAATGTCATGCGGCTACGAGCCGACTTCTCTTGGCTCTTATGTGAAAACTGCCTTACAAGTAATCTCAGGCTGCTACAAGCCGAATTCTACTGGCGCTTTTGTGACAACTGCCTTACAAGCAATCTCAGGCTGCCGCTAGTCTAATTCTCCTAAATTGTTGTGATAATTGCCTTACAAGAAATCATGTAAAATCTTACAGTAGCCGCTCAGTTCAGGTCCATATTTTAGACTACGCCCAGCAGCATGGCCTCTGACCTCTTGGCTTCCGGTCCATACTTAAGTGTCTTATGCAAGATGATACACTTCGTCCAGCAGCCCTGTTTCTGATCTCTTGGTTTCTGGTGCATATTTGAGCGTCTAATGTAAAAAGATAAACTACGTCAAGCAGCATAGCTTATGATCTGTTGGTTACCGGTCCATATTTGAGCGTCTTATGTAAGATTTTAGACTACATCCAGCAGCAATGGCCTCTGACCTGTTGCCTTCCGGTCCATATTTGAGCGTCTTGTGTAAGATGATACACTACGTCCAGCAGCCCTGTTTCTGATCTCTTGGTTTCTGGTGCATATTTGAGCGTCTAATTTAAAAAGATAAACTACGTCCAGCAGCATGGCCTCTGATCTGTTGTTTTCCGGTCCATATTTTAGCGTCTAATGTAAGATATTAGACTACGTCTAGCAGCATGGCCTCTGACCTGTTGGCTTCCGGTCCATATTTGAGCGTCTTGTGTAAGATGATACACAACATCCAGCAGCCATGATTTTGATGTCTTGGTTTCTGGTGCATATTTGAGCGTCTAATGTAAAAAGATAAACTACGACTAGCAGCATGGACTCTGATCTGTTGGTTTCAGGTCCATATTTGAGCGTCTACTGTAAGATTTTACATGACGTCCAGCAGCATGGCCTCTCTCATGTTGGCTTCCGGTACATATTTTAGCCTCTGGTGTAAGATGATACAGTACGTACAGCAGCCATGATTCTGATCTGTTGGATTCTGGTGCATATTTGAGCGTCTAATGTAAAAACTTAAACTACGTCCAGCAGCATGGCCTTTGATCTGTTGGTTTCCGGTCCATATATGAGCGTCTAATGTAAGATTTTAGAGTTCGTCGAACAGCATGGCATCTGACCTGTTGGCTTCCGGTCCATATTTGAGCGTCTTGTGCAAGATGATACACTACGTCCAGCAGCCCTGTTTCTGATATCTTGGTTTCTGGTGCATATTTGAGCGTCTAATATAAGAAGATAAAGTACGTCCAGCAGGTTGGCCTCTGACCTGTTGGCTTCCGGTCCAAATTTGAGCGTCTTGTGTAAGATGATACACTAAGTCCACCACCTATGGTTCTGATCTGTTGGTTTCTGGTGCATATTTGAGCGTCTAATGTAAAAAGATAAACTACGTCCAGCAGCATGGCCTCTGATCTGTTGGTTTCCGGTCTATCTTTGAGCCCCTAATGTAAGATATTACATGACATCCAGCAGCATGGCCTCTGACCTGTTGTCTTCCGGTCCATATTTGAGCGTCTTGTCTAAGATGATACACTAAGTCCACCAGCCATGATTCTGATCTGTTGGTTTCTGGTGCATATTTGAGCGTCTTGTGTAAGATGATACACTACGTCCAGCAGCCCTGTTTCTGATCTGTTGGTTTCTGGTGCATATTTGAGCGTCTAATGTAAAAAGATAAAGTACAACCAGCAGCATGGCCTCTGATCTGTTGGTTTCCTGTCCATATTTGAGCGTCTATTTTAAGATTTTAGACTACGTCCAGCAGCATGGCCTCCGACCTGTTGGATTCCGGTCCATATTTGAGAGTCTCGTGTAAGATGATACACTACGTCCAGCAGCCCTGTTTCTGATCTCTTGGTTTCTGGTGCATATATGAGTGTCTAATATAAAAAGATAAACTACGTCCAGCAGCATGGCCTCTGATCTGTTGGTTTCCGGTTCACATTTGAGCGTCTTGTGTGAGCTGATACACTACGTCTAGCATCCCTGTTTCTGATCACTTGGTTTCTGGTGCATATATGAGCGACTAATGTAAAAAGATAAACTACGTCCCGCAGCATGGCCTCTGATCTGTTTGTTTCCGGTCCATATTTGAGCGTCTTGTGTAAGATGATACACTACGTCCAGCAGCCATGATTCTGCTCTGTTGGTTTCTGGTGCATATTTGAGCGTCTAATGTAAAAAGATAAACTACGACCAGCAGCATGGCCTCTGATCTGTTGGTTTCCGGTCCATATTTTGAGCGTCTAATGTAAAAAGGTAAACTACGACCAGCAGCACAGCCTCTGATCTGTTGGTTTCCGGACCATATTTGAGCGTCTAATGTAAGATTTTAGACTCCCTCCAGCAGAATGGTCTCTGAGCTGTTGGCTTCCGGTCCATATTTGAGCGTCTTGTGTATGATGATACACTACGTCCAGCAGCCATGATTCTGATCTGTTTGTTTCTGGTACATATTTGAGCTTCTAATGTAAAAAGATAAACTACCTCCAGCAGCATGGCATCTGATCTATTGGTTTCCCTTCCATATTTGTGCGTCTAATGTAAGATTGTAGACTACGCCAGCAGCATGGCCTCTGACCTGTTGGCTACCGGTCCTTATTTGAGCGTCTTGTGTAAGATGATACACTACGTCCAGCAGCCCAGTTTCTGATCTGTTGGTGTCTGGTGCATATTTGAGCGTCTAATTTAAAAAGATAAACTACGACCAGCAGCATGGCCTCTGCTCTGTTGGTTTCCGGTCCATATTTGAGCGTCTAATGTAAGATTTTAGACTACATGCAGCAGCATTGCCTGTGATCTGTTGGCTTCCGGTCCATATTTGAGCGTCTTGTGTAAGATGATACTCTACGTACAGCAGCCATGATTCTGATCTGTTGGTTTCTGGTGCATATTTGAGCGTCTAATGTAGAAATATAAACTACGTCCAGCAGAATGGCCTCTGACCTGTTGGCTTCCGGTCCATATTTGAGCGTCTTCTGTAAGATGATACACTACGTCCAGCAGCCCTGTTTCTGATCTGTTGGTTTCTGGTGCATATTTGAGCGTCTAATATAAAAAGATAAACTACGTCCAGCAGCATGGCCTCTGATCTGTTGGTTTCCGGTGCATATTTGAGCTTCTAATGTAAGATTTTGGACTACGCCCAGCAGCAGGGCCTCTGACCTGTTAGCTTCCGGTCCATATTTGAGCGTCTTGTGTAAGATGATACACTACGTCCAGCAGCCCTGTTTCTGATCTCTTGCTTTCTGGTGCATATTTGAGCATCTAATGTAGAAATATAAACTACGTTCAGTAGAATGGCCTCTGATCTGTTAGTTTCCGGTCGATATTTGAGCGTCTAATGTAAGATTTTAGACTACATGCAGCAGCATTGCCTCTGATCTGTTGGCTTCCGGTCCATATTTGAGCGTCTTGTGTAAGATGATACACTACGTCCAGCAGCAATGATTCTGATCTCTTGGTTTCTGGTACATATTTGAGCTTCTAATGTAAAAATATAAACTACGTCCGGCAGCATGGCCTCTGATCTGTTGGTTTCCGGTCCATATTTGAGCGTCTAATGTAAGATTTCAGAATACGTCCAGCAGCATGGCCTCTGACCTGTTAGCTTCCGGTCCATATTTGAGCGTCGTGTGTAAGCTGATAAACTACGTCCAGCAGCCATGATTCTGATCTCTTGGTTTCTGGTACATATTTGAGCTTCTAATGTAAAAAGATAAACTACGTCCAGCAGCATGGCATCTGATCTGTTGGTTTCCCGTCCATATTTGTGCATCTAATGTAAGATTTTAGACAACGTCCAGCAGCATTGCCTCTGACCTGTTGGCTTCCAGTCCATATTTGAGCTTCTTGTGTAAGATTATACACTACGTCCAGCAGCCCTGTTTCTGATATCTTGTTTCTGGTGCTTATTTGAACGTCTAATGTAAAAAGATAAACTACGTCCAGCAGCATGGCCTCTGATCTGTTTTTTTCCGGTCCATATTTGAGCGTCTAATGTAAGATTTTAGACTACGTCCAGCAGCATGGCCTCTGACCTGTTAACTTCCGGTCAATATTTGAGCGTCTTGTGTATGATGATACACTACGTCCAGCAGCCCTGTTTCTGATCTCTTGCTTTCTGGTGCATATTTGAGCGTCTAATGTAGAAATATAAACTACGACCAGCAGCATGGCCTCTGATCTGTTGGTTTCCCGTCCATATTTGTGCGTCTAATGTAAGATTTTAGACTACGTCCAGCAGCATGGCCTCTGACCTGTTGGCTTCCGGTTCATATTTGAGCGTCTTGTGTAAGATGATACACTACGTCCAGCAGCCATAATTCTGATCTGTTGGTTTCTGGTACATATTTGATCTTCTAATGTAAAAATATAAACTACGTCCAGCAGCATGGCCTCTGATCTGTTGGTTTCCGGTCCATATTTGAGCGTCTAAAGTAAGATTTTAGACTACGTTCAGCAGCATGGCCTCTGACCTGTTGGCTTCCGGTCCATATTTGAGCGCCTTGTGTCAGATGATACACTACGTCCAGTAGACATTATTCTGATCTGTTGGTTTCTGTACATATTTGAGCGTCTAATGTAAATAGATAAACTACCTCCAGCAGCATGGCCTCTGATATGTTGGTTTCCCGTCCATGTTTGAGCGTCTAATGTAAGATTTTAGAATACGTCAAGAAGCATGGCATATGATCTTTTAGCTTCAGGTCCATATTTGAGCGTCTTGTGTAAGATGATACACTACGTCCAGCAGCCCTGTTTCTGATCTCTTGGTTTCTGGTGCATATTTGAACGTCTAATGTAAAATGATAAACTACGTCCAGCATCATGGCCTCAGACATTTTAGATTCCGGTCCATATTTGAGCGTCTTGTGTAAGATGATACACTACGTCAAGCAGCCATGATTCTGATCTGTTTGTTTCTGGTGCATATTTGAGCGCCTGATGTTAAAAGATAAACTACGCCCAGCAGCATGGCCTCTGACCTGTTGGCCTCCGTTCCATATTTGAGCGTCTTGTGTAAGATGATACACTACGCCCAGCAGCCATGATTCTGAGCTGTTGGTTTCTGGTGCATATTTGAGCGTCTAATGTAAAAAGATAAACTACGCCCAGCAGCATGGCCTCTGATCTGTTGGTTTCCGGTCCATATTTGAGCCTCTAATATAAGATATTACATGACGTCCAGCAGCATGGCCTCTGATCTGTTGGTTTCCGGTCCATATTTGAGCGTCTAATGTAAGATTTTAGACTACGTCCAGCAGGATGGCCTCTGACCTGTTGGCTTCCGGTCCATATTTGAGCGTCTTGTGCAAGGTGATAAACCACGTCCAGCAGCATGGCCTCTGATCAGTTGGTTTCCGGACCATATTTGAGCGTCTAATGTAAGATTTTAGACTACATGCAGCAGCATGGCCTCTGACCTGTTGGCTTCCGCTCCATATTTGAGCGTCTTGTGTGAGATGATACACTACGTCCAGCAGCCCTGTTTCTGATCTCTTGGTGTCTGGTGAATATTTGAGCGTGTAATGTAAAAATATAAACTACGTCCAGCAGCATGGCCTCTGACCTGTTGGCTTCCCCGTCCATATTTGAGCGTCTTGTGTAAGATGATACACTACGTCCAGCAGCCATGATTCTGATCTGTTGGTTTCTGGTGAATATTTGAGCGTCTGATGTAAAAAGATAAACTACGACCAGCAGCATGGCCGCTGATCTGTTGGTTTCCGGTCCATATTTGAGCGTCTAATGTAAGATTTTAGACTACGTCCAGCAGCATGGCCTCTGACTTGTTGGCTTCCGGTCCATATTTGAGCGTCTTGTGTAAGATGATACACTACGTCCAGTCGCCATGATTCTGATCTGTTGGTTTCTGGTGCATATTTGAGCGTCTAATAAAAAAAGATAAACTACGACCAGCAGCATTGCCGCTGATCTGCTGGTTTCCGGTCCATATTTGAGCGTCTAATGTAAGATTTTAGACTACGTCCAGCAGCATGGCCTCTGATCTGATGGCTTCCGGTCCATATTTGAGCGTCTTGTGTAAGATCATACACTACGTCCAGCAGCCATGATTCTGATCTGTTGGTTTCTGGTGCATATGTTGATCGTCCAATTTAAAAAGATGAACTACGTCCAGCAGCATGGCCCCTGATCTGTTGGTTTCCCGTCCATATTTGAGCGTCTAATGTAAGATTTAAGACGACATTCAGCAGCATTGCCTCCGACCTGTTGGCTTCCGGTCAATATTTGAGCGTCTTGTGTAAGATGATACACTACGTCCAGCAGCCATGATTATGATCTCTTGGTTTCTGGTGTATATTTGAGCGTCTAATGTAAAAAGATAAACTACGACCAGCAGCATGGCCTCTGATCTGTTGGTTTCCTGTCCATATTTGAGCGTCTAATGTAAGATTTCAGACTACATGCAGCAGCATGGCCTCTGACCTGTTTGCTTCCGGTCCATATTTGAGCGTCTTGTGTAAGATGATACACTACGCCCAGCAGCCATCATTCTGATCTGTTGGTTTCTGGTGCATATTTGAGCGTCTAATGTAAAAAGATAAACCACGTGCAGCAGCATGGCCTCTGATCAGTTGGTTTCCCGTCCATATTTGAAAGTCTAATGTAAGATATTAGATTACGTCTAGCAGCATTGCTTCTGTCCTGTTGGCTTCCGGTCCATATTTGAGCGTCTTGTGTAAGATGATACACTACGTCCAGCAGCCATAATTCTGATCTCTTGGTTTCTGGTGCATATTTGAGCGTCTAATGTAAAAAGATAAACTACGTCAAGCAGCATGGTCTCTGATCTGTTGGTTTCCGGACCATATTTGAGCGTCTAATATAAGATTTTAGACTACATGCAGCAGCATGGCCTCTGACCTGTGGGCTTCCGGTCCATATTTTAGCGTCTTGTGTGAGATGATACACTACGTCCAGCAGAAATGATTCTGATCTATTGGTTTCTGTACATATTTGAGGGTCTAATGTAAATGATAAACTACGCCCAGCAGCATGGCCTCTGATCTGTTAGTTTGCGGTCCATATTTGAGCGTCTAATGTAAGATTTGAGACTACGTCCAGCAGCATGCCCGCTGATCTGTTGGCTTCCGGTCCATATTTGAGCGTCTAATGTAAGAATTTAGACTACGTCCAGCAGCATGTCCTCTGAACTGTTGGCTTCCGGTCCATATCTGAGCGTCTTGTGTAAGGTGATATACTACGTCCAGCAGCCATGATTCTGATCTCTTGGTTTCTGGTATATATTTGAGCTTCTAATGTAAAAAGATAAATTACGTCCAGCAGCATGGCCTCTGATCTGTTAGTTTCCAGTCCATCTTTGAGCGTCTAATGTAAGATTTTAGACTACGTCCAGCAGCATGGGCTCTGACCTGTTAGCTTCCGGGCCATATTTGAGCGTCTTGTGTAAGATGTTTCACTACGTCCAGCAGCCATGATTCTGATCTGTTGGATTCTGTTGCATATTTTGAGCGTCTAATTTAAAAAGATAAACTACGTCCAGCAGCATGGCCTCTGATCTGTTGGTTTCCGGTCCATATTTGAGCGTCTAATGTAAGATTTTAGACTACGCTCAGCAGCATGACCTCTGATCTGTTGGCTTCCGGTCCATATATTAGCGTCTTGTATAAGATGATACACTACGTCCAGCAGCCATGATTATGATCTCTTGGTTTCTGGTGCATATTTGAGCGTCTAATGTAAAAAGATAAACTACGACCAGCAGCATGGCCTCTGATCTGTTGGTTTCCGGTCCATATTTGAGCGTCTAATGTAAGATTTTAGACTACGTCCAGCAGCATGGCCTCTGACTTGTTGGCTTCCGGTCCATATTTGAGCGTCTTGTGTAAGATGATACACTACGTCCAGTCGCCATGATTCTGATCTGTTGGTTTCTGGTGCATATTTGAGCGTCTAATAAAAAAAGATAAACTACGACCAGCAGCATTGCCGCTGATCTGCTGGTTTCCGGTCCATATTTGAGCGTCTAATGTAAGATTTTAGACTACGTCCAGCAGCATGGCCTCTGATCTGATGGCTTCCGGTCCATATTTGAGCGTCTTGTGTAAGATGATACACTACGTCCAGCAGCCATGATTCTGATCTGTTGGTTTCTGGTGCATATGTTGATCGTCCAATTTAAAAAGATGAACTACGTCCAGCAGCATGGCCCCTGATCTGTTGGTTTCCCGTCCATATTTGAGCGTCTAATGTAAGATTTAAGACGACATTCAGCAGCATTGCCTCCGACCTGTTGGCTTCCGGTCAATATTT
The DNA here is from genome assembly GCA_964036315.1 of Acanthosepion esculentum. Taxonomy (NCBI): domain Eukaryota; kingdom Metazoa; phylum Mollusca; class Cephalopoda; order Sepiida; family Sepiidae; genus Acanthosepion; species Acanthosepion esculentum. The sequence goes on along the minus strand of CAXIWW010000817.1, from coordinate 9,652,163 downwards.
GAGCGTCTTGTGTAAGATGATACACTACGTCCAGCAGCCATGATTATGATCTCTTGGTTTCTGGTGTATATTTGAGCGTCTAATGTAAAAAGATAAACTACGACCAGCAGCATGGCCTCTGATCTGTTGGTTTCCTGTCCATATTTGAGCGTCTAATGTAAGATTTCAGACTACATGCAGCAGCATGGCCTCTGACCTGTTTGCTTCCGGTCCATATTTGAGCGTCTTGTGTAAGATGATACACTACGCCCAGCAGCCATCATTCTGATCTGTTGGTTTCTGGTGCATATTTGAGCGTCTAATGTAAAAAGATAAACCACGTGCAGCAGCATGGCCTCTGATCAGTTGGTTTCCCGTCCATATTTGAAAGTCTAATGTAAGATATTAGATTACGTCTAGCAGCATTGCTTCTGTCCTGTTGGCTTCCGGTCCATATTTGAGCGTCTTGTGTAAGATGATACACTACGTCCAGCAGCCATAATTCTGATCTCTTGGTTTCTGGTGCATATTTGAGCGTCTAATGTAAAAAGATAAACTACGTCAAGCAGCATGGTCTCTGATCTGTTGGTTTCCGGACCATATTTGAGCGTCTAATATAAGATTTTAGACTACATGCAGCAGCATGGCCTCTGACCTGTGGGCTTCCGGTCCATATTTTAGCGTCTTGTGTGAGATGATACACTACGTCCAGCAGAAATGATTCTGATCTATTGGTTTCTGTACATATTTGAGGGTCTAATGTAAATGATAAACTACGCCCAGCAGCATGGCCTCTGATCTGTTAGTTTGCGGTCCATATTTGAGCGTCTAATGTAAGATTTGAGACTACGACCAGCAGCATACCCGCTGATCTGTTGGCTTCCGGTCCATATTTGAGCGTCTAATGTAAGAATTTAGACTACGTCCAGCAGCATGTCCTCTGAACTGTTGGCTTCCGGTCCATATCTGAGCGTCTTGTGTAAGGTGATATACTACGTCCAGCAGCCATGATTCTGATCTCTTGGTTTCTGGTATATATTTGAGCTTCTAATGTAAAAAGATAAATTACGTCCAGCAGCATGGCCTCTGATCTGTTAGTTTCCAGTCCATCTTTGAGCGTCTAATGTAAGATTTTAGACTACGTCCAGCAGCATGGGCTCTGACCTGTTAGCTTCCGGGCCATATTTGAGCGTCTTGTGTAAGATGTTTCACTACGTCCAGCAGCCATGATTCTGATCTGTTGGATTCTGTTGCATATTTTGAGCGTCTAATTTAAAAAGATAAACTACGTCCAGCAGCATGGCCTCTGATCTGTTGGTTTCCGGTCCATATTTGAGCGTCTAATGTAAGATTTTAGACTACGCTCAGCAGCATGACCTCTGATCTGTTGGCTTCCGGTCCATATATTAGCGTCTTGTATAAGATGATACACTACGTCCAGCAGCCATGATTATGATCTCTTGGTTTCTGGTGCATATTTGAGCGTCTAATGTAAAAAGATAAACTACGACCAGCAGCATGGCCTCTGATCTGTTGGTTTCCGGTCCATATTTGAGCGTCTAATGTAAGATTTTAGACTACGTCCAGCAGCATGGCCTCTGACTTGTTGGCTTCCGGTCCATATTTGAGCGTCTTGTGTAAGATGATACACTACGTCCAGTCGCCATGATTCTGATCTGTTGGTTTCTGGTGCATATTTGAGCGTCTAATAAAAAAAGATAAACTACGACCAGCAGCATTGCCGCTGATCTGCTGGTTTCCGGTCCATATTTGAGCGTCTAATGTAAGATTTTAGACTACGTCCAGCAGCATGGCCTCTGATCTGATGGCTTCCGGTCCATATTTGAGCGTCTTGTGTAAGATGATACACTACGTCCAGCAGCCATGATTCTGATCTGTTGGTTTCTGGTGCATATGTTGATCGTCCAATTTAAAAAGATGAACTACATCCAGCAGCATGGCCCCTGATCTGTTGGTTTCCCGTCCATATTTGAGCGTCTAATGTAAGATTTAAGACGACATTCAGCAGCATTGCCTCCGACCTGTTGGCTTCCGGTCAATATTTGAGCGTCTTGTGTAAGATGATACACTACGTCCAGCAGCCATGATTATGATCTCTTGGTTTCTGGTGTATATTTGAGCGTCTAATGTAAAAAGATAAACTACGACCAGCAGCATGGCCTCTGATCTGTTGGTTTCCTGTCCATATTTGAGCGTCTAATGTAAGATTTCAGACTACATGCAGCAGCATGGCCTCTGACCTGTTTGCTTCCGGTCCATATTTGAGCGTCTTGTGTAAGATGATACACTACGCCCAGCAGCCATCATTCTGATCTGTTGGTTTCTGGTGCATATTTGAGCGTCTAATGTAAAAAGATAAACCACGTGCAGCAGCATGGCCTCTGATCAGTTGGTTTCCCGTCCATATTTGAAAGTCTAATGTAAGATATTAGATTACGTCTAGCAGCATTGCTTCTGTCCTGTTGGCTTCCGGTCCATATTTGAGCGTCTTGTGTAAGATGATAGACTACGTCCAGCAGCCATAATTCTGATCTCTTGGTTTCTGGTGCATATTTGAGCGTCTAATGTAAAAAGATAAACTACGTCAAGCAGCATGGTCTCTGATCTGTTGGTTTCCGGACCATATTTGAGCGTCTAATATAAGATTTTAGACTACATGCAGCAGCATGGCCTCTGACCTGTGGGCTTCCGGTCCATATTTTAGCGTCTTGTGTGAGATGATACACTACGTCCAGCAGAAATGATTCTGATCTATTGGTTTCTGTACATATTTGAGGGTCTAATGTAAATGATAAACTACGCCCAGCAGCATGGCCTCTGATCTGTTAGTTTGCGGTCCATATTTGAGCGTCTAATGTAAGATTTGAGACTACGTCCAGCAGCATGCCCGCTGATCTGTTGGCTTCCGGTCCATATTTGAGCGTCTAATGTAAGAATTTAGACTACGTCCAGCAGCATGTCCTCTGAACTGTTGGCTTCCGGTCCATATCTGAGCGTCTTGTGTAAGGTGATATACTACGTCCAGCAGCCATGATTCTGATCTCTTGGTTTCTGGTACATATTTGAGCTTCTAATGTAAAAAGATAAATTACGTCCAGCAGCATGGCCTCTGATCTGTTAGTTTCCAGTCCATCTTTGAGCGTCTAATGTAAGATTTTAGACTACGTCCAGCAGCATGGGCTCTGACCTGTTAGCTTCCGGGCCATATTTGAGCGTCTTGTGTAAGATGTTTCACTACGTCCAGCAGCCATGATTCTGATCTGTTGGATTCTGTTGCATATTTTGAGCGTCTAATTTAAAAAGATAAACTACGTCCAGCAGCATGGCCTCTGATCTGTTGGTTTCCGGTCCATATTTGAGCGTCTAATGTAAGATTTTAGACTACGCTCAGCAGCATGACCTCTGATCTGTTGGCTTCCGGTCCATATATTAGCGTCTTGTATAAGATGATACACTACGTCCAGCAGCCATGATTATGATCTCTTGGTTTCTGGTGCATATTTGAGCGTGTAATGTAAAAAGATAAACTACGACCAGCAGCATGGCCTCTGATCTGTTGGTTTCCGGTCCATATTTGAGCGTCTAATGTAAGATTTTAGACTACGTCCAGCAGCATGGCCTCTGACCTGGTGACTTTCGGTTCATATTTGAGCGTCTTGTGTAAGATAATACACTACGTCCAGCAGCCCTGTTTCTGATCTGTTGGTGTCTCGTTCATATTTAACCGATTATTGTAAAAAGATAAACTACCCCCAGCAACATGGCCTCTGATCTCTTGGTTTCCGGTCCATATTTGAGCGTCTAATGTAAGATTTGAGAATGCGTCCAGCAGCATGGTCTCTGACCTGTTGGCTTCTTGTCTGTATTTGAGCTTCTTGTGTAAGATGATACACTACATCCAGCAGACCTGATTCTGATATCTTGGTTTATGGTGCATATTTGAGCGTCTAATGTAAAAAGATAAACTACGACCAGCAGCATGGCCTCTGATCTGTTGGTTTCCGGTCCATATTTGAGCGTCTAATGTAAGATTTTAGACTACGTCCAGCAGCATCGTCACTGACCTGTTGGCTTCCGGTCCATATTTGAGCCTCTTGTGTAAGATGATACACTACGTCCAGCAGCCATGATTCTGATCTGTTGGTTTCTGGTGCATATTTGAGCGTCTAATGTAAAAAGATAAACTACGTCCAGCAGCATGGCCTCTGATCCGTTGATTTCCGGTCCATATTTGAGCGTCTAATGAAATATATTAGACTACGTCCAGCAGCATGGCCTCTGATCTGTTGGCTTCCGGTCCATATTTTAGCGTCTTGTGTAAGATGATACACTACGTCCCGCAGCCATGATTCTGATCTGTTGGTTTCTGGTGCATATTTTGAGCGTCTAATGTAAAAAGATAGACTACGTCCAGCAGCATGGCCTCTGATCTGTTGGTTTCCTGTCCATATTTGAGCATCTAATGTAAAAAGATAAACTATGTCCAGCAGAATGGCCTCTGACCTGTTGGCCTCCGGTCCATATTTGAGCGTCTTGTGTAAGATGATACAGTACGTCCAGCAGCCATGATTCTGATCTGTTTGTTTCTGGTGCATATTTGAGCGTCTAATGTGAAAAGATAAACTACGTCCAGCAGCATGGCCTCTGATCTGTTGGTTTCCGGTCCATATTAGTGCGTCTAATGTAAGATTTTAGACTACGTCCAGCAGCATTGCCTCTGACCTGTTGGCTTCCGGTCCATATTTGAGCGTCTTGTGTAAGATGATACACTACGTCCAGCAGCCATGATTCTGATCTGTTGGTTTCTGGTGCATATTTTGAGCGTCTAATGTAAAAAGATAGACTACGTCCAGCAGCATGGCCTCTGATCTGTTGGTTTCCTGTCCATATTTGAGCATCTAATGTAAGATTTTAGACGACGTCCAGCAGCATTGCCTCTGACCTGTTGGTTTCCGGTCTATATTTGAGCGTCTTGTGTAAGATGATACACTACGTCCAGCAGCCCTGTTTCTGATCTCTTGGTTTCTGATGCATATTTGAGCGTCTTGTGTAAGATTATACACTACGTCCAGCAGCCATGAGTCTTATCGGTTGGGATTTGGTGCATATTTGAACGTCTAATGTAAAAAGATAAACTACGTCCAGCAGCATGGCCTCTGATCTATTGGTTTCCGGTTCATATTTGAGCATCTAATGTAAGAATTTAGAATACATGCAGCAGCATGCCCTCTGACCTGTTGGCTTCCGGTCCATATTTGAGCGTTTTGTGTAAAATGATACACTACGTCTAGCAGACATGATTCTAATCTGTTGGTTTCTGTACATATTTGAGCGTATAAAATAAACAGATAAAAAACGTCCAGCAGCATGGCATCTGATCTGTTGGTTTCCCGTCCCTATTTGTGCGTCTAATGTAAGATTTTAGACTACGTCCAGCAGCATGGCCTGTGACCTGTTGGCTTCCGGTCCATATTTGAGCGTCTTGTGTAAGATGATACACTACGTCCAGCAGCCCTATTTCTGATATCTTGGTTTCTGGTGAAGATTTGAGCGTCTAATGTAAAAGGATAAACTACGTCCAGCGGCATGGCCTCTGATCTATTGGTTTCCGGTCCATATTTGGGCGTCTAATAAAAGATTTTAGTCTACGTCCAGCAGCATGGCCTCTGACCTGTTAGCTTCCGGTCCATATTTGAGCGTCTTGTGTAAGATGATACACTACGTCCAGCAGCCATGATTCTGATCTGTTGGTTTCTGGTGTATATTTGAGCGTCTAATGTAAAAAGATAAACTACGTCAAACAGCATGGCTTCTGATCTGTTGGTTTCCGGTCCATATTTGAGCGTCTAATGTAAGATTTTAGACTACGTCCAGCAGCCTGGCCTCCCACCTGTTGGCTTCCGGTCCATATTTGAGCCGTTTGTGTAAGTTGATACACTACGTCCAGCAGCCCTGTTTCTGATCTCTTGCTTTCTTGTGCATATTTGAGCGGCTAATGTAAAAAGATAAACTACGTCCAGCAGCATGGCCTCTGATCTGTTGGTTTCCGGTCCATATTTCAGCGTCTAATGTAAGATTTCAGACTACGTCCTGCAGCATGGCCTCTGACCTGTTAGCTTCCGGTCCATATTTGAGCGTCTTGAGTAAGATGATACACTACGTCCAGCAGCCATGATTCTGATCTGTTGTTTTCTGGTTCATATTTGAGCGTCTGATGTAAAAAGATAAACTACGTCCAGCAGCATGGCTTCTGATCGGTTGGTTTCCGGTCCATATTTGAGCGTCTAATGTAAGATTTTAGACTACGTCCAGCAGCATGGCCTCTGACCTGTTAGCTTCCGGTCCATATTTGATTGTCTTGTGTAAGATGATACACTACGTCCAGCAGCCCTGTTTCTGATCTCTTGGTTTCTTGAGCATATTTGAGCGTCTAATGTAAAAAGATAAACTACGTCCAGTAGCATGGCCTCTGATCTGTTGGTTGCCGGTCCATATTTGAGCGTCTAATATAAGTTTTTTGACTACGCCCTGCAGCATGGCCTCTGACCTGTTGCCTTCCGGTCCATATTCGAGAGTCTTGTGTAAGATTATACTGTACGTCCAGCAACCATGATTCTGATCTGTTGGTTTCTGGTGCATATTTGAGCGTCTAATGTAAAAAGATAAACTACGTCCAGCTGAATGGACTCTGATCTGTTGGTTCCCGGTCCATATATGAGCGTGTATTATTAGATTTTATACTACGTCCAGCAGTATGGCCTCCGAACTGTTGGCTTCCGTTCCATATTTGAGCGTCTTGTGTAAGATGATACACTACGTCCAGCAGCCATGATTCTGATCTCTTGGTTTCTGGTGCATATTTGAGCGTCTAATGTAAAAAGATAAACTACGTCCAGCAGCATGGCCTCTGATATGTTGGTTTCCGGTCCATATTTGAGCGTCCAATGTAAGATTTTAGAATACGTCAGGCAGCATGGCCTCTGATCTGCTGGTGTCCAATTGTCGGGAATTTCTTACCATATCCATAATTACAAAAGTTTTTTCGACACATTGAATAGAGTCGAGGCGAAATTCAAGCGTATGGGGACTTGTGTTAACTCATTTGTCATGCGGCCCTAAACTGGGAAATCAGTCATATTTCACTTGTTTATAACTTTTTTCCAGTAAAAGAAATATTTTCAAAATGGGTATCAAATTATGTGCAATTATTTGATTTGTCTATGTTTACAGGGATGTTTCATTTGCTCAGATAGTAAAAAGTACAGCTTTCACCATGTGCGCTGTATGTCGTCTAACAATTTATAGCGTCCGAATTCCAGTGTGCACAATAAGACTCCATTTCTAATTTTTCTTTTTTATAGAATCCTCAAAATATTGCTGTCCAATTCTCGGGAATTTCTTGCCTTATCCATAATCACAAATGTTTTTTCGACACCTTGAATAGAGTCGAGGCGAAATTAAACGGTATGGGGACATGTGTTAGCTCATTTGCGGGAATTGTCATGCGGATTTAAACTGGGTAATCAGTCATATTTCACCTGTTTATAACTTTTTTCGAGTAAAAGAAATATTTTCAAAATGGGTATCAAATTGTTTGCAATTATTTGATTTGTCTATGTATACAGGGATTTTTCATTTGGTCAGAATGTAAAAAGTACAGCTTTCACCATGTGCGCGGTATGTCGTCTGACAATTTACAGCGTCCGAATTCCAGTGAGCACAATACGATTGCATTTGTAATTTTCTTTTTTATAGAATCCACAAAATATTGGTGTCCAATTGTCGGGAATTTCTTACCTTATCCATAATTACAAAAGTTTTTTCGACACCTTGAATAGATTCGAAGCCAAATTCAAAGGTATGGGGACTTGTGTTAGCTCATTTGCGGAAATTGTCATGCTGACCTAAACTGGGTAATCAGTCATAATTCACTTGTTCATAACTTTTTTCCAGTAAAAGAAATATTTTCAAAATGGGTATCAAATTGTGTGCAATTATTTGGTTGGTCTATGTATACAGGGATTTTTCATTTGGTCAGATAGTAACAAGTACATCTTTCACCAGGTGCGCGGTATGTCGTCTGACAATTTACAGCGTCCGAATTCCAGTGTGCACAATAAGAATGCATTTGTAATTTTTCGTTTTAATAGAATCCACAAAATATTGCTGTCCAATTGTCGTGAATTTCTTGCCTCATCCATAAATACAAATGTTTCTTCGACACCTTTAATAGAGTCGAGGCGAAATTCAAGCGTATGGGGACTTGTGTTATCTCATTTGCGGAAATTGTAAGGCGGACCTAAACTGGGAAATCAGTCATATTTCACTTGTTTATAACTTTTTTCCAGTAAAAGAAATATTTTTACTATCTGAGCAAATGAAAAATCCCTGTAAATATAGACAAATCAAATAATTGCACACAATTTGATCTACATAAATTGACCAAATGAAAATCCCTTACAAGCAATCTCAGGCTGCTACAAAACGGCATTTCCTGGCTCTTTTGTGAAAACTGCCTTACAAGCAATCTCAGGCTGATACAAGCCCACACCTGCTGGCTCTTCTGTGAAAACTGCGCAAAATCAATCTCAGGCTGCTACAATCCGAATACGCCTGGCTCTTTTGTGACACCTGCCTTACAAGCAATCTCAGGCTGCTACGATCCCATTTCTCCTGGCTTTTTGAAGAAAGTGCCTTACACGCAAACATAGGATTCTACGAGCCGGTTCTCCTGGGAGATTTGTGAAAATTGCCTTACAAGCAATCTCATTCTTCTACAAGCCTACACCTGCTGGCACTTTTAAGACAACTGCATTACAAGCAATCTCAGGCTGCTAAAAAATCGATCTCCTGGCTCTTTCGTGACAACTGCCTTACAAGCAACGTCAGGCTGCAGCAAGCCCAATGTTCCTGTCTTTTTTGCCAATTGCCTTACAAAATAATCCCAGGCTGCTACGAGGCGATTTCTCAAGGCTCTTTTGTGGCGACTGCATTACAAGCAACCTCAGGCTGCTACAAGACGAATTCTACTGGCTCTTTTGTGACAACTGCCTTACAAGCAATGTCAGGCTGCTCCGAGCCGACTTCTCTTGGCTCTCTTGTGAAAACTGCCTTACAAGCAATCTCAGGCTTCTACAAGCCGAATACGCCTGGCTCTTTTGTAGCAACTGCCTTACATGCAATCACAGCAGCAAGCCCAATTCTCTTGGGTTTTTGTGCCAATTTCATTACAAGCAATTCCACGCAGCTACGAGCCCGTTTACCCTGGCTTTACACGCAATCTCAGGCTTCTACAAACTTACACCTGCTGACTCTTTTTTGACAACTCCCTTACAAGCAATCTCCCGCTGCTATCGGCCGACTTCTCCGGGCTATTTGTGAAAACTGTCTTAAAAAGGATCTCAGGCTGCTACAAGCCGATTTCTCCTGCCTCTTTTGCAGCAACTGCCTTACAAGCAATCTCAGTCTGCAACAACCCGGATTCTCCTGGCTCTTTTGTGAAAACTGCCTTACAAGCAATGTCAGATTGCTACGAGCCTACTTCTCTTGGCTATTTTGTGAAAACTGCCTTTCAAGCAATCTCAGGCTGCTACAAACCCACATCTCTTGTATCTTTTGTGAAAACTGTCTTACAAGCAATCTCAGCCTGCTACAAGCCGAATTGGCCGCTACAAATCGACATATACTGGCTCTTTTGTTACCACTGCCTTACAACCTATCCAAGGCTGCTACGAACCGATTTCTCCTGGCTCATTTGTGGCATCTGCCTTACAAGCATTCTCAGGCTGCAGCAATATGAATTCTCCTGGCTTTTTGTGCGAATTGCCTTACAAGCAATCTCAACGGCTACGAGCGGATTTCTCCTGGCGCTTTTGTGGCAACTGCCTTACAAGAAATCTCAGGCTGCTACAAGCCGAAGTCTCCTGGGGTTTTGTGACAACTGCCTTACAATAAATATCAGGCTGCTACGAGCCGACTTCTCTTGGCTCTTTTGTGAAAACTGCCTTGCAAGTAATCTCCGGCTGCTACAAGCCGAATTCTCCTGGCGCTTTTGTGACAACTGCCTTACAAGCAATGTCAGGCAGCTACAAGCCGACTTCACTTGGCTCTTTTGTGAAAACTGCCTGACAAGTAATATCAGGCCGCTACAAATCGACATCTCCTGTCTCTTTTGTGACAACTGCTTTACAAGCAATCTCAGTCTTCCGCCAGGACAGTTCTCCTGACTTTTTGTGCCAATTGCCTTAAAAGCAATCCCAGGCGGCTACGTGCCGATTTCTCCTGGCTCTTTTGTGGTAACAGCCTTACAAGCAATCTCAGGCTGCTACAAGCCGAATACGCCTGGCTCTTTTGTGAAACAGTTTGCAAGCAAACTCAGGCCACTACAAATAGACATCTCCTGTCTCTTTTGTGACAACTGATTTACAAGCAATATCAGGCTGCCGCCAGCACTGTTCTCCTGACTTTTTGTGCCAATTGCCTTAAAAGCAATCCCAGGCGGCTACTTGCCGATATATCCTGGCTCTTTTGTGGTAACTGCATTACAAGCAATCTCAGGCTGCTACAAGCCGTATACGCCTGGCTCTTTTGTGAAACTGCCTTGCAAGCAATCTCAGGCCGCTACAAATCGACATCTCCTGTCTCTTTTGTGACAACTGCCTTACAAGCAATCTCAGGCTGCCGCAGGGCAGTTCTCCTGACTTTTTGTGCCAATTGCCTTAAAAGCAATCCCAGGCGGCTACGTGCCGATATCTCCTGGCTCTTTTGTGGTAACTGCCTTACAAGCAATCTCAGTCTGCTATAAGCCAAATTCTCCTGGTTCTATTGTGACAACTGCCTTAAAAGCAATCTCAGTCTACAGCAAGCCGAATTTTCCTGGCTCTTTTGTGCAAATTGCCTTACAACTTTTGTGGCAACTGCCTTACATGCAATCTCAGGCGTCTACGAGCCTACTTATCTTGTCTCTTTTGTGAAAACTGCTTTAAATGCAATCTCAGGCTGCTACAAAACGACATCTCCTGTCTCTTTTTTTAAAAACTGCCTTACCAGCAATCTCAGACTGCTACAAGCCGAATACGCCTGGCTCTATTGTGAAACTGCCTTACAAGCAATCTCAGATCGCTACAAATCGACATATCCTGGCTCTTTTGTGTCAACTGCCTTACAAGCAATCTCAAGCTGTCGCTAGTACAATTCTCCTGACTTAATGTGCCAATTGCCTTAAAGGCAATCCCAGGCGGCTACGAACCGATTTCTCCTGGCTCATTTGTGGCAACTGCCTTACAAGAAATCTCAGGCTACTACAAGCCGAATTCTCCTGGCTCTTTTGTGCCAATTGCCTTACAAGCAATCCCAGGCATCTACGAGCCGACTTCTCTTGTCTCTTTTGTGAAAACGGCCTTAAAAGCAATCTCAGGCTGCTACAAAACGACATCACCTGTCTCTTTTCTCTTAAAACAGACTTACAATCAATCTCAGGTTTTCCGCTAGTCTGCTTGTAATGCAATTGGCACAAAAAGCTAAGAGAATTGGGATTGCTGCAGCCTGAGATTGTTTGTAAGGCAGTTGTCACAATAGAACCAGGAGAATTCGGCTTGTTGCAGCCTGAGATTGCTTGTAAGGCAGTTACCACAAAAGAGCCAGGAGAAATCCGCACGTAGCCGCCTGGGATTGCTTTTAGGGCAATTGGCACAAAAAGTTAGGAGAACAGTCCTAAAAAAGACACAAAAGAGCCAGGAGATGTCGATTTATAGCGATCTGAGATTGCTTGTAAGGCAGTTTCACAATAGAGCCAGGCGTATTCGGGTTGTAGCCGCCTGAGATTGCTTGTAAGGCAGTTTCACAAAAGAGACAGGAGATGTCGTTTTGTAGCCGCCTGATATTACTTTTAAGGCAGTTTCACAAAAGAGCCAAGATAAGTCGGCTTGTAATGAAGTTGCCACAAAAGGGCCAGGAGAAATCGGCTCGTAGCATCCTGGGATTGCATGTAAGGCAATTCGCACAAAAAGCCAGGATAATTCTTATTGCTGCAGCCTGAGAATGCTTGTCTGGCAGATGCCACAAATGAAAGAGGAGAAATCGCTTCGTAGCAGCCTGGGATTTCTTGTAAGGCAATTATCACAACAATTTAGGAGAATTAGACTAGCGGCAGCCTGAGATTGCTTGTAAGGCAGTTGTCACAAAAGCGCCAGTAGAATTCGGCTTGTAGCAGCCTGAGATTACTTGTAAGGCAGCTTTCACATAAGAGCCAAGAGAAGTCGGCTCGTAGCCGCATGACATTGCTTGTAAGGCAGTTGTCACAAAAGCGCCAGGAGAATTCGGCTTGAAGCAGCATGAGATTTCTTGTAAGGCAATTGGCACAAAATAGCCAGGAGAATTGGGATTGCTGCTGCCAGAGATTGCTTTTAAGGCAGTTGTCACAATAGAACCAGGAGAATTCGGCTTGTAGCATCCTGAGATTGCTTGTAAGGCAGTTGTCACAAAAGAGACAGGAGATGTCGTTTTGTAGCAGCCTGATATTATTTGTAAGGCAGTTTTCACAAAAGAGCCAAGAGAAATCGGCTCGTAGCCGCCTGTAAGGCAATTCGCACAAAAAGCCAGGAGAATTCATATTGCTGCAGCCTGAGAATGCTTGTAAGGCAGATGCCACAAATGAGCCAGGAGAAATCGGTTCGTAGCAGCCTGGGATTGCTGTAAGGCAATTGGCACAAAAAGTCAGGAGAATTTTACTAGCGACAGCTTGAGATTGCTTGTAAGACATTTTTCAAAAAGAGTCAAGATATGTCGTTTTGTAGCGGCCTGAGATTGCTTGTAAGGCAGTTTCACAAAAGAGCCAGGAGAATTCGGCTTGCAGCAACCTGAGATTGCTTGTAAAGCAGTTGCCACAAATGAGCCAGGAGAATTCGGCTCGTGGCCGCGTGGAATTGCTTGTAAGGCAATTGGCACAAAAAGCTAGGAGTATTGGGATTGCTGCAGCCTGAGATTGCTTGTAAGGCAGTTGTCACAATAGAACCAGGAGAATTCGGCTTGTAGTAGCCTGAGATTGCTTGTAAGGCAGTTACCGCAAAAGAGCCAGAAGACCGGCAGAAGATCGGCACGTAGCCGCCTGGGATTGCTTTTTCGGCAATTGGCACAAAAAGTCACGAGAACAGTCCTGGCGGCAGACTGAGATGGTTTGTAAGGCAGTTGCCACAAAGAGCCAGGAGATGTCGATTTGTAGAAGCCTGGGATTGCTTGTAAGACAATTTGCACAAAAGATCCAGGAGAATTCGTCTTGCAGCAGCCTGAGATTGCTTGTAAGGCTGTTGTCACAAAAGAGACAGGAGATGTCGATTTGTAGCGGCCTGAGATTGCTTGCAAGGCAGTTTCACAAAAGAGCCAGCCGTATTCTGCTTGTAGCAGCCTGAGATTTCTTGTAAGGCAGTTTCACAAAAGAGCCAGGCGTATTCGGCTTGTAGCAGGCTGAGATTGATTGTAAGGCATTTTTAAAAAAAGAGACAGGAGATGTCGTTTTGTAGCAGCCTGAGATTTCTCATAAAGCAGTTTTCACAAAAGCGACAAGAGAAGTCGGCTCGTAGACGCCTGGGATTGCTTGTAAGGCAATTTGCGCAAAAGAGCCAGGAGAATTCCGCATGCATCAGCCAGAGATTGCTTGTAAGGCAGTTGCCACAAATGAGCCAGGAGAAATCGGCTTGTAGCCGCCTGGGATTGCTTGTAAGGCAATTGGCACAAAAAGCTAGGAGAACTGGGATTGCTGCAGCCTGAGATTACTTGTAAGGCAATTTGCGCAAAAGAGCCAGGAGAATTCCGCATGCATCAGCCAGAGATTGCTTGTAAGGCAGTTACCACAAAAGAGCCAGAAGAAATGGGCACGTAGACGCCTGGGATTGCTTTTAAGTCAATTGGCATAAAAAGCCAGGAGAACTGTCCTGGCGGCAGTCTGAAATTCCTTGTAAGGCAGTTGTCACAAAAGCGCCAGAAGAATTCGGCTTGTAGCAGCCTGAGATTACTTGTAAGGCAGTTTTCACATAAGAGCCAAGAGAAGTCGGCTCGTAGCCGCATGACATTGCTTGTAAGGCAGTTGTCACAAAAGCGCCAGGAGAATTCGGCTTGAAGCAGCATGAGATTTCTTGTAAGGCAGTTGCCACAAAAGAGCCAGGAGATGTCGATTTGTATCAGCCTGGGATTGCTTGTAAGGCAGTTTCACAAAAGAGCCAGGCGTATTCGGCTTGTAGCAGCCTGAGATTGCTTGTAAAGCAGTTGTCACGAAAGAGACAGGAGATGTCGACTTGTAGCGGCCTGAGATTGCTTGCAAGGCAGTTTCACAAAAGAGCCAGGCGTATTCGGCTTGTAGCAGCCTGTCTCCTGGGTGGGGGTCGTCCGCATGGGACTTTCTGGGACTGGGGGTCGTTTGCTTGGGCCTTTCTGGGTCTGTCTCCTGGGTGGGGGGTCGTCTGAGTGGGACTTTCTGGGCTGGGGGTCGTCTGCGTGGGACATTCTGGTACTATCTCTTGGGTCGGGGCTCGTTTGCATGGGACTTTCTTGGACTGGAGGTCGTCTGCGTGGGACTTTCTTGGACAGTCTCCTGGGTGGGGGCTCCTCTGCATGGGACTTTCTGGGACTGGGGGTCGTCTGAGTCTGACTTCCTGGGATTGTCTCCTGGGTGGGGGTCGTCTGTTTGGGACTTTCTGGGACTGTCTCCTGGGTGGGGGATCGTCTGCGTGGGACTTTCTGGGACTGGGGGACGTCTGCGTGGGACTTTCTGGGAGTGTCTCCTGCGTGGGACATTCTGGGACTGTCTCCTGGGTGGGTGTTCGTCTGCGTTGGATTTTCTTGGACTGGGGGTCGTCTGCGTGGGACTTTCTGGGACTGTCTCCTGGGTGGGGGTCGTCTGCATTGGACTTCCTGGGACGGGGGGCCGTCTGCGTGGGAGTTTATGGGACTGTCTCCTGGGTGGGTGTCTTCTGCGTGGGATTTTTGGGACTGTCTCCTTGGTGAGGGTCGTCTGGGTGGGACTTTCTTGGACTGGGGGCTCTTCTGCGTGGGACATTCTGGGACTGTCTCCTGGGTGGGGGGTCGTCTGCGTGGGACTTTCTGGGACTGTCTCCTGGGTGGGTGTTCTTCTGCGTGGCACTTTCTGTGACTGGGGGTCGTCTGCGTGGGTCTTGCTGGGACTGTCTCCTGTCTGGGGGTCGTCTGTGTGGGACTTTCTTCGACTGGGGCTCGACTGCGTTGGACTTTCTGGGACTGTCTCCTGGGTGGGGGTCGTCTGCTTGGGATATCTGGGACTGTCTCCTGGGTGGGGTGTCGTCGGCATGGGACTTTCTGTGACTCGGGGTCGTCTGCGTGGGTCTTTCTTGCACTCTCTCCTGGGTGGGCGGTCTTCTGCGTGGGACTTTCTGGGACTGTCTCCTGGGTGGGGAGTCGTCTGCGTGGGACTTTCTGGGACTGGGTGTCGTCTGCGTGGGACTTTCTTGGACAGTCTCCTGGGTGGGGGCTCCTCTGCATGGGACTTTCTGGGACTGGGGGTCGTCTGAGTCTGACTTTCTGGGATTGTCTCCTGGGTGGGGGTCGTCTGTTTGGGACTTTCTGGGACTGTCTCCTGGGTGGGGGATCGTCTGCGTGGGACTTTCTGGGACTGGGGGACGTCTGCGTGGGACTTTCTGGGAGTGTCTCCTGCGTGGGACATTCTGGGACTGTCTCCTGGGTGGGTGTTCGTCTGCGTTGGATTTTCTTGGACTGGGGGTCGTCTGCGTGGGACTTTCTGGGACTGTCTCCTGGGTGGGGGTCGTCTGCATTGGACTTCCTGGGACGGGGGGCCGTCTGCGTGGGAGTTTATGGGACTGTCTCCTGGGTGGGTGTCTTCTGCGTGGGATTTTTGGGACTGTCTCCTTGGTGAGGGTCGTCTGGGTGGGACTTTCTTGGACTGGGGGCTCTTCTGCGTGGGACATTCTGGGACTGTCTCCTGGGTGGGGGGTCGTCTGCGTGGGACTTTCTGGGACTGTCTCCTGGGTGGGTGTTCTTCTGCGTGGCACTTTCTGTGACTGGGGGTCGTCTGCGTGGGTCTTGCTGGGACTGTCTCCTGTCTGGGGGTCGTCTGCGTGGGACTTTCTTCGACTGGGGCTCGTCTGCTTTGGACTTTCTGGGACTGTCTCCTGGGTGGGAGTCGTCTGCTTGGGATATCTGGGACTGTCTCCTGGGTGGGGTGTCGTCGGCATGGGACTTTCTGTGACTCGGGGTCGTCTGCGTGGGTCTTTCTTGCACTCTCTCCTGGGTGGGCGGTCTTCAGCGTGGGACTTTCTGGGACTGTCTCCTGGGTGGGGAGTCGTCTGCGTGGGACTTTCTGGGACTGGGGGTCGTCTGCGTCGGTCTTTCTGGGACTGTCTCCTGGGAGGTGTTTCGTCTGCGTGGGACTTTCTGGGGCTGTCTCCTTGGTGGGGGGGTCGTCTGCATGTGTCTTTCTGGGACAGTCTCCTGGGTGCGGTGTCGTCTGCGTGGGATTTGTGGGACTGGGGGTCGTCTGCGTTGGAATTTCTGGGACTGGGGGTCGTCTGCGTGGGTCCTTCTGGGACTCTCTCCTGGGTGGGTGGTCGTCTGCGTGGGACTTTTTGGGACTCTTTCCTTGGTGGGGACTCGTCTGCGTGGGACTTTCTGGGACAGTGGTTCGTCTGCGTGGGTCTGTCTGGGACAGTCTCCTGGGTGCGGTGTCGTCTGCGTGGGACTTTGTGGGACTGGGGGTTGTCTGCGTGGGACTTTCTGGGACTGGGGGTCGTCTTTTTGGGACTTTCTGGGACTGTCTCCTGGGTGGGGGGTCGTCTTTTTGGGACTTTCTGGGACTGGATTCTGGGTGGGGGGCACGTATGCGTGGGATTTTCTGTGACTGGGGGTCGTCTGCGTGGGACTTTCTGGGACTGTCTCCTGGGTGGGGGCCGTCTGCGTGGGACTTTCTGGGACTGGGGTCGTCTGCGTGGGACTTTCTGTGACAGTGGGTCGTCTGCGTGGGTCTGTCTCGGACAGTCTCCTGGGTGCGGTGTCGTCTGCGTGGGACTTTGTGGGACTGGGGGTTGTTTGCGTGGGACTTTATGGGACTGGGGTCGTCTGCGTGGGACATTCTGGGACTGGGGGCCTTCTGCGTGGGACTTTCTGGGAGTGGGGGTCGTCTGCGTGGGACTTTCTGGGACTGTCTCCTGGGTGGGGGGTCGTCTGTTTTGGACTTTCTGAGAACTGTCTCCTGTGTGTTGTGTCATCTGCGTGGGACTTTCTGGGACTGGGGGTCTTCTGCGTGTGACTTTCTGTGAATCTGGGTCGTCTACGTGGGACATTCTTGGACTGTCTCCTGTGTGGGGGTCGTCTGCTTGGGACTTTCTGGGTCTGTCTCCTGGGTGGGGGGTCATCTGCATGGGACTTTCTGGGACTGGGGTTCGTCTGCGTGAGACTTTCTGGGACTGGGGTCTTCTGCGTGTGACTTTGTCGGACTGGGGGTCGTCTGCGTGGGACTTTCTGGGACTGGGGGCCGTCTGCGTGGGACTTTCTGGGACTGTCTCCTAGGACTGTGGGTCGTCTGCGTTGGACTTCCTGGGACTGGGGGTCGTCTGCGTTGGACTTTCTCGGAATGGGTGTCGTCTGCGTGGGACTTTCTGGGACTGTCTCCTGGGTGGGGGCTCGTCTGCGTGGGACTTTCTGGGACTGTCTCCTGGTTGGGAGGTCGTCTTTGGGACTTTCTGGCACTGGGGGTCGTCTGCGTCGGTCCTTCTGGGACTGTCTCCTGGGTGGTGGGTCGTCTGCGTGGGACTTTCTTGGACTGGAGGTCGTCTGCGTGGGACTTTCTGGGACAAGGGTGTCGTCTACGTGGGACTTTCAGGGACTGGGGATCGTCTGCGTGGGACTTTCTGGGACTGGGGGTCGTCTCCGTGGGACTCTCTGGGACTGTCTGCAGGGTGGAGGTCGTCTGCGTTGGACTTTCTGGGAATGGGGTCGTCTGCGTGGGACATTCTGTGATTGGGGGCCGTCTACGTGGGACTCGGGAAGTGGGGTCGTCTGCATGGGATTTTCTTGGACTGTCTCCTGGGTGGGGTCTCGTCTGCGTTGGACTTTCTGGGACTCTCTCCTGTGTGGGGGGTCGTCTGCTATGGACTTTCTGGGAATGTCTCCTGGGTGGGGGTCTTCTGCATGGGAATTTCTTAGACTGGGGGTCGTCTGCGTGGGACATTCTGGGACTGTCTCCTGGGTGTGGGGCACGTCTGCGTGGGATTTTCTCTGACTGAGGGTCGTCTGCGTGGGACTTTCTGGGACTGGGGTTCGTCTGCGTGGGACTTTCTGAGACTGGGGTCGTCTGCGTGGGACTTTCTGGGAGTGGGGGTCGTCTTTGTGGGACTTTCTGGGACTGTCACCTGGGTGGGGGGTCTTCTGTTTGCGACATTCTGAGAACTGTCTCCTGGTTGGGGTGTCGTCTGCGTGGGACTTTCTGGGACTGGGGTTCGTCTGCGTGGGACTTTCTGGGACTGTCTCCTGGGTCGGGGGTCGTCTGCGTGGGACTTTCTGGGACTGTCTCCTGGGTGGGGGTCGTCTGCATGGGACTTTCTGGGACTGGGGGTCTTCTGCGTGGGACTTTTTGGGACTGGGTGTCGTCTGCGTGGGACTTTCTGGTACTGTCTCCTGGGTGGGGGGTCGTCTGCCTGGGACTTTCTGGGACTGGGGGTCTTCTGCGTGGGACTTTCTGGGACTGTCTCCTGGGTGGGGGGTCGTCTGCGTGGGACTTTCTGGGATTAGGGGTCTTCTGCGTGGGACCTTCTGGGACTGGGGGTCGTCTGCGTGGGACTTTCTGGGACTGTCTTCTGGGTGGGGGTCGTCTGCGTGGGACTTTCTGGGACTGGGGGTCGTCTGCGTGGGACTTTCTGGGACAGTCTCCTGGGTGCGGTGTCGTCTGCGTGGAACTTTCTGGGACTGGGGGTCGTCTGCGTGGGACTTTCTGGGTCTGTCTCCTGGGTGAGGGGTCATCTGCGTGGGACTTTCTGGGTCTGTCCCCTGGGTGGGAGGTCTTCTGCGTGGGACTTTCTTGGACTGGGGGTCGTCTGCTTGGGACTTTCTGGGACTGTCTCCTTGGTGGGAGGGTCGTCTGCGTTGGATATATGGGACTGTCTTCTGGGTGGGGGGGTCGTCTGCGGTTGACTTTCTGGGACTGGGGGTCGTCTGCGTGGGACTTTCTGGGACTGGGGGTCGTCTGCGTTGGACTTTCTGGGACTTGGATTCGTCTGAGTGGGTCTTTCTGGGACTGTCTTCTGGGTGGGGCTTCACACAAGAGTTAGGCGTATTCGGCTTGTAGCAGGCTGAGATTGCTTGTAAGGCAGTTTTGAAAAAAAGAGACAGGAGATGTCGTTTTGTAGCAGCCTAGATTGCTTTGAAGGCAGTTTTCACAAAAGAGCCAAGATACGTCGGCTCGTAGACGCCTGGGATTTCTTGTAAATCAATTTGCACAAAAGAGTCAGGAGAATTCGGCTTGCAGGAGCCTGAGATTGCTTGTAAGGCAGTTGTCACAAAAGAGACAGAATATGTCGATTTATAGCGGCATGAGATTACTTGCAAGGCAGTTCTCACAAAAGAGCCAGGCGTATTCGGCTTGTAGTTGCCTGAGATTGCTTGTAAGGCAGTTGTCACAAAAGAGTCAGGAGAAGTCGGCTCGTAGCAGCCTGATATTGCTTGTAAGGCAGTTGCCACAAAAGAGCCAGGAGAAATTGGCTTGTCGCCGCCTGGGATTGCTTGTAAAGCAATTCGCACAAAAAGCCAGGAGAATTCATAATGCTGCAGCCTGAGAATGCTTGTAAGGCAGATGCCACAGATGAGCCTGGGGAAATCGGTTCGTAGCAACCTGAGATTGCTTGTATGGCAGTTGTCACAATAGAGCCAGGAGAATTCGTCTTGTAGCAGCCTGATATTGCTTGTAAGGCAGTTACCACAAAAGAACCAGGAGAAATCGGCACTTAGCCGCCTGGGATTGCTCTTAAGGCAATTGGCACAAAAAGTCAGGAGAATTGTGCTGGCGGAAGCCTGACATTGCTTGTAAGGCAGTTGTCACAAAAGAGAAAGGAGATATCGATACGTGGCGGCCTGAGATTTCTTGCAAGGCAGTTTCACAATAATTGCCAGGCGTATTCGGCTTTTAGCAGCCTGATATTACTTGTAACGCAGTTTTCACAAAAGAGCCAAGAGAAGTCGGCTCGTAGCAGCCTGACATTGCTTGTAAGGCAGTTGTCACAAAAGCGCGAGGAGAAACCGACTTGTAGCAGCCTGAGATTTCTTGTAAGGCAGCTGTCACAAAAGAGCCAGGCGTATTCGGCTTGTAGCAGCCTGAGATTGCTTGTAATGCAGTTGCCACAAAAGAGCCAGAAGAAATCAGCCCGTAGCAGCCTGGGATGGCTTGTGAGGCAATTGGCCAAAAAGCCAGTAGAATTAGGCTTGCTGCACCCTGAGATTGCTTCTAAGGCCAGGCGTAGACGACTTGTAGCAGTCTGAGATTACTTTTAAGGCATTTGTCACAAAAAAAGGTGATGACGGCTCGTAGAAACCTCAGATTGCTTTTAATCAGTTGTCACAAAAGAGCCAGGAGAATTCCGCTTGTAGCAGCCTGAGATTGCTTGTAAGGCAGTTGCCACAAAAGAGCCAGGAGAAATCCGCTAGTACCAGCCTGGGATGGCTTGTAATGCAATTGGCAAAAAAGAGCCAGGATTTCGGCTCGTAGCAGCCTGAGATTGCTTGTAAGGCAGTTGTCATAGAAGAGCCAGACTCGTAGAAGCCTGAGATTGCTTGGAAGGCAGTTGGCAGAATAGAGGCAGAAGAATTCATATTGCTGTAGCCTGAGAATGCTTGTAAGGCAGATGCCACAAATGAGCCATGGGAAATCGGTTCGTGGCAGCCTGGGATTGCTTGTATGGCAATTGGCACAAAAAATCAGGAGAATTGGACAACCGGATGCCTGAGATTTCTTGTAAGGGAATTAGGATTGCTGTAGACTGAGATTGCTTTTAAGGCAGTTATCACAATAGAACCAGGAGAATTTGGCTTATAGCAGCCTGAGATTGCTTGTAAGGCAGTTACCACAAAAGAGACAGTAGATGTCGATTTGTAGTGGCATGAGATTGCTTGCAAGGCAGTGTCACAAAAGAGCCAGGCGTATTCGGCTTGTAGCAGCCGGAGATTGCTTGTAAGGTAGTTACCACAAAAGAACCAGGAGAAATCGGCACGTAGCCGCCTGGGATTGCTTTTAAGGCAATTGGCACAAAAAGTCAGGAGAACAGTGCTGGCGGCAGCCTGAGATTGCTTGTAAAGCAGTTGTCACAAAAGAGACAGGAGATGTCGATTTGTAGTGGCCTGATATTGCTTGCAAAGCAGTTTCACAAAAGAGCCAGGCGTATTCGGCTTGTAGCAGCCGGAGATTGCTTGTAAGGCAGTTACCACAAAAGAACCAGGAGAAATCGGCACGTAGCCGCCTGGGATTGCTTTTAAGGCAATTGGCACAAAAAGTCAGGAGAACAGTGCTGGCGGCAGCCTGAGATTGCTTGTAAAGCAGTTGTCACAAAAGAGACAGGAGATGTCGATTTGTAGTGGCCTGATATTGCTTGCAAAGCAGTTTCACAAAAGAGCCAGGCGTATTCGGCTTGTAGCAGCCTGAGATTGCTTGTAAGGCAGTTACCACAAAAGAGCCAGGAGAAATCGGCACGTAGCCGCCTGGGATTGCTTTTAAGGCAATTGGCACAAAAAGTCAGGAGAACTGTCCTGGCGGAAGACTGAGATTGCTTGTAAAGCAGTTGTCACAAAAGAGACAGGAGATGTCGGCGTGTAGAAGCCTGACATTGCTTGTAAGGCAGTTGTCACAAAAGCGCCAGGAGAATACGGCTTGTAGCAGCCGGAGATTACTTGCAAGGCAGTTTTCACAAAAGAGCCAAGATAAGTCGGCTCGTAGCAGCCTGACATTGATTGTAAGGCAGTTGTCATAAAAGCGCCAGGAGAATTCGGCTTGTCGCAGCCTGAGATTTCTTGTAAGGCAGTTGCCACAAAAGCGCCAGGAGAAATCGGCTCGTAGACGCCTGGGATTGCTTGTAAGGCAATTTGCACAAAAAGGCAGGAGAATTCATATTGCTGCAGCCTGAGAATGCTTTTAAGGCAGATGACACAGATGAGCCAGGAGAAATCGGTTCGTAGCAGCCTGGGATTGGTTGTAAGGCAATTAGCACAAAAATAAGGAGAATTGGACTAGCGTCAGCCTGAGATTGCTTGTAAGGCAGTTGTCACAAAAGAACCAGTATATGTCGATTTGTAGCGGCCAATTCGGCTTGTAGCAGGCTGAGATTGCTTGTAAGGCAGTTTTCACAAAAGAGACAAGAGATGTGGGTTTGTAGAAGCATGAGATTGCTTGAAAGGCAGTTTTCACAAAAGAGCCAAGAGAAGTCGGCTCGTAGCAGTTTGACATTGCTTGTAAGGCAGTTTTCACAAAAGAGCCAGGAGATGTCGGCTTGTTGCAGACTGAGATTGCTTGTAAGGCAGTTGCTGCAAAAGAGGCAGTAGAAATCGGCTTGTAGCAGCCTGAGATCCTTTGTAAAAAGATAAACTACGTCCAGCAGCATGTCCTCTGATCTGTTGGTTTCCGATCCATATTTGAGCGTCTAATGTAAGATTTTAGACTACCTCCAGCAGCATGGCCTCTGACCTGTTGGCTTCCGGTGCATATTTGAGCGTCTTATGTAAGATGATACACTACGTCCAGCAGCCCTGATTCTGATCTCTTGGTCTCTGCTGCATATTTGAGCGTTTAATGTAAAAAGATAAACTACGCCAGCAGCATGGCCTCTGACCTGTTGGCTTCCGGTCCATATTTGAGCGTCTTGTGTAAGATGATACACTACGTCTAGCAGACCTGTTTCTGATCTCTTGGTTTCTGGTGCATATTTGAGCGTCTAATGTTAAAAGATAAAGTACGACCAGCAGCATGGCCTCTGATCTGTTGGTTTCACGTCCATATTTGAGCGTCTAATGTAAGATTTTAGACTACGTCCAGCAGCATAGCCTCTGACCTGTAGGTTTCCGGTCGATATTTGAGCGTCTTGTGTAAGATGATACACTACGTCCAGCAGCTATGATTCTGATCTGTTGGTTTCTGGTGCATATTTGAGCGTCTAATATAAAAAGATAAACTACGCCCAGCATCATGGCCTCTGATCTGTTGGTTTCCGGTCCATATTTGAGCGTCCAATGTAAGATCTTAGACTACGTCCAGCCGCATTGCATCTGAACTGTTGGCTTCCGGTCCATATTTCAGCGTCTTGTGTATGATGATACACTACATCCAGCAGCCCTGTTTCTGATCTCTTGGTTTCTCGTGCATATTTGAGCGTCTAATGAAAAAAGATAAACTACGTCCAGCAGCATGGCCTCTGATCTGTTGGTTTCCGATCCATATTTGAGCGTCTTGTGTAAGATGATACACTACGTCCAGCAGCCCTGTTTCTGATCTCTTGGTCTCTGGTGCATATTTGAGCGTCTAATGTAAAAAGATAATCTACGTCCAGAAGCATGGCCTCTGATCTGTTGGTTTCCGGTCCATATTTGAGCCTCTAATGTAAGATTTTAGACTACGACCAGCAGCATGGACTCTGACCTCTTGGTTTCCGGTCCATATTTGACCGTCTTGTGTAAGACGATACACTACGTCCAGCAGCCATGATTCTGATCTCTTGGTTTCTGGTGCATATTTGAGCGTCTAATGTAAAAAGATAAACTACGTTCAGCAGCATGGCCTCTGATCTGTTGGTTTCCCGAACATATTTGAGCGTCTAATATAAGATTTTAGACTACGTCCGGCCGCATTGCCTCTGACCTGTTGGCTTCAGGTCCATATTTGAGCTTCTTGTGTAAGATGATACACTACGTCCAGCAGCCCTGTTTCTGATCTCTTGGTATCTTGTGCATATCTGAGCGTCTAATGTAAAAAGATATACTACATCCAGCAGCATGGCCTCTGATCGGTTGGTTTCCGGTCCATATTTGTGCGTCTAATGTAAGATTTTAAACTACGTCCAGCAGCATGGCCTCTGACCTGTTGGCTTCCGGTCCATATTTGTGCGTCTTGTGTAAGATGATACACTACGTCCAGCAGCCATGATTCTGATCTGTTGGTTTCTGGTGCCTATATGAGCGTCTAATGTAAAAAGATAAACTACGTCCAGCAGCATGGCCTCTGATCTGTTGGTTTCCGGACCATATTTGAGCGTCCAATGTGAGATTATAGACTACGTCCAGCCGCATTGCTTCTGACCTGTTGGCTTCAGGTCTATATTTGAGCGTCTTGTGTAAATGATACACTACGTCCAACAGCCCTGTTTCTGATCTCTTGGTATCTTGTGCATATTTGAGCGTCTAATGTAAAGATATACTACGTCCAGCAGCATGGCCTCTGATCTGTTCGTTTCCGGTCAATATTTGAGCGTCTAATGTAAGATTTTAGACTACGACCAGCAGCATGGCCTCTGACCTGTTGGCTTCAGGACCATATCTGAGCGTCTTGTGTAAGATGATACACTATGTCTAGCAGCCATGATTCTGATCTGTTGGTTTCTGGTGCATATTTGAGCGTCTAATGTAAAAAGATAAACTACGGCCAGCAGCATGGCCTCTGATCTGTTGGTTTCCCGAACATATTTGAGCGTCTAATGTAAGATTTTAGACTACGTCCAGCCGCATTTCCTCTGACCTGTTGGCTTCAGGTCCATATTTGAGCGTCTTGTGTAAGATGATACACTACGTCCAGCAGCCCTGTTTCTGATCTCTTGGTTTCTGGTTTATATTTGAGCGTCTAATGTAAAAAGATGATCTACGTCCAGCAGCATGGCCTCTGATCTGTTGGTTTCCTGTTCATATTTCAGCGTCTAATGTAAGATTTTAGACTACGTCCAGCAGCATAGCCTCTGACCTGTTGGCTTCCGGTCCATATTTGAGCGTCTTCTGTAAGATGATACACTACGTCCAGCAGCCGTGATTCTGATCTGTTGGCTCCTGGTGGATATTTGAGCCTCTAATGTAAAAAGATAAACTACGTCCAGCAGCATGGCCTCTGATCTTTTGGTTTCCGGTCCATATTTGAGCGTCTAATGTACTATTTTAGACTAGGTCCAGCAGCATGGCCTCTGACCTGTTGGCTTCCGGTCCATATTTGAGCGTCTTGTGTAAGATGATACACTACGTCTAGCAGCCCTGTTTCTGATCTCTTGGTTTCTGGTGCATATTTGACCGTCTAATGTAAAAGATAAACTACGTCCAGCCGCATGGCCTCTGACCTGTTGGTTTCCGGTCCATATTTGAGCGTCTAATGTAAGATTTTAGACTACTTCCAGCAGCATGGCCTCTGACCTGTTGGCTTCCGGACTATATCTGAGCGTCTTGTGTAAGATGATACACTACGTCTAGCAGCCATGATTCTGATCTGTTGGTTTCTGGTGCATATTTGAGCGTCTAATGTAAAAAGATAAACTACGTCCAGCAGCATGGCCTCTGATCTGTTGGTTCCCGGTCCATATTTGAGCGTCTAATGTAAGATTTTAGACTACGTCCAGCAGCATGGCGTCTGAATATTTGGTTTCCGGTCCGTATTTGAGCGTCTTGTTTATATGATACACAAAGTCCAGCAGCCTTGTTTCTGATCTCTTGGTTTCTGGTGCATATTTGAGCGTCTAATGTAAAAAGATAATCTATGTCCAGTAGCATGGCCTCTGATCTGTTGGTTTCCTGTTCATATTTGAGCGTCTAATGTAAGGTTTTTAGACTACGTCCAGCAGCATGGCCTCTGACCTGTTGGCTTCCGGACCATATTTGAGCGTCTTCTGTAAGATGATACACTACGTCCAGCAGACCTGTTTCTGATCACTTGTTTTCTGGTGCATATTTGAGCGTCTAATGTAAAAAGATAAAATACGTCCAGCAGCATGGCCTCTGATCTGTTGGTTTCCGGACCATATTTGAGCGTCCAATGTAAGATTTTAGACTACGTCCAGCCGCATTTCCTCTGACCTGTTGGCTTCAGGTCCATATTTGAGCGTCTTGTGTAAGATGATACACTACGTCCAGCAGCCCTGTTTCTGATCTCTTGGATTCTGGTTTATATTTGAGCGTCTAATGTAAAAAGATAATCTACGTCCAGCAGCATGGCCTCTGATCTGTTGGTTTACTGTTCATATTTCAGCGTCTAATGTAAGATTTTAGACTACGTCCAGCAGCATAGCCTCTGACCTGTTGGCTTCCGGTCCATATTTGAGCGTCTTGTGTAAGATGATACACTACGTCCAGCAGCCGTGATTCTGATCTGTTGGCTCCTGGTGGATATTTGAGCCTCTAATGTAAAAAGATAATCTACGTCCAGCAGCATGGCCTCTGATCTTTTGGTTTCCGGTCCATATTTGAGCGTCTAATGTAATATTTTAGACTAGGTCCAGCAGCATGGCCTCTGACCTGTTGGCTTCCTTTCCATATTTGAGCGTCTTGTGTAAGATGATACACTACGTCCAGCAGCCCTGTTTCTGATCTCTTGGTTTCTGGTGCATATTTGACCGTCTAATGTAAAAGATGAACTACGTCCAGCAGCATGGCCTCTGACCTGTTGGTTTCCGGTCCATATTTGAGCGTCTAATGTAAGATTTTAGACTACGTCCAGCAGCATGGCCTCTGACCTGTTGGCTTCCGGACTATATCTGAGCGTCTTGTGTAAGATGATACACTACGTCTAGCAGCCATGATTCTGATCTGTTGGTTTCTGGTGCATATTTGAGCGTCTAATGTAAAAAGATGAACTACATCCAGCAGCATGGCCTCTGATCTGTTGGTTTCCGGTCCATATTTGAGCCTCTAATGTAAGATTTTAGACTACGTCCAGCAGATTGGCCTCTGAACTCTTGGTTTCCGGTCCGTATTTGAGCGTCTTGTTTATATGGTACACAAAGTCCAGCAGCCCTGTTTCTGGTCTCTTGGTTTCTGGTGCATATTTGAGCCTCTAATGTAAAAAGATAATCTATGTCCAGTAGCATGGCCTCTGATCTGTTGGTTTCCTGTTCATATTTGAGCGTCTAATGTAAGATTTTAGACTACGTCCAGCAGCATGGCCTCTGACCTGTTGGCTTCCGGTCCATATTTGAGCGTCTTCTGTAAGATGATACACTACGTCCAGCAGACCTGTTTCTGATCACTTGTTTTCTGGTGCATATTTGAGCGTCTAATGTAAAAAGATAAACTACGTCCAGCAGCATGGCCTCTGATCTGTTGGTTTCCGGACAATATTTGAGCGTCCAATGTAAGATTATAGACTCCGTCCAGCCGTATTGCTTCTGACCTGTTGGCTTCAGGTCCATATTTGAGCGTATTGTGTAAGATGTTACACTACGTCCAGCAGCCCTGTTTCTGATCTCTTGGTTTCTTGTGCATATTTGAGCGTCTAATGTAAAAAGATATACTACATCCTTCAGCATGGCCTCTGATCTGTTGGTTTCCTTTCCATATTTGAGCGTCTAATGTAAGATTTTAGACTACGACCAGCAGCATGGCCTCTGACCTGTTGGCTTCCGGACCATATCTGAGAGTCTTGTGTAAGATGATACACTACGTCTAGCAGCCATGATTCTGATCTTTTTGTTTCTGGTGCATATTTGAGCGTCTAATGTAAAAAGATAAACTACGGCCAGCAGCATGGCCTCTGATCTGTTGGTTTCCAGACCATATTTGAGCGTCTAATGTAAGATTTTAGACTACGTCCAGCCGCATTGCCTCTGACCTGTTGGCTTCAGGTCCATATTTGAGCGTCTTGAGTAAGATGATACACTACGTCCAACAGCCCTGCTTCTGATCTCTTGGTTTCTGGTGCATATTTGAGCGTCTAATGTAAAAAGATAATCTACGTCCAGCAGCATGGCCTCTGATCTGTTGGTTTCCTGTTCATATATGAGCGTCTAATGTAAGATTTTAGACTACGTCCAGCAGCATGGTCTCTGACCTGTTGGCTTCCGGTCCATATTTGAGCGTCTTGTGTGAGATGATACACTACGTCCAGCAGCCCTGTTTCTGATCTCTTGGTTTCTGGTGCATATTTGACCGTCTAATGTAAAAGATGAACTACGTCCAGCAGCATGGCCTCTGATCTTTTGGTTTCCGGTCCATATTTGAGCGTCTAATGTAATATTTTAGACTAGGTCCAGCAGCATGGCCTCTGACCTGTTGGCTTCCTGTCCATATTTGAGCGTCTTGTGTAAGATGATACACTACGTCCAGCAGCCCTGTTTCTGATCTCTTGGTTTCTGGTGCATATTTGACCGTCTAATGTAAAAGATGAACTACGTCCAGCAGCATGGCCTCTGACCTGTTGGTTTCCGGTCCATATTTGAGCGTCTAATGTAAGATTTTAGACTACGTCCAGCAGCATGGCCTCTGACCTGTTGGCTTCCGGACTATATCCGAGCGTCTTGTGTAAGATGATACACTACGTCTAGCAGCCATGATTCTGATCTGTTGGTTTCTGGTGCATATTTGAGCGTCTAATGTAAAAAGATAAACTACATCCAGCAGCATGGCCTCTGACCTGTTGGTTTCCGGTCCATATTTGAGCGTCTAATGTAAGATTTTAGACTACGTCCAGCAGCATGGCCTCTGAACTCTTGGTTTCCGGTCCGTATTTGAGCGTCTTGTTTATATGGTACACAAAGTCCAGCAGCCCTGTTTCTGATCTCTTGGTTTCTGGTGCATATTTGAGCGTCTAATTTAAAAAGATAATCTATGTCCAGTAGCATGGCCTCTGATCTGTTGGTTTCCTGTTCATATTTGAGCGTCTAATGTAAGATTTTAGACTACGTCCAGCAGCATGGCCTCTGACCTGTTGGCTTCCGGTCCATATTTGAGCGTCTTCTGTAAGATGATACACTACGTCCAGCAGACCTGTTTCTGATCACTTGTTTTCTGGTGCATATTTGAGCGTCTAATCTAAAAAGATAAACTACGTCCAGCAGCATGGCCTCTGATCTGTTGGTTTCCTGACCATATTTGAGCGTCCAATGTAAGATTTTAGACTACGTCCAGCCGCATTGCCTCTGACCTGTTGGCTTCAGGTCCATATTTGAGCGTCTTGAGTAAGATGATACACTACGTCCAACAGCCCTGCTTCTGATCTCTTGGTATCTTGTGCATATTTGAGCGTCTAATGTAAAAAGATATACTACGTCCAGCAGCATGGCCTCTGATCTCTTGGTTTCCGGTCCATATTTGAGCCTCTAATGTAAGATATAAGACTACGACCAGCAGCATGGACTCTGACCTCTTTGCTTCCGGTGCATATTTGACCCGCTTGTGTAAGATGATACACTACGTCCAGCAGCCATGATTCTGATCTGTTGGTTTCTGGTGCCTATATGAGCGTCTAATGTAAAAAGATAAACTACGTCCAGCAGCATGGCCTCAGATCTGTTGGTTTCCGGACAATATTTGAGCGTCCAATGTAAGATTATAGACTCCGTCCAGCCGTATTGCTTCTGACCTGTTGGCTTCAGGTCCATATTTGAGCGTATTGTGTAAGATGTTACACTACGTCCAGCAGCCCTGTTTCTGATCTCTTGGTTTCTTGTGCATATTTGAGCGTCTAATGTAAAAAGATATACTACATCCTTCAGCATGGCCTCTGATCTGTTGGTTTCCTTTCCATATTTGAGCGTCTAATGTAAGATTTTAGACTACGTCCAGCAGCATGGCCTCTGACCTGTTGGCTTCCGGACCATATCTGAGAGTCTTGTGTAAGATGATACACTACGTCTAGCAGCCATGATTCTGATCTTTTTGTTTCTGGTGCATATTTGAGCGTCTAATGTAAAAAGATAAACTACGGCCAGCAGCATGGCCTCTGATCTGTTGGTTTCCAGACCATATTTGAGCGTCTAATGTAAGATTTTAGACTACGTCCAGCCGCATTGCCTCTGACCTGTTGGCTTCAGGTCCATATTTGAGCGTCTTGTGTAAGATGATACACAACGTCCAGCAGCCCTGTTTCTGATCTCTTGGTTTCTGGTGCATATTTGAGCGTCTAATGTAAAAAGATAATCTACGTCCAGCAGCATGGCCTCTGATCTGTTGGTTTCCTGTTCATATATGAGCGTCTAATGTAAGATTTTAGACTACGTCCAGCAGCATGGTCTCTGACCTGTTGGCTTCCGGTCCATATTTGAGCGTCTTGTGTGAGATGATACACTACGTCCAGCAGCCCTGTTTCTGATCTCTTGGTTTCTGGTGCATATTTGACCGTCTAATGTAAAAGATGAACTACGTCCAGCAGCATGGCCTCTGATCTTTTGGTTTCCGGTCCATATTTGAGCGTCTAATGTAATATTTTAGACTAGGTCCAGCAGCATGGCCTCTGACCTGTTGGCTTCCTGTCCATATTTGAGCGTCTTGTGTAAGATGATACACTACGATCAGCAGCCCTGTTTCTGATCTCTTGGTTTCTGGTGCATATTTGACCGTCTAATGTAAAAGATGAACTACGTCCAGCAGCATGGCCTCTGACCTGTTGGTTTCCGGTCCATATTTGAGCGTCTAATGTAAGATTTTAGACTACGTCCAGCAGCATGGCCTCTGACCTGTTGGCTTCCGGACTATATCCGAGCGTCTTGTGTAAGATGATACACTACGTCTAGCAGCCATGATTCTGATCTGTTGGTTTCTGGTGCATATTTGAGCGTCTAATGTAAAAAGATAAACTACATCCAGCAGCATGGCCTCTGACCTGTTGGTTTCCGGTCCATATTTGAGCGTCTAATGTAAGATTTTAGACTACGTCCAGCAGCATGGCCTCTGAACTCTTGGTTTCCGGTCCGTATTTGAGCGTCTTGTTTATATGGTACACAAAGTCCAGCAGCCCTGTTTCTGATCTCTTGGTTTCTGGTGCATATTTGAGCGTCTAATTTAAAAAGATAATCTATGTCCAGTAGCATGGCCTCTGATCTGTTGGTTTCCTGTTCATATTTGAGCGTCTCATGTAAGATTTTAGACTACGTCCAGCAGCATGGCCTCTGACCTGTTGGCTTCCGGTCCATATTTGAGCGTCTTCTGTAAGATGATACACTACGTCCAGCAGACCTGTTTCTGATCACTTGTTTTCTGGTGCATATTTGAGCGTCTAATCTAAAAAGATAAACTACGTCCAGCAGCATGGCCTCTGATCTGTTGGTTTCCTGACCATATTTGAGCGTCCAATGTAAGATTTTAGACTACGTCCAGCCGCATTGCCTCTGACCTGTTGGCTTCAGGTCCATATTTGAGCGTCTTGAGTAAGATGATACACTACGTCCAACAGCCCTGCTTCTGATCTCTTGGTATCTTGTGCATATTTGAGCGTCTAATGTAAAAAGATATACTACGTCCAGCAGCATGGCCTCTGATCTCTTGGTTTCCGGTCCATATTTGAGCCTCTAATGTAAGATATAAGACTACGACCAGCAGCATGGACTCTGACCTCTTTGCTTCCGGTGCATATTTGACCCGCTTGTGTAAGATGATACACTACGTCCAGCAGCCATGATTCTGATCTGTTGGTTTATGGTGCCTATATGAGCGTCTAATGTAAAAAGATAAACTACGTCCAGCAGCATGGCCTCAGATCTGTTGGTTTCCGGACAATATTTGAGCGTCCAATGTAAGATTATAGACTCCGTCCAGCCGTATTGCTTCTGACCTGTTGGCTTCAGGTCCATATTTGAGCGTATTGTGTAAGATGTTACACTACGTCCAGCAGCCCTGTTTCTGATCTCTTGGTTTCTTGTGCATATTTGAGCGTCTAATGTAAAAAGATATACTACATCCTTCAGCATGGCCTCTGATCTGTTGGTTTCCTTTCCATATTTGAGCGTCTAATGTAAGATTTTAGACTACGTCCAGCAGCATGGCCTCTGACCTGTTGGCTTCCGGACCATATCTGAGAGTCTTGTGTAAGATGATACACTACGTCTAGCAGCCATGATTCTGATCTTTTTGTTTCTGGTGCATATTTGAGCGTCTAATGTAAAAAGATAAACTACGGCCAGCAGCATGGCCTCTGATCTGTTGGTTTCCAGACCATATTTGAGCGTCTAATGTAAGATTTTAGACTACGTCCAGCCGCATTGCCTCTGACCTGTTGGCTTCAGGTCCATATTTGAGCGTCTTGTGTAAGATGATACACAACGTCCAGCAGCCCTGTTTCTGATCTCTTGGTTTCTGGTGCATATTTGAGCGTCTAATGTAAAAAGATAATCTACGTCCAGCAGCATGGCCTCTGATCTGTTGGTTTCCTGCTCATATATGAGCGTCTAATGTAAGATTTTAGACTACGTCCAGCAGCATGGTCTCTGACCTGTTGGCTTCCGGTCCATATTTGAGCGTCTTGTGTGAGATGATACACTACGTCCAGCAGCCCTGTTTCTGATCTCTTGGTTTCTGGTGCATATTTGACCGTCTAATGTAAAAGATGAACTACGTCCAGCAGCATGGCCTCTGATCTTTTGGTTTCCGGTCCATATTTGAGCGTCTAATGTAATATTTTAGACTAGGTCCAGCAGCATGGCCTCTGACCTGTTGGCTTCCTGTCCATATTTGAGCGTCTTGTGTAAGATGATACACTACGATCAGCAGCCCTGTTTCTGATCTCTTGGTTTCTGGTGCATATTTGACCGTCTAATGTAAAAGATGAACTACGTCCAGCAGCATGGCCTCTGACCTGTTGGTTTCCGGTCCATATTTGAGCGTCTAATGTAAGATTTTAGACTACGTCCAGCAGCATGGCCTCTGACCTGTTGGCTTCCGGACTATATCCGAGCGTCTTGTGTAAGATGATACACTACGTCTAGCAGCCATGATTCTGATCTGTTGGTTTCTGGTGCATATTTGAGCGTCTAATGTAAAAAGATAAACTACATCCAGCAGCATGGCCTCTGACCTGTTGGTTTCCGGTCCATATTTGAGCGTCTAATGTAAGATTTTAGACTACGTCCAGCAGCATGGCCTCTGAACTCTTGGTTTCCGGTCCGTATTTGAGCGTCTTGTTTATATGGTACACAAAGTCCAGCAGCCCTGTTTCTGATCTCTTGGTTTCTGGTGCATATTTGAGCGTCTAATTTAAAAAGATAATCTATGTCCAGTAGCATGGCCTCTGATCTGTTGGTTTCCTGTTCATATTTGAGCGTCTCATGTAAGATTTTAGACTACGTCCAGCAGCATGGCCTCTGACCTGTTGGCTTCCGGTCCATATTTGAGCGTCTTCTGTAAGATGATACACTACGTCCAGCAGACCTGTTTCTGATCACTTGTTTTCTGGTGCATATTTGAGCGTCTAATCTAAAAAGATAAACTACGTCCAGCAGCATGGCCTCTGATCTGTTGGTTTCCTGACCATATTTGAGCGTCCAATGTAAGATTTTAGACTACGTCCAGCCGCATTGCCTCTGACCTGTTGGCTTCAGGTCCATATTTGAGCGTCTTGAGTAAGATGATACACTACGTCCAACAGCCCTGCTTCTGATCTCTTGGTATCTTGTGCATATTTGAGCGTCTAATGTAAAAAGATATACTACGTCCAGCAGCATGGCCTCTGATCTCTTGGTTTCCGGTCCATATTTGAGCCTCTAATGTAAGATATAAGACTACGACCAGCAGCATGGACTCTGACCTCTTTGCTTCCGGTGCATATTTGACCCGCTTGTGTAAGATGATACACTACGTCCAGCAGCCATGATTCTGATCTGTTGGTTTCTGGTGCCTATATGAGCGTCTAATGTAAAAAGATAAACTACGTCCAGCAGCATGGCCTCAGATCTGTTGGTTTCCGGACAATATTTGAGCGTCCAATGTAAGATTATAGACTCCGTCCAGCCGTATTGCTTCTGACCTGTTGGCTTCAGGTCCATATTTGAGCGTATTGTGTAAGATGTTACACTACGTCCAGCAGCCCTGTTTCTGATCTCTTGGTTTCTTGTGCATATTTGAGCGTCTAATGTAAAAAGATATACTACATCCTTCAGCATGGCCTCTGATCTGTTGGTTTCCTTTCCATATTTGAGCGTCTAATGTAAGATTTTAGACTACGTCCAGCAGCATGGCCTCTGACCTGTTGGCTTCCGGACCATATCTGAGAGTCTTGTGTAAGATGATACACTACGTCTAGCAGCCATGATTCTGATCTTTTTGTTTCTGGTGCATATTTGAGCGTCTAATGTAAAAAGATAAACTACGGCCAGCAGCATGGCCTCTGATCTGTTGGTTTCCAGACCATATTTGAGCGTCTAATGTAAGATTTTAGACTACGTCCAGCCGCATTGCCTCTGACCTGTTGGCTTCAGGTCCATATTTGAGCGTCTTGTGTAAGATGATACACAACGTCCAGCAGCCCTGTTTCTGATCTCTTGGTTTCTGGTGCATATTTGAGCGTCTAATGTAAAAAGATAATCTACGTCCAGCAGCATGGCCTCTGATCTGTTGGTTTCCTGTTCATATATGAGCGTCTAATGTAAGATTTTAGACTACGTCCAGCAGCATGGTCTCTGACCTGTTGGCTTCCGGTCCATATTTGAGCGTCTTGTGTGAGATGATACACTACGTCCAGCAGCCCTGTTTCTGATCTCTTGGTTTCTGGTGCATATTTGACCGTCTAATGTAAAAGATGAACTACGTCCAGCAGCATGGCCTCTGATCTTTTGGTTTCCGGTCCATATTTGAGCGTCTAATGTAATATTTTAGACTAGGTCCAGCAGCATGGCCTCTGACCTGTTGGCTTCCTGTCCATATTTGAGCGTCTTGTGTAAGATGATACACTACGTCCAGCAGCCCTGTTTCTGATCTCTTGGTTTCTGGTGCATATTTGACCGTCTAATGTAAAAGATGAACTACGTCCAGCAGCATGGCCTCTGACCTGTTGGTTTCCGGTCCATATTTGAGCGTCTAATGTAAGATTTTAGACTACGTCCAGCAGCATGGCCTCTGACCTGTTGGCTTCCGGACTATATCCGAGCGTCTTGTGTAAGATGATACACTACGTCTAGCAGCCATGATTCTGATCTGTTGGTTTCTGGTGCATATTTGAGCGTCTAATGTAAAAAGATAAACTACATCCAGCAGCATGGCCTCTGACCTGTTGGTTTCCGGTCCATATTTGAGCGTCTAATGTAAGATTTTAGACTACGTCCAGCAGCATGGCCTCTGAACTCTTGGTTTCCGGTCCGTATTTGAGCGTCTTGTTTATATGGTACACAAAGTCCAGCAGCCCTGTTTCTGATCTCTTGGTTTCTGGTGCATATTTGAGCGTCTAATTTAAAAAGATAATCTATGTCCAGTAGCATGGCCTCTGATCTGTTGGTTTCCTGTTCATATTTGAGCGTCTCATGTAAGATTTTAGACTACGTCCAGCAGCATGGCCTCTGACCTGTTGGCTTCCGGTCCATATTTGAGCGTCTTCTGTAAGATGATACACTACGTCCAGCAGACCTGTTTCTGATCACTTGTTTTCTGGTGCATATTTGAGCGTCTAATCTAAAAAGATAAACTACGTCCAGCAGCATGGCCTCTGATCTGTTGGTTTCCTGACCATATTTGAGCGTCCAATGTAAGATTTTAGACTACGTCCAGCCGCATTGCCTCTGACCTGTTGGCTTCAGGTCCATATTTGAGCGTCTTGAGTAAGATGATACACTACGTCCAACAGCCCTGCTTCTGATCTCTTGGTATCTTGTGCATATTTGAGCGTCTAATGTAAAAAGATATACTACGTCCAGCAGCATGGCCTCTGATCTCTTGGTTTCCGGTCCATATTTGAGCCTCTAATGTAAGATATAAGACTACGACCAGCAGCATGGACTCTGACCTCTTTGCTTCCGGTGCATATTTGACCCGCTTGTGTAAGATGATACACTACGTCCAGCAGCCATGATTCTGATCTGTTGGTTTCTGGTGCCTATATGAGCGTCTAATGTAAAAAGATAAACTACGTCCAGCAGCATGGCCTCAGATCTGTTGGTTTCCGGACAATATTTGAGCGTCCAATGTAAGATTATAGACTCCGTCCAGCCGTATTGCTTCTGACCTGTTGGCTTCAGGTCCATATTTGAGCGTATTGTGTAAGATGTTACACTACGTCCAGCAGCCCTGTTTCTGATCTCTTGGTTTCTTGTGCATATTTGAGCGTCTAATGTAAAAAGATATACTACATCCTTCAGCATGGCCTCTGATCTGTTGGTTTCCTTTCCATATTTGAGCGTCTAATGTAAGATTTTAGACTACGTCCAGCAGCATGGCCTCTGACCTGTTGGCTTCCGGACCATATCTGAGAGTCTTGTGTAAGATGATACACTACGTCTAGCAGCCATGATTCTGATCTTTTTGTTTCTGGTGCATATTTGAGCGTCTAATGTAAAAAGATAAACTACGGCCAGCAGCATGGCCTCTGATCTGTTGGTTTCCAGACCATATTTGAGCGTCTAATGTAAGATTTTAGACTACGTCCAGCCGCATTGCCTCTGACCTGTTGGCTTCAGGTCCATATTTGAGCGTCTTGTGTAAGATGATACACAACGTCCAGCAGCCCTGTTTCTGATCTCTTGGTTTCTGGTGCATATTTGAGCGTCTAATGTAAAAAGATAATCTACGTCCAGCAGCATGGCCTCTGATCTGTTGGTTTCCTGTTCATATATGAGCGTCTAATGTAAGATTTTAGACTACGTCCAGCAGCATGGTCTCTGACCTGTTGGCTTCCGGTCCATATTTGAGCGTCTTCTGTAAGATGATACACTACGTCCAGCAGCCGTGATTCTGATCTGTTGGCTCCTGGTGGATATTTGAGCCTCTAATGTAAAAAGATAAACTACGTCCAGCAGCATGGCCTCTGATCTGTTGGTTTCCGGTCCATATTTGAGCCTCTAATGTAAGATTTTAGACTACGACCAGCAGCATGGCCTCTGATCTCTTGGCTTCCGGTCCATATTTGAGCGTCTTGTGTAAGATGATACACTACGTCCAGCAGCCATGATTCTGATCTGTTGGTTTCTGGTGCATATTTGAGCGTCTAATGTAAAAAGATAAACTACCTCCAGCAGCATGGCCTCTGATCTGTTGGATTCCCGACCATATTTGGGCGTCCAATGTAAGATTTTAGACTACGTCCAGCCGCATTGCCTCTGACCTGTTGGCTACCGGTCCATATTTGAGCGTCTTGTGTGAGATTATACACTACGTCCAGCAGCCCTGTTTCAGATCTCTTGGTTTCTGGTGCATATTTGAGCGTCTAATGTTAAAAGATATACTACGTCCAGCAGCATGGCCTCTGATCTGTTGGTTTCCGGTCCATATTTGAGCGTCTAATGTAAGATTTTAGACTACGTCCAGCAGCATGGCCTCTGACCTGTTGGCTTCCGGAATATATCTGAGCGTCTTGTGTAAGATGATACACTACGTCTAGCAGCCATGATTCTGGTCTGTTGGTTTCTGGTGCATATTTGAGCGTCTAATGTAATAAGATAAACTACGTCCAGCAGCATGGCCTCTCATCTGTTGGTTTCCAGTCCATATTTGAGCGTCTAATGTAAGATTTTAGACTACGTCCAGCAGCATTGCCACTGACCTGTTAGCTTCCGGACCATATCACAGCGTCTTCTGTAAGATGATACACTACGACTAGCAGCCATGATTCTGATCAGTTGGTTTCTGGTGCATATTTGAGCGTCTAATGTAAAAAGATAAACTACGCCCAGCAGCATGGCCTCTGATCTGTTGGTTTCCCGACCATATTTGAGCGTTTAATGTAAGATTATAGACTACGTCCAGCCGCATTGCGTCTGACCTGTTGGCATCAGGTCCATATTTGAGCGTCTTGTGTAAGATGATACACTACGTCCAGCAGCCCTGTTTCTGATCTCTTGGTATCTTGTGCATATTTGAGCGTCTAATGTAAAAAGATAAACTACGGCCAGCAGCATGGCCTCTGATCTGTTGGTTTCCAGACCATATTTGAGCGTCTAATGTAAGATTTTAGACTACGTCCAGCCGCATTGCCTCTGACCTGTTGGCTTCAGGTCCATATTTGAGCGTCTTGTGTAAGATGATACACAACGTCCAGCAGCCCTGTTTCTGATCTCTTGGTTTCTGGTGCATATTTGAGCGTCTAATGTAAAAAGATAATCTACGTCCAGCAGCATGGCCTCTGATCTGTTGGTTTCCTGTTCATATATGAGCGTCTAATGTAAGATTTTAGACTACGTCCAGCAGCATGGTCTCTGACCTGTTGGCTTCCGGTCCATATTTGAGCGTCTTGTGTAAGATGATACACTACGTCCAGCAGCCCTGTTTCTGATCTCTTGGTTTCTGGTGCATATTTGACCGTCTAATGTAAAAGATGAACTACGTCCAGCAGCATGGCCTCTGACCTGTTGGTTTCCGGTCCATATTTGAGCGTCTAATGTAAGATTTTAGACTACGTCCAGCAGCATGGCCTCTGACCTGTTGGCTTCCGGACTATATCTGAGCGTCTTGTGTAAGATGATACACTACGTCTAGCAGCCATGATTCTGATCTGTTGGTTTCTGGTGCATATTTGAGCGTCTAATGTAAAAAGATAAACTACATCCAGCAGCATGGCCTCTGATCTGTTGGTTTCCGGTCCATATTTGAGCGTCTAATGTAAGATTTTAGACTACGTCCAGCAGCATGGCCTCTGACCTCTTGGTTTCCGGTCCGTATTTGAGCGTCTTGTTTATATGGTACACAAAGTCCAGCAGCCCTGTTTCTGATCTCTTGGTTTCTGGTGCATATTTGAGCGTCTAATGTAAAAAGATAATCTATGTCCAGTAGCATGGCCTCTGATCTGTTGGTTTCCTGTTCATATTTGAGCGTCTAATGTAAGATTTTAGACTACGTCCAGCAGCATGGCCTCTGACCTGTTGGCTTCCGGTCCATATTTGAGCGTCTTCTGTAAGATGATACACTACGTCCAGCAGACCTGTTTCTGATCACTTGTTTTCTGGTGCATATTTGAGCGTCTAATGTAAAAAGATAAACTACGTCCAGCAGCATGGCCTCTGATCTGTTGGTTTCCGGACCATATTTGAGCGTCCAATGTAAGATTTTAGACTACGTCCAGCCGCATTGCCTCTGACCTGTTGGCTTCAGGTCCATATTTGAGCGTCTTGTGTAAGATGATACACTACGTCCAACAGCCCTGCTTCTGATCTCTTGGTATCTTGTGCATATTTGAGCGTCTAATGTAAAAAGATATACTACGTCCAGCAGCATGGCCTCTGATCTCTTGGTTTCCGGTCCATATTTGAGCCTCTAATGTAAGATTTTAGACTACGACCAGCAGCATGGACTCTGACCTCTTTGCTTCCGGTGCATATTTGACCCGCTTGTGTAAGATGATACACTACGTCCAGCAGCCATGATTCTGATCTGTTGGTTTCTGGTGCCTATATGAGCGTCTAATGTAAAAAGATAAACTACGTCCAGCAGCATGGCCTCAGATCTGTTGGTTTCCGGACAATATTTGAGCGTCCAATGTAAGATTATAGACTCCGTCCAGCCGTATTGCTTCTGACCTGTTGGCTTCAGGTCCATATTTGAGCTTATTGTGTAAGATGTTACACTACGTCCAGCAGCCCTGTTTCTGATCTCTTGGTTTCTTGTGCATATTTGAGCGTCTAATGTAAAAAGATATACTACATCCTTCAGCATGGCCTCTGATCTGTTGGTTTCCTTTCCATATTTGAGCGTCTAATGTAAGATTTTAGACTACGTCCAGCAGCATGGCCTCTGACCTGTTGGCTTCCGGACCATATCTGAGAGTCTTGTGTAAGATGATACACTACGTCTAGCAGCCATGATTCTGATCTTTTTGTTTCTGGTGCATATTTGAGCGTCTAATGTAAAAAGATAAACTACGGCCAGCAGCATGGCCTCTGATCTGTTGGTTTCCAGACCATATTTGAGCGTCTAATGTAAGATTTTAGAC
The DNA here is from genome assembly GCA_964036315.1 of Acanthosepion esculentum. NCBI lineage: Eukaryota > Metazoa > Mollusca > Cephalopoda > Sepiida > Sepiidae > Acanthosepion > Acanthosepion esculentum. The sequence goes on along the minus strand of CAXIWW010000817.1, from coordinate 9,612,136 downwards.
TACGTCCAGCCGCATTGCCTCTGACCTGTTGGCTTCAGGTCCATATTTGAGCGTCTTGTGTAAGATGATACACAACGTCCAGCAGCCCTGTTTCTGATCTCTTGGTTTCTGGTGCATATTTGAGCGTCTAATGTAAAAAGATAATCTACGTCCAGCAGCATGGCCTCTGATCTGTTGGTTTCCTGTTCATATATGAGCGTCTAATGTAAGATTTTAGACTACGTCCAGCAGCATGGTCTCTGACCTGTTGGCTTCCGGTCCATATTTGAGCGTCTTCTGTAAGATGATACACTACGTCCAGCAGCCGTGATTCTGATCTGTTGGCTCCTGGTGGATATTTGAGCCTCTAATGTAAGATTTTAGACTACGACCAGCAGCATGGCCTCTGATCTCTTGGCTTCCGGTCCATATTTGAGCGTCTTGTGTAAGATGATACACTACGTCCAGCAGCCATGATTCTGATCTGTTGGTTTCTGGTGCATATTTGAGCGTCTAATGTAAAAAGATAAACTACCTCCAGCAGCATGGCCTCTGATCTGTTGGATTCCCGACCATATTTGGGCGTCCAATGTAAGATTTTAGACTACGTCCAGCCGCATTGCCTCTGACCTGTTGGCTACCGGTCCATATTTGAGCGTCTTGTGTGAGATTATACACTACGTCCAGCAGCCCTGTTTCAGATCTCTTGGTTTCTGGTGCATATTTGAGCGTCTAATGTAAAAAGATATACTACGTCCAGCAGCATGGCCTCTGATCTGTTGGTTTCCGGTCCATATTTGAGCGTCTAATGTAAGATTTTAGACTACGTCCAGCAGCATGGCCTCTGACCTGTTGGCTTCCGGAATATATCTGAGCGTCTTGTGTAAGATGATACACTACGTCTAGCAGCCATGATTCTGGTCTGTTGGTTTCTGGTGCATATTTGAGCGTCTAATGTAATAAGATAAACTACGTCCAGCAGCATGGCCTCTCATCTGTTGGTTTCCAGTCCATATTTGAGCGTCTAATGTAAGATTTTAGACTACGTCCAGCAGCATTGCCACTGACCTGTTAGCTTCCGGACCATATCACAGCGTCTTCTGTAAGATGATACACAACGACTAGCAGCCATGATTCTGATCAGTTGGTTTCTGGTGCATATTTGAGCGTCTAATGTAAAAAGATAAACTACGCCCAGCAGCATGGCCTCTGATCTGTTGGTTTCCCGACCATATTTGAGCGTTTAATGTAAGATTATAGACTACGTCCAGCCGCATTGCGTCTGACCTGTTGGCATCAGGTCCATATTTGAGCGTCTTGTGTAAGATGATACACTACGTCCAGCAGCCCTGTTTCTGATCTCTTGGTATCTTGTGCATATTTGAGCGTCTAATGTAGAAAGATATACTAGGTCCAGCAGCATGGCCTCTGATCGGTTGGTTTCCGGTCCATATTTGAGCGTCTAATATAAGATTTTAGACTACGTCCAGCAGCATGGCCTCTGACCTGTTGGCTTCCGGTCCATATTTGAGCGTCTTGTGTAAGATGATACACTACTTCCAGCAGCTCTGTTTCTGATCTCTTGGTTTCTGGTGCATATTTGAGTGTCTAATGTAAAAAGATAAACTACGTCCTGCAGCATGGCCTCTGATCTGTTGGTTTTCGGTCCATATTTGAGCGTCTAATGTAAGATTTTACACTACGCCCAGCAGCATGGCCTCTGAACTCTTGGTTTCCGGTCCATATTTGAGCGTCTTGTGTAAGATGATACACAACGTCCAGCAGGCCTGTTTCTGATCTCTTGGTTTCTGGTGCATATTTGAGCGTCTAATGTAAAAAGATAATGTACGTCCAGCAGCATGGACTCTGATCTGTTGGTTTCCGGTCAACATTTAAGCGTCTAATGTAAGATGTTAGACTACGTCCAGTAGCATGGCCTCTGACCTGTTGGCCTACGGTTCATATTTGAGCGTCTTGTGTAAGATGATACACTACGTCCAGTAGACCTGTTTGTGATTTCTTGGTTTATGGTGCATATTTTAGCGTCTAATGTAAAAAGATAACCTACGCCCCGCAGCATAGCCTCTGATCTATTGGTTTCTGGTCCATATTTGAGCGTCTAATGTAATATTCTTGACTACGACCAGCAGCATGGCCTCTGACCAGTTGGCTTTCGTTCGATATTTGAGCGTTTGTGTAAAATCATACACCACGTCCAGCAGCCATGATTCTGGTCTCTTGGTTTCTGGTGCATATTTGAGCGTCTAATGTAAAAAGATAAACTACGTCCAGCAGCATGGCCTCTGATCTGTTGGTTTCCCGTCCATATTTGAGCCTCTAATGTAAGATGTTAGACTACCTCCAGCAGCATTGCCTCTGATCTGTTGGTGTCCAATTGTCGGGAATTTCTTGCCTTAGCCATAATTACAAAAGTTTTTTCGACACCTTGAATAGAGTCGAGGCGAAATTCAACGGTATGGGGACTTGTGTTAGCTCTCGTTTGCGGAAATTGTCATGTGGCCTTAAACTGGGAAATAAGTCATATTTCACTTGTTTATAAATTTTTCCAGTAAAAGAAATATTTTCAAAATGGGTATCAAATTGTGTGCAATTATTTGATTTATCTATATATACAGAGATTTTTCATTTGCTCAGATAGTAAAAAGTACAGCTTTCACCAGGTGCGCGGTATGTCGTCTGACAATTTACATCGTCCGAATTCCAGTGTGCACTATAAAACTGCATTTGTAATTTTTCCTTTTTATAGAATCCACAAAATATTGGTGTCCAATTGTCGGGAATTGCTTACCTCATCCATAATTACAAAAGTTTTTTCGACACCTTGATTAGAGTTCAGTCGAAATTCAACGGTATGGTGCATTTTCTTAGCTCATTTGCGGAAATTGTCATGCGGCCCTAAACTGGGAAATCAGTCATAATTCGCTTGTTTATTGCTTTTTTCCAGTGAAAGAAATATTTTCAAATTGGGTATCAAATTGTCTGCAATTATTTGATTTGTCTATGTATACAGGGATTATTCATTTGCTCATATAGTAAAAAGTACAGCTTTCACCATGGCGCGGCATGTCGTCTGACAATTTACAGCGTCCGAATTCCAGTGTGCACAATAAGACTGCATTTCTAATTTTTCCTCTTTATAGAATCCACAAATATTGCTGTCCAATTGTCGGGAAATTCTTGCCTCATCCATGATTACAAAAGGTTTTTCGACACCTTGATTAGAGTCGAGTCGAAATTCAACGATATGGGGACTTGTGTTAGCTCATTTGCGGAAATTGTCATGCGGCCTTAAACTGGGAAATCAGTCATATTTCACTTGTTTATAACTTTTTTCAACTAAAAGAAATATTTTCAAAATGGGTGACAAATTGTGTGCAATTATTTGATTGGTCTATGTATGCAGGGATTTTTCATTTGCTCAGATAGTAAAAAGTACAGCATTCACCATGTGCCCAATATGTCGTCTGACAATTTACAGTTTCCGAATTCCAGTGTGAACAATAAGACTGCATTTCTAATTTTTCCTTTTTAAAGAATCCACAAAATATTGTTTTCCAATTGTCGGGAATTTTCGACACCTTGAATAGATTCGAAGCCAAATTCAAAGGTATGGGGACTTGTGTTAGCTCATTTGCGGAAATTCTCATGATGCCCTAAACTGGGAAATCAGTCATATTTCACTTGTTTATAACTTTTTCACAGAAAGACCCACGCTGACGACCCCCACCCAGGAGACAGAATCAGAAATTCCCACGCAGACGACACCCAGTCCCAGAAAGTCCGACGCAGACGACCCCCCACCCAGGAGACAGTCTCAGAATGTCCCACGCATACGAGCCCCCACCCAGGAGACAGTCCCAGAAATCCCACGCAGACGATCCCCCACCCAGGAGACAGTCCAAGAAAGTCCCACGCAGACGACGCCCAGTCCAAGAAAGTCCCACGCAGACGACCCCCAGACAGGAGAGTGTCCCAGCAAGTCCCAGGCAGACGACCCCCAGTCCCGGTAAATCCCACGCAGACGAACACACACCCAGGAGACAGTCCCAGAAAGTCCCACGCAGACGACCCCCCACTCAGGAGACAGTCCCAGAAAGTCCCACGCAGACGACCCCCGACCCAGGAGACAGTTCCAGAAAGTCCCACGCAGACGACCCCCAGTCCCAGAAAGTCCCACGCAGACGACCCCCACCCAGGAGTCAGTCCCAGAAAGTCCCATGCAGACGACCCCCTCCCAGGAGAAAGTCTCAGAAAGTCCCACGCAGACGAGCCCCCACCCAGGAGACAGTCCGAGAAAGTCCCACGCTGACGACACCCCACCCATGAGACAGTCCCAGAAAGTCCAACGCAGACGAACACCCACCCAGGAGACAGTCCCAGAAAGAACCACGCAGACGACCCCCAGTCCCAGAAAGTCCCACACAGACGACCCCAAGTCATAGGAAGTCCCATGCAGACGACCCCCACACAGGAGACAGTCCCAGAAATTCCCACGCAGACGACCCCCACCCAGGAGACAGTCCCAGAAAGTTCCAGACAGACACCCCCCCAGGAGACAGTCCCAGAAAGTCCCACGCAAGAGACCCCCAGTCCCAGAAACTCCCACGCAGACGACCCCAGTCCAAGAAAGTCCCACGCAGACGACCCCCAGTCCCACAAAGTCCCACGCAGACGACACCGCACCCAGGAGACTGTCCCAGAAAGACCCATGCAGACGACACCCAGTCCCAGAAAGTCCAACGCAGACGAGCCCCCACCCAGGAGACAGTCCCAGAACGTCCCACGCAGACGACACCCAGTCCAAGAAAGTCCCACGCAGACGAGCCCCAGACAGGAGAGTGTCCCAGCAAGTCCAACGCAGACGACCCCCAGTCCCAGAAAATCCCACGCAGATGAACACCCACCCAGGAGCCAGTCCCAGAAAGTCCCACGCAGACGACCCTTCCACCCAGGAGCCAGTCCCAGAAAGTCCCACGCAGACGACACCCCACCCAGGAGACAGTCCCAGAAAGTCCCACGCAGACGAGACCCAGTCCCTGAAAGTCCCACGCAGACGACCCCCCCACCCAGGAGACAGTCCCAGAAAGTACCAAACAGACGACCTCCCACCTAGGAGACAGTCCCAGAAAGTCCCACGCAGACGAACCCCACTCCCAAAAAGTCCCACGCAGACGGCCCCCAGTCCAAGCAAGTCCCACGCAGACGACCCCCAGTCCTAGAAAGTCCCACGCAGACGACTCCCACCCAGGAGACAGTCCCAGAAAGACCAACGCAGACGACCAACAGTCACAGAAAGTCCCACGCAGACGACACCCAGTCCCAGAAAGTCCCACGCAGACGACCCCCCACCCAGGAGACAGTCTCAGAATGTCCCACGCATACGAGCCCCCACCCAGGAGACAGTCCCAGAAAGTCCCACGCTGACGACCCCCCACGCATGAGACAGTCCCAGAAAGTCCAACGCAGACGAAGCCCCACCCAGGAGACAGACCCAGAAAGACCCACGCAGACGACCCCCAGTCCCAGAAAGTCCCACGCAGACGACACCCAGTCCCAGAAAGACCCACGCAGACACCCCCACCCAGGAGACAGTCCCATAAAGTCCAACGCAGACGACCCACAGTCCCAGAATGTCCCACGCAGACGACACCCACCCAGGAGACAGTCCCAGGAAGTCCCATGCAGACGAACCCCGCCCAGGAGACAGTCTCAGAAAGTCCCACGCAGACGACCCCCCAGGCCTGAGAGAGTCCGAGAAAGACCCACGCAGATGAACCCCAGTCACAGAAAGTCCCACACAGACGACCCCCAGTCCTAGGAAGTCCCATTCAGACGACCCCCACCCAGGAGACAGTCCCAGAAAGTGCAAAACAGACAACCCCCACCCAGGAGATAGTCACAGAAAGTCCCACGCAGACGAGCCCCCACACAGCAGACAGTCCCAGAAAGTCCCACGCAGACGACCCCCAGTCCCAGAAAGTCCCACGCAGACAACCACCACCCAGGAGACAGTCCCAGAAAATCCCACGCAAACGACACCCAGTCCAAGAAAGTGCCACGCAGACGACCCCACACCCAGGAGACAGTCCCAGAAAGTCCGAAATAGACGACCTCCCACCCAGCAGAGAGACCCAGAATGTCCCACGCAGACGAACCCCAGTCCCTGAGAGTCCCACGCAGACGACACCCAGTCCTAGAATGTCCAAGGCAGACGACACCCACCCAGGAGACAGTCCCAGAAAAACCCACGCAGATTTCACCCAGTCCCAGAAAGTCCCACGCAGACGACCCCCCACCCAGGAGACAGTCCCAGAAAATAACACGCAGACGACCCACAGTCCCAGAAAGTCACACGCAGACGACCCCCAGTCCCAGAAAGTCCCATGCAGACAACCCCCCACCAAGGAGACAGAAACAGATATCCCACGCAGTCGACCCCCCATCCAGGAGACAGTCCCAGAAAGTCCCACGCAGACGACCCCCAGTCACGGAATGTCCCATGCAGACGACTCCCTACCCAGGAGAGAGTCCAAGAAAAACTCACGTAGACGACCCCAGTCCAAGAAAGTCCCATGAAGAAGACCCCCCCCCCCCCAGGAGACAGTCCCAGATATCCCACGCAGACGACACCCCACCCAGGAGACAGTCCCAGAAAGTCCCACGCAGACGACTCCCACCCAGGAGACAGTCCCAGAAATTCCCACGCAGACGACCCCCACCCAGGAGACAGTCCCAGAAAGTTCCAGACAGACACCCCCCCAGGAGACAGTCCCAGAAAGTCCCACGCAAGAGACCCCCAGTCCCAGAAACTCCCACGCAGACGACCCCAGTCCAAGAAAGTCCCACGCAGACGACCCCCAGTCCCACAAAGTCCCACGCAGACGACACCGCACCCAGGAGACTGTCCCAGAAAGACCCATGCAGACGACACCCAGTCCCAGAAAGTCCAACGCAGACGAGCCCCCACCCAGGAGACAGTCCCAGAACGTCCCACGCAGACGACACCCAGTCCAAGAAAGTCCCACGCAGACGAGCCCCAGACAGGAGAGTGTCCCAGCAAGTCCCACGCAGACGACCCCCAGTCCCAGAAAATCCCACGCAGATGAACACCCACCCAGGAGCCAGTCCCAGAAAGTCCCACGCAGACGACCCTTCCACCCAGGAGCCAGTCCCAGAAAGTCCCACGCAGACGACACCCCACCCAGGAGACAGTCCCAGAAAGTCCCACGCAGACGAGACCCAGTCCCTGAAAGTCCCACGCAGACGACCCCCCCACCCAGGAGACAGTCCCAGAAAGTACCAAACAGACGACCTCCCACCTAGGAGACAGTCCCAGAAAGTCCCACGCAGACGAACCCCACTCCCAAAAAGTCCCACGCAGACGGCCCCCAGTCCAAGCAAGTCCCACGCAGACGACCCCCAGTCCTAGAAAGTCCCACGCAGACGACTCCCACCCAGGAGACAGTCCCAGAAAGACCAACGCAGACGACCAACAGTCACAGAAAGTCCCACGCAGACGACACCCAGTCCCAGAAAGTCCCACGCAGACGACCCCCCACCCAGGAGACAGTCTCAGAATGTCCCACGCATACGAGCCCCCACCCAGGAGACAGTCCCAGAAAGTCCCACGCTGACGACCCCCCACGCATGAGACAGTCCCAGAAAGTCCAACGCAGACGAAGCCCCACCCAGGAGACAGACCCAGAAAGACCCACGCAGACGACCCCCAGTCCCAGAAAGTCCCACGCAGACGACACCCAGTCCCAGAAAGACCCACGCAGACACCCCCACCCAGGAGACAGTCCCATAAAGTCCAACGCAGACGACCCACAGTCCCAGAATGTCCCACGCAGACGACACCCACCCAGGAGACAGTCCCAGGAAGTCCCATGCAGACGAACCCCGCCCAGGAGACAGTCTCAGAAAGTCCCACGCAGACGACCCCCCAGGCCTGAGAGAGTCCGAGAAAGACCCACGCAGATGAACCCCAGTCACAGAAAGTCCCACACAGACGACCCCCAGTCCTAGGAAGTCCCATTCAGACGACCCCCACCCAGGAGACAGTCCCAGAAAGTGCAAAACAGACAACCCCCACCCAGGAGATAGTCACAGAAAGTCCCACGCAGACGAGCCCCCACACAGCAGACAGTCCCAGAAAGTCCCACGCAGACGACCCCCAGTCCCAGAAAGTCCCACGCAGACAACCACCACCCAGGAGACAGTCCCAGAAAATCCCACGCAAACGACACCCAGTCCAAGAAAGTGCCACGCAGACGACCCCACACCCAGGAGACAGTCCCAGAAAGTCCGAAATAGACGACCTCCCACCCAGCAGAGAGACCCAGAATGTCCCACGCAGACGAACCCCAGTCCCTGAGAGTCCCACGCAGACGACACCCAGTCCTAGAATGTCCAAGGCAGACGACACCCACCCAGGAGACAGTCCCAGAAAAACCCACGCAGATTTCACCCAGTCCCAGAAAGTCCCACGCAGACGACCCCCCACCCAGGAGACAGTCCCAGAAAATAACACGCAGACGACCCACAGTCCCAGAAAGTCACACGCAGACGACCCCCAGTCCCAGAAAGTCCCATGCAGACAACCCCCCACCAAGGAGACAGAAACAGATATCCCACGCAGTCGACCCCCCATCCAGGAGACAGTCCCAGAAAGTCCCACGCAGACGACCCCCAGTCACGGAATGTCCCATGCAGACGACTCCCTACCCAGGAGAGAGTCCAAGAAAAACTCACGTAGACGACCCCAGTCCAAGAAAGTCCCATGAAGAAGACCCCCCCCCAGGAGACAGTCCCAGATATCCCACGCAGACGACACCCCACCCAGGAGACAGTCCCAGAAAGTCCCACGCAGACGACTCCCACCCAGGAGACAGTCCCAGAAAGTCCCACGCAGACGACCACACACCCAGGAGACAGTCCCAGAAAGTCCCACGCAGACGACCCCCAGTCCCAGAAAGTCCCACGCAGACGACCCCCAGTCCTAGGAAGTCCCATGCAGACGACCCCACTCAGGAGACAGTCCCAGAAAGTCCCACGCAGACGACCCCCACCCAGGAGACAGTCCCAGAAAGTTCCAAACAGACGACCCCCACCCAGGAGACACTAACAGAAAGTCCCACAAAGAAGACCCCCAGTCCAAGAAAGTCCCACGCAGAGTACCCCCAGTCACAGAAAGTCCCACGCAGACGAACCCCCACCCAGGAGACAGTCCCAGGAAGTCCCACGCAGACGACCCCCAGTCCCAGAAAGTCCCACGCAGACGACCCCCTGTCCCACAAAATCCCACGCAGACGACACCGCACCCAGGAGACTGTACCAGAAAGACCCATGCAGACGACCCCCTGTCCCAGAAAGTCCCATGCAGACGACACCCCACCCAGGAGACAGTCCTAGATATCCCACGCAGACGACCCCCACCCAGGAGACTGTCCAAGAAAGTCCCACGCAGAGGAGCCCAAACCCAAGAGACAGTCCCGGAAAGTCCCACGCAGACGACACCCAGTCCCTGAAAGTCCCACGCAGACGACCCCCCACGCAGGAGACAATCTCAGAAAGACCCACGCAGACCACCCCCAGTCACGGAATGTCCCACGCAGACGACTCCCCACCCAGGAGAGAGTCCAAGAAAGACTCACGTAGACGACCCCCAGTCCCAGAATGTCCCATGAAGAAGACCCCCCCACCAAGGAGACAGTCCCAGATATCCACACGCAGACGAACACACACCCAGGAGACAGTCCCAGAAAGTCCAACGCAGACGACCCCCACCCAGGAGACAGTCCCAGAAAGTCCGACGCAGACGACCACACACCCAGGAGACAGTCCCAGAAAGTCCCACGCAGACGACCCCAAGTCCCAGAAAGTCCCACGCAGACGACCCACAGTCCTAGGAAGTCCCATGCAGACGACCCCACTCAGGAGACAGTCCCAGAAAGTCCCACGCAGACGACCCCCACCCAGGAGACAGTCCCAGAAAGTTCCAAACAGACGACCCCCACCCAGGAGACACTCCCAGAAAGTCCCACGCAGAAGACCCCCAGTCCCAGAAAGTCCCATGCAGACGACCCCCAGTCCCACAAAATCCCACCCAGACGACACCCCACCCAGGAGACAGTCCTAGATATCCCACGCAGACGACCCCCCACCCAGGAGACAGTCCCAGAAAGTCCCACGCAGACGACACCCAGTCCAAGAAAATCCCAGGCAGACGACCCCCCACGCAGGAGACAGTCCCAGAAAGTCCCACGCAAAAGACCCCCTGTCCCAAAAAATCCCACGCAGACGACACCGCACCCAGGAGACTGTACCAGAAAGACCCATGCAGACGACCCCCTGTCCAAGAAAGTCCCATGCAGACGACACCCCACCCAGGAGACAGTCCTAGATATCCCACGCAGACGACCCCCCACCCAGGAGACAGTCCCAGAAAGTCCCACGCAGACGACAACCAGTCCAAGAAAGTCCCACGCAGACGACCCCCCACGCAGGAGACAGTCCCAGAAAGTCCCACGCAAAAGACCCCCAGTCCCAGAAAATCCCATGCAGACGAACCCCCACCCAGTAGACAGTCCTAGATATCCCACGCAGACGACCCCCACCCAGGAGACTGTCCCAGAAAGTCCCACGCAGACTAGCCCCCACCCAAGAGACAGTCCCGGAAAGTCCCACGCAGACGACCCCCAGTCCCTGAAAGTCCCAAGCAGACGACCCACCACCCAGGAGAGAGTCCCAGAATGACCCACGCAGACGACCCCCAGTCCCAGAAATTCACACGCAGACGACCCCCAATCCCACAAAATCCCACGCAGACGACACCGCACGCAGGAGACTGTACCAGAAAGACCCATGCAGACAAACCCCAGTCCCAAAAATGTCCCATGCAGACGACACCCCACCCAGGAGACAGTCCTAGATATCCCACGCAGACGACACCCACCCAGGAGACAGTCCCAGAAAGTCCCACGCAGACGACCTCCAAACAGGAGCGTGTCACAACAAGTCCCACGCAGACGACTCCCACCCAGGAGACAGTCCCAGAAAGTCCCACGCAGACGACCACACACCCAGGAGACAGTCCCAGAAAGTCCCACGCAGACGACCCCCAGTCCCAGAAAGTCCCACGCAGACGACCCCCAGTCCTAGGAAGTCCCATGCAGACGACCCCACTCAGGAGACAGTCCCAGAAAGTCCCACGCAGACGACCCCCACCCAGGAGACAGTCCCAGAAAGTTCCAAACAGACGACCCCCACCCAGGAGACACTAACAGAAAGTCCCACAAAGAAGACCCCCAGTCCAAGAAAGTCCCACGCAGAGTACCCCCAGTCACAGAAAGTCCCACGCAGACGAACCCCCACCCAGGAGACAGTCCCAGGAAGTCCCACGCAGACGACCCCCAGTCCCAGAAAGTCCCACGCAGACGACCCCCTGTCCCACAAAATCCCACGCAGACGACACCGCACCCAGGAGACTGTACCAGAAAGACCCATGCAGACGACCCCCTGTCCCAGAAAGTCCCATGCAGACGACACCCCACCCAGGAGACAGTCCTAGATATCCCACGCAGACGACCCCCACCCAGGAGACTGTCCAAGAAAGTCCCACGCAGAGGAGCCCAAACCCAAGAGACAGTCCCGGAAAGTCCCACGCAGACGACACCCAGTCCCTGAAAGTCCCACGCAGACGACCCCCCACGCAGGAGACAATCTCAGAAAGACCCACGCAGACCACCCCCAGTCACGGAATGTCCCACGCAGACGACTCCCCACCCAGGAGAGAGTCCAAGAAAGACTCACGTAGACGACCCCCAGTCCCAGAATGTCCCATGAAGAAGACCCCCCCACCAAGGAGACAGTCCCAGATATCCACACGCAGACGAACACACACCCAGGAGACAGTCCCAGAAAGTCCAACGCAGACGACCCCCACCCAGGAGACAGTCCCAGAAAGTCCGACGCAGACGACCACACACCCAGGAGACAGTCCCAGAAAGTCCCACGCAGACGACCCCAAGTCCCAGAAAGTCCCACGCAGACGACCCACAGTCCTAGGAAGTCCCATGCAGACGACCCCACTCAGGAGACAGTCCCAGAAAGTCCCACGCAGACGACCCCCACCCAGGAGACAGTCCCAGAAAGTTCCAAACAGACGACCCCCACCCAGGAGACACTCCCAGAAAGTCCCACGCAGAAGACCCCCAGTCCCAGAAAGTCCCATGCAGACGACCCCCAGTCCCACAAAATCCCACCCAGACGACACCCCACCCAGGAGACAGTCCTAGATATCCCACGCAGACGACCCCCCACCCAGGAGACAGTCCCAGAAAGTCCCACGCAGACGACACCCAGTCCAAGAAAATCCCAGGCAGACGACCCCCCACGCAGGAGACAGTCCCAGAAAGTCCCACGCAAAAGACCCCCTGTCCCAAAAAATCCCACGCAGACGACACCGCACCCAGGAGACTGTACCAGAAAGACCCATGCAGACGACCCCCTGTCCAAGAAAGTCCCATGCAGACGACACCCCACCCAGGAGACAGTCCTAGATATCCCACGCAGACGACCCCCCACCCAGGAGACAGTCCCAGAAAGTCCCACGCAGACGACAACCAGTCCAAGAAAGTCCCACGCAGACGACCCCCCACGCAGGAGACAGTCCCAGAAAGTCCCACGCAAAAGACCCCCAGTCCCAGAAAATCCCATGCAGACGAACCCCCACCCAGTAGACAGTCCTAGATATCCCACGCAGACGACCCCCACCCAGGAGACTGTCCCAGAAAGTCCCACGCAGACTAGCCCCCACCCAAGAGACAGTCCCGGAAAGTCCCACGCAGACGACCCCCAGTCCCTGAAAGTCCCAAGCAGACGACCCACCACCCAGGAGAGAGTCCCAGAATGACCCACGCAGACGACCCCCAGTCCCAGAAATTCACACGCAGACGACCCCCAATCCCACAAAATCCCACGCAGACGACACCGCACGCAGGAGACTGTACCAGAAAGACCCATGCAGACAAACCCCAGTCCCAAAAATGTCCCATGCAGACGACACCCCACCCAGGAGACAGTCCTAGATATCCCACGCAGACGACACCCACCCAGGAGACAGTCCCAGAAAGTCCCACGCAGACGACCTCCAAACAGGAGCGTGTCACAACAAGTCCCACGCAGACGACACCCAATCCCAGAAAATCCCACGCAGACGAACACACACCCAGGAGACAGTCCCAGAAAGTCCCACGCAGACGACTCCCCACCCAGGAGACAGTCCCAGGAAGTCCCACGCAGACGACCTTCAGTCCCAGAAAGTCCCACGCAGACGACCACCACCCAGGAGACAGTCCCAGAAAGTCCCACACAGACGAAACCCAGTCCCTGAATGTTCCACGCAGACGACCCCCCACGCAGGAGACAGTCCCACGCAAAAGACCCCCAGTCGCAGAAAGTCCCATGAAGACGACCCCCCACCCAGGAGACAGTCCTAGATATCCCACGAGGACGACCCCCACCCAGGAAACAGTCCCAGAATGTCTCACGCAGACGACCCCCCACCCAGGAGAGAGTCCGAGAATGACCCACGCAGACGACTCCCAGTCCCATAAAGTCCCACGCAGACGACCCCCAATCCCACAAAAACCCCACGCAGACGACACCGCACGCAGGAGACTGTACCAGAAAGACCCATGCAGACAACCCCCAGTCCCAGAAAGTCCCATGCAGACGACATCCCACCCAGGAGACAGTCCTAGATATCCCACGCAGACGACCCCCACCCAGGAGACAGTCCCAGAAAGTCCCACGCAGACGACCCCCAGACAGGAGAGTGTGCCAGCAAGTCCCACGCAGACGTCCCTTAATCCCAGAAAATGCCACACAGACGAACACCCTCCCAGGAGACAGTCCCAGAAAGTCCCACGCAGACGACCTCCCACCCAGGAGACAGTCGCAGAAAGTCCCACGCAGACGAGCTTCAGTTCCAGAAAGTCCCACGCAGACGACCACCAACCAGGAGACAGTCCCAGAAAGTCCCACGCAGACGACACCCAATCCCTGAAAGTCCGACGCAGACGACCCCCCACGCAGGAGACAGTCCCAGAAAGTCCCACGCAAATTACCCCCAGTCCCAGAAAGTCCCATGAAGAAGAACCTCCACCCAGGAAACAGTCCTAGATATCCCACGCAGACGATCCCCTCCCAGGAGACAGTCACAGAAAGTCCCACGCTGACGACCCCAAGACAGGAGACAGTCCCAGAAAATCCCACGCAGAAGACCCCCACCCAGGAGACAGTCCCAGAAAGTCCCACGCAGACGACCCCCCACCCAGGAGACAGTCCCAGAAAATCCCACGCAGACTACCCCCCACCCAGGAGACAGTCCCAGAAAGTCCCACGGAGACGACCACACACCCAGGAGACAGTCCCAGAAAGTCCGACGCAGACGACCACCAGTCACAGAAAGTCCCACGCAGACGACCCCCAGTCCTAGGAAGTCCCATGCAGACGACCCCCCACCCAGGAGACAGTCCCAGAAGGTCCCACGCAGACGACCCCCCCAGGAGACAGTCCCAGAAAGTCCCACGCAGACGACCCCCAGTCCCAGAAAGTCCCACGCAGACGACCCCCAATCCCACAAAATCCCACACAGACGACACCGCACCCAGGAGACTGTACCAGAAAGACCCATGCAGACGACCTCCCACCCAGTAGACAGTCCTAGATATCCCACGCAGACGACCCCCCACCCAGGAGACAGCCCCAGAAAGTCCCACGCAAAAGACCCCCAGTCCGAGAAAATCCCATGCAGACGACCCCCCACCCAGGAGACAGTCCTAAATATCCCACGCAGACGACCCCCACCCAGGAGACAGTCCAAGAAAGTCCCACGCTGACGACATCCACCCAGGAGACACTCCCAGAAAGTCCCACGCAGAAGACCCCCACGCAGGAGACATTCCCAGAAAGTCCCACGCAGACGACCCCCACCATGGAGACAGTCCCAGAAATTCCCAAACAGACGACACCCACCCAGGAGACACTCCCAGAAAGTCCCACGCAGAAGACCCCCAGTCCAAGAAAGACCCACGCAGACGACACCCAGTCCCAGAAATTCCCACGCAGACGACCCCCCACCCAGACACAAACACAGGAAGTCCGACGCAGACGACCACCAGTCCCAGAAAGTCCCACGCAGACGACCCCCATTCCCACAAAATCCCACGCAGACGACACCGCACCCAGTAGACTGTACCACAAAGTCCCATGAAGACGACCCCCAGTCCCAGAAAGTCCCATGCAGACGACCCCACAACCAGGAGCCAGATAGGAGAGTGTCCCAGCAAGTCCCACGCAGACGAACACCCACCCAGGAGACAGTCCGAGAAAGACCCACGCAGACGACCCCCCACCCAGGAAACAGTCCCAGAAAGTCCCACGCAGACGACCCCCAGTACCAGAAAGTCCCACGCAGACGATCACCACCCAGGAGACAGTCCAAGAATGTCCCACGCAGACGACACCCAGTCCCTGAAAGTCCCACTTAGACGATCCCCCACGCAGGTGACAGTCCCAGAAAGTCCCACGCAAAAGACCCACAGTCACAGAAAGTCCCATGCAGACGACCACACACCCAGGAGACAGTCCTTGATATCCCACGCAGACGACCCCAACCCATAGGACAGTCCCAGAAAGTCCCACGCAAACGAGCCCCCACCCAGACGACACCCAGTCCAAGAAAGTCCCACGCAGACAACCCTCAGACAGGAGACAGTCCCAGCAAGTCTGACGCAGACGACCCCCAGTCTCAGAAAATCCCACGCAGACGAACAGCCACCCAGGAGACAGTCCCAGAAAGTCCCACGCAGACGAGACCCAGTCCCTGAAAGTCACACGCAGACGAACCCCCACCCAGGAGACAGTCCCAGAAAGTCCCACGCAGATGAGCCCCCATCCAGGAGACAGTCCCGGAATATCCAACGCAGACGACACCCAGTCCCAGAAAGTCCCACGCAGACGAAACCCCACCCAAGAGACAGTCTCAGAAAGACCCACGCAGACCACCCCCAGTCCCGGAATGTCCCACGCAGACGACTCCCCACCCAGGAGGCAGTCCCAGATATCCCACGCAGACGACCCACCACCCAGGAGACAGTCCCAGAAAGTCCGACGCAGACGACCCCCCACCCAGGAGACAGTCCCAGAAAGTCCCACGCAGACGACCCCCAGTCCCAGAAAGTCCCACGCAGACGACCCCCAGTCCTAGGAAATCCCATGCAGACGACCCCCAGCCAGGAGAAAATGCCAGAAAGTCCCACGCAGACGACCCCCACCCAGGAGACAGTCCCAGAAAGTCCCACGCAGACGACCCCCACCCAGGAGACAGTCCCAGAAAGTCCCACGCAGAAGACCCCCAGTCCCACAAAGTCCCACGCAGATGACACCGCACCCAGGAGACTGTCCCAGAAAGACCCACGCAGACGAACCCCAGTCCCAGAAAGTCCCAAGCAGACGACACCCCACCCAGGAGACAGTCCTAGATATCCCACGCAGACGACCCCCCACCCAGGAGACAGTCCCAGAAAGTCCCACGCAGACGACCCCCAGACAGGAGAGTGTCCCAGCAAGTCCCACGCAGACGACCCCCAATCCCAGAAAATCCCACGCAGACGAACACCCACCCAGGAGACAGTCCCAGAAATTCCCACGCAGACGACCTTCAGTCCCAGAAAGTCCCACGCAGACGACCACCACCCAGGAGACAGTCCCAGAAAGTCCCACGCAGACGACACCCAGTCCATGAAAGTCCCACGCAGACGACCCCCCACGCAGGAGACAGTCCCAGAAAGTCCCACGCAAAAGACCCCCAATCCCAGAAAGTCCCATGAAGACGACCCCCCACCCAGGAGACAGTCCTAGATATCCCACGCAGACGACCCCCACCCAGGAGACAGTCCCAGAAAGTCCCACGCTGACGACCCCCAGTCCAAGAAACTCCCACGCAGACGACCCCCAGACAGGAGACAGCCCCAGAAAATCCCACGCAGACGACCCCCACCCAGGAGACTGTCCAAGAAAGTCCCACGCAGACGACCCCCCACCCAGGAGACAGTCCCAGAAAGTCCCACGCAGACGACACCCCACCCAGGAGACAGTCCCAGAAAGTCCCACGCAGACGACCCCCAGTCCCAGAAAGTCACACACAGACGACCCCCACCAAGGTGACAGTCACAGAAAGTCCCACGCAGACGACACCCAGTCCATGAAAGTCGCACGCAGACGACCTCCCACGCAGGAGACAGTCCCAGAAAGTCCCACGCAAAAGACCCCCAGTCCCAGAAAGTCCCATGAACACGACCTCCCACCCAGGAGACAGTCCTAGATATCCCACGCAGACGACCCCCACCAAGGAGACAGTCCCAGAAAGTCCCACGCTGACGACCCCCAGTCCAAGAAAGTCCCACGCAGACGACCCCCAGAAAGGAGACAACCCCAGAAAATCCCACGCAGACGACACCCACCCAGGAGACAGTCCCAGAAAGTCCCACGCAGACGACCCCCCACCCAGGAGACAGTCCCAGAAAGTCCCACGCAGACGACACCCCACCCAGGAGACAGTCCCAGAAAGTCCCACGCATACGAACCCCAGTCCCAGAAAGTCACACACAGACGACCCCCACCAAGGTGACAGTCACAGAAAGTCCCACGCAGACGACACCCAGTCCCTGAAAGTCCCACGCAGACGACCCCCCACGCAGGAGACATTCCCAGAAAGTCCCACGCAGACGAACCCCCAAAAAGGAGACAGTCTTAGAAAGACCCACGCAGACGACCTCCAGTCCCAGAATGTCCCACGCAGAAGACCCCTCACCCAGGAGAATCCAAGAAAGACCCACGCAGACGATCCCCAGTCCCAGAAAGACCCATGCAGACGAGCCCCCACCCAGGAGACTGTCCCAGATATCCCACGCAGACAACCTTCCACCCAGGAGACAGTCCAAGAAAGTCCCACGCAGACTACCCCCACCCAGGAGACAGTCCAAGAAAGTCCCACGCAGACGACCCCCAGTCCTAGGAAGTCCCATGCAGACGACCCCAGTCAGGAGACAGTCCTAGAAAGTCCCACGCAGACGAACCCCACCCAGGAGACAGTCCCAGAAAGTCCCAAACAGACGACACCCACCCAGGAGACACTCCCAGTAAGTCCCACGCAGAAGACCCCCAGTCCATGAAAGACCCACGCAGAGGACCCCCAGTCTCAGAAAGTCCCACGCAGACGACACCCCCACCCAGGAGACAGTCCCAGGAAGTCCCACGCAGACAAACCCCAGTCCCAGAAAGTCCCACGCAGACGACCCCCAGTCCTACAAATTCCCACGCAGACGACACCGCACCAAGGAGATTGTACCAGAAAGACCCATGCAGACGACCCCCAGTCCCAGAAAGTCCCATGAAGACGACACCCCACCCAGGAGACAGTCCTAGATATCCCACCCAGACGACCCCACACCCAGGAGCCAGTCCCAGAAAGTCCCACGCAGACGACCCCCAGACAGGAGAGTGTCCCAGCAATTCCCACGCAGACGACCCCCAGTCCCAGAAAATCCCAAGCAGAGGAACACCCACCCAGGAGACAGTCCCAGAAAGTCCCACGCAGACGACCCCCCACCCAGGAGACAGTCCCAGTTAGTCCCACACAGACGACCCCCAGTCCTAGGAAGTCCCATGCAGACGACCCCCACCCAGGAGACAGTCCCAGAAAGTCCCACGCAGAAGACCACCAGTCCCACAAAGTCCCACGAGACGACACCGCACCCAGGAGACTGTCCCAGAAAGAGCCACGCAGACGACCCCCAGTCCCAGAAAGTCCCAGGCAGACGAGTCCCCACCCACGAAACAGTCACAAAATGTCCCACGCAGACGACCCCCCACCCAGGAGAGAGTCCCAGAATGACCCACGCAGACGACCCCCAGTCCCATAAAGTCCCACGCAGACGACCCCCAATCCCACAAAATCCCACGCAGACGACACCGCACGCAGGAGACTGTACCAGAAAGACCCATGCAGACAACCCCCAGTCCCAGAAAGTCCCATGCAGACGACACAGCACCCAGGAGACAGTCCTAGATATCCCAGGCAGACGACCCCCCACCCAGGAGACAGTCCCAGAAAGTCCCAAGCAGACGACTCCCAGACAGGAGAGTGTCCCAGCAAGTCCCACGCAGACGATCCCCAATCCCAGAAAATCCCACGCAGACGAACCTCCACCCAGGAGACAGTCCTAGATATCCCACGCAGACGATCCCCTCCCAGGAGACAGTCACAGAAAGTCCCACGCTGACGACCCCCAGACAGGAGACAGTCCAAGAAAATCCCACGCAGAAGACCCCCACCCAGGAGACAGTCCCAGAAAGTCCCACGCAGACGACCCCCCACCCAGGAGACAGTCCCAGAAAATCCCACGCAGACTACCCCCCACACAGGAGACAGTCCCAGAAAGTCCCACGGAGACGACCACACACCCAGGAGACAGTCCCAGAAAGTCCGACGCAGACGACCACCAGTCACAGAAAGTCCCACGCAGACGACCCCCAGTCCTAGGAAGTCCCATGCAGACGACCCCCCACCCAGGAGACAGTCCCAGAAAGTCCCACGCAGACGACCCCCCCAGGAGACAGTCCCAGAAAGTCCCACGCAGACGACCCCCAGTCCAAGAAAATCCCACTCAGACGACCCCCAATCCCACAAAATCCCACACAGACGACACCGCACCCAGGAGACTGTACCAGAAAGACCCAGGCAGACGACCTCCCACCCAGGAGACAGTCCTAGATATCCCACGCAGACGACCCCCCACCCAGGAGACAGCCCCAGAAAGTCCCACGCAAAAGACCCCCAGTCCGAGAAAATCCCATGCAAACGACCCCCCACCCAGGAGACAGTCCTAAATATCCCACGCAGACGACCCCCACCCAGGAGACAGTCCAAGAAAGTCCCACGCTGACGACATCCACCCAGGAGACACTCCCAGAAAGTCCCACGCAGACGACCCCCACGCAGGAGACATTCCCAGAAAGTCCCACGCAGACGACCCCCACCATGGAGACAGTCCCAGAAATTCCCAAACAGACGACACCCACCCAGGAGACACTCCCAGAAAGTCCCACGCAGAAGACCCCCAGTCCAAGAAAGACCCATGCAGACGACACCCAGTCCCAGAAATTCCCACGCAGACGACCCCCCACCCAGACACAGACACAGGAAGTCCCACGCAGAAGACCACCAGTCCCAGAAAGTCCCACGCAGACGACCCCCATTCCCACAAAATCCCACGCAGACGACACTGCACCCAGTAGACTGTACCACAAAGTCCCATGAAGACGACCCCCAGTCCCAGAAAGTCCCATGCAGACGACACCCCACCCAGGAGACAGACCTAGATATCCCATGCAGACGACCCCACAACCAGGAGCCAGATAGGAGAGTGTCCCAGCAAGTCCCACGCAGACGAACACCCACCCAGGAGACAGTCCGAGAAAGACCCACGCAGACGACCCCCCACGCAGGTGACAGTCCCAGAAAGTCCCACGCAAAAGACCCACAGTCACAGAAAGTCCCATGCAGACGACCACACACCCAGGAGACAGTCCTTGATATCCCACGCAGACGGCCCCAACCCATAGGACAGTCCCAGAAAGTCCCACGCAGACGAGCCCCCACCCAGACGACCCCCAGTCCAAGAAAGTCCCACGCAGACAACCCCCAGACAGGAAACAGTCCCAGCAAGTCTGACGAAGACGACCCCCAGTCTCAGAAAATCCCACGCAGAGGAACAGCCACCCAGGAGACAGTCCCAGAAAGTCCCACGCATACGAGCCCCAGTCCCAGAAAGTCACACACAGACGACCCACCACCCAGGAGACAGTCCCAGAAAGTCACACGCAGAGGACCCCCACCCAGGAGTCAGTCCAAGAAAGTCCGACGCAGACGACCCCCCAACCAGGAGACAGTCCCAGAAAGTCCCACGCAGACGACCCCCAGTCACAGAAAGTCCCACGCAGACGACACCCAGTCCATGAAAGTCCCACGCAGACGACCCCCCACGCAGGAGACAGTCCCAGAAAGTCCCACGCAAAAGAACCCCAGTCACAGAAAGTCCCATGAACACGACCCTCCACCCAGGAGACAGTCCTAGATATCCCACGCAGACGACCCCCACCAAGGAGACAGTCCTAGAAAGTCCCACGCTGACGACCCCCAGTCCAAGAAAGTCCCACGCAGACGACCACCAGAAAGGAGACAACCCCAGAAAATCCCACGCAGACGACACCCACCCAGGAGACAGTCCCAGAAAGTCCCACGCAGACGACCCCCCACCCAGGAGACAGTCCCAGAAAGTCCCACGCAGACGACACCCCACCCAGGAGACAGTCCCAGAAAGTCCCACGCATACGAACCCCAGTCCCAGAAAGTCACACACAGACGACCCCCACCAAGGTGACAGTCACAGAAAGTCCCACGCAGACGACACCCAGTCCCTGAAAGTCCAACGCAGACGACCCCCCACGCAGGAGACATTCCCAGAAATTCCCACGCAGACGAACCCCCAAAAAGGAGACAGTCTTAGAAAGACCCACGCAGACGACCTCCAGTCGCAGAATGTCCCACGCAGAAGACCTCTCACCCAGGAGAATCCAAGAAAGACCCACGCAGACGATCCCCAGTCCCAGAAAGACCCATTCAGACGACCCCCACCCAGGAGACTGTCCCAGATATCCCACGCAGACAACCTTCCACCCAGGAGTCAGTCCAAGAAAGTCCCACGCAGACGACCACAGACCCAGGAGACAGTCCCAGAAAGTCCCACGCAGACGACCCCCAGTCCTAGGAAGTCCCATGCAGACGACCCCAGTCAGGAGACAGTCCTAGAAAGTCCCACGCAGACGAACCCCACCCAGGAGACAGTCCCAGAAAGTCCCAAACAGACGACACCCACCCAGGAGACACTCCCAGTAAGTCCCACGCAGAAGACCCCCAGTCCAAGAAAGACCCACGCAGACGACCCCCAGTCCCAGAAAGTCCCACGCAGACGACACCCCACCCAGGAGACAGTCCCAGGAAGTCCCAGGCAGACAAACCCCAGTCCCAGAAAGTCCCACGCAGACGACACCCAGTCCTACAAAATCCCACGCAGACGACACCGCACCAAGGAGATTGTACCAGAAAGACCCATGCAGACGACCCCCAGTCCCAGAAAGTCCCATGAAGACGACACCCCACCCAGGAGACAGTCCTAGATATCCCACCCAGACGACCCCACACCCAGGAGCCAGTCCCAGAAAGTCCCACGCAGACGACCCCCAGACAGGAGAGTGTCCCAGCAAGTCCCACGCAGACGACCCCCAATCCCAGAAAATCTCACGCAGACGAACACCCACCCTGGAGACAATCCCAGAAATTCCCACGCAGACGACCCCCCACCCAGGAGACAGTCACAGAAAGTCCCACGCAGACGACCTTCAGTCCCAGAAAGTCCCACGCAGACGACCACCACCCAGGAGACAGTCCCAGAAAGTCCCACGCAGACGACAACCAGTCTATGAAAGTCCCACGCAGACGACCCCCCACGCAGGAGACAGTCCCAGAAAGTCCCACGCAAAAGACCCCCAGTCCCAGAAAGTCCCATGAAGACGACCCCCCACCCAGGAGACAGTCCTAGATATCCCACGCAGAGGACCCCCACCCAGGAGACAGTCCCAGAAAGTCCCACGCTGAGGACCCCCAGTCCAAGAAAGTCCCACGCAGACGACCCCCAGACAGGAGACAGCCCCAGAAAATCCCACGCAGACGACCCCCACCCAGGAGACAGTCCCAGAAAGTCCCACGCAGACGACCCCCCACCCAGGAGACAGTCCCAGAAAGTCCCACGCAGACGACACCCCACCCAGGAGACAGTCCCAGAAAGTCCCACGCAGACGAACCCCAGTCCCAGAAAGTCACACACAGATGACCCCCACCAAGGTGACAGTCACAGAAAGTCCCACGCAGACGACACCCAGTCCATGAAAGTCCCACGCAGACGACCCCCCACGCAGGAGACAGTCCCAGAAAGTCCCACGCAAAAGACCCCCAGTCCCAGAAAGTCCCATGAACACGACCCCACACCCAGGAGACAGTCCTAGATATCCCAAGCAGACGACCCCCACCAAGGAGACAGTCCCAGAAAGTCCCACGCTGACGACCCCCAGTCCAAGAAAGTCCCACGCAGACGACCCCCAGACAGGAGACAGCCCCAGAAAATCCCACGCAGACGACACCCACCCAGGAGACAGTCCCAGAAAGTCCAACGCAGACGACCCCCCACCCAGGAGACAGTCCCAGAAAGTCCCACGCAGACGACACCCCACCCAGGAGACAGTCCCAGAAAGTCCCACGCAGACGACCCCCAGTCCCAGAAAGTCACACACAGACGACCCCCACCAAGGTGACAGTCACAGAAAGTCCCACGCAGACGACACCCAGTCCCTGAAAGTCCCACGCAGACGACCCCCCACGCAGGAGACATTCCCAGAAAGTCCCACGCAGACGAACCCCCAAAAAGGAGACAGTCTCAGAAAGACCCACGCAGACGAACTCCAGTCCCAGAATGTCCCACGCAGAAGACCCCTCACCCAGGAGAATCCAAGAATGACCCACGCAGACGATCCCCAGTCCAAGAAAGACCCATGCAGACGACCCCCCACCCAGGTGACTGTCCCAGATCTCCCACGCAGACAACCTTCCACCCAGGAGACAGTCCAAGAAAGTCCCACGCAGACTACCCCCACCGAGGAGACAGTCCAAGAAAGTCCCACGCAGACGACCCCCAGTCCTAGGAAGTCCCATGCAGACGACCCCAGTCAGGAGACAGTCCTAGAAAGTCCCACGCAGACGAACCCCACCCAGGAGACAGTCCAAGAAAGTCCCAAACAGACGACACCCACCCTGGAGACACTCCCAGAAAGTCCCACGCAGAAGATCCCAGTCCAAGAAAGACCCACGCAGACGACCCCCAGTCCCAGAAAGTCCCACGCAGACGACACCCCACCCAGGAGACAGTCCCAGGAAGTCCCACGCAGACAACCCCCAGTCCCAGAAAGTCCCACGCAGAGGACCCCCAGTCCTACAAAATCCCACGCAGACGACACCGCACCAAGGAGATTGTACCAGAAAGACCCATGCAGACGACCCCCATTCCCAGAAAGTCCCATGAAGACGACACCCCACCCAGGAGACAGTCCTAGATATCCCACCCAGACGACCCCACACCCAGGAGCCAGTCCCAGAAAGTCCCACGCAGACGACCCCCAGACAGGAGAGTGTCGCAGCAATTCCCACGCAGACGACCCCCAGTCCCAGAAAATCCCAAGCAGAGGAACACCCACCCAGGAGACAGTCCCAGAAAGTCCCACGCAGACGACCCCCCACCCAGGAGACAGTCCCAGTTAGTGCCACACAGACGACCCCCAGTCCTAGGAAGTCCCATGCAGACGACCCCCAGCCAGGAGACAATCCCAGAAAGTCCCACGCAGACGACCCCCACCCAGGAGACAGTCCCAGAAAGTCCCACGCAGAAGACCACCAGTCCCACAATGTCCCACGCAGACGACACCGCACCCAGGAGACTGTCCCAGAAAGAGCCACGCAGACGACCCCCAGTCCCAGAAAGTCCCAGGCAGACGAGTCCCCACCCAGGAAACAGTCCCAAAATGTCCCACGCAGACGACCCCCCACCCAGGAGAGAGTCCCAGAATGACCCACGCAGACGACCCCCAGTCCCATAAAGTCCCACGCAGACGACCCCCAATCCCACAAAATCCCACGCAGACGACACCGCACGCAGGAGACTGTACCAGAAAGACCCATGCAGACAACCCCCAGTCCCAGAAAGTCCCATGCAGACGACACAGCACCCAGGAGACAGTCCTAGATATCCCAGGCAGACGACCCCCCACCCAGGAGACAGTCCCAGAAAGTCCCACGCACATGACCCCCACCCAGGAGACAGTCCCAGAAAGCCCCAAACAGACGACACCCACCCAGGAGACACTCCCAAAAAGTCCCAAGCAGATGACCCCCAGTCCAAGAAAGACCCACGCAGACGACCCCCAGTCCCAGAAAGTCCAAACGCAGACGACACCCCACCCAGGAGACAGTCCCATGAAGTCCCACGCAGAAGACCCCCAGTCCCAGAAAGTCCCACGCAGACGACCCCCAGTCCTACAAAATCCCACGCAGACGACACCGCACCAAGGAGACTGTACCAGAAAGACCCATGCAGACGACCCCAGTCCCAGAAAGTCCCATGAAGACGACACCCCACCCAGGAGACAGTCCTAGATATCCCACGCAGACGACCCCACACCCAGGAGCCAGACCCAGAAAATCCCACGCAGACGACCCCCAGACAGGAGAGTGTCCCAGCAATTCCCACGCAGACGACCCCCAGTCCCAGAAAATCCCACTCAGACGAACACCCACCCAGGAGACAGTCCCAGAAAGTCCACGCAGACGACCCCCCACCCAGGAGACAGTCCCAGTTAGTCCCACGCAGACGACCCCCAGTCCTAGGAAGTCCCATGGAGACGACCCCCAGCCAGGAGACAATCCCAGAAAGTCCCACGCAGACGACCCCCAGCCAGGAGACAGTCCCAGAAAGTCCCAAACAGACGACCCCCACCCAGGAGACAGTCCCAGAAAGTCCCACGCAGACGAGTCCCCACCCAGGAAACAGTCCCAAAATGTCCCACGCAGACGACCCCCCCACCCCGGAGAGAGTCCCAGAATGACCCACGCAGACGACCCCCAGTCCCATAAAGTCCCACGCAGACGACCCCCAATCCCACAAAATCCCACGCAGACGACACCGCACGCAGGAGACTGTACCAGAAAGACCCATGCAGACAACCACCAGTCACAGAAAGTCCCATGCAGACGACACAGCACCCAGGAGACAGTCCTAGATATACAAGCAGACGACCCCCCACCCAGGAGACAGTCCCAGAAAGTCCCAAGCAGACGACTCCCAGACAGGAGAGTGTCCCAGCAAGTCCCACGCAGACGATCCCCAATCCCAGAAAATCCCACGCAGACGAACACCCACCCAGGAGACAGTCCCAGAAAGTCCCACGCAGATGACCCCCACCCAGGAGACAGTCCCAGAAAGTCCCAAAGAGACGACACCCACCCAGGAGACACTCCCAAAAAGTCCCACGCAGAAGACCCCCAGTCCAAGAAAGACCCACGCAGACGACCCCCAGTCCCAGAAAGTCCCACGCAGACGACCCCCAGTCCTACAAAATCCCACGCAGACGACACCGCACCAAGGAGACTGTACCAGAAAGACCCATGCAGACGACCCCAGTCCCAGAAAGTCCCATGAAGACGACACCCCACCCAGGAGACAGTCCTAGATATCCCACGCAGACGACCCACACCCAGGAGCCAGACCCAGAAAGTCCCACGCAGACGACCCCCACCCAGGAGACAGTCCCAGAAAGTCCACGCAGAAGACCACCAGTCCCACAAAGTCCCACGCAGACGACACCGCACCCAGGAGACTGTCCCAGAAAGACCCACGCAGAAGACCCCCAGTCCCAGAAAGTCCCACGCAGACGAGTCCCCACCCAGGAAACAGTTCCAAAATGTCCCACGCAGACGACCCCCCCACCCAGGAGAGAGTCCCAGAATGACCCTCGCAGACGACCCCCAGTCCCATAAAGTCCCACGCAGACGACCCCCAATCCCACAAAATCCCACGCAGACGACACCGCACGCAGGAGACTGTACCAGAAAGACCCATGCAGACAACCCCCATTCCCAGAAAGTCCCATGCAGACGACACACCACCCAGGAGACAGTCCTATATATCCCACGCAGACGACCCCCCACCCAGGAGACAGTCCCAGAAAGTCCCACGGAGAGGACTCCCAGACAGGAGAGTGTACCAGCAAGTCCCACGCAGACGATCCCCAATCCCAGAAAATCCCAAGCAGACGAACACCCACCCAGGAGACAGTCCCAGAAAGTCCCACGCAGACGACCCCCCACCCAGGAGACAGTCCCAGAAAGTCCCACGCAAACTACCTCCCACCAAGGAGACAGTCCCAGAAAGTCCGACGCAGACGACCTTCAGTCCCAGAAAGTCCCACGCAGACGACCACGACCCAGGAGACAGTCCCAGAAAGTCCCAAACAGACGACACCCACCCAGGAGACACTCCCAGAAAGTCCCACGCAGAAGACCCCCAGTCCAAGAAAGACCCACGCAGACGACCCCCAGTCCCAGAAAGTCCCACGCAGACGACACCCCACCCAGGAGACAGTACCAGGAAGTCCCACGCAGACAACCCCCAGTCCCAGAAAGTCCCACGCAGACGACACCGCACCAAGGAGACTGTACCAGAAAGACCCATGCAGACGACCCCAGTCCCAGAAAGTCCCATGAAGACGACACCCCACCCAGGAGACAGTCCTAGATATCCCACGCAGACGACCCCACACCCAGGAGCCAGGCCCAGAAAGTCCCACGCAGACGACCCCCAGACAAGAGAGTGTCCCAGCAATTCCCACGCAGACGACCCCCAGTCCCAGAAAATCCCACTCAGATGAACACCCACCCAGGAGACAGTCCCAGAAAGTCCACGCAGACGACCCCCCACCCAGGAGACAGTCCCAGTTAGTCCCACGCAGACGACCCCCAGTCCTACAAAGTCCCACGCAGACGACACCGCACCCAGGAGACTGTCCCAGAAAATCCCACGCAGACGACTACCCACCCAGGAGACAGTCCCAGAAAGTCCCACGCAGACCACCCCCCACCCAGGAGAGAGTCCAAAAAAGATCCACGCAGACGACCCCGAGTCCTAGAAAGTCCCATACAGACGACCCCCCACCCAGGAGACAGTCCCAGAAAGTAACACGCAGACGACCCCCAGTCCCAGAAAGTCCCGCGCAGACGACCACCAGTCCCATAAAGTCCTACGCAGACGACCCACCACCCAGGAGACAGTCCCAGAAAGTCCCACGCAGACGAGCCCCACCCATGAGACAGTCCCAGAAAGTCCCACGCAGACGACCCACAGTCCCAGAAAGTCCCAAGCAGACGCCCCCCACCAAGGAGACAAACCCAGAAATTCCCACGCAGACGACCCCTAGTCCCAGAAAGTCCCACGCAGATGACTCCCCACCGAGGAGACAGTCCCAGAAAGTCCCACGCAGACGAGCCCAGTCCCAGAAAGTCCCACGCAGACGACCCCCACCCAGGAGACAGTCCCAGAAAGTCCCACGCAGACGGACCCCCACCCAGGAGTCAGTACCAGAAAGACCCAAGCAGACGACCCCCTGTCTCAGAAAGTCCCAAGCAGACGACTCACCACCCAGGAGACAGTCCCAGAAAGTCCCACGCAGACGACCCCGCACCCAGGAGACAGTTCAAGAAACTACCACGCAGACGAGCCCAGTCCCAGAAAGTCCCACGCAGACGACCCCCACCCAGAAGACAGTTCAAGAAACTACAACGCAGACGACACCCAGTCTCAGAAAATTCCAGGCAGACGACTCCCCACCCAGGAGACAGTCCCAGAAAGTCCCACGCAGAAGACCCCCCACCTAGGAGAGAGTCCAAAAAAGATCCACGCAGACGACCCCGAGTCCTAGAAAGTCCCATAGAGACGACCCCCCACCCAGGAGACAGTCCCAGAAAGTAACACGCAGACGTCCCCCAGTCCCAGAAAGTCCCACGCAGACGACCCCCCACCCATGAGACAGTCCCAGAAAGTCCCACGGAGACGACCCACAGTCCCAGAAAGTCCCACTCAGACGCCCCCCACCAAGGAGACAAACCCAGAAATTCCCACGCAGACGACCCCTAGTCCCAGAAAGTCCCACGCAGACGACCCCCCCACCCAAGAGACAGTCCCAGAAAGTCCCACGCAGACGAGCCCAGTCCCAGAAAGTCCCATGCATAAGACCCCCCACCTAGGAGAGAGTCCAAAAAAGATCCACGCAGACGACCCCGAGTCCTAGAAATTCCCATACAGACGACCCCCCGACCCAGGAGACAGTCCCAGAAAGTAACACGCAGACGACCCCCAGTCCCAGAAAGTCCCACGCAGACGAACCCCAGTCCCAGAAAGTCCCACGCAGACGACACCCAGTCCCAGAAAATCCCACGCAGAGGACCCTCCACTCAGGAGACAGTCCCAGATATTCCCACGCAGACGGACCCCCACCCAGGAGTCAGTACCAGAAAGACCCACGCAGACGACCCCCTGTCTCAGAAAGTCCCACGCATACGACTCCCAACCCATGAGACAGTCCCAGAAAGTCCCACGGTGACGACTCACAGTCCCAGAAAGTCCAACGCAGACGACCCCCATCCATGAGACCGTCCCAGAAATTCCCACGCAGACGATCCCTAGTCCCAGAAAGTCCCACGCAGACGACCCCCAGTCCCAGAAAGTCCCACGAAGACGACCCCCCACCCAGGAGACAGACCCAGAAAGTCCCACGCAGACGACACCCCACCCAGGAGACAATCCCAGAAAGACCCACCAGACGGACCCCTGTCTCAGAAAGTCCCACGCAGACGACTCCCCACCCAGGAGACAGTCCCAGAAAGACCCACGCAGACAACCCCCCACCCAGGAGACAGTCCCAGAAAGACCCACGCAGACGACCCCCAGTCCCAGAAAGTCACACGCAGACGAGTCACAGTCCCATAAAGTCCCACGTAGACGACCCCACACCCAGGAGACAGTCCCAGAAAGTTCCACGGAGACGACTCCCAGTCCCACAAAGTCCCACGCAGACGATCCCCAGTCCAAGAAAGTCCCACGCAGACGACCCCCCACGCAGGAGACTGTCCCAGAAAGTCCAACGCAGACGACCCCCAGTCCCAGAAAGTCCAACGCAGACGACCCCCAGTCCCAGAAAGTCCCATGCAGACGACCCCCCACCCAGGAGACAGTCCCAGAACGTCCCACGTAGACGACCCCCACCCAGGAGACAGTCCCAGAAATTCCCACGCAGACGAACCCCCGCCCCATCAGCAATCTCAGGCTGCTGCAAGCCGAATTCTCCTGACTCTTTTGTGAAAATTGCCTTACAAGCAATCCCAGGCGTCTACGAGCCGACTTCTCTTGTCTCTTTTGTGAAAATTGCCTTAAAAGCAATCTCAGGCTGCTACAAAACGACATCTTTTGTCTCTTTTTTAAAAACTGCCTTACAATCAATATCAGCCAGCTACAAGCCGAATACGCCTGGCTATTTTGTGAAACTGCCTTTCAAGCAATCTCAGGCCTCTACAAATCGACATATGCTGGCTCTTTTGTTACAACTGCCTTACAAGCAATCTCAGGCTTCAGTAATATGAATTATCCTGGCTTTGGTGCGAATTGCCTTACAAGCAATCACAGGCGGCTACGAGCCGATTTCTCGTGGCCCTTTTATGGCAATTGCCTTACAAGAAATCTCAGGCTGACACAAGCCGAATTCTCATTGCGCTTTTGTGACAACTGCCTTACAAGAAATGTCAGGCTGCTACGAGCCGACTTCTCTTGGCTCTTTTGTGACAACTGCCTTACAAGCAATGTCAGGTTGCTACCATCCGACTTCTCTTGGCTCTTTTGTGAAAGCTGCCTTACAAGTAATATCAGGCCGCTACAAATCGACATCTCCTGTCTCTTTTGTGAAAACTGCCTTACAAGCAATCTCAGGCTGCTACAAGCCGACTTCACCTGGTTCTATTGTGACGACTGCCTAACAAGCAATCTCAGGCTGCAGCAATCCCAAGTCTCCTGGCTTTTTGTGCCAATTGCCTTACAACCAATCCCAGGCAGCTACGAGCCGATTTCTCCTGGCTCATTTGTGGCAACTGCCTTACAAGCAATCTCATGGTCCAGCAAGCCGAATTCTCCTGGCTCTTATGTGCAAATTGCCTTACAAGCAATCCCAGGCGTCTACGAGGCAACTTCTCTTGTCCGTTTTTTAAAAACTGCCTTAAAAGCAATCTTTGATTGCTATAAAACGACATCATTTGTCTCTTTTTTAAAAACTGCCTTACAATCAATCTCAGCCTGGTACAAGCCGAATACGCCTGGCTCTTTTGGGAAACTGCCTTACAAGCAATCTCAGGCTGCCGCTAGTCCAATTCTCCTGACTTTTTGTGCCAATTGAATTACAAGCAATCCCAGTCTGCTATGAGCCGATTTCTCCTGGCTCTTTTGTGGCAACTGCCTTACAAGAAATCTCAGGCTGCTACAAGCCGAATTCTCCTGGCGCTTTTGTGACAACTGCCTTACAAGCAATGTCAGGCTGCTACGAGCCGTCTTCTCTTGGCTCTTTTGTGAAAACTGCCTTACAAGCAATGTCAGGCTGCTACTAGCCGACTTCTCCTGGGTCTTTTGTGGCAACTGCCTTACAAGAAATCTCAGGCTGCTACAAGCCGAATTCTCCTGGCGCTTTTGTGACAACTGCCTTACAAGCAATGTCAGGCTGCTACGAGCCGACTTCTCATGGCTCTTTTGTGAAAACTGCTTTACAAGCAATCTCAGGCTGCCGTTAGTCCAATTCTCCTGATTTTTTGTGCTAATTGCCTTACAAGCAATCCCCGGCTGCTACGACCCGATTTCTCCTGGCTCATTTGTGGTATCTGCCTTACAAGCATTCTCAGGCTGCAGCAATATGAATTCTCCTGGCTTTTTGTGCGTATTGACTTACAAGCAAGCCCAGTCGTCTACGAACCGACTTCTCTTGTCTCTTTTGTGAAAACTGCCTTAAAAGCAATCTCAGACACCTACAAAACGACATCTCCTGTCTCTTTTTTAAAAACTGCCTTACAATCAATCTCAGCCTGCTACAAGCCGAATACGTCGGGCTTTTTTGTGACAACAGCCTTACTGAGATTACTTTTAGGCAGTTTTCACAAAAGAGAAGGAGATGACGATTTGTAGCAGCCTGATATTGCTTGCAAGGCAATTTCACAAAAGAGTCAGGCGTATTCGGCTTGTAGCGGCCTGAGATTGCTTGTAAGGCAGTTTCACAAAAGAGACAGTAGATGTCGTTTTGTAGCAGCCTGATATTACTTGTAAGGCAGTTTTCACAAAAGAGTCAGGAGAAGTCGGCTCGTATCACCCTGACATTGTTTGTAAGGCAGTTGTCACAAAAGCTCCAGGAGAATTCGGCTTGTAGCAGCTTCATATTACTTGTCAGGTAGTTTTCACAAAAGAGCCAAGAGAAGTCGGCTCGTAGCAGCCTGACATTGCTTGTAAGGCAGTTGTCACAAAAGCCCCAGGAGACTTCGGCTTGTAGCAGCTTGAGATTTCTTGTAAGGCAGTTGCCACAAAAGAGCCTGGAGAAATCGGCTCGTACGCGCCTGGGATTGCTTGTAAGGCAATTCGCACAAAAAGCCAGGTGAATTCATATTGCTGCAGCCTGAGAATGCTTGTAAGGCAGATGCCACAAATGAGCCAGGAGAAATCGGTTCATAGCAGCCTGGGATTGCTTGTAAGGCAATTGGCACAAAAAGTCAGGAGAAGTGGACTAGCGGCAGCCTGAGACTGCTTGTAAGGCAGCTGTCACAAAAGAGCCAGGATATGTCGATTTGTAGCGGCCGACAAATCAAATAATTGCACACAATTTGATACCCATTTTGAAAATATTTCTTTTACTGGAAAAATTTATAAACAAGTGAAATATGACTGATTTCCCAGTTTAGGGCCGCATGACAATTTCCGCAAATGAGCTAACAAGGGTCCCCATACCTTTGAATTTCGACTCGACTCTAATCAAGGTGTCGAAAAAACTTTTGTAATTATGAATAAGGCAAGATATTCCCGAAAATTGGACAGCAATATTTTGTGGATTCTATAAAAAGGAAAAATTAGAATTGCAGTCTTATTGTGCACACTGGAATTCGGACGCTGTAAATTGTCAGACGACATACCGCGCACATGGTGAAAGCTGTACTTTTTACTATCTGAGCAAATGAAAAATCCATGTAAACATAGACAAATCAAATAATTGCACACAATTTGATACCCATTTTGAAAATATTTCTTTGACTGGAAAATCTTATAAACAAGTGAAATATGACTGGTTACCCAGTTTAAGTCCGCATGACAATTTCCGCAAAGGGGCTAACACAAGTCCCCATACCGTTGAATTTCGCCTCGACTCTATTCAAGGTGTTGAAAAAACTTTTGTAATTATGGAAAAGGCAAAAAATTCCCGACAATAGGACACGGATATTTTGTGGATTCTATAAAAATGAAAAATTAGAAATGCAGTCTTATTGTGCACACTGGAGTTCGGACGCTGTAAATTGTCAGACGTCATACCACGCACATGGTGAAAGCTGTACTTTTTACTATCTGAGCAAATGAAAAATCCCTGTAAACATAGACAAATCAAACAATTGCACAAAATTTGATACCCCTTTTGAAAATATTTCTTTTACTGGAAAAAAAGTTATAAACAAGTGAAATATGACTGATTTCCCAGTTTAGGGCCGCATGACAATTTCCGCAAATGAGCTAACAAGGGTCCCCATACCGTTGAATTTCGACTCGACTCTAATCAAGGTGACGAAAAAGCTTTTGTAATTATGAATAAGGCAAGATATTCCCGAAAATTGGACAGCAATATTTTGTGGATTCTATAAAAAGGCAAAATTAGAATTGCAGTCTTATTGTGCACACTGGAATTCGGACGCTGTAAATTGTCAGACGACATACCGCGCACCTGGTGAAAGCTGTACTTTTTACTATCTGACCAAATGAAATTCCAGACAATTGGACACCAACAGATCAAAAGCTATGCTGCCTGACGTAGTCTAAAATCTTACATTGGACGCTCAAATATGGACCAGAAACCAACTTATCAGAGGCCATGCTGCATGAGGGAGTTTATCTTTTTACATTAGACGCTCAAATATGCACAAGAAACCAAGAGATCAGAAGCAGGGCTGCTGGACGTAGTGTATCATCTTACACAAGACGCTCAAATATGGACCGGAAGCCAAGAGGTCAGAGTCCATTCTGCCGGACGTAGTCTAAAATCTTACATTAGACGCTAAAATATGGACCGGAAACCAACCGATCAGAGGCCATGCTGCTGGTCGTAGTTTATCTTTTTACATTAGACGCTGAAATATGCACCAGAAAACAACAGATCAGAATCATGGCTGCTGGACGTACAGTATAATCTTACACAAGACGCTCGAATATGGACCGGAAGCCAACAGGTCAGAGGCCATGCTGCAGGACGTAGTCAAATATCTTACATCAGACGCTCAAATATGGACCGGAAACCAACAGATCAGAGGCCATGCGTCTGGACGTAGTTTATCTTTTTACATTAGACGCTCAAATATGCACAAGAAACCAAGAGATCAAAATCAAGGCCGCTGGACGTAGTGTATAATCTTACACAAGACGCTCAAATATGGACCGGAAGCCAACAGGTCAGAGGCCATGCTGCTGGACGTAGTCTAAAATCTTATATTAGACGCACAAATATGGACGGGAAACCAACAGATCAGATGCCATGCTGCTGGAAGTAGTTTATCTTTTTACATTAGAAGCTCAAATATATACCAGAAACCAATAGATCAGAATCATGGCTGCTGGACGTAGTTTATCACCTTACACAAGACGCTCAAATACGGACCGGAAACCAACAGGTCAGAGGCCATGCTGCTGGAAGTAGTTTATCTTTTTACATTAGACGCTCAAATATGCACCAGAAACCAAGAAAACAGAAACAGTGCTGCTGGACGTAGTGTATCATCTTACACAAGACGCTCAAATATGGACCGGAATCCAACAGGTCAGAGGATATGCTGCTGGACGTTGTCTAAAATCTTACATTAGACGGTCAAATATGGACCGGAAACCAACAGATCAGAGGCCATGCTGCTGGTCGTAGTATATCTTTTTACATTAGACGCTCAAATAAGCACCAGAAACCAACAGATCAGAATCATGGCTGCTGGACGTAGTGTATCATCTCACACAAGACGCTCAAATATGGTCCGGAAACCAACAGATC
The DNA here is from genome assembly GCA_964036315.1 of Acanthosepion esculentum. NCBI lineage: Eukaryota > Metazoa > Mollusca > Cephalopoda > Sepiida > Sepiidae > Acanthosepion > Acanthosepion esculentum. The sequence goes on along the minus strand of CAXIWW010000817.1, from coordinate 9,577,036 downwards.
AGAGGCTGTGCTGCTGGTCGTAGTTTACCTTTTTACATTAGACGCTCAAAATATGGACCGGAAACCAAGAGATCAGAGGCCATGCTGCTGGACGTAGTTTATCTTTTTACATTAGACGCTCAAATATGCACCAGAAACCAACAGATCAGAATCATGGCTGCTGGACGTAGTGTATCATTTTACACAAAACGCTCAAATATGGACCGGAAGCCAACAGGTCAGAGGCCATGCTGCTAGACGTAGTCTAATATCTTACATTAGACGCTAAAATATGGACCGGAAACAAACAGATCAGAGGCCATGCTGCTGGACGTAGTTTATTTTTTTACATTAGACGCTCTAATATGCACTAGAAACCAACAGATCAGAATCGTTGCTGCTGGACGTAGAGTCTCATCTTACACAAGACGCTCAAATATGGACCGGAAGCCAACAGGTCAGAGGCCATGCTGATAGACGTAGTCTAAACCTTACATTAGACGCTCAAATATGGAGCGGAAACCATCATATCAGACGCCATGCTGTTGGACGTAGTTTATCTTTTTACATTAGACGCTCAAATATGCACAAGAAACCAAGAGATCAAAATCAAGGCCGCTGGACGTAGTGTATAATCTTACACAAGACGCTCAAATATGGACCGGAAGACAACAGGTCCGATGTCATGCTGCTGGGCGTAGTCTAAAATCTTACATTAGACGCTCAAATATGGACCGGAAGCCATCATATCAGACGCCATGCTGTTGGACGTAGTTTATCTTTTTACATTAGACGCTCAAATATGCACAAGAAACCAAGAGATCAGAATCATGGCTGCTGGACGTAGTTTATCACCTTACACAAGACGCTCAAATACGGACCGGAAACCAACAGGTCAGAGGCCATGCTGCTGGACATAGTTTATCTTTTTACATTAGACGCTCAAATATGCACCAGAAACCAAGAAAACAGAAACAGTGCTGCTGGACGTAGTGTATCATCTTACACAAGACGCTCAAATATGGACCGGAATCCAACAGGTCAGAGGATATGCTGCTGGACGTTGTCTAAAATCTTACATTAGACGGTCAAATATGGACCGGAAACCAACAGATCAGAGGCCATGCTGCTGGTCGTAGTATATCTTTTTACATTAGACGCTCAAATAAGCACCAGAAACCAACAGATCAGAATCATGGCTGCTGGACGTAGTGTATCATCTCACACAAGACGCTCAAATATGGTCCGGAAACCAACAGATCAGAGGCTGTGCTGCTGGTCGTAGTTTACCTTTTTACATTAGACGCTCAAAATATGGACCGGAAACCAAGAGATCAGAGGCCATGCTGCTGGTCGTAGTTTATCTTTTTACATTAGACGCTGAAATATGCACCAGAAACCAACAGATCAGAATCATGGCTGCTGGACGTAGTGTATCATCTCACACAAGACGCTCAAATATGGACCGGAAGCCTACAGGTCAGAGGCCATGCTGCTGTACGTAGTCTAAAATCTTACATTAGACGCTCAAATATGGAACGGAAACCAACAGATCTGAGGCCATACTGCTGGACGTAGTTTATCTATTTACATTAGACACTCATATATGCACCAGAAACCAAGAGATCAGAAACAGGGCTGCTGGACATAGTGTATCATCTTACACAAGACGCTCAAATATGGACCGGAAGCCAACCGGTGAGAGGCCATGCTGCTGGACGTAGGCTAAAATCTTACATTAAAAGCACAAATATGGCCGGGAAACAAAGAGATCAGATGCCATGCTGCAGGACGTAGTTTATCTTTTTACATTAGACGCTCATATATGCACCAGAAACCAAGAGATCAGAAACAGGGCTGCTGGACATAGTGTATCATCTAACACAAGACGCTCAAATATGGACCGGAAGCCAACAAGTCAGAGACAATGCTGATGGACGTAATCTCAAATCTTACATTAGACGCTCATATATGGACCGGAAACCAACAGATCAGAATCATGGCTGCTGGACGTAGTGTATTATCTTACAGAAGACGCCCAAATATGGACAGGAAGCCAACAGATCAGAGGCCAGGCTGCTGGACGTAGTCTAAAATCTTACATTAGAGGCTCAAATATGGACGGGAATCCAACAGGTCAGAGGCCATGCTGCTGGTCGTAGTTTATCTATTTACATTAGACGCTCAAATATGCACCAGAATCAAAGAGATCAGAATCATGGCTGCTGGACGTAGTGTATCATCTTACACAAGACGCGCAAATATGGACCGGAAGCCAACAGGTCAGAGGCCATGCTGCTGGAAGTAGTCTAAAATCTTACATTAGATGCTCAAATATGGACCGTAAACCAACAGATCAGAGGCTTTGCTGCTAGTCATAGTTTATCTTTTTACATTAGACGCTCAAAATATGGACTGGAAACCAACAGATCAGAGGCCATGCTGCTGGTCGTACTTTATCTTTTTGCATTAGACGCTCAAATATGCACCAGAAACCAAGAGATCAGAATCATGGCTGCTAGACGTAGTGTATCATCTTACACAAGACGCGCAAATATGGACCGGAAGCCAACAGGTCAGAGGCCATGCTGCTGGAAGTAGTCTAAAATCTTACATTAGACGCTCAAATATGGACCGGAAACCTACAGATCAGAGGCCATGCTGCTGGACGTAGTTTATCTTTTTACATTAGACGCTCAAAATATGCACGAGAAACCAACAGATCAGAATCATTGCTGCTGGACGTAGTGTATCATCTTACACAAGACGCTCAAATATGGACCAGAAGCCAACAGGTCAGAGGCCATGCTGCTGGACGTAGTATAAATCTTATATTAGACACTCAAATATGGACCGGAACCCAACAGATCAGAGGCCATGCTGCTGGTCGTAGTTTATCTTTTTACATTAGAAGCTCAAATATATACCAGAAACCAACAGATCAGAATCATGGCTGCTGGACGTAGTGTATCATCTTAAACTAGACGCCCAAATATGGACCGGAAGCCAAGAGATCAGAGGCAATGATGCTGCATGTAGTCAAAATCTTACATTAGACGCTCAAATATAGACCGGAAACCAACAGATCAGAGGCCATGCTGCTGGTCGTAGTTTATCTTTTTACATTAAACGCTCAAAATATGCACCAGAAACCAACAGATCAGAATGATTGCTGCTGGGCGTAGTGTATCATCTTACACAGGACGCTAAAATATGGACGGGAAGCCTACAGGTCAGAGGGCATGCTGCTGATTGTAGTCTAAAATCATACATTAGACTCTCAAATATGGAACGGAAACCAACAGTTCTGAGGCCATGCTGCTGGACGTTGTTTATCTTTTTACATTAGACGCTCAAATATGCACCAGAAACCAAGAGATCACAAACAGGGCTGCTGGACGTAGTGTATCATCTTACACAAGACGCTCAAATATGGACCGGAAGCCAACAGGTCAGAGGATATGCTGCTCGACGTAGACTAAAATCTTATATTAGACGCTCAAATATGGACCGGAAACCAACAGATCAGAAGCCATGCTGCTGGACGTAGTCTATCTTTACATTAGACGCTCAAATATGCACCAGAAACCAAGAGATCAGAAACAGAGCTGCTGGAAGTAGTGTATCATCTTACACAAGACGCTCAAATATGGACCGGAAGCCAACAGGTCTGAGGCTATGCCGCTGGACGTAGTCTAAAATATTTTATTAGACGCTCAAATATGGACCGGAAACCAACAGATCAGAGGCCATGCTGCTGGACGTTGTTTATCTTTTTACATTAGACGCTCAAATATGCACCAGAAACCAAGAGATCAGTAACAGGGCTGCTGGACGTAGTGTATCATCTTACATTAGACGCTCAAATATGGACGGGAAACCCACAGGTCAGAGGCCATGCTGCTGGTCGTAGTTTATCTTTTTACATTAGACGCTCAAATTTGCACCAGAAACAAAGAGATCAGAATAATGGCTGCTGGACGTAGTGTATCATCTTACACAAGACGCTCAAATATGGACCGGAAGCCAACAGGTCAGAAGCCATGCTGCTGCATGTAGTCTAAAATCTTACATTAGACGTTCAAATATGGTCCGGAAACCAACAGATCAGAGGCCATGCAGCTGGACGTAGTTTATCTTTTTACATTAGACGCTCAAATATGCACCAGAAACCAACAGATCAGTATCATGGCTGCTGGATGTTGTGTATTATCTTACACAAGACGCTCAAATATTGACCGGAAGCATACAGGTCAGAGGCCATGCTGCTGGGCGTAGTCTAAAATCTTACATTAGACGCTCAAATATGGACCGGAAACCAACAGATCAGAGGCCATGCTGCTGGACGTATTTTATCTTTTTACATTATACGCTCAAATATGCACCAGAAACCAAAAGATCAGAATCATGGCTGCTGGACGTAGTGTATCATCTTACACAAGATGCTCAAATATTGACCGGAAGCCTACAGGTCAGACGCCATGCTGTTGGACGTAATCTAAAATCTTACATTAGACGCTCAAATATGGGACGGAAACCAACAGATCTGAGGCCATGCTGCTGGACGTAGTTTATCTTTTTACATTAGACGGTCAAATATGCACCAGAAACCAAGAGATCAGAATCATGGCGGCTGGACGTAGTGTATCATCTTACACAAGACGCTCAAATATGGACCGGAAGCCAACAGGTCAAAGGCCAGGCTGCTGGACGTAGTCTAAAATCTTACATTAGACCCTCAAATATGGACGGGAATCCCACAGATCTGAGGCTGTGCTGCTGGTCGTAGTTTATCTTTTTAAATTAGACGCTCAAATATGGACCGGAAACCAACAGATCAGAGGCTGTGCTGCTGGACGTAGTCTAAAATCTTACATTAGACGCTCAAATATGGACGGGTATTCAACAGGTCAGGGGCCATGCTGCTGGTCGTAGTTTATCTATTTACATTAGACGCTCAAATATGCACCAGAAACCAAGAGATCAGAAACAGGGCTGCTGGTCGTAGTTTATCTTTTTAAATTAGACGCTCAAATATGGACCGGAAACCAACAGATCAGAGGCTGTGCTGCTGGACGTAGTCTAAAATCTTACATTAGACGCTCAAATATGGACGGGAATTCAACAGGTCAGGGGCCATGCTGCTGGTCGTAGTTTATCTATTTACATTAGACGCTCAAATATGCACCAGAAACCAAGAGATCAGAAACAGGGCTGCTGGATGTAGTGTATCATCTTACACAAGACGCTCAAATATGGACCGGAAGCCAACAGGTCAGAGGCCATGCTGCTGGACGTAGTTTAAAATCTTACATTAGAGGCTCAAATATGGAACAGAAAACAACAGATCAGAGGCCATGCTGCTGGACGTAGTTTATCTTTTTACATTAGACGTTCAAATATTCACCAGAATCCAAAAGATCATAATCATGGCTGCTGGACGTAGTGTATCATCTTACACAAGAGGCTCAAATATGGACCGTAAGCCAACAGGTCAGAGGCCATGCTGCTGGACGTAGTCTAAAATCTTACATTGGACGCTCAAATATGGTCCGGAAACCAACACATCAGATGCCATGCTGCTGGACGTAGTTTATCTTTTTACATTAGACGCTCAAATATCTGGGACTGGGGGTCGTCTGCATGGGACTTTCTGGGACTGTATCCTGGGTGGGGTGTCTTCTGCATGGGACTTTCTGGGACTGTCTCCTTGGTGTGGTGTCGTCTGCGTGGGACTTTCTGGGACTCTCTCCTGGGTGGGTGTCGTCTGCGTGGGACGTTCTGGGACTGTCTCCTGGGTGATGGGTCCTCTGCGTGGGACTTTCTGGTACTGGAGGTCGTCTGCATGGGACTTTCTGGGACTGTATGCAGGGTGGGGTGTCGTCTGCATGGGACTTTCTGGGATTGTCTCCTGGGTGGGGGGTCGTCTGCGTGGGACTTTCTGGGACTCTCTCCTGGGTGGGGGGTCGTCTGCGTGGGACTTTCTGGGACAGTGGGTTGTCAACGTGGGACTTTCTGGGACTGCCTCCTGGGTAGGGTCGTCTGCGTGGGACGTTCTGGGGCTGTCTCCTGGGTGGGGGTCGTCTGCATGGGACTTTCTGGGACTCGGGGTCGTCTGCGTATGACTTTCTGTGACTGTCTCCTGGGTGTGGGGTCTTCTGCGTGGGACTTTCTGTTACTGTGGGTCGTCTGCGTGGGACTTTCTGGGACTCTCTGATGGGTTGGTGGTCGTCTGTTTGGGTCTTTCTGGGACTGTGACTCGTCTACGTGGGACTTTCTCGGACTGGGGGAAGTCTTCGTGGGACCTTCTGATACTGTCTCCTGGGTGGGGGGTCGTCTGCGTGGGACTTCCTTGGACTGGGCGTCTTCTGCGTGGGACTTTCTGGGACTGTCTCGTGTCTGGGGTGTCGTCTTCGTGGGACTTTCTGTGACTCTCTCCTGGGTCGGGGGTCGTCTGCGTGGGACTTTCTGGGACAGTGGGTTGTCAACGTGGGACTTTCTGGGACTGCCTCCTGGGTGGGGTCGTCTGCGTGGGACGTTCTGGGACTCTCTCCTGGGTGGGGGGTTGTCTCCTGGGGACTTTCTGGGACTCGGGGTCGTCTGCGTGGGACTTTCTGGGACTCACTGATGGGTTGGTGGTCGTCATAACTAGGAATAGTTGGAACTGTGGTGCTGTTTGCACTTTTGCTATCAGCTGTTGGCACTTTTGCTATCAGCTGTTGGCACTTTTGCTATAAGCTGTTGGCACTTTTGCTATCAGCTGTTGGCACTTTTGGTATCAGCTTTTGACACTTTTGCTATCAGCTTTTGGCACTTTTGCTATCAGCTGTTGGCACTTATGCTATCAGCTGTTGGCACTTTTGCTATCAGCTGTGGTGCTGTTGGCACTTTTGCTATCAACTGGTGTTGTTCGCAAGTTATTATATAAACATGTATTTTTATACTTTCATAATGTTTTTTTTTAGTGGGGGGTCACTATTTGCTCATATCTGTGAACCTTTTTGATCAGAAGACTAGCTGTCAGATGTAGTTTATAGTCATAACTAGGACTAGTTGGCACTGTGGTGCTGTTGGCACTTTTGCTATCAGCTGTTGACACTTTTGCTATCAGCTGTGGTGCTGTTGGCACTTTTGCAATCAACTGGTGTTTTTTGCAAGTTTTTATATAAACATGTATTTTTATACTTTCATAGTGTTTTTTTTTTAGTGGTGGGTCACTATTTGCTCATAGCTGGGACCCTTTTTGTTATAAGAAGCCTTGCTGTCAGATGTAGTTTATAGTCATACCTAGGACTAGTTGGCACTGTGGTGCTGTTGGCACTTTAGCTATCAGCTGTTGGCACTTTTGCTATCAGCTTTTGGCACTTTTGCTATCAGCTGTTGGCACTTTTGCTATCAGCTGAGGTGCTGTTGGCACTTTTGCTATCAACTGGTGTTGTTCGCAAGTTTTTATATAAATATGTATTTTTATACTTTCATAGTGTTTTTTTTTTAGTTTGTGGCACTATTTGCTCATAGCTCGGACCCTTTGTGATCAGAAGCCTTGCTGTCAGATGTAGTTTATAGTCATACCTAGGACTAGTTGGCACTGTGGTGCTGTTGGCACGTTTGCTATTAGCTGTTGGTACTTTTGCTATCAGCTGTTGGCATTTTGCTATCAGCTTTTGGCACTTTTGCTATCAGCTGTGGTGCTGTTGGCACTTTTGCTATCAACTGGTGCTGTTCGCAAATTTTTATAGAAACATGTATTTTTATACTTTGATAGTGTTTTTTTTAGTGGGGGGTCACTATTTGCTGATAGATGGGACCCTTTGTAATCAGAATCCTTGCTGTCAGATCTAGTTTATAGTCATACCTAGGACTAGATGGCACTGTGGTGCTGTTGGCACTTTTGCTATCAGCTCTTGGCACTTTTGCTATCAGCTGTTGGCACTTTTGCTATCAGCTGTGGTGCTGTTGGCACTTTTGCTATCAACTGGTGTTGTTCGCAAGTATTTATATAAATATGTATTTTTATACTTTCATAGTGTTTTTTTAGTGGTGGGTCACTATTTGCTCATAGCTGGGACCCTTTCTGATAGGAAGCCTTGCTGTCAGATGTAGTTTATAGTCATACCTAGGACTAGTTGGCACTGTGGTGCTGTTGGCACTTTTGCTATCAGCTGTTGGCAATTTTGCTATCAGCTGATGGCACTATTACTATCAGCTGTTGGCACTTTTGCTATCAGCTGTTGTGCTGTTGGCACTTTTGCTATCAACTGGGGCTGTTTTGCAAGTTTCTTTATAAACATGTATTTTAATACATTCATAGTGTTTTTTTTTTGGTGAGGGCCACTATTTGCTCATAGCTGGGACCCTTTGTGGTCAGAAGCCTAGCTGTCAGATGTAGTTTATAGTCATACCTAGGACTAGTTGGCACGGTGGTGCTGTTGGCACTTTTGCTATCAGATGTTGGCACTTTTGCTATCAGCTGTTGGTACTTTAGCTATCAGCTGTTGGCACGTTTGCTATCAGCTGTTGGCACTTTTGGTATCAGCTGTTGGCAGTTTTGCTATCAGCTGTTGTCACTTTTGCTATCAGCTGTGATGCTGTTGGCACTTTTGCTATCAACTGGTGTTGTTCGCACGTTTTTATATAAACATGTATTTTTATACTTTCATAGTGTTTTTTTTAGTGGGTGGTCACTATTTGCTCATAGCTGGGACCCTTTGTGATCAGAAGCCTTGCTGTCAGATGTAGTTTATAGTCATACCTAGGACTAGTTGTCACTGTGGTGCTGTTGGCACGTTTGCTATCAGCTGTTGGTACTTTTGCTATCAGCTGTTGGCACTTTTGGTATCATCTGTTGGCACATTTGATATCAGCTGTTGGCACATTTGCTATCAGCTTTTGGCACTTTTGTTATCATCTGTTGGCACTTTTGCTATCAGCTGTTGGCACTTTTGCTATCAGCTGTTGGCACTTTTGCTATCAGCTGTGGTGCTGTTTGCACTTTTGCTATCAACTGGTGTTGTTCGCAAGTTTTTATATAAACATGTATTTTTATACTTTCATAGTGTTTTTTTTTATTGGGGGGTCACTATTTCCTCATAGCTGAGACCCTTTGTGATCAGAAGCCTTGCTGTCAGATGTAGTTTATAATCATACCTAGGACTAGTTGGCACTGTGGTGCTGTTGGCACTTTTGCTATCAGCTGTGGTGCTGTTGGCACTTTTGCTATCAACTGGTGTTGTTCGCAAGTTTTTATATAAATATGTATTTTTATACTTTCATAGTGTTCTTTTTTTTAGTGGTGGGTCACTATTTGCTCATAGCTGGGACCCTTTGTTATCAGAAGCCTTGCTGTCAGATGTAGTTTATAGTCATACCTAGGACTAGTTGGCACTGTCGTGCTGTTGGCACTGTCGTGCTGTTGGCACTTTTGCTATCAGCTGTTGTCACTTTTGCTATCAGCTGTTGGCACTTTTGCTATCAGCTGTTGGCACTTTTGCTATCAGCTTTTGGCACTTTTGCTATCAGCTCTTGGCACTTTTGCTATCAGCTGTTGTGCTTTTTGCACTTTTGCTAACAACTGGTGTTGTTCGCAAGTTTTTATATAAATATGTATTTTTATACATTCATAGTGTTTTTTTTTAGTGGGGGGTCACTATTTGCTCATAGCTGTGACCCTTTGTGATCAGAAGCCTTGCTGTCAGATGTAGTTTATAGTCATACCTAGGACTAGTTGGCACTGTGGTGCTGTTGGCACTTTTGCTATCAGCTGTTGGCACTTTTGCTATCAGCTGTGGTGCTGTTGGCACTTTTGCTATCAACTGGTGTTGTTCGCAAGTGTTTATATAAACATGTATTTTTATACTTTCATATTTTTTTTTTAGTGGGGGGTCACTATTTGCTCATAGCTGGGACCCTTTCTGATCAGAAGCCTTGCTGTCAGATGTAGTTTATAGTCATAACTAGGACTAGTTGGCACTGTGGTGCTGTTGGCACTTTTGCTATCAGCTGTTGGCACTTTTGCTATTAGCTGTTGGCATTTTTGCTATCACCTGTTGGCAATTTTGCTATCAGCTTTTGGCACTTTTGGTATCAGCTGTTGGCACTTTTGCTATAAGCTGTTGGCACTTTTGCTATCAGCGGTTGGCACTTTTGGTATCATCTGTTGGCACTTTTGCTATCAGCTGTTGGCACTTTTGCTGTCAGCTTTTGGCACTTTTGGTATCAGCGGTTGGCACTTATGCTATCAGCTGTTGGCACTTTTGCTATCAGCTGTGGTGCTGTTGGCACTTTTGCTATCAACTGGTGTTGTTCGCAAGTTTTTATATAAACATGTATTTTTATACATTCATAGTGATTTTTGTTTTAGTGGGGGGTCACTATTTGCTCATAGCTGGGACCCTTTGTGGTCAGAAGCCTTGCTGTCAGATGTAGTTTATAGTCATACCTAGGATTAGTTGGCACTTTGGTGCTGTTGGCACTTTTGCTATCAGATGTTGGCACATTTGCTATCAGCTGTTGTCACTTTTGCTATCAGCTTTTGGCACTTTTGCTATCAGCTGCTGGCACTTTTGCTATCATCTGTTGGCACTTTTGCTATCAGCTATTGGCACTTTTGCTATCAGCTTTTGGCACTTTTAGTATCAGCTGTTGGCACTTTTGCTATCAGCTGTTGGCACTTTTGCTATCAGCTGTGGTGCTGTTGGCACTTTTGCTCTCAACTGGTGTTGTTCGAAAGTTTTTATATAAACATGTATTTTTATACATTCATAGTGTTTTTTTTAGTGGGGGGTCACTATTTGCTCATAGTTGGGAACCTTTGTGATCAGAAGTCTTGCTGTCAGATGTAGTTTATAGTCATACCAAGGACTAGTTGGCAATGTGGTGCTGTTGGCACTTTTGCTATCAGCTGTTGGCAATTTTGCTATCAGCTGTTGGCATTTTGCTATCACCTTTTGGCACTTTTGGTATCAGCTGTTGGCACTTTTGCTGTCAGCTGTTGGCACTTTTGCTATCAGCTGTTGGCACATTTGCTATCATCTGTTGGCACGTTTGCTATCAGCTGTTGGCACTTTTGCTAACAGCTTTTGGCACTTTTGCTATCAGCTGTTTGCACTTTTGCTATTAGCTGTTGGCACTTTTGCTATCAGCTGTGGTCCTGTTGGCACTTTTGCAATCAACTGGTGTTGTTCGCAAGTTTTTTAAAAACATGTATTTTTATAATTCATAGTGTTTTTTTTTTTAGTGGGGGTGAAAATATTTGCTCATACCTGGGACCCTTTGTGATCAGAAGCCTTGTTGTCAGATGTAGTTTATAATCATACCTAGGACTAGTTGGCACTGTGGTACTGTTGGCACTTTTGCTATCAGCTGTTGGCACATTTGCTATCAGCTGTTGGCACGTTTGCTATCAGCTGTTGGCACTTTTGCTATCAGCTGTGGTGCTGTTGGCACTTTTGCTATCAACTGGTGTTGTTCGCAAGTTTTTATATAAACATGTATTTTTATACATTCATAGTGTTTTTTTTTAGTGGGGGGTCACTATTTGCTCATAGCTGGGACCCTTTGTGATCAGAAGCCTTGCTGTCATATGTAGTTTATAGTCATACCTAGGACTAGTTGGCACTGTGGTGCTGTTGGCACTTTTTCTATCAGCTGTTGGCACTTTTGCTATCAGCTGTTGGCACTTTTGCTATCAGCTGTTTGCACTTTTGCTATCAGCTGTTGGCACTTTTGCAATCAGCTATTGGCACTTTTGCTATCAGCTGTTGGCACTTTGGTATAATCTGTTGGCACTTTTGCTATCAGCTGTTGGCACTTTTGCTATCAGCTGTTGGCACATTTGCTATCATCTGTTGGCACGTTTGCTATCAGCTGTTGGCACTTTTGCTAACAGCTGTTGGCACTTTTGCTATCAACTGTTGGCACTTTTGCTATCAGCTGTTGGCACTTTTGGTATCAGCTGTTGGCACTTTGGTATAATCTGTTGGCACTTTTGCTATCAGCTGTTGGCACTTTTGCTATCAGCTGTTGGCACATTTGCTATCATCTGTTGGCACGTTTGCTATCAGCTGTTGGCACTTTTGCTATCAGCTGTTGGCACTTTTGCTATCAACTGTTGGCACTTTTGCTATCAGCTGTGGTGCTGTTGGCACTTTTGCTATCAACTGGTGTTGTTCGCAAGTTTTTATATAAACATGTATTTTTATACATTCATATTGTTTTTTTTTTTAGTGGGGGGTCAATATTTGCTCATACCTGGGACCCTTTGTGATCAGAAGCCTTGCTGTCAGATGTAGTTTATAGTCATACCTAGGACTAGTTGGTACTGTGGTGCTGTTGGCACTATTTCTATCAGCTGTTGGCACTTTTGCTATCAGCTGTTGGCACTTTTGCTATCAGCTGTTGTGCTGTGGGCCCTTTTGCTATCAACTGGTCTTGTTCGCACGTTTTTATATAAACATCTATTTTTATACTTTCATAGTGTTTTTTTTTTAGTGGGCGGTCACTATTTGCTCATAGCTGGGACCCTCTGTGATCAGAAGCCTTGCTGTCAGATGTAGTTTATAGTCATACCTAGGACTAGTTGGCACTGTGGTGCTGTTGGCACTTTTGGTATCAGCTGTTGGAAATTTGCTATCAGCTGTTGGCACTTTTGCTAGTACGCTGTTGGAACTTTTGCTATCAGCTTTTGGCACTTTTGGTATCAGCTGTTGGCACTTTTGCTATCATCTGTTGGCACGTTTGCTATCATCTGTTGGCACGTTTGCTATCAGCTGTTGGCACTTTTGCTAACAGCTTTTGGCACTTTTTCTATCAGCTGTTGGCACTTTTGCTATCAGCTGTTGGCCCTTTTGCTATCAGCTTTTGGCACTTTTGGTATCAGCTGTGGTGCTGTTGGCACTTTTGCTATCAGCTGTTGGCACTTTTGCTACCAGCTGTGGTGCTGTTGGCACTTTTGCTATCAACTGGTGTTGTTCGCAAGTTTTTATATAAACATCTATTTTTATTCTTTCATAGTGTTTTTTTTTTAGTGGGGGGTCACTATTTGCTAATAGCTGGGACCCTTCGTGATCAGAAGCCTTGCTGTCAGATGTAGTTTATAGTCATACCTAGGACTATTGGCACTGTGGTGCTGTTGGCACTTTTGCTATAAGCTGTTGGCACTTTTGCTATCAGCTGTTGGCACTTTTGCTATAATCTGTGGTGCTGTTGGCACTTTTGCCATCAACTGGTGTTGTTCGCAAGTTTTTATATAAACATGTACTTTTATACTTTCATACAGTTTTTTTTTAGTGGGGGGTCACTATTTGCTTATTGCTGGGACCCTTTGTGATCAGAAGACTTTCTGTCAGATGTAGTTTATAGTCATACCTAGGACTAGTTGGAACTGTGGTGCTGTTGGCACTTTTGCTATCAGCTGTTGGCACTTTTGCTATCAGCTGTTGCAACTTTTGGTATCAGCTGTTGGCACTTTTGCTATCAGCTGTTGGCACTTTTGCTATCATCTGTTGGCACATTTGCTCTCAGCTGTTGGCACTTTTGCAATCAGCTGTTGGCAATTTTGCTATCAGCTGTTGGCACTTTTGCTATCAGCTGATGGCACTTTTGCTATCAGCTGTTGGCACTTTTGCTATCAGCTGTTGTCACTTTTGCTATCATCTGTGGTGCTGTTGGCACTCTTGCTATCAACTGGTGTTGTTCTCAAGTTTTTATATAAACATGTATTTTTATACTTTCATAGTGTTTTTTTTTAGTGGGGGTCACTCTTTGCTCATAGCTGTGACCGTTTGTGATCAGAAGACTTGGTGTCAGATGTAGTTTATAGTCATACCCAGGACTAGTTGGCACTGTGGTGCTGTTGGCACTTTTGCTATCAGCTGTTGGCACTTTGCTATCAGCAGTTGGCACTTTTGCTATCAGCTGTGGTGCTGTGGGCACTTTTGCTATCAACAGGTGTGGTTCGCAAAAGTTCGCAAAAATATAAAAACTTGCGAACAACACCAGTTGATAGCAAAAGTGCCAACACACCACAGCTGGTAGCAAAAGTGCCAACTGCTGATAGCAAAAGTGCCAACAGCTGATACCAAAAGTGCCAAAAGCTGATAGCAAAAGTGCCAACAGCTGATAGCAAAAGTGCCAACAGCTGATAGCAAAAGTGCCAACAGCACCACAGTGCCAACTAGTCCTAGGTATGACTATAAACTACATCTGACAGCAAGGCTTCTGATCACAAAGGGTCCCAGCTATGAGCAAATAGTTACCCCCCACTAAAAAAAAACACTATGAAATATAAAAATACATGTTTATATAAAAACTTGCGAACAACACCAGTTGATAGCAAATGTGCAAACAGCCCCAAAGCTGATAGCAAAAGTGCCAACAGCTGATAGCAAAAGTTCCAACAGCTGATAGCAAAAGTGCCAACAGCTGATAGCAAATGTGCCAACAGCACCACAGTGCCAACTAGTCCTAGGTATGACTATAAACTACATCTGACCGCAAGTCTTCTGATCACAAAGGGTCCCAGCTATGAGCAAATAGTTACCCCCACTAAAAATAAAACCACTATGAAAGTATAAAAATACATGATTATATAAAAACTTGCGAACAACACCAGTTGATAGCAAACGTGCCAACAGCACCACAGCTGATAGCAAAAGTGCCAACAGCTGATAGCAAAAGTGCCAACAGCTGATACAAAAAGTGCCAAAAGCTGATAGCAAAAGTGCCAACAGCTGATAGCAAAAGTGCCAACAGCTGATACCAAAAGTGCCAAAAGCTGATAGCAAAAGTGCCAACAGCTGATAGCAAAAGTGCCAACAGCTGATAGCAAAAGTGCCAACAGCACCACAGTGCCAACTAGTCCTAGGTATGATTATAAACTACATCTGACAGCAAGGCTTCTGATCACAATGGGTCCCAGCTATGAGCAAATAGTTACCCCCCACTAAAAAAAAACACTATGAAATATAAAAATACATGTTTATATAAAAACTTGCGAACAACACCAGTTGATAGCAAAAGTGCAAACAGCCCCAAAGCTGATAGCAAAAGTGCCAAAAGCTGATAGCAAATGTAACAACAGCTGATAGCAAAAGTGCCAACAGCTCATAGCAAAAGTGCCAACAGCACCACAGTGCCAACTTGTCGTAGTTATGACAATAAACTACATCTGACAGCAAGGCTTCTGATCACAAAGTGTCCCAGCTATGAGCAAATAGTGACCCCCCACTAAAAAAAAACACTATGAATGTTTAAAAATACATGTTTATATAAAAACTTGCGAACAACACCAGTTGATAGCAAAAGTGCCAACAGCACCACAGCTGATAGCAAAAGTGCCAACAGCTGATTGCAAAAGTGCCAACAGCTGATACCAAAAGTGCCAACAGCTCCACAGTGCCAACTAGTCCTAGGTATGACTATAAACTACATCTGTCAGCAAGGCTTCTGATCACAAAGGGTCCCAGCTATGAGCAAATAGTTACCCCCACTAAAAATAAAACCACTATGAAACTATAAAAATACATGATTATATAAAAACTTGCGAACAACACCAGTTGATAGCAAACGTGCCAACAGCACCACAGGTGATAGCAAAAGTGCCAACAGCTGATAGCAAAAGTGCCAACAGCTGATACCAAAAGTTCCAAAAGCTGATACCAAAAGTGCCAACAGCTGATAGCAAAAGTGGCAACAGCTGATAGCAAAAGTGCCAACAGATAATACAAAAAGTGCCAAAAGCTGATAGCAAATGTGCCAACAGCTGATAGCAAAAGTGCCAACAGCTGATAGCAAAAGTGCCAACAGATGATACCAAAAGGGCCAAAAGCTGAAAGCAAAAGTGCCAAAAGCTGATAGCTAAAGTGCAAACAGCTGATAGCAAAAGTGCCAACAGCTGATACCAAAAGTGCAAACAGCTGATAGCAAAAGTTCCAACAGCTGATAGCAAAAGTGCCAACATCTGACAGCAAAAGTGCCAACAGCACCACAGTGCCAACTAGTCCTTGGTATGACTATAAACTACATCTGACAGCAAGGCTTCTGATCACAAAGGGTCCAAGCTATGAGCAAATAATGACCCCCCACTAAATAAAAACACTATGAAAGTATAAAAATAGATGTTTATATAAAAACATGCGAACAACACCAGTTGATAGCAAAAGTGCCAACAGCAACACAGCTGATAGCAAAAGTGCAAACAGCTGATAGCAAAAGTGCCAACAGCTGATAGCAAAAGTGCCAACAGCACCACAGTGCCAACTTGTCCTAGTTATGACAATAAACTACATCTGACAGCAAGGCTTCTGATCACAAAGTGTCCCAGCTATGAGCAAATAGTGACCCCCCACTAAAAAAAAAAGACTATGAATGTTTAAAAATACATGTTTATATAAAAACTTGCGAACAACACCAGTTGATAGCAAAAGTGCCAACAGCACCACAGCTGATAGCAAAAGTGCCAACAGCTGATAGTAAAAGTGCCAACAGCTGATACCAAAAGAGCCAACAGCTCCACAGTGCATACTAGTCCTAGGTATGACTATAAACTACATTTGAGAGCAAGGCTTCTGATCAGAAAGGGTCCAAGCTATGAGCAAATAGTGACCCCCCCACTAAAAAAAAAACACTATGAAAGTATATAAATACATGTTTATATAAAAACTTTCGAACAACATCAGTTGATAGCAAAAGTGCCAATAGCACAACAGCTGATAGCAAAAGTGCCAACAGCTGATAGCAAAAGTGCCAACAGCTGATACCAAAAGTGCCAACAGCTCATAGCAAAAGTGCCAAGAGCTCATAGCAAAAGTGCCAACAGCACCACAGTGCCAACTAGTCCTAGGTATGATATAAACTACATCTGGCAGCAAGAATTCTGATCACAAAGGGCCCCAGCTATTAGCAAATAGTTAACCCCCACTAAAAAAAAAACACTATGAAAGTATAAAAATACATGTTTATATAAAAACTTGCGAACAACACCAGTTGATAGCAAAAGTGCAAACAGCACCACAGCTGATAGCAAAAGTGCCAACAGCTGATAGCAAAAGTGCCAACAGCTGATAGCAAAAGTCCCAGCAGCACCACAGTGCCAACTAGTCCTAGGTATGATTATAAACTACATCTGACAGGAAGTCTTCTGATCTCAAAGGGTCCCAGCTATGAGCAAATAGTTACCCCCCACTAAAAAAAAACACTATGAAATATAAAAATACATGTTTATATAAAAACTTGCGAACAACACCAGTTGATAGCAAATGTGCAAACAGCCCCAAAGCTGATAGCAAAAGTCCCAACAGCTGATAGCAAAAGTTCCAACAGCTGATAGCAAAAGTGCCAACAGCTGATAGCAAATGTGCCAACAGCACCACAGTGCCAACTAGTCCTAGGTATGACTATAAACTACATCTGACAGCAAGTCTTCTGATCACAAAGGGTCCCAGCTATGAGCAAATAGTTACCCCACTAAAAATAAAACCACTATGAAAGTATAAAAATACATGATTATATAAAAACTTGCGAACAACACCAGTTGATAGCAAACGTGCCAACAGCACCACAGCTGATAGCAAAAGTGCGAACAGCTGATAGCAAAAGTGCCAACAGCTGATACCAAAAGTGCCAAAAGCTGATAGCAAAAGTGCCAACAGCTGATAGCAAAAGTGCCAACAGATGATACCAAAAGTGCCAACAGCTGATAGCAAAAGTGGCAACAGCTGATAGCAAAAGTGCCAACAGATAATACAAAAAGTGCCAACAGCTGGTAGCAAAAGTGCCAACAGCTGATAGCAAAAGTGCCAACAGCTGATACCAAAAGTGCCAAAAGCTGATAGCAAAAGTGCCAACAGCTGATAGCAAAAGTGCCAACAGCTGATAGCAAAAGTGCCAACAGCACCACAGTGCCAACTAGTCCTATGTATGACTATAAACTACATCTGACAGCAAGGCTTCTGATCACAATGGGTCCCAGCTATGAGCAAATAGTTACCACCCACTAAAAAAAAACACTATGAAATATAAAAATACATGTTTATATAAAAACTTGCGAACAACACCAGTTGATAGCAAAAGTGCAAACAGCCCCAAAGCTGATAGCAAAAGTGCCAAAAGCTGATAGCAAATGTACCAACAGCTGATAGCAAAAGTGCCAACAGCTCATAGCAAAAGTGCCAACAGCACCACAGTGCCAACTTGTCGTAGTTATGACAATAAACTACATCTGACAGCAAGGCTTCTGATCACAAAGTGTCCCAGCTATGAGCAAATAGTGACCCCCCACTAAAAAAAAACACTATGAATGTTTAAAAATACATGTTTATATAAAAACTTGCGAACAACACCAGTTGATAGCAAAGGTGCCAACAGCACCACAGCTGATTGCAAAAGTGCCAACAGCTGATTGCAAAAGTGCCAACAGCTGATACCAAAAGTGCCAACAGCTCCACAGTGCCAACTAGTCCTAGGTCTGACTATAAACTACATCTGTCAGCAAGGCTTCTGATCACAAAGGGTCCCAGCTATGAGCAAATAGTTACCCCCACTAAAAATAAAACCACTATGAAACTATAAAAATACATGATTATATAAAAACTTGCGAACAACACCAGTTGATAGCAAACGTGCCAACAGCACCACAGGTGATAGCAAAAGTGCCAACAGCTGATAGCAAAAGTGCCAACAGCTGATACCAAAAGTTCCAAAAGCTGATACCAAAAGTGACAACAGCTGATAGGAAAAGTGGCAACAGCTGATAGCAAAAGTGCCAACAGATAATACAAAAAGTGCCAAAAGCTGATAGCAAATGTGCCAACAGCTGATAGCAAAAGTGCCAACAGCTGATAGCAAAAGTGCCAACAGATGATACCAAAAGGGCCAAAAGCTGAAAGCAAAAGTGCCAAAAGCTGATAGCTAAAGTGCAAACAGCTGATAGCAAAAGTGCCAACAGCTGATACCAAAAGTGCAAACAGCTGATAGCAAAAGTTCCAACAGCTGATAGCAAAAGTGCCAACATCTGACAGCAAAAGTGCCAACAGCACCACAGTGCCAACTAGTCCTTGGTATGACTATAAACTACATCTGACAGCAAGGCTTCTGATCACAAAGGGTCCAAGCTATGAGCAAATAATGACCCCCCACTAAATAAAAACACTATGAAAGTATAAAAATAGATGTTTATATAAAAACTTGCGAACAACACCAGTTGATAGCAAAAGTGCCAACAGCAACACAGCTGATAGCAAAAGTGCAAACAGCTGATAGCAAAAGTGCCAACAGCTGATAGCAAAAGTGCCAACAGCACCACAGTGCCAACTTGTCCTAGGTATGACAATAAACTACATCTGACAGCAAGGCTTCTGATCACAAAGTGTCCCAGCTATGAGCAAATAGTGACCCCCCACTAAAAAAAAAAACACTATGAATGTTTAAAAATACATGTTTATATAAAAACTTGCGAACAACACCAGTTGATAGCAAAAGTGCCAACAGCACCACAGCTGATAGCAAAAGTGCCAACAGCTGATAGTAAAAGTGCCAACAGCTGATAGCAAAAGTGCCAACAGCTGATAGCAAAAGTGCCAACAGATGATACCAAAAGGGCCAAAAGCTGAAAGCAAAAGTGCCAAAAGCTGATAGCTAAAGTGCAAACAGCTGATAGCAAAAGTGCCAACAGCTGATACCAAAAGTGCAAACAGCTGATAGCAAAAGTTCCAACAGCTGATAGCAAAAGTGCCAACATCTGACAGCAAAAGTGCCAACAGCACCACAGTGCCAACTAGTCCTTGGTATGACTATAAACTACATCTGACAGCAAGGCTTCTGATCACAAAGGGTCCAAGCTATGAGCAAATAATGACCCCCCACTAAATAAAAACACTATGAAAGTATAAAAATAGATGTTTATATAAAAACTTGCGAACAACACCAGTTGATAGCAAAAGTGCCAACAGCAACACAGCTGATAGCAAAAGTGCAAACAGCTGATAGCAAAAGTGCCAACAGCTGATAGCAAAAGTGCCAACAGCACCACAGTGCCAACTTTTCCTAGGTATGACAATAAACTACATCTGACAGCAAGGCTTCTGATCACAAAGTGTCCCAGCTATGAGCAAATAGTGACCCCCCACTAAAAAAAAAAACACTATGAATGTTTAAAAATACATGTTTATATAAAAACTTGCGAACAACACCAGTTGATAGCAAAAGTGCCAACAGCACCACAGCTGATAGCAAAAGTGCCAACAGCTGATAGTAAAAGTGCCAACAGCTGATACCAAAAGTGCCAACAGCTCCACAGTGCATACTAGTCCTAGGTATGACTATAAACTACATTTGAGAGCAAGGCTTCTGATCAGAAAGGGTCCAAGCTATGAGCAAATAGTGACCCCCCCACTAAAAAAAAAACACTATGAAAGTATATAAATACATGTTTATATAAAAACTTTCGAACAACATCAGTTGATAGCAAAAGTGCCAATAGCACAACAGCTGATAGCAAAA
The DNA here is from genome assembly GCA_964036315.1 of Acanthosepion esculentum. NCBI lineage: Eukaryota > Metazoa > Mollusca > Cephalopoda > Sepiida > Sepiidae > Acanthosepion > Acanthosepion esculentum. The sequence continues at coordinate 9,556,561 of CAXIWW010000817.1, read as the reverse complement.
GTGCCAACAGTTTATAGCAAAAGTGCCAACAGCTGATACCAAAAGTGCCAACAGCTCATAGCAAAAGTGCCAACAGCTGATAGCAAAAGTGCCAACAGCACCACAGTGCCAACTAGTCCTAGGTATGATATAAACTACATCTGACAGCAAGAATTCTGATCACAAAGGGCCCCAGCTATTAGCAAATAGTTAACCCCCACTAAAAAAAAAACACTATGAAAGTATAAAAATACATGTTTATATAAAAACTTGCGAACAACACCAGTTGATAGCAAAAGTGCAAACAGCACCACAGCTGATAGCAAAAGTGCCAACAGCTGATAGCAAAAGTGCCAACAGCTGATAGCAAAAGTCCCAGCAGCACCACAGTGCCAACTAGTCCTAGGTATGATTATAAACTACATCTGACAGGAAGTCTTCTGATCTCAAAGGGTCCCAGCTATGAGCAAATAGTGACCCCCCACTAAAAAAAAACACTATGAAAGTATAAAAATACATGTTTATATAAAAACTTGCAAACAACACCAGTTGATAGCAAAAGTGCCAAAAACACCACAGCTGATAGCAAAAGTCCCAACAGCTGATAACAAAAGTCCCAACAGCTGATAGCAATAGTACCAACAGCACCACAGTGCCAACTAGTACTAGGAATGACTATAAACTACATCTGAAAGCAAGGCTTCTGATCACAAAGGGTCCCAGCTATGAGCAAATAGTGACTCCCCACTAAAAAAAACACTACGAAAGTATAAAAATACATGTTTATATAAAAACTTGCGAACAACACCAGTTGATAGCAAAAGTGCCAACAGCACCACAGCTGATAGCAAAAGTGCCAACAGCTGATAGCAAAAGTGCCAACAGCTGATAGCAAAAGTGCCAACAGCTGATAGCAAAAGTGCCAACAGCACCACATTGCCAACTAGTCCTAGGTATGACTATAAAATACATCTGACAGCAAGGCTTCTAATCACAAAGGGTCCCAGCTATGAGCAAATAGTGACCCCCCACTAGAAGAAAACATTATGAATGTATAAAAATACATGTTTATATAAAAACTTGCGAACAACAGCAGTTGATAGCAAAAGTGTCAACAGCACCACAGCTGATAGCAAAAGTGCCAACAGCTGAGAGCAAAAGTGCCAACAGCTGATACCAAAAGTGCCAACAGCTGATAGCAAAAGTGCCAAAACCTGATAGCAAAAGTGCCAACAGCACCACAGTGCCAACTAGTCCTAGGTATGACTATAAACTACATCTGACAGCAAGGATTCTGATCACAAAGGGTCCCAGCTATGAGAAAATAGTGACCCCCCAGTGAAAAAAAAACACTATGAAATTATAAAAATACATGTTTATATAAAAACTTGCGAACAACACCAGTTGATAGCAAAAGTGCCAACAGCACCACAGCTGATAGCAAAAGTGCCAACAGCTTATAGCAAAAGTGCCAACAGCTGATAGCAAAAGTGCCAAATGCTGATAGCAAAAGTGCCAACAGCTGATACCCCATTTCCAACAGATGAAACCAAAAGTGCCAACAGCTGATAGCAAAAGTGCAAACAGCTGATGGCAAAAGTGCCAACAGCTGATACCAAAAGTGCCAACAGCTGATACCAAAATTGCCAAAAGCTGATAGCAAAAGTGCAAACAGCTGATAGCAAAAGTGCCAACAGCACCACAGCTGATAGCAAAAGTGCCAACAGCTGATAGCAAAAGTGCCAACAGCTGATTGCACAAGTGCCAACAGCTGATAGCAAAAGTGCCAAGAGCTGATAGCAAAAGTGCCAACAGCTGATACCAAAAGTGCCAAAAGCTGATAGCAAAAGTGCCAACACCTGATAGCGAAAGTGCCAACAGCACCACAGCTGATAGCAAAAGTGCCAACAGCTGATAGCAAAAGTGCAAACAGCTGATAGCAAAAGTGCCAACAGCTGATAGCAAATGTGCCAGCAGCACCACAGTGCCAACTAGTCCTAGCTATGATTATAAACTACATCTGACAGCAAGGCTTCTGATCACAAAGGGTCCCAGCTATGAGCAAATTGTGACCCCCATTAAAAAAAACACTATGAATGTATAAAAATACATGTTTATATAAAAACGTGCGAACAACACCAGTTGATAGCAAAAGGGCCAACAGCACCACAGCTGATAGCAAAAGTGCCAACAGCTAATAACAAAAGTCCCAACAGCTGATAGCAATAGTGCCAAAAGCACCACAGTGCCAACTAGTCCTAGGTATGACTATAAACTACATCTGACAGCAAGGCTTCTGATCACAAAGGGTCCCAGCTATGACCAAATAGTGACCCCCCACTAAAAAAAACAATATGAAAGTATAAAAATACATGATTATATAAAAACGTGCGAACAACACCAGTTGATAGCAAAAGTGCCAACATCACCACAGCTGATAACAAAAGTGCCAACAGCTGATAGCAAAAGTGCCAACAGCTGATAGCAAAAGTGCCAACAGCTGACAGCAAAAGTGCCAACAGCTGATAGCAAAAGTGCCAACAGCACCACAGTGCCAACTAGTCCTAGGTATGATTATAAACTACATCTGACAGCAAGGATTCTGATCACAAAGGGTCCCTGCTATGAGCAAATACTGACCCTCCACTAAAAAAAAAACACTATGAAAGTATAAAAATACATGTTTATATAAAAACTTGCGAACAACACCAGTTGATAGCAAAAGTGCCAACAGCACCACAGCTGATAGCAAAAGTGCCAACAGCTGATAGCAAATGTGCAGACAGCTGATAGCAAAAGTGCTGACAGCACCACAGTGCCAACTAGTCCTAGATATGACTATGAACTACATCTGACAACAAGGCTTCTGATCACAAAGTGTCCCATCTATGAGCAAATAGTGACCCCCCACTAAAAAAGAAATCTATGAAAGTATAAAAATACATGTTTATATAAAAACTTGCGAACAACACCAGTTGATAGCAAAAGTGCCAACAGCTGATAGCAAAAGTGCCAACAGCTGATAGCAAAAGTGCCAACTGCTGATAGCAAAAGTGCCAACAGCACCACAGTGCCAACAATTCCTAGATATGACTATAAACTACATCTGACAGCAAGGCTTCTGATCTCAACTGGTCCCAGCTATGAGCAAATAGTGACCCCCCACTAAAAAAAAAACACTATGAAAGTATAAAAATACATGTTTATATAAAAACTTGCGAACAACACCAGTTGATAGCAAAAGTGCCAACAGCACCACAGCTGATAGCAAAAGTGCCAACAGCTGATAGCAAAAGTGCCAACAGCTGATAGCAAAAGTGCCAACAGCACCACATTGCCAACTAGTCCTAGGTATGACTATAAACTACATCTGACAGCAAGGCTTCTGATAACAAAAGGTCCCAGCTATGAGCAAATAGTGACCCCCGACTAAAAAAAAAAACACTATGAATGTATAAAAATACATGTTTATATAAAAACTTGCGAACAACAGCTGATAGCAAAAGTGCCAACAGCACCACAGTGCCAACTAGTCCTAGGTATGACTATAAACTACATCTGACAGCAAGGATTCTGATCACAAAGGGTCCCAGCTATGAGCAAATAGTGAACCCCCCCTAAAAAAAAACACTATGAAAGTATAAAATTACATGTTTCTATAAAAACTTGCGAACAACACCAGTTGATAGCAAAAGTGCAAAAAGCACCACAGCTGATAGCAAAAGTGCCACAGCAGATAGCAAAAGTGCAAACAGCTGATAGCAAAAGTGCCAACAACTGATACCAAAAGTGCCAAAAGCTGATAGCAAAAGTGCCAACAGCTGATAGCACAAGTGCCAACAGATGATACCAAAAGTGCCAACAGCTGATAGCAAAAGTGCCAACAGCTCATGGCAAAAGTGCCAACAGATGATAGCAAAGTGCCAACTGCTGATACCCAAAGTGCCAAAAGCTGATAGCAAAAGTGCCAACAGCTGATAGCAAAAGTGCCAACAGCTGATAGCAAAAGTGCCAACAGCTTATAGCAAAAGTGCCAACAGCACCACATTGCCAACTAGTCCTAGGTATGACTATAAACTACATCTGACACAAGGCTTCTGATCACAAAGTGTCCCATCTATGAGCAAATAGTGACCCCCCACTAAAAAAAAACTCTATGAAAGTATAAAAATACATGTTTATCTAAAAACTTGCGAACAACACCAGTTGATAGCAAAAGTGCCAACAGCTGATAGCAAAAGTGCCAACAGCTGATAGCAAAAGTGCCAACAGCACCACAGTGCCAACTAGTCCAAGGTATGACTATAAACTACATCTGACAGCAAGGCTTCTGATCACAAAGGGTCCCAGCTATGAGCAAATAGTGACCCCCGACTAAAAAAAAAAACACTATGAAAGTATAAAAATACATGTTTATATAAAAACTTGCGAACAACAGCTGATAGCAAAACTGCCAACAGCACCACAGTGCCAACTAGTCCTAGGTATGACTATAAACTACATCTGACAGCAAGGATTCTGATCACAAAGGGTCCCAGCTATGAGCAAATAGTGAACCCCCCCTAAAAAAAAAACACTATGAAAGTATAAAATTACATGTTTCTATAAAAACTTGCGAACAACACCAGTTGATAGCAAAAGTGCAAAAAGCACCACAGCTGATAGCAAAAGTGCCACAGCTGATAGCAAAAGTGCAAACAGCTGATAGCAAAAGTGCCAACAACTGATACCAAAAGTGCCAAAAGCTGATAGCAAAAGTGCCAACAGCTGATAGCACAAGTGCCAACAGATGATACCAAAAGTGCCAACAGCTGATAGCAAAAGTGCCAACAGCTGATGGCAAAAGTGCCAACAGCTGATAGCAAAAGTGCCAACTGCTGATACCAAAAGTGCCAAAAGCTGATAGCAAAAGTGCCAACAGCTGATAGCAAAAGTGCCAACAGCTGATAGCAAATGTGCCAACAGCTGATAGCAAAAGTGCCAACAGATTATACCAAAGTGCCAACAGCTGATAGCAAAAGTGCCAACAGCTGATTGCACAAGTGCCAACAGCTGATAGCAAAAGTGCCAAGAGCTGATAGCAAAAGTGCCAACAGCTGATACCAAAAGTGCCAAAAGCTGATAGCAAAAGTGCCAACACCTGATAGCGAAAGTGCCAACAGCACCACAGCTGATAGCAAAAGTGCCAACAGCTGATAGCAAATGTGCCAGCAGCACCACAGTGCCAACTAGTCCTAGTTATGATTATAAACTACATCTGACAGCAAGGCTTCTGATCACAAAGGGTCCCAGCTATGAGCAAATTGTGACCCCCCATTAAAAAAAACACTATGAATGTATAAAAATACATGTTTATATAAAAACGTGCGAACAACACCAGTTGATAGCAAAAGGGCCAACAGCACCACAGCTGATAGCAAAAGTGCCAACAGCTAATAGCAATAGTGCCAAAAGCACCACAGTGCCAACTAGTCCTAGGTATGACTATAAACTACATCTGACAGCAAGGCTTCTGATCACAAAGGGTCCCAGCTATGACCAAATAGTGACCCCCCACTAAAAAAAAACAATATGAAAGTATAAAAAAACATGATTATATAAAAACGTGCGAACAACACCAGTTGATAGCAAAAGTGCCAACATCACCACAGCTGATAACAAAAGTGCCAACAGCTGATAGCAAAAGTGCCAACAGCTGATAGCAAAAGTGCCAACAGCTGACAGCAAAAGTGCCAACAGCTGATAGCAAAAGTGCCAACAGCACCACAGTGCCAACTAGTCCTAGGTATGATTATAAACTACATCTGACAGCAAGGATTCTGATCACAAAGGGTCCCTGCTATGAGCAAATACTGACCCTCCACTAAAAAAAAAACACTATGAAAGTATAAAAATACATGTTTATATAAAAACTTGCGACCAACACCAGTTGATAGCAAAAGTGCCAACAGGACCACAGCTGATAGCAAAAGTGCCGACAGCTGATAGCAAAAGTGCCAACATCTGATAGCAAAAGTGCCAAAAACTGTTAGCAAAAGTGCCAACAGTTGATAGCACAAGTTCCAACAGATGATACCAAAAGTGCCAACAGCTGATACCAAAAGTGCCAACAGCTGATACCAAAAGTGCCAAAAGCTGATAGCAAAAGTGCCAATAGCTGATAGCAAATGTGCCAACAGCTGATAGCAAAAGTGCCAACAGATTATACCAAAGTGCCAACAGCTGATAGCAAGCGTGCCAACAGCTGATAGCAAAAGTGCCAACAGCACCACAGTGCCAATAGTCCTAGGTATGACTATAAACTACATCTGACTGCAAGGCTTCTGATCACAGAGGGTCCCAGCTATGAGCATATAGTGAGCCCCCACTAAAAAAAACACTACGAAAGTATAAAAATACATGTTTATATAAAAACTTGCGAACAACGCCAGTTGATAGCAAAAGTGCCAACAGCACCACAGCTGATAGCAAATGTGCCAACAGCTGATAGCAAAAGTTCCAACAGCTGATACCAAAAGTGCCAAAAGCTGATAGCAAAAGTGCCAACAGCTGATAGCAAAAGTGCCAACAGCACCACAGTGCCAACTAGTCCTAGGTATGAATATAAACTACATCTGACAGCAAGGCTTCTGATCACAAAGGGGCCCAGCTATGAGCAAATAGTGACCCCCCACTTAAAAAAACTCTATGAAAGTATAAAAATACATGTTTATATAAAAACTTGCGAACAACACCAGTTGATAGCAAAAGTGCCAACAGCACCACGGCTGATAGCAAAAGTGCCAACAGCTGATAGCAAAAGTGGCAACAGCTGCTAGCAAAAGTGCCAAAAGCTGATAGCAAAAGTGACAACAGCTGATAGCAAAAGTGCCAACAGCTGATACCAAAAGTGCCAAAAGCTGATACCAAAAGTCCCAACGGCTGATAGCAAAAGTGCCAACAGCTGATAGCAAAAGCGCCAAAAGCTGATACCGAAAGTGCCAAAAGCTGATAGCAAAAGTGCCAACAACTGATAGCAAAAGTGCCAACACCACCACAGTGCCAACTATTCCTCGGTATGACTATAAACTACATCACAAAGGGTCCCAGCTATGAGCAAATAGTGATCCCCCACTAAAAACAAAAAACACTATGAAATTATAAAAATACATGTTTATATAAAAACTTGCGAACAACACCAGTTGATAGCAAAAGTGCAAACAGCACCACAGCTGATAGCAAAAGTGCCAACAGCTGATAGCAAAAGTGCCAACAGCTGATAGCAAAAGTGCCAAGAGCACCACAGTGCCAACTAGTCCTAGGTATGACTATAAACTACATCTGACAGCAAGGCTTCTGATCACAAAGGATCCCAGCTATGAGCAAATAGTGACCCCCCACTAAAAGAACCCCACTATGAAAGTATAAAAATACATGTTTATATAAAAACTTGCGAACAACACCAGTTGATAGCAAAAGTGCCAACAGCACCACAGCTGATAGCAAAAGTGCCAACAGCTGATAGCAAAAGTGCCAACAGCTGATACCAAAAGTTCCAACAGCTGATAGCAAAAGTGCCAACAGCTGATAGCAAATGTGCCAACAGCTGATAGCAAAAGTGCCAAACGCACCACAGTGCCACCTAATCCTAGGTATGACTATAAACTACATCTGACAACAAGGCTTCTGATCACAAAGGGTCCCAGCTACGAGCAAATAGTGACCCCCCACTATAAAAAAACACTATGAAAGTATAATAATTCATGTTTATATAAAAACTTGCGAACAACACCAGTTGATAGCAAAAGTGCTAACAGCTGATAGCAAAAGTGCCAGCAGCTGATAGCAAAAGTGCCAACAGCTGATAGCAAAAGTGCCAACATCAACACAGTGCCAAGTAGTCCTAGGTATGACTATAAACTACATCTGACATCAAGGCTTCTGATCACAAAGGGTCCCAGCTATGAACAAATAGTTACCCCCCATTAAAAAAAAACACTATGAAAGTATAAAAATACATGTTTATATAAAAACTTGCGAACAACACCAGTTGATAGCAAAAGTGCCAACAGCACCACAGCTGATAGCAAAAGTGCCAACAGCTGATAGCAAATGTGCCAACAGCTGATACCAAAACTGCAAAAAGCTGATAGCAAAAGTGCCAACAGCTGATACCAAAAGTGCCAAACTGATAGCAAAAGTGCCAACAGCTCATAGCAAAAGTGCCAACAGCTGATAGTGCCAAACGCACCACAGTGCCAACTAGTCCTACGTATGACTATAAACTACATCCGACAGCAAGGCTTCTGATCACAAAGGGTCCCAGCTATGAGCAAATAGTGACCCCCCACTATAAAAAAACACTATGAAAGTATAAAAATTCATGTTTATATAAAAACTTGTGAACAACACCAGTTGATAGCAAAAGTGCCAACAGCTCATAGCAAAAGTGCCAACAGCACCACAGCTGATAGCAAAAGTGCCAACAGCTGATAGCCAAAGTGCCAACAGCTGATACCAAAAGTGCCAAAAGCTGATACCAAAAGTGCCAACAGCTGATAGCAAAAGTGCCAACAGCTGATAGCAAAAGTGGCAACAGCTGATACCAAATGTGCCGAAATCTGATAGCAAAAGTGCCAACAGCTGATAGCAAAAGTGCCAAAACTGATAGCAAAAGTGCCAACAGCTGATAGCAAAAGTGCCAGCAGCTGATAGCAAAAGTGCCAACAGCTGATAGCAAAAGTGGCAACAGCACCACAGCTGATAGCAAAAGTGCCAAAAGCTGATAGCAAAAGCGCCAAAAGCTGATACCGAAAGTGCCAAAAGCTGATAGCAAAAGTGCCAACAGCTGATAGCAAAAGTGCCAACAGCTAATAGCAAAAGTGCCAACACCACCACAGTGCCAACTAGTCCTAGGTATGACTATAAACTACATCTGACGGCAAGGCTTCTGTTCACAAAGGGTCCAAGCTATGAGCAAATAGTGACCCCCCACTAAAAAAAAAAACACTATGAAATTATACAAATACATGTTTATATAAAAACTTGCGAACAACACCAGTTGATAGCAACAGTGCAAACAGCACCACAGCTGATAGCAAAAGTGCCAACAGCTGATAGCAAAAGTGCCGACAGCTGATAGCAAAAGTGCCATCAGCACCACAGTGCCAACTAGTCCTAGGTATGACTATAAACTACATCTGACAGCAAGGCTTCTGATCACAAAGGGTCCCAGCTATGAGCAAATAGTGACACCCCACTAAAAAAAACACTATGAAAGTATAAAAATACATGTTTATATAAAAACTTGCGAACAACACCAGTTGATAGGAAAAGTGCCAAAAGATGATACCAAAAGTGCCAAAAGATGATAGCAAAAGAGCCAACAGCTGATAGCAAAAGTGCCAACAGCTGATAGCAAAATGCCAACAGCTGATAGCAAATGTGCCAACAGCTGATAGCAAAAGTGCCAACAGCACCACAGTGCCAACTAGTCGTAGGTATGACTATAAGCTACATCTCACAGCAAGGCTTTTGATCACACAGGGTCCCAGCTATGAGCAAATAGTGACACCCCACTAAAAAAAAGATTATGAAAGTATAAAAATACATGTTTCTATAAAAACTTGCGAACAACACCAGTTGATAGCAAAAGTACAAACAGCACCACAGCTGATAGCAAAAGTGCCAACAGCTGATAGCAAAAGTGCAAACAGCTGATAGCAAAAGTGCCAAAAGCTGATAGCAAAAGTGCCAACAGCACCACAGTGCCAACTAGTCGTAGGTATGACTATAAACTACATCTGACAGCAAGGCTTCTGATCACAAAGGGTCCCAGCTATGAGCAAATAGTGACCCCCCATTAAAAAAAAAACCATGAATGTATAAAAATACATGTTTATATAAAAACTTGCGAACAACACCAGTTGATAGGAAAAGTGCCAACAGCACCACAGCTGATAGCAAATGTGCCAACAGCTGATAGCAAAAGTGCAAACAGCTTATAGCAGAAGTGCCAACAGCTGATAGCAAAAGTGCCAAAAGCTGATAGCAAAAGTTCCAACAGCTGATAGCAAAAGTGCCAACAGCTGATAGCAAAAGTGCCAACAGCTGATACCAAAAGTGACAAAAGCTGATAGCAAAAGTGCAAACAGCTGATAGCAAAAGTGCCAACAGCTGATAGAAAAAGTGCCAACAGCTGATAGCAAAAGTGCCAACAGCACCACAGTGCCAACTAGTCCTAGGTATGACAATAAACTACATCTGACAGCAAGTCTTCTGAGCACAAAGGGTCCCAGCTATGAGCAAATAGTGACCCCCACTAAAAAAAAAACCACTATGAAATTATAAAAATACATGTTTATATAAAAACTTGCGAACAACACCAGTTGATAGCAAAAGTGCCAACAGCACCCCAGCTGATAGCAAAATGCCAACAGCTGATAGCAAAAGTGCCAACAGCTGATACCAAAAGTGCCAAAAGCTGATAGCAAAAGTGCCAACAGCTGATAGCAAAAGTGCCAACAGCTGATAGCAAAAGTGTCAAAAGCTGATAGCAAAAGTGCCAACAGCTGATAGCAAAAGTTCCAACAGATGATACCAAAAGTGCCAACAGCTGATAGCAAAAATGCCAACCGCTGATAGCAAAAGTGCAAACAGCTGATAGCAAAAGTGCCAAATGCTGATAGCAAAAGTGCGAACAGCTGATAGCAAAAGTGCCAACAGCTGATAGCAAAAGTGCCAACAGCACCACAGTGCCAACTAGTCCTAGGTATGACTATAAACTACATCTGACAGCAAGGCTTCTGATCACAAAGGTCCCAGCTATGAGCAAATAGTTACCCCCACTAAAAGAAAACTCTATGAAAGTATAAAAATACATGTTTATATAAAAACTTGCGAACAACACCAGTTGATAGCAAAAGTGCAAAGAGCACCACAGCTGATACCAAAAGTGCCAACAGCTGATAGCAAAAGTGCCAACAGCTGATAGCAAAAGTGCCAACAGCTGATAGCAAAAGTGCCAAAAGCACCACAGTGCCAACTAGTCCTAGGTATGATTATAAACTACATCTGACAGCAAGGCTTCTGATCACAAAGGTCCCAGCTATGAGGAAATAGTGACCCCCCACTAAAAAAAAACACTATGAAAGTATAAAAATACATGTTTATATAAAAACTTGCGAACAACACCAGTTGATAGCAAAAGTGCAAACAGCACCACAGCTGATAGCAAAAGTGCCAAAAGCTGATAGCAAATGTGCCAACAGCTGATAGCAAAAGTGCCAACAGCTGATAGCAAAATTGCCAACAGCACCACAGTGCCGACTAGTCCTAGGTATGACTATAAACTACATCTGAGAGCAAGGCTTCTGATCACAAAGGGTCCCAACTATGAGCAAATAGTGACACCCCACTAAAAAAAAACACTATGAATGTATGAAAATACATGTTTATATAAAAACTTGCGAACAACACCAGTTGATAGCAAAAGTGCCAACAGCACCAGAGCTGATACCAAAAGTGCAACAGCTGATAGCAAAAGTGCCAACAGCTGATAGCAAAAGTGCCAACAGCTGATAGCAAAAGTGCCAACAGCTGATACCAAAAGTGCCAAAAGTTGATAGCAAAAGTGCCAACAGCTGATAGCAAAAGTGCTAACAGCACCACATTGCCAACTAGTCCTAAGTATGAATATAAACTACATCTGACAGCAAGGCTTCTGATCACAAAGGTTCCCAGCTATGAGCAAATAGTGACCCCCCACTAAAAAAAAACATTATGAATGTATAAAAATACATTTTTATATAAAAACTTGCGAAGAACACCAATTGATAGCAAAAGTGCAAACAGCAACACAGCTGATAGCAAAAGTGGCAACATCTGATAGCAAAAGTGCCAACAGTTGATAGCAAAAGTGCCAACCGCTGATAGCAAAAGTGCCAACAGCACCACAGTGCCAACTAGTCCTAGCTATGTCTATAAACTACACCTGACAGCAAGGCTTCTGATCACAAAGGGTCCCAGCTATGAGTAAATAGTGACCCCTCACTACAAAAAACACTATGAAAGTATAAAAATACATATTTATATAAAAACTTGCAAACAACACCAGTTGATAGCAAAAGTGCCAACAGCACCACAGCTGATAGCAAAAGTGCCAACAGCTGATAGCAAAAGTGCCAACAGCTGATAGCAAAAGTGCCAAAAGCTGATAGCAAAAGTGCCAACAGCTGATAGCAAAATTGCCAACAGCTGATAGCAAAATTGCCAACTGCACCACAGTGCCAACTAGTCCTAGGTATGACTATAAACTACATCTGACAGCAAGACTTCTGATCACAAAGTGTCCCAGCTATGAGCAAATAGTGACCCCCAACTAAAAAAAAAACACTATGAAATTATAAAAATACATGTTTATATAAAAACTTGCGAACAACACCAGTTGATAGAAAAAGTGCCAACAGCTGATACCAAATGTGCCAACAGCTGATAGCAAAAGTGCCAACAGCTGATAGCAATAGTGCCAACAGCTGATAGCAAAATGCCAACAGCTGATAGCAAAAGTTCCAACAGCTGATAGCAAAAGTGCCAACAGCTGATAGCAAAATGCCAACAGCTGATAGCAAAAGTGCCAACAGCACCACAGTGCCAACTAGTCCTAGATATGACTATAAACTACATCTGACAGCAAGGCTTCTGATCACAAAGGGTCCCAGCTATGAGCAAATAGTGACCCCCCACTAAAAAAAAACTCTATGAAAGTATAAAAATACATGTTTATATAAAAACTTGCGAACAAAACCAGTTGATAGCAAAAGTGCCAACAGCTGATAGTAAAAGTGCCAAAAGCTGATTGCAAAAGTGCCAACAGCTGATAGCAAAGTTGGCACTTTTGCTATCAGCTGTGTTGCTGTTGGCACTTTTGCTATCAGCTGTTGGCACTTTTCCTAACAGCTGTTGGCACTTTTGCTATCAGCTGCTGGCACTTTTGCTATCAACTGGTGTTGTTCGCAAGTTTTTATATAAACATGTATATTTATACTTTCATAGTGATTTTTTTTTATTGGGGGGTCACTATTTGCTCATAGCTGGGACCCTTTGTGATCAGAAGCCTTGCTGTCAGATGTAGTTTATAGTCATACCTAGGACTAGTTGGCACTGTGGTGCTCTTGGCACTTTTGCTATCAGCTGTTGGCACTTTTGCTATCAGCTTTTGGCACTTTGGCTATCAGCTGTTGGCACTTTTGCTATCAGCTGTTGGCACATTTGCTATAAGCTGTGTTGCTGTTGGCACTTTTGCTATCAACTGTTGTTCGCAAGTTTTTATATAATCATGTATTTTTATACTTTCATAGTTTTTTTTTTAGTTGGGGGTCACTATTTGCTCATAGCTGGGACCCTTTGTGATCAGAAGCCTTACTGTCAGATGTAGTTTATAATCATACCTAGGACTAGTTGGCACTGTAGTGCTGTTGGCAATTTTGCTATCAGCTGTTGGAACTTTTGCTATCAGCTGTAATGCTGTTGGCACTTTTGCTATCAACTGGTGTTTTCGCAAGTTTTTATATAAACATGTATTTTTATACTTTCATAGTGTTTTTTTTTTAGTGGGGGGTCACTATTTGCTCATAGCTGGGAGACTTTGTGATCAGAATCCTTGCTGTCAGATGTAGTTTATAGTCATACCTAGGACTAGTTGGCACTGTAGTGCTGTTGGCACTTTTGCTATCAGTTGTTGGCACTTTTGCTATCAGTTGTTTGCACTTTTTCTATCACCTTTTGGCATTTTTGGTATCAGCTGTTGTCACTTTTGCTATCAGCATTTGTCACTTTTGCTATCAGCTGTTGGCATTTTGCTATCAGCTGTTGGCACTTTTGCTATTAGCTGTTGGCACTTTTGGTATCATCTGTTGGCACTTTTGCTATCAGCTGTTGGCACTTTTGCTATCAGCTTTTGGCACTTTTGGTATCAGCTGTTGGCACTTTTGCTATCAGCTGTTGGCACTTTTGCTATCAGCTGTGGTGCTGTTGGCACGTTTGCTATCAACTGGTGTTGTTCGCAAGTTTTTATATAAACATGTATATTTATACTTTCATAGTGTTTTTTGTGATCAGAAGACTTGCTGTCAGATGTAGTTTATAGTCATACCTAGGACTAGTTGGCACTGTGGTGTTGTTGGCACATTTGCTATCAGCTGTTGGCACTTTTGCTATCAGCCGTTGGCACTTTTGCTATCAGCTGTAGGCACTTTTGGTATCAGCTGTTGGCACTTTTGCTATCAGATGTTGGCACTTTTGCTATCAGCTGTGGTGCTGTTGGCACTCTTGCTATCAACTGGTGTTGTTCGCAAGTTTTTATGTATTTTTATACTTTCATAGTGTTTGTTTTAGTGGGGTCTCACTATTTGCTCACAGCTGGGACCCTTTGTGATCAGAAGCCTTGCTGTCAGAAGTAGTTTATAATCATACCTAGGACTAGTTGTCACTGTTGTGCTGTTGGCACTTTTGCTATCAGCTGTTGGCACTTTTGCTATCAGCTGTTGGCACTTTTGCTATCAGCTGTTGGCACTTTTGTTATCAGCTGTTGGCACTTTTGCTATCAGCTGTGGTGCTGTTGGCACTTTTGCTATCAACTGGTGTTGTTCACAAGTTTTTGTATAAACATGTATTTTTATACTTTCATAGTGTTTTTTTTTTTAGTGGGGGGTCACTATTTGCTCATAGCTGGGACCCTTTGTGATCAGAAGACTTGCTGTCAGATGTAGTTTATAGTCATACCTAGGACTAGTTGGCAGTGTGGTGCTGTTGGCACTTTTGCTATCAGCTGTTGGCACATTTGCTATCAGCTGTTGGCATTTTGCTATCAGCTGTGGTGCTGCTGGCACTTTTGCTATCAGCTGTTGGCACTTTTGCTATCAGCTGTTGGCACTTTTGCTATCAGCAGTTGGCAATTTTGCTATCAGCTGTTTGCACTTTTGCTATCAGCTGTTGGCACTTTTGCTATCAACTGGTGTTGTTCGCAAGTTTTTATATAAACATGTATTTTTATACTTTCATTATGTTTTTTTTTTTAGTGGGGGTCACTATTTGCTCAGAGCTGGGACCCTTTGTGATCAGAAGCCTTGCTATCAGATGTAGTTTATAGTCATACCTAGGACTAGTTGGCACTGTGGTGCTGTTGGCACTTTTGCTATCAGCTGTTGGCACATTTGCTATCAGCTGTTGGCATTTTGCTATCAGCTGTGGTGCTGTT
Source organism: Acanthosepion esculentum (assembly GCA_964036315.1). NCBI lineage: Eukaryota > Metazoa > Mollusca > Cephalopoda > Sepiida > Sepiidae > Acanthosepion > Acanthosepion esculentum. The sequence continues at coordinate 9,541,347 of CAXIWW010000817.1, read as the reverse complement.
GGCACTTGTGCTATCAGCTTTTGGCACTTTTGCTATCAGCTGTTGGGACTTTTGCTATCAGCTGTTGCCACTTTTGCTATCAGCTGTTGGCACTTTCGATATCAGCAGTTGGCAATTTTGCTATCAGCTGTTTGCACTTTTGCTATCAGCTGTTGGTACTTTTGCTATCAACTGGTGTTGTTCGCAAGTTTTTATATAAACATGTATTTTTATACTTTCATAGTGTTTTTTTTTTAGTGGGGGTCACTATTTGCTCATAGCTGGGACCCTTTGTGATCAGAAGCCTTGCATTCAGATGTAGTTTATAGTCATAGCTAGAACTAGTTGGCACTGTCGTGCTATTGGCACTTTTGCTATCAGCTGTTGGCACTTTTGCTATCAGCTGTTGGCACTTTTGCTATCAGCTGTTTGCACTTTTGGTATCAGCTGTTGGCACTTTTGGTATCAGATGTTGGCACTTTTGCTATCAGCTGTGGTGCTGATGGCACTCTTGCTATCAACTGGTTTTGTTCGCAAGGTTTTATATAAACATGTATTTTTATACTTTCATAGTGATTGTTTTTAGTGGGGTCTAACTATTTGCTCATAGCTGGGACCCTTTGTGATCAGAAGCTTTGCTGTCAGATGTAGTTTATATTCATACCTAGGACTAGTTGGCACTGTGGTGCTGTTGGCACTTTTGCTATCAGCTGTTGGCACATTTGCTATCAGCTGTTGGCATTTAGCTATCAGCTGTGGTGCTGTTGGCACTTGTGCTATCAGCTTTTGGCACTTTTGCTATCAGCTGTTGGCACTTTTGCTATCAGCTGTTGGCACTTTCGATATCAGCAGTTGGCAATTTTGCTATCAGCTGTTTGCACTTTTGGTATCAGATGTTGGCACTTTTGCTATCAGCTGTGGTGCTGTTTGCACTTTTGCTATCAACTGGTGTTGTTCGCAAGTTTTTATATAAACATGTATTTTTATACATTCATAGTGTCTTTTTTTTAGTGGGGGTCACTATTTGCTCATAGCTGGGACCTTTTGTGATCAGAAACCTTGCTGTCAGATGAAGTTTATAGTCATACCTAGGACTAGTTGGCAATGTGGTGCTCTTGGCACTTTTGCTATCAGCTGTTGGCACTTTAGCTATCAGCTGTTGGCACTTTTGCTATCAGCTGTTGGGACTTTTGCTATCAGCTGTTGGCATTTTGCTATCAGCTGTTGGCACTTTTGCTATCAGCTGTTGGCACTTTCGATATCAGCAGTTGGCACTTTCGATATCAGCAGTTGGCAATTTTGCTATCAGCTGTTTGCACTTTTGCTATCAGCTGTTGGCACTTTAGCTATCAGCTGTTGGCACTTTTGCTATCAGCTTTTGGTACTTTTGCTATCAGCTGTTGGCACTTTTGCTATCAGCTGTTGGCACTTTTGCTATCAGCTGTTGGCACTTTCGATATCAGCAGTTGGCAATTTTGCTATCAGCTGTTTGCACTTTTGCTATCAGCTGTTGGTACTTTTGCTATCAACTGGTGTTGTTCGCAAGTTTTTATATAAACATGTATTTTTATACATTCATAGTGTCTTTTTTTTAGTGGGGGTCACTATTTGCTCATAGCTGGTCCTTTTGTGATCAGAAACCTTGCTGTCAGATGAAGTTTATAGTCATACCTAGGACTAGTTGGCAATGTGGTGCTCTTGGCACTTTTGCTATCAGCTGTTGGCACTTTTGCTATCAGCTGTTGGCACTTTTGCTATCAGCTGTTTGCACTTTTGGTATCAGCTTTTGGCACTTTTGGTATCAGATGTTGGCACTTTTGCTATCAGCTGTGGTGCTGTTTGCACTTTTGCTATCAACTGGTGTTGTTCGCAAGTTTTTATATAAACATGTATTTTTATACATTCATAGTGTCTTTTTTTTAGTGGGGGTCACTATTTGCTCATAGCTGGTCCTTTTGTGATCAGAAACCTTGCTGTCAGATGAAGTTTATAGTCATACCTAGGACTAGTTGGCAATGTGGTGCTCTTGGCACTTTTGCTATCAGCTGTTGGCACTTTATCTATCAGCTGTTGGCAATTTTGCTATCAGCTGTTGGCACTTTTGCTAGCAGCTGTGGTGCTGTTGACACTTTTGCTATCAACTGGTGTTGTTCGCACGTTTTTATATAAACATGTATTTTTATACTTTCACAGTGTTTTTTTTTAGTGTGGGGACACTATTTGCTCATAGCTGGGACCCTTTGTGATCAGAAGACTTGCTTTCAGATGTAGTTTATAGTCATACCTAGGACTAGTTGGCACTGTGGTGCTGTTGGCACTTTTGCTATCAGCTGTTGGCACATTTGCTATCAGCTGTTGGCATTTTGCTATCAGCTGTGGTGCTTTTGGCACTTTTGCTATCAGCTTTTGGTACTTTTGCTATCAGCTGTTGGCACTTTTGCTATCAGCTGTTGGCACTTTTGCTATCAGCTGTTGGCACTTTCGATATCAGCAGTTGGCAATTTTGCTATCAGCTGTTTGCACTTTTGCTATCAGCTGTTGGTACTTTTGCTATCAACTGGTGTTGTTCGCAAGTTTTTATATAAACATCTATTTTTATACTTTCATAGTGTTTTTTTTTTAGTGGGGGTCACTATTTGCTCATAGCTGGGACCCTTTGTGATCAGAAGACTTGCTGTTTGACGTAGTTTATCTTTTTACATCAGACGCTCAAATATGCACCAGGAACCAACAGATCAGAATCATGGCTGCTGGACGTAGTGTATCATCTTGCACAAGACGCTCAAATATGGACCGGAAGCCAACAGGTCAGAGGCCATGCTGCTGGACGTAGTTTATCTTTTTACATTAGACGCTCAAATATGCACCAGAAACCAAGTGATCAGAAACAGGGCTGCTGGTCGTAGTGTATCATCTTACACAAGTCGCTCAAATATGGACCGGAAGCCAACAGGTCAGATGCCATGCTGCTGGACGTATTCTAAAATCTTACATTAGACGCTCAAATATGGACGGGAAACCAACAGATCAGAGGCCATGCTGCTGGACGTAGTTTATCTATTTACATTAGACGCTCAAATATGTACAGAAACCGACAGATCAGAATCATGTCTGCTGGACGTAGTGTATCATCTTACACAAGACGCTCAAATAGGGACCGGAAGCCAACAGGTCAGAGGCCATGCTGCTGCATGTAGTCTAAAATCTGACATAAGACGCTAAAATATTGTCCGGAAACCAACAGATCAGAGGCCATGCGGCTGGACGTAGTTTATCTTTTTACATTAGACGCTCAAATATGCACCAGAAACCAAAAGATCAGAATCATGGTTGCTGGACGTAGTGTATCATCTTACACAAGACGCTCAAATATGGACCGGAAGCCTACAGGTCAGAGGCCATGCTGCTGGATGTAGTCTAAAATCTTACATTAGACGCTAAAATATGGACCGGAAAGCAACAGATCAGAGGCAATGCTGCTGGTCAAAGTTTATCTTTTTACATTAGACGCCCAAATATGCACCAGAAACCAACAGATCAGAATCATGGCTGCGGGACGTAGTGTATCATCTTACACAAGACGCTCAAATATGGACCGGAAGCCAACAAGTCAGAGGCAATGCTGCTGGACGTAGTTTATCTTTTTACATCAGACGCTCAAATATGCACCAGAAACCAAGAGATCAGAATCGTGGCTGGTGGACTTAGTGTATCATCTTACGCATGTCGCTCAAATATGGACCGGAAGCCAACAGGTCAGAGGCCATTCTGCTGTACGTAGTCTAAAATCTTAATTTAGACGCTCAAATATGGACCGGAAACCAACAGATCAGAGGCCATGCTGCTGGACGTAGTTTACTTTTTACATTAGACTTTCAAATATGCACCAGAAACCAAGAGTTCAGAATCATGGCTGCTGGACGTAGTGTATCATCTTACACAAGACGCTCAAATATGGACCGGAAGCCAACAGGTCAGAGGCCATGCTGCTGGACGGAATCTAAAATCTTAATTTAGACGCTCAAATATGCACCAGAAACCAACAGATCAGAATCATGGCTAGTGGACTTAGTGTATCATCTTACACAAGACGCTCAAATATGGACCGGACGACAAAAGGTCAGAGGCCATGCTGCTGGACGTCATGTAATATCTTACATTAGGGGCTCAAATATGGACCGGAAACCAACAGATCTGAGGCCATGCTGCTGGACGTAGTTTACTTTTTACATTAGACGCTCAAATATGCACCAGAATCCAACAGATCAGAATCATGGCTGCTGGACGTAGTGTATCATCTTACACAAGAGGCTCAAATATGGACCGGAAGCCAACAGGTCAGAGGCCATGCTGCTGGTTGTAGTTTATCTTTTTACATTAGACGCTCAAATATGCACCAGAAACCACCAGATCAGTACCATGGCTGGTGGATTAGTGCATTATGTTACACAAGACGCTCAAATATGGACCGGAAGCCAACAGATCAGAGGCCATGCTGCTGGACGTAATCTATAATCTTAGATTAGTGGCTCAAATATGGACCGGAAACCAACAGATCAGAGTCCATGTTGCTGGACGTAGTTTATCTTTTTATATTAGACGCTCAAATATGCACCAGAAACCAAGAGATCAGAAACAGGGCTGCTGGACGTAGTGTATCATCTTACACAAGACGCTCAAATATGGACCGGAAGCCAACAGGTCCATGCTGCTGGACGGAATCTACAAAGACGCTCAAATGTGGACCGTTTAGGGCCGCATGACAATTTCCGCAAATGAGCTAACACAAGTCCCAATACCGTTGAATTTCGAATCGACTCTAATCAAGGTGTCAAAAAAAACTTTTTTAATTAGGTGAATGCTGTACTTTTTACTATCTGACCAAATGAAAAATCCCTGTATATAAAGACCAACCAAATAATTGCACACAATGTGATACCCATTTTGAAAATATTTCTTTTACTGGAAAAAAGTTATAAACAAGTGAAATATGACTGATTTCACAGTTTAGGGCCGCATGACAATTTCCGCAAATGAACTAACACAATTCAACATTCCGTTGAATTTCGACTCGACACTAATCAAGGTGTCGAAAAAACTTTTGTAATTATGGATAAGGCAAGAAATTGCCGACAACTGGACAGCAATATTTTGTGGATTCGATAAAAAAAAAAATTAGAAATGCAGTCTTATTGTGCACACTGGAATTCGGACGCTGTAAATTGTCAGACGACATACTGCGCACATGGTGAAAGCTGTACTTTTTACTCTCTGAGCAAATGAAAAATCCCTGTAAACATAGACCAACCAAATAATTGCACACAATTTGATACCCATTTTGAAAATATTTCTTTTAATGGAAAAAAGTTATAAAGAACTGAAATATGACTGATTTCCCAGTTGAGGGCCGCATGAAAATTTCCGCAAATGAGCTAACACAAGTCCCCATATCGCTGAATTTCGCCTCGACTCTTATCAAGGTGTAGAAAAAACATTTGGTATTATGCATAAGTCAAAAGATTCCCGACATTTTGACACCAATATTTTGTGAATTCGATAAAAAGAAAAATTAGAAATGCAGTCTTATTGTGCACACTGGAATCTCAGGCTGCTACAAAATGGCATTTCCTGGCTCTTTTGTGAAACCTGCCTTCCAAGCAATCTCAGGCTGATACAAGCCCACACCTGCTGGCTCTTCTGTGAAAACTGCGCTAAAATCAATCTCAGGTTGCTAAAAATCGACATCTCCTGACTGTTTTGTGACAACTGCCTTACAATCAATCTCAGGCTGCAGCAAGCTAATTCTCCTGGCTTTTTGTGCCATTTGCCTTACAAGCAATCCCACGCTGCTACGAGCCCATTTCTCCTGGCTTGTTGTGACAATTGCCTTACAACGAATCTCAGGCTGCAGCAAGCCCAATTCTCCTGGCTCATTTTGTGAAAACAGCCTTACAAGCAATCTCAGGCTGCTACAATCCGAATACGTCTGGCTCTTTTGTGACACCTGCCTTACAAGCAATCTCAGCTACGAGCCCATTTCTCCTGGCTTTTTGTGGAAAGTGCCTTACACGCAATCTTAGGATTCTACGAGCCGGTTCTCCTGGGAGATTTGTGAAAATTGCCTTACAAGCAATCTCATTCTTCTACAAGCCTACACCTGCTGGCACTTTTAGGACAACTGCATTACAAGCAATCTCAGGCTGCTAAAAAATCGATCTCCTGGCTCTTTCGTGACAAATGCCTTACAAGCAATCTCAGGCTGCAGCAAGCCCAATGTTCCTGGCTTTTTTGCCAATTGCCTTACAAAATAATCCCAGGCTGCTACGAGCCGATTTCTCAAGCCTCTTTTGTGGCGACTACCTTACAAGCAATCTCAGGCTGCTACAAGACGAATTCTACTGGCTCTTTTGTGACAACTTACTTCCAAGCAATCTCAGGCTGCTACGAGCCGACTACGCCTGGATCTTCTATGACAAATGCCTTACAAGCAATCTACGGCTGCAACAAATCGATCTCCTGGCTCTTTCGTGACAACTATCTTACAAGAAATCTCAGGCTACTACAAGCTGACTACGCCTTTCTCTTTTGTGGCAACTGCCTTACAAGCAATCTCAGGCTGCAGCAAGCCCAATTATCCTGGCTTTTTTGCCAATTGCCTTACAAGTAATCCCAGGCTGCTACGAGCGTATTTCACCTGGCTCTTTTGTGGCAACTGCCTTACAAGTAATCTCAGGCCTCTACAAGACGAATTCTCCTGGATCTTTTGTGAGAACTGCCTTACAAGCAATCTCAGGATGCTACGGGCCGACTACGCCTGGCTCTTCTAGGACAAGTGGCTTACAAGCAAACTCAGGCTGCTACAAGCCGATTTTTTCTGGCTCTATTTTGGCAACTGCCTTACAAGCAATTTCAGGCTGCTACGAGCCGACTTCTCTTAGTTCGTTTGTGAAAACTGTTTTACAAGCCATCTCAGGCTGCAGCAATCCCAACTCTTTTGGCTTTTTGTGCCAATTGGCTTACAAGCAATCCCAGGCACCTACGAGCCGATTTCTCCTGGCTCTTTTGTGGCAACTGTCTTACAAGCAAACTCAGGCTGCTACAAGCCGAATTCTCTTGGCGCTTTTGTGAAAACTGCCTTACAAGTAATGTCAGACTGATACAAAACGACATCTCCGGTCTCTTTTGTGAAAACTGCAGTACAAGCAATCTCAGGCAGCAGCAATCCCAATTCTCCTGGCTTTTTGTGCCAATTGCCTTACAAGCAATCCCAGGCGGCCACTAGCCTATTTCTCCTGGCTCTTTTGTGGCAACTGCCTTACAAGCAATCTCAGGCTGCTACAAGCCGAATTCTCCTGGCTCTCTTGAGACAACTGCTTTACAAGCAAAATCAGGATGCTACGAGCCGGCTTCTCATGGCTCTTTTGTGAAAACTGCCTTACAAGCAATCTCAGGCTGCTACAAACCCACATCTCCTGTCTCTTTTGTGAAAACTGCCTTACAAGCAATCTCAGCCTGTAACAAGATGAATACGCCTGTCTCTTTTGTGAAACTGCCTTGCAAGCAATCTCAGGCCGCTACAAATCTACATCTACTGTCTCTTTTTTGCGAACTGTCTTACAAGCAATATCAGGCTGCCGCTAGGCCAATTACCTTTTGTGCCAATTGCTTTAAAAAGCAATCCCAGGCGGCTACGTGACGATTTCTCCTGGCTGTTTTGTGGTAACTGCCTTACAATCCATCCCAGGCTGATACATGCCGAATTCACCTAGTTCTATTGTGACAACTGCCTTACAAGCAATCTCAGGCTGCAGCAATCCCAATTCCCCTAGCATTTTCGCCTGGCTCGTTTGTGGGAACTGCTTTGCAAGCAATCTCAGGCTGCTGCAAGCCGAATTCTCCTGGCTCTTTTGTGCAAATTGCCTTACAATCAATCCCAGGCGTCTACGAGCCGACTTCTCTTGTCTCTTTTGTAAAAACTGCCTAAAAAGCAATCTCAGATTGCTAGAAAACGACATCTCCTGTCTCTTTTTATAAAAACTGCCTTAGAAGCAATCTCAGCCTGCTACAAGCCGAATACGCCTGGCAATTTTGTGAAACTGCCTTTCAAGCAAAGTCAGGCCGCTACAAATCGACATATACTGGCAATTTTGTGACAACTGCCTTAGAAGAAATCTCAGGCTGACGCTAGTCCAATTCTCCTGATTTTTGTGCTAATTGCCTTACAACCAATCCCAGGCTGCTACGAACCGATTTCTCCTGGCTCATTTGTGGCATCTGCCTTACAAGCATTCTCAGGCTGCAGCAATATGAATTCTCCTGGGTTTTTTTACGAATTGCCTTACAAGCAATCCCAGGCGGGCACGAGCCGATTTCTCCTGGCGCTTTTGTGGCAACTACCTTACAAGAAATCTCAGGCTGCTATAAGCCGAATTCTCCTGGTGCTTTTATGACAACTGCCTTACAATCAATGTCAGGCTGCTACGAGCCGACTTCTCTTGGCTCTTTTGTGAAAACTGCTTTGCAAGTAATCTCCGGCTGCTACAAGCCGAATTCTCCTGGCGCTTTTGTGACAACTGCCTTACAAGCAATGTCAGGCTACTACAAGCCGACTTCTCTTGGCTCTTTTGTGAAAACTGCCTTCCAAGTAATATCAAGCCGCTACAAATCGAGATCTCCTGTCTCTTTTGTGACAACTGCATTACAAGCAATCTCAGGCTGCCGCCAGGACAGTTCTCCTGACTTTGTGTACCAATTGCCTTAAAAGCAATCCCAGACGGCTACGTGCCTGTTTCTCCTGGCTCTTTTGTGGTAACTGCCTTACAAGCAATCTCAGGCTGCTGTAAGCCGAATTCTCCGGGCTCTCTTGTGCAAATTGCCTTACAAGCAATCCCAGGAGTCTACGACCCGACTTCTCTTGTCTCTTTTGTGAAAACTGCTTTACAAGTAATCTCAGGCCGCTACAAATATACATCTCCTGTCTCTTTTGTGACAACTGCCTTACAAGCAATCTCAGCCTGCTACAAGATGAATACGCCTGGCTCATTTGTGAAACTGCCTTGCAAGCAATCTCAGGCCGATACAAATCCACATATACTGCCTCTTTTGTGACAACTGCCTTACAAGCAATCTCAAGCTCTCGCTAGTACAATTCTCCTGACTTTTTCTGCCAATTGACTTACAAGCAATCCCAGCCTGCTACGAACCGATTTCTCCTGGCTCATTTGTGGCATCTGCCTTACAAGCATCCTCAGGCTGCAGCAATATGAATTCTCCTGGCTTTTTGTGCGAATTGCATTACAAGCAATCCCAGGCGGCTACGAGTCGATTTCTCTTGGCTCTTTTGTGAAAACTGCCTTACAAGCAATCTCAGGCTGCAGCCAGGACAGTTCTCCTGACGTTTTGTGCCAATTGCCTTAAAAGCAATCCCAGGCGGCTACGTGCCGATTTCTCCTGGCTCTTTTGTTGTAACTGCCTTACAGGAAATCTCAGGCTGCTACAAGCCTAATCCTCCTGGTTCTATTGTGACAACTGCCTTAAAAGCAATCTCAGGCTGCAGCAATCCCAATGGACAGTTCAATAAATCTCATGCTGCTACAAGCCGAATTCTCCTGGCGCTTTTGTGACAACTGCCTTACAAGCAATGTCAGGCCGCTACAAATCAATATATCCTGGCTCATTTGTGAAAACTGCCTTACAAGCAATCTCAGGCTGCTGCAATCCGAATTCTCCAGGCTCTTTTGTGCAAATTGCCTTACAAGCAATCCCAGGCGTCTACGAACCGACTTCTCTTGTCTCTTTTGTGAAATCTGCCTTAAAAGCAATCTCAGGCTGCTACAAACGACATCTCCTGTCTCTTTTTTTAAAACTGCCTTACAAGCAATCTCAGCCTGCTAAAAGCCGAATACGCATGGCTCTTTTCTGAAACTGCCTTACAAGAATCTTAGGCCGCTACAAATCGACATATGCTGGCTCTTTTGTTACACCTGCCTTACAAGCAATCTCAGGCCGCTACAAGCCGAATACGCCTGGCACTTTTGTGAAATTGCCTTGCAAGAAATATCAGGCTGCTACAAATCGTTATCTCCTTCTCTTTTGTGACAACTGCCTTATCCATAATTACAAAAGTTTTTTCAACACATTGATTAGAGTCGAGTCGAAATTCAACGGTATCGGGACATGTGTTAGCTCATTTGCTGAAATTGTCATGCGGCCCTAAACTGGGAAATCAGTCATATTTCACTTGTTTGTAACTTTTTTCCAGTAGAAGAAATATATTCAAAATAGGTATCAAATTGTGTGCAATTATTTGATTTGTCTATGTATACAGGGATTTTTCATTTGCTCGGTATGTCGTCTGACAATTTACAGCGTCCGAATTCCAGTGTGCAAAATAAAACTGCATTTCTAATTTTTCCTTTTTATCGAATCCACAAAATATTGGTGTCCAATTGTCGCAAATTTCTTACCTTATCCATAATTACAAAAGTTTTTCGACACTTTGAATAGAGTCGAGGCGAAATTCAACGGTATGGGGACTAGTGTTAGCTCATTTTCGGAAATTGTCATGCGGCCCTAAACTGGGAAATCAGTCATATTTCACTTGTTTATAACGTTTTTCCAGTAAATTAAATATTTTCCAAATGGTTATCAAATTGTGTGAAATTATTTGATTTGTCTATGATTACAGGGATTTTTTATTTGGTCAGATAGTAACAAGTACAACTTTCAGCATGTGCGCGGTATGTCTTCTGACAATTTACAGCGTCCGAATTGCAGTGTGCACAATAAGACTGCATTTCTAATTTTTCCTTTTTATCGAATCCACAAAATATTGGTGTCCAATTGTCGGGAATTTCTTACCTTATCCATAATTACAAAAGTTTTTTCGACACCTTGAATAGAGTCGAGGCGAAATTCAACGGTATGGGGAGTAGTGTTTGCTCATTTGCGTCAATTTTCATGCGGACCTAAACGGGGAAATCAGTCTTAATTCACTTGTTTATAACTTTTTTCCGGGAAAAGAAATATTTTCAAAATGGGTATTAAATTGTGTGCAATTATTTCATTTGTCTATGTTTACTGGGATATTTGATTTGGCCAGATAGTAAAAGTTACAGCTACCACCATGTGCGCGGTATGTCGCCTGACAATTTACAGCGTCCGAATTCCAGTGTGTACTATAAGACTGCATTTCTTATTTTTCCTTTTTATCCAATCCACAAAATATTGGAGTCCAATTGTCGGGAATTTCTTACCTTATCCATAATTTCTTGCCTTATCCCTAATTACAAAAGTTTTTTCGACACCTTGATTAGAGTCGTGTCGAAATTCAACGGTATGGGGACTTGTGTTAGCTCATTTTCGGAAATTGTCATGCGGCCCTAAACTTGGAAATATGTCATATTTCACTTGTTTATAACTTTTTTCCAGTAAAAGAAATATTTTCAAAATGGGTATCAAATTGTGTGCAATTATGTCTTTGGTCTATGAATAGAGGGATTTTTCATTTGCTCAGATAGTAAAAAGTACAGCTTTGACCATGTGCGCGGTATGTCGTCTGACAATTTACAGCGTCCGAATTCCAGTCTGCACAATAAGACTGCCTTTCTAATTTTGCTTTTTTATAGAATCCACAAAATATTGCTGTCCAATTGTCGAGAATTTCTTGCCTTATCCATAATTACTAAAGTTTTTTCGACACCTTGATTAGAGTCGAGTCCAAATTCAACGGTATGGGGACTTGTGTTAGCTCATTTGCGGAAATTTGCAGGAGACAGTCCCAGAAAGTCCCACGCAGACGACTCCCACTCCCAGAAAGTCACACGCAAACGACCCCCTAGTCCCATAAAGTCCCACACAGACGACCCCCCAGAGAGAAGACAGTCCCAGAAAGCCCCACGAAGACGAACCCCAGTCCCAGCAAGTCCCACGCAGACGACCCCCCAACATGGAGACAGTCCCAGAAAGTCCCACGCAGACAATCCCCAGTCCCAGAAGGTCCCACGCAGACGACCCCCAGTCCCAGAAAGTCCCACGCAGACGACACCCTACTAAGGAGACAGTCCCAGAAAGTCCCACGCAGACGACCCCCAGTCCCAGAAAAACCCACGGAGACGATCCCCACCCAGGAGACTGTCCCAGAAATTCCCACGCAGACGATCCCCCACCCAGGAGACAGTCCCAGAAAGTCACACGCAGACGACCCCCACTACCAGAAAGTCCCACGCAGACAGCCCCCAGTCCAAGAATGTCCCACGCAGACGACCCCCAGTCCCAGAAAGTCCCACGCAGACAACACCCACCCATGAGACAGTCCCAGAAAATCCCACGCAAACGACCCAGAGTTCGAGAAAGTCCCACGCAGACGACCACCAACCCAGGAGACAGTCCAAGAAAGACCCACGCAGACGACCCCCAGTCCCAGAAAGTCCCACGCAGACGACACCCTACCAAGGAGACAGTCCCAGAAATTCCCACGCAGACGAACCGCCACCCAGGAGACAGTCCCAGAAAGTCACACGCAGACGACCCCCAGTCCAAGAAAGTCCCACGCAGACGACCCCCCACCCAGGAGACAGTCCCAGAAAGTCCCACGCAGACGACCCCCACTCCCAAAAAGTCCCACGCAGAGGGCCCCAGTCCCAGAGAGTCCCACGCAGACGAACCCCAGTCCTAGAAAGTCCCACGCAGACGACCCCCACCCAGGAGACAGTCCCAGAAAGACCAACGAAGACGACACCCAGTCCCAGAAAGTCCCACGCAGACGAGGCCCAGTCCCAGAGAGTCCCACGCAGACGACCCCCCACCAAGGAGACAGACACAGATATCCCACGCAGATGACCCCCACCCAGGAGACAGTCCCTGAAAGTCCCACGCAGACGACACCCAGGCCCTGAAAGTCCCACGCAGACAGCCCCCAATACAAGAATGTCCCACGCAGACGACCCCCAGTCACAGAAAGTCCCACGCAGAAAACCTCCCACCCAGAAGACAGTCCCAGAAAGTCCCACGCAGACGACCCCTAGTCCCAGAAAGTCCCACGCAGACGACACCCTAACAAGGAGACAGTCCCAGAAATTCCCACGCAGACGACCCCCACTCCCAGAAAAACCCACGCAGACGATCGCCACCCAGCAGACAGTCCCAGAAAGTCCCACGCAGACGACCCCCACTCCCAGAAAGTCCCATGCAGACGAGCCCCAGAGAGTCCCACACAGACGAACCCCAGTCCCAGAAAGTCACACGCAGACGACCCCCACCCAAAAGACAGTCCCAGAAAGACCCACGCAGACGACCCCCAGTCCCAGAAAGTCCCACGCAGACGAGCCCCATTCACAGAAAGTCCCACGCAGACGGCCCCACACCCAGGAGCCAGACCCAGAAAGTCCCAAAAAGACGACCCCCCACCCAGGAGAAAGTCCCAGAAAGTCCCACGCAGACGACCCCCAGTCCAAGAAAGTCACACGCAGACGACCCCCAGTCCCACACAATCCCACGCAGAAGACACCTCACCTAGGAGACTGTCCCAGAAAGACCCAGGCAGACGACCCCCAGTCCAAGAAAGTCACACGCAGACGACCCCCAGTCCCACACAATCCCACGCAGAAGACACCTCACCTAGGAGACTGTCCCAGAAAGACCCAGGCAGACGACCCACAGTCCCAGAAAGTCCCACGCAGACGAGTCCCCACACAGGAAAGAGTCCCAGAAAGCCCAAGGCAGATGACCCCCCACCCAGGACAGAGTCCCAGAAAGACCCACAAGACGACCCCCAGTCCCAGAAAGTACCACGCAGACGACCCCCAGTCCCACAAAATCCCACGCAGACGACACCGCACCCAGAAGACTGTCCCAGAAAGACCCACGCAGACGAGCCCCAGTCCAAGAAAGTCCCACGCAGACGACCCCCAGACAGGAGAGTGTACCAGCAAGTCCCACAAGACGACCCCCAGTCCCAGAAAGTCCCACGCAGACGACCCCAACCCAGGAGACAGTCCCAGAAAGTCCCACGCAGACGACCCCCCAACCAGGAGACAGTCCCAGAAAGTCCCACGCAGACGACCCCCAGTCCCAGAAAGTCCCACGCAGAAGACCCCCAGTCCCAAAAAGTCCCACGCAGACGACAACGCACCCAGGAGACTGTCCCAGAAAGACCCACGCAGAGGACCCCCAGTACCAGAATGTCCCACGCAGACGACCCCCAATCCCACAAAATCCCACGCAGACGACACCGCACCCAGGAGACTGTAACAGAAAGACCCACGTAGACGACCCCCCAACCAGGAGACAGTCCCAGAAAGCCCCACGCAGACGAGCCCCAGTCCAAGAATGTCCCACGCAGACGACCCCCCACGCAGGAGACGATCCCCCACCCAGAAGAGAGTCCCTGAAAGTCCCACGCAGACAACCCCCAGTCCCAGAAAGTCCCACGCAGACGACTCCCCACCGAGGAGACAGTCCCAGAAAGTCCCACGCAGACGAGCCCAGTCCCAGAAGGTCCCACGCAGACGACCCCCACCCAGGAGACAGTCCCAGAAAGTCCCACGCAGACGACACCCAGTCCTTGAAAGTCCCAAGAAGACGACCTCCCACGCAGGAGACAGTCCCAGAAAGTCCCACGCAGACGAACCCCCACCCAGGAGAAAGTCCCAGAAAGTCCCACGCAGAGGAGCCCAGTCCCAGAAAGTCACACGCAGACGACCCCCACCCAGGAGACAGTCCCAGAAACTACCACGCAGATGACACCCAGTCTCAGAAAGTCCCAGGCAGACGAATCCCCACCCAGGAGACAGTCCCAGAAAGTAACACGCAGACGACACCAAATCCCAGAAAGTCCCACGCAGACGACCACCAGTCCCACAAAGTCCCACGCAGACGATCCCCCACCCAGAAGAGAGTCCCTGAAAGTCCCACGCAGACAACCCCCAGTCCCAGAAAGTCCCACGCAGACGACTCCCCACCGAGGAGACAGTCCCAGAAAGTCCCACGCAGACGAGCCCAGTCCCAGAACGTCCCACGCAGACGACCCCCACCCAGGAGACAGTCCCAGAAAGTCCCACGCAGACGACACCCAGTCCCTGAAAGTCCCAAGGAGACGACCTCCCACGCAGGAGACAGTCCCAGAAAGTCCCACGCAGACGAACCCCCACCCAGGAGAAAGTCCCAGAAAGTCCCACGCAGAGGAGCCCAGTCCCAGAAAGTCCCACGCAGACGACCCCCACCCAGGAGACAGTCCCAGAAACTACCACGCAGATGACACCCAGTCTCAGAAAGTCCCAGGCAGACGAATCCCCACCCAGGAGACAGTCCCAGAAAGTAACACGCAGACGACACCCAGTCCCAGAAAGTCCCACGCAGACGACCACCAGTCCCACAAAGTCCCACGCAGACGACACCCCACCCAGGAGACAGTCCCAGAAAGTCCCACGCAGACGCCCCCCACCAAGGAGACAGTCCCAGAAAGTCCCACGCAGACGATCCCCCTCCCAGAAGAGAGTCCCTGAAAGTCCCACGCAGACAACCCCCAGTCCCAGAATGTCCCACGAAGATGAACCCCAGTCCCAGAAAGTCCCACGCAGAAGACCCCCTGTCCCAGAAAGTCCCACGCAGATGACACCCAGTCCCAAAATTCCCACGCAGAGGACCCTCCACTCAGGAGACAGTCCCAGAAAGTCCCACGCAGACGGACCCCCACCCAGGAGTCAGTACCAGAAAGACCCACGCAGACGACCCCCTGTCTCAGAAAGTCCCAAGCAGACGACTACCCACCCAGGAGTCAGTACCAGAAAGTCCCACGCAGACGACCCCCAGTCCCAGAAAGTCCCATACAGACGACCCCCCACCCAGGAGACAGTCCCAGAAAGTAACATGCAGACGACCACCAGTCCCAGAATGTCCCACGCACACGACCACCAGTCCCACAATGTCCTACGCAGACGACCCCCCCCCACCAAGGAGACAGTCCCAGAAAGTCCCACGCAGACGACCCCCCCCACCCATGAGACAGTCCCAGAAAGTCCCACGGTGACGACTCACAGTCCCAGAAAGTCCAACGCAGACGAACCACACCCAGGAGACTGTCCCAGAAACTCCCACGCAGACGACACCCAGTCCCTGAATGTCCCAAGCAGACGACCTCCTACCCAGGAGACAGTCCCAGAAAGACCCACGCAGATGTCCCCAGTCCCAGAAAGTCCCACGCAGACGACTCACCACCCAGGAGACAGTCCCAGAAAGTCACACGCAGACGACCCCCCACCCAGGAGACAGTCCCAGAAAGTCCCACGCAGACGACCCCCCACCCATGAGACAGCTTGTAGCGGCCTGAGATTGCTTGTAAGGCAGTTTCACAAAAGAGACAGTAGATGTCGTATTGTAGCAGCCTGATATTACTTGTAAGGCAGTTTTCACAAAAGAGTCAGGAGAAGTCGGCTCGTAGCAGCCTGACATTGCTTGTAAGGCAGTTGTCACAAAACCCCAGGAGACTTCGGCTTGTAGCAGCCTGAGATTTCTTGTAAGGCAGTTGCCACAAAAGAGCCTGGAGAAATCGGCTCGTACGCGCTTGGGATTGCTTGTAAGGCAATTCGCACAAAAAGCCAGGAGAATTCATATTGCTGCAGCCTGAGAATGCTTGTAAGGCAGATGCCACAAATGAGCCATGAGAAATCGGTTCATAGCAGCCTGGGATTGCTTGTAAGGCAATTGGCACAAAAAGTCAGGAGAAGTGGACTAGCGGCTGCCTGAGACTGCTTGTAAGGAAGCTGTCACAAAAGAGCCAGGATATTTCGATTTGTAGCGGCCGACAAATCAAATAATTGCACACAATTTGATACCAATTTGAAAATATTTATTTTACTGGAAAAATTTATAAACAAGTGAAATATGACTGATTTCCCAGTTTAGGGACGCATGACAATTTCCGCAAATGAGCTAACACAAGTCCCCATACCTTTGAATTTCGCCTCGACTCTATTCAAGCTGTTGAAAAAACTTTTGTAATTATGGATAAGGCAAGAAATTCCCGACAATAGGACACGAATATTTTGTGGATTCTATAAAAAGGAAAAATTAGAAATGCAGTCTTATTGTGCACACTGGAATTCGGACGCTGTAAATTGTCAGACGTCATACTGCGCACCTGGTGAAAGCTGTACTTTTTACTATCTGACCAAATGAAATTCCAGACAATTGGACACCAACAGATCAGAAGCCATGCTGCTCGACGTAGTCTAAAATGTTACATTGGACGCTCAAATATGGACCAGAAACCAACTTATCAGAGGCCATGCTGCATGACGTAGTTTATCTTTTTACATTAGACGCTCAAATATGCACCAGAAAGCCAGAGATCAGAAGCAGGGCTGCTGGACGTAGTGTATCATCTTACACAAGACGCTCAAATATAGACCGGAAGCCAAGAGGTCAGAGTCCATTCTGCTGGACGTAGTCTAAAATGTTACATTAGACGCTAAAATATGGACCGCAAACCAACCGATCAGAGGCCATGCTGCTGGTCGTAGTTTATCTTTTTACATTAGACGCTCAAATATGAACCAGGAAACAACAGATCAGAATCATGGCTGCTGGACGTAGTGTATCATCTTACACAAGACGATCAAATATCGACCGGAAGCTAACAGGTCAGAGGCCATGCTGCTGGACGTAGTCTAAAATCTTACATTAGAAATATGGACCGGAAAACAACAGATCAGAGGCCATGCTGATGGACAAAGTTTATCTTTTTACATTAGACGCTCAAATATGTACCAGAAACCAAGAGATCAGAATCATGACTGCTGGACGTAGTGTATCATCTTACACAAGACGCTCAAATATGGACCGGAAGCTAACAGGTGAGAGGCCATGCTGCTGGACGTAGTCTAACATCTTACATTAGACGCTCAAATATGGACCGGAATCAAACGGATCTGAGGCCTTGCTGCTGGATGTAGTTTATCTTTTTCCATTAGACGCTCAAATATGCAACAGAAACCAAGAGATCAAAATCATGGCTGCTGGACGTTGTCTATCATCTTACATAAGACGCTCAAATATGGACCGGAAACCAACAGGTCAGAGACCATGCTGCTGGACGTAGTCTAATATCTTACATTAGACGCTCAAATATGGACCGGAAACCAACAGATCAGAGGCCATGCTGCTGGACGTAATTTATCTTTTTACATTAGACGCTCAAATATGCACCAGAAACCAAGAGATCAGAAACAGGGCTGCTGGACGTAGTGTATCATCTTACACAAGACGCTCAAATATGGACCGGAAGCCAACCGATCAGAGGCCATGCTGCTGGACGTAGTTTATCTTTTTACATTAGACGCTCAAATATACACCAGACACTAACAGATCAGAAACAGGGCTGCTGGACGTAGTGTATCATCTTAAACATGACGCTCAAATATGGACCGGAAGCCAACAGGTCAGAGACCATGCAGCTGAACCTATTCTAAAATCTTATATTAGACGCTCAAATATGGACCGTAAAGCAACAGATCAGAGGCCATGCTGCTGGTCGTAGTTTATCTTTTTACATTAGACGCTCAAATATGCACCAGAAACCAAGAGATCAGAATCATGACTGCTGGACGTAGTGTATCATTTTACACAAGACGCTCAAATATGGACCGGAAGCCAACATGTCAGAGGCAATGCTGTTGGACGTCGTCTAAAATCTTACATTAGACGCTCAAATATGTACGGCAAACCAACAAATCAGAGGCCATGCTGCTGGGCGCAGTTTATCTTTTTAAATTAGACGCTCAAAATATGCACCAGAAACCAACAGATCAGAATCATGGCTGCTGGACGTAGTGTACCATCTTACACAAGACGCTCAAATATGGAGCGGAAATCAACAGGTCAGAGGCCATGCTGCTGGACGTAGTATATCTTTGTACATTAGACGCTCAAAAATTCACCAGAAACCAAGATATCAGTAACAGGGCTGCTGGACGTAGTGTATCATCTTACACAAGACGCTCAAATCTGGACCGGAAGCCAACAGGTCTGATGCCATGCTGCTGGACGTATTCTAATATCTTACATTAGACGCTCAAATATGGACGGGAAACCAACAGATCAGAGGCCGTGCTGCTGGACGTAGTTTATCTATTAACATTAGACGCTGAAATATGTACAGAAACGAACAGATCAGAATCATGTCTGCTGGACGTAGTGTATCATTTTACACAATATGCTCAAATATGGACGGGAAGCCAACATGTCACAGGCCATGCTGTGCATGTATTCTAAAATCTTACATTCGATTCTCAAATATGGACCGGAAACCAACAGATCAGAGGCCATGCTGCTGGTCGTAGTTTATCTTTTTACATTAGACGCTCAAATATGTACCAGAAACCAACAGATCAGAATCATGGCAGCTGGACGTAGTGTATAATCTTACACATGACGCTAAAATATGCATCAGAAACCAAGAGATCAGAAACAGGGCTGCTGGATGTAGTGTATCATCTTACACAAGACGCTCAAATATGGACCGGAAGCCAAACGGACAGAGGCTATGCTGCTGGACGTAGTCTAAAATCTTACATTAGACGCTCAAATATGGACGGGAAACCAACAGATCAGAGGCCATGCTGCTGGTCGTAGTCTATCTTTTTACATTAGACGCTCAAATATGCACCAGAATCCAACAGATCAGAATCATGGCTGCTGGACGTAGTGTATCTTCTTACACAAGACGCTCAAATATGGAACGGAAGCCAACAGTTCGGAGGCCATGCTGCAGGACGTAGTCTAAAATCTTACATTACAGGCTTAAATATGCACCGGAAACCAACAGATCAGAATCCATGCTGCTGGCCGTAGTTTATCTTTTTACATTAGACGCTCAAATATGCACCAGAAAACAACAGATCAGAATCATGGCTGCTGGACGTACAGTATAATCTTACACAAGACGCTCGAATATGGACCGGAAGCCAACAGGTCAGAGGCCATGCGTCTGGACGTAGTTTATCTTTTTACATTAGACGCTCAAATATGGACCGGAAGCCAAGGGGTCAGAGGCCATGCTGCTGGTCGTAGTCTAAAATCTTACATTAGACGCTCAAATATGGATCGGAATCCAAACGATCAGAGGCCATGCTGCTGGACGTAGTTTATCTTTTTACATTAGTCGGTCAAATATGCAGCAGAAACCAACAGATCAGAATCATGGCTGCTAGGCGTAGTGTATCATCTTACACAAGACGGTCAAATATGGACCGGAAGCTAACTGGTCAGAGGTCATGCTGCTGGACGTAGACTAAAATCTTACATTAGACGCCCAAATATGGACGGAAAACCAACATATCAGAGGCCATGCTGCTGGAGGTAGTTTATCTATTTACATTAGACGCTCAAATATGTACAGAAACGAACAGATCAGAATCATGTCTGCTGGACGTAGTGTATCATTTTACACAATATGCTCAAATATGGACGGGAAGCCAACAGGTCAGAGGCCATGCTGCTGCATGTATTCTAAAATCTTACATTCGATGCTGAAATATGGACCGGATCCAACAGATCAGAGGCCATGCTGCTGGGCGTAGTTTATCTTTTTACATTAGACGTTCAAATACTGCATAAACCAACAGATCAGAAGCATGTCTGCGGGACGTAGTGTATCATCTTACACAAGACGCTCAAATATGTGCCGGAATCCAACAGGTCAGAGGCCATGCTGCTCGACGTAGTCTAAAATGTTACATTGGACGCTCAAATATGGACCGGAAACCAACAGATAAGAGGCCATGTGACTTGACGTAGTTTATCTTTTTACATTAGAAGCTCAAATATTCACCAGAAAGCCAGAGATCAGAAACAGGGCTGCTGGACGTAGTGTATCATCTTACACAAGATGCTCAAATATGGACCAGAAGCCAAGAGGTCAGAGGCCATGCTGCTGGGCGTACTCTAAAATCTTACATTAGACGCACAAATATGGACCGGAAACCAACAGATCAGAGGCCATGCTGCTGGACGTAGTTTATCTTTTTACATTAGACGCTCAAATATGCAGCAGAAACCAACAGATCAGAATCATGGCTGCTGGACGTAGTGTATAATCTCTTGCACAAGACGTTCAAATATGAACCGGAAGCCAACAAGTAAGAGGACATGCTGCTGGACGTAGTCTAAAATCTTACATTAGAGGCTCAAATATGGACGGGAAACCAACAGATCAGAGGCCATGCTGCTGGACGTAGTGTATCATCTTACACAAGACGCTCAAATATGGACCGGAAGCCAAGAGGTCAGATGCCATGCTGCTGGTCGTAGTCTAATATCTTACATTAGAAGCTCAAATATGGACCGGAACAAACCGATCAGAGGCCATGCTGCTGGACGTAGTTTATCTTTTTACATTGGACGCTCAAATATGAACCAGAAAACAACAGATCAGAATCATGGCTGCTGGACGTACAGTATAATCTTACACAAGAAGATCAAATATGGACCGGAAGCTAACAGGTCAGAGGCCATGCTGCTGGAGGTATTCTAAAATCTTACATTAGACGCTCAAATATGGACCGGAAACCAACACATCAGAGGCCATGCTGCTAGTCGTAGTTTATCTTTTTACATTAGACGCTCAAATATGCACCAGAAACCAAGACATCAAAATCATGGCTGCTGGATGTTGTGTATCATCTTACACAAGATGCTCAAATATGGACCGGAAGCCAACAGGTCAGAGGCCATGCTGCTAGACGTAGTCTAATATCTTACATTAGACGCTAAAATATGGACCGGAAAACAACAGATCAGAGGCCATGCTGCTGGACGTAGTTTATTTTTTTACATTAGACGCTCTAATATGCACCAGAAAAAACAGATCAGAAACGTTGCTGCTGGACGTAGTGTATCATCTTACACAAGACGCTCAAATATGGACCGGAAGCCAACAGGTCAGAGGCCATGCTGATAGACGTAGTCTAATCCTTACATTAGACGCTCAAATATGGACCGGAAACCATCATATCAGAGGCCATGCTGTTGGATGTAGTTTATCTTTTTACATTAGACGCTCAAATATGCACCAGAATCCAACAGATCAGAGGCCATGCTGCTGGACGTAGTTTATCTTTTTACATTAGACGCTCAAATATGCACCAGAAACCAAGATATCAGAAACAGGGCTGCTGGAAGTAGTGTATCATTTTACACAAAACGCTCAAATATGGACCGGAAACCAACAGATCAGAGGCCATGCTGCTAGACGTAGTTTATATTTTTAGATTAGACGTTCAAATATGCACCAGAAACCAACATATCAGAATCATGGCTGCTGGACGTAGTGTATCATCTTAAACAAAACGCTCAAATATGGACCGGAAGCCAACAGGTCAGAGGCCATGCTGCTGAATGTATTCTAAAATCTTATATTCGATGCTCAAATATGGACCGGAAACCAACAGATCAGAGGCCATGCTGCTGGTCGTAGTTTATCTTTTTACATTAGACGCTCAAATATGCACCAGAATCCAAGATATCAGAAACAGGGCTGCTGGAAGTAATGTATCATTTTACACAAAACCCTCAAATATGGACCGGAAGCCAACAGGTCAGAGGCCATGCTGCTGGACGTAGTCTAAAATCTTACATTAGACGCTCAAATATGGACCGGAAACCAACAGATCAGAGGCCATGCTGCTGGTCGTAGTTTATCTTTTTACATTAGACGCTCAAATATGCACCAGAAACCAAGAGATCAGAAACAGGGCTGCTGGACGTAGTGTATCATCTTAAACATGACGCTCAAATATGGACCGGAAGCCAACAGGTCAGAGGCCATGCTGCTGGACCTATTCTAAAATCTTATATTAGAGGCTCAAATATGGACCGTAAAGCAACAGATCAGAGGCCATGCTGCTGGTCGTAGTTTATCTTTTTACATTAGACGCTCAAATATGCACCAGAAACCAAGAGATCAGAATCATGGCTGCTGGACGTAGTGTATCATTTTACACAAGACGCTCAAATATGGACCGGAAGCCAACATGTCAGAGGCAAAGCTGTTGGACGTCGTCTAAAATCTTACATTAGACGCTCAAATATGTACGGCAAACCAACAAATCAGAGGGCATGCTGCTGGACGCAGTTTATCTTTTTAAATTAGATGCTCAAAATATGCACCAGAAACCAACAGATCAGAATCATGGCTGCTGCACGTAGTGTACCATCTTACACAAGACGCTCAAATATGGACCGGAAATAAACAGGTCAGAGGCCATGCTGCTGGACGTAGTTTATCTTTGTACATTAGACGCTCGAAAATTCACCAGAAACCAAGATATCAGTAACAGGGCTGCTGGACGTAATGTATCATCTTACACAAGACGCTCAAATATGGACCGGAAGCCAACAGGTCAGATGCCATGCTGCTTGACGTATTCTAATATATTACATTAGACGCTCAAATATGGACGGGAAACCAACAGATCAGAGGCCGTGCTACTGGACGTAGTTTATCTATTTACATTAGACGCTCAAATATGTACAGAAACCAACAGATCAGAATCATGTCTGCTGGACGTAGTGTATCATCTTACACGAGACACTAAAATATGGACCGGAAGCCAACAGGTCAGAGGCCATGCTGCTGCATGTAGTCTAAAATCTTATATTATACGCTCAAATATGGTCCGGAAACCAACAGATCAGAGGCCATGCTGCTGGACGTAGTTTAGATTTTTACATTAGACGCTCAAATATGCACCAGAAACCAACAGATCAGAATCCGGGCTGCTGGACTTAGTGTATCATCTTACACAAGACGCTCCAATATGGACCGGAAGCCAACAGGGGAGAGGCCATGCTGCTGGAGGTAGTCTAAAATCTTACATTAGACGCACAAATATGGACGGGAAACAAACAGATCAGATGCCATGTTGCAGGACGTAGTTTATCTTTTTACATTAGACGCTCAAATTTGTACCAGAAACCAAGAGATCTGAATCATGGCTGCTGGACATAGTTTATCACCATACACAAGACGCTCAAATATGGACCGGAAGCCAACAGGTCACAGGCCATGCTGCTGGACATATTCTAAAATCTTACATTAGTTCTCAAATATGGACCGGAAACCAACAGATCAGAGGCCATGCTGCTGGACGTAGTGTATCATCTTAAACAAGACGCTCAAATATGGACCGAAAGCCAACAAGTCAGAGGCAATGCTGCTGGACGTAGTCTCAAATCTTACATTAGACGCTCAAATATGGACCGGAAACCAACAGATCAGAAGCCATGCTGCTGGACGTAGTTTATCTTTTTACATCAGACGCTCAAATATGAACCAGAAACCAACAGATCAGAATCATGGCTGCTGGACGTAGTGTATCATCTTACACAAGACTCTCAAATATGGACCGGAAGCCAACAGGTCAGAAGCCATGCTTCTGCATGTAGTCTAAAATCTTACATTAGACGCTCAAATATGGTCCGGAAACCAACAGATCAGAGGCCATGCTGCTGGACGTAGTTTATCTTTTTACATTAGATTCTCAAATATGCACCAGAAACCAACAGATCAGAATCATGGCTGCTGCACGTAGTGTAATATCTTACACAAGACGCTCATATATTGACCGGAAGCATACAGGTCAGAGGCCATGCTGCTGGGCGTAGTCTAAAATCTTACATTAGACGCTCAAATATGGACCGGAAACCAACAGATCAGAGGCGATGCTGCTGGACGTAGTTTATCTTTTTACATTAGACGCTCAAATATGCACCAGAAACCAAGAGATCAGAAACAGTGCTGCTGGACGTAGTGTATCATCTTACACAAGACGCTCAAATATGGACCGGAAGCCAACAGGTCAGAGGCCATGCTGCTGGACGTAGTCTAAATCTTACATTAGAAGCACAAATATGGACCGGAAACCAACAGATCAGATGTCATGCTGCTGGTCGTAGTTTATCTTTTTACATTAGAAGCTCAAATATGTACCAGAAACCAACAGATCAGAATCATGGCTGCTGGACGTAGTGTATCATATTACACAAGACGCAGAAATATGCACCGGAAGCCAACAGGTCAGAGGCAAAGCTGCTTGACGTAGTCTAAAATCTTACATTAGACGATCAAATATGGACCGGAAACCTACAGATCAGAGGCCCTGCTGCTGGGCGTAGTTTATCTTTTTAAATTAGACGCTCAAATATGGACCGGAAACAAAGAGATCAGAATCATGGCTGCTGGACGTAGTGCATCATCTTACACAAGACGCTCAAATATGGGCCGGAAGTCAACAGGTCAGAGGCCATGCTGCTGGGCGTATTCTAAAATCTCACATTAGATGCTCAAATATGGAACGGAAACCAACAGTTCTGAGGCCATGCTGCTGGACGTAGTTTATCTTTTTACATTAGACGCTCAAATATGCACCAGAAACCAATAGATCAGAATCATGGCTGTTGGACGTAGTGTATCATCTTACAGAAGACACTCTAATATGGACCGGAAGCCTACAGGTTAGAGGGCATGCTGCTGGATTTATGCTAAAATCTTACATTAGACGCTCAAATGTGGAACGGAAACCAACAATTCTGAGGCCATGCTGCAGGGTGTAGTTTATCTTTTTATATTAGACGCTCAAATATGCACAAGAAACCAAGAGATCAGAAACAGTGCTGCTGGACGTAGTGTATCATCTTACACAAAACGCTCAAATATGGACCGGAAGCCAACAGATCACAGGCAATGCTGCTGCATGTAGTCTAAAATCTTACATTAGACGCTCAAATATGGACGGGAAACCAACAGGTCAGAGGCCATGCTGCTGGTTGTAGTTTATCTTTTTACATTAGAAGCTCAAATATGTACCAGAAACCAACAGATCAGAATCATGGCTGCTGGACGTAGTGTATCACCTTACACAAGACGCTCAAATATGGACCGGAATCCAACAGGTCAGAGGCTGTGCTGCTGGTCGTAGTTTATCTTTTTATATTAGACGCTCAAAATATGGACCGGAAACCAAGAGATCAGAATCATGGCTGCTGGACGTAGTGTATCATCTGACACAAGACGCTCAAATATGGACCGGAAGCCAACAGGTCAGAGGCAATGCTGCTGGACGTAGTCTAAAATCTTACATTGGACGCTCAAATATGGACCGGAAACCAACAGATAAGAGGCCATGCTGCTGGACGTAGTTTATGGTTTTAAATTATACGCTCAAATATGCACCAGCAACCAACAGATCAGATTCATGGCTGCTGGACGTAGTGTATCATCTTGCACAAGACGCACAAATATGGACTGGAAGCCAACAGGTCAGAGGCCATGCTGCTCGACGTACTCTAAAATCTTACATAAGACGTACAAATATCGACGGGAAACCAACAGATCAGAGGCCCTGCTGCTGGAAATCATGAAAAATCTTACATTAGAGGCTCAAATATGGACATGAAACAAACCGATCAGAGGCAAGGCTGCTGGACGTAGTTTATCTTTTTACATTAGACGCTCAAATACGCGCCAGAAACCAAGAGATCAGAAACAGGGCTGCTGGACGTAGTGTATCCTCTTACACAAGACGCTCAAATATGGACCGGAAGCCAACAGTTCAGAGGTCATGCTGCTGGACGTAGTCTAAAATCTTACATAAGACTTTCAAATATGGACGGAAACCAACAGATCAGAAGCTATGCTGCTGGTCGTATTTTATCTTTTTACATTAGACGCTCAAATATGCACCAGAAACCAAGAGATCAGAAACAGGGATGCTAGACGTAGTGTATCATCTTACACAAGACGCTCAAATGTTGACCGGAAACCAACAGGTCAGAGGCCATGCTGCTGGACGTCATGTAATATCTTACATTAGAGGCTCAATTATGGAGCGGACACCAACAGATCAGAGGCAATGCTGCTGGACGTAGTTTATCTTTTTAAATTAGACGCTCAAATATGCACCAGAAACCAAGAGATCAGAAACAGGGCTGCTGGACGTAGTGTATCATCTTACACAAGACGCTCAAATATGGACCGGAAACCAACAGGTCAGAGTCCATGCTGCTGGACATCATGTAATATCTTATATTAGAGGCTCAAATATGGAGCGGAAACCAACAGATCAGAGGCCATGCTGCTGGACGTAGTTTATCTTTTTACATTAGACGCTCAAATATGCACCAGAATCCAACAGATCAGAATAATGGCTGCTGGACGTACTGTATCATCTTACACAAGAGGCTCAAATATGGACCAGAAGCCAACAAGTCAGAGGCCACGCTGCTGGACGTCATGTAATATCTTACATTAGACGCTCAAATATGGACCGCAAACCAACAGATCAGAGGCCATGCTGCTGGAAGTAGTTTATCTTTTTACATTAGACGCTCAAATATGCACCACAAACCAAGAGATCAGAAACAGGGCTGCTGGACGTAGTGTATCATCTTACACAAGACGCTCACATATGGACCGGAAAAAAACAGGTCAGAGGCCATGCTGCTGGGCGTAATTTATCTTTTTAAATTAGACGCTCAAATATGCACCAGAAATAAAGAGATCAGAAACAGGGCTGCTGGACGTAGTGTATAATCTTGCACAAGACGTTCAAATATGAACCGGAAGGCAACAGGTCAAAGGCCATGCTTCTCGATGTACTCTGAAATCTTACATTAGACGCTCAAATATGGACCGGAAACCAACAGATCAGAGGCCATGCTGCTGGACGTAGTTTATCTTTTTAAATTAGACGCTCAAATATGCACCAGAAATGAGATCAGAAAAAGGGCTGCTGGACGTAGTGTATAATCTTACACAAGACGCTCAAATATGGACCGGAAACCAACAGATCAAAGTCCAGCAGCATGATATTGAGGGTTTACATTAGACCCTCAATTATGCACCAGAATCCAAGAGATCAGAAACAGGGCTTGTGCACGTAGTGTATCATCATACACAAGACGCTCAAATATGGACCGGAAAACAACAGATCAGATTCCATGATGCTTGACGGAGTTTATCTTTTTACATTAGACGCCCAAATATGCACCAGAAACCAAGTGATCAGAAACAGGGCTGCTGGACGTAGTGTATCATCTTACACAAGACGCTCAAATATGGACCGAAAGCCAACAGGTCAGAGGCAATGCTGCTGGACGTAGTCTAAAATCTTACATTAGACGCTCAAATATGGACCGGAAACCAAGAGATCAAAGGCCATGCTGCTGTACGTAGTTTATCTTTTTACATTAGACGCTGAAATATGCACCAGAAACCAAGTGATCAGAAACAGGACTGCTGGACGTAGTGTATCATCTTACACAAGAGGCTCAAATATGGACCGGAAGCCAAAAGGTCAGAGGCGATGCTTCTGGACGTAGTCTAAAATCTTACATTAGACTCTCAAATATGGACCGGAAACCAACAGATCAGAGGCCATGCTGCTGGACGTAGTTTATCTTTTTATATTAGACGCTCAAATATGCACCAGAAACCAAGTGATCAGAAACAGGGCTCCTGGACGTAGTGTATCATCTTGCACAAGACGCTCAAATATGGACCGGAAGCCAACAGGTCCATGCTGCTTGACGGAATCTAAAAAGACGGTCAAATGTGGACCGTTTAGGGCCGCATAACAATTTCCGCAAATGAGCTAACACAAGTCCCCAAACCGTTGAATTTCGCCACGACTCTATTCAAGGTGTCGAAAAAACTTTTGTAATTATGGATAAGGTAAGAAATTCCCGACAATTGGACACCAATATTTTGTGGATTCGATAAAACGGAAAAATTAGAAAGGCAGTCTTATTGTGCACACTGGAATTCGGACGCTGTAAATTGTCAGACGACATACGGCGCACATGGTGAAAGCTGTACTTTTTACTATCTGAGCAAATGAAAATTCCCTGTAAACATAGACAAATCAAATAATTTCACACAATTTGATACCCATTTTGAAAATATTTCTTTTACTGGAAAAAAGTTATAAACAAGTGAAATATGACTGATTTCCCAGTTTAGGGCCGCATTATAATTTCCGCAAATGAGCTAACACAAGTCACCATACAGTTGAATTTCACCTCGACTCTATTCAAGGTGTCGAAGAAACTTTTGTAATTACGGATAAGGTAAGAAATTCCCCACAATAGGACACCAACATTTCGTGGATTCTATAAAAAGGAAAAATTAGAAATGCAGTCATATTGTGCACACTGGAATTCGGACGCTGTAAATTGTCAGACGACATACGGCGCACATGGTGAAAGCTGTACTTTTTACTATCTGAGCAAATGAAAAATCCCTGTAAACATAGACAAATCAAATAATTGTACACAATTTGATACCCATTTTGAAAATATTTCTTTTACTGGAAAAAAGTTATAAACAAGTGAAATATGACTGATTACCCAGTTCAGGTCCGCATGACAATTTCTGCAAATGAGTTAACACAAGTCCCCATACCGTTGAATTTCGCCTCGACTCTATTCAAGGTGTCGAAATAACTTTTCAAATTATGGATAAGGTAAGGAATTCCCGACAATTGGACACCAATATTTTGTGGATTCGATAAAAAGGAAAATTAGAAATGCAGTCTTATTGTGCACACTGGAATTCGGACGCTCTAAATTGTCAGACGACATACCGCGCACAATGTTAAAGCTGTACTTTTTACTATCTGACCAAATGAAAAATCTGCTGCTACAAAACGGCATTTCCTGGCTCTTTTGTGAAAACTGCCTTACAAGCAATCTCAGGCTGATACAAGCCCACACCTGCTGGCTTTTCTGTGAAAACTGCGCTAAAATCAATCTCTGGCTGCTACAAGCTGACTACGCCTGTCTCTTTTGTGACCACTGCCTTACAAGCAATCTCAGGTTGCTAAAAATCGACATCTCCTGACTCTAATTCTCCTGGCTTTTTGTGCCATTTGCCTTACAAGCAATCTCACGCAGCTACGAGCCCATTTCTCCTGGCTTGTTGTGACAACTGCCTTACAACGAATCTCAGGCTGCAGGAAGCCCAATTCTGCTGGCTCATTTTGTGAAAACAGCCTTACAATCAATCTCAGGCTGCTACAATCCGAATACGCCTGGCTCTTTTGTGACACCTGCCTTACAAGCAATCTCAGGCTGCTACGAGCCCATTTCTCCTGGCTTTTTGTGGAAAGTGCCTTACACGCAAACATAGGATTCTACGAGCCGGTTCTCCTGGGAGATTTGTGAAAATTGCCTTACAAGCAATCTCATTCTTCTAAAAGCCTACACCTGCTGGCACTTTTAAGACAACTGCATTACAAGCAATCTCAGGCTGCTAAAAATTCGATCTCCTGGGTCTTTCGTGACAACTGCCTTACAAGCAATCTCAGGCTGCAGCAAGCCCAATGTTCCTGGCTTTTTTGCAAATTGCCTTACAAAATAATCCCAGGCTGCTACGAGCCGATTTCTCAAGGCTCTTTTGTGGCGACTGCCTTACAAGCAATCTCAGGCTGCTACAAGACGAATTCTACTGGCTCTTTTGTGACAACTCCTTTACAAGCAATGTCAGGCTGCTATGATCCGATTTCTCTTGAGACTTTTGTGAAAACTGCCTTACATGAAATCTCAGGCTGCTACAAGCCGAATACGCCTTGCTCTTTTGTGGCAACTGCCTTACAAGCAGTCTCAGGCTGCTACAAAACGACATATCCTGGCTCTTTTGTGAAAACTGCCTTACAACGATCTCAGGCTAATACGAGCCTACACCTGCTGGCTCCTCTGTGAAAACTGACTTACAAGCAATCTCAGGTTGCTATGGGCCGACTTCATCGGGCAATTTGTGAAAACTGTCTTACAAAGGATCTCAGGTTGCTACAAGACGATTTCTCCTGCCTCTATTCTGCGAACTGCCTTCCAAGCAATCTCAGGCTTCTACGAGCCTGGCTCTTCTATGACAACTGCCTTACAAGCAATCTCAGGCTGCTACGAGCCGATCTCCTGGCTCTTTTGTGCCAATTGCCTTACAAGCCATCCCAGCCTCTACTAGCGGATTTCACCTGGCTCTTTTGTGGCAACTGCCTTAAAAGCAATCTCAGGCTGCTACAAGCCGAATTCTCCTGGCTCTTTTGTGACAACTGATTAAAAGCAATCTCAGGCTTCTACGAGCCGTCATCTTTTTTTTTTGTGACAAATGCCTTAAAAGCAATCTCAGACTGCTACAAGCCTTCTACGCCTGGCCTTACAAGCAATCTCAGGGTTCAGCAAGCCTAATTCTACTGGCTTTTTGCCAATTGCCTTACAAACCATCCCAGGCTGCTGCGGGCTGATTTCTTCTGGCTCTTTTGTGGCAACTGCCTTACAAGCAATCTCAGGCTGCTACAAGACGAATTCTCCTGGCTCTTTTGTGACAACTGCCTTACAAGCAATGTCAGGCTGCTCCGAGCCGACTTCTCTTGGCTCTCTTGTGAAAACTGCCTTTCAAGCAATCTCATGCTTCTACAAACCCACATCTCTTGTCTCTTTTGTGAAAACTGCCTTACAAGCAATCTCAGCCTGCTACAAGCCGAATTGGCCGCTACAAATCGACATATACTGTTTCTTTTGTGACAACTGCCTTACAAGCAATCTCAGGCTGACGCTAGTCCAATTCTCCTTATTTTTGTGCTAATTGCCTTACAACCAATCCCAGGCTGCTACGAACCGATTTCCCCAGGCTCATCTGTGTCATCTGCCTTAAAAGCATTCTCAGGCTGCAGCAATATGAATTCTCCTGCCTTTTTGTGCAAATTGCCTTACAAGCAATCCCAGGCGTCTACGAGCCGATTTCTCCTGGCGCTTTTATGGCAACTGCCTTACAAGAAATCTCAGGCTGCTACAAGCCGAATTCTCCTGGCGCTTTTATGACAACTGCCTTACAATCAATGTCAGGCTGCTACGAGCCGACTTATCTTTGCTCTTTTGTGAAAACTGCCTTGCAAGTAATCTCCGGCTGCTACAAGCCGTATTCTCCTGGCGCTTTTGTGACAACTGCCTTACAAGCAATGTCAGGCTTCTACAAGCCGACATCTCCTGTCTCTTTTGTGACAACTGCTTTACAAGCAATCTCAGTCTTCCGCCAGGACAGTTCTCCTGACTTTTTGTGCCAATTGCCTTAAAAGCAATCCCAGGCGGCTACGTGCCGATTTCCCCTGGCTCTTTTGTGGTAACTGCCTTACAAGCAATCTCAGGCTGCTACAAGCCGAATACGCCTGCCTCTTTTGTGAAACTGCTTTGCAAGCAATATCAGGCCACTACAAATCGACATCTCCTGTCTCTTTTGTGACAACTGCTTTACAAGCAATCTCAGGCTGCCGCCAGCACTGTTCTCCTGACTTTTTGTGCCAATTGCCTTAAAAGCAATCCCAGGCGGCTGCGTGCCGATTTCTCCTGGTTCTTTTGTGGTAACTGCCTTACAAGCAATCTCCGGCTGCTACAAGCCGAATACGCCTGGCTCTTTTGTGAAACTGCTTTGCAAGCAATATCAGGCCACTACAAATCGACATCTCCTGTCTCTTTTGTGACAACTGCTTTACAAGCAATCTCAGGCTGCCGCCAGCACTGTTCTCCTGACTTTTTGTGCCAATTGCCTTAAAAGCAATCCCAGGCGGCTACGTGCCGATTTCTCCTGGTTCTTTTGTGGTAACTGCCTTACAAGCAATCTCCGGCTGCTACAAGACGAATACGCCTGGCTCTTTTGTGATACTGCCTTGCAAGCAATCTCATGCCACTACAAATCGACATCTACTGTCTCTTTTGTGGCATCTGCCTTACAAGCATTCTCAGGCTACAGCAATATGAATTATTCTGCCTCTATTCTGCCAACTGCCTTCCAAGCAATCTCAGGCTTCTACGAGTCTGGCTCTTCTATGACAACTGCCTTACAAGCAATCTCAGGCTGCTACGAGCCGAACTCCTGGCTCTTTTTTGCCAAATGCATTACAAGCCATCCCAGGCTGGTACTAGCGGATTTCTCCTGGCTCTTTTGTGGCAACTGCCTTAAAAGCAATCTCAGGCTGCTACAAGCGGAATTCTCCTGGCTCTTTTGTGACAACTGATTAAAAGCAATCTGAGGTTTCTACGAGCCGTCATCACCTTTTTTGTGACAAATGCCTTAAAAGTAATCTCAGACTGCTACAAGTCGTCTACGCCTGGCCTTACAAGCAATCTCAGGGTGCAGCAAGCCTAATTCTACTGGCTTTTTGGCCAATTGCCTCACAAGCCATCCCAGGCTGCTACGGGCTGATTTCTTCTGGCTCTTTTGTGGCAACTGCATTACAAGCAATCTCAGGCTGCTACAAGCCGAATACGCCTGGCTCTTTTGTGACAGCTGCCTTACAAGAAATCTCAGGCTGCTACAAGTCGGTTTCTCCTCGCGCTTTTGTGACAACTGCCTTACAAGCAATGTCAGGCTGCTACGAGCCGACTTCTCTTGGTTCTTTTGTGAAAACTGCGTTACAAGTAATATCAGGCTGCTAAAAGCCGAATACGCCTGGCAATTATTGTGAAACTGCCTTGCAAGAAATCTCAGGCCGCCACGTATCGATGTCTCCTTTCTCTTTTGTGACAACTGCCTTACAAGCAATGTCAGGCTTCCGCCAGCACAATTCTCCTGACTTTTTGTGCCAATTGCCTTAAGAGCAATCCCAGGCGGCTAAGTGCCGATTTCTGCTGGTTCTTTTGTGGTAACTGCCTTACAAGCAATCTCAGGCTGCTACAAGACGAATTCTCCTGGCTCTATTGTGACAACTGCCATACAAGCAATCTCAGGTTGCTACGAACCGATTTCCCCAGGCTCATCTGTGGCATCTGCCTTACAAGCATTCTCAGGCTGCAGCATTATGAATTCTCCTGGCTTTTTGTGCGAATTGCCTTACAAGCAATCCCAGGCGGCGACAAGCCAATTTCTCCTGGCTCTTTTGTGGCAACTGCCTTACAAGCAATATCAGGCTGCTACGAGCCGACTTCTCCTGACTCTTTTGTGACAACTGCCTTACAAGCAATCTCAGGCAACTACAAGCCGAATACGCCTGGCTCTTTTGTGAAAACTGCCTTCAAAGCAATCTAGGCTGCTACAAAACGACATCTCCTGTCTCTTTTTTTCAAAACTGCCTTACAAGCAATCTCAGCCTGCTACAAGCCGAATAGGCCTAGCTCTTGTGTGAAGCCCCACCCAGAAGACAGTCCCAGAAAGACCCACTCAGACGAATCCAAGTCCCAGAAAGTCCCACGCAGACGACCCCCAGTCCCAGAAAGTCCCACGCAGACGACCCCCAGTCCCAGAAAGTCAACCGCAGACGACCCCCCCACCCAGAAGACAGTCCCATATATCCAACGCAGACGACCCTCCCACCAAGGAGACAGTCACAGAAAGTCCCAAGCAGACGACCCCCAGTCCAAGAAAGTCCCACGCAGAAGACCTCCCACCCAGGGGACAGACCCAGAAAGTCCCACGCAGATGACCCCTCACCCAGGAGACAGACCCAGAAAGTCCCACGCAGACGACCCCCAGTCCCAGAAAGTTCCACGCAGACGACACCGCACCCAGGAGACTGTCCCAGAAAGTCCCACGCAGACGACCCCCAGTCCCAGAAAGTCCCACGCAGACGACCCCCACCCAGAAGACAGTCCCAGAAAGTCCCACGCAGACGACCGCCAGTCCCAGAAAGTCCCACGCAGACGACCCCTAATCCCAGAAAGTCCCACGCAGACGACCCCCCACCCAGGAGACAGTCCCAGAAAGTCCCACGCAGAAGACCCCCAGTCCCAGAAAGTCCCACGCAGACGACCCCCCACCCAGGAGACAGTCCCAGAAAGTCCCACGCAGACGTCACCCAGTCCCAAAAAGTCAACGCAGAAGACCCCCAGTCCCAGAAAGTCCCATGCAGACGACCCCCACCCAGGAGACAGTCCCAGAAAGTCCCACGCAGACGACCCCCGACCAAGGAGACAGTCCCAGAAAGTCCCACGCAGACGAACCCCAGTCCCAGAAAGTCCCACGCAGACGACACCCCAACCAGGAGACAGTTCTCAGAATGTCCCAAACAGAAGACCCCCCACCCAGGTGACAGTCCCAGAAAGTCCCACAAAGACGACCCCCACTCCCCGAAAGTCCCACGCAGACGACCCCAGTCTCAGAAAGTCCCACACAGACGAACCCCAGTCCCAGAAAATCCCACGCAGACGACCCTCAGTCACAGAAAATCCCACGCAGACGTGCCCCACAGCCAGGAGACAGTCCCAGAATGTCCCACGCAGACGACCCCCAGTCTAAGAAATTCCCATGCAGAAGACCCCCACCCAGGAGACATTCCCAGAAAGTCCATAACAGACGACCCCCCACACAGGAGAGAGTCCCAGAATGTCCAACGCAGACGAGACCCCACCCAGGAGACAGTCCAAGAAAATCCCATGCAGACGACCCCACTTCCCGAAAGTCCCACGTAGACGGCCCCCAATCACAGAATGTCCCACACAGACGACCCCATTCCCAGAAAGTCCCACGGAGACGACCCCCAGTCCCAGAAATCCCACGCAGACGATCCCCAGTCCCTGAAAGTCCCACGCAGACGACACCCTTGTCCCAGAAAGTCCCACGCAGACGACCTCCAGTCCAAGAAAGTCCCACGCAGACGACCCACCACCCAGGAGACAGTCCCAGAAGGACCGACGCAGACGACCCCCAGTCCCAGAAAGTCCCAAAGACGACCCCCCAACCAGGAGACAGTCCCAGAAAGTCCCACGCAGACGAGCCCCCACCCAGGAGACTGTCCCAGAAAGTCCAACGCAGACGACCCCCAGTCCCAGGAAGTCCAACGCAGACGACCCACAGTCCTAGGAGACAGTCCCAGAAAGTCCCACGCAGACGGCCCCCAGTCCCAGAAAGTCCCACGCAGACGACCCCCAGTCCGACAAAGACACACGCAGAAGACCCCAGTCCCAGAAAGTCCCACGCAGACGACCCCCAGTCCCAGAAAGTCCCATGCAGATGACCCCCCACCCAGGAGACAGTCCCAGAAAGTCCCAAGCAGACGACCCCCACACAGGAGACAGTCCAAGAATGTCCCACGTAGACGACCCAGATTCACAGAAAGTCACACGCAGAAGACCCCCAGTCCCAGAAAGTCCCACGCAGATGACACAACACACAGGAGACAGTTCTCAGAAAGTCCAAAACAGACGACCCCCCACCCAGGAGACAGTCCCAGAAAGTCCCACGCAGACGACCCCACTCCCAGAAAGTCCCACGCAGAAGGCCCCCAGTCCCAGAATGTCCCACGCAGACGACCCCAGTCCCATAAAGTCCCACGCAGACAACCCCCAGTCCCACAAAGTCCCACGCAGACGACACCGCACCCAGGAGACTGTCCGAGACAGACCCACGCAGACGACCCACTGTCCCAGAAAGTCCCACGCAGACGAGTCCCCACCCAGGAAACAGTCCCAGAAAGTCCCACGCAGACGGCCCCCCACCCAGGAGACAGTCCCAGAAAGTCCCACGCAGACGACCCCCAGTCACAGAAAATCTCACGCATACGTGCCCCCCACCCAGAAGCCAGTCCCAGAAAGTCCCAAAAAGACGACCCCCCACCCAGGAGACTGTCCCAGAAAGTCCCACGCAGACGACCCCCAGTCCCAGAAAGTCCCACGCAGACAACCCCCAGTCCCACAAAGTCCCACGCAGACGACACCGCACCCAGGAGACTGTCCCAGACAGACCCACGCAGACGACCCCCAGTCCCAGAAAGTCCCACGAAGACGACTCCCCACCCAGGAGACAGTCCCAGAAAGTCCCACGCAGAAGACCGCCCACCCAGGAGAGAGTCTAAGAAAGACCCACGCAGACGACCCCGAGTCACAGAAAGTCCCATGCCGACGACACCCCACCCAGGAGACAGTCCCAGATATCCCAAGCAGACGACCCCCACCCAGGAGACAGTCCCAGAAAGTCCAACGCAGACGAGCCCCAGTCGAAGAAAGTCCCACGCAGATGACCCCCAGACAGGAGACAGTCCCAGCAAGACCCACGCAGACGACCCCCAGTCACAGAAAGTGCCACGCAGAAGAACACCCACCCAGGAGACAGTCCCAGAATGTCCCACGCAGACGAGCCCCCAGTCCAAGAAAGTCCCACCCAGACGACCCTCACCAAGGAGACAGTCCCAGAAAGTCCCACGCAGACGACCCCCCGTCCCAGGAAGTCCCATGCAGACGACCCCCACCCAGGAGACTGTCCCAGACAGACCCACGCAGACGAACCACTGTCCCAGAAAGTCCCACGCAGAAGACCACCCACCGAGGAGAGAGTCCCAGAAGGACCCACGCAGACGACCCCCTGTCCCAGAAATTCCAACGCAGACGACCCCCATTCCCACAAAGTCCCACGCAGACGACACCGCACCCAGGAGACTGTCCCAGAAAGACCCATGCAGACGACCCCTCCCCACCAAGGAGACAGCCCCAGAAAGTCCCACGCAGACGAAACACCTCCCAGGAGACAGTCCCAGAAAATCCCATGCAGACGACCCCCCACCCAGGAGACAGTCCCAGAAAGTCCCACGCAGACGACACCCCCCCACCAAGGAGACAGTCCCAGAAAGTCCCACGCAGACGAAACACCTCCCAGGAGACAGTCCCAGAAAGACCGACGCAGACGACCCCCAGTCCCAGAAAGTCCCACGCAGACGACTCCCCACCCAGGAGACAGTCCCAGAAAGTCCCACGCAGAAGACCGCCCACCCAGGAGAGAGTGCAAGAAAGACCCACGCAGACGACCCCGAGTCACAGAAAGTCCCATGCCGACGACACCCCACCCAGGAGACAGTCCATGATATCCCAAGCAGACGACCCCCACCCAGGAGACAGTCCCAGAAAGTCCAACGCAGTCGAGCCCCAGTCGAAGAAAGTCCCACACAGACGACCCCCAGACAGGAGACAGTCCCAGCAAGACCCACGCAGACGACCCCCAGTCACATAAAGTGCCACGCAGAAGAACACCCACCCAGGAGACAGTCCCAGAAAGTCCCACGCAGACGACCCCCCACCCAGGAGACAGTCCCAGAATGTCCCACGCAGAAGAGCCCCCAGTCCAAGAAAGTCCCACCCAGACGACCCTCACCAAGGAGACAGTCCCAAAAATCCCACGCAGAAGACACCCACCCAGGAGACAGTCCCAGAAAGTCCCACGCAGACGACCCCCAGTCCAAGAAAATCCAACGCAGACGAACACCCACCCAGGAGACAGTCCCAGAATGTCCCACGCAGGAGACACTCCCAGAAAGTCCCACGCAGACGTCCCCCAGTCCCAGAAAGTCCCACGCAGACGATCCCCCACCCAGGAGACAGTCCCAGAAAGACCCAAACAGACGACCCCCACCCAGGAGACAATCCCAGAAAGTCAGACTCAGACGACCCCCAGTCCCAGAAAGTCCCATGCAGAGGAGCCCCCACCCAGGAGACTGTCCAAGAAAGTCCCACGCAGACGACCTCCAGTCCAAGAAAGTCCCATGCAAACGAGCCCCGACCCAAGAGATAGTACCAGAATGTCCCACGCAGACGACCCCCAGACCCAGAAAGTCCCACTCAGACGACCCCCACCAAGGAGACAGACCCAGAAAGGCCGAAGCAAACGACCCCCAGTCCCAGAAATTCCCATGCGGACGACCCCCCACCCAGGAGACAGGCTGCTACAAGCCGAATACGCCTGGCTCTTTTGTGAAACTGCCTTGCAAGCAATCTCAGGCCGCTACAAGTCGACATCTCCTGTCTCTTTTGTGACAACTGCCTTACAAGCAATCTCAAGCTGCTGCAAGACGAATTCTCCCGGCTCTTTTGTGCAAATTGCCTTACAAGCAATCCCAGGCTGATACAAATCGACATCTCCTGGCTCTTTTGTGGCAACTGCCTTACAAGAAATCTCATGCTGCTTCAAGCCGAATTCTCCTGGCGCTTTTGTGACAACTGCCTTACAAGCAATGTCATGCGGCTACGAGCCGACTTCTCTTGGCTCTTATGTGAAAACTGCCTTACAAGTAATCTCAGGCTGCTACAAGCCGAATTCTTCTGGCGCTTTTGTGACAACTGCCTTACAAGCAATTTCAGACTGCCGCCAGGACAGTTCTCCTGGCTTTTTATGCCAATTGACTTAAAAGCAATCCCAGGCGTCTACGTGCCGATTTCTCCTGGCTCTTTTGTGGTAACTGCCTTACAAGCAATCTCAGGCTGCTACAAGCCGAATTCTCCTGGTTCTATTGTGACAACAGCCTTACAAGTAATCTCAGGCTGCAGCAATCCCAGTTCTCCTAGCTTTTTGTGCCAATTGCCTTACAAGCAATCCCAGGCGGCTACAAGCCGATTTCTCCTGGCTCATTTGTGGCAACTGCCTTACAAGCAATCTCTGGCTGATGCATGCGGAATTCTCCTGGCTCTTTTGCGCAAATTGCCTTACAAGCAATCCCAGGCGTCTACGAGCCGACTTCTCTTGTCGCTTTTGTGAAAACTGCTTTATGAGAAATCTCAGGCTGCTACAAAACGACATCTCCTGTCTCTTTTTTTAAAAATGCCTTACAATCAATCTCAGCCTGCTACAAGCCGAATACGCCTGGCTCTTTTGTGAAACTGCCTTACAAGCAATCTCAGGCGGCTACAAATCGACATCTCCTGTCTCTTTTGTGACAACAGCCTTACAAGCAATCTCAGGCTGCTGCAAGACGAATTCTCCTGGATCTTTTGTGCAAATTGTCTTACAAGCAATCCCAGGCTGCTACAAATCGACATCTCCTGGCTCTTTGTGGCAACTGCCTTACAAACAATCTCAGTCTGCCGCCCGGACTGTTCTCCTGACTTTTTGTGCCAATTGCCGAAAAAGCAATCCCAGGCGGCTACGTGCCGATGTCTTCTGGCTCTTTTGCGGTAACTGCCTTACAAGCAATCTCAGGCTACTACAAGCCGAATTCTCCTGGTTCTATTGTGACAACTGCCTTACAAGCAATCTCAGGCTGCAGCAATCCCAATACTCCTAGCTTTTTGTGCCAATTGCCTTACAAGCAATTCCACGCGGCTACGAGCCGAATTCTCCTGGCTCATTTGTGGCAACTGCTTTACAAGCAATCTCAGGTTGCTGCAAGCCGAATTCTCCTGGCTCTTTTGTGAAACTGCCTTACAAGCAATCTCAGGCCGCTACAAAACGACATATCTTGACTCTTTTTGAAAACTGTCTTACAAGCAATCTCAAGCTGTCGCTAGTAAAATTCTGCTGACTTTTTGTGCCAATTGCCTTACAGCAATCCCAGGCTGCTACGAACCGATTTCTCCTGGCTCATTTGTGGCATCTGCCTTACAAGCATTCTCAGGCTGCAGCAATATGAATTCTTCTGGCTTTTTGTGCGAATTGCCTTACAAGCAATCCCAGGGGGCTACGAGCCGATTTCTCTTGGCTCTTTTGTGAAAACTGCCTTACAAATAATATCAGGCTGCTACAAAACGACATCTCCTGTCTCTTTTGTGACAACTGCCTTACAAGCAATCTCAGGATGCTACAAGCCGAATTCTCCTGGTTCTATTGTGACAACTGCCTTAAAAGCAATCTCTGGCAGCAGCAATCCCAATTCTCCTGGCTATTTTGTGCCAATTGCCTTACAAGAAATCTCATGCTGCTTCAAGCCGAATTCTCCTGGCGCTTTTGTGACAACTGCCTTACAAGCAATGTCATGCGGCTACGAGCCGACTTCTCTTGGCTCTTATGTGAAAACTGCCTTACAAGTAATCTCAGGCTGCTACAAGCCGAATTCTACTGGCGCTTTTGTGACAACTGCCTTACAAGCAATCTCAGGCTGCCGCTAGTCTAATTCTCCTAAAATGTTGTGATAATTGCCTTACAAGAAATCCCAGGCTGCTACGAAGCGATTTCTCCTCTTTCATTTGTGGCATCTGCCTTACAAGCATTCTCAGGCTGCAGCAATAAGAATTATCCTGGCTTTTTGTGCGAATTGCCTTACATGCAATCCGAGGATGCTACGAGCCGATTTCTCCTCGCCCTTTCAGGGCTCAGGCTGCAGCAATCCCAATTCTCTTAGCTTTTTGTGCCAATTGCATTACAAGCAGACTAGCGGAAAACCTGAGATTGATTGTAAGTCTGTTTTAAGAGAAAAGAGACAGGTGATGTCGTTTTGTAGCAGCCTGAGATTGCTTTTAAGGCCGTTTTCACAAAA
This sequence comes from Acanthosepion esculentum, assembly GCA_964036315.1. Lineage (NCBI taxonomy): Eukaryota > Metazoa > Mollusca > Cephalopoda > Sepiida > Sepiidae > Acanthosepion > Acanthosepion esculentum. The sequence continues at coordinate 9,500,155 of CAXIWW010000817.1, read as the reverse complement.
GAGACAAGAGAAGTCGGCTCGTAGATGCCTGGGATTGCTTGTAAGGCAGTTGCCACAAATGAGCCAGGAGAAATCGGTTCGTAGCCGCCTGGGATTGCTTTTAAGGCAATTGGCACATTAAGTCAGGAGAATTGTACTAGCGACAGCTTGAGATTGCTTGTAAGGCAGTTGACACAAAAGAGCCAGGATATGTCGATTTGTAGCGAACTGAGATTGCATTTAAAGCAGTTTTCACAAAAGAGACAAGATAAGTAGGCTCGTAGACGCCTGAGATTGCATGTAAGGCAGTTGCCACAAAAGTTGTAAGGCAATTTGCACAAAAGAGCCAGGAGAATTCGGCTTGCTGTAGACTGAGATTGCTTTTAAGGCAGTTGTCACAATAGATCCAGGAGAATTTGGCTTATAGCAGCCTGAGATTGCTTGTAAGGCAGTTACCACAAAAGAGCCAGGAGATATCGGCACGTAGCCGCCTGGGATTGCTTTTAAGGCAATTGGCACAAAAAGTCAGGAGAACTGCCCTGCGGCAGCCTGAGATTGCTTGTAAGGCAGTTGTCACAAAAGAGACAGGAGATGTCGATTTGTAGCGGCCTGAGATTGCTTGCAAGGCAGTTTCACAAAAGAGCCAGGCGTATTCGGCTTGTAGCAGCCTGAGATTGCTTGTAAGGCAGTTACCACAAAAGAGCCAGGATATATCGGCAAGTAGCCGCCTGGGATTGCTTTTAAGGCAATTGGCACAAAAAGTCAGGAGAACTGTCCTGGCGGAAGACTGAGATTGCGTGTAAAGCAGTTGTCACAAAAGAGACAGGAGATGTCGATTTGTAGCGGCCTGATATTACTTGTAAGGCAGTTTTCACAAAAGAGCCAAGTGAAGTCGGCTTGTAGCTGCCTGACATTGCTTGTAAGGCAGTTGTCACAAAAGCGCCAGGAGAATTCGGCTTGTAGCAGCCGGAGATTACTTGCAAGGCAGTTTTCACAAAAGAGCCAACAGAAGTCGGCTCGTAGCAGCCTGATATTTATTGTAAGGCAGTTGTCATAAAAGCGCCAGGAGAATTCGGCTCTTAGCAGCCTGAGATTTCTTGTAAGGCAGTTGCCACAAAAGCGCCAGGAGAAATCCGCTCGTTGCCGTTGAGATTGCTTGTAAGGCAATTCGCACAAAAAGCCAGGAGAATTCATATTGCTGCAGCCTGAGAATGCTTGTAAGGCAGATGCCACAAATGAGCCAGGAGAAATCGGTTCGTAGCAGCCTGGGATAGGTTGTAAGGCATTTGTAACAAAAGAGCCAGTATATGTCGATTTGTAGCGGCCAATTCGGCTTGTAGCAGGCTGAGATTGCTTGTTAGCAGTTTTCACAAAAGATACAAGAGATGTGGGTTTGTAGCAGCCTGAGATTGCTTGAAAGGCAGTTTTCACAAAATAGCCAAGAGAAGTTGGCTCGTAGCAGTCTGACATTGCTTGTAAGGCAGTTTTCACAAAAGAGCCAGGAGAATCCGGGTTGTTGCAGACTGAGATTGCTTGTAAGGCAGTTGCTGCAAAAGAGGCAGGAGAAATCGGCTTGTAGCAGCCTGAGATCCTTTTTAAGACAGTTTTCACAAATAGCCCGGAGAAGTGGGCCGATAGCAGCGGGAGATTGCTTGTAAGGGAGTTGTCAAAAAAGAGTCAGCAGGTGTAAGTTTGTAGAAGCCTGTGATTGCGTGTAAAGCCAGGGTAAACGGGCTCGTAGCTGCGTGGAATTGCTTGTAATGAAATTGGCACAAAAACCCAAGAGAATTGGGCTTGCTGCTGTGATTGCATGTAAGGCAGTTGCTACAAAAGAGCCAGGCGTATTCGGCTTGTAGAAGCCTGAGATTGCTTGTAAGGCAGTTTACACAAGAGAGCCAAGAGAAGTCGGCTCGGAGCAGCCTGACATTTTTGTAAGGCAGTTGTCACAAAAGAGCCAGTAGAATTCGTCTTGTAGCAGCCTGAGGTTGCTTGTAAGGCAGTCGCCACAAAAGAGCCTTGAGAAATCGCCTCGTAGCAGCCTGGGATTATTTTGTAAGGCAATTGGCAAAAAAGACAGGAACATTGGGCTTGCTGCAGCCTGACGTTGCTTGTAAGGCAGTTGTCACGAAAGAGCCAGGAGATCGATTTTTTAGCAGCCTGAGATTGCTTGTAATGCAGTTGTCTTAAAAGTGCCAGCAGGTGTAGGCTTGTAGAAGAATGAGATTGCTTGTAAGGCAATTTTCACAAATCTCCCAGGAGAACCGGCTCGTAGAATCCTATGTTTGCGTGTAAGGCACTTTCTATAAAAAGCCAGGAGAAATGGGATCGTAGCAGCCTGAGATTGCTTGTAAGGCAGGTGTCACAAAAGAGCCAGGCGTATTCGGATTGTAGCAGCCTGAGATTGATTTTGCGCAGTTTTCACAGAAGAGCCAGCAGGTGTGGGCTTGTATCAGCCTGAGATTGCTTGTAAGGCAGTTTTCACAAAAGAGCCAGGAAATGCCGTTTTGTAGCAGCCTGAGATTGCTTGTAAGGGATTTTTCATTTGGTCAATTTATGTAGATCAAATTGTGTGCAATTATTTGATTTGTCTATATTTACAGGGATTTTTCATTTGCTCAGATAGTAAAAATATTTCTTTTACTGGAAAAAAGTTATAAACAAGTGAAATATGACTGATTTCCCAGTTTAGGTCCGCCTTACGATTTCCGCAAATGAGATAACACAAGTCCCCATACCGTTGAATTACAACTCGACTCTATTCAAGGTGTCGAAAAAATTTCGACTCGACTCTAATCAAGGTGTCGAAAAAACTTTTGTAATTATGGATAAGGAAAAGAAATTCTCGACAATTGGACAGCAATATTTTGTGGATTGTATAAAAAGGAAAAATTACAAATGCATTCTTATTGTGCACACTGGAATTCGGACGCTGTAAATTGTCAGACGACATACCGCGCACCTGGTGAAAGATGTACTTGTTACTATCTGAACAAATGAAAAATCCCTGTATACATAGACCAACCAAATAATTGCACACAATTTGATACCCATTTTGAAAATATTTCTTTTACTGGAAAAAAAGTTATGAACAAGTGAATTATGACTGATTACCCAGTTTAGGTCCGCATGACAATTTCCGCAAATGAGCTAACACAAGTCCCCATACCTTTGAATTTGGCTTCGAATCTATTCAAGGTGTCGAAAAAACTTTTGTAATTATGGATAAGGTAAGAAATTCCCGACAATTGGACACCAATATTTTGTGGATTCTATAAAAAAGAAAATTACAAATGCAATCGTATTGTGCTCACTGGAATTCGGACGCTGTAAATTGTCAGACGACATACCGCGCATGGTGAAAGCTGTACTTTTTACATTCTGACCAAATGAAAAATCCCTGTATACATAGACAAAGCAAATAATTGCAAACAATTTGATACCCATTTTGAAAATATTTCTTTTACTCGAAAAAAGTTATAAACAGGTGAAATATGACTGATTTCCCAGTTTAGGGCCGCATGACAATTTCCGCAAATGAGCTAACACAAGACCCCATACGCTTGAATTTCGCCTCGACTCTATTCAATGTGTCGAAAAAACTTTTGTAATTATGGATAAGGTAAGAAATTCCCGACAATTGGACACCAGCAGATCAGAGGCGATGCTGCCTGACGTAGTCTAAAATCTTACATTGGACGCTCAAATATGGACCGGAAACCAACATATCAGAGGCCATGCTGCTGGACGTAGTTTATCTTTTTACATTAGACGCTCAAATATGCACCAGAAACCAAGAGATCAGAATCATGGCTGCTGGACGTAGTGTATCATGTTACACAAGTCGCTCAAATATGGAACGGAAGCCAACAGTTCGGAGGCCATACTGCTGGACGTAGTATAAAATCTAATAATACACGCTCATATATGGACCGGGAACCAACAGATCTGAGTCCATTCAGCTGGACGTAGTTTATCTTTTTACATTAGACGCTCAAATATGCACCAGAAACCAACAGATCAGAATCATGGTTGCTGGACGTACAGTATAATCTTACACAAGACTCTCGAATATGGACCGGAAGGCAACAGGTCAGAGGCCATGCTGCAGGACGTAGTCAAAAAACTTACATTAGACGCTCAAATATGGACCGGAAACCAAGAGATCAGAGGCCATGCTACTGGACGTAGTTTATCTTCTTACATTAGACGCTCAAATATGCTCAAGAAACCAAGAGATCAGAAACAGGGCTGTTGGACGTAGTGTATCATCTTACACAAGACGCTCAAATATGGACCGGAAGCTAACAGGTCAGAGGCCATGCTGCTGGACGTAGTCTAAAATCTTACATTAGACGCTGAAATATGGACCGGAAACCAACAGATCAGAGGCCATGCTGCTGGACGTAGTTTATCTTTTTCCATTAGACGCTCAAATATGCACCGGAAACCAAGAGATCAGAAACAGGGCTGCTGGATGTTGTGTATCATCTAACACAAGACGCTCAAATATGGACCGGAAGCCAACAGGTCGGAGGCCATGCTGCTAGACGTAGCCTAATATCTTACATTAGACACTCAAATATGGACCGGAAACCAACAGATCAGAGGCCATGCTGCTGGACGTAGTTTATCTTTTTACATTAGACGCTCAAATATGCAACAGAAACCAAGAGATCCGAATCAAGGCTGCTGGACGTAGTGTATAATCTTACACAAGACGCTCAATTATGGACCGGAAGACAACAGGTTCAAGGTCATGCTGCTGGGCGTAGTCTTAAATCTTACATTAAACGCTCAAATATGGACCCGAAACCAACAGATCAGAGGCCATGTTGCTGGACGTAGTTATCTTGTTACATTAGCCGCTCAAATATGCACAAGAAAGCAAGAGATCAGAAACAGGGCTGCTGGACGTAGTGTATCATCTTACACAAGACGCTCAAATATCGACCGGAAGCCAACAGGTGGGAGGCCAGGCTGCTGGACGTAGTCTAAAATCTTACATTAGAGGCTCAAATATGGACCGGAAACCAACAGATCAGAAGCCATGCTGTTTGACGTAGTTTATCTTTTTACATTAGACGCTCAAATATGCACCAGAAACCAACAGATCAGAATCATGGCTGCTGGGCGTAGTGTATCATCTTACACAAACGCTCAAATATGGACCGGAAGCTAACAGGTCAGAGGCCATGCTGCTGGACGTAGACTAAAATCTTTTATTAGACGCCCAAATATGGACCGGAAACCAATAGATCAGAGGCCATGCCGCTGGACGTAGTTTATCTTTTTACATTAGACGCTCAAATCTTCACCAGAAACCAAGATATCAGAAATAGGGCTGCTGGACGTAGTGTATCATCTTACACAAGACGCTCAAATATGGACCGGAAGCCAACAGGTCACAGGCCATGCTGCTGGACGTATTCTAAAATCTTACATTAGACGGAAAAATATGGACGGGAAACCAACAGATCAGAGGCCATGCTGCTGGACGTAGTTTATCTGTTTATTTTATACGCTCAAATATGCACCAGAAACAAACAGATCAGAATCATGTCTGCTGGACGTAGTGTATCATTTTACACAAAACGCTCAAATATGGACCGGAAGCCAACAGGTCAGAGGGCATGCTGCTGCATGTATTATAAATTCTTACATTAGATGCTCAAATATGGACATGAAACCAACAGATCAGAGGCCATGCTGCTGGACGTAGTCTATCTTTTTACATTAGACGCTCAAAATATGCACCAGAAACAAACAGATCAGAATCATGGCTGCTGGACGTAGTGTATCATCTTACACAAGACGCTCAAATATGGACCGGAAGCCAACAGGTCAGAGGCAATGCTGCTGGGCGTAGTCTAAAATCTTACATTAGACGCACAAATATGGACCGGAAACCAACAGATCAGAGGCCATGCTGCTGGACGTAGTTTATCTTTTCACATTAGACGCTCAAATATGCACCAGAAACAAACAGATCAGAATCATGGCTGCTGGACGTACTGTATCATCTTACACAAGACGCTCAAATATGGACCGGAGGCCAACAGGTCAGAGGCCATTCTGCTGCACATAGTTTATCTTTTTACATTAGACGCTCAAATATGCACCAGAAACCAAGAGATCAGAAACAGGGCTGCTGGACGTAGTGTATCATCTTACACAAGACGCTAAAATATGGACCGGAAGCCAACAGATCAGAGGCCATGCTGCTGGACGTAGTCTAATATATTTCATTAGACGCTCAAATATGGACCGGAAATCAACGGATCAGAGGCCATGCTGCTGGACGTAGTTTATCTTTTTACATTATACGCGCAAATATGCACCAGAAACCAACAGATCAGAATCATGGCTGCTGGACGTAGTGTATCATCTTACACAAGACGCTCAAATATGGAGCGAAGCCAACAGGTCAGTGACGATGCTGCTGGACGTAGTCTAAAATCTTACATTAGACGCTCAAATATGGACCGGAAACCAACAGATCAGAGGCCATGCTGCTGGTCGTAGTTTATCTTTTTACATTAGACGCTCAAATATGCACCAGAAACCAAGATATCAGAATCAGGTCTGCTGGATGTAGTGTATCATCTTACACAAGAAGCTCAAATACAGACAAGAAGCCAACAGGTCAGAGACCATGCTGCTGGACGTATTCTCAAATCTTACATTAGACGCTCAAATATGGACCGGAAACCAACAGATCAGAGGCCATGTTGCTGGGCGTAGTTTATCTTTTTACATTAATCGGTCAAATATGAACGAGACACCTACAGATCAGAAACAGGGCTGCTGGACGTAGTATATCATCTTAAACAAGACGCTCAAATATGGAACGGAAGCCAACAGGTCAGAGGCCATGCTGCTGGACGAAGTCTAAAATCTTACATTAGACGCTCAAATATGGACCGGAAACCAACAGATCAGAGGCCATGCTATTGGACGTAGTTTGTCTTTTTACATTAGACGCTCAGATATGCACCAGAAACCAAGATATCAGAAACAGGGCTGCTGGACGTAGTGTATCATCTTACACAAGGCGCTCAAATATGAACCGAAAGTCACCAGGTCAGAGGCCATGCTGCTGGTCGTAGTCTAAAATCTTACATTAGACGCTCAAATATGGACCGGAAACCAACAGATCAGAGGCCATGCTGCTGGTCGTAGTATATCTTTTTACATTAGACGCTCAAATATGCACCAGAAACCAAGAGATCATAATCATGGCTGCTGGACGTAGTGTATCATCTTATACAAGACGCTAATATATGGACCGGAAGCCATCAGATCAGAGGCCATGCTGCTGAGCGTAGTCTAAAATCTTACATTAGACGCTCAAATATGGACCGGAAACCAACAGATCAGAGGCCATGCTGCTGGACGTAGTTTATCTTTTTAAATTAGACGCTCAAAATATGCACCAGAATCCAACAGATCAGAATCATGGCTGCTGGACGTAGTGAAACATCTTACACAAGACGCTCAAATATGGCCCGGAAGCTAACAGGTCAGAGCCCATGCTGCTGGACGTAGTCTAAAATCTTACATTAGACGCTCAAAGATGGACCGGAAACTAACAGATCAGAGGCCATGCTGCTGGACGTAGTTTATCTTTTTACATTAGAAGCTCAAGTATGTACCAGAAACCAAGAGATCAGAATCATGGCTGCTGGACGTAGTTTATCACCTTACACAAGACGCTCAGATATGGACCGGAAGCCAACAGTTCAGAGGACATGCTGCTGGACGTAGTCTAAATTCTTACATTAGACGCTCAAATATGTACCGGAAGCCAACAGATCAGCGGGCATGCTGCTGGACGTAGTCTCAAATCTTACATTAGACGCTCAAATATGGACCGCAAACCAACAGATCAGAGGCCATGCTGCTGGGCGTAGTTTATCATTTACATTAGACCCTCAAATATGTACAGAAACCAATAGATCAAAATCATTTCTGCTGGACGTAGTGTATCATCTCACACAAGACGCTAAAATATGGACCGGAAGCCCACAGGTCAGAGGCCATGCTGCTGCATGTAGTCTAAAATCTTATATTAGACGCTCAAATATGGTCCGGAAACCAACAGATCAGAGACCATGCTGCTTGACGTAGTTTATCTTTTTACATTAGACGCTCAAATATGCACCAGAAACCAAGAGATCAGAATTATGGCTGCTGGACGTAGTGTATCATCTTACACAAGACGCTCAAATATTGACCGGAAGCCAACAGGTCAGAAGCAAGGCTGCTAGACGTAATCTAATATCTTACATTAGACTTTCAAATATGGACGGGAAACCAACTGATCAGAGGCCATGCTGCTGCACGTGGTTTATCTTTTTACATTAGACGCTCAAATATGCACCAGAAACCAACAGATCAGAATCATGGCTGCTGGGTGTAGTGTATCATCTTACACAAGACGATCAAATATGGACCGGAAGCAAACAGGTCAGAGGCCATGCTGCTGCATGTAGTCTGAAATCTTACATTAGACGCTCAAATATGGACAGGAAACCAACAGATCAGAGGCCATGCTGCTGGACGTAGTTTATCTTTTTACATTAGACGGTCAAATATGCACCAGAAACCAAGATATCAGAAACAAGTCTGCTGGACGTAGTGTATTATCTTACACAAGACGCTCAAATATGAACCGGAAGCCAACAGTTAAAAGGCCATGCTGCTGGACGTATTATAAAATCTTACATTAGACGCTCAAATATGGAACGGAAACCAACAGATCAGAGGCCATGCTGCTGGTCGTAGTTTATCTTTTTACATTAGACGCTCAAATATACACCAGAAACCAAGAGATCATAATCATGGCTGCTGGACGTAGTGTATCATCTTACACAAGACGCTCAAATATTGACCGGAAGCCAACAGGTCGGAGGCAATGCTGCTGAATGTCGTCTAAAATCTTACATTAGACGCTCAAATATGGACGGGAAACCAACAGATCAGGGGCCATGCTGCTGGACATAGTTCATCTTTTTAAATTGGACGATCAACATATGCACCAGAAACCAACAGATCAGAATCATGGCTGCTGGACGTAGTGTATCATCTTACACAAGACGCTAATATATGGACCGGAAGCCATCAGATCAGAGGCCATGCTGCTGAGCGTAGTCTTAAATCTTACATTAGACGCTCAAATATGGACCGGAAACCAACAGATCAGAGGCCATGCTGATGGACGTAGTTTAGCTTTTTAAATTAGACGCTCAAAATATGCACCAGAAACCAACAGACCAGAATCATGGCTGCTGGACGTAGTGTATCATCTTACACAAGACGCTCAAATATGGACCGGAAGCCAACAGGTCAGAGGCCATGCTGCTGGACGTAGTCTAAAATCTTACATTAGACGCTCAAATATGGACCGGAAACCAACAGATCAGCGGCCATGCTGCTGGTCGTAGTTTATCTTTTTACATCAGACGCTCAAATATTCACCAGAAACCAACAGATCAGAATCATGGCTGCTGGACGTAGTGTATCATCTTACACAAGACGCTCAAATATGGACGGGGAAGCCAACAGGTCAGAGGCCATGCTGCTGGACGTAGTTTATATTTTTACATTAGACGCTCAAATATTCACCAGACACCAACAGATCAGAAACAGGGCTGCTGGACGTAGTGTATCATCTCACACAAGACGCTCAAATATGGAGCGGAAGCCAACAGGTCAGAGGCCATGCTGCTGCATGTAGTCTAAAATCTTACATTAGACGCTCAAATATGGTCCGGAAACCAACTGATCAGAGGCCATGCTGCTGGACGTGGTTTATCACCTTGCACAAGACGCTCAAATATGGACCGGAAGCCAACAGGTCAGAGGCCATCCTGCTGGACGTAGTCTAAAATCTTACATTAAACGATCAAATATGGACCGGAAACCAACAGATCAGAGGCCATGCTGCTGGACGTAGTTTATCTTTTTACATTAGACGCTCAAATATGCACCAGAAACCAACAGCTCAGAATCATGGCTGCTGGGCGTAGTGTATCATCTTACACAAGACGCTCAAATATGGAACGGAAGCCAACAGGTCAGAGGCCATGCTGCTGGACGTAGTTTATCTTTTTACATTAGACGCTCAAATATTCACCAGACTCCAAGAGATCAGAAACAGGGCTGCTGGACGTAGTGTATCATCTTACACAAGACGCACAAATATGGACCGGTAGCCAACAGGTCAGATGCCATGCTGCTGGACGTAGTTTATCTTTTTACATTAGAAGCTCAAATATGTACCAGAAACCAAGGTATCAGAATCATGACTGCTGGACATAGTTTATCACCTGACACAATACGCTCAAATATGGACCGGAAGCCAACAGGTCAGAGGCCATACTGCTGGACGTATTCTAAAACCTTACATTAGACGCTCAAATATGGACCGGAAACCAACAGATCAGAGGCCATGCTGCTGGTCGTAGTTTATCTTTTAAAATCAGACACACAAATATGCACCAGAAACAAACAGATCAGAATCATGGCTGCTTGACGTAGTGTATCATCTTACACAAGACGCTCAAATATGGACCGGAATCTAAAATGTCTGAGGCCATGCTGCTGGACGTAGTTTATCATTTTACATTAGACGTTAAAATATGCACCAGAAATCAAGTGATCAGAAACAGGGCTGCTGGACGTAGTGTATCATCTTACACAAGACGCTCAAATATGGACCGGAAGCTAAAAGATCATATGCCAGGCTGCTTGACGCATTCTAAAATCTTACATTAGACGCTCAAACATGGACGGGAAACCAACATATCAGAGGCCATGCTGCTGGAGGTAGTTTATCTATTTACATTAGACGCTCAAATATGTACAGAAACCAACAGATCAGAATAATGTCTGCTGGACGTAGTGTATCATCTTACACAAGACGCTCAAATATGGACCGGAAGCCAACAGGTCAGAGGCCATGCTGCTGCATGTAGTCCAAAATCTTACATTCGACTCTCAAATATGGTCCGGAAACCAAGTGATCAGAGGCCATGCTGCTGGACGTAGTTTATCTTTTTACATTAGACGTTCAAATATGCACCAGAAACCAAGAGATCAGAATCATGGCTGCTGAACGTAGTGTATCATCTTACACAAGACGCTCAAATATAGACCAGAAACCCACAGGTCATAGGCCATGCTGCTGGACGTAGTCTAAAATCTTACATTAGACGCTAAAATATGGAACGGAAACCAACAGATCTGCGGCCATGCTGCTGGACGTAGTTTATCTTTTTACATTAGACGCTCAAATATGCACCAGAAACCAAGATATCAGAAACAGGGCTGCTGGACGTAGTGTATCATCTTACACACGACGCTCAAATATGCACCAGAAACCAACAGATCAGAATCATGGCTGGTGGACTTAGTGTATCATCTTAGACAAGACGCTCAAATATGGACCGGAAGACAACAGGTCAGAGGCCATGCTGCTGGACGTCATGTAATATCTTACATTAGGGGCTCAAATATAGACCGGAAGCCAACAGATCAGAGGCCATGCTGCTGGACGTAGTTTATCTTTTTACATTAGACGCTCAAATATGCACCAGAAACCAAGAGATCAGAACCATGGTTGGTGGACTTAGTGTATCATCTTACACAAGACGCTCAAATTTGGACCGGAAGCCAACAGGTCAGAGGCCATGCTGCTGGTAGGAGTCTAAAATCTTACATTAGACGCTCAAATATGGACCGGAAACCAACAAATCAGAGGCCATTCTGCTGGTCGTAGTTTATCTTTTTACATTAGACGTTCAAATATGCACCATAAACCAACAGATCAGAATCATGGCTGCTGGACGTAGTGTATCATCTTACATAAGACGCTCAAATATGGAACGGAAGCCAACAAGTCAGAGGCAATGCTGCTGGACGTAGTCTCAAATCTTACATTAGACGCTCAAATATGGACCGGAAAACAACAGATCAGAGGCCATGCTGCTGGGCGTAGTTTATCTTTTAACATCAGACGCTCAAATATGCACCAGAAACAAACAGATCAGAATCATGGCTGCTTGACGTAGTGTATCATCTTACACAAGACGCTCAAATATGGACCGGAATCTAAAATGTCTGAGGCCATGCTGCTGGACGTAGTTTATCATTTTACATTAGACGTTCAAATATGCACCAGAAACCAAGAGATCAGAAACAGGGCTGCTGGACGCAGTGTATCATCTTACACAAGACGCTCAAATATGGACCGGATGCTAAAAGATCATATGCCATGCTGCTTGACATATTCTAAAATCTTACATTAGACGCTCAAACATGGACGGGAAACCAACATATCAGAGGCCATGCTGCTGGAGGTAGTTTATCTATTTACATTAGACGCTCAAATATGTACAGAAACCAACAGATCAGAATAATGTCTGCTGGACGTAGTGTATCATCTCACACAAGACGCTCAAATATGGACCGGAAGCCAACAGGTCAGAGGCCATGCTGCTGCATGTAGTCCAAAATCTTACATTAGACTCTCAAATATGGTCCGGAAACCAAGTGATCAGAGGCCATGCTGCTGGACGTAGTTTATCTTTTTACATTAGACGTTCAAATATGCACCAGAAACCAAGAGATCAGAATCATGGCTGCTGGACGTAGTGTATCATCTTACACAAGACGCTCAAATTTGGACCGGAAGCCAACAGGTCAGAGGCCATGCTGCTGGTAGGAGTCTAAAATCTTACATTAGACGCTCAAATATGGACCGGAAACCAACAGATCAGAGGCCATTCTGCTGGTCGTAGTTTATCTTTTTACATTAGACGTTCAAATATGCACCATAAACCAACAGATCAGAATCATGGCTGCTGGACGTAGTGTATCATCTTACATAAGACGCTCAAATATGGAACGGAAGCCAACAAGTCAGAGGCAATGCTGCTGGACGTAGTCTCAAATCTTACATTAGACGCTCAAATATGGACCGGAAAACAACAGATCAGAGGCCATGCTGCTGGGCGTAGTTTATCTTTTAACATCAGACGCTCAAATATGCACCAGAAACAAACAGATCAGAATCATGGCTGCTTGACGTAGTGTATCATCTTACACAAGACGCTCAAATATGGACCGGAATCTAAAATGTCTGAGGCCATGCTGCTGGACGTAGTTTATCATTTTACATTAGACGTTCAAATATGCACCAGAAACCAAGAGATCAGAAACAGGGCTGCTGGACGCAGTGTATCATCTTACACAAGACGCTCAAATATGGACCGGATGCTAAAAGATCATATGCCATGCTGCTTGACATATTCTAAAATCTTACATTAGACGCTCAAACATGGACGGGAAACCAACATATCAGAGGCCATGCTGCTGGAGGTAGTTTATCTATTTACATTAGACGCTCAAATATGTACAGAAACCAACAGATCAGAATAATGTCTGCTGGACGTAGTGTATCATCTCACACAAGACGCTCAAATATGGACCGGAAGCCAACAGGTCAGAGGCCATGCTGCTGCATGTAGTCCAAAATCTTACATTAGACTCTCAAATATGGTCCGGAAACCAAGTGATCAGAGGCCATGCTGCTGGGCGTAGTTTATCTTTTTACATTAGACGTTCAAATATGCACCAGAAACCAAGAGATCAGAATCATGGCTGCTGGACGTAGTGTATCATCTTACACAAGACGCACAAATATGGACCGGAATCTAACAGGTCAGAGGCCATGCTGCTGGTCGTAGTCTTAAATCTTACATTAGACGCTCAAATATGGACCGGAAACCAACAGATCAGAGGCCATGCTGCTGGTCGTAGTTTATCTTTTTGCATTAGACGCCCAAATATGCACCATAAACCAACAGATCAGAATCATTGCTGCTGGACGTAGTGTATCATCTTACATAAGACGCTCAAATATGGACCGGAAGCCAACAAGTCAGAGGCAATGCTGCTGGACGTAGTCTCAAATCTTACATTAGACGCTCAAATATGGACCGGAAACCAACAGATCAGAGGCCATGCTGCTGGGTGTAGTTTATCTTTTAACATCAGACGCTCAAATATGCACCAGAAACAAACAGATCAGAATCATGGCTGCTTGAGGTAGTGTATCATCTTACACAAGACGCTCAAATATAGACCGGAATCTGAAATGTCTGAGGCCATGCTGCTGGACGTAGTTTATCATTTTACATTAGACGTTCAAATATGCACCAGAAACCAAGAGATCAGAAACAGGGCTGCTGGACGTAATGTATCATCTTACACAAGACGCTCAAATATGGACCGGAAGCTAAAAGATCATATGCCATGCTGCTTGACCTATTCTAAAATCTTACATTAGACGCTCAAACATGGACGGGAAACCAACATATCAGAGGCCATGCTGCTGGACGTAGTTTATCTTTTTACATTAGACGCTCAAATATGCACCAGAAACCAAGAGATCAGAAACAGGGCTGCTGGACGTAGTGTATCATCTTACACAAGACGCTCAAATATGGACCGGAAGCCAACAGGTCAGAGGCCATGCTGCTGGACGTAGTCTAATATCTTACATTAGATGCTCAAATATGGACGGGAAACCAACAGATCAGAGGCCATGCTGCTGGACGTAGTTTATATTTCTACATTAGACGCTCAAATATGCACCAGAAAGCAAGAGATCGGAAACAGGGCTGCTGGACGTAGTGTATCATCTTACACAAGACGCTCAAATATTGACCGGAAGTTAACAGGTCAGAGGCCATGCTGCTGGACGTAGTCTAAAATCTTACATTAGACGCTCAAATATGGACCGGAAACCAACAGATCAGAGGCGATCTGCTGAACGTAGTTTATCTTTTTACATTAGACGCTCAAATATGCACCAGAAACAACAGATCAGAATCATGGCTGCTGGGCGTAGTGTATCATCTTACACAAGACGCACAAATATGGACCGGAATCTAACAGGTCAGAGGCCATGCTGCTGGACGTATTCTTAAATCTTACATTAGACGCTCAAATATTGACCGGAAAAAACAGATCAGAGGCCATGCTGCTGGACGTAGTTTATCTTTACACAGTAGACGCTCAAATAAGCACCAGAAACAAGATATCAGAAACAGGGCTGCTGGTCGTAGTGTATCATCTTACACAAGAAGCTCAAATATGGACCGGAAACCAACAGGTCAGAGGCAATGCTGCTGGACGTAGTCTAAAATCTTACATTAGATGCACAAATATGGACGGGAAACCAACAGATCAGATGCCATGCTGCTGGACGTAGTTTATCTTTTTACATTAGAAGCTCAAATATGTACCAGAAACCAAGAGATCAGAATCATGGCTGCTGGACTTAGTTTATCAGCTTACACACGACGGTCATATATGGACCGGGAGCTAACAGATCAGAGGCCATGCTGCTGGGCGTATTCTGAAATCTTACATTAGACGCACAAATATGGACCGGAAACCAACAGATCAGAGGCCATGCTGCCGGACGTAGTTTATATTTTTACATTAGAAGCTCAAATATGTACCAGAAACCAAGGGATCAGAATCATTGCTGCTGGACGTAGTGTATCATCTTACACAAGACGCTCAAATATGGACCGGAAGCCAACAGATCAGAGGCAATGCTGCTGCATGTAGTCTAAAATCTTACATTAGACGCTCAAATATGGACCGGAAACTAACAGATCAGAGGCCATGCTGCTGAACGTAGTTTATATTTCTACATTAGATGCTCAAATATGCACCAGAAAGCAAGAGATCAGAAACAGGGCTGCTGGACGTAGTGTATCATCTTACACAAGACGCTCAAATATGGACCGGAAGCTAACAGGTCAGAAGCCATGCTGCTGGGCGTAGTCTAAAATCTTACATTAGACGCTCAAATATGCACCGGAAACCAACAGATCAGAGGCCATGCTGCTGGACGTAGTTTATCTTTTTACATTAGACGCTCAAATATGCACCAGACACCAACAGATCAGAAACAGGGCTGCTGGACGTAGTGTATCATCTTACACAAGACGCTCAAATATGGACCGGAAGCCAACAGGTCAGAGGCCATGCTGCTGGACGTAGTTTATATTTCTACATTAGATGCTCAAATATGCACCAGAAAGCAAGAGATCAGAAACAGGGCTGCTGGACCAAGTGTATCATCTTACACAAGACGCTCAAATATGGACCGGAAGTCAACAGATCACAGGCAATGCTGCTGCATGTAGTCTAAAATCTTACATTAGACGCACAAATAAGGACGGGAAACCAATAGATCAGATGCCATGCTGCTGGAGGTAGTTTATCTTTTTACATTAGAAGCTCAAATATGTACCAGAAACCAACAGATCAGAATCATGTCTGCTGGACGTAGTGTATCACCTTACACAAGACGCTCAAATATGGACCGGAAGCCAACAGCTCAGAGACCATGCTGCTGGAGGGAGTCTAAAATCTTACATTAGACGCTCAAATATGGTCCGGAAACCAACAGATCAGAGGCTGTGCTGCTGGTCGTAGTTTACCTTTTTACATTAGACGCTCAAAATATGGACCGGAAACCAACTGATCAGAGGCCATGCTGCTGGTCGTAGTTTATCTTTTTACATTAGACGCTCAAATATGCACCAGAAACCAACAGATCAGAATCATGGCTGCTGGACGTAGTGTATCATCTTACACAAAACGCTCAAATATGGACCGGAAACAAACAGATCTGAGGCCATGCTGCTGGCCGTAGTTTATCTTTTTACATTAGTCGCTCATATATGCACCAGAAACCAAGAGATCAGAAACAGGGATGCTAGACGTAGTGTATCATCTCACACAAGACGCTCAAATGTGAACCGGAAACCAACAGATCAGAGGCCATGCTGCTGGACGTAGTTTATTTTTTTATATTAGACGCTCAAATATGCACCAGAAACCAAGATATCAGAAACAGGGCTGCTGGACGTAGTGTATCATCTTGCACAA
The DNA here is from genome assembly GCA_964036315.1 of Acanthosepion esculentum. Lineage (NCBI taxonomy): Eukaryota > Metazoa > Mollusca > Cephalopoda > Sepiida > Sepiidae > Acanthosepion > Acanthosepion esculentum. Next base: position 9,483,202 of record CAXIWW010000817.1, on the reverse strand, counting down.
GACGCTCAAATATGGACCGGAAGCCAACAGGTCAGATGCCATGCTGTTCGACGTACTCTAAAATCTTACATTAGACGCTCATATAAGGACCGGAAACCAACAGATCAAAGGCCATGCTGCTGGACGTAGTTTAAGTTTTTACATTAGACGCTCAATTATGCACCAGAATTCAACAGATCAGAATCATGGCTGCTGTACGTACTGTATCATCTTACACCAGAGGCTAAAATATGTACCGGAAGCCAACATGACAGAGGCCATGCTGCTGGACGTCATGTAAAATCTTACAGTAGCCGCTCAGTTCAGGTCCATATTTGAGCGTCTAATGTAAGATTTTAGACTACGTCCAGCAGCATGGCCTCTGACCTGTTGGCTTCCGGTCCATATTTGAGCGTCTTGTGTAACATGATAAACTACGTGCAGCAGCACTGTTTCTGATCTGTTGGTTTCTGGTGCATATTTGAGCGTCTAATATAAAAAGATAAACTACGTCCAGCAGCATGGCCTCTGATCTGTTGGTTTCCGGTCTATCTTTGAGCCCCTAATGTAAGATATTACATGACGTCCAGCAGCATGGCCTCTGACCTGTTGTCTTCCGGTCCATATTTGAGCGTCTTGTCTAAGATGATACACTAAGTCCACCAGCCATGATTCTGATCTGTTGGTTTCTGGTGCATATTTGAGCGTCTTGTGTAAGATGATACACTACGTCCAGCAGCCCTGTTTCTGATCTCTTGGTTTCTTGTGCATATTTGAGCGTTTAATGTAAAAAGATAAAGTACAACCAGCAGCATGGCCTCTGATCTGTTGGTTTCCGGTTCACATTTGAGCGTCTTGTGTGAGATGATACACTACGTCTAGCATCCCTGTTTCTGATCTCTTGGTTTCTGGTGCATATATGAGCGACTAATGTAAAAAGATAAACTACGTCCCGCAGCATGGCCTCTGATCTGTTTGTTTCCGGTACATATATGAGCGTCTTGTGTAAGATGATACACTACGTCCAGCAGCCATGATTCTGATCTGTTGGTTTCTGGTGCATATTTGAGCGTCTAATGTAAAAAGATAAACTACGACCAGCAGCATGGCCTCTGATCTGTTGGTTTCCGGTCCATATTTTGAGCGTCTAATGTAAAAAGGTAAACTACGACCAGCAGCACAGGCTCTGATCTGTTGGTTTCCGGACCATATTTGAGCGTCTAATGTAAGATTTTAGACTCCCTCCAGCAGAATCGTCTCTGAGCTGTTGGCTTCCGGTCCATATTTGAGCGTCTTGTGTAAGGTCATACACTACGTCCAGCAGCCATGATTCTGATCTGTTTGTTTCTGGTACATATTTGAGCTTCTAATGTAAAAAGATAAACTACCTCCAGCAGCATGGCATCTGATCTATTGGTTTCCCTTCCATATTTGTGCGTCTAATGTAAGATTTTAGACTACGTCCAGCAGCATGGCCTCTGACCTGTTGGCTTCCGGTCATTATTTGAGCGTCTTCTGTAAGATGATACACTACGTCCAGCAGCCCAGTTTCTGATCTGTTGGTTTCTGGTGCATATTTGAGCGTCTAATTTAAAAAGATAAACTACGACCAGCAGCATGGCCTCTGCTCTGTTGGTTTCCGGTCCATATTTGAGCGTCTAATGTAAGATTTTAGACTACATGCAGCAGCATTGCCTGTGATCTGTTGGCTTCCGGTCCATATTTGAGCGTCTTGTGTAAGATGATACACTACGTCCAGCAGCCATGATTCTGATCTGTTAGTTTCTGGTACATATTTGAGCTTCTAATGTAAAAATAAAAACTACGTCCGGCAGCATGGCTTCTTATCTGTTGGATTCCGGTGCATATTTGAGCGTCTAATGTAAGATTTTAGACTACGCCCAGCAGCATTGCCTCTGACCTGTTAGCTTCCGGTCCATATTTGAGCGTCTTGTGTAAGATGAAACACTTGGTCGAACAGCCCTGTTTCTGATCTCTTGCTTTCTGGTGCATATTTGAGCATCTAATGTAGAAATATAAACTACGTCCAGCAGAATGGCCTCTGACCTGTTGGCTTCCGGTCCATATTTGAGCGTCTTCTGTAAGATGATACACTACGTCCAGCAGCCCTGTTTGTGATCTGTTGGTTTCTGGTGCATATTTGAGCGTCTAATATAAAAAGATAAACTACGTCCAGCAGCATGGCCTCTGATCTGTTGGTTTCCGGTGCATATTTGAGCTTCTAATGTAAGATTTTAGACTACGCCCAGCAGCATGGCCTCTGACCTGTTAGCTTCCGGTCCATATTTGAGCGTCTTGTGTAAGATGATACACTACGTCCAGCAGCCCTGTTTCTGATCTCTTGCTTTCTGGTGCATATTTGAGCATCTAATGTAGAAATATAAACTACGTTCAGTAGCATGGCCTCTGATCTGTTGGTTTCCGGTCCATATTTGAGCGTCTAATGTAAGATTTCAGAATACGTCCAGCAGCATGGCCTCTGACCTGTTAGCTTCCGGTCCATATTTGAGCGTCGTGTGTAAGCTGATAAACTACGTCCAGCAGCCATGATTCTGATTTCTTGGTTTCTGGTACATATTTGAGCTTCTAATGTAAAAAGATAAACTACGTCCAGCAGCATGGCATCTGATCTGTTGGTTTCCCGTCCATATTTGTGCATCTAATGTAAGATTTTAGACTACGTCCAGCAGCATTGCCTCTGACCTGTTGGGTTCCGGTCCATATTTGAGCTTCTTGTGTAAGATTATACACTACGTCCAGCAGCCCTGTTTCTGATATCTTGTTTCTGGTGCTTATTTGAACGTCTAATGTAAAAAGATAAACTACGTCCAGCAGCATGGCCTCTGATCTGTTTTTTTCCGGTCCATATTTGAGCGTCTAATGTAAGATTTTAGACTACGTCCAGCAGCATGCCTTCTGACCTGTTAACTTCCGGTCAATATTTGAGCGTCTTGTGTAAGATGATACACTACGTCCAGCAGCCATAATTCTGCTCTGTTGGTTTCTGGTACATATTTGAGCTTCTTATGTAAAAATATAAACTACGTCCAGCAGCATGGCCTCTGATCTGTTGGTTTCCGGTCCATATTTGAGCGTCTAAAGTCAGATTTTAGACTACGTTCAGCATCATGGCCTCTGACCTGTTGGCTTCCGGTCCATATTTGAGCGTCTTGTGTAAGATGATACACTACGTCCAGCAGCCCTGTTTCTGATCTCTTGGTTTCTGGTGCATAATTGAGCGTCTAATGTAAAAAGATAAACTACGTCCAGCAGCATGGCCGCAGATCTGTTGGTTTCCGTTCCATATTTTAGCGTCTAATGTAAGATTTTAGACTACGTCCAGCAGCATGGCCTCTGACCTGTAGGCTTCCGGTCTATATTTGAGCGTCTTGTGTAAGATGATACACTACGTCCAGCAGCCATGATTCTGATCTGTTGGTTTCTGGTGCATATTTAAACGTCTAATGTAAAAAGATAAACTACGTCCAGCAGCATGGCCTCTGATCACTTGGTTTCAGGACCATATTTGAGAGTCTAATGTAAGATTTTGGACTACATGCAGCTGCATGGCCTCTGACATGTTGGCTTCCGGTCCATATTTGAGCGCCTTGTGTAAGATGATACACTACGTCCAGCAGACATTATTCTGATCTGTTCGTTTCTGTACATATTTGAGCGTCTAATGTAAATAGATAAACTACCTCCAGCAGCATGGCCTCTGATATGTTGGTTTCTCGTCCATGTTTGAGCGTCTAATGTAAGATTTTAGAATACGTCAAGAAGCATGGCATATGATCTTTTAGCTTCCGGTCCATATTTGAGCGTCTTGTGTAAGATGATACACTACGTCCAGCAGCCCTGTTTCTGATCTCTTGGTTTCTGGTGCATATTTGAACGTCTAATGTAAAATGATAAACTACGTCCAGCATCATGGCCTCAGACATTTTAGATTCCGGTCCATATTTGAGCGTCTTGTGTAAGATGATACACTACGTCAAGCAGCCATGATTCTGATCTGTTTTTTTCTCGTGCATATTTGAGCGCCTGTTGTTAAAAGATAAACTACGCCCAGCAGCATGGCCTCTGATCTGTTGGTTTCCGGTCCATATTTGAGCGTCTAATGTAAGATTTGAGACTACGGCCAGCAGCATTGCCTCTGACTTGTTGGCTTCCGGTCCATATTTGAGCGTCTTATGTAAGATGATACACTACGTCCAGCAGCCATGATTCTGATCTGTTGGTTTATGGTGCATATTTGAGCGTCTAATGTAAAAAGATAAACTACGTCCAGCTGAATGGACTCTGATCTGTTGGTTCCCGGTCCATATATGAGCGTGTAATATAAGATTTTAGACTACGTCCAGCAGTATGGCCTCCGAACTGTTGGCTTCCGTTCCATATTTGAGCGTCTTGTGTAAGATGATACACTATGTCCAGCAGCCATGATTCTGATCTCTTGGTTTCTGGTCCATATCTGAGCGTCTAATGTAAAAAGATAAACTACGTCCAGCAGCATGGCCTCTGATATGTTGGTTTCCGGTCCATATTTGAGCGTCCAATGTAAGATTTTAGACTACGTCAGGCAGCATGGCCTCTGATCTGCTGGTGTCCAATTGTCGGGAATTTCTTACCTTATCCATAATTACAAAAGTTTTTTCGACACATTGAATAGAGTCGAGGCGAAATTCAAGCGTATGGGGACTTGTGTTAGCTCATTTGCGGAAATTGTCATGCGGACCTAAACTGGGTAATCATTCATAATTCACGTGATTATAACTTTTTTCCAGTAAAAGAAATATTTTCATAATGTGTATCAAATTGTGTGCATTTTTTGATTTTTGTATGTATACAGGGATTTTTCTTTTACTCAGATAGTAAATAGTACAGCTTTCACCATGTGCGCGGTATGTCGTCTGACAATTTACAGCGTCCGAATTCCAGTGTGCACAATAAGACTCCATTTCTAATTTTTCTTTTTTATAGAATCCTCAAAATATTGCTGTCCAATTCTCGGGAATTTCTTGCCTTATCCATAATCACAAAAGTAATTCGACACCTTGAATAGAGTCGAGGCGAAATTAAACGGTATGGGGACATGTGTTAGCTCATTTGCGGAAATTGTCATGCGGATTTAAACTGGGTAATCAGTCATATTTCACCTGTTTATAACTTTTTTCGAGTAAAAGAAATATTTTCAAAATGGGTATCAAATTGTTTGCAATTATTTGATTTGTCTATGTATACAGGGATTTTTCATTTGGTCAGAATGTAAAAAGTACAGCTTTCACCATGTGCGCGGTATGTCGTCTGACAATTTACAGCGTCCGAATTCCAGTGAGCACAATACGATTGCATTTGTAATTTTCTTTTTTATAGAATCCACAAAATATTGGTGTCCAATTGTCGGGAATTTCTTACCTTATCCATAATTACAAAAGTTTTTTCGACACCTTGAATAGATTCGAAGCCAAATTCAAAGGTATGGGGACTTGTGTTAGCTCATTTGCGGAAATTGTCATGCTGACCTAAACTGGGTAATCAGTCATAATTCACTTGTTCATAACTTTTTTCCAGTAAAAGAAATATTTTCAAAATGGGTATCAAATTGTGTGCAATTATTTGGTTGGTCTATGTTTACAGGGATTTTTCATTTGCTCAGATAGTAAAAAGTACAGCTTTCACCATGTGCGCGGTATGTCGTCTGACAATTTACAGCGTCCGAATTCCAGTGTGCACAATAAGACTGCAATTCTAATTTTGCATTTTTATAGAATCCACAAAATATTGCTGTCCAATTTTCGTGAATATCTTGCCTTATTCATAATTACAAATGTTTTTTCGACACTTTGATTAGAGTCGAGTCGAAATTCAAAGGTATGGGGATTTGTGTTAGCTCATTTGCGGAAATTGTCATGCGGCCCTAAACTGGGAAATCTGTCATATTTCACTTGTTTATAACTTTTTCCAGTAAAAGAAATATTTTCAAAATGGGAATCAAATTGTGTGCAATTATTTGATTAGTCTATGTATACAGGGATTTTTCATTTGCTCAGATAGTAAAAAGTACAGCATTCACCATGTGCCCGGTATGTCGTCTGACAATTTACAGCGTCCGAATTCCAGTGTGCACAATAAGAATGCATTTGTAATTTTTCCTTTTTATACAATCCACAAAATATTGCTGTCCAATTGTCGAGAATTTCTTGCCTTTTCCATAATTACAAAAGTTTTTTCGACACCTTGATTAGAGTCGAGTCGAAATTTTTTCGACACCTTGAATAGAGTCGAGTTGTAATTCAACGGTATGGGGACTTGTCTCATTTGCGGAAATTGTAAGGCGGACCTAAACTGGGAAATCAGTCATATTTCACTTGTTTATAACTTTTTTCCAGTAAAAGAAATATTTTTACTATCTGAGCAAATGAAAAATCCCTGTAAATATAGACAAATCAAATAATTGCACACAATTTGATCTACATAAATTGACCAAATGAAAAATCCCTTACAAGCAATCTCAGGCTGCTACAAAACGGCAATTCCTGGCTCTTTTGTGAAAACTGCCTTACAAGCAATCTCAGGCTGATACAAGCCCACACCTGCTGGCTCTTCTGTGAAAACTGCGCAAAATCAATCTCAGGCTGCTACAATCCGAATACGCCTGGCTCTTTTGTGACACCTGCCTTGCAAGCAATCTCAGGCCGCTACAAGTCGACATCTCCTGTCACTTTTGTGACAACTGCCTTACAAGAAATCTCATGCTGCTTCAAGCCGAATTCTCCTGGCGCTTTTGTCACAACTGCCTTACAAGCAATGTAATGCGGCTACGAGCCGACTTCTCTTGGCTCTTATGTGAAAACTGCCTTACAAGTAATCTCAGGCTGCTACAAGCCGAATTCTTCTGGCGCTTTTGTGACAACTGCCTCACAAGCAATTTTAGACTGCCGCCAGGACAGTTCTCCTGACTTTTTATGCCAATTGACTTAAAAGCAATCCCAGGCGTCTACGTGCCGATTTCTCCTGGCTCTTTTGTGGTAACTGCCTTACAAGCAATCTCAGGCTGCTACAAGCCGAATTGTCCTGGTTCTATTGGGACAACAGCCTTACAAGTAATCTCAGGCTGCAGCAATCCCAGTTCTCCTAGCTTTTTGTGCCAATTGCCTTACAAGCAGTTGCCACAAATGAGCCAGGAGAATTCGGCTCGTAGCCGCGTGGAATTGCTTGTAAGGCAATTGGCACAAAAAGCTAGGAGTATTGGGATTGCTGCAGCCTGAGATTGCTTGCAAGGCAGTTGTCACAATAGAACCAGGAGAATTCGGCTTGTAGTAGCCTGAGATTGCTTGTAAGGCAGTTACCGCAAAAGAGCCAGAAGAAATCGGCACGTAGCCGCCTGGGATTGCTTTTTCGGCAATTGGCACAAAAAGTCAGGAGAACAGTCCTGGCGGCAGACTGAGATTGTTTGTAAGGCAGTTGCCACAAAGAGCCAGGAGATGTCGATTTGTAGCAGCCTGGGATTGCTTGTAAGGCAATTTGCACAAAAGATCCAGGAGAATTCGTCTTGCAGCAGCCTGAGATTGCTTGTAAGGCTGTTGTCACAAAAGAGACAGGAGATGTCGATTTGTAGCGGCCTGAGATTGCTTGCAAGGCAGATTCACAAAAGAGCCAGGCGTATTCGGCTTGTAGCAGGCTGAGATTGATTGTAAGGCATTTTTAAAAAAAGAGACAGGAGATGTCGTTTTGTAGCAGCCTGAGATTTCTCTTAAAGCAGTTTTCACAAAAGCGACAAGAGAAGTCGGCTCGTAGACGCCTGGGATTGCTTGTAAGGCAATTTGCGCAAAAGAGCCAGGAGAATTCCGCATGCATCAGCCAGATATTGCTTGTAAGGCAGTTGCCACAAATGAGCCAGGAGAAATCGGCTTGTAGCCGCCTGGGATTGCTTGTAAGGCAATTGGCACAAAAAGCTAGGAGAACTGGGATTGCTGCAGCCTGAGATTACTTGTAAGGCTGTTGTCACAATAGAACCAGGAGAATTCGGCTTGTAGCAGCCTGAGATTGCTTGTAAGGCAGTTACCACAAAAGAGCCAGGAGAAATCGGCACGTAGACGCCTGGGATTGCTTTTAAGTCAATTGGCATAAAAAGTCAGGAGAACTGTACTGGCGGCAGTCTGAAATTGCTTGTAAGGCAGTTGTCACAAAAGCGCCAGAAGAATTCGGCTTGTAGCAGCCTGAGATTACTTGTAAGGCAGTTTTCACATAAGAGCCAAGAGAAGTCGGCTCGTAGCCGCATGACATTGCTTGTAAGGCAGTTGTGACAAAAGCGCCAGGAGAATTCGGCTTGAAGCAGCATGAGATTTCTTGTAAGGCAGTTGTCACAAAAGAGACAGGAGATGTCGACTTGTAGCGGCCTGAGATTGCTTGCAAGGCAGTTTCACAAAAGAGCCAGGCGTATTCGGCTTGTAGCAGCCTGTCTCTTGGGTGGGGGGTCGTCCGCATGGGACTTTCTGGGACTGGAGGTCGTTTGCTTGGGCCTTTCTGGGTCTGTCTCCTGGGTGGGGGGTCGTCTGAGTGGGACTTTCTGGGTCTGGTGTTCGTCTGCGTGGGACATTCTGGCACTGTCTCCTGGGTGGGGGCTCGTCTGCATGAGACTTTCTTGGACTGGAGGTCGTCTGCGTGGGACTTTCTTGGACAGTCTCCTGGGTGGTGGCTCCTCTGCATGGGACTTTCTGGGACAGGGGGTCGTCTGAGTCTGACTTTCTGGGATTGTCTCCTGGGTGGGGGTCGTCTGTTTGGGACTTTCTGGGACTGTCTCCTGGGTGGGGGATCGTCTGCGTGGGACTTTCTGGGACTGGGGGTCGTCTGCGTGGACTTTCTGGGAGTGTCTCCTGGGTGGGGGGTCGTCTGCGTGGGACATTCTGGGACTGTCTCCTGGGTGGGTGTCCGTCTGCGTTGGATTTTCTTGGACTGGGGGTCGTCTGCGTGGGACATTCTGGGACTGTCTCCTGGGTGGGGGTCGTCTGCATGGGACTTCCTGGGTCGGGGGGTCGTCTGCGTGGGACTTTATGGGACTGTCTCCTGGGTGGGTGTCGTCTGCGTGGGACTTTCTGGGACTGTCTCCTTGGTGAGGGTCGTCTGTGTGGGACTTTCTTGGACTGGGGGCTCGTCTGCGTGGGACATAATGGGACTGTCTCCTGGGTGGGGGGTCGTCTGCGTGGGACTTTCTGGGACTGTCTCCTGTCTGGGTGTCGTCTGCGTGGGACTTTCTTCGACTGGGGCTCGTCTGCGTTGGACATTCTGGGACTATCTCCTGGGTGGGGGTCGTCTGCTTGGGATATCTGGGACTGTCTCCTGGGTGGGGTGTCGTCGGCATGGGACTTTCTGTGACTCGGGGTCGTCTGCGTGGGTCTTTCTTGGACTCTCTCCTGGGTGGGCGGTCTTCTGCGTGGGACTTTCTGGGACTGTCTCCTGTGTGGGGAGTCGTCTGCGTGGGACTTTCTGGGACTGGGGGTCGTCTGCGTGGGTCTTTCTGGGACTGTCTCCTGGGAGGTGTTTCGTCTGCGTGATACTTTCTGGGGCTGTCTCCTTGGTGGGGGGGTGTCGTCTGCGTGGGACTTTCTGGGACTGTCTCATGGGTGGGGGGGTCGTCTGCATGGGACTTTCTGGGACTGTCTCCTGGGAGGTGTTTCGTCTGCGTGGGACTTTCTGGGGCTGTCTCCTTGGTGGGGGGGGTCGTCTGCATGGGTCTTTCTGGGACTGGGGGTCGTCTGCGTTGGAATTTCTGGGACTGCGGGTCGTCTGCGTGGGTCCTTCTGGGACTCTCTCCTGGGTGGTTGGTCGTCTGCGTGGGACTTTCTGGGACTCTTTCCTTGGTGGGGACTCGTCTGCGTGGGACTTTCTGGGACACTGGTTCGTCTGCGTGGGTCTGTCTGGGACAGTCTCCTGGGTGCGGTGTCGTCTGCGTGGGACTTTGTGGGACTGGGGGTTGTCTGCGTGGGACTTTCTGGGACTGGGGGTCGTCTGCGTGGGACTTTCTGGGACTGTCTCCTGGGTGGGGGGTTGTCTTTTTGGGACTTTCTGGGACTGGCTCCTGGGTGGGGGGCACGTATGCGTGGGATTTTCTGTGACTGGGGTTCGTCTGCGTGGGACTTTCTGGGACTGTCTCCTGCGTGGGGGGCCGTCTGCGTTGGACTTTCTGGGACTGGGGTCGTCTGCGTTGGACTTTCTGGGACTGTTTCCTGGGTGGGACTCGTCTGCGTGGGACTTTCTGGGACAGTGGGTCGTCTGCGTGGGTCTGTCTCGGACAGTCTCCTGGGTGCGGTGTCGTCTGCGTGGGACTTTGTGGGACTGGGGGTTGTCTGCGTGGGACTTTCTGGGACTGGGGGTCGTCTGCGTGGGACTTTCTGGGACTGTCTCCTGGGTGGGGGGGTCGTCTTTTTGGAACTTTCTGGGACTGGCTCCTGGGTGGGGGGCACCTCTGCGTGGGATTTTCTGTGACTGGGGGTCGTCTACGTGGGACTTTCTGGGACTGTCTCCTGGGTGGGGAGCCGTCTGCGTGGGACTTTTTGGGACTGGGGTCGTCTACGTCGGACTTTCTGGGACTGGGGGCCTTCTGCGTGGGACTTTCTTGGAGTCGGGGTCGTCTGCGTGGAACTTTCTGGGACTGTCTCCTGGGTGGGGGGTCGTCTGTTTTGGACTTTCTGAGAACTGTCTCCTGTGTGTTGTGTCGTCTGCGTGGGACTTTCTGGGCTGGGGGTCTTCTGCGTGTGACTTTCTGTGAATGTGGGTCGTTTACGTGGGACATTCTGGGACTGTCTCCTGTGTGGGGGTCGTCTGCGTGGGACTTTCTGGGATTGTCTCCTGGGTTGGGTATCGTCTTCGTGGGACATTCTGGGACTGGGGGTCGTCTGCAAGGGACTTTCTGGGACTGGGGGTCGTCTGTGTGGGACTTTCTGGGACTGGGGGTGGTCTGCGTTAGACTTTCTGGGACGAGGGGGTCGTCTGCGTGGGACTTTCGTGGACTGGTGGTCGTCTGCGTGGGACTTTATGGGACTGTCTCCTGGGTGGGGGGTCGTCTGCTTGGTACTTTGTAGAACTGGGGATCGTCTGCGTGGGACTTTCTGGGACTGGGGGTCTTCTGCGTGTGACTTTCTGTGAATGTGGGTCGTTTACGTGGGACATTCTGGGACTGTCTCCTGTGTGGGGGTCGTCTGCGTGGGACTTTCTGGGACTGGGGGTCGTCTGCGTGGAACTTTCTGGGATTGTCTCCTGGGTTGGGTATCGTCTTCGTGGGACATTCTGGGACTGGGGGTCGTCTGCGTGGGACTTTCTGGGACTGGGGGTCGTCTGTGTGGGACTTTCTGGGACTGTCTCGTGGGTGCGGTGTCGTCTGCGTGGGACTTTCTGGGACTGGGGTCGTCTGCGTGGGACTTTCTGGGACTGTCTCCTGGGTGGGGGTCGTCTGTTTGGGACTTTCTGAGAACTGTCTCCTGTGTGGTGTGTCGTCTGCGTGGGACATTCTGGGACTGGGGGTCTTCTGCGTGTGACTTTCTGGGACTGTGGGTCGTCTACGTGGTACATTCTGGGACTGTCTCCTGTGTGGGGGTCTTCTGCGTGGGACTTTCTTGGACTGTCTCCTGGGTGGGGGGTCGTCTGCACGGGTCTTTCTGTGACTGGTGGTCGTCTGCGTGGGACTTTCTGGGATTGTCTCCTGGGTTGGCTATCGTCTGCGTGGGACTTTCTGGGACTGGGGGTCGTCTGCGTGGGACTTTCTGGGACTGGGGGTCGTCTGCGTGGGACTTTCTGTGACTGGGGGTAGTCTGCGTTTGAATTTCTGGGACGAGAGGGTCGTCTGCGTGGGACTTTCTGGGACTGGGGGTCATCTGCGTGGGACTTACTGGGACTGGGGTCGTCTGCGTGGGACTTTATGGGACTGTCTCCTGGGTGGAGGGTTGTCTGTTTGGGACTTTCTGGGACTGTCTCCTTGGTGGGGGTCATCTGCATGGGACTTCCTAGGACTGGGGGTCGTCTGTGTGGGACTTTCTGTTACTGGGGCTCGTCTGCGTGGGTCTTTCTGGGACTGTCTCCTGGGTGGTGGTTCGTCTGCGTTGTACTTTCTGGGACTGTCTCATGCGTGGGTGTCGTCAGCGTGGGACTTTCTGGGACTGTCTCCTGGGTGGGGGCTCGTCTTCGTGGGACTTTCTGAGACTGTCGCTTGGGTGGGCGTCGTCTGCGTGTGATTTTCTGGGACTGTCTCCTGGGTGGTGGTCGTCTGCATGAGACTTCCTAGGACTGGGGGTCGTCTGTGTGGGACTTTCTGGGACTGGGGCTGGTCTGCGTGGGTCTTTCTGGGACTGTCTCCTGGGTGGGGGCTCGTCTGCGTTGGACATTCTGGGACTGTCTCCTGTGTGGGGGTCGTCTGCGTGGGACTTTCTGGGACTGGGGGTCGTCTGCGTGGAACTTTCTGGGATTGTCTCCTGGGTTGGGTATCGTCTTCGTGGGACATTCTGGGACTGGGGGTCGTCTGCGTGGGACTTTCTGGGACTGGGGGTCGTCTGTGTGGGACTTTCTGGGACTGTCTCGTGGGTGCGGTGTCGTCTGCGTGGGACTTTCTGGGACTGGGGTCGTCTGCGTGGGACTTTCTGGGACTGTCTCCTGGGTGGGGGTCGTCTGTTTGGGACTTTCTGAGAACTGTCTCCTGTGTGGTGTGTCGTCTGCGTGGGACATTCTGGGACTGGGGGTCTTCTGCGTGTGACTTTCTGGGACTGTGGGTCGTCTACGTGGTACATTCTGGGACTGTCTCCTGTGTGGGGGTCTTCTGCGTGGGACTTTCTTGGACTGTCTCCTGGGTGGGGGGTCGTCTGCACGGGTCTTTCTGTGACTGGTGGTCGTCTGCGTGGGACTTTCTGGGATTGTCTCCTGGGTTGGCTATCGTCTGCGTGGGACTTTCTGGGACTGGGGGTCGTCTGCGTGGGACTTTCTGGGACTGGGGGTCGTCTGCGTGGGACTTTCTGTGACTGGGGGTAGTCTGCGTTTGAATTTCTGGGACGAGAGGGTCGTCTGCGTGGGACTTTCTGGGACTGGGGGTCATCTGCGTGGGACTTACTGGGACTGGGGTCGTCTGCGTGGGACTTTCTGGGACTGTCTCCTGGGTGGAGGGTTGTCTGTTTGGGACTTTCTGGGACTGTCTCCTTGGTGGGGGTCATCTGCATGGGACTTCCTAGGACTGGGGGTCGTCTGTGTGGGACTTTCTGTTACTGGGGCTCGTCTGCGTGGGTCTTTCTGGGACTGTCTCCTGGGTGGTGGTTCGTCTGCGTTGTACTTTCTGGGACTGTCTCATGCGTGGGTGTCGTCAGCGTGGGACTTTCTGGGACTGTCTCCTGGGTGGGGGCTCGTCTTCGTGGGACTTTCTGAGACTGTCGCTTGGGTGGGCGTCGTCTGCGTGTGATTTTCTGGGACTGTCTCCTGGGTGGTGGTCGTCTGCATGAGACTTCCTAGGACTGGGGGTCGTCTGTGTGGGACTTTCTGGGACTGGGGCTGGTCTGCGTGGGTCTTTCTGGGACTGTCTCCTGGGTGGGGGCTCGTCTGCGTTGGACTTTCTGGGACTGTCTCCTGGGTGGCGGGTCGTCTGCGTGGGTCTTTCTGGGACTGTCTCCTGGGTGGGGATCGTCTGCGTGCGTTTTTCTGGGAGTGGTTGTCGTCTGCGTGGGTATTTATGGGACTGTCTCTTTGGTAGGGTGTAGACTTCGTGGGACTTTCTGGGACTGGGGGTAGTTTGCGTGGGACTTTCTGGGACTGGGGGTCGTCTGCGTGGGCTTTCTGGTACTGGGGGTCGTCTGCGTGGGACTTTCTGGGACTGTCTTCTGGTTGGGGGGTGGTCTACGTGGGACTTTCTGGGACTGGGTGCCGTCTGCGTGGGTCTTTCTGGAACACTCTCGTGGATGGGTGGGTCGTCTGTGTGGGACTTTTCTGGGACTGGGGATCGTCTGGGTGGGTCTTTCTGGGACTGGGGGTCGTCTGCGTGGTACATTCTGGGACTGGGGGTCGTCTGCGTGGGCCTTTCTGTGACTGTCTCTTGGGTGGGGGTTCGTCTGCGTGGGACTTTCTGGGACTGTCTCCTGGGTGTGGGGTCGTCTGCGTTGGACTTTCTTGGAATGGGGCTCGTCTGCGTTGGATTTTCTGGGACTGCGGGTCGTCTGCGTTGGATTTTCTGGGACTGGGGGTCGTCTGCGTGGGACTTTCTGGGACTGTCTCCTGGGTGGGGGTGTCGTCTGCGTGGGACTTTCTGGGACTGGGGGTCGTCTCCGTGTGTCTTTCTGGGACTCTCTCCTGGGTGGGTGTTCGTCCCCCTGGGACCTTCTGGGACTGGTGTTCGTCTGCGTTGGACTTTCTTGGACTGGGGGTCGTCTGCTTGGGACTTTCTGGGAATGGGGGTCGTCTACGTGGGACTTTGTGGGACTGTCTCCTGGGTGGGGCTCATCTGCGTTGGACTTTCTGGGAATGTCTCCTGGTGGGGGTCGTCTGCATGGGATTTTCTGGGACTGGGGGTTGTCTGCGTGGGACTTTCTGGGACTGTCTGCTGGAGGGGGTCGTCTGCGTGGGACTTTCTGGGACTGGGGGTCGTCTGCGTTAGACTTTCTGTGACTGGGGGCCGTCTACGAGGGACTTTCTGGGAGTGGGGGTCGTCTGCATGGGACTTTCTAGGACTGTCTCCTTCGTGGGGGTGGTCTTCTTGGGACTTTCTTAGACTGGGGGTCGTCTGCGTGGGAATGTCTCCTGGGTGGGGTGAACGTCTGCGTTGGACTTTCTGGGACTGTCTCTTGGTTGAGGGGCCGTCTGCGTGGGACTTTCTTGGACTGGGGTCGTCTGCGTGGGACTTTCTGGGACTGTCTCCTGTGTGGGGGGTCGTCTGTTTGGGACTTTCTGAGAACTGTCTCCTGTGCCGTGTGTCGTCTGCGTGGGACTTTCTGGGACTGGGGGTCTTCTGCGTGTGACTTTGTCGGACTGGGGGTCGTCTGCGTGGGACTTTCTGGGACTGGGGGCCGTCTGCGTGGGACTTTCTGGGAATGTCTCCTGCGACTGGGGTCGTCTGCGTGGGACTTTCTGGGAATGGGGGTCGTCTGCGTCGGACTTTCTGGGACTATCTCCTGGGTGTGGGGTCATCTGCGTGGGATATCTGGGACTGTCACCTGGGTGGGGGGTCCTCTGCATGTGACTTTCTGGGACTGGGGATCGTCTGCGTGGGACTTTATGGGACTGTCTCCTGGGAGGGGGGTCGTCTTTGGGACTTTCTGGGACTGGGGGTCGTCTGCGTCGGTCTGTCTGGGATTGTCTCCTGGGTGGGGGCTGGTCTGCGTGGGACTTTCTGCGACTGTCTCCTGGGAGGGTGGTCGTCTTTGGGACTTTCTGGGACTGGGGGTCGTCTGCGTCGGTCTGTCTGGGATTGTCTCCTGGGTGGGGGTCATCTGCGTGGGACTTTCTGGGACTGTGGGTCGTCTGCGTGGGACTTTCTGGGACTGGGGGTCGTCTGCGTCGGTCTGTCTGGGATTGTCTCCTGTGTGGGGGTTGTCTGCCTGGGACTTGCTGGGCCTGGGGGTCGTCTGCGTGGGACTTTGTTGGACTGGGGGTCGTCTGCGTGGGATTTTCTGCGACTGGGGTCGTCAGCGTGGGACTTTCTGGGAATGGGGGTCGTCTGCGTGGGACTTTCTGGGACTGTCTCCTGGGTGGGGGGTCGTCTTTGGTACTTTCTGGGACTGGGGGTCGTCTGCGTCGGTCTTTCTGGGACTGTCTCCTGGGTGGGGGTCGTCTGCATGGGACTTCCTAGGACTGGGGGTCGTCTGTGTGGGACTTTCTGGAACTGGGGGCCGTCTGCGTGGGTCTTTCTGGGACTGTCTCCTGGGTGGGGGCTCGTCTGCGTGGGTCTTTCTGGGAGTGGGGTTCGTCTGCGTGGGAATCTCTGGGACTGTCTCCTTGGTAGGGTGTCGACTGCCTGGGACATTCTGGGACTGGGGGTAGTCTGCGTCGGACTTTCTGGGACTGCGGGTCGTCTGCGTGGGCTTTCTGGGACTGGGGGTCGTCTGCGTGGGACTTTCTTGGACTGTGTGCCATCTGCGTGGGTCTTTCTGGGGTTCGATGCGTGGGTCATTGTGGGACAGTCTCCTGGGTGCGGTGTTGTCTGCGTGGGACTTTGTGGAACTGGGGGTCGTCTGCGTGGGACATTCTGGGACTGGTGGTCATCTGCGTGAGACTTTCTGGGACTGTCTCCTTAGTGGGGGTACGACTTTTTGGGACTTTCTGGGACTGCCTCCTGGGTGTGGGGTCGTCTGCGTGGGACTATCTGGGAATGGGGCTCATCTGCGTTGGATTTTCTGGGACTGGGGGTCGTCTGCGTGGGACTTTCTGGGACTGTCTCCTGGGTGGTGGTTCGTCTCCTTGGGACTTTCTGGGACTGGGGTTCGTCTGCGTTGGACTTTCTGGGACTGGGGGTCGTCTGCGTGGGACTTTCTGGGACAGGGGGTCGTCTGCGTGGGACTTTCTGGGACTGTCTCCTGGGTGGGGGTCATCTGCTTGGGACTTTCTGGGAATGTCTCCTGGGTGGGGGTCGTCTGCATGGGACTTTCTGGGACTGGGGGTCGTCTGCGTAGGACTTTCTGGGACTGTCTGCTGGGTGGGGGTCGTCTGCGTGGGTGTCTCTGGGACTGGGAGTCGAGCGTTGCACTTTCTGTGACTGGGGGCCGTCTGCGTGGGACATTCTGGGACTGTCTCCTGGGTGGGGGGGACGTCTGCGTCGGATTTTCTCTGACTTGGGGTCGACTGCGTGGGACTTTCTGGGATTGGGTGTAGTCTGCGTCGGACTTTCTGGGACTGCGGGTCGTCTGCGTGGGCTTTCTGGGACTGGGGGTCGTCTGCGTGGGACTTTCTGGGACTGGGTGCCGTCTGCGTGGGTCTTTCTGGGACACTCTCGTGGATGGGGGGTCGTCTGTGTGGGTATTTTTCTGGGACTGGGGATCGTCTGGGTGGGTCTTTCTGGGACTGGGGGTCGTCTGCGTGGGACTTCCTTGACTGGGGGTCGTCTGCGTGGGTCTTTCTGTGACTGTCTTCTGGGTGGGGGTTCTTCTGCGAGGGACTTTCTGGGACTGTCTCCTGGGTGGGGTTTCGTCTGCATGGGACTTTCTGGGACTGGGGGTCGTCTACGTGGATCTTTCTGGGACTCTCTCCTGGGTGTGGGGTCGTCTGCGTGGGACTTTCTGGGACTGTTTCCTGGGTGGTGGTTCGTCTCCGTGGGACTTTCTGGGACTGGGGTTCGTCTGCGTTGGACTCTCTGGGACTGGGGGTCGTCTGCGTGGGACTTTCTGGGACAGGGGGTCGTCTGCGTGGGACTTTCTGGGACTGTCTCCTGGGTGGGGCTCATATGCGTGGGACTTTCTGGGAATGTCTCCTGGGTGGGGGTCGTCTGCATGGGACTTTCTGGGACTGGGGGTCGTCTGCGTGGGACTTTCTGGGACTGTCTGCTGGGTGGGGGTCGTCTGCCGGGGAGTCTCTGGGACTGGGAGTCGAGCGTTGGACTTTCTGTGACTGGGGGCCGTCTACGAGGGACTTTCTGGGAGTGGGGGTCGTCGGCATGGGACTTTCTTGGACTGTCTCCTTGGTGGGGGTCGTCTTTATGTGACTTTCTTAGACTGGGGGTCGTCTGCGTGGGACATTCTGGGACTGTCTCCTGGGTGGGGGGAACGTCTGCGTCGGATTTTCTCTGACTTGGGGTCGACTGCGTGGGACTTTCTGGGACTGGGGGCCGTCTGCGTTGGACTTTCTGGCAGTGGGGGTCGTCTGCGTGGGACTTTCTGGGACTGTTTCCTGGGTGGGGACTCGTCTGCGTGGGACTTTCTTGGACTGGGGGTCGATGCGTGGGTCATTGTGGGACAGTCTCCTGGGTGCGGTGTTGTCTGCGCGGGACTTTGTGGAACTGGGGGTCGTCTGCGTGGGACATTCTGGGACTGGGGGTCATCTGCGTGAGACTTTCTGGGACTGTCTCCTTAGTGGGGGTACGACTTTTTGGGACTTTCTGGGACTGCCTCCTGGGTGTGGGGTCGTCTGCGTGGGACTATCTGGGAATGGGGCTCATCTGCGTTGGATTTTCTGGGACTGGGGGTCGTCTGCGTGGGACTTTCTGGGACTGTCTCCTGGGTGGTGGTTCGTCTCCTTGGGACTTTCTGGGACTGGGGTTCGTCTGCGTTGGACTTTCTGGGACTGGGGGTCGTCTGCGTGGGACTTTCTGGGACAGTGGGTCGTCTGCGTGGGACTTTCTGGGACTGTCTCCTGGGTGGGGATCATCTGCGTGGGACTTTCTGGGAATGTCTCCTGGGTGGGGGTCGTCTGCCGGGGAGTCTCTGGGACTGGGAGTCGAGCGTTGGACTTTCTGTGACTGGGGGCCGTCTACGAGGGACTTTCTGGGAGTGGGGGTCGTCGGCATGGGACTTTCTTGGACTGTCTCCTTGGTGGGGGTCGTCTTTATGTGACTTTCTTAGACTGGGGGTCGTCTGCGTGGGACATTCTGGGACTGTCTCCTGGGTGGGGGGAACGTCTGCGTCGGATTTTCTCTGACTTGGGGTCGACTGCGTGGGACTTTCTGGGACTGGGGGCCGTCTGCGTTGGACTTTCTGGCAGTGGGGGTCGTCTGCGTGGGACTTTCTGGGACTGTTTCCTGGGTGGGGACTCGTCTGCGTGGGACTTTCTTGGACTGGGGGTCGATGCGTGGGTCATTGTGGGACAGTCTCCTGGGTGCGGTGTTGTCTGCGCGGGACTTTGTGGAACTGGGGGTCGTCTGCGTGGGACATTCTGGGACTGGGGGTCATCTGCGTGAGACTTTCTGGGACTGTCTCCTTAGTGGGGGTACGACTTTTTGGGACTTTCTGGGACTGCCTCCTGGGTGTGGGGTCGTCTGCGTGGGACTATCTGGGAATGGGGCTCATCTGCGTTGGATTTTCTGGGACTGGGGGTCGTCTGCGTGGGACTTTCTGGGACTGTCTCCTGGGTGGTGGTTCGTCTCCTTGGGACTTTCTGGGACTGGGGTTCGTCTGCGTTGGACTTTCTGGGACTGGGGGTCGTCTGCGTGGGACTTTCTGGGACAGTGGGTCGTCTGCGTGGGACTTTCTGGGACTGTCTCCTGGGTGGGGATCATCTGCGTGGGACTTTCTGGGAATGTCTCCTGGGTGGGGGTCGTCTGCATGGGACTTTCTGGGACTGGGGGTCGTCTGTGTAGGACTTTCTGGGACTGTCTGCTGGGTGGGGGTCGTCTGCGTGGGTGTCTCTGGGACTGGGAGTCGAGCGTTGCACTTTCTGTGACTGGTGGCCGTCTACGAGGGACTTTCTGGGAGTGGGGGTCGTCGGCATTGGACTTTCTTAGACTGGGGGTCGTCTCCTTGGTGGGGGTCGTCTTCATGAGACTTTCTTAGACTGGGGGTCGTCTGCGTGGGACATTCTGGGACTGTCTCCTGGGTGGGGGTAACGTCTGCGTCGGATTTTCTCTGACTTGGGGTCGACTGCGTGGGACTTTCTGGGACTGGGGGCCGTCTGCGTTGGACTTTCTGGGAGTGGGGGTCGTCTGCGTGGGACTTTCTGGGACTGTCTCCTGGGAGGGGGTTCGTCTGTTTGGGACTTTCCGAGAAATGTCACTTGTGTGGGGTGTCGTCTGCGTGGGACTTTCTGGAACTGGGGGTCTTCTGCTTGTGACTTTCTGGGACTGGGGGTCGTCTGCGTGGGAATTTCTGGGACTGGGCGCCTTCTGCGTGGGACTTTCTGGGACTGTCTCCTGGGACTGGGGGTCGTCTGCGTTGGACTTCCTGGGACTGGGGGTCGTCTGCGTTGGACTTCCTGGGACTGGGGGTCGTCTTCGTGCGACTTTCTGGGACTGGGGGTCGTCTGCGTGGTCGTCCTGGGTGGGGGTCGTCTGCATGCGACTTCCTGGGACTGGGGGTCTTCTGCGTGGGACTTTCTGGTACTGTCTCCTGGGTGCGGGGTCGTCTGCGTGGGATATCTGGGACTGTCACCTGGGTGGGGGGTCCTCTGCATGTGACTTTCTGGGACTGGGGATCGTCTGCGTGGGACTTTCTGGGACTGTCTCCTGGGTGGGGGCTCGTCTGCGTGGGACTTTCTGGGACAGTCTCCTGTGTGGGGGTTCGTCTTTGGGACTTTCTGGGACTGGGGGTCGTCTACGTGGGACTTTCTGGGACTGTCTCCTGTGTGGGGGGTTGTCTGCCTTGGACTTGCTGGGACTGGGAGTCGTCTGCGTGGGACTTTCTGGGACTAGGGGCCGTCTGCGTGGGACTTTCTGGGAGTGGAGGTCGTCTGCGTGGGACTTTCTTGGACTGTCTCCTGGGTGCGAGGTCGATTGTTTGGGACTTTCTGTTACTGTCTCCTGGGTGGTGGGTCGTCTGCGTGGGACTTTCTGGGACTGGGGTCGTCTGCGTGGGACTTTCTGGGACTGTCTCCTGGGTGGCGGGTCGTCTGCGTGGGACTTGCTTGGACTGGAGGTCGTCTGCGTGGGAATTTCTGGGACAAGGGTGTCGTCTGCCTGGGACTTTCAGGGACTGGGGATCGTCTGCGTGGGATTTTCTGGGACTCGGGGTCTTCTGCGTGGGACTTTCTGGGACTGTCTGCAGTGTGGGGGTCGTCTGCGTGGGACTTTCTGGGACTGTCTCCTTGGTGGGGGGCCGTCTGCGTGGGACTATCTGGGACTGTCTCCTGGGACTGGGGGTCGTCTGCGTGGAACTTTCTGGGACTGGGGGACGTCTACGTGGGACTTTCTGGGACTGTCTCCTGGTTGGGGGGTCGTCTGCCTGGGACTTTCTGGGACTGTCTCCTTGGTGGGGGTCGTCTGCATGGGACTTCCTGGGACTGGGGGTCTTCTGCGTGGGACTTTCTGGGACTGTCTCCAAGGTGCGGGGTCGTCTGCGTGGGATATGAGGGGCTGACACCTGGGTGGGGGGTCCTCTGCATGTGACTTTCTGGGACTGGGGATCGTCTGCGTGGGACTTTCTGGGACTGTCTCTTGGGTGGGAGCTCGTCTGCGTGGGACTTTCTGTGACTGTCTCCTGGGTGGGGGGTCGGCTTTGGGACATTCTGGGACTGGGGCTCGTCTGCGTCGGTCTTTCTGGGAATCTCCCCTGGGTGTGAAGTCGTCTGCCTGGGACTTTCTGGGACTGTTTCCTGGGTGGGGACTCGTCTGCGTGGGACTTTCTTGGACTGGGGGTCGTCTGCGTGGGTCATTCTGGGACAGTCTCCTGGGTGCGGTGTTGTCTGCGTGGGACATTCTGGGCCTGGGGTCGTCTGCGTGGGACTTTCTGCGACTGTCTCCTTGGTGGGGGTCGTCTTTTTGGGACTTTCTGGGACTGCCTCCTGGGTGTGGGATCGTCTGCGTGGGACTTTCTGGGAATGGGGCTCGTCTGCGTTGGATTTTCTTGGACTGGGGGTCGTCTGCGTGGGACTTTCTGGGACTGTCTCCTGGGACTGGGGGTCGTCTGCGTTGGACTTCCTGGGACTGGGGGTCGTCCGCGTTGGACTTTCTGCGTTCGTCTGTTTGGGACTTTCCGAGAAATGTCACCTGTGTGGGGTGTCGTCTGCGTGGGACTTTCTGGAACTGGGGGTCTTCTGCTTGTGACTTTCTGGGACTGGGGGTCGTCTGCGTGGGACTTTCTGGGAGTGGGGGTCGTCTGCGTGGGACTTTCTGGGACTGTCTCCTGGGACTGGGGGTCGTCTGCGTTGGACTTCCTGGGACTGGGGGTCGTCTGCGTTGGACTTCCTGGGACTGGGGGTCGTCTTCGTGCGACTTTCTGGGACAGGGGGTCGTCTGCGTGGGACTTTCTGGGAGTGGGGGTCGTCTGCGTGGGACTTTCTGTGACTGTCTCCTGGGTGTGGGGTCGTCTGTTTGGGACTTTCTGAGAACTGTCTCCTGTGTGGGGTGTCGTCTGCGTGGGACTTTCTGGGACTGGGGTCTTCTGCGTGTGAGTTTGTCGGACTGGGGGTCGTCTGCGTGGGACTTTCTGGGACTGTCTCCTTGGACTGTGGGTCGTCTGCGTTGGACTTGCTGGGACTGGGGGTCGTCTGCGTGGGACTTTCTGGGAATGGGGCTCGTCTGCGTGGGACTTTCTGGGACTGTCTCCGGGTTGGGGAGTCGTCTGCGTGGGACTTTCTGGGACTGTCTCCTGGGTGGGGGTCGTCTGCATGCGACTTCCTGGGACTGGGGGTCTTCTGCGTGGGACTTTCTGGTACTGTCTCCTGGGTGCGGGGTCGTCTGCGTGGGATATCTGGGACTGTCACCTGGGTGGGGGGTCCTCTGCATGTGACTTTCTGGGACTGGGGATCGTCTGCGTGGGACTTTCTGGGACTGTCTCCTGGGTGGGGGCTCGTCTGCGTGGGACTTTCTGGGACAGTCTCCTGGGACTGGGGGTCGTCTGCGTTGGACTTCCTGGGACTGGGGATCGTCTGCGTGGGACTTTCTGGGACTGGAGGTCGTCTGCGTGGGACTTTCTGGGAGTGGGGGTCGTCTGCGTGGGACTTTCTGGCACTGTCTCCTGGATGGAGGGTCGTCTTTTTGGGACTTTCTGAGAACTGTCTCCTGTGTGGGGTTTCGTCTGCGTGTGATTTTCTGGGACCCCACCCAGGAGACAGTCCCAGAAAGTCCCACGCAGACGACCCCCAGTCCCAGAAAGTCACACACAGACGACCCCCAGCAAGGTGACAGTCACAGAAAGTCCCACGCAGACGACACCCAGTCCATGAAAGTCCCACGCAGACGACCCCCCACGCAGGAGACAGTCCCAGAAAGTCCCACGCAAAAGACCCGCAGTCCAAGAAAGTCCCATGAACACGACCCCCCACCCAGGAGACAGTCCTAGATATCCCAAGCAGACGACCCCCACCAAGGAGACAGTCCCAGAAAGTCCCACAATGACGACCCCCAGTCCAAGAAAGTCCCACGCAGACGACCCCCAGACAGGAGACAGCCCCAGAAAATCCCACGCAGACGACACCCACCCAGGAGACAGTCCCAGAAAGTCCCACGCAGACGACCCCCCACCCAGGAGACAGTCCCAGAAAGTCCCACGCAGACGACACCCCACCCAGGAGACAGTCCCAGAAAGTCCCACGCAGACGACCCCCAGTCCCAGAAAGTCACACACAGACGACCCCCACCAAGGTGACAGTCACAGAAAGTCCCACGCAGACGACACCCAGTCGCTGAAAGTCCCACGCAGACGACCCCCCACGCAGGAGACATTCCCAGAAAGTCCCACGCAGACGAGCCCCCAAAAAGGAGACAGTCTCAGAAAGACCCACGCAGACGACCTCCAGTCCCAGAATGTCCCACGCAGAAGACCCCTCACCCAGGAGAATCCAAGAAAGACCCACGCAGACGATCCCCAGTCCCAGAAAGACCCATGCAGACGACCCCCCACCCAGGAGACTGTCCCAGATATCCCACGCAGACAACCTTCCACCCAGGAGACAGTCCAAGAAAGTCCCACGCAGACTACCCCCACCCAGGAGACAGTCCAAGAAAGTCCCACGAAGACGACCACAGACCAAGGAGACAGTCCCAGAAAGTCCCACGCAGACGACCCCCAGTCCTAGGAAGTCCCATGCAGACGACCCCAGTCAGGAGACAGTCCTAGAAAGTCCCACGCAGACGAAGCCCACCCAGGAGACAGTCCCAGGAAGTCCCACGCAGAAAACACCCAGTCCCAGAAAGTCCCACGCAGACGACCCCCAGTACTACAAAATCCCACGCAGACGACACCGCACCAAGGAGATTGTACCAGAAAGACCCATGCAGACGACCCCCAGTCCCAGAAAGTCCCATGAAGACGACACCCCACCCAGGAGACAGTCCTAGATATCCCACCCAGACGACCCCACACCCAGGAGCCAGTCCCAGAAAGTCCCACGCAGACGACCCCCAGACAGGAGAGTGTCCCAGCAATTCCCACGCAGACGACCCCCAGTCCCAGAAAATCCCAAGCAGAGGAACACCCACCCAGGAGACAGTCCCAGAAAGTCCCACGAAGTCGACCCCCCATCCAGGAGACAGTCCCAGTTAGTCCCACACAGACGACCCCCAGTCCTAGGAAGTCCCATGCAGACGACCCCCAGCCAGGAGACAATCCCAGAAAGTCCCACGCAGACGACCCCCACCCAGGAGACAGTCCCAGAAAGTCCCACGCAGAAGACCACCAGTCCCACAAAGTCCCAGGCAGACGACACCGCACCCAGGAGACTGTCCCAGAAAGAGCCACGCAGACGACCCCTAGTCCCAGAAAGTCCCAGGCAGACGAGTCCCCACCCAGGAAACAGTCCCAAAATGTCCAACGCAGACGACCCCCCACCCAGGAGAGAGTCCCAGAATGACCCACGCAGACGACCCCCAGTCCCATAAAGTCCCACGCAGACGACCCCCAATCCCACAAAATCCCACGCAGACGACACCGCACGCAGGAGACTGTACCAGAAAGACCCATGCAGACAACCCCCAGTCCCAGAAAGTCCCATGCAGACGTCACAGCACCCAGGAGACAGTCCTAGATATCCCAGGCAGACGACCCCCCACCCAGGAGACAGTCCCAGAAAGTCCCAAGCAGACGACTCCCAGACAGGAGACAGTCCCAGAAAGTCCCAAAGAGACGACACCCACCCAGGAGACACTCCCAAAAAGTCCCACGCAGAAGACCCCCAGTCCAAGAAAGACCCACGCAGACGACCCCCAGTCCCAGAAAGTCCCACGCAGACGACACCCCACCCATGAGACAGTCCCATGAAGTCCCACGCAGACGACCCCCAGTCCCAGAAAGTCCCACGCAGACGACCCCCAGTCCTACAAAATCCCACGCAGACGACACCGCACCAAGGAGACTGTACCAGAAAGACCCATGCAGACGACCCCAGTCCCAGAAAGTCCCATGAAGACGACACCCCACCCAGGAGACAGTCCTAGATATCCCACGCAGACGACCCCACACCCAGGAGCCAGACCCAGAAAGTCCCACGCAGACGACCCCCAGACAGGAGAGTGTCCCAGCAATTCCCACGCAGACGACCCCCAGTCCCAGAAAATCCCACTCAGACGAACACCCACCCAGGAGACAGTCCCAGAAAGTCCACGCAGACGACCCCCCACCCAGGAGACAGTCCCAGTTAGTCCCACGCAGACGACCCCCAGTCCTAGGAAGTCCCATGGAAACGACCCCCAGCCAGGAGACACTCCCAGAAAGTCCCACGCAGACGACCCCCACCCAGGAGACAGTCCCAGAAAGTCCCAAACAGACGACCCCCACCCAGGAGACAGTCCCAGAAAGTCCCACGCAGAAGACCACCAGTCCCACAAAGTCCCACGCAGACGACACCGCACCCAGGAGACTGTCTCAGAAAGACCCACGCAGAAGACCCCCAGTCCCAGAAAGTCCCAGGCAGACGAGTCCCCACCCAGGAAACAGTCCCAAAATGTCCCACGCAGACGACCCCCCCACCCAGGAGAGAGTCCCAGAATGACCCACGCAGACGACCCCCAGTCCAAGAAAGTCCCACGCAGACGACCCCCAATCCCACAAAATCCCACGCAGACGACACCGCACGCAGGAGACTGTACCAGAAAGACCCATGCAGACAACCCTCAGTCCCAGAAAGTCCCATGCAGACGACACACCACCCAGGAGACAGTCCTAGATATCCCACGCAGACGACCCCCCACCCAGGAGACAGTCCCAGAAAGTCCCACGCAAACTACCCCCCACCAAGGAGACAGTCCCAGAAAGTCCGACGCAGACGACCTTCAGTCCCAGAAAGTCCCACGCAGACGACCACGACCCAGGAGACAGTCCCATAAAATCCCACGCAGACGACTCCCCACCCAGGAGACAGTCCCAGAAAGTCCCACGCAGACCACCCCCCACCCAGGAGAGAGTCCAAAAAAGATCCACGCAGACGACCCCGAGTCCTAGAAAGTCCCATACAGACGTCTCCCCACCCAGGAGACAGTCCCAGAAAGTAACACGCAGACGACCCCCAGTCCCAGAATGTCCCGCGCAGACGACCACCAGTCCCATAAAGTCCTACGCAGACGACCCACCACCCAGGATACAGTCCCAGAAAGTCCCACGCAGACGAGCCCCACCCATTAGACAAACCCAGAAATTCCCACGCAGACGACCCCTAGTCCCAGAAAGTCCCACGCAGACGACTCCCCACCGAGGAGACAGTCCCAGAAAGTCCCACGCAAAAGACCCGCAGTCCAAGAAAGTCCCATGAACACGACCCCCCACCCAGGAGACAGTCCTAGATATCCCAAGCAGACGACCCCCACCAAGGAGACAGTCCCAGAAAGTCCCACAATGACGACCCCCAGTCCAAGAAAGTCCCACGCAGACGACCCCCAGACAGGAGACAGCCCCAGAAAATCCCACGCAGACGACACCCACCCAGGAGACAGTCCCAGAAAGTCCCACGCAGACGACCCCCCACCCAGGAGACAGTCCCAGAAAGTCCCACGCAGACGACACCCCACCCAGGAGACAGTCCCAGAAAGTCCCACGCAGACGACCCCCAGTCCCAGAAAGTCACACACAGACGACCCCCACCAAGGTGACAGTCACAGAAAGTCCCACGCAGACGACACCCAGTCGCTGAAAGTCCCACGCAGACGACCCCCCACGCAGGAGACATTCCCAGAAAGTCCCACGCAGACGAGCCCCCAAAAAGGAGACAGTCTCAGAAAGACCCACGCAGACGACCTCCAGTCCCAGAATGTCCCACGCAGAAGACCCCTCACCCAGGAGAATCCAAGAAAGACCCACGCAGACGATCCCCAGTCCCAGAAAGACCCATGCAGACGACCCCCCACCCAGGAGACTGTCCCAGATATCCCACGCAGACAACCTTCCACCCAGGAGACAGTCCAAGAAAGTCCCACGCAGACTACCCCCACCCAGGAGACAGTCCAAGAAAGTCCCACGAAGACGACCACAGACCAAGGAGACAGTCCCAGAAAGTCCCACGCAGACGACCCCCAGTCCTAGGAAGTCCCATGCAGACGACCCCAGTCAGGAGACAGTCCTAGAAAGTCCCACGCAGACGAAGCCCACCCAGGAGACAGTCCCAGGAAGTCCCACGCAGAAAACACCCAGTCCCAGAAAGTCCCACGCAGACGACCCCCAGTACTACAAAATCCCACGCAGACGACACCGCACCAAGGAGATTGTACCAGAAAGACCCATGCAGACGACCCCCAGTCCCAGAAAGTCCCATGAAGACGACACCCCACCCAGGAGACAGTCCTAGATATCCCACCCAGACGACCCCACACCCAGGAGCCAGTCCCAGAAAGTCCCACGCAGACGACCCCCAGACAGGAGAGTGTCCCAGCAATTCCCACGCAGACGACCCCCAGTCCCAGAAAATACCAAGCAGAGGAACACCCACCCAGGAGACAGTCCCAGAAAGTCCCACGAAGTCGACCCCCCATCCAGGAGACAGTCCCAGTTAGTCCCACACAGACGACCCCCAGTCCTAGGAAGTCCCATGCAGACGACCCCCAGCCAGGAGACAATCCCAGAAAGTCCCACGCAGACGACCCCCACCCAGGAGACAGTCCCAGAAAGTCCCACGCAGAAGACCACCAGTCCCACAAAGTCCCAGGCAGACGACACCGCACCCAGGAGACTGTCCCAGAAAGAGCCACGCAGACGACCCCTAGTCCCAGAAAGTCCCAGGCAGACGAGTCCCCACCCAGGAAACAGTCCCAAAATGTCCAACGCAGACGACCCCCCACCCAGGAGAGAGTCCCAGAATGACCCACGCAGACGACCCCCAGTCCCATAAAGTCCCACGCAGACGACCCCCAATCCCACAAAATCCCACGCAGACGACACCGCACGCAGGAGACTGTACCAGAAAGACCCATGCAGACAACCCCCAGTCCCAGAAAGTCCCATGCAGACGTCACAGCACCCAGGAGACAGTCCTAGATATCCCAGGCAGACGACCCCCCACCCAGGAGACAGTCCCAGAAAGTCCCAAGCAGACGACTCCCAGACAGGAGACAGTCCCAGAAAGTCCCAAAGAGACGACACCCACCCAGGAGACACTCCCAAAAAGTCCCACGCAGAAGACCCCCAGTCCAAGAAAGACCCACGCAGACGACCCCCAGTCCCAGAAAGTCCCACGCAGACGACACCCCACCCATGAGACAGTCCCATGAAGTCCCACGCAGACGACCCCCAGTCCCAGAAAGTCCCACGCAGACGACCCCCAGTCCTACAAAATCCCACGCAGACGACACCGCACCAAGGAGACTGTACCAGAAAGACCCATGCAGACGACCCCAGTCCCAGAAAGTCCCATGAAGACGACACCCCACCCAGGAGACAGTCCTAGATATCCCACGCAGACGACCCCACACCCAGGAGCCAGACCCAGAAAGTCCCACGCAGACGACCCCCAGACAGGAGAGTGTCCCAGCAATTCCCACGCAGACGACCCCCAGTCCCAGAAAATCCCACTCAGACGAACACCCACCCAGGAGACAGTCCCAGAAAGTCCACGCAGACGACCCCCCACCCAGGAGACAGTCCCAGTTAGTCCCACGCAGACGACCCCCAGTCCTAGGAAGTCCCATGGAAACGACCCCCAGCCAGGAGACACTCCCAGAAAGTCCCACGCAGACGACCCCCACCCAGGAGACAGTCCCAGAAAGTCCCAAACAGACGACCCCCACCCAGGAGACAGTCCCAGAAAGTCCCACGCAGAAGACCACCAGTCCCACAAAGTCCCACGCAGACGACACCGCACCCAGGAGACTGTCTCAGAAAGACCCACGCAGAAGACCCCCAGTCCCAGAAAGTCCCAGGCAGACGAGTCCCCACCCAGGAAACAGTCCCAAAATGTCCCACGCAGACGACCCCCCCACCCAGGAGAGAGTCCCAGAATGACCCACGCAGACGACCCCCAGTCCAAGAAAGTCCCACGCAGACGACCCCCAATCCCACAAAATCCCACGCAGACGACACCGCACGCAGGAGACTGTACCAGAAAGACCCATGCAGACAACCCTCAGTCCCAGAAAGTCCCATGCAGACGACACACCACCCAGGAGACAGTCCTAGATATCCCACGCAGACGACCCCCCACCCAGGAGACAGTCCCAGAAAGTCCCACGCAAACTACCCCCCACCAAGGAGACAGTCCCAGAAAGTCCGACGCAGACGACCTTCAGTCCCAGAAAGTCCCACGCAGACGACCACGACCCAGGAGACAGTCCCATAAAATCCCACGCAGACGACTCCCCACCCAGGAGACAGTCCCAGAAAGTCCCACGCAGACCACCCCCCACCCAGGAGAGAGTCCAAAAAAGATCCACGCAGACGACCCCGAGTCCTAGAAAGTCCCATACAGACGTCTCCCCACCCAGGAGACAGTCCCAGAAAGTAACACGCAGACGACCCCCAGTCCCAGAATGTCCCGCGCAGACGACCACCAGTCCCATAAAGTCCTACGCAGACGACCCACCACCCAGGATACAGTCCCAGAAAGTCCCACGCAGACGAGCCCCACCCATTAGACAAACCCAGAAATTCCCACGCAGACGACCCCTAGTCCCAGAAAGTCCCACGCAGACGACTCCCCACCGAGGAGACAGTCCCAGAAAGTCCCACGCAGACGAGCCCAGTCCCAGAAAGTCCCACGCAGACGACCCCACCCAGGAGACAGTCCCAGAAAGTCCCACGCAGACGGACCGCCACCCAGGAGTCAGTACCAGAAAGACCCAAGCAGACGACCCCCTGTCTCAGAAAGTCCTAAGCAGACGACTCACCACCCAGGAGACTGTCCCAGAAAGTCCCACGCAGACTACCCCCCACCCAGGAGACAGTCCCAGAAAGTCCCACGCAGACGAGCCCAGTCCCAGAAAGTCCCACGCAGACGACCCCCACCCAGAAGACAGTTCAAGAAACTACCACGCAGACGACACCCAGTCTCAGAAAGTCCCAGGCAGACGACTCCCCACCCAGGAGACAGTCCCAGAAAGTCCCACGCAGAAGACCCCCCACCTAGGAGAGAGTCCAAAAAAGATCCACGCAGACGACCCCGAGTCCTAGAAAGTCCCATACAGACGACCCCCCACCCAGGAGACAGTCCCAGAAAGTAACACGCAGACGTCCCCCAGTCCCAGAAAGTCCCACGCAGACGACCCCCCACCCATGAGACAGTCCCAGAAAGTCCCACGGAGACGACCCACAGTCCCAGAAAGTCCCACTCAGACGCCACCCACCAAGGAGACAAACCCAGAAATTCCCACGCAGACGACCCCTAGTCCCAGAAAGTCCCACGCAGACGACTCCCCACCCAGGAGACAGTCCCAGAAAGTCCAACGCAGACGACCCCCCCACCCAAGAGACAGTCCCAGAAAGTCCCACGCAGACGAGCCCAGTCCCAGAAAGTCCCACGCATAAGACCCCCCACCTAGGAGAGAGTCCAAAAAAGATCCACGCAGACTAACCCGGGTCCTAGAAAGTCCAATACAGACGACCGCCCGACCCAGGAGAGAGTCCCAGAAAGGAACACGCAGACGACCCCCAGTCCAAGAAAGTCCCACGCAGACGACACCCACCCAGGAGACAGTCCCAGAAAGTCCCACGCAGACGAGCCCGCACCCAGGAGACAGTCCCAGAAAGTCCCACGCAGACGACACCCCACCCAGGAGACAGTCCCAGAAAGTCCCACGCAGACGACCTCCAGTCCCAGAATGTCCCACGCAGAAGACCCCTCACCCAGGAGAATCCAAGAAAGACCCACGCAGACGATCCCCAGTCCAAGAAAGACCCATGCAGACGACCCCCCACCCAGGAGACTGTCCCAGATATCCCACGCAGACAACCTTCCACCCAGGAGACAGTCCAAGAAAATCCCACGCAGACTACCCCCACCCAGGAGACAGTCCAAGAAAGTCCCACGCAGACGACCACAGACCCAGGAGACAGTCCCAGAAAGTCACACGCAGACGACCCCCAGTCCTAGAAGTCCCATGCAGACGACCCCAGTCAGGAGACAGTCCTAGAAAGTCCCAGGCAGACGAACCCCACCCAGGAGACAGTCCCAGAAAGTCCCCAACAGACGACACCCACCCAGGAGACACTCCCAGAAAGTCCCACGCAGAAGACCCCCAGTCCAAGAAAGACCCACGCAGACGACCCCCAGTCCCAGAAAGTCCGACGCAGACGACACCCCACCCAGGAGACAGTCCAAGGAAGTCCCACGCAGACAACCCCCAGTCCCAGAAAGTCCCACGCAGACGACCCCCAGTCCTACAAAATCCCACGCAGACGACACCGCACCAAGGAGATTGTACCAGAAAGACCCATGCAGACGACCCCCAGTCCCAGAAAGTCCCATGAAGACGACACCCCACCCAGGAGACAGTCCCAGAAAGTCCCACGCAGACGACCCCCAGACAGGAGAGTGTCACAGCAAGTCCCACGCAGACGACCCCCAGTCCCAGAAAATCCCAAGCAGAGGAACACCCACCCAGGAGACAGTCCCAGAAAGTCCCACGCAGACGACCCCCCACCCAGGAGACAGTCCCAGTTAGTCCCACACAGACGACCCCCAGTCCTAGGAAGTCCCATGCAGACGACCCCCAGCCAGGAGACAATCCCAGAAAGTCCCACGCAGACGACCCCCACCCAGGAGACAGTCCCAGAAAGTCCCAAACAGACGACTCCCACCCGGGAGACAGTCCCAGAAAGTCCCACGCAGAAGACCACCAGTCCCACAAAGTCCCACGCAGACGACACCGCACCCAGGAGACTGTCCCAGAAAGAGACACGCAGACGACCCCCAGTCCCAGAAAGTCCCAGGCAGACGAGTCCCCACCCAGGAAACAGTCCTAGATATCCCAGGCAGACGACCCCCCACCCAGGAGAGAGTCCCAGGATGACCCACGCAGACGACCCCCAGTCCCATAAAGTCCCACGCAGACGACCCCCAATCCCACAAAATCCCACGCAGACGACACCGCACGCAGGAGACTGTACCAGAAAGACCCATGCAGACAACCCCCAGTCCCAGAAAGTCCCATGCAGACGACACAGCACCCAGGAGACAGTCCTAGATATCCCAGGTTGACGACCCCCCACCCAGGAGACTGTCCCAGAAAGTCCCAAGCAGACGACTCCCAGACAGGAGAGTGTCCCAGCAAGTCCCACGCAGACGATCCCCAATCCCAGAAAATCCCACGCAGACGAACACCCACCCAGGAGACAGTCCCAGAAAGTCCCACGCAGATGACCCCCACCCAGGAGACAGTCCAGAAAGTCCCAAACAGACGACACCCACCCAGGAGACACTCCCAGAAAGTCCCACGCAGAAGACTACCAGTCCCACAAAGTCCCACGCAGACGACACCGCACCCAGGAGACTGTCCCAGAAAGAGACACGCAGACGACCCCCAGTCCCAGAAAGTCCCAGGCAGACGAGTCCCCACCCAGGAAACAGTCCTAGATATCCCAGGCAGACGAACACCCACCCAGGAGACAGTCCCAGAAAGTCCCACGCAGATGACCCCCGCCCAGGAGACAGTCCCAGAAAGTCCCAAACAGACGACACCCACCCAGGAGACACTCCCAGAAAGTCCCACGCAGAAGACCACCAGTCCCAGAAAGTCCCACGCAGACGACACCGCACCCAGGAGACTGTCCCAGAAAGTCCCACGCAGAAGACCACCAGTCCCACAAAGTCCCACGCAGACGACACCGCAACCAGGAGACTGTCCCAGAAAGACCCACGCAGAAGACCCCCAGTCCCAGAAAGTCCCACGCAGACGAGTCCCCACCCAGGAAACAGTCCCAAAATGTCCCACGCAGACGACCCCCCCACCCAGGAGAGAGTCCCAGAATGACCCACGCAGACGACCTCCAGTCCCATAAAGTCCCACCCAGACGACCCCCAATCCCACAAAATCCCACGCAGACGACACCGCACGCAGGAGACTGTACCAGAAAGACCCATGCAGACAACCCCCAGTCCCAGAAAGTCCCATGCAGACGACACACCACCCAGGAGACAGTCCTAGATATCCCACGCAGACGACCCCCCACCCAGGAGACAGTCCCAGAAAGTCCCACGCAGACGACTCCCAGACAGGAGAGTGTCCCAGCAAGTCCCACGCAGACGATCCCCAATCCCAGAAAATCCCACGCAGACGAAC
Organism: Acanthosepion esculentum; assembly: GCA_964036315.1. Taxonomy (NCBI): domain Eukaryota; kingdom Metazoa; phylum Mollusca; class Cephalopoda; order Sepiida; family Sepiidae; genus Acanthosepion; species Acanthosepion esculentum. The sequence goes on along the minus strand of CAXIWW010000817.1, from coordinate 9,449,967 downwards.
ACCCACCCAGGAGACAGTCCCAGAAAGTCCCACGCAGACGACCCCCCACCCAGGAGACAGTCCCAGAAAGTCCCACGCAAACTACACCCCACCAAGGAGACAGTCCCAGAAAGTCCGACGCAGACGACCTTCAGTCCCAGAAAGTCCCACGCAGACGACCACGACCCAGGAGACAGTCCCAGAAAATCCCACGCAGACGACTCCCCACCCAGGAGACAGTCCCAGAAAGTCCCACGCAGACCACCCCCCACCCAGGAGAGAGTCCAAAAAAGATCCACGCAGACGACCCCGAGTCCTAGAAAGTCCCATACAGACGACCCCCCACCCAGGAGACAGTCCCAGAAAGTAACACGCAGACGACCCCGAGTCCCAGAAAGTCCCGCGCAGACGACCCACCACCCAGGAGACAGTCCCAGAAAGTCCCACGCAGACGAGCCCCACCCATGAGACAGTCCCAGAAAGTCCCACGGAGACGACCCACAGTCCCAGAAAGTCCCAAGCAGACGCCCCCCACCAAGGAGACAAACCCAGAAATTCCCACGCAGACGACCCCTAGTCCCAGAAAGTCCCACGCAGACGACTCCCCACCGAGGAGACGGTCCCAGAAAGTCCAACGCAGACGAGTCCAGTCCCAGAAAGTCCCACGCAGACGACCCCCACCCAGGAGACAGTCCCAGAAAGTCCCACGCAGACGGACCCCCACCCAGGAGTCAGTACCAGAAAGACCCAAGCAGACGACCCCCTGTCTCAGAAAGTCCCAAGCAGACGACTCACCACCCAGGAGACAGTCCCAGAAAGTCCCACGCAGACTACCCCCCACCCAGGAGACAGTCCCAGAAAGTCCCACGCAGACGAGCCCAGTCCCAGAAAGTCCCACGCAGACGGCCCCCACCCAGAAGACAGTTCAAGAAACTACCACGCAGACGACACCCAGTCTCAGAAAGTCCCAGGCAGACGACACCCCACCCAGGAGACAGTCCCAGAAAGTCCCACGCAGAAGACCCCCCACCTAGGAGAGAGTCCAAAAAAGATCCACGCAGACGACCCCGAGTCCTAGAAAGTCCCATACAGACGACCCCCCACCCAGGAGACAGTCCCAGAAAGTAACACGCAGACGTCCCCGAGTCCCAGAAAGTCCCACGCAGACGACCCCCCACCCATGAGACAGTCCCAGAAAGTCCCACGGAGACGACCCACAGTCCCAGAAAGTCCCACTCAGACGCCCCCCACCAAGGAGACAAACCCAGAAATTCCCACTCAGACGACCCCTAGTCCCAGAAAGTCCCACGCAGACGACTCCCCACCCAATAGACAGTCCCAGAAAGTCCCACGCAGACGACCCCCCCCACCCAAGAGACAGTCCCAGAAAGTCCCACGCAGACGAGCCCAGTCCCAGAAAGTCCCACGCATAAGACCCCCCACCTAGGAGAGAGTCCAAAAAAGATCCACGCAGACGACCCCGAGTCCTAGAATGTCCCATACAGACGACCCCCCGACCCAGGAGACAGTCCCAGAAAGTAACACGCAGACGACCCCCAGTCCCAGAAAGTACCACGCAGACGAACCCCAGTCCCAGAATGTCCCACGCAGAAGACCCCCTGTCCCAGAAAGTCCCACGCAGACGACACCCAGTCCCAGAAAATCCCACGCAGAGGACCCTCCACTGAGGAGACAGTCCCAGAAATTCCCACGCAGACGGACCCCACCAATGAGACAGTCCCAGAAAGTCCCACGCAGACGATCCTCCACCCAGAAGAGAGTCACTGAAAGTCCCACGCAGACAACCCCCAGTCCCAGAAAGTCCCACGAAGACGAACCCCAGTCCCAGAATGTCCCACGCAGAAGACCCCCTGTCCCAGAAAGTCCCACGCAGACGACACCCAATCCCAGAAAATCCCACGCAGAAGACCCTCCACTCAGGAGACAGTCCCAGAAATTCCCACGCAGACGGACCCCCACCCAGGAGTCAGTACCAGAAAGACCCACGCAGACGACCCCCTGTCTCAGAAAGTCCCAAGCAGACGACTCCCCACCCAGGAGACAGTCCCAGAAAGTCCTACGCATACGACCCCCAACCCATGAGACAGTCCCAGAAAGTCCCACGGTGACGACTCACAGTCCCAGAAAGTCCAACGCAGACGACCCCCATCCATGAGACCGTCCCAGAAATTCCCACGCAGACGACCCCTAGTCCCAGAAAGTCCCAGGCAGACGACCCCCAGACAGGAGACAGTCCCAGAAAGTCCCACGCAGACGACCCCCAATCCCAGAAAGTCCCACGAAGACGACCCCCCACCCAGGAGACAGACCCAGAAAGTCCCACGCAGACGACACCCCACCCAGGAGACAATCCCAGAAAGACCCACCAGACGGACCCCTGTCCCAGAAAGACCCACGCAGACAACCCCCCACCTAGGAGACAGTCCCAGAAAGACCCACGCAGACGACCCCCAGTCCCAGAAAGTCACACGCAGACGAGTCACAGTCCTATAAAGTCCCACGTAGACGACCCCACACCCAGGAGACAGTCCCAGAAAGTTCCACGGAGACGACTCCCAGTCCCACAAAGTCACACGCAGACGATCCCCAGTCCAAGAAAGTCCCACGCAGACGACCCCCCACGCAGGAGACAGTCCCAGAAAGTCCAACGCAGACGACCCCCAGTCCCAGAAAGTCCCATGCAGACGACCCCGCACCCAGGAGACAGTCCCAGAACGTCCCACGTAGACGACCCCCAACCAGGAGACAGTCCCAGAAATTCCCACGCAGACGAACCCCCGCCCCATCAGCAATCTCAGGCTGCTGCAAGCCGAATTCTCCTGACTCTTTTGTGAAAATTGCCTTACAAGCAATCCCAGGCGTCTACGAGCCGACTTCTCTTGTCTCTTTTGTGAAAATTGCCTTAAAAGAATTTCAGGCTGCTACAAAACGACATCTTTTGTCTCTTTTTTAAAAACTGCCTTACAATCAATATCAGCCAGCTACAAGCCGAATACGCCTGGCTATTTTGTGAAACTACCTTTTAAGCAATCTCAGGCCTCTACAAATCGACATATGCTGGCTCTTTTTTTACAACTGCCTTACAAGCAATCTCAGGCTTCAGTAATATGAATTATCCTGGCTTTGGTGCGAATTGCCTTACAAGCAATCACAGGCGGCTACGAGCCGATTTCTCGTGGCCCTTTTATGGCAATTGCCTTACAAGAAATCTGACACAAGCCGAATTCTCATTGCGCTTTTGTGACAACTGCCTTACAAGAAATGTCAGGCTGCTACGAGCCGACTTCTCTTGGCTCTTTTGTGAAACTGCCTTTCAAGTAATCTCAGGCTGCTACAAGCCGAATTCGCCTTGCGCTTTTGTGACAACTGCCTTACAAGCAATGTCAGGTTGCTACCAGCCGACTTCTCTTGGCTCTTTTGTGAAAGCTGCCTTACAAGTAATATCAGGCCGCTACAAATCGACATCTCCTGTCTCTTTTGTGAAAACTGCCTTACAAGCAATCTCAGGCTGCTACAAGCCGACTTCTCCTGGTTCTATTGTGACAACTGCCTAACAAGCAATCTCAGGCTGCAGCAATCCCAAGTCTCCTGGCTTTTTGTGCCAATTGCCTTACAACCAATCCCAGGCAGCTACGAGCCGATTTCTCCTGGCTCATTTGTGGCAACTGCCTTACAAGCAATCTCATGGTCCAGCAAGCCGAATTCTCCTGGCTCTTTTGTGCAAATTGCCTTACAAGCAATCCCAGGCGTCTACGAGGCAACTTCTCTTGTCCGTTTTTTAAAAACTGCCTTAAAAGCAATCTTTGATTGCTACAAAACGACATCATTTGTCTCTTTTTTAAAAACTGCCTTACAATCAATCTCAGCCTGCTACAAGCCGAATACGCCTGGCTCTTTTGTGAAACTGCCTTACAAGCAATCTCAGGCTGCCGCTAGTCCAATTCTCCTGACTTTTTGTGCCAATTGAATTACAAGCAATCCCAGTCTGCTATGAGCCGATTTCTCCTGGCTCTTTTGTGGCAACTGCCTTACAAGAAATCTCAGGCTGCTACAAGCCGAATTTTCCTGGCGCTTTTGTGACAACTGCCTTACAAGCAATGTCAGGCTGCTACGAGCCGTCTTCTCTTGGCTCTTTTGTGAAAACTGCCTTACAAGCAATGTCAGGCTGCTACGAGCCGACTTCTCCTGGGTCTTTTGTGGCAACTGCCTTACAATTAATATCAGGCCGATACAAATCGACATCTCCTGTCTCATTTGTGACAACTGCCTTACAAGTAATATCAAGCTGCTACAAAACGACATCTCCTGTCTCTGTTGTTAAACTGCCGTACAAGCAATCTCAGGCTGATACAAGCCGAATACGCCTGGCTCTTTTGTGAAACTGCCTTGCAATCAATCTCAGGCCGCTACAAATCGACATCTCCTGTCTCTTTTGTGAAAACTGCCTTACAAGCAATCTCAGGCTGCAGCCAGGACAGTTCTCCTGACGTTTTGTGCCAATTGCCTTAAAAGCAATCCCAGGCGGCTACATGCCGATTTCTCCTGGCTCTTTTGTGGTAACTGCCTTACAGGCAATCTCAGGCTGCTACAAGCCGAATTCTCCTGGTTCTATTGTGACAACTGTCTGAAAAACAATCTCAGGCTGCAGCAATCCCAATTCTCCAAGATTTTATTGCCAATTTCCTTACAAGAAATACCAGGCAGCTACGAGCCGATTTCTCCTGACTCATTTGTGGCAACTACCTTACAAGCAAACAGAGGCGGCTACGAGCCGATTTCTCCTGGCCCTTTTGTGGCAACTGCCTTACAATAAATCTCATGCTGCTACAAGCCGAATTCTCCTGGCACTTTTGTGACATCTGCCTTACAAGCAATGTCAGGCTGCTACAAATCGACATATCATGGCTCATTTGTGACAACTGCAAAACAAGCAATCTCAGGCTGCTGCAAGCCGAATTCTCCTGGCTATTTTGTGCAATTTGCCTTACAAGCAATCCCAGGCGTCTACGAACCGACTTCTCTTATCTCTTTTGTGAAATCTGCCTTAAAAGCAATCTCAGGCTGCTACAAACGACATCTCCTGTCTCTTTTTTTTAAACTGCCTTACAAGCAATCTCAGCCTGCTAGAAGCCGAATACGCATGGCTCTTTTGTGAAACTGCCTTACAAGAATCTCAGGCCGCTACAAATCGACATATGCTGGCTCTTTTGTTACAACTACCTTACAAGCATTCTCAGGCTGCAGCAATATGAATTCCTTTGGCTTTTAGTGCGAATTGTCTTACAAGCAATCCCAGGCGACTACGAGCCGTTTTCTCCTGGCCCTTTTGTGGCAACTGCCTTACAAGAAATGTCAGGCTGCTATGAGACGACTTCTCTTGGCTCTTTTGTGAAAACTGCCTTACAAGTAATATCAGGGTGCTACAAGACGACATCTCCTCTCTCTTTTGTGAAACTGCCTTACAAGCAATCTCAGGCCGCTACAAGCCGAATACGCCTGGCTCATTTGTGAAATTGCATTGCAAGAAATATCAGGCTGCTACAAATCGTCATCTCCTTCTCATTTGTGACAACTGCCTTACAAGCAATCTCAGTCTGCCGCCAGCACAGTTCTCCTGACTTTTTGTGCCAATTGCCTTAAAAGCAATCCCAGGCGGCTAAGTGCGATTTCTCCTGGCTCTTTTGTGGTAACTGCCTTACAAGCAATCTCAGGCTGCTACAAATCGACATATCCTGGCTCTTTTGTCACAACTGCTTTACAAGCAATCTCAGGCTGCCGTTAGTCCAATTCTCCTGATTTTTTGTGCTAATTGCCTTACAAGCAATCCCCGGCTGCTACGAACCGATTTCTCCTGGCTCATTTGTGGTATCTGCCTTACAAGCATTCTCAGGCTGCAGCAAAATGAATTCTCCTGGCTTTTTGTGCGTATTGACTTACAAGCAAGCCCAGTCGTCTACGAACCGACTTCTCTTGTCTCTTTTGTGAAAACTGCCTTAAAAGCAATCTCAGACTCCTACAAAACGACATCTCCTGTCTCTTTTTTAAAAACTGCCTTACAATCAATCTCAGCCTGCTACAAGCCGAATACGTCGGGCTTTTTTGTGACAACAGCCTTACTGAGATTACTTTTAGGCAGTTTTCACAAAAGAGAAGGAGATGACGATTTGTAGCAGCCTGATATTGCTTGCAAGGCAATTTCACAAAAGAGTCAGGCGTATTCGGCTTGTAGCGGCCTGAGATTGCTTGTAAGGCAGTTTCACAAAAGAGACAGTAGATGTCGTTTTGTAGCAGCCTGATATTACTTGTAAGGCAGTTTTCACAAAAGAGTCAGGAGAAGTCGGCTCGTAGCACCCTGGCATTGTTTGTAAGGCAGTTGTCACAAAAGCTCCAGGAGAATTCGGCTTGTAGCAGCTTCATATTACTTGTCAGGTACTTTTCACAAAAGAGCCAAGAGAAGTCGGCTCGTAGCAGCCTGACATTGCTTGTAAGGCAGTTGTCACAAAAGCCCCAGGAGACTTCGGCTTGTAGCAGCCTGAGATTTCTTGTAAGGCAGTTGCCACAAAAGAGCCTGGAGAAATCGGCTCGTACGCGCCTGGGATTGCTTGTAAGGCAATTCGCACAAAAAGCCAGGAGAATTCATATTGCTGCAGCCTGAGAATGCTTGTAAGGCAGATGCCACAAATGAGCCATGAGAAATCGGTTCATAGCAGCCTGGGATTGCTTGTAAGGCAATTGGCACAAAAAGTCAGGAGAAGTGGACTAGCGGCTGCCTGAGACTGCTTGTAAGGAAGCTGTCACAAAAGAGCCAGGATATGTCGATTTGTAGCGGCCGACAAATCAAATAATTGCACACAATTTGATACCCATTTGAAAATATTTATTTTACTGGAAAAATTTATAAACAAGTGAAATATGACTGATTTCCCAGTTTAGGGACGCATGACAATTTCCGCAAATGAGCTAACACAAGTCCCCATACCTTTGAATTTAGACTCGACTATAATGAAGGTGTCGAAAAAACTTTTGTAATTAAGAATAAGTCAAGATATTCCCGAAAATTGGACAGCAATATTTTGTGGATTCTATAAAAAGACAAAAGTAGAAATGCAGTCTTATTGTGCACACTGGAATTCGGACGCTGTAAATTGTCAGCCGTCATACCGCGCACCTGGTGAAAGCTGTACTTTTTACTATCTGAGCAAATGAAAAATCCCTGTAAACATAAACAAATCAAACAATTGCACAAAATTTGATACCCATTTTGAAAATATTTCTTTTACTGGAAAAAAGTTATAAACAAGTGAAATATGACTGATTTCCCAGTTTAGGGCCGCATGACAATTTCCGCAAATGAGCTAACAAGGGTTCCCATACCGTTGAATTTCGACTCGACTCTAATCAAGGTGACGAAAAAGCTTTTGTAATTATGAATAAGGCAAGATATTCCCGAAAATTGGACAGCAATATTCTGTGGATTCTATAAAAAGGCAAAATTAGAATTGCAGTCTTATTGTGCACACTGGAATTCGGACGCTGTAAATTGTCAGACGACATACCGCGCACCTGGTGAAAGCTGTACTTTTTACTATCTGACCAAATGAAATTCCAGACAATTGGACACCAACAGATCAGAAGCCATGCTGCCTGACGTAGTCTAAAATCTTACATTGGACGCTCAAATATGGACCAGAAACCAACTTATCAGAGGCCATGCTGCATGACGTAGTTTATCTTTTTACATTAGACGCTCAAATATGCACAAGAAACCAAGAGATCAGAAGCAGGGCTGCTGGACGTAGTGTATCATCTTACACAAGACGCTCAAATATGGACCGGAAGCCAAGAGGTCAGAGTCCATTCTGCTGGACGTAGTCTAAAATCTTACATTAGACGCTAAAATATGGACCGCAAACCAACCGATCAGAGGCCATGCTGCTGGTCGTAGTTTATCTTTTTACATTAGACGCTCAAATATGAACCAGGAAACAACAGATCAGAATCATGGCTGCTGGACGTAGTGTATCATCTTACACAAGACGATCAAATATGGACCGGAAGCTAACAGGTGAGAGGCCATGCTGCTGGACGTAGTCTAAAATCTTACATTAGACGCTCAAATATGGACCGGAATCAAACGGATCTGAGGCCTTGCTGCTGGATGTAGTTTATCTTTTTCCATTAGACGCTCAAATATGCAACAGAAACCAAGAGATCAAAATCATGGCTGCTGGACGTTGTCTATCAACTTACATAAGACGCTCAAATATGGACCGGAAACCAACAGGTCAGAGACCATGCTGCTGGACGTAGTCTAATATCTTACATTAGACGCTCAAATATGGACCGGAAACCAACAGATCAGAGGCCATGCTGCTGGACGTAATTTATCTTTTTACATTAGACGCTCAAATATGCACCAGAAACCAAGAGATCAGAAACAGGGCTGCTGGACGTAGTGTATCATCTTACACAAGACCCTCAAATATGGACCGGAAGCCAACTGATCAGAGGCCATGCTGCTGGACGTAGTTTATCTTTTTACATTAGACGCTCAAATATACACCAGACACCAACAGATCAGAAACAGGGCTGCTGGACGTAGTGTATCATCTTAAACATGACGCTCAAATATGGACCGGAAGCCAACAGGTCAGAGGCCATGCAGCTGGACCTATTCTAAAATCTTATATTAGACGCTCAAATATGGACCGTAAAGCAACAGATCAGAGGCCATGCTGCTGGTCGTAGTTTATCTTTTTACATTAGACGCTCAAATATGCACCAGAAACCAAGAGATCAGAATCATAGCTGCTGGACGTAGTGTATCATTTTACACAAGACGCTCAAATATGGACCGGAAGCCAACATGTCAGAGGCAATGCTGTTGGACGTCGTCTAAAATCTTACATTAGACGCTCAAATATGTACGGCAAACCAACAAATCAGAGGCCATGCTGCTGGACGCAGTTTATCTTTTTAAATTAGACGCTCAAAATATGCACCAGAAACCAACAGATCAGAATCATGGCTGCTGCACGTAGTGTACCATCTTACACAAGACGCTCAAATATGGACCGGAAATCAACAGGTCAGAGGCCATGCTGCTGGACGTAGTATATCTTTGTACATTAGACGCTCAAAAATTCACCAGAAACCAAGATATCAGTAACAGGGCTGCTGGACGTAGTGTATCATCTTACACAAGACGCTCAAATATGGACGGGAAGCCAACATGTCAGAGGCCATGCTGCTGCATGTATTCTAAAATCTTACATTCGATTCTCAAATATGGACCGGTAACCAACAGATCAGAGGCCATGCTGCTGGTCGTAGTTTATCTTTTTACATTAGACGCTCAAATATGCACCAGAAACCAACAGATCAGAATCATGGCAGCTGGACGTAGTGTATAATCTTACACATGACGCTAAAATATGCATCAGAAACCAAGAGATCAGAAACAGGGCTGCTGGATGTAGTGTATCATCTTACACAAGACGCTCAAATATGGACCGGAAGCCAAACGGACAGAGGCTATGCTGCTGGACGTAGTCTAAAATCTTACATTAGAAGCTCAAATATGGACGGGAAACCAACAGATCAGAGGCCATGCTGCTGGTCGTAGTCTATCTTTTTACATTAGACGCTCAAATATGCACCAGAATCCAACAGATCAGAATCATGGCTGCTGGACGTAGTGTATCTTCTTACACAAGACGCTCAAATATGGAACGGAAGCCAACAGTTCGGAGGCCATGCTGCAGGACGTAGTCTAAAATCTTACATTAGACGCTCAAATATGGACGGGAAACTAACAGATCAGAGGCCATGCTGCTGGACGTAGTGTATCATCTCACACAAGACGCTCAAATATGGACCGGAAGCCAAGAGGTCAGATGCCATGCGGCTGGTCGTAGTCTAATATCTTACATTAGAAGCTCAAATATGGACCGGAACAAACCGATCAGAGGCCATGCTGCTGGACGTAGTTTATCTTTTTACATTAGAAGCTCAAATATGAACCAGAAAACAACAGATCAGAATCATGGCTGCTGGACGTACAGTATAATCTTACACAAGACGCTCAAATATGGACGGGAAGCTAACAGGTCAGAGGCCATGCTGCTGGACGTAGTCTAAAATCTTACATTAGACGCTCAAATATGGACCGGAAACCAACAGATCAGAGGCCATGCTGCTAGTCGTAGTTTATCTTTTTACATTAGACGCTCAAATATGCACCAGAAACCAAGACATCAAAATCATGGCTGCTGGATGTTGTGTATCATCTTACACAAGTCGCTCAAATATGGACCGGAAGCCAACAGGTCAGAAGCCATGCTGCTAGACGTAGTCTAATATCTTACATTAGACGCTAAAATATGGACCGGAAAACAACAGATCAGAGGCCATGCTGCTGGACGTAGTTTATTTTTTTACATTAGACGCTCTAATATGCACCAGAAACCAACAGATCAGAATCGTTGCTGCTGGACGTAGTGTATCATCTTACACAAGACGCTCAAATATGGACCGGAAGCCAACAGGTCAAAGGCCATGCTGTTAGACGTAGTCTAAACCTTACATTAGACGCTCACATATGGACTGGAAACCATCATATCAGAGGCCATGCTGCTGGACGTAGTTTATCTTTTTACATTAGACGCTCAAATATGCACCAGAAACCAAGATATCAGAAACAGGGCTGCTGGAAGTAGTGTATCATTTTACACAAAACGCTCAAATATGGACCGGAAGCCAACTGGTCAGAGGCCATGCTGCGGCATGTATTCTAAAATCTTATATTCGATGCTCAAATATGGACCGGAAACCAACAGATCAGAGGCCATGCTGCTAGACGTAGTTTATATTTTTAGATTAGACGTTCAAATATGCACCAGAAACCAACATATCAGAATCATGGCTGCTGGACGTAGTGTATAATCTTGCACAAGACGCTCAAATATGGACCGGAAATAAACAGGTCAGAGGCCATGCTGCTGGACGTAGTTTATCTTTGTACATTAGACGCTCGAAAATTCACCAAAAACCAAATATCAGTAACAGGGCTGCTGGACGTAGTGTATCATCTTACACAAGACGCTCAAATATTGACCGGAAGCCAACAGGTCAGATGCCATGCTGCTGGACGTATTCTAATATATTACATTAGACGCTCAAATATGGACGGGAAACCAACAGATCAGAGGCCGTGCTACTGGACGTAGTTTATCTATTTACATTAGACGCTCAAATATGTACAGAAACCAACAGATCAGAATCATGTCTGCTGGACATAGTGTATCATCTTACAAAGACGCTCCAATATGGACCGGAAGCCAACAGGGGAGAGGCCATGCTGCTGGAGGTAGTCTAAAATCTTACATTAGACGCACAAATATGGACGGGAAACAAACAGATCAGATGCCATGTTGCAGGACGTAGTTTATCTTTTTACATTAGACGCTCAAATATGTACCAGAAACCAAGAGATCAGAATCATGGCTGCTGGACATAGTTTATCACCATACACAAGACGCTCAAATATGGACCGGAAGCCAACAGGTCACAGGCCATGCTGCTGGACGTATTCTAAAATCTTACATTAGTTCTCAAATATGGACCGGAAACCAACAGATCTGAGGCCATGCTGCTGGACGTAGTTTATCTTTTTACATTATACGCTCAAATATGCACCAGAAACCAACAGATCAGAATCATGGCTGCGGGACGTAGTGTATCATCTTACACAAGACGCTCAAATATGGACCGAAAGCCAACAAGTCAGAGGCAATGCTGCTGGACGTAGTCTCAAATCTTACATTAGACGCTCAAATATGGACCGGAAACCAACAGATCAGAAGCCATGCTGCTGTACGTAGTTTATCTTTTTACATCAGACTCTCAAATATGCACCAGAAACCAACAGATCAGAATCATGGCTGCTGGACGTAGTGTATCATCTTACACAAGACTCTCAAATATGGACCGGAAGCCAACAGGTCAGAAGCCATGCTTCTGCATGTAGACTAAAATCTTACATTAGACGCTCCAATATGGTCCGGAAAACAACAGATCAGAGGCCATGCTGCTGGACGTAGTTTATCTTTTTACATTAGACGCTCAAATATGCACCAGAAACCAACAGATCAGAATCATGGCTGCTGGACTTAGTGTAATATCTTACACAAGACGCTCATATATTGACCGGAAGCATACAGGTCAGAGGCCATGCTGCTGGGCGTAGTCTAAAATCTTATATTTGACGCTCAAATATGGACCGGAAACCAACAGATCAGAGGCGATGCTGCTGGACGTAGTTTATCTTTTTACATTAGACGCTCAAATATGCACCAGAAACCAAGAGATCAGAAACAGGGCTGCTGGACGTAGTATATGATCTTACACAAGAAGGCTCAAATATGGACCGGAAGCCAACAGGTCAGAAGCCATGCTGCTGGACGTAGTCAAAAACCTTACATTAGACGCTAAAATATGGTCGGGAAACCAACAGGTCAGAGGCCATGCTGCTGCTCGTAGTTTATCTTTTTACATTAGAAGCTCAAATATGTACCAGAAACCAACAGATCAGAATCATGGCTGCTGGACGTAGTGTATCATATTACACAAGACGCAGAAATATGGACCGGAAGCCAACAGGTCAGAGGCAATGCTGCTTGACGTAGTCTAAAATCTTACATTAGACGATCAAATATGGACCGGAAACCTACAGATCAGAGGCTCTGCTGCTGGGCGTAGTTTATCTTTTTAAATTAGACGCTCAAATATGGACCGGAAACAAAGAGATCAGAATCATGGCTGCTGGACGTAGTGCATCATCTTACACAAGACGCTCAAATATGGACCGGAAGCAAACAGGTCAGAGTCAATGCTGCTGGACGTAGTCTAAAATCTTACATTAGACGCTCAAATATGACCGGAAACCTACAGGTCAGAGGCCATGCTGCTGGTCGTAGTTTATCTTTTTACATTAGACGCTCAAAATATGCACCAGAAACCAAGAGATCAGAATCATTGCTGCTGGACGTAGTGTATCATCTTACACAAGACGCTCAAATATGGACCGGAAGTCAACAGGTGAGACGCCATGCTGCTGGGCGTAGTCTAAAATCTTACATTAGATGCTCAAATATGGAACGGAAACCAACAGTTCTGAGGCCATGCTGCTGGACGTAGTTTATCTTTTTACATTAGACGCTCAAATATGCACCAGAAACCAATAGATCAGAATCATGGCTGCTGGACGTAGTGTATCATCTTACAGAAGACACTCTAATATGGACCGGAAGCCTACAGGTCAGAGGGCATGCTGCTGGATATATGCTAAAATCTTACATTAGACGCTCAAATGTGGAACGGAAACCAACAATTCTGAGGCCATGCTGCAGGGTGTAGTTTATCTTTTTATATTAGACGCTCAAATATGCACCAGAAACCAAGAGATCAGAAACATTGCTGCTGGACGTAGTGTATCATCTTACACAAAACGCTCAAATATGGACCGGAAGCCAACAGGTCAGAGGCCCTGTGTCTGGACGTAGTCTAAAATCTTACATTAGACGCTCAAATATGGACGGGAAACCAACAGGTCAGAGGCCATGCTGCTGGTCGTAGTTTATCTTTTTACATTAGAAGCTCAAATATGTACCAGAAACCAACAGATCAGAATCATGGCTGCTGGACGTAGTGTATCACCTTACACAAGACGCTCAAATATGGACCGGAAGCCAACAGGTCAGAGGCAATGCTGCTGGACGTAGTCTAAAATCTTACATTAGACGCTAAAATATGGACCGGAAACCTACAGATCAGAGGCCATGCTGCTGGACGTAGTTTATCTTTTTACATTAGACGCTCAAAATATGCACCAGAAACCAACAGATAAGAATAATTGCTGCTGGACCTAGTGTATCATCTTACACAAGACGCTCAAATATGGACCGGAAGCCAACAGGTCAGAGGCCATGCAGCTGGACGTAGTCTAAAATCTTACATTGGACGCTCAAATATGGACCGGAAACCAACTGATAAGAGGCCATTCTGCTGGACGTAGTTTATCGTTTTAAATTATACGCTCAAATATGCACCAGCAACCAACAGATCAGAATCATGGCTGCTGGACGTAGTGTATCATCTTGCACAAGAGGCACAAATATGGACTGGAAGCCAACAGGTCAGAGGCCATGCTGCTGGACATCATGAAAAATCTTACATTAGAGGCTCAAATATGGACCGGAAACCAACCGATCAGAGGCAAGGCTGCGGGACGTAGTTTATCTTTTTACATTAGACGCTCAAATACGCGCCAGAAACCAAGAGATCAGAAACAGGGCTGCTGGACGTAGTGTATCCTCTTACACAAGACGCTCAAATATGGACCGGAAGCCAACAGTTCAGAGGTCATGCTGCTGGACGTAGTCTAAAATCTTACATAAGATTTTCAAATATGGACGGAAACCAACAGATCAGAAGCTATGCTGCTGGGCGTAGTTTATCTTTTTACATTAGACGCTCAAATATGCACCAGAAACCAAGAGATCAGAAACAGGGATGCTAGACGTAGTGTATCATCTTACACAAGACGCTCAAATATGGACCGGAAACCAACAGGTCAGAGTCCATGCTGCTGGCCTTCATGTAATATCTTATATTAGAGGCTCAAATATGGAGCGGAAACCAACAGATCAGAGGCCATGCTGCTGGACGTAGTTTAACTTTTTAAATTAGACGCTCAAATATGCACCAGAAATAAAGAGATCAGAAACAGGGCTGCTGGACGTAGTGTATAATCTTGCACAAGACGTTCAAATATGAACCGGAAGCCAACAGGTCAAAGGCCATGCTTCTCGACGTACTCTGAAATCTTACATTAGACGCTCAAATATGGACCGGAAACCAACAGATCAGAGGCCATGCTGCTGGACGTAGTTTATCATTTTAAATTAGACGCTCAAATATGCACCAGAAATGAGATCAGAAACAGGGCTGCTGGACGTAGTGTATAATCTTACACAAGACGCTCAAATATGGACCGGAAGCCAACAGGTCAGAGGCCATTCTTCTCGACGTATTCTGAAATCTTACATTAGACGCTCAAATATGGACCGGAAACCAACAGATCAGAGGCCATGCTGCTGGACGTAGTTTATCTTTTTACATTAGACGCTCAAATATGCACAAGAAACCAAGAGATCAGAAAAAGGGGTGCTGGACGTAGTGTATCATCTTGCACAAGACGCACAAATATGGACCAGAAGCCAACAGGTCAGAGGCCATGCTGCTCGACCTACTCTAAAATCTTACATTAGACGCTCAAATATGGACGGGAAACCAACAGATCAGAGGCCATGCTGCTGGTCGTAGTTTATCTTTTTACATTAGACCCTCAATTATGCACCAGAATCCAAGAGATCAGAAACAGGGCTGGTGGACGTAGTGTATCATCTTACACAAGACGCTCAAATATGGACCGGAAACAACAGATCAGATTCCATGATGCTTGACGGAGTTTATCTTTTTACATTAGACGCTCAAATATGCACCAGAAACCAAGAGATCAGAAACAGGGCTGCTGGATGTAGTGTATCATCTTACACAAGACGCTCAAATATTGACCGGAAGCCAACAGGTCAGAGGCCATTTGCTGGACGTAGTATAAAATCTTACATTAGAAGCTCAAATATGGAACAGAAACCAACAGATCAGAGGCCATGCTGCTGGACGTAGTTTATCTTTTTACATTAGACGCCCAAATATTCACCAGAATCCAAAAGATCATAATCATGGCTGCTGGACGTAGTGTATCATCTTACACAAGAGGCTCAAATATGGACCGGAAGCCAACAGGTCAGAAGACATGCTGCTGGACGTAGTCTAAAAGCTTACATAAGACATTCAAATATGGACGGAAACCAACAGATCGAATGCCATGCTGCTGTACGTAGTTTATCTTTTTACATTAGACGCTCAAATATGGACCAGAAACCAAGAGATCAGAAACAGGGCTGCTGGACGTAGTGTATCATCTTGCACAAGACGCTCAAATATGGACCGGAAACCAACAGATCAAAGTTCAGCAGCATGATATTGAGGGTTTACATTAGACCCTAAATTATGCACCAGAATCCAAGAGATCAGAAACAGGGCTTGTGCACGTAGTGTATCATCATACACAAGACGCTCAAATATGGACCGGAAAACAACAGATCAGATTCCATGATGCTTGACGGAGTTTATCTTTTTACATTAGACGCTCAATTATGCACCAGAAACCAAGAGATCAGAAACAGGGCTGCTGGACGTAGTGTATCATCTTACACAAGAGGCTCAAATATGGACCGGAAGCCAAAAGGTCAGAGGCGATGCTTCTGGACGTAGTCTAAAATCTTACATTAGACTCTCAAATATGGACCGGAAACCAACAGATCAGAGGCCATGCTGCTGGACGTAGTTTATCTTTTTATATTAGACGCTCAAATATGCACCAGAAACCAAGTGATCAGAAACAGGGCTCCTGGACGTAGTGTATCATCTTGCACAAGACGCTCAAATATGGACCGGAAGCCAACAGGTCCATGCTGCTTGACGGAATCTAAAAAGACGGTCAAATGTGGACCGTTTAGGGCCGCATAACAATTTCCGCAAATGAGCTAACACAAGTCCCCAAACCGTTGAATTTCGCCACGACTCTATTCAAGGTGTCGAAAAAACTTTTGTAATTATGGGTAAGGTAAGAAATTCCCGACAATTGGACACCAATATTTTGTGGATTCGATAAAACGGAAAAATTAGAAATGCAGTCTTATTGTGCACACTGGAATTCGGACGCTCTAAATTGTCAGACGACATACCGCGCACAATGTTAAAGCTGTACTTTTTACTATCTGACCAAATGAAAAATCTGCTGCTACAAAACGGCATTTCCTGGCTCTTTTGTGAAAACTGCCTTACAAGCAATCTCAGGCTGATACAAGCCCACACCTGCTGGCTTTTCTGTGAAAACTGCGCTAAAATCAATCTCTGGCTGCTACAAGCTGACTACGCCTGTCTCTTTTGTGACCACTGCCTTACAAGCAATCTCAGGCTGCAGCAAGCTAATTCTCCTGGCTTTTTGTGCCATTTGCCTTACAAGCAATCCCACGCAGCTACGAGCCCATTTCTCCTGGCTTGTTGTGACAACTGCCTTACAACGAATCTCAGGCTGCAGGAATCCTAATTCTGCTGGCTCATTTTGTGAAAACAGCCTTACAATCAATCTCAGGCTGCTACAATCCGAATACGCCTGGCTCTTTTGTGACACCTGCCTTACAAGCAATCTCAGGCTGCTACGAGCCCATTTCTCCTGGCTTTTTGTGGAAAGTGCCTTACACGCAAACATAGGATTCTACGAGCCGGTTCTCCTGGGAGATTTGTGAAAATTGCCTTACAAGCAATCTCATTCTTCTACAAGCCTACACCTGCTGGCACTTTTAAGACAACTGCATTACAAGCAATCTCAGGCTGCTAAAAATTCGATCTCCTGGGTCTTTCGTGACAACTGCCTTACAAGCAATCTCAGGCTGCAGCAAGCCCAATGTTATTACAAAATAATCCCAGGCTGCTACGAGCCGATTTCTCAAGGCTCTTTTGTGGCGACTGCCTTACAAGCAATCTCAGGCTGCTACAAGACGAATTCTACTGGCTCTTTTGTGACAACTCCCTTACAAGCAATGTCAGGCTGCTATGATCCGATTTCTCTTGAGACTTTTGTGGAAACTGCCTTACATGAAATCTCAGGCTGCTACAAGCCGAATACGCCTTACTCTTTTGTGGCAACTGCCTTACAAGCAGTCTCAGGCTGCTACAAAACGACATATCCTGGCTCTTTTGTGAAAACTGCCTTACAACGATCTCAGGCTAATACGAGCCTACACCTGCTGGCTCCTCTGTGAAAACTGCCTTACAAGCAATCTCAGGTTGCTATGGGCCGACTTCATCGGGCAATTTGTGAAAACTGTCTTACAAAGGATCTCAGGTTGCTACAAGACGATTTCTCCTGCCTCTATACTGCGAACTGCCTTCCGAGCAATCTCAGGCTTCTACGAGCCTGGCTCTTCTATGACAACTGCCTTACAAGCAATCTCAGGCTGCTACGAGCCGATCTCCTGGCTCTTTTGTGCCAATTGCCTTACAAGCCATCCCAGCCTCTACTAGCGGATTTCACCTGGCTCTTTTGTGGCAACTGCCTTAAAAGCAATCTCAGGCTGCTACAAGCCGAATTCTCCTGGCTCTTTTGTGACAACTGATTAAAAGCAATCTCAGGCTTCTACGAGCCGTCATCTTTTTTTTTGTGACAAATGCCTTAAAAGCAATCTCAGACTGCTACAAGCCTTCTACGCCTGGCCTTACAAGCAATCTCAGGGTTCAGCAAGTCTAATTCTACTGGCTTTTTGCCAATTGCCTTACAAACCATCCCAGGCTGCTGCGGGCTGATTTCTTCTGGCTCTTTTGTGGCAACTGCCTTACAAGCAATCTCAGGCTGCTACAAGACGAATTCTCCTGGCTCTTTTGTGACAACTGCCTTACAAGCAATGTCAGGCTGCTCCGAGCCGACTTCTCTTGGCTCTCTTGTGAAAACTGCCTTTCAAGCAATCTCATGCTTCTACAAACCCACATCTCTTGTCTCTTTTGTGAAAACTGCCTTACAAGCAATCTCAGCCTGCTACAAGCCGAATTGGCCGCTACAAATCGACATATACTGGTTCTTTTGTGACAACTGCCTTACAAGCAATCTCAGGCTGACGCGTCCAATTCTCCTTATTTTTGTGCTAATTGCCTTACAACCAATCCCAGGCTGCTACGAACCGATTTCTCCTGGCTCATCTGTGTCATCTGCCTTAAAAGCATTCTCAGGCTGCAGCAATATGAATTCTCCTGGCTTTTTGTGCAAATTGCCTTACAAGCAATCCCAGGCGTCTACGAGCCGATTTCTCCTGGCGCTTTTGTGGCAACTGCCTTACAAGAAATCTCAGGCTGCTACAAACCGAATTCTCCTGGCGCTTTTATGACAACTGTCTTACAATCAATGTCAGGCTGCTACGAGCCGACTTATCTTGGCTCTTTTGTGAAAACTGCCTTGCAAGTAATCTCCGGCTGCTACAAGCCGTATTCTCCTGGCGCTTTTGTGACAACTGCCTTACAAGCAATGTCAGGCTTCTACAAGCCGACATCTCCTGTCTCTTTTGTGACAACTGCTTTACAAGCAATCTCAGTCTTCCGCCAGGACAGTTCTCCTGACTTTTTGTGCCAATTGCCTTAAAAGCAATCCCAGGCGGCTACGTGCCGATTTCTCCTGGCTCTTTTGTGGTAACTGCCTTACAAGCAATCTCAGGCTGCTACAAGCCGAATACGCCTGGCTCTTTTGTGAAACTGCTTTGCAAGCAATCTCATGCCACTACAAATCGACATCTACTGTCTCTTTTGTGACAACTGCCTTACAAGCAATCTCAGGCTGCCGCAGGGCAGTTCTCCTGACTTTTTGTGCCAATTGCCTTAAAAACAATACCAGGCGGTTACGTGCCGATATCTCCTGGCTCTTTTGTGGTAACTGCCTTACAAGCAATCTCAGGCTGCTATAAGCCAAATTCTCCTGGTTCTATTGTGATAACTGCCTTAAAAGCAATCTCAGTCTACAGCAATCCTAATTCCCCTGGCTTTTTGTGCCAATTGCCTTACAAGCAATCCCAGGCGTCTACGAGCCGATTT
This sequence comes from Acanthosepion esculentum, assembly GCA_964036315.1. NCBI lineage: Eukaryota > Metazoa > Mollusca > Cephalopoda > Sepiida > Sepiidae > Acanthosepion > Acanthosepion esculentum. The sequence goes on along the minus strand of CAXIWW010000817.1, from coordinate 9,430,203 downwards.
CTCCTGGCTCAAATGTGGCAACTGCCTTCCAAGCAATCTCAGGCTGCTGCAAGCCGAATTCTCCTGGCTCTTTTGTGCAAATTGCCTTACAACAATCCCAGGCGTCTACGAGCCGACTTCTCTTGTCTCTTTTGTAAAAACTGCCTTAAAAACAATCTCAGATTGCTACAAAACGACAAAACTGCCTTACAAGCCGAATACGCCTGGCTCTTTTGTGAAACTGCCTTACAAGCAATCTCAGGCCGCTACAAATCGACATATCCTGGCTCTTTTGTGACAACTGCCTTACAAGCAATCTCAGGCATCCGGTTGTCCAATTCTCCTGATTTTTTGTGCCAATTGCCATACAAGCAATACCAGGCTGCCACGAACCGATTTCCCATGGCTCATTTGTGGCATCTGCCTTACAAGCATTCTCAGGCTACAGCAATATGAATTCTTCTGCCTCTATTCTGCCAACTGCCTTCCAAGCAATCTCAGGCTTCTACGAGTCTGGCTCTTCTATGACAACTGCCTTACAAGCAATCTCAGGCTGCTACGAGCCGAACTCCTGGCTCTTTTTTGCCAATTGCATTACAAGCCATCCCAGGCTGGTACTAGCGGATTTCTCCTGGCTCTTTTGTGGCAACTGCCTTAAAAGCAATCTCAGGCTGCTACAAGCAGAATTCTCCTGGCTCTTTTGTGACAACTGATTAAAAGCAATCTGAGGTTTCTACGAGCCGTCATCACCTTTTTTGTGACAAATGCCTTAAAAGTAATCTCAGACTGCTACAAGTCGTCTACGCCTGGCCTTACAAGCAATCTCAGGGTGCAGCAAGCATAATTCTACTGGCTTTTTGGCCAATTGCCTCACAAGCCATCCCAGGCTGCTACGGGCTGATTTCTGCTGGCTCTTTTGTGGCAACTGCATTACAAGCAATCTCAGGCTGCTACAAGCCGAATACGCCTGGCTCTTTTGTGACAGCTGCCTTACAAGAAATCTCAGGCTGCTACAAGTCGGTTTCTCCTCGCGCTTTTGTGACAACTGCCTTACAAGCAATGTCAGGCTGCTACGAGCCGACTTCTCTTGGCTCTTTTGTGAAAACTGCGTTACAAGTAATATCAGGCTGCTAAAAGCCGAATACGCCTGGCAATTATTGTGAAACTGCCTTGCAAGAAATCTCAGGCCGCCACGTATCGATATCTCCTTTCTCTTTTGTGACAACTGCCTTACAAGCAATGTCAGGCTTCCGCCAGCACAATTCTCCTGACTTTTTGTGCCAATTGCCTTAAGAGCAATCCCAGGCGGCTAAGTGCCGATTTCTCCTGGTTCTTTTGTGGTAACTGCCTTACAAGCAATCTCAGGCTGCTACAAGACGAATTCTCCTGGCTCTATTGTGACAACTGCCATACAAGCAATCTCAGGTTGCTACGAACCGATTTCCCCAGGCTCATCTGTGGCATCTGCCTTACAAGCATTCTCAGGCTGCAGCATTATGAATTCTCCTGGCTTTTTGTGCGAATTGCCTTACAAGCAATCCCAGGCGGCGACAAGCCAATTTCTCCTGGCTCTTTTGTGGCAACTGCCTTACAAGCAATATCAGGCTGCTACGCGCCGACTTCTCCTGACTCTTTTGTGACAACTGCCTTACAAGCAATCTCAGGCAACTACAAGCCGAATACGCCTGGCTCTTTTGTGAAAACAGCCTTCAAAGCAATCTAGGCTGCTACAAAACGACATCTCCTGTCTCTTTTTTTCAAAACTGCCTTACAAGCAATCTCAGCCTGCTACAAGCCGAATAGGCCTAGCTCTTGTGTGAAGCCCCACCCAGAAGACAGTCCCAGAAAGACCCACTCAGACGAATCCAAGTCCCAGAAAGTCCCACGCAGACGACCCCCAGTCCCAGAAAGTCCCACGCAGACGACCCCCAGTCCTAGAAAGTCAACCGCAGATGACCCCCCCACCCAGAAGACAGTCCCATATATCCAACGCAGACGACCCTCCCACCAAGGAGACAGTCCCAGAAAGTCCCAAGCAGACGACCCCCAGTCCAAGAAAGTCTCACGCAGGAGACCTCCCACCCAGGGGACAGACCCAGAAAGTCCCACGCAGATGACCCCTCACCCAGGAGACAGACCCAGAAAGTCCCACGCAGACGACCCCCAGTCCCAGAAAGTTCCACGCAGACGACACCGCACCCAGGAGACTGTCCCAGAAAGTCCCACGCAGACGACCCCCAGTCCCAGAAAGTCCCACGCAGACGACCCCCACCCAGAAGACAGTCCCAGAAAGTCCCACGCAGACGACCCCCAGTCCCAGAAAGTCCCACGCAGACGACCCCTAATCCCAGAAAGTCCCACGCAGACGACCCCCCACCCAGGAGACAGTCCCAGAAAGTCCCACGCAGAAGACCCCCAGTCCCAGAAAGTCCCACGCAGACGACCCCCCACCCAGGAGACAGTCCCAGAAAGTCCCACGCAGACGACACCCAGTCCCAAAAAGTCCCACGCAGAAGACCCCCAGTCCCAGAAAGTCCCATGCAGACGACCCCCACCCAGGAGACAGTCCCAGAAAGTCCCACGCAGACGACCCCCGACCCAGGAGACAGTCCCAGAAAGTCCCACGCAGACGAACCCCAGTCCCAGAAAGTCCCACGCAGACGACACCCCAACCAGGAGACAGTTCTCAGAATGTCCCAAACAGAAGACCCCCCACCCAGGTGACAGTCCCAGAAAGTCCCACAAAGACGACCCCCACTCCCAGAAAGTCCCACGCAGACGACCCCAGTCTCAGAAAGTCCCACGCAGACGAACCCCAGTCCCAGAAAGTCCCACGCAGACGACCCTCAGTCACAGAAAATCCCACGCAGACGTGCCCCACACCCAGGAGACAGTCCCAGAATGTCCCACGCAGACGACCCCCAGTCTAAGAAATTCCCATGCAGAAGACCCCCACCCAGGAGACATTCCCAGAAAGTCCATAGCAGACGACCCCCCACACAGGAGAGAGTCCCAGAAAGTCCAACGCAGACGAGACCCCACCCAGGAGACAGTCCAAGAAAATCCCATGCAGACGACCCCACTTCCCGAAAGTCCCACGTAGACGGCCCCCAATCACAGAATGTCCCACGCAGACGACCCCATTCCCGGAAAGTCCAACGCAGACGACCTCCACTCTGCAGACAGTCCCAGAAAGTCCCACGGAGACGACCCCCAGTCCCAGAAAGTCCCACGCAGACGATCCCCAGTCCCTGAAAGTCCCACGCAGACGACACCCTTGTCCCAGAAAGTCCCACGCAGACGACCTCCAGTCCAAGAAAGTCCCACGCAGACGACCCACCACCCAGGAGACAGTCCCAGAAGGACCGACGCAGACGACCCCCAGTCCCAGAAAGTCCCAAAGACGACCCCCCAACCAGGAGACAGTCCCAGAAAGTCCCACGCAGACGAGCCCCCACCCAGGAGACAGTCCCAGAAAGTCCCACGCAGACGACACTCATTCCGAGAAAGTCCAACGCAGACGACCCCCAGTCCCAGGAAGTCCAACGCAGACGACCCACAGTCCTAGGAGACAGTCCCAGAAAGTCCCACGCAGACGGCCCCCAGTCCCAGAAAGTCCCACGCAGACGACCCCCAGTCCGACAAAGTCACACGCAGAAGACCCCAGTCCCAGAAAGTCCCACGCAGACGACCCCCAGTCCCAGAAAGTCCCATGCAGATGACCCCCCACCCAGGAGACAGTCCCAGAAAGTCCCAAGCAGACGACCCCCACACAGGAGACAGTCCAAGAATGTCCCACGTAGACGACCCAGATTCACAGAAAGTCACACGCAGAAGACCCCCAGTCCCAGAAAGTCCCACGCAGAATACACAACACACAGGAGACAGTTCTCAGAAAGTCCAAAACAGACGACCCCCCACCCAGGAGACAGTCCCAGAATGTCCCACGCAGACGACCCCAGTCCCATAAAGTCCCACGCAGACAACCCCCAGTCCCACAAAGTCCCACGCAGAAGACACCGCACCCAGGAGACTGTCCGAGACAGACCCACGCAGAAGACCCACTGTCCCAGAAAGTCCCACGCAGACGAGTCCCCACCCAGGAAACAGTCCCAGAAAGTCCCACGCAGACGACCCCAGTCCCAGAAAGTCCCACGCAGACGGCCCCCCACCCAGGAGACAGTCCCAGAAAGTCCCACGCAGACGACCCCCAGTCACAGAAAATCCCACGCATACGTGCCCCCCACCCAGAAGCCAGTCCCAGAAAGTCCCAAAAAGACGACCCCCCACCCAGGAGACTGTCCCAGAAAGTCCCACGCAGACGACCCCCAGTCCCAGAAAGTCCCACGCAGACAACCACCAGTCCCACAAAGTCCCACGCAGACGACACCGCACCCAGGAGACTGTCCCAGACAGACCCACGCAGATGAACCACTGTCCCAGAAAGTCCCACGCAGACGAGTCCCCACCAAGGAAAGAGTCCCAGAAAGTCCCACGCAGACGACCACCCACCCATGAGAGAGTCCCAGAAGGACCCACGCAGACGACCCCCAGTCCCAGAAATTCCAACGCAGAAGACCCCCCACCCAGGAGACAGACCCAGAAAGGCCCAAGCAAACGACCCCCAGTCCCAGAAAGTCCCATGCGGACGACCCCCCACCCAGGAGTCAGGCTGCTACAAGCCGAATACGCCTGGCTCTTTTGTGAAACTGCCTTGCAAGCAATCTCAGGCCGCTACAAGTCGACATCTCCTGTCTCTTTCGTGACAACTGCCTTACAAGCAATCTCAGGCTGCTGCAAGACGAATTCTACTGGCGCTTTTGTGACAACTGCCTTACAAGCAATGTCATGCTGCTACGAGCCGACTTCTCTTGGCTCTTATGTGAAACTGCCTTACAAGTAATCTCAGGCTGCTACAAGCCGAATTCTTCTGGCGCTTTTGTGACAACTGCCTTACAAGGAATTTCAGACTGCCGCCAGGACAGTTCTCCTGGCTTTTTATGCCAATTGACTTAAAAGCAATCCCAGGCGTCTACGTGCCGATTTCTCCTGGCTCTTTTGTGGTAACTGCCTTACAAGCAACCTCAGGCTGCTACAAGCCGAATTCTCCTGGTTCTATTGTGACAACAGCCTTACAAGTAATCTCAGGCTGCAGCAATCCCAGTTCTCCTAGCTTTTTGTCAATAATATCAGGCTGCTACAAAACGACATCTCCTGTCTCTTTTGTGACAACTGCCTTACAAGCAATCTCAGGATGCTACAAGCCGAATTCTCCTGGTTCTATTGTGACAACTGCCTTAAAAGCAATCTCTGGCAGCAGCAATCCCAATTCTCCTGGCTATTTTGTGCCAATTGCCTTACAAGAAATCTCATGCTGCTTCAAGCCGAATTCTCCTGGCGCTTTTGTGACAACTGCCTTACAAGCAATGTCATGCGGCTACGAGCCGACTTCTCTTGGCTCTTATGTGAAAACTGCCTTACAAGTAATCTCAGGCTGCTACAAGCCGAATTCTACTGGCGTTTTTGTGACAACTGCCTTACAAGCAATCTCAGGCTGCCGCTAGTCTAATTCTCCTAAATTGTTGTGATAATTGCCTTACAAGAAATCCCAGGCTGCTACGAAGCGATTTCTCCTCTTTCATTTGTGGCATCTGCCTTACAAGCATTCTCAGGCTGCAGCAATAAGAATTATCCTGGCTTTTTGTGCGAATTGCCTTACATGCAATCCCAGGATGCTACGAGCCGATTTCTCCTGGCCCTTTTGTGGCAACTTCATTACAAGCCGACTTATCTTGGCCTTACAAGCAATCTCAGATCGCTACAAATCGACATCTCTTGGCTCTTTTGTGTCTTTTTTAGGACTGTTCTCCTAACTTTTTGTGCCAATTGCCCTAAAAGCAATCCCAGGCGGCTACGTGCGGATTTCTCCTGGCTCTTTTGTGGTAACTGCCTTACAAGCAATCTCAGGCTGCAACAAGCCGAATTCTCCTGGTTCTATTGTGACAACTGCCTTACAAACAATCTCAGGCTGCAGCAATCCCAATTCTCTTAGCTTTTTGTGCCAATTGCATTACAAGCAGACTAGCGGAAAACCTGAGATTGATTGTAAGTCTGTTTTAAAACAAAAGAGACAGGTGATGTCGTTTTGTAGCAGCCTGAGATTGCTTTTAAGGCCGTTTTCACAAAAGAGACAAGAGAAGTCGGCTCGTAGATGCCTGGGATTGCTTGCAAGGCAATTGGCACAAAAGAGCCAGGAGAATTCGGCTTGTAGTAGCCTGAGATATCTTGTAAGGCAGTTGCCACAAATGAGCCAGGAGAAATCGGTTCGTAGCCGCCTGGGATTGCTTTTAAGGCAATTGGCACATTAAGTCAGGAGAATTGTACTAGCGACAGCTTGAGATTGCTTGTAAGGCAGTTGACACAAAAGAGCCAGGATATGTCGATTTGTAGCGATCTGAGATTGCATTTAAAGCAGTTTTCACAAAAGAGACAAGATAAGTAGGCTCGTAGACGCCTGAGATTGCATGTAAGGCAGTTGCCACAAAAGTTGTAAGGCAATTTGCACAAAAGAGCCAGGAGAATTCGGCTTGCTGTAGACTGAGATTGCTTTTAAGGCAGTTGTCACAATAGAACCAGGAGAATTTGGCTTATAGCAGCCTGAGATTGCTTGTAAGGCAGTTACCACAAAAGAGCCAGGAGATATCGGCACGTAGCCGCCTGGGATTGCTTTTAAGAAAATTGGCACAAAAAGTCAGGAGAACTGCCATGCGGCAGCCTGAGATTGCTTGTAAGGCAGTTGTCACAAAAGAGACAGGAGATGTCGATTTGTAGCGGCCTGAGATTGCTTGCAAGGCAGTTTCACAAAAGAGCCAGGCGTATTCGGCTTGTAGCTTGGTGTAGGCTTGTAGAAGAATGAGATTGCTTGTAAGGCAATTTTCACAAATCTCCCAGGAGAACCGGCTCGTAGAATCCTATGTTTGCGTGTAAGGCACTTTCCACAAAAAGCCAAGAGAAATGGGATCGTAGCAGCCTGAGATTGCTTGTAAGGCAGGTGTCACAAAAGAGCCAGGCGTATTCGGATTGTAGCAGCCTGAGATTGATTTTGCGCAGTTTTCACAGAAGAGCCAGCAGGTGTGGGCTTGTATCAGCCTGAGATTGCTTGTAAGGCAGTTTTCACAAAAGAGCCAGGAAATGCCGTTTTGTAGCAGCCTGAGATTGCTTGTCCAATTGTCGGGAATTTCTTACCTTATCCATAATTACAAAAGTTTTTTCGACACATTGAATAGAGTCGAGGCGAAATTCAAGCGTATGGGGACTTGTGTTAGCCCCTTTGCGGAAATTGTCATGCGGCCCTAAACTGGGAAATCAGTCATATTTCACTTGTTTATAACTTTTTTCCAGTAAAAGAAATATTTTCAAAATGGGTATCAAATTATGTGCAATTATTTGATTTGTCTATGTTTACAGTGATTTTTCATTTGCTCAGATAGTAAAAAGTACAGCTTTCACCATGTGCGCGGTATGTCGTCTAACAATTTATAGCGTCCGAATTCCAGTGTGCACAATAAGACTCCATTTCTAATTTTTCTTTTTTATAGAATCCTCAAAATATTGCTGTCCAATTCTCGGGAATTTCTTGCCTTATCCATAATCACAAAAGTTTTTTCGACACCTTGAATAGAGTCGAGGCGAAATTAAACGGTATGGGGACATGTGTTAGCTCCTTTGCGGAAATTGTCATGCGGATTTAAACTGGGTAATCAGTCATATTTCACCTGTTTATAACTTTTTTCGAGTAAAAGAAATATTTTCAAAATGGGTATCAAATTGTTTGCAATTATTTGATTTGTCTATGTATACAGGGATTTTTCATTAGCTCAGATAGTAAAAAGTACAGCATTCACCATGTGCGCGGTATGTCGTCTGACAATTTACAGCGTCCGAATTCCAGTGTGCACAATAAGAATGCATTTGTAATTTTTCCTTTTTATACAATCCACAAAATATTGCTGTCCAATTGTCGAGAATTTCTTGCCTTATCCATAATTACAAATCTTTTTTTGACACCTTGATTAGAGTCGAGTCGAAATTTTTTCGACACCTTGAATAGAGTCGAGTTGTAATTCAACGGTATGGGGACTTGTGTTATCTCATTTGCGGAAATCGTAAGGCGGACCTAAACTGGGAAATCAGTCATATTTCACTTGTTTATAACTTTTTTCCAGTAAAAGAAATATTTTTACTATCTGAGCAAATGAAAAATCCCTGTAAATATAGACAAATCAAATAATTGCACACAATTTGATCTACATAAATTGACCAAATGAAAAATCCCTTACAAGCAATCTCAGGCTGCTACAAAACGGCAATTCCTGGCTCTTTTGTGAAAACTGCCTTACAAGCAATCTCAGGCTGATACAAGCCCACACCTGCTGGCTCTTCTGTGAAAACTGCGCAAAATCAATCTCAGGCTGCTACAATCCGAATACGCCTGGCTCTTTTGTGACACCTGCCTTGCAAGCAATCTCAGGCCGCTACAAGTCGACATCTCCTGTCTCTTTTGTGACAACTGCCTTACAAGAAATCTCATGCTGCTTCAAGCCGAATTCTCCTGGCGCTTTTGTCACAACTGCCTTACAAGCAATGTCATGCGGCTACGAGCCGACTTCTCTTGGCTCTTATGTGAAAACTGCCTTACAAGTAATCTCAGGCTGCTACAAGCCGAATTCTTCTTGCGCTTTTGTGACAACTGCCTTACAAGCAATTTCAGACTGCCGCCAGGACAGTTCTCCTGACTTTTTATGCCAATTGACTTAAAAGCAATCCCAGGCGTCTACGTGCCGATTTCTCCTGGCTCTTTTGTGGTAACTGCCTTACAAGCAATCTCAGGCTGCTACAAGCCGAATTCTCCTGGTTCTATTGTGACAACAGCCTTACAAGTAATCTCAGGCTGCAGCAATCCCAGTTCTCCCTTTCTGGGACTGTCTCCTGGGAGGTGTTTCGTCTGCGTGGTACTTTCTGGGGCTGTCTCCTTGGTGGGGGGGTGTCGTCTGCGTGGGACTTTCTGGGGCTGTCTCCTTGGTGGGGGGGGTCGTCTGCATGGGTCTTTCTGGGACAGTCTCCTGGGTGCGGTGTCGTCTGCGTGGGACTTTGTGGGACTGGGGGTCGTCTGCGTTGGAATTTCTGGGACTGCGGGTCGTCTGCGTGGGTCCTTCTTGGACTCTCTCCTGGGTGGGTGGTCGTCTGCGTGGGACTTTCTGGGACTCTTTCCTTGGTGGGGACTCGTCTGCGTGGGACTTTCTGGGACACTGGTTCGTCTGCGTGGGTCTGTCTGGGATAGTCTCCTGGGTGCGGTATCGTCTGCGTGGGACTTTGTGGGACTGGGGGTTGTCTGCGTGGGACTTTCTGGGACTGGGGGTCGTCTGCGTGGGACTTTCTGGGACTGTCTCCTGTGTGGGGGTTGTCTGCCTGGGAATTGCTGGGCCTGGGGGTCGTCTGCGTGGGACTTTCTGGGACTGGGGGCCGTCTGCGTGGGACTTTGTTGGACTGGGGGTCGTCTGCGTGGGATTTTCTGCGACTGGGGTCGTCAGCGTGGGACTTTCTGGGAATGGGGGTCGTCTGCGTGGGACTTTCTGGGACTGTCTCCTGGGTGGGGGGTCGTCTTTGGTACTTTCTGGGACTGGGGGTCGTCTGCGTCGGTCTTTCTGGGACTGTCTCCTGGGTGGGGGTCGTCTGCATGGGACTTCCTAGGACTGGGGGTCGTCTGTGTGGGACTTTCTGGGGCTGGGGGCCGTCTGCGTGGGTCTTTCTGCGACTGTCTCATGCGTGGGGGTTCGTCAGCGTGGGACGTTCTGGGACTGTCTCCTGGGTGGGGGCTCGTCTGCGTGGGTCTTTCTGGGAGTGGGGGTCGTCTGCGTGGGAATTTCTGGGACTGTCTCCTTGGTAGGGTGTCGACTGCCTGGGACATTCTGGGACTGGGGGTAGTCTGCGTCGGACTTTCTGGGACTGCGGGTCGTCTGCGTGGGCTTTCTGGGACTGGGGGTCGTCTGCGTGGGACTTTCTTGGACTGGGGGTCTTCTGCGTGGGTCTTTCTGTGACTGTCTTCTGGGTGGGGGTTCTTCTGCGAGGGACTTTCTGGGACTGTCTCCTGGGTGGGGTTGCGTCTGCATGGGACTTTCTGGGACTGGGGGTCGTCTACGTGGATCTTTCTGGGACTCTCTCCTGGGTGTGGGGTCGTCTGCGTGGGACTTTCTGGGACTGTTTCCTGGGTGGGGACTCGTCTGCGTGGGACTTTCTTGGACTGGGGGTCGTCTGCGTGGGTCATTGTGGGACAGTCTCCTGGGTGCGGTGTTGTCTGCGTGGGACTTTGTGGAACTGGGGGTCGTCTGCGTGGGACATTCTGGGACTGGGGGTCATCTGCGTGGGACTTTCTGGGACTGTCTCCTTGGTGGGGGGTCGACTTTTTGGGACTTTCTGGGACTGCCTCCTGGGTGTGGGGTCGTCTGCGTGGGACTATCTGGGAATGGGACTCGTCTGCGTTGGATTTTCTGGGACTGGGGGTCGTCTGCGTGGGACTTTCTGGGACTGTCTCCTGGGTGGTGGTTCGTCTCCGTGGGACTTTATGGGACTGGGGTTCGTCTGCGTTGGACTTTCTGGGACTGGGGGTCGTCTGCGTGGGACTTTCTGGGACAGGGGGTTGTCTGCGTGGGACTTTCTGGGACTGTCTCCTGGGTGGGGCTCATCTGCGTGGGACTTTCTGGGAATGTCTCCTGGGTGGGGGTCGTCTGCATGGGACTTTCTGGGACTGGGGGTCGTCTGCGTGGGACTTTCTGGGACTGTCTGCTGGGTGGGGGTCGTCTGCCGGGGAGTCTCTGGGACTGGGAGTCGAGCGTTGGACTTTCTGTGACTGGGGGCCGTCTACGAAGGACTTTCTGGGAGTGGGGGTCGTCGGCATGGGACTTTCTTGGACTGTCTCCTTGGTGGGGGTCGTCTTCATGTGACTTTCTTAGACTGGGGGTCGTCTGCGTGGGACATTCTGGGACTGTCTGCTGGGTGGGGGGAACGTCTGCGTCGGATTTTCTCTGACTTGGGGTCGAATGCGTGGGACTTTCTGGGACTGGGGGCCGTCTGCGTTGGACTTTCTGGGAGTGGGGGTCGTCTGCGTGGGACTTTCTGGGACTGTTTCCTGGGTGGGGACTCGTCTGCGTGGGACTTTCTTGGACTGGGGGTCGATGCGTGGGTCATTGTGGCACAGTCTCCTGGGTGCGGTGTTGTCTGCGTGGGACTTTGTGGAACTGGGGGTCGTCTGCGTGGGACATTCTGGGACTGGGGGTCATCTGCGTGGGACTTTCTGGGACTGTCTCCTTGGTGGGGGTACGACTTTTTGGGACTTTCTGGGACTGCCTCCTGGGTGTGGGGTCGTCTGCGTGGGACTATCTGGGAATGGGGCTCATCTGCGTGGGAATTTCTGGGACTGTCTCCTGGGTGGTGGTTCGTCTCCGTGGGACCTTCTGGGACTGGGGTTCGTCTGCGTTGGACTTTCTGGGACTGGGGGTCGTCTGCGTGGGACTTTCTGGGACAGGGGGTCGTCTGCGTGGGACTTTCTGGGACTGTCTCCTGGGTGGGGCTCATCTGCGTGGGACTTTCTGGGAATGTCTCCTGGGTGGGGGTCGTCTGCATGGGACTTTCTGGGACTGGGGGTCGTCTGCGTGGGACTTTCTGGGACTGTCTGCTGGGTGGGGGTCGTCTGCGTGGGTGTCTCTGGGACTGGGAGTCGATCGTTGCACTTTCTGTGACTGGGGGCCGTCTACGAGGGACTTTCTGGGAGTGGGGGTCGTCGGCATTGGACTTTCTGGGACTGTCTCCTTGGTGGGGGTCGTCTTCATGGGACTTTCTTAGACTGGGGGTCGTCTGCGTGGGACATTCTGGGACTGTCTCCTGGGTGGGGGGAACGTCTGCGTCGGATTTTCTCTGACTTGGGGTCGACTGCGTGGGACTTTCTGGGACTGGGGGCCGTCTGCGATGGACTTTCTGGGAGTGGGGGTCGTCTGCGTGGGACTTTCTGAGACTGTCTCCTGGGAGGGGGTTCGTCTGTTTGGGACTTTCCGAGAAATGTCACCTGTGTGGGGTGTCGTCTGCGTGGGACTTTCTGGAACTGGGGGTCTTCTGCTTGTGACTTTCTGGGACTGTGGGTCGTCTGCGTGGGACTTTCTGGGACTGGGCGCCTTCTGCGTGGGACTTACTGGGACTGTCTCCTGGGACTGGGGGTCGTCTGCGTTGGACTTCCTGGGACTGGGGGTCGTCTGCGTTGGACTTCCTGGGACTGGGGGTCGTCTTCCTGCGACTTTCTGGGACTGGGGGTCGTCTGCGTGGGACTTTCTGGGACTGTCTCCTGGGTGTGGGGTCGTCTGCGTGGGACTTTTTGGGACTGGGGTCTTCTGCGTGTGAGTTTGTCGGACTGGGGGTCGTCTGCATGGGACTTTCTGGGACTGTGGGCCGTCTTCGTGGGACATTCTGGGACTGTCTCCTTGGACTGTGGGTCGTCTGCGTTGGACTTGCTGGGACTGGGGGTCGTCTGCGTGGGACTTTCTGGGAATGGGGCTCGTCTGCGTGGGACTTTCTGGGGCTGTCTCCGGGTTGGGGGGTCGTCTGCGTGGGACTTTCTGGGACTGTCTCCTGGGTGGGGGTCGTCTGCATGCGACTTCCTGGGACTGGGGGTCTTCTGCGTGGGACTTTCTAGTACTGTCTCCTGGGTGCGGGGTCGTCTGCGTGGGATATCTGGGACTGTCACCTGGGTGGGGGGTCCTCTGCATGTGACTTTCTGGGACTGGGGTTCGTCTGCGTGGGACTTTCTGGGACTGTCTCCTGGGTGGGTGCTCGTCTGCGTGGGACTTTCTGGGACAGTCTCCTGGGTGGGGGTTCGTCTTTGGGTCTTTCTGGGACTGGGGGTCGTCTACGTGGGACTTTCTGGGACTGTCTCCTGTGTGGGGGGTTGTCTGCCTTGGACTTGCTGGGACTGGGGGTCGTCTGCGTGGGACTTTCTGGGACTAGGGGCCGTCTGCGTGGGACTTTCTGGGAGTGGAGGTCGTCTGCGTGGGACTTTCTTGGACTGTCTCCTGGGTGCGAGGTCGGTTGTTTGGGACTTTCTGGGACTGTCTCCTGGGTGGTGGGTCGTCTGCGTGGGACTTTCATGGACTGGGGTCGTCTGCGTGTGACTTTCTGGGACTGTCTCCTGGGTGGCGGGTCGTCTGCGTGGGACTTGCTTGGACTGGAGGTCGTCTGCGTGGGAATTTCTGGGACAAGGGTGTCGTCTGCCTGGGACTTTCAGGGACTGGGGATCGTCTGCGTGGGATTTTCTGGGACTCGGGGTCGTCTGCGTGGGACTTTCTGGGACTGTCTGCAGGGTGTGGGTCGTCTGCGTGGGACTTTCTGGGACTGTCTCCTTGGTGGGGGGCCGTCTGCGTGGGACTTTCTGGGACTGTCTCCTGGGACTGGGGGTCGTCTGCGTGGAACTTTCTGGGACTGGGGGACGTCTACGTGGGACTTTCTGGGACTGTCTCCTGGTTGGGGGGTCGTCTGCCTGGGACTTTCTGGGACTGTCTCCTGGGTGGGGGTCGTCTGCATGGGACTTCCTGGGACTGGGGGTCTTCTGCGTGGGACTTTCTGGGACTGTCTCCAAGGTGCGGGGTCGTCTGCGTGGGATATCTGGGACTGACACCTGGGTGGGGGTCCTCTGCATGTGACTTTCTGGGACTGGGGATCGTCTGCGTGGGACTTTCTGGGACTGTCTCTTGGGTCGGAGCTCGTCTGCGTGGGACTTTCTGGGACTGTCTCCTGGGTGGGGGTTCGTCTCCGTGGGACTTTCTGGGACTGGGGGTCGTCTCCGTGGGTCTTTCTGGGACTGTCTCCTGGGTGGGGGTTCGTCTCCGTGGGACTTTCTGGGACTGGGGTTCGTCTGCGTTGGACTTTCTGGGACTGGGGGTCGTCTGCCTGGGAATTTCTGGGACTGGGGGTCGTCTGCGTGGGACTTTCTTGGACTGTCTCCTGGGTGGGGCTCATCTGCGTGGGACTTTCTGGGAATGTCTGCTGGGTGGGGGTCGTCTGCATGGGAGTTTCTGGGTCTGGGAGTCGTCTGCGTTGGACTTTCTGTGACTGGGGCCGTCTACGAGGGACTTTCTTGGAGTGGGGGTCGTCTGCATGGGACTTTCTGGGACTGTCTCCTTGGTGGGGGTCGTCTTCATGGGACTTTCTTAGACTGGGGGTCGTCTGCGTGGGACATTCTGGGACTGACTCCTGGGTGGGGGGAACGTCTGCGTCGGATTATCTGTGACTGGGGGTCGTCTGTGTGGGACTTTCTGGGACTGGGGGCCGTCTGCGTTGGACTTTCTGGGAGTGGGGGTCGTCTGCGTGGGACTTTCTGGGACTGTCTCCTGGGTGGGGGGTCGTCAGTTTGGGACTTTCCGAGAAATGTCTCCTGTGTGGGGTGTCGTCTGCGTGGGACTTTCTGGAACTGGGGGTCTTCTGCGTGTGACTTTCTGGGACTGGGGGTCGTCTGCGTGGGTCTTTCTGGGACTGGGGGCCGTCTTCGTGGGACTTTCTGGGACTGTCTCCTGGGACTGGGGGTCGTCTGCGTTGGACTTCCTGGGACTGGGGATCGTCTGCGTGGGACTTTCTGGGACTGGAGGTCGTCTGCGTGGGACTTTCTGGGAGTGGGGGTCGTCTGTGTGGGACTTTCTGGCACTGTCTCCTGGATGGAGGGTCGTCTTTTTGGGACTTTCTGAGAACTGTCTCCTGTGTGGGGTTTCGTCTGCGTGGGATTTTCTGGGACTGGGGTCTTCTGCGTGTGACTTTGTCGGACTGGGGCTCGTCTGCGTGGGACTTTCTGGGACTGGGGGCCGTCTGCGTGGGACTTTCTGGGACTGTCTCCTGGTTGAGGGGTCGTCTTCGTGGGACTTTCTGGGACTGTCTCCTGGGTGGGGGTCGTCTGCATGCGACTTCCTGAGACTGGGGGTCTTCTTCGTGGGACTTTCTGGGACTGTCTCCTGGGTGCAGGGTCGTCTGCTTGGGATATCTGGGACTGTCACCTGGGTGGGGGGTCCTCTGCATGTGACTTTCTGGGACTGGGGATCGTCTGCGTGGGACTTTCTGGGACTGTCTCCTGGGTGGGGGCTCGTCTGCGTGGGACTTTCTGGGAATGTCTCCTGGGTGGGGGGTCGTCTTTGGGACTTTCTGGGACTGGGGGTCGTCTGCGTCGGTCTTTCTGGGACTGTCTCCTTGGTGGTGGGTCGTCTGCGTGGGACTTGCTTGGACTGGAGGTCGTCTGCGTGGGACTTTCTGGGACAAGGGTGTCGTCTGCGTGGGACTTTCAGGGACTTGAGATCGTCTGCGTGGGACATTCTTGGACTGGGGGTCGTCTTCGTGGGACTTTCTGGGACTGTCTGCAGGGTGGAGGTCGTCTGCGTTGGACTTTCTTGGAATGGGGGTCGTCTGCGTGGGACTTTCTGTGACTGGGGGCCGTCTACGTGGGACTTTCTGGAAGTGGGGTCGTCTGCATGGGATTTTCTTGGACTGTCTCCTTGGTGGGGTCTCGTCTGCGTGGGACTTTCTGGGACTCTCTCCTGTGTGGGGGGTCGTCTGCTAGGGACTTTCTGGGAATGTCTCCTGGGTGGGGGTCTTCTGCATGGGAATTTCTTAGACTGGGGGTCGTCTGCGTGGGACATTCTGGGACTGTCTCCTGGGTGTGGGGCACGTCTGCGTGGGATTTTCTGTGACTGAGGGTCGTCTGCGTGGGACTTTCTGGGACTGGGTTTCGTCTGCGTGGGACTTTCTGAGACTGGGGCCGTCTGCGTGGGACTTTCTGGGAGTGGGGGTCGTCTTTGTGGGACTTTCTGGGACTGTCACCTGGGTGGGGGGTCTTCTGTTTGGGACATTCTGAGAACTGTCTCCTGGGTGGGGTCTCGTCTGCGTGGGACTTTGTGGGACTGGGGTTCGTCTGCGTGGGACTTTCTGGGACTGGGGTTCTTCTGCGTGGGACTTTTTGAGACTGGGTGTCGTCTGCGTGGGACTTTCTGGGACTGTCTCCTGGGTGGGGGGTCGTCTGCGTGGGACTTTCTGGGACTGGGGGTCTTCTGCGTGGGACTTTCTGGGACTGTCTCCTGGGTGGGGGGTCGTCTGCGAGGGACTTTCTGGGATTAGGGGTCGTCTGCGTGGGACCTTCTGGGACTGGGGGTAGTCTGCGTGGGACTTTCTGGGACTGTCTTCTGGGTGGGGGTCGTCTGCGTGGGACTTTCTGGGACTGGGGGTCGTCTTCGTGGGACTTTCTGGGACAGTCTCCTGGGTGCGGTTTCGTCTGCGTGGAACTTTCTGGGACTGGGGGTCGTCTGCGTGGGACTTTCTAGGTCTGTCTCCTGGGTGAGGGGTCATCTGCGTGGGACTTTCTGGGTCTGTCCCCTGGGTGGGAGGTCTTCTCCGTGGGACTTTCTTGGACTGGGGGTCGTCTGCGTGAGACTTTCTGGGACTGTCTCCTTGGTGGGAGGTTCGTCTGCGTTGGATATATGGGACTGTTTTCTGGGTGGGGTGTCGTCTGCGGTTGACTTTCTGGGACTGGGGGTCGTCTGCGTGTGACTTTCTGGGACTGGGGGTTGTCTGCGTTGGACTTTCTGGGACTTGGATTCGTCTGAGTGGGTCTTTCTGGGACTGTCTTCTGGGTGGGGCTTCACACAAGAGCTAGGCGTATTCGGCTTGTAGCAGGCTGAGATTGCTTGTAAGGCGGTTTTGAAAAAAAGAGACAGGAGATGTCGTTTTGTAGCAGCCTAGATTGCTTTGAAGGCAGTTTTCACAAAAGAGCCAAGATACGTCGGCTCGTAGACGCCTGGGATTTCTTGTAAATCAATTTGCACAAAAGAGCCAGGAGAATTCGGCTTGCAGGAGCCTGAGATTGCTTGTAAGGCAGTTGTCACAAAAGAGACAGAATATGTCGATTTGTAGCGGCATGAGATTGCTTGCAAGGCAGTTCTCACAGAAGAGCCAGGCGTATTCGGCTTGTAGTTGCCTGAGATTGCTTGTAAGGCAGTTGTCACAAAAGAGTCAGGAGAAGTCGGCTCGTAGCAGCCTGATATTGCTTGTAAGGCAGTTGCCACAAAAGAGCCAGGAGAAATTGGCTTGTCGCCGCCTGGGATTGCTTGTAAGGCAATTCGCACAAAAAGCCAGGAGAATTCATAATGCTGCTGCCTGAGAATGCTTGTAAGGCAGATGCCACAGATGAGCCTGGGGAAATCGGTTCGTAGCAACCTGAGATTGCTTGTATGGCAATTGGCAAAAAAAATCAGGAGAATTGGACTACCGGATGCCTGAGATTGCTTGTAAGGCAGTTGTCACAAAAGAGCCAGGATATGTCGATTTATAGCGGCCTGAGATTCCTTGTAAAGCAGTTTCACAAAAGAGCAAGGCTTGTAGCAGGCTGAGATTGCTTGTAAGACAGTTTTTAAAAAAAGTGACTGTAGATGTCGTTTTGTAGCAGCGTGAGATTGCTTGTAAGGCAGTTGCCACAAATGAACCAGGAGAATTGGGTTTGCTGCAGCCTGAGATTGCTTGTAAGGCAGTTTCACAAAAGAGACAGGAGATGTCGTTTTGTAGCAGCCTGATATTACTTGTAACGCAGTTTTCACAAAAGAGCCAAGAGAAGTCGGCTCGTAGCAGCCTGACATTGCTTGTAAGGCAGTTGTCACAAAAGCGCGAGGAGAAACCGACTTGTAGCAGCCTGAGATTTCTTGTAAGGCAGCTGTCACAAAAGAGCCAGGCGTATTCGGCTTGTAGCAGCCTGAGATTGCTTGTAATGCAGTTGCCACAAAAGAGCCAGAAGAAATCAGCCCGTAGCAGCCTGGGATGGCTTGTGAGGCAATTGGCCAAAAAGCCAGTAGAATTAGGCTTGCTGCACCCTGAGATTGCTTGTAAGGCCAGGCGTAGACGACTTGTAGCAGTCTGAGATTACTTTTAAGGCATTTGTCAAAAAAAAGGTGATGACGGCTCGTAGAAACCTCAGATTGCTTTTAATCAGTTGTCACAAAAGAGCCAGGAGAAATCCGCTAGTACCAGCCTGGGATGGCTTGTAATGCAATTGGCAAAAAAGAGCCAGGAGTTCGGCTCGTAGCAGCCTGAGATTGCTTGTAAGGCAGTTGTCATAGAAGAGCCAGACTCGTAGAAGCCTGAGATTGCTTGGAAGGCAGTTGGCAGAATAGAGGCAGAAGAATTCATATTGCTGTAGCCTGAGAATGCTTGTAAGGCAGATGCCACAAATGAGCCATGGGAAATCGGTTCGTGGCAGCCTGGGATTGCTTGTATGGCAATTGGCACAAAAAATCAGGAGAATTGGACAACCGGATGCCTGAGATTGCTTGTAAGGCAGTTGTCACAAAAGAGCCAGGAGAATTCGGCTTGCAGCAGCCTGAGATTGCTTGGAAGGCAGTTGCCACATTTGAGCCAGGAGAAATCGGCTCGTAGACGCCTGGGATTGCTTGTAAGGCAATTGGCACAAAAAGCCAGGGGAATTAGGATTGCTGTAGACTGAGATTGCTTTTAAGGCAGTTGTCACAATAGAACCAGGAGAATTTGGCTTATAGCAGCCTGAGATTGCTTGTAAGGAAGTTACCACAAAAGAGCCAGGAGATATCGGCACGTAACCGCCTGGTATTGTTTTTAAGGCAATTGGCACAAAAAGTCAGGAGAACTGCCCCGCGGCAGCCTGAGATTGCTTGTAAGGCAGTTGTCACAAAAGAGACAGTAGATGTCGATTTGTAGTGGCCTGAGATTGCTTGCAAGGCAGTGTCACAAAAGAGCCAGGCGTATTCGGCTTGTAGCAGCCTGAGATTGCTTGTAAGGCAGTTACCACAAAAGAGCCAGGAGAAATCGGCACGTAGCCGCCTGGGATTGCTTTTAAGGCAATTGGCACAAAAAGTCAGGAGAAATGTCCTGGCGGAAGACTGAGATTGCTTGTAAAGCAGTTGTCACAAAAGAGACAGGAGATGTCGGATTGTAGAAGCCTGACATTGCTTGTAAGGCAGTTGTCACAAAAGCGCCAGGAGAATACGGCTTGTAGCAGCCGGAGATTACTTGCAAGGCAGTTTTCACAAAAGAGCCAAGATAAGTCGGCTCGTAGCAGCCTGACATTGATTGTAAGACAGTTGTCATAAAAGCGCCAGGAGAATTCGGCTTGTAGCAGCCTGAGATTTCTTGTAAGGCAGTTGCCACAAAAGCGCCAGGAGAAATCGGCTCGTAGACGCCTGGGATTGCTTGTAAGGCAATTTGCACAAAAAGCCAGGAGAATTCATATTGCTGCAGCCTGAGAATGCTTTTAAGGCAGATGACACAGATGAGCCAGGAGAAATCGGTTCGTAGCAGCCTGGGATTGGTTGTAAGGCAATTAGCACAAAAATAAGGAGAATTGGACTAGCGTCAGCCTGAGATTGCTTGTAAGGCAGTTGTCACAAAAGAACCAGTATATGTCGATTTGTAGCGGCCAATTCGGCTTGTAGCAGGCTGAGATTGCTTGTAAGGCAGTTTTCACAAAAGAGACAAGAGATGTGGGTTTGTAGAAGCCTGAGATTGCTTGAAAGGCAGTTTTCACAAAAGAGCCAAGAGAAGTCGGCTCGTAGCAGTCTGACATTGCTTGTAAGGCAGTTTTCACAAAAGAGCAAGGAGAAGTCGGCTTGTTGCAGACTGAGATTGCTTGTAAGGCAGTTGCTGCAAAAGAGGCAGTAGAAATCGGCTTGTAGCAGCCTGAGATCCTTTGTAAGACAGTTTTCACAAATAGCCCGGAGAAGTCGGCCGATAGCAGCGGGAGATTGCTTGTAAGGGAGTTGTCAAAAAAGAGTCAGAAGGTGTAAGTTTGTAGAAGCCAGAGATTGCGTGTAAAGCAATTTTCACAAAAAGCCAGGGGAAACGGGCTCGTAGCTGCGTGGAATTGCTTGTAATGAAACTGGCACAAAAATCCAAGAGAATTGGGCTTGCTGCTGTGATTGCATGTAAGGCAGTTGCTACAAAAGAGCCAGGCGTATTCGGCAGGCTGAGATTGCTTGTAAGGCAGTTTTCACAAAAGAGACAAGAGATGTGGGTTTGTAGAAGCCTGAGATTGCTTGAAAGGCAGTTTTCACAAGAGAGCCAAGAGAAGTCGGCTCGGAGCAGCCTTACATTGCTTGTAAGGCAGTTGTCACAAAAGAGCCAGGAGAATTCGGCTTGTAGCAGCCTGAGATTGCTTGTAAGGCAGTTGCCACAAAAGAGCCAGAAGAAATCAACCCGCAGCAGCCTGGGATGGTTTGTAAGGCAATTGGCAAAAAGCCAGTAGAATTAGGCTTGCTGAACCCTGAGATTGCTTGTAAGGCCAGGCGTAGACGGCTTGTAGCAGTCTGAGATTGCTTTTAAGGCATTTGTCACCAAAAAAAAGATGACGGCTCGTAGAAGCCTGAGATTGCTTTTAATCAGTTGTCACAAAAGAGTCAGGAGAATTCGGCTTGTAGCAGCCTGATATTGCTTTTAAGGCAGTTGCCACAAAAGAGCCAGGAGAAATCCGCCAGTAGAGGCTGGGATGGCTTGTAAGGCAATTGGCACAAAAGAGCCAGGAGATCGGCTCGTAGCAGCCTGAGATTGCTTGTAAGGCAGTTGTCATAGAAGAGCCAGGCTCGTAGAAGCCTGAGATTGCTTGGAAGGCAGTTGGCAGAATAGAGGCAGGAGAAATCGTCTTGTAGCAACCTGAGATCCTTTGTAAGACAGTTTTCACAAATTGCCCGATGAAGTCGGCCCATAGCAGCCTGAGATTGCTTGTAAGGCAGTTTTCACAGACGAGCCAGCAGGTGTAGGCTCGTATTAGCCTGAGATCGTTGTAAGGCAGTTTTCACAAAAGAGCCAGGATATGTCGTTTTGTAGCAGCCTGAGACTGCTTGTAAGGCAGTTGCCACAAAAGAGCAAGGCGTATTCGGCTTGTAGCAGCCTGAGATTTCATGTAAGGCAGTTTTCACAAAAGTCTTAAGAGAAATCGGATCATAGCAGCCTGACATTGCTTGTAAGGGAGTTGTCACAAAAGAGCCAGTAGAATTCGTCTTGTAGCAGCCTGAGATTGCTTGTAAGGCAGTCGACACAAAAGAGCCTTGAGAAATCGGCTCGTAGTAGCCTGGGATTATTTTGTAAGGCAATTTGCAAAAAAGCCAGGAACATTGGGCTTGCTGCAGCCTGAGATTGCTTGTAAGGCAGTTGTCACGAAAGACCCAGGAGATCGAATTTTTAGCAGCCTGAGATTGCTTGTAATGCAGTTGTCTTAAAAGTGCCAGCAGGTGTAGGCTTGTAGAAGAATGAGATTGCTTGTAAGGCAATTTTCACAAATCTCCCAGGAGAACCGGCTCGTAGAATCCTATGTTTGCGTGTAAGGCACTTTCCACAAAAAGCCAGGAGAAATGGGCTCGTAGCAGCCTGAGATTGCTTGTAAGGCAGGTGTCACAAAAGAGCCAGGCGTATTCGGATTGTTGCAGCCTGAGATTGCTTGTAAGGCTGTTTTCACAAAATGAGCCAGGAGAATTGGGCTTCCTGCAGCCTGAGATTCGTTGTAAGGCAGTTGTCACAACAAGCCAGGAGAAATGGGCTCGTAGCTGCGTGGGATTGCTTGTAAGGCAAATGGCACAAAAAGCCAGGAGAATTAGCTTGCTGCAGCCTGAGATTGATTATAAGGCAGTTTTCACAAAAGAGTCAGGAGATGTCGATTTTTAGCAACCTGAGATTGCTTGTATGGCAGTGGTCACAAATTAGACAGGCGTAGTCAGCTTGTAGCAGCCAGAGATTGATTTTAGCGCAGTTTTCACAGAAAAGCCAGCAGGTGTGGGCTTGTATCAGCCTGAGATTGCTTGTAAGGCAGTTTCACAAAAGAGACAGTAGATGTGGTTTTGTAGCAGCCTGATATTGCTTGTAAGGCAGTTTTCACAAAAGAGCCATGAGAAGTCGGCTCGTGGCAGCCTGACATTGCTTGTAATGCAGTTGTCACAAAAGCGCCAGGAGAATTCGGCTTGTAGCAGCCTGAGATTTCTTGTAAGGCAGGTGCCACAAAAGACCCAGGAGAAGTCGGCTCGTAGCAGCCTGACATTGCTTGTAAGGCAGTTTTCACAAAAGAGCCAAGAGAAGACGGCTCGTAGCAGCCTGACATTGCTTGTAAGGCAGTTGTCACAAAAGCGCCAGGAGAATTCGGCTTGTAGCAGCCTGAGATTTCTTGTAAGGCAGTTGCCACAAAAGAGCCAGGAGAAATCGGCTCATAGCAGACTGGGATTGCTTGTAATTCAATTGGCACAAAAAGTCAGGAGAATTGGACTAGCGGCAGCCTGAGATTGCTTGTAAGGCAGTTTCACAAAAGAGCCAGGCGTATTCGGCTTGTAGCAGGCTGAGATTGATTGTAAGGCAGTTTTTAAAAAAGAGACAAAAGATGTCGTTTTGTAGCAATCAAAGATTTTAAAAAAATGGACAAGAGAAGTTGCCTCGTAGACGCCTGGGATTGCTTGTAAGGCAATTTGCACAGAAGAGACAGGAGAATTCGGCTTGCTGGAGCATGAGATTGCTTGTAAGGCAGTTGCCACAAATGAGCCAGGAGCAATCGGCTCGTAGCTTCCTGGGATTGGTTGTAAGGCAATTGGCACAAAAAGCCAGGAGACTTGGGATTGCTGCAGCCTGAGATTGCTTGTTAGGCAGTCGTCACAATAGAACCAGTAGAATTCGGCTTGTAGCAGCCTGAGATTGCTTGTAAGGCAGTTTTCACAACAAGCCAGGAGAAATGGGCTCGTAGCTGCGTGGGATTGCTTGTAAGGCAAATGGCACAAAAAGCCAGGAGAATTAGCTTGCTGCAGCCTGAGATTGATTATAAGGCAGTTTTCACAAAAGAGTCAGGAGATGTCGATTTTTAGCAACCTGAGATTGCTTGTAAGGCAGTGGTCACAAATTAGACAGGCGTAGTCAGCTTGTAGCAGCCAGAGATTGATTTTAGCGCAGTTTTCACAGAAAAGCCAGCAGGTGTGGGCTTGTATCAGCCTGAGATTGCTTGTAAGGCAGTTTCACAAAAGAGACAGTAGATGTGGTTTTGTAGCAGCCTGATATTGCTTGTAAGGCAGTTTTCACAAAAGAGCCATGAGAAGTCGGCTCGTGGCAGCCTGACATTGCTTGTAATGCAGTTGTCACAAAAGCGCCAGGAGAATTCGGCTTGTAGCAGCCTGAGATTTCTTGTAAGGCAGGTGCCACAAAAGACCCAGGAGAAGTCGGCTCGTAGCAGCCTGACATTGCTTGTAAGGCAGTTTTCACAAAAGAGCCAAGAGAAGACGGCTCGTAGCAGCCTGACATTGCTTGTAAGGCAGTTGTCACAAAAGCGCCAGGAGAATTCGGCTTGTAGCAGCCTGAGATTTCTTGTAAGGCAGTTGCCACAAAAGAGCCAGGAGAAATCGGCTCATAGCAGACTGGGATTGCTTGTAATTCAATTGGCACAAAAAGTCAGGAGAATTGGACTAGCGGCAGCCTGAGATTGCTTGTAAGGCAGTTTCACAAAAGAGCCAGGCGTATTCGGCTTGTAGCAGGCTGAGATTGATTGTAAGGCAGTTTTTAAAAAAGAGACAAAAGATGTCGTTTTGTAGCAATCAAAGATTTTAAAAAAATGGACAAGAGAAGTTGCCTCGTAGACGCCTGGGATTGCTTGTAAGGCAATTTGCACAGAAGAGACAGGAGAATTCGGCGTGCTGGAGCATGAGATTGCTTGTAAGGCAGTTGCCACAAATGAGCCAGGAGCAATCGGCTCGTAGCTGCCTGGGATTGGTTGTAAGGCAATTGGCACAAAAAGCCAGGAGACTTGGGATTGCTGCAGCCTGAGATTGCTTGTTAGGCAGTCGTCACAATAGAACCAGTAGAATTCGGCTTGTAGCAGTCTGAGATTGCTTGTAAGGCAGTTTTCACAAAAGAGACAGGAGATGTCGATTTGTAGCGGCCTGATATTACTTGTAAGGCAGCTTTCACAAAAGAGCCAAGAGAAGTCGGCTGGTAGCAACCTGACATTGCTTGTAAGGCAGTTGTCACAAAAGCGCAAGGCGAATTCGGCTTGTAGCAGCCTGAGATTACTTGTAAGGCAGTTTCACAAAAGAGCCAAGAGAAGTCGGCTCGTAGCAGCCTGACATTACTTCTAAGGCAGTTGTCACAAAAGCGCAATGAGAATTCGGCTTGTGTCAGCCTGAGATTTCTTGTAAGGCAGTTGCCATAAAAGGGCCACGAGAAATCGGCTCGTAGCCGCCTGGGATTGCTTGTAAGGCAATTCGCACCAAAGCCAGGATAATTCATATTACTGAAGGCTGAGATTGCTTGTAAGGCAGTTGTAACAAAAGAGCCAGCATATATCGATTTGTAGAGGCCTGAGATTGCTTGAAAGGCAGTTTCACAAAATAGCCAGGCGTATTCGGCTTGTAGCTGGCTGATATTGATTGTAAGGCAGTTTTTAAAAAAGAGACAAAAGATGTCGTTTTGTAGCAGCCTGAGATTGCTTTTAAGGCAATTTTCACAAAAGAGACAAGAGAAGTCGGCTCGTAGACGCCTGGGATTGCTTGTAAGGCAATTTGCACAAAAGAGTCAGGAGAATTCGGCTTGCAGCAGCCTGAGATTGCTGATGGGGTGGGGGTTCGTCTGCGTGGGACTTTCTGGGACTGTCTCCTGGGTGGGGGTCGTCTACGTGGGACGTTCTGGGACTGTCTCCTGGGTGGGGGGTCGTCTGCATGGTACTTTCTGGGAATGGGGGGCGTCTGCGTTGGACTTTCTGGGACTGTCTCCTGCGTGGGGGGTCGTCTGCGTGGGACTTTCTTGGACTGGGGATCGTCTGCGTGGGACTTTGTGGGACTGGGAGTCGTCTCCGTGGAACTTTCTGGGACTGTCTCCTGGGTGGGGGGTCGTCTACGTGGGACTTTCTGGGACTGTGACTCAACTGCGTGGGACTTTCTGGGACTGGGGGTCGTCTGCGTGGGTCTTTCTGGGACTGTCTCCTGGGTGGGGAGTCGTCTGCGTGGGACTTTCTGAGATAGGGGTCCGTCTGGTGGGTCTTTCTGGGATTGTCTCCTGGGTGGGGTGTCGTCTGCGTGGGACTTTCTGGGTCTGTCTCCTGGGTGGGGGGTCGTCTTCGTGGGACTTTCTGGGACTGGGGGTCGTCTGCGTGGGACTTTCTGGGACTGTCTCCTGTCTGGGGGTCGTCTGCCTGGGACTTTCTGGGACTAACGGTCGTCTGCGTGGGAATTTCTGGGACGGTCTCATGGATGGGGGTCGTCTGCGTTGGACTTTCTGGGACTGTGGGTCGTCTCCGTGGGACTTTCTGGGACAGTCTAATGGGTGGGGGGTCATCTGCGTGGGACTTTCTGGGACTGTCCCCTGGGTGGGGGTGTCGTCTGCGTAGGACATTGTGGGACTGGGGGTCGTCTGCGTGGGACTTTCTGGGGCTGGGGGTCGTCTGCGTGTTACTTTCTGGGACTGTCTCCTGGGTTGGGCTTTGTCTGTATGGGACTTTCTGGGACTCGCGGTCGTCTGCGTGGGTCTTTTTTGGACTCTCTCCTGGGTGGTGGGTCGTCTCTGTGGGACTATCTGGGACTGTCTCGTGGGTGGGGAGTCGTCTGCCTGGGACTTTCTGAGACTGGGTGTCGTCTGCCTGGGAGTTTCTGGGACTGTCTCCTGGGTGGGGGTCGTCTGCGTGGGACTTTCTGGGACTGGGCTCGTCTGCGTGGGACTTTCTGGGACTGTCTCCTGGGTGGGGGTCGTCTGCGTGGGACTTTCTAGGACTCGGGGTCGTCTGCGTGGGACTTTCTGGGACTGTCTCCTGGGTGGGGGGGTCGTCTGCGTGGGACTTTCTGGGACTGTCTCCTGGGTGGGGAGTCGTCTGCGTAGGACTTTCTTGGACTAGGGGTCGTCTGCGTGGGAATTTCTGGGTTTGTCTCCTTTCTGGGACTGTAGGTCGTCTCCGTGGGACTTTCTGGGACTGTCTCATGGGTGGGGGGTCGTCTGCGTGGGACTTTCTGGGACTGTCTCCTGGGTGGGGGGTCGTCTGCGTAGGACTTTGTGGGACTGGTGGTCGCCTGCGTGGGACTTTCTGGGACTGGGGGTCTTCTGCGTGTTACTTTCTGGGACTGTCTCCTGGGTGGGGGGTCGTCTGTATGGGACTTTCTGGGACTCGCGGTCGTCTGCGTGGGTCTTCTTTGGACTCTCTCCTGGGTGGGGGGTCGTCTGCGTGGGACTATCTGGGACTGTCTCCTGGGTGGGGAGTCGTCTGCGTGGGACTTTCTGAGACAGGGGGTCGTCTGCGTGGGTCTTTCTAGTACTGACTCCTGGGAGGGGGGCCGTCTGCGTGGGACTTTCTGGGACTGTCTCCTGGGTGGAGGGTCCTCTGCGTGGGATTTTCTTAGACTGGGGGTCGTCTGCGTGGGACTTTCTGGGACAGGGGTTCTTCTGCGTGGGACTTCCTGGGACTGGGGTTCGTCTTCGTGGGACTTTCTGGGACTGGAGGTTGTCTGAGTGGGACTTTCTGGGACTGTCTTCTTGGTGGTGGGTCGTCTGCGTGGGACTTTCTGGGACTGTCTCCTTGGGGGGGGCGTCTGCGTCGGACTTTCTTGGACTGTGGGTCGTCTCCGTGGGACTTTCTGGGACTGTCTCATGGGTTGGGGGTCGTCTGCGTGGGACTTTCTGGGACTAGGGGTTGTCATCGTGGGACTTTCTGGGACTGTCTCCTGTCTGGGAGGTCGTCTGCGTGGGTCTTTCTGGGACTAGGGGTCGTCTGCGTGGGTCTTTTTTGGACTCTCTCCTGGGTGGGGGGTCGTCTGCGTGGGACTTTCTGTGACTGTCACCTGGGTGGGGTGTCGTCCGTATGGGACTTTCTGGGACTCAGTGTCGTCTGCGTGGGTCTTTTTTGGACTCTCTCCTGGGTGGGGGGTCGTCTGCGTGGGACTTTCTGGGACTGTCTCCTGGGTGGGGGGGTCGTCTGCGTGGGACTTTCTGTGACTGGGGGTCGTCTGCGTGTTACTTTCTGGGACTGTCTCCTGGGTGGGGGGTCGTCTGTATGGGACTTTCTAGGACTCGGGGTCGTCTGCATGGATCTTTTTTGGACTTTCTACTGGGTGGGGTGGGGTCGTCTGCGTGGGACGTTCTGGGACTGTCTCCTGGGTGGGGAGTCGTCTGCCTAGGACTTTCTGAGACTGGGTGTCGTCTGCGTGGTAGTTTCTCTGACTGTCTCCTGGGTGGGGGTCGTCTGCGTGGGACTTTCTGGGACTGGGCTCGTCTGCGTGGGACTTTCTGGGACTGTCTCCTGGGTGGGGGGGTCGTCTGCGTGGGACTTTCTGGGACTGTCTCCTGGGTGGGGAGTCGTCTGCGTGGGACTTTCTGGGACTGGGGGTCTTCTGCGTGGGAATTTCTGGGACTGTCTCCTGGGTGGGGGGTCGTCTGTATGGGACTTTCTGGGACTCGCAGTCGTGTGCGTGGGTCTTTTTTGGACTCTCTCCTGGGTGGGGGGTCGTCTGCGTGGGACTATCTGGGACTGTCTCCTGGGTGGGGAGTCGTCTGCGTGGGACTTTCTGAGACTGGGGGTCGTCTGCGTGGGTCTTTCTAGTACTGACTCCTGGGTGGGTGGTGTCGTCTGCGTAGGACATTGTGGGACTGGGGGTCGTCTGCGTGGGACTTTCTGGGGCTGGGGATCGTCTGCGTGTTACTTTCTGGGACTCTCTCCTGGGTGGTGGGTCGTCTCTGTGGGACTATCTGGGACTGTCTCCTGGGTTGGGAGTCGTCTGCCTGGGACTTTCTGAGACTGGGTGTCGTCTGCCTGGGAGTTTCTGGGACTGGGCTCGTCTGCGTGGGACTTTCTCGGACTGTCTCCTGGGTGGGGGGGTCGTCTGCGTGGGACTTTCTGAGACTGGGGGTCGTCTGCGTGGTAGTTTCTGGGACTGTCTCCTGGGTGGGGGGTCGTCTGCATGGGACTTTCTGGGACTGGGCTCGTCTGCGTGGGACTTTCTGGGACTGTCTCCTGGGTGGGGGGGTCGTCTGCGTGGGACTTTCTGGGCCTGTCTCCTGGGTGGGTAGTCGTCTGCGTGGGACTTTCTGGGACTAGGGGTCGTCTGCGTGGGAATTTCTGGGTTTGTCTCCTTGTTGGGGGGCGTCTGCGTGGGACTTTCTGGGACTGTAGGTCGTCTCCGTGGGACTTTCTGGGACTGTCTCATGGGTGGGGGGTCGTCTGCGTGGGACTTTCTGGGACTGTCTCCTGGGTGGGGGATCGTCTGCGTAGGACTTTGTGGGACTGGTGGTCGTCTGCGTGGGACTTTCTGGGACTGGGGGTCTTCTGCGTGTTACTTTCTGGGACTGTCTCCTGGGTGGGGGGTCGTCTGTATGGGACTTTCTGGGACTCAGGGTCGTCTGCGTGGGTCTTTTTTGGACTCTCTCCTGGGTGGGGGGTCGTCTGCGTGGGACATTCTGGGACTGTCTCCTGGGTGGGGAGTCGTCTGCGTGGGACTTTCTGGGACTGGGGGTCTTCTGCGTGTTACTTTCTGGGACTGTCTCCTGGGTGGGGTGTCGTCTGTATGGGACTTTCTGGGACTCGCGGTCGTCTGCATGGGTCTTTTTTGGACTCTCTCCTGGGTGGGGGGTCGTCTGCGTGGGACTATCTGGGACTGTCTCCTGGGGGGGGAGTCGTCTGCGTGGGACTTTCTGAGACAGGGGGTCGTCTGCGTCGGAGTTTCTGGGACTGTCTCCTGGGTGGGGGTCGTCTGTGTGGAACTTTCTGGGACTGGGCTCGTCTGCGTGGGACTTTCTGGGACTGTCTCCTGGGTGGGGGGTCTTCTGCGTGGGACTTTCTGGCACTGTCTCCTGGGTGGGGGGTCGTCTGCGTGGGACTTCTGGGACTGACTCCTGGGTCAGGGGTCGTCTGTTTGGGACTTTCTGAGACAGTCTCCTGGGTGTGGGTCGTCTGCGTGGGACTTTCTGGGACTGTCTCCTGGGTGGGGGTCGTCTGCATGGGACTTCCTAGGACTGGGGGTCGTCTGCGTGGGACTTTCTGGGACTGGGATCGTCTGCGTGGGTCTTTCTTGGACTGTCTCCTGCGTGGGGTGTCGGCTGCTTGGGACTTTCAGGGACTGGGTGTCGTCTGCGTGGGAGTTTCTGGGTCAGTCTCCTGGGTGGGGTTCGTCTGCGTGGCACTTTCTGGGACTGGGGGTCGTCTGCGTGGGACTTTCTGGGACTGTCTCCTGGGTGGGGGGTCGTCTGCGTGGGACTTTCTGTGACAGTCTCCTGGGTGGGGAGTCGTCTGCGTGGGACTTTCTGAGACAGGGTTTCTTCTGCGTGGGTCTTTCTGGTACTGACTCCTGGGTGGGGGCCGTCTGCGTGGGACTTTCTGGGACTGTCTCCTGGGTGGAGGGTCCTCTGCGTGGGATTTTCTGGGACTGGGGTTGTCTGCGTGGGACTTTCTGGTGACAGGTGGTCTTCTGCGTGGGACTTCCTGGGACTGGGGTTCGTCCCTCGTGGGACTTTCTGGGACTGGGGGTTGTCTGAGTGGGACTTTCTGGGACTGTCTCATGGATGGGGGTCGTCTGCGTTGGATTTTCTGGGACTGTCTCCTGGGTGGGGGGTCGTCTGCGTAGGACTTTGTGGGACTGGTGGTCGTCTGCGTGGGACTTTCTGGGACTGGGGGTCGTCTGCATGTTACTTTCTGTGACTGTCTCCTGGGTGGGGGGTCGTCTGTGTGGGACTTTCTGGGACTCGGGGTCGTCTGCGTGGGTCTCTTTTGGACTCTCTACTGAGTGGGGGTCGTCTGCGTGGGACTTTCTGGGACTGTCTCCTGGGCGGGAGTCGTCTTCCTGGGACTTTCTGAGACTGGGTGTCGTCTGCGTGGGAGTTTCTGGGACTCTCTCCTGGGTGGGGTCGTCTGCGTGGGACTTTCTTGGACTGGGCTCGTCTGCGTGGGACTTTCTGGGACTGTCTCCTGGGTGGTGGGGTCGTCTGCGTGGGACTTTCTGGGACTGTCTCCTGGGTAGGGGGCCTTCTGCATGGGACTTTCTGGGACTGGGGGTCGTCTGCGTGTTACTTTCTGTGACTGTCTCCTGGGTGGGGGGTCGTCTGCGTGGGACTTTCTGGGACTGTCTCCTGAGTGGGGGGTCGTTTGCGTGGGACTTCTGTGACTGTCTCCTGGGTGGGGGTCGTCTGTTTGGGACTTTCTGAGACAGGGGGTCGTCTGCTTGGGTCTTTCTGGTACTGACTCCTGGGTGGGGGTCCGTCTGCGTAGGACTTTCTGGGTCAGTCTCCTGGGTGGGGTTCGTCTGCGTGGCACTTTCTGGGATTGGGGGTCGTCTGCGTCGGACTTTCTGGGACTGTCTCCTGGGTGGGGGGGTCGTCTGCGTAGTACTTTCTTGGACTGTCTTCTGGGTGGGGGGTCGTCCTCGTGGGACATTCTGGGACTGGGGTCGTCTGCGTTGGACTTTCTGGGACTGTCTCCTGTCTGGGGGTTCTTCTGCGTGGGACTTTCTGGTACTGTCTCCAGGGTGGGGGGTCGTCTGCTTGGGAATTTCTGGGACAGGGGGTCGTCTGCGTCGGACTTTCTGGGACTGTCTCCTGGGCTGGGTGTCGTCTACGTGGGACTTACTGTGACTGTCTCCTGGGTGGGGGCCGTCTGCGTGGGACTTTCTGGGACTGGGTGTCGTCTGCGTAGGAATTTCTGGGACTGTCTCCTGGGTGGGGGGTCGTCTGCGTGGGATTTTCTGGGACTGGGGGTCGTCTGCGTGGGACTTTCTCGGACTGTCTCCTGTCTGGTGGGTCGTCTGCGTGGGACGTTCTGGGACTGTCTCCTGGGTGGGGGGTCGTCTGCGTGGGACTTTCTGGGAATGGGGGTCGTCTGCGTGGTACTTTCTGGGACTGTCTCCTTTGGGGGGGTCGTCTGCGTAGGACTTTCTTGGACTGTCTCCTTGGTGGGGGGTCGTCTGCGTGGGACTTTCTGGGACAGGGTTCGTCTGCGTGGGACTTTCTGGGACTCTCTCCTGTCTGGGGGGTCTTCTGGGTGGGACTTTCTGGTACTGTCTCCAGGGTGGGGCTCGTCTGTTTGCGAATTTCTGGGACAGGGGGTCGTCTGCGTGGGACTTTCTGGGACTGGGGTCGTCTTCGTGGGACTTTCTGGGACTGTCTCTTGTCTGGGGGGTCGTCTGCGTTGGACGTTCTGGGACTGTCTCCTGGGTGGGGGGTCGTCTGCGTGGGTCTTTCTGGGAATGGGGGTCGTCTGCGTGGGACTTTCTGGGACTGTCTCCTTGGAGGGGGTGTCGTCTGCGTAGGACTTTCTTGGACTGTCTCCTGGGTGGGGGGTCGTCTGCGTGGGACTTTCTGGGACTGGGGTCGTCTGCGTGGGACTTTCTGGGACTGTTTCCTGTCTAGGGGTCTTCTGCGTGGGACTTTCTGGGAATGGGGGTCGTCTGCGTGGGACTTTCTGGGACTGTCTCCTTGGTGGGGGGGGTCGTCTGCGTAGGACTTTCTTGGACTGTCTCCTGGGTGGGGGGTCGTCTGCGTGGGACTTTCTGGGACTGGGGTCGTCTGCGTGGGACTTTCTGGTAATGTCTCTAGGGTGGGGGTTCGTCTGCTTGGGAATTTCTGGGACAGGGGGTCGTCTGCGTGGGACTTTCTGGGACTGAATCCTGGGTGGGGGGTCGTCTTTGTGGGACTTTCTGGGTATGAGGTCGCCTGAGTGGGACTTTCTGGGACTGGGTGTCGTCTGCGTGGGACTTTCTGGGACTGACTCCTGGGTGGGGGCGTCGTCTGCGTAGGACTTTCTTGGACTGTCTCCTGGGTGGGGGGTCGTCTGCGTGGGACTTTCTTGGACTGGGGGTCGTCTGCGTCGGACTTTCCTGGACTGGGGCTCGTCTTCGTGGGACTTTCTGTGACTGGGGGTGGTCTGCGTGTGACTTTCTCGGACTGGGTGTCGTCTGCGTGGGACTTTCTGGGAAATGTCTCCTGGGTGGGGGGTCGTCTGCGTGGGACTTTGTGGGACTGTCTCCTGGGTGGGGGGGTCGTCTGCGTAGGACTTTCTTGGACTGTCTCCCTGGTGGGGGGTCTTCTCCGTCGGACTTTCTTGGACTGTCTCCTGGGTGGGGGCCGTCTGCGTGGGACTTTCTGGGACTGGGTGTCGTCTGCGTCTGACTTTCTGGGACTGTCTCCGGGGTGGGGGTCGTCTGCGTGGGACTTTCTGGGAATGGGAGTCGTCTGCGTGGGACTTTCTGGGACTGTCTCCTGGGTGGGGGGGTCGTCTGCATAGGACTTTCTTGGACTGTCTCCTGGGTGGGGGGTCGTCTGCGTGGGACTTTCTGGGACTGGGGGTCGTCTGCGTCGGACTTTTAGGGACTCTCTCCTGTCTGGTGTTCGTCTGCGTGGGACTTTCTGGTACTGTCTCCTGGGTGGGGGTTCGTCTGCGTGGGAATTTCTGGGACAGGGGGTCGTCTGCGTGGGACTTTCTGGGACTGACTCCAGGGCGGGGGGTCATCTGTGTGGGACTTACTCGGACTGGGGGTGGTCTGCGTGGGACTTTCTG
Organism: Acanthosepion esculentum; assembly: GCA_964036315.1. Taxonomy (NCBI): domain Eukaryota; kingdom Metazoa; phylum Mollusca; class Cephalopoda; order Sepiida; family Sepiidae; genus Acanthosepion; species Acanthosepion esculentum. The sequence continues at coordinate 9,397,652 of CAXIWW010000817.1, read as the reverse complement.
GGACTGGGTGTCGTCTGCGTGGGACTTTCTGGGAAATGTCTGCTGGGTCGGGGGTCGTCTGCGTGGGACTTTGTGGGACTGGGGGTCATCTGCGTGGGACTTTCGGGGACTGGAGGTCGTCTGCATGGGACTTTCTGGGACTGTCTCCTTGGCTGGGTGTCGTCTGCGTTGGAATTTCTGTGACTGTCTCCTGGGTGGGGCCGTCTGCGTGGGACTTTCTGGGACTGGGTGTCGTCTGCGTCGGACTTTCTGGGACTGTCTCCTGGGTGGGGGGTCGTCTGCGTGGGACTTTCTGGGAATGGGCGTCGTCTGCGTGGGACTTTCTGGGACTGTCACCTGGATGGGGGGGACGTCTGCTTGGGACTTTCTGGGAGTGGGGGTCGTCTGCGTGGGACTTTCTGGGATTGGGGTCGTCTGCGTGGGACATTCTGGGACTGTCTCCTGGGTGGGGGGTCGTCTTTGTGGGACTTTCTGGGACTGGGGGTCCCCTGAGTGGGACTTTCTGGGACTGGGGGTCGTCTGCGTGGGACTTTCTGGAACTGACTCCTGGGTGGGGGGGTCTTCTGCGTAGGACTTTCTTGGACTGTCTCCTGGGTGGGGGGTCGTCTGCGTGGGACTTTCTGGGACTGGGGGTCGACTGCGTCGGACTTTCTGGGACTTGGGGTCGTCTTCGTGGGACTTTCTGTGACTGGGGGTGGTCTGCGTGTGACTTTCTCGGACTGGGTGTCGTCTGCGTGGGACTTTCTGGGAAATGTCTGCTGGGTGGGGGGTCGTCTGCGTGGGACTTTGTGGGACTGGGGGTCATCTGCGTGGGACTTTCTGGGACTGGAGGTCGTCTGCATGGGACTTTCTGGGACTGTTTCCCGGGCTGGGTGTCGTCTGCGTTGGACTTTCTGTGACTGTCTCCTGGGTGGGGGCCGTCTGCGTGGGACTTTCTGGGACTGGGTGTCGTCTGCGTCGGACTTTCTGGGACTGTCTCCTGGGTGGGGGGTCGTCTGCGTCGGACTGTCTGGGAATGGGTGTCGTCTGCGTGGGACTTTCTGGGACTGTCACCTGGATGGGGGGGACGTCTGCTTGGGACTTTCTGGGAGTGGGGCTCGTCTGCGTGGGACTTTCTGGGATTGGGGTCGTCTGCGTGGGACATTCTGGGACTGTCTCCTGGGTGGGGGGTCGTCTGCGTGGGACTTTCTGGGACTGGGGGCCCTCTGCGTGGGACTTTCTGGGACTGTCTCCTGTCTGGTGGGTCGTCTGCGTGGGACTTTCTGGGACTGTCTCCTGGGTGAGGGGTCGTCTGCGTGGTACTTTCTGGGACTGGAGGTCGTCTGCATGGTACTTTCTGGGACTGTCTCCTGGGCTGGGTGTCGTCTGCGTGGGACTTTCTGTGACTGTCTCCCGGGTGGGGGCCGTCAGCGTGGGACTTTCTGGGAGTTTCTTGGACTGGGTGTCGTCTGCGTCGGACATTCTGGACTGTCTCCTGGATGGGGGGTCGTCTGCGTGGGACTTTCTGGGACTAGGGGTCGTCTGCGTGGGACTTTCTGGGACTGTCTCCTGTCTGGTGGGTCGTCTGCGTGGGACTTTCTGTGACTGGGGGTCGTCTGCGTGGGACTTTCTGGGACTGGGGGTCGTCTGCGTGGGACTTTCTGGGACTGTCTCCTGGGTGGGTGTGTCGTCTGCGTAGGACTTTCTTGTACTGTCTGCTGGGTGGGGGGTCGTTTTTGTGGGACTTTCTGGGACTGGGGGTCTTCTGCGTGGGACTTTCTTGGACTGTCTCCTGTCTGGGGGGTCGTCTTCGTGGGACTTTCAGGGACTGGGTGTCGTCTGCGTGGGTCTTTCTGGGACTGTCTTCTAGGTGGTGGGTCGTCTGCGTGGGACTTTCTGGGACTGGTGGTCGTCTGCGTGGGACTTTCTGTGACTGGGAGTGGTCTGCGTGGGACTTTCTGGGACTGGGTGTCGTCTGCGTTGGACTTTCTGGGAAATGTCTGCCTGGTGGTGGGTCGTCTGCGTGGGACTTTGTGCGACTGGGGGTCATCTGCGTGGGACTTTCTGGGACAGGGGGTCGTCTGCTTGGGACTTTCTGTTACTGGGGGTCGTCTGCGTAGGACTTTCTTGGACTGTCTCCTGGGTGGGGGGTCGTCTGCGTGGGACTTTCTGGGACTGGGGTTCGTCTGCGTGGGACTTTCTGGGACTGGGGGTCGTCTGCGTCGGACTTTCCTGGACTGGGGCTCGTCTTCGTGGGACTTTCTGTGACTGGGGGTGGTCTGCGTGTGACTTTCTCGGACTGGGTGTCGTCTGCGTGGGACTTTCTGGGAAATGTCTCCTGGGTGGGGGGTCGTCTGCGTGGGACTTTGTGGGACTGTCTCCTGGGTGGGGGGGTCGTCTGCGTAGGACTTTCTTGGACTGTCTCCCTGGTGGGGGGTCTTCTCCGTCGGACTTTCTTGGACTGTCTCCTGGGTGGGGGCCGTCTGCGTGGGACTTTCTGGGACTGGGTGTCGTCTGCGTCTGACTTTCTGGGACTGTCTCCGGGGTGGGGGTCGTCTGCGTGGGACTTTCTGGGAATGGGAGTCGTCTGCGTGGGACTTTCTGGGACTGTCTCCTGGGTGGGGGGGTCGTCTGCATAGGACTTTCTTGGACTGTCTCCTGGGTGGGGGGTCGTCTGCGTGGGACTTTCTGGGACTGGGGGTCGTCTGCGTCGGACTTTTAGGGACTCTCTCCTGTCTGGTGTTCGTCTGCGTGGGACTTTCTGGTACTGTCTCCTGGGTGGGGGTTCGTCTGCGTGGGAATTTCTGGGACAGGGGGTCGTCTGCGTGGGACTTTCTGGGACTGACTCCAGGGCGGGGGGTCATCTGTGTGGGACTTACTCGGACTGGGGGTGGTCTGCGTGGGACTTTCTGGGACTGGGTGTCGTCTGCGTGGGACTTTCTGGGAAATGTCTGCTGGGTCGGGGGTCGTCTGCGTGGGACTTTGTGGGACTGGGGGTCATCTGCGTGGGACTTTCGGGGACTGGAGGTCGTCTGCATGGGACTTTCTGGGACTGTCTCCTTGGCTGGGTGTCGTCTGCGTTGGAATTTCTGTGACTGTCTCCTGGGTGGGGCCGTCTGCGTGGGACTTTCTGGGACTGGGTGTCGTCTGCGTCGGACTTTCTGGGACTGTCTCCTGGGTGGGGGGTCGTCTGCGTGGGACTTTCTGGGAATGGGCGTCGTCTGCGTGGGACTTTCTGGGACTGTCACCTGGATGGGGGGGACGTCTGCTTGGGACTTTCTGGGAGTGGGGGTCGTCTGCGTGGGACTTTCTGGGATTGGGGTCGTCTGCGTGGGACATTCTGGGACTGTCTCCTGGGTGGGGGGTCGTCTTTGTGGGACTTTCTGGGACTGGGGGTCCCCTGAGTGGGACTTTCTGGGACTGGGGGTCGTCTGCGTGGGACTTTCTGGAACTGACTCCTGGGTGGGGGGGTCTTCTGCGTAGGACTTTCTTGGACTGTCTCCTGGGTGGGGGGTCGTCTGCGTGGGACTTTCTGGGACTGGGGGTCGACTGCGTCGGACTTTCTGGGACTTGGGGTCGTCTTCGTGGGACTTTCTGTGACTGGGGGTGGTCTGCGTGTGACTTTCTCGGACTGGGTGTCGTCTGCGTGGGACTTTCTGGGAAATGTCTGCTGGGTGGGGGGTCGTCTGCGTGGGACTTTGTGGGACTGGGGGTCATCTGCGTGGGACTTTCTGGGACTGGAGGTCGTCTGCATGGGACTTTCTGGGACTGTTTCCCGGGCTGGGTGTCGTCTGCGTTGGACTTTCTGTGACTGTCTCCTGGGTGGGGGCCGTCTGCGTGGGACTTTCTGGGACTGGGTGTCGTCTGCGTCGGACTTTCTGGGACTGTCTCCTGGGTGGGGGGTCGTCTGCGTCGGACTGTCTGGGAATGGGTGTCGTCTGCGTGGGACTTTCTGGGACTGTCACCTGGATGGGGGGGACGTCTGCTTGGGACTTTCTGGGAGTGGGGCTCGTCTGCGTGGGACTTTCTGGGATTGGGGTCGTCTGCGTGGGACATTCTGGGACTGTCTCCTGGGTGGGGGGTCGTCTGCGTGGGACTTTCTGGGACTGGGGGCCCTCTGCGTGGGACTTTCTGGGACTGTCTCCTGTCTGGTGGGTCGTCTGCGTGGGACTTTCTGGGACTGTCTCCTGGGTGAGGGGTCGTCTGCGTGGTACTTTCTGGGACTGGAGGTCGTCTGCATGGTACTTTCTGGGACTGTCTCCTGGGCTGGGTGTCGTCTGCGTGGGACTTTCTGTGACTGTCTCCCGGGTGGGGGCCGTCAGTGTGGGACTTTCTGGGAGTTTCTTGGACTGGGTGTCGTCTGCGTCGGACATTCTGGACTGTCTCCTGGGTGGGGGGTCGTCTGCGTGGGACTTTCTGGGACTAGGGGTCGTCTGCGTGGGACTTTCTGGGACTGTCTCCTGTCTGGTGGGTCGTCTGCGTGGGACTTTCTGTGACTGGGGGTCGTCTGCGTGGGACTTTCTGGGACTGGGGGTCGTCTGCGTGGGACTTTCTGGGACTGTCTCCTGGGTGGGTGTGTCGTCTGCGTAGGACTTTCTTGTACTGTCTGCTGGGTGGGGGGTCGTTTTTGTGGGACTTTCTGGGACTGGGGGTCTTCTGCGTGGGACTTTCTTGGACTGTCTCCTGTCTGGGGGGTCGTCTTCGTGGGACTTTCAGGGACTGGGTGTCGTCTGCGTGGGTCTTTCTGGGACTGTCTTCTAGGTGGTGGGTCGTCTGCGTGGGACTTTCTGGGACTGGTGGTCGTCTGCGTGGGACTTTCTGTGACTGGGAGTGGTCTGCGTGGGACTTTCTGGGACTGGGTGTCGTCTGCGTTGGACTTTCTGGGAAATGTCTGCCTGGTGGGGGGTCGTCTGCGTGGGACTTTGTGCGACTGGGGGTCATCTGCGTGGGACTTTCTGGGACAGGGGGTCGTCTGCTTGGGACTTTCTGTTACTGGGGGTCGTCTGCGTAGGACTTTCTTGGACTGTCTCCTGGGTGGGGGGTCGTCTGCGTGGGACTTTCTGGGACTGGGGTTCGTCTGCGTGGGACTTTCTGGGACTGGGGGTCGTCTGCCTTGGACTTTCTGGGACTGTCACCTGGGTGGGTGGTCGTCTTCGTGGGACTTTCTGGGACTGGGGTTCGTCTGAGTGGGACTTTCTGGGACTGGGGGTCGTCTGCGGGGGACTTTCTGGGACTGTCTCCTGGGTTGGGTGGTCGTCTGCGCAGGACTTTCTTGGACTGTCTCCTGGGTGGGGGGTCGTCTGCGTGGGACTTTCTGGGACTGGTGGTCGTCTGCGTGGGACTTTCTGGGACTGGGGATCGTCTGCGTGGGACTTTCTGGGACAGTCTCCTGGGTGGGTGTGTCGTCTGCGTAGGACTTTCTTGTACTGTCTGCTGGGTGGCGGGTCGTCTTTGTGGGAATTTCTGGGACTGGGGGTCGTCTGCATGGGACTCTCTTGGACTGTCTCCTGTCTGGGGTGTCGTCTTCGTGGGACTTTCTGGGAACGGGTATCGTCTGCGTCGGTCTTTCTGGGACTGTCTTCTAGGTGGTTGGTTGTCTGCGTGGGACTTTCTGTGACTGGGGGTGGTCTGCGTGGGACTTTCTGGGACTGGGTGTCGTCTGCGTGGGACTTTCTGGGAAATGTCTGCTGGGTGGGGGGTCGTCTGCGTGGGACGTTGTGCGACTGGGGGTCATCTGCGTGGGACTTTCTGGGACTGGGGCTCGTCTGCTTGGGACTTTCTAGTACTGGGGGTCGTCTGCGTGGGACTTTCTTGGACTGTCTCCTGGGTTGGGGGGTCGTCTGCGTAGGACTTTCTTGGACTGTCTCCTGGGTGGGGGCCGTCTGCGTGGGACTTTCTGGGACTGTCTCCTGGGTGGGTGTGTCGTCTGCGTAGGACTTTCTTGTACTGTCTGCTGGGTGGGGGGTCGTTTTTGTGGGACTTTCTGGGACTGGGGGTCTTCTGCGTGGGACTTTCTTGGACTGTCTCCTGTCTGGGGGGTCGTCTTCGTGGGACTTTCAGGGACTGGGTGTCGTCTGCGTGGGTCTTTCTGGGACTGTCTTCTAGGTGGTGGGTCGTCTGCGTGGGACTTTCTGGGACTGGTGGTCGTCTGCGTGGGACTTTCTGTGACTGGGAGTGGTCTGCGTGGGACTTTCTGGGACTGGGTGTCGTCTGCGTTGGACTTTCTGGGAAATGTCTGCCTGGTGGGGGGTCGTCTGCGTGGGATTTTGTGCGACTGGGGGTCATCTGCGTGGGACTTTCTGGGACAGGGGGTCGTCTGCTTGGGACTTTCTGTTACTGGGGGTCGTCTGCGTAGGACTTTCTTGGACTGTCTCCTGGGTGGGGGGTCGTCTGCGTGGGACTTTCTGGGACTGGGGTTCGTCTGCGTGGGACTTTCTGGGACTGGGGGTCGTCTGCCTTGGACTTTCTGGGACTGTCACCTGGGTGGGTGGTCGTCTTCGTGGGACTTTCTGGGACTGGGGTTCGTCTGAGTGGGACTTTCTGGGACTGGGGGTCGTCTGCGGGGGACTTTCTGGGACTGTCTCCTGGGTTGGGTGGTCGTCTGCGCAGGACTTTCTTGGACTGTCTCCTGGGTGGGGGGTCGTCTGCGTGGGACTTTCTGGGACTGGTGGTCGTCTGCGTGGGACTTTCTGGGACTGGGGATCGTCTGCGTGGGACTTTCTGGGACAGTCTCCTGGGTGGGTGTGTCGTCTGCGTAGGACTTTCTTGTACTGTCTGCTGGGTGGCGGGTCGTCTTTGTGGGAATTTCTGGGACTGGGGGTCGTCTGCATGGGACTCTCTTGGACTGTCTCCTGTCTGGGGTGTCGTCTTCGTGGGACTTTCTGGGAACGGGTATCGTCTGCGTCGGTCTTTCTGGGACTGTCTTCTAGGTGGTTGGTTGTCTGCGTGGGACTTTCTGTGACTGGGGGTGGTCTGCGTGGGACTTTCTGGGACTGGGTGTCGTCTGCGTGGGACTTTCTGGGAAATGTCTGCTGGGTGGGGGGTCGTCTGCGTGGGACGTTGTGCGACTGGGGGTCATCTGCGTGGGACTTTCTGGGACTGGGGCTCGTCTGCTTGGGACTTTCTAGTACTGGGGGTCGTCTGCGTGGGACTTTCTTGGACTGTCTCCTGGGTTGGGGGGTCGTCTGCGTAGGACTTTCTTGGACTGTCTCCTGGGTGGGGGCCGTCTGCGTGGGACTTTCTGGGACTGGGTGTCGTCTGCGACGGACTTTCTGGGACTGTCTCCTGAGTGGGGCTTCGTCTGCGTGGGATTTATGGGACTGGGGGTCGTCTGCTTGGGACCTTCTGGGACTGGGGGTCGTCTGCGTGGGACCTTCTGGGACTGGGGGTCATCTGCGTTGGACTTTCTGGGACTGGGGGTCGTCTGCGTGGGACTTTCTTGGACTGGGTGTCGTCTGCGTCGGACTTTCTGGGACTGTCTCCTGGGTGGGGGGTCGTCTGCGTCGGACTGTCTGGGAATGGGTGTCGTCTGCGTGGGACTTTCTGGGACTGTCACCTGGATGGGGGGGACGTCTGCTTGGGACTTTCTGGGAGTGGGGCTCGTCTGCGTGGGACTTTCTGGGATTGGGGTCGTCTGCGTGGGACATTCTGGGACTGTCTCCTGGGTGGGGGGTCGTCTGCGTGGGACTTTCTGGGACTGGGGGCCCTCTGCGTGGGACTTTCTGGGACTGTCTCCTGTCTGGTGGGTCGTCTGCGTGGGACTTTCTGGGACTGTCTCCTGGGTGAGGGGTCGTCTGCGTGGTACTTTCTGGGACTGGAGGTCGTCTGCATGGTACTTTCTGGGACTGTCTCCTGGGCTGGGTGTCGTCTGCGTGGGACTTTCTGTGACTGTCTCCCGGGTGGGGGCCGTCAGCGTGGGACTTTCTGGGAGTTTCTTGGACTGGGTGTCGTCTGCGTCGGACATTCTGGACTGTCTCCTGGGTGGGGGGTCGTCTGCGTGGGACTTTCTGGGACTAGGGGTCGTCTGCGTGGGACTTTCTGGGACTGTCTCCTGTCTGGTGGGTCGTCTGCGTGGGACTTTCTGTGACTGGGGGTCGTCTGCGTGGGACTTTCTGGGACTGGGGGTCGTCTGCGTGGGACTTTCTGGGACTGTCTCCTGGGTGGGTGTGTCGTCTGCGTAGGACTTTCTTGTACTGTCTGCTGGGTGGGGGGTCGTTTTTGTGGGACTTTCTGGGACTGGGGGTCTTCTGCGTGGGACTTTCTTGGACTGTCTCCTGTCTGGGGGGTCGTCTTCGTGGGACTTTCAGGGACTGGGTGTCGTCTGCGTGGGTCTTTCTGGGACTGTCTTCTAGGTGGTGGGTCGTCTGCGTGGGACTTTCTGGGACTGGTGGTCGTCTGCGTGGGACTTTCTGTGACTGGGAGTGGTCTGCGTGGGACTTTCTGGGACTGGGTGTCGTCTGCGTTGGACTTTCTGGGAAATGTCTGCCTGGTGGGGGGTCGTCTGCGTGGGACTTTGTGCGACTGGGGGTCATCTGCGTGGGACTTTCTGGGACAGGGGGTCGTCTGCTTGGGACTTTCTGTTACTGGGGGTCGTCTGCGTAGGACTTTCTTGGACTGTCTCCTGGGTGGGGGGTCGTCTGCGTGGGACTTTCTGGGACTGGGGTTCGTCTGCGTGGGACTTTCTGGGACTGGGGGTCGTCTGCCTTGGACTTTCTGGGACTGTCACCTGGGTGGGTGGTCGTCTTCGTGGGACTTTCTGGGACTGGGGTTCGTCTGAGTGGGACTTTCTGGGACTGGGGGTCGTCTGCGGGGGACTTTCTGGGACTGTCTCCTGGGTTGGGTGGTCGTCTGCGCAGGACTTTCTTGGACTGTCTCCTGGGTGGGGGGTCGTCTGCGTGGGACTTTCTGGGACTGGTGGTCGTCTGCGTGGGACTTTCTGGGACTGGGGATCGTCTGCGTGGGACTTTCTGGGACAGTCTCCTGGGTGGGTGTGTCGTCTGCGTAGGACTTTCTTGTACTGTCTGCTGGGTGGCGGGTCGTCTTTGTGGGAATTTCTGGGACTGGGGGTCGTCTGCATGGGACTCTCTTGGACTGTCTCCTGTCTGGGGTGTCGTCTTCGTGGGACTTTCTGGGAACGGGTATCGTCTGCGTCGGTCTTTCTGGGACTGTCTTCTAGGTGGTTGGTTGTCTGCGTGGGACTTTCTGTGACTGGGGGTGGTCTGCGTGGGACTTTCTGGGACTGGGTGTCGTCTGCGTGGGACTTTCTGGGAAATGTCTGCTGGGTGGGGGGTCGTCTGCGTGGGACGTTGTGCGACTGGGGGTCATCTGCGTGGGACTTTCTGGGACTGGGGCTCGTCTGCTTGGGACTTTCTAGTACTGGGGGTCGTCTGCGTGGGACTTTCTTGGACTGTCTCCTGGGTTGGGGGGTCGTCTGCGTAGGACTTTCTTGGACTGTCTCCTGGGTGGGGGCCGTCTGCGTGGGACTTTCTGGGACTGGGTGTCGTCTGCGACGGACTTTCTGGGACTGTCTCCTGAGTGGGGCTTCGTCTGCGTGGGATTTATGGGACTGGGGGTCGTCTGCTTGGGACCTTCTGGGACTGGGGGTCGTCTGCGTGGGACCTTCTGGGACTGGGGGTCATCTGCGTTGGACTTTCTGGGACTGGGGGTCGTCTGCGTGGGACTTTCTTGGACTGCCTCCTGGGTGGGGGGTCGTCTGCATGGGACTTTCTGGGACTGTCTCCTGGGAGGGGGGGTCGTCATCGTTGCTCTTTCTGTGACTGTCTCCTGGGTGGGGGCCGTCTGCGTGGGACTTTCTGGGACTGGGTGTCGTCTGCGTCGGACTTTCTGGGACTGTCTCCTGGGTGGGTGGTCGTCTGCGTGGGACTTTCTGGGACTGGGTGTCGTCTGCGTGGGACTTTCTTGGACAGGGGGTCGTCTGCGTGGGACTTTCTGGGACTGACTCCTGGGTCGGGCGTCGTCTGTGTGGGACTTTCTGGGACTGGGGGTCGTCTGAGTGGGACTTTCTGGGACTGGGGGTCGTCTGCGTGGGACTTTCTGGGACTGTCGCCTGGGTGGGGGGTCGTCTGCGTGGGACTTTCTGGGACTGGGGGTCGTCTGCGTGGAACTTTCTGCGACTGTCGTCTGGGTGGGGGGGTCGTCTGCGTCGGACTTTCTGGGAGTGGGGGTCGTCTGTGTGGGACTTTCTGGGAATGGGGGTCGTCTGCGTGGGACTTTCTGGGACTGTCTCCTCGGTGGGGGCTCGTCTGTGTGGGACTTTCTGGGACTGGGGTTCGTCTGAGTGGGACTTTCTGGGACTGGGGGTCGTCTGCGGGGGAGTTTCTGGGGCTGTCTCCTGGGTTGGGTGGTCGTCTGCGCAGGACTTTCTTGGACTGTCTCCTGGGTGGGGGGTCGTCTGCGTGGGACTTTCTCTTACTGTCTCCTGGGTGGGGGCCGTCTGCGTGGGACTTTCTGGGACTGGGTGTCGTCTGCGTGGGACTTTCTGGGACTGTCTGCTGGGTGGGGGGTCGTCTGCGTGGGTCTTTCTGGGACTGTCTCCTGTCTGGGGGGTCTTCTGCGTGGGACTTTCTGGTGCTGTCTCTAGTGTGGGGGTTCGTCTGCTTGGGAATTCCTGGGACAGGGGGTCGTCTGCGTGGGACTTTCTGGGACTGACTCCTGGGTGGGGGGTCGTCTTTGTGGGACTTTCTGGGACTGGGGGTCCCCTGAGTGGGACTTTCTGGGACTGGGGGTCGTCTGCGTGGGACTTTCTGGGACTGGGTGTCGTCTGCGTGGGACTTTCTTGGACAGGGGGTCGTCTGCGTGGGACTTTCTGGGACTGTCTCCTGGGTGGGGGGATCGTCTGCGTAGGACTTTCTTGGACTGTCTCCTGAGTGGGGTGTCGTCTGCGTGGGACTTTCTGGGACTGGGGGTCGTCTGCGTGAGACCTTCTGGGACTGGGGGTCGTCTGCGTGGGACATTCTGGGACTGGGGGTCATCTGCGTGGGACTTTCTGGGACTGGGGGTCGTCTGCGTGGGACTTTCTTGGACTGTCTCCTGGGTGGGGGGTCGTCTGCATGGGACTTTCTGGGACTGTCTCCTGGGTGGGGGGGGTCGTCATCGTTGCTCTTTCTGTGACTGTCTCCTGGGTGGGGGCCGTCTGCGTGGGACTTTCTGGGACTGGGTGTCGTCTGCGTCGGACTTTCTGGGACTGTCTCCTGGGTGGGTGGTCGTCTGCGTGGGACTTTCTGGGACTGGGGGTCGTCTGAGTGGGACTTTCTGGGACTGTCAACTGGGTGGGGGCTCGTCTGCGTGGGACTTTCTGGGACTGGGGGTCGTCTGCGTGGGACTTTCTGGGACTGTCTCCTGTCTGGTGGCTCGTCTGTGTGGGACTTTCTGGGCCTGTGTCCTGGGTGAGGGGTCGTCTGCGTGGGACTTTCTGGGACTGGAGGTCGTCTGCATGGGACTTTCTGGGACGGTCTGCTGGGTGGGGGCTCGTCTGCGTGGGACTTTCTGGGACAGGGGGTCGTCTGCGTGGGACTTTCTGGGACTGTCTCCTGTCTGGGTGGTCGTCTGCGTGGTACTTTCTGGTACTGTCTCCAGGTTGGGGGGTCGTCTGCGTGGGAATTTCTGGGACAGGGGGTCGTCTGCGTGGGACTTTCTGGGACTGACTCCTGGGTCGGGCGTCGTCTGTGTGGGACTTTCTGGGACTGGGGGTCGTCTGAGTGGGACTTTCTGGTACTGGGGGTTGTCTGCGTGGGACTTTCTGGGACTGGGGGTCGTCTGCCTGGGACTTTCTGGGAGTGTCTCCTGGGTGGGGGGGTCGTCTGCGTAAGACTTTCTTGTACTGTCTCCTGGTTGGGGGGTCGTCTGCTGGGACTTTCTGGGAGTGGGGGTCGTCTGCGTGGGACCTTCTGGGACTGGGGGTCATCTGCGTGGGACTTTCTGGGACAGGGGGTCGTCTACGTGGGACTTTCTTGGACTGTCTCCTGGGTGGGGGGTCGTCTGCGTGGGACTTTCTGGGACTGGGGGTCGTCTGCGTGGGACTTTCTGGGACTGGCGGTCGTCTGCGTTGGACTTTCTTGGACTGTCTCCTGGGTGGGTGGTCGTCTACGTGGGACTTTCTGGGACTGGGGCTCGTCTGCGTGGGACCTTCTGGGACTGTCTCCTGTCTGGTGGGTCGTCTGCGTGGGACTTTCTGTGACTGTCTCCTGGGTGGGGGGTCGTCTGCGTGGGACTTTCTGGGACTGGAGGTCGTCTGCATGGGACTTTCTGGGACTCTCTGCTGGGTGGGGGGATCGTCTGCGTGGGACTTCCTGGGACTGGGGGTCGTCTGCGTGGGACTTTCTGGGACTGGGGGTCGTCTGCGTGGGACTTTCTGGGACTGGGGGTCGTCTGCGTGGGACTTTCTGTGTCTGTCTCCTGGGTGGGGGGGTCGTCTGCGTGGGACTTTCTGTGACTGGGGGTGGTCTGCGTGGGACTTTCTGTGACTGGGGGTGGTCTGCGTGGGACTTTCTGGGACTGGGTCTCGTCTGCGTGGGACTTTCTGGGAAATGTCTGCTGGGTGGGGGGTCATCTGCGTGGGACGTTGTGGGACTGGGTGTCATCTGCGTGGGACTTTCTGGGACTGGGGGTCGTCTGCTTGGGACTTTCTGGTACTGGGGGTCGTCTGCGTGGGACTTTCTTCGACTGTCTCCTGGGTGGGGGGGTCGTCAGCGTGGGACTTTCTGGGACTGGGGTTCGTCTGCGTGGGACTTTCTGGGACTGGGGGTCGTATGCGTGGGACTTTCTGGGACTGTCGCCTGGGTGGGGGGTCGTCTGCGTGGGACTTTCTGGGACTGGGGGTCGTCTGCGTGGGACTTTCTGGGACTGTCTCCTGTCTGGTGGGTCGTCTGCGTGGGACTTTCTGGGACTGTCTCCTGAGTGAGGGGTCGTCTGCGTGGGACTTGCTGGGACTGGAGGTCGTCTGCATGGGACTTTCTGGGACTGTCTCCTGGCCTGGGTGTCGTCTGCGTGGGACTTTCTGTGACTGTCTCCTGGGTGGGGGCCGTCTGCGTGGGACTTTCTGGGACTGGAGGTCTTCTGAATGGGACTTTCTGGGACTGTCTCCCGGGTGGGGGGTCGTCTGCGTTGCTCTTTCTGTGACTGTCTCCTTGGTGGGGGCCGTCTGCGTGGGACTGTCTGGGACTGGGTGTCTTCTGCGTCGGACTTTCTGGGAGTGTCTCCTGGGTGGGGTGTCGTCTGCGTGGGACTTTCTGGGACTGGGGGTCGTCTGCGTGAGACTTTCTGGGACTGGGGGTCGTCTGCGTTGGACTTTCTGGGACTGTCTCCTGTCTGGGGGGTCATCTGCGTGGGACTTTCTGGGACTGGGGGTCGTCTGCGTGGGACTTTCTGGGAGTGTCTCCTGGGTGGGGGGGTCGTCTGCGTAGGACTTTCTTGTACTGTCTCCTGGGTGGGGGATCGTCTGCGTGGGACTTTCTGGGACTGGGGATCGTCTGCGTGGGACTTTCTGGGACTGGGTGTCGTCTGCGTCGGACTTTCTGGGACTGTCTCCTGGGTGGGGGGTCGTCTGCGTGGGACTTTCTGGGACTGGGGCTCGTCTGCGTGGGTCTTTCTGGGACTGTCTCCTGGGTGGGGGTCGTCTGCGTGGGACTTTCTGGCACTGTCGCTTGGGTGGGGGGTCGTCTGCATGGGACTTTCTGGGATTGGGGGTCGTCTGCGTGGGAGCTTCTGGGACTGGGGGTCGTCTGCGTTGGACCTTCTGGGACTGGGGGTCATCTGCGTGGTACTTTCTGGGACTGGGGGTCGTCTGCGTGGGACTTTCTTGGACTTTCTCCTGGGTGGGGGGTCGTCTGCATGGGACTTTCTGGGACTCTCTCCTGGGCTCGGTGTCGTCTGCGTTGGACTTTCTGGGAATGGGGGTCGTCTGCGTGGCACTTTCTGGGACTGTTTCCTGGGTAGGGGGGTCGTCTGCGTAGGACTTTCTTGGACTGTCTCCTGGGTGGGGCGTCGTCTGCGTGGGACTTTCTGTGACTGGGGGTGGTCTGCGTGGGACTTTCTGTGACTGGGGTGGTCTGCGTGGGACTTTCTGGGACTGGGTGACGTCTGCGTGGGACTTTCTGGGAAATGTCTGCTGGGTGGGGGGTCGTCTGCGTGGGACGTTGTGGGACTGGGTGTCATCTGCGTGGGACTTTCTGGGACTGGGGGTCGTCTGCTTGGGACTTTCTGGTACTGGGGGTCGTTTGCGTGGGACTTTCTGGGACTCTCTCCTGGGTTGGGGGGTCGTCGGCGTAGGACTTTCTTGGACTGTCTCCTGGGTGGGGGGGTCCTCAGCGTGGGACTTTCTGGGACTGTGGTTCGTCTGCGTGGGACTTTCTGGGACTGTCTCCTGGGTGGGGGGTTGTCTGCGTCGGACTTTCTGGGACTAGGGGTCGTCTGCGTGGGACTTTCTGGGACTGTCTCCTGTCTGGTGGGTCGTCTGCGTGGGACTTTCTGGGATTCTCTCCTGAGTAAGGTGTCGTCTGCGTGGGACTTGCTGTGACTGGAGGTCGTCTGCATGGGACTTTCTGGGACTGTCTCCTGGGTGGGGGCCGTCTGCGTGGGACTTTCTGGGACTTGAGGTCTTCTGCATGGGACTTTCTGGGACTGTCTCCTGGGTGGGGGGTCGTCTGCGTTGCTCTTTCTGTGACTGTCTCCTTGGTGGGGCCCGTCTGCGTGGGACTTTCTGGGACTGGGTGTCGTCTGCGTCGGACTTTCTGGGACTGTCTCCTGGGTGGGGGGTCGTCTGCGTGGGACTTTCTGGGAATGGGGGTCTTCTGCGTGGGATTTTCTGGGACTGGGGATCGTGTGCGTGGGACTTTCTGGGACTGGGGATCGTCTGCGTGGGACTTTCAGAGACTGTCTCCTGTCTGGGGGGTCGTCTGCGTGGGACTTTCTGGGAGTGTGGGATTTCTGCGTGGGTCTTTCTGGGACTGTCTCCTGGGTGGGGGTCGTCTGCGTGGAACTTTGTGCGACTGTCTTCTAGGTGGTGGGTCGTCTGCGTGGGACTTTCTGGGACTGTCGCCTGGGTGGGGTTTCGTCTGCGTGGGAATTTCTGGGACTGGAGATCGTCTGCGTGGGACTTTCTGGGACTGGGGGTTATATGCGTGGGACTTTCTGGGACTGGGGTCGTCTGCGTGGGACTTTCTGGGACTGTCTCCTGTCTGGGGGCTCGTCTGCGTGGGACTTTCTGGGACTGGGCGTCGTCTGCGTGGGTCTTTCTGGGACTGTCCCCTGGGTGGGGGTCGTCTGCGTGGGACTTTCTGGGACTGTCTTCTAGGTGGTGTGTCGTCTGCGTGGGACTTTCTGGCACTGTTTGCTTGGGTGGGGGTCGTCTGCATGGGACTTTCTGGGATTGGGGGTCGTCTGCGTGGGACCTTCTGGGACTGGGGGTCATCTGCGTGGTACTTTCTGGGACTGGGGGTCGTCTGCATGGGACTTTCTTGGACTGTCTCCTGGGCGGGGGGTCGTCTGCATGGGATTTCTGGGACTCTCTCCTGGGCTGGGTGTCGTCTGCGTTGGACTTTCTGGGAATGGGGGTCGTCTGCGTGGGACTTTCTGGGACTGTCTCCTGGGTGGGGGGGTCGTCTGCGTAGGACTTTCTTGGACTGTCTCCTGGGTGGGGGTCGTCTGCGTGGGACTTTCTGTGACTGGGGGTGGTCTGCGTGGGACTGTCTGGGACTGGGTGTCGTCTGCGTGGGACTTTCTGGGAAATGTCTGCTGGGTGGGGGGTCGTCTTCGTGGGACGTTGTGGGACTGGGGGTCATCTGCGTGGGACTTTCTGGGACTGGGGGTCGTCTGCTTGGGACTTTCTGGTACTGGGGTTCGTCTGCGTGGGACTTTCTTGGACTGTCTCCTGGGTTGGGGGGTCGTCTGCGTGGGACTTGCTGGGACTGGAGGTCGTCTGCATGGGACTTTCTGGGACTGTCTCCTGGCCTGGGTGTCGTCTGCGTGGGACTTTCTGTGACTGTCTCCTGGGTGGGGCCCGACTGCGTGGGACTTTCTGGGACTGGGTGTCGTCTGCGTCGGACGTTCTGGGACTGTCTCCTGGGTGGTGGGTCGTCTGCGTGGGACTTTCTGGGACTGGGGGTCGTCTGCGTGGGACTTTCTGGGACTGTCTCCTGTCTGGTGGGTCGTCTGCGTGGGACTTTCTGGGACTGTCTCCTGTCTGGTGGGTCGTCTGCATGGGACTTTCTGGGACTGGAGGTCTTCTGCATGGGACTTTCTGGGACTGTCTCCTGGGTTGGGGGGTCGTCTGCGTTGATCTTTCTGTGACTGTCTCCTGGGTGGGGGGTCGTCTGCGTGGGACTTTCTGGGAATGGGGGTCGTCTGTGTGGGACTTTCTGGGACTGTCTCCTGGGTGGGGGCTCGTCTGCGTGGGACTTTCTGGGACTGGGGGTCGTCTGCGTGGGACTTTCTGGGACTGTCTCCTGTCTGGGGGGTCGTCTGCGTGGGACTTTCTGGTACTGTCTCCAGGGTGGGGGGTCGTCTGTGTGGGACTTTCTGGGCCTGGGTTTCGTCTGAGTGGGACTTTCTGGGACTGGGGGGTCATCTGCGTGGGACTTTCTGGGACTGTCTCCTGCGTGGGGGGTCGTCTGCGTGGGACTTTCTGGGACTGGGGGTCGTCTGCCTGGGACTTTCTGGGTCTGGGTGCCGTCTGCGTCGGACTTTCTGGGACTGTCTCCTGGGTGAGGGGTCGTCTGCGTGTGACTTTATGGGACTGGTGGTCGTCTGCATGGGACTTTCTGGGACTGTCTCCTGGGCTGGGTGTCGTCTGCGTTGGACTTTCTGTGACTGTCTCCTGGGTGAGGGGTCGTCTGCGTGGGACTTTCTGGGACTGGGGGTCGTCTGCGTGGGACTTTCTGGGACTGTCTCCTGGGTGGGGGGGTCGTCTTCGTAGGACTTTCTTGGACTGTCTCCTGGGTGTGGGGTCGTCTGCGTGGGACTTTCTGGGACTGGGGGTCGTCTGCGTGGGACTTTCTGGGACTGTCTCCTGTCTCGTGGGTCGTCTGCGCCGGACTTTCTGGGAATGGGGGTCGTCTGCGTGGGACTTTCTGTGACTGTCTCCTGGGTGGGGGGGTCGCCTGCGTAGGACTTTCTTGGACTGTCTCCTGGGTGGGGGGTCGCCTGCGTGGGACTTTCTGGGACTGGGGGTCGTCTGCTTGGGACTTTCTGGGACTGGGGGTCGTCTGCGTGTGACTTTCTGGGACTGTCTCCTGGTTGGGGGGTCGTCTGCGTGGGACTTTCTGGGACTGGGGGTCGTCTGCGTGGGACTTTCTGGGACTGTCTCCTGTCTGGGGGGTCGTCTGCGTGGGACTTTCTGGGACTGGGGGACGTCTGCGTGGGTCTTTCTGGGACTGTCTCCTGGGTGGGTGTCGTCTGCGTGGGACTTTCTGGGACTGTCTTCTAGGTGGTGGGTCGTCTGCATAGGACTTTCTGGGACTGTCTCCTGGGTGGGGTGTCGACTTTTGGGCCTTTCTGCGACAGTCTCATGGATTGGGAGTCGTCGGCGTGGGACCTTCTGGGACTGGGGGTCATCTGTGTGGGACTTTCTGGGACAGTGGTTCGTCTGCGTGGGTCTGTCTGGGACAGTCTCCTGGGTGCGGTGTCGTCTGCGTGGGACTTTGTGGGACTGGGGGTTGTCTGCGTGGGACTTTCTGGGACTGGGGTTCGTCTGCGTGGGACTTTCTGGGACTGTCTCCTGGGTGAGGGGTCGTCTGCGTGGGACTTTCTGGGACTGTCTCCTGGGTGGGTGTTCTTCTGCGTGGCACTTTCTTTGACTGGGGGTCGTCTGCGTGGGTCTTGCTGGGACTGTCTCCTGTATGGGGTTCGTCTGCGTGGTACTTTCTTCGATTGGGGCTCGTCTGCGTTGGACTTTCTGGGACTGTCTCCTGGGTGGGGGGTCGTCTGCTTGGGATATCTGGGACAGTCTCCTGGGTGGGGTGTCGTCGGCATGGGACTTTCTGTGACTCGGGGTCGTCTGCGTGGGTCTTTCTTGGACTCTCTCCTGGGTGGGCGGTCTTCTGCGTGGGACTGTCTCCTGGGTGGGGAGTCGTCTGCGTGGGATTTTCTGGGACTGGGGGTCGTCTGCGTGGGTCTTTCTGGGACTGTCTCCTGGGAGGTGTTTCGTCTGCGTGGGACTTTCTGGGGCTGTCTCCTTGGTGGGGGGGTGTCGTCTGCGTGGGACTTTCTGGGACTGTCTCCTGGGTGGGGGGTCGTCTGCATGGGACTTTCTGGGACTGTCTCCTGGGAGGTGTTTCGTCTGCGTGGGACTTTCTGGGGCTGTCTTTTTGGTGGGGGGGTCGTCTGCATGGGTCTTTCTGGGACAGTCTCCTGTGTGCGGTGTCGTCTGCGTGGGACTTTGTGGGACTGGGGGTCGTCTGCGTTGGAATTTCTGGGAGTGGGGGTCGCCTGCGTGGGTCCTTCTGGGACTCTCTCCTGGGTGGGTGGTCGTATGCGTGGGACTTTCTGGGACTCTTTCCTTGGTGGAGACTCGTCTGCGTGGGACTTTCTGGGACAGTGGTTCGTCTGCGTGGGTCTGTCTGGGACAGTCTCCTGGGTGCGGTGTCGTCTGCGTGGGACTTTCTGGGACTGGGGGTCGTCTGCGTGGGACTTTCTGGGACTGTCTCCTAGGTAGGGGGTCGTCTTTTTGGAACTTTCTGGGACTGGCTCCTGGGTGGGGGGCACCTCTGAGTGGGATTTTCTGTGACTGGGGGTCGTCTGCGTGGGACTTTCTGGGACTGTCTCCTGGGTGGGGGCCGTCTGCGTCGGACTTTTTGGGACTGGGGTCGTCTGCGTGGGACTTTCTGGGACTGGGGGCCTTCTGCGTCGGACTTTCTGGGAGTGGGGGTCGTCTGCGTGGGACTTTCTGGGACTGTCTCCTGGGTGGGGGGTCGTCTGTTTTGGACTTTCTGAGAACTGTCTCCTGTGTGTTGTGTCGTCTGCGTGGGACTTTCTGGGACTGGGGCTGCGTGTGACTTTCTGTGAATGTGGGTCGTCTACGTGGGACATTCTGGGACTGTCTCCTGTGTGGGGGTCGTCTGCGTGAAACTTTCTGGGACTGTCTCCTGGGTGGGGGGTCATCTGCATGGGACTTTCTGGGACTGGGGGTCGTCTGCGTGGGACTTTCTGGGATTGTCTCCTGGGTTGGGTATCGTCTTCGTGGGACATTCTGGGACTGGGGGTCGTCTGCGTGGGACTTTCTGGGACTGGGGGTTGTCTGTTTGGGACTTTCTGGGACTGGGGGTCGTCAACGTGGGACTTTATGGGACAGTCTCCTGGGTGGGGGTCGTCTGCTTGGTACTTTGTAGGACTGGGGGTCGTCTGCGTGGGACTTTCTGGGACTGGGGGTCATCTGCGTGGGATTTCTGGGACTGTCTCCTGGGTGCGGTGTCGTCTGCGTGGGACTTTCTGGGACTGGTGTCGTCTGCGTGGGACTTTCTGGGACTGTCTCCTGGGTGGGGGTCGTCAGTTTGGGACTTTCTGAGAACTGTCTCCTGTGTGGTGTGTCGTCTGCGTGGGACATTCTGGGACTGGGGGTCTTCTGCGTGTGACTTTCTGGGACTGTGGGTCGTCTACGTGGGACATTCTGGGACTGTCTCCTGTGTGGGGGGTCTTCTGCGTGGGACTTTCTGGGACTGTCTACTGGGTGGGGGGGCGTCTTCATGGGTCTTTCTGGGACTGGGGGTCGTCTGCGTGGGACTTTCTGGGATTGTCTCCTTGGTTGGGTATCGTCTGCGTGGGACTTTCTGTGACTGGGGGTCGTCTGCGTGGGACTTTCTGGGACTGGGGGTCGTCTGCGTGGGACTTTCTGGGACTGGGGTTAGTCTGCGTTGGACTTTCTGGGACGAGAGGGTCGTCTGCGTGGGACTTTCTGGGACTGGGGGTCATCTGCGTGGGACTTTCTGGGACTGTCTCCTGGGTGCGGGGTCGTCTGCGTGGGACATTCTGGGACTGGGGTCGTCTGCGTGGGACTTTCTTGGACTGTATCCTGGGTGGAGGGTTGTCGGTTTGGGACTTTCTGGGACTGTCTTCTGGGTGGGGGTCGTCTCCATGGGACTTCCTAGGACTGGGATTCGTCTGCGTTGGACTTTCTGGGACTGTCTCATGCGTGGGGGGTCGTCTGCGTGGGACTTTCTGGGACTGTCTCCTGGTGGGGGTCGTCTGCATGGGATTTTCTGGGACTGGGGGTTGTCTGCGTGGGACTTTCTGGGACTGTCTGCTGGGTGGGGGTCGTCTGCGTGGGACTTTCTGGGACTGGGGGCCGTCTGCGTTGGACTTTCTGTGACTGGGGGCCGTCTGCATGGGACTTTCTGGGACTGTCTCCTTCGTGGGGGTCGTCTTCATGGGACTTTCTTAGACTGGGGGTCGTCTGCGTGGGACATTCGGGGACTGTCTCCTAGGTGGGGGGAACGTCTGCGTGGAATTTTCTGTGACTGGGGGTCGTCTGCGTTGGACTTTCTGGGACTGGGGGTCGTCTGCGTGGGACTTTCTGGGACTGGGGGCCGTCTGCGTGGGAATTTCTGGGATTGTCTCCTGGGTGGGGGGTCGTCTGCGTGGGACTTTCTGGGACTGGGGGTCTTCTGCGTGTGACTTTGTCGGACTGGGGGTCGTCTGCGTGGAACTTTCTGGGACTGGGGGCCGTCTGCGTGGGACTTTCTGGGAATGTCACCGGGGACTGTGGGTCGTCTGCGTTGGACTTCCTGCGACTGGGGTCGTCTGCGTGGGACATTCTGGGAATGGGGGTCGTCTGCGTGGGACTTTCTGGGACTGTCTCCTGGTTGGGGGGTCGTCTGCGTGGGACATTCTGGGAATGTCTCCTGGGACTGTGGGTCGTCTGCATGGGACTTCCTGGGACTGGGTGTCTTCTGCGTGGGACTTTCTGGGAATGGGGGTCGTCTGCATGGGACTTTCTGGGACTGGGGATCGTCTGCGTGGGACTTTCTGGGACTGTCTCCTGGGTGGGGGTGTCGTCTGCGTGGGACTTTCTGGGACTGGTGTTCGTCTGCGTTGGACTTTCTTGGACTGGGGGTCGTCTGCGTGGGACTTTCTGGGACTGGGGGTCGTCTGCGTGGGACTTTCTGGGACTGTCTCCTGGTGGGGGTCGTCTGCATGGGATTTTCTGGGACTGGGGGTTGTCTGCGTGGGACTTTCTGGGACTGTCTGCTGGGTGGGGGTCGTCTGCGTGGGACTTTCTGGGACTGGGGGCCGTCTGCGTTGGAATTTCTGTGACTGGGGGCCGTCTACGAGGGACTTTCTGGGAGTGGGGGTCGTCTGCATGGGACTTTCTGGGACTGTCTCCTTCGTGGGGGTCGTCTTCATGGGACTTTCTTAGACTGGGGGTCGTCTGCGTGGGACATTCGGGGACTGTCTCCTAGGTGGGGGGAACGTCTGCGTGGAATTTTCTGTGACTGGGGGTCGTCTGCGTTGGACTTTCTGGGACTGGGGTCGTCTGCGTGGGACTTTCTCGGACTGGGGCCGTCTGCGTGGGAATTTCTGGGACTGTCTCCTGGGTGGGGGGTCGTCTGCGTGGGACTTTCTGGGACTGGGGGTCTTCTGCGTGTGACTTTGTCGGACTGGGGGTCGTCTGCGTGGAACTTTCTGGGACTGGGGGCCGTCTGCGTGGGACTTTCTGGGAATGTCACCTGGGACTGTGGGTCGTCTGCGTTGGACTTCCTGCGACTGGGGTCGTCTGCGTGGGACATTCTGGGAATGGGGGTCGTCTGCGTGGGACTTTCTGGGACTGTCGCCTGGTTGGGGGGTCGTCTGCGTGGGACATTCTGGGAATGTCTCCTGGGACTGTGGGTCGTCTGCATGGGACTTCCTGGGACTGGGTGTCTTCTGCGTGGGACTTTCTGGGAATGGGGGTCGTCTGCATGGGACTTTCTGGGACTGTCTCCTGGCTGCGGGGTCATCTGCGTGGGATATCTGGGACTGTCACCTGGGTGGGGGGTCCTCTGCATGTGACTTTCTGGGACTGGGGATCGTCTGCGTGGGACTTTATGGGACTGTCTCCTGGGTGGGGGCTGGTCTGCGTGGGACTTTCTGCGACTGTCTCCTGGGTGGGGGGTCGTCTTTGGGACTTTCTGGGACTGGGGGTCTTCTGCGTCGGTCTTTCTGGGACTGTCTCCTGGTGGGGGTCGTCTGCATGGGATTTTCTGGGACTGGGGGTTGTCTGCGTGGGACTTTCTGGGACTGTCTGCTGGGTGGGGGTCGTCTGCGTGGGACTTTCTGGGACTGGGGGCCGTCTGCGTTGGAATTTCTGTGACTGGGGGCCGTCTACGAGGGACTTTCTGGGAGTGGGGGTCGTCTGCATGGGACTTTCTGGGACTGTCTCCTTCGTGGGGGTCGTCTTCATGGGACTTTCTTAGACTGGGGGTCGTCTGCGTGGGACATTCGGGGACTGTCTCCTAGGTGGGGGGAACGTCTGCGTGGAATTTTCTGTGACTGGGGGTCGTCTGCGTTGGACTTTCTGGGACTGGGGTCGTCTGCGTGGGACTTTCTCGGACTGGGGGCCGTCTGCGTGGGAATTTCTGGGACTGTCTCCTGGGTGGGGGGTCGTCTGCGTGGGACTTTGTGGGACTGGGGGTCTTCTGCGTGTGACTTTGTCGGACTGGGGGTCGTCTGCGTGAAACTTTCTGGGACTGGGGGCCGTCTGCGTGGGACTTTCTGGGAATGTCACCTGGGACTGTGGGTCGTCTGCGTTGGACTTCCTGCGACTGGGGTCGTCTGCGTGGGACATTCTGGGAATGGGGGTCGTCTGCGTGGGACTTTCTGGGACTGTCTCCTGGGACTGTGGGTCGTCTGCATGGGACTTCCTGGGACTGGGTGTCTTCTGCGTGGGACTTTCTGGGAATGGGGGTCGTCTGCATGGGACTTTCTGGGACTGTCTCCTGGCTGCGGGGTCATCTGCGTGGGATATCTGGGACTGTCACCTGGGTGGGGGGTCCTCTGCATGTGACTTTCTGGGACTGGGGATCGTCTGCGTGGGACTTTATGGGACTGTCTCCTGGGTGGGGGCTGGTCTGCGTGGGACTTTCTGCGACTGTCTCCTGGGTGGGGGGTCGTCTTTGGGACTTTCTGGGACTGGGGGTCTTCTGCGTCGGTCTTTCTGGGATTGTCTCCTAGGTGGGGGTCATTTGCTTGGGACTTTCCTGGACTGTGGGTCGTCTGCGTGGGACTTTCTCGGACTGTCTCCTGTGTGGGGGGTTGTCTGCCTGGGACTTGCTGGGCCTGGGGGTCGTCTGCGTGGGACTTTCTGGGACTGGGGGCCGTCTGCGTGGGACTTTGTCGGACTGGGGGTCGTCTGCGTGGGACTTTCTGGGAATGGGGGCCGTCTGCGTGGGACTTTCTGGGAATGTCTCCTGGGACTGTGGGTCGTCTGCGTTGGACTTCCTGCGACTGGGGTCGTCAGCGTGGGACTTTCTGGGAATGGGGGTCGTCTGCGTGGGACATTCTGGGACTGTCTCCTGGGTGGCGGTCGTCTGCATGGGACTTCTTGGGAGTGGGGGTCTTCTGCGTGGGACTTTCTGGGACTGTCTCCTGGGTGCGGGGTCATATGCGTGGGATATCTGGTACTGTCACCTGGGTGGGGGGTCCTCTGAATGTGACTTTCTGGGACTGGGGATCGTCTGCGTGGGACTTTCTGGGACTGTCACCTGGGTGCGAGGTCGATTGTTTGGGACTTTCTGGGACTGGGGGCCGTCTGCGTGGGTCTTTCTGGGACTGGGGGTCGTCTGCGTGGGACTTTCTAGGCCTGGGGGTCATCTGCCTGGGACTTTCTGGGACTGTCTCCTGGGTGTGGGCTCGTCTGCGTGGGACTTTCTGGGACTGGGGTCGTCTGCTTGGGACTTTCTGGGACTGTCTCCTGGGTGGAGGGTTGTCTGTTTGGGACTTTCTGGGACTGTCTCCTGGGTGGGGGTCGTCTGCATGGGACTTCCTAGGACTGGGGGTCGTCTGTGTGGGACTTTCTGGTACTGTGGCTCGTCTGCGTGGGTCTTTCTGCGACTGTCTCCTGGGTGGGGGTCGTCTGCGTGGGACTTTCTGGGACTGGGGGCCGTCTGCGTTGGACTTTCTGTGACTGGGGGCCGTCTACGAGGGACTTTCTGGGAGTGGGGGTCGTCTGCATGGGACTTTCTGGGACTGTCTCCTTCGTGGGGGTCGTCTTCATGGGACTTTCTTAGACTGGGGGTCGTCTGCGTGGGACATTCGGGGACTGTCTCCTAGGTGGGGGGAACGTCTGCGTGGAATTTTCTGTGACTGGGGCTCGTCTGCGTTGGACTTTCTGGGACTGGGGTCGTCTGCGTGGGACATTCTGGGACTGGGGGCCGTCTGCGTGGGAATTTCTGGGACTGTCTCCTGGGTGGGGGGTCGTCTGCGTGGGACTTTCTGGGACTGGGGGTCTTCTGCGTGTGACTTTGTCGGACTGGGGGTCGTCTGCGTGGAACTTTCTGGGACTGGGGGCCGTCTGCGTGGGACTTTCTGGGAATGTCACCTGGGACTGTGGGTCGTCTGCGTTGGACTTCCTGCGACTGGGGTCGTCTGCGTGGGACATTCTGGGAATGGGGGTCGTCTGCGTGGGACTTTCTGGGACTGTCTCCTGGTTGGGGGGTCGTCTGCGTGGGACATTCTGGGAATGTCTCCTGGGACTGTGGGTCGTCTGCATGGGACTTCCTGGGACTGGGTGTCTTCTGCGTGGGACTTTCTGGGAATGGGGCTCGTCTGCATGGGACTTTCTGGGACTGTCTCCTGGCTGCGGGGTCATCTGCGTGGGATATCTGGGACTGTCACCTGGGTGGGGGGTCCTCTGCATGTGACTTTCTGGGACTGGGGATCGTCTGCGTGGGACTTTATGGGACTTTCTCCTGGGTGGGGGCTGGTCTGCGTGGGACTTTCTGCGACTGTCTCCTGGGTGGGGGCTCGTCTTTGGGACTTTCTGGGACTGGGGGTCTTCTGCGTCGGTCTTTCTGGGATTGTCTCCTAGGTGGGTGTCATTTGCTTGGGACTTTCCTGGACTGTGGGTCGTCTGCGTGGGACTTTCTGGGACTGTCTCCTGTGTGGGGGGTTGTCTGCCTGGGACTTGCTGGGCCTGGGGGTCGTCTGCGTGGGACTTTCTGGGACTGGGGGCCGTCTGCGTGGGACTTTGTCGGACTGGGGGTCGTCTGCGTGGGACTTTCTGGGAATGGGGGCCGTCTGCGTGGGACTTTCTGGGAATGTCTCCTGGGACTGTGGGTCGTCTGCGTTGGACTTCCTGCGACTGGGGTCGTCAGCGTGGGACTTTCTGGGAATGGGGGTCGTCTGCGTGGGACTTTCTGGGACTGTCTCCTGGGTGGCGGTCGTCTGCATGGGACTTCTTGGGAGTGGGGGTCTTCTGCGTGGGACTTTCTGGGACTGTCTCCTGGGTGCGGGGTCATATGCGTGGGATATATGGTACTGTCACCTGGGTGGGGGGTCCTCTGCATGTGACTTTCTGGGACTGGGGATCGTCTGCGTGGGACTTTCTGGGACTGGGGGTCGTCTGCGTGGGACTTTCTGGGACTGGGGGTCATCTGCCTGGGACTTTCTGGGACTGTCTCCTGGGTGTGGGCTCGTCTGCGTGGGACTTTCTGGGACTGGGGTCGTCTGCTTGGGACTTTCTGGGACTGTGGCTCGTCTGCGTGGGTCTTTCTGCGACTGTCTCCTGGGTGGGTGTTCGTCTGCGTTAGACTTTCTGGGACTGTCTCATGCGTGGGGGGTCGTCAGCGTGGGACGTTCTGGGACTGTCTCCTGGGTGGGGGCTCGTCTGCGTGGGTTTTTCTGGGAGTGGGGGTCGTCTGCGTGGGAATTTCTGGGACTGTCTCCTTGGTAGGGTGTCGACTGCGTGGGACATTCTGGGACTGGGGGTAGTCTGCGTCGGACTTTCTGGGAATGGGGGTCGTCTGCGTGGGCTTTCTGGGACTGGGGGTCGTCTGCGTGGGACTTTCTGGGACTGGGTGCCGTCTGCGTGGGTCTTTCTGGGACACTCTCGTAGATGGGGGGTCGTCTGTGTGGGATTTTTCTGGGACTGGGGATCGTCTGGGTGTGTCTTTCTGGGACTGGGGGTCGTCTGCGTGGGTCTTTCCGAGACTGTCTTCTGGGTGGGGGTTCGTCTGCGTGGGACTTTCTGGGACTCTCTCCTGGGTGTGGGGTCGTCTGCGAGGGACTTTCTGGGACTGTTTCCTGGGTGGGGACTCGTCTGCGTGGGTCATTGTGGGACAGTCTCCTGGGTGTGGGGTCGTCTGCGTGGGACTTTGTGGGAATGGGGCTCGTCTGCGTTGGATTTTCTGGGACTGGGGGTCGTCTGCGTGGGACTTTCTGGGATTGTCTCCTGGGTGGGGGTGTCGTCTGCGTGGGTCTTTCTGGGACTGGGGGTCGTCTCCGTGGGTCTTTCTGGGACTGTCTCCTGGGTGGTGGTTCGTCTCCGTTGGACTTTCTGGGACTGGGGTTCGTCTGCGTTGGACTTTCTGGGACTGCGGGTCGTCTGCGTGGGACTTTCTGGGACAGGGGTCGTCTGCGTGGGACTTTCTGGGACTGTCTCCTGGGTGGGGTTCGTCTGCATGGGACTTTCTGGGACTGGGGGTCGTCTGCGTGGGACTTTCTGGGACTGTCTGCTGGGTGGGGGTCGTCAGCGTGGGAGTCTCTGGGACTGGGACTCGTGCGTTGGAATTTTCTGTGATTGGGGGCCGTCTACGAGGGACTTTCTGGGAGTGGGGGTCGTCTGCATGGGACTTTCTGGGACTGTCTCCTTGGTGGGGGTCGTCTTCATGGGACTTTCTTAGACTGGGGGTCGTCTGCGTGGGACATTCTGGGACTGTCTCTTGGGTGGGGGGATCGTCTGCGTCGGATTTTCTCTGACTTGGGGTCGACTGCGTGGGACTTTCTGGGACTGGGGGCCGTCTGCGTTGGACTTTCTGGGAGTGGGGGTCGTCTGCGTGGGACTTTCTGGGACTGTCTCCTGGGAGGGGGTTCGTCTGTTTGGGACTTTCCGAGAAATGTCTCCTGTGTGGGGTGTCGTCTGCGTGGGACTTTCTGGAACTGGGGGTCTTCTGCGTGTGACTTTCTGGGACTTGGGGTCGTCTGCGTGGGACTTTCTGGGACTGGGCGCCTTCTGCGTGGGACTTTCTGGGACTGTCTCCTGGGACTGGGGGTCGTCTGCGTTGGACTTCCTGGGACTGTGGGTCGTCTGCGTTGGACTTCCTGGGACTGGGGGTCGTCTTCGTGGGTCTTTCTGGGACTAGGGGTCGTCTGCATGGGACTTTCTGGGTGTGGGGGTCGTCTGCGTGGGACTTTCTGGGACTGTCTCCTGGGTGGGGGGTCGTCTGTTTGGGACTTTCTGAGAACTGTCTCCTGTGTGGGGTGTCGTCTGCGTGGGACTTCCTGGGACTGGGATCTTCTGCGTGTGAGTTTGTCGGACTGGGGGTCGTCTGCGTGGGACTTTCTGGGACTGGGGGCCGTCTTCGTGGGACTTTCTGGGACTGTCTCCTTGGACTGTGGGTCGTCTGCGTTGGACTTCCTGTGACTGGGGGTCGTCTGCGTGGGACTTTCTGGGAATGGGGGTCGTCTGCGTGGGACTTTCTGGGACTGTCTCCTGGTTGGGGGGTCGTCTGCGTGGGACTTTCTGGGACTGTCTCCTGGGTGGGGGTCGTCTGCGTGGTATATCTGGGACTGTCACCTGGGTGGGGGGTCGTCTGCATGTGACTTTCTGGGACTGGGGATCGTCTGCCTGGGATTTTCTGGGACTGTCTCCTGGGTGGGGGCTCGTCTGCGTGGGACTTTCTGGGACAGTCTCCGGGGTGGGGTTTCGTCTGCATGGGACTTTCTGGGACTGGGGGTCGTCTACGTGGATCATTCTGGGAATCTCTCCTGGGTGTGAGGTCGTCTGCGTGGGACTTTCTGGGACTGTTTCCTTGGTGGGGACTCGTCTGCGTGGGACTTTCTTGGACTGGGGATCGTCTGCGTGGGTCATTCTGGGACAGTCTCCTGGGTGCGGTGTTTTCTGCGTTGGACTTTGTTGGACTGGGGGTCGTTTGCGTGGGACATTCTGGGACTGGGGGTCGTCTTTTTGGGACTTTCTGGGATTGTCTCCTTGGTGGGGGTCGTCTTTTTGGGACTTTCTGGGACTGCCTTCTGGGTGTGGGGTCGTCTGCGTGGGACTTTCTGGGAATGGGGCTCGTCTGCGTTGGATTTTCTGGGACTGGGGGTCGTCTGCGTGGGACTTTCTGGGACTGTCTCCTGGGTGGGGGTGTCGTCTGCGTGGGACTTTCTGGGACTGGGGGTCGTCTCCGTGGGTCTTTCTGGGACTGTGGGTTCGTCCTGGGTGGGGGTTCGTCTCCGTGGTACTTTCTTGGACTGGGGTTCGTCTGCGTTGGACTTTCTGGGACTGGGGGTCGTCTGCGTGGGACTTTCTGTGACTGGGGGTCGTTTGCGTGGGACTTTCTGGGACTGTCTCCTGGCAGGGGGGTCGTCTGCGTGGGACTTTCTGGGACTGGGGGTCTTCTGCGTGGGACTTTCTGGGACTGTCTCCTGGGTGGGGTCGTCTGCGTGGGAGTTTCTGGGACTGGGAGTCGTCTGCGTTGGACTTTCTGTGACTGGGGCCGTCTACGAGGGACTTTCTGGGAGTGGGGGTCGTCTGCATAGGACTTTCTGGGACTGTCTCCTTGGTGGGGGTCGTCTTCATGGGACTTTCTGGGACTGGGGGTCTTTTGCGTGGGACTTTCTGGGACTGTCTCCTGCGTGGGGGGTCGTCTCCGTTGGACTTTCAGGGACTGGGTGTCGTCTTCATGGGACTTTCTTAGACTGGGGGTCGTCTGCGTGGGACATTCTGGGACTGACTCCTTGGTGGGGGGAACGTCTCCGTTGGATTTTCTGTGACTGGGGGTCGTCTGCGTGTGACTTTCTGGGACTGGGGGCCGTCTGCGTTGGACTTTCTGGGAGTGGGGGTCGTCTGCGTGGGACTTTCTGGGACTGTCTCCTGCGTGGGGGGTCGTCAGTTTGGGACTTTCCGAGAAATGTCTCCTGTGTGGCCGTCTGCGTGGGACTTTCTGGGACTGTCTCCTGGGACTGGGGTCGTCTGCGTTGGACTTCCTGGGACTGGGGATCGTCTGCGTGGGACTTTCTGGGACTGGAGGTCGTCTGCGTGGGAGTTTCTGGGAGTTGGGGTCGTCTGCGTGGGACTTTCTGGCACTGTCTCCTGGGTGGGGGTTGTCTGTTTGGGACTTTCTGAGAACTGTCTCCTGTGTGGGTTGTAGTCTGCGTGGGATTTTCTGGGACTGGGGTCTTCTGCGTGAGACTTTGTCGGACTGGGGGTCGTCTGCGTGGGACTTTCTCGGACTGGGGGCCGTCTGCGTGGGACTTTCTGGGACTGTCTCCTTGGACTGTGGGTCGTCTGCGTTGGACTTCCTGGGACTGGGGGTCGTCTGCGTGGGACTTTCTGGGAATGGGGGTCGTCTGCGTGGGACTTTCTGGGACTGTCTCCTGGGTGCAGGGTCGTCTGCGTGGGATATCTGGGACTGTCACCTGGGTGGGGGGTCCTCTGCATGTGACTTTCTGGGACTGGGGATCGTCTGCGTGGGACTTTCTGGGACTGTCTCCTGGGTGGGGCCTCGTCTGCGTGGGACTTTCTGGGACTGTCTCCTGGGTGCGGGGTCGTCTTTGGGACTTTCTGGGACTGGGGGTCGTCTGCGTCGGTCTTTCTGGGACTGTCTCCTGGGTGGTGGGTCGTCTGCGTGGGACTTTCTTGGACTGGAGGTCGTCTTCGTGGGACTTTCTGGGACAAGGGTGTCGTCTGCGTGGGACTTTCAGGGACTGGGGATCGTCTGCGTGGGACTTTCTGGGACTGGGGGTCGTGTGCGTGGGACTTTCTGGGACTGTCTGCAGGGTGGAGGTCGTCTGCGTTGGACTTTCTGGGAATGGGGGTCGTCTGCGTGGGACATTCTGTGACTGGGGGTCGTCTGCGTGTGACTTTCTGGGACTGGGGGCCGTCTGCGTTGGACTTTCTGGGAGTGGGGGTCGTCTGCGTGGGACTTTCTGGGACTGTCTCCTGCGTGGGGGGTCGTCAGTTTGGGACTTTCCGAGAAATGTCTCCTGTGTGGCCGTCTGCGTGGGACTTTCTGGGACTGTCTCCTGGGACTGGGGTCGTCTGCGTTGGACTTCCTGGGACTGGGGATCGTCTGCGTGGGACTTTCTGGGACTGGAGGTCGTCTGCGTGGGAGTTTCTGGGAGTGGGGGTCGTCTGCGTGGGACTTTCTGGCACTGTCTCCTGGGTGGGGGGTTGTCTGTTTGGGACTTTCTGAGAACTGTCTCCTGTGTGGGGTGTCGTCTGCGTGGGATTTTCTGGGACTGGGGTCTTCTGCGTGAGACTTTGTCGGACTGGGGGTCGTCTGCGTGGGACTTTCTCGGACTGGGGGCCGTCTGCGTGGGACTTTCTGGGACTGTCTCCTTGGACTGTGGGTCGTCTGCGTTGGACTTCCTGGGACTGGGGGTCGTCTGCGTGGGACTTTCTGGGAATGGGGGTCGTCTGCGTGGGACTTTCTGGGACTGTCTCCTGGGTGCAGGGTCGTCTGCGTGGGATATCTGGGACTGTCACCTGGGTGGGGGGTCCTCTGCATGTGACTTTCTGGGACTGGGGATCGTCTGCGTGGGACTTTCTGGGACTGTCTCCTGGGTGGGGCCTCGTCTGCGTGGGACTTTCTGGGACTGTCTCCTGGGTGCGGGGTCGTCTTTGGGACTTTCTGGGACTGGGGGTCGTCTGCGTCGGTCTTTCTGGGACTGTCTCCTGGGTGGTGGGTCGTCTGCGTGGGACTTTCTTGGACTGGAGGTCGTCTTCGTGGGACTTTCTGGGACAAGGGTGTCGTCTGCGTGGGACTTTCAGGGACTGGGGATCGTCTGCGTGGGACTTTCTGGGACTGGGGGTCGTGTGCGTGGGACTTTCTGGGACTGTCTGCAGGGTGGAGGTCGTCTGCGTTGGACTTTCTGGGAATGGGGGTCGTCTGCGTGGGACATTCTGTGACTGGGGGCCGTCTACGTGGGACTTTCTGGAAGTGGGGTCGTCTGCATGGGATTTTCTTGGACTGTCTCCTGGGTGGGGTCTCGTCTGCGTGTGACTTTCTGGGACTCTCTCCTGTGTGGGAGGTCGTCTGCTAGGGACTTTCTGGGAATGTCTCCTGGGTGGCGGTCTTCTGCATGGGAATTTCTTAGACTGGGGGTCGTCTGCGTGGGACATTCTGGGACTGTCTCCTGGGTGTGGGGCACGTCTGCGTGGGATTTTCTGTGACTGAGGGTCGTCTGCGTGGGACTTTCTGGGACTGGGGTTCGTCTGCGTGGGACTTTCTGAGACTTGGGCCGTCTGCGTGGGACTTTCTGGGAGTGGGGGTCGTCTTTGTGGGACTTTCTGGGACTGTCACCTGGGTGGGGGGTTTTCTGTTTGGGACATTGTGAGAACTGTCTCCTGGGTGGGTTGTTTTCTGCGTGGGACTTTCAGGGACTGGGGTTCGTCTGCGTGGGACTTTCTGGGACTGGGGGTCGTGTGCGTGTGACTTTCTGGGACTGTCTGCAGGGTGGAGGTCGTCTGCGTTGGACTTTCTGGGAATGGGGGTCGTCTGCGTGGGACATTCTGTGACTGGGGGCCGTCTACGTGGGACTTTCTGGAAGTGGGGTCGTCTGCATGGGATTTTCTTGGACTGTCTCCTGGGTGGGGTCTCGTCTGCGTGTGACTTTCTGGGACTCTCTCCTGTGTGGGAGGTCGTCTGCTAGGGACTTTCTGGGAATGTCTCCTGGGTGGCGGTCTTCTGCATGGGAATTTCTTAGACTGGGGGTCGTCTGCGTGGGACATTCTGGGACTGTCTCCTGGGTGTGGGGCACGTCTGCGTGGGATTTTCTGTGACTGAGGGTCGTCTGCGTGGGACTTTCTGGGACTGGGGTTCGTCTGCGTGGGACTTTCTGAGACTTGGGCCGTCTGCGTGGGACTTTCTGGGAGTGGGGGTCGTCTTTGTGGGACTTTCTGGGACTGTCACCTGGGTGGGGGGTTTTCTGTTTGGGACATTGTGAAAACTGTCTCCTGGGTGGGGTGTCGTCTGCGTGGGACTTTCTGGGACTGGGGTTCGTCTGCGTGGGACTTTCTGGGACTGTCTCCTGGGTCGGGGGTCGACTGCGTGGGACTCTCTGGGACTGTCTCCTGGGTGGGGGTCGTCTGCATGGGACTTTCTGGGACTGGGGGTCTTCTGCGTGGGACTTTTTGGGACTGGGTGTCGTCTGCGTGGGACTTTCTGGGACTGTCTCCTGGGTGGGTGGTCGTCTGCGTGGGACTTTCTGGGACTGGGGGTCTTCTGCGTGGGACTTTCTGGGACTGTCTCCTGGGTGGGGGTCGTCTGCGTGGGACTTTCTGGGATTAGGGTTCGTCTGCGTGGGACCTTCTGGGACTGGGGGTCGTCTGCTTGGGACTTTCTGGGACTGGGGGTCGTCTGCGTGGGACTTTCTGTGACAGTCTCCTGGGTGCGGTGTCGTCTGCGTGGAACTTTCTGGGACTGGGGTTCGTCTGCGTGGGACTTTCTGGGACTGTCTCCTGGGTCGGGGGTCGACTGCGTGGGACTCTCTGGGACTGTCTCCTGGGTGGGGGTCGTCTGCATGGGACTTTCTGGGACTGGGGGTCTTCTGCGTGGGACTTTTTGGGACTGGGTGTCGTCTGCGTGGGACTTTCTGGGACTGTCTCCTGGGTGGGTGGTCGTCTGCGTGGGACTTTCTGGGACTGGGGGTCTTCTGCGTGGGACTTTCTGGGACTGTCTCCTGGGTGGGGGTCGTCTGCGTGGGACTTTCTGGGATTAGGGTTCGTCTGCGTGGGACCTTCTGGGACTGGGGGTCGTCTGCTTGGGACTTTCTGGGACTGGGGGTCGTCTGCGTGGGACTTTCTGTGACAGTCTCCTGGGTGCGGTGTCGTCTGCGTGGAACTTTCTGGGACTGGGGGTCGTCTGCGTGGGACTTTCTGGGTCTGTCTCCTGGGTGAGGGGTCATCTGCGTGGGACTTTCTGGGTCTGTCCCCTGGGTGGGAGGTCTTCTGCGTGGGACTTTCTTGGACTGGGGGTCGTCTGCCTGGGACTTTCTGGGACTGTCTCCTTGGTGGGAGGGTCGTCTGCGTTGGATATATGGGACTGTCTTCTGGGTGGGGGTCGTCTGCGTTTGACTTTCTGGGACTGGGGGTCGTCTGCGTGGGACTTTCTGGGACTGGGGGTCGTCTGCGTGGGACTTTCTGGGACTTGGATTCGTCTGAGTGGGTCTTTCTGGGACTGTCTTCTGGGTGGGGCTTCACACAAGAGCTAGGCGTATTCGGCTTGTAGCAGGCTGAGATTGCTTGTAAGGCAGTTTTGAAAAAAAGAGACAGGAGATGATTTGTAGCAGCCTAGATTGCTTTGAAAGCAGTTTTCACAAAAGAGCCAAGATACGTCGGCTCGTAGACGCCTGGGATTTCTTGTAAATCAATTTGCACAAAAGAGCCAGGAGAATTCGGCTTGCAGGAGCCTGAGATTGCTTGTAAGGCAGTTGTCACAAAAGAGACAGAATATGTCGATTTGTAGCGGCATGAGATTTCTTGCAAGGCAGTTCTCACAAAAGAGCCAGGCGTATTCGGCTTGTAGTTGCCTGAGATTGCTTGTAAGGCAGTTGTCACAAAAGAGTCAGGAGAAGTCGGCTCGTAGCAGCCTGATATTGCTTGTAAGGCAGTTGCCACAAAAGAGCCAGGAGAAATTGGCTTGTCGCTGCCTGGGATTGCTTGTAAGGCAATTCGCACAAAAAGCCAGGAGAATTCATAATGCTGCAGCCTGAGAATGCTTGTAAGGCAGATGCCACAGATGAGCCTGGGGAAATCGGTTCGTAGCAACCTGAGATTACTTGTATGGCAATTGGCAAAAAAAATCAGGAGAATTGGACTACCGGATGCCTGAGATTGCTTGTAAGGCAGTTGTCACAAAAGAGCCAGGATATGTCGATTTATAGCGGCCTGAGATTCCTTGTAAAGCAGTTTCACAAAAGAGCAAGGCGTATTCGGCTTGTAGCAGGCTGAGATTGCTTGTAAGGCAGTTTTTAAAAAAAGTGACTGTAGATGTCGTTTTGTAGCAGCGTGAGATTGCATGTAAGGCAGTTGCCACAAATGAACCAGGAGAATTGGGTTTGCTGCAGCCTGAGATTGCTTGCAAGGAAGTTCCCACAAAAGTGCCTGGAGAAATCGACACGTAGCCGTCTGGGATTGCTTTAAGTCAATTGGCACAAAAATAAGGAGAATTGTGCTGGCGTCAGCCTGAGATTGCTTGCAAGACAGTTGTCACAAAAGAGACAGGAGATCTCGATTTGTAGCTGCCTGAGATTTCTTGCAAGGCAGTCTCACAAACGAGCCAGGCGTCTTCGGCTTGTAGCGGCCTGAGATTGCTTGTAAGGCAGTTTCACAATAGAGCCAAGATAAGTCGGCTCGTAGCAGCCTGACATTGATTGTAAGGCAGTTGTCATAAAAGCGCCAGGAGAATTCGGCTTGTAGCAGCCTGAGATTTCTTGTAAGGCAGTTGCCACAAAAGCGCCAGGAGAAATCGGCTCGTAGACGCCTGGGATTGCTTGTAAGGCAATTTGCACAAAAAGCCAGGAGAATTCATATTGCTGCAGCCTGAGAATGCTTTTAGGGCAGATGACACAGATGAGCCAGGAGAAATCGGTTCGTAGCAGCCTGGGATTGGTTGTAAAGCAATTAGCACAAAAATAAGGAGAATTGGACTAGCGTCAGCCTGAGATTGCTTGTAAGGCAGTTGTCACAAAAGAACCAGTATATGTCGATTTGTAGCGGCCAATTCGGCTTGTAGCAGGCTGAGATTGCTTGTAAGGCAGTTTTCACAAAAGAGACAAGAGATGTGGGTTTGTAGAAGCCTGAGATTGCTTGAAAGGCAGTTTTCACAAAAGAGCCAAGAGAAGTCGGCTCGTAGCAGTCTGACATTGCTTGTAAGGCAGTTTTCACAAAAGAGCCAGGAGAAGTCGGCTTGTTGCAGACTGAGATTGCTTGTAAGGCAGTTGCTGCAAAAGAGGCATTAGAAATCGGCTTGTAGCAGCCTGAGATCCTTTGTAAGACAGTTTTCACAAATAGCCCGGAGAAGTCGGCCGATAGCAGCGGGAGATTGCTTGTAAGGGAGTTGTCAAAAAAGAGTCAGAAGGTGTAAGTTTGTAGAAGCCTGAGATTGCGTGTAAAGCAATTTTCACAAAAAGCCAGGGGAAACGGGCTCGTAGCTGCGTAGAATTGCTTGTAATGAAACTGGCACAAAAATCCAAGATAATTGGGCTTGCTGCTGTGATTGCATGTAAGGCAGTTGCTACAAAAGAGCCAGGCGTATTCGGCTTGTAGAAGCCTGAGATTGCTTGTAAGGCAGTTTTCACAAGAGAGCCAAGAGAAGTCGGCTCGGAGCAGCCTGACATTGCTTGTAAGGCAGTTGTCACAAAAGAGCCAGGAGAAGTCGGCTTGTAGCAGCCTGAGATTGCTTGTAAGGCAGTTGCCACAAAAGAGCCAGAAGAAATCAGCCCGCAGCAGCCTGGGATGGTTTGTAAGGCAATTGGCAAAAAGCCAGTAGAATTAGGCTTGCTGAACCCTGAGATTGCTTGTAAGGCCAGGCGTAGACGGCTTGTAGCAGTCTGAGATTGCTTTTAAGGCATTTGTCACAAAAAAATATGACGGCTCGTAGAAGCCTGAGATTGCTTTTAATCAGTTGTCACAAAAGAGCCAGCAGAATTCGGCTTGTAGCAGCCTGAGATTGCTTTTAAGGCAGTTGCCACAAAAGAGCATGGAGAAATCCGCTAGTAGAGGCTGGGATGGCTTGTAAGGCAATTGGCACAAAAGAGCCAGGAGATCGGCTCGTAGCAGCCTGAGATTGCTTGTAAGGCAGTTGTCATAGAAGAGCCAGGCTCGTAGAAGCCTGAGATTGCTTGGAAGGCAGTTGGCAGAATAGAGGCAGGAGCAACCTGAGATCCTTTGTAAGACAGTTTTCACAAATTGCCCGATGAAGTCGGCCCATAGCAGCCTGAGATTGCTTGTAAGGCAGTTTTCACAGACGAGCCAGCAGGTGTAGGCTCGTATTAGCCTGAGATCGTTGTAAGGCAGTTTTCACAAAAGAGCCAGGATATGTCGTTTTGTAGCAGCCTGAGACTGCTTGTAAGGCAGTTGCCACAAAAGAGCAAGGCGTATTCGGCTTGTAGCAGCCTGAGATTTCATGTAAGGCAGTTTTCACAAAAGTCTTAAGAGAAATCGGATCATAGCAGCCTGACATTGCTTGTAAGGGAGTTGTCACAAAAGAGCCAGTAGAATTCGTCTTGTAGCAGCCTGAGATTGCTTGTAAGGCAGTCGCCACAAAAGAGCCTTGAGAAATCGGCTCGTAGCAGCCTGGGATTATTTTGTAAGGCAATTTGCAAAAAAGCCAGGAACATTGGGCTTGCTGCAGCCTGAGATTGCTTGTAAGGCAGTTGTCACGAAAGACCCAGGAGATCGAATTTTAGGAGCCTGAGATTGCTTGTAATGCAGTTGTCTTAAAAGTGCCAGCAGGTGTAGGCTTGTAGAAGAATGAGATTGCTTGTAAGGCAATTTTCACAAATCTCCCAGGAGAACCGGCTCGTAGAATCCTATGTTTGCGTGTAAGGCACTTTCCACAAAAAGCCAGGAGAAATGGGCTCGTAGCAGCCTGAGATTGCTTGTAAGGCAGGCGTCACAAAAGAGCCAGGCGTATTCGGATTGTAGCAGCCTGAGATTGCTTGAAAGGCTGTTTTCACAAAATGAGCCAGCAGAATTGGGCTTCCTGCAGCCTGAGATTCGTTGTAAGGCAGTTGTCACAACAAGCCAGGAGAAATGGGCTCGTAGCTGCGTGGGATTGCTTGTAAGGCAAATGGCACAAAAAGCCAGGAGAATTAGCTTACTGCAGCCTGAGATTGATTATAAGGCAGTTTTCACAAAAGAGTCAGGAGATGTCGATTTTTAGCAACCTGAGATGAGCTTGTAAGGCAGTGGCCACAAAAGAGACAGGCGTAGTCAGCTTGTAGCAGCCAGAGATTGATTTTAGCGCAGTTTTCACAGAAAAGCCAGCAGGTGTGGGCTTGTATCAGCCTGAGATTGCTTGTAAGGCAGTTTTCACAAAAGAGCCAGGAAATGCCGTTTTGTAGCAGCAGATTTTTCATTTGGTCAGATAGTAAAAAGTACAGCTTTAACATTGTGCGCGGTATGTCGTCTGACAATTTAGAGCGTCCGAATTCCAGTGTGCACAATAAGACTGCATTTCTAATTTTCCTTTTTATCGAATCCACAAAATATTGCTGTCCAATTGTCCGGAATTTTTCACCTTATCCATAATTACAAAACTTTTTTCGACACTTTGATTAGAGTCGAGTCGAAATTCAACGGTATGGGGACTTGTGTTAGCTCATTTGCGGAAAATTGTCATGCGGCCATAAACTGGGTAATCAGTCATATTTCAATTGTTTATGACTTTATTCCAGTAAAAGAATTATTTTCAAAATCGGTATCAAATTGTGTGCAATTATTTGATTTGTCTATGTTTACAGGGATTTTTCATTTGGTCAGCTAGTAAAAAGTACAGCTTTCACCAAGTGCGCGGTATGTCGTCTGACAATTTACAGCGTCCGAATTCCAGTGTGCACAATAAGACTGCATTTCTAATTTTTCCTTTTTATCGAATCCACAAAATATTGGTGTCCAATTGTCGGGAATTTCTTGCCTTATCCATAATTACAAAAGTTTTTTCGACACCTTGAATAGAGTCGTGGCGAAATTCAACGGTTTGGGGACTTGTGCTAGCTCATTTGCGGAAATTGTCATGCGGCCCTAAACGGTCCACATTTGACCGTCTTTTTAGATTCCGAAGAGCAGCATGGACCTGTTGGCTTCCGGTCCATATTTGAGCGTCTTGTGCAAGATGATACACTACGTCCAGGAGCCCTGTTTCTGATCACTTGGTTTCTGGTGCATATTTGAGCGTCTAATATAAAAAGATAAACTACGTCCAGCAGAATGGCCTCTGATCTGTTGGTTTCCGGTCCATATTTGAGAGTCTAATGTAAGATTTTAGACTACGTCCAGAAGCATCGCCTCAGACCTTTTGGCTTCCGGTCCATATTTGAGCCTCTTGTGTAAGATGATACACTACGTCCAGCAGCCCTGTTTCTGATCACTTGGTTTCTGGTGCATATTTCAGCGTCTAATGTAAAAAGATAAACTACGTCCAGCAGGTGCCCTCTGATCAGTTGGTTTCCGGTCCGTATTTGAGCGTCTAATGTAAGATTTTAGACTAGGTCCAGCAGCATAGCCTCTGACCTGTTGGCTTCCGGTCCATATTTGAGCGTCTTGTGCAAGATGATACACTACGTCCAGCAGCCCTGTTTCTGATCACTTGGTTTCTGGTGCATATTTGATCGTCTAATGTAAAAAGATGAACTACGACCAGCAGCATGACCTCTGATCAGTTGGTTTCCGGTCCGTATTTGAGCGTCTAATGTAAGATTTTAGACTAGGTCCAGCAGCATAGCCTCTGACCTGTTGGCTTCCGGTCCATATTTGAGCGTCTTGTGCAAGATGATACACTACGTCCAGCAGCCCTGTTTCTGATCACTTGGTTTCTGGTGCATATTTGATCGTCTAATGTAAAAAGATGAACTACGACCAGCAGCATGGCCTCTGATCTGTTGGTTTCACGTCCATATTTGAGCGTCTAATGTAAGATTTTAGACTACGTCCAGCAGCATGGCCTCTGACCTGTTGGCTTACGGTCCATATTTGAGCCTCTTGTTTAAGATGATACACTACATCCAGCAGCCATGATTATGATCTTTTGGATTCTGGTGCATATTTGAGCGTCTAATTTAAAAAGATAAACTACGTCCAGCAGCATGGCCACTGATCTGTTGGTTTCCGGTCAATATTTGAGCGTCTAATGTAAGATTTTAGACTTTGTCCAGCAGCATGGCATCTGACCTTTTGGCTTCCGGTCCATATTTGAGCGTCTTGTGTCACATGATACACTACATCCAGCAGCCCTGTTTCTGATCTCTTGGTTTCCGGTCCATATTTGAGCGTCCAATGTACAATTTTAGATTATGTCCAGCAGCATGACTTCTGACCAGTTGGCATCCGGCCCATATTTGAGCGTCTTGTGTCAGATGATAGACAACATCCAGCAGCCATGATTTTGATCTCTTGGTTTCTGGTGCATATTTGAGCGTCTAATGTAAAAAGATAAACTACGACCAGCAGCATGGCCTCTGATCTGTTGGTTTCCGGTCCATATTTGAGCGTCCAATGTAACAATTTAGACTACGTCCAGCAGCATGGCCTCTGACCTGTTGGCTTCCGGTCCATATTTCAGCTTTTTGTGTAAGATTATACACTACGTCCAGCAGCCATGTTTCTGATCTGTTGTTTTCTCGTGCATATTTGAGCGTCTAATGTAAAAAGATAAACTACGTCCAAAATCATGGCCTCTGATATGTTGGTTTCCGGTCCATATTTGAGCGTCTAATGTAAGGTTTAGACTACGTCTATCAGAATGGCCTCTGACCTGTTGGCTTCCGGTCCATATATGAGCGTCTTGTGTAAGATGATAAACTACGTCCAGCAGCCCTGTTTCTGATCTCTTGGTTCCTTTTGCATATTTGAGCGTCTAATGTAAAAAGATAAACTACGTCCAGCAGCATGGCCTCTGATCTGTTGGTTTCCGGTCCATATTTGTGCATCGAATGTAAGATTTTAGAATACATGCAGCAGCATGGCCTCTGACCTGTTGGCTTCCTGTCCATATTTGAGCGTTTACTGTAAAATGATACACTACGTCCAGCAGCATGGCCTCTGACCTGTTAGCTTCCGGTCCATATTTGATCGTCTTGTGTAAGATTATACTGTACGTCCAGCAGCCATGATTCTGATCTGTTGTTTTCTGGTTCATATTTGAGCGTCTAATGTAAAAAGATAAACTACGTCAAGCAGCATGGCCTCTGATCGGTTTGTTCCGGTCCATATTTGAGCTTCTAATGTAAGATATTAGACTACGACCAGCAGCATGGCATCCTCACCTCTTGGCTTCCGGTTCATATTTGAGCGTCTTGTGTAAGATGATACAATACGTCCAGCAGCATGGCCTCTGATCTGTTGGTTTCCCGTCCATATTTGAGCGTCTAATGTAAGATTTTAGACTACATCCAGCAGCATGGCCTCTGACTTGTTGGCTTCCGGTCCATATTTGAGCGACTTGTGTAAGATTATACACTTCATCCAGCAGCCCTGTTTCTGATCTGTTGGTTTCTGGTGCATATTTGAGCATCGAATGTAAGATTTTAGAATACATGCAGAAGCATGGCATCTGACCTGTTGGCTTCCGGTCCATATTTGAGCGTTTTGTGTAAAATGATACACTACGTCCAGCAGACACGATTCTGATTTGTTCGTTTCTGTACATATTTGAGCGTCTAATGAAAATAGATAAAGTACGACCAGCAGCATGGCATCTGATCTGTTGGTTTTCCGGTCCATATTTGAGCATCTTGTGTAAGATGATACACTACGTCCAGCAGCCCTGTTTCTGATCTCTGGCTTTCTGGTGCATATTTGAGCTTCTAGTGTAAAAAGATAAACTACGTCAAGTCACATGGCCTCTTATCTGTTGGTTTCCGGTCCATATTTGAGCATCCAATGTAACATTTTAGACTACGTCCAGCAGCATGGCCTCTGACCTGTTGGCTTCCGGCCCATATTTGAGCGTCTTGTGTAAGATGATACACTACGTCCCGCAGACATGATTCTGATCTGTTGGTTTATGCAGTATTTGAGCGTCTAATGTAAAAAGATAAACTACGTCCAGCAGCATGGCCTCTGATCTGTTGGTTTCCCGTCCATATTTGAGCGTCTAATGTAAGATTTTAGACTACGTCCAGCAGCATGGACTCTGACCTTTTGGCTTCCGGTCCATATTTGAGCGTCTTGTGTAAGATGATACACTACGTCCAGCAGCCCTGTTTCGGATCTCTTGGTTTCTGATGCATATTTGAGCGTCTAATGGAAAAAGATAAACTACGTCCAGCAGCATGGCCTCAGATCTGTTTGATTCCGGTCCATATTTGAGCCTCTAATGTAAGATTTTAGACTACGTCCAGCAGCATGGCCGCTCACCTGTTAGCTTCCGGTCCATATTTGAGCGTCTTGTGTAAGATGATACACTACGTCCAGCAGTCATGATTCTGATGTCTTGGTTTCTGGTGCATATTTGAGCGTCTAATGTAAAAAATAAACTTTGTCCATCAGCATGGCCTCTGATCTGTTGTTTTCCGGTCCATATTTGAGCGTCTAATGTAAGATTTTAGACTACGTCCAGCAGCATGGCCTCTGACCTGTTAGCTTCCGGTCCATATTTGATCATCTTGTGTAAGATGATACACTACGTCCAGCAGCCATGATTCTGATCTGTTGTTTCTTGGTTCATATTTTAGCGTCTAATGTAAAAAGATAAACTACGACCAGCAGCATGGCCTCTGATCGGTTGGTTTCCGGTCCATATTTTAGCGTCTAATGTAAGATTTTAGACTACGTCCAGCAGAATGGACTCTGACCTCTTGGCTTCCGGTCCATATTTGAGCCTCTTGTGTAAGATGATACACTACGTCCAGCAGCCCTGCTTCTGATCTCTTGGTTTCTTGTGCATATTTGAGCGTCTAATGTAAAAAGATAAACTACGTCATGCAGCATGGCCTCTGATAAGTTGGTTTCTGGTCCATATTTGAGCGTCCAATGTAAGATTTTAGACTACGTCAGGCAGCATGGCTTCTGATCTGTTGGTGTCCAATTGTCTGGAATTTCATTTGGTCAGATTGTAAAAAGTACAGCTTTCACCAGGT
The DNA here is from genome assembly GCA_964036315.1 of Acanthosepion esculentum. Classification (NCBI taxonomy): domain Eukaryota; kingdom Metazoa; phylum Mollusca; class Cephalopoda; order Sepiida; family Sepiidae; genus Acanthosepion; species Acanthosepion esculentum. The sequence continues at coordinate 9,355,727 of CAXIWW010000817.1, read as the reverse complement.
GCGCGGTATATCGTCTGACAATTTACAGCGTCCGAATTCCAGTGTGCACAATAAGACTGCAATTCTAATTTTTCCTTTTTATAGAATCCACAAAATATTGCTGTCCAATTTTCGGGAATATCTTGCCTTATTCATAATTACAAAAGCTTTTTCGTCACCTTGATTAGAGTCGAGTCGAAATTCAACGGTATGGGGACCCTTGTTAGCTCATTTGCGGAAATTGTCATGCGGCCCTAAACTGGGAAATCAGTCATATTTCACTTGTTTATAACTTTTTTTCCAGTAAAAGTAATATTTTCAAAATGGGTATCAAATTTTGTGCAATTGTTTGATTTGTCTATGTTTACAGGGATTTTTCATTTGCTCAGATAGTAAAAAGTACAGCTTTCACCAGGTGCGCGGTATGACGTCTGACAATTTACAGCGTCCGAATTCCAGTGTGCACAATAAGACTGCATTTCTAATTTTTCCTTTTTATAGAATCCACAAAATATTCGTGTCCTATTGTCGGGAATTTCTTGCCTTATCCATAATTACAAAAGTTTTTTCAACACCTTGAATAGAGTCGAGGCGAAATTCAACGGTATGGGGACTTGTGTTAGCCCCTTTGCGGAAATTGTCATGCGGACTTAAACTGGGTAACCAGTCATATTTCACCTGTTTATAACTTTTTTCCAGTAAAAGAAATATTTTCAAAATGGGTATCAAATTGTTTGCAATTATTTGATTTGTCTATGTGTACAGGGATTTTTCATTTGGTCAGAATGTAAAAAGTACAGCTTTCACCATGTGCGCGGTATGTCGTCTGACAATTTACAGCGTCCGAATTCCAGTGTGCACAATAAGACTGCAATTCTAATTTTTCCTTTTTATAGAATCCACAAAATATTGCTGTCCAATTTTCGGGAATATCTTGCCTTATTCATAATTATAAAAGTTTTTTCGACACATTGATTAGAGTCGAGTCGAAATTCAAAGGTATGGGGACCCTTGTTAGCTCATTTGCGGAAATTGTCATGCGGCCCTAAACTGGGAAATCAGTCATATTTCACTTGTTTATAACTTTTTTCCAGTAAAAGAAATATTTTCAAAATGGGTATCAAATTGTGTGCAATTATTTGATTTGTTTATGTTTACAGGGATTTTTCATTTGCTCAGATAGTAGAAAGGAAAGCTTTCACCATGTTCGCGGTATGTCGTCTGACAATTTACAGCGTCCGAATTCCAGTGTGCACAATAAGACTGCATTTCTACTTTTGTCTTTTTATAGAATCCACACAATATTGCTGTCCAATTTTCGGGAATATCTTGACTTATTCTTAATTACAAAAGTTTTTTCGACACCTTGATTATAGTCGATTCTAAATTCAAAGGTATGGGGACTTGTGTTAGCTCATTTGCGGAAATTGTCATGCGTCCCTAAACTGGGAAATCAGTCATATTTCACTTGTTTATAAATTTTTCCAGTAAAAGAAATATTTTCAAATGGGTATCAAATTGTGTGCAATTATTTGATTTGTCGGCCGCTACAAATCGACATATCCTGGCTCTTTTGTGACAGCTGCCTTACAAGAAGTCTCAGGCTGCCGCTAGTCCACTTCTCCTGACTTTTTGTGCCAATTGCCTTACAAGCAATCCCAGGCTGCTATGAACCGATTTCTCCTGGCTCATTTGTGGCATCTGCCTTACAAGCATTCTCAGGCTGCAGCAATATGAATTCTCCTGGCTTTTTGTGCGAATTGCCTTACAAGCAATCCCAGGCGCGTACGAGCCGATTTCTCCAGGCTCTTTTGTGGCAACTGCCTTACAAGAAATCTCAGGCTGCTACAAGCCGAAGTCTCCTTGGGCTTTTGTGACAACTGCCTTACAAACAATGTCAGGCTGCTACGAGCCGACTTCTCTTGGCTCTTTTGTGAAAACTACCTGACAAGTAATATGAAGCTGCTACAAGCCGAATTCTCCTGGAGCTTTTGTGACAACTGCCTTACAAACAATGTCAGGGTGCTACGGGCCGACTTCTCCTGACTCTTTTGTGAAAACTGCCTTACAAGTAATATCAGGCTGCTACAAAACGACATCTACTGTCTCTTTTGTGAAACTGCCTTACAAGCAATCTCAGGCCGCTACAAGCCGAATACGCCTGACTCTTTTGTGAAATTGCCTTGCAAGCAATATCAGGCTTCTACAAATCGTCATCTCCTTCTCTTTTGTGAAAACTGCCTAAAAGTAATCTCAGTAAGGCTGTTGTCACAAAAAAGCCCGACGTATTCGGCTTGTAGCAGGCTGAGATTGATTGTAAGGCAGTTTTAAATAAAGAGACAGGAGATGTCGTTTTGTAGGAGTCTGAGATTGGTTTTAAGGCAGTTTTCACAAAAGAGACAAGAGAAGTGGGTTCGTAGACGACTGGGCTTGCTTGTAAGTCAATACGCATAAAAAGCCAGGAGAATTCATATTGCTGCAGCCTGAGAATGCTTGTAAGGCAGATACCACAAATGAGCCAGGAGAAATCGGTTCGTAGCAGCCGGGGATTGCTTGTAAGGCAAATAGCACAAAAAATCAGGAGAATTGGACTAACGGCAGCCTGAGATTGCTTGTAAAGCAGTTGTGACAAAAGAGCCAGGATATGTCGATTTGTAGCGGCCTGAGATTGCTTGTAAGGCAGTTACCACAAAAGAGCCAGGAGAAATCGACACTTAGCCGCCTGGGATTGTTTTAAGGCAATTGGCACAAAAAGTTAGGAGAACTGTGCTGGCGGAAGACTGAGATTGCTTGTAAGGCAGTTGTCACAAAAGAGAAGGAGATGACGATTTGTAGCAGCCTGATATTTCTTGCAATGCAATTTCACAAATGAGCCAGGCGTATTCGGCTTGTAGCGGCCTGAGATTGCTTGTAAGGCAGTTTCACAAAAGAGAGAGGAGATGTCGTCTTGTAGCACCCTGATATTACTTGTAAGGCAGTTTTCACAAAAGAGCCAAGAGAAGTCGTCTCATAGCAGCCTGACATTTCTTGTAAGGCAGTTGCCACAAAAGGGCCAGGAGAAAACGGCTCGTAGTCGCCTGGTATTGCTTGTAAGACAATTCGCACAAAAAGCCAAAGGAATTCATATTCTGAGAATGCTTGTAAGGTAGTTGTAACAAAAGAGCCAGCATATGTCGATTTGTAGCGGCCTGAGATTCTTGTAAGGCAGTTTCACAAAAGAGCCATGCGTATTCGGCTTGTAGCAGGCTGAGATTGCTTGTAAGGCAGTTTAAAAAAAAGAGACAGGAGATGTCGTTTGTAGCAGCCTGAGATTGTTTTAAGGCAGATTTCACAAAAGAGACAAGAGAAGTCGGTTCGTAGACGCCTGGGATTGCTTGTAAGGCAAATTGCACAAAAGAGCCAGGAGAATTCGGCTTGCAGCAGCCTGAGATTGCTTGTTTTGCAGTTGTCACAAATGAGCCATGATATGTCGATTTGTAGCAGCCTGACATTGCTTGTAAGGCAGGTGTCACAAAAGTGCCAGGAGAATTCGGCTTGTAGCAGCATGAGATTTATTGTAAGGCAGTTGCCACAAAAGGGCCAGGAGAAATCGGCTCGTAGCCGCCTCTGTTTGCTTGTAAGGTAGTTGCCACAAATGAGTCAGGAGAAATCGGCTCGTAGCCGCCTGGGATTTCTTGTAAGGAAATTGGCAATAAAATCTTGGAGAATTGGGATTGCTGCAGCCTGAGATTGTTTTTAAGGCAGTTGTCACCATAGAACCAGGAGAATTCGGCTTGTAGCAGCCTGAGATTGCCTGTAAGGCAGTTACCACAAAAGAGCCAGGAGAAATCGGCATGTAGCCGCCTGGGATTGCTTTTAAGGCAATTGGCACAAAACGTCAGGAGAACTGTCCTGGCTGCAGCCTGAGATTGCTTGTAAGGCAGTTTTCACAAAAGAGACAGGAGATGTCGATTTGTAGCGGCCTGAGATTGATTGCAAGGCAGTTTCACAAAAGAGCCAGGCGTATTCGGCTTGTATCAGCCTGAGATTGCTTGTACGGCAGTTTAACAAAAGAGACAGGAGATGTCGTTTTGTAGCAGCTTGATATTACTTGTAAGGCAGTTGTCACAAATGAGACAGGAGATGTCGATTTGTAGCGGCCTGATATTAATTGTAAGGCAGTTTTCACAAAAGAGCAAGGGAAGTCGGCTCGTAGCAGCCTGACATTGCTTGTAAGGCAGTTTTCACAAAAGAGCCATGAGAAGTCGGCTCGTAGCAGCCTGACATTGCTTGTAAGGCAGTTTTCACGAAAGCGCCAGGAGAATTCGGCTTGTAGCAGCCTGAGATTTCTTGTAAGGCAGTTGCCACAAAAGACCCAGGAGAAGTCGGCTCGTAGCAGCCTGACATTGCTTGTAAGGCAGTTTTCACAAAAGAGCCAAGAGAATACGGCTCGTAGCAGCCTGACATTGCTTGTAAGGCAGTTGTCACAAAAGTGCCAGGAGAATTCGGCTTGTAGCAGCCTGAGATTTCTTGTAAGGCAGTTGCCACAAAAGAGCCAGGAGAAATCGGCTCATAGCAGACTGGGATTGCTTGTAATTCAATTGGCACAAAAAGTCAGGAGAATTGGACTAGCGGCAGCCTGAGATTGCTTGTAAGGCAGTTTCACAAAAGAGCCAGGCGTATTCGGCTTGTAGCAGGCTGAGATTGATTGTAAGGCAGTTTTTAAAAAAGAGACAAAAGATGTCGTTTTGTAGCAATCAAAGATTGCTTTTAAGGCAGTTTTTAAAAAACGGACAAGAGAAGTTGCCTCTAGACGCCTGGGATTGCTTGTAAGGCAATTTGCACAGAAGAGCCAGGAGAATTCGGCTTGCTGGAGCATGAGATTGCTTGTAAGGCAGTTGCCACAAATGAGCCAGGAGAAATCGGCTCGTAGCTGCCTGGGATTGGTTGTAAGGCAATTGGCATAAAAAGCCAGGAGACTTGGGATTGCTGCAGCCTGAGATTGCTTGTTAGGCAGTCGTCACAATAGAACCAGGAGAATTCGGTTTGTAGCAGCCTGAGATTGCTTGAAAGGCAGTTTTCACAAAAGAGACAGGAGATGTCGATTTGTAGCGGCCTGATATTACTTGTAAGGCAGCTTTCACAAAAGAGCCAAGAGAAGTCGGCTGGTAGCAACCTGACATTGCTTGTAAGGCAGTTGTCACAAAAGCGCAAGGCGAATTCGGCTTGTAGCAGCCTGAGATTACTTGTAAGGCAGTTTCACAAAAGAGCCAAGAGAAGTCGGCTCGTAGCAGCCTGACATTTCTTGTAAGGCAGTTGTCACAAAAGCGCAATGAGAATTCGGCTTGTGTCAGCCTGAGATTTCTTGTAAGGCAGTTGCCATAAAAGGGCCACGAGAAATCGGCTCGTAGCCGCCTGGGATTGCTTGTAAGGCAATTCGCACCAACGCCAGGATAATTCATATTACTGAAGCCTGAGATATCTTGTAAGGCATTGTAACAAAAGAGCCAGCATATGTCGATTTGCAGAGGCCTGAGATTGCTTGAAAGGCAGTTTCACAAAATAGCCAGGCGTATTCGGCTTGTAGCTGGCTGATATTGATTGTAAGGCAGTTTTTAAAAAAGAGACAAAAGATGTCGTTTTGTAGCAGCCTGAGATTGCTTTTAAGGCAATTTTCACAAAAGAGACAAGAGAAGTCGGCTCGTAGACGCCTGGGATTGCTTGTAAGGCAATTTTCACAAAAGAGTCAGGAGAATTCGGCTTGCAGCAGCCTGAGATTGCTGATGGGGTGGGGGTTCGTCTGCGTGGGAATTTCTGGGACTGTCTCCTGGGTGGGGGTCGTCTACGTGGGACGTTCTGGGACTGTCTCCTGGGTGGGGGTCGTCTACGTGGGACGTTCTGGGACTGTCTCCTGGGTGGGGGGTCGTCTGCGTGGGACTTTCTGGGACGGTCTCCTGGGTGACTGTTCGTCTGCGTGGGATTTTCTGGGACTGGGGTCGTCTGCGTCGGACTTGCTGGGACTGTCTCCTGTCTGGGGGTTGTCTGCCTGGGACTTTCTTGGACTGGGGTCGTCTGCGTGGGACTTTCTTGGACTGTCTCCTAGGTGGGGGCTCGTCTGCGTGGGACTTTCTGGGACTGTCTCCTGGGTTGGGGTCGTCTGCGTGGGATATCAAGGACTGTCTCCTGGGTGGGGGTCGTCTGCATGGGACATTCTGGGACTGGGGGTCTTTTGCGTGGGAATTTCTGGGACTGAGGGTCGTCTGCGTGGGACTTTCTGGGACTGTCTCCTGGGTGATGGTCGTCTGCGTGGGACTTTCTGTGACTGGGGGTCGTCTGCGTGGGTCTTTCTTGGACTGGGGGTCTTCTTCGTTGGACTTTCTGGGAGTGTCTCCTGGGTGGGTGTCGTCTGTTTGGGACTTTCTGGGACTGTCTCCTGAGTGGGGGTCGTCTGCGTGGGACTTCTGGGAATGTCTCCTGCGTGGGGTGTCGTCTGCGTGGGACTTTCAGGGACTGGGTGTCGTCTTCGTGGGACTTTCCGGGACTGTCTCCTGGGTGGGGGCTCGTCGGCGTGGGACTTTCTGGGTCTGTCTACTGGGTGGGGGTCGTCTGCGTGGGATATCTAGGACTGTCTCCTGGGTGGGGGGTCGTCTGCATGGGACATTCTGGGACTGGGGGTCTTTTGCGTGGGACTTTCTGGGACTGGGGGTCTTCTGCGTGGGACTTTCTGGGACTGACTCCTGGGTGGGGGCTCGTCGGCGTGGGATATTCTGGGACTGGGTGTCGTCTTCGTGGGACTTTCCGGGACTGTCTCCTGGGTGGGGGCTCGTCGGCGTGGGACTTTCTGGGACTGTCTCCTGGGTGGGGGGGTCGTCTGCGTGGGATATCTGGGACTGTCTCCTGGGTGGGGGGTCGTCTGCATGGGATTTTCTGGGACTGGGGGTCTTTTGCGTGGGACTTTCTGGGACTGTCTCCTGCGTGGGGGGTCGTCTGCGTGGGACTTTCTTGGACTGGGGCTCGACTGCGTGGGACTTTCTGGGACTGTCTCCTGGGTAAGGGGTCGTCTGCGTGGGATATCTAGGACTGTCTCCTGGGTGGGGGGTCGTCTGCATGGGACTTTCTGTGACTGTGGGTCTTCTGCGTGGGATTTTCTGGGACTGTCTCCTGGGTGGGGGGTCGTCTGTGTGGGATTTTGTGGGATTGGGGGTAGTCATCGTGGGACTTTCTGGGACTGGGTGTCGTCTGCGTGGGTCATTCTGGGACTCTCTCCTGGGTGGGGGTTCGTCTGCGTGGGATATCTAGGACTGTCTCCTGGGTTGGAGGTCGTCTGCATGTGTCTTTCTGGTACAGTCTCCTGGGTGCGGTGTCGTCTGCTTGGGATTTGGTGGGATTGGGGGTCGTCTGCGTGGGACTTTCTGGGACTGGGTGTCGTCTGCGTGGGACTTTCTGTGACTGTCTCCTGGGTGGGGGTCGTCTGTTTGGGACTTTCTGGGACTGTGTCCTGGGGGGGTCGTCTGCGTGGGACTTTCTGGGACTGTCTCCTTGGTGGGGGGTCGTCTCCGTGGGAATTTCTGGGACTGTCTGCTGGGTGGGGGTCGTCTGCGTGGGACTTTCTGGGACTGTCTCCTGGGTGGGGTGTTGTCTAGGTTGGATATCTGGGTCTGTCTCCTGGGTGGGGGGTCGTCTGCATGGGACTTTCTGGGACTGGGAGTCTTCTGCGTGGGTCTTTCTTGGACTCTCTCCTGGGTGTGGAGTCGTCTGCGTGGGACATTCTGGGATTGGAGGTCGTCTGCGTGGGTCTTTCTGAGACTGTCTCCTGGGTGGGGGTCGTCTGCGTGGGACTTGCTGGGACACTCACCTGTCTGGTGGTCGTCGGCTTCGTGGGACTTTTTGGGACTGTTTCCTGGGTGGGGGTTCGTCTGCGTGGGACTTTCATGGACTGGGTGTCGTCTGCGTGGGACTTTCTGGGACTGTCTCCTTGGTGGGGGGTCGTCTGCGTGGGACGTTCTGGGACTGTCTCCTGGGTGGGGGGTCGTCTGCGTGGGACTATCTGGGACGGTCTCCTGGGTGACTGTTCGTCTGCGTGGGATTTTCTGGGACTGGGGTCGTCTGCGTCGGACTTGCTGGGACTGTCTCCTGTCTGGGGGTTGTCTGCCTGGGACTTTCTTGGACTGGGGTCGTCTGCGTGGGACTTTCTTGGACTGTCTCCTAGGTGGGGGCTCGTCTGCGTGGGACTTTCTGGGACTGTCTCCTGGGTTGGGGTCGTCTGCGTGGGATATCAAGGACTGTCTCCTGGGTGGGGGTCGTCTGCATGGGACATTCTGGGACTGGGGGTCTTTTGCGTGGGACTTTCTGGGACTGTGGGTCGTCTGCGTGGGACTTTCTGGTACTGTCTTCTGGGTGAGGGTCGTCTGCGTGGGACTTTCTGTGACTGGGGGTCGTCTGCGTGGGTCTTTCTTGGACTGGGGGTCTTCTGCGTGGGACTTTCTGGGAGTGTCTCCTGGGTGGGTGTCGTCTGTTTGGGACTTTCTGGGACTGTCTCCTGAGTGGGGGTCGTCTGCGTGGGACTTCTGTGACTGTCTCCTGGGTGAGGGTCGTCTGCCGGGGTCAGCTAGGACTGTTTCCTGGGTGGGGGGTCGTCTGCATGGGATTTTCTGGGACTGGGGGTCTTTTGCGTGGGACTTTCTGGGACTGTCTCCTGCGTGGGGGGTCGTCTGCGTGGGACATTCTTGGACTGGGGCTCGTCTGCGTGGGGCTTTCTGGGACTGTCTCCTGGGTGGGGGGTCGTCTGCGTAGGATATCTAGGACTGTCTCCTGGGTGTGGGGTCGTCTGCATGGGACTTTCTGGGACTGTGGGTCTTCTGCGTGGGACTTTCTGGGACTGTCTCCTGGGTGGGGGTCGTCTGCGTGGGATATCTAGGACTGTCTCCTGGGTGGGGGGTCGTCTGCATGGGTCTTTATGGTACAGTCTCCTGGGTGCGGTGTCGTCTGCGTGGGACTTTCTGGGACTGGGGGTCGTCTGCGTTGGACTTTCTGGGACTGTCTCCTGGGTGGGGGCTCGTCTGCGTGGGACTTTCTGGGAATATCTCCTGCGTGGGGGGTCGTCTGCGTGGGACTTTCCGGGACTGGGTGTCGTCTGCGTGGGACTTTCTGGGACTGTCACCTGGGTGGGGGTCGTCTGTGTGTGACTTTCTCGGACTGGGGGTCTTCTGCGTGGGACATTCTGGGACTGTCTCTTGGGTGGGGGGTCGTCTGCGTCGGACTTTCTGGGACTGTCTCCTGGATGGGGGGTCGTCTGCGTGGGACTTTCTGGGACTGTCTCCTGGGTGGGGGTCGTCTGCGTGGGACTTTCTTGGACTGGGGGTCGTCAGCGTGGGACTTTCTGGGACTGTCTCCAGGGTGGGGGTCGTCTGCGTGGGATATCTAGGACTGTCTCCATGGTGGGAGTTCGTCTTCATGGGACTTTCTGGGACTGGGGGTCTTTTGCGTGGGACTTTCTGTGACTGTCTCCTGCGTGGGGGGTCGTCTGCGTTGGACTTTCAGGGACTGGGTGTCGTCTGCGTGGGACTTTCTGGGACTGTCTCCTGGGTGGTGGTCGTCTCCGTGGGACTTTCTGGGACTGAAGGTCGTCTGCGTTGGACTTTCTGGGACTGTCTCCTGGGTGGGGGGTAGTCTGCGTGGGACTTTCTTGGACTGTCTCCTGGGTGGGGGGTCGTCTGCGTGGGACTTTCTGTGATTGTCTCCTGGGTGAATGTTCGTCTGCGTGGGTCTTTCTCGGACAGTCTCCAGGGTGCGGTGTCGTCTGCGTGGGACTGGGGGTCTTCTGCGTGGGACTTTCTGGGAATGTCTCCTGGGTGGGGGTCGTCTTTTTGGGACTTTCTGGGACTGTCTCCTGGGTGGGGGGTCGTCTCCGTGGGATTTTCTGGGACTGTCTCCTGGGTGGGGTGTCGTCTGCATGGGAATTTCTGGGACTGGGGGTCGTCTGCATGGGTCTTTCTGGTACAGTCTCCTTGGTGCGGTGTCGTCTGCGTGGGATTTTGTGGGACTGGGGGTCGTCTGCGTGGGACTTTCTGGGACTGGGGGTCGTCTGCGTGGGACTTCCTGGGACAGTCTCCTGGGTGGGGTATCGTCTGCGGGGGACTTTCTGGGACTGGGGGTCGTCTCCGTGGGTCTTTCTTGGACTGGGGATCTTCTGCTAGGGACTTTCTGGGAGTGTCTCCTCGGTGGGTGTCGTCTGTTTTGGACTTTCTGGGACTGTCTCCTGGGTGGGGGGCCTTTGCGTGGGACTTTCTGGGACTGTCTCCTGTCTCCTGACTGGGGTCGTCTGCATGGGACTTCCTAGGACTGGGGGTCGTCTGCGTGGGACTTTCTGGGACTGTCTCCTGCGTGTGTGGTCGTCTGCGTGGGACTTTCTGGGACTGTCTCCTGGGTGGGGGTCGTCTGCGTGGGACTTTCTTGGACTGTCTCCTGGGTGGGAGGTTGTCTGCGTGGGATATCTGGGACAGTCTCCTGGGTGGGGGGTCGTCTGCATGGGTCTTTCTGGGACTGGGGGTCGTCTGCGTGGGTCTTTCTTGGATTCTCCTGGGTGAGGGGTCTTTTGCGCGGGACATTCTGGGACTGGAGGTCGTCTGCGTGGGTCTTTCTGAGACTGTCTCCTGGGTGGGGGTTCTTCTGCGTGGCACTTTCTGGGAATGTCTCCTGCGTGGGGGGTCGTCTGCGTGGGACTTTCAGGGATTGGGTGTCGTCTGCGTGGGACTTTCTGGGACTGTCACCTGGGTGGGGGTCGTCTGTGTGTGACTTTCTGGGACTGGGGGTCGTCTGCGTGGGACTTTCTGGGACTGTCTCCTGGGTGGGGGGACGTCTACGTGGGTCTTTCTGGGTCTGGGGGTCTTCTGCGTGGGACTTTCTATGAGTGGGGGTCATCTGCGTCGGACTTTCTGGGACTCCTGGGTGGCGTGTCGACTGTTTGGGACTTTCTGGGACAGTCTCCTGGTTGGCTGTCTTCGGCGTGGGACCTTCTGGGACTGGGGGTCATCTGCGTGGGACTTTCTTGTACTGGGGCATCGTCTGCGTGGACTTTCTGGGACTGTCTCCAGGGTGGGGGGTCGTTTGCTTGGGACATGGTGGGACTGGGGTTCGTCTGCGTGGTCTTTCTGGGACTGGGGGTCGTCTGCGTTGGACTTTCTGGGACTGTCTCCTGGGTGGGGGTCGTCTGCGTTGGACTTTCTGGGACTGGGGGTCGTCTGCGTTGGACTTTCTGGGACTGTCTTCTGGGTGGGGGGGTCGTCTGTTTGGGTCTTTCTTGGACTGTCTCCTGGGTGGGGGGTCGTCTGCGTGGGACTTTCTGGGACAGGGGTTCGTCTGTGTGGGACATTCTTGGACTGGGGGTCGTCTCCGTGGGACTTTCTGGGACTGTCTCCTGTCTTGGGGGTCGTCTGCGTGGGACTTTCTTGGACTGGGGGTTGTCTGCGTGTGACATTCTGGGACTGTCTCCTGGGTGGGTGGTCTTCTGCGTGGAACATTCTGGGACTGTGTGTCGTCTCCGTGTGACTTTCTAGGACTGTCTCCTGGGTGGGTTCTCGTCTGCGTTGGACTTTCTGGGACTGGGGGTCATCTGTGTCGGACTTTCTGGGACTGTCTCCTGGGTTGGGGGTCGTCTGTTTGGGACTTTCTTGGAGTGTCTCCTGGGTTGGGGGTCGTCTGCTTGGGACATTCTGGTACTGGGGGTCGTCTGTGTGGGACTTTCTTGGACTTGGGGTCGTCTGCGTCGGACTTTCTGGGACTGTCTCCTGGCTGGGGGGCGTCTGCGGGGGACTTTCTATGACTGGGGGTCGTCTGCGTCGGACTTTCTTGGACTGTCTCCTGGGTTGGGGGTCGTCTGCGTGTGACTTTCTGGGACTGGGGGTCCTTTCCGTGAGACTTTCTGGGACTGTCTCCTGGATGGGTGTCGTCTGCGTTGGACTTTCTGGGACTGTCTCGTGGGTGGGGGTCGTCTGTTTGGGACTTTCTGGGACAGTCTCCTGGGTGGGGGTCGTCTGCGTGGGACCTTCTGGGACTGGGTGTCGTCTCCGTGGGACTTTCTGGGACTGTCTCCTGGGTGGGGGGTCGTCTGCGTAGGACTTTCTAAGGACTGAGTTTCGTCTGCGTGGGACTTTCTGGGACTGTCTCTTGGGTGGGGGATCGTCTGCGTGGTACTTTCTAGGACTGGAGGTCGTCTGCGTGGGACTTTCTCGGACTTGGGGTCGTCTGCGTGGGACTTAGGCAGTTTCAAACAAGAGCCAGGCGTATTCGGTTTGTAGCAGCCTGAGATTGTTTGGAAGGATATTTGCACAAAGGGCCAAGAGAATTACAAGAGATTGCTTGTAAATCAGTTGCCACTAATGCCCATCAGAAATCGGCTCGTAGTAAGGCAATTGGCTCAAAATGCCAGGAGAATTGAGATTGCTGCAGCATGAGATTGCTTGTCAGGCTGTTGTCACAAAAGAGCCAAGAGAAGTCGGTTCGTAGCAGCCTGACATTGCTTGTAACGCAGTTGTCACAAAAGCGCCAGGAGAATTCGGCTTTTAGCAGCCTGAGATTTCTTGTAAGGCAGTTGCCACAAAAGTGCCAGGAGAGATCGGCTCGTAACCGCCTGGGATTGCTTGTAAGCCAATTCGCACAAAAAGCCAAAAGAATACATATTGCTGCAGCCTGAGAATGCTTGTAAGGCAAATGCCAAAAATGAGCCAGGAGAAATCGCTTCGTAGCAGCCTGGGATTGCTTGTAAGGCAATTGGCACAAAAAGTCAGGAGAATTGGACTAGCGGCAGCCTGAGATTGCTTGTAAGGCAGTTGTCACAAAAGAGCCAGGATATGTCGATTTGTAGCAGCCTGATATTGCTTGTAAGCCAGTTTCACAAAAGAGCCAGGCGTATTCGGCTTGTAACAGGCTGAGATTGCTTGTAAGGCAGTTTTCACAAAAGAGACAAGAGATGTGGGTTTGTAGCAGCCTGAGATTGCTTTTAAGGCAGTTTTCACAAAAGAGAAAAGAGAAGTCGGCTCGTAGCAGTCTGACATTGCTTGCAAGGCAGTTTTCACAAAAGAGCCAGGAGAATTCTGCTTGTTGCAGACTGAGATTGCTTGTAAGGCAGTTGCTGCAAAAGAGCCAAGAGAAATCGTCTCGTAGCCGCCTCTGATGGCTTGTAAGACAATTGGCACAAAAAGCCAGGAGAATTGGGCTTATAGCAGCCTGAGAATGCTTGTAAGGCAGATGCCACAAATGAGTCACGAGGAATCGGCACATAGCAGCCTGGGATTTCTTGTAAGGCAATTGGCACAAAAAGTCAGGAGAATTGGACTAGTGGCCGCCTGAGATTGCTTGTAATCCCAGGCTGTTACGAGCCGATTTCTCCTGGGTCATTTGTGGAATATGCCTTACAAGCATTCTCAGGCTGCTACAAGCCAAATTCTCCTGGCTTTGTGTGCCAATTGCCTTACAAGCAATCCCAGGCGGCTACGACCCGACTTCTTTTGGCTCTTTTGTGAAAACTGCCTTACTCGAAATCTCAGCCTGATGCCACAAATGAGCCAGGAGAAATCGGCTCGTAGCAGCCTGGGATTGCTTCTAAGTCCATTGGCAAAAAAAAACCAAGAGAATTGGGATTGCTGCAGCCTGAGATTGTTTGTAAGGCAGTTGTCACAATAGAACCAGGAGAATTCGGCTTATAGCAGCCTGAGATTGCTTGTAAAGCAGTTACCACAAAAGCCCAGGAGTAATCGGCACGTAGCCGCCTGGGATTGCTTTTAAGGCAATTGGCAGAAAATGTCAGGAGAATTGTGCTGACGGCAGCCTGTGATTGCTTGTAATGCAGTTGTCACAAAAGAGCCAGGCGTATTCGGCCTTAGCAGCCTGAGATTGCTTGTAAGGCAATTCGCTTAGAAAGCCAGGAGAATTCATATTGCTGCAGCTTGAGATTGCTTTTTTAAGGCAATTGGCACAAAAAGTAATTGGCCTAGCGGCAGCCTGATATTGCTTGTAAGACAGTTCGCACAAAAGAGACAGTAGATGTCGATTTGTAGCGGCCTGAGATTGCTTGCAAGGCAGTTTCACAAAAGAGACAGGCGTATTCATCTTGTTAAAGCCTGAGATTGCTTGTAAGGCAGTTTTCACAAAAGAGACAGGAGATGTGGGTTTGTAGCAGCCTGATTTTGATTGTAAGGCAGTTGTCTCAAGAGGACCAGGAGAATTCGGCTTGTAGCAGCCTGAGATTACTTGTAAGGCAGTTGCCACAAAAGCGCCAGGAGAAATCGGATCGTGGCCGCCTGGGATTGATTGTAAGGCAATTGGCACAAAAACCAAAAGAGTTGGGGTTGCTGCAGCCTGAGATGGCTTGTAAGGCAGTTTTCACAAACGAACCAAGAAAAGTCGGCTCGTAGCAGCCTGACATTGCTTGTAAGGCAGTTGCGAAAAAAGAGCCAGGAGAAATCGGCTTGTAGCAGCCTGAGTTTGCTTGTAAGCCACTTGTCATAGAAGAACCAGGCGTAGTCGGCCCGTAGAATCCTGAGATTGCTTGTAAAGCAGTTCTCACAAAAGACCCAGGAGAATTTATCTTGTAGAGGCCTGAGATTGCTTGTAAGGCAGTTGCTAGAAAAGAGCCAGGTGAAATACGCTCGTAGCAGCCTGGGATTACTTGTAAGGCAATTGGCAAAAAAAGCCAGGAGAATTGGGCTTGCTGCAGCCTGAGATTGCTTGTAAGGCAGTTGCCACAAAAGAGAAGGGCGTAGTCAGCTTGTAGTAGCCTGAGATTTCTTGTAAGGCAGTTGTCACGAAAGAGCCAGGAGATCGATTTGTTGCAGCCGTAGATTGCTTGTAAGGCATTTGTCATAGAAGATCCAGGCGTAGTCGGCTCGTAGCAGCCTGAGATTGCTTGGAAGTAAGTTGGCACAAAAGAGGCAGGAGAAATCGGCTTGTAGCAGCCTGAGATACTTTGTAAGACAGTTTTCACAAATAGCCCGGAGAAGTCGGCCGATAGCAGCGGGAGATTGCTTGTAAGGGAGTTGTCAAAAAAGAGTCAGCAGGTGTAAGTTTGTAGAAGCCTGAGATTGCGTGTAAAGCAATTTTCACAAAAAGCCAGGGGAAACGGGCTCGTAGCTGCGTGGAATTGCTTGTAATGAAATTGGCACAAAAATCCAAGAGAATTGGGGTTGCTGCTGTGATTGCATGTAAGGCAGTTGCTACAAAAGAGCCAGGCGTATTTGGCTTGTAGAAGCCTGAGATTGCTTGTAAGGCAGTTTTCACAAGAGAGCCAAGAGAAGTCGGCTCGGAGCAGCCTGACATTGCTTGTAAGGCAGTTGTCACAAAAGAGCAAGGAGAATTCGGCTTGTAGCAGCCTGAGATTGCTTGTAAGGCAGTTGCCACAAAAGAGCCAGAAGAAATCAGCCCGTAGCAGCCTGGGATGGCTTGTAAGGCAATTGGCAAAAAAGCCAGTAGATTTAGGATTGCTGCACCCTGAGATTGCTTGTAAGGCCAGGCGTAGACGGCTTGTAGTCTGCAGTAGTTTGCTTGTAAGGCAGTTGCCACAAAAGAGCCAGGAGAAATCCGCTAGTAGCAGCCTGGGATGGCTTGTAAGGCAATTGGCACAAAAGAGCCAGGAGATCGGCTCGTAGCAGCCTGAGATTGCTTGTTGTCATAGAAGAGCCAGCAGGTGTAGGCTTGTATTAGCCTGAGATTGTTGTAAGGCAGTTTTCACAAAAGAGCCAGGATATGTCGTTTTGTAGCAGCCTGAGACTGCTTGTAAGGCAGTTGCCACAAAAGAGCAAGGCGTATTCGGCTTGTAGCAGCCTGAGATTTCATGTAAGGCAGTTTTCACAAAAGTCTTAAGAGAAATCGGATCGTAGCAGCCTGACATTGCTTGTAAGGGAGTTGTAACAAAAGAGCCAGTAGAATTCGTCTTGTAGCAGCCTGAGATTGCTTGTAAGGCAGTCGCCACAAAAGAGCCTTGAGAAATCGGCTCGTAGCAGCCTGGGAATATTTTGTAAGGCAATTGGCAAAAAAGCCAGGAACATTGGGCATGCTGCAGCCTGAGATTGCTTGTAAGGCAGTTGTCACGAAAGAGCCAGGAGATACATTTTTTAGCAGCCTGAGATTGCTTGTAATGCAGTTGTCTTAAAAGTGCCAGCAGGTGTAGGCTTGTAGAAGAATGAGATTGCTTGTAAGGCAATTTTCACAAATCTCCCAGGAGAACCGGCTCGTAGAATCCTTAGATTGCGTGTAAGGCACTTTCCACAAAAAGCCAGGAGAAATGGGCTCGTAGCAGCCTGAGATTGATTGTAAGGCAGGTGTCACAAAAGAGCCAGGCGTATTTGGATTGTAGCAGCCAGAGATTGCTTGTAAGGCTGTTTTCACAAAATGAGCCAGGAGAATTGGGCTTGCTGCAGCCTGAGATTCGTTGTAAGGCAGTTGTCACAACAAGCCAGGAGAAAAGGGCTCGTAGCTGCGTGGGATTGCTTGTAAGGCAAATGGCACAAAAAGCCAGGAGAATTGGCTTGCTGCAGCCTGAGATTAATTGTATGGCAGTTGCCACAAGAGAGTCAGGAGATGACGATTTTTAGCAACCTGAGATTGCTTGTAAGGCAGTTGTCACAAAAGAGACAGGCGTAGTCAGCTTGTAGCAGCCTGAGATTGATTTCAGCGCAGTTTTCACAGAAGAGCCAGCAGGTGTGGGCTTGTATCAGCCTGAGATTTCTTGTAAGGCAGTTTTCACAAAAGAGCCAGGAAATGCCGTTTTGTAGCAGCCTGAGATTGCTTGTAAGGGATTTTTCATTTGATCAGATAGTAAAAAGTACAGCTTTTACCATGTGCGCAGTATGTCATCTGACAATTTAGAGCGTCCGAATTCCAGTGTGCAAAATAAGACTGCATTTCTAATTTTTCATTTTATCGAATTCACAAAATATTGGTGTCCAAATGTCGGGAATTTCTTGCCTTAACCATAATACCAAATGTTTTTTCTACACCTTGATAAGAGTCGAGGCGAAATTCAGCGATATGGGGACTTGTGTTAGCTCATTTGCGGAAATTTTCATGCGGCCCTCAACTGGGAAATCAGTCATATTTCAGTTCTTTATAACTTTTTTCCATTAAAAGAAATATTTTCAAAATGGGTAGCAAATTGTGTGCAATTATTTGTTTGGTCTATGAATACAGTGATTTTTCATTTGGTCAGATTGTCGTCTGACAATTTACAGGGTCCGAATTCCAGTGTGCACAATAAGACTGCATTTCTATTTTTTCCTTTTTATAGAATCCACAAAATATTGGTGTCCAGTTGTCGCGAATTTCTAGCCTTATCCATAATTACAAAAGATTTTCGACACATTGAATAGAGTCGAGGCGAAATTCAACCGTATGGGGACTAGTGTTAGCTCATTTTCGGAAATTGTCATGCGGCCCTAAACTGGGAAATCAGTCATATTTCACTTGTTTATAACTTTTTTAAAGTAAAAGAATTATTTTCAAAATGGGTATCAAATTGTGTGCAATTATTTGATTTGTCTATGTATACAGGGATTTTTCATTTGGTCAATTAGTAAAAAGTACAGCTTTCACCATGGCGCGGCATGTCGTCTGACAATTTACAGCGTCCGATTTCCAGTGTGCACAATAAGACTGCATTTCTAATTTTTCCTTTTTATAGAATCCACAAAATATTGATGTACAGTTGTCGGCAATTTCTTGCCTTATCCTTAATTACAAAAGATTTTTCGACACCTTGATTACAGTCGAGTCGAAATTCAACGATATGGGGCCTTGTGTTAGCTCATTTGCGGAAATTGTCATGCGGCCCTAAACTGGGAAATCACTCATATTTCCCTTGTTTATAACTTTTTCCATTAAAAGAAATCTTTTCAAAATGGGTATCAAATGGTGTGAAATTATTTGATTTGTCTATGTTTACGGGTTTTTTTCATTTGGTCAGATAATAAAACGTACATCTTTCACCAGGTGCGCGGTATGTCGTCTGACAATTTTCAGCGTCCGAATTCCAGTTTGCACAATAAGACTGCTTTCTAATTTTTCCTTTTTATAGAATCCACAATATATTGCTGTCCAATTGTCGGGAATTTCTAGCCTTATCCATAATTACAAAGTTTTTTCGACACCTTGATTAGAGTCTAGTCGAAATTCAACGGTATGGGGACTTATGTTAGCTCATTTGCGGAAATTGTCATGCGGACCTAAACTGGGAAATCAGTCATATTTCACTTGTTTATAACTTTTTTCCAGTGAAAGAAATATTTTCAAAATGGGTACCAAATTGATTCCAATTATTTGATTTGTCTATGTTTACAGGGATTTTTCATTTGCCCAGATAGTAAAAAGTACAGCTTTCACCATGTGCGCGGTATGTCATCTGACAATTTACAGCGTCCGAATTCCAGTGTACACAATAAGAATGCATTTGTAATTTTGCGTTTTTATAGAATCCACAAATTATTGCTCTCCAATTGTCGGGAATTTCTTACCTTGTCCATAATTACAAAAGTTTTTTTGACAGATTGATTGGAGTCGGGTCGAAATTAAACGGAATGTGGACTTGTGTTACCTCATTTGCGGAAATTGTCATGCGGCCCTAAACTTGGAAATCAGTCATAATTCACTTGTTTATAAATTTTCCAGTAAAAGAAAACTTTTCAAAATTGGTATCAAATTTTGTGCATTTTTTCGTTTAGTCCATGTTTACAGGGATTTTTCATTTGCTTGGATAGTAAAAATTACAGCTTTCTCCATGTGCGTGGTATGTCCTCTGACAATTTACAGCGTCCGAAATCCAGTGTGCACAAGAAGACTGCATTTCTAATTATTCCTTTCTATAGAATCCACATAATATCGGTGTCAAATTGAGAATTTCGCACATGGTTAAAACTGTACTTTTTACTATCTGACCAAATGAAAAATCCCTTACAAGCAATCTCAGGCTGCTACAAAACGGCATTTCCTGGCTCTTTTGTGAAAACTGCCTTACAAGCAATCTCAGGCTGATACAAGCCCACACCTGCTGGCTCTTCTGTGAAAACTGCGCTAAAATCAATCTCAGGTTGCTACAAGCTGACTACGCCTGTCACTTTTGTGACCACTGCCTTACAAGCAATCTCAGGCAACTACAAGCCGAATACGCCTGGCTCTTTTGTGAGAACTGCCTTTTAATCAATCTCAGGCTGCAGCAAGCTAATTCTCCTGGCTTTTTGTGCCATTTGCCTTACAAGCAATCCCACGCAGCTACGAGCCCATTTCTCCTGGCGTGTTGTGACAACTGCCTTACAACGAATCTCGGGCTGCTACAATCCGAATACGCCTGGCTCTTTTGTGACACCTGCCTTACAAGCAATCTCAGGCTGCTACGAGCCCATTTCTCCTGGCTTTTTGTGTAAAGTGCCTTACACGCAATTTTATGATTCTACGAACCGGTTCTCCTGGGAGATTTGTGAAAATTGCCTTACAAGCAATCTCATTCTTCTACAAGCCTACACCTGCTGGCACTTTTAAGACAACTGCATTACAAGCAATCTCAGGCTGCTAAAAAATCGATCTCCTGGCTCTTTCGTGACAACTGCCTTATAAGCAATCTCAGGCTGCAGCAAGCCCAATGTTCCTGGCTTTTTTGCCAATTGCCTTACAAAATAATCCCAGGCTGCTACGAGCCGATTTCTCAAGGCTCTTTTGTGGCGACTGCCTTACAAGCAATCTCAGGCTGCTACAAGACGAATTCTCCTGGTTCTTTTGTGACAACTACCTTACAAGCAATGTCAGGCTGCTACGATCCGATTTCTCTTAAGACTTTTGTGAAAACTGCCTTACATGAAATCTCAGGCTACTACAAGCCGAATACGCCTTGCTCTTTTGAGGCAACTGCCTTACAAGCAGTCTCAGGCTGCTAAAAAACGACATATCCTGGCTCTTTTGTGAAAACTGCCTTACAACAATCTCAGGCTAATACAAGCCTACACCTGCTGGCTCTTCTGTGAAAACTGCCTTACAAGCAATCTCAGGCTGCTATGGGCCGACTTCATCGGGCAATTTGTGAAAACTGTCTTACAAAGGATCTCAGGTTGCTACAAGCCGATTTCTCCTGCCTCTATTCTGCCAACTGCCTTCCAAGCAATCTCAGGTTTCTACGAGCCTGGCTCTTCTATGACAACTGCTTTACAAGCAATCTCAGGCTGGATCCAGCCATATTCTCCTGACTTTTTGTGCCAATTGCTTTAAAAGCAATCCCAGGCGGCCACGTGCCGATTTCTCCTGGTTCTTTTGTGGTACCTGCCTTACAAGCAATCTCAGGCTGCCGCTAGTCCAATTCTCCTGACTTTTTGTGCCAATTGCCTTACAAGCAATCCCAGGCTGCTACGAAGCATTTCTCCAGGCTCATTTTTGTCTGCAGCAATATGAATTCTCCTGGCTTTTTGTGCGAATTGCCTTACAAGCACTCCAAGGCGGCTACGAGCCGATTTCTCCTGGCCCTTTTGTGGCAACTGCCTTACAAGAAATCTCAGGGTGCTACAAGCCGAATTCTCCTGGCGCTTTTGTGACAACTGCCTTACAAGCAATGTCAGGCTGATACGAGCCGACTTCTCTTGGCTCTTTTGTGAAAACTGCCTTACAAGTAATATCAGGCCGCTACAAATCGACATATCCTGTCTCTTTTGTGACAACTGCCTTACAAGCAATCTCAGGATGCTTCCGGGACAGTTTTCCTGATTTTTTGTGCCAATTGCCTTAAAAGCAATCCCAGGCGTCTACGTGCCGATTTTTCCTGGTTCTTTTGTGGTAACTGCCTTACAAGCAATCTCAGGCTGCTACAAGACGAATTCTCCTGTCTCTATTGTGACAACTGCCTTACAAGCAATCTCAGGCTGCCGCTAGTCCAATTCTCCTGACTTTTTGTTATAATTGTCTTACAAGCATTCCCAGGCTGCTACGAACCGATTTCCCCTGGCTCATTTCTGGCATCTACCTTACAAGCATTCTCAGGCTGCAGCAATATGAATTCTCCTGGCTTTTTGTGCGAATTACCTTACAAGCAATCCCAGGCGTCTACGAACCGATTTCTCCTGGCTCTTTTGTGGGAACTGCCTTGCAAGCAATCTCAGGCTGCTACAAGACGAATTCTCCTGGCTCTATTGTGATAACGGCCTTACAAGCAATCTCAGGCTGCAGCAAACCCAATTCTCCTGGCTCATTTGTGGCAACTGCCTTACAAGCAATCTCACGCTGCTACAAAACGACATCTACAGTCTTTTTTTAAAAAACTGCCTTACAAGCAATCTCAGCCTGCTACAAGCCGAATACGCCTGGCTCGTTTGTGAAAGTCCCAGGCAGACGACCCCCCACCCAGGAGACAGTCCCAGAAAGTCCCACGCAGACGACCTCCCACCCAGGAGACAGTCCCAAAAAGTCCCACGCAGACGACCCCCAGTCCCAGAAAGTCCCACGCAGACGACCCCCAGTCCCAAAAAGTCCCACGCAGATGACCCCAAACACAGGAGACAGTCCAAGAAAGTCCCAAACATACGACCCCACAAAGGACCCCCAGTCCCAGAATGTCCCACGTAGACGACCCCCTACCCAGGAGACTGTCCCAGAAAGTCCCACGCAGACGACCCCCAGTCATAGAAAGACCCACGCAGACGACACCCAGTCCCAGAAAGTCCCACGCAGACGACCCCCCACCCAGGAGACAGTCCCAGGAACTCCCACGAAGACGACCCCCAGTCCCAGAAACTCCCACGCAGAAGACCCCCACCCAGGAGACAGTCCCAGAAAGTCCCAAACGGAAGACCCGAACCCAGGAGACTGTCACAGAAAGTCCCACGCAGACGACCCCCAGTCCCAGAAAGTCCCACGCAGACGATCCCCACCCTGGAGACTGTCCCAGAAAGTCCCACGCAGACAACCCCCAGTCCCAGAAAGTCCCACGCATAAGACCCCCCAGTCAGGAGACTGTCACAGAAAGTCCCTAGCAGACGACCTCCCCAGTCCCAGAATGTCCCACGCAGATGTCCCCCAGTCCCACAAAGTCCCACGCAGACGACCCCCCAACCAGGAGACAGTCCCAGAAAGTCCCACGCAGACGACCCCCATTCCCAGAAAGTCCCACGCAGACGGCCCCCACCCAGGAGACAGTCCCAGAAAGTCCCACGCAGACGACACCCCACCCAGGAGAGAGTCCCAGAAAGTCCCACGGAGACGACCCACAGTCCAAGAAAGTCCCACACAGACGACCCCCAATACCAGAAAGTCCCAGGCTGACGACCCCCAGTCCCAGAAAGTCCCACGCAGACGACCCCCCACGAAGGAGACAGTCCAAGAATGTCCCAAACAGAAGACCCCCCCACCCAGGAGACAGTCCCAGAAATTCCGACGCAGACGACCCACAGTCATAGAAATTCCCACGCAGACGACCCTCAGTCCCAGAAAGTCCCACGTAGACGACCACCCACCCAGGAGACAGTCCCAGAAAGTCCCACGCAGACGACCCCCAGTCCCAGAATGTCCGACGTAGACGACCCCCCACCCAGGAGACAGTCCCAGAAAGTCCGACGCAGACGACCCCCAGTCATAGAAAGTCCCACGCAGACGACACCCAGTCCCAGAAAGTCCAACGCAGACGAATGTCAGTCCCAGAAAGTCCCACGTAATCGACCCTCCACCCAGGAGACAGTCCCAGAAAGTCCCAAACAGACGACCCACCCACCCAGGAGACAGTCCCAGAAAGTCCGACGCAGACGACCCCCAATCATAGAAAGTCCCACGCAGCCGACCGTCAGTCCCAGAAAGTGCCACGTAATCGACCCCCCACCCAGGAGACAGTCCAAGAAAATCCCACGAAGACGACAGCCAGTCCAAGAATGTCCCACACAGACGACCCTCAGTCCCAGAAAGTCAACCGCAGACGACCCCCGGTCCCAGAAAGTCAAACGCAGACGATCCCCAACCCAGGAGACAGTCCGAGAAAGCCCCAAACAGAAGACACCCCACCCAGGAGACAGTCCAAGAAAGTCAGACGCAGGCGACCCCCAGTCATAGAAAGTCCCACGCAGACGACACCCAGTCATAGAAAGACCCACGCAGACGACCCCCAGTCCCAGAAAGTCCCACGCAGACGACCCCCCACCCAGGAGACAGTCCCAGAAACTCCCAGAAAGACGACCCCCAGTCCCAGAAAGTCCCACGCAGACGACCCCACCCAGGAGACAGTCCCAGAAAGTCCCAAACGGAAGACCCCAACCCAGGAGACTGTCCCAGAAAGTCCCACGCAGACGACCCCCAGTCACAGAAAGTCCCACGCAGACGACCCCCACCCTGGAGACTGTCCCAGAAAGTCCCACGCAGACAACCCCCAGTCCCAGAAAGTCCCACGCAGACGACCCCCCAGCCAGGAGAATGTCCCAGAAAGTCCCTAGCAGACGACCTCCCCAGTCCCAGAAAGTCCCACGCAGACGACCCCCAGTCCCAGGAGACAGGCCCAGAAAGTCCGACGCAGACGACACCCAGTCCCAGAACGTCCCACGCAGACGGCACCCACCCAGGAGAGAGTCCCACAAAGTCCCACGCAGACGACACCCCACCCAGGAGAGAGTCCCAGAAAGTCCCACGGAGACGACCCCCAGTCCAAGTAAGTCCCACACAGACGACCCCCAATCCCAGAAAGTCCCAGGCAGACGACCCCCAGTCCCAGAAAGTCCCACGCAGACGACCCCCCACGAAGAAGACGGTCCAAGAATGTCCCAAACAGAAGACACCCCCACCCAGGAGACAGTCCCAGAAAGTCCGACGCAGACGACCCACAGTCATAGAAATTCCCACGCAGACGACCCTCAGTCCCAGAAAGTCACACGTAGACGACCACCCACCCAGGAGACAGTCCAAGAAAGTCCCACGCAGACGACCCCCAGTCATAGAAAGTCCCACGAAGATGACCCTCAGTCCCAGAAAGTCCCACGTAGACGACCACCCACCCAGGAGACAGTCCAAGAAAGTCCCGCGCAGACGACCCCCCCAGAAGACAGTCCCAGAAAGTCCAACGCAGACGAGCCCCAGTCCCAGAAAATCCCACGCAGACGAACCCCAGTCCCACCATGTCCCAAGCAAACGACCCCCCACCCAGGAGACAGTCCCAGAAAGTCCCACGAAGACCACCCCCAGTCCCAGAAAGTCCCGCGCAGACGACCCCCCCAGAAGACAGTCCCAGAAAGTCCAACGCAGACGAGCCCCAGTCCCAGAAAGTATCACGCAGAAGAACCCCAGTCCCACTATGTCCCAAGCAAACGACCCCCCACCCAGGAGACAGTCCGAGAAAGTGCACGCAGACGAACCCCAGTACAAGTAAGTCCCTCGCAGACAACCCCCAACCAGGAGACTGTCCCAGTATTTCCCAAACAGTCGACACCCCACCCAGGAGACAGTCGCAGAAAGTCCCACGCAGACGACCCCACACCTAGGAGACATTCCCAGAACGTCCCAAACAGACGACCCCCCACCCAGGAGACAGTCCAAGAAAGTCCAACACAGACGACCCCCAATACCAGAAAGTCCCAGGCAGACGACCCCCAGTCCCAGAAAGTCCCACGCAGACGACCCCCCACGAAGGAGACAGTCCAAGAATGTCCCAAACAGAAGACCCCCCCCACCCAGGAGACAGTCCCAGAAAGTCCGACGCAGACGACCCACAGTCATAGAAAGTCCCACGCAGACGACACCCAGTCATAGAAAGACCCACGCAGACGACCCCCAGTCCCAGAAAGTCCCACGCAGACGACCCCCCACCCAGGAGACAGTCCCAGAAACTCCCAGAAAGACGACCCCCAGTCCCAGAAAGTCCCACGCAGACGACCCCACCCAGGAGACAGTCCCAGAAAGTCCCAAACGGAAGACCCCAACCCAGGAGACTGTCCCAGAAAGTCCCACGCAGACGACCCCCAGTCACAGAAAGTCCCACGCAGACGACCCCCACCCTGGAGACTGTCCCAGAAAGTCCCACGCAGACAACCCCCAGTCCCAGAAAGTCCCACGCAGACGACCCCCCAGCCAGGAGAATGTCCCAGAAAGTCCCTAGCAGACGACCTCCCCAGTCCCAGAAAGTCCCACGCAGACGACCCCCAGTCCCAGGAGACAGGCCCAGAAAGTCCGACGCAGACGACACCCAGTCCCAGAACGTCCCACGCAGACGGCACCCACCCAGGAGAGAGTCCCACAAAGTCCCACGCAGACGACACCCCACCCAGGAGAGAGTCCCAGAAAGTCCCACGGAGACGACCCCCAGTCCAAGTAAGTCCCACACAGACGACCCCCAATCCCAGAAAGTCCCAGGCAGACGACCCCCAGTCCCAGAAAGTCCCACGCAGACGACCCCCCACGAAGAAGACGGTCCAAGAATGTCCCAAACAGAAGACACCCCCACCCAGGAGACAGTCCCAGAAAGTCCGACGCAGACGACCCACAGTCATAGAAATTCCCACGCAGACGACCCTCAGTCCCAGAAAGTCACACGTAGACGACCACCCACCCAGGAGACAGTCCAAGAAAGTCCCACGCAGACGACCCCCAGTCATAGAAAGTCCCACGAAGATGACCCTCAGTCCCAGAAAGTCCCACGTAGACGACCACCCACCCAGGAGACAGTCCAAGAAAGTCCCGCGCAGACGACCCCCCCAGAAGACAGTCCCAGAAAGTCCAACGCAGACGAGCCCCAGTCCCAGAAAATCCCACGCAGACGAACCCCAGTCCCACCATGTCCCAAGCAAACGACCCCCCACCCAGGAGACAGTCCCAGAAAGTCCCACGAAGACCACCCCCAGTCCCAGAAAGTCCCGCGCAGACGACCCCCCCAGAAGACAGTCCCAGAAAGTCCAACGCAGACGAGCCCCAGTCCCAGAAAGTATCACGCAGAAGAACCCCAGTCCCACTATGTCCCAAGCAAACGACCCCCCACCCAGGAGACAGTCCGAGAAAGTGCACGCAGACGAACCCCAGTACAAGTAAGTCCCTCGCAGACAACCCCCAACCAGGAGACTGTCCCAGTATTTCCCAAACAGTCGACACCCCACCCAGGAGACAGTCGCAGAAAGTCCCACGCAGACGACCCCACACCTAGGAGACATTCCCAGAACGTCCCAAACAGACGACCCCCCACCCAGGAGACAGTCCAAGAAAGTCCAACACAGACGACCCCCAATACCAGAAAGTCCCAGGCAGACGACCCCCAGTCCCAGAAAGTCCCACGCAGACGACCCCCCACGAAGGAGACAGTCCAAGAATGTCCCAAACAGAAGACCCCCCCCACCCAGGAGACAGTCCCAGAAAGTCCGACGCAGACGACCCACAGTCATAGAAATTCCCACGCAGACGACACTCAGTCCCAGAAAGACCCACGTAGACGACCACCCAGCTAGGAGACAGTCCGAGAAAGTCCCACGCAGACGACCCCCAGTCCCAGAATGTCCGACGTAGACGACCCCCCACCCAGGAGACAGTCCCAGAAAGTCCAACGCAGACGACCCCCAGTCATAGAATGTGCCACGCAGACGACACCCAGTCCCAGAAAGTCCCACGCAGACGAACTTTAGTCCCAGAAAGTCCCACGTAATCGACCCCCCACCCAGGAGACAGTCCCAGAAAGTCCCAAACAGACGACCCCCCCACCCAGGAGACAGTCCCAGAAATTCCGACGCAGACGACCCCCAGTCATAGAAAGTCCCAGGCAGCCGACCGTCAGTCCAAGAAAGTCCCACGTAATCGACCCCCCACCCAGGAGACAGTCCAAGAAAGTCCCACGAAGACGACAGCCAGTCCAAGAATGTCCCACACAGACGACCCTGAGTCCCAGAAAGACCCACGCAGACGAACCCCAGTCCCAGAAAGTCAAACGCAGACGATCCCCAACCCAGGAGACAGTCCCAGAAAGTCAGACGCAGGCGACCCCCAGTCATAGAAAGTCCCACGCAGACGACCCCCAGTCATAGAAAGACCCACGCAGACGACACCCAGTCCCAGAAAGTCCCACGCAGACGACCCCCTACCCAGGAGACAGTCCCAGAAACTCCCAAGAAGACGACCCCCAGTCCCAGAAAATCCCATGCAGACGACCCCCACCCAGGAGACTGTCCAAGAAAGTCCCACGCAGACGACCCACAGTCAGAGAAAGTCCCACGCAGACGACCCCCACCCTGGAGACTGTCCCAGAAAGTCCCACGCATACAACCCCCAGTCCCAGAAAGTCCCACGCAGACGACCCCCCAGTCAGGAGAATGTCCCAGAAAGTCCCTAGCAGACGACCTCCCCAGTCCCAGAAAGTCCCACGCAGATGTCCCCCAGTCCCACTAAGTCCCACGCAGACGACCCCCCACCCAGGAGACAGTCCCAGAAAGTCCGACGCAGACGACACCCAGTCCCAGAACGTCCCACGCAGAGGGCACCCACCCAGGAGACAGTCCCAGAAAGTCCCACGCAGACGACACCCCACCCAGGAGAGAGTCCAAGAAAGTCCCACGGAGACGACCCCCAGTCCAAGAAAGTCCCACACAGACGACACCCAATCCCAGAAAGTCCCAGGCAGACGACCCCCAGTCCCAGAAAGTCCAACGCAGACGACCCACAGTCATAGAAATTCCCACACAGACGACCCTCAGTCCTAGAAAGTCACGCGTAGACGACCACCCACCCAGGAGACAGTCCAAGAAAGTCCCACGCAGACGACCCCCAGTCATAGAAAGTCCCACGCAGACGACCCTCAGTCCCAGAAAGTCCCACGTAGACGACCACCCACCCAGAAGACAGTCCAAGAAAGTCCCGCGCAGACGACCCCCCCAGAAGACAGTCCCAGAAAGTCCAACGCAGACGAGCCCCAGTCCCACCATGTCCCAAGCAAACGACCCCCCACCCAGGAGACAGTCCGAGAAAGTCCACGCAGACGAACCCCAGTACAAGAAAGTCCCTCGCAGATGACCCCCACTCCCAGAAGGTCCCACGCCGACGACCCCCCAACCAGGAGACCGTCCCAGTATGTCCCAAACAGTCGACACCCCACCCAGGAGACAGTCCCAGAAAGTCCCACGCAGACGACCCCCAAACCAGGGGACAGTCCAAGAAAGTCCCAAACAGACGATCCCCCACCCAGGAGACAGTCCCGGAAAGTCCGACGCAGACGACCCCCAGTCATAGAAAGTCCCACGCAGACGACCCGCAGTCCAAGTATGTCCCACGTAGACGACCCCCCACCCAGGAGACAATCCCAGAAAGTCCCACGCAGACGACCCCCAGTCATAGAAAGCCCCACGCAGACGAACCCCAGTCCAAGAAAGTCCCACGAAGACGACAGCCAGTCCAAGAATGTCCCACACAGACGACCCTGAGTCCAAGAAAGTCCCACGCAGACGAACCCCAGTCCCAGAAAGTCAAACGCAGACGACCCCCCACCCAGGAGACAGTCCCAGAAAGTCAGACGAAGGCGACCCCCAGTCATAGAAAGTCCCACGCAGACGACCCCCAGTCATAGAAAGACCCACGCAGACGACACCCAGTCCCAGAAAGTCCCACGCAGACGACCCCACACCAAGGAGACAGTCCCAGAAAGTCCCACGCAGACGACCCCCAGTCCCAGAAAGTCCCACGCAGACGACCCCACACCCAGCAGACAGTCCCAGAAAGTCCCAAACAGACGACCCCAACCCAGGAGACAGTCCCAGAAAGTCCCACGCAGACAACCGCCAGTCCCAGAAAGTCCCACGCAGAAGACCCCCCAGTCAGGAATCAGTCCCAGAACGTCCCAATCAGACGTCCACCCACCCACGAAAGACGACCCCCAGTCCTAAAAAGTCCCACGCAGAGGACCCCCAACCCAGGAGACAGTCCAAGAAAGTCCAAAACATACGACCCCCCAGCCAGGAGACAGTCCCACAAAGTCCGACGCAGACGACCCCCAGTCATAGACAGTCCCACGCAGACGAACCCCCACCCAGGAGACAGTCCCAGAATGTCCGACGCAGACGACACCCAGTCCCAGAAAGTCCCACGCAGACGACACCCCACCCAGGAGACAGTCCCAGAAAGTCCCAAGGAGACGACCCCCTGTCCAAGGAAGTCCCACACAGACGACCCCCAATTCCAGAAAGTCCCACGCAGACGACCCCCAATACCAGAAAATCCCACGCATAAGACCCCCCACCCAGGAGACAGTCCAAGAAAGTCCCAAACAGTCGACCCCCCCCAACCAGGAATCAGTCCCAGAAAGTCCCACGCAGACGACCCCCCAGTCAGGAATCAGTCCCAGAACGTCCCAAACAGACGACCACCCACCCACGAGACAGTCCAAGAAAGTCCCAAGGAGATGACCCCCAGTCAGAGAAAGTCCCACACAGACGACCCCCAATCCCAGAAAGTCCCACGCAGACGACCCCCAGTCCCAAAAAGTCCCACGCAGACGACCCCCCACCCAGGAAACAGTCCAAGAATGTCCGACGCAGACGACCCCCAGTCCCAGAATGTCCCACGTAGACGACCCCCACCCAGGAGACAGTCCCAGAATGTCTCACGCAGACGACCCCCAGTCACAGAAAGTCCCACGCAGACGACCCCCAACCAGGAGACAGTCCAAGAAAGTCCCAAACAGACGACCCCCAACCACGGAGACAGTCCCAGAACGTCCCACGCAGACGACCCCCAATCCCAGAAAGTCCCACATAGACGAATCCCAGTCCCAGAAAGTCCGACGCAGACGACCCCCAGTAAAAAAAAGTCCCACGCAAAAGATCCCCAGTCCAAGAATGTCCCACGTAGACGACCCCCACCCAGGAGACAGTCCCAGAAAGTCCCACGCAGACGACCCCCAGTCATAGAAATTCCCACGCATACGACCCCAGTCCCAGAAAATCCCACGCAGACGACCCCCCACCCAGGAGACAGTCCCAGAAACTCCCAGGAAGACGACCCCAACCCAGGAGACAGTCCCAGAAAGTGCCACGCAGACGACCCCAGTCCCAGAAAGTCCCACGCAGACGACCCCCACCCACGAGACAGTCCCAGAAAGTCTCACGCAGTCAACCCCCAGTCCCAGAAAGTCCCACGCAGACGACCCCCCAGTCAGGAGACTGTCCCAGAAAGTCCCACGCAGACGATCTCCCCAGTCCAAGAAAGTCCCACTTAGATGACCCCCAGTCCCACAAAGTCCTACGCAGAAGACCCCCCACCCAGGAGACAGTCCCAGAATGTCCGACGCAGACGACACCCAGTCCCATAAAGTCCCACGCAGACGGCCCCCACCCAGCACACAGTCACAGAAAGTCCCACGCAGACGACACCCCACCCAGGAGACAGTCCCAGAAAGTCACACGGAGACGACCCCCAGTCCAAGAAAGTACCACACAGACGACCCCCAATCCAAGAAAGTCCCACGCAGACGACCCCCAATCACAGAAAGTCCCATGCAGACGACCCCCCACCCAGGAGACAGTCCAAGAAAGTCCCAAACAGACGACACCCCAACCAGGAGACAGTCCCAGAAAGTCCGACGCAGACGACCCACAGTCATAGAAAGTCCCACGCAGACGACCCTCAGTCCAAGAAAGTCGCACGTAGACGACACCCCACCCAGGAGACAGTCCCAGAACGTCCCAAACAGATGACCCACCACCCAGGAGACAGTCCCAGAAAGTCCCACGCAGACAACCGCCAGTCCAAGAATGTCACACACAGACGACCTCCAATCCCAGAAAGTCCCACGCAGACGAACCCCAGTCCCACCATGTCCCAAGCAAACGACCCCCCACCCAGGAGTCAATCCCAGAAAGTCCCACGCAGACGACCTCCAGTCCCAGAAAGTTCCATGCAGACGACACCCCACCCAGAAGACAGTCCAAGAAAGTCCCAAACAGACGACCCCCCCACCCAGGAGACAGTCCCAGAAAGTCCGACGCAGACGACCAACAGTCATAGAAAGTCCCACGCAGACGACCCTCAGTCCCAGAAAGTCCCACGTAGACGACCCCCCACCAAGGAGACAGTCCCAGAAAGTCCAACGCAGACGAACTCCAGTCCCAGAAAGTCCCACGCAGACGACCCCACACTCACGAGACAGTCCCAGAAAGTCCAACGCAGACGACCCCCAGTCCCAGAAAGTCCCACGCAGACGAACCCCAGTCCCATTCTGTCCCAAACAAACGACCCCCCACCCAGGAGACAGTCCCAGAAAGTCCGACGCAGACGACGCCCAGTCATAGAAAGTCCCACGCAGACGACCCTCAGTCCTAGAAAGTCCCAAGTAGACGACCCCCACCCAGGAGACTGTCCCAGAAAGTCCCAAACAGTCGACACCCCACCCAGGAGACAGTCCCAGAAAGTCCTACGCAGACGACCGCCAGTCCAAGAATGTCCCACACAGACGACCCCCAATCCCAGAAAGTCCACGCAGACGACACCCCACCCAGGAGACAGTCCTATAAAGTCCCACGCAGACGACTCACAGTCCCAGAAATTTCCACGCAGAAGACCCCGCACCCAGGAGACAGTCCCAGAAAGTCCCACGCAAACGACCCCTAGTCCCAGAAAGTCCCACGCAGACGACCCCCAGTCCAAGAACGTCCCACGCAGAAGACCCCCCACCCAGGAGACAGTCCCAGAAAGTCACACGCAAACGACCCCCATTCCCAGAATGTCCCACGCAGACGGCCCCCACCCAGGAGACAGTCACAGAAAGTCCCACGCAGACAGTCCCAGAATGTCCCATGCAGACGACCTCCAGTCCCAGAAATTCCCACGCAGACGACCCCTCACCCAGGAGACAGTCCCAGAAATCCACGCAGACGACCCTCAGTACAAGAAAGTCCCACGCAGACGACCGGCAGTCAAAAGAACGTCCCACACCGACGACCCCCAATACCAGAAAGTCCCACGCAGACGACCCCCAGTCCCAGAAAGTCTCACGCAGACGACCCCATGTCATAGAAAGTCCCACGCAGACGACCCCCAGTCCCAGAAAGTCCCGCGCAGACGACCCCCCCAAAAGACAGTCCCAGAAAGTCCCATGCAGACGAACTCCAGTCCCAGAAACTCCCACGCAGACGAACCCCAGTCCCACCATGTCCAGAGCAAACGACCCCCCACCCAGGAGACAGTCGCAGAAAGTCCACGCAGACGACCCCCAGTACAAGAAAGTACCAGGCAGATGACCCCAGTCCCAGAAGGTCCAACCCCGACGACCCCCCAACCAGGAGACTGCCCCAGAAAGTCCCAAACACTCGACACCCCACCCAGGAGACAGTCCCAGAAAGTCCCACAAGGTCTACACCCACCCAGGAGACAGTCCCAGAACGTCCCAAACAGACGACCCCCCACCCAGGAGACAGTCCCAGAAAGTCCCACGCAGACGACCGCCAGTCCAAGAAAGTACAACACAGACGACCCCCAATCCCATAAAATCCCACGCAGACGACCCCCAGTCCCAGAAAGTCCCACGCAGACGAGCCCCCACCCAGGAGACAGTCCAACAAAGTCCCAAACATAAGTACCCCCACCCAGGAGACAGTCCCAGGAAGTCCAACGCAGACGACCCCCAGTCCCAGAATGTCCCACGTAGACGAACCCCCAACAAGGAGACCGTCCAAGAACGTCCCACGCAGACGACCCCCAGTTATAGAAAGTCCAACGCAGACGACCCACAGTCCCAGAAAGTCCCACGCAGACGACCCCCCACCCAGGAGACAGTCCCAGAAAGTCCCAAACACACAACCCCAACCCAGCAGACTGTCCCAGAAAGTCCCACGCAGACGACCCCCATTCCCAGAAAGTCCCACGCAGACGACCCCCCACCCAGGAGACAGTCCCAGAAAGTCCGACGCAGATGACACCCAGTCCCAGAAAGTACCACGCAGACGGACCCCACCCAGGAGACAGTCCCAGAAAGTCCCACTGAGACGACCCCCAGTCCAAGAAAGTCCCACACAGACGACACCCAATCCAAGAAAGTCCCACGCAGACGACCACCAGTCCCAGAAAATCCCACGCAGACGACCCCCACCCAGGAGACAGTCCAAGAAAGTCCCAAACAGACGACCCCCCCACACAGGAGACAGTCCCAGAAAGTCCTACGCAGACGACCCACAGTCATAGAAAGTCCCACGCAGACGACCCTCAGTCCCAGAAAGTCCCACGTAGACCCCCCCACCCAGGAGACAGTCCCAGTATGTCCCAAACAGACGACCCCAACCCAGGAGACTGTCCCAGAAAGTCCCACGCAGACGACCCCCCACCCAGGAGACAGTCCCAGAAAGTCCCACGCAGACGACCCCCATTCCCAGAATGTCCCACACAGACGACCCCACACCCAGGAGACAGTCCCGAAAGTCCGACGCAGACGACACCCTGTCCCAGAAAGTCCCACGCAGACGACCCCCATTCCCAGAAAGTACCACGCAGACGACCCCCAGTCAGGAGACAGTCGCAGAAAGTCCCACGCAGACGCCCCCCAGTCCCAGAAAGTCCCACGCAGATGATCCCCAGTCCCACAAAGTCCCACGCAGACGACCCCCCCACCCAGGAGACAGTCCGAGAAAGTCCCACGCAGACGACCCCCATTCACAGAAAGACCCACGCAGACGGCCCCCACCCAGGAGACAGTCACAGAAAGTCCAACGCAGACGACACCCCACCCAGGAGACAGTCCCAGAAATCCCACGCAGACAACCCCCAGTCCCAGAAAGTCCAACGCAGACGACCCCCTCAGTCGCAGAAAGTCCCACGCAGATGATTCCGGTCCATATTTGAGCGTCTAATGTAAGATTTTAGACTACGTCCAGTAGCATGGCCTCTGACCTGTGGGCTTCAAGTCCATATTTGAGCGTCTTGTGTAAGATGATACACTACGTCCAGCAGCCATTATTCTGATGTGTTAGTTCTGGTGCATATTTGAGCGTCTAATGTAAAAAGATAAACTACGTCCAGCAGCATGGCCTCTGATCTGTTGGTTTCTGGTCCATATTTGAGCGTCTAATGTAAGATTTTAGACTACGTCCAGCAGCATGACCTCTGACCTGTTGGCTTCCGGTCAATATTTGTGCCTATTTTGTAAGATGATACACTACGTCCAGCAGCCCTGTTTCTGATCTCTTGGTTTCTGGTGCATATTTTAGGGTCTAATGTAAAAAGATAAACTACGTCCAGCAGCATGGCCTCTGATCTGTTGGTTTCCGGTCCATATTTGAGCGTCTAATGTAAGATTTTAGACTACGTCCAGCAGCATGACCTCTGACCTGTTGCCTCCGGTCCATATTTGTGCGTCTTTTGTAAGATGATACACTACGTCCAGCAGCCCTGTTTCTGATCTCTTGGTTTCTGGTGCATATTTGAGCGTCTAATATAAAAAGATAAACTACGTCCAGCAGCATGGCTTCTGATCTGTTGGTTTCCGGTCCATATTTGTGCGTCTAATGTAAGATTTTAGACTACGTCCAGCAGCATTACCTCTGAGATTTTGGCTTCCGGTCCATATTTGTGCGTCTTTTGTAACATGATACACTACGTCCGGCAGGCCTGTTTCTGATCTGTTGGTTTCTGGTGCATATTTGAGCGTCTAATGTAAAAAGATAAACTATGTCCAGCAGCCGGGACTCTGAGCTGTTGGTTTCCGGTCCATATTTGAGTGTCTAATGTAAGATTTTACACTACGTCCAGCAGCATGGCCTCTTACCTGTTAGCTTCCGGTTCATATTTGAGCGTCTTTTGTAAGATCATACACTACGTCTAGCAGCCATGATTCTGATCTTTTGGTTTCTGGGGCATATTTGAGCGTCTAATGTAAAAAGATAAACTACGTCAAGCAGCATGGCCTCTGATCTGTTGGTTTAAGGACCATATTTGAGCGTCTAATGTAAGATATTAGACTACGTCCAGCAGCATGGCCTCTGACCTGTTGGCTTCCGGTCCATATTTGAGCGTCTTGTGTAAGATGATACTCTACGTCCAGCAGCCCTGTTTCTGATCTGTTGGTTTCTGGTGCATATTTGAGCGTCTAATATAAAAAGATAAACTACGTCCAGCAGCATGGCCTCTGATCTGTTGGTTTCCAGTCCATATTTTGAGCGTCTAATGTAAAATGATAAGCTACGTCCAGCAGCATTGATCTGATCTGTTGGTTTCCGGTCCATGTTTGAGCGTCTAATGTAAGATTTTAGACTACGACCAGCAGCATCTCCTCTGACCTGTTGGCTTCCGGTCCATGTTTGAGCGTCTTGTGTAAGATGACACACTACGTCCAGCAGCCCTGTTTCTGATCTCTTGGTTTCTGGTGCATATTTGAGCGTCTAAATTAAGATTTTAGACTAGGTCAAGCAACATGGCCTCTGACCTCTTGGCTTCCGGTCCATATTTGAGGGTCTTGTGTAAGATGATACACTACGTCCAGCAGCCATGATTCTGTTCGCTTGGTTTCTGGTGCATATTTGAGCGTCTAATGTAAAAAGATAAACTACGCCCAGCAGCATGGCCTCTGATCTGTTGGTTTCCGGTCCATATTTGAGCGTCTAATGTAAGATTTTAGATTCCGTCCAGCAGCATGGCCTCTGACCTGTTGGCTTCCGGTCCATACTTGAGCCTCTTGTGTAAGATGGTACACTACGTCCAGCTGCCCTGTTTCTGATCTCTTGGTTTCTGGTGCATATTTGAGCGTCTAATGTAAAAAGATAAACTACGTCAAGCATCATAGCTTCTGATCTGTTGGTTTCCGTCCATATTTGAGCGTCTTATGTAAGATTTTAGACTACGACCAGCAGCATGGCCTCTGACCTGTTGGCTTCCGGTCCATATTTGAGCCTCTCGTGTAAGATGATACACTACGTCCAGCAGCCATGATTATGATCTTTTGGATTCTGGTGCATATTTGAACGTCTAATGTAAAAAGATAAACTACGTCCAGCAGCATGGCCTCTGATCTGTTGGTTTCCGGTCCATATTTGAGCGTCTTGTGCAAGATGATACACTACGTCCACCAGCCCTGTTTCTGATCTCTTGGTTTCTGGTGCATATTTGAGCGTCTAATTTAAAAAGATTAACTACGGCAAGC
The DNA here is from genome assembly GCA_964036315.1 of Acanthosepion esculentum. Lineage (NCBI taxonomy): Eukaryota > Metazoa > Mollusca > Cephalopoda > Sepiida > Sepiidae > Acanthosepion > Acanthosepion esculentum. The sequence goes on along the minus strand of CAXIWW010000817.1, from coordinate 9,319,690 downwards.
AGGATGGCCTCTGATCTGTTGGTTTCCGGTCAATATTTCAGCCTCTAATGTAAGATATTACATGATTTCCAGCAGCATGGCCTCTGACCTGTTGACCTCCGGTCCATATTTGAGCCTCTTGTGTAAGATGATACACTAAGTCCACCAACCATGGTTCTGATCTGTTGGTTTCTGGTGCATATTTGAGCGTCTAATGTAAAAAGATAAACTACGTTGAGCAGCATGGCCTCTGATCTGTTGACTTCCGGTCCATATTTGAGCGTCTTGTGTAAGATGATACACTCCGTCCAGCAGCACTGTTTCTGATCTGTTGGTTTCTGGTGCATATTTGAGCGTCTAAAGTAAAAAGGTAAACTACGTCCAGCAGCACAGCCTCTGATCTGTTGGTTTCCGGTCCATATTTGAGCGTCTAATGTAAGATTTTAGTCTCCGTCCAGCAGCATAGTCTCTGACCGGTTTGCTTCCGGTCCATATTTGAGCGTCTTGTGTAAGGTGATACACTACGTCCAGCAGCCATGATTCTGATCTCTTGGTTTATGGTACATATTTGTGCTTCTAATGTAAAAAGATAAACTACGTCCAGCAGCATGGCCTCTGACCTGTTGGTTTCCCGTCCATATTTGAGCGTCTAATGTAAGATTTTAGACTACGCCCAGCAGCATGGCCTCTGATCTGTTGGTTTCCGGTCCATATTTGAGCGTCTAATGTAAGATTTTAGATTCCGTCCAGCAGCATGGCCTCTGACCTGTTGGCTTCCGGTCCATACTTGAGCCTCTTGTGTAAGATGGTACACTACGTCCAGCTGCCCTGTTTCTGATCTCTTGGTTTCTGGTGCATATTTGAGCGTCTAATGTAAAAAGATAAACTACGTCAAGCATCATAGCTTCTGATCTGTTGGTTTCCGTCCATATTTGAGCGTCTTATGTAAGATTTTAGACTACGACCAGCAGCATGGCCTCTGACCTGTTGGCTTCCGGTCCATATTTGAGCCTCTCGTGTAAGATGATACACTACGTCCAGCAGCCATGATTATGATCTTTTGGATTCTGGTGCATATTTGAACGTCTAATGTAAAAAGATAAACTACGTCCAGCAGCATGGCCTCTGATCTGTTGGTTTCCGGTCCATATTTGAGCGTCTTGTGCAAGATGATACACTACGTCCACCAGCCCTGTTTCTGATCTCTTGGTTTCTGGTGCATATTTGAGCGTCTAATTTAAAAAGATTAACTACGGCAAGCAGGATGGCCTCTGATCTGTTGGTTTCCGGTCAATATTTGAGCCTCTAATGTAAGATATTACATGATTTCCAGCAGCATGGCCTCTGACCTGTTGACCTCCGGTCCATATTTGAGCCTCTTGTGTAAGATGATACACTAAGTCCACCAACCATGGTTCTGATCTGTTGGTTTCTGGTGCATATTTGAGCGTCTAATGTAAAAAGATAAACTACGTTGAGCAGCATGGCCTCTGATCTGTTGACTTCCGGTCCATATTTGAGCGTCTTGTGTAAGATGATACACTCCGTCCAGCAGCACTGTTTCTGATCTGTTGGTTTCTGGTGCATATTTGAGCGTCTAAAGTAAAAAGGTAAACTACGTCCAGCAGCACAGCCTCTGATCTGTTGGTTTCCGGTCCATATTTGAGCGTCTAATGTAAGATTTTAGTCTCCGTCCAGCAGCATAGTCTCTGACCGGTTTGCTTCCGGTCCATATTTGAGCGTCTTGTGTAAGGTGATACACTACGTCCAGCAGCCATGATTCTGATCTCTTGGTTTATGGTACATATTTGTGCTTCTAATGTAAAAAGATAAACTACGTCCAGCAGCATGGCCTCTGACCTGTTGGTTTCCCGTCCATATTTGAGCGTCTAATGTAAGATTTTAGACTACGACCAGCAGCATGGCCTCTGACCTCTTGGCTTCCGGTCCATATTTGAGCGTCTTGTGTCAGATGATACACTATGTCCAGCAGCCATGATTCTGATCTGTTGGTTTCTGGTACATATTTGAGCTTCTCATGTAAAAATATAAACTACGTCCAGCTGCATGCCCTCTGATCTGTTTGTTTCCGATCCATATTTGAGCGTCTAACGTAAGATTTTAGATTACGTCCAGCAGCATGGCCTCTGACCTGTTCGCTTCCGGTCCATATTTGAGCGTCTTGTGTAAGATGATACACTACGTCCAGCAGCAATGATTCTGATCTCTTGGTTTCTGGTGCATATTTTGAGCGTCTAATGTAAAAAGATAAACTACGCCCAGCAGCATGGCCTCTGATCTGTTGGTTTCCGCTCGATATTTGAGCTTCTAATGTAAGATTTTAGACTACGTCCAGCAGCATGGCCTCCGACCTGTTGGCTTCCGGTCCATATTTGAGCGTCTTGTGTAAGATGATAAACTATGTCCAGCAGCCATTATTCTGATCTGTTGGTTTCTGGTGCATATTTGAGCGTCTAATGTAAAAAGATAGACTACGTCCAGCAGCATGGCCTCTGATCTGTTGGTTTCCGGTCCATATTTGAGCGTCTAATGTAAGATTCTGGACTACGTCCAGCAGCATGGCCTCTGACCTTTTGGATTCGGGTGAATATTTGAGCGTCTAATGTAAAAAGATAAACTACGACCAGCAGTATGACCTCTGATCGGGTTGTTTCCGGTCCATATTTTGAGCGTCTAATGTAAAAAGATAAACTACGACCACCAGCACAGCTTCTGATCTATTGGTTTACGGTCCATATTTGAGCGTCTAATGTAAGATTTTAGACTCCGGCCAGCAGCATAGTCTCTGACCTGTTGGCTTCCGGTCCATATTTGAGCGTTTTGTGTAAGGTGATAGACTACGTCCAGCAGCCATGATTCTGATCTCTTGGTTTCTGGTGCATATTTGAGCGTCTAATGTGAATAGATATACTACGTCCAGCAGTATGGCCTCAGAACTGTTGGTTTCCGTTCCTTATTTGAGCGTCTAATGTAAGATTTTAGACTACATCCAGCAGCATGCCCTCTGACCTGTAGGCTTCCGGTCCATATTTGAGCCTCTTGTGTAAGATGATACACTACGTCCAGCAGTCATGATTCTGATCTGTTGGTTTCTGGTGCATATTTGAGCGTCTAATGTAAAAAGATAAACTACGTCCAGCAGCATGGTCTCGGATCTGTTGGTTTCCGGTCCATATTTGAGCGTCTAATGTAAGATTTTAGACTACGTCCAGCAGCATGGCCTCTGACCAGTTGGCTTCCGGTCCATATTTGAGCGTCTTGTGTAAGATGATACACTACGTTCAGCAGCCATGATTCTGATCTCTTGGTTTCTGGTGCATATTTGAGCGTCTAATGTAAAAAGATAAACTACGACCAGCAGCATGGGGTCAGATCTGTTGGTTTCCGGTCCATATTTTGAGCGTCTAATGTAAAAAGATAAACTACGTCCAGCAGCATGGCCTCTGACGTGTTGGTTTCCCTTCCATATTTGAGCGTCTAATGTAAGATTTTAGACTACGTCCAGCAGCATGGCCTCTGACCTGTTAGCTTCCGGTCCATATTTGAGCGTCTTGTGTAAGATGATACATTACGCCCATCAGCCATGATTCTGATCTCTTGGTTTCTGATCTGTTGGTTTCTGGTGCATATTTGAGCGTCTAATGCCAAAAGATAAACTACGCCCAGCAGCATGGCCTCTGATCTGTTGGTTTCCGGTCCATATTTGAGCGTCTAATATACTATTTTAGACTACATGCAGCAGCATTACCTCTGATCTGTAGGCTTCCGGTCCATATTTGAGCGTCTTGTGTAAGAAGATACACTACGTCCAGCAGCCATGATTCTGATCTTTTGGTTTCTGCTACATATTTTAGTTCTAATGTAAAAGTATAAACTCCGTCCAGCAGCATTGCCTCTGATCTGTTGGCTTCCGGTCCATATTTGAGCGTCTTGTGTAAGATGATACACTACATCCAGCAGCCATGATTCTGATCTGTTGGTTTCTGGTGCATATTTGAGCGTCTAATGTAAAAAGATAAATTACGACCAGCAGAACAGCCTCTGATCTGTTGGTTTCCGGTCCATATTTGAGCGTCTAATGTAAGATTTTAGACTCCGTCCAGCAGCATAGTCTCTGACCTGTTGGCTTCCGGTCCATATTTGAGCGTCTGGTGTAAGATGATACACTACGTCCAACAGACCTGATTCTGATCTGTTGGTTTCTGTACATATTTGAGCGTCTAATGGAAATAGATAAACTACGTCCAGCATCATGGCCTCTGATCTGTTGGTTTCCCGTCCATATTTGAGCGTCTAATGTAAGATATTAGAATACTTCCAGCAGCATGGCATCTGACCTGTTGGCTTCCGGTCCATATTTGAGCGTCTTGTGTAAGATGATACACTACGTCCAGCAGCCCTGTTTCTGATCTCTTGGTTTCTGGTGCATATTTGAGCGTCTAATGTAAAAAGATAAACTACGTCCAGCAGCATGGCCTCTGACCTGTTGGCTTCCGGTCCATATTTGAGCGTCTTGTGTAAGATGATACACTACTTCCAGCAGCCATGATTCTGATCTGTTGGTTTCTGGTGCATATTTGAGCCTCTAATGTAAGAATTGAGACTACGTCCAGCAGCATTGCCTCTGACTTGTTGGCTTCCGGTCCATATTTGAGCGTCTTGTGTAAGATGATACACTATGTCCAGCAGGCATGATTCTGATCTGTTGTTTTCTGGTGCATATTTGAGCGTCTAATGTAAAAAGATAAACTACGTCCAGTAGCATGGCCTCTGATCTGTTGGTTTCCCGTCCATATTTGAGCGTCTAATGTAAGATGTTAGACTACGACCAGCAGCATGGCCTCTGACCTGTTAGCTTCCGGTCCATATTTGAGCGTCTTGTGTAAGATGATACATTATGCCCATCAGCCATGACTCTGATCTGTTGGTTTCTGGTGCATATTTGAGCGTCTAATATAAAAAGATAAACTTCGGCCAGCAGCATGGCCTCAGAACTGTTGGTTTCCGTTCCATATTTGAGCGTCTAATGTAAGATTTTAGAGAACATCCAGTAGCATGCCCTCTGACCTGTAGGCTTCCGGTCCATATTTGAGCGTCTTGTGTAAGATGATACACTACGTCCAGCAGCCATGATTCTGATCTGTTGGATTCTGGTGCATATTTGAGCGTCTAATGTAAAAAGATAAACTACGACCAGCAGCAGGGCCTCTGATCTGTTGGTTTCCGCTCCATAATTTTGAATCTTATGTAAGGTGATACACTACGTCCAGCAGCCATGATTCTGATCTGTTTGTTTCTGGTACATCTTTGAGCTTCCAATGTAAAAAGATAAACTACGTCCAGCAGCATGGCCTCTGACCTGTAAGCTTCCGGTCTATATTGGAGCGTCTTGTGTAAGATTATACTGTACGTCCAGCAGCCATGATTCTGATCTGTTGGTTTCAGTACATATTTGAGCGTCTAATGTAAATAGATGAACTACGTCCAGCAGCATGGCCTCTGATCTGTTGGTTTCCCGTCAATATTTGAGCGTCTAATGTAAGATTTTAGAATACGTCGAGCAGCATGGCATCTGACCTGTTGGCTTCCTGTCCATATTTGAGCGTCTTGTGTAAGATGATACACTACGTCCAGCAGCCATGATTCTGATCTGTTGGATTCTGGTGCATATTTGAGCGTCCAATGTAAAAAGATAAACTACGACCAGCAGCAGGGCCTCTGATCTGTTGGTTTCCGGTCCATATTTAGAATCTTATGTAAGGTGATACACTACGTCCAGCAGCCATGATTCTGATCTGTTTGTTTCTGGTACATCTTTGAGCTTCCAATGTAAAAAGATAAACTACGTCCAGCAGCATGGCCTCTGACCTGTAAGCTTCCGGTCTATATTGGAGCGTCTTGTGTAAGATTATACTGTACGTCCAGCAGCCATGATTCTGATCTGTTGGTTTCAGTACATATTTGAGCGTTTAATGTAAATAGATGAACTACGTCCAGCAGCATGGCCTCTGACCTGTTGGTTTCTGGTCCATATTTGAGCGTCTAATGTAAGATTTTAGACTACGTCCAGCAGCATGGCCTCTGACCTGTTAGCTTCCGGTCCATATTTGAGCGTCTTGTGTAAGGTTAGAAACTACGTCCAGCAGCCATGATTCTGATCTCTTGGTTTCTGGTACATATTTGAGCTTCTAATGTAAAAACATAAACTACTACCAGCAGCATGGCATCTGATCTCTTGGTTTCCCGTCCATATTTGACCGTCTTGTGTAAGATGATACACTACGCAACAGCAGCCCGGTTTCTGATATCTTGGTTTCCGGTGCATATTTGAGCGTCTAATGTAAAAAGATAAACTACGTCCAGCACCATGGCCTCTGATCTGTTGGTTTCCGGTCCTTATTTGGGCGTCTAATGTAAGATTTTAGACTACGTCCAGCAGCATGGCCTCTGACCTGTTTGCTTCCGGTCCATATTTGAGCGTCTTGGGTAAGATGATAAACTACGCCCAGCAGCCATGATTCTGATCTGTTGGTTTCTGGTGCATATTTGAGCGTCTAATGTAAAAAGATATTTCCGGTCCATATTTGTGAGTCTAATGTAAGATTTTAGACAACGTCCAGCAGCATGAACTATGACCTGTTGGCTTCCGGTCCATATTTGAGCGTCTTGTGTAAGATGATACACTATGTCTAGCAGCCCTGTTTCTGATCTCTTGCTTTCTGGTGCATATTTGAGCGTCTAATGTAGAAATGTAAACTACGTCCAGCAGCATGGCCTCTGATCTGTTGGTTTACGGTCCAAATTTGAGCGTCTAATGTAAGATTTTAGATTATGGACAGCAGCATGGCCTCTGACCTGTTGGCTTCCGGTTCATACTTGAGTGTCTTGTGTAAGATGATACACTACGTCCAGCAGCCCTGTTTCTGATCTGTTCGTGTCTGGTGCATATTTGTGCGTCTAAAGTAAAAAGATAAACTACGTCAAGCAGCATGGCCTCTGATCTGTTGGTTTCCGGTCCATATTTGAGCCTCTAATGTAAGCTTTTAGACTACATGCAGCAGCATTGCCTCTGACCTGTTGGCTCCCGGTCCATATTTTGACGTCTTGTGTAAGATGATACACTCCGTCCAGGAGCCATGATTCTGATCTGTTGGTTTCTGGTACATATTTGAGCTTCTAATGTAAAAATATAAACTACGTCCAGCAGCATGGCCTCTGATCTGTTGGTTTCCTGTCCATATTTGAGTGTCTAATGTAAGATTTTAGACTACCTCCAGCAGCATGGCCTCTGACCTGTTGGCTTCCGGTCCATATTTGAGCGTCTTGTGTAAGATGATACACTACGTCCAGCAGCCATTATTCTGATCTGTTGGTTTCTGGTGCATATTTTGAGCGTCTAATGTAAAAAGATAGACTACGTCCAGCAGCATGGCCTCGGATCTGTTGGTTTCCCGTCCATATTTGAGCGTCTAATGTAAGATTTTAGACGACGTCCAGCAGCATTGCCTTTGACCTGTTGGCTTCCGGTCCATATTTGAACGTCTTGTGTAAGATGATACACTACGGCAAGCAGCCATGATTCTGATCTGTTTGTTTCTGGTACATCTTTGAGCTTCCAATGTAAAAAGATTAACTACGTCCAGCAGCATGGCCTTTGACCTGTAAGCTTCAGGTCTATATTGGAGCGTCTTGTGTAATATTATACTGTACGTCCAGCAGCCATGATTCTGATCTGTTGGTTTCTGTACATATTTGAGCGTCTAATGTAAATAGATGAACTACGTCCAGCAGCATGGCCTCTGATCTGTTGATGTCCAATTGTCGGGAATTTCTTACCTTATCCATAATTACAAAAGCTTTTTCGACACCTTGAATAGAGTCGAGGTGATTTTTCATTTGGTCAGATAGTAAAAAGTACAGCTTTCACCCGGTGCGCTGTATATCGTCTGACAATTTACAGCGTCCGAATTCCAGTGTGCACAATAAGACTGCAATTCTAATTTTGCCTTTTTATAGAATCCACAAAATATTGCTGTCCAATTTTCGGGAATATCATGCCTTATTCATAATTACAAAAGTTTTTTCGGCATCTTGATTAGAATCTAGTCGCAATTCAACGGTATGGGGACCCTTGTTAGCTCATTTGCGGAAATTTTCAAAGGATCTCAGGCTGCTACAAGCCGATTTCTCCGGCCTCTTTTGTGCCAACTTACTTCCAAGCAATCTCAGGCTGCTACGAGCCGACTACGCCTGGATCTTCTATGACGAATGCCTTACAAGCAATCAACGGCTGCAACAAATCGATCTCCTGGCTCTTTCGTGACAACTGCCTTACAAGAAATCTCAGACTACTACAAGCTGACTACGCCTTTCTCTTTTGTGGCAACTGCCTTACAAGCAATCTCAGGCTGCAGCAAGCCCAATTCTCCTGGCTTTTTTTGCCAATTGCCTTACAAGTAATCCCAGGCTGCTACGAGCGTATTTCACCTGGCTCTTTTGTGGCAACTGCCTTACAAGCAATCTCAGGCCTCTACAAGACGAATTCTCCTGGGTCTTTTGTGAGAACTGCCTTACAAGCAATCTCAGGATGCTACGGGTCGACTACGCCTGGCTCTTCTATGACAAGTGGCTTACAAGCAAACCCCAGGCTGCTACAAGCCGATTTCTCCTGGCTCTTTTTTGGCAACTGCCTTACAAGCAATTTCATGCTGCTACGAGCCGACTTTTCTTGGTTCGTTTGTGAAAACTGCCTTACAAGACATCTCAGGCTGCAGCAACCCCAACTCTTTTGGCTTTTTTTGCCAATTGGCTTACAAGCAATCCCAGGCACCTACGAGCCGATTTCTCCTGACTCTTTTGTGGCAACTGTCTTACAAGCAATCTCAGGCTGCTACAAGCCTAATTCTCCTGGCTCTCTTGAGACAACTGCCTTACAAGCAAAATCAGGATGCTACGAGCCGACTTCTCATGGCTCTTTTGTGAAAACTGCCTTACAAGCAATCTCAGGCTGCTACAAACCCACATCTACTGTCTCTTTTGTGCGAACTGTCTTACAAGCTATATCAGGCTGCCGCTAGGCCAATTACTTTTTGTGCCAATTGCCTTAAAAAAGCAATCCCAGGCGGCTACGTGACGATTTCTCCTGGCTGTTTTGTGGTAACTGCCTTACAAGCAATCTCAAGCTGCTACAAGCCGAATTATCCTGGCTCTATTGTGACAACTGCCTGAAAAGCAATCTGAGGCTGCAGCAATCCCACTTCTCCTGGCTTTTTGTGCCAATTGCCTTACAAGCAATCCCAGGGGGGCTAAGAGCCGATTTCTCCTGGCTCTTTTATTACAACTGCCTTTCAAGAAATCTCAGGCAGCTACAAGCCGAATTCGCCTGTCTCTTTTGTGAAACTGCCTTACAAGCAATCACAGGCTGCTACGAGCCAATTTCTCCTGGGTCTTTTCTGGCAACTGCCTTACAAGAATTCTCCGGCTACTACAAGCCGAATTTGCCTGGCTCTTTTGTGACACCTGCCTTACAAGCAATCTCAAGCTGCAGCAATATGAATTCTCCTGGCTTTCTATGCGAATTGCCTTACAAGCAATCTCAGGCTGCTAAGGCCGAATACGCCTGGCTCTTTTGTGACAACTGCATTACAAGCAATCACAGGCTGCCGTCAGCACAATTCTCCTGACATTTTGTGCCAATTGCCTTAAAAGCAATCCCCAGGCTACGTGCCGATTACTCCTGGGCTTTTGTGGTAACTGCCTTACAAGCATTCTCAGGCTGCTATAAGCCCAATTCTCCTGGCTTTTGGGGCCAATTGTCTTACAAGCCATCCCTGGCGGCTACGAGACGATTTCTCCTGGCTCTTTTGCAGCAACTGCCTTACAAGCAATCTCAGTCTGCAACAAGCCGCATTCTCCTGGCTCTTTTGTGAAAACTGCCTTACAAGCAATGTGAGACTGCTACGAGCCGACTTCTCTTGGCTCTTTTTTGAAACTGCCTTGCAATCAAACTGAGGCCGCTACAAATCGACATCTTCTGGCTCTTTTGTGACAACTGCCTTACAAGCAATCTCAGGCTGGATCCAGCCATATTCTCCTGACTTTTTGTGCCAATTGTTTTAAATGCAATCCCAGGCAGCCACGTGCCGTTTTCTCCTGGCTCTTCTGTGGTATCTGCCTTACAAGCAATCTCAGGCTTCTACAAGCCGAATTCTCCTGTCTCTTTTTTTGAAAACTGCCTTACAAGCAATCTCAGCCTGTTACAAGCCGAATACGCCTGCCTCTTTTGTGAAACTGCCTTACAAGCAATCTCAGGACGCTACAAATCGACATATAATGGCTCTTTTGTGACAACTGCCTTACAAGCAATCTCAGGCTGCCGCTAGTCCAATTCTCCTGACTTTTTGTGCCAATTGACTTACAAGCAATCCCAGGATGCTACGAAGCGATTTCTCCTGGCTTATTTTTGGCATCTGCCTTACAAGCATTCTCAGGCTGCAGCAATATGAATTCTCCTGGCTTTTTGTGCGAATTGCCTTACAAGCACTCCAAGGCGGCTACGAGCCGATTTCTCCTGGCCCTTTTGTGGCAACTGCCTTACAAGAAATGTCAGGCTGATACGAGCCGACTTCTCTTGGCACTTTTGTGAAAACTGCCTTACAAGTAATATCAGGCCGCTACAAATCGACATATCCTGTCTCTTTTGTGACAACTGCCATACAAGCAATCTCAGACTGCCGCCAGCACAATTCTCCTGACTTTTTGTGCCAATTGCCTTAAAAGCAATCCCAGGCGGCTACGTGCCGATTTCTCCTGGTTCTTTTGTGGTAACTGCCTTACAAGCAATCTCAGGCTGCTAGAAGACGAATTCTCCTGGCTCTATTGTGACAACTGCCTTACAAGCAATCTCAGGCTGCCGCTAGTCCAATTCTCCTGACTTTTTGTTATAATTGTCTTACAAGCATTCCCAGGCTGCTACGAACCGAATTTCCCCTGGCTCATTTCTGGCATCTGCCTTACAAGCATTCTCAGGCTTCAGCAATATGAATTCTCCTGGCTTTTTGTGCGAATTACCTTACAAGCAATCCCAGGCGTCTACGAGCCGATTTCTCCTTGCTTTTTTGTGGCAACAGCCTTACAAGAAATCTCAGGCTGCTAAAAGCCAAATTCTCCTGGCGCTTTTGTGAAAACTGCCTTACAAGCAATGTCAGGCTGCTACGAGCAAACTTCTCTTGGCTCTATATACTGAAACTGCCTTACAAGCAATCTCAGGCCGCTACAAGCCGAATACGCCTGGCTCGTTTGTGAGACTGCCTTGCAAGATATCTCAGGCCGCTACAAATCGACATCTCCTGTCTCTTTTGTGACAACTGTCTTGCAAGCAATCTCAGGCTGACCCCAGCACAATTCTCCTGACTTTTTGTGCCAATTGCCTTAAAGCAATCCCAGGCGGCTACGTGCCGATTTCTCCTGGCTCTTTTGTGGGAATTGCCTTGCAAGCAATCTCAGGCTGCAGCAAACCCAATTCTCCTGGCTCATTTGTGGCAACTGCCTTAACAGCAATCTCACGCTGCTACAAAACGACATCTACAGTCTCTTTTGCTTAAAACTGCCTTACAAGCAATCTCAGACAGCTACAAGCCGAATACGCCTGGCTCTTGTGTGAAACTCCACCAAGAAGACAGTCCCAGAAAGTCCCACTCAGACGACCCCCAGTTCCAGAAAGTCACACGCAGACGACCCCCTGTCCCAGAAAGTCCCACGCAGACGAGCCCCAGTCCCAGAAAGTCCCACGCAGACGACACCCTACCAAGGAGACAGTCCCAGAAAGTCCCACGCAGTCGACCCCCAGTCCCAGAAAAACACACGAAGACGATCCCCACCCAGGAGACAGTGCCAGAAAGTCCAACTCAGACGACCCGCCACCCAGGAGACAGTCCCAGAAAGTCCAACGCAGACGGCTCCCAGTCCCAGAAAAACCCACGCAGAAGATCCCCCACCCAGGAGACAGTCCCAGAAAGTCCCACGCAGACGAACCGCCACCCAGGAGACAGTCCCAGAAAGTCCCACGTAGACGACCCCCCCACCCAGAAGACAGTCCCAGAAAGTCCAACGAAGATGAGCCCCACTGCCAAAAAGTCCCACGCAGACGGACCCCAGTACAAGAGAGTCCCACGCAGACGACCCCCAGTCCCAGAAAGTCCCATGCAGACGACCCCCCACCAAGGAGACAGACAGAGATATCCCACGCAGACGACACCCATCCAGGAGACAGTCCCAGAAAGTCCCATGCAGACAAACCCCAATCCAAGAAAGTCCCACGCAGACGACCCCCAGACAGGAGACAGTCCCAGCAAGTCCCACGCAGACGACCCCCAGTCACAGAAAGTCCCACGCAGACGAACACCCACCAAGGAAACAGTCCCAGAAACTCCCACGCAGACGACCCCCCACCGAGGAGACAGTCCCAGAAAGTCCAACGCAGACGAACCCCCACAGAGAGTCCCAGAAAAACCAACGCAGAGGAACCCCAGTCCCAGAAAGTCCCACACAGACGACCCCCAGTCCTAGGAAGTCCCATGCAGAAGACCCCCACCCAGGAGACAGTCCCAGAAAGTCCCACGCAGACGACCCCCACCCAGGAGACAGTCCCAGAGAGTCCCAAACAGACAACCCCCCACCCAGGAGACAGTCCCAGAATGTCCCACGCAGACGACCCCCAGTCCTAGAAAGTCCCACGCAGACGACCCCCCACCCAGGAGTCAGTCCCAGAAAGTCCCTAGTAGACGACCCCCGGTCCCAGAAATTCCCACGCAGACGACCCCCCAGACAGGAGACAGTCCCAGAAAGTCCCATGCAGACGACCCCCCAGACAGGAGACAGTCCCAGAAAGTCCCACGGAGACGACCCCCAGGCCCAGAAAGTCCCACGCAGACGACCCCCCACCCAGTAGACAGTCCCAGAAGGTCCCACGCCGACGACCACCAATCCAGGAGACAGTCGCAGAAAGTCCAAACAGTCGACTCCCCAACCAGGAGACAGTCCCAGAACGTCCCAAACAGACGACTCCCCACCCAGGAGACAGTCCCAGAAAGTCCCACGCAGACGACCCCCAGTCCAAGAAAGTCCCACACACACGACCCCCAATCACAGAAAGTCCCACGCAGACGACCCACAGTTCCAGAAAGTCCCACGCAGACGACCCCTACCCAGGAGACAGTCCAAGAAAGTCCCAAACATACGACCCCCCACCTAAGAGACAGTCCCAGAAAGTCCCACGCAGACGACCACAAATCTTAGAAAGTCCCACGCAGACGACCCCTAGTCCCAGAAAGTCCCACGTAGATGAACCCCCACCCAGAAGACAGTCCCAGAAAGTCCCACGCAGACGACCCCCAGTCCCAGAAAGTCCCACGCAGACGACCCCCAGTCCCAGAAAGTCACACGCAGACGACCCCACACCCAGGAGTCAGTCCCAGAAAGTCCCTAGTAGACGACCCCCTGTCCCAGAAATTCCCACGCAGACGACCCCTTACACAGGAGACAGTCCCAGAAAGTCCCAAACAGACGACCCCCACCCAGGAGACAGTCCCAGAAAGTCCCACGCAGACGACCCCATACCCAGGAGACTGTCCCAGAAAGTCCCACGCAGACGACCCCAGTCCCAGAAAGTCCCACGCAGACTACCCCCAGTCCCAGAAAAACCAACGCAGACGACCCCCCACCCAGGAGACAGTCCCAGAAAGTCCCACGCAGACGACCCCAGTCCCAGAAAGTCCCACGCAGACGTCCCACATCCAGGAGACAGTCCCAGAAAGACCCACGCAGACGACCCCCAGTCCCAGAAAGTCCCACGCAGACGACCCCACAGACAGGAGACAGTCCCAGAAACACCCACGCAGACGACCCCCAGTCCCAGAAAGTCCCACGCAAACGACCCCCAGTCCAAGAAAGTCCCACGCATACGACCTCCAGTCCCAGAAAGTCCCACGCAGACGACCCCCCGTCCAGGAGACAGTCCCAGAAAGTCCCAAACAGACGACCCCAACCCAGGAGACTGTCCCAGAAAGTCCCACGAAGACGACCCCAGTCCCAGAAAGTCCCACGCAGACTACCGCCAGTCCCAGAAAAACCAACGCAGACGACCCCCCACCTAGAAGACAGTCCCAGAAAGTCCCACGCAGACGACACCAGTCCAAGAATGTCCCACCCAGACGACCCCCAGTCCCAGAAAGACCCACGCAGACGACCCTCCTCCCAGGAGACAGTCACAGAAAGTCCCAGGCAGACCACACCAGTCACAGAAAGTCCCACGCAGACGACCCCCAGTCGCAGAAAGTCCCACGCAGACGACCCACCACCTAGAAGACAGTCCCACAAAGTCCCACGCAGACGACCCCCACCCAGGAGACAGTCCCAGAAAGACCCACGCAGACGACCCCCAGTCCCAGAAAGTCCCACGCAGACGAACCCCAGTCCCAGAAAGTCCCACTCAGACGACCCCCAGTACCAGAAAGTCCCACGCAGACGACCCCCAGTCCCAGAAAGTCCCACGCAGACGACCCCCAGTCCAAGAAAGTCCCACGCAGACGACCCCCTGTCCCAGAAATTCCCACGCAGACGACACCCCACCGAGGAGACAGTCCCAGAAAGTCCCAAACAGACGACCCCCACCCAGGAGACAGTCCAAGAAAGTCCCACGCAGAAGACCCCCAACCCAGGAGAGTGTCCCAGAAAGTCCCACGCAGACGACCCCCCATCCAGGAGACAGTCCCAGAAGGTCCCAAACAGACGACCCCCCACCCAGGAGACAGTCCCAGAAAGTCACACGCAGACGACCCCCAGTCCAAGAAAGTCCCACACAGACGACCCCCAATCCCAGAAAGTCCCACGAAGACGAGCCCCCACCCAGGTGACAGTCCAAGAAAGTTCCAAACAGACGACTCCCCACCCAAGAGACAGTCCCAGAAAGTCCCAAGCAGACGACCCCCAGTCCCAGAAAGTCACACTCAGACGACCCCCAGTACCAGAAAGTCCCACGCAGACGACCCCCAGTCCCAGAAAGTCCCACGCAGACGACCCCCATCCAGGAGTCAGTCCCAGAAAGTCCCACGCAGACGACCCCATGTCCCAGAAATTCCCACGCAGACGACACCCCACCCAGGAGACAGTCCCAGAAAGTCCCACGCAGACGACCCCCCACCCAGGAGACAGTCCAAGAATGTCCCACACAGACGACCCCCAATCCCAGAAAGTCCCACGCAGACGAGCCCCACCCTGATGACAGTCCAAGAAAGTTCCAAACAGACGACCCCCCACCCAAGAGACAGTCCCAGAAAGTCCCACGCAGACGACCCCCAGTCCCAGAAAGTCCCACGTAGACGACCCCCCACCCAGGAGACAGTCCCAGAAAGCCCCACGCAGACGACCCCCAGTCCCAGAAAGTCCCACGCAGACGACACCCCACCCAGGAGACAGTCCCAGAAAGTCCCACGCAGACGACCCCCAGTCCCAGAAAGTCCCACGCAGACGACCCCCAGTCCCGGAAAGTCCCACACAGACGACCCCCCACCCAGGAGACAGTCCCAGAAACTCCCACACAGACGACCCCCCACCCAGGAGACAGTCCCAGTGAGTCCCACGCAAACGACCACCCACCCAGGAGACTGTCCCAGAAAGTCCTACGCAGACGACACCCAGTCCCAGAAAGTCCATGCAGACGACCCCCAGTACAAGAAAGTCCCACGCAGATGACCGCAAGTCACAGAAGGTCCCACGCCGACGACCCCCAATCCAGGAGACAGTCGCAGAAAGTCCCACGCAGAAGACCCCCAGTCCCAGAAATCCCACACAGACGACCCCCCATCCAGGAGACAGTCCCAGAAAGTACCACGCAGACGACCCCCAGTCCAAGAAAGTCCCACACAGACGACCCCCAATCCCAGGAAGTCCCACGCAGACGACACCCAGTCCCAAAAAGTCACAAGCAGACGACCCCCACCCAGGAGACAGTCCCAAAAAATCCAACACAGACGACCCCCAGTCCCAGAATATCCCACGCAGACGACCCCCAGTCCCAAAAAGTTACAAGCAGACGACCCCCACCCAGGAGACAGTCCCAGAAGGTCCCAAAAAGACGACCCCCCCACCCAGGAGACAGTCCCAGAAAGTCCCAAAAAGACGACCCCCAGTCCAAGAAAGTCCAACACAGACGACCCCCAATCCCAGAAAGTCCCACGCAGAAGACCCCCAGTCCCAGAAAGTCCCACGCAGACGAGCCCCACCCAGGAGACAGTCCAAGAAAGTTCCAAACAGGCGACCCCCCACCCAAGTGACAGTCCCAGAAAGTCCCACGCAGACGACCCCCAGTCCAAGAAAGTCCCACGTAGACGACCCCCCACCCAGGAGACAGTCCCAGAAAGCCCCACGCAGACGACCCCCAGTCCCAGAAAGTCCCACGCAGACGACCCCCCACCCAGGAGACAGTCCCAGAAAGTCCCACGCAGACGACCCCAAGTCCCAGAAAGTCCCACACAGACGACACCCCACCCAGGAGACAGTCCCAGAAAGTCCCAACCAGACGAGCCCCACCCAGGAGACAGTCCCAGAAAGTCCCACGCAGACGACCCCCAGTCCTAGAAACTCCCACACAGACGACCCCCCACCCAGGAAACAGTACAAGAAAGTCCTACGCAGACGACCGCCCACACAGGAGACAGTCCCAGAAAGTCCCACGCAAACGACACCCAGTCCCAGAAAGTCCCACGCAGACGACCCCCCACCCAGGAAACAGTACAATAAAGTCCTACGTAGACGAACCCACCACCCGGGAGACAGTCCCAGAAAGTCCCACGCAGACGACCCCCAGTCCCAGAAAGTCCCACTCAGACGACCCCCAGTACCAGAAAGTCCCACGCAGACGACCCCCAGTCCCAGAAAGTCCCACGCAGACGACCCCACCCAGGAGACAGTCCAAGAAAGTCCCAAACAGACGACCCCCCACCCAAGAGACAGTCCCAGAAAGTTGCACGCAGACGACCCCAAATCTTAGAAAGTCCCACGTAGACGACCCCTTGTCCCAGAAAGTCCCACGTAGACGAACCCCCACCTAGGAGACAGTCCCAGAAAGTCCCACGCAGACGAACCCTAGTCCCAGAAAGTCCCACGCATACGACCTCCAGTCCCAGAAAGTCCAACGAAGACGAGCCCCACTGCCAAAAAGTCCCACGCAGACGGACCCCAGTACAAGAGAGTCCCACGCAGACGACCCCCAGTCCCAGAAAGTCCCATGCAGACGACCCCCCACCAAGGAGACAGACACAGATATCCCACGCAGACGACACCCATCCAGGAGACAGTCCCAGAAAGTCCCATGCAGACAAACCCCAATCCAAGAAATCCCACGCAGACGACCCCCAGACAGGAGACAGTCCCAGCAAGTCCCAAGCAGACGACCCCCAGTCACAGAAAGTCCCACGCAGACGAACACCCACCCAGGAGACAGTCCCAGAAACTCCCACGCAGACGACCCCCCACCGAGGAGACAGTTCCAGAAAGTCCAACGCAGACGAACCCCCACAGAGAGTCCCAGAAAAACCAACGCAGAGGAACCCCAGTCCCAGAAAGTCCCACACAGACGACCCCCAGTCCTAGGAAGTCCCATGCAGAAGACCCCCACCCAGGAGACAGTCCCAGAAAGTCCCACGCAGACGACCCCCACCCAGGAGACAGTCCAGAGAGTCCCAAACAGACAACCCCCCACCCAGGAGACAGTCCCAGAATGTCCCACGCAGACGACCCCCAGTCCTAGAAAGTCCCACGCAGACGACCCCCCACCCAGGAGTCAGTCCCAGAAAGTCCCTAGTAGACGACACCCTGTCCCAGAAATTCCCACGCAGACGACCCCCAGTCCCAGAAAGTCCCACGTAGACGACCCCCCACCCAGGAGACAGTCCCAGAAAGCCCCACGCAGACGACCCCCAGTCCCAGAAAGTCCCACGCAGACGACACCCCACCCAGGAGACAGTCCCAGAAAGTCCCACGCAGACGACCCCCAGTCCCAGAAAGTCCCACGCAGACGACCCCCAGTCCCGGAAAGTCCCACACAGACGACCCCCCACCCAGGAGACATTCCCAGAAACTCCCACACAGACGACCCCCCACCCAGGAGACAGTCCCAGAGAGTCCCACGCAAACGACCACCCACCCAGGAGACTGTCCCAGAAAGTCCCACGCAGACGACACCCAGTCCCAGAAAGTCCATGCAGACGAACCCCAGTACAAGAAAGTCCCACGCAGATGACCGCAAGTCACAGAAGGTCCCACGCCGACGACCCCCAATCCAGGAGACAGTCGCAGAAAGTCCCACGCAGAAGACCCCCAGTCCCAGAAATCCCACACAGACGACCCCCCATCCAGGAGACAGTCCCAGAAAGTACCACGCAGACGACCCCCAGTCCAAGAAAGTCCCACACAGACGACCCCCAATCCCAGGAAGTCCCACGCAGACGACACCCAGTCCCAGAAAGTCCCACGCAGACGACCCCCACCCAGGAGAAAGTCCAAGAAAGTCCAACACAGACGAACCCCAGTCCCAGAAAGTCCCACCTAGACGACCCCCCCCCAGGAGACAGTCCCAGAAAGTCCCACGCAGACGACCCCCAGTACCAGAAAGTCCCACGCAGACGACCCCCCGTACCAGAAAGTCCAACGCAGACGACCCCTGTCCCAGAAAGTCCCACGCAGACGACCCCCCACCCAGGAGTCAGTCCCCGAAAGTCCCTAGTAGACGACCCACTGTCCCAGAAATTCCCACGCAGACGACCCCCCACACAGGAGACAGTCCCAGAAAGTCCCATACAGACGACCCCCCACCCAAGAGACAGTCCCAGAAAGTCCGACGCAGACCACCCCAAGTCATAGAAAGTCCCACGCAGACGACCCCAGTCCCACACAGTCCCACGCAGACGACCCCCACCCAGGAGACAGTCCCAGAAAGACCCACGCAGACGATCCCCCACCCAGGAGACAGTCCCAGAAGGTCCCAAACAGACGACCCCCCACCCAGGAGACAGTCCCAGAAAGTCCCACGCAGACAACCCCAGTCCCAGAATGTCCCACCAAGACGACCCCCAGTCCAGGAAAGACCCACGCAGACGACCCTCCACCCAGGAGACAGTCCCAGAAAGTCCCACGCAGACCACCCCAGTCACAGAAAGTCACACGCAGACGACACACAGTCCCAGAAAGTCCCACGCAGACTACCCCCAGTCCCAGAAAAACCCACGCAGACGACCCACCACCTAGAAGACAGTCCCACAAAGTCCCAGGCAGACGACCCCCACATAGGAGACAGTCCCAGAAAGACCCACGCAGACTACCCCCAGTCCCAGAAAGTCCCACGCAGACGACCACCCAGACAGGAGACAGTCCCAGAAAGTCCCACGCAGACGACCCCCAGACAGGAGACAGTCCAAGAAAGTCCCACGCAGACGACCCCCAGTCCCAGAAGGTCCCACGCAGACGACCCCCCACCCAGGAGACAGTCCAAGAAGGTCCCACGCCGACGACCCCCAATCCAGGAGACATTCGCAGAAAGTCCCAACAGTCGACTCCCCAACCAGGAGACAGTCCCAGAACGTCCCAAACAGACGACTCCCCACCCAGGAGACAGTACCAGAAAGTCCCACGCAGACGACCCCCAGTCCAAGAAAGTCGCACACACACGACCCCCAATCCCAGAAAGTCTCACGCAGACGACCCCCAGTCCCAGAAAGTCCCACGCAGACGACCCCCCACCCAGGAGTCAGTCCCAGAAAGTCCCTAGTAGACGACCCCCTGTCCCAGAAATTCCCCTAGCAGACGACCCCCCAGACAGGAGACAGTCCCAGAAAGTCCCACGCAGACGACCCCTCAGACAGGAGACAGTCCCAGAAAGTCCCACGGAGACGACCCCCAGTCCCAGAAAGTCCCACGCAGACGACCCCCCACCCAGGAGACAGTCCCAGAAGGTCCCACGCCGACGCCCCCCAATCCAGGAGACAGTCGCAGAAAGTCCCAACAGTCGACTCCCCAACCAGGAGACAGTCCCAGAACGTCCCAAACAGACGACTCCCCACCCAGGAGACAGTCCCAGAAAGTCCCACGCAGACGACCCCAATCCAAGAAAGTCCCTCACACACGACCCCCAATCCCAGAAAGTCCCACGCAGACGACCCACAGTTCCAGAAAGTCCCATGCAGACGACCCCCACCTAGGAGACAGTCCAAGAAAGTCCCAAACAGACGACCCCCCACCTAAGAGACAGTCCCAGAAAGTCCCACGCAGACGACCCCAAATCTTAGAAAGTCCCACGCAGACGACCCCCAGTCCCAGAAAGTCACACGTAGACGAACCCCCACCCAGGAGACAGTCCCAGAAAGTCCCACGCAGACGACCCTTAGTCCCAGAAAGTCCCACGCAGACGACCCCCAGTCCCAGAAAGTCCCACGCAGACGACGCCCCCACCCAGGAGTCAGTCCCAGAAAGTCCCTAGTAGACGACCCCCTGTCCCAGAAATTCCCACGCAGACGACCCCCCACACAGGAGACAGTCCCAGAAAGTCACACGCAGACGACCCCATACCCAGGAGACTGTCCCAGAAAGTCCCACGCAGACGACCCCAGTCCCAGAAAGTCCCACGCAGACTACCCCAAGTCCCAGAAAAACCAAAGCAGACGACCCCCCACCCAGGAGACAGTCCCAGAAAGTCCCACGCAGACGACCCCAGTCCCAGAATGTCCCACCCAGGAGACAGTCCCAGAAAGACCCACGCAGACGACCCTCCACGCAGGAGACAATCCCAGAAAGTCCCATGCAGACCACCCCAGTCAGAGAAAGTCCCACGCAGACGACCCCCAGTCCCAGAAAGTCCCACGCAGACGACCCACCACCTAGAAGACAGTCCCACAAAGTCCCACGCAGACGACCCCCACCCAGGAGACAGTCCCAGAAAGACCCCACGCAGACGACCCCCAGTCCCAGAAAGTCCCACGCAGACGACCCCCCAGACAGGAGACAGTCCCAGAAACTCCCACGCAGACGACCCCCAGTCCCAGAAAGTCCCACGCAGACGACGCCCCACCCAGGAAACAGTACAAGAAAGTCCTACGCAGACGACCCCCCACCCAGGAGACAGTCCCATAAAGTCCCACGCAGACGACCCCCAGTCCCAGAAAGTCCCACGCAGACGACCCCCAGTCCCAGAAAGTCCCACGCAGACGACCCCCCACCCAGGAGACAGTCCCAGAAAGTCCCACGCAGACGACCCCCAGTCCCAGATAGTCCCACTCAGACGACCCCCAGTCCCAGAAAGTCCCACGCAGACGACCCCCTGTCACATAAATTCCCACGCAGACGACCCCTCCACCCAGGAGAAAGTCCCAAACAGACGACCCCCACCCAGGAGACAGTCCCAGAAAGTCCCACACAGAAGACCCCCCACCCAGGAGACTGTCCCAGAAAGTCCCACGGAGACGAGCCCCAGTCCCAGAAAGTCCCACGCAGACGACCCCCCATCAAGGAGACAGTCCCAGAAGGTCCCAAACAGACGACCCCCCACCCAGGAGACAGTCCCAGAAAGTCCCACGCAGACGACCCCCAGTCCAAGAAAGTCCCACACAGACAACCCCCAATCCCAGAAAGTCCCACGCAGAAGACCCCCAGTCCCAGAAAGTCCCACGCAGACGAGCCCCACCCAGGAGACAGTCCAAGAAAGTTCCAAACAGACGACACCCAAGAGACCGTCCCAGACAGTCCCACGCAGACGACCCCCAGTCCCAGAAAGTCCCACGCAGACGACCCCCCACCCAGGAAACTGTAGACAGTAACGACACAAAATAAATTGCACGGTGACACGAGCTGTTCTTCTCGGCCGTCGCTACACAGAAAGAGATTTCAATACTCCTTTCCACCGGAATCAGACGTACAGGCTATAACCGCCTCTTAGTACGCTAGTCAGTCAGTTCGTACGTCCAACTCTATTCCACGAAGTCCGCCGAAAAACTGAATCTATCTGTGCCGCTTTCCTTTTTATGGCACTCCGACACTGTAAAATTTGCATGCGTTGTTGCGCAATCTCGTTCTGAACGAGACCGGCGCGCATAGAACGCGTCTTCACACGCGGCCATGTTTCTTGCCGGATTCGCCACGCAGGCAAGACACGTCCGTACGCGCTTTGAGTTCCTAGGTAAGTCATCACACCCCTCCCTGATCTCATGATCACAAAGGTGGCAGCTCGGCGGCGGTCGTTTCCGACGGGTGCTTCTGCGTAAGGGCAGGGCGGGGGGCTCTGATCTCGCTCCCACTTCGGGTAGAGCGTCAACGGGGGAATCTGCTACTCTTTCAGATGGATCGACGCATTCCACGCTCTCCTCCAGCAGCAAACTTTCCGCCCCGCTCTCAGACGTGTCGTCGGTATCTTCCTCAGACGCGTCGTAACTGCGGCGCGGGCGTAAATCCTTAACGTGGCGGGGTATTCCGTCCACCAGACATGACTGCGGGCTGATTACTTTCGACACCCGACCCTCGTTGAATTTGGTGGTGCACCGACTCATAGGCGCCTTGACCCACACGCGATCCCCGACTTGGTAGGGACCGTTCCCAGGGTCTAAAGTCGTTGTAGGGGCGTCAATCCCTTTCACCCTCAGTTCGTACTGGTGGATCCTGTTGGCGGGCGCAGTCTGGGGTGATGTACCGTCTTTTGGTGTGACGTTGTACCAGTAGACGGCTTCCTGGATGGTACAGCGCATTCTTGCCGCAATTCGCTTCACTGTACGGTGGCATCGCTCCGCTATGCCATTCCCAGCTGGGGCATATGCACAACGGAACCGCAAGTTGACGCCCCACCTGCGCGCGAAGGCTCCGATTTCCCTGCTGCTGAAAGCTGGGTCATTGTCCATGAGTAGCTCACGGGGTGGGCCCCGCTCAAGGAACACTTCATTTAGCTGGCGAATGACGGCCGCCGAGTCTTGTCTTGCCAACTGCTTCCAGAGAGAAAAACGCGACGGGCCGCAATCTGTCAGCGTCAAGAAATGATGGGCACCATAGTGGGTGATATCCATCCCCAGTCTGTGCCAGTTCTCACATACCTTGAGCTTTCCCTTTTTCCAGCGCACTGGTGCGGGGTCTATGGACTGACTTTCCTCACATGTCCGTACAGCTGATCTGACGGCTGCTTTGGTTGTTGATGGACAGATTCTCCTTGCAAAGTAGGTGGTACGCCGCACTCCTGGGTGACCACTGTTCCTGTGGATGGACATGATTTGATCTACATCCAGTTCGTCCACATGGGTGGCGCCAATCATTGGCCTGGGCCCATTGCTCGTCTTCATCGAGTCAAACCACCGCTGCGGTACTCTTGTCAGTCCATCAGCTATATTCAGCGCCGAAGGGACCAGTGTCACATTCACGGTCAGCTGATACTCCTCCACG
Source organism: Acanthosepion esculentum (assembly GCA_964036315.1). Lineage (NCBI taxonomy): Eukaryota > Metazoa > Mollusca > Cephalopoda > Sepiida > Sepiidae > Acanthosepion > Acanthosepion esculentum. The sequence goes on along the minus strand of CAXIWW010000817.1, from coordinate 9,296,224 downwards.
AGCTCCTTAAGAGTGCTCAGCCGCCTCCTGATGAGCATTTCATTTGCCGCCTTGGTGTGTACGCGCGCTCGACCAGTCAGGGTGTCCGACACCTAGTGGTACACGCAAACAGAATCTGTTTTTAAGTGTAGCGTCTTGCTCTTCCACTGGAGTGCTAGATTGACGCCTTTCAATACGGCATCCAGCTCGGCCAGGTTGATGTGCTGAGCGTCATCTTTCGGTCGCAACCAGCAAGCGTCCTCCAACACAGTCTCTTGGCTCTCCAATGCTACCCCGGTCGCCAGGGAACTTGCATCGACCCACACATTCAGCTCCCGGGCGTCCACGCACCACTCCCCACGGGCCGGATCGTCCCGCTGCACAGAATCCACGGTCTCAGACACCATGCGCAGGAGAAGGGCATCATTTGTTTCATCGTCCCAGCCCATCGTGACTGTACTTGCTCTCCTCTTGAGCATTCCACATGCCACGCGGAGCCAACCACACACTGGGAGGTGCCCAACAAGCCTTCCGCACAGCGAGAATATCTTCCGTCGCGTAACGACGGAAGGGGCGTTAGGAATCACGCTTCCTCGTTTCCACCGCAATCTTCCCTGTTCCATCGTAACTGCCAATCCCAGTACCCGTGCGCCATCCTTCAACCGCTCTGGGTCCTTGCATTCGAGCCCGAACCGGGCTAGATGTTCTTTAACGCGAGTCGCATGAACGACATCTTCATTGACATAGACATCGTCAATGTAGGCAGATGCCGCACGACTCACAGCTTCGTCCTGAGCCAGCACCGTACTGATGATCGCCTTCATGATGAGGGGAGCCACGTTTAGCCCAAATCCTAAACGTGTCAGGCAATATCTGTTCCCATCGATTTCCACAGTCTGATATGGCCAGAGCGATTTGTGGACACGTATTTGGAGGTATGCTCTCCTGAGATCCAACAAGGACACGTTGGATCCCTTCTGCCGCCATTCTCGCAGTTTAGCTGCACAGACATCTGCATCAGCTGTGAAAGCATCAACGTGATGGTTGAGCTCTCGGAAGTCCATCACTGGGCGTACCTTCAACTTGTTTTGCTGCAGTACGGCCATAAGAGGAATTAGCCCTTTGGGAGGTCCCAGTTTTTCTTCCGGGTACGGTATGAGCCAGCCATTGCTGATCCACGTGTTGAGCTCCTGTTTATAGCCCTCCCTGATCCCTGCTGCTACCGGGTACTCTGAAACCCCATTGTGCAGTCTTTCAGGCGCACGGTTCTCCGACCACTTCCATGCTACAGTCCAGGATAGACTCCGGTGGTCGAAGGTGGCAGTGAAGTCTGGTTCATTAACAATGATGGCTGCGCACTTGGCTACTCGCCCATTGCCAATCTGCGCCCGTCCCGTAGGCCCAACAGTGACGCCTCCCAATGCTGCTATGGCATCAATCCCCAATAGCAGGTCAAATCCTAGCGGTTTGCCGCTCACCACTAGCACGTCGATCTTGGCAGAACCGCCTTCCTCCGTGGATACAGTTACCACTCCCACACCGCAACATGGACGGGACACGCCTCCAATGGTCATGACGTCTACTTTTGCTCTCCTCCAAGACCGGCACCGATCTGCATCCACAATTGTCCGTGAACAGCCGGTATCAATCAGTGCTGAGCACGAAGTTCCGTCAACAAGGACATTTGCCACTGGGAGCGCCGTATTTACATCTTGGTTGGGGAAAAGGCTGGCGCTGATGCCTTGTCCCCTGTGGCGTTTCCCGAACAGTCTCGGGCCCAGTGTCCAAACTCCCCGCATTGAAAGCAGCGCGTTCTGCGCTTTCGGCAGTCTTTCGCCATGTGGCCTTTAACGCTACACCTGTAGCATGTCAGACTGGTGTGTGGGCCGCTTTTGGTGGGAGACGCGCCGCGACTACGGGGTGGGCGCACCGCCGCAACGACGTCATGATTTTCGTCTCCGGTAGTTGTCAGAACTCTCGCTCTTGCTAACATTTCCCCTACAGTCAGTGCTTCAACATTCGGTGCCTGTCGGAGTTCGAGGGAGATCGCATCAGGGAACCCCATGACGAAGGCCAGTTTGGTGAGCCTTTCCATCTCGGCGCCTTCGAATCCGGCCAATCGAACCAACTGTCTGACTTTATTTGCGTAAACGTCTATGCGCTCCCCGGTCCACCTGAACAGGGTTAGTTTTCTGTACGCTGAAAACGAGTCGTCCGCGAACGCCTGCTTCAGTCTGGCTTCGATTTGGTCGATATCTCCTTGATCTTCCTCCTCCATTTCCATGTAGAGGGAAAGCCCGTCCCCCTCCAAGTATAAGGGTAGCAGACTAGCCACATCGTCCACCTGCTGAAGTTTCGCCACCAGCCTAACCTTTTTTAACCAGGCCACGACATCACCCTGGCCAGAGAAAGGTTTTATAATATCGCTGCTTATGCGAACCTTCGCCATAATGTGCCGAAATAGCTTGTAGACGGTAACGACACAAAATAAATTGCACAGGGACACGAACTGTTCTTCTCAGCCGTCGCTACACAGAAAGAGATTTTAAGGCTCCTTTCCACAGTTGATAGCAAAAGTGCCAACAGCACCACAGCTGATAGCAAAAGTGCCAACAGCTGATAGCAAAAGTGCCCTAGTCCTAGGTAGGACTATAAACTACATCTGACAGCAAGGCTTCTGATCACAAAGGGTCACAGCTATGAGCAAATAGTGACCCCCCACTAAAAAAAAACACTATGAAAGTATAAAAATACATGTTTATATAAAAACTTGCGAGCAACAACAGTTGATAGCAAAAGTGCCAACAGCACCACAGCTGATAGCAAAAGTGCCAACAGCTGATAGCAAAAGAGCCAACAGCTGATAGCAAAAGTGCCAACAGCTGATAGCAAAAGTGCCAAAAGCTGATAGCAAAAGTGCCAACAGCTGATAGCAAAAGTGCCAACAGCTGATAGCAAAAGTGCCAACAGCACCACAGTGCCAACTAGTCCTAGGTATGATTATAAACTACATCTGACAGCAAGGCTTCTGATCACAAAGGGTCTCAGCTATGAGCAAATAGTGACCCCCCACTAAAAAAAAAAACACTATGAAAGTATAAAAATACATGTTTATATAAAAACTTGCGAACAACACCAGTTGATAGCAAAAGTGCAAACAGCACCACAGCTGATAGCAAAAGTGCCAACAGCTGATAGCAAAAGTGCCAACAGCTGATAGCAAAAGTGCCAACAGATGATAACAAAAGGGCCAAAAGCTGATAGCAAATGTGCCAACAGCTGATAGCAAATGTGCCAACAGATGATACCAAAAGTGCCAACAGCTGATAGCAAAAGTACCAACAGCTGATAGCAAACGTGCCAACAGCACCACAGTGCCAACTAGTCCTAGGTATGACTATAAACTACATCTGACAGCAAGGCTTCTGATCACAAAGGGTCCCAGCTATGAGCAAATAGTGACCCCCCACTAAAAAAAACACTATGAAAGTATAAAAATACATGTTTCTATAAAAACTTGCGAACAACACCAGTTGATAGCAAAAGTGCCAACAGCACCACAGCTGATAGGAAAAGTGCCAACAGCTGATAGGAAAAGTGCCAACAGCTGATAGCAAAAGTGCCAACAGCTGATGGCAAAAGTGCCAACAGCTGATAGCAAAAGTGCCAACAGCACTACAGTGCCAACTAGTCCTAGGTATGATTATAAACTACATCTGACAGCAAGGCTTCTGATCACAAAGGGTCCCAGCTATGAGCAAATAGTGACACCCCACTAAAAAAAAACACAATGAAAGTAAAAATATACATGTTTATATAAAAACTTGTGAACAACACCAGTTGATAGGAAAAGTGCAAACAGCACCACAGCTGATAGCAAATGTGCCAAGAGCTGATAGCAAAAGTGCCAACAGCACCACAGTGCCAACTAGTTCAAGGTATGACGATAAACTACATCTGACAGCAAGATTTCTGCTGTTGGCACTTTTACTATCATCTGTTGGCACTTTTGCTATCAGCTGTTGGCACTTTTGGTATCAGCTGTTGGAACTTTTGCTATCAGCTGTTGGCACTTTTGCTATCAGCTCTGGTGCTGTTGGCACTTTTGCTATCAACTGGTGTTGTTCGCAAGTTTTTATATAAACATGTATTTTTATACTTTCATATTGTTTTTTTTTACTGAGGGGTCATTATTTGCTCATAGCTGTGACCTTTGTGATCAGAAGCCTTGCTGTCAGATGTAGTTTATAGTCATACCTAGGACTAATCTTTACTGTGGTGCTGTTGGCACTTGTGGTATCATCTTTTGGCACTTTTGCTATCAGCTGTTGGCACTTTTGCTATCATCTGTTGACACTTTTGCTATCAGCTGTTGGCACTTTTGCTATCAGCTTTTGGCACTTTTGCTATCAGCTGTTGGCACTTTTGCTATCAGCTGTTGGCACTTTTGCTATCAGCTGTGTTGCTATTGGCACTTTTGCTATCAACTGGTGTTGTTCGCAAGTTTTTATATAAACATGTATATTTATACTTTCATAGTGTTTTTATTTTAGTGGGGGTCACTATTTGCTCATAGCTGGGACCCTTTGTGATCAGAAGACTTGCTGTCAGATGTAGTTTATAGTCATACCTAGGACTAGTTGGCACAGTGGTGCTGTTGGCACTTTTGCTATCAGCTTTTGGCACTTTTGCTATCAGCTGTTGTCACTTTTGCTATCAGCTGTTGGCACTATTGCTCTCAGTTGTTGGCACTTTTGCTATAAGCTTTTGGCACTTTTGGTATCAGCTGTTGGCACTTTTGCTATCAGCTGTTAGCACTTTTGCAATCAGCTGTTGGCACTTGTGCTATCAGCTGTTGGCATTTTTGCTATCAGCTGTTGGCACCTTTGGAATAATCTGTTGGCACATTTGCTATCAGCTGTTGGCACATTTGCTATCAGCTGTTGGCACTTTTGCTATCAGCTGTTGGCACTTTTGCTATCAGCTTTCGGCACTTTTGCTATCAGCTGTTGGCACGTTTGCTATCAGCTGTTGGCACTTTTGCTATCAGCTGTTGGCACTTTTTCTATCAGCTATTGGCACATTTGCTATCAGCTGTTGGCACTTTTGCTATCAGCTGTTGGCCCTTTTGCTGTCAGCTGTTGGCACTTTTGCTATCAGCTGTTGGCACTTTTGGTATCATCTGTTGGCACTTTTGCTATCAGCTGTGGTGCTGTTCGCACTTTTGCTATCAACTGGTGTTGTTCGCATGTTTTTATATAAACATGTATTTTTATACTTTCATAGTGTTTTTTTTTTAGTGGGGGGTCACTATTTGCTTATAGCTGGGACCCTTTGTGATCAGAAGCCTTGCTGTCAGATGTAGTTTATAATCATACCTAGGACTAGTTGGCAATGTGGTTCTGTTGGCACTTTTGCTATCAGCTGTTGGCACTTTTGCTATCAGCTGTTGGCACTTTTGCTGTCAGCTGTTGTCACTTTTGCTATCAGCTGTTGGCACTTTTGGTATCATCTGTTGGCACATTTGCTCTCAGCTTTTGGCACTTTTGGAATCATCTGTTTGCACTTTTGCTATCAGCTGTTGGCACATTTGCTATCAGCTTTTGGCACTTTTGGTATCATCTGTTTGCACTTTTGCTATCAGCTGTTGGCACATTTGCTATCAGCTTTTGGCACTTTTGGTATCATCTGTTTCCACTTTTGCTATCAGCTGTTGGCACGTTTGCTATCAGCTGTTGGCACTTTTGCTATCAGCTGTGGTGCTGTTGGCACTTTTGCTATCAACTGGTGTTGTTCGCAAGTTTTTATATAAATATGTATTTTTATACTTTCATAGTGTATTTTATTTTAGTGGGGGGTCACTATTTGCTCATAGCTGGGACCCTTTGTGATCAGAAGCCTTGCTGTCAGATGTAGTTTATAGTCATACCTAGGACTAGTTGGCACTGTGGTGCTGTTGGCCCGTTTGCTATCAGCTGTTGGTACTTTTGTTTTCAGCTGTTGGCACTTTTGGTATCATCTGTTGGCACATTTGCTATCAGCTTTTGGCACTTTTGGTATCATCTGTTGGCACTTTTGCTATCAGCTGTGGGCACTTTAGCTATCAGCTGTTGGCACTTTTGCTATCAGCTGTGGTGCTGTTTGCACTTTTGCTATCAACTGGTGTTGTTCGCAAGTTTTTATATAAACATGTATTTTTATACTTTCATAGTGTTTTTTTTTAGTGGGGGGTCACTATTTGCTCATAGCTGAGACCCTTTGTGATCAGAAGCCTTGCTGTCAGATGTAGTTTATAATCATACCTAGGACTAGTTGGCACTGTGGTGCTGTTGGCACTTTTGCTATCAGCTGTTGGCACTTTTGCTATCAGCTGTGGTGCTGTTGGCACTTTTGCTATCAACTGGTGTTGTTCGCAAGTTTTTATATAAATATGTATTTTTCTACTTTCATAGTGTTCTATTTTTTAGTGGGGGGTCACTATTTGCTCATAGCTGGGACCCTTTGTGATAAGAAGCCTTGCTGTCAGATGTAGTTTATAGTCATACCTAGGACTAGTTTGCACTGTGGTGCTGTTGGCACTTTTGCTATCAGCTGTTGTCACATTTGCTATCAGCTGTTGGCACTTTCGCTATCAGCTGTTGGCACTTTTATTATCAGCTTTTGGCACTTTGCTATCAGCTGTTGGCACTTTTGCTATCAACTGGTGCTGTTCGCAGGTTTTTATATAAACATGTATTTTTATACTTTCATAGAGTTTTTTTTTAGTGGAGGGTCACTATTTGCTCATGGCTGGGACCCTTTGTGATCAGAAGCCTTGCTGTCAGATGTAGTTTATAGTCATACCTAGGACTAGTTGGCACTGTGGTGCTGTCGGCACTTTTGCTATCAGCTGTTGGCACTTTTGCTATCAGCTGTTGGCTCTTTTGCTATCAGCTGTTGGCACTTTTGCTATCAGCTGTGGTGCTGTTGGCACTTTTGCTATCAACTGTTGTTGCTCGCAAGTTTTTATATAAACATGTATTTTTATACTTTCATATTGTTTTTTTTTTTATTGGGGGGTCAGTATTTGCTCATAGCCTGGAACCTTTGTGATTAGAAGCCTTGCTGTCAGATGTAGTTTATAGTCATACCTAGGACTAGTTGGCACTGTGGTGCTGTTGGCACTTTTGCTATCAGCTGTTGGCACTTTTGGTATCAGCTCTTGGCACTTTTGCTATCAGCTGTGGTGCTGTTGGCACTTATGCTATCAACTGCTGTTGTTCGCAAGTTTTTATAGAAACATGTATCTTTATACTTTCATAGTGTTTTTTTTAGTGGGGGGTCACTATTTGCTCATAGCTGGGACCCTTTGTGATCAGAAGCCTTGCTGTCAGATGTAGGTTATAATCATACCTAGGACTAGTTGGCACTGTGGTGCTGTTGGCACTTTTGCTATCAACTGGTGTTGTTCGCAAGTTTTTATATAAACATGTATTTTTATACATTCATAGTGTTTTTTTTTAGGGGGGGTCACTATTTGCTCATAGCTGTGACCCTTTGTGATCAGAAGCCTTGCTGTCAGATGTAGTTTATAGTCATACCTAGGACTAGTTGGCACTGTGGTGCTGTTGGCACTTTTGCTATCAGCTGTTGGCACTTTTGCTATCAGCTGTTGGCACTTTTGCTATCAGCTGTGGTGCTGTTGGCACTTTTGCTATCAACTGGTGTTGTTCGCACGTTTTTATATAAACATGTATTTTTATACATTCATAGTGTTTTTTTTATTGGGGGGTCACTATTTGCTCATAGCTGGGACCCTGTGTGTTCAGAAGCCTTGCTGTCAGATGTAGTTTATAGTCATACCTAGGACTAGTTGGCAATGTGGTGCTGTTGGCACTTTTGCTATCAGCTGTTGGCACTTTTGCTATCAGCTGTTGGCACTTTTGCTATCAACTGGTGTTCTTCGCAAGTTTTTATATAAACATGTATTTTTATACTTTCATAGTGTTTTTTTTTTAGTGGGGGTCACTATTTGCTCATAGCTGGGACCCTTTGTGATCAGAAGACTTGCTGTCAGATGTAGTTTTTAGTCATACCTAGGACTAGTTGGCACTGTGTTGCTGTTGGCACTTTTCCTATCAGCTTTTGGCACTTTTGCTGTCAGCTGTTGTCACTTTTGATATCAGCTGTTGGCACTTTTGCTATAAGTTGTTGGCACTTTTGCTATCAGCTTTTGGCATTTTTGGTATCAGCTGTTGGCACTTGTGGTATCATCTTTTGGCACTTTTTCTATCAGCTGTTTGCACTTTTGCTATCAGCAGTTGGCACTTTTGCTATCAGCGTTTGGCACTTTTGCTATAAGCTGTTGGCACTTTTGCTATCAGCTGTGGTGCTGTTGGCACTTTTGCTATCAACTGGTGTTGTTCGCAAGTTTTTATATAAACATGCATTTTTATACATTCATAGTGTTTCTTTTAGTGGGGGTGTCACTATTTGCTCCTAGCTGGGACCCTTTGTGATCAGAAGCCTTGCTGTCAGATGTAGATTATAGTCATACCTAGGACTATTTGGCACTGTCGTTCTGTTGGCACTTTTGCTATCAGCTGTTGGCACTTTTGCAATCATCTGTTGCCACTTTTACTATCAGCTGTTGGCACTTTTTTTATCATCTGTTGGCACTTTTGCTATCAGCTGTTGGCACTTTTGCTATCAGCTTTTGGCACTTTTGGTATCAGCTGTTGGCACTTTTGCTATCAGCTGTTGGCACTTTTGCTATCAGCTGTTGGCACTTTTGCTATCAGCTGTGGTGCTGTTGGCACTTTTGCTAACAACAGGTGTTGTTCGCAAGTTTTTATATAAACATGTATTTTTTTACTTTCATAGTGTTTTTTTTTAGTGGGGGGTCACTATTTGCTCATATCTGGGACCCTTTGTGTTCAGAAACCTTGCTTTCAGATGTAGTTTATAGTCAGACCTAGGACTAGTTGGCACTGTGGTGCTATCAGCTGTTGGCACTATTGCTATCAGCTGTTGGCACTTTTGCTATCAGCTGTTGGCACTTTTGCTATCAGCTGTGGTGCTGTTGGCACTTTTGCTATCAACTGGTGTTGTTCGCAAGTTTTTATATAAACATGTATTTTTATACATTCATAGTGTCTTTTCTTTAGTGGGGGGTCACTATTTGCTCATAGCTGGGACACTTTGTGATCAGAAGCCTTGCTGTCAGATGTAGTTTAGAGTCATACCTAGGACTAGTTGGCACTGTGGTATCAGCCGTTGGCACTTTTGCTATCAGCTGTTGGTACTTTTGCTATCAGCTTTTGGCACTTTTGCTATCATCTGTTGGCACTTTTGCTATCAGCTGTTGGCACTTTTGCTATCAGCTGTTGGCACTTTTGGTATCATCTGTTGGCATTTTGCTAACAGCTGTTGGCACTTTTGCTATCAGCTTTTGGCACTTTTTGTACCAGCTGTTTGCACTTTTGCTATCAGCTGTTGGCACTTTTGCTATCAGCTGTTGGCACTTTTGGTATCATCTGTTGGCACATTTGCTATCAACTGTTGGCACATTTGCTATCAGCTTTTGGCACTTTTGTTATCATCTGTTGGCACTTTTGCTATCAGCTGTTGGCACTTTTGCTATCAGCTGTTGGCGCTTTTGCTATCAGCTGTGGTGCTGTTGGCACTTTTGCTATCAACTGGTGTTGTTCGCAATTTTTTATATAAATATGTATTTTTATACTTTCATAATGTTCTTTATTTAGTGGGGGGTCACTATTTGCTCATAGCTGGGACCCTTTGTGATCAGAAGCCTTGCTGTCAGATGTAGTTTATAGTCATACCTAGGACTAGTTGGCACTGTCGTGCTGTTGGCACTTTTGCTATCAGCTGTTGTCACTTTTGCTATCAGTGTTTGGCACTTTTGCTATCAGCTGTTGGCACTTTTGCTATCAGCTTTTGGCACTTTGCTATCAGCTGTTGGCACTTTTGCTATCAACTGGTGCTGTTCGCAAGTTTTTATATAAACATGTATTTTTATACTTTCATAGAGTTTTTTTTAGTGGGGGGTCACTATTTGCTCATAGATGGGACCCTTTGTGATCAGAAGCCTTGCTGTAAGTTGTAGTTTATAGTCATACATAGGACTAGTTGGCACTGTGGAGCTGTTGGCACTTTTGCTATCAGCTGTTGGCACTTTTGCTATCAGCTGTTGGCACTTTTGCTATCAGCTCTTGGCACTTTTGCTATCAGCTCTTGGCACTTTTGCTATCAGCTGTGGTGCTGTTGGCACTTTTGCTATCAACTGGTGTTGTTCGCAAATTTTTATATAAATATGTATATTTATACATTCATAGTGTTTTTTTTAGTGGGGGGTCACTATTTGCTCATAGCTGTGACCCTTTGTGATCAGAAGCCTTGCTGTCAGATGTAGTTTATAGTCATACCTAGGACTAGTTGGCACTGTGGTGCTGTTGGCACTTTTGCTATCAGCTGTTGGCACTTTTGCTATCAGCTGTTGGCACTTTTGCTATCAGCTGTGGTGCTGTTGGCACTTTTGCTATCAACTGGTGTTGTTCGCAAGTATTTATATAAACATGTATTTTTATACTTTCATATTTTTTTTTTTAGTGGGGGGTCACTATTTGCTCATAGCTGGGTCCCTTTCTGATCAGAAGCCTTGCTGTCAGATGTAGTTTATAGTCATAACTAGGACTAGTTGGCACTGTGGTGCTGTTGGCACTTTTGCTATCAGCTGTTGGCACTTTTGCTATCAGCTGTTGGCACTTTTGCTATCAGCTGTTGGCACTTTTGCTATCATCTTTTGGCACTTTTGGTATCAGCTGTTGGCTCTTTTGCTATAAGCTGTTGGCACTTTTGCTATCAGCTGTTGGCACTTTTGGTATCATCTGTTGGCACTTTTGCTATCAGCTGTGGTGCTGTTGGCACTTTTGCTATCAACAGGTGTTGTTCGCAAGTTTTTATATAAACATGTTGGCATTTTGCTATCAGCTGTTGGCACTTTTGGTATCATCTGTTGGCACTTTTGCTAACAGCTGTTGGCACTTTTGCTATCAGCTTTTGGCACTTTTTGTACCAGCTGTTTGCACTTTTGCTATCAGCTGTTGGCACTTTTGCTATCAGCTGTGGTGCTGTTGGCACTTTTGCTATCAACTGGTGTTGTTCGCAAGTTTTTATATAAATATGTATTTTTATACTTTCATAGTGTTTTTTTTTTAGTGGGGGTCACTATTTGCTCATAGCTGGGACCCTTTGTGATCAGAAGCCTTGCTGTCAGATGTAGTATATAGTCATACCTAGGACTAGTTGGCACTGTGGTGCTGTTGGCACGTTTGCTATCAGCTGTTGGTACTTTTGCTATCAGCTGTTGGCACTTTTGGTATCATCTGTTGGCACATTTGCTATCAGCTGTTGGCACATTTGCTATCAGCTTTTGGCACTTTTGTTATCATCTGTTGGCACTTTTGCTATCAGCTGTTGGCACTTTTGCTATCAGCTGTTGGCACTTTTGCTATCAGCTGTGGTGCTGTTGGCACTTTTGCTATCAACTGGTGTTGTTCGCAATTTTTTATATAAATATGTATTTTTATACTTTCATAATGTTCTTTTTTTAGTGGGGGGTCACTATTTGCTCATAGCTGGGACCCTTTGTGATCAGAAGCCTTGCTGTCAGATGTAGTTTATAGTCATACCTAGGACTAGTTGGCACTGTCGTGCTGTTGGCACTTTTGCTATCAGCTGCTGGCACTTTTGCTATCAGCTGTTGGCTATTTTGCTATCAGCTGTGGGCACTTTTGCTATCAGCTTTTGGCACTTTGCTATCAGCTGTTGGCACTTTTGCTATCAACTGGTGCTGTTCGCAAGTTTTTATATAAACATGTATTTTTATACTTTCATAGAGTTTTTTTTAGTGGGGGGTCACTATTTGCTCATAGATGGGACCCTTTGTGATCAGAAGCCTTGCTGTCAGATGTAGTTTATAGTCATACATAGGACTAGTTGGCACTGTGGAGCTGTTGGCACTTTTGCTATCAGCTGTTGGCACTTTTGCTATCAGCTGTTGGCACTTTTGCTATCAGCTCTTGGCACTTTTGCTATCAGCCGTTGGCACTTTTGCTATCAACTGGTGTTGTTCGCAAGTTTTTATATAAATATGTATTTTTATACATTCATAGTGTTTTTTTTTAGTGGGGGGTCACTATTTGCTCATAGCTGTGACCCTTTGTGATCAGAAGCCTTGCTGTCCGATGTATTTTATAGTCATACCTAGGACTAGTTGGCACTGTGGTGCTGTTGGCACTTTTGCTATCAGCTGTTGGCACTTTTGCTATCAGCTGTTGGCACTTTTGCTATCAGCTGTGGTGCTGTTGGCACTTTTGCCATCAACTGGTGTTGTTCGCAAGTATTTATATAAACATGTATTTTTATACTTTCATATTTTTTTTTTTAGTGGGGGGTCACTATTTGCTCATAGCTGGGTCCCTTTCTGATCAGAAGCCTTGCTGTCAGATGTAGTTTATAGTCATAACTAGGACTAGTTGGCACTGTGGTGCTGTTGGCACTTTTGCTATCAGCTGTTGGCACTTTTGCTATCAGCTGTTGGCACTTTTGCTATCAGCTGTTGGCACTTTTGCTATCAGCTTTTGGCACTTTTGTTATCAGCTGGTGGCTCTTTTGCTATGAGCTGTTGGCACTTTTGCTATCAGCTGTTGGCACTTTTGGTATCATCTGTTGGCACTTTTGCTATCAGCTGTTGGCTATTTTGCTGTCAGCTTTTGGCACTTTTGGTATCAGCTGTTGGCACTTATGATATCAGCTGTTGGCACTTTTGCTATCAGCTGTGGTGCTGTTGGCACTTTTGCTATCAACTGGTGTTGTTCGCAAGTTTTTATATAAACATGTATTTTTATACTTTGATAGTGTTTGTTTTAGTGGGGGGTCACTATTTGCTGATAGCTGGGACCCTTTGTAATCAGAATCCTTGCTGTAAGATGTAGTTTATAGTCATACCTAGGACTAGATGGCACTGTGGTGCTGTTGGCACTTTTGCTATCAGCTCTTGGCACTTTTGCTATCAGCTGTTGGAACTATTGCTATCAGCTGTGGTGCTGTTGGCACTTTTGCTATCAACTGGTGTTGTTCGCAAGTATTTATATAAAATTTATTTTTATACATTCATAGTGTCTTTTCTTTACTGGGGGGTCACTATTTGCTCATAGCTGGGACACTTTGTGATCAGAAGCCTTGCTGTCAGATGTAGTTTAGAGTCATACCTAGGACTAGTTGGCACTGTGGTATCAGCCGTTGGCACTTTTGCTATCAGCTGTTGGTACTTTTGCTATCAGCTTTTGGCACTTTTGCTATCATCTGTTGGCACTTTTGCTATCAGCTGTTGGCACTTTTGCTATCAGCTGTTGGCACTTTTGGTATCATCTGTTGGCATTTTGCTAACAGCTGTTGGCACTTTTGCTATCAGCTTTTGGCACTTTTTGTACCAGCTGTTTGCACTTTTGCTATCAGCTGTTGGCACTTTTGCTATCAGCTGTGGTGCTGTTGGCACTTTTGCTATCAACTGGTGTTGTTCGCAAGTTTTTATATAAATATGTATTTTTATACTTTCATAGTGTTTTTTTTTAGTGGGGGGTCACTATTTGCTCATAGCTGGGACCCTTTGTGATCAGAAGCCTTGCTGTCAGATGTAGTATATAGTCATACCTAGGACTAGTTGGCACTGTGGTGCTGTTGGCACGTTTGCTATCAGCTGTTGGTACTTTTGCTATCAGCTGTTGGCACTTTTGGTATCATCTGTTGGCACATTTGCTATCAGCTGTTGGCACATTTGCTATCAGCTTTTGGCACTTTTGTTATCATCTGTTGGCACTTTTGCTATCAGCTGTTGGCACTTTTGCTATCAGCTGTTGGCACTTTTGCTATCAGCTGTGGTGCTGTTGGCACTTTTGCTATCAACTGGTGTTGTTCGCAATTTTTTATATAAATATGTATTTTTATACTTTCATAATGTTCTTTATTTAGTGGGGGGTCACTATTTGCTCATAGCTGGGACCCTTTGTGATCAGAAGCCTTGCTGTCAGATGTAGTTTATAGTCATACCTAGGACTAGTTGGCACTGTCGTGCTGTTGGCACTTTTGCTATCAGCTGTTGTCACTTTTGCTATCAGTGTTTGGCACTTTTGCTATCAGCTGTTGGCACTTTTGCTATCAGCTTTTGGCACTTTGCTATCAGCTGTTGGCACTTTTGCTATCAACTGGTGCTGTTCGCAATTTTTTATATAAACATGTATTTTTATACTTTCATAGAGTTTTTTTTAGTGGGGGGTTACTATTTGCTCATAGATGGGACCCTTTGTGATCAGAAGCCTTGCTGTCAGATGTAGTTTATAGTCATACATAGGACTAGTTGGCACTGTGGAGCTGTTGGCACTTTTGCTATCAGCTGTTGGCACTTTTGCTATCAGCTGTTGGCACTTTTGCTATCAGCTCTTGGCACTTTTGCTATCAGCTCTTGGCACTTTTGCTATCAGCTGTGGTGCTGTTGGCACTTTTGCTATCAACTGGTGTTGTTCGCAAATTTTTATATAAATATGTATATTTATACATTCATAGTGTTTTTTTTTAGTGGGGGGTCACTATTTGCTCATAGCTGTGACCCTTTGTGATCAGAAGCCTTGCTGTCAGATGTATTTTATAGTCATACCTAGGACTAGTTGGCACTGTGGTGCTGTTGGCACTTTTGCTATCAGCTGTTGGCACTTTTGCTATCAGCTGTTGGCACTTTTGCTATCAGCTGTGGTGCTGTTGGCACTTTTGCTATCAACTGGTGTTGTTCGCAAGTATTTATATAAACATGTATTTTTATACTTTCATATTTTTTTTTAGTGGGGGGTCACTATTTGCTCATAGCTGGGTCCCTTTCTGATCAGAAGCCTTGCTGTCAGATGTAGTTTATAGTCATAACTAGGACTAGTTGGCACTGTGGTGCTGTTGGCACTTTTGCTATCAGCTGTTGGCACTTTTGCTATCAGCTGTTGGCACTTTTGCTATCAGCTGTTGGCACTTTTGCTATCATCTTTTGGCACTTTTGGTATCAGCTGTTGGCTTTTTTGCTATAAGCTGTTGGCACTTTTGCTATCAGCTGTTGGCACTTTTGGTATCATCTGTTGGCACTTTTGCTATCAGCTGTGGTGCTGTTGGCACTTTTGCTATCAACAGGTGTTGTTCGCAAGTTTTTATATAAACATGTTGGCATTTTGCTATCAGCTGTTGGCACTTTTGGTATCATCTGTTGGCACTTTTGCTAACAGCTGTTGGCACTTTTGCTATCAGCTTTTGGCACTTTTTGTACCAGCTGTTTGCACTTTTGCTATCAGCTGTTGGCACTTTTGCTATCAGCTGTGGTGCTGTTGGCACTTTTGCTATCAACTGGTGTTGTTCGCAAGTTTTTATATAAATATGTATTTTTATACTTTCATAGTGTTTTTTTTTTAGTGGGGGTCACTATTTGCTCATAGCTGGGACCCTTTGTGATCAGAAGCCTTGCTGTCAGATGTAGTATATAGTCATACCTAGGACTAGTTGGCACTGTGGTGCTGTTGGCACGTTTGCTATCAGCTGTTGGTACTTTTTCTATCAGCTGTTGGCACTTTTGGTATCATCTGTTGGCACATTTGCTATCAGCTGTTGGCACATTTGCTATCAGCTTTTGGCACTTTTGTTATCATCTGTTGGCACTTTTGCTATCAGCTGTTGGCACTTTTGCTATCAGCTGTTGGCACTTTTGCTATCAGCTGTGGTGCTGTTGGCACTTTTGCTATCAACTGGTGTTGTTCGCAATTTTTTATATAAATATGTATTTTTATACTTTCATAATGTTCTTTTTTTAGTGGGGGGTCACTATTTGCTCATAGCTGGGACCCTTTGTGATCAGAAGCCTTGCTGTCAGATGTAGTTTATAGTCATACCTAGGACTAGTTGGCACTGTCGTGCTGTTGGCACTTTTGCTATCAGCTGTTGTCACTTTTGCTATCAGTTGTTGGCACTTTTGCTATCAGCTGTGGGCACTTTTGCTATCAGCTTTTGGCACTTTGCTATCAGCTGTTGGCACTTTTGCTATCAACTGGTGCTGTTCGCAAGTTTTTATATAAACATGTATTTTTATACTTTCATAGAGTTTTTTTTAGTGGGGGGTCACTATTTGCTCATAGATGGGACCCTTTGTGATCAGAAGCCTTGCTGTCAGATGTAGTTTATAGTCATACATAGGACTAGTTGGCACTGTGGAGCTGTTGGCACTTTTGCTATCAGCTGTTGGCACTTTTGCTATCAGCTGTTGGCACTTTTGCTATCAGCTCTTGGCACTTTTGCTATCAGCCGTTGGCACTTTTGCTATCAGCTGTGGTGCTGTTGGCACTTTTGCTATCAACTGGTGTTGTTCGCAAGTTTTTATATAAATATGTATTTTTATACATTCATAGTGTTTTTTTTTAGTGGGGGGTCACTATTTGCTCATAGCTGTGACCCTTTGTGATCAGAAGCCTTGCTGTCCGATGTATTTTATAGTCATACCTAGGACTAGTTGGCACTGTGGTGCTGTTGGCACTTTTGCTATCAGCTGTTGGCACTTTTGCTATCAGCTGTTGGCACTTTTGCTATCAGCTGTGGTGCTGTTGGCACTTTTGCCATCAACTGGTGTTGTTCGCAAGTATTTATATAAACATGTATTTTTATACTTTCATATTTTTTTTTTTAGTGGGGGGTCACTATTTGCTCATAGCTGGGTCCCTTTCTGATCAGAAGCCTTGCTGTCAGATGTAGTTTATAGTCATAACTAGGACTAGTTGGCACTGTGGTGCTGTTGGCACTTTTGCTATCAGCTGTTGGCACTTTTGCTATCAGCTGTTGGCACTTTTGCTATCAGCTGTTGGCACTTTTGCTATCAGCTTTTGGCACTTTTGTTATCAGCTGGTGGCTCTTTTGCTATAAGCTGTTGGCAGTTTTGCTATCAGCTGTTGGCACTTTTGGTATCATCTGTTGGCACTTTTGCTATCAGCTGTTGGCTATTTTGCTGTCAGCTTTTGGCACTTTTGGTATCAGCTGTTGGCACTTATGATATCAGCTGTTGGCACGTTTGCTATCAGCTGTGGTGCTGTTGGCACTTTTGCTATCAACTGGTGTTGTTCGCAAGTTTTTATATAAACATGTATTTTTATACTTTGATAGTGTTTGTTTTAGTGGGGGGTCACTATTTGCTGATAGCTGGGACCCTTTGTAATCAGAATCCTTGCTGTAAGATGTAGTTTATAGTCATACCTAGGACTAGATGGCACTGTGGTGCTGTTGGCACTTTTGCTATCAGCTCTTGGCACTTTTGCTATCAGCTGTTGGCACTTATGCTATCAGCTGTGGTGCTGTTGGCACTTTTTCTATCAACTGGTGTTGTTCGCAAGTGTTTATATAAACATGTATTTTTATACTTTCATATTTTTTTTTTAGTCGGGGGTCACTATTTGCTCATAGCTGGGACCCTTTCTGATCAGAAGCCTTGCTCTCAGATGTAGTTTATAGTCATAACTAGGACTAGTTGGCACTGTGGTGCTGTTGGCACTTTTGCTATCAGCTGTTGGCACTTTTGCTATCAGCTGTTGGCACTTTTGGTATCATCTGTTGGCACATTAGCTATCAGCTGTTGGCACATTTGCTATCAGCTTTTGGCACTTTTGTTATCATCTGTTGGCACTTTTGCTATCAGCTGTTGGCACTTTTGCTATCAGCTGTTGGCACTTTTGCTATCAGCTGTGGTGCTGTTTGCACTTTTGCTATCAACTGGTGTTGTTGCAAGTTTTTATATAAAAATGTATTTTTATACTTTCATAGTGTTTTTTTTTTAGTGGGGGGTCACTATTTGCTCATAGCTGAGACCCTTTGTGATCAGAAGCCTTTCTGTCAGATGTAGATTATAATCATACCTAGGACTAGTTGGCACTGTGGTGCTGTTGGCACTTTTGCTATCAGCTGTTGGCACTTTTGCTATCAGCTGTTGGCACTTTTGCTATCAGCTGTTGGCACTTTTGCTATCAGCTGTGGTGCTGTTTGGCACTTTTGCTATCAACTGGTGTTGTTCGCAAGTTTTTATATAAACATGTATTTTTATACTTTCATAGTGTTTTTTTTTAGTGGTGGGTCACTATTTGCTCATAGCTGGGACCCTTTGTGATCAGAAGCCTTGCTGTCAGATGTAGTTCATAGTCATACCTAGGACTAGTTGGAACTGTGGTGCTGTTGGCACTTTTGCTATCAGCTGTTGGCACTTTTGGTATCAGCTGTTGGCACATTTGCTATCAGCTGTTGGCACTTTTGCTATCAGCTTTTGGCACTTTTGTTATCAGCTGTTGGCACTTTTGCTATCAGCTGTTGGCACTTTTGCTATCAGCTGTGGTGCTCTTGGCACTTTTGCTATCAACTGGTGTTGTTCACAAGTTTTTATATAAATATGTATTTATATACTTTCATAGTGTTTTTTTTTAGTGGGGGGTCACTATTTGCTCATAGCTGGGACACTTTGTGATCAGAAGCCTTGCTGTCAGATGTAGAATATAGTCATAACTAGAACTAGTTGGCACTGTGGTGCTGTTGCACTTTTGCTATCAGCTGTTGGCACTTTGGTATCAGCTTTTGGCACTTTGGTATCAGCTGTTGGCACTTTTGCTATCAGCTTTTGGCACTTTTGCTATCAGCTGTTGGCACTTTTCTTATCAGCTGTTGGCAATTTTGCTATCAGCTGTTGGCACTTTTGTTATCATCTGTTGGCACTTTTGCTATCAGCTGTTGGCACTTTTGCTATCAGCTTTTGGCACTTTTGGTATCAGCTGTTGGCACTTTTGCTATCAGCTGTTGGCAATTTTGCTATCAGCTGTGGTGCTATTGGCACTTTTGCTATCAACTGGTGTTGTTCGCAAGTTTTTATATAAACATGTATTGTTATAATTTCATAGTGTTTCTTTTTTAGTGGGGGGTCACTATTTGCTCATAGCTGTGACCCTTTGTGATCAGAAGCCTTGCTGTCAGATGTAGTTTATATTCATACCTAGGACTAGTTGGCACTGTGGTGCTGTTGGCACTTTTGCTATCAGCTGTTGGCACTTTTGCTATCAGCTGTTGGAACTTTTGCTATCAGCTTTTGGCATATTTGTTATCAGCTGTTGGCCCTTTTCCTATCAGCTGTTGGCACTTTTGCTATCAGCTGTTGGTATTTTGCAATCAGCTGTTGGCACTTTTGCTATCAGCTGTTGGCACTTTGGTATCAGCTTTTGGCACTTTGGTATCAGCTGTTGGCACTTTTGCTATCAGCTTTTGGCACTTTTGCTATCAGCTGTTGGCACTTTTCTTATCAGCTGTTGGCAATTTTGCTATCAGCTGTTGGCACTTTTGTTATCATCTGTTGGCACTTTTGCTATCAGCTGTTGGCACTTTTGCTATCAGCTTTTGGCACTTTTGGTATCAGCTGTTGGCACTTTTGCTATCAGCTGTTGGCAATTTTGCTATCAGCTGTGGTGCTATTGGCACTTTTGCTATCAACTGGTGTTGTTCGCAAGTTTTTATATAAACATGTATTGTTATAATTTCATAGTGTTTCTTTTTTAGTGGGGGGTCACTATTTGCTCATAGCTGTGACCCTTTGTGATCAGAAGCCTTGCTGTCAGATGTAGTTTATATTCATACCTAGGACTAGTTGGCACTGTGGTGCTGTTGGCACTTTTGCTATCAGCTGTTGGCACTTTTGCTATCAGCTGTTGGAACTTTTGCTATCAGCTTTTGGCATATTTGTTATCAGCTTTTGGCACTTTTGCTATCAGCTGTTGGCACTTTTGCTATCAGCTGTTGGCACTTTTGCAATCAGCTGTTGGCACTTTAGCTATAAGCTGTTGGCACTTTTGCTATCAGCTGTTGGCACTTTTGCTATCAGCTGTTGGCACTTTTTTTATCATCTGTTGGCACTTTTGCTATCAGCTGTTGGCACTTTTGCTATCAGCTTTTGGCACTTTTGGTATCAGCTGTTGGCACTTTTGCTATCAGCTGTTGGCACTTTTGCTATCAGCTGTTGGCACTTTTGCTATCAGCTGTGGTGCTTTTGGCACTTTTGCTATCAACTGGTGTTGTTCGCAAGTTTTTATATAAACATGTATTAATATAACATTCATAGTGTCTTTTCTTTAGTGGTGGGTCACTATTTGCTCATAGCTGGGACCCTTTGTGATCAGAAGCCTTGCTGTCAGATGTAGTTCATAGTCATACCTAGGACTAGTTGGAACTGTGGTGCTGTTGGCACTTTTGCTATCAGCTGTTGGCACTTTTGGTATCAGCTGTTGGCACATTTGCTATCAGCTGTTGGCACTTTTGCTATCAGCTTTTGGCACTTTTGTTATCAGCTGTTGGCACTTTTGCTATCAGCTGTTGGCACTTTTGCTATCAGCTGTGGTGCTCTTGGCACTTTTGCTATCAACTGGTGTTGTTCACAAGTTTTTATATAAATATGTATTTATATACTTTCATAGTGTTTTTTTTTAGTGGGGGGTCACTATTTGCTCATAGCTGGGACACTTTGTGATCAGAAGCCTTGCTGTCAGATGTAGAATATAGTCATAACTAGAACTAGTTGGCACTGTGGTGCTGTTGCACTTTTGCTATCAGCTGTTGGCACTTTGGTATCAGCTTTTGGCACTTTGGTATCAGCTGTTGGCACTTTTGCTATCAGCTTTTGGCACTTTTGCTATCAGCTGTTGGCACTTTTCTTATCAGCTGTTGGCAATTTTGCTATCAGCTGTTGGCACTTTTGTTATCATCTGTTGGCACTTTTGCTATCAGCTGTTGGCACTTTTGCTATCAGCTTTTGGCACTTTTGGTATCAGCTGTTGGCACTTTTGCTATCAGCTGTTGGCAATTTTGCTATCAGCTGTGGTGCTATTGGCACTTTTGCTATCAACTGGTGTTGTTCGCAAGTTTTTATATAAACATGTATTGTTATAATTTCATAGTGTTTCTTTTTTAGTGGGGGGTCACTATTTGCTCATAGCTGTGACCCTTTGTGATCAGAAGCCTTGCTGTCAGATGTAGTTTATATTCATACCTAGGACTAGTTGGCACTGTGGTGCTGTTGGCACTTTTGCTATCAGCTGTTGGCACTTTTGCTATCAGCTGTTGGAACTTTTGCTATCAGCTTTTGGCATATTTGTTATCAGCTTTTGGCACTTTTGCTATCAGCTGTTGGCACTTTTGCTATCAGCTGTTGGCACTTTTGCAATCAGCTGTTGGCACTTTTGCTATAAGCTGTTGGCACTTTTGCTATCAGCTGTTGGCACTTTTGCTATCAGCTGTTGGCACTTTTTTTATCATCTGTTGGCACTTTTGCTATCAGCTGTTGGCACTTTTGCTATCAGCTTTTGGCACTTTTGGTATCAGCTGTTGGCACTTTTGCTATCAGCTGTTGGCACTTTTGCTATCAGCTGTTGGCACTTTTGCTATCAGCTGTGGTGCTTTTGGCACTTTTGCTATCAACTGGTGTTGTTCGCAAGTTTTTATATAAACATGTATTAATATAACATTCATAGTGTCTTTTCTTTAGTGGGGGGTCACTATTTGCTCATAGCTGGGACACTTTGTGATCAGAAGCCTTGCTGTCAGATGTAGTTTAGAGTCATACCTTGGACTAGTTGGCAATGTGGTATCAGCTGTTGGCACTTTTGCTATCAGCTGTTGGCACTTTTGCTATCAGCTTTTGGCACTTTTGCTATCAGCTGTTGGAACTTTTGCTATCAGCTGTTGGCACTTTTGCTATCAGCTGTTGGCACTTTTGGTATCATCTGTTGGCACTTTTGCTAACAGCTGTTGGCACTTTTGCTATCAGCTTTTGGCACTTTTTGTATCAGCTGTTTGCACTTTTGCTATCAGCTGTTGGCACTTTTGCTATCAGCTGTGGTGCTGTTGGCACTTTTGCTATCAACTGGTGTTGTTCGCAAGTTTTTATATAAATATGTATTTTTATACATTCATAGTGTTTTTTTTTTATTGGGGGGTCACTATTTGCTCATAGCTTGGGCTCTTTGTGATCAGAAGCCTTGCTGTCAGATGTAGTTTATAGTCATACCTAGGACTAGTTGGCACTGTGGTGCTGTTGGCACGTTTGCTATCAGCTGTTGGTACTTTTGCTATCAGCTGTTGGCACTTTTGGTATCATCTGTTGGCACATTAGCTATCAGCTGTTGGCACATTTGCTATCAGCTTTTGGCACTTTTGCTATCAACTGGTGTTGTTCGCAAGTTTTTATATAAATATGTATTTTTATACATTCATAGTGTTCTTTTTTTTAGTGGGGGGTCAGTATTTGCTCATAGCTGGGACCCTTTTTGTTATAAGAAGCCTTGCTGTCAGATGTAGTTTATAGTCATACCTAGGACTAGTTGGCACTGTGGTGATGTTGGCACTTTTGCTATCAGCTGTTGGCACTTTTGCTATCAGCTTTTGGCACTTTTGCTATCAGCTGTTGGCACTTTTGCTATAAGCTGAGGTGCTGTTGGCACTTTTGCTATCAACTGGTGTTGTTCGCAAGTTTTTATATAAATATGTATTTTTATACTTTCATAGTGTTTTTTTTTTAGTGGGGGGCACTATTTGCTCATAGCTGGGACCATTTGTGATCAGAAGCCTTGCTGTCAGATGTAGTTTATAGTCATACCTAGGACTAGTTGGCACGGTGGTGCTGTTGGCACTTTTGCTATCAGATGTTGGCACTTTTGCTATCAGCTGTTGGCACTTTAGCTATCAGCTGTTGGCACGTTTGCTATCAGCTGTTGGCACTTTTGGTATCAGCTGTTGGCACTTTTGCTATCAGCTGTTGTCACTTTTGCTATCAGCTGTGATGCTGTTGGCACTTTTGCTATCAAATGGTGTTGTTCGCACGTTTTTATATAAACATGTATTTTTATACTTTCATAGTGTTTTTTTTAGTGGGGGTCACTATTTGCTCATAGCTGGGACCCTTTGTGATCAGAAGCCTTGCTGTCAGATGAAGTTTATAGTCATACCTAGGACTAGTTGGCACTGTGGTGCTGTTGGCACGTTTGCTATCAGCTGTTGGTACTTTTGCTATCAGCTGTTGGCACTTTTGTTATCATCTGTTGGCACTTTTGCTATCAGCTGTTGGCACTTTTGCTATCAGCTTTTGGCACTTTTGCTATCAGCTGTTGGCACTTTTGCTATCAACTGGTGCTGTTCGCATGTTTTTATATAAACATGTATTTTTATACTTTCATAGAGTTTTTTTTTAGTGGGGGGTCACTATTTGCTCATAGCTGGGACCCTTTGTGATCAGAAGCCTTGCTGTCAGATGTAGTTTATAGTCATACATAGGACTAGTTGGCACTATGGTGCTGTTGGCACTTTTGGTATCAGCTGTTGCCTCTTTTGCTACCAGCTGTTGGCACTTTTGCTATCAGCTGTGGTGCTGTTGGCACTTTTGCTATCAACTGTTGTTGCTCGCAAGTTTTTATATAAACATGTATTTTTATACTTTCATATTGTTTTTTTTTTAGTGGGGGGTCAGTATTTGCTCATAGCCTGGAACCTTTGTGATCAGAAACCTTGTTGTCAGATGTAGTTTATAGTCATACCTAGGACTAGTTGGCACTGTGGTGCTGTTGGCACTTTTGCTATCAGCTGTTGGCACTTTTGCTATCAGCTCTTGGCACTTTTGCTATCAGCTATTGGCACTTTTGCTATCAGGTGTTGGCACTTTTGCTATGAGCTGTGGTGCTGTTGGCACTTTTGCTATCAACTGGTGTTGTTCGCAAGTGTTTATATAAACATGTATTTTTATACTTTCATATTTTTTTTTAGTGGGGGGTCACTATTTGCTCATAGCTGGGACCCTTTCTGATCAGAAGCCTTGCTGTCAGATGTAGTTTATAGTCATAACTAGGACTAGTTGGCACTGTGGTGCTGTTGGCACTTTTGCTATCAGCTGTTGGCACTTTTGCTATCAGCTTTTGGCACTTTTGGTATCAGCTGTTGGCAATTTTGCTATAAGCTGTTGGCACTTTTGCTATCAGCTGTTGGCACTTTTGGTATCATCTGTTGGCACTTTTGCTATCAGCTTTTGGCACTATTGCTGTCAGCTTTTGGCACTTTTGGTATCAGCTGTTGGCACTTATGCTATAAGCTGTTGGCACTTTTGCTATCAGCTGTGGTGCTGTTGGGACTTTTGCTATCAACTGGTGTTGTTCGCAAGTTTTTATATAAGCATGTATTTTTATACTTTCATAATTTTTTTTTTTAGTGGGGGGTCACTATTTGCTCATAGCTGGGAACCTTTGTGATCAGAAGACTAGCTGTCAGATGTAGTTTATATTCATAACTAGGACTAGTTGGCACTGTGGTGCTGTTGGCACTTTTGCTATCAGCTGTTGGCACTTTTGCTATCAGCTGTTGGCACTTTTGCTATCAGCCGTGGTGCTGTTGGCACTTTTGCAATCAACTGGTGTTTTTTGCAAGTTTTTATATAAGCATGTATTTTTATACTTTCATAATTTTTTTTTTTAGTGGGGGGTCACTATTTGCTCATAGCTGGGAACCTTTGTGATCAGAAGACTAGCTGTCAGATGTAGTTTATATTCATAACTAGGACTAGTTGGAACTGTGGTGCTGTTGGCACTTTTGCTATCAGCTGTTGGCACTTTTGCTATCAGCTGTTGGCACTTTTGCTATCAGCCGTGGTGCTGTTGGCACTTTTGCAATCAACTGGTGTTTTTTGCAAGTTTTTATATAAACATGTATTTTTATACTTTCATATTGTTTTTTTTTTAGTGGGGGTCACTATTTGCTCATAGCTGGGAACATTTGTGATCAGAAGACTTGCTGTCAGATGAAGTTTATAGTCATACCTAGGACTAGTTGGCACACTGGTGCTGTTGGCACTTTTGCTATCAGCTGTTGGCACTTTGGCTATCAGCTGTTGGAACTTTTGCTATCTGCTCTTGGCACTTTTGCTATCAGCTGTGGTGCTGTTGGCACTTTTGCTATGAACTGTTGTTGTTCGCAAATTTTTATAAAAATATGTATTTTTATACTTTGATAGTGTTTTTTTTAGTGGGGGGTCTCTATTTGCTGATAGCTGGGACCCTTTGTAATCAGAATCCTTGCTGTAAGATGTAGTTTATAGTCATACCTAGGACTAGATGGCACTGTGGTGCTGTTGGCACTTTTGCTATCAGCTCTTGGCACTTTTGCTATCAGCTGTTGGAACTATTGCTATCAGCTGTGGTGCTGTTGGCACTTTTGCTATCAACTGGTGTTGTTCGCAAGTATTTATATAAAAATGTATTTTTATACTTTCATAGTGTTTTTTTAGTGGGGGGTCACTATTTGCTCATAGCTGGGACCCTTTCTGATAGGAATCCTTGCTGTCAGATGTAGTTTATAGTCATACCTAGGACTAGTTGGCACGGTGGTGCTGTTGGCACTTTTGCTATCAGATGTTGGCACTTTTGCTATCAGCTTTTGGCACTTTAGCTATCAGCTGTTGGCACGTTTGCTATCAGCTGTTGGCACTTTTGGTATCAGCTGTTGGCACTTTTGCTATCAGCTTTTGTCACTTTTGCTATCAGCTGTGATGCTGTTGGCACTTTTGATATCAACTGGTGTTGTTCGCACGTTTTTATATAAACATGTATTTTTATACTTTCATTGTGTTTTTTTTAGTGGGGGGTCACTATTTGCTCATAGCTGGGACCCTTTGTGATCAGAAGCCTTGCTGTCAGATGTAGTTTATAGTCATACCTAGGACTAGTTGGCACTGTGGTGCTGTTGGCACTTTTGCTCTCAGCTGTTGGCACTTTTGCTATCAGCTGTTGGCACTTTTGCTATCAGCGGTGGTGCTGTTGGCACTTTTGCTATCAACTGGTGTTGTTCGCAAGTTTTAAGAAAAACATGTATTTTCATACATTAATAGTGTTTTTTTTTTAGTGGGGGGTCACTATTTGCTCATAGCTGGCACCCTTTGTGATCAGAAGACTTGCTGTGAGATGTATTTTATAGTCATACCTAGGAATAGTTGGAACTGTCGTGCTGTTGGCACTTTTGCAATCAGTTGTTGGCACTTTTGCTATAAGCTGTTGGCACTTTCGCTATCAGCTTTTGGCACTTTTGTTATCAGCTGTTGGCACTTTTGCTATCAGCTGTTGGCACATTTCGTATCAGCTGTTGGCACTTTTGCGATCAGCTGTGGTGCTGTTTGCACTTTTGCTATCAACTGGTGTTGTTCGCAAGTTTTTATATAAACATGTATTTTTATACTTTCATAGTGTTTTTTTTTAGTGTGGGGTCACTATTTGCTCATAGCTGGGACCCTTTGTGATCAGAAGCCTTGCTGTCAGATGTAGTTTATAGTCATACCTAGGACTAGTTGGCACTGTGGTGCTGTTGGCACTTTTGCTATCAGCTGTTGGCACTTTTGCTATCAGCTGTTGGCACTTTTGCTATCAGCTGTTTGCACTTTTGCTATCAGCGGTTGGCACTTTTGCAATCAGCTATTGGCACTTTTGCTATCAGCTGTTGGCACTTTGGTATAATCTTTTGGCACTTTTGCTATCAGCTGTTGGCACTTTTGCTATCAGCTGTTGGTACATTTGCTATCATCTGTTGGCACGTTTGCTATCAGCTGTTGGCACTTTTGCTAACAGCTTTTGGCACTTTTGCTATCAGCTGTTGGCACTTTTGCTATCAGCTGTTGGCACTTTTGCAATCAACTGGTGTTGTTAGCAAGTTTTTTAAAAACATGTATTTTTATAATTCATAGTGTTTTTTTTGGGGGGGGGTCACTACTTGCTCATAGTTGGGACCCTTTGTGATCAGAAGCCTTGTTGTCAGATGTAGTTTATAATCATACCTAGGACTAGTTGGCACTGTGGTGCTGTTGGCACTTTTGCTATCAGCTGTTGGCACTTTTGCTATCAGCTGTTGGCACTTTTGCTATCAGCTGTTGGCCCTTTTGCTATCAGCTGTGGTGCTGTTGGCACTTTTGCTATCAACTGCTGTTGTTCGCAAGTTTTTATATAAACATGTATTTTTATACATTCATATTGTTTTTTTTTAGTGGGGGGTCAATATTTGCTCATACCTGGGACCCTTTGTGATCAGAAGCCTTGCTGTCAGATGTAGTTTATAGTCATACCTAGGACTAGTTGGTACTGTGGTGCTGTTGGCACTATTTCTATCAGCTGTTGGCACTTTTGCTATCAGCTGTTGGCACTTTTGCTATCAGCTGTGGTGCTGTTGGCACTTTTGCTATCAACTGGTCTTGTTCGCACGTTTTTATATAAATATGTATTTTTATACATTCATAGTGTTTTTTTCGTTGGGGGGTCACTATTTGCTCATAGCTGGGACCCTTTGTGATCAGAAGCCTTGCTGTCAGATGCAGTTTATAGACATACCTAGGACTAGTTGGCACTGTGGTGCTGTTGGCACTTTTGCTATCAGCTGTTGGCACTTTTGCTATCAGCGGTTAGCACTTTTGCTATCAGCTTTTGGCACTTTTGCTATAAGCTGTTGGCACTTTTGCTATCAGCTGTGGTGATGTTGGCACTTTTCCTATCAACTGGTTTTGTTCGATAGTTTTTATATAAACATGTATTTTTATACTTTCATAATGTTTTTTTTATGGGGGGTCACTATTTGCTCATAGCTGGGACCCTTTGTGATCAGAAGCCTTGCTGTCAGATGTAGTTTATAGTCATACCTAGTACTAGTTGGCAATGTGGTGCTGTTCGCACTTTTGTTATCAGCTGTTGGCACTTTTGTATTCAGCTGTTGGCACTTTTGCTATCAGCTGTTGGCAATTTTGCTATCAGCTGTTGGCACTTTTGCTATCAGCTGTGGTGCTGTTGGCACTTTTGCTATCAACTGGTTTTGTTCGATAGTTTTTATATAAACATGTATTTTTCTACTTTCATAATGTTTTTTTTAGTGAGGGGTCACTATTTGCTCATAGCTGGGACCCTTTGTGATCAGAAGCCTTGCTGTCAAATGTAGTTTATAGTCATACCTAGGACTAGTTGGCACAGTGGTGCTGTTGGCACTTTTGCTATCAGCTGTTGGCACTTTTGCCATCAGCTGTTGGCACTTTTGCTATCAGCTGTTGGCACTTTTGCTATCAGCTGTGGTGCTGTAGGCACTTTTGCTATCAACTGGTGTTGTTCGCAATTTTTTATAGAGACATGTATTCTTATACTTTCAGAGTGTTTTTTTTTAGTGGGGGGTCACTATTTGCTCATAGCTGGGACCCTTTGTGATCAGAAGACTTTCTGTCAGAAGTAGTTTATAGTCATACGTAGGACTAGTTTGCACTTTGGTGCTGTTGGCACTTTTGCTATCAGCTGTTGGCACATTTGCTATCAGCTGTGGTGCTGTTGGCACTTTTGCTATCAGCTGTTGGCACTTTTGCTATCAGCTGTTGGCACTTTTGCTATCAGCTGTTGTGCTGTTGGCACTTTTGCTATCAACTGGTGTTGTTCGCAAGTTTTTATATAAACATGTATTTTTATACATTCATAGTGTTTTTTTTAGTGGGGGGGCACTATTTTCTCAGAGCTGGCACCCTTTGTGAACAGAAGCCTTGCTGTCAGATGTAGTTTATAGTCATACCTACGAATAGTTGGCAATGTGGTGCTGTTGGCACTTTTGCTATCAGCTGTTGGCAGTTTTGCTCTCAGCTGTTGGCACTTTTGCTATCAGCTGTTGGCACTTTTGCTATCAGCTGTGGTGCTTTTGGCACTTTTGCTATCAACTGGTGTTGTTCGCAAGTTTTTATATAAACATGTATTTTCATACTTTCATATTGTTTTTTTTTTAGTGGGGGTTCACTATTTGCTCATAGCTGGGACCCTTTGTGATCAGAAGACTTGCTGTCAGATGTAGTTTATAGTCATACCTAGGACTAGTTGGCACTGTGGAGCTGTTGGCACTTTTGCTATCAGCTGTTGGCACTTTTGCTATCAGCTGTTTGCACTTTTGCTATCAGCTGTGGTGCTGTTGGCACTTTTGCTATCAACTGGTGTTGTTCGCAAGTTTTTATATAAACATGTATTTTTATATAAACATGTATTTTAGTATTCATAGTGTTTTTTTTAGTGTGGGTCACTATTTGCTCATAGCTGGAACCCTTTGTGATCAGAAGCCTTGATGTCAGATGTAGTTTATAGTCATACGTAGGACTAGTTGGCACTGTGGTGCTGTTGGCACTTTTGCTATCAGCTGTTGGCACTTTTGCTATCAGCTGTTGGCCCTTTTGCTATCAGCTGTCGTGCTGTTGGCACTTTTGTTATCAACTGGTGTTGTTCGCAAGTTTTTATATAAACATGTATTTTTATACTTTCATAGTGTTTTTTTTTAGTGGGGGGGTCACTATTTGCTCATAGCTGGGACTCTTTGTGATCAGAAGACTTGCTGTCACATGTAGTTTATAGTCATACCTAGGATTAGTTGGCAATGTGGTGCTGTTGTCACTTTTGCTATAAGCTGTTGGCACTTTTGCTATTAGCTGTTGGCACTTTTGCAATCAGCTGTTTGCACTTTTGCTATCAGCTGTTCTGCTGTTGGCACTTTTGCTATCAGCTGTTGGAACTTATGCTATTAGCTGTTGGCACTTTTGCTATGAACTGGTGTTGTTCGCAAGTTTTTATATAAACATGTATTTTTATACTTTCATAGTGTTTTTTTTTTAGTGGGGGGTCACTCTTTGCTCATAGCTGGGACCCTTTGTGATCAGAAGCCTTGCTGTCAGATGTAGTTTATAGTCATACCTTGAACTAGTTGGCACTGTGGTGCTGTTGGCACTTTTGCTATCAGCTTTTGGCACTTTTGCTTTCAGCTGTTGTCACTTTTGCTATCAGCTGTTCGCACTTTTGCTATCAGCTGTTGGCACTTTTGCTCTCAGCTCTTTGCATTTTGCTATCAGCTGTTGGCACTTTTGCTATCAGCTGTTGGCACTTTTGCTATCAGCTGTTGGCACTTTTGGTATCATCTGTTGAAACTTTTGCTATGAGCTGTTGGCACTTTTGCTATCAGCTTTTGGCACTTTTGCTATCAGCTGTTGGCACTTTTGCTATCAGCTGTTGGCACATTTGCTCTCAGTTGTTCGCACTTTTGCTATCAGCTTTTGGCACTTTTAGTATCAGCTGTTGTTACTTTTTCTATCAGCTGTTGGCACTTTTGCTATCAGCTGTTGGCACTTTTGCTATCAGCTGTGGTGCTGTTGGCACTTTTGCTATCAACTGGTGTTGTTCGCAATTATTTATATAAACATGTATTTTTATACTTTCATATTTTTTTTTTTAGTGGGGGGTCACTATTTGCTCATAGCTGGGTCCCTTTCTGATCAGAAGCCTTGCTGTCAGATGTAGTTTATAGTCATAACTAGGACTAGTTGGCACTGTGGTGCTGTTGGCACTTTTGCTATCAGCTGTTGGCACTTTTGCTATCAGCTGTTGGCACTTTTGCTATCAGCTGTTGGCACTTTTGCTATCAGCTTTTGGCACTTTTGGTATCAACTGTTGGCACTTTTGCTATAAGCTGTTGGCACTTTTGCTATCAGCTGTTGGCACTTTTGGTATCATCTGTTGGCACTTTTGCTATCAGCTGTTGGCTATTTTGCTGTCAGCTTTTGGCACTTTTGCTATCAGCTGTTGGCACTTTTGCTATCAGCTTTTGGCACTTTTGCTATCAGCTGTTGGCACTTTTGCTATCAGCTGTTGGCACTTTTGCTATCAGCTTTTGGCACTTTTGCTATCAGCTGTGGTGCTGTTGGCACTTTTGCTATCAACTGTTGCGGTTCGCAAATCTTTATAGAAATATGTATTTTTATACTTTGATAGTGTTTTTTTTAGTGGGGGGTCACTATTTGCTGATAGCTGGGACACTTTGTAATCAGAATCCTTGCTGTCAGATGTAGTTTATAGTCATACCTAGGAATAGATGGCACTGTGGTGCTGTTGGCACTTTTGCTATCAGCTCTTGGCACTTTTGCTATCAGCTGTTGGCACTTTTGCTATCAGCTGTGTTGCTGTTGGCACTTTTGCTATCAACTGGTGTTGTTCGCAAGTATTTATATAAATATGTATTTTTATACTTTCATAGTGTTTTTTAGTGGGGGGTAACTATTTGCTCTTAGCTGGGACCCTTTCTGATAGGAAGCCTTGCTGTCAGATGTAGTTTATAGTCATACCTAGGACTAGTTGGCACTGTGGTGCTGTTGGCACTTTTGCTATCAGCTGTTGGCAATTTTGCTATCAGCTGTTGGCACTATTACTATCAGCTGTTGGCACTTTTGCTATCAGCTGTTGGCACTTTTGCTATCAGCTGTTGGCACTTTTGCTATCAGCTTTTGGCACTTTTGCTATCAGCTGTTGGCACTTTTGCTATCAACTGTTGGCTCTTTTGCTATCAGCTGTTGGCACTTTTGCTATCAGCTGTGGTGCTGTTGGCACTTTTGCTATCAACTGTTGTTGCTCGGAAGTTTTTATATAAACATGTATTTTTATACTTTCATATTGTTTTTTTTTAGTGGGGGGTCAGTATTTGCTCATATCATGGAACCTTTGTGATCAGAAACCTTGCTGTCAGATGTAGTTTATAGTCATACCTAGGACTAGTTGGCACTGTGGTGCTGTTGGCACTTTTGGTATCAGCTGTTGGCACTTTTGCTATCAGCTGTTGGCACTTTTGCTATCAGCTCTTGGCACTTTTGCTATCAGCTGTTGGCACTTTTGCTATCAGCTGTGGTGCTGTTTGCACTTTTGCTATCAACTGGAGTTGTTCGCAAGTCTTTATATAAATATGTATTTTTATACATTCATAGTGTTTTTTTTAGTGGGGGGTCACTATTTGCTCATAGCTGTGACCCTTTGTGATCAGAAGCCTTGCTGTCAGATGTAGTTTATAGTCATACCTAGGACTAGTTGGCACTGTGGTGCTGTTGGCACTTTTGCTATCAGCTGTTGGCACTTTTGCTATCAGCTGTGGTGCTGTTGGCACTTTTGCTATCAACTGGTGTTGTTCGCAAGTGTTTATATAAACATGTATTTTTATACTTTCATATTTTTTTTTTTAGTGGGGGGTCACTATTTTCTCATAGCTGGGACCATTTCTGATCAGAAGCCTTGCTGTCAGATGTAGTTTATAGTCATAACTAGGACTAGTTGGCACTGTGGTGCTGTTGGCACTTTTGCTATCAGCTGTTGGCACTTTTGCTATCAGCTGTTGGCACTTTTGCTATCAGCTGTTGGCAATTTTGCTATCAGCTTTTGGCACTTTTGGTATCAGCTGTTGGCACTTTTGCTATAAGCTGTTGGCACTTTTGCTATCAGCTGTTGGCACTTTTGGTATCATCTGTTGGCACTTTTGCTATCAGCTGTTGGCACTTTTGCTGTCAGCTTTTGGCACTTTTGGTATCAGCTGTTGGCACTTATGCTATCAGCTGTTGGCACTTTTGCTATCAGCTGTGGTGCTGTTGGCACTTTTGCTCTCAACTGGTGTTGTTCGAAAGTTTTTATATAAACATGTATTTTTATACATTCATAGTGTTTTTTTAGTGGGGGGTCACTATTTGCTCATAGCTGGGAACCTTTGTGATCAGAAGTCTTGCTGTCAGATGTAGTTTATAGTCATACCAAGGACTAGTTGGCAATGTGGTGCTGTTGGCACTTTTGCTATCAGCTGTTGGCACTTTTGCTATCAGCTGTTGGCACTTTTGCTATCAGCTTTTGGCACTTTTGGTATCAGCTGTTGGCACTTTTGCTATCAGCTGTTTGCAGTTTTGCTATCAGCTGTTGGCACTTTTGCAATCAGCTGTTGGCACTTTTGCTATCAGCTGTTGTCACTTTTGCTATCAGCTGTTGGCACTTTTGCTATCAGCTGTTGTCACTTTTGCTATCAGCTGTGGTGCTGTTGGCACTTTTGCTATCAACTGGTGTTGTTCGCAAGTTTTTATATAAACATGTATTTTTATACATTCATATTGTTTTTTTTTAGTGGGGGGTCACTATTTGCTCATAGCTGGGACCGTTTGTGATCAGAAGCCTTGCTGTCAGATGTAGTTTATAGTCATACCTAGGACTAGTTGGCAATGTGGTGCTCTTGGCACTTTTGCTATCAGCTGTTGGCAGTTTTGCTATCAGCTTTTGGCACTTTTGCTATCAGCTGTTGGCACTTTTGCTATCAGCTGTGGTGCTGTTGGCACTTTTGCTATCAACTGGTGTTATTCGCAAGTTTTTATAGAAACATGTATTTTTATACTTTCATAGTGTTTTTTTTTTAGTGTGGGCTCAATATTTGCTGATAGCTGGGACCCTTTCTAATCAGAATCCTTGCTGTCAGATGTAGTTTATAGTCATACCTAGGACTAGATGGCACTGTGGTGCTGTTGGCACTTTTGCTATCAGCTCTTGGCACTTTTGATATCAGCTGTTGGCACTTTATCTATCAGCTGTGGTGCTGTTGGCACTTTTGCTATCAACTGGTGTTGTTCGCAAGTATTTATATAAATATGTATTTTTATACTTTCATAGTGATTTTTAGTGGGGGGTAACTATTTGCTCTTAGCTGGGTCCCTTTCTGATAGGAAGCCTTGCTGTCAGATGTAGTTTATAGTCATACCTAGGAGTAGTTGGCACTGTGGTGCTGTTGGCACTTTTGCTATCAGCTGTTGGCACTATTACTATTAGCTTTTGGCACTTTTGCTATCAGCTGTTGGCACTTTTGCTATCAACTGTTGGCTCTTTTGCTATCAGCTGTTGGCACTTTTGCTATCAGCTGTGGTGCTGTTGGCACTTTTGCTATCAACTGGTGTTGTTCGCAAGTTTTTATATAAACATGCATTTTTATACATTCATAGTGTTTTTTTTAGTGGGGTGTCACTATTTGCTCATAGCTGGGACCCTTTGTGATCAGAAGCCTTTCTCTCAGATGTAGTTTATAGTCATACCTAGGACTAGTTGGCAATGTGGTGCTGTTGGCACTTTTGCTATCAGCTGTTGGCACTTTTGCTATCAGCTGTGGTGCTGTTGGCACTTTTGCTATCAACTGGTGTTGCTCGCAAGTTTTTATATAAACATGTATTTTTATACTTTCATAGTGTTTTTCTTTAGTGGTGGGTCACTATTTGCTCATAGCTTGGACCCTTTGTGATCAGAAGACTTGCTGGCAGATGTAGTTTATAGTCATACCTACGACTAGTTGGCACTGTGGTGCTGTTGGCACTTTTGCTATCAGCTGTTGGCACTTTTACTATCAGCTGTTGGCACTTTTGCTATCAGCTGTGGTGCTGTTGGCACTTTTGCTATCAACTGGTGTTGTTAGCAAGTTTTTATATAAACATGTATTTTTATACATTCATAGTGTTTTTTGTTTTAGTGGGGGGTCACTATTTGCTCATAGCTGGGACACTTTGTGATCAGAAGCCTTGCTGTCAGATGTAGTTTATAGTCATACCTAGGAATAGTTGGCACTGTGGTTTTGTTGGCACTTTTGCTATCAGCTGTAGGCACTTTTGCTATAAGCTGTTGGCACTTTTGCTATCAGCTTTTGGCACTTTTGGTATCAGCTGTTGGCACTTTTGCTATCAGCTGTTGGCACTTTTGCTATCAGCTGTTGGCTCTTTTCGTATCATCTGTTGGCACTTTTGCTATCAGCTGTTGGCACTTTTGCTATCAGCTGTTGGCACTTTTGCTATCAGCTGTTGGCACTTTTGGTATCAGCTGTTGGAACTTTTGCTATCAGCTGTTGGCACTTTTGCAATCAGCTGTTGGCACTTTTGCTATCAGCTGTTGGAATTTTGCTATCAGCTGTTGGCACTTTTGCTATCAGCTTTTGGCACTTTTGCTATCAGCTGTTGTCATTTTGCTATCAGCTGTTGGCACTTTTGCTATCAGCTGTGGTGCTGTTGGCACTTTTGCTATCAACTGATGTTGTTCGCAAGTTTTTATATAAACATGTATTTTTATACATTCATATTGTTTTTTTTTGTGGGGGGTCACTATTTGCTCATAGCTGGGACCCTTTGTGATCAGAAGACTTGCTGTCAGATGTAGTTTATAGTCATACCTAGGACTAGTTGGCAATGTGGTGCTCTTGGCACTTTTGCTATCAGCTGTTGGCAGTTTTGCTCTCACCTGTTGGCACTTTTGCTATCAGCTGTTGGCACTTTTGCTATCAGCTGTTGGCACTTTTGCTATCAGCTGTTGGCACTTTTGTTAAAAGCGGTTGGCACTTTTGCTATCAGCTGTTGGCACTTTTGCAATAAGCTGTGGTGCTGTTTGCACTTTTGCTATCAACTGGTGTTGTTCACAAGTTTTTATATAAACATGTATTTTTATACTTTCATAGTGTTTTTTTTTTTAGTGTGTGGTCACTATTTGCTCATAGCTGGGACCCTTTGTGATCAGAAGCCCTGCTGTCAGATCTAGTTTATAGTCATACCTAGGATTAGTTGGCACTGTGGTGCTGTTGGAACTTTTGCTATCAGCTGTTGGCACTTTTGCTATCAGCTGTTTGCACTTTTGCTATCAGCTGTTGCCACTTTTGCTATCAGCTGTGGTGCTGTTGGCACTTTTGCTATCAACTGGTGTTGTTCGCACATTTTTTATATAAATAGGTATTTTTATACATTCATAGTGTTTTTTTTTTAGTGGGGGGTCACTATTTGCTCATAGCTTGGACACTTTGTGATCAGAAGCCTTGCTGTCAGATGTAGTTTATAGTCATACCTAAGACTAGTTGGCAATGTGGTGCTGTTGGCACTTTTGCTATCAGCTCTTGGCACTTTTGCTATCAGCTGTGGTGCTGTTGGCACTTTTGCTATCAACTGGTGTTGTTAGCAAGTTTTTATATAAACATGTATTTTTATACTTTCATAGTGTTTTTTTTAGTGGGGGGTCACTATTTGCTCATAGTTGCGAACCTGTATGATCAGAAGCCTTGCTGTCAGATGTAGTTTATATTCATACCTAGGACTAGTTTGCACTGTGGTGCTGTTGGCACTTTTGCTATCAGCTGTTGGCACTTTTGCTATCAGCTGTTGGCACTTTTGGTATCATCTGTTGGCACTTTTGCTATCAGCTGTTGGCACTTTTGCTATCAGCTTTTGGCACTTTTGCTATCAGCTGTTGGCAATTTTGCTATCAGCTGTAGAACTTTTGCTATCAGCTGTCGTGCTATTGGCACTTTTGCTATCAACTGGTGTTGTTCGCCAGTTTTTATATAAACATGTATTTTTATACATTCATAGTGGTTTTATTTAATGTGGGGTCACTATTTGCTCATAGCTGGGACCCTTTGTGATCAGAAGCCTTGCTGTCAGATGTAGTTTATAGTCATACCTAGGAATAGTTGGAACTGTGGTGCTGTTGTCACTTTTGCTATCAGTTATAGGCACTTTTGCTATCAGCTGTTGGAACTTTTGCTATCATCTGTTGGCACCTTTGCTATCAGCTCTGGTGCTGTTGGCACTTTTGCTATCAACTGGTGTTGTTCGCAAGTTTTTATATAAACATACATTCAGAGTGTTTTTTTTTAGTGGGGGGTCACTATTTTCTCATAGCTGGGACCCTTTGTGTCAGAAGTCTTGTTGTCAGATGTTGTTTATAGTCATACCAAGGACTAGTTGGCACTGTGGTGCTGTTGGCACTTTTGCTATCAGCTGTTGGAACTTTTGCTATCAGCTATTGGCACTTTTGCTATCAGCTTTTGGCACTTTGGGTATCAGCTTTTGGCACTTTTTCTATCAGCTGTTTGCACTTTTGCTATCAGCTGTTGGCATTTTGCAATCAGATGTTGGCACTTTTGCTATCAGCTGTTGGCACTTTTGCTATCAGCTCTTGTCACTTTTGCTATCAGCTATTGGCACTTTTGCTATCAGCTGTGGTGCTGTTGGCACATTTGCTATCAACTGGTGTTGTTCGCAAGTTTTTATATAAACATGTATTTTTACACTTTCATAGTGTTTTTTTTTTAGTGGGGGTGTCACTATTTGCTCATAGCTGGGACCCTTTGTGATCAGAAGCCTTGCTGTCAGATGTAGTTTATAGTCATACCTAGGACTAGTTGGCACTGTGGTGCTGTTGGCACTATTGCTATCAGCTGTTGGCACCTTTGCTATCAGCTGTGGTTCTGTTTGCACTTTTGCTATCAACTGGTGTTGTTCGCAAGTTTTTATATAAACATGTATTTTTATACATTCATTGTGTTTTTTTTTAGTGGGTTGTCACTATTTGCTCATAGCTGGGACCCTTTGTGATCAGAAGCCTTGCTGTCAGATGTAGTTTATAGTCATACCTAGGAATAGTTGGCACTGTGGTTTTGTTGGCACTTTTGCTATCAGCTGTAGGCACTTTTGCTATAAGCTGTTGGCACTTTTGCTATCAGCTTTTGGCACTTTTGGTATCAGCTGTTGGCACTTTTGCTATCAGCTGTTGGCACTTTTGCTATCAGCTGTTGGCTCTTTTCGTATCATCTGTTGGCACTTTTGCTATCAGCTGTTGGCACTTTTGCTATCAGCTGTTGGCACTTTTGCTATCAGCTGTTGGCACTTTTGGTATCAGCTGTTGGAACTTTTGCTATCAGCTGTTGGCAATTTTGCAATCAGCTGTTGGCACTTTTGCTATCAGCTGTTGGAATTTTGCTATCAGCTGTTGGCACTTTTGCTATCAGCTTTTGGCACTTTTGCTATCAGCTGTTGTCACTTTTGCTATCAGCTGTTGGCACTTTTGCTATCAGCTGTGGTGCTGTTGGCACTTTTGCTATCAACTGATGTTGTTCGCAAGTTTTTATATAAACATGTATTTTTATACATTCATATTGTTTTTTTTTAGTGGGGGGTCACTATTTGCTCATAGCTGGGACCCTTTGTGATCAGAAGACTTGCTGTCAGATGTAGTTTATAGTCATACCTAGGACTAGTTGGCAATGTGGTGCTCTTGGCACTTTTGCTATCAGCTGTTGGCAGTTTTGCTCTCACCTGTTGGCACTTTTGCTATCAGCTGTTGGCACTTTTGCTATCAGCTGTTGGCACTTTTGCTATCAGCTGTTGGCACTTTTGTTAACAGCGGTTGGCACTTTTGCTATCAGCTGTTGGCACTTTTGCAATAAGCTGTGGTGCTGTTTGCACTTTTGCTATCAACTGGTGTTGTTCACAAGTTTTTATATAAACATGTATTTTTATACTTTCATAGTGTTTTTTTTTTTAGTGTGTGGTCACTATTTGCTCATAGCTGGGACCCTTTGTGATCAGAAGCCCTGCTGTCAGATCTAGTTTATAGTCATACCTAGGATTAGTTGGCACTGTGGTGCTGTTGGAACTTTTGCTATCAGCTGTTGGCACTTTTGCTATCAGCTGTTTGCACTTTTGCTATCAGCTGTTGGCACTTTTGCTATCAGCTGTGGTGCTGTTGGCACTTTTGCTATCAACTGGTGTTGTTCGCACATTTTTTATATAAATAGGTATTTTTATACATTCATAGTGTTTTTTTTTAGTGGGGGGTCACTATTTGCTCATAGCTTGGACCCTTTGTGATCAGAAGCCTTGCTGTCAGATGTAGTTTATAGTCATACCTAAGACTAGTTGGCAATGTGGTGCTGTTGGCACTTTTGCTATCAGCTCTTGGCACTTTTGCTATCAGCTGTGGTGCTGTTGGCACTTTTGCTATCAACTGGTGTTGTTAGCAAGTTTTTATATAAACATGTATTTTTATACTTTCATAGTGTTTTTTTTAGTGGGGGGTCACTATTTGCTCATAGTTGGGAACCTGTATGATCAGAAGCCTTGCTGTCAGATGTAGTTTATATTTATACCTAGGACTAGTTTGCACTGTGGTGCTGTTGGCACTTTTGCTATCAGCTGTTGGCAGTTTTGCTCTCACCTGTTGGCACTTTTGCTATCAGCTGTTGGCACTTTTGCTATCAGCTGTTGGCACTTTTGCTATCAGCTGTTGGCACATTTGCAATAAGCTGTGGTGCTGTTTGCACTTTTGCTATCAACTGGTGTTGTTCACAAGTTTTTATATAAACATGTATTTTTATACTTTCATAGTGTTTTTTTTTTTAGTGTGTGGTCACTATTTGCTCATAGCTGGGACCCTTTGTGATCAGAAGCCCTGCTGTCAGATCTAGTTTATAGTCAT
The DNA here is from genome assembly GCA_964036315.1 of Acanthosepion esculentum. Lineage (NCBI taxonomy): Eukaryota > Metazoa > Mollusca > Cephalopoda > Sepiida > Sepiidae > Acanthosepion > Acanthosepion esculentum. The sequence continues at coordinate 9,257,012 of CAXIWW010000817.1, read as the reverse complement.
ACCTAGGATTAGTTGGCACTGTGGTGCTGTTGGAACTTTTGCTATCAGCTGTTGGCACTTTTGCTATCAGCTGTTTGCACTTTTGCTATCAGCTGTTGGCACTTTTGCTATCAGCTGTGGTGCTGTTGGCACTTTTGCTATCAACTGGTGTTGTTCGCACATTTTTTATATAAATAGGTATTTTTATACATTCATAGTGTTTTTTTTTAGTGGGGGGTCACTATTTGCTCATAGCTTGGACCCTTTGTGATCAGAAGCCTTGCTGTCAGATGTAGTTTATAGTCATACCTAAGACTAGTTGGCAATGTGGTGCTGTTGGCACTTTTGCTATCAGCTCTTGGCACTTTTGCTATCAGCTGTGGTGCTGTTGGCACTTTTGCTATCAACTGATGTTGTTCGCAAGTTTTTATATAAACATGTATTTTTATATATTTCATAGAGTTTTTTTTTAGTGGGGGGGTCACTATTTGCTCATAGCTGGGAACCTTTGTGATAAGATACCTTGCTATCAGATGTAGTTTATAGTCATACATAGGACTAGTTGGCAATGTGGTGCTGTTGGCACTTTTGCTATCAGCTGTTGGCACTTTTGCTATCAGTTGTTGGCACTTTTGCTATCAGCTGTGGTGCTGTTGGCACTTTTGCTATCAACTGGTGTTGTTCACAAGTTTTTATATAAACATGTATTTTTATACTTTCATAGTGTTTTTTTTAGTGGGGGGTCACTATTTGCTCATAGTTGGGAACCTGTATGATCAGAAGCCTTGCTGTCAGATGTAGTTTATATTTATACCTAGGACTAGTTTGCACTGTGGTGCTGTTGGCACTTTTGCTATCAGCTGTTGGCAGTTTTGCTCTCACCTGTTGGCACTTTTGCTATCAGCTGTTGGCACTTTTGCTATCAGCTGTTGGCACTTTTGCTATCAGCTGTTGGCACATTTGCAATAAGCTGTGGTGCTGTTTGCACTTTTGCTATCAACTGGTGTTGTTCACAAGTTTTTATATAAACATGTATTTTTATACTTTCATAGTGTTTTTTTTTTTAGTGTGTGGTCACTATTTGCTCATAGCTGGGACCCTTTGTGATCAGAAGCCCTGCTGTCAGATCTAGTTTATAGTCATACCTAGGATTAGTTGGCACTGTGGTGCTGTTGGAACTTTTGCTATCAGCTGTTGGCACTTTTGCTATCAGCTGTTTGCACTTTTGCTATCAGCTGTTGGCACTTTTGCTATCAGCTGTGGTGCTGTTGGCACTTTTGCTATCAACTGGTGTTGTTCGCACATTTTTTATATAAATAGGTATTTTTATACATTCATAGTGTTTTTTTTTAGTGGGGGGTCACTATTTGCTCATAGCTTGGACCCTTTGTGATCAGAAGCCTTGCTGTCAGATGTAGTTTATAGTCATACCTAAGACTAGTTGGCAATGTGGTGCTGTTGGCACTTTTGCTATCAGCTCTTGGCACTTTTGCTATCAGCTGTGGTGCTGTTGGCACTTTTGCTATCAACTGATGTTGTTCGCAAGTTTTTATATAAACATGTATTTTTATATATTTCATAGAGTTTTTTTTTAGTGGGGGGGTCACTATTTGCTCATAGCTGGGAACCTTTGTGATAAGATACCTTGCTATCAGATGTAGTTTATAGTCATACATAGGACTAGTTGGCAATGTGGTGCTGTTGGCACTTTTGCTATCAGCTGTTGGCACTTTTGCTATCAGTTGTTGGCACTTTTGCTATCAGCTGTGGTGCTGTTGGCACTTTTGCTATCAACTGGTGTTGTTCGCAAGTTTTTATATAAACATGTATTTTTATACTTTCATAGTGTTTTTTTTTAGTGGGGGGTAACTATTTGCTCATACCTGGGACCCTTTGTGATCAGAAGCCTTGCTGTCAGATGTAGTTTATAGTCATACCTAGGACTAGTTGGCACTCTCGGTCTGTTGGCACTTTTGCTATCAGCTTGTTGGCACTTTTGCTATCAGCTGTTGGCACTTTTGGTATCAGCTGTTGTCAGTTTTGCTATCAGCTGTTGGCACTTTTGCTATAAGCTTTTGGCACTTTTGCTATCAGCTGTGGTGCTGTTGGCACTTTTGCTATCAACTGGAGTTGTTCGCAAGTTTTTATATAAACATGTATTTTTATACATTCATAGTGTTTTTTTTTAGTGGGGGGTAACTATTTGCTCATAGCTGGGAGCCTTTGTGATCAGAAGCCTTGCTGTCAGATGTAGTTTATAGTCATACCTAGGACTAGTTGGCACTGTGGTGCTGTTGGCATTTTGCTATCAGCTGTTGGCAGTTTTGCTATCAGCTGTTGGCACTTTTGCTATCAGCTGTTGGCACTTTTGCTATCAACTGTGGTGCTGTTGGCACTTTTGCTATCAACTGGTGTTGTTCGCAAGTTTTTATATAAACATGTATTTTTATACATTCATAGTGTTTTTTTTTAGTGGGGGGTCACTATTTGCTCATAGCTGGGACCCTTAGTAATCCGAAGCCTTGCTGTCAGATGTAGTTTTTAGTCATACCTAGGACTAGTTGGCAATGTGGTGCTGTTTGCATTTTTGCTATTAGCTGTTGGCACTTTTGCTATCAGCTGTTGTCACTTTTGCTATCAGCTGTAGGCACTTTTGCTATCAGCTGTTGGCACTTTTGCTATCAACTGTGGTGCTGTTGGCACTTTTGCTATCAACTGGTGTTGTTCGCAATTTTTTTATAAACATGTATTTTTATACTTTCATAGTGTTTTTTGTTTTTAGTGGGGGGTCACTATTTGCTCATAGCTGGGACCCTTTGTGATCAGAAGTCTTGTCAGATGTAGTTTATAGTCATACCAAGGACTAGTTGGCACTGTGGTGCTGTTGGCAGTTTTGCTATCAGCTGTTGTCACTTTTGCTATCAGCTGTTGGCACTTTTGCTATCAGCTGTGTTGCTGTTGGCACTTTTGCTATCAGCTGTTGGCACTATTGCTATCAGCTGTTGGCACTTTTGCTATGAGCTGTTGGCACTTTTGCTATCAGCTGTGGTGCTGTTGGCACTTTTGCTATCAACTGGTGTTGTTCGCAAGTTTTTATATAAACATGTTTTTTTATACATACATAGAGTTTTTTTTTAGTGGGGGGTCTCTATTTGCTCATAGCTGGGACCCTTTGTGATCAGAAGCCTTGCTGTCAGATGTAGTTTATAGTCATACCTAGGACTAGTTGGAACTGTGGAGCTGTTGGCACTTTTGCTATCAGCTGTTGGCACTTTTGCTATAAGCTGTTGGCACTTTTGCTATCAGCTGAGTAGCTGTTGGCACTTTTGCTATCAACTGGTGTTGTTCGCAAGTTTTTATATAAACATGTATTTTTATACTTTCATAGTGTTTTTTTAGTGGGGGGTAACTATTTGCACATACCTGGGACCCTTTGTGATCAGAAGCCTTCCTGTCAGATGTAGTTTATAGTCATACCTAGGACTAGTTGGCACTGTGGTGCTGTTGGCACTTTTGCTATCAGCTGTTGGCACTTTTGCTATCAGCTGTTGGCACTTTTGGTATCAGCTGTTGGCACTTTTGCTATCAGCTGTGGTGCCGTTGGCAATTTTGCTATCAACTGGTGTTGTTTGCAAGTTATGATATAAACATGTATTTTTATACATTCATAGTGTTTTTTTTTTGGTGACGGGTCACTATTTGCTCATAGCTGGGACCCTTTGTGATCAGAAGCCTTGCTGTCAGATGTAGTTTATAGTCAAACCTAGGACTAGTTGGCACTGTGGTGCTGTTGGCACTTTTGCTTTCAGCTGTTGGCACTTTTGCTATCAGCTGTTGGCACTTTTGCTATCAGCTGTTGGCACTTTTGCTATCAGCTGTGGTGCTGTTGGCACTTTTGCTATCAAATGGTGTTGTTCGCAAGTTTTTATATAAACATGTATTTTTATACTTTCATAGTGTTTTTTTAGTGGGGGGTAACTATTTGCACATACCTGGGACCCTTTGTGATCAGAAGCCTTCCTGTCAGATGTAGTTTATAGTCATACCTAGGACTAGTTGGCACTGTGGTGCTGTTGGCACTATTGCTATCAGCTGTTGGCACTTTTGCTATCAGCTGTTGTCACTTTTGCTATCAGCTGTTTGCACTTTTGCTATCAGCTGTTGGCACTTTTGCAATCAGCTATTGGCACTTTTGCTATCAGCTGTTGGCACTTTGGTATAATCTGTTGGCACTTTTGCTATCAGCTGTTGGCACTTTTGCTATCAGCTGTGGTCCTGTTGGCACTTTTGCAATCAACTGGTGTTGTCCGCAAGTTTTTTAAAACATGTATTTTTTTAATTCATAGTGTTTTTTTTTTAGTGGGGGGTCAATATTTGCTCATACCTGGGACCCTTTGTGATCAGAAGCCTTGTTGTCAGATGTAGTTTATAATCATACCTAGGACTAGTTGGCACTTTGGTGCTGTTGGCACTTTTACTATCAGCTGTTGGCACTTTTGCTATCAGCTGTTGGCACTTTTGCTATCTGCTGTTGGCACTTTTGCTATCAGCTGCGGTGCTGTTGGCACTTTTGCTATCAACTGGTGTTGTTCGCAAGTTTTTATATAAACATGTATTTTTATACATTCATATTGTTTTTTTTTAGTGGGGGGTCAATATTTGCTCATACCTGGGACCCTTTGTGATCAGAAGCCTTGCTGTCAGATGTAGTTTAGAGTCATACCTAGGACTAGTTGGTACTGTGGTGCTGTTGGCACTATTTCTATCAGCTGTTGGCACTTTTGCTATCAGCTGTTGGCACTTTTGCTATCAGCTGTGGTGCTGTGGGCCCTTTTGCTATCAACTGGTCTTGTTCGCACGTTTTTATATAAACATCTATTTTTATACTTTCATAGTGTTTTTTTTTAGTGGGCGGTCACTATTTGCTCATAGCTTGGACCCTCTGTGATCAGTAGCCTTGCTGTCAGATGTAGTTTATAGTCATACCTAGGACTAGTTGGCACTGTGGTGCTGTTGGCACTTTTGCTATCAGCTGTTGGATCTTTTGCTATCAGCTTTTGGCACTTTTGGTATCAGCTGTTGGCAATTTTGCTATCAGCTGTTTGCACTTTTGCTATCAGCTGTTGGCACTTTTGCAATCAGCTATTGGCACTTTTGCTATCAGCTGTTGGCACTTTGGTATAATCTTTTGGCACTTTTGCTATAAGCTGTTGGCATTTTTGCTATCAGCTGTTGGCACTTTTGCTATCATCTGTTGGCACGTTTGCTATCAGCTGTTGGCACTTTTGCTAACAGCTTTTGGCACTTTTGCAATCAGCTGTTGGCACTTTTGCTATCAGCTGTTGGCCCTTTTGCTATCAGCTGTTGGCACTTTTGCAATCAACTATTGGCACTTTTGCTATCAGCTGTTGGCACTTTGGTATAATCTTTTGGCACTTTTGCTATCAGCTGTTGGCACTTTTGCTATCAGCTGTTGGCACTTTTGCTATCAGCTTTTGGCACTTTTGCTATCAGCTGTTGGCACTTTTGCTATCATCTGTTGGCTCGTTTGGTATCAGCTGTTGGCACTTTTGCTAACAGCTTTTGGCACTTTTGCTATCAGCTGTTGGCACTTTTGCTATCAGCTGTTGGCACTTTTGCTATCCGCTGTGGTCCTGTTGGCACTTTTGCAATCAACTGGTGTTGTTCGCAAGTTTTTATATAAACATGTATTTTTATACTTTCATAGTGTTTTTTTTTTTAGTGGGGGGTCACTACTTGCTCATAGCAAGGACCCTTTGTGATCAGAAGCCTTGCTGTCAGATGTAGTTTATAATCATACCTAGGACTGGTTGGCACTGTGGTGCGGTTGGCACTTTTGGTATAAGCTGTTGGCACTTGTGCTATCAGCTGTTGGCACTTTTGCTACCGGCTGTGGTGCTGTTGGCACTTTTGCTATCAACTGGTGTTGTTCGCAAGTTTTTATATAAACATCTATATTTATTCTTTCATAGTGTTTTTTTTTTAGTGGGGGGTCACTATTTGCTAATAGCTGGGACCCTTCGTGATCAGAAGCCTTGCTGTCAGATGTAGTTTATAGTCATACCTAGGACTATTGGCACTGTGGTGCTGTTGGCACTTTTGCTATAAGCTGTTGGCACTTTTGCTATCAGCTGTTGGCACTTTTGCTATAATCTGTGGTGCTGTTGGCACTTTTGCTATCAACTGGTGTTGTTCGCAAGTTTTTATATAAACATGTACTTTTATACTTTCATAGAGTTTTTTTTTTAGTGGGGGGTCACTATTTGCTTATTGCTGGGACCCTTTGTGATCAGAAGACTTACTGTCAGATGTAGTTTATAGTCATATCTAGGACTAGTTGGAACTGTCGTGCTGTTGGCACTTTTGCTATCAGCTGTTGGCACTTTTGCTATCAGCTGTTGGCACTTTTGCTATCATCTGTTGGCACTTTTGCTATCAGCTGATGGCACTTTCGCTATCAGCTGTGGTGCTGTTGGCACTTTTGCTATCAACTGGTGTTGTTCTCAAGTTTTTATATAAACATGTATTTTTATACTTTCATAGTGTTTTTTTTTTAGTGGGGGTCACTCTTTGCTCATAGCTGTGACCGTTTGTGATCAGAAGACTTGCTGTCAGATGTAGTTTATAGTCATACCTAGGACTAGTTGGCACTGTGGTGCTGTTGGCACTTTTGCTATCAGCTGTTCGCATTTTTGCTATCAGCTGTTGGCACTTTTGCTATCAGCTGTGGTGCTGTGGGCACTTTTGCTATCAACAGGTGTGGTTCGCAAAAGTTCGCAAAAATATAAAAACTTGCGAACAACACCAGTTGATAGCAAAAGTGCCAACACACCACAGCTGGTAACAAAAGTGCCAACAGCTGATAGCAAAAGTGCCAACAGCTGATAGCAAAAGTGCCAACAGCACCACAGTGCCAACTAGTCCTAGGTATGACTATAAACTACATCTGACAGCAAGGCTTCTGATCACAAAGGGTCCCAGCTATCAGCAAATAGTTCCCCCCCACTAAAAAAAAAACACTATGAAAAATAAAAATACATGTTTATATAAAAACTTGCGAACAACACCAGTTGATAGCAAAAGTGCAAACAGCCCCAAAGCTGATAGCAAAAGTGCCAACAGCTGATAGCTAAAGCTCCAACAGCTGATAGCAAAAGTGCCAACAGCTGATAGCAAAAGTGCCAACAGCACCACATTGCCAGCTAGTCCTAGGTATGACAATAAACTACATCTGACAGCAAGGCTTCTGATCACAAAGGGTCCCAGCTATGAGCAAATAGTTACCCCCCACTAAAAAAAAAAAACTATGAAAGTATAAAAATACATGTTTATATAAAAACTTGCGAAGAACATCAGTTGATAGCAAAAGTGCAAACAACACCACAGCTGATAGCAAAAGTGAGAACAGCTGACAGCAAAAGTGCCAAGAGCTGATAGCAAAAGTGCCAACAGCTGATAGCAAAAGTGACAACAGCACCACATTGCCAGCTAGTCCTAGGTATGACAATAAACTACATCTGACAGCAAGGCTTCTGATCACTAAGGGTCCCAGCTATGAGCAAATAGTGACCCTCCAGTAAAAAAAAACACTATGAATGTATAAAAATACATGTTTATATAAAAACTTGCGAACAACACCAGTTGATAGCAAAAGTGCCAACAGCACCACAGCTGATACCAAAAGTGCCAACAGCTGATAGCAAAAGTGCCAACAGCTGATAGCAAAACTGCCAACAGCTGATAGCAAAAGTGCCAACAGCTGATAGCAAAAGTGCCAACAGCTGATAACAAAAGTCCCAACAGCTGATAGCAAAAGTGCCAACAGCACCACATTGCCAACTAGTCCTAGGTATGACTATAAACTACATCTGACAGCAAGGCTTCTGATCACAAAGGGTCCCAGCTATGAGCAAATAGTTACTCCCCACTAAAAAAAAACACTATGAAAGTATAAAAATACATGTTTATATAAAAACTTGCGAACAGCACCAGTTGATAGCAAAAGTGCCAACAGCACCACAGTGCCAACTAGTCCTAGGTATGACTATAAACTACATCTGACAACAAGACTTCTGATCACAAAGGGTCCCAGCTATGAGCAAATAGTGAACCCCCACTAAAAACAAAAAACACTATGAAAGTATAAAAATACATGTTTATATAAAAACTTGCGAACAACACCAGTTGATAGCAAAAGTGTCAACAGCACCACAGCTGATAGCAAAAGTGCCAACAACTGACAGCAAAAGTGCCAACAGCTGATAGCAAAAGTGCCAACAGCATCACATTGCCAACCAATCCTAGGTATGACTATAAACTACATCTGACAGCAAGGCTTCTTATCACAAAGGGTCCCAGCTATGAGCAAATAGTGACCCCCCACTAAAAAAAAAACACTATAAATGTATAAAAATACATGTTTACATAAAAACTTGCGAACAACACCAGTTGATAGGAAAAGTGCAAACAGCACCACAGCTGAGAGCAAAAGTGCCAATAGCTGATAGCAAAAGCGCCAACAGCTGATTACAAAAGTCCCAACAGCTGATAGCAAAAGTGACAACAGCTGATACCAAAAGTGCCAAAAGCTTATAGCAAAAGTGCCAACAACTGATAGCAAAAGTGCCAACAGCTGATAGCAAAAGTGCCAAAAGCTGATAGCAAAAGTGCCAACAGCTGATAGCAAAACTACCAACAGATGATACCAAACGTGCCAACAGCACCACAGCTGATAGCAAAAGTGCCAACAGCTGATACCAAAAGTGCCAAAAGCTGATAGCAAAAGTGCCAACAGCTGATAGCAAAAGTGCCAACAGATGATACCAAAAGTGCCAACAGCTTATAGCAAAAGTGCAAACAGCTGATAGCAAAATGCCAACAGCTGATAGCAAAAGTGACAAATGCTGATAGCAAAAGTGTCAACAGCTGATACCAAAAATGCCAAAAGCTGATAGCAAAAGTGCCAACAGCTGATAGCAAACGTGCCAACAGCTGATAGCAAAAGTGAGAACAGCTGATAGCAAAAGTGCTAAAAGCTGATAGCAAACGTGCCAACAGCACCACAGTGCCAACTAGTCCTAGGTATGACTATAAACTACATCTGACAGCAAGTCTTCTGATCACAAAGGGTCTCAGCTATGAGCAAATAGTGACCCCCACTAAAAAAAAAACACTATGAAAGTATAAAAATACATGTTTATATAAAAACTTGCGAACAACACCAGTTGATAGCAAAAGTGCAGACAGCTGATAGCAAAAGTGCCAACAGCTGATAGCAAAAGTGCCAACAGCTGATAGCAAAAGTGCCAACAGCACCACATTGCTAACTAGTCCTAGGTATGACTATAAACTACATCTGACAGCAAGGCTTCTGATCACAAAGGATCCCATCTATGAGCAAATAGTGACCCCCCACTAAAAAAAAAACACTATGAAAGTATAAAAATACATGTTTATATAAAAATTGCGAACAACACCAGTGGATAGCAAAAGTGCCAACAGCACCACAGTGCCAACTATTCCTAGGTATCACTATAAACTACATCTGCCAGCAAGGCTTCTGATCACAAGCGGTCTCAGCTATGAGCAAATAGTGACACCCCACGAAAAAAAACACTATAAAAGTATAAAAATACATGTTTATATAAAAACTTGCGAACAACACCAGTTGATAGCAAAAGTGCCTAAGCTGATAGCAAAAGTGCCAACAGCTGATAGCAAAATGCCAACAGCTGTTAGCAAAACTGCCAACAGCTGATAGCAAAATTGCCAACAGCACCACAGTGCCAACTAGTCCTAGGTATGACTATAAACTACATCTGACAGCAAGGATTCTGATCACAAAGGGTCCCAGCTATGAGCAAATAGTGACCCCCCACTAAAAAAAAAACACGATGAAAGTATAAAAATACATGTTTCTATAAAAACTTGCGAACAACACCAGATGATAGCAAAAGTGCCAACAGCACCACAGCTGATAGCAAAAGTGCCAACAGCTGATAGCAAAAGTGCCAACAGCTGATAGCAAAAGTGCCAACAGCTGATAGCAAACGTGCCAACAGCTGATAGCAAAAGTGCCAACAGCACTACAGTGCCAACTAGTCCTAGGTATGATTATAAACTACATCTGACAGTAAGGCTTCTGATCACAAAGGGTCCCAGCTATGAGCAAATAGTGACACCCCACTAAAAAAAAACATTATGAAAGTAAAAATATACATGTTTATATAAAAACTTGCGAACAACACCAGTTGATAGCAAAAGTGCAAACAGCACTACAGCTGATAGCAAAAGTACCAACAGCTGATAGCAAAAGTGCCAACAGCTGATAGCAAAAGTGCCAACAGCTGTTAGCAAAAGTGCCAACAGCACAACAGTGCCAAATAGTCCTAGGTATGACTATAAACTACATCTGACAGCAAGGCTTCTGAACACAAAGGGTCCCAGCTATGAGCAAATAGTGAGCCCCCAATAAAATAAAATCACTATGTAAGTATAAAAATACCTGTTTATATAAAAACTTGCGAACAACACCAGTTGATAGCAAAAGTGCCAACAGCTGATAGCAAAAGTTCCAACATCTGATAGCAAAAGTGCCAACAGCTGATAGCAAAAGTGCCAACAGCTGATAGCAAAAGTGCAACAGCACCACAGTGCCAACTAGTCTTAGGTATGACTATAAACTAAATCTGACAGCAAGGCTTCTGATCACAAAGGGTATCAGCTGTTGGCACTTTTGCTATCAGCTGTTGGCACTTCTGGTATCAGCTGTTGGCACTTTTTCTATCAGCTGTTGGCACTTTTGCTATCAGCTGTGGTGCTGTTGGCACTTTTGCTATCAACTGGTGTTGTTCGCAAGTTTTTATATAAACATGTATTTTTATACTTTCATAGTGTTTTTTTTTAGTGGGGGGTCACTATTTGCTCATAGTTGCCACCCTTTGTGATCAGAAGCCTTGCTGTCAGATGTAGTTTATAGTCATACCTAGGACTAGTTGGCACTGTGGTGCTGTTGGCACTTTTGCTATCAGCTGTTGGCACTTTTGCTATCAGCTGTTGGCACTTTTGCTATCAGCTGTTGGTACTTTTGCTATCAGCTGTGGTGCTGTTGGCACTTTTGCTATCGACTGGTGTTGTTCGCAAGTTTTTATATAAACATGTATTTTTATACATTCATACTGTTTTTTTTATAGTGGGGGGTCACTATTTTCTCATAGCTGGGAACCTTTGTGATGAGAAGCCTTGCTGTCAGATGTAATTTATATTCATAACTAGGATTAGTTGGCAATGTGGTGCTGTTGGCACTTTTGCTATCAGCTGTTGGCACTTTTGCTATCAGCTGTTGGCACTTTTGCTATCAGCTGTTGGAACTTTTGCTATCAGCTGTTGGCAATTTTGCTATCAGCTGTTGGCACTTTTGCTATCAGCTGTTGGCAAATTTTCTATCAGCTGATGGCACTTTTGCTATCAGCTTTTGGCACTTTTGGTATCAGCTGTTGGCACTTTTGCTATCAGCTGTTGGCAATTTTGCTATCAGCTGTTGGCACTTTTGCTATCAGATGTTGGCACTTTTGGTATCATTTGTTGGCTTTTTTGCTATCAGCTGTTGGCACTTTTGCTATCAGCTTTTGGCACTTTTGCTATCAGCTGTTGGCACTTTTGCTATCAGCTGTTGGCACTTTTGCTATCAGGTGTGGTGCTGTTGGCACTTTTGCTATCAACTGGTGTTGTTCGCAAGTGTTTATATAAACATATATTTTTATACATTCATAGTGTTTTTTTTAAGTGGGGGGTCACTATTTGCTCATAGCTGGGACCCTTTGTGATCAGAAGACTTGCTGTCAGATGTAGTTTATAGACATACCTAGGACTAGCTGGCAATGTGGTGCTGTTGGCACTTTTGCTATCAGCTGTTGGCACTTTTGCTATTAGCTGTTGGCACTTTTGCAATCAGCTGTTTGCACTTTTGCTATCAGCTGTGGTGCTGTTGGCACTTTTGCTATCAGCTGTTGGAACTTATGCTATTAGCTGTTGGCACTTTTGCTATGAACTGGTGTTGTTCGCAAGTTTTTATATAAACATGTATTTTTATACTTTCATAGTGTTTTTTTTTAGTGGGGGGTCACTATTTGCTCATAGCTGGGACCCTTTGTGATCAGAAGCCTTGCTGTCAGATGTAGTTTATAGTCATACCTTGAACTAGTTGGCACTGTTGTGCTGTTGGCACTTTTGCTATCAGCTTTTGGCACATTTGCTTTCAGCTGTTGTCACTTTTGCTATCAGCTGTTGCCACTTTTGCTATAAGTTGTTGGCACTTTTGCTATCAGCTTTTGGCATTTTTGGTATAAGCTGTTGTCACTTTTGCTATCAGCTGTTGGCACTTTTGCTATCAGCTGTTGGCACTTTTGCTATCAGCTGTTGGCATTTTGCTATCAGCTGTTGGCACTTTTGCTATCAGCGGTTGGCACTTTTGCTATCAGCTGTTGGCACTTTTGGTATCATCTGTGGACACTTTTGCTACCAGCTGTTGTCACTTTTGCTATCAGCTTTTGGCACTTTTGCTATCAGCTGTTGGCACTTTTGCTATCACCTGTTGGCACTTTTGCTATAAGCTGTTGGCACTTTTGCTATCAGCTGTGGTGCTGTTGGCACTTTTGCTATCAACTGGTGTTGTTCGCAAGTGTTTATATAAACATGTATTTTTATACTTTCATAGTGTTTTTTTTTTAGTGGGGTCACTATTTGCTCATAGCTGGGACCCTTTGTGATCAGAAGACTTGCTGTCAGATGTAGTTTATAGTCATACCTAGGACTAGTTGGCACTGTTGTGCTGTTGGCACTTTTGCTATCAGCTTTTGGCACTTTTGCTATCAGCTGTTGTCACTTTTGCTATCAGCTGTTGGCACTTTTGCTCTCAGTTGTTGGCACTTTTGCTATCAGCTTTTGGCACTTTTGGTATCAGCTGTTGTCACTTTTTCTATCAGCTGTTGGCACTTTTGCTATGAGCTGTTGGCACTTTTGCTATCATCTGTTGGCACTTTTGCTATCAGCTGTGGTGCTGTTGGCACTTTTGCTATCAACTGGTGTTGTTCGCAAGTTTTTATATAAACATGTATTTTTATACGTTCATAATGTTTTTTTTTAGTGGGGGGTCACTATTTGCTCATTGCTGGGACCCTTTGTGATCAGAAGCCTTGTTGTCAGATATAGTTTATAGTCATACCTAGGACTAGTTGGCACTGTTGTGCTGTTGTCACTTTTGCTATCAGCTGTTGGCACTTTTGGTAATAGCTGTTGGAACTTTTGCTATCAGCTGTTGGCACTTTTGCTAACAGCTTTTGGCACTTTTGCTATCAGCTGTTGGCACTTTTGCTAACAGCTTTTAAAACTTTTGCTATCAGCTGTTGGCACTTTTGCTATCAGCTGTTTGCCCTTTTGCTATCAGCTGTTGGCACTTTTGCAATCAGCTATTGGCACTTTTGCTATCAGCTATTGGCACTTTGGTATAATCTTTTGGCACTTTTGCTATCAGCTGTTGGCACTTTTGCTATCATCTGTTGGCACGTTTGCTATCAGCTGTTGGCACTTTTGCTAACAGCTTTTGGCACTTTTGCTATCAGCTGTTGGCACTTTTGCTATCAGCTTTTGGCACTTTTGGTATCAGCTGTAGTGCTGTTGGCACTTTTGCTATCAACTGGTGTTGTTCGCAATTTTTTATATAAACAACTATTTTTATTCTTTCATAGTGTTTTTTTTTTAGTGGGGGGTCACTATTTGCTAATAGCTGGGACCCTTCGTGATCAGAAGCCTTACTGTCAGATGTACTTTATAGTCATACCTAGGACTATTGGCACTGTGGTGCTGTTGGCACTATTGCTATCAGCTGTTGGCACTCTTGCTATCAGCTGTTGGCACTTTTGCTATCAGCTTTTGGCACATTTGGTATCAGCTGTTGGAACTTTTGCTATCAGCTGTTTGCACTTTTGCTATCAGCTGTTGGCACTTTTGAAATCAGCTGTTGCACTTTTGCTATCAGCTGTTGGCATTTGGTATAATCTGTTGGCACTTTTGCTATCAGCTGTTGGCACTTTTGCTATCAGCTGTTGGCACTTTTGCTATCAGCTTTTGGCACTTTTGGTATCAGCTGTTGGCACTTTTGCTATCAGCTGTTGGCACTTTTGCTATCAGCTGTTGGCAATTTTGGTATCATCTGTTGGCACTTTTGCTATCAGCTGTTGGCACTTTTGCTATCATCTGTTGGCACTTTTGCTATCAACTGGTGTAGTTCGGAAGTGTTTATAAAAACATGTATTTTCATACTTTCATAGTGTTTTTTTTTTAGTGGGGCGTCACTATTTGCTCATAGCTGGGACCCTTTGTGATCAGAAGCCTTGCTGTCAGATGTAGTTTATTGTCATACCTAGGACTAGTTGGCACTGTGGTGCTGTTGGCACTTTTGCTATAAGCTGTTGGCACTTTTGCTATCAGCTGTTGGCACTTTTGCTATAATCTGTGGTGCTGTTGGCACTTTTGCTATCAACTGGTGTTCGCAAGTTTTTATATAAACATGTACTTTTATACTTTCATAGAGATTTTTTTTTTAGTGGGGGGTCAGTATTTGCTTATTGCTGGGACCCTTTGTGATCAGAAGACTTTCTGTCAGATGTAGTTTTTAGTCCTACCTAGGACTAGTTGGAACTGTGGTGCTGTTGGCACTTTTGCTATCAGCTGTTGGCACTTTTGCTATAAGCTGTTGGCACTTTTGGTATCAGCTCTTGGCACTTTTGCTATCAGCTGTTGGCACTTTTGCTATCATCTGTTGGAACTTTTGCTATCAGCTGTTGGCACTTTTGCTATCAGCTGTTGGCACTTTTGCTATCAGCTGTTGGCAATTTTGTTATCATCTGTCGGCATTTTGCTATCAGCTGATGGCATTTTTGCTATCAGCTGTTGGCACTTTTGCTATCAGCTGTTGGCACTTTTGCTATCATCTGGGGTGCTGTTGGCACTTTTGCTATCAACTGGTGTTGTTCTCAAGTTTTTATATAAACATGTATTTTTATACTTTCATAATGTTTTTTTTTAGTGGGGGTCACTATTTGCTCATAGCTGGGACCCTTTGTGATCAGAAGACTTGCTGTCAGATGTAGTTTATAGTCATACCTAGGACTAGTAGGCACTGCGGTGCTGTTGGCACTTTTGCTTTCAGCTGTTGGCACTTTTGCTATCAGCTGTTGGCACTTTTGGTATCAGCTGTTGGCACGTTTGCTATCAGCTGTTGGCACTTTTGCTATCATCTGTTGGAACTTTTGCTATCAGCTGTTGGCACTTTTGCTATCAGCTGTTGGCAATTTTGTTATCAGCTTTTGATACTTTTGCTATCAGCTGTTGGCACTTTTGCTATCAGCTGTGTTGCTGTTGGCACTTTTGCTATAAACAGGTGTGGTTCGCAAAAGTTCGCAAAAATATAAACTTGCGAACAACACCAGTTGATAACAAAAGTGCCAACACACCACAGCTGGTAGCAAAAGTGCCACAGCTGATAGCAAAAGTGCCAACAGCTGATGCCAAAAGTGCCAAAAGCTGATAGCAAAAGTGCCAACAGCTGATAGCAAAAGTGCCAACAGCTGATACCAAAAGTGCCAACAGCTCATAGCAAAAGTGCCAACAGCTCATAGCAAAAGTGCCAACAGCACCACCGTGCCAACTAGTCCTAGGTATGATATAAACTACATCTGACAGCAAGAATTCTGATCACAAAGGGCCCCAGCTATTAGAAAATAGTTACCCCCCACTAAAAAAAAAACTCTATGAAAGTATAAAAATACATGTTTATATAAAACCTTGCGAACAACACCAGTTGATAGCAAAAGTGCCAACAGCACCACAGCTGATAGCAAAAGTGCCAACAGCTGATAGCAAAAGTGACAACAGCTGATAGCAAAAGTGCCAACAGCAGATAGCAAAAGTGCCAACAGCACCACATTGCCAACTAGTCCTAGGTATGACTATAAACTACATCTGACAGCAAGGCTTCTAATCACAAAGCTCCAAGCTATGAGCAAATAGTGACCCCCCACTAAAAGAAAACACTATGAATGTATAAAAATACATGTTTATATAAAAACTTGCGAACAACAGCAGTTGATAGCAAGAGTGCCAACAGCACCACAGCTGATAGAAAAAGTGCCAACAGCTGAGAGCAAAAGTGCCAACAGCTGATACCAAAAGTGCCAACAGCTGATAGCAAAAGTGCCAACAGCTGATAGCAAAAGTGCCAACAGCACCACAGTGCCAACTAGTCCTAGGTATGACTATAAACTACATCTGACAGCAAGGCTTCTGATCACAAAGGGTCCCAGCTATGAGAAAATAGTGAACCCCCTCTAAAAAAAAAACACTATGGAAGTATAAAAATACATGTTTATATAAAAACTTGCGAACAACACCAGTTGGTAGCAAAAGTGCCAACAGCACCACAGCTGATAGCAAAAGTGCCAACAGCTTATAGCAAAAGTGCCAACAGCTGATAGCAAAAATGCCAAAAGCTGATAGCAAAAGTGCCAACAGCTGATACCCCATTTCCAACAGATGATACCAAAAGTGCCAACAGCTGATAGCAAAAGTGCAAACAGCTGATGGCAAAAGTGCCAACAGCTGATACCAAAATGCCAACAGATGATACCAAAAGTGCCAAAAGCTGATAGCAAAAGTGCAAACAGCTGATAGCAAAAGTGCCAACCGCTGATAGCAAATGTGCCAACAGCTGATAGCAAAAGTGGCAACAGATTATACAAAAGTGCCAACAGCTGATTGCAAAAGTGCCAACAGCTGATAGCAAAAGTGCCAACAGCTGATAGCAAAAGTGCCAACAGCTGATACCAAAAGTGCCAAAAGCTGATAGCAAAAGTGCCAACAGCACCACAGCTGATAGCAAAAGTGCCAAAAGCTGATAGCAAAAGTGCCAACAGCTGATACCAAAAGTGCCAACAGCTGATAGCAAAAGTGCCAACAGCTGGTAGCAAAAGTGCCAACAGCACCACAGTGCCAACTAGTCCTAGGTATGATTATAAACTACTTCTGACAGCAAGGCTTCTGATCACAAAGGGTCCCAGCTATGAGCAAATAGTGACCCCCAACTAAAAAAAAACACTATGTAAGTATAAAAATACATGTTTATATAAAAACTTGCGAACAACACCAGTTGATAGCAAAAGTGTTAACAGGACCACAGCTGATAGAAAAAGTGCCAACAGCTGATAGCAAAATGCAAACAGCTGATAGCAAAAGTGCTAAAAGCTGCTAGCAAAAGTGCCAACAGCTGATAGCAAAAGTGCCAACAGATGATACCAAAAGTGCCAACAGCTGATAGCAAAAGTGCAAACAGCTGACACCAAAAGTGCCAAAAGCTGATAGCAAAAGTGCCAACAGCTGATAGCGAAAGTGCCAACAGCTGATAGCAAAAGTGCCAACAACACCACAGTGCCAATAGTCCTAGGTATGACTATAAACTACATCTGACAGCAAGGCTTCTGATCACAAAGGGTCCCAGCTATGAGCAAATAGTGACCCCCCACTAAAAAAAAACATTATGAATGTATAAAAATAGATGTTTATATAAAAACTTTCGAACAACACCAGTTTATAGCAAAAGTGCCAACAGCACCACAGCAGATAGCAAAAGTGCTAACAGCTGATAGCAAAATGCCAACAGCTGATAGCAAAAGTGCCAACAGCTGATAGAAAAAGTGCCAACAGCACCACATTGCCAACTAGTCCTAGGTTTGACTATAATCTACATCTGACAGCAATGCTTCTGATCACAAAGGGTCCCATCTCTGAGCAAATAGTGACCGTCCACTAAAAAAAAACACTTCGAATGTATAAAAATACATGTTTATATAAAACTTGCGAACAACACCAGTTGATAGCAAAAGTGCCAACAGCACCACAGCTGATAGCAAAAGTGCCAACTGCTGATAGCAAAAGTACCAATATCTGATAGCAAAACTGCCAACAGCTGATAGCAAAAGTGCCAACAGCACCACATTGCCAAATAGTCCTAGGTATGACTATAAACAACATCTGACAGCAAGGCTTCTGATCACAAAGGGTCCCAGCTATGAGCAAATAGTGACCCCCCACTAAAAAAAAACACTATGAAATTATAAAAATACATTTTTATATAAAAACTTGCGAACAACACCAGTTGATAGGAAAAGTGCCAACAGCACCAAAGCTGATAGCAAAAGTGTCAACAGCTGATAGCAAAAGTGCCAACAGCTGATAGCAAAAGTGCCAACAGCACCACATTGCCAACTAGTCCTAGGTATGACTATAAACTACATCTGAAAGCAAGGCTTCTGTTCACAAAGGGTCCCAGCTATGAGCAAATAGTGACCCCCCACTAAAAAAAAAACACTATGAATGTATAAAAATACATGTTTATATAAAAAACTAGCCAACAACACCAGTTGATAGCAAAAGTGCCAACAGCACCACAGATGATAGCAAAAGTGCCAACAGCTGATACCAAAAGTGCCAACAGCTGATACCAAAAGTGCCAACAGCTGATAGCAAAAGAGCCAACAGCTGATAGCAAAAGTGCCAACAGCACCACAGTGCCAACTAGTCCTAGGTATGATTATAAACTACATCTGACAGCAAGGCTTCTGATCACAAAGGGTCCCAGCTATGAGCAAATAGTGACCCCCAACTAAAAAAAAACACTATGAATGTATAAAAATACATGTTTATATAAAAACTTGCGAACAACACCACTTGATAGCAAAAGTGCCAACAGCACCACAGCTGATAGCAAAAGTGCCAACAGCTGATAGCAAAAGTGCCAACAGCTGATACCAAAAGTGCCAAAAGCTGATAGCAAAAGTGCCAACAGCTGATAGCAAAAGTGCCAACAGCTGATAGCAATAGTGCCAACAGCACCACAGTGCCAACTAGTCTTAGGTATGACTATAAACTACATCTGACAGCAAGGCTTCTGATCACAAAGGGTCCCAGCTATGAGCAAATAGTTACCCCCCACTAAAAGAAAACACTATGAAAGTATAAAAATACATGTTTATATAAAAACTTCCGAACAACACCAGTTGATAGCAAAAGTGCCAACAGCACCCCAGCTGATAGCAAAAGTGCCAACAGCTGATAGCAAAAGTGCCAACAGCTTATACCAAAAGTGCCAAAAGCTGATAGCAAAAGTGCCAACAGCTGATAGCAAAAGTGCCAACAGCTGATACCAAAAGTCTCAACGGCTGATAGCAAAAGTGCCAAGAGCTGATAGCAAAAGTGCCGTCAGTTGATACCAAACGTGCCAACAGCACGACAGTGCCAACTAAACCTAGGTATGACTATGAACTACATCTGACAGCAAGGCTTCTGATCACAAAGGGTCCCAGCTATGAGCAAATAGTGACCCCCCACTAAAAAAAAACACTATGAAAGTATAAAAATACATGTTTATATAAACAATTGCGAACAACACCAGTTGATAGCAAAAGTGCCAACAGCACCCCAGCTGATATCAAAAGTGCCAACAGCTGATAGCAAAAGAGCCAACAGCTGATAGCAAAAGTGCCAACAGCTGATAGCGAAAGTGCCAAAAGCTGATAGCAAAAGTGCCAACAGCTGATAGCAAAAGTGCCAACAGCTGATAGCAAAAGTTCCAACAGCTGATAGCAAAAGTGTCAACAGCTGATAGCAAAAGTGCCAACAGCACCACAGTGCCAACTAGTCCTAGGTATGACTATAAACTACATCTAACCACAAGGATTCTGATCACAAAGGGTCCCAGCTCTGAGCAAATAGTGACCCCCCACTAAAAAAAAAACACTATGAAAGTAAAAAATACATGTTTATATAAAAACTTGCGAATACCACCAGTTGATAGATAAAGTTCCAACAGCTGATAGTAAAAGTTCCAACAGCTGATCGCAAAATTGCCAACAGCTGATAGCAAAAGTGCCAACAGCACCACAGTGCCAACTAGTCCTAGGTATGACTATAAACTACATCTAACCACAAGGATTCTGATCACAAAGGGTCCCAGCTCTGAGCAAATAGTGACCCCCCACTAAAAAAAAAACACTATGAAAGTATAAAAATACATGTTTCTATGAAAACTTGCGAACAACACCAGTTGATAGCAAAAGTGCCAGCAGCACCACAGCTGATAGCAAAAGTGCCAACAGCTGATAGCAAAATTGCAAACAGCTGATAGCAAAAGTGCCAAAAGCTGATACCAAAAGTGCCAACAGCACCACATTGCCAACTAGTCCTAGGTATGATTATAAACTACATCTGACAGCAAGGCTTCTGATCACAAAGTGTCCCAGCTATGAGCAAATAGTGACCCCCCACAAAAAAAAAACTCTATGAAAGTATAAAAATACATGTTTATATAAAAACTTGCGAACAACACCAGTTGATAGCAAAAGTGCAAACAGCACCACAGCTGATAGCAAAAGTGCGAACAGCTGATAGCAAAAGTGCCAACAGCTGATAGCAAAAGTGCCAACAGCACCACATTCCCAACTAGTCCTAGGTATGACTATAAACTACATCTGACAGCAAGGCTTCTGATCACAAAGGGTCCAAGCTATGAGCAAATAGTGACCCCCCTCTAAAAAAAAACACTATGAAAGTATAAAAATACATGTTTATATAAAAACTTGCGAACAACACCAGTTGATAGCAAATGTGCCAACAGCACCACAGATGATAGCAAAAGTGCCAACAGCTGATAGCAAAAGTGCCAATAGCTGATAGCAAAAGTGCCAACAGCTGATACCAAAAGTGCCAACAGCTGATAGCAAAAGTGCCAACAGCTGATAGCAAAAGTGCCAACAGCACCACAGTGCCAACTAGTCCTAGGTATGACTATAAACTACATCTGACAGCAAGGCTTCTGATCACATAGGGTCCAAGCTATGAGCAAAGAATGACCCCCACTAAAAAAAAAACACTATGAAAATATAAAAATACATGTTTATATAAAAACTTGCGAACAACACCAGTTGATAGAAAAAGTGCCAACAGCACCACAGCTGATAGCAAAAGTGCCAACAGCTGATAGCAAAATTGCAAACAGCTGATAGCAAAAGTGCCAAAAGCTGATACCAAAAGTGCCAACAGCACCACATTGCCAACTAGTCCAAGGTATGATTATGAACTACACTGACAGCAAGGCTTCTGATCACAAAGGGTCCCAGCTATGAGCAAATAGTGACCCCCCACTAAAAAAAAAAACACTATGAAAGTATAAAAATACATGTTTATATAAAAACTTGAGAACAGCACCAGTTGATAGCAAAAGTGCCAACAGCACTACAGCTGATAGCAAAAGTGCCAACAGTTGATAGCAAAAGTGCCAAAAGCTGATAGCAAAAGTGCCAACTTTGCTATCAGCTGTTGGCACTTTTGCAAGCAGCTTTTGGCACTTTTGCTATCAGCTGTTGGCACTTTTGCTATCAACTGGTGTTGTTCGCAATTTTTTATCTAAACATGTATTTTTATACTTTCATAGTGTATTTTTTTTTAGTGGGGGTCACTATTTGCTCATAACTGGGACACTTTGTGACCAGAAGCCTTGCTGTCAGATGTAGTTTATAGTCATACCTAGGACTAGTTGGCACTGTGGTGCTGTTGGCACTTTTGCTATCAGCTGTTGGCACTTTTCCTATCAGCTGTTGGCACTTTTGCTATCAGCTGTGGTGCTGTTGGCACTTTTGCTATCAACTGTTGTTGTTCGCAAGTTTTTATATAAACATGTATTTTTATACATTCGTATTTTTTTTTTTTAGTGGCGGGTCACTATTTTCTCATAGCTGGGACCCTTTGTGATCAGAAGCCTTGCTGTCAGATGTAGTTTATAATCATACCTAGGACTAGTTGGCAATGTGGTGCTGTTGGCACTTTTGCTATCAGCTGTTGGCACTTTTGCTATCAGCTGTTGTAACTTTGGTTATCAGCTGTTGGCACTTTTGCTATCAGCTTTTGGCACTTTTGCTATCAGCTGTGGTTCTGTTGGCACTTTTGCTATCAACTGGTGTTGTTCGCAAGTTTTTATATAAACATGTATTTTTATACATTCATAGTGTTTTTTTTAGTGGGGGGGCCACTATTTGCTCATAGCTGGGAACATTTGTGATCAGAAGCCTTGCTGTCAGATGTAGTTTATAGTCATACCTAGGACTAGTTGGCACTGTGGTGCTGTTGGCACTTTTGCTATCAGCTGTTGGCACTTTTGCTATCAGCTTTTGGCACTTTTGCTATCAGCTGTTGTCACTTTTGCTATCAGCTGTTGGCACTTTTGCTATAAACTGTGGTCCTGTTGGCACTTTTGCTATCAACTGGTGTTGTTCGCAAGTTTTTATATAAACATGTATTTTTATACTTTCATAGTGTTTTTTTTTAGTGGGGGGCCACTATTTGCTCATAGCTGGGACCCTTTGTGATCAGAAGCCTTGCTGTCAGATGTAGTTTATAGTCATACCTAACACAAGTTGGCACTGTGGTGCTGTTGGCACTTTTGCTATCAGCTGTTGGCACTTTTGCTATCAGCTGTTGGCACTTTTGCTCTCAGATGTTGGAACTTTTGCTATCAGCTGTTGGCACTTTTGCTATCAACTGTTGTTGTTCGCAGGTTTTTATATAAACATGTATTTTTATACATTCATAGTGTTTTTTTTTAGTGGAGGTGTCACTATTTGCTCATAGCTGGGATCAGAAGCCTTGCTGTCAGAAGT
Organism: Acanthosepion esculentum; assembly: GCA_964036315.1. NCBI lineage: Eukaryota > Metazoa > Mollusca > Cephalopoda > Sepiida > Sepiidae > Acanthosepion > Acanthosepion esculentum. The sequence continues at coordinate 9,234,249 of CAXIWW010000817.1, read as the reverse complement.
AGTTTATAGTCATACCTAGGACTAATTGGCACTGTGGTGCTGTTGGCACTTTTGCTAACAGCTGTTGGCACTTTTGCTATCAGCTGTTTGCACTTTTGCTATCAGGTTAGGCACTTTTGCTATCAACTGGTGTTGTTCGCAAGTTTTTATATAAACATGTATTTTTATACTTTCATAGTGTTTTTTTTTCGTGGGGTGTCACTATTTGCTCATAGCTGAGACCGCTTGTGATCAGAAGCCTTGCTGGCAGATGTAGGTTATAGTGATACCTAGGAATAGTTGGCACTGTGTTGCTGTTGGCACTTTTGCTATCAACTGGTGTTGTTCGCAAGTTTTTATATAAACATGTATTTTTATACTTTCATAATGTTTTTTTTTAGTGAGGGGGTCACTATTTGCTCATAGCTGGGACCCTTTGTGATCAGAAGCCTTGCTGTCAGATGTAGTTTATAGTCATACCTAGGACTAATTGGCACTGTGGTGCTGTTGGCACTTTTGCTAACAGCTGTTGGCACTTTTGCTATCAGCTGTTGGCACTTTTGCTATCAGCTGTGGTGCTGTTGGCACTTTTGCTATCAACTGGTGTTGTTCGAAAGTTTTTATATAAACATGTATTTTTATACTTTCATAGTGTTTTTTTTTTAGTGGGGGGTCACTATTTGCTCATAGCTGGGACCCTTTGTGATCAGAAGCCTTGCTGTCAGATGTAGTTTATAGTCATACCTAGGACTAGTTGGCACTGTGGTGCTGTTGGCACTTTTGCTATCAGCTGTTGGCACTTTTGCTATCAGCAGTTGGCACTTTTGAAATCAGCTGTTGGCAATTCTGCTATCAGCTGTGGTGCTGTTGGCACTTTTTCTATCAACTGGTGTTGTTCGCAAGTTTTTATAAAAACATGTATTTTTATACTTTCATAATGTTTTTTTTTTAGGGGGGGTCACTATTTGCTCATAGCTGGGACCCTTTGTGATCAGAAGACTTGCTGTCAGAAGTAGTTTATAGTCATACCTAGGACTAGTTGGCACTGTGGCGCTGTTGGCACTTTTTCTATCCGCTGTTGGCACTTTTTCTATCAGCTGTTGGCATTTTTGTTATCAGCTGTTGGAACTTTTGCTATCAACTGTTGGCACTTTTGCTATCAGCTGTTGGCACTTTTGCTATAAGCTTTTGGCACTTTTGCTATCAGCTTTTAGCACTTTTGGTATCATCTGTTGGCACTTTTGCTATCAGCTTTTGGCACTTTTGGTATCAGCTGTTGGCACTTTTGCTATCAGCTGTTGGCACTTTTGCTATCAGCTGTGGTGCTGTTGGCACTTTTGCTATCAACTCGTGTTGTTCGCAAGTTTTTATATAAACATGTATTTTTATACTTTCACAGTGTTTTTTTTTTTAGTGGGGGGTCACTATTTGCTCATAGCTGGGACCCTTTGTGATCAGAAGCCTTATGTCAGATGTAGTTTATAGTCATACCTAGGACTAGTTGGCACTGTGGTGCTGTTGGCACTTTTGCTATCAGCTGTTGGCACTTTTGCTATCACCTGTTTGCTGTTTGCTATCAGCTGTGGTGCTGTTTTCACTTTTCCTATCAACTGGTGTTGTTCGCAAGTTTTATATAAACATGTATATTTATATTTTCATAGAGTTTTGTTTTAGTGGGGGGTAACTATTTGCTCATAGCATGGACCCTTTGTGGTCAGAAGCCTTGCTGTCAGATGTAGTTTATAGTCATACCTAGGACTAGTTGGCACTGTGGTGCTGTTGGCACTTTTGCTATCAGCTGTTGGCACTTTTGCTATCAGCTTTTGGCACTTTTGCTATCAGCTGTTGGCACTTTTGCTATCAGCTGTGGTGCTGTTTGCATTTTTGCTATCAACTGGTGTTGTTCGCAAGTTTTTATATAAACATGTATTTTTATACTTTCCTAGTTTTTTTTTTTAGTGGGGGGTCACTATTTGCTCATAGCTGGGACCCTTTGTGATCAGAAGCCTTGCTGTCAGATGTAGTTTATAATCATACCTAGGACTAGTTGGCACTGTGGTGCTGTTGGCACTTTTGCTATCAGCTGTTGGCACTTTTGCTATCAGCTGTTGGCACTTTTGGTACCAGCTTTTGGCACTTTTGGTATCAGCTGTTGGCACTTTTGCTATCAACGGGTGTTGTTCGCAAGTTTTTATAGAAATATGTATTTTTATACTTTCATAGTGTTTTTTTTTTAGTGGGGGGTAACTATTTGCTCATAGCTGGGACCCTTTGTGATCAGAATCCTTGCTGTCAGATGTAGTTTATAGTCATACCTAGGAATAGTTTGCACTGTGGTGCTGTTGGCACTTTTGCTATCAGCTGTTGGCACTTTTGCTATCAGCTGTGGTACTGTTGGCACTTTTGCTATCAACTGGTGTTGTTCGCAAGCTTTTATTAATACATGTATTTTTATACTTTCATACTGTTTTTTTTTTAGTGGGGGGACACTATTTGCTCATAGCTGGGACCGTTTGTGATCAGAAGCCTTGCTGTCAGATGTAGTTTATAGTCAAACCTAAGACTAGTTGGCACTGTGGTGCTGTTGGCACTTTTGCTATCAGCTGTTGGCACTTTTGTTTTCACCTGTTGGCACTTTTGCTATCAGCTGTGGTGCCGTTTGCACTTTTGCTATCAACTGGTGTTGTTCGCAAGTTTTTATATAAACAGGTATTTTATACTTTCATAGTGTTTTTTTTTAGTGGGGGGTAACTATTTGCTCATAGCTGGGACCCTTTGTGATCAGAAGCCTTGCTGTCAGATGTAGTTTATAGTCATACCTAGGACTAGTTGGCACTGTGGTGCTTTTGGCACTTTTGCTATCAGCTGTTGGCACTTTTGCTATCAGCTGCTGGCACTTTTGCTATCAGCTGTTGGCACTTTTGCTATCAGCTGTGGTGCTGTTGGCACTTTTGCTATCAACTGGTGTTGTTCGCAAGTTTTTATATAAACATGTATTTTTATACATTCATAGTGTTTTTTTTAGTGGGGGTTCACTATTTTCTCATAGCTGGGACACTTTGTGATCAGAAGACTTGCTGTCAGATGTAGTTTATATTAATACCTAGGACTAGTTGGCACTGTGGTGCTTTTGGCACTTTTGCTATCAGCTGTTTGCACTTTTGCTATCAGCTGTTGGCACTTTTGCTATCAGCTGTGGTGCTGTTGGCACTTTTGCTATCAACTGGTGTTGTTCGCAAGTTTTTATATAAACATGTATTTTTATACATTCATAGTGTTTTTCTTTAGTGGGGTGTCACTATTTGCTCATAGCTGGTACCTTTTGTGATCGGAAGCCTTGATGTCAGATGTAGTTTATAATCATATCTAGGACTAGTTGGCACTGTGGTGCTGTTGGCGCTTTTGCTATCAGCTGTTGGCACATTTGCTATCAGCTGTCGGCACTTTTGCTCTCAGCTTTTGGCACTTTTGCTATCAGCTGTTGGCACTTTTGCTATCAGCTGTTGGCATTTTGCTATCAGCTTTTGGCACTTTTGAAATCAGCTGTTGGCACATTTGCTATCAGCTGTTGGCACTTTTGCTATCAGCTGTGGTGCTGTTGGCACTTTTGCTATCAACTGGCGTTGTTCGCAAGTTTTTATTAAAACATGAATTTTTATACATTCATAGTGTTTTTTTTTTAGTGGGGGGTCACTATTTGCTCATAGCTGGGACCGTTTGTGATCAGAAGCCTTGCTGTCAGATGCAGTTTATAGTCATACCTAGGACTAGTTTGCACTGTGGTTCTGTTGGCACTTTTGCTATCAGCTGTTGGCACTTTTGCTATGAACTGTTGGCACTTTTGCTATCAGCTGTGGTGCTGTTTGCACTTTTGCTATCAACTGGTGTTGTTCGCAAGTTTTAATATAAACATGTATTTTATACTTTCATTTTTTTTTTTTTTAGTGGGGGGTAACTATTTGATCATAGCTGGGACCCTTTGTGATCAGAAGCCTTGCTGTCAGATGTAGTTTATAGTCATACCTAGGACTAGTTGGCACTGCGGTGCTGTTGGCACTTTTGCTATCAGCTGTTGGCACGTTTGCTATCAGCTGCTGGCACTTTTGCTATCAGCTGTTGACACTTTTGCTATCAGCTGTTGGCACTTTCGCTATCAGCTGTGGTGCTGTTGGCACTTTTGCTATCAACTGGTGTTGTTCGCAAGTTTTTATATAAACATGTATTTTTATACTTTCATAGTGTTTTTTTTTTAGTGGGGGGTCATTATTTGCTCATAGATGACACCCTTTTATACTTTCATAGTGTTTTTTTTAGTGGGGGGTAACTATTTGATCATAGCTAGGACCCTTTGTGATCAGAAGCCTTGCTGTCAGATGTACTTTATAGTCATACCTAGGACTAGTTGGCACTGTGGGGCTGTTGGCACTTTTGCTATCAGCTGTTGGCACTTTTGCTATCAGCTGTTGGCACTTTTACTATCAGCTGTTGGCACTTTTGCTATGAGCTTTTGGCACTTTTGGTATCAGCTGTTGCCACTTTTACTATCAGCTGTTGGCACTTTTGCTATCAGCTGTTGGCACTTTTGGTATCATCTGTTGGCACTTTTGCTATCAGCTGTTGGCACTTTTGCTATTAGCTGTGGTGCTGTTGGCACTTTTGCTATCAACTGGTGTTGTTCGCAAGTTTTTATATAAACATGTATTTTTATATTTTCATAGTGTTTTTTTTTTTAGTGGGGGGTCACTATTTGCTCATAGCTGGGACCCTTTGAGATCAGAAGCCTTGCAGTCAGATGTAGTTTATAGTCATACCTAGGACTAGTTGGCACTGTGGTGCTGTTGGCACTTTTGCTATCAGCTGTTGGCACATTTGCTATCAGCTGTTTGCACTTTTGCTATCAGCTGTGGTGCTGTTGGCAATTTTGCTATCAACTGGTGTTGTTCGCAAGTTTTTATATAAACATGTATTTTTATACATTCATAGTGTTTTTTTTTAGACGGGTTCACTATTTGCTCATAGCTGGGACACTTTGTGATCAGAAGCCTTACCGTCAGATGTAGTTTATAACCATACCTAGGACTAGTTGGCAATGTGGTGCTGTTGGCACTTTTGCTATCAGCTGTTGGCACTTTTGCTATCAGCTGTTGGCACTTTTGCTATCAGCTACTAGCACTTTTGCTATCAGCTGTGGTGCTGTTGGCACTTTTGCTATCAACTGGTGTTGTTCGCAAGTGTTTATATAAACATGTATATTTATACTTTCATAGTGTTTTTTTTTTAGTGGGGGGTCACTATTTGCTCATAGCTGGGACCCTTTGTGATCAGAATCCTTGCTGTCAGATGTAGTTTATAGTCATACCTAGGAATAGTTTGCACTGTGGTGCTGTTGGCTCTTTTGCTATCAGCTGTTGGCACTTTTGCTATCAGCTGTGGTACTGTTGGCACTTTTGCTATCAACTGGTGTTGTTCGCAAGCTTTTATTAATACATGTATTTTTATACTTTCATACTGTTTTTTTTTTAGTGGGGGGACACTATTTGCTCATAGCTGGGACCGTTTGTGATCAGAAGCCTTGCTGTCAGATGTAGTTTATAGTCATACCTAAGACTAGTTGGCACTGTGGTGCTGTTGGCACTTTTGCTATCAGCTGTTGGCACTTTTGTTTTCACCTGTTGGCACTTTTGCTATCAGCTGTGGTGCCGTTTGCACTTTTGCTATCAACTGGTGTTGTTCGCAAGTTTTTATATAAACAGGTATTTTATACTTTCATAGTGTTTTTTTTTAGTGGGGGGTAACTATTTGCTCATAGCTGGGACCCTTTGTGATCAGAAGCCTTGCTGTCAGATGTAGTTTATAGTCATACCTAGGACTAGTTGGCACTGTGGTGCTTTTGGCACTTTTGCTATCAGCTGTTGGCACTTTTGCTATCAGCTGTTGGCACTTTTGCTATCAGCTGTGGTGCTGTTGGCACTTTTGCTATCAACTGGTGTTGTTCGCAAGTTTTTATATAAACATGTATTTTTATACATTCATAGTGTTTTTCTTTAGTGGGGTGTCACTATTTGCTCATAGCTGGTACCTTTTGTGATCGGAAGCCTTGATGTCAGATGTAGTTTATAATCATATCTAGGACTAGTTGGCACTGTGGTGCTGTTGGCGCTTTTGCTATGAGCTGTTGGCACATTTGCTATCAGCTGTCGGCACTTTTGCTCTCAGCTTTTGGCACTTTTGCTATCAGCTGTTGGCACTTTTGCTATCAGCTGTTGGCATTTTGCTATCAGCTTTTGGCACTTTTGAAATCAGCTGTTGGCACATTTGCTATCAGCTGTTGGCACTTTTGCTATCAGCTGTGGTGCTGTTTGCACTTTTGCTATCAACTGGTGTTGTTCGCAAGTTTTAATATAAACATGTATTTTATACTTTCATTTTTTTTTTTTTTAGTGGGGGTAACTATTTGATCATAGCTGGGACCCTTTGTGATCAGAAGCCTTGCTGTCAGATGTAGTTTATAGTCATACCTAGGACTAGTTGGCACTGCGGTGCTGTTGGCACTTTTGCTATCAGCTGTTGGCACGTTTGCTATCAGCTGCTGGCACTTTTGCTATCAGCTGTTGACACTTTTGCTATCAGCTGTTGGCACTTTCGCTATCAGCTGTTGTCACTTTTGCTATCAGTTGTTGGCACTTTTGCTATCAGCTTTTGGCACTTTTGGTATCAGCTGTTGGCACTTTTGCTATCAGCTGTTGGCACTTTTGCTATCAGTTGTGGTTCTGTTGGCACTTTTCCTATTAACTGGAGTTGTTCGCTAGTTTTCATATAAACATGTATTTTTATACTTTCATATAGTTTTTTTTTTAGTGGGGGGTCAGTATTTGCTCATAGCTGGGACCATTTTTGATCAGAAGCCTTGCTGTCAGATGTAGTTTATAGTCATACCTAGGACTAGTTAGCACTGTGGTGCTGTTGGCACTTTTGCTATCAGCTGTTGGCACTTTTGCTATCAGCTGTTGTCAATTTTGCTATCAGCTGTTTGCACTTTTGCTATCAGCTGTGGTGCTGTTGGCACTTTTGCTATAAACTTGTGTTGTTCGCAAGTTTTTATATAAACCTGTATTTTTATACTTTAATAGTGTTTTTTTCTTCAGTGGGGGGTCATATATTTGCTCACAGCTGGTAACCTTTATGATCAGAAGCCTTGCTGTCATATGTAGTTTATAGTCATATCTAGGACTAGTTGGCACTGTGGTGCTGTTGGAACTTTTGCTACCAGTTGTTGGCACTTTTGCTATCAGCTGTTGGCACTTTTGCTATCAGCTGTTGGCACTTTTGCTATCAGCTTTTGGCACTTTTGGTTTCATCTGTTGGCACTTTTGCTATCAGCTGTTGGTACTTTTGCTATCAGCTGTTGGCACTTTTGCTATCAGCTGTTGGTACTTTTGCTATCAGCTTTTGCCACATTTGAAATCAGCTGTTGGCACTTTTGCTATCAGCTGTTGACACTTTTTCTATCAGCTGTTGGCACTTTTGCTATCAGCTTTATGCACTTTTGCTATCAGCTGTTGGCACTTTTGCTATCAGCTGTTGGCACTTTTGCTATGAGCTGTGGTGTTGTTTGCATTTTTGCTATCAACTGTTGTTGTTCGCTAGTTTTTATATAAACATGTATTTTTATACTTTCATAATGTTTTTTTTTAATGGGGGATCACTATTTGCTCATAGCTGGGACCATTTTTGATCAGAAGCCTTATGTCAGATGTAGTTTATAGTCATACCTAGGATTAGTTGGCACTGTGGTGCTGTTGGCACTTTTGCTATCAGCTGTTGGCACTTTTGCTATCAGCTGCTGGCACTTTTGCTATCAGCTGTTGGCACTTTTGCTATCAGCTGCTGGCACTTTTGCTATCAGCTGTTGGCACTTTTGCTATCAGCTGTGGTGCTGTTGGCACTTTTGCTATCAACTGGTGTTGTTCGCAAGTTTTTATATAAACATGTATTTTTATACATTCATAGTGTTTTTTTTAGTGGGGGTTCACTATTTTCTCATAGCTGGGACACTTTGTGATCAGAAGACTTGCTGTCAGATGTAGTTTATATTAATACCTAGGACTAGTTGGCACTGTGGTGCTTTTGGCACTTTTGCTATCAGCTGTTTGCACTTTTGCTATCAGCTGTTGGCACTTTTGCTATCAGCTGTGGTGCTGTTGGCACTTTTGCTATCAACTGGTGTTGTTCGCAAGTTTTTATATAAACATGTATTTTTATACATTCATAGTGTTTTTCTTTAGTGGGGTGTCACTATTTGCTCATAGCTGGTACCTTTTGTGATCGGAAGCCTTGATGTCAGATGTAGTTTATAATCATATCTAGGACTAGTTGGCACTGTGGTGCTGTTGGCGCTTTTGCTATGAGCTGTTGGCACATTTGCTATCAGCTGTCGGCACTTTTGCTCTCAGCTTTTGGCACTTTTGCTATCAGCTGTTGGCACTTTTGCTATCAGCTGTTGGCATTTTGCTATCAGCTTTTGGCACTTTTGAAATCAGCTGTTGGCACATTTGCTATCAGCTGTTGGCACTTTTGCTATCAGCTGTGGTGCTGTTTGCACTTTTGCTATCAACTGGTGTTGTTCGCAAGTTTTAATATAAACATGTATTTTATACTTTCATTTTTTTTTTTTTTAGTGGGGGTAACTATTTGATCATAGCTGGGACCCTTTGTGATCAGAAGCCTTGCTGTCAGATGTAGTTTATAGTCATACCTAGGACTAGTTGGCACTGCGGTGCTGTTGGCACTTTTGCTATCAGCTGTTGGCACGTTTGCTATCAGCTGCTGGCACTTTTGCTATCAGCTGTTGACACTTTTGCTATCAGCTGTTGGCACTTTCGCTATCAGCTGTGGTGCTGTTGGCACTTTTGCTATCAACTGGTGTTGTTCGCAAGTGTTTATATAAACATGTATATTTATACTTTCATAGTGTTTTTTTTTTAGTGGGGGGTCACTATTTGCTCATAGCTGGGACCCTTTGGGATCAGAAGCCTTGCTGTCAGATGTAGTTTATAGTCATACCTAGGACCAGTTAGCACTGTGGTGCTGTTGGCACTTTTGCTATCAGCTGTTTGCACTTTTGCTATCAGCTGTTGGCACTTTTGCTATCAGCTTTTGGCAAAATTGGTATCAGCTGTTGGCACTTTTGCTATCAGCTGTTGTCACTTTTGCTATCAGTTGTTGGCACTTTTGCTATCAGCTTTTGGCACTTTTGGTATCAGCTGTTGGCACTTTTGCTATCAGCTGTTGGCACTTTTGCTATCAGTTGTGGTTCTGTTGGCACTTTTCCTATTAACTGGAGTTGTTCGCTAGTTTTCATATAAACATGTATTTTTATACTTTCATATAGTTTTTTTTTTAGTGGGGGGTCAGTATTTGCTCATAGCTGGGACCATTTTTGATCAGAAGCCTTGCTGTCAGATGTAGTTTATAGTCATACCTAGGACTAGTTAGCACTGTGGTGCTGTTGGCACTTTTGCTATCAGCTGTTGGCACTTTTGCTATCAGCTGTTGTCAATTTTGCTATCAGCTGTTTGCACTTTTGCTATCAGCTGTGGTGCTGTTGGCACTTTTGCTATAAACTTGTGTTGTTCGCAAGTTTTTATATAAACCTGTATTTTTATACTTTAATAGTGTTTTTTTCTTCAGTGGGGGGTCATATATTTGCTCACAGCTGGTAACCTTTATGATCAGAAGCCTTGCTGTCATATGTAGTTTATAGTCATATCTAGGACTAGTTGGCACTGTGGTGCTGTTGGAACTTTTGCTACCAGTTGTTGGCACTTTTGCTATCAGCTGTTGGCACTTTTGCTATCAGCTGTTGGCACTTTTGCTATCAGCTTTTGGCACTTTTGGTTTCATCTGTTGGCACTTTTGCTATCAGCTGTTGGTACTTTTGCTATCAGCTGTTGGCACTTTTGCTATCAGCTGTTGGTACTTTTGCTATCAGCTTTTGCCACATTTGAAATCAGCTGTTGGCACTTTTGCTATCAGCTGTTGACACTTTTTCTATCAGCTGTTGGCACTTTTGCTATCAGCTTTATGCACTTTTGCTATCAGCTGTTGGCACTTTTGCTATCAGCTGTTGGCACTTTTGCTATGAGCTGTGGTGTTGTTTGCATTTTTGCTATCAACTGTTGTTGTTCGCTAGTTTTTATATAAACATGTATTTTTATACTTTCATAATGTTTTTTTTTAATGGGGGATCACTATTTGCTCATAGCTGGGACCATTTTTGATCAGAAGCCTTATGTCAGATGTAGTTTATAGTCATACCTAGGATTAGTTGGCACTGTGGTGCTGTTGGCACTTTTGCTATCAGCTGTTGGCACTTTTGCTATCAGCTGCTGGCACTTTTGCTATCAGCTGTTGGCACTTTTCCTATCAGCTGTTGGCACTTTTGCAATCAGCTCTTGGCACTTTTGCTATGAGCTGTGGTGCTGTTGGCACTTTTGCTATCAACTGGTGTTGTTCGCAAATTTTTATATAAACATGTATTTTTATACTTTCATAGTGTTTTTTTTTAGTGGGGGTCACTATTTGCTCATAGCTGGGACCCTTTGTGATCAGAAGCCTTGCTGTCAGATGTAGTTTATAGTCATACCTAGGACTAGTTGTCAATGTGGTGCTGTTGGCACTTTTGCTATCAGCTGTTGGCACTTTAGCTATCAGCTGTGTGCACTTTTGCTATCAGCTGTGGTGCTGTTGGCACTTTTGCTATAAACTGGTGTTGTTCGCAAGTTTTTATATAAACCTGTATTTTTATACTTTCATAGTGTTTTTTTCTTCAGTGGGGGGTCATATATTTGCTCACAGCTGGTACCCTTTATGATCAGAAGCCTTGCTGTCATATGTAGTTTATAGTCATATCTAGGACTAGTTGGCACTGTGGTGCTGTTGGAACTTTTGCTACCAGTTGTTGGCACTTTTGCTATCAGCTGTTGGCACTTTTGCTATCAGCTGTTGGCACTTTTGCTATCAGCTTTTGGCACTTTTGGTTTCATCTGTTGGCACTTTTGCTATCAGCTGTTGGTACTTTTGCTATCAGCTGTTGGCACTTTTGCTATCAGCTGTTGGTACTTTTGCTATCAGCTTTTGCCACATTTGAAATCAGCTGTTGGCACTTTTGCTATCAGTTGTTGACACTTTTTCTATCAGCTGTTGGCACTTTTGCTATCAGCTTTATGCACTTTTGCTATCAGCTGTTGGCACTTTTGCTATCAGCTGTTGGCACTTTTGCTATCAGCTGTGGTGTTGTTTGCATTTTTGCTATCAACTGTTGTTGTTCGCAAGTTTTTATATAAACATGTATTTTTATACTTTCATAATGTTTTTTTTTAGTGGGGGTCACTATTTGCTCATAGCTGGGACCCTTTGTGATCAGAAGACTTGCTGTCAGATGTAGTTTATAGTCATACCTATGACTAGTTGGCACTGTGGTGCTGTTGGCCGTTTTGCTATTAGCTTTCGGCACTTTTGCTATCAGCTGTTATCACTTTTGCTATCAGCTGTTGGAACTTTTGCTATCAGCTTATGGCACTTTTGGTATCAGCTGTTGTCACTTTTGCTATCAGCTGTTGGCACTTTTGCTATCACCTGTTGGCACTTTTGCTATCAGCTGTGGTGCTGTTTGCACTTTTGCTATCAACTAGTGTTGTTCGCAAGTTTTTATGTAAACATGTATTTTTATAATTTCATAGTGTTTTTTTTTAGTGGGGGGTAACTATTTGCTCATAGCTGGAACCCTTTGTGATCAGAAGCCTTGCTATCAGATGTAGTTTATAGTCATACCTAGGACTAGTTGGCAATGCGTTGCTCTTGGCACTTTTGCTATCAGCTGTTGGCACTTTAGCTATCGGCTGTTGGCACTTTTGCTATCAGCTGTTGGCACTTTTGCTATCAGCTGTTGGCACTTTTGCTATCAGCTGTGGTGCTGTTGGCACTTTTGCTATCAACTGGTGTTGTTCGCAAGTTTTTATATAAAAATGTATTTTTATACTTTCATAGTGTTTTTTTTTAGTGGGGGGTCACTATTTGCTCATAGCTTGGACCCTTTGTTATCAGAAGACTTGCTGTCAGATGTATGTTATAATCATACCTAGGACTATTTGGCATTGTGGTGCTGTTGGCACTTTTGCTATCAGCTGTTGGCACATTTGCTATCAGCTGTTGGCATTTTGCTATCAGCTGTGGTGCTGTTGGCACTTTTGCTATCAGCTTTTTGTACTTTTGCTATCAGCTGTTTGCACTTTTGCTATCAGCTGTTGGCACTTTTGCTATCAGCTGTGGTGCTGTTGGCACTTTTACTATCAACTGGTGCTGTTGGCAAGTTTTTATATAAACATGTATTTTCATACTTTCATATTGTTTTTTTTTAGTGGGGTTCACTATTTGCTCATAGCTGGGACCCTTTGTGATCAGAAGACTTCCTGTCAGATGTAGTTTATAGTCATACCTAGGACTAGTTGGCACTGTGGTGCTGTTGGCACTTTTGCTATCAGCTGTTGGCATTTTGCTATCAGCTGTGGTGCTGTTGGCACATTTGCTATCAGTTGTTGGCGCTTTTGCTATCACCTGTTGGCACTTTTGCTATCAGCTGTTGGCACTTTTGCTATCAGCTGTCGTGCTGTTGGCACTTTTGCTATCAACTGGTGTTGTTAACAAGTTTTTATATAAACATGTATTTTTATACTTTCATAGTGTTTTTTTTTTTAGTGGGGGGTCACTATTTTCTCATAGCTGTGACCCTTTGTGATCAGAAGCCTTGCTGTCAGATGTAGTTTATAGACATACCTAGGACTAGTTGGCACTGTGGTGCTGTTGGCACTTTTGCTATCAGCTGTTGGCACTTTTGCTATCAGCTGTTGGCACTTTTGGTATCAGCTGTTGGCACTTTTGCTCTCAGCTCTTGGCACTTTTGCTATCAGCTGTGGTGCTGTTGGCACTTTTGCTATCAACTGCTGTTGTTCGCAAGTTTTTATATTAACATGTATTTTTATACATTCATAATGTTTTCTTTTAGTGGGGGGTCACTATTTGCTCATAGCTGGGACCCTTTGTGATCAGAAGACTTGCTGTCAGATATAGTTTATAGTCATACCTAGGACTAGTTGGCACTGTGGTGCTGTTGGCACTCTTGCTATCAGCTGTTGGCACTTTTGCTATCAGCTGTGGTGCTGTTGGCACTTTTGCTATCAACAGGCCTTGTTCGCAAGTTTTTATATAAACATGTATTTTTATACTTTCGTAGTTTTTTTTTAGTGGGGTGTCACTATTTGCTCATAGCTGGGACCATTTGTGATCAGAAGCCTTGCTGTCAGATGTAGTTTATAGTCATACCAAGGACTAGTTGGCACTGTGGTGCTGTTGGCACTTTTGCTATCAGCTGTTGGCACTTTTGCTATCAGCTGTTGGCACTTTTGCTATCAGCTGTGGTGCTGTTGGCACTTTTGCTATCAACTTGTGTTGTTCGCAAGTTTTTATATAAACATGTATTTTTATACTTTCATAGTGTATTTTTTTTAGTGGGGGGTCACTATTTGTTCACAGCTGGGACCCTTTGTGAACAGAAGCCTTGCTGTCAGATGTAGTTTATAGTCATACCTAAGACTAGTTGGCACTGTGGTGCTGTTGGCACTTTTGCTATCAGCTGTTGGCACTTTTGCTATCAGCTTTTGGCACTTTTGGTATCAGCTGTTGGCACTTTTGCTATCAGCTGTTGGCACATTTGCTATCAGCCCCTGGCATTTTGCTATCCGCTGTTGGCAATTTTGGTGTCATCTGTTGGCACTTTTGCTATCAGCTGTTGGCACTTTTGCTATCAGCTTTTGGCACTTTTGCTATCAGCTGTTGGCACTTTTGCTATCAGCTGTTGGCACTTTTGCTATCAGCTGTGGCACTTTTGCTATCGGCTGTGGTGCTGTTTGCACTTTTGCTATCAACTGGTGTTGTTCGCAAGTTTTTATAGAAACATGTATTTTTATACTTTCATAGTGTTTTTTTTTTTGTGTGGGGTCACTATTTGCTCATAGCTGGGACCCTTTGTGATCAGAAGCCTTGCTGTCAGATGTTGTTTATAGTCATACCTAGGACTATTTGGCAATGTGGTGCTGTTGGCACTTTTGCTATCACATTTTGGCACTTTTACTATCAACTGTTGGCACTTTTGCTATCAGCTGTGGTGCTGTTGGCATTTTATCTAACAACTGGTGTTGTTCGCAAGTTTTTATATAAACATGTATTTTTATACATTCAAAGTGTTTTTTTTTAGTGGATGGTCACTATTTGCTCAGAGATGGGACCCTTTGTGATCAGAAGCCTTGCTGTCAGATGTAGTTTATAGTCAAACCTAGGACTAGTTGGCAATGTGGTGCTGTTGGCACTTTTTCTATCAGCTTTTGGTACTTTTGCTATCAGCTTTTGGCACTTTTGCTATCAGCTGTTAGCACTTTTGCTATCTGCTGTGGTGCTGTTGGCACTTTCGCTATAAACTGGTGTTGTTCGCAAGTTTTTATATAAACATCTATTTTTATACATTCATAGTGTTTTTTTTTTAGTGGGGGGTCACTATTTGCTCATAGCTGGGACCCTTTGAGATCAGAAGCCTTGCTGTCAGATGTAGTTTATAGTCATACCTAGGACTATTGGCACTGTGGTGCTGTTGGCACTTTTGCTATCAGCTGTTGGCACTTTTGCTATCAGCTGTTGGCACTTTTGCTATCAGCTTTTGGCACTTTTGGTATCAGCTGTAGGCACTTTTGCTATCAGCTGTTTACATTTTTCTATCAGCTGTTGGCACTTTTGCTATCAGCTGTGGTGCTGTTGGCACTTTTACTATCAACTGGTGTTGTTCGCAAGTTTTTATACAAACATGTATTTTTATACTTTCATAGTGTTTTTTTTTTAGTGGGGGGTCACTATTTGCTCATAGCTGGGACAGTTTGTGATCAGAAGCCTTGCTGTCAGATGTAGTTTATAGTCATACCTAGGACTAGTTGGGAATGTGGTGCTGTTGGCACTTTTGCTATCAGCTGTTGGTACTTTTGGTATCAGCTGTTGGCACTTTTGCTATCAGCTGTTGGCACTTTTGCTATCAGCTGTTGGCACTTTTGCTATCAGCTGTTGGCACTTTGCTATCAGCTGTTGGCACTTTTGCTAGCAGCTGTTGGCACTTTTGCTATCATCTGTTGGCACTTTTGCTATCAGCTGTTGGCACTTTTGCTATCAGCTTTTGGCACTTTTACTATCAGCTGTTGGCACTTTTGCTATCAGCTGTTGGCACTTTTGCTATCAGCTGTGGTGCTGTTGGCACTTGTGCTATCAACTGGTGTTGTTTGCAAGTTTTTATATAAACATGTATTTTTATACTTTCATAGTGTTTTTTTTTTAGTCGGGGGTCACTATTTGCTCATAGCTGGGACCCTTTGTGATCAGAAGCCTTGCTGTCGGATGTAGTTTATAGTCATACCTAGGACTAGTTGGCACTGTTGTGCTGTTGTCACTTTTGCTATCAGCAGTTGGCACTTTTGCTATCAGCTGTTGGCACTTTTGCTATCAGCTGTTGGCACTTTTGCTATCAGCTGTAGTGCTGTTGGCACTTTTGCTATAGACTGGTGTTGTTCGCAAGTTTTTATATAAACATGTATTTTTATACATTCATAGTGTTTTTTTTTAGTGGGGGGTCACTATTTGCTCATAGCTGGGACCCTTTGTGATCAGTAGCCTTTCTGTCAGATGTAGTTTATAGTCATACCTAGCATTAGTTGGCAATGTGGTGCTGTTGGCACTTTTGCTATCAGCTTTTGGCATTTTGCTATCAGCTGTTGGCACTTTTGCTATCAGCTGTTGGCACTTTTGCTATCAGCTGTGTTGCTGTTGGCACTTTTGCTATCAACTGGTGTTGTTCGCAAGTTTTTATATAAACATGTATTTTTATACTTTCATAGTGTTTTTTTTTTAGTGGTGGGTAACTATTTGCTCATAGCTGGGACACTTTTTGATCAGAACCCTTGCTGTCAGATGTAGTTTATAGTCATACCTAGGACTAATTGGCACTGTGGTGCTGTTGGCAATTTTGCTATCAGATGTTGGCACTTTTGCTATCAGCTATTCGCACTTTTGGTATCAGCTGTTGGCACTTTTGCTATCAGTTGTTGGCACTTTTGCTATCAGCTGTGGTGCTGTTGGCTCTTTTGCTATCAACTGGTGTTGTTCGCAAGTTTTATATAAACATGTATACATTCATAGGTTTTTTTTTTTTAGTGGGGGGGTCAATATTTGCTCATAGCTGGGACCCTTTGTGATCAGAAGACTTGCTGTCAGATGTAGTTTTTAGTCATACCTAGGACTAGTTGGCACAGTGGTGCTGTTGGCACTTTTGCTATCAGCTTTTGGCACTTTTGCTTTCAGCTGTTGTCACTTTTGCTATCAGCTGTTGGCACTTTTGCTATAAGTTGTTGGCACTTTTTCTATCAGCTTTTGGCATTTTTGGTATCAGCTGTTGTCACTTTTGCTATCAGCTGTTGGCACTTTTGCTATCAGCTGTTGGCACTTTTGTTATCAGCTGTTGGCGTTTTGCTATCAGCTGTTGGCACTTTTGCTATCAGCTGTTGGCACTTTTGTTATCAGCTGTTGGCACTTTTGCTATCAGCTGTTGGCACTTTTGCTATCAGCTGTTGGCACTTTTGCTATCAGCTGTGGTGCTGTTAACACTTTTGCTATCAACTGGTGTTGTTCGCAAGTTTTTATATAAACATGTATTTTTATACATTCATAGTGTTTTTTTTGTAGTGGGGGGTCACTATTTGCTCAAAGCTGGGACCCTTTGTGATCAGAAGCCTTGCTGTCAGATGTAGTTTATAGTCATACCTAGGACTAGATGGCACTGTTGTGCTGTTGGCACTTTTGCTATCAGCTGTTGGCACTTTTGCTATCAGCTGTTGGCACTTTTGCTATCAGCTGTGTTCCTATTGGCACTTTTGCTATCAACTGGTGTTGTCCGCAAGTTTGTATATAAACATGTATTTTTATACTTTCATAGTGTTTTTTTTTTAGTGGGGGGTAACTATTTGCTCATAGCTTGGACCCTTTGTGATCAGAACCCGTTGCTGTCAGATGTAGTTTATAGTCATACCTAGGACTTCTTGACACTGTGGTGCTGTTGGCACTTTTGCTCTCAGCTGTTGGCACTTTTGCTATCAGCTGTTGGCACTTTTGGTATCAGCTGTTGGCACTTTTGCTATCAGCTGTTTAAACTTTAGCTATCAGCTTTTGGCACTTTTGCTTTCAGCTTTTGGCCCTTTTGGTATCATCTGTTGGCACTTTTGCTATCAGCTGTTGGCACTTTTGCTATGAGCTGTTGGCACATTTGCTATCAGCCTTTGGCACTTTTTGTATTATCTGTTGGCACTTTTGCTATCAGCTGTTGGCACTTTTGCTATCAGCTGTTGGCACTTTTGGTATCATCTGTTGGCACTTTTGCTATCAGCTGTTGGCACATTTGCTATCAGCTTTTGGCACTTTTGGTATCAGCTGTTGGCACTTTTGCTATCAGCTGTTGGCACTTTTGCTATCAGCTGTGGTGCTGTTGGCACGTTTGCTATCAACTGGTGTTGTTCGCAAGTTTTTATATAAACATGTATTTTTATACTTTCATAGTGGTTTTATTTTTAGTGGGGGTAACTATTTACTCAGAGCTGGGACCCTTTGTGATCAGAAGACTTGCTGTCAGATGTAGTTTATAGTCATACCTAGGACTAGTTTGCACTGTGGTGCTGTTGGCACTTTTGCTATCAGCTGTTGGCACTTTTGCTATCAGCTGTTTGCACTTTTGCTATCAGCTGTGTTGCTGTTGGCACTTTTGCTATCAATTGGTGTTCTTCGCAAGTTTTTATATAAACATCTATTTTTATACTTTCATAGTGTTTTTATTTAGTGGGGGTCACTATTTGCTCATGGCTTGGACCCTTTGTGATCAGAAGCCTTGCTGTCAGATGTAATTTATAGTCATACCTAGGACTAGTTGGCACTGTGGTGCTGTTGGAACTGTGGTGCTATCAGATGTTGGCACTTTTGCTATCAGCTGTGGAACTTTTGCTATCAGCTGTTGGCACTTTTGGTATCAGCTGTTGGCACTTTTGCTATCAGGTGTTTGCAATTTAGGTATCAGCTTTTGGCACTTTTGCTTTCAGCTTTTGGCCCTTTTGATATAATCTGTTGGCACTTTTGCTATCAGCTTTTGGCCCTTTTGCTATCATCTGTTGGCACTTTTGCTATCAGCTGTTGGGACTTTTGCTATCAGCTGTTGGCACTTTTGCTATCAGCTTTGGGGCTGTTTGCACTTTTGCTATGAACTGGTGTTGTTCGCAAGTTTTTATATAAACATGTATTTTTATATTTCATATTGTTTTTTTTTAGTGGGGGGTAACTATTTGCTAATAGCTGGGGCCCTTTGTGATCAGAATTCTTGCTGTCAGATGTAGTTTATATCATACCTAGTACTAGTTGGCACGGTGGTGCTGTTGGCACTTTTGCTATCAGCTGTTGGCACTTTTGCTATCAGTTGTTGGCACATTTGCTATCAGCTGTTGGCACTTTTGCTATCAGCTGTTGTGCTATTGGCACTTTTGCTATCAACTGATGTTGTTCGCAAGTTTTTATATAAACATGTATTTTTATACTTACATAGTGTTTTTTTTTAGTGGGGGGTCACTATTTTCTCATAGCTGGGACCCTTTGTGATCAGAAGCCTTGCTGTTAGATGTAGTTTATAGTCATACCTAGGACTAGTATGCACTGTGGTGCTGTTGGCAATTTTGCTATCAGCTGTTGGCACTTTTGCTATCAGTTGTTGGCACTTTTGCTATCAGTTGTTGGCACTTTTGCTATCAGCTGTGGTGCTGTTGGCACTTTTGCTATCAACTGGTGTTGTTCGCAATTTTTTATATAAACATATATTTTTATACATTCATAGTGTTTTTTTTTAGTGTGGGGTCACTATTTGCTCATAGCTGGGACACTTTGTGATCAGAAGCCTTGCTGTCAGATGTAGTTTATATTCATACCTAGGACTAGTTGGCAATGTGATGCTGTCGGCACTTTTGCTATCAGCTGTTGGCACTTTTGCTATCAGCTGTTGGCACTTTTGCTATCAGCTGTTGGCACTTTTGGTATCATCTGTTGGCACTTTTATTATCAGCTGTTGGCACTTTTGCTATCACCTTTTGGCACTTTTGCTATCAGCTGTTGGCACTTTTGCTATCAGCTGTTGGCACTTTTGCTATCAGCTGTGGTGCTGTTTGTACTTTTGCTATCAACTGGTGTTGTTCGCAAGTTTTTATATAAACATGTATTTTTATAATTTCATAGTGTTTTTTTTTAGTGGGGGGTAACTATTTGCTCACAGCTGGGACCCTTTGTGATCAGAAGCCTTACTGTCAGATGTAGTTTATATCATACCTAGGACTAGTTGGCACTGTGGTGCTGTTGGCACTTTTGCTATCAGCTGTTGGCACTTTTGCTATGAGCTGTTGGCACTTTTGGTATCAGCTGTTGGCACTTTTGCTATCAGCTGTTGGCACTTTTGCTATCAGCTGTGTTGCTGTTGGCACTTTTGCTATCAACTGGTGTTGTTCGCATTTTTTTATATAAACATATATTTTTATACATTCATAATGTTTTTTTTTAGTGGTGGGTCACTATTTGCTCATAGCTGGGACACTTTGTGATCAGAAGACTTACTGTCAGATGTAGTTTATAGTCATACCTAGGACTAGTTGGCAATGTGGTGCTGTTGGCACTTTTGCTATCAGCTGTTGGCACTTTTGCTATCAACTGGTGTTGTTCGCAATTTTTTATATAAACATGTATTTTTATACTTTCATAGTGTTTTTTTTTTTTAGTGGGTGGTCACTATTTGCTCATAGCTTGGACCCTTTGTAATCAGAAGCCTTGCTGTCAGATGTAGTTTATAGTCATACCTAGGACTAGTTGGCACTGTGGTGCTGTTGGCACTTTTGCTATCAGCTGTTGGCACTTTTGCTAGCAGCTGTTGGCACTTTTGCTATCAGCTGTTGGCACTTTTGCTATCAGCTGTGGTGCTGTTGGCACTTTTGCTATCAACTGGTGTTGTTCGCAAGTTTTTATATAAACATGTATTTTTATACATTCATAGTGTTTTTCTTAGTGGGGGGTCACTATTTGCTCATAGCTGGGACCCTTTGTGGTCAGAAGACTTGCTGTCAGATGTAGTTTATAGTCATACCTAGGACTAGTTTGCACTGTGGTGCTGTTGGCACTTTTGCTATCTGCTGTTGGCACTTTTGCTATCAGCTGTTTGCACTTTTGCTATCAGCTGTGTTGCTGTTGGCACTTTTGCTATCAACTGGTGTTGTTCGCAAGTTTTTATATAAACATCTATTTTTATACTTTCATAGTGTTTTTATTTAGTGGGGGTCACTATTTGCTCATAGCTTGGACCCTTTGTGATCAGAAGCCTTGCTGTCAGATGTAGTTTATAGTTATACCTAGGACTAGTTGGCACTGTGGTGCTGTTGGCACATTTGCTATCAGATGTTGGCACTTTTGCTATCAGCTGTTGGAACTTTTGCTATAAGCTGTTGGCACTTTTGGTATCAGCTGTTGGCACTTTTGCTATCAGCTGTTTGCACTTTAGCTATCAGCTTTTGGCACTTTTGCTTTCAGCTTTTGGCCCTTTTGATATCATCTGTTGGCACTTTTGCTATCAGCTTTTGGCCCTTTTGCTATCATCTGTTGGCACTTTTGCTATCAGCTGTTGGGACTTTTGCTATCAGCTGTTGGCACTTTTGCTATCAGCTTTGGGGCTGTTTGCACTTTTGCTATCAACTGGTGTTGTTCGCAAGTTTTTATATAAACATGTATTTTTATATTTCATAGTGTTTTTTTTTAGTGGGGGGTAACTATTTGCTCATAGCTGGGACCCTTTGTGATCAGAAGCCTTGCTGTCAGATGTAGTTTATAGTCATACCTAGGACTAGTTGGCACTGTGGTGCTGTTGGCACTTTTGCTATCAGCTGTTGGCACTTTTGCTATCAGTTGTTGACACTTTTGCTATCAGCTGTGGTGCTGTTGGCACTTTTGCTATCAACTGGTGTTGTTCGCAAGTATTTATATAAACATGTATTTTTATACTTTCAAAGTGTTTTTTTTAGTGGGGGGTCACTATTTGCTCCTAGCTTGGACCCTTTCTGATCAGAAGCCTTGCTGTCAGATGTAGTTTATAGTCATAACTAGGACTAGTTGGCACTGTTGTGCTGTTGGCACTTTTGCTATCAGATGTTGGCACTTTTGCTATCAGCTGTTGGCACTTTTGCTATCAGCTTTTGGCACTTTTGGTATCAGCTGTTGGCACTTTTGCTATCAGCTGTTGGCACTTTTGCTACCAGCTGTGGTGTGTTGGCACTTTTGCTATCAACTGGTGTTGTTCGCAAGTTTTTATATTTTTGCGAACTTTTGCGAACCACACCTGTTTATAGCAAAAGTGCCAACAGCAACACAGCTGATAGCAAAAGTACCAACAGCTGATAGCAAAAGTGCCAACAGCTGATAGCAAAAGTGCAAAAAGATTATACCAAATGCCAACAGCTGATAGCAAAAGTGCAACAGCTGATTTCAAAAGTGCCAACAGCTGATACCAAAAGAGCCAACAGCTGATATCAAATGTGCCAAAAGCTGATAGCAAAAGTGCCAACAGCCGATAGCAAGAGTGCCAACAGCTGATAGCAAAAGTGCCAACAGCACCACAGTGCCAATAGTCCTAGGTATGACTATAAACTACATCTGACAGCAAGGCTTCTGATCACAAAGGGTCCCAGCTATTAGCAAATAGTGACCCCCCACTAAAAGAAAAAACACTATGAAATAATAAAAATAGATGTTTATATAAAAACTTCCGAACAACACCAGTTGATAGCAAAAGTGCCAACAGCACCACAGCTTGTAGCAAAAGTGCCAACAGCTGATAGCAAAACTTCCAACAGCACCACAGCTGATACCAAAAGTGCAAAAACCTGATAGCAAAAGTGCCAACAGCTGATAGCACAAGTGCCAGCAGCTGATACCAAAAGTGCCAACAGCACCACAGTGCCAACCATTCCTAGGTATGATTATAAACTACATCTGACAGCAAGGCTTCTGATCACAAAGGGTCCTAGCTATGAGCAAGTAGTGACCCCCACTAAAAAAAAAACACTATGAAAGTATAAAAATACATGTTTATATAAAAACGTGCGAACAACACCAGTTGATAGCAAATGTGCCAACAGTTGATAGCAAAAGTGCCAACAGCTGATAGCAAAATTGCCAACAGCAGATACCATATGTGCCAAAAGCTGATAGCAAAAGTGCCAACAGATGATAGCAAAAGTGCCAACAGCTGATAGCAAAAGTGCCAACAGCTGATACCAAAAGTGCCAACAGATAATACCAAAAAATGCCAACAGCTGATAGCAAAAGTGCCAACAGCTGATAGCAAAACTGCCAACAGCTGATAGCAAAAGTGCCAACAGCTGATAGCAAAAGTACCAACAGCACCACATTGCCAACTAGTCCTAGGTATGATTATAAACTACATCTGACAGCAAGGCTTCTGATCACAAAGGTTCCCAGCTATGAGCAAATAGTGACCCCCCACTAAAAAAAACACTATGAATGTATAAAAATACATGTTTATATAAAAACTTGCGACCAACACCAGTTGATAGCAAAAGTGCCAACAGCACCACAGCTGATAGCAAAAGTGCCAACAGCTCATAGCAAAAGTGCCAACAGCTGATAGCAAAAGTGCCAACAGCACCACAGTGCCAACTAGTCCTAGGTATGACTATAAACTACATCTGACAGCAAGGCTTGTGATCACAAAGGGTCCCAGCTATGAGCAAAAAGTGACCCCCCACTAACCAAAAAAACTCTATGAAAGTATAAAAATACATGTTTAGTTAAAAACTTGCGAACAACACCAGTTGATAGCAAAAGTGCCAACAGCACCACAGCTTATATCAAAAGTGCCAACAGCTGATAGCAAAAGTGCCAAGAGCTGATAGCAAAAGTGCCAAAAGCTGATAGCAAAAGTGCCAACAGCTGATAGCAAAAGTGCCAACAGCTGATAGCAACAGTGCCAACAGCACCACAGTGCCAACTAGTCCTAGGTATGAATATAAACTACATCTGACAGCAAGGCTTCTGATCAAAATGGGTCCCAGCTATGAGCAAATAGTGACCCCCCACTAAAACAAAAACACTATGAAAGTATTAAAATAGATGTTTATATAAAAACTTGCGAACAACACCAGTTGATAGCAAAAGTGCCAACAGCACCACAGCTGATAGCAAAAGTGCCAACAGCTGATAGCAAAAGTGCCAACAGCTGATACCAAAAGTGCCAAAAGCTGATAGCAAAAGTGCCAACAGCTGATAGCAAAAGTGCCAACAGCTGATAGCAAAAGTGCCCACAGATGATACCAAAAGTGCCAAAAGCTGATAGCAAAAGTGCCAACAGCTGATAGCAAAAGTGCCAACAGCTGATAGCAAAAGTACCAACAGCACCACATTGCCAACTAGTCCTAGGTATGATTATAAACTACATCTGACAGCAAGGCTTCTGATCACAAAGGGTCCCAGCTATGAGCAAATAGTTACCCCCCACAAAAAAAAAAACTATGAATGTGTAAAAATACATGTTTATATAAAAACTTGCGAACAAAACCAGTTGATAGCAAAAGTGCAAACAGCACCACAGCGGATAGCAAAAGTGCCAACAGCTGATAGCAAAAGTGCCAACAGCTGATAGCAAAAGTGCCAACAGCACCACAGTGCCAACTAGTCCTAGGTATGACTATAAACTACATCTGACAGCAAGGCTTCTGGTCACAAAGGGTCCCAGCTATGAGCAAATGGTGACTCCCCCACTAAAAAAAAACACTATGAATGTATAAAAATACATGTTTATTTAAAAACTTGCGAACAACACCAGTTGATAACAAAAGTGCCAACAGCAACACAGCTGATAGAAAAAGTGCCAACAGCTGATAGCAAAAGTGCCAACAGCTGATAGCAAAAGTGCCAACAGCTGATACCTAAAGTGCCAAAAGCTGATAGCAAAACTGCCAACAGCTGATAGCAAAAGTGCCAACAGCTGATAGCAAAAGTGCCAACAGCTGATAGCAAAAGCACCAACAGCTGATAGCAAAAGTGCCAACAGCTGATAGAAAAAATTGCCAACAGCTGATAGCAAAAGTGCCAACAGCTGATAGCAAAAGTGCCAACAGCACCACAGTGCAAACTAGTCCTAGGTATGACTATAAACTACATCTGACAGCAAGGGTTCTGATCACAAAGGCTCCCAGCTATGAGCAAATAGTGAGCCCCCACTAAAAAAATAACACTATGAATGTATAAAAATACATGTTTATATAAAAACTTGCGAACAACACCAGTTGATAGAAAAAATGCCAACAGCACCACAGCTGATAGCAAAAGTGCCAACACCTGATAGCAAATGTGCCAACAGCTGATAGCAAAAGTGCCAACAGCTGATAGCAAAATGGCCAACAGCACCACAGTGCCAACTAGTCCTAAGTATGACTATAAACTACATCTGACAGCAAGGCTTCTGATCATAAAGGGTCCCAGCTATGAGCAAATAGTGACCCCCCACTAAAAAAAAAACACTTTGAAAGTATAAAAATACATGTTTATATAAAATCTTGCGAACAACAACAGTTGATAGCAAAAGTGCCAACAGCACCACAGCTGATAGCAAAAGTGCCAAAAGCTGATAGCAAAAGTGCCAACAGCTGATAGCAAAAGTGCCAACAGCTGATAGCAAAAGTGCCAACAGCACCACAGTGCCAACTAGTCCTAGGTATGACTATAAACTACATCTGAGAGCAAGTCTTCTGATCACAAAGGGTCTCAGCTATGAGCAAAAAATGACCCCCCACTAAAAAAAACACTATGAAAGTATAAAAATACATGTTTATATAAAAACTTGCGAACAACACCAGTTGATAGCAAAAGTGCCAACAGCACCACAGCTGATAGCAAAAGTGCCAACAGCTGATAGCAAAAGTGTCAACAGCTGATAGCAAAATTGCCAACAGCTGATAGCAAAAGTGCCAACAGCACCACAGTGCCAACTAGTCCTAGGTATGAATATAAACTACATCTGACAGCAAGGCTTCTGATCACAAAGGGTCCCAGCTATGAGCAAATAGTGACCCCCCACTAAAAAAAAACACTATGAAAGAATAAAAATACATGTTTATATAAAAACTTGCGAACAACACCAGTTGATAGCAAAAGTGCCAACAGCACCACAGCTGATAGCAAAAGTGCCAACAGCTGATAGCAAAAGTTCCAACAGCTGATAGCAAAAGTGCCAACAGATGATAGCAAAAGTGCCAACAGCACCACAGTGCCAACTAGTCCTTGGTATGACTATAAACTACATCTGACAGCAAGGCTTCTGATCATAAAGGGTCCCAGCTATGAGCAAATAGTGACCCCCCACTAAAAAAAAACACTATGAAAGTATAAAAATACATGTTTATATAAAAACTTGCGAACAACACCAGTTGATAGCAAAAGTGCCAACAGCTCAACAGCTGATAGCAGAAGTGCCAACAGCTTATAGCAAAAGTGACAACAACTGATAGCAAAAGGGCCAACAGCTGATACCAAAAGTGACAACAGCACCACAGTGCCAACTAGTCCTAGGTATGACTATAAACTACATCTGACAGCAAGGCTTCTGATCACAAAGGGTCCCAGCTATGAGCAAATAGTGACCCCCCACTAAAAAAAAACACTATGAAAGTATAAAAATACATGTTTATATAAAAACTTGCAAACAACACCATTTGATAGCAAAAGTGCCAACAGCACAACAGCTGATAACAAAAGTGCCAACAGCTAATAGCAAAAGTGCCAACAGCTGATATCAAAAGTGCCAACAGCTGATAGCAAAAGTGGGAACAGCACCACAGTGCCAACTAGTCCTAGGTATGACTATAAACTACATCTGACAGCAAGGCTTCTGATCACAAAGGGTCACAGCTATGAGCAAAAAATGACCCCCAACTAAAAAAAAACACTATGAAAGTATAAAAATACATGTTTATATAAAAACTTGCGAACAACACCAGTTGATAGCAAAATTGCCAACAGCACCACAGCTGATAGCAAAAGTGCCAACAGCTGATAGCAAAATTGCCAACAGCTGATAGCAAAAGTGCCAACAGCTGATAGCAAAAGTGCCAACAGCACCACATTGCCAACTAGTCCTAGGTATGACTATGAACTACATCTGACAGCAAGGCTTCTGATCACAAAGGGTCCCAGCTATGAGCAAATAGTGACACCCCACTAAAAAATAAACACTATGAATGTATAAAAATACATGTTTATATAAAAACTTGCGAACAACACCAGTTGATAGCAAAAGTGCCAACAGCACCACAGCTGATAGCAAAAGTGCCAACAGCTGATAGCAAAAGTGCCAACAGCTGATAGCAAAAGTGGGAACAGCACCACAGTGCCAACTAGTCCTAGGTATGACTATAAACTACATCTGAGAGCAAGTCTTCTGATCACAAAGGGTCCCAGCTATGAGTAAATAGTGACCCCCCACTAAAAAAAAACACTATGAAAGAATAAAAATTCATGTTTATATAAAAACTTGCGAACAACACCAGTTGATAGCAAAAGTGCCAACAGCACCACAGCTGATAGCAAAAGTTCCAACAGCTGATAGCAAAAGTGCCAACAGATGATAGCAAAAGTGCCAACAGCACCACAGTGCCAACTAGTCCTAGGTATGACTATAAACTACATCTGACAGCAAGGCTTCTGATCATAAAGGGTCCCAGCTATGAGCAAATAGTGACCCCCCACTAAAAAAAAACACTATGAAAGTATAAAAATACATGTTTATATAAAAACTTGCGAACAACACCAGTTGATAGCAAAAGTGCCAACAGCTCAACAGCTGATAGCAGAAGTGCCAACAGCTTATAGCAAAAGTGACAACAACTGATAGCAAAAGGGCCAACAGCTGATACCAAAAGTGACAACAGCACCACAGTGCCAACTAGTCCTAGGTATGACTATAAACTACATCTGACAGCAAGGCTTCTGATCACAAAGGGTCCCAGCTATGAGCAAATAGTGACCCCCACTAAAAAAAAACACTATGAAAGTATAAAAATACATGTTTATATTAAATCTTGTGAACAACAACAGTTGATAGCAAAAGTGCCAACAGCACAACAGCTGATAACAAAAGTGCCAACAGCTAATAGCAAAAGTGCCAACAGCTGATATCAAAAGTGCCAACAGCTGATAGCAAAAGTGGGAACAGCACCACAGTGCCAACTAGTCCTAGGTATGACTATAAACTACATCTGACAGCAAGGCTTCTGATCACAAAGGGTCACAGCTATGAGCAAAAAATGACCCCCAACTAAAAAAAAACACTATGAAAGTATAAAAATACATGTTTATATAAAAACTTGCGAACAACACCAGTTGATAGCAAAATTGCCAACAGCACCACAGCTGATAGCAAAAGTGCCAACAGCTGATAGCAAAATTGCCAACAGCTGATAGCAAAAGTGCCAACAGCTGATAGCAAAAGTGCCAACAGCACCACATTGCCAACTAGTCCTAGGTATGACTATGAACTACATCTGACAGCAAGGCTTCTGATCACAAAGGGTCCCAGCTAGAGAGCAAATAGTGACACCCCACAAAAAATAAAAACTATGAATGTATAAAAATACATGTTTATATAAAAACTTGCGAACAACACCAGTTGATAGCAAAAGTGCCAACAGCACCACAGCTGATAGCAAAAGTGCCAACAGCTGATAGCAAAAGTGCCAACAGCTGATAGCAAAAGTGCCAACAGCACCACAGTGCCAACTAGTCCTAGGTATGACTATAAACTACATCTGACAGCAAGGCTTCGGATCACAAAGGGTCCCAGCTATGAGCAAATAGTTACCCCCCACTAAAAAAAAACAAAATATGAAAGTATAAAAATACATGTTTATATAAAAACTTGCGAACAACACCAGTTGATAGCAAAAGTTCAAACAGCACCACAGCTGATAGCAAAAGTTCCAACAGGTAATAGCAAATGAGCAAACAGCTGATAGCAAAAGTGCCAACAGCACCACAGTGCCAACTAGTCCTAGGTATGACTATAAACTACATCTGACAGCTAGGCTTCTGATCACAAACGGTCCCAGCTATGAGCAAATAGTGACCCCCCACTAAAAAAAAAACACTATGAAAGTATAAAAATACATGTTTTAATAAAAACTTGCGAACAACCCCAGTTGATAGCAAAAGTGGCAACAGCACCACAGCTGATAGCAAAAGTGCCAACAGCTGATAGCAAAAGTGCCAACAGCTGATTTCAAAAGTGCCAAAAGCTGATAGCAAATGTGCCAACAGCTGATAGAAAAAGTGCCAACAGATGATAGCAAAAGTGCCAAAAGCTGATAGCAAAAGTGCCAACAGCTGATAGCAAAAGTGTCAAGAGCTGATAGCAAAAGTGCCAAAAGCTGATAGCAAAAGTGCCAACAGCTGATAGCAGAAGTGCCAACAGCGGATAGCAAAAGTGCCAACAGCACCACTGTGCCAACTAGTCCTAGATATGACTATAAACTACATCTGACAGCCAGGGTTCTGATCACAAAGGGTCCCAGCTATGAGCAAATAGTGACCCCCCACTAAAAAAAACACTATGAATGTATAAAAATACATGTTTATATAAAAACTTGCGAACAACACCAGTTCATAGCAAAAGTGCCAACAGCACCACAGCTGATAGCAAACGTGCCAACAGCTGATAGCAAAAGTGCCAACGGCTGATCGCAAAAGTGCCAACAGCTGATACCAAAAGTGCCAACAGCTGATAGCAAATGTGCCAACAGCTTATAGCAAAAGTGCCAACAGCACCACAGTGCCAACTAGTCCTAGGTATGACTATAAACTACATCTGACACCAAGGCTTCTGATCACAAAGGGTTCCAGCTCTGAGGAAATAGTTACCCCCCACTAAAAAAAAAGACTATGAAAGTATAAAAATACATGTTTACATAAAAACTTGAGAACAACACCAGTTGATAGCAAAAGTGCAAACAGCACCACAGCTTATAGCAAAAGTGCCAACAGCTGATAGCAAAAGTGCCAACAGCACCACAGCTGATAGCCAAAGTGCCAACGGCACCACAGCTGATAGCAAAAGTGCCAACAGCTGATAGCAAAAGTGCCAACAGCACCACAGCTGATAGCAAAAGTGACAACAGCTGATAGCAAAGGTGCCAACAGCTGATAACAAAAGTGCCAACAGCACCACAGCTGATAGCAAAATGCCAACAGCTGACAGCAAATGTGCCAAAAGCTGATAGCAAACGTGCCAACAGCTGATAGCAAAACTGCCAACAGCACCACAGTGCCAACTAGTCCTAGGTATGACTATAAACTACATCTGACAGCAAGTCTTCTGATCACAAAGGGTCCCAGCTATGAGCAAATAGTGAACCCCCACTAAAAAAAAACCACTATGAAAGTATAAAAATACATGTTTATATAAAAACTTGCGAACAACACCAGTTGATAGCAAACGTGCCAACAGCACCACAGCTGATAGCAAAAGTGCCAACAGCTGATAGCAAAAGTGCCAACAGCTGATACCAAAAGTGCCAAAAGCTGATAGCAAAAGTGCCAACAGCTGATAGCAAAAGTTCCAACAGATGATACCAAAAGTGCCAACAGCTGATAGCAAAAGTGCCAAAAGTGCCAACAGCTGATAGCAAAAGTGCCAACAGCAGATAGCAGAAGTGCCAACAGATAATACAAAAAGTGCCAAAAGCTGATAGCAAATGTGCCAACAGCTGATAGCAAAAGTGCCAACAGCTGATAGCAAAAGTGCCAACAGATGATACCAAAAGTGCCAACAGCTGATAGCAAAAGTGCCAAAAGTGCCAACAGCTGATAGCAAAAGAGCCAACAGCAGATAGCAAAAGTTCCAACAGATAATACAAAAAGTGCCGAAAGCTGATAGCAAATGTGCCAACAGCTGATAGCAAAAGTCCCAACAGCTGATAGCAAAAGTGCCAACAGATGATACCAAAGGGCCAAAAGCTGAACGCAAAAGTGCCAAAAGCTGATAGCTAAAGTGCAAACAGCTGATAGCAAAAGTGCCAACAGCTGATACCAAAAGTGCCAACATCTTATAGCAAAAGTTCCAACAGCTGATTGCAAAAGTGCCAACAGCACCACAGTGCCAACTAGTCATAGGTATGACAATAAACTACATCTGACAGCAAGGCTTCTGATCATAAAGTGTCCCAGCTATGAGCAAATAGAGACCCCCCACTAAAAAAAAAACACTATGAATGTTTAAAAATACATGTTTATATAAAAACTTGCGAACAACACCAGTTGATAGCAAAAGTGCCAACAGCTGATAGCAAAAGTGCCAACAGCTCCACAGTGCCAACTAGTCCTAGGAATGATTATAAACTACATCTGTCAGCAAGGCTTCAGATCACAAAGGGTCCCAGCTATGAGCAAATAGTGACCCCCCACTAAAAAAAAAAACACTATGAAAGTATAAAAATACATGTTTATATAAAAACTTGCGAACAAAGCCAGTTGATAGCAAAAGTGCCAACAGCACCACAGCTGATAGCAAAAGTTCCAACAGCTGATTGCAAAAGTTCCAACAGATGATACCAAAAGTTCCAACAGCTGATAGCAAAAGTGCCAAATGCTGATAGCAAAAGTGCCAACAGCTGATAGCAAAAGTGCCAACAGCACCACATTGCCAACTAGTCCTAGGTATGATTATAAACTACATCTGACAGCAAGGGTTCTGATCACAAAGGGTCCAATCTATGAGCAACTAGTTACCCCCCACTAAAAAAAAAAACTATGAAAGTATAAAAATACATGTTTATATAAAAACTTGCGGACAACACCAGTTGATAGCAAAAGTGCCAATAGCAACACAGCTGATAGCAAAAGTGCCAACAGCTGATAGCAAAACTGTCAACAGCTGATAGCAAAAGTGCCAACAGCACCACAATGCCAACTAGTCCTAGGTATGACTATAAACTACATCTGACAGCAAGGCTACTTATCACAAAGGGTCCCAGCTATGAGCAAATAGTGACCTTCCACTAAAAGAAAAATAATATGAATGTATAAAAATACATGTTTATATAAAAACTTGCGAACAACACCAGCTGATAGCAAAAGTGCCAACAGCTGATAGCAAAAGTTCCAACAGCTGATACCAAAAGTGCCAACAGCTGATAGCAAAATGCCAAAAGCTGATAGCAAAAGTGCCAAAAGCACCACAGTGCCAACTAGTCCTAGGAATGACTATAAACTACATCTGACAGCAAGGCTTCTGATCACTAAGGGTCCCAGCTATGAGCATATAGTGAACCTCCACTAAAAAAACACTATTAAAGTATAAATATACATGTTTATATAAAAACTTGCGAACAACACCAGTTGATAGCAACAGCACCACAGCTGATAGCGAAAGTGCCAACAGCTGATAGCAAAAGTGCAAACAGCTGATAGCAAAAGTGCCAACAGCTGATAGCAAAAGTGCCAAAAGCTGATAGCAAAAGTGCCAACAGCACAACAGTGCCATGTAGTCCTAGGTATGACTATAAACTACATCTGACAGCAAGGCTTCTGATCACAAAGGGTCCCAGCTATGAGCAAATAGTTACCCCCCACTAAAAAAAAAAACACTATGAAAGTATAAAAATACATGTTTATATAAAAACTAGCAAACAACACCAGTTGATAGCAAAAGTGCAAAGAGCACCACAGCTGATAGCAAAAGTGCCAACAGCTGATAGCAAAAGTGCCAACAGCTGATAGCAAAAGTGCCAACAGCTGATAGCAAAAGTGCCAACAGCACCACAGTGCCAACTAGTCCTAGGTATGACTATAAACTACATCTGACAGCAAGGCTTCTGATCACAAAGCGTCACAGCTATGAGCAAATAGTGGACCCCCACTAAAAAAAAAACACTATGAAAGTATAAAATTAGAAGTTTATATAAAAAATTGCGAACAACACCAGTTGATAGCAAAAGTGCCAACAGCACCACAGCTGATAGCAAAGTGCCAACAGCTGACAGCATAAGTGCCAAGAGCTGATAGCAAAAGTGCCAACAGCTGATAGCAAAAGTGCCAACAGCACCACATTGCCAACTAGTCCTAGGTATGACTATAAACTACATCTGACAGCAAGGCTTCTGATCACAAAGGGTCCCAGCTATGAGCAAATAGTGACCCCCCACTTAAAAAAACACTATGAATGTATAAAAATACATGTTTATATAAAAACTTGCGAACAACACCAGTTGATAGCAAAG
Organism: Acanthosepion esculentum; assembly: GCA_964036315.1. Classification (NCBI taxonomy): domain Eukaryota; kingdom Metazoa; phylum Mollusca; class Cephalopoda; order Sepiida; family Sepiidae; genus Acanthosepion; species Acanthosepion esculentum. Next base: position 9,201,778 of record CAXIWW010000817.1, on the reverse strand, counting down.
GTGCCAACAGCACCACACCTGATAGCAAAAGTGCCAACAGCAGATACCAAAAGTGCCAACAGCTGATTGCAAAAGTGCCAAAAGCTGATAGCAAAAGTGCCAACAGCTGATAGCAAAATGCCAAAAGCTGATAGCAAAAGTGCCAACAGCTGATAGCAAAAGTGCCAACAGCTGATAGCAAAAGTGACAACAACTGATAGCAAAAGTGCCAACAGCACCTCATTGCCAACTAGTCCTAGGTATGACTATAAACTACCTCTGACAGCAAGGCTTCTGATCACAAAGGGTCAAAGCTATGAGCAAATAGTGACCCCACACTAAAAGAAAACACTATGAATGTATAAATATACATGTTTATATAAAAACTTGCAAACAACACCATTTGATAGCAAAAGTGCCAACAGCACCACAGCTGATAGCAAAAGTGCCAACAGATGATAGCAAAAGTGCCAACAGCTGATAGCAAAAGTGCTAACAGCTGATTGCAAAAGTGCCAAGAGCTGATAGCAAAAGTGCCAACAGCTGATAGCAAAAGTGCCTACAGCACCACAGTGCCAACTAGTCCTAGGTATGACTATAAACTACATCTGACAGCAATGCTTCTGATCACAAAGGGTCCCAGTTATGAGCAAATAGTTACCCCACACTAAAAAAAACCCTATGAAAGTATAAAAATACATGTTTATATAAAAACTTGCGAACAACCCCAGTTGATAGCAAAAGTGCCAACAGCTGATAGCAAATGTGCCAACAGCTGATAGCGAAAGTGCCAACAGCTGATAGCAAAAGTGCCAACAGCACTGCAGTGCCAACTAGTCCTAGGTTTGACTATAAACTACATCTGACAGCAAGGCTTCTGATCACAAAGGGTCCCAGCTATGAGCAAATAGTGACCCCCAACTAAAAAAAAACACTATGAAAGTATAAAAATACATGTTTATATAAAAACTTGCGAAAACAAAAGATGATAGCAAAAGTGCCAACAGCTCATAGCAAAAGTGCCAACAGCTGATAGAAAAAGTGCCAACAGCTGATAGAAAAAGTGCCAAAAGCTGATAGCAAAAGTGCCAGCATCTGATAGCAAAAGTGCCAACAGCTGATACCAAAAGTGCCAAAAGCTGATAGCAAAAGTGCCAACAGCTGATAGCAAAAGTGCCAACTGCTGATAGCAAAAGTGCCAACAGCTGATAGCAAAAGTGCCAACAGATGATATGAACAGTTCCAAAAGCTGATAGCAAAAGTTCGAATAGCTGATAGCAAAATACCAACAGCTGATAGCAAAGGTGCAAACAGCTGATAGCAAAAGTGCCAACAGCACAACATTGCCAACTAGTCCTAGGTATGATTATAAACTACATCTGACAGCAAGGCTTCTGATAACAAAGTGTCCCAGCTATGAGCAAATAGTGACCCCCACTAAATAAAAACACTATGAATGTATAAAAATACATGTTTAAAATAAAAACTTGCGAACAACACCAGTTGATAGCAAAAGTGCCAACAGCACCACAGCTGATAGCAAAAGTGCCAACAGCTGATAGCAAAAGTGCCAACAGCTGATAGCAAAAGTGCCAAAAGCTGATAGCAAAAGTGCCAACAGCTGATAGCAAAAAAGCCAACAAATGATAGCAAAAGTGCCAACATCTGATAGCAAAAGTGCCAACAGCTGATAGCAAAAGTGCCAACAGCTGATAGCAAAAGTGCCATCAGCTGATAGCAAATGTGCCAACAGCTGATAGCAAAATTGCCAACAGCTGATAGCAAAAGTTCCAACAGCTGATAGCAAAAGTGCCAACAGCTGATAACAAATGTGCGAAAAGCTGATAGCAAAAGTGCCAACAGCTGATAGCAAAAGTGCCAACAGCTGTTACCAAAAGTGCCAAAAGCTGATAGCAAAAGTGCAAACAGCTGATAGCAAAAATGCCAACCGCTGATAGCAAAAGTTCCAACAGCACCACATTGCCAACTAATCCTAGTTATAAATATAAATTACATCTGACAGCAAGTCTTCTGATCACAAAGGGTCCCAGCTATGAGAAAATAGTGACCCCCCACTATAAAAAAAACAGTATGAATGTATAAAAATACATGTTTATATAAAAACTTGCGAACAAAACCAGTCGATAGCAAAAGTGCCAACAGCACCACAGCTGATAGCAAAAGTACCAACAGCTGATAGCAAAAGTGCCAACAGCTGATAGCAAAAGTGCCAACAGTCGATAGCAAAAGTGCCAACAGCACCACAGTGCCAACTAGTCCTAGGTATGACTATAAACTACATCTGACAGCAAGGCTTCTGAACACAAAGGGTGGCAACTATGAGCAAATAGTGACCCCCCACTAAAAAAAAAAACTATGAAAGTATAAAAATACATGTTTATATAAAAATTTGCGAACAACACCAGTTGATAGCAAAAGTGCCAACAGCACGACAGCTGATACAAAAAGTACCAACAGCTGATAGTAAAAGTGCCAACAGCTGATACCAAAAGTGCCAACAGCTGATAGCAAATGTGCCAACAGCTGATAGCAAAAGTGCCAACAGCTGATAGCAAAAGTGCCAACAGCACCACAGTGCCAACTAGTCCTAGGTATGACTATAAACTACATCTGACAGCAAGATTTCTGCTCACAAAGTGTCCCAGCTATCAGCAAATAGTGACCACCACTAAAAAAAAAACACTATGAATGTATAAAAATACATGTTTATATAAAAACTTGCGAACAACACCAGTTGATAGCAAAAGTGCCAACAGCACCACAGCTGATAGCAAAAGTGCCAACAGAACCACATTGCCAACTAGTCCTAGGTATGACCATAAACTACATCTGACAGCAAGTTGTCTGATCACAAAGGGTCCCAGCTAAGAGCAAATAGTGACCCCCCATTAAAAAAACACTATGAAAGCATAAAAATACATGTTTATATAAAAACTTGCGAACAACACCAGTTGATAGCAAAAGTGCCAACAGCTGATAGCAAATGTGCCAACAGCTGATAGAGAAAGTGCCAACAGCTGATAGAAAAAGTGCCAAAAGCTGATAGCAAAAGTGCCAGCATCTGATAGCAAAAGTGCCAACAGCTGATACCAAAAGTGCCAAAAGCTGATAGCTAAAGTGCCAACAGCTGATAGCAAAAGTGCCAACTGCTGATAGCAAAAGTGCCAACAGCTGATAGCAAAAGTGCCAACAGCTGATATGAAAAGTTCCAAAAGCTGATAGCAAAAGTTCGAATAGCTGATAGCAAAATACCAACAGCTGATAGCAAATGTGCAAACAGCTGATAGCAAAAGTGCCAACAGCACCACATTGCCAACTAGTCCTAGGTATGACTATAAACTACATCTGACAGCAAGGCTTCTGATCATAAAAGGGTCCCAGCTATGAGCTAATAGTGACCCCCCCACTAAAAAAAACACTATGAATGTATAAAAATACATGTTTATATAAAAACTTGCGAACAACATCAGTTGATAGCAAAAGTGCCAACAGCACAACAGCTGATAGCAAAAGTGCCAACAGCTGATAGCAAAAGTGCCAACAGCTGATAGCAAAAGTGCCAAAAGCTAATAGCAAAAGTGCCAACAGCTGATAGCAAAAAAGCCAACAAATGATAGCAAAAGTGCCAACATCTGATAGCAAAAGTGCCAACAGCTGATAGCAAAAGTGCCAACAGCTGATAGAAAAAGTGCCAACAGCTTATACCAAAAGTGCCAAAAGCTGATAGCAAAAGTGCCATCAGCTGATAGCAAATGTGCCAACAGCTGATAGCAAAAGTGCCAACAGCTGATAGCAAAATTGCCAACAGCTGATAGCAAAAGTTCCAACAGCTGATAGCAAAAGTGCCAACAGCTGATAACAAATGTGCGAAAAGCTGATAGCAAAAGTGCCAACAGCTGATAGCAAAAGTGCCAACAGCTGTTACCAAAAGTGCCAAAAGCTGATAGCAAATGTGCAAACAGCTGATAGCAAAAATGCCAACCGCTTATAGCAAAAGTTCCAACAGCACCACATTGCCAACTAATCCTAGTTATGACTATAAACTACATCTGACAGCAAGGCTTCTGATCACAAAGGGTCCCAGCTATGAGAAAATAGCTGTTGGCACTTTTGCTATCAGCTGTTGGCACTTTTGGTATCAGCTGTTGGCACTTTTCCTATCAGCTGTTGGCACTTTTCCTATCAGCTGTGGTGCCGTTGGCACTTTTGCTATCAACTGGTGTTGTTCGCAAGTTTTTATATAAACATGTATTTTTATACATTCATAGTGTTTTTTTAGTGGGGGGGTCACTATTTGCTCATAGCTGGGACCCTTTGTGATCAGAAGCCTTGCTGTCAGATGTAGTTTATATTTATACCTAAGACTAGTTGGCACTGTGGTGCTGTTGGCACTTTTGGTATCAGCTGTTGGCACTTTTGCTATCAGCCGTTTGGCTCTTTTGCTATCAGCCGTTGGCACCTTTGCTATCAGCTGTGGTGCTGTTGGCACTTTTGCTATCAACTGGTGTTGTTCGCAAGTTTTTATATAAACATGTATTTTTATACATTCATAGTGTTTTTTTAGTGGGGGGGTCACTATTTGCTCATAGCTGGGACCCTTTGTGATCAGAAGCCTTGCTGTCAGATGTAGTTTATATTTATACCTAAGACTAGTTGGCACTGTGGTGCTGTTGGCACTTTTGGTATCAGCTGTTGGCACTTTTGCTATCAGCCGTTTGGCTCTTTTGCTATCAGCCGTTGGCACCTTTGCTATCAGCTGTGGTGCTGTTGGCACTTTTGCTATCAACTGGTGTTGTTCGCAAGTTTTTATATAAACATGTATTTTTATACATTCATAGTGTTTTTTTAGTGGGGGGGTCACTATTTGCTCATAGCTGGGACCCTTTGTGATCAGAAGCCTTGCTGTCAGATGTAGTTTATAGTCATACCTAGGACTAGTTGGCATTGTAGTGCTGTTGGCACTTTTGCTATCAGCTGTTGGCACTTTTGCTATCAGCTTTTGGCTGTTTTGCTATCAGCTTTTGTCACTTTTGGTATCAGCTGTTGGCACTTTTGCTATCAGCTGTTGGCACTTTTGCTATCAGCTTTTGGCACTTTTGGTATCAGCTGTTGGCACTTTTGCTATAAGCTGTTGGCATTTTGCTATCAGCTGTGGTGCTTTTTGCACTTTTGCTATCAACTGGTGTTGTTCGCAAGTTTTTATAGAAACATGTATATTTATACATTCATAGTGATTTTTTATAGTGGGGGGTCACTATTTGCTCATAGATGGGACCCTTTGTGATCAGAATCCTTGCTGTCAGATGTAGTTTATAGTCATACCTAGGACTAGTTGGCACTGTGGTGCTGTTGGCACCTTTGCTATCAGCTGTTGGCACTTTTGCTATCAGCTTTTGGCAATTTTGATATCAGCTGTTGGCACTTTTGCTATCAGCTGTTGGCACTTTTGCTATCAGCTGTGGTGCTGTTTGCACTTTTGCTATCAACTGGTGTTGTTCGCAAGTTTTTATATAAACATGTATTATTTTACTTTCATAGTGTTTTTTTTTTAGTGGGGTGTCACTATTTGCTCATAGCTGGGACCCTTTGTGATCAGAAGCCTTGCTGTCAGATGTAGTTTATAATCATACCTAGGACTAGTTGGCATTGTAGTGCTGTTGGCACTTTTGCTATCAGCTGTTGGCACATTTGCTATCAGCTTTTGGCACTTTTGGTATCAGCTTTTGGCACTTTTGCTATCAGCTGTTGGCACTTTTGGTATCAGCTTTTGGCACTTTTGCTATCAGCTGTTGGCACTTTTGCTATCAGCTGTTGGCACTTTTGCTATGAGCTGTGGTGCTGTTGGCACTTTTGCTATCAACTGGTGTTGTTCGCAAGTTTTTATAGAAACATGTATATTTATACTTTCATAGTGATTTTTTATAGTGGGGGGTCACTATTTGCTCATATCTGGGACCCTTTGTGATCAGAATCCTTGCTGTCAGATGTAGTTTACAGTCATACCTAGGACTAGTTGGCACTGTGGTGCTGTTGGCACTTTTGCTATCAGCTGTTGGCACTTTTGCTATCAGCTGTTGGCACATTTGCTATCAGCTGTGGTGCGGTCGGCACTTTTGCTATCAACTGGTGTTGTTCGCAAGTTTTTATATAAACATGTATTTTTATACTTTCATACTGTTTTTTTTTAGTGGGGGGTCACTATTTGCTCATAGCTGGGAACCTTTGAGATCAGAAGCCTTGCTGTCAGATGTAGTTTATAGACATACCTAGGACTAGTTGGCATTGTGGTGCTTTTGGCACTTTTGCTATCAACTGTTGGCACTTTTGCTATCAGCTGTTGGCACTTTTGCTATCAGCTGTGGTGCTGTTGGCACTTTTGCTATCAACTGGTGTTGTTCGCAAGTTTTTATATAAACATGTATTTTTATACTTTCATAGTGTTTCTTTTTTTAGTGGGGGGGTCACTATTTGCTCATGGCTGGGACCATTTGTGATCAGAAGCTTTGCTGTCAGATGTAGTTTATAGTCATACATAGGACTATTTGGCACTGTGGTGCTGTTGGCACTTTTGCTATCAGCTGTTGGCACTTTTGCTATCAGCTGTTTGCACTTTTGCTATCAGCTGTAGTGCTGTTGGCACTTTTGCTATCTACTTGTGTTGTTCGCAAGTTTTTATATAAACATGTATTTTTATACTTTCATAGTGTTTTTTTTTAGTGGGGGTCACTATTTGCTCATAGCTGGGACCCTTTGTGATCAGAAGCCTTGTTGTCAGATGTAGATTATAGTCATACCTAGGACTAGTTGGCAATGTGGTGCTGTTGGCTCTTTTGCTATGAGCTGTTGGCACTTTTGCTATCAGCTGTTGGCACTTTTGCTACCAGCTGTGGTGCTGTTGGCACTTTTGCTATCAACTGGTGTTGTTCAAAAGTTTTTATATAAGCATGTATTTTTATATTTTCATAGTGTTTTTTTTATAGTGGGGGGTCACTATTTGCTCATAGCTGGGACCCTTTGTGATCAGAAGCCTTGCTGTCAGATGTAGTTTATATTCAAACCTAGGACTAGTTGGCAATGTGGTGCTGTTGGCACTTTTGCTATCAGCTGTTGGCACATTTGCTATCAGCTGTTGGCACTTTTGCTATCAGCTGTGGTGCTGTTGGCACTTTTGCTATCAACTGGTGTTGTTCGAAAGTTTTTATATAAACATGTATTTTTATACATTCATAGTGTTTTTTTTTTAGTGGGGGCTAACTATTTGGTCATACCTGGGACCCTTTGTGATCAGAAGCCTTGCTGTCAGTGTAGTTTATAATCATACCTTGGACTAGTTCGCAATGTGGTTCTGTTGGCACTTTTGCTATCAGCTTTTGGCACTTTTGCTATCAGCTGTTGGCACTTTTGCTATCAGAGGTTGGCACTTTTGCTATCAGCTGTTGAAACTTTTGCTATCAGCTGTTGGCACTTTTGCTATCAGCTGTGTTGCTGTTGGCAATTTTGCTATCAACTGGTGTTGTTCGCAAGTTTTTATATAAGCATGTATTTTTATAATTTCATAGTGTTTTTTTTTTTTAGTGGGGGTAACTATTTGCTCATAGCTGGGACCCTTTGTGATCAGAAGCCTTGCTGTCAGATGAAGTTTATAGTCATACGTGGGACTAGTTGGCAATGTGGTGCTGTTGGCACTTTTGCTATCAGCTGTTGGCACTTTTGCTATCAGCTGTTATCACTTTTGCTATCAGCTGTTGGCACTTTTGCTATCAGCTGTGGTGCTGTTGGCACTTTTGCTATCAACTGGTGTTGTTTGCAAGTTTTTATATAAACATGTATTTTTATACTTTCATAGTGTTTTTTTTTTAGTGGGGGGTCACTATTTGCTCATATCTGGGACCGTTTGTGATCAGAAGCCTTGCTGTCAGATGTAGTTTATAGTCATACCTAGGACTAGTTGGCAATGTGGTGCTGTTGGCACTTTTGCTATCAGCTGTTGGCACTTTTGCTATCAGCTGTGGTGCTGTTGGCACTTTTGCTATCAGCTGTTAGCACTTTTGCTATCAGCTGTGGTGCTGTTGGCACTTTTGCTATCAACTGGTCTTGTTCGCAAGTTTTTATATAAGCATGTATTTTTATATTTTCATAATGTTTTTTTTATATTGGGGGGTCATTATTTGCTCATAGCTGGGGCCCTTTGTGATCAGAAGCCTTGCTGTCAGATGTAGTTTATATTCATACCTAGGACTAGTTGGCAATGTGGTGCTGTTGGCACTTTTGCTATCAGCTGTTGGCACTTTTGCTATCAACTGGTGTTGTTCGCAATTTTTATATAAACATGTATTTTTATATTTTCATAGTGTTTTTTTTTTTAGTGGGGGTAACTATTTGCTCATAGCTGGGACCCTTTGTGATCAGAAGCCTTGCTGTCAGATGAAGTTTATAGTCATACGTGGGACTAGTTGGCAATGTGGTGCTGTTGGCACTTTTGCTATAAACTGGTGTTGTTCGCAAGTTTTTATATAAACATGTATTTTTATGCATTCATAGTGTTTTTTTTTTAGTGGGGGCTCACTATTTGCTCATACCTGGGACCCTTTGTGATCAGAAGCCTTGCTGTCAGTGTAGTTTATAATCATACCTTGGACTAGTTTGCAATGTGGTTCTGTTGGCACTTTTGCTATCAGCTTTTGGCACTTTTGCTATCAGCTGTTGGCACTTTTGCTATCAGCTGTTGGCACTTTTGCTATCAGCGGTTGGCACTTTTGCTGTCAGCTGTTGACACTTTTGCTATCAGCTGTTGGCACTTTTGCTATCAGCTGTGTTGCTGTTGGCAATTTTGCTATCAACTGGTGTTGTTCGCAAGTTTTTATATAAACATCTATATTTATACTTTCATAGTGTTTTTTTTTAGTGGGGGGTCACTCTTTGCTCATAGCTTGGACCCTTTGTGATCAGAAGCCTTGCTGTCAGATGTACTTTATAATCATACCTTGGACTAGTTGGCAATGTGGTGCTGTTGGCACTTTTGCTATCAGCTGTTGGCACTTTTGCTATCAGCTGTTGGCACTTTTGCTATCAGCTGTTCGCACTTTTGCTATCAGCTGTTGTGCTGTTGGCACTTTTCCTATCAACTGTTGTTGTACGTAAGTTTTTATATAAACATGTATTTTTATATTTTCTTAGTGTTTTTTTTTTTTAGTGGGGGTAACTATTTGCTCATAGCTGGGACCCTTTGTGATCAGAAGCCTTGCTGTCAGATGAAGTTTATAGTCATACGTGGGACTAGTTGGCAATGTGGTGCTGTTGGCACTTTTGCTATCAGCTGTTGGCACTTTTGCTATCAGCTGTTAGCACTTTTGCTATCAGCTGTTGGCACTTTTGCTATCAGCTGTGGTGCTGTTGGCACTTTTGCTATCAACTGGTGTTGTTCGCAAGTTTTTATATAAACATGTATTTTTATACTTTCATAGTGTTTTTTTTTTAGTGGGGGTCACTATTTGCTCATAGCTGGGACTCTTTGTGATCAGAAGCCTTGCTGTCAGATGTAGATTATAGTCATACCTAGGACTAGTTGGCACTGTGGCTCTGTTGGCACTTTTGCTATCAGCTGTTGGCACTTTTGCTATCAACTGGTGTTCGACAGTTTTCATATAAAAATGTATTTTTCTACATTCATAGTGTTTTTTTTTAGTGGGGGGTCACTATTTGCTCATAGCTAGGACGCTTTGTGATCAGAAGCTTTGCTGTCAGTGTAGTTTATGATAATACCTTGGACTAGTTGGCACTGTGGTGCTGTTGGCACTTTTGCTATCAGCTGTTGGCACATTTGCTATCAGCTGTTGGCACTTTTGCTATCAGCTGTGGTGCTGTTGGCACTTTTGCTATCAACTGGTGTTGTTCGCAAGTTTTTATATAAACATGTATTTTTATATATTCATAGTGTTTTTTTTTTAGTGGGGGGTCACTAATTGCTCATAGCTGGGACCCTTTGTGATCAGAAGCCCTGCTGTCAGTGTAGTTTATAATCATACCTAGGACTAGTTGGCAATGTGGTGCTGTTGGCACTTTTGCTATAGGCTGTTGGCACTTTTGCTATCAGCTGTTGGCACTTTTGCTATCAGCTGTGGTGCTCTTGGCACTTTTGCTATCAACTGGTGTTGTTCGCAAGTTTTTATATAAACATGTATTTTTATACTATCATAGATTTTTTTTTTTTAGTGGGGGGTCACTCTTTGCTCATAGCTGGGACCCTTTGTGATCAGAAGCCTTGCTGTCAGATGTAGTTTATAGTCATACCTAGGACTATTTGGCACTGTGGTGCTGTTGGCACATTTGCTATCAGCTGTTGGCACTTTTGCTATCAGCTGTTGGCAATTTTGCTATAAGCTGTTGGCACTTTTGCTATCAGCTTTTGGCACTTTTGCTATCAGCTGTTGACACTTTTGCTCTCAGCTGTGGTGCTGTTGGCACTTTTGCTATCAACTGGTGTTGTTCGCAAGTTTTTATATAAACATGTATTTTTATACATTCATAGTGTTTTTTTTTAGTGGGGGGTCACTATTTGCTCATAGCTGGGACCCTTTGTGATCAGAAGCCTTGCTCTCAGTGTAGTTTATAATCATACCTAGGACTAGTTGGCAATGTGGTGCTGTTGGCAATTTTGCTATAAGCTGTTGGCACTTTTGCTATCAGCTTTTGGCAATTTTGCTATCAGCTGTTGGCACTTTTGCTATCAGCTGTTGTGCTCTTGGCACTTTTGCTATCAACTGGTGTTGTTCGCAAGTTTTTATATAAACATGTATTTTTATACTTTCATAGTGTTTTTTTTTTTAGTGGGGGGTCACTATTTGCTCAGAGCTTGGACCCTTTGTGATCAGAAACCTTGCTGTCAGATGTAGTTTATAGTCATCCCTAGGACTAGTTGGCAATGTGGTGCTGTTTGCACTTTTGCTATCAGCTGTGATGCTGTTTGCACTTTTGCTATCAGCTGTTGGCATATTTGCTATAAGCTGTTGGCACTTTTGCTATCAGCTGTGGTGCTTTTGGCACTTTTGCTATCAACTGGTGTTGTTCGCAAGTTTTTATATAAGTATGTATTTTTATACTTTCATAGTGTTTTTTTATAGTGGGGGGTCACTATTTGCTCATAGCTGGGACCCTTTGTGATCAGAAGCCTTGCTGTCAGATGTAGTTTATAGTCATACCTAGGACTAGTTGGCACTGTGGTGCTGTTGGCACTTTTGCTATCAGCTTTGGTGCTGTTGGCACTTTTGCTATCAACTGGTGTTTTTCGCAAGTTTTTATATAAACATGTATTTTTATACATTCATAGTGTTTTTTTTTTTAGTGGGGGGTCACTATTTGCTCATAGCTGGGACCCTTTGTGATCAGAAGCCTTGCTGTCAGTGTAGTTTATAATCATACCTAGGACTTGTTGGCAATGAGGTGCTGTTGCCACTTTTGCTATCAGCTGTTGGAACGTTTGCTATCAGCTGTTGGCAATTTTTTACCATCAGCTGTTGGCACTTTTGCTATCAGGTGTGGTTCTCTTGGCACTTTTACTATCAACTGGTGTTGTTCGCAAGTTTTTATATAAACATGTATGTTTATACTTTCATAATGTTTTTTTTTAGTGGGGGGGTCACTATTTGCTCATAGCTTGGACCCTTTGTGATCAGAATCCTTGCTGTCAGATATAGTTTATAGTCATACCTAGGACTAGTTGGCAATGTGGTGCTGTTTGCACTTTTGCTATCAGCTGTGGTGCTGTTTGCACTTTTGCTATTAACTGGTGTTGTTCGCAAGTTTTTATATAAACATGTATTTTTATACTTTCATCGTGTTTTTTTTTTAGTGGGGGGTCACTATTTGCTCATAGCTGGGACCCTTTGTGATCAGAAGCCTTGCTGTCAGATGTAGATTATAGTCATACCTAGGACTAGTTGGCACTGTGGTGCTGTTGGCACTTTTGCTATCAGCTGTTGGCACTTTTGCTATCAGCTGATGGCACTTTTGCTATCAGCTGTTAGCACTTTTGCTATCAGCTGTGTTGCTGTTGGCAATTTTGCAATCAACTGGTGTTGTTCGCAAGTTTTTATATAAACATGTATTTTTATACATTCATAGTGTTTTTTTTTAGTGGGGGGTCACTATTTGCTCATAGCTGGGACCCTATGTGATCAGAAGCCTTGCTGTCAGTGTAGTTTATAGTCATACCTAGGACTAGTTGGCAATGTGGTGCTGTTGGCACTTTTGCTATCAACAGTTGGCACTTTTGCTATCAGCTGTTGGCAACTTTGCTATCAGCTGTTGGCACTTTTGCTATCAGCTGTGGTGCTCTTGGCACTTTTGCTATCAACTGGTGTTGTTCGCAAGTTTTTATATAAACATGTATTTTTATACTTTCATAGTGTTTTTTTTTTAGTGGGGGGTCACTATTTGCTCAGAGCTTGGACCCTTTGTGATCAGAAACCTTGCTGTCAGATGTAGTTTATAGTCATCCCTAGGACTAGTTGGCAATGTGGTGCTGTTTGCACTTTTGCTATCAGCTGTGGTGCTGTTTGCACTTTTGCTATTAACTGGTGTTGTTCGCAAGTTTTTATATAAACATGTATTTTTATACTTTCATCGTGTTTTTTTTTTAGTGGGGGTCACTATTTGCTCATAGCTGGGACCCTTTGTGATCAGAAGCCTTGCTGTCAGATGTAGATTATAGTCATACCTAGGACTAGTTGGCACTGTGGTGCTGTTGGCACTTTTGCTATCAGCTGTTGGCACTTTTGCTATCAGCTGATGGCACTTTTGCTATCAGCGGTTGGCACTTTTGCTATCAGCTGTTGACACTTTTGCTATCAGCTGTTAGCACTTTTGCTATCAACTGGTGTTGTTCGCAAGTTTTTATATAAACATATATTTTTATACTTTCATAGAGTTTTTTTTAGTGGGGGGTCACTATTTGCTCATAGCTTGGACCCTTTGTGATCAGAAGCCTTGCTGTCAGATGTAGTTTATAGTCATACCTAGGACTAGTTAGCAATGTGGTGCTGTTGGCACTTTTGCTATCAGCTCTTTGCACTTTTGCTATCAGCTGTTGGCACTTTTGCTATCAGCTGTTGGCACTTGTGCTATCAGTTGTGGTGCTGTTGGCAATTTTGCTATCAACTGGTGTTGTTCGCAAGTTTTTATATAAACATGTATTTTTTATACTTTCATAGTGTTTTTTTTTAGTGGTGGGTCACTATTTGCTCATAGCTGGGACCCTATGTGATCAGAAGCCTTGCTGTCAGTGTAGTTTATAGTCATACCTAGGACTAGTTGGCAATGTGGTGCTGTTGGCACTTTTGCTATCAACAGTTGGCACTTTTGCTATCAGCTGTTGGCAACTTTGCTATCAGCTGTTGGCACTTTTGCTATCAGCTGTGGTGCTCTTGGGACTTTTGCTATCAACTGGTGTTGTTCGCAAGTTTTTATATAAACATGTATTTTTATACTTTCATAGTGTTTTTTTTTAGTGGGTGGTCACTATTTGCTCATAGCTGGGACCCTTTGTGATCAGAAGCCTTGCTGTCAGATGTATTTTATAGTCATACCTAGGACTAGTTTGCACTGTGGTGCTGTTGGCATTTTTGCTATCAGCTGTTGGCACTTTTGCTATCAGCTGTTGGCACTTTTGTTATCAGCTTTTGGCACTTTTGCTATCAGTTGTTGGCACTTTTGCTATCAGCTGTTGGCACTTTTGCTATCAGCTGTGGTGCTGTTGGCACTTTTGCTATCAACTGGTGTTGTTCGCAAGTTTTTATATAAACATGTATTTTTTATACTTTCATAGTGTTTTTTTTTAGTGGTGGGTCACTATTTGCTCATAGCTGGGACCCTTTGTGATCAGAAGCCTTGCTGTCAGATGTAGTTCATAGACATACCTAGGACTAGTTTGCACTGTGGTGCTGTTGGCACTTTTGCTATCAGCTGTTGGCACTTTTGCTATCAGCTTTTGGCACTTTTGGTATCAGCTGTTGGCACTTTTGGTATCAGCTGTTGGCACTTTTGCTATCAGCTGTTGGCATTTTGCTATCAGCTTTTGTCACTTTTGGTATCAGCTGTTGGCACATTTGCTATCAGCTGTTGGCACTTTTGCAATCAGCTGTGGTGCTGTTGGCACTTTTGCTATCAGCTGTTGGCATATTTGCTATCAGCTGTTGGAACTTTTGCTATCAACCTGTGTTGTTCGCAAGTTTTTATATAAACATGAATATTTATACTTTCATAGTGTTTTTTTTTAGTGGGTGGTCACTATTTGCTCATAGCTGGGACCCTTTGTGATCAGAAGCCTTGCTGTCAGATGTAGTTTATAGTCATACCTAGGACTAGTTGGCACTGTGGTGCGGTTGGCACTTTTGGTATCAGCTGTTGGCACTTTTGGTATCAGCTGTTGGCACTTTTGGTATCAGCTGTTGGCACATTTGCTATCAGCTGTTGGCACTGTTGCTATCAGCTGTTGGCACTTTTGCAATCAGCTGTTGGCACTTTTGCTATCAGCTTTTGGCATTTTGGTATCAGTTGTTGGCACTTTTGCTATCAGCTGTTGGCACTTTTGCTATCAGCTGTTGGCATTTTTGCTATCAGCTGTGGTGCTGTTGGCACTTTGTCTATCAACTGGTGTTGTTCGCAAGTTTTTATATAAACGTGTATTTTTATACTTTCATAGTGTTTTTTTTTTAGTGCGTGGTCACTATTTGCTCATAGCAGGGAGCCTTTGTGATCAGAAACCTTGCTGTCAGATGTAGTTTATAGTCATACCTAGGACTAGTTGGCAATGTGGTGCTGTTGGCACTCTTGCTATCAGCTGTTGGCACTTTTGCTATCAGCTGTTGGCATATTTGCTATCAGCTGTTGGAACTTTTGCTATCAACCTGTGTTGTTCGCAAGTTTTTATATAAACATGAATATTTATACTTTCATAGTGTTTTTTTTTAGTGGGTGGTCACTATTTGCTCATAGCTGGGACCCTTTGTGATCAGAAGCCTTGCTGTCAGATGTAGTTCATAGACATACCTAGGACTAGTTTGCACTGTGGTGTTGTTGGCACTTTTGCTATCAGCTGTTGGCACTTTTGCTATCAGCTTTTGGCACTTTTGCTATCAGCTGTTGGCACTTATGCTATCAGCGGTTGGCACTTTTGCAATCAGCTGTTGGCACTTTTGCTATCAGCTGTTGGCACTTTGGTATCAGCTGTTGGCACTTTTGATATCAGCTGTTGGCACTTTTGCTATCAGCTGGTGGCACTTTTGTTATCAGCTTTTGGCACTTTGGTATCAGCTGTTGGCACTTTTGCTATCAGCTTTTGGCACTTTTGCTATCAGCTGTTGGCGCTTTTCTTATCAGCTGTTGGCACTTTTGCTATCAGCTGTTGGCACTTTTTGTATCATCTGTTGACACTTTTGCTATCAGTTTTTGGCACTTTTGCTATCAGCTTTTGGCACTTTTGGTATCAGCTGTTGGCACATTTACTATCAGCTGTTGGCAATTTTGCTATCGGCTGTGGTGCTGTTGGCACTTTTGCTATCAACTGGTGTTGTTCGCAAGTTTTTATATAAACATGTATTGTTATAATTTCATAGTGTTTCTTTTTTAGTGGGGGGTCACTATTTGCTCATAGCTGTGACCCTTTGTGATCAGAAGCCTTGCTGTCAGATGTAGTTTATAGTCATACCTAGGACTAGTTGGCACTGTGGTGCTGTTGGCACTTTTGCTATCAGCTGTTGGCACTTTTGCTATCAGCTGTGAAGCTGTTGGCACTTTTGCTATCAGCTGTGAAGCTCTTGGCACTTTTGCTATCAACTGGTGTTGTTCGCAAGTTTTTATATAAACATGTATGTTTATATTTTCATAGTGTTTTTTTTAGTGGGGGGTCGCTATTTCCTCATAGCTGGGACCCTTTGTGATCAGAAGACTTGCTGTCAGATTTTGTTTATATTCATACCTAGGACTAGTTGGCACTGTAGTGCTGTTGGCACTTTTGCTATCAGCTGTTTGCACTTTTGCTATCAGCAGTTGGCACTTTTGCTATAGGCTTTTGGCACTTTTGCTATCAGCTGTTGGCACTTTTGCTATCAGCTGTTGGCACTTTTGCTATCAGCTGTGGTGCTGTTGGCACTTTTGCTATCAAATGGTGTTGTTCGCAAGTTTTTATATAAACATGTATTTTTATACTTTAATAGTGTTTTTTTTTTAGTGGGGGGTCACTATTTGCTCATAGCTGGGACCCTTTGTGATCAGAAGCCTTGCTGTCAGATGTAGTTTATAATCATACCTAGGACTAGCTGGCAATGTGGTGCTGTTGGCACATTTGCTATCAGCATTTGGCACTTTTTTATCAGCTGTTGGCACTTTTGCTATCAGCTGTGGTGCTGTTGGCACTTTTGCTATCAGCTGGTGTTGTTCGCAAGTTTTTATATAAACATGTACTTTTATATTTTCATAGTGTTTTTTTTTTTAGTGGGGCTCATTATTTGCTCATAGATGGGACACTTTGTGATCAGAAGCCTTGATGTCAGATGTAGATTTTAGTCATACTTAGGAGTAGTTGGCACTGTGGTGCTGTTGGCACTTTTGCTATCAGCTGTTGGCACTTTTGCTATCAGCTGTTGGCACTTTTGCTATCAGCTTTTGGCACCTTTGCTATCAGCTGTTGGCATTTTTGCTATCAGCTGTTGGCACTTTTGCTATCAGCTGTTGGCACTTTTGCTATCAGCTGTTGGCATTTTTGCTATCAGCTGTTGGCACTTTTGCTATCAGCTGTGGCAATTTTGCTATCAGCTGTGGTGCTGTTGGCACTTTTGCTATCAACTGGTGTTGTTCGCAAGTTTTTATAGAAACATGCATTTTTATAATTTCATAGTGTTTTTTTTTTAGTGGGGGGTCACTATTTGCTCATAGCTGGGACCCTTTGTGATCAGAATCCTTGTTGTCAGATGTAGTTTATAGTCATACATAGGACTAGTTGGAACTGTGGTGCTGTTGGCACTTTTGCTATCAGCTTTTGGCACTTTTGCTCTCAGCTGTTGGCACATTTGCTATCAGCTTTGGTGCTTTTGGCACTTTTGCTATCAACTGGTGTTGTTTGGAAGTTTTTATATAAACTTGTATTTTTATACATTCATAGTGTTTTTTTTTAGTGGGGGGTCACTCTTTGCTTTTAGCTGGGACCCTTTGTGATCAGAAGCCTTGCTGTCAGATGTAGTTTATAGTCATACCTAGGACTAGTTGGCACTGTGGTGCGGTTGGCACTTTTGCTATCAGCTGTTGGCACTTTTGCTATCAGCTGTTGGCACTTTTGGTATCAGCTGTTGGCACATTTGCTATCAGCTGTTGGCACTGTTGCTATCAGCTGTTGGCACTTTTGCAATCAGCTGTTGGCAATTTGCTATCAGCTTTTGGCATTTTGGTATCAGTTGTTGGCACTTTTGCTATCAGCTGTTGGCATATTTGCTATCAGCTGTTGGAACTTTTGCTATCAACCTGTGTTGTTCGCAAGTTTTTATATAAACATGAATATTTATATTTCATAGTGTTTTTTTTTAGTGGGTGGTCACTATTTGCTCATAGCTGGGACCCTTTGTGATCAGAAGCCTTGCTGTCAGATGTATTTTATACTCATACCTAGGACTAGTTTGCACTGTGGTGCTGTTGGCATTTTTGCTATCAGCTGTTGGCACTTTTGCTATCAGCTGTTGGCACTTTTGTTATCAGCTTTTGGCACTTTTGCTATCAGCTGTTGGCACTTTTGCTATCAGCTTTTGGCACTTTTGCTATCAGCTGTG
This sequence comes from Acanthosepion esculentum, assembly GCA_964036315.1. Lineage (NCBI taxonomy): Eukaryota > Metazoa > Mollusca > Cephalopoda > Sepiida > Sepiidae > Acanthosepion > Acanthosepion esculentum. The sequence continues at coordinate 9,183,965 of CAXIWW010000817.1, read as the reverse complement.
GTGCTGTTGGCACTTTTGCTATCAACTGGTGTTGTTCGCAAGTTTTTATATAAACATGTATTTTTTATACTTTCATAGTGTTTTTTTTTAGTGGTGGGTCACTATTTGCTCATAGCTGGGACCCTTTGTGATCAGAAGCCTTGCTGTCAGATGTAGTTCATAGACATACCTAGGACTAGTTTGCACTGTGGTGCTGTTGGCACTTTTGCTATCAGCTGTTGGCACTTTGGTATCAGCTGTTGGCACTTTTGCTATCAGCTGTTGGCACTTTTGCTATCAGCTTTTGGCACTTTTGGTATCAGCTGTTGGCACTTTTGGTATCAGCTGTTGGCACTTTTGCTACCAGCTGTTGGCATTTTGCTATCAGCTTTTGTCACTTTTGGTATCAGCTGTTGGCACATTTGCTATCAGCTGTTGGCACTTTTGCAATTAGCTGTGGTGCTGTTGGCACTTTTGCTATCAACTGGTGTTGTTCGCAAGTTTTTATATAAATATGTATTTATATACTTTCATAGTGTTTTTTTTTAGTGGGGGGTCACTATTTGCTCATAGCTGGGACACTTTGTGATCAGAAGCCTTGCTGTCAGATGTAGAATATAGTCATAATTAGGACTAGTTGGCACTGTGGTGCTGTTGCACTTTTGCTATCAGCTGTTGGCACTTTTGCTATCAGTTGTTGGCACTTTTGCTATCAGCTTTTGGCACTTTTGCTATCAGCTGTTGGCACTTATGCTATCAGCGGTTGGCACTTTTGCAATCAGCTGTTGGCACTTTTGCTATCAGCTGTTGGCACTTTTGCTATCAGCTGTTGGCACTTTGGTATCAGCTGTTGGCACTTTTGATATCAGCTGTTGGCACTTTTGCTATCAGCTGTTGGCACTTTTGTTATCAGCTTTTGGCACTTTGGTATCAGCTGTTGGCACTTTTGCTATCAGCTTTTGGCACTTTTGCTATCAGCTGTTGGCGCTTTTCTTATCAGCTGTTGGCACTTTTGCTATCAGCTGTTGGCACTTTTGGTATCATCTGTTGACACTTTTGCTATCAGTTTTTGGCACTTTTGCTATCAGCTTTTGGCACTTTTGCTATCAGCTTTTGGCACTTTTGCTATCAGCTGTGGTGCTGTTGGCACTTTTGCTATCAACTGGTGTTGTTCGCAAGTTTTTATATAAACATGTATTGTTATAATTTCATAGTGTTTCTTTTTTAGTGGGGGGTCACTATTTGCTCATAGCTGTGACCCTTTGTGATCAGAAGCCTTGCTGTCAGATGTAGTTTATAGTCATACCTAGGACTAGTTGGCACTGTGGTGCGGTTGGCACTTTTGCTATCAGCTGTTGGCACTTTTGCTATAAGCGGTTGGCACATTTGCTATCAGCTGTTGGCACTTTTGCTATCAGCTGTGGTGCTGTTGGCACTTTTGCTATCAACTGGTGTTGTTCGCAAGTTTTTATATAAACATGTATTTTTATACTTTCATAGTGTTTTTTTTTAGTGGGGGGTCACTATTTGCTCACAGCTGGGACCATTTGTGATCAGAAGCCTTGAAGTCAGATGTAGTTTATAGTCATACCTAGGACTAGTTGGCACTGTGGTGCTGTTGGCATTTTGCTATCAGCTGTTGGCACTTTTGCTATCTGCTGTTGGCACTTTTGCTATCAGCTTTTGGCACTTTTGGTATCAGCTGTTGGCACTTTTGCTATCAGCTGTGGTGCTGTTGGCACTTTTGCTATCAACTGGTGTTGTTCGCAAGTTTTTATAGAAACATGTATTTTTATACTTTCATAGTGTTTTTTTTAGTGGGGGTCACTGTTTGCTGGTAGCTGGGACCATTTGTGATCAGAAGCCTTGCTGTCAGATGTAGTTTATAGTCATACCTAGGACTAGTTGGCACTGTGGTGCGGTTGGCACTTTTGGTATCAGCTGTTGGCACTTTTGGTATCAGCTGTTGGCACTTTTGGTATCAGCTGTTGGCACATTTGCTATCAGCTGTTGGCACTGTTGCTATCAGCTGTTGGCACTTTTGCAATCAGCTGTTGGCACTTTTGCTATCAGCTTTTGGCATTTTGGTATCAGTTGTTGGCACTTTTGCTATCAGCTGTTGGCACTTTTGCTATCAGCTGTTGGCATTTTTGCTATCAGCTGTGGTGCTGTTGGCACTTTGGCTATCAACTGGTGTTGTTCGCAAGTTTTTATATAAACGTGTATTTTTATACTTTCATAGTGTTTTTTTTTTAGTGCGTGGTCACTATTTGCTCATAGCAGGGAGCCTTTGTGATCAGAAACCTTGCTGTCAGATGTAGTTTATAGTCATACCTAGGACTAGTTGGCAATGTGGTGCTGTTGGCACTCTTGCTATCAGCTGTTGGCACTTTTGCTATCAGCTGTTGGCATATTTGCTATCAGCTGTTGGAACTTTTGCTATCAACCTGTGTTGTTCGCAAGTTTTTATATAAACATGAATATTTATACTTTCATAGTGTTTTTTTTTAGTGGGTGGTCACTATTTGCTCATAGCTGGGACCCTTTGTGATCAGAAGCCTTGCTGTCAGATGTAGTTCATAGACATACCTAGGACTAGTTTGCACTGTGGTGTTGTTGGCACTTTTGCTATCAGCTGTTGGCACTTTTGCTATCAGCTTTTGGCACTTTTGCTATCAGCTGTTGGCACTTATGCTATCAGCGGTTGGCACTTTTGCAATCAGCTGTTGGCACTTTTGCTATCAGCTGTTGGCACTTTGGTATCAGCTGTTGGCACTTTTGATATCAGCTGTTGGCACTTTTGCTATCAGCTGGTGGCACTTTTGTTATCAGCTTTTGGCACTTTGGTATCAGCTGTTGGCACTTTTGCTATCAGCTTTTGGCACTTTTGCTATCAGCTGTTGGCGCTTTTCTTATCAGCTGTTGGCACTTTTGCTATCAGCTGTTGGCACTTTTTGTATCATCTGTTGACACTTTTGCTATCAGTTTTTGGCACTTTTGCTATCAGCTTTTGGCACTTTTGGTATCAGCTGTTGGCACATTTACTATCAGCTGTTGGCAATTTTGCTATCGGCTGTGGTGCTGTTGGCACTTTTGCTATCAACTGGTGTTGTTCGCAAGTTTTTATATAAACATGTATTGTTATAATTTCATAGTGTTTCTTTTTTAGTGGGGGGTCACTATTTGCTCATAGCTGTGACCCTTTGTGATCAGAAGCCTTGCTGTCAGATGTAGTTTATAGTCATACCTAGGACTAGTTGGCACTGTGGTGCTGTTGGCACTTTTGCTATCAGCTGTTGGCACTTTTGCTATCAGCTGTGAAGCTGTTGGCACTTTTGCTATCAGCTGTGAAGCTGTTGGCACTTTTGCTATCAACTGGTGTTGTTCGCAAGTTTTTATATAAACATGTATGTTTATATTTTCATAGTGTTTTTTTTAGTGGGGGGTCGCTATTTCCTCATAGCTGGGACCCTTTGTGATCAGAAGACTTGCTGTCAGATTTTGTTTATATTCATACCTAGGACTAGTTGGCACTGTAGTGCTGTTGGCACTTTTGCTATCAGCTGTTTGCACTTTTGCTATCAGCAGTTGGCACTTTTGCTATAGGCTTTTGGCACTTTTGCTATCAGCTGTTGGCACTTTTGCTATCAGCTGTTGGCACTTTTGCTATCAGCTGTGGTGCTGTTGGCACTTTTGCTATCAAATGGTGTTGTTCGCAAGTTTTTATATAAACATGTATTTTTATACTTTAATAGTGTTTTTTTTTTAGTGGGGGGTCACTATTTGCTCATAGCTGGGACCCTTTGTGATCAGAAGCCTTGCTGTCAGATGTAGTTTATAATCATACCTAGGACTAGCTGGCAATGTGGTGCTGTTGGCACATTTGCTATCAGCATTTGGCACTTTTTTATCAGCTGTTGGCACTTTTGCTATCAGCTGTGGTGCTGTTGGCACTTTTGCTATCAGCTGGTGTTGTTCGCAAGTTTTTATATAAACATGTATTTTTATATTTTCATAGTGTTTTTTTTTTTAGTGGGGCTCATTATTTGCTCATAGATGGGACACTTTGTGATCAGAAGCCTTGATGTCAGATGTAGATTTTAGTCATACTTAGGAGTAGTTGGCACTGTGGTGCTGTTGGCACTTTTGCTATCAGCTGTTGGCACTTTTGCTATCAGCTGTTGGCACTTTTGCTATCAGCTTTTGGCACCTTTGCTATCAGCTGTTGGCATTTTTGCTATCAGCTGTTGGCACTTTTGCTATCAGCTGTTGGCACTTTTGCTATCAGCTGTTGGCATTTTTGCTATCAGCTGTTGGCACTTTTGCTATCAGCTGTGGCAATTTTGCTATCAGCTGTGGTGCTGTTGGCACTTTTGCTATCAACTGGTGTTGTTCGCAAGTTTTTATAGAAACATGCATTTTTATAATTTCATAGTGTTTTTTTTTTAGTGGGGGGTCACTATTTGCTCATAGCTGGGACCCTTTGTGATCAGAATCCTTGTTGTCAGATGTAGTTTATAGTCATACATAGGACTAGTTGGAACTGTGGTGCTGTTGGCACTTTTGCTATCAGCTTTTGGCACTTTTGCTCTCAGCTGTTGGCACTTTTGCTATCAGCTTTGGTGCTTTTGGCACTTTTGCTATCAACTGGTGTTGTTTGGAAGTTTTTATATAAACTTGTATTTTTATACATTCATAGTGTTTTTTTTTAGTGGGGGGTCACTCTTTGCTTTTAGCTGGGACCCTTTGTGATCAGAAGCCTTGCTGTCAGATGTAGTTTATAGTCATACCTAGGACTAGTTGGCACTGTGGTGCGGTTGGCACTTTTGCTATCAGCTGTTGGCACTTTTGCTATCAGCTGTTGGCACTTTTGGTATCAGCTGTTGGCACATTTGCTATCAGCTGTTGGCACTGTTGCTATCAGCTGTTGGCACTTTTGCAATCAGCTGTTGGCAATTTGCTATCAGCTTTTGGCATTTTGGTATCAGTTGTTGGCACTTTTGCTATCAGCTGTTGGCATATTTGCTATCAGCTGTTGGAACTTTTGCTATCAACCTGTGTTGTTCGCAAGTTTTTATATAAACATGAATATTTATATTTCATAGTGTTTTTTTTTAGTGGGTGGTCACTATTTGCTCATAGCTGGGACCCTTTGTGATCAGAAGCCTTGCTGTCAGATGTATTTTATACTCATACCTAGGACTAGTTTGCACTGTGGTGCTGTTGGCATTTTTGCTATCAGCTGTTGGCACTTTTGCTATCAGCTGTTGGCACTTTTGTTATCAGCTTTTGGCACTTTTGCTATCAGCTGTTGGCACTTTTGCTATCAGCTTTTGGCACTTTTGCTATCAGCTGTGGTGCTGTTGGCACTTTTGCTATCAACTGGTGTTGTTCGCAAGTTTTTATATAAACATGTATTTTTTATACTTTCATAGTGTTTTTTTTTAGTGGTGGGTCACTATTTGCTCATAGCTGGGACCCTTTGTGATCAGAAGCCTTGCTGTCAGATGTAGTTCATAGACATACCTAGGACTAGTTTGCACTGTGGTGCTGTTGGCACTTTTGCTATCAGCTGTTGGCACTTTTGGTATCAGCTGTTGGCACTTTTGCTATCAGCTGTTGGCACTTTTGCTATCAGCTTTTGGCACTTTTGGTATCAGCTGTTGGCACTTTTGGTATCAGCTGTTGGCACTTTTGCTACCAGCTGTTGGCATTTTGCTATCAGCTTTTGTCACTTTTGGTATCAGCTGTTGGCACATTTGCTATCAGCTGTTGGCACTTTTGCAATTAGCTGTGGTGCTGTTGGCACTTTTGCTATCAACTGGTGTTGTTCGCAAGTTTTTATATAAATATGTATTTATATACTTTCATAGTGTTTTTTTTTAGTGGGGGGTCACTATTTGCTCATAGCTGGGACACTTTGTGATCAGAAGCCTTGCTGTCAGATGTAGAATATAGTCATAATTAGGACTAGTTGGCACTGTGGTGCTGTTGCACTTTTGCTATCAGCTGTTGGCACTTTTGCTATCAGTTGTTGGCACTTTTGCTATCAGCTTTTGGCACTTTTGCTATCAGCTGTTGGCACTTATGCTATCAGCGGTTGGCACTTTTGCAATCAGCTGTTGGCACTTTTGCTATCAGCTGTTGGCACTTTTGCTATCAGCTGTTGGCACTTTGGTATCAGCTGTTGGCACTTTTGATATCAGCTGTTGGCACTTTTGCTATCAGCTGTTGGCACTTTTGTTATCAGCTTTTGGCACTTTGGTATCAGCTGTTGGCACTTTTGCTATCAGCTTTTGGCACTTTTGCTATCAGCTGTTGGCGCTTTTCTTATCAGCTGTTGGCACTTTTGCTATCAGCTGTTGGCACTTTTGGTATCATCTGTTGACACTTTTGCTATCAGTTTTTGGCACTTTTGCTATCAGCTTTTGGCACTTTTGCTATCAGCTTTTGGCACTTTTGCTATCAGCTGTGGTGCTGTTGGCACTTTTGCTATCAACTGGTGTTGTTCGCAAGTTTTTATATAAACATGTATTGTTATAATTTCATAGTGTTTCTTTTTTAGTGGGGGGTCACTATTTGCTCATAGCTGTGACCCTTTGTGATCAGAAGCCTTGCTGTCAGATGTAGTTTATAGTCATACCTAGGACTAGTTGGCACTGTGGTGCGGTTGGCACTTTTGCTATCAGCTGTTGGCACTTTTGCTATAAGCGGTTGGCACATTTGCTATCAGCTGTTGGCACTTTTGCTATCAGCTGTGGTGCTGTTGGCACTTTTGCTATCAACTGGTGTTGTTCGCAAGTTTTTATATAAACATGTATTTTTATACTTTCATAGTGTTTTTTTTTAGTGGGGGGTCACTATTTGCTCACAGCTGGGACCATTTGTGATCAGAAGCCTTGAAGTCAGATGTAGTTTATAGTCATACCTAGGACTAGTTGGCACTGTGGTGCTGTTGGCATTTTGCTATCAGCTGTTGGCACTTTTGCTATCTGCTGTTGGCACTTTTGCTATCAGCTTTTGGCACTTTTGGTATCAGCTGTTGGCACTTTTGCTATCAGCTGTGGTGCTGTTGGCACTTTTGCTATCAACTGGTGTTGTTCGCAAGTTTTTATAGAAACATGTATTTTCATACTTTCATAGTGTTTTTTTTTTATTGCGGGGTCACTATTTGCTCATAGCTGGGAGCCTTTGTGATCAGAATCCTTGCTCTCAGATTTAGTTTATAGTCATACCTAGGACTAGTTTGCACTGTGGTGCTGTTGGCACTTTTGCTATCAGCTGTTGGCACTTTTGCTATCAGCTTTTGGCACTTTTGCTATCAGCTGTTGTCACTTTTGCTGTCAGCTGTCGGCATTTTGCTATCAGTTGTTGGCACTTTTGCTATCAGCTTTTGGCACTTTTGGTATCAGCTGTTGTCACTTTAGCTATCAGCTGTTGGCACTTTTGCTATCAGCTGTTGGCACATTTGCTATCAGCTCTTGGCACTTTTGCTATCAGCTGTGGTGCTGTTGGCACTTTTGCTATAAATTGGTGTTGTTCGCAAGTTTTTATATAAACATGTATTTTTATAATTTCATAGTGTTTTTTTTTTAGTGGGGGGTCACTATTTGCTAATAGCTGGGACCCTTTGTGATCAGAAGCCTTGCTGTCATATGTAGTTTATAGTCATACCTAGGACTAGTTGGCACAGTGGTGCTGTTGGCACTTTAGCTATCAGCAGTTGGCACTTTTGCTATCACCTGTTGGCACTTTTGCTATCAGCTGCGTTGCTGTTTGCACTTTTGCTATCAACTGGTGTTGTTTGCAAGTTTTTAAGTAAACATGTATTTTTATACTTTCATAGTGTTTTCTTTTAGTGGGGGGTAACTATTGCTCCTAGCTGGAACCCTTTGTGATCAGAAGCCTTGCTGTCAGATGTAGTTTATAATCATACCTAGGACTAGTTGGCACTGTGGTGCTGTTGGCACTTTTGCTATCAGCTGTTGGCACTTTTGCTATCAGCTGTTGGCACTTTTGCTATCAGCTGTTGGCACTTTTGGTATCAGCTGTTCGCACTTTTGGTATCAGCTGTTGGCACTTTTGCTATCAGCTGTGGTGCTGTTGGCACTCTTGCTATCAACTGGTGTTTTTCGCAAGTTTTTATATAAACATGTATTTTTATACTTTCATAGTTTTTCTTTTATTAGGGGGTCACTATTTGCTCATAGCTGGGACCCATTGCGATCAGAAAACTTGCTGTCAGATGTAGTTCATAGTCATACCTAGGACTAGTTGGCACTGTGGTGCTGTGGGCACTTTGCTATCAGCTGTTGGCACTTTTGCTATCAGCTGTTGGCACTTTTGCTATCAGCTGTGGTGCTGTTTGCACTTTTGCTATCAACTGGTATTGTTCGCAAGTTTTTATAAAAAACATGTATTTTTATACATTCATAGTGTCCTTTTTTTAGTGGGGGGTCACTATTTGTTCATAGCTTGGACCCTTTGTGATCAGAAGCCTTGCTGTCAGATGTAGTTTATAGTCATACCTAGGAATAGTTGGCAATGTCGTGCTCTTGGCCCTTTTGCTATCAGCTGTTGGCACTTTTGCTATCAGCTGTTGGCACTTTTTCTATCAGCTGTTGGCACTTTTGCTATCAGCTGTGGTGCTGTTGGCACTTTTGCTATCAACTGGTGTTGTTCGCAAGTTTTTATATAAACATGTATTTTTATATTTTCATAGTTTTTTTTTTATTAGGGGGTCACTATTTGCTCATAGCTGGGACCCTTTGCGATCAGAAGACTTGCTGTCAGATGTAGTTTATAGTCATACCTAGGACTAGTTGGCACTGTGGTGCTGTGGGCACTTTTGCTATCAGCTGTTGGCACATTTGCTATCAGCTGTTGGCATTTTGCTATCAGCTGTTGTGCTGTTGGCACTTTTGCTATATGCTGTTGGCACTTTTGCTGTCATCTGTTGGCACTTTTGCTATCAGCTTTTGGCACTTTTGGTATCAGCTGTTGTCACTTTTGCTATCAGCTGTTGGCACTTTTGCTATCAGCTGTTGGCACTTTTGCTAACAGCTGTTGGCACATTTGCTATCAGCTCTTGGCACTTTTGCTATCAGCTGTGGTGCTGTTGGCACTTTTGCTATAAATTGGTGTTGTTCGCAAGTTTTTATATAAACATGTATTTTTATACTTTCATAGTGTTTATTTTTTAGTGGGGGGTCACTATTTGCTAATAGCTGGGACCCTTTGTGATCAGAAGCCTTGCTGTCATATGTAGTTTATAGTCATACCTAGGACTAGTTGGCACAGTGGTGCTGTTGGCACTTTTGCTATCAGCAGTTGGCACTTTTGCTATCACCTGTTGGCACTTATGCTATCAGCTGCGTTGCTGTTTGCACTTTTGCTATCAACTGGTGTTGTTTCCAAGTTTTTATGTAAACATGTATTTTTATACTTTCATAGTGTTTTCTTTTAGTGGGGGGTAACTATTTGCTCCTAGCTTGGGCCCTTTGTGAAAAGAAGACTTGCTGTCGGATGTAGTTTATAGTCATACCTAGGACTAGTTGACACTGTGGTGCTGTTGGCACTTTTGCTATCAGCTGTTGGCACTTTTACTATCAGCTGTTGGCACTTTTGCTATCAGCTGTTGGCACTTTTACTATCAGCTGTTGACACTTTTGCTATCAGATGTTGGCAATTTTGCTATCAGATTTTGGCACTTTTGCTATCACCTTTTGGCACTTTTGCTATCAGCTGTTGGCACTTTTGCTATCAGCTGTTGGCACTTTTGCTATCAGCTGTTGGTACTTTTGGTATCAGCTGTTGGCAATTTTGCTATCAGCTGTTGGCACTTTTGCTATCAGCTGTGGTGCTGTTGGCACTTTTGCTATTAACTGGTGTTGTTCGCAAGTTTTTATAGAAACATGTATTTTTATACTTTCATAGTGTTTTTTTTAGTGGGGGGTCACTATTTGCTCAGAGCTGGGAAACTTTGTGATCAGAATCATTGCTGTTAGATGTAGTTTATAGTTATACCTAGGACTAGTTGGCACTGTGGTGCTGTTGGCACTTTTGCTATCAGCTGTTGGCACTTTTGCTATCAGCTGTTGGCACTTTTGCTATCAGCTGTGGTGCTGTTGGCACTTCTGCTATCAACTGGTGTTGTTCGCAAGTTTTTATATAAACATGTATTTTTATATTTTCATAGTGTTTTTTTTTTTGTGGGGGGTCACTATTTGCTCAAAGCTGGGACCCTTTGTGATCAGAAGCCTTGCTGTCAGATGTAGTTTATAGTCATACCTAGGACTAGTTGGCACTGTGGTGCTGTTGGCACTTTGGCTATCAGCTGTTGGCACTTTTGCTATCAGCTGTTGGCACTTTTGCAATCAGCTGTTGGCACTTTTGCTATCAGCTTTTGGAACTTTTGCTATCAGCTGTTGGAACTTTTGCTATCAACTGGTGGTATTCGCAAGTTTTTATATAAACATGTATTTTTATAATTTCATAGTGATTTTTTTTTATTGGGGGGTCACTATTTGCTCATAGCTGGGACCCTTGGTGATCAGAAGCCTTGATGTCAGATGTAGTTTATAGTCATACCTAGGACTAGTTGGCACTGTGGTGCTGTTGGCACTTTTGCTATCAGCTGTTGGCACTTTTGGTATCATCTGTTGGAACTTTTGCTATCAACTGTTGGCACTTTTGCTATCAGCTCTTGGCACTTTTGCTATCAGCTGTGGTGCTGTTTGCACTTTTGCTATCAACTGGTGTTGTTCGCAAGTTTTTATATAAACATGTATCTTTATACTTTCATAGTGTTTTCTTTTAGTGGGGGGTAACTATTTGCTCATATCTGGGACCCTTTTTAATCAGAAGCCTTGCTGTCAGATGTAGTTTATAATCATACCTAGGACTAGTTGGCACTGTGGTGCTGTTGGCACTTTTGCTAACAGCAGTTGGCACTTTTGCTATCAGCTGTTGGCACGTTTGGTATCATCTCTTGGAACTTTTGCTATCAGCTGTTGGCACTTTTGCTATCAGCTTTTGGCACCTTTGCTATCAGCTGTTGGCACTTTTGCTATCAGCTGTTGGCACTTTTGCTATCAGCTGTTGGCACTTTTGATATCTTCTGTTGGCACTTTTGCTATCAGCTGTTGGCACTTTTGCTATCAGCTTTTGGCACTTTTGCTATCAGCTTTTCGCACTTTTGCTATCAGCTGTTGGCACTTTTTCTATCAGCTGTTGGCACTTTTGGTATCCTCTGTTGGCACTATTGCTATCAGCTGTTGGCACTTTTGCTATCAGCTTTTGGCACTTTTGGTATCAGCTGTTGGCACTTTTGCTATCAGCTGTTGGCACATTTGCTACCAGCTGTTGGCACTTTTGCTATCAGCTGTGCTGCTCTTTGCACTTTTGCTATCAACTGGTGTTGTTCGCAAGTTTTTATATAAACATGTATTTTTATACTTTCATAGTGTTTTCTTTTAGTGGGGGGTAACTATTTGCTCATAGCTGGGACCCTTTTTGATCAGAATCCTTGCTGTCAGATGTAGTTTATAGTCATTCCTAGGACTAGTTGGCACTGTGGTGCTGTTGGCACTTTTGCTATCAGCTGTTGGCACATTTGCTATCACTTTTGGCACTTTTGGTATCAGCTGTTTGCACTTTTGCTATCAGCTGTTGGCACTTTTGCTATCAGCTGTTGGCACTTTTGCTATCAGCTGTTGGCACGTTTGGTATCATCTGTTGGAACTTTTGCTATCACCTGTTGGCACTTTTGCTATCAGCTTTTGGAAGTTTTGCTATCAGCTGTTGGCACTTTTGCTATCAGCTGTTGGCACATTTGCTATCAGCTGTTGGCATTTTGGTATCATCTGTTGGCACTTTTGCTATCAGCTGTTGGCACTTTTGCTATCAGCTTTTGTCACTTTTGGTATCAGCTTTTGGCACTTTTGCTATCAGCTGTTGGCACTTTTGCTATCAGCTGGGGTGCTGTTGGCACTTTTGCTATCAACTGGTGTTGTTAACAAGTTTTTATATAAACATGTATTTTTATACTTTCATAGTGTTTTCTTTTAGTGGGGGGGAACTATTTGCTCATATCTGGGACCCTTTGTGATCAGAAGCCTTGCTGTCAGATGTAGTTTATAGTCATACCTAGGACTAGTTGGCACTGTGGTGCTGTTGGCACTTTTGCTATCAGCTGTTGGCACTTTTGCTATCAGCTGTTGGCACATTTGGTATCAGCTTTTGGCACTTTTGGTATCAGCTGTTGGCACTTTTGCTATCAGCTGTTGGCACTTTTGCTATAAGCTGTTGGCACGTTTGGTATCATCTGTTGGAACTTTTGCTATCAGCTGTTGGCAGTTTGCTATCAGCTTTTGGCACTTTTGCTATCAGCTGTTGGCACTTTTGCTATCAGCTGTTGGCACTTTTGCTATCAGCTGTTGGCACTTTTGGTATCTTCTGTTGGCATTTTGCTATCAGCTGTTGGCACTTTTGCTATCAGCTGTTTGCACTTTTGCTATCAGCTGTTGGCACTTTTGCTATCATCTGTTGGCCCTTTTGCTATCAGCTGTTGGCACTTTTGCTATCAGCTGTTGGCACTTTTGCTATCAGCTGTGGTGCTGTTTGTACTTTTGCTATCAACTGGTGTTGTTCGCAAGTTTTTATATAAACATATATTTTTTTAATTTCATAGTGTTTTTTTTTAGTGGAGTGTCACTATTTGCTCATAGCAGGGACCCTTTGTGATCAGAAGCCTTGCTGTCAGATGTAGTTTATAAACATACCTAGGACTAGTTGGCACTGTAGTGCTGTTGGCACTTTTGCTATCAGCTGTTGGCACTTTTGCTATCAGCTGTAGGCACTTTTGATATCAGCTGTTGGCACGTTTGCTATCAGCTTTTCGCACTTTTGGTATCAGCTGTTGGCACTTTTGCTATCAGCTGTTGGCACTTTTGCTATCAGCTGTGGTGCTGTTGGCACTTTTGCTATCAACTGGTGTTGTTCGCAAGTTTTTATAGAAACATGTATTTTTATAATTTCATAGTTTTTTTTTTTTAGTGGGGGGTCACTATTTGCTCATAGCTTGGACCCTTTGTGATCAGAATCCTTGCTGTCAGATGTAGTTTATAGTCATCCCTAGGACTAGTTGGCACTGTGGTGCTGTTGGCACTTTTGCTATCAGCTGTTGGCACTTTTGCTATCAGCTGTTGGCCCTTTTGCTATCAGCTGTGGTGCTGTTAGCACTTTTGCTATCAACTGGTGTTGTTCGCAATTTTTTATATAAACATGTATTTTTATACTTTCATAGAGTTTTTTTTTAGTGGGGGGTCACTATTTGCTCATAGCTGGGACCGTTGTTGATCAGAAGCCTTGCTGTCTGATGTAGTTTATCGTCATACCTAGGACTATTTGGCAATGTGGTGCTGTTGGCATTTTTGCTTTCAGCTGTTGGCACCTTTGCTATCAGCTGTTGGCACTTTTGATCAGCTGTTGGCACTTTTGCTATCAACTGGTGTTGTTCGCAAGTTTTTATATAAACACGTATTTTTTTACTTTCATAGTGTTTTTTTTTTAGTGGGGTGTCACTATTTGCTCATAGCTGGGACCCTTTGTGATCAGAAGCCTTGCTGTCAGATGTAGTTTATAATCATACCTAGGACTAGTTGGCACTGTAGTGCTGTTGGCACTTTTGCTATCAAGTGTTGGCACTTTTGCTATCAGCTTTTGGCACTTTTGCTATCAGCTGTTGGCACTTTTGCTATCAGCTGTGGTGCTGTTGGCACTTTTGCTATCAGCTGTTGGAACTTTTGCTATCAGCTGTTGGAACTTTTGTTATCAACTGGTGGTATTCGCAAGTTTTTATATAAACATGTATTTTTATATTTTCATAGTGATTTTTTTTTATTGGGGGGTCACTATTTGCTCATAGCTGGGACCATTTGTGATCAGAAGCCTTGCTGTCAGATGTAGTTTATAGTCATACCTAGGATTAGTTGGCACTGTGGTGCTGTTGGCACTTTTGCTATCAGCTGTTGGCACTTTTGCTATCAGCTGTTTGCACTTTTGCTATCAGCTGTTGGCACGTTTGTTATCATCTTTTGGAACTTTTGCTATCAGCTGTTGGCATTTTGCTATCAGCTGTTGGCACTTTTGCTATCAGCTGTTGGCACTTTTGCTATCAGCTGTTGGCACTTTTGGTATAATCTGTTGGCACTTTTGCTATCAGCTGTTGGCACTTTTGCTATCAGCTTTTGGAACTTTTGGTATCAGCTGTTGGCACATTTGCTATCAGCTGTTGGCACTTTTGCTATCAGCTGTTGGCACTTTTGGTATCATCTGTTGGAACGTTTGCTATCAACTGTTGGCACTTTTGCTATCAGCTCTTGGCACTTTTCTATCAGCTGTGGTGCTGTTTGCACTTTTGCTATCAACTGGTGTTGTTCGCAAGTTTTTATATAAACATGTATTTTTATACTTTCATAGTGTTTTCTTTTAGTGGGGGGTAACTATTTGCTCATATCTGGGACCCTTTTTGATCAGAAGCCTTGCTGTCAGATGTAGTTTATAGTCATACCTAGGACTAGTTGGCACTGTGGTGCTGTTGGCACTTTTGCTATCAGCAGTTGGCACTTTTGCTATCAGCTGTTGGCACGTTTGGTATCATCTCTTGGAACTTTTGCTATCAGCTGTTGGCACTTTTGCTATCAGCTTTTGGCACCTTTGCTATCAGCGGTTGGCACTTTTGCTATCAGCTGTTGGCACTTTTGCTATCAGCTGTTGGCACTTTTGATATCTTCTGTTGGCACTTTTGCTATCAGCTGTTGGCACTTTTGCTATCAGCTTTTGGCACTTTTGGTATCAGCTGTTCGCACTTTTGCTATCAGCTGTTGGCACTTTTTCTATCAGCTGTTGGCACTTTTGGTATCCTCTGTTGGCACTATTGCTATCAGCTGTTGGCACTTTTGCTATCAGCTTTTGGCACTTTTGGTATCAGCTGTTGGCACTTTTGCTATCAGCTGTTGGCACATTTGCTACCAGCTGTTGTCACTTTTGCTATCAGCTGTGGCGCTCTTTGCACTTTTGCTATCAACTGGTGTTGTTCGCAAGTTTTTATATAAACATGTATTTTTATACTTTCATAGTGTTTTCTTTTAGTGGGGGGTAACTATTTGCTCATAGCTGGGACCCTTTTTGATCAGAATCCTTGCTGTCAGATGTAGTTTATAGTCATACCTAGGACTAGTTGGCACTGTGGTGCTGTTGGCACTTTTGCTATCAGCTGTTGGCACTTTTGCTATCAGCTGTTGGCCCTTTTGCTATCAGCTGTGGCGCTGTTAGCACTTTTGCTATCAACTGGTGTTGTTCGCAATTTTTTATATAAACATGTATTTTTATACTTTCATAGAGTTTTTTTTTAGTGGGGGGTCACTATTTGCTCATAGCTGGGACCTTCGTTGATCAGAAGCCTTGCTGTCTGATGTAGTTTATAGTCATACCTAGGACTATTTGGCAATGTGGTGCTGTTGGCATTTTTGCTTTCAGCTGTTGGCACCTTTGCTATCAGCTGTTGGCACTTTTGATCAGCTGTTGGCACTTTTGCTATCAACTGGTGTTGTTCGCAAGTTTTTATATAAACACGTATTTTTTTACTTTCATAGTGTTTTTTTTTAGTGGGGTGTCACTATTTGCTCATAGTTGGGACCCTTTGTGGTCAGAAGCCTTGCTGTCAGATGTAGTTTATAATCATACCTAGGACTAGTTGGCACTGTAGTGCTGTTGGCACTTTTGCTATCAAGTGTTGGCACTTTTGCTATCAGCTGTTGGCACTTTTGCTATCAGCTGTTGGCACTTTTGCTATCAGCTTTTGGTACTTTTGGTATCAGCTGTTGGCACTTTTGCTATCAGCTGTTAGCACTTTTGCTATCAGCTGTGGTGCTGTTGGCACTTTTGCTATCAACTGGTGTTGTTCGCAAGTTTTTATAGAAACATGTATTTTTATACTTTCATAGTGTTTTTTTTTAGGGGGGGGTCACTATTTGCTCAGAGCTGGGACCCTTTGTGATCAGAATCCTTGCTGTTAGATGTAGTTTATAGTCATACCTAGGACTAGTTGGCGCTGTGGTGCTGTTGGCACTTTTGCTATCAGCTGTTGGCACTTTTGCTATCAGCTGTTGGAACTTTTGCTATCAGCTGTGGTGCTGTTGGCACTTCTGCTATCAACTGTTGGCACTTTTGCTAACAGCTGTTGGAACTTTTGCTATCAGCTGTTGGAACTTTTGCTATCAACTGGTGGTATTCGCAAGTTTTTATATAAACATGTATTTTTATATTTTCATAGTGATTTTTTTTTATTGGGGGGTCACTATTTGCTCATAGCTGGGACCATTTGTGATCAGAAGCCTTGTCAGATGTAGTTTATAGTCATACCTAGGATTAGTTGGCACTGTGGTGCTGTTGGCACTTTTGCTATCAGCTGTTGGCACTTTTGCTATCAGCTGTTTGCACTTTTGCTATCAGCTGTTGGCACGTTTGTTATCATCTTTTGGAACTTTTGCTATCAGCTGTTGGCATTTTGCTATCAGCTGTTGGCACTTTTGCTATCAGCTGTTGGCACTTTTGCTATCAGCTGTTGGCACTTTTGGTATAATCTGTTGGCACTTTTGCTATCAGCTGTTGGCACTTTTGCTATCAGCTTTTGGAAATTTTGGTATCAGCTGTTGGCACATTTGCTATCAGCTGTTGGCACTTTTGCTATCAGCTGTTGGCACTTTTGGTATCATCTGTTGGAACTTTTGCTATCAACTGTTGGCACTTTTGCTATCAGCTCTTGGCACTTTTGCTATCAGCTGTTGGCACTTTTGCTATCAGCTTTTGGCACCTTTGCTATCAGCGGTTGGCACTTTTGCTATCAGCTGTTGGCACTTTTGCTATCAGCTGTTGGCACTTTTGATATCTTCTGTTGGCACTTTTGCTATCAGCTGTTGGCACTTTTGCTATCAGCTTTTGGCACTTTTGGTATCAGCTGTTCGCACTTTTGCTATCAGCTGTTGGCACTTTTTCTATCAGCTGTTGGTACTTTTGGTATCCTCTGTTGGCACTATTGCTATCAGCTGTTGGCACTTTTGCTATCAGCTTTTGGCACTTTTGGTATCAGCTGTTGGCACTTTTGCTATCAGCTGTGGCGCTCTTTGCACTTTTGCTATCAACTGGTGTTGTTCGCAAGTTTTTATATAAACATGTATTTTTATACTTTCATAGTGTTTTCTTTTAGTGGGGGGTAACTATTTGCTCATAGCTGGGACCCTTTTTGATCAGAATCCTTGCTGTCAGATGTAGTTTATAGTCATACCTAGGACTAGTTGGCACTGTGGTGCTGTTGGCACTTTTGCTATCAGCTGTTGGCACTTTTGCTATCAGCTGTTGGCCCTTTTGCTATCAGCTGTGGCGCTGTTAGCACTTTTGCTATCAACTGGTGTTGTTCGCAATTTTTTATATAAACATGTATTTTTATACTTTCATAGAGTTTTTTTTTAGTGGGGGGTCACTATTTGCTCATAGCTGGGACCTTCGTTGATCAGAAGCCTTGCTGTCTGATGTAGTTTATAGTCATACCTAGGACTATTTGGCAATGTGGTGCTGTTGGCATTTTTGCTTTCAGCTGTTGGCACCTTTGCTATCAGCTGTTGGCACTTTTGATCAGCTGTTGGCACTTTTGCTATCAACTGGTGTTGTTCGCAAGTTTTTATATAAACACGTATTTTTTTACTTTCATAGTGTTTTTTTTTAGTGGGGTGTCACTATTTGCTCATAGTTGGGACCCTTTGTGGTCAGAAGCCTTGCTGTCAGATGTAGTTTATAATCATACCTAGGACTAGTTGGCACTGTAGTGCTGTTGGCACTTTTGCTATCAAGTGTTGGCACTTTTGCTATCAGCTGTTGGCACTTTTGCTATCAGCTGTTGGCACTTTTGCTATCAGCTTTTGGTACTTTTGGTATCAGCTGTTGGCACTTTTGCTATCAGCTGTTAGCACTTTTGCTATCAGCTGTGGTGCTGTTGGCACTTTTGCTATCAACTGGTGTTGTTCGCAAGTTTTTATAGAAACATGTATTTTTATACTTTCATAGTGTTTTTTTTTAGGGGGGGGTCACTATTTGCTCAGAGCTGGGACCCTTTGTGATCAGAATCCTTGCTGTTAGATGTAGTTTATAGTCATACCTAGGACTAGTTGGCGCTGTGGTGCTGTTGGCACTTTTGCTATCAGCTGTTGGCACTTTTGCTATCAGCTGTTGGAACTTTTGCTATCAGCTGTGGTGCTGTTGGCACTTCTGCTATCAACTGTTGGCACTTTTGCTAACAGCTGTTGGAACTTTTGCTATCAGCTGTTGGAACTTTTGCTATCAACTGGTGGTATTCGCAAGTTTTTATATAAACATGTATTTTTATATTTTCATAGTGATTTTTTTTTATTGGGGGGTCACTATTTGCTCATAGCTGGGACCATTTGTGATCAGAAGCCTTGTCAGATGTAGTTTATAGTCATACCTAGGATTAGTTGGCACTGTGGTGCTGTTGGCACTTTTGCTATCAGCTGTTGGCACTTTTGCTATCAGCTGTTTGCACTTTTGCTATCAGCTGTTGGCACGTTTGTTATCATCTTTTGGAACTTTTGCTATCAGCTGTTGGCATTTTGCTATCAGCTGTTGGCACTTTTGCTATCAGCTGTTGGCACTTTTGCTATCAGCTGTTGGCACTTTTGGTATAATCTGTTGGCACTTTTGCTATCAGCTGTTGGCACTTTTGCTATCAGCTTTTGGAAATTTTGGTATCAGCTGTTGGCACATTTGCTATCAGCTGTTGGCACTTTTGCTATCAGCTGTTGGCACTTTTGGTATCATCTGTTGGAACTTTTGCTATCAACTGTTGGCACTTTTGCTATCAGCTCTTGGCACTTTTGCTATCAGCTGTTGGCACTTTTGCTATCAGCTGTGGTGCTGTTGGCACTTTTGCTATCAACTGTTTTTGTTCGCAAGTTTTTATATAAACATGTATTTTTATACTTTTATAGTGTTTTCTTTTAGTGGGGGGTAACTATTTGCTCATATCTGGGACCCTTTTTGTTCAGAAGCCTTGCTGTCAGATGTAGTTTATAATCATACCTAGGACTAGTTGGCACTGTGGTGCTGTTGGCACTTTTGCTATCAGCAGTTGGCACTTTTGCTATCAGCTTTTGGCACGTTTGGTATCATCTCTTGGAACTTTTGCTATCAGCTGTTGGCACTTTTGCTATCAGCTTTTGGCACCTTTGCTATCAGCTGTTGGCAATTTTGCTATCAGCTGTTGGCACTTTTGCTATCAGCTGTTGGCACTTTTGATATCTTCTGTTGACACTTTTGCTATCAGCTGTTGGCACTTTTGCTATCAGCTTTTGGCACTTTTGGTATCAGCTGTTCGCACTTTTGCTATCAGCTGTTGGCACTTTTTCTATCAGCGGTTGGCACTTTTGGTATCCTCTGTTGGCACTATTGCTATCAGCTGTTGGCACTTTTGCTATCAGCTTTTGGCACTTTTGGTATCAGCTGTTGGCACTTTTGCTATCAGCTGTTGGCACATTTGCTACCAGCTGTTGGCACTTTTGCTATCAGCTGTGGTGCTCTTTGCACTTTTGCTATCAACTGGTGTTGTTCGCAAGTTTTTATATAAACATGTATTTTTATACTTTCATAGTGTTTTCTTTTAGTGGGGGGTAACTATTTGCTCATAGCTGGGACCCTTTTTGATCAGAATCCTTGCTGTCAGATGTAGTTTATAGTCATACCTAGGACTAGTTGGCACTGTGGTGCTGTTGGCCCTTTTGCTATCAGCTGTTGGCACATTTGCTATCAGTTTTGGCACTTTTGGTATCAGCTGTTTGCACTTTTGCTATCAGCTGTTGGCACTTTTGCTATCAGCTGTTGGCACTTTTGCTATCAGCTGTTGGCACGTTTGGTATCATCTGTTGGAACTTTTGCTATCACCTGTTGGCACTTTTGCTATCAGCTTTTGGAAGTTTTGCTATCAGCTGTTGGCACTTTTGCTATCAGCTGTTGGCACATTTGCTATCAGCTGTTGGCACTTTTGGTATCATCTGTTGGCACTTTTGCTATCAGCTGTTGGCACTTTTGCTATCAGCTTTTGTCACTTTTGGTATCAGCTTTTGGCACTTTTGCTATCAGCTGTTGGCACTTTTGCTATCAGCTGGGGTGCTGTTGGCACTTTTGCTATCAACTGGTGTTGTTCGCAAGTTTTTATATAAACATGTATTTTTATACTTTCATAATGTTTTCTTTTAATGGGGGGTAACTATTTGCTCATATCTGGGACCCTTTGTGATCAGAAGCCTTGCTGTCAGATGTAGTTCATAGTCATACCTAGGACTAGTTGGCACTGTGGTGCTGTTGGCACTTTTGCTATCAGCTGTTGGCACTTTTGCTATCAGCTGTTGGCACTTTTGGTATCAGCTGTTGGCACTTTTGCTATCAGCTGTTGGCACTTTTGCTATAAGCTGTTGGAACGTTTGTTATCAACTGTTGGAACTTTTGCTATCAGCTGTTGGCACTTTTGCTATCAGCTTTTGGCACTTTTGCTATCAGCTGTTGGCACTTTTGCTATCAGCTGTTGGCACTTTTGGTATCTTCTGTTGGCACTTTTGCTATCAGCTGTTGGCACTTTTGGTATCAGCTGTTGGCACTTTTGCTATCAGCTGTTGGCACTTTTGCTATCAGCTGTTGGCACTTTTGCTATCAGCTGGGGTGATGTTGGCACTTTTGCTATCAACTGGTGTTGTTCGCAAATTTTTATATAAACATGTATTTTTATACTTTCATAGTGTTTTTTTTTTAGTGGGGGGTCACTATTTGCTCATAGCTGGGACCATTTGTGATAAGAAGCCTTGCTGTCAGATGTAGTTTATAGTCATACCTAGGAATAGATGGCACTGTGGTGCTGTTGGCACTTTTGCTATCAGCTGTTGGCACCTTTGTTATACGCTTTTGCCACTTTTGGTATCAGCTATTTGCACTTTTGCTATCAGCTGTTGGAACTTTTGCTATCAGCTGTTGGCACTTTGCTATCAGCTGTTGGCATGTTTGGTATCAGCTGTTGGCACTTTCGCTATCAGCTGTTGGCAATTTTGCTATCAGCTTTTGGAACTTTTGCTATCAGCTGTTGGCACTTTTGCCATCAGCTGTTGGCACTTTTGCTATCAGCTGTTGGCACTTTTGGTATCATCTGTTGGCACTTTTGCTATCAGCTGTTGGCACTTTTGCTATCAGCTGCTGGCACTTTTGCTATCAGCTGTTGGCACTTTTGCTACCAGCTGTTGGCACTTTTGCTATCAGCTGTGGTGCTGTTTGCACTTTTGCTATCAACTGGTGTTGTTCGCAAGTTTTTATATAAACATGTATTTTTGTACTTTCATAGTGTTTTCTTTTAGTGGGGGGTAACTATTTGCTCATAGCTTGGACCCTTTGTGATCAGAAGCCTTGCTGTCAGATGTAGTTTATAGTCATATCTAGGACTAGTTGGCACTGTGGTGCTGTTGGCACTTTGGCTATCAGCTGTTGGCACTTTTGCTATCAGCTGTTGGAACCTTTGCTATCAGCTTTTGGCACTTTTGGTATCAGCTGTTTGCACTTTTGCTATCAGCTGTTGGCACTTTTGCTATCAGCGGTTGGCACTTTGCTATCAGCTGTTGGCACGTTTGGTATCATCTGTTGGAACTTTTGCTATCAGCTGTTGACACTTTTGCTATCAGCTTTTGGAACTTTTGCCAACAGCTGATAGCAAAAGTGCCAACAGATGATAGCAAAAGTGCCAACAGCACCACAGTGCCAACTAGTCCTATGTATGACTATAAACTACATCTGACAGCAAGGCTTCTGATCACAAAGGGTCCAAGCTATGAGCAAATAGTTACCCCCCACTAAAAGAAAACACTATGAAAGTATAAAAATACAGGTTTATATAAAAACTTGCGAACAACACCAGTTGATGGCAAAAGTGCAAACAGCTGATAGCAAAAGTTCCAAAAGCTGATAGCAAAAGTGCCAACAGCTGATAGCAAAAGTGCCAACAGATGATACCAAAAGTGCCAACAGCTGATAGCAAAAGTGCCAACAGCTGATAGCAAAAGTGCCAACAGCTGATAGCAAAAGTGAAAACAGCTGATACCAAAAGTGCCAAAAGCTGATAGCAAAAGTGCCAACAGCTGATAGCAAAAGTGCCAACAGCGCAACAGTGCCAACTAGTCTTAGGTATGATTATAAACTACATCTGACAGCAAGGCTTCTGATCACAAAGGGACCCAGCTATGAGCAAATAGTTACCCCCCACTAAAAGAAAACACTATGAAAGTATAAAAATACATGTTTATATAAAAACTTGCGAACAACACCAGTTGATAGCAAAAGTGCCAACAGCACCCCAGCAGATAGCAAAAGTGCCAACAGCTGAGAGCAAAAGTGCCAACAGCTTATACCAAAAGTGCCAAAAGCTGATAGCAAAAGTGCCAACAGCTGATAGCAAAAGTGCCAACAGATGATACCAACAGTGCCAACAGCTGATAGCAAATGTGCCAAAAGCTGTTAGCAAAAGTGCCAACAACTGATAGCAAAAGTGCCAAGATCTGATAGCAAAAGTGCCAACAGTTGATACCAAACGTGCCAACAGCACCACAGCTGATAGCAAAAGTGCCAACGGCTGATAGCAAAAGTGCCAAGATCTGATAGCAAAAGTGCCAACAGTTGATACCAAACGTGCCAACAGCACCACAGTGCCAACTAGACCTAGGTATGACTAAGAACTACATCTGACAGCAAGGCTTCTGATCACAAATGGTCCCAGCTATGAGCAAATAGTGACCCCCCACTAAAAAAAAACACTATGAAATTATAAAAATACATGTTTATATAAAAAATTGCGAACAACACCAGTTGATAGCAAAAGTGCCAACAGCACCCGAGCTGATAGCAAAAGTGCCAACAGCCGATAGCAAAATGCCAACAGCTGATAGCAAGAGTGCCAACAGCTGATACCAAAAGTGCCAAAAGCTGATAGCAAAAGTGCCAACAGCTGATAGCAAAAGTGCCAACAGCTGATAGCAAAAGTTCCAACAGATGATAGCAAAAGTGCCAACAGCTGATAGCAAAAGTGTCAACAGCTGATAGCAAAAGTGCCAAAAGCGGATAGCAAAAGTGCCAACAACTGATAGCAAAAGTTCCAAAAGATGATACCAAACGTGCCAACAGCTGATAGCAAAAGTACCAACAGCTGATAGCAAAAGTGCCAACAGATGATAGCAAAAGTGCCAACCGCACCACAGTGCCAACTAGTCCTATGTATGACTATAAACTACATCTGACAGCAAGGCTTCTGATCACAAAGGGTCCAAGCTATGAGCAAATAGTTACCCCCCACTAAAAGAAAACACTATGAAAGTATAAAAATACAGGTTTATATAAAAACTTGAGAACAACACCAGTTGATGGCAAAAGTGCAAACAGCACCACAGCTGATAGCAAAAGTGCGAACAGCTGGTAGCAAAAGTGCCAACAGCTGATAGCAAAAGTGCCAACAGCTGATAGCAAAAGTGCCAACAGCACCACAGTGCCATCTAGTCCTAGGTATGACTATAAACTACATCTGACAGCAAGGCTTCTGATTACAAAGGGTCTCAGCTATGAGCAAATAGTGACCCCCCACTAAAAAAAAACACTATGAAAGTATAAAAATACATGTTTATATAAAAACGTGCGAACAACACCAGTTGATAGCAAAAGTGCCAACAGCACCCCAGCTGATAGCGAAAGTGCCAACAGCTGATAGCAAAAGTGCCAACAGCTGATACCAAAAGTGCCAAAAGCTGATACCAAAAGTGCCAACAGCTGATAGCAAAAGTGCCAACAGATGATACCAAAAGTGCCAACAGCTGATAGCAAAAGTGTCAACAGCTGATAGCAAAAGTGACAAAAGCTGATAGCAAAAGTGCCAACAGCTGATAGCAAAAGTGCCAACAGCTGAAACCAAAAGTGCCAACAGCTGATAGCAAAAGTGCCAACAGCTTATAGCAAAAGTGCCAACAGCTGATAGCAAAAGTCCCAACAGCTGATAGCAAAAGTGCCAACAGCTGATAGCAAAAGTTCCAACAGATGATACCAAACGTGCCAACAGCTGATAGCAAAAGTGCCAACAGCTGATAGCAAAAGTGCCAACAGCTGATAGCAAAAGTGCCAACAGCTTATAATAAAAGTGCCAACAGCTGATAGAAAAAGTGCCAACAGCTGATAGCAAAAGTGCCAACAGCACCACAGTGCCAACTAGTCCTAGGTATAACTATGAACTACATCTGACAGCAAGGCTTCTGATCACAAAGGGTCCCAGCTATGAGCAAAAATGACCCCCCACTAAAAAAAAAACACTATGAAAATATAAAAATACATGTTTATATAAAAACGTGCGAACAACACCAGTTGATAGCAAAAGTGCCAACAGCACCGCAGCTGATAGCAAAAGTCCCAACAGCTGATAGCAAAAGTCCCAACAGCTGATAGAAAAAGTGCCAACAGCTGATAGCAAAAGTGCCAACAGCTGATAGCAAAAGTGCCAACAGCCGATAGCAAAAGTGCCAACAGCACCACAGTGCCAACTAGTCCTAGGTATGACAATAAACTACATCTGACAGCAAGGCTTCTGATCACAAAGGGTCCCAGCTATGAGCAAATAGTGACCCCCCACTAAAAAAAAACACTATGAAAGTATAAATATACATTTTTATATAAAAACTTGCGAACAACACCAGTTGATAGCAAAAGTGCCAACAGCACCACAGCTGATAGCAAAAGTGCCAACAGCTGATAGCAAAAGTGCCAACAGCTGATAGCAAAAGTGCCAACAGCACCACAGTGCCATCTAGTCCTAGGTATGACTATAAACTACATCTGACAGCAAGGCTTCTGATTACAAAGGGTCTCAGCTATGAGCAAATAGTGACCCCCCACTAAAAAAAAACACTATGAAAGTATAAAAATACATGTTTATATAAAAACGTGCGAACAACACCAGTTGATAGCAAAAGTGCCAACAGCACCCCAGCTGATAGCGATAGTGCCAACAGCTGATAGCAAAAGTGCCAACAGCTGATACCAAAAGTGCCAAAAGCTGATACCAAAAGTGCCAACAGCTGATAGCAAAAGTGCCAACAGATGATACCAAAAGTGCCAACAGCTGATAGCAAAAGTGTCAACAGCTGATAGCAAAAGTGCCAAAAGCTGATAGCAAAAGTGCCAACAGCTGATAGCAAAAGTGCCAACAGCTGAAACCAAAAGTGCCAACAGCTGATAGCAAAAGTGCCAACAGCTTATAGCAAAAGTGCCAACAGCTGATAGCAAAAGTCCCAACAGCTGATAGCAAAAGTGCCAACAGCTGATAGCAAAAGTTCCAACAGATGATACCAAACGTGCCAACAGCTGATAGCAAAAGTGCCAACAGCTGATAGCAAAAGTGCCAACAGCTGATAGCAAAAGTGCCAACAGCTTATAATAAAAGTGCCAACAGCTGATAGCAAAAGTGCCAACAGCTGATAGCAAAAGTGCCAACAGCACCACAGTGCCAACTAGTCCTAGGTATAACTATGAACTACATCTGACAGCAAGGCTTCTGATCACAAAGGGTCCCAGCTATGAGCAAAAATGACCCCCCACTAAAAAAAAACACTATGAAAATATAAAAATACATGTTTATATAAAAACGTGCGAACAACACCAGTTGATAGCAAAAGTGCCAACAGCACCGCAGCTGATAGCAAAAGTCCCAACAGCTGATAGCAAAAGTCCCAACAGCTGATAGAAAAAGTGCCAACAGCTGATAGCAAAAGTGCCAACAGCTGATAGCAAAAGTGCCAACAGCCGATAGCAAAAGTGCCAACAGCACCACAGTGCCAACTAGTCCTAGGTATGACAATAAACTACATCTGACAGCAAGGCTTCTGATCACAAAGGGTCCCAGCTATGAGCAAATAGTGACCCCCCACTAAAAAAAAACACTATGAAAGTATAAATATACATTTTTATATAAAAACTTGCGAACAACACCAGTTGATAGCAAAAGTGCCAACAGCACCACAGCTGATAGCAAAAGTGCCAACAGCTGATAGCAAAAGTGCCAACAGCTGATAGCAAAAGTGCCAAAAGTACCACAGTGCCAACTAGACCTAGGTGTGACTATAAACTACATCTGACAGCACGGATTCTGATCACAAAGGGTCCCAGCTATGAGCAAATAGTGACCCCACACTAAAAAAAAACTCTATGAAATTATAAAAATACATGTTTCTATAAAAACATGCGAACAACACCAGTTGATAGCAAAAGTGCCAACAGCTGATAGCAAAAGTGCCAACAGCTGATAACAAAAGTGCCAACAGCACCACATTGCCAACTAGTCCTTGTTATGACTATAAACTTCATCTGACAGCAAGGCTTCTGATCACAAAAGGTCCCAGCTATGACCAATTAGTGACCCCCCACTAAAAAAAACACTATGTTAGTATAAAAATACATGTTTATATAAAAACTAGAGAACAACACCAGTTGATAGCAAAAGTGCCAACAGCACCACAGCTGATAACAGCCAACAGCTCATAGCAAAAGTGCCAACAGCTGATAGCAAAAGTGCCAACAGCTGATAGCAAAAGTGCCAACAGCACCACATTGCCTACTAGTCCTAGGTATGACTATAAACTTCATCTGACAGCAAGGCTTCTGATCACAAAGGGTCCAAGCTATGAGCAAATAGTTACCCCCCACTAAAAGAAAACACTATGAAAGTATAAAAATACAGGTTTATATAAAAACTTGCGAACAACACCAGTTGATGGCAAAAGTGCAAACAGCACCACAGCTGATAGCAAAAGTGCGAACAGCTGGTAGCAAAAGTGCCAACAGCTGATAGCAAAAGTGCCAACAGCTGATAGCAAAAGTGCCAACAGCACCACAGTGCCATCTAGTCCTAGGTATGACTATAAACTACATCTGACAGCAAGGCTTCTGATTACAAAGGGTCTCAGCTATGAGCAAATAGTGACCCCCCACTAAAAAAAAACACTATGAAAGTATAAAAATACATGTTTATATAAAAACGTGCGAACAACACCAGTTGATAGCAAAAGTGCCAACAGCACCCCAGCTGATAGCGAAAGTGCCAACAGCTGATAGCAAAAGTGCCAACAGCTGATACCAAAAGTGCCAAAAGCTGATACCAAAAGTGCCAACAGCTGATAGCAAAAGTGCCAACAGATGATACCAAAAGTGCCAACAGCTGATAGCAAAAGTGTCAACAGCTGATAGCAAAAGTGCCAAAAGCTGATAGCAAAAGTGCCAACAGCTGATAGCAAAAGTGCCAACAGCTGAAACCAAAAGTGCCAACAGCTGATAGCAGAAGTGCCAACAGCTTATAGCAAAAGTGCCAACAGCTGATAGCAAAAGTCCCAACAGCTGATAGCAAAAGTGCCAACAGCTGATAGCAAAAGTTCCAACAGATGATACCAAACGTGCCAACAGCTGATAGCAAAAGTGCCAACAGCTGATAGCAAAAGTGCCAACATCTGATAGCAAAAGTGCCAACAGCTTATAATAAAAGTGCCAACAGCTGATAGCAAAAGTGTCAACAGCTGATAGCAAAAGTGCCAAAAGCTGATAGCAAAAGTGCCAACAGCTGATAGCAAAAGTGCCAACAGCTGAAACCAAAAGTGCCAACAGCTGATAGCAGAAGTGCCAACAGCTTATAGCAAAAGTGCCAACAGCTGATAGCAAAAGTGCCAACAGCTGATAGCTAAAGTGCCAACAGCTGATAGCAAAAGTTCCAACAGCTTGTAGCAAATGTGCCAACAGCTGATAGCAAAAGTGCCAACAGCTGATAGCAAAAGTGCCAACAGCACCACAGTGCCAACTAGTCCTAGGTATGACTATAAACTACATCTGACAGCAATAGTGTTGTTTTTTAGTGGGGGGGGTCACTATTTGCTCATAGCTTGGACCCTTTGTGATCAGAAGCCTTGCTGTCAGATGTAGTTTATAGTCATACCTAGGACTAGTTGGCAATGTGGTGCTGTTGGCACTTTTGCTATCAGCTATGGTGCTGTTGGCACTTTTGCTATCAGCTTTTGGCACTTTTGCTATCAGCTGTTGGCACTTTTGCTATCAGCTGTTGGCACTTTTGCTATCAGCTATTGGCTCTTTTGGTATCAGCTGTTGGCACTTTTGCTATCAGCGGTTTGCACTTTTGCTATCAGCTGTTGGCACTTTTGCTATCAGCTGTGGTGCTGTTGGCACTTTTGCTATCAACTGGTGTTGTTCGCAAGTTTTTATATAAGCATGTATTTTTATACATTGATAATGTTTTTTTTTTAGTGGGGTGTCACTATTTGCTCAAAGCTGGGACCCTTTGTGATCAGAAGCCTTGCTGTCAGATGTAGTTTATAGTCATACCTAGGACTAGTTGGCACAGTGGTGCTGATGGCACTTTTGCTATCAGCTGTTGGCACTTTTGCTATCAGCTGTGGTGCTGTTGGCACTTTTGCTATCAACTGGTGTTGTTCGCAAGTTTTTATATAAACATGTATTTTTATAATTTCATAGTGTTTTTTTTTTTTAGTGGGGGGTCACTATTCGCTCATAGCTGGGACCCTTTGTGATCAGAAGCCTTGCTGTCAGATGTAGTTTATAGTCATACCTAGGACTAGTTGGCACTGTGGTGGTGTTGGCACTTTTGCTATTAGCTGTTGGCACATTTGCTATCAGCTGTTGGCACTTTTGCTATCAGCTTTTGGCACTTTCGGTATCAGCATTTGGCGCTTTTGCTATCAGCTGTTGGCACTTTTGCTATCAGCCGTTGGCACTTTTGCTATCAGCTGTTGGCACTTTTGTTATCATCTTTTGGCACTTTTGCTATCAGCTGTTGGCACTTTTGCTATCAGCTGTTGGCACTTTTGCTATCAGCTTTTGGCACTTTTGTCATCAGCTGTTGGCACTTTTGCTATCAGCTGTTGGCACTTTTGCTATAAGCTTTTGGCACTTTTGCTACCAGCTGTTGGCACTTTTGCTATCAGCTGTTGGAACTTTTGGTATCAGCTGTTGGCACTTTTGCAATCATCTGTTGGCATTTTTGCTATCAGCTGTTGGCACTTATGCTATCAGCTGTTGGCGCATTTGCTATCAGCTTTTGGAACTTTTGCTATCAGCTGTTGGCACTTTTGCTATCAGCTGTTGGCACCTTTGGTATAATCTGTTGGCACTTTTGCTATCAGCTGTTGGCACATTTGCTATCAGCTGTTGGCACTTTTGCTATTAGCAGTTGGCACTTTTGCTATCAGCTTTCGGCACATTTGGTATCAGCTGTTGCCACTTTTGCTATCAGCTGTTGGCACTTTTGCTATCAGCTGTTGGCACTTTTGCTCTCAGCTTTTGGCACTTTTGCTCTCAGCTTTTGGCACTTTTGGTATCAGCTGTTGGCACTTTGACTATCAGCTGTGGTGCTGTTGGCACTTTTGCTATCAGCTGTTGGCACTTTTGCTATCAGCTGCTGGCACTTTTGCTATCAGCTGTTGGCACTTTTGCTATCAGTTTTGGCACTATTGCTATCAGCTGTTGGCACTTTTGCTATCAGCTGTTGGCACTTTTGCTATCAGTTTGGCACTTTTGGTATCAGCTGTTGGCACTTTTGCTATCAGCTTTTTGCAGTTTTGGTATCAGCTGTTGGCACTTTTGCTATCAGCTGTTGGCACTTTTGCTATCAGCTGTGGTGCTGTTGGCACTTTTGCTATCAACTGGTGTTGTTCGCAAGTTTTTATATAAACATGTATTTTTATATTTTCATAGTGTTTTTGTTTTAATGGGCGGTAACTATTTGTTCATAGCTGGGACCCTTTGTGATCAGAAGCCTTGATGTCAGATGTAGTTAATAGTCATACCTAGGAGTAGTTGGAACTGTGGTGATGTTGGCACTTTTGCTATCAGCTGTTGGCACTTTTGCTATCAGCCGTTGGCACTTTTGCTATCAGCTGTGGTGCTTTTGGCACATTTGCTATCAACTGGTGTTGGTCGCAAGTTTTTATATAAACATGTATTTTTATACTTTCATAGTGTTTTTTTTTTAGTGGGGGGTCACTATTTGCTCATAGCTGTAAGCCTTTGTGATCAGAAACCTTGCTGTCAGATGTAGTTTATAGTCATACCTAGGACTAGTTGGCACTGTTGTTCTGTTGGCACTTTTGCTCTCAGCTGTTGGCACTTTTTCTATCAGCTGTTGGCACTTTTGCTATCAGCTTTTGGCACTTATGCTATCAGCTGTTGGCACTTTTGCTATCAGCGGTTGGCACATTTGCAATCAGCTGTTGGCACTTTTGCTATCAGCTGTTGGCACTTTGGTATCAGCTGTTGGCACATTTGCTATCAGCGGTTGGCACATTTGCAATCAGCTGTTGGCACTTTTGCTATCAGCGGTTGGCACATTTGCAATCAGCTGTTGGCACTTTTGCTATCAGCTGTTGGCACTTTTGGTATCATATGTTGGCAGTTTTGCTATCAGCTGTTGGCTCTTTTGCTATCAGCTGTTGGCACTTTTGCTATCAGCTGTGTTGCTGTTGGCACTTTTGCTATCAACTGGTGTTGTTTGCAAGTTTATATATAAACATCTATTTTTATACTTTCATAGTGTTTTTTTTTAGTGGGGGGTCACTATTTGCTCATAGCTGGGACCCTTTGTGATCAGAAGCCTTGCTGTCAGATGTAGTTTATAGTCATACCTAAGACTAGTTGGCACTGTGGTGCTGTTGGCACTTTTGCTATCATCTGTTGGCACTTTTGCAATCAGCTGTTGGCACTTTTGCTATCATCTGTTGGCACTTTTTCTATCAGCTGTGGTGCTCTTGGCACTTTTGCTATCAACTGGTGTTGTTCGCAAGTTTTTATATAAACATGTATTTCTATACTTTCATAGTGTTTTTTTGTAGTGGGGGGTCACTATTTGCTCATAGCTGGGACCCTTTGTGATCAGAAGCCGTGCTGTCAGATGTAGTTTATAGACATACCTAGGACTAGTTGGCACTGTGGTGCTGTTGGCACTTTTGCTATCAGCTGTTGGCCCTTTTGCTATCAGCGGTTGGCACTTTTGCTATCAGCTGTTGGCACTTTTGCTATCAGCTGTTGGCACTTTTGCTATCAGCTGTGGTGCTGTTGGCACTTTTGCTATCAGCTGTTGGCACTTTTGCTGTCAGCGGTTGGCACTTTTGCTATCAGCTGTTGGCACTTTTGCTATGAGCTGTTGGCACTTTTGCTATCAACTGGTGTTGTCCGCAAGTTTTTATATAAACATGTATTTTTATACTTTCATAGTATTTTTTTTTAGTGGGGCTCACTATTTGCTCATAGATGGGACCCTTTTTGATCAGAAGCCTTGCTGTCAGATGTAGTTCATATTCATACCTAGGACTAGTTGGCGCTGTGGTGCTGTTGGCACTTTTGCTATCAGCTGTTGGCATTTTGGTATCAGCTTTTGGCACTTTTGGTATCAGCTGTTGGCACTTTTGCTATCAGCTGTTGGCACATTTGCTATCAGCTGTTGGTATTTTGCTATCAGCTGTTGGCAATTTTGGTGTCATCTGTTGGCACTTTTTCTATCAGCTGTTGGCACTTTTGCTATCAGCTTTTGGCACTTTTCGTATCTGCTGTTGGCACTTTTGCTATCAACTGTTGGCACTTTTGCTATGAGCAGTGGCACTTTTGCTATCAGCTGTGGTGCTGTTGGCACTTTTGCTATCAACTGGTGTTGTTCGAAAGTCTTTATATAAACTGTTATTTTTATACATTCATAGTGTTTTTTATGAGTGGGGCGTCACTATTTGCTCATAGCTGGGACTCTTTGTGATCAGAAGCCTTGCTGTCATATGTAGGTTATAGTCATACATAGGACAAGTTGGCACTATGGTGCTGTTGGCACTTTTGCTATCGGCTGTTGGCACTTTTGCTATCAGCTGTTGACACTTTTGCTATCAGCTGTTGGAACTTTTGCTATCAGCTGTTGGGATATTTGCTATCAGCTGTGGTGCTGTTGGCACTTTTGATATCAACTGTTGTTGTTCACACGTTTTTATATAAACATGTATTTTTATACTTTCATAGTGTTTTTAGTGGGGGGTCACTATTTGCTCATAGCTGGGACCCTTTGTGATCAGAAGCCTTGCTGTCAGATGTAGTTTATAGTCATACCTAAGTCTAGTTGGCACTGTGGTGCTGTTGGCACTTTTGCTATCAGCTGTTGGCACTTTTGCTATCAGCTGTTGGCACTTTTGCTATCAGCTGTGGTGCTGTTGGCACGTTTGCTATCAACTTGTGTTGTTTGCAAATTTTTATATAAACATGTAATTTTATAATTTTATAGTGTTTTTTTTTTAGTGGGGGGTCACTATTTGCTCATTGCTGGGACCCTTTGTGATCAGAAGCCTTGCTGTCAGATGTAGTTTATAGTCATACATAGGACTAGTTGGCACTGTGGTGCTTTTGGCACTTTTGCTATCAGCTGTTGGCACTTTTGCTATCAGCTGTTGGCACATTTGTTATCAGCTGTGGTGCTGTTGGCACTATTGCTATCAGCTGGTGTTGTTCGCAAGTTTTTATAAAAACATGTATTTTTATAGTTTCATAGTGTTTTTTTTTTAGTGGGGCTCACTATTTGCTCATAGATGGGACCCTTTGTGATCAGAAGCCTTGCTGTCAGATGTAGATTTTAGTCATACTTAGGACTAGTTGGCACTGTGGTGCTGTTGGCACTTTTGCTATCAGCTGTTGGCACTTTTATTATCAGCTGTTGGCACTTTTGCTATCAGCCGTTGGCACTTTTGCTATCAGCTGTGGTGCTGTTGGCATTTTTGCTATCAACTGGTGTTGTTCGCAAGTTTTTATATAAACATGTATTTTTATACTTTCATAGTGATTTTTTTTAGTGGGGGTTCACTATTTGCTCATAGCTGGGACCCTTTGTGATCAGAAGCCTTGCTGTCAGATGTAGTTTATAGACATACCTAGGACTAGTTGGCACTGTGGTGCTGTTGGCACTTTTGCTGTCAGCTGTTGGCACTTTTGCTATCAGCTGTTTGCACATTTGCTATCAGCTGTTGACACTTTTGCTATCAGCTGTGGTGCTGTTGGCACTTTTGCTATCAACTGGTGTTGTTCGCAAGTTTTTATATAAACATGTATTTTTATACATTCATAGTGTTTTTTTTTTTAGTTGGGGTCACTATTTGCTCATAGCTCGGACCCTTTGTGATCAGAAGCCTTGCAGTCAGATGTAGTTTATAGTCATACCTAGGACTAGTTGGCACTGTGGTGCTGTTGGCACTTTTGCTATCAGCTGTTGTCAGTTTTGCTATCAGCTGTTGGCACTTTTGCTATCAGCTGTGGTGCTGTTGGCACTTTTGCTATCAACTGGTGTTGTTCGCTAGTTTTTATATAAACATGTATTTTTATACTTTCATAGTGTTTTTTTTTTAGTGGGGGTCACTAATTGGTCATATTTGGGACCTCTTGTGATCAGAAGCCTTGCTGTCAGATGTAGTTTATAGTCATATCAAGGACTAGTTGGCACTGTGGTGCTGTTGGCACTTTTGTTATCAGCTGTTGGCACTTTTGCTATCAGCTGTTGGCACTTTTGCTATCAACTGGAGTTGTTCGCAAGTTTTTAGATAAACATGTATTTTTATACTTTCATAGTGTTTTTTTTTAGTGTTGGGTCACTATTTGCTCATAGCTGGGACCCTTTGTGATCAGAAGCCTTGCTGTCAGATGTAGTTTATAGTCATATCTAGGACTAGTTGGCACTGTGGTGCGGTTGGCATTTTTGCTATCAGCTGCTGGCACTTTTGCTATCAGCTGTTTGCTGTTGGCACTTTTGCTATCAACTGGTGTTGTTCGCATGTTTTTATAGAAACATGTATTTTTATACTTTCATAGAGTTTTTTTTTTAGTGGGGGGTCACTATTTGCTCATAGCTGGGACACTTTGTGATCAGAATCCTTGCTGTCAGATGTAGTTTATAATCATACCTAGGACTATTTGGCACTGTGGTGCTATTGGCACTTTTGCTATCGGCTGTTGGCACTTTTTGTATCAGCTGTTGGCACTTTTGCTATCAGCTGTTGGCACTTTTTTCTATCAGCTGTTGGGACTTTTGCTATCAGCTGTTGGGACTTTTGCTATCAGCTGCGGTGCTGTTGGCACTTTTGCTATCAACTGGTGTTGTTCGCACGTTTTTATATAAACATGTATTTTTATATTTTAATAGTGTTTTTTTTTAGTGGGGGGTCACTATTTGCTCATAGCTGGGACCCTTTGTGATCAGAAGCCTTGCTGTCAGATGTAGTTCATAGTTATACCTAGGACTAGTTGGCACTGTGGTGCTGTTGGCACATTTGCTATCAGCTGTAGGCACTTTTGCTATCAGCTGTTGGCACTTTTATTATAAGCTGTTGGCACTTTTGCTATCAGCTGTTGGCACTTTTGCTATCAGCTTTTGGCTTTTTTGTTATCAGCTACTGGCTCTTTTGCTATCAGCTGTTGGCACTTTTGCTATCAGCTGTGGTGCTGTTGGCACTTTTGCTATCAACTGGTGTTGTTCGCAAGTTTTTATATAAACATGTATTTTTATACTTTCATAGTGTTTTTTTTTAGTGGGGGTCACTATTTGCTCATAGCTGGGACCCTTTGTGATCAGAAGCCTTGCTGTCAGATGTAGTTTATAGTCATACCTAGGACTAGTTGGCACTGTGGTGCTGTTGGCACTTTTGCTATCAGCTGTTGGCACTTTTGCTATCAGCTGTTGGCACTTTTGCTATCAGCTGTTGGCACTTTTGCTATCAGCTGTTGGCACTTTTGCTAACAGCTGTAATGCTGTTGCCACTTTTGCTATCAACTGGTGTTGTTCGCAAGTTTTTATATAAATATGTTTTTTTATACTTTCATAGTGTTTTTTTTAGTGGGGGGGTCACTATTTGCTCATAGCTGGGACCCTTTGTGATCAGAAGCCTAGCTGTCAGATGTAGTTTATATTCATACCTAGGACTAGTTGGCACTGTGGTGCTGTTGGCACTTTTGCTATCAGCTATTGGCACTTTTGCTATCAGTTGTTGGCACTTTTGCTATCAGCTGTGGTGCTGTTGGCACTTTTGCTATCAACTGGTGTTGTTCGCAAGTTTTTATATAAACATGTATTTTTATACATTCATAGTGTTTTTTTTTAGTGGGGGGACACTATTTGCTCATAGCTGGAACCCTTTTTGAACAGAAGCCTTGCTGTCAGATGTAGTTTATAGTCATACCTAGGACTAGTTGGCACTGTGGGGCTGTTGGCACTTTTGGTATCAGCTGTTGGCTCTTTTGCTATCAGCTGTTGGCACTTTTGCTATCAGATGTTGGCACTTTTGCTATCAGCTTTTGGCACTTTTGGTATCAGCTGTTGGCACTTTTGCTATCAGCTTTTGGCACTTTTGCTATCATCTGTTTCCACTTTTGCTATCAGCTGTTGGCACTTTTGCTATCAGCTGTTGGCACTTTTGCTATCAGCTGTTGGCACTTTGCTATCAGCTGTTGGCACTTTTGTTATCAGCTGTGGTGCTGTTGGCACTTTTGCTATCAACTGGTGTTCGCAAGTTTTTATATAAACATCTATTTTTAGACTTTCATAGAGTTTTTTTTTAGTGGGGGGTCACTATTTTCTCATAGCTGGGAACCTTTGTGATCAGAAGCCTTGCTGTCAGATGTAGTTTATAGTCATAGCTAGGAATAGTTGGCACTGTGGTGCTGTTGGCACTTTTGCTATCAGCTGTTGGCACATTTTTTATCAGCTGTTGGCACTTTTGCTATCAGCTGTGGTGCTGTTGGCACTTTTGCTCTCAGCTGGTGTTGTTCGCAAGTTTTTATATAAACATGTATTTTTATACTTTCATAGTGTTTTTTTTTAGTGGGGCTCACTATTTGCTCATAGATGGGACCCTTTGTGATCAGAAGCCTTAATGTCAGATGTAGATTTTAGTCATACATAGGACTAGTTGGAACTGTGGCGCTGTTGGCACTTTTGCTATCAGCTGTTGGCACTTTTGCTATCAGCTGTTGGCACTTTTGCTATCAGCTTTTGGCACCTTTGCTATCAGCTGTTGGCACTTTTGCTATCAGCTGTTGGCACTTTTATTATCAGCTGTTGGCACTTTTGCTATCAGCCGTTGGCACTTTTGCTATCAGCTGTTGGGACTTTTGCTATCAGCTTTTGGCACTTTTCGTATCAGCTGTTGGCACATTTGCTATCAGCTGTGGCACTTTTGCTATCAGCTGTGGTGCTGTTGGCACTTTTGCTATCAACTGGTGTTGTTCGCAAGTTTTTATAGAAACATGTATATTTATACATTCATATTGTTTTTTTTTAGTAGGGGGTCACTATTTGCTCATAGCTGGGATCCTTTGTGATCAGAAGCCTTCCTGTCAGATGTAGTTTATAGTCATACCTAGGACTAGTTGGCACTGTGGTGCTGTTGGCACTTTTGCTATCGGCTGTTGGCACTTTTGCTATCAGCTGTTGGCACTTTTGCTATCAGCTGTGGTGCTGTTGGCACTTTTGCTATCAACTGGTGTTGTTCGCAAGTTTTTATAT
The DNA here is from genome assembly GCA_964036315.1 of Acanthosepion esculentum. Lineage (NCBI taxonomy): Eukaryota > Metazoa > Mollusca > Cephalopoda > Sepiida > Sepiidae > Acanthosepion > Acanthosepion esculentum. Next base: position 9,147,259 of record CAXIWW010000817.1, on the reverse strand, counting down.
AAACATGTATTTTTATACATTCATAGTTTGTTTTTTTTAGGTGGGGTCACTATTTGCTCATAGCTCGGACCCTTTGTGATCAGAAGCCTTGCAGTCAGATGTAGTTTATAGTCATACCTAGGACTAGTTGGCACTGTGGTGCTGTTGGCACTTTTGCTATCAGCTGTTGTCAGTTTTGCTATCAGCTGTTGGCACTTTTGCTATCAACTGGTGTTGTTCACTAGTTTTTATATAAACATGTATTTTTATACTTTCATAGTGTTTTTTTTAGTGGGGGTCACTAATTGGTCATATTTGGGACCTCTTGTGATCAGAAGCCTTGCTGTCAGACGTAGTTTATAGTCATATCAAGGACTAGTTGGCACTGTGGTGCTGTTGGCACTTTTGTTATCAGCTGTTGGCACTTTTGCTATCAGCTGTTGGCAATTTTGCTATCAACTGGTGTTGTTCGCAAGTTTTTATAGAAACATGTATTTTTATACTTTCATAGAGTTTTTTTTTAGTGGGGGTCACTATTTGCTCATAGCTGGGACCCTTTGTGATCAGAAGCCTTGCTGTCAGATGTAGTTTATAGTCATACCTAGGACTAGTTGGCACTGTGGTGCGGTTGGCACATTTGCTATCAGCTGTTGGCACTTTTGCTATCACCTGTGTTGCTGTTGGCACTTTTGCTATCAACTGGTGTTGTTTGCATGTTTTTATAGAAACATGTATTTTTATACTTTCATAGAGTTTGTTTTTAGTGGGGGTCACTATTTGCTCATAGCTGGGACCCTTTGTGATCAGAAGCCTTGCTGTCAGATGTAGATTATATTCATACCTAGGACTATTTGGCACTGTGGTGCTGTTGGCACTTTTGCTATTGGCTGTTGGCACTTTTGGTATCAGCTGTTGGCACTTTTGCTATCAGCTGTTGGCACTTTTATTATCAGCTGTGGTGCTGTTGGCACTTTTGCTATCAACTGGTGTTGTTCGCAAGTTTTTATATAAACATGTATTTTTATACATTCATAGTGTTTTTTTTTTTAGTTGGGGTCACTATTTGCTCATAGCTCGGACCCTTTGTGATCAGAAGCCTTGCAGTCAGATGTAGTTTATAGTCATACCTAGGACTAGTTGGCACTGTGGTGCTGTTGGCACTTTTGCTATCAGCTGTTGTCAGTTTTGCTATCAGCTGTTGGCACTTTTGCTATCAGCTGTGGTGCTGTTGGCACTTTTGCTATCAACTGGTGTTGTTCGCTAGTTTTTATATAAACATGTATTTTTATACTTTCATAGTGTTTTTTTTTTAGTGGGGGTCACTAATTGGTCATATTTGGGACCTCTTGTGATCAGAAGCCTTGCTGTCAGATGTAGTTTATAGTCATATCAAGGACTAGTTGGCACTGTGGTGCTGTTGGCACTTTTGTTATCAGCTGTTGGCACTTTTGCTATCAGCTGTTGGCACTTTTGCTATCAACTGGAGTTGTTCGCAAGTTTTTAGATAAACATGTATTTTTATACTTTCATAGTGTTTTTTTTTAGTGTTGGGTCACTATTTGCTCATAGCTGGGACCCTTTGTGATCAGAAGCCTTGCTGTCAGATGTAGTTTATAGTCATATCTAGGACTAGTTGGCACTGTGGTGCGGTTGGCATTTTTGCTATCAGCTGCTGGCACTTTTGCTATCAGCTGTGTTGCTGTTGGCACTTTTGCTATCAACTGGTGTTGTTCGCATGTTTTTATAGAAACATGTATTTTTATACTTTCATAGAGTTTTTTTTTTAGTGGGGGGTCACTATTTGCTCATAGCTGGGACACTTTGTGATCAGAATCCTTGCTGTCAGATGTAGTTTATAATCATACCTAGGACTATTTGGCACTGTGGTGCTATTGGCACTTTTGCTATCGGCTGTTGGCACTTTTGGTATCAGCTGTTGGCACTTTTGCTATCAGCTGTTGGCACTTTTTTCTATCAGCTGTTGGGACTTTTGCTATCAGCTGTTGGGACTTTTGCTATCAGCTGCGGTGCTGTTGGCACTTTTGCTATCAACTGGTGTTGTTCGCACGTTTTTATATAAACATGTATTTTTATATTTTAATAGTGTTTTTTTTTAGTGGGGGGTCACTATTTGCTCATAGCTGGGACCCTTTGTGATCAGAAGCCTTGCTGTCAGATGTAGTTCATAGTTATACCTAGGACTAGTTGGCACTGTGGTGCTGTTGGCACATTTGCTATCAGCTGTAGGCACTTTTGCTATCAGCTGTTGGCACTTTTATTATAAGCTGTTGGCACTTTTGCTATCAGCTGTTGGCACTTTTGCTATCAGCTTTTGGCTTTTTTGTTATCAGCTACTGGCTCTTTTGCTATCAGCTGTTGGCACTTTTGCTATCAGCTGTGGTGCTGTTGGCACTTTTGCTATCAACTGGTGTTGTTCGCAAGTTTTTATATAAACATGTATTTTTATACTTTCATAGTGTTTTTTTTTAGTGGGGGGTCACTATTTGCTCATAGCTGGGACCCTTTGTGATCAGAAGCCTTGCTGTCAGATGTAGTTTATAGACATACCTAGGACTAGTTGGCACAGTGGTGCTGTTGGCACTTTTGCTATAAGCTGTTGGCACTTTTGCAATCAGCTGTTGGCACTTTTGCTATCAGCTGTTGGCACTTTTGCTATCAGCTGTGGTGCTGTTGGCACTTTTGCTATCAACTGGTGTTGTTCGCAAGTTTTTATATAAATATGTTTTTTTATACTTTCATAGTGTTTTTTTTAGTGGGGGGGTCACTATTTGCTCATAGCTGGGACCCTTTGTGATCAGAAGCCTAGCTGTCAGATGTAGTTTATATTCATACCTAGGACTAGTTGGCACTGTGGTGCTGTTGGCACTTTTGCTATCAGCTATTGGCACTTTTGCTATCAGTTGTTGGCACTTTTGCTATCAGCTGTGGTGCTGTTGGCACTTTTGCTATCAACTGGTGTTGTTCGCAAGTTTTTATATAAACATGTATTTTTATACATTCATAGTGTTTTTTTTTAGTGGGGGGACACTATTTGCTCATAGCTGGAACCCTTTGTGAACAGAAGCCTTGCTGTCAGATGTAGTTTATAGTCATACCTAGGACTAGTTGGCACTGTGGTGCTGTTGGCACTTTTGGTATCAGCTGTTGGCTCTTTTGCTATCAGCTGTTGGCACTTTTGCTATCAGATGTTGGCACTTTTTCTATCAGCTTTTGGCACTTTTGGTATCAGCTGTTGGCACTTTTGCTATCAGCTTTTGGCACTTTTGCTATCATCTGTTTCCACTTTTGCTATCAGCTGTTGGCACTTTTGCTATCAGCTGTTGGCACTTTTGCTATCAGCTGTTGGCACTTTGCTATCAGCTGTTGGCACTTTTGTTATCAGCTGTGGTGCTGTTGGCACTTTTGCTATCAACTGGTGTTCGCAAGTTTTTATATAAACATCTATTTTTAGACTTTCATAGAGTTTTTTTTTAGTGGGGGGTCACTATTTTCTCATAGCTGGGAACCTTTGTGATCAGAAGCCTTGCTGTCAGATGTAGTTTATAGTCATAGCTAGGAATAGTTGGCACTGTGGTGCTGTTGGCACTTTTGCTATCAGCTGTTGGCACATTTTCTATCAGCTGTTGGCACTTTTGCTATCAGCTGTGGTGCTGTTGGCAGTTTTGCTCTCAGCTGGTGTTGTTCGCAAGTTTTTATATAAACATGTATTTTTATACTTTCATAGTGTTTTTTTTTAGTGGGGCTCACTATTTGCTCATAGATGGGACCCTTTGTGATCAGAAGCCTTAATGTCAGATGTAGATTTTAGTCATACATAGGACTAGTTGGAACTGTGGCGCTGTTGGCACTTTTGCTATCAGCTGTTGGCACTTTTGCTATCAGCTGTTGGCACTTTTGCTATCAGCTTTTGGCACCTTTGCTATCAGCTGTTGGCACTTTTGCTATCAGCTGTTGGCACTTTTATTATCAGCTGTTGGCACTTTTGCTATCAGCCGTTGGCACTTTTGCTATCAGCTGTTTGGACTTTTGCTATCAGCTTTTGGCACTTTTCGTATCAGCTGTTGGCACATTTGCTATCAGCTGTGGCACTTTTGCTATCAGCTGTGGTGCTGTTGGCACTTTTGCTATCAACTGGTGTTGTTCGCAAGTTTTTATATAAACATGTATTTTTATACATTCATAGTGTTTTTTTTTTTAGTTGGGGTCACTATTTGCTCATAGCTCGGACCCTTTGTGATCAGAAGCCTTGCAGTCAGATGTAGTTTATAGTCATACCTAGGACTAGTTGGCACTGTGGTGCTGTTGGCACTTTTGCTATCAGCTGTTGTCAGTTTTGCTATCAGCTGTTGGCACTTTTGCTATCAGCTGTGGTGCTGTTGGCACTTTTGCTATCAACTGGTGTTGTTCGCTAGTTTTTATATAAACATGTATTTTTATACTTTCATAGTGTTTTTTTTTTAGTGGGGGTCACTAATTGGTCATATTTGGGACCTCTTGTGATCAGAAGCCTTGCTGTCAGATGTAGTTTATAGTCATATCAAGGACTAGTTGGCACTGTGGTGCTGTTGGCACTTTTGTTATCAGCTGTTGGCACTTTTGCTATCAGCTGTTGGCACTTTTGCTATCAACTGGAGTTGTTCGCAAGTTTTTAGATAAACATGTATTTTTATACTTTCATAGTGTTTTTTTTTAGTGTTGGGTCACTATTTGCTCATAGCTGGGACCCTTTGTGATCAGAAGCCTTGCTGTCAGATGTAGTTTATAGTCATATCTAGGACTAGTTGGCACTGTGGTGCGGTTGGCATTTTTGCTATCAGCTGCTGGCACTTTTGCTATCAGCTGTGTTGCTGTTGGCACTTTTGCTATCAACTGGTGTTGTTCGCATGTTTTTATAGAAACATGTATTTTTATACTTTCATAGAGTTTTTTTTTTAGTGGGGGGTCACTATTTGCTCATAGCTGGGACACTTTGTGATCAGAATCCTTGCTGTCAGATGTAGTTTATAATCATACCTAGGACTATTTGGCACTGTGGTGCTATTGGCACTTTTGCTATCGGCTGTTGGCACTTTTGGTATCAGCTGTTGGCACATTTGCTATCAGCTGTTGGCACTTTTTTCTATCAGCTGTTGGGACTTTTGCTATCAGCTGTTGGGACTTTTGCTATCAGCTGCGGTGCTGTTGGCACTTTTGCTATCAACTGGTGTTGTTCGCACGTTTTTATATAAACATGTATTTTTTTATTTTAATAGTGTTTTTTTTTAGTGGGGGGTCACTATTTGCTCATAGCTGGGACCCTTTGTGATCAGAAGCCTTGCTGTCAGATGTAGTTCATAGTTATACCTAGGACTAGTTGGCACTGTGGTGCTGTTGGCACATTTGCTATCAGCTGTAGGCACTTTTGCTATCAGCTGTTGGCACTTTTATTATAAGCTGTTGGCACTTTTGCTATCAGCTGTTGGCACTTTTGCTATCAGCTTTTGGCTTTTTTGTTATCAGCTACTGGCTCTTTTGCTATCAGCTGTTGGCACTTTTGCTATCAGCTGTGGTGCTGTTGGCACTTTTGCTATCAACTGGTGTTGTTCGCAAGTTTTTATATAAATATGTTTTTTATACTTTCATAGTGTTTTTTTTAGTGGGGGGGTCACTATTTGCTCATAGCTGGGACCCTTTGTGATCAGAAGCCTAGCTGTCAGATGTAGTTTATATTCATACCTAGGACTAGTTGGCACTGTGGTGCTGTTGGCACTTTTGCTATCAGCTATTGGCACTTTTGCTATCAGTTGTTGGCACTTTTGCTATCAGCTGTGGTGCTGTTGGCACTTTTGCTATCAACTGGTGTTGTTCGCAAGTTTTTATATAAATATGTTTTTTTATACTTTCATAGTGTTTTTTTTTAGTGGGGGGACACTATTTGCTCATAGCTGGAACCCTTTGTGAACAGAAGCCTTGCTGTCAGATGTAGTTTATAGTCATACCTAGGACTAGTTGGCACTGTGGTGCTGTTGGCACTTTTGGTATCAGCTGTTGGCTCTTTTGCTATCAGCTGTTGGCACTTTTGCTATCAGATGTTGGCACTTTTGCTATCAGCTTTTGGCACTTTTGGTATCAGCTGTTGGCACTTTTGCTATCAGCTTTTGGCACTTTTGCTATCATCTGTTTCCACTTTTGCTATCAGCTGTTGGCACTTTTGCTATCAGCTGTTGGCACTTTTGCTATCAGCTGTTGGCACTTTGCTATCAGCTGTTGGCACTTTTGTTATCAGCTGTGGTGCTGTTGGCACTTTTGCTATCAACTGGTGTTCGCAAGTTTTTATATAAACATCTATTTTTAGACTTTCATAGAGTTTTTTTTTAGTGGGGGGTCACTATTTTCTCATAGCTGGGAACCTTTGTGATCAGAAGCCTTGCTGTCAGATGTAGTTTATAGTCATAGCTAGGAATAGTTGGCACTGTGGTGCTGTTGGCACTTTTGCTATCAGCTGTTGGCACATTTTTTATCAGCTGTTGGCACTTTTGCTATCAGCTGTGGTGCTGTTGGCAGTTTTGCTCTCAGCTGGTGTTGTTCGCAAGTTTTTATATAAACATGTATTTTTATACTTTCATAGTGTTTTTTTTTAGTGGGGCTCACTATTTGCTCATAGATGGGACCCTTTGTGATCAGAAGCCTTAATGTCAGATGTAGATTTTAGTCATACATAGGACTAGTTGGAACTGTGGCGCTGTTGGCACTTTTGCTATCAGCTGTTGGCACTTTTGCTATCAGCTGTTGGCACTTTTGCTATCAGCTTTTGGCACCTTTGCTATCAGCTGTTGGCACTTTTGCTATCAGCTGTTGGCACTTTTATTATCAGCTGTTGGCACTTTTGCTATCAGCCGTTGGCACTTTTGCTATCAGCTGTTTGGACTTTTGCTATCAGCTTTTGGCACTTTTCGTATCAGCTGTTGGCACATTTGCTATCAGCTGTGGCACTTTTGCTATCAGCTGTGGTGCTGTTGGCACTTTTGCTATCAACTGGTGTTGTTCGCAAGTTTTTATAGAAACATGTATATTTATACATTCATATTGTTTTTTTTTAGTGGGGGGTCACTATTTGCTCATAGCTGGGATCCTTTGTGATCAGAAGCCTTCCTGTCAGATGTAGTTTATAGTCATACCTAGGACTAGTTGGCACTGTGGTGCTGTTGGCACTTTTGCTATCGGCTGTTGGCACTTTTGCTATCAGCTGTTGGCACTTTTGCTATCAGCTGTGGTGCTGTTGGCACTTTTGCTATCAACTGGTGTTGTTCGCAAGTTTTTATATAAACATGTATTTTTATACATTCATAGTTTTTTTTTTTTAGGTGGGGTCACTATTTGCTCATAGCTCGGACCCTTTGTGATCAGAAGCCTTGCAGTCAGATGTAGTTTATAGTCATACCTAGGACTAGTTGGCACTGTGGTGCTGTTGGCACTTTTGCTATCAGCTGTTGTCAGTTTTGCTATCAGCTGTTGGCACTTTTGCTATCAACTGGTGTTGTTCACTAGTTTTTATATAAACATGTATTTTTATACTTTCATAGTGTTTTTTTTAGTGGGGGTCACTAATTGGTCATATTTGGGACCTCTTGTGATCAGAAGCCTTGCTGTCAGACGTAGTTTATAGTCATATCAAGGACTAGTTGGCACTGTGGTGCTGTTGGCACTTTTGTTATCAGCTGTTGGCACTTTTGCTATCAGCTGTTGGCAATTTTGCTATCAACTGGTGTTGTTCGCAAGTTTTTATAGAAACATGTATTTTTATACTTTCATAGAGTTTTTTTTTAGTGGGGGTCACTATTTGCTCATAGCTGGGACCCTTTGTGATCAGAAGCCTTGCTGTCAGATGTAGTTTATAGTCATACCTAGGACTAGTTGGCACTGTGGTGCGGTTGGCACATTTGCTATCAGCTGTTGGCACTTTTGCTATCGCCTGTGTTGCTGTTGGCACTTTTGCTATCAACTGGTGTTGTTTGCATGTTTTTATAGAAACATGTATTTTTATACTTTCATAGAGTTTCTTTTTAGTGGGGGTCACTATTTGCTCATAGCTGGGACCCTTTGTGATCAGAAGCCTTGCTGTCAGATGTAGATTATATTCATACCTAGGACTATTTGGCACTGTGGTGCTGTTGGCATTTTGCTATTGGCTGTTGGCACTTTTGGTATCAGCTGTTGGCACTTTTGCTATCAGCTGTTGGCACTTTTTTCTATCAGCTGTTGGGACTTTTTCTATCAGCTGTTGGGACTTTTGCTATCAGCTGCGGTGCTGTTGGCACTTTTGCTATCAACTGGTGTTGTTCGCACGTTTTTATATAAACATGTATTTTTATATTTTCATAGTGTTTTTTTTTAGTGGGGGGTCACTATTTGCTCATAGCTGGGACCCTTTGTGATCAGAAGCCTTGCTGTCAGATGTAGTTCATAGTTATACCTAGGACTAGTTGGCACTGTGGTGCTGTTGGCATTTTTGCTATCAGCTGTTGGCACTTTTGCTATCAGCTGTTGGCACTTTTTTTATAAGCTGTTGGCACTTTTGCTATCAGCTGTTGGCACTTTTGCTATCAGCTTTTAGCTTTTTTGTTATCAGCTACTGGCTCTTTTGCTATCAGCTGTTGGCACTTTTGCTATCAGCTGTGGTGCTGTTGGCACTTTTGCTATCAACTGGTGCTGTTCGCAAGTTTTTATATAAACATGTATTTTTATACTTTCATAGTGTTTTTTTTTAGTGGGGGGTCACTATTTGCTCATAGCTGGGACCCTTTGTGATCAGAAGCCTTGCTGTCAGATGTAGTTTATAGTCATACCTAGGACTAGTTGGCACTGTGGTGCTGTTGGCACTTTTGCTATCAGCTGTTGTCACTTTTGCTATCAGCTGTTGGCACTTTTGCTAGCAGCTGTTGGCACTTTTGCTATCAGCTTTAGGCACTTTTGCTATCAGCTGTGGTGCTGTTTGCACTTTTGCTATCAACTGGTGTTGTTCGCAAGTTTTTATATAAACATGTATATTTATACTTTCATAGTGTTTTTTTTATTGGGGGGTAACTATTTGCTCATAGCTGGGACCCTTTGTGATCAGACGCCTTGCTGTCAGATGTAGTTTATAGTCATACCTTGGACTAGTTGGCCATATGGTGCTGTTGGCACTTTTGCTATCAGCTGTTGGCACTTTTGCTATCAGCTGTGGTGCTGTTGGCACTTTTGCTATCAACTGGTGTTGTTCGCAAGTTTTTATATAAAGATGTATTTTTATACTTTCATAGTGTGTTTTTTTTTTAGTGGGGGGTCACTATTTGCTCAGAGCTGGGACCCGTAGTGATCAGAAGACTTGCTGTCAGATGTAGTTTATAATCATACCTAGGACTAGTTGGCACTGTGGTGCTGTTGGCACTTTTGCTATCAGCTGTTGGCACTTTTGCTATCAGCTGTTGGCACTTTTACTATCAGCTGTGGTGCTGTTGGCACTTTTGCTATCAACTGGTGTTGTTCGCAAGTTTTTATATAAACATGTATTTTTATACTTTCATAGTGTTTTTTTTTTAGTGGGGGGTCACTATTTGCTCATAGCTGGGACCCTTTGTGATCAGAAGCCTTGCTGTCAGATGTAGTTTATAGTCATAACTAGGACTAGTTGACACTGTGGTGCTGTTGGCACTTTTTCTATCAGCTGTTGGCACTTTTGGTATCAGTTGTTGGCACTTTTGCTATCAGCTGTTGGCACTTTTGCTATCAGCTGTTGGCACTTTTGCTATCAGCTTTTGGCACTTTTGGTATCAGCTGTTGGCACTTTTGCTATCAGCTATCTGCACTTTTGCTATCAGCTTTTGGCACTTTTGCTATCAGCTGTTGGCACTTTTGCTATCAGCTGTTGGCACTTTTGCTATCATCTGTTGGCACTTTTGCTATCATCTGTTGGCACTTTTGCTATCAGCTGTTGGCACTTTTGCTATCAGCTTTTGGCACTTTTACTATCAGCTGTTGGCACTTTTGCTATCAGCTGTTGGCACTTTTGCTATCAGCTGTGGTGCTGTTGGCACTTTTGCTATCAACTGGTGTTGTTCGCATGTTTTTATATAAACATGTATTTTTATACATTCATAGTGTTTTTTTTAGTGGGGGGTCACTATTTGCTCATAGCTGGGACCCTTTGTGATCAGAAGCCTTGCTGTCAGATGTAGTTTATTGTCATACCTAGGACTAGTTGGCATTGTGGTGCTGTTGGCACTTTTGCTATCAGCTGTTGGCACTTTTGCTATCAGTTGTTGGCACTTTGCTGTCAGCTGTTGGCACTTTTGTTATCAGCTGTGGTCCTGTTGGCACTTTTGCTATCAACTGGTGTTTTTCGCAAGTTTTTATATAAACATGTATTTTTATACTTTCATAGTGTTTTTTTTTAGTGGGGGGTCACTATTTGCTCATAGCTGGGACCCTTTGTGATCAGAAGCCTTGCTGTCAGATGTAGTTTATAATCATACCTAGGACTAGTTGGCACTGTGGTGCTGTTGACACATTTGATATCAGCTGTTGGCACTTTTGCTATCAGCTGTTGGCACTTTTGGTATCAGCTGTTGGCACTTTTGCTATCAGCTGTTGGCACTTTTGCTATCAGCTGTGGTGCTGTTGGCACTTTTGCTATCAACTGGTGTTGTTCGCAAGTTTTTATATAAACATGTATTTTTATACTTTCATAATGTGTTTTTTTTAGTGGGGGGTTACTATTTGCTCATAGCTGGGACCCTTTGTGATCAGAAGCCTTGCTGTCAGATGCAGTTCATAGTCATACCTATGACTAGTTGGCACTGTGGAGCTGTTGGCACTATTGCAATCAGCTGTTGGCACTTTTGCTATCAGCTGTGGTGCTGTTGGCACTTTTGCTATCAACTGTTGTTGTTCGCAAGTTTTTATAAAAACATGTATTTTTATACATTCATAGTGTTTTGTTTAGTGGCGGGTCACTATTTGCTCATAGCTGGGACCCTTTGTGATCAGAAGCCTTGGTGTCAGATGTAGTTTATAGTCATACCTAGGACTAGTTGGCAATGTGGTGCTGTTGGCACTTTTGCTATCAGCTGTTGGCACTTTTGCTATCAGCTGTTGGCACTTTTGCTATCAGCTGTGGTGCTGTTGGCACTTTTGCTATCAACTGGTGTTCTTCGCAAGTTTTTATATAAACACCTATTTTTATACTTTCATAGTGTTTTTTTTTTTAGTGGGGTGTCACTATTTGCTCATAGCTGGGACCCTTTGTGATCAGAAGCCTTGCTGTCAGATGTAGTTTATAGTCATACCTAGGATTAGTTGGCACTGTTGTGCTGTTGGCACTTTTGCTATCAGCTGTTGGCACTTTTGCTATCAGCTGTTGGCACTTTTGCTATCAGCTGTTGTCACTTTTGCTATCAGCTGTTGGCACTTTTGCTATAATCTGTGTTCCTGTTGGCACTTTTGCTATCAACTGGTGTTGTTCGCAAGTTTTTATATAAACATGTATTTTTATACTTTCATAGTGTTTTTTTTTTAGTGGGGGGCCACTATTTGCTCATAGCTGGGACCCTTTGTGATCAGAAGCCTTGCTGTCAGATGTAGTTTATAATCATACCTAGGACTAGTTGGCACTGTGGTGCTGTTGACACTTTTGATATCAGCTGTTGGCACTTTTGCTATCAGCTGTTGGCACTTTTGGTATCAGCTGTTGGCACTTTTGGTATCAGTTGTTGGCACTTTTGCTATCAGCTGTTGGCACTTTTGCTATCAGCTGTTGGCACTTTTGCTATCAGCTTTTGGCACTTTTGGTATCAGCTTTTGGCACTTTTGCTATCAGTTGTTGGCACTTTTGCTATCAGCTCTGGTGCTGTTGGCACTTTTGCTATCAACTGGTGCTGTTCGCATGTTTTTATATTAACATGTGTTTTTATACGTCATAGTGTTTCTTGTTTTTAGTTGGGGGTCACTCTTTGCTCATAGGTGGGACCCTTTGTGATCAGAAGTCTTGTTGTCAGATGTAGTTTATAGTCATACCAAGGACTAGTTCGCACTGTGGTACTGTTGGCTCTTTTGCTATCAGCTGTTGGCACTTTTGCTATCAGCTGTTGGCACTTTTGCTATCAGCTGTGGTGCTGTTGGCACTTTTGCTATCAACTGGTGTTGGTCGCAAGTTTTTATATAAACATGTATTTTTATACTTTCATAATGTTTTTTTTTAGTGGCGGGTTACTATTTGCTCATAGCTGGGAACCTTTGTGATCAGAAGCCTTTCTGTCAGATGTAGTTCATACTCATACCTAGGACTAGTTGGCACTGTGGTGCTGTTGGCACTATTGCAATCAGCTGTTGGCACTTTTGCTATCAGCTGTGGTGCTGTTGGCACTTTTGCTATCAACTGTTGTTGTTCGCAAGTTTTTATAAAAACATGTATTTTTATACATTCATAGTGTTTTGTTTAGTGGCGGGTCACTATTTGCTCATAGCTGGGACCCTTTGTGATCAGAAGCCTTGGTGTCAGATGTAGTTTATAGTCATACCTAGGACTAGTTGGCAATGTGGTGCTGTTGGCACTTTTGTTATCAGCTGTTGGCACTTTTGCTATCAGCTGTTGTAACTTTGGTTATCAGCTGTTGGCACTTTTGCTATCAGCTGTTGGCACTTTTGCTATCAGCTGTGGTGCTGTTGGCACTTTTGCTATCAACTGGTGTTGTTCGCAAGGTTTTATATAAACATGTATTTTTATACATTCATAGTGTTTTTTTTTTAGTGGGGGGTCACTATTTGCTCATAGCTGGGACCCTTAGTGATCAGAAGCCTTGCTGTCAGGTGTAGTTTATTGTCATACCTAGGACTAGTTGGCAATGTGGTGCTGTTGTCACTTTTGCTATCAGCTGTTGGCACTTTTGCTATCAGCTCTTGGCACTTTTGCTGTCAGCTGTTGGCACTTTTGCTATCAGCTGTGGTGCTGTTGGCACTTTTGCTATCAACTGGTGTTCTTCGCAAGTTTTTATATAAACATCTATTTTTATAATTTCATAGTGTTTTTTTTTTAGTGGGGGGTCACTATTTGCTCATAGCGGGGACCCTTTGTGATCAGAAGCCTTGCTGTCAGATGTAGTTTATAGTCATACCTAGGATTAGTTGTCACTGTTGTGCTGTTGGCACTTTTGCTATCAGCTGTTGGCACTTTTGCTATCAGCTGTTGGCAATTTTGCTATCAGCTGTTGGCACATTTGCTATCAGCTGTGGTGCTGTTTGCACTTTTGCTATCAACTGGTGTTGTTCGCAAGTTTTTATATAAACATGTATATTTATACTTTCATAGTGTTTTTTTTTAGTGGGGGTTAAATATTTGCTCATAGCTGGGTCCCTTTGTGATCAGAAGCCTTGCTGTCAGATGTAGTTTATAGTCATACCTAGGACTAGTTGGCAATGTGGTGCTGTTGGCACTTTTGCTATCAGCTTTTGGCACTTTTGCTATCAGTTGTTGGCACTTTTGCTATCAGCTCTGGTGCTGTTGGCACTTTTGCTATCAACTGGTGCTGTTCGCATGTTTTTATATTAACATGTGTTTTTATAGTGTCATAGTGTTTCTTGTTTTTAGTTGGGGGTCACTTTTGCTCATAGGTGGGACCCTTTGTGATCAGAAGTCTTGTTGTCAGATGTAGTTTATAGTCATACCAAGGACTAGTTCGCACTGTGGTACTGTTGGCTCTTTTGCTATCAGCTGTTGGCACTTTTGCTATCAGCTGTTGGCACTTTTGCTATCAGCTGTGGTGCTGTTGGCACTTTTGCTATCAACTGGTGTTGTTCGCAAGTTTTTATATAAACATGTATTTTTATACATTCATAATGTTTTTTTTTAGTGGGGGGTTTACTATTTGCTCATAGCTGGGACCCTTTGTGATCAGAAGCCTTGCTGTCAGATGTAGTTCATAATCATACCTAGGATTAGTTGGCACTGTGGTGCTGTTGGCACTTTTGCTATCAGCTGTTGGCACTTTTGCTATCAGCTGTTGGCACTTTTGTTATCAGCTGTTGGCACTTTTGCTATCAGCTGTGGTGCTGTTGGCACTTTTGCTATCAACTGGTGTTGTTCGCAAGTTTTTATATAAACATGTATTTTTATACTTTCATAGTGTTTTTTTTTTAGTGGGGCGTCACTATTTGCTCATAGCTGGGACCATTAGTGATCAGAAGCCTTAGTGTCAGATGTAGTTTATTGTCATACCTAGGACTAGTTGGCAATGTGGTGCTGTTGGCACTTTTGCTATCAGCTTTTGGCATTTTGCTATCAGCTGTTGGCACTTTTGCTATCAGCTGTTGGCACTTTTGCTATCAGCTGTTGGCACTATTGCTATCAGCTGTTGGCAGTTTTGCTATCAGCTGTGGTGCTGTTAACACTTTTGCCATCAACTGGTGTTGCTCGCAAGTTTTTATATAAACATGTATTTGTATACATTCGTAGTGTTTTTTTTCTAGTGGGGGTCACTATTTGCTCATAGCTGGGACCCTTAGTGATCAGAAGCCTTGCTGTCAGATGTAGTTTATTGTCATACCTAGGACTAGTTGGCAATGTGGTGCTGTTGGCACTTTTGCTATCAGCTGTTGGCACTTTTGCTATCAGCTGTTGGCACTTTTGCTGTCAGCTGTTGGCACTTTTGCTATCAGCTGTGGTGCTGTTGTCACTTTTGCTATCAACTGGTGTTGTTCGCAAGTTTTTATATAAACATGTATTTTTATACATTTATAGTGGTTTTTTTTTAGTGGGTGGTCACTATTTGCTCTTAGCTGGGACCCTTTTTGATCAGAAGCCTTGCAGTCAGATGTAGTTTATATTCATACCTAGGACTATTTGGCACTGTGGTGCTGTTGGCACTTTTGCTATCAGCTGTTGGCCCTTTTGCTATCAGCTCTTGGCACTTTTGCTATCAGCTGTTGGCACTTTTGCTATCAGCTGTGGTGCTGTTGGCACTTTTGCTATCAACTGGTGTTGTTCGCAAGTTTTTATATAAATATGTATTTTATACATTCATAGTGTTTTTTTTTAGTGGGGGGTCACTATTTTCTCATAGCTGGGACCCTTTGTGGTCAGAAGCCTTGCTGTCAGATGTAGTTTATAGTCATACCTAGGACTAGTTGGCACTGTGGTGATGTTGGAACTTTTGCTATCAGATGTTGGCACATTTGCTATCAGCTGTTGGCACTTTTGCTATCAGCTGTTGGCACTTTTGCTATCAGCTGTTGGCACTTTTGCTAACAGCTGTTGTCACTTTTGCTATCAGCTGTTGGCACTTTTGCTATAAGCTTTTGGCACTTTCGCTATCAGCTGTGGTGCTGTTGGCACTTTTACTATCAACTGGTGTTGTTCGCAAGTTTTTATATAAACATGTATTTTTATACTTTCATAGAGTTTTTTGTTTTTAGTGGGGGGTCACTATTTGCTCATAGCTGGGACACTTTGTGATCAGAAGCCTTGTTGTCAGATGTAGTTTATAGTCATACCTAGGACTAGTTGGCACTGTGGTGCTGTTGGCACTTTTGCTATCAACTGTTGGCACTTTTGCTATCAGCTGTTGGCACTTTTGCTATCAGCTGTGTTGCTGTTGGCACTTTTGCTATCAACTGGTGTTGTTCGCAAGTTTTTATATAAACATGTATTTTTATACATGCATAGTTTTTTTTTAGTGGGGGGTCACTATTTGCTCATAGCTGAGACCCTTTGTGATGAGAAGCCTTGCTGTCAGGTGTAGTTTATAATCATACCTAGGACTAGTTGGCAATGTGGTGCTGTTGGCACTTTTGCTATCAGCTGTTGGCACTTTTGCTATCAGATGTGGTGCTGTTGGCACTTTTGCTATCAACTGGTGTTGTTCGCACGTTTTTATATAATCATCTATTTGTATACTTTCTTAGTGTTTTTTTTTAGTGGGGTCACTATTTGCTCATAGCTGAGACCCTTTGTGATGAGAAGCCTTGCTGTCAGGTGTAGTTTATAATCATACCTAGGACTAGTTGGCAATGTGGTGCTGTTGGCACTTTTGCTATCAGCTGTTGGCACGTTTGCTATCAGCTGTTGGCACTTTTGCTATCAGCTGTTGGCACGTTTGCTATCAGCTGTTGGCACTTTTGTAATCAGCTCTGGTGATTTTGGCACTTTTGCTATCAACTGGTGGTGTTCGTAAGTTTTTATATAAATATGTATTTTTATACTTTCATAACGTTTTTTGTTTTAGTGGGGGTCACTATTTGCTCATAGCTGGGACCCTTTGTGATCAGAAGTCTTGCTGTCAGATGTAGTTTATAGTCATACCTAGGACTAGTTCGCACTCTGGTGCTGTTGGCACTTTTGCTATCAGCTTTTGGCACTTTTGTTATCAGCTGTTGGCACTTTTGCTATCAGCTTTTGGCACGTTTGGTATCATCTGTTGGCACTTTTGCTATCAGCTGTTGGCACTTTTGTTATCAGCTGTTGGCACTTTTGCTATCAGCTGTTGGCACTTTTGCTATCAGCTGTGGTGCTGTTGGCACTTTTGCTATCAACTGGTGTTGTTCGCAAGATTTTATATAAACATGTATTTTTATACTTTCAGAATGTTTTTTTTTAGTGGGGGGTCACTATTTGCTCATAGCTGGGACCTTTGTGATCAGAAGCATTGCTGTCAGATGTAGTTTATAGTCATACCTAGGACTAGTTGGCACTGTGGTGCTGTTAGCACTTTTGCTATCAGCTGTTGGCACTATTGCTATCAGCTGTTGGCACATTTGCTATTAGCTGTTGGCACTTTTGCTATCAGCTGAGTGCTGTTGGCACTTTTGCTATCAACTGGTGTTGTTTGCAAGTTTTTATATAAACATGTATTTTTATACGTTCACATTGTTTTTTTTTTAATGGGGGTCACTATTTGCTCATAGCTGGGACCCTTTGTGATCAGAAGCCTTGCTGTCAGATGTAGTTTATAGTCATACCTAGGAATAGTTGGCACTGTGGTGCTGTTGGCACTTTTGCTATCAGCTGTTGGCACTTTTGCTATCAGCTTTTGGCACTTTTGGTATCAGCTGTTGGCACTTTTGCTATCAGCTGTTGGCACTTTTGCTATCTGCTGTTGGCACTTTTGCTATCAGCTGTTGGCACTTTTGCTATAAGCTGTTGGCACTTTTGCTATCAGCTGTTGGCAGTTTTGGTATCATCTGTTGGCACTTTTGCTATCAGCTTTTGGCACTTTTGCTATCAGCTTTTGGCACTTTTGGTATCAGTTGTTTGCACTATTTGCTATCAGCTGTTGGCACTTTTGCTATCAGCTGTGGTGCTGTTGGCACTTTTGCTATCAACTGGTGTTGTTCATAAGTTTTTATATAAACATGTATTTTTAAACATTCATAGTATTTTTTTTAGTGGGGGGTCACTATTTGCTCATAGCTGGGACCCTTTGTGATCAGAAGCCTTGCTGTCAGATTTAGTTATAATCATACATAGGACTAGTTGGCACTGTTGTGCTGTTGGGACTTTTGCTATCAGCTGTTGGCACTTTTGCTATCAGCTGTTGGCACATTTGCTATCAGCTTTTGGCACTTTTGCTATCAGCTGTGGTGGTGTTGTTACTTTTGCTATAAACTGGTGTTGTTCGCAAGTTTTTATATAAAAATGTATTTTTATACATTCATAGTGTTTTTTTTCTAGTGGGGGGTCACTATTTGCTCATAGCTGGGGCCCTTAGTGATCAGAAGCCTTGCTGTCAGATGTAGTTTATTGTCATACCTAGGACTAGTTGGCAATGTGGTGCTGTTGGCACTTTTGCTATCAGCTGTTGGCACTTTTGCTATCAGCTGTGGTGCTGTTGGCACTTTTGCTATCAACTGGTGTTCTTCGCAAGTTTTTATATAAACATCTATTTTTATACTTTCATAGAGTTTTTTTTTTGTGGGGGGTCACTATTTGCTGATAGCTGGGACCCTTTGTGATCAGAAGCCTTGCTGTCAGATGTAGTTTATAGTCATATTTAGGACTAGTTGGCACTGTTGTGCTGTTGGCACTATTGCTATCAGCTGTTGCACTTTTGGTATCAGCTGTTGGCACTTTTGCTATCAGCTGTTAACACTTTTGCTATCAGCTGTGGTGCTGTTGGCACTTTTGCTATCAACTGGTGTTGTTCGCAAGTTTTTATATAAACATGTATTTTTATACTTTCATAGTGTTTTTTTTTAATGGGGGTCACTATTTACTCATAGCTGGGACCATTTGTGATCAGAAGCCTTGCTGTCAGATGTAGTTTATATTCATACCTAGGACTAGTTGGCACTGTGGTGCTGTTGGCACTATTGCTATCAGCTGTTGGCACTTTTCCTATCAGCTGTTGGCACTTTTGCTATCAGCTGTGGTGCTGTTGGCACTTTTGCTATCAACTGTTGTTGTTCGCAAGTTTTTATATAAACATGTATTTTTATACTTTCATAGTGTTTTCATTTAGGGGGGGTCACTATTTGCTCATAGCTGCGACCCTTTGTGATCAGAAGCCTTGCTGTCAGATGTAGTTTATTGTCATACCTAGGACTAGTTGGCACTGTTGTGCTGTTGGCACTTTTGTTATCAGCTGTTGGCACTTTTGCTATCAGCTGTTGGCACTTTTGCTATCAGCTGTTGGCACTTTTGCTATCAGCTGTGGTGCTGTTTGCACTTTTGCTATCAACTGGTGTTGTTCGCATGTTTTTATAAAAACGTATATATTTATACTTTCATAGTGTTTTTTGTTTTTAGTGGGGGGTCACTATTTGCTCAAAGCTGGGAACCTTTGTGATCAGAAGTCTTGTAGTCAGATGTAGTTTATAGTCATACCTAGGACTAGTTCGCACTGTGGTGCTGTTGGCACTTTTGCTATCAGCTGTTGACACTTTGCTATCAGCTGTTGCCACTTTTGCTATAAGCTGTGTTGCTATTGGCACTTTTGCTATCAACTGGTGTTGTCCGCAAGTTTTTATATAAACATGTATTTTTATACTTTCATAGTGTTTTTTTTTTAGTGGGTGGTAACTATTTGCTCATAGCTTGGACCCTTTGTGATCAGAACCCTTGCTGTCAGATGTAGTTTATAGTCATACCTAGGACAATTTGGCACTGTGGTGCTGTTGGCACTTTTGCTATCAGCTGTTGGCACTTTTGCTATCAGCTGTTGGCACTTTTGCTATCAGCTGTGGTTCTGTTGGCACATTTGCTATCAACTGGTGTTGTTCACAAGTTTTTATATAAACATGTATTTTTATACATTCATAGTGTTTTTTTTTTAGTGGGGGGTCACTATTTGCTCATAGCTGGGACCCTTAGTGATCAGAAGACTTGCTGTCAAATGTAGTTTATTGTCATACCTAGGACTAGTTGGCAATGTTGTGCTTTTGGCACTTTTGCTATCAGCTGTTGGCACTTTTGCTCTCAGCTGTTGGCACTATTGCTATCAGCTGTGGTGCTGTTGGCACTTTTGCTATCAACTGGTGCTGTTCGCAAGTTTTTATATAAACATGTATTTTTATACTTTCATAGTGTTTTTTTTTACTGGGGGGTAACTATTTGCTCATAGCTGGGACCCTTTGTGATCAGAAGCCTTGCTGTCAAATGTAGTTTATAATCATACCTAGGACTAGTTGGAACTGTGGTGCTGTTGGCACATTTGCTATCAGCTGTTGGCACTTTTGCTATCAGCGTTTGGCACTTTTGCTGTCAGGTTTTGGCACTTTTGCCTTCAGCTGTGGTGCTGTTGGCACTTTTGCTATCAACTGGTGTTTTTCGCAAGTTTTTATATAAACATCTTTTTTTATACATTCATAGTGTTTTTTTTTTGGTGGGGGGTCACTATTTGCTCATAGCTGGGACCCTTTGTGATCAGAAGCCTTGCTGTCAGATGTAGTTTATAGTCATACCTAGGACTAGTTGGCACTGTTGTGCTGTTGGCACTGTTGTGCTATCAGCTGTTGGCTCTTTTGCTATCAGCTGTTGGCACTTTTGCTATCAGCTGTTGGCACTTTTGCTATGAGCTGTGGTGCTGTTGGCACTTTTGCTATCAACTGGTGTTGTTCGCAAGTTTTTATATAAACATGTATTTTTATACTTTCATAGTGGTTTTTTTAGTGGGGGGTCACTATTTGCTCATAGCTGGGACCCTTTGTGATCAGTAGCCTTGCTGTCAGATGTAGTTTATAGTCATACCTAGGACTAGTTGGCACTGTGGTGCTGTTGGCACTTTTGCTATCAGCTTTTGGCATTTTGCTATCAGCAGTTGGCACTTTTGCTATCAGCTGTTGGCACTTTTGCTATCAGCTGTTGGCACTTTTGCTATCAGCTGTGTTGCTGTTGGCACTTTTACTATCAACTGGTGTTGTTCGCAAGTTTTTATATAAACATGTATTTTTATACATTCATAGTGTTTTTTTTTAGTGGGGGAGTCCCTATTGGCTCATAGCTGGGACCCTTTGTGATAAGAAGCCTTGCAGTCATATGTAGTTTATAGTCATACCTAGCACTAGTTGGCAATGTGGTGCTGTTGGCACTTTTGCTATCAGCTTTTGGCATTTTGCTATCAGCTGTTGGCACTTTTGCTATCAGCTGTTGGCACTTTTGCTATCAGCTGTTGGCACTTTTGCTATCAGCTGTGTTGCTGTTGGCACTTTTACTATCAACTGGTGTTGTTCGCAAGTTTTGATATAAACATGTATTTTTATACTTTCATAGTGTTTTTTTTTTAGATGGGGGTTACTATTTGCTCATAGCTGGGAACCTTTGTGATCAGAACCCTTGCTGTCAGATGTAGTTTATAATCATACCTAGGACTAATTGGCACTGTGGTGCTGTTGGCACTTTTGCTATAAGCTGTTGGCACTTTCGCTATCAGCTATTCGCACTTTGGTATCAGCTGTTGGCACTTTTGCTATCAGCTGTTGGCACTTTAGCTATCAGCTGTGGTGCTGTTGGCACTTTTGCTATCAACTGGTGTTGTTCGCAAGTTTTATATAAACATGTATACATTCATAGATTTTTTTTTTAGTGGGGGGTCAATATTTGCTCATAGCTGGGACCCTTTGTGATCAGAAGCCTTGCTGTCAGATGTAGTTTATAGTCATACCTAGGACTATTTGGCCCTGTGGTGCTGTTGGCACTTTTGCTATCAGCTGTTGTCACTTTTGCTATCAGCACTTCGCACTTTTGCTACCAGCTGTTGGCACTTTTGCTATCAGCTGTGGTGCTGTTGGCACTTTTGCTATCAACTGGTGTTGTTCGCAAGTTTTTATATAAACATGTATTTTTATACTTTCATAGTGTTTTTTTTTAGTGGGGGGTCACTATTTGCTCATAGCTGCGACCCTTTGTGATCAGAAGCCTTGCTGTCAGATGTAGTTTATTGTCATACCTAGGACTAGTTGGCACTGTTGTGCTTTTGGCACTTTTGCTATCAGCTGTTGGCACTTTTGCTATCAGCTGTTGGCACTTTTGCTATCAGCTGTTGGCACTTTTGCTGTCAGCTGTGGTGCTGTTTACACTTTTGCTATCAACTGGTGTTGTTCGCATGTTTTTATAAAAACATATATATTTATACTTTCATAGTGTTTTTTGTTTTTAGTGGGGGGACACTATTTGCTCAAAGCTGGGAACCTTTGTGATCAGAAGTCTTGTTGTCAGATGTAGTTTATAGTCATACCTAGGACTAGTTCGCACTGTGGTGCTGTTGGCACTTTTGCTATCAGCTGTTGACACTTTTGCTATCAGCTGTTGCCACTTTTGCATCAACTGGTGTTGTCCGCAAGTTTTTATATAAACATGTATTTTTATACTTTCATAGTGTTTTTTTTTTAGTGGGTGGTAACTATTTGCTCATAGCTTGGACCCTTTGTGATCAGAACCCTTGCTGTCAGATGTAGTTTATAGTCATACCTAAGACAATTTGGCACTGTGGTGCTGTTGGCACTTTTGCTATCAGCTGTTGGCACTTTTGCTATCAGCTGTTGGCACTTTTGCTATCAGTGGTTGGCACTTTTGCTATCAGCTGTTGGCACTTTTGCTATCAGCTGTGGTGCTTTTGTCACTTTTGCTATCAACTGGTGTTGTTCACAAGTTTTTATATAAACATGTATTTTTATACTTTCATAGTGTATTTTTTTAGTGGGGGGTCACTATTTGCTCACAGCTGGGACCCTTTGTGATCAGAAGCCTTGCTGTCAGATGTAGTTTATAGTCATACTTAGGACTAGTTGGCACTGTGGTGCTGTTGGCACTTTTGCTATCAGCTGTTGGCACTTTTGCTGTCAGCTTTTGGCACTTTTGCTATCAGCTGTTGGCACTTTTGCTATCAGCTGTTGGCACTTTTGCTATCAGCTGTGGTGCTGTTGGCACTTTTGCTATCAACTGGCGTTGTTCGCAAGTTTTTATATGAACATGTATTTTTATACTTTCGTAGTTTTTTTTTAGTGGGGGGTCACTATATGCTCATAGCTGGGACCCTTTGTGATCAGAAGCCTTGCTGTCAGATGCAGTTTATAGTCATACCTAGAACTAGTTGGCACTGTGGTGCTGTTGGCACTTTTGCTATCAGCTGTTGGCACTTTTGCTATCAGCTGTTGGCACATTTGCTATCAGCTGTGGTGCGGTCGGCACTTTTGCTATCAACTGGTGTTGTTCGCAAGTTTTTATATAAACATGTATTTTTATACTTTCATACTGTTTTTTTTATTGGGGGGTCACTATTTGCTCATAGCTGGGAACCTTTGAGATCAGAAGCCTTGCTGTCAGATGTAGTTTATAGACATACCTAGGACTAGTGGGCACTGTGGTGCTGTTGGCACTTTTGCTATCAACTGTTGGCACTTTTGCTATCAGCTGTTGGCACTTTTGCTATCAGCTGTGGTGCTGTTGGCACTTTTGCTATCAACTGGTGTTGTTCGCAAGTTTTTATATAAACATGTATTTTTATACTTTCATAGTGTTTCTTTTTTTAGTGGGGGGGTCACTATTTGCTCATGGCTGGGACCCTTTGTTATCAGAAACTTTGCTGTCAGATGTAGTTTATAGTCATACATAGGACTATTTGGCACTGTGGTGCTGTTGGCACTTTTGCTATCAGCTGTTGGCACTTTTGCTATCAGCTGTTTGCACTTTTGGTATCAGCTGTTGGCACTTTTGGTATCAGATGTTGGCACTTTTGCTATCAGCTGTGGTGCTGATGGCACTCTTGCTATCAACTGGTGTTGTTCGCAAGTTTTTATATAAACATGTATTTTTATACTTTCATAGTGTTTGTTTTTAGTGGGGTGTCACTATTTGCTCATAGCTGGGACCCTTTGTGATCAGAAGCCTTGCTGTCAGATGTAGTTTATAGTCATATCTAGGACTAGTTGGTGGCACTCTGGTGCTGTGGCACTTTTGCTACCAGCTGTTGGCACTTTTGCTATCAGCTGTTGGAACTTTTGCTATCAGCTGTTGGCACTTTTGCTATCAGCTATGGTGCTGTTTGCACTTTTGCTATCAACTGGTGTTGTTCGCAAGTTTTTATATAAACATGTATTTTTATACATTCATAATGTCTTTTTTTAGTGGGGGGTAACTATTTGCTCATAGCTCGAACCTTTTGTGATCAGAAGCCTTGCTATCAGATGTAGTTTATAGTCATACCTAGGACTAGTTGGCACTGTGGTGCTGTTGGCACTTTTGCTATCAGCTGTTGGCACTTTTGCTATCAGCCGTTGGCACTTTTGCTATCAGCTGTAGGCACTTTTGCTATCAGCTGTTGGAACTTTTGCTATCAGCTGTTGGCACTTTTGCTATCAGCTATGGTGCTGTTGGCACTTTTGCTATCAACTGGTGTTGTTCACAAGTTTTTATATAAACATGTATTTTTATACTTTCATAGTGTTTTTTTTTTAGTGGGGGGTCACTATTTGCTCATAGCTGGGAACCTTTGTGATCAGAAGACTTGCTGTCAGATGTAGTTTATAGTCATACCTAGGACTAGTTGGCACTGTGGTGCTGTTGGCACTTTTGCTATCAGCTGTTGGCACATTTGCTATCAGCTGTTGGCATTTTGCTATCAGCTGTGGTGCTGTTGGCACTTTTGCTATCAGCTTTTGGCACTTTTGCTATCAGCTGTTGGCACTTTTGCTATCAGCTGTTGGCACTTTCGCTATCAGCTGTTTGCACTTTTGCTATCAGCTCTTGGCACTTTTGCTATCAGCTCTTGGCACTTTTGCTATCAACTGGTGTTGTTCGCAAGTTTTTATATAAACATGTATTTTTATACTTTCATAGTGTTTTTTTTTTAGTGGGGGTCACTATTTGCTCATAGCTGGGACCCTTTGTGATCAGAAGCCTTGCTATCAGATGTAGTTTATAGTCATACCTAGGACTAGTTGGCACTGTGGTGCTGTTGGCACTTTTGCTATCAGCTGTTGGCACTTTTGCTATCAGCTGTTGGCACTTTTGCTATCTGCTGTTTGCACTTTTGGTATCAGCTGTTGGCACTTTTGGTATCAGATGTTGGCACTTTTGCTATCAGCTGTGGTGCTGATGGCACTCTTGCTATCAACTGGTGTTGTTCGCAAGTTTTTATATAAACATGTATTTTTATACTTTCATAGTGTTTTTTTTTTAGTGGGGGGTCACTATTTGCTCATAGCTTGGACCCTTTGTTATCAGAACACTTGCTGTCAGATGTATGTTATAGTCATACCTAGGAATATTTGGCATTGTGGTGCTGTTGGCACATTTGCTATCAGCTGTTGGCACATTTGCTATCAGCTGTTGGCATTTTGCTATCAGCTGTGGTGCTGTTGGCACTTTTGCTATCAGCTTTTTGTACTTTTGCTATCAGCTGTTGGCACTTTTGCTATCAGCTGTGGTGCTGTTGGCACTTTTGCTATCAACTGGTGTTGTTCGCAAGTTTTTATATAAACATGTATTTTCATACTTTCATATTGTTTTTTTTTTTTAGTGGATGGTCACTATTTGCTCATAGCTGGGACCCTTTGTGATCAGAAGACTTCCTGTCAGATGTAGTTTATAATCATACCTAGGACTAGTTGGCACTGTGGTGCTGTTGGCACTTTTGCTATCAGCAGTTGGCACTTTTGCTATCAGCTTTTGGCACATTTGCTATCAGCTGTTGGCATTTTGCTATCAGCTGTGGTGCTGTTGGCACATTTGCTATCAGTTGTTGGCGCTTTTGCTATCACCTGTTGGCACTTTTGCTATCAGCTGTTGGCACTTTTGCTATCAGCTGTGTGCACTTTTGCTATCAGCTGTGGTGCTGTTGGCACTTTTGCTATAAACTGGTGTTGTTCGCAAGTTTTTATATAAACATGTATTTTTATACTTTCATAGTGTTTTTTTTCTGTGGGGGGTCACTATTTGCTCATAGCTGGTACCCTTTATGATCAGAAGCCTTGCTGTCATATGTAGTTTATAGTCATATCTAGGACTAGTTGGCAGTGTGGTGCTGTTGGAACTTTTGCTACCAGCTGTTGGCACTTTTGCTATCAGCTGTTGGCACTTTTGCTATCAGCTGTTTGCACTTTTGCTATCAGCTTTTGGCACTTTTGGTATCATCTGTTGGCACTTTTGCTATCAGCTGTTGGTACTTTTGCTATCCGCTGTTGGCACTTTTGCTATCAGCTGTTGGTACTTTTGCTATCAGCTTTTGCCACTTTTGAAATCAGCTGTTGGCACTTTTGCTATCAGCTGTTGGAACTTTTGCTATCAGCTGTGGTGCTCTTGGCACTTTTGCTATCAACTGGTGTTGTTTGCAAGTTTTTATTAAAACATGTATTTTTATACTTTCATAGTGTTTTTTTTTTTAATGGGGGTCACTATTTGCTCATAGCTGGGACCGTTTGTGATCAGAAGCCTGCTGTCAGATGTAGTTTATATTCATACTTAGGACTAGTTGGCACTGTGGTGCTGTTGGCACTTTTGCTATCAGCTGTTGGCACTTTTGCTATCACCTGTTTGCACTTTTGCTATCAGCTGTGGTGCTGTTTGCACTTTTGCTATCTACTGGTGTTGTTCGCATGTTTTTATATAAACATGTATTTTTATACTTTCATAGTGTTTTTTTAGTGGGGGGTAACTATTTGCTCATAGCTGGGACCCTTTGTGATCAGAAGCCTTGCTGTCAGATGTAGTTTATAGTCATACCTAGGACTTGTTGGCACTGTGGTTATGGTGGTGAGGGGTAGAGTTCTCGTTGTTAATTGTTGCTTGTATCAGAAGGTAGATAAATAGTAGCAGTCCTTCGGGACAGCCGCTAGTTTGGCCTAAAGGTTCAACAAGCGATCAAATTGAGGTCTCCATAACATAAACAAAATAACATACGAAAGAGAAGGGTATATCAAAAACACTTTGTATTTAAATGCAACATCAATGAATAGTACAATGTTTCTTGATTTACACGCAGAAAGTCCGTTACAAAATGTTCATTCATAGAAGAGAAATCCGATTAATAAAAGAATATAATGTCTTTTGTTAATACTTACGTTCATGACGTGCTGGTCACAGGAGATGAAAGGTGAGGCCAATGGGTTGGTAGGAGTCCTTTGATATCTCCGTTGGTGAAGGAAGGCTGAAGGCATCGGGTTTGACGGGTGAGAAAAGCGTAGCGACATTCACTGACGGTACTTCAAAGCTTTCTGTCTTAGAAGTGAATTTATCGCTCTATTTATGTGTGCCCTTCGGATCAGAGTCAGTCTGCTGAAACAAACTGTTGGGTATGGCGCGGAGCTGTTTAATTGGTGGAAAATTTCTTATCATTCTTTTTATTTCTTTTTAGTTTTCCACCGGAAATTCTGCGTGGAGCCGGGTGCGCAGAGACCAGTATTGGTCATTTGCTGTCTAAACCTCTGAGGGTTAATATCCGGTCCTTCGCTTGCTCCGTGCCACCACATAAC
This sequence comes from Acanthosepion esculentum, assembly GCA_964036315.1. Classification (NCBI taxonomy): domain Eukaryota; kingdom Metazoa; phylum Mollusca; class Cephalopoda; order Sepiida; family Sepiidae; genus Acanthosepion; species Acanthosepion esculentum. The sequence continues at coordinate 9,120,346 of CAXIWW010000817.1, read as the reverse complement.
TTTCGCCCCAGTAAACGGAGTTGTTGTTGTTGTTTTTTTTGTTTGTTTTTTTTGTTTTTTTTAGTAATAAAAATATGTGTTTTCTTTCTTCCATTTAACCGTTCTACCGGACTTCGTTCTAGTTTCTGGTTTGTTATCATTAGTTTCTTCGGAACAATATAGGGAGTTATCCAAATCCGGTCTTGATCCAATGGAATCTTTTGATTTTATATTTTCAGAAATATATGCAGGTTTTAGTCTATCTATTGAAACATTACTATGTACGTCATCCGATCTTTTAATAGTAAAATATTTTTCATGACGACTTAATACTTGGAATGGACCTGTGTATGGAGCTTCCAATGGCTTTCTTACTCTGTCTGTTCTTAGCCAGATACTTTTACATGTTTGTAAATCTTTTGGAATGTAAGAATTAGGTATTGTATGCAGGTGTCCCCTGGATAATTTGTCCATGTCAAATTTTTGCATCTCGTCGGCTAGAATTTTAACGTGCGAGTTTGTCATTTCACTATTCTCGTTCTTGATAGAGTCAATTAACAATCGGGGGACTTGTGCATGACTCCCTGTTACTGCAGTAAATGAAGAATAGTTTGATTCGTTAGGTGTTATCCTCATTCCCAAAAGGACGATAGGAAGAGCTGACAACCACGATTCTTTCCTGGCTATAATAGCCGTTTTTAAAGTTCTGTGTGCTCGCTCAACTAATCCATTCGTTTGCGGATGGTACGCCGTTGTTCGTAATCTGTGGAAGCCTATTATTTTTGATAGTTCTGAGAATAATTTTGATTCAAATTGGCTTCCTCTGTCCGTAACGACATGAAGAGGAACCCCGAATCGGGAGATCCACAGATTGACAAAAGCCGTTGATATTGATTTTGCCGTAATTTCTGTTATTGGGCATGCTTCTATCCATCTCGTATTTCTATCAATGCATGTTAATAAATATCGATATGTTGAAAAATAAGGGTCAGTTTGGTTCTTTACTGGTGGTAAGGGACCGACAATATCCACATGCACCGTTTCAAAACGACTGGAAGGTAATTCAAATGGATTTACTTTGCTCTTTGTGTGTTTTATTATTTTTGCTTGTTGGCAGTGTTGGCATTCTGTGCACCAGGTTTTTATTGACTTGTCCATCTTCGGCCAATAGTATCTGGATTTTATTATTTTTCTTGAAGATGTTATTCCTGGATGTGATAGATTATGCAGACTGTCAAATACCGATTTTCTGAGCTTTTCAGTCACAAAAGGTCGTGGAAAAGGTAATGTCGTGTCACATAATATGGTTTCATTTTGATTTATTGTGTATGGTTTCAGTTGATCTTTGAATGCCTGAATTTCATTGTCAGTAGCTTGATGCTTCACTATTTCTTGTAAGTCACATATATCAATAGTGATCGCGTTGACAGGTCGTGATAAACAATCAGCTACTATATTTTGTGAACCTCTTATATGTGAAATGTCATTTACATATTCGCTGATAAAACAGAGGTGACGCTGTTGTCTATCTGATTTTAAGGAAGACTGGCTTTTAAAAGCACTGCAAAGTGGTTTGTGATCCGTCAGTAACATTACATTTCTGCCTTCTATTAAATGTTTAAAATGGAGTACTGCTAGATAGGCAGCTAGTAGTTCTCTGTCAAAAGTAGAATATTTTTGTTGGGTTTGGGATAATTTCTTTGAAAAGAAACCTATGGGGATGGGTTGATTATCAATCATTTGATGAAGTGCTGCACCCACCGCATAATTCGAACTGTCTGTTACAAGTTGATAGTTGTTAGCTTTCGAGCTGGGGAAAGCCAAAACAGTTACATTTGATAAAGACTTTTTCATATTTTCGAAAGATTCAATTTCTTCCTTTGTTAGGGTTAATGACTTGGAATTTTGGTTTAAACGTATTTTTTTCCGTGAGAGGTAGTATGATATCGCTGAAATTTGGCACAAGTTTTCTGTAAAAATTTGCCATTCCGATGAATCGGCGTAGTCATTTGGAATCGTTTGGTTGAGGAAATTCACTTAATTCATTCAACTTTTTAGCACTGGGTTTGAGACCACTAGCAGAAATATGAAATCCTAAAAAGTCTAATTCATTAGCACTAAATATGCATTTGGAGAGACAAATTTTAAAATCGTACTCACTCAGTTTTTGTAGTACTAGGTCGATATGCTTGGAATGAGTTTCTTCATCTTCTGAGAATATAAGGATATCGTCGATATATACAAAGGTATAATCAGTATCACGAAAGATATTGTCCATCATTCTCTGAAAAGTACATGATGCGTTCCGCAGTCCGAAAGGCATATAGTTATATTCAAATAACCCAAAAGGGGTAGAGATGGCTGTCTTGCAAACATCCTCCGGATGTACAGGTATCTGATGATAAGCAGACGATAGGTCTATCTTTGAAAAGAACTTCTTATTATGAAGCTTCGAAGACAAGGAATTTATATTTGGGACTTGATATCGATCGGCTTTTGTTATGGTATTTAAATGTCTGTAATCGCCAACAGGTCTATATGTGCCGTCTGACTTCGGTACCATATGTAAGGCTGAACTCCATTCAGAGTTTGAAGGGGAAATTATTCCTGCCTTTAGGAGTTTCTTGAATTCCTCTTTTGCAATTTCACATCTCTGAGCTGATAATTGTCTGGCTCTGGAGAAAGTAGGAGGGTTGCTACCAGTTTCTATTCTATGGAATATCTTTGGTTTTGTTGCATTCGTGTCGCGATGAGGAGAAATTAAGTTTGGGTATTTCTCCAGAATTGCTCGTACCATTTTGTTAGCATCTTTATTCGGTACTAAATCTATATTCATGATAATAGACGATGGATGTGCATCGGAATGTCTATTAGTCATTTTATCAATCAGCTTATTGTTTGTGCAGTCCACCATTAGCCCGAAATGGTTTAGGAAATCGTATCCTAGGAGTGGCTGAGCAGTTTCGGCTATTATAAATGTCCAGGTAAATTCTCGTCTGAGGTTCCGTAGTGTTAGATTCAGTACTGCTTGTCCTGAGCATTCAATCTTTTGACCGTTGGCAGACACTAAAGAGATATTGGTTGGGTATGTTACAGCTCCGCTTAAATATCTCTTCGGAAGTATAGATACGGCAGCTCCTGTATCCACAATAAAATTTAAACTTTGAGCTCCTAACCGTGCGGCTACAATGAGAAGCGGCGAGGAAATGGAAGCTAACACCTCTCGCCTAGTTAGTTTTCCGAAATCTCACGAGGAACTGGTGAATTTGGGCGAGAGTTGGGTTGCATTTGAACATTCCGTTTATTTGGCCATCTGCACCACGGCTTACAAAATTTTGCACGTTCCGCAAAGTATAAATGCGCTCGGCAAATTAGAGGTTTTTGGTCCTTGTTAAAAGGGCGAACACTGGTAGGGAATTTATTTTCACTGTGGGAACAGCCATGTATCCTTTTAGTTTCATTTTTATTTTGCTGTTCATCCCTTTGCTTCCCCGAAATCTGTTGAATATGTGCGGTGTCTTGTTTGTTAAAATATAATAGTAAGTCATCCGCCATTCTTCCAAGGCGATCTGTGTCTAAATCGACTTGTGCCGCTACCACTGGTTTAATGGAGTGAGGTAGGGCTTGAATAAATTTGTGACGTACGATATCGTCCCCTACGCCAATTCGGCTTGCTAATGACATAAGTTCATTCAGGTATACTGAGGGACGACCTGTTACAGTCGATGACGACATTAATTTGTCCAGCATCTCTGGTTTTGTTTTCTCGTAAGCGCCCGTCACTGCTTCTCTTAGTGCGTCGTAATCTTTTGATTGCAGTATAGTTGGCTGTATATTTCCTACTATGTCCACAGGGAGAGCTGCCAAAGTGTTAAAAATTTTTTGACTGGTCTGTCTTATATTTGCAATATTAAATTGCGCCTCCATTATCGCAAACCAAGCTATTACGTTTGATTCAATGAAGTTTGGTGGTTTTATCGCAACAGCTTGGATTGGTTGGTTTTGATTAATTGTAGTTTCTTCAGCGTCATCTGCCATGTTTTTGGTTTGTGTTGAATAAAAATTCTAATTTTGTGACAGTTCAATTTTTTTTTTTTTGTGCGTGCGTGTATATATATGTGTTAAAATCACGTCGGCGTCACCACTTATGGTGATGGGGGGTAGAGTTCTCGTTGTTAATTGTTGCTTGTATCAGAAGGTAGATAAATAGTAGCAGTCCTTCGGGACAGCCGCTAGTTTGGCCTAAAGGTTCAACAAGCAATCAGATTGGGGTCACCATAACATAAACAAAATAACATACGAAAGAGAAGGGTATATCAAAAACACTTTGTATTTAAATGCAACATCAATGAATAGTACAATGTTTCTTGATTTACACGCAGAAAGTCCGTTACAAAATGTTCATTCATAGAAGAGAAATCCGATTATTAAAAGAATATAAGTGTCTTTTGTTAATACTTAAGTTCATGACGTGCTGGTCACAGGAGATGAAAGGTGAGGTCAATGGGTTGGTAGGAGTCCTTTGATATCTCCGTTGGTGAAGGAAGGCTGAAGGCATCGGGTTTGATGGGTGAGAAAAGCGTAGCGACATTCACTGACGGTACTTCAAAGCTTTCTCTCCTAGAAGTGAATTTATCGCTCTATTTATGTGTGCCCATCGGATCAGAGTCAGTCTGCTGAAACAAACTGTTGGGTATGGCGCGGAGCCGTTTCATTGGTGGAAATTGCTTATTATTCTTTTTATTTCTTTTTAATTTTCCCCGGAAATTCTGCGTGGAGCCGGGTGCGCAGAGACCAGTATTGGTCATTTGCTGTCTAAACCTCTGAAGGTTAATATCCGGTCCTTCGCTTGCTCCGTGCCACCACATACATGCTTATATAAAAACTTGCGAACAACACCAGTTGATAGCAAAAGTGCCAACAGCTGATAGCAAAAGTGCCAACAGCTGATAGCAAAAGTGCCAACAGCTGATAGCAAAAGTGCCAACAGCTAATAGCAAAAGTGCCAACAGCACCACAGTGCCAACTAGTCCTAGGTATGACTATAAACTACATCTGACAGCAAGGCTTCTGATCACAAAGGGTCCCAGGTATGAGCAAATAGTGACCCCCCACTAAAAAAAAACAATATCAAAGTATAAAAATACATGTTTATATAAAAACTTGCGAACAACACCAGTTGATAGCAAAAGTGCAAACAGCACCACAGCTGATAGCAAAAGTGCCAACAGCTGATAGCAAAAGTGCCAACAGCTGATAGCAAAAGTGCCAACAGCACCAAAGGGCCAACTACTCCTAGGTATGACTATAAACTACATCTGACAGCAAGGCTTCTGATCACAAAGGGTCCCAGCTATGAGCAAATAGTGACCCCCCCCCACTAAAAAAAAAAAACACTATGAAAGTATAAAAATACATGTTTATATAAAAACTTCCGAACAACACCAGTTGATAGCAAAAGTGCCAAGAGCACAACAGCTGATAGCAAAAGTGCCAACAGCTGATAGCAAAAGTGCCAACAGCTGATAGCAAATGTGCCAACATCTGATAGCAAAAGTGCCAACAGCACCACAGTGCCAACTATTCCTAGGAATGATTATAAACTACATCTGACAGCTAGGCTTCTGATCACAAAGGGTCCCAGCTACGAGCAAATAGTGACCCCCCACTAAATAAAATCTCTATGAAAGTATAAAAATATATGTTTATATAAAAATTTGCGAACAACACAAGTTGATAGCAAAAGTGTCAACAGCACCACAGCTGATAGCAAATGTGCCAACAGCCGATACCAAACGTGCCAAAAGCTTATAGCAAAATTGCCAACAGCTGATAGCAAAATTGCCAACAGCTGATAACAAAAGTGCCAACAGCTGATAGCAAAAGTGCCAACAGCTGATAGCAAAAGTGCCAACAGCACCACAGTGCCAACTAGTCCTAGGTATGACTATAAACTACATCTGACAGCAAGGCTTCTGATCACAAAGGGTCCCACCTATGAGCAAATAGTGACCCCCCACTAAAAAAAAAAAACACTATGAAAGTATAAAAATACATGTTTATATAAAAACTTGCGAACAACACCAGTTGATAGCAAAAGTGTCAACAGCACCACAGCTGATAGCAAAAGTGCCAACAGCTGATAGCAAAAGTGCCAACAGCACCTCAGTGCCAACTAGTCCTAGGTATGACTATAAACTACATCTAACAGCAAGGCTTCTGATCACAAATGGTCCCAGCTATGAGCAAATAGTGACCCCCCACTAAAAAAAACACTATGAAAGTATAAAAATACATGTTTATATGAAAACTTGCGAACAACACCAGTTGATAGCAAAAGTGCCAACAGCACCACATCTGATAGCAAAAGTGCCAACAGCTGATACAAAATGTGCCAACAGCTGATAGCAAAAGTGCCAACAGCGGATAGCAAAAGTTCCACCCGCACCACAGTGCCAACTAGTCCTAGGTATGACTATAAACTATTCTGACAGCAAGGCTTCTGATCACAAATGGTCCCAGCTATGAGCAAATAGTGACCCCCCAATAAAACAAAAAAATTATGAAAGTATAAAAATACATGTTTATATAAATACTTGCGAACAACACCAGTTGATAGCAAAAGTGACAACAGCACCACAGCTGATAGCAAAAGTGCCAACAGCTGATAGCAAAAGTGCCAACAGCTAATAGGAAAAGTGCCAACAGTTGATAGCAAAAGTGCCAACAGCACCACAGTGCCAACTAGTCCTATGTATGACTATAAACTACATCTGACAGCAAGGCTTCTGATAAAAAAAGGGTCCCAGCTATGAGCAAATAGTGAACCCCACTAAAAAAAAAACTCTATGAAAGTATAAAAATACATGTTTATATAAAAACTTGCGAACAACACCAGTTGATAGCAAAAGTGCCAACAGCACCACAGCTGATAGCAAAAGTGCCAACAGCTGATGGCAAAAGTGCCAACAGCTGATAGCAAACGTGCCAACAGCTGATAGCAAAAGTGCCAACAGCACCACAGTGCCGACTAGACCTAGTTAACTATAAACTACCTCAGACAGCAAGGCTTCTGATCACAAAGGGTCCCAGCTATGAGCAAATAGTTACCCCCCACTAAAAACAAAACACTATGAAATTATAAAAATACACGTTTATATAAAATCTTGCGAACAACACCAGTTGATAGCAAAAGTGCCAACAGCTGATAGCAAAAGTGCCAAAAGCTGATAGCAAAAGTGCCAACAGCTGATAGCAAAAGTGCCAACAGGTCATAGCAAAAGTGCCAACAGCATCACAGTGCCAACTAGTCCTAGGTATGACTATAAACTACATCTGACAGCAAGGCTTCTGATCACAAAGGGTCCCAGCTATGAGCAAATAATGAACCCCCACTAAAAACAAAACTCTATGAAAGTAAAAAAATGCATGTTTATATAAAAACTTGCAAACAACACCAGTTGATAGCAAAAGTGCCAACAGCAACACAGCTGATAGCAAAAGTGCCAACAGCTGATAGCAAATGTACCAACAGCTGATACCAAACGTGCCAAAATATTATAGCAAAATTGCCAACAGCTGATAGCAAAAGTGCCAACAGCACCACAGTGCCAACTAGTCCTAGGTATGAATATAAACTACATCTGACAGCAAGGCTTCTGATCACAAAGGGTCCAAGCTATGAGCAAATTGTGACACCCCACTAAAAAAAAACACTATGAAAGTATAAAAATACATGTTTATATAAAAACTTGCGAACAACACCAGTTGATAGCAAAAGTGCCAACAGCACCACAGCTGATAGCAAAAGTGCAAACAGCTGATAGCAAAAGTGCCAAGAGCTGATAGCAAAAGTGCCAACAGCACCACAGTGACAACTAGTCCTAGGTATGACTATAAACTACATCTGACAGCAAGGCTTCTGATCACAAAGGTTCCCAGCTATGAGCAAATAGTGACACCCCACTAAAAAAAAACACTATGAATGTATAAAAATACATGTTTATATAAAAACTTGCGAACAACACCAGTTGATAGTAAAAGTGCCAACAGTACCACAGCTGATAGCAAAAGTGCCAACAGCTGATAGCAAAAGTGCCAACAGCTGATAGCAAAAGTGCCAAAAGCACCACAGTTCCAACTAGTCCTAGGTATGACTATAAACTACATCTGACAGCAAGGCTTCTGATCACAAAGGGTCCCAGCTATGAGCAAATAGTGACCCCCCACTAAAAAAAAAAAACACTATGGATGTTTAAAAATACATGTTTATATAAAAACTTGCGAACAACACCAGTTGATAGCAAAAGTGCCAACAATACCACAGCTGATAGCAAAAGTTCCAACAGCTGATAGCAAAAGTTCCAACAGCTGATAGCAAAAGTGCCAACAGCTGATAGCAAAAGTGCCAACAGCTGATAGCAAAAGTGCCAACAGCACCACAGGGCCAACTAGTCCTAGGTATGACTATAAACTACATCTGACAGCAAGGCTTCTGATCACAAAGGGTCCCAGCTATGAGCAAATAGTGACCCCCCACTAAAAAAAACACACTATGAAAGTATAAAAATACATGTTTAAATAAAAACTTGCGAACAACACCAGTTGATAGCAAATGTGCCAACAGCACCACAGCTGATAGCAAAAGTGCCAACAGCTGATAGCAAAAGTGCCAACAGCTGATAGCAAAAGTGCCAACAGCTGATAGCAAATGTGCCAACAGCACCACAGTGCCAACTAGTCCTAGGTATGACTATAAACTACATCTGACAGCAAGGCTTCTGATCACAAAGGGTCCCAGCAATGAGCCCATTGTGACACCCCACTAAAAAAAAAAACACTATGAAAGTATAAAAATACATGTTTATATAAAAATTTGCGAACAACACCAGTTGATAGCAAAAGTGCCAACAGCACAACAGTTGATAGCAAAAGTGCCAACAGCTGATAGCAAAAGTGCCAACAGCTGATAGCAAAAGTGCCAACAGCACCACAGTTCCAACTAGTCCTAGGTATGAATATAAACTACATCTGACAGCAAGGCTTCTGATCACAAAGGGTCCCAGCTATGAGCAAATAGTGACACCCCACTAAAAAAAAAAAGACTATGTATGTTTAAAATACATGTTTATATAAAAACTTGCGAACAACACCAGTTGATAGCAAAAGTGCCAACAGTACCACAGCTGATAGCAAAAGTGCCAACAGCTGATAGCAAAAGTGCCAACAGCTGATAGCAAAAGCGCCAACAGCTGATAGCAAAAGTGCCAACAGCACCACAGGGCCAACTAGTCCTAGGTATGACTATAAACTACATCTGACAGCAAGGCTTCTGATCACAAAGGGTCCAAGCTATGAGCAAATAGTGACCCCCCATTAAAAAAAAACACTATGAAAGTATAAAAATACATGTTTATATGAAAAATTGCGAACAACACCAGTTGATAGCAAAAGTGAAAACAGCACCACAGCTGATTGCAAAAGTGCCAACAGCTGATAGCAAAAGTGCCAAGAGCTGATAGCAAAAGTGCCAAGAGCTGATATCGAAAGTGCCAACAGCACCACAGTGCCAACTAGTCCTAGGTATGACTATAAACTACATCTGACAGCAAGGCTTCTGATCACAAAGGGTCCCAGCTCTGAGCAAATAGTGACCCCCCACTAAAAAAAAAAAACACTATGAAAGTATAAAAATACATGTTTATATAAAAACTTGCGAACAACACCAGTTGATAGCAAAAGTGCCAACAGCACCACAGCTGATAGCAAAAGTGCCAACAGCTGATGGCAAAAGTGCCAACAGCTGATAGCAAACGTGCCAACAGCTGATAGCAAAAGTGCCAACAGCACCACAGTGCCGACTAGACCTAGTTAACTATAAACTACCTCAGACAGCAAGGCTTCTGATCACAAAGGGTCCCAGCTATGAGCAAATAGTTACCCCCACTAAAAACAAAACACTATGAAATTATAAAAATACACGTTTATATAAAATCTTGCGAACAACACCAGTTGATAGCAAAAGTGCCAACAGCTGATAGCAAAAGTTCCAAAAGCTGATAGCAAAAGTGCCAACAGCTGATAGCAAAAGTGCCAACAGGTCATAGCAAAAGTGCCAACAGCATCACAGTGCCAACTAGTCCTAGGTATGAATATAAACTACATCTGACAGCAAGGCTTCTGATCACAAAGGGTCCCAGCTATGAGCAAATAATGAACCCCCACTAAAAACAAAACTCTATGAAAGTAAAAATATGCATGTTTATATAAAAACTTGCAAACAACACCAGTTGATAGCAAAAGTGCCAACAGCAACACAGCTGATAGCAAAAGTGCCAACAGCTGATAGCAAATGTACCAACAGCTGATACCAAACGTGCCAAAATATTATAGCAAAATTGCCAACAGCTGATAGCAAAAGTGCCAACAGCACCACAGTGCCAACTATTCCTAGGTATGAATATAAACTACATCTGACAGCAAGGCTTCTGATCACAAAGGGTCCAAGCTATGAGCAAATTGTGACACCCCACTAAAAAAAAACATTATGAAAGTATAAAAATACATGTTTATATAAAAACTTGCGAACAACACCAGTTGATAGCAAAAGTGCCAACAGCACCACAGCTGATAGCAAAAGTGCAAACAGCTGATAGCAAAAGTGCCAAGAGCTGATAGCAAAAGTGCCAACAGCACCACAGTGACAACTAGTCCTAGGTATGACTATAAACTACATCTGACAGCAAGGCTTCTGATCACAAAGGTTCCCAGCTATGAGCAAATAGTGACACCCCACTAAAAAAAAACACTATGAATGTATAAAAATACATGTTTATATAAAAACTTGCGAACAACACCAGTTGATAGTAAAAGTGCCAACAGTACCACAGCTGATAGCAAAAGTGCCAACAGCTGATAGCAAAAGTGCCAACAGCTGATAGCAAAAGTGCCAAAAGCACCACAGTTCCAACTAGTCCTAGGTATGACTATAAACTACATCTGACAGCAAGGCTTCTGATCACAAAGGGTCCCAGCTATGAGCAAATAGTGACCCCCCACTAAAAAAAAAAAACACTATGGATGTTTAAAAATACATGTTTATATAAAAACTTGCGAACAACACCAGTTGATAGCAAAAGTGCCAACAGTACCACAGCTGATAGCAAAAGTTCCAACAGCTGATAGCAAAAGTTCCAACAGCTGATAGCAAAAGTGCCAACAGCTGATAGCAAAAGTGCCAACAGCTGATAGCAAAAGTGCCAACAGCACCACAGGGCCAACTAGTCCTAGGTATGTCTATAAACTACATCTGACAGCAAGGCTTCTGATCACAAAGGGTCCCAGCTCTGAGCAAATAGTGACCCCCCACTAAAAAAAACACACTATGAAAGTATAAAAATACATGTTTATATAAAAACTTGCGAACAACACCAGTTGATAGCAAATGTGCCAACAGCACCACAGCTGATAGCAAAAGTGCCAACAGCTGATAGCAAAAGTGCCAACAGCTGATAGCAAAAGTGCCAACAGCTGATAGCAAATGTGCCAACAGCACCACAGTGCCAACTAGTCCTAGGTATGACTATAAACTACATCTGACAGCAAGGCTTCTGATCACAAAGGGTCCCAGCAATGAGCCCATTGTGACACCCCACTAAAAAAAAAAACACTATGAAAGTATAAAAATACATGTTTATATAAAAATTTGCGAACAACACCAGTTGATAGCAAAAGTGCCAACAGCACAACAGTTGATAGCAAAAGTGCCAACAGCTGATAGCAAAAGTGCCAACAGCTGATAGCAAAAGTGCCAACAGCACCACAGTTCCAACTAGTCCTAGGTATGAATATAAACTACATCTGACAGCAAGGCTTCTGATCACAAAGGGTCCAAGGTATGAGCAAATAGTGACCCCCCATTAAAAAAAAACACTATGAAAGTATAAAAATACATGTTTATATGAAAAATTGCGAACAACACCAGTTGATAGCAAAAGTGAAAACAGCACCACAGCTGATTGCAAAAGTGCCAACAGCTGATAGCAAAAGTGCCAAGAGCTGATAGCAAAAGTGCCAAGAGCTGATATCAAAAGTGCCAACAGCACCACAGTGCCAACTAGTCCTAGGTATGACTATAAACTACATCTGACAGCAAGGCTTCTGATCACAAAGGGTCCCAGCTCTGAGCAAATAGTGACCCCCCACTAAAAAAAAAAAACACTATGAAAGTATAAAAATACATGTTTATATAAAAACTTGCGAAAAACGCCAGTTGATAGCAAAAGTGACAACAGCAACACAGCTGATAGCAAAAGTGCCAACAGCTGATAGCAAAAGTGCCAACAGCTGATAGCAAAAGTTCCAACAGCACCACAGTGCCAACTAGTCCTAGGTATGACTATAAACTACATCTGACTGCAAGGCTTCTGATCACAAAGGGTCCCAGCTATGAGCAAATTGTGACACCCCACTAAAAAAAAACACTATGAAAGTATAAAAATACATGTTTATATAAAAACTTGCGAACAACACCAGTTGATAGCAAAAGTGTCAACAGCACCACAGCTGATAGCAAAAGTGCCAACAGCTGATAGCAAAAGTGCCAACAGCTGATAGCAAAAGTGCCAACAGCTGATAGCAAAAGTGCCAACAGCACCACAGATCCAACTAGTCCTAGGTATGAATATAAACTACATCTGAAAGCAAGGCTTCTGATCACAAAGGGTCCAAGCTATGAGCAAATAGTGACACCCCACTAAAAAAAAAAAACACTATGAATGTATAAAAATACATGTTTATATTAAAACTTGCGAACAACACCAGTTGATAGCAAAAGTGCCAACAGCACCACAGCTGATAGCAAAAGTGCCAACAGCTGATAGCAAAAGTACCAACAGCTGATAGCAAATGTGCCAACAGCTGATAGCAAAAGTGCCAACAGCACCACAGGGCCAACTAGTCCTAGGTATGACTATAAACTACATCTGACAGCACGGCTTCTGATCACAAAAGGTCCCAGCTATGAGCAAATAGTGACCCCCCACTAAAAAAAAAACACTATGAAAGTATAAAAATACATATTTATATGAATACTTGCGAACAACACCAGTTGATAGCAAAAGTGCAAACAGCACCACAGCTGATTGCAAAAGTGCCAACAGCTGATAGCAAAAGTGCCAACTGCTGATACCAAAAGTGCCATCAGCTGATAGGAAAAGCGCAAACAGCTGATAGCAAAAGTGCCAACAGCTGATAGCAAAAGTGCCAACAGCACCACAGTGCTAACTAGTCCTAGGTATGACTATAAACTACATCTGACAGCTAGGCTTCTGATCACAAAGGGTCCCAGCTATGATCAAATAGTGACCACCCACTAAAAAAAAACACTATGAAAGTATAAAAATACATGTTTATATAAAAACTTGCGAACAACACCAGTTGATATCAAAAGTGCCAACAGCACCACAGCTGATAGCAAAAGTGCCAAAAGCTGATAGCAAATGTGCCAACAGCTGATACCAAAAGTGCCTACAGCTGATAGCAAAAGTGCCAAAAGCTGATAGCAAATGTGCCAACAGCTTATAGCAAAAGTGCCAACTGCACCACAGTGCAAACTAGTCCTAGGTATGACTATGAACTACATCTGACAGCAAGGCTTCTGATCACAAAGGTTCCCAGCTACGAGCAAATAGTGACCCCCCACTAAAAAAAAACACTATGAAATTATAAAAATACATGTTTATATGAAAACTAGCGAACAACACCAGTTGATAGCAAAAGAGCCAACAGCTGATAGCTAAAGTGCCAACAGATGATAGCAAAAGTGCAAACAGCTGATAGCAAAAGTGCCAACAGCTGATAGAAAAAGTGCCAACAGCAACAAAGTGCCAACTAGTCCTAGGCATGACTTTAAACTACATCTGACAGCAAGGCTTCTGATCACAAAGGGTCCCAGCTACGAGCAAATAGTGAACCCCCACTAAAAAAAAACACTATGAAATTATAAAAATACATGTTTATATAAAAGCTTGCGAACAACACCAGTTGATAGCAAATGTTCCAACAGCTGATAGCAAAAGTGCCAACATCTGATAGCAAAAGTGCCAAAAGCTGATAGCAAAAGTGCCAACAGCTGATAGCAAAAGTGCCAACAGCACCACAGTGCCAACTAGTCCTAGGTATAACTATAAACTACATCCGACAGCAAGGCTTCTGATCTCAAAGGGTCCCAGGTATGAGCAAATAGTGACCCCCCACTAAAAAAAAAACACTATGAAAGCATAAAAAAACATGTTTATATAAAAACTTGAGAACAACACAAGTTGATAGCAAAAGTGCCAACAGCACCACAGCTGATAGCAAAAGTGCCAACAGCTGATAGCAAAAGTGCCAACAGCACCACAGTGCCAACTAGTTCTAGGTATGACTATAAACTACATCTGACAGCAAGGCTTCTGATCACAAAGGGTCCCACCTATGAGCAAATAGTGAGCCCCCACTAAAAAAAATACTCTATGAAAATATAAAAATACATGTTTATATAAAAACCTGCGAACAACACCAGTTGATAGCAAAAGTGCCAACTGCAACACAGCTGATATCAAAAGTGCCAACAGCTGATAGCAAAAGTGCCAACAGCTGATACCAAAAGTGCCAAAAACTGATAGCAAAAGTGCCAACAGCTGATAGCAAAAGTGCCAACAGCTGATACCAAAAGTGCCAACAGCTGATACCAAAAGTGCCAACAGCTGATAACAAAAGTGCCAACAGCACCACAGTGCCAACAAGTCCTAGTTATGACTATAAACTACATCTGAAAGCAAGGCTTCTGATCACAAAGGGTCCCAGCTATGAGCAAATAGTGACCCCCACTAAAAAAAAAACACTCTGAAAGTATAAAAATACATGTTTATATAAAAACTTGCGAACAACACAAGTTCATAGCAAAAGTGCCAACAGCACCACAGCTGATAGCAAAAGTGCCAACAGCTGATAGCAAAAGTGCCAACTGCTGATACCAAAAGTGCCAACAGCTGATAGGAAAAGCGCAAACAGCTGATAGCAAAAGTGCCAACAGCTGATAGCAAAAGTGCCAACAGCACCACAGTGCTAACTAGTCCTAGGTATGACTATAAACTACATCTGACAGCTAGGCTTCTGATCACAAAGGGTCCCAGCTATGATCAAATAGTGACCACCCACTAAAAAAAAAAAAATGAAAGTATAAAAATACATGTTTATATAAAAACTTGCGAACAACACCAGTTGATATCAAAAGTGCCAACAGCACCACAGCTGATAGCAAAAGTGCCAAAAGCTGATAGCAAATGTGCCAACAGCTGATACCAAAAGTGCCTACAGCTGATAGCAAAAGTGCCAAAAGCTGATAGCAAATGTGCCAACAGCTGATAGCAAAAGTGCCAACAGCACCACAGTTCAAACTAGTCCTAGGTATGACTATGAACTACATCTGACAGCTAGGCTTCTGATCACAAAGGTTCCCAGCTACGAGCAAATAGTGACCCCCCACTAAAAAAAAACACTATGAAATTATAAAAATACATGTTTATATAAAAACTAGCGAACAACACCAGTTGATAGCAAAAGAGCCAACAGATGATAGCTAAAGTGCCAACAGATGATAGCAAAAGTGCCAACAGCTGATAGCAAAAGTGCCAACAGCACCACAGTGCCAACTAGTCCTAGGTATGACTATAAACTACATCTGACAGCAAGGCTTCTGATCACAAAGTTTCCAAGCTACGAGCAAATAGTGACCCCCCACTAAAAGAAAAAACACTATGAATGTATAAAAATACATATTTATATAAAAACTTGCTAACAACACCAGTTGATAGAAAAAGTTTCAACAGCTGATAGCAAAAATGCCAACAGCTGATAGCAAAAGTTCCAACAGCTGATACCATAAGTGCCAACAGCTGATAGCAAAAGTGCCAACAGCTGATAGCAAATGTGCAAACAGCTGATAGCAAAAGTGCCAACAGCACCACAGTGCCAACTAGTCCTAGGTATGATTATAAACTACATCTGACAGCAAGGCTTCTGATCACAAAGGGTCCCAGCTTTTAGCAAATAGTGACACCCCACTAAAAAAAAACACTATGAAAATATAAAAATACATGTTTATATAAAAACTTGCAAACAACAGCAGTTGATAGCAAAAGTGACAAGAGCACCACAGCTGATAGCAAAAGTGCCAACAGCTGATAGCAAAAGTGCAAACAGCTTATAGCAAAAGTGCCAACAGCTGATAGCAAAAGTGCCAACAGCTGATAGCAAAAGTGCCAACAGCTGATAGCAAAAGTGCCAACAGCTCCACAGTGCCAACCAGTCCTAGGTATGACTATAAACTACATCTGACAGCTAGGCTTCTGATCACAAATGGTCCCAGCTATGAGCAAATAGTGACACCCCACTAAAAAAAAAACTCTATGAAAGTATAAAAATACATGTTTATATAAAAACTTGCGAACAACACCAGTTGATAGCAAAAGTGCCAACAGCACCACAGCTGATAGCAAAAGTGCCAACAGCTGATAGCAAAAGTGCCAAAAGCTGATAGCAAAGGTGCCAACAGCTGATAGCAAAAGTGCGAACAGCTGATAGCAAAAGTGCCAACAGCTGATAGCAAAAGTGGCAACAGCACCACAGTGCCAACTATTCTTAGGTATGACTTTAAACTACATCTGACAGCAAGGCTTCTGTTCACAAAGGGTCCCAGCTATGAGCAAATAGTGACACCCCACTAAACAAAAACACTATGAAAGTATTAAAATACATGTTTATATAAAAACTTGCCAACAAAACCAGTTGATAGCAAAAGTGCCAACAGCACCACAGCTGATAGGAAAAGTGCCAACAGTTGATTGCAAAAGTGCCAACAGCTGATAACAAAAGTGCCAACAGCTGATAGCAAAAGTGCCAACAGCACCAGAGTGCCAACTAGTCCTAGGTATGATTATAAACTACATCTGACAGCAAGGCTTCTGATCACAAAGGGTCCCAGCTCTTAGCAAATAGTGACACACCACTAAAAAAAAAACACTATGAAAGGATAAAATACATGTTTATATAAAAACTTGCGAACAACACCAGTTGATAGCAAAAGTGCCAACAGCACAACAGATTATAGCAAAAGTGCCAACATCTGATAGCAAAAGTGCCAGCAGCTGATACTAAAAGTGCCAAAAGCTGATACCAAAAGTGAAAACAGCTGATAGCAAAAGTGCCAACAGCTGATACCAAAAGTGCAAACAGCTGATAGCAAAAGTGCCAACAGCTGATACTCAAAGTGACAAAACTGATAGCAAAAGTGCCAACAGCTGATAGCAAAAGTGCCAACAGCAACACAGTGCCAACTAGTCCTAAGTATGACTCTAAACTACATCTGACAGCAAGGCTTCTGATCACAAAGCGTCCCACCTATGAGCAAATAGTGACCCCCCCACTAAAAAAAAACACTATAAAAGTATAAAAATACATGTTTATATAAAAACTTGCGAACAACACCAGTTGATAGCAAAAGTGCCAACAGCACCACAGCTGATAGCAAAAGTGCCAACAGCTTATTGCAAAAGTGCGAACAGCTGATAGCAAAAGTGCCAACAGCTGATAGCAACAGTGCCAACAGCACCACATTTCCAACTAGTCCTATTTATGACTATAAACTACATCTGACAGCAAGGCTTCTGATCACATAGGGTCCCAGCTATGAGCAAATAGTGACCCCCCACTAAAAAAAAAACACTATGTGATCAGAAGCCTTGCTGTCAGATGTAGTTTATAGTCATACCTAGGACTAGTTGGCACTGTGGTGCTGTTGGCACATTTGGTATCAGCTGTTGGCACTTTTGCTATCAGCTATTGGCACGTTTGTTATCAGCTGTTGGCACATGACAATACATGTTTATATAAAAACTTGCGAACAACACCAGTTGATAGCAAAAGTGCCAACAGCACCACAGCTGATAGCAAAAGCTGATAGCAAAAGTGCCAAAAGCTGATAGCAAAAGTGCCAACAGCTGATAGCAAAAGTGCCAACAGCTGATACCAAACGTGCCAACAGCTGATAGCAAAAGTGCCAACAGCTGATACCAAAAGTGCCAACAGCACCACAGTGCCAACTAGTCCTAGGTATGACTATAAACTACATCTGACTGCAAGGATTCTGATCACAAAGGGTCCCAGCTATGAGCAAATAATGACCCCCCACTAAAAAAAAAAACACTATGAAAGTATAAAAATACATGTTTATATAAAAACATGCGAACAACACCAGTTGATAGCAAAAGGGCCAACAGCTGATATCAAAAGTGCCAACAGCTGATAGCAAAAGTGCCAACAGCTGATAGCAAAAGTGCCAGCAGCTGATAGCAAAAGAGCACACAGCACCACAGTGCCAACTAATCCTAGGTATGACTATAAACTACATCTGACAGCAAGGCTTCTGATCACAAAGGGTCCCAGCTATGAGCAAATAGTGAACCCCCACTAAAAAAAAACACTATGAAAGTATAAAAATACATGTTTATATAAAAACTTGCGAACAACACCAGTTGATAGCAAAAGTGCCAACAGCACCACAGCTGATAGCAGAAGTGCCAACAGCTGATAGCAAAAGTGCCAAAAGCTGATAGCAAAAGTGCCAACAGCTGATAGCAAAAGTGCCAACAGCTGATAGCAAAAGTGCCAACATCACCACAGTGCCAACTTGTCCTAGGTATGACTATAAACTACATCTGACAGCAAGACTTCTGATCACAAAGGGTCCCAGCTATGAGCAAATAGTGACCCCAACTAAAAAAAAACACTATGAAAGTATAAAAATACATGTGTATATAAAAACTTGCGAACAACACCAGTTGATAGCAAAAGTGACAACAGCACCACAGCCGATAACAAATGTGCCAACAGCTGATAGCAAAAGTGCCAACAGCTGATAGCAAAAGTGCCAACAGCACCACAGTGACAACTAGTCCTAGGTATGACTATAAACTACATCTCACAGCAAGGCTTCTGATCATAAAGGGTCCCAGCTATGAGCAAATAGTGACGCCCCACTAAAAAAAAAACTCTATGAAATTACAAAAATACACGTTTATATAAAAACTTGCGAACAACACCAGTTGATAGCAAAAGTGCCAACAGCACCACACCTGATAGCAAAAGTGCCAACAGATGATAGCAAATGTGCCAACAGCACCACAGTGCCAACTAGTCCTAGGTATGACTATAAACTACATCTGACAGCAAGGCTTCTGATACCAAAGGTTCACAGCTATGAGCAAATAGTGACCCCCCACTAAAAAAAAATCAATATGAAAGTATAAAAATACATGTTTATATAAAAACTTGCGAACAACACCAGTTGATAGCAAAAGTGCCAACAGCACCACAGCTGATAGCAAAAGTGCCAACAGCTGATAGCAAAAGTGCCAACAGCTGATACCAAAAGTGCCAAAAGCTGATAGCAAAAGTGCCAACAGCTGAGAGCAAAAGTGCGAACAGCTGATAGCAAAAGTGCCAACAGCTGATAGCAAAAGTGCCAACAGCACCACAGTGCCAACTAGTCCTAGGTATGATTATAAACTACATCTGACAGCAAGGATTCTGATCACAGCTATGAGCAAATAGTGTCCACCCCACTAAAAAAAAACACTATGAAAGTATAAAAATACATGTTTATATAAAAAATTGCGAACAACACCCGTTGATAGCAAAAGTGCAAACAGCACCACAGCTGATAGCAAAAGTGCCAAAAGCTGATAGCAAAAGTGCCAACAGCTGATAGCAAAAGTGCCAACAGCTGATAGCAAAAGTGCCAACAGCACCACATTGCCAAATATTCCTAGGTATGACTATAAACTACATCTGACAGCAAGGCTTCTGATCACAAAGGGTCCCAGCTATGAGCAAATAGTGACCACCCCACTAAAAAAAAAAACACTTTGAAAGTATAAAAATACATGTTTATATAAAAAATTGCGAACAACACCGGTTGATAGCAAAAGTGCAAACATCACCACAGCTGATAGCAAAAGTGCCAAAAGCTGATAGCAAAAGTGCCAGAAGCTGATAGCAAAAGTGCCAAAAGCTGATAGCAAAAGTGCCAACAGCTGATAGCAAAAGTGCCAACAGCTGATAGCAAAAGAGCCAACAGCACCACAGTGCCAACTAGTCCTAGGTATGAATATAAACTACATCTGACAGCAAGGCTTCTGATCAGAAAGGGTCCCAGCTATGAGCAAATAGTGACACTCCACTAAAAAAAAACTCTATGAAATTATAAAAATACACGTTTATATAAAAACTTGCGAACAACACCAGTTGATAGCAAAAGTGCCAACAGCACCACACCTGATAGCAAAAGTGCATACAGATGATAGCAAAAGTGCCAACAGCACCACAGTGCCAACTAGTCCTAGGTATGACTATAAACTACATCTGACAGCAAGGCTTCTGATAACAAAGGTTCACAGCTATGAGCAAATAGTGACCCCCCACTAAAAAAAAAAACACTATGAAAGTATAAAAATACATGTTTATATAAAAACTTGCGAACAACACCAGTTGATAGCAAAAGTGCCAAGAGCACCACAGCTGATAGCAAAAGTGCCAACAGCTGATAGCAAAAGTGCCAACAGCTGATAGCAAAAGTGGCAACAGCACCACAGTGCCAACTAGTCCTATTTATGACTATAAACTACATCTGACAGCAAGGCTTCTGATCACAAAGGGTCCCAGCTATGAGCAAATAGTGACCCCCCCACTAAAAAAAAAACACTATGAAAGTATAAAAATACATGTTTATATAAAAAATTGCGAACAACACCGGTTGATAGCAAAAGTGCAAACAGCACCACAGCTGATAGCAAAAGTGCCAACAGCTGGTAGCAAAAGTGCCAACAGCTGAAAGCAAAAGTGCCAACAGCACCACAAATCCAACTAGTCTTAGGTATGAATATAAACTACATCTGACTGCAAGGCTTCTGATCACAAATTGTTCCAGCTATGAGCAAATACTGACTCCCCACAAAAAAAAAAGCTGATAGCAAAAGTGCCAACAGCACCAAAGTGCCAACTAGTCCTAGGTATGACTATAAATTACATCTGACAGCAAGGCTTCTGATCACAAAGGGTCCCAGCTATGAGCAAATAGTGACCCCCCACTAAAAAAAAACACTATGTGATCAGAAGCCTTGCTGTCAGATGTAGTTTATAGTCATACCTAGGACTAGTTGGCACTGTGGTGCTGTTGGCAATTTTGGTATCAGCTGTTGGCACTTTTGCTATCAGCTATTGGCACGTTTGGTATCAGCTGTTGGCACATGACAATACATGTTTATATAAAAACTTGCGAACAACACCAGTTGATAGCAAAAGTGCCAACAGCACCACAGCTGATAGCAAAAGCTGATAGCAAAAGTGCCAACAGCTGATAGCAAAAGTGCCAACAGCTGATACCAAAAGTGCCAACAGCTGATACCAAACGTGCCAACAGCTGATAGCAAAAGTGCCAACAGCTGATACCATAAGTGCCTACAGCAACACAGTGCCAACTAGTCCTAGGTATGACTATAAACTACATCTGACAGCAAGGCTTCTGATCACAAAGGGTCCCAGCTATGAGCAAATAGTGACCCCCCACTAAAAAAAACACTATGAAAGTATAAATATACATGTTTATATAAAAACATGCGAACAACACCTGTTGATAGAAAAAGGGCCAACAGCTGATATAAAAGTGCCAACAGCTGATAGCAAAAGTGCCAACAGCTGATAGCAAAAGTGCCAACAGCTGATAGCAAAAGTGCACACAGCACCACAGTGCCAACTAATCCTAGGTATGACTATAAACTACATCTGACAGCAAGGTTTCTGATCACAAAGGGTCCCAGCTATGAGCAAATAGTGATACCCCACTAAAAAAAAACACTATGAAATTACAAAAATACACGTTTATATAAAAACTTGCGAACAACACCAGTTGATAGCAAAAGTGCCAACAGCACCACACCTGATAGCAAAAGTGCCGACAGCTGATAGCAAAAGTGCCAACAGCTGATACCAAAAGTGCCAAAAGCTGATAGCAAAAGTGCCAACAGCTGAGAGCAAAAGTGCGAACAGCTGATAGCAAAAGTGCCAACAGCTGATAGCAAAAGTGCCAACAGCACCACAGTGCCAACTAGTCCTAGGTATGATTATAAACTACATCTGACAGCAAGGATTCTGATCACAAAGGGTCCCAGCTATGAGCAAATAGTGACCACCCCACTAAAAAAAAAAACACTATGAAAGTATAAAAATACATGTTTATATAAAAAATTGCGAACAACACCAGTTGATAGCAAAAGTGCCAACAGCACCACAGCTGATAGCAGAAGTGCCAACAGCTGATAGCAAAAGTTCCAAAAGCTGATAGCAAAAGTGCCAACAGCTGATAGCAAAAGTGCAAACAGCTGAGAGCAAAAGTGGCAACAGCACCACAGTGCCAACTATTCCTAGGTATGACTATAAACTACATCTGACAGCAAGGCTTCTGATCAGAAAGGGTCCCAGCTATGAGCAAATAGTGACACCCCACAAAAAAAAAAACACTTTGAAAGTATAAAAATACATGTTTATATAAAAAATTGCGAACAACACCGGTTGATAGCAAAAGTGCAAACACACCACAGCTGATAGCAAAAGTGCCAACAGTTGATTGCAAAAGTACCAACAGCTGATAGCAAAAGTGCCAACAGCTGATAGCAAAATGCCAACAGCACCACAGTGCCAACTAGTCCTAGGTATGACTATAAACTACATCTGACAGCAAGGCTTCTGATCACAAAGGGTCCCAGCTATGAGCAAATAGTGACACCCCACTAAAAAAAAAACTCTATGAAAGTATAAAAATACATGTTTATATAAAAACTTGCGAACAACACCAGTTGATAGCAAAAGTGCCAACAGCACCACAGATGATAGCAAAAGTGCCAGCAGCTGATACCAAAAGTGCCAAAAGCTGATACCAAAAGTGCAAACAGCTGATAGCAAAAGTGACAACAGCTGATACGAAAAGTGACAAAACTGATAGCAAAAGTGCCAACAGCTGATAGCAAAGTTGCCAACACCTGATAGCAAAAGTGCCAACAGCACCACAGTGCCAACTAGTCCTAAGTATAATTATAAACTACATCTGACAGCAAGGCTTCTGATCACAAAGGGTCCCAGCTATGAGCAAATAGTGACCCCCCACTAAAAAAAACACTATAAAAGTATAGAAATACATGTTTATATAAAAACTTGCGAACAACACCAGTTGATAGCAAAAGTGCCAACAGCACCACAGCTGATAGCAAAAGTGCCCTCAGCTTATTGCAAAAGTGCCAACAGCTGATAGCAAAAGTGCCAACAGCTCATAGCAAAAGTGCCAACAGCTGATAGCAAAATTGCCAACAGCTAATAGCAAAAGTGCCAACTGCACCACAGTGACAACTAGTCCTAGGTATGAATATAAAATACATCCGACAGCAAGCCTTCTGATCAGAAAGGGTCCCAGCTATGAGCTAATAGTGGCCCCCACAAAAAAAAACTCTATGAAAGTATAAAAATACACGTTTATATAAAAACTTGCGAACAAGACCAGTTGATAGCAAAAGTGCCAACAGCACCACAGCTGATAGCAAAAGTGCCAACAGCTGATAGCAAAAGTGCCTACAGCAGCACAGTGCCAACTAGTCCTAGGTATGAATATAAACTACATCTTACAGCCAGGCTTCTGATCACAAAGTTTCCCAGCTATGAGCAAATAGTGACCCCCCACTAAAATAAAAAACACTATGAAAGTATAAAAATACATGTTTATATAAAAACCTGCGAACAACACCAGTTGATAGCAAAAGTGCCAACAGCTGATAGCAAAAGTGCCAACAGCTGATAGCAAAAGTGCCAACAGCTGATAGCAAAAGTGCCAACAGCACCACAGTGCCAACTAGTCCTAGGTATGACTACAAACTACATCTGACAGCAAGGCTTCTGATCACAAAGGGTCCCAGCTATGAGAAAATAGTGTCCCCCCACTAAAAAAAACACTATGAAAGTATAAAAATACATATTTATATAAAAACTTGCGAACGACACCAGTTGATAGCAAAAGTGCCAACAGCACCACAGCTGATAGCAAAAGTGCCAACAGCTGATAGCAAAAGTGCCAACAGCTGATAGCAAAAGTGCCAACTGCGTATACCAAAAGTGCCAACAGCTGATAGCAAAAGTGCCAACAGCTGATAGCAAAAGTGCCAACAGCTGATAGCAAATGTTCCAACAGCACCACAGTGCCAACTAGTCCTAGGTATGACTATAAACTACATCTGACAGCAAGGCTTCTGATCACAAAGTTTCCCAGCTATGAGCAAATAGTGACCCCCCACTAAAATAAAAAACATTATGAAAGTATAAAAATACATGTTTATATAAAATTTGCGAACAACACCAGTTGATAGCAAAAGTGCCAACAGCACCACAGCTGATAGCAAAAGTGCCAACAGCTGATAGCAAAAGTGCCAACAGCACCACAGTGCCAACTAGTCCTAGGTATGACTATAAACTACATCTGACAGCAAGGCTTCTGATCACATAGGGTCCAGGCTATGAGTAAATAGTGTCCCCCCACTAAAAAAAACACTATTAAAGTATAAAAATACATGTTTATATAAAAACTTGCGAACAACACCAGTTGATAGCAAAAGTGCCAACACCTGATAGCAAAAGTGCCAACAGCTGATAGCAAAAGTGCCAACAGCTGATATAAAATTGCCAACATCTGATAGCGAAAGTGCCAACAGCACCACAGTGCCAACTAGTCCTAGGTATGACTATAAACTACATCTGACAGCAAGGCTTCTGATCACAAATGGTCCCAGCTATGAGCAAATAGTGACACCCCACTAAAAAAAAACTACGAAAGTATAAAAATACATGTTTATATAAAAACCTGCGCACAACACCAGTTGATAGCAAAAGTGCCAACAGCTGATAGCAAAAGTGCCAACAGCTGAGAGCAAAAGTGCCAAAAGCTGATAGCAAAAGTGCCAACAGCTGATACCAAAAGTGCCAACAGCTGATACCAAAAGTGCAAACAGCTGATAGCAAATGTGCCAACAGCTGATAGCAAAAGTGCCAACAGCTGATAGCAAATGTGCCAACAGCACCACAGTGCCAACTAATCCTAGGTATGAATATAAACTACATCTGACAGCAAGGCTTCTGTTCACAAAGTGTCCCAGGTATGAGCTAATACCCCACTAAAAAAACATTATGAAAGTATAAAAATACATGTTTATATAAAATTTGCGAACAACACCAGTTGATAGCAAAAGTGCCAACAGCACCACAGCTGATAGCAAAAGTGCCAACAGCTGATAGCAAAAGTGCGCACAGCTGATACCAAAAGTGCCAAAATCTGATAGCAAAAGTGCCAACAGCTGATAGCAAAAGTGCCAACAGCTGATACCAAAAGTGCCAACAGCACCACAGTGCCAACTAGTCCTACGTATGACTATAAACTACATCTGACAGCAAGACTACTTATCACAAAGGGTCCCAGCTATGAGCAAATAGTTACCCCCACTAAAAAAAACAATCTGAAAGTCTAAAAATACATGTTTATATAAAAACTTGCGAACAACACCAGTTGATAGCAAAAGTGCCAACAGCTGATGGCAAAAGTGCCAACAGCTGATAGCAAAAGTGCCAACAGCTGATAGCAAAAGTGACAACAGCTGATAGCAAAAGTGCCAACAGCTGATAGCAAAAGTGCCAACAGCTGATAGGAAAAGTGCCAACAGCACCACAGTGCCAACTAGTCCTAGGTATGACTATAAACTACATCTGACAGCAAGGCTTCTGCTCACAAAGGGTCCCAGCTATGAGCAAATAGTGATCCCCCACTAAAAAAAAACACTATGAAAGTATAAAAATACATGTTTATATAAAAAATTGCGAACAACACAAGTTGATAGCAAAAGTGCCAACAGCACCACAGCTGATAACAAAAGTGCCAACAGCTGATAGCCAAAGTGCCAACAGCTGATAGCAAAAGTGCCAACAGCTGATAGCAAAAGTGCCAACAGAACCACAGTCCAGACTAATCCTAGTTATGATTATAAACTACATCTGACAGCAGGGTTTCTGACCACAAAGGGTCCCAACTATGAGCAAATTGTGACCCTCCACTAAAAAAAAAACACTATGAAAGTATAAAAATACATGTTTATATAAAAACTTGCGAACAACACCAGTTGATAGCAAAAGTGCCAACAGCTGATAGCAAAAGTGCCAACAGCTGATATTAAAATGCCAAAAGCTGATAGCAAAAGTGCCAACAGCTGATACCAAAAGTGCCAACAGCTGATACCAAAAGTGCCAACAGCTGATAGCAAATGTGACAACAGCTGATAGCAAAAGTGACAACAGCTGATAGCAAAAGTGCCAACAGCACCAAATTTCCAACTAGTCCTAGGTATGACTATAAACTACATCTGACAGCAAGGCTTCTGATCACAAAGGGTCCCAGCTATGAGCAAATAGTGACCCCCCACTAAAAAAAAAACAATATGAAAATATAAAAATACATGTTCCTATATAAACTTGCAAACAACACCAGTTGATAGCAAAAGTGCCAACAGCACCCCAGCTGATAGCAAAAGTGCCAAGAGTTGATAGCGAAAGTGACAACAGCTGATAGCAAAAGTGCCAACAGCTGATAGCAAAAGTGCCAACAGCACAACATTGCCAACTAGTCCTAGGTATGACTATAAACTACATCTGACAGTGAGGCTTCTGTTCACAAAGGGTCCCAGCTATGAGCAAATAGTGACCCCGCACTAAAAAAAAACACACTATGAAAGTTTAAGAATACATATTTATATAAAAACTTGCGAACAACACCAGTTGATAGCAAAAGTGCCAACAGCACCACAGCTGATAGCAAAATATCCAACAGCTGATAGCAAAAGTACCAACAGCTGATAGCAAAGGTGCCAACAGCTGATAGCAAAAGTGCCAAAAGCACCACATTGCCAAATAGTCCTAGGTATGATTATAAACTCCATCTGACAGCAAGGCTTCTGATCACAAAGGGTCCAAGCAGTGAGCAAATAGTGACACCCCCACTAAAAAAAAACACTATGAAAGTATAAAAATACATGTTTATATAAAAACTTGCGAACAACACCAGTTGATAGCAAAAGTGCCAACAGCATCACAGCTGATAGCAAAAGTGTTATCAGCAGATATCAAAAGTGCCAACAGCTGATAGGAAACGTGCCAAAAGCTGATAGCAAAAGTGCCATCAGATGATAGCAAAAGTGCCAACAGCTGATAGCAAAAGTGCCAACAACAACACAGTGACAACTAGTCCTAGGTATGACTATAAACAACATCTGACAGCATGGCTTCTGATCACAAAGGGTCCCAGCTATGAGCAAATAGTGACCCCCCACTAAAAAAAAACACTATGAAAGTATAAAATACATGTTTATATAAAAACTTGCGAACAACACCAGTTGATAGCAAAAGTGCAAACAGCACCACAGCTGATAGCAAACATGCCAACAGCTGATAGCAAAAGTGCCAACAGCTGATACCAAAAGTGCCAAAAGCTGATACCAAAAGTGCAAACAGCTGATAGCAAAAGTGCCAACAGCTGATAGCAAAAGTGCCAAAACCTGATAGCAAAAGAGCCCACAGCTGATAGCAAAGGTGCCAACACCTGATAACAAAAGTGCCAACAGCACCACAGTGCCAACTAGTCCTAGGTATGACTATAAACTACATCTGATAGCAAGGCTTCTGATCACAAATGGTCCCAGCTATAAGCAAATAGTGACCACCCACTAAAAAAAAACACTATATAAGTATAAAAATACATGTTTATATAAAAACTTGCGAACAACACCAGTTGATAGCAAAAGTGCCAACAGCACAACAGCTGATAGCAAAAGTGCCAACAGCTGATTGCAAAATTGCCAACAGCTGATAGCAAAAGTGCCAAAAGCTGATAGCAAAAGTGCCAGCAGCTGATAGCAAAAGTGCCAACAGCTGATAGCAAAATTGCCAACAGCTGATAGCAATGTGCCAACATCTGATAGCAAAAGTGCCAACAGCACCAAAGTGCCAACTAATCCTAGGTATGACTATAAACTACATCTGACAGCAAGGCTTCTTATCACAAAGGGTCCCAGCTATGAGCAAATAGTGACCCACCACTAAAAAAAAAACACTATGAAAGTATAAAAATACATGTTTATATAAAAACTATCAAAAAACACCTGTTGATTGCAGAAGTGCCAACAGCACCACAGCTGATAGCAAAAGTGCCAAAAGCTGATAGCAAAAGTGCCAACAGCTGATAGCAAAAGTGCCAACAGCTGATAGCAAAAGTGCCTACAGCACCACAGTGCCAACTAGTCCTAGGTATGACTATAAACTACATCTGACAGCAAGTCTTCTGATCACAAAGGGTCCCAGCTATGAGCAAATAGTGACCCCCCACTAAAAAAAAAACACTATGAATGTATAAAAATACATGTTTATATAAAAACATGCGAACAACACCAGTTGATAGTAAAAGTGCCAACAGCACCACAGCTGATAGCAAAAGTGCCAACAGCTGATAGCAAAAGTTGCAACAGCTTATTGCAAAAGTGCCAACAGCTGATAGCAAAATTGCCAACAGCACCACAGTGCCAACTAGTCCTAGGTATGACTATAAACTACATCTGACAGCAAGGCTTCTGATCACAAAGGGTCCCAGCTATGAGCAAATAGTGATCCCCCACTAAAAAAAACACTATGAAAGTATAAAAATACATGTTTCTATAAAAACTTGCGAACAACAGCAGTTGATAGCATAAGTGCCAACAGCACCACAGCTGATAGCAAAAGTGCCAAGAGCTGATAGCAAAAGTGCCAAGAGCTGATAGCAAAAGTGCCAAGAGCTGATAGCAAAAGTGCCAACAGATGATAGCAAAAGTGCCAACAGCACCACAGTGCCAAATAGTCCTAGGTATGACTATAAACTACATCTGACAGCAAGGCTTCTGATCACAAAGGTTCCAGGCTATGAGCAAATACTGACCCCCCCCACTAAAAAAAAAACAATATGAAAGTATAAAAATACATGTTTCTATAAAAACTTGCGAACAACACCAGTTGATAGCAAAAGTGCCAACAGCACCACAGCTGATAGCAAAAGTGCCAACAGCTGATAGCAAAAGAGCCAACAGCTGATATCAAAAGTGCCAACAGCTGATAGCAAAAGTGCCAACAGCACCACAGTGCCAACTAGTCCTAGGTATGACTATAAACTACATCTGACAGCAAGGTTTCTGATCACAAAGGGTCCCAACTATGAGCAAATAGTGACCCCCCACTAAAAAAACTCTATGAAAGTATAAAAATACATGTTTATATAAAAACTTGCGAACAGCACCAGTTGATAGCAAAAGTGCCAACAGCTGATAGCAAAAGTGCCAAAAGCTGATAGCAAAAGTGCCAACAGCTGATAGCAAAGGTGCCAACAGCTGATAGCAAAAGTGACAACAGCTGATAGCATAAGTGCCAACAGCACGACAGTGCCAACTGGTCCTAGGTATGACTATAAACTACATCTGACAGCAAGGCTTCTGATCACAAAGGGTCCCAGCTATGAGCAAATAGTGACCCTCCACTAAAAAAAAGAACACTATGAAAGTATAAAAATACATTTTTATATAAAACATGCGAACAACACCAGTTGATAGCAAAAGTGCCAACAGCACCACAGCTGATAGCAAAAGGGCCAACAGCTGATAGCAAAAGTGCCAACAGCTGATAGCAAAAGTGCCAACAGCTGATAGCAAAAGTGCCAACAGCACCACAGTGCCAACTAGTCCTAGGTATGATTATAAACTACATCTGACAGCAAGGCTTCTGATCACAAAGGGTCTCAGCTATGAGCAAATAGTGACCCCCCACTAAAAAAAAACACTATGAAAGTATAAAAATACATGTTTATATAAATACTTGCGAACAACACCAGTTGATAGCAAAAGTGCAAACAGCACCACAGCTGATAGCAAAAGTGCCAACAGCTGATAGCAAAAGTGCCAACAGCTGATAGCAAAAGTGCCAACAGATGATAACAAAAGTGCCAAAAGCTGATAGCAAATGTGCCAACAGCTGATAGCAAATGTGCCAACAGATGATAACAAAAGTGCCAACAGCTGATAGCAAATGTACCAACAGCTGATAGCAAACGTGCCAACAGCACCAGAGTGCCAACTAGTCCTAGGTATGACTATAAACTACATCTGACAGCAAGGCTTCTGATCACAAAGGGTCCCAGCTATGAGCAAATAGTGACCCACCAATAAAAAAAAAACACTATGAAAGTATAAAAATAAATGTTTATATAAAAACTATCAAAAAACACCTGTTGATTGCAAAAGTGCCAACAGCACCACAGCTGATAGCAAAAGTGCCAACAGTTGATAGCAAAAGTGCCAACAGCTGATAGCAAAAGTGCCAACAGCTCATAGCCAAAGTGCCAACAGCACCACAGTGCCAACTAGTCCTAGTTATGACTATAAACTACATCTGACAGCTAGTCTTCTGATCACAAAGGTTCCCAGCTATGAGCAAATAGTGAACCCCACTAAAAAAAAAACATTATGAAAGTATAAAAATACATGTTTATATAAAAACTTGCGAACAACACCAGTTGATAGCAAAAGTGCCAACAGCACCACAGCTGATAGCAAAAGTGCCAACAGCTGATAGCAAAAGTGCCAACAGCTGATAGCAAAAGTGCCAACAGCACCACAGTGCCAACTAGTCCTAGGTATGACTATAAACTACATCTGACAGCAAGGCTTCTGATCACAAAGGGTCCCAACTATGAGCAAATAGTGACCCCCCACTAAAAAAAACTCTATGAAAGTATAAAAATACATGTTTATATAAAAACTTGCGAACAGCACCAGTTGATAGCAAAAGTGCCAACAGCTGATAGCAAAAGTGCCAAAAGCTGATAGCAAAAGTGCCAACAGCTGATAGCAAAGGTGCCAACAGCTGATAGCAAAAGTGACAACAGCTGATAGCATAAGTGCCAACAGCACCACAGTGCCAACTAGTCCTAGGTATGACTATAAACATCATCTGCCAGCAAGGCTTCTGATCACAAAGGGTCCCAGCTATGAGCAAATAGTGACCCCCCACTAAAAAAAAACACTATGAAAGTATAAAAATACATGTTTATATAAAAACTTGCGAACAACACCAGTTGATAGCTAAAGTGCCAACAGAACCACAGCTGATAGCAAAAGTGCCAACAGCTGATAGCAAAAGTGCCAGCAGCTGATAGCAAAAGTGCAACAGCACCACAGTGCCATCTATTCCTAGGTATGAATATAAACTACATCTGACAGCAAGGCTTCTGATCACAAAGGGTCCCAGCTATGAGCAAATAGTGACCCCCCACTAAAAAAAAAACACTATGAAAGTATAAAAATACATGTTTATATAAAAACTTGCGAACAACACCAGTTGATAGCAAAAGTGCCAACATCACCCCAGCTGATAGCAAAAGTGCCAACAGCTGATAGCAAAATTGCCAACAGCTGATAGCAAAAGTGCCAACAGCTGATAGCAAAAGTGCCAATAGCTGATAGCAAAAGTGCCAACAGCTGATAGCAAAAGTGCCAACAGCACCACAGTGCCAACTAGTCCTAGGTATGACTATAAACTACATCTGACAGCAAGGCTTCTGATCACAAAGGGTCCAAGCTATGAGCAAATAGTGACCCCCCACTAAAAAAAAAACACTATGAAAGTAAAAAATACATGTTTATATAAAAACTTGCGAACAACACCAGTTGATAGCAAAAGTGCCAAGAGCACAACAGCTGATAGCAAAAGTGCCAACAGCTGATAGCAAAATTGCCAACAGCTGATAGCAAAAGTGCCAACAGCTGATAGCAAAAGTGCCAACAGCACCACATTGCCAACTAGTCCTAGGTATGATTATAAACTACACTGATAGCAAGACTTCTGATCACAAAGGGTCCCAGCTATGAGTAAATAGTGACACCCCACTAAAAAAAAAACACTATGAATGTATAAAAATACATGTTTATATAAAAACTTGCGAACAACACCAGTTGATAGCAAAAGTACCAACAGCACCACAGCTGATAGGAAAAGTGCCAACAGCTGATAGCAAAAGTGCCAACAGCTGACAGCAAAAGTGCCAACAGCACCACAGTGCCAACTAGTCCTAGGTATGACTATACACTACATCTGACAGCAAGGCTTCTGATCACAAAGGGTCCCAGCTATGAGCAAATAGTGACCCCCCACTATAAAAAAACACTATGAATATAGAAAAATACATGCTTATATAAAAACTTGCGAACAACACCAGTTGATAGCAAAAGTGCCAACAGCTGATAGCAAATGTGCCAACAGCTGATAGCAAAAGTGCCAACAGCTGATAGCAAAAGTGCCAACAGCACCACAGTGCCAACTAGACCTAGGTATGACTATAAACTACATCTGACGGCAAGGCTTCTGATCACAATGGTCCAAGCTATGAGCAAAGATTGACCCCCCACTAAAAAAAAAAACACTATGAAAGTATAAAAATACATGTTTATATAAAAACTTGCGAAAAACACCAGTTGATAGCAAAAGTGCCAAGAGCACCACAGCTGATAGCAAAAGTGCCAACAGCTGATAGCAAAATTGCCAACAGCTGATAGCAAATGTGCCAACAGCTTATCGCAAATGTGCCAACAGCACCACAGTGCCAACTAGTCCTAGGTATGATTATAAACTACACTGACAGCAAGGCTTCTGATCACAAAGGGTCCCAGCTATGAGCAAATAGTGACCCCCCACTAAAAAAAACATTATGAATGTATAAAAATACATGTTAATATAAAAACTTGCGAACAACACCAGTTGATAGCAAAAGTGCCAACAGCACCACAGCTGATAGCAAAAGTGCCAACAGCTGATAGCAAAAGTGCCAACAGCTGATGGCAAAAGTGCCAACAGCTGATAGCAAAAGTGCCAACAGCAGATAGCAAAAGTGCCAACAGCACCACAGTGCCAACAATCCTAGGTATGACTATAAACTACATCTGACAGCAAGGCTTCTGATCACAAAGGGTCCCAGCTATGAGCAAATAGTGTCCCCCCCACTAAAAAAAAACACTATGAAAGTATAAAAATACATGTTTATATAAAAACTTGCGAACAACACCAGTTGATAGCAAAAGTGCAAACAGCACCACAGCTGATAGCAAAAGTGCCAACTGCTGATAGGAAAAGTGCCAACAGCTGATAGCAAAAGTGCCAACAGCACCACAGTGCCAACTACTCCTAGGTATGACTATAAACTACATCTGACAGCAAGGCTTCTGATCACAAAGGGTCCCAGCTATGAGCAAATAGTGACCCCCCACTATAAAAAAAACACTATGAAAATATAAAAATACATGCTTATATAAAAACTTGCGAACAACACCAGTTGATAGCAAAAGTGCCAACAGCACCACAGATGATAGCAAAAGTGCCAACAGCTGATAGCAAAAGTGCCAATAGCTGATAGCAAAAGTTCCAACAGCTGATAGCAAAAGTGCCAACAGCTGATAGCAAAAGTGCCAACAGCTGATAGCAAATGTGCCAACAGCACCACAGTGCCAACTAGTCCTAGGTATGACTATAAACTACATCTGACAGCAAGGCTTCTGATCACAAAGGGTCCCAGCTATGAGCAAATAGTGACCCCCCACTAAAAAAAAAACTCTATGAAAGTATAAAAATACATGTTTATATAAAAACTTGCGAACAACACCAGTTGATAGCAAAAGTGCCAAGAGCACCACAGCTTATAGTAAAAGTGCCAACAGCTGATAGCAAAAGTGCCAACAGCACCACATTGCCAACTAGTCCTAGGTATGATTATAAACTACACTGATAGCAAGACTTCTGATCACAAAGGGTCCCAGCTATGAGTAAATAGTGACACCCCACTAAAAAAAAAACACTATGAATGTATAAAAATACATGTTTATATAAAAACTTGCGAACAACACCAGTTGATAGCAAAAGTACCAACAGCACCACAGCTGATAGGAAAAGTGCCAACAGCTGATAGCAAAAGTGCCAACAGCTGACAGCAAAAGTGCCAACAGCACCACAGTGCCAACTAGTCCTAGGTATGACTATACACTACATCTGACAGCAAGGCTTCTGATCACAAAGGGTCCCAGCTATGAGCAAATAGTGACCCCCCACTATGAAAAAAACACTATGAATATAGAAAAATACATGCTTATATAAAAACTTGCGAACAACACCAGTTGATAGCAAAAGTGCCAACAGCTGATAGCAAATGTGCCAACAGCTTATAGCAAAAGTGCCAACAGCTGATAGCAAAAGTGCCAACAGCACCACAGTGCCAACTAGACCTAGGTATGACTATAAACTACATCTGACAGCAAGGCTTCTGATCACAATGGTCCAAGCTATGAGCAAAGATTGACCCCCCACTAAAAAAAAAAACACTATGAAAGTATAAAAATACATGTTTATATAAAAACTTGCGAACAACACCAGTTGATAGCAAAAGTGCCAAGAGCACCACAGCTGATAGCAAAAGTGCCAACAGCTGATAGCAAAATTGCCAACAGCTGATAGCAAATGTGCCAACAGCTTATCGCAAATGTGCCAACAGCACCACAGTGCCAACTAGTCCTAGGTATGATTATAAACTACACTGACAGAAAGGCTTCTGATCACAAATGGTCCCTGCTATGAGCAAATAGTGACCCCCCACTAAAAAAAACATTATGAATGTATAAAAATACATGTTTATATAAAAACTTGCGAACAACACCAGTTGATAGCAAAAGTGCCAACAGCACCACAGCTGATAGCAAAAGTGCCAACAGCTGATAGCAAAAGTGCCAACAGCTGATGGCAAAAGTGCCAACAGCTGATAGCAAAAGTGCCAACAGCAGATAGCAAAAGTGCCAACAGCACCACATTGCCAACTAGTCCTAGGTATGACTATAAACTACATCTGACAGCAAGGCTTCTGATCACAAAGGGTCCCAGCTATGAGCAAATAGTGACCCCCCACTAAAAAAAAACTCTATGAAAGTATAAAAATACATGTTTATATAAAAACTTGCGAACAACACCAGTTGATAGCAAAATTGCCAACAGCAACACAGCTGATAGCAAAAGTGCCAACAGCTGATAGCAAAAGTGTCAACAGCCGATAGCAAAAGTGCCAACCGCTGATAGCAAAAGTGCCAACAGCTGATAGCAAAAGTGCCAACAGCTGATAGCAAATGTGCCAACAGCACCACAGTGCCAACTAGTCCTAGGTATGACTATAAACTACATCTGACAGCAAGGCTTCTGATCACAAAGGGTCCCAGCTATGAGCAAATAGTGACCCCCCACTAAAAAACAACACTATGAAAGTATAAAAATACATGTTTATATAAAAACTTGCGAACAACACCAGTTGATAGCAAAAGTGCCAAGAGCACCACAGCTTATAGTAAAAGTGCCAACTGCTGATAGCAAAAGTGCCAACAGCTGATAGCAAAAGTGCCAACAGCACCACAGTGCCAACTAGTCCTAGGTATGACTATAAACTACATCTGACAGCATGGCTTCTGATCACAAAGGGTCCCAGCTATGAGCAAATAGTGACCCCCCACTATAAAAAAAAACTCTATGAAAGTATAAAAATACATGCTTATATAAAAACTTGCGAACAACACCAGTTGATAGCAAAAGTGCCAACAGCACCGCAGCTGATAGCAAAAGTCCCAACAGCTGATAGCAAAAGTGCCAAACAGCTGATAGCAAAAGTGCCAACAGCTGATAGCAAAAGTGCCAACAGCTGATAGCAAAAGTGCCAACAGCACCACATTGCCAACTAGTCCTAGGTATGACTATAAACTACATCTGACAGGAAAGCTTCTGATCACAAAGGGTCCCAGCTATGAGCAAATAGTGACCCCCCCACTAAAAAAAAACACTATGAAAGTATAAAAATACATGTTTATATAAAAACTTGCGAACAACACCAGTTGATAGCAAAAGTGCAAACAGCACCACAGCTGATAGCAAAAGTGCCAACTGCTGATAGGAAAAGTGCCAACAGCTGATAGCAAAAGTGCCAACAGCACCACAGTGCCAACTACTCCTAGGTATGACTATAAACTACATCTGACAGCAAGGCTTCTGATCACAAAGGGTCCCAGCTATGAGCAAATAGTGACCCCCCACTATAAAAAAAACACTATGAAAATATAAAAATACATGCTTATATAAAAACTTGCGGACAACACCAGTTGATAGCAAAAGTGCCAACAGCACCACAGATGATAGCAAAAGTGCCAACAGCTGATAGCAAAAGTGCCAATAGCTGATAGCAAAAGTTCCAACAGCTGATAGCAAAAGTGCCAACAGCTGATAGCAAAAGTGCCAACAGCTGATAGCAAAAGTGCCAACAGCTGATAGCAAAAGTGCCAACAGCGCCACAGTGACCCCCCACTATAAAAAAAACTCTATGAAAGTATAAAAATACATGTTTATATAAAAACTTGCGAACAACACCAGTTGATAGCAAAATTGCCAACAGCAACACAGCTGATAGCAAAAGTGCCAACAATTGATAGCAAAAGTGTCAACAGCTGATAGCAAAAGTGCCAACCGCTGATATCAAAAGTGCCAACAGCTGATAGCAAAAGTGCCAACAGCTGATAGCAAAAGTGCCAACAGCGCCACAGTGCCAACTAGTCCTAGGTATGACTATAAACTACATCTGACAGCAAGGCTTCTGATCACAAAGGGTCCCAGCTATGAGCAAATAGTGACCCCCCACTAAAAAAAACACTATGAAAGTATAAAAATACATGTTTATATAAAAACTTGCGAACAACACCAGTTGATAGCAAAAGTGCAAACAGCACCACAGCTGATAGCAAAAGTGCAAACAGCACCACATTGCCAACTAGTCGTAGGTATGACTATAAACTACATCTGACTGCAAGGCTTCTGATCACAAAGGGTCCAAGCTATGAGCAAATAGTGACACCCCACTAAAAAAAAACACTATGAAAGTATAAAAATACATGTTTATATAAAAACTTGCGAACAACACCAGTTGATAGCAAAAGTGCCAAGAGCACCACAGCTGATAGCAAAAGTGCCAACAGCTGATAGCAAAATTGCCAACAGCTGATAGCAAAAGTGCCAACAGCTGATAGCAAAAGTGCCAACAGCACCACATTGCCAACTAGTCCTAGGTATGATTATAAACTACACTGACAGCAAGGCTTCTGAACACAAAGGGTCCCAGCTATGAGCAAATAGTGACCCCCCACTATAAAAAACTCTATGAAAGTATAAAAATACTTGCTTATATAAAAACTTGCGAACAACACCAGTTGATAGCAAAAGTGCCAACGGCACCACAGCTGATAGCAAAAGTGCCAACAGCTGAGAGCAAAAGTGCCAACAGCTGATAGCAAAAGTGCCAACATCACCACATTGCCAACTAGTCCTAGGTATGACTATAAACTACATCTGACAGCAAGGCTTCTGATCACAAAGGGTCTCAGCTATGAGCAAATAGTGACCCCCCACTAAAAAAAAAACACTATGAAAGTATAAAAATACATGTTTATATAAAAACTTGCGAACAACACCAGTTGATAGCAAAAGTGCCAAGAGCACCATAGCTGATAGCAAAAGTGCCAACAGCTGATAGCAAAATTGCCAACAGCTGATAGCAAAAGTGCCAACAGCTGATAGCAAAAGTGCCAACAGCACAACATTGCCAACTAGTCCTAGGTATGATTATAAACTACACTGACAGCAAGGCTTCTGATCACAAAGGGTCCCAGCTATGAGCAAATAGTGACCCCCCACTAAAAAAAAAACACTAAGAATGTATAAAAATACATGTTTATATAAAAACTTGCGAACAACACCAGTTGATAGCAAAAGTGCCAACATCACCACAGCTGATAACAAAAGTGCCAGCAGCTGATAGCAAAAGTGCCAACAGCACCACAGTGCCAACTAGTCCTACGTATGACTATAAACTACATCTGACAGCAAGGCTTCTGATCACAAAGAGTCCCAGCTATGAGCAAATAGTGACACCCCACTATAAAAAAAACACTATGAAAGTATAAAAATATATGCTAAAATAAAAACTTGCGAACAACACCAGTTGATACCAAAAGTGACAAAAGCACCACAGCTGATAGCAAAAGTGCCAACAGCTGATAGCAAAAGTGCCAACAGCTGATAGCAAAAGTGCCAACAGCTGATAGCAAAAGTGCCAACAGCTGATAGCAAAAGTGCCAACAGCTGATAGCAAAAGTGCCAACAGCACCACAGTGCCAACTAGTCCTAGGTATGACTATAAACTACATCTGACAGCAAGGCTTCTGATCACAAAGGGTCCCAGCTATGAGCAAATAGTGACCCCCCACTAAAAAAAAAACACTATGAAAGTATAAAAATACATGTTTATATAAAAACTTGCGAACAACACCAGTTGATAGCAAAAGTGCAAACAGCACCACAGCTGATAGCAAAAGTGCCAACAGCTGATAGCAAAAGTGCAAACAGCTGATAGCAAAAGTGCAAACAGAACCACATTGCCAACTAGTCCTAGGTATGACTATAAACGACATCTGACAGCAAGGCTTCTGATCACATAGGGTCCAAGCTATGAGCAAATAGTGACCCCCCACTAAAAAAAAACACTATGAAAGTATAAAAATACATGTTTATATAAAAACTTGCGAACAACACCAGTTGATAGCAAAGGTGCCAAGAGCACAACAGCAGATAGCAAAAGTGCCAACAGCTGATAGCAAAAGTGCCAACAGCTGATAGCAAAAGTTCCAAAAGCACCACATTGCCAACTAGTCCTAGGTATGATTATAAACTACACTGACAGCAATGCTTCTGATCACAAAGGGTCCCAGCTATGAGCAAATAGTGACCCCCCACTAAAAAAAAAACACTATGAATGTATAAAAATACATGTTTATATAAAAACTTGCGAACAACACCAGTTGATAGCAAAAGTGCCAACAGCACCACAGCTGATAGCAAAAGTGCCAACAGCTGATAGCAAAAGTGCCAACAGCTGATAGCAAAAGTGCCAACAGCACCACAGTGCCAACTAGTCCTAGGTATGACTATAAACTACATCTGACAGCAAGGCTTCTGATTACAAAGGGTCCCAGCTATGAGCAAATAGTGACCCCCCACTATAAAAAAAACTCTATGAAAGTATAAAAATACTTGCTTATATAAAAACTTGCGAACAACACCAGTTGATAGCAAAAGTGCCAACAGCACCACAGCTGATAGCAAAAGTGCCAACAGCTGATAGCAAAAGTGCACACAGCTGATAGCAAAAGTGGCAACAGCTGATAGCAAAAGTGCCAACAGCTGATAGCAAAAGTACCAACAGCTGATAGCAAAAGTGCCAACAGCTGATAGCAAAAGTGCCAACATCACCACATTGCCAACTAGTCCTAGGTATGACTATAAACTACATCTGACAGCAAGGCTTCTGATCACAAATCGTCCCAGCTATGAGTAAATAGTGACCCCCCACTAAAGAAAAACACTATGAAAGTATAAAAATACATGTTTATATAAAAACTTGCGAACAACACCAGATGATAGCAAAAGTGCCAACAGCACCACAGCTAATAGCAAAAATGCCAACAGATGATAGCAAAAGTGCCAACAGATGATACCAAAAGTGCCAACAGCTGATAGCAAAAGTGCCAACAGCTGATAGCAAAAGTGGCAACAGCTGATACCAAAAGTGCCAAAAGCTCATAGCAAAAGTGCCAACAGATGATAGTATAAGTGCCAACAGCTGATAGCAAAAGTGCCAACAGCTGATAGCAACAGTGCCAACTGCACCACAGTGCCAAATAGTCCTAGGTATGACTATAAACTACATCTGACAGCAAGACTTCTGATCACAAAGGGTCCAAGCTATGAGCAAATAGTGACCCCCCACTAAAAAAAAAACACTATGAAAGTATTAAAATACATGTTTATATAAAAACTTGCGAACAACACCAGTTGATAGCAAAAGTGCCAACAGCACCACAGCTGATAGCAAAAGTGCCAACAGCTGATAGCAAACGTGCCAACAGCTGATAGCAAAAGTGCCAACAGCAGATAGCAAATGTGCCAACAGCACCACAGTGCCAACTAGTCCTAGGTATGACTATAAACTACATCTGACAGCAAGGCTTCTGATCACAAAGGGTCCCAGCTATGAGCCAATAGTGACGCCCACTAAAAAAACACACTATGAAAGTAGAAAAATACATGTTTATATAAAAACTTGCGAACAAAACCAGTTGATAGCAAAAGTGCCAAAAGCACCACAGCTGATAGCTTAGGTACCAACTGCTGATAGCAAAAGTGCCAACAGCTGATAGCAAAAGTGCCAACAGCTGGTAGCAAAAGTGCCAACAGCTGATAGCAAAAGTGCCAACAGCTGATAACAAAAGTGCTAACAGCTCCACAGTGCCAACTAGTCCTAGGTATGACTATAAACTACATCTGACAGCAAGGCTTCTGATCACAAAGTGTCCCAGCTATGAGCCAATAGTGACGCCCCACTAAAAAAAACACACTATGAAAGTAGAAAAATACATGTTTATATAAAAACTAGCGAACAAAACCAGTTGATAGCAAAAGTGCCAAAAGCACCACAGCTGATAGCTTAGGTGCCAACAGCTGATAGCAAAAGTGCCAACAGCTGGTAGCAAAATTGCCAACAGCTGATAGCAAAAGTGCCCAAAGCTGATAGCAAAAGTGCCAACAGCTGATAGCAAAATTGCTAACAGGTGATAGCAAAAGTGCCAATAGATGATACCAAAAGTGCCAACAGCTGATAGCAAAAGTGCCAACAGCTGATAGCATAAGTGCCAACAGATGATACCAAAAGTGCCAACAGCTGATAGCAAATTGCCAACATCTGATAGGAAAAGTGCCAACAGCTGATACCAAAAGTGCCAAAAGCTGATAGCAAAAGTGCAAACAGCTGATAGCATAAGTGCCAACAGCTGATAGCAAAAGTGCTAACAGCACCACATTTGATAGAAAAAGTGCCAACAGCTTATAGCAAAAGTGCCAACAGATGATAGCAAAAGTGCCAACAGCTGATAGCAAAAGTGCAAACAGCACCACATAGACAACTAGTCCTAGGTATGACTATAAACTATATCTGACAGCAAGGCTTCTGATCACAAAGGGTCCAAGCTATGAGTAAATAGTGACCCCCCACTAAAAAGAACACTATGAATGTATAAAAATACATGTTTATAAAAAAACTTGCGAACAACCCCAGTTGATAGCAAAATTGCCAACAGCTGATAGCAAAAGTGCCAACAGCTGATAGCAAAAGTGCCAACAGCTGATAGCAAAAGTGCCAACAGCTGATAGCAAAAGTGCCAACAGCCCCACAGTGCCAACTATTCCTAGGTATGACATAAACTACATCTGACAGCAAGGCCTCTGATCACAAAAAGTCCCAGCTATGAGCAAATAGTGACCCCCCACTAAAAAAAAAACATTATGAAATTATAAAAATACATGTTTATATAAAAACTTTCGAACAACACCAGTTGATAGCAAAAGTGCCAACAGCTGATAGCAAAAGTGTCAACAGCTGATAGCAAAAGGGCCAACAGCACCACAGTGCCAACTAGTTTTAGGTATGACTATAAACTACATCTCACAGCAAGTCTTCTGATCACAAAGTGTCCCAGCCTTGAGCAAATAGTGACCCCCCACTAAAAAAAACACTATGAAAGTATAAAAATACATGTTTATATAAAAACTTGCGAGCAACACCAGTTGATAGCAAAAGTGCCAACAGCACCACAGCTGATAGCAAAAGTGCCAACAGCTGATAGCAAAGTTCCAACAGCTCATAGCAAAAGAGCCAACAGCTGATAGCAAAAGTGCCAACAGCTGATAGCAAAAGTGCCAACAGCACCACGGTGCCAACTAGTCCTAGGTATGACTATAAACTAAATCTGAGAGCAAGGCTTCTGATCACAAAGGGTCACAGCTATGAGCAAATAGTGACGCCCCACTAAAAAAAAAACACTATGAAAGTATAAAAATACATGTTTATATAAAAACTTGCGAACAACACCAGTTGATAGCAAAAGTGCAAACAGCACCACAGCTGATAGCAAAAGTGCCAACAGCTTGTAGCAAAAGTGCCAACAGCTGATACCAAAAGTGCCAAAAGCTGATAGCAAATGTGCCAACAGCTGATAGAAATATGCCAACAGCTGATAGCAAAAGTGCCAACAGCTG
The DNA here is from genome assembly GCA_964036315.1 of Acanthosepion esculentum. Lineage (NCBI taxonomy): Eukaryota > Metazoa > Mollusca > Cephalopoda > Sepiida > Sepiidae > Acanthosepion > Acanthosepion esculentum. The sequence continues at coordinate 9,077,905 of CAXIWW010000817.1, read as the reverse complement.
ATAGCAAAAGTACCAACAGTTGATAGCAAAAGTGCCAACAGATGATACCAAAAGTGCCAAAAGCTGAATGCAAAAGTGCCAAAAGCTGATAGCAAAAGTGCCAACAGCTGATAGCAAAAGTGCCAACAGTTGATTGCAATAGTGCCAACAGCACCACAGTGCCAACTAATCCTAGGTATGACTATAAACTACATCTGACAGCAAGGCTTCTGATCACAAAGGGTCCCAGCTATGAGCAAATAGTGACCCCCACTAAAAAAAAAAAAAAATGAAATTATAAAAATACATGTTTATATAAAAAACTTGCGAACAACACCAGTTGATAGTAAAAGTGCCAACCGCACCACAGCTGATAGCAAAAGTGCCAACAGCTCATTGCAAAAGTGCCAACAGCTGATAGAATAAGTGCCAACAGCTGTTGGCACTTTTGCTATCAGCTGTTGGCACTTTTGCTATCAGCTGTTGGCACTTTTGCTATCAGCTGTGGTGCTGTTAGCACTTTTGCTATCAACTGGTGTTGTTCACAAGTTTTTATATAAACATGTATTTTTATACTTTCATAGTGTTTTTTTTTAGTGGGGAGTCACTATTTGCTCATAGCTGGGACCCTTTGTGATCAGAAGACTTGCTGTCAGATGTAGTTTATACTCATACCTAGGACTAGTTGGCACTGTGGTGCTGTTGTCACTTTTGCTATCAGCTGTTGGCAGTTTTGCTATCAGCTGTTGGCACTTTTGATATCAGCTTTTGGCACTTTTGGTATCAGCTTTTGGAACTTTTGCTGTCAGCTGTTGGCACTTTTGCTATCAGCTGTTGGCACTTTTGCTATCAGCTGATGGCACTTTTGCTATCATCTTTTGGCACTTTTGGTATCAGCTGTTGGCACTTTTGCTATCAGCTGTTGGCACTTTTGCTATCAGCTGTTGGCACTTTTGCTATCAGCTGTTGGCACTTTTACTATCAGCTGTGGTGCTGTTGGCACTTTTGCTATCAACTGGTGTTGTTCGCAAGTTTTTATATAAAATTGTATTTTTATACTTTCATAGTGTTTTTTTTTAGTGTGGGGTCACTATTTGCTCATAGCTGGGACCCTTTGTGATCAGAAGCCTTGCTGTCAGATGTAGTTTATAGTATTACCTAGGACTAGTTGGCACTGTGGTTCTGTTGGCACTTTTGCTATCATCTGTTGGCACTTTTGCTATCAGCTGTTGGCATTTTTTCTATAAGCTGTTGGCACTTTTGGTATCATCTGTTGGCACTTTTGCTATCAGCTGTTGGCACTTTTGGTATCAGCAGTTGGCACTTTTGCTATCAGCTGTTGGCACTTTTGCTATCAGCTGTGGTGCTGTTGGCACTTTTGCTATCAACTGGTGTTGTTCGCAAGTTTTTATATAAACCTGTATTTTTATACTATCATAGTTTTTTTTTGTGGGGGGTCACTATTTGCTCATAGCTGGGACCCTTTGTGATCAGAAGCCTTGCTGTCAGATGTAGTTTATAGTCATACCTAGGACTAGTTGGCACTGTGGTGCTGTTGGCACTTTTCCTATCAGCTGTTGGCACTTTTGCTATCAGCTGTTGGCACTTTTGCTATCAGCTGTAGGCACTTTTGCTATCAGCTGTGGTGCTGTTGGCACTTTCGCTATCAACTGGTGTTGTTCGCAAGTTTTTATATAAACCTGTATTTTTATACTTTCATAGAGTTTTTTTTGTGGGGGGTCACTATTTGCTCATAGCTGGGACCCTTTGTGATCAGAAGTCTTGCTGTCAGATGTAGTTTATAATCATACCTAGGACTAGTTGGCACTGTGGTGCTGTTGGCACTTTTGCTATCAGCTGTTGGCACTTTTGCTATCAGCTGTTTGCACTTTTGCTATCAGCTGTTGGCACTTTTGCTATCAGCTGTGGTGCTGTTGGCACTTTTGCTATCAGCAGTGGTTCTGTTTGCACTTTTGCTATCAACTGGTGTTGTTGGCAAGTTTTTATATAAACATGTATTTTTATACATTCATAGTGTTTTTTTTTTAGTGGGGCGTCACTATTTGCTCATAGCTGGGACCCTTTGTGATCAGAAGACTTGCTGTCAGATGTAGTTTATAGTCATACCTAGGACTAGTTGGCACTGCGGTGCTGTTGGCACTTTTGCTATCAGCTGTTGGCACTTTTGCTATCAGCTGTTGGCACTTTTACTATCAGCTGTTGGCACTTTTGCTATCAGCTGTGGTGCTGTTGGCACTTTTGCTATCAACTGGTGTTGTTCGCAAGTTTTTATATAAACATGTATTTTTATACTTTCATTTTTTTTTTTTTTAGTGGGTGGTCACTATTTGCTCATAGCTGGGACCCTTTTTCATCAGAAGCCTTGCTGTCAGATGTAGTTTATAGTCATACCTAGGACTAGTTGGCACTGCGGTGCTGTTGGCACTTTTGCTATCAGCTGTTGGCACTTTTGCTATCAGCTGTTGGCACTTTTACTATCAGCTGTTGGCACTTTTGCTATCAGCTGTGGTGCTGTTGGCACTTTTGCTATCAACTGGTGTTGTTCGCAAGTTTTTATATAAACATGTATTTTTATACTTTCATAGTGTTTTTTTTTTAGTGGGGGGTCACTATTTGCTCATAGCTGGAACCTTTGTGATCAGAAGTCTTGTTGTCAGATGTAGTTTATAGTCATACCTAGGACTAGTTGGCACTGTGGTGCTGTTGGCACTTTTGCTATCAACTGTTGGCACTTTTGCTATCAGCTGTTGGCACATTTGCTATCAGCTGTGTTGCTGTTGGCACTTTTGCTATCAACTGGTGTTGTTCGCAAGTTTTTATATAAACATGTATTTTTATACATTCATAGTGTTTTTTTTTAGTGGGGGGTCACTATTTGCTCATAGCTGGGACCCTTTGTGATTAGAAGCCTTTCTGTCAGATGTAGTTTATTGTCATACCTAGGACTAGTTGGCAATGTGGTGCTGTTGGCACTTTTGCTATCAGCTATTGGCACTTTTGCTATCAGATGTGGTGCTGTTGGCACTTTTGCTATCAACTGGTGTTGTTCGAAAGTTTTTATATAATCATCTATTTTTATACTTTCTTAGTGTTTTTTTTTTAGTGGGGGTCACTATTTGCTCATAGCTGAGGCCCTTTGTGATCAGAAGCCTTGCTGTCAGGTGTAGTTTATAATCATACCTAGGACTAGTTGGCACTGTGGTGCTGTTGGCACTTTTGCTATCAGCTGTTAGCACATTTGCTATCAGCTGTTGGCACTTTTGGTATCAGCAGTTGGCACTTTTGCTATCAGCTGTGTGCACATTTGCTATCAGCTGTTGGCACTTTTGCTATCATCTGTGGGCACTTTTGCTATCAGCTGTTGGCACTTTTGCTATCAGCTGTTGGCACTTTTGCTATCAGCTGTTGGCAATTTTGCTATCAGCTTTTGGCACTTTGGTATCAGCTGTTGGCACTTTTGCTATCAGCTGTTGGCACTTTTGCTATCAGCTGTGGTGCTGGTGGCACTTTTGCTATCAACTGGTGTTCTTCGCAAGTTTTTATATAAACATCTATTTTTATACTTTCATAGTGTTTTTTTTGTGGGGGGTCACTATTTGCTCATAGCTGGGACCCTTTGTGATCAGAAGCCTTGCTGTCAGATGTAGTTTATAGTCATACCTAGGACTAGTTGGCAATGTGGTGCTGTTGGCACTTTTGCTATAAGCTGTTGGCACTTTTGCTATCAGCTGTTGGCACTTTTGCTATCAGCTGTTGGCACTTTTGCTATCAGCTTTTGGCACTTTTGCTATCAGCTGTTGGCACTTTTGCTATCAGCTTTTGGCACTTTTGCTATCAGCTGTTGGCACATTTGCTATCAGCTGTTGGCACTTTTAGTATCAGCTGTGGTGCTGTTGGCACTTTTGCTATCAACTGGTGTTGTTCGCAAGTTATTATATAAACATCTATTTTTATACTTTCATAGTGTTTTTTTTTAGTGGGGGGTCACTATTTGCTCATAGCTGGGACCCTTTGTGATCAGAAGCCTTGCTGTCAGATGTAGTTTATAGTCATACCTAGGATTAGTGTGCACTGTGGTGCTGTTGGCACTTTTGCTATCAGCTTTTGGCACTTTTGCTATCAGCTGTTGGCACTTTTGCTATCAGCTGTTGGCACTTCGGTATCAGCTGTTGGCACTTTTGCTATCAGCTGTGGTCCTGTTGGCACATTTTCTATCAACTGGTGTTGTTCGCAAGTTTTTATATAAACATGTATTTTTATAATTTCGTAGTGTTTTTTTTTAGTGGGGGGTCACTATTTGATCATAGCTTGGACCCTTTGTGATCAGAACCATTGCTGTCACATGTAGTTTATAGTCATACCTAGGACTAGTTGGCACTGGGGTGCTGTTGGCACTTTTGCTATCAACTGTTGGCACATTTGCTATCAGCTTTTGGCACTTTTGGCATCAGCTGTTGGCACTATTGCTATCAGCTGTTGGCACTTTTGCTATCAGCTCTGGTGCTGTTGGCACTTTCGCTATCAACTGGCGTTGTACGCATGTTTTTATATAAACATGTATTTTTATACTTTCGTAGTGTTTTTTTTAGTGGGGGGTCACTATTTGCTCATAGCTGGCACCCTTTGTGATCAGAAGCCTTGCTGTCAGATGTAGTTTATAGTCATACCTAGGACTAGTTGGCAATGTGGTGCTGTTGGCACTTGTGCTATTAGCTGTTGGCAGTTTTGCTATCAGCTGTTGGCACATTTGCTATCAGCTATTGGCACTTTTGCTATCAGCCTTGGTGCTGTTGGCACTTTTGCTATCAACTGGTGTTGTTCGCAAGTTTTTATATAAACATCTATTTTTATACTTTCATAGTGTTTATTTTTTTTTAGTGGGGGGTCACTATTTGCTCATAGCTGGGACCCTTTGTGATCAGAAGCCTTGCTGTCAGATGTAGTTTATAGTCATACCTAGGACTAGTTGGCACTGTGGTGCTGTTGGCACTTTTGCTATTAGCTGTTGGCACTTTTGCTATCAGCTGTTGGCACTTTTGCTATCAACTGGTGTTGTTCGCAAGTTTTTAGATAAACATGTATTTTTATACTTTCATAGTTTTTTTTTTAGTGGGGGGTCACTATTTGCTCATAGATGGGACACTTTGTGATCAGAAGCCTTGCTGTCAGATGTAGTTCATAGTCATACCTAGGACTAGTTGGCACTGTGGTGCTGTTGGCACTTTTGCTATCAGCTGTTGGCACTTTTGCTATCAGCTTTTGGCACTTTTGGTATCAGCTGTTGGCACTTTTGCTATCAGCTGTTGGCACTTTTGCTATCAGCTTTTGGCACTATTGCTTCAGCTGTTGGCACTTTTGCTATAAGCTTTTGGCACTTTTGGTATCAGCTGTTGGCACTTTTTCTATCAGCTGTTGGCACATTTTCTATCAGCCCCTGGCATTTTGCTATCCGCTGTTGGCAATTTTGGTGTCATCTGTTGGCACTTTTGCTATCAGCTGTTGGCACTTTTGCTAACAGCTTTTGGCACTTTTGGTCTCAGCTATTGGCACTTTTGCTATCAGCTGTTGGCACTTTTGCTATCAGCTGTGGCACTTTTGCTATCGGCTGTGGTGCTGTTTGCACTTTTGCTATCAACTGGTGTTGTTCGCAAGTTTTTATAGAAACATGTATTTTTATACTTTCATAATGTTTTTTTTTAGTGGGGGCTTCACTATTTGCTCATAGCTGGGACCCTTTGTGATCAGAATCCTTCCTGTCAGATGTAGTTTATAGTCATACCTAGGACTAGTTGGAACTGTGGTGCTGTTGGCACTTTTGCTATCAGCTGTTGGCACTTGTGCTATCAGCTGTTGGCACTTTTGCTATCAGCTTTTGGCACTTTTGCTTCAGCTGTTGGCACTTTTGCTATCAGCTGTTGGGACTTTTGCTATCAGCTGATCGCACTTTTGCTATCAGCTGTTGGGACTTTTTCTATCAGCTGTTGGGACTTTTGTTATCAGCTGTTGGGACTTTTGCTATCAGCTGTGGTGCTGTTGGCACTTTTGCTATCAACTGGTGTTGTTCGCAAGTTTTTATATAAACATGTATTTTTATACTTTCATAGTGTTTTTTTTTTTAGTGGGAGGTCACTATTTGCTCATAGCTGGGACCCTTTGTGATCAGAAGCCTTGCTGACAGATGTAGTTCATAGTCATACCTAGGAGTAGTTGGCACTGTGGTGCTTTTGGCACTTTTGCTATCAGCTGTTGGCACTTTTGCTATCAGCTGTTGGCACTTTTTTTATCAGCTGTGGTGCTGTTGGCACTTTTGCTATCAACTGGTGTTGTTAACAAGTTTTTATATAAACATGTATTTTTATACTTTCATAGTGTCTTTTTTTATTGTGGGTCACTATTTGCTCATAGCTGGGACCCTTTTTGATCAGAAGCCTTGCTGTCAGATGTAGTTCATAGTCATACCTAGGACTAGTTGGCACTGTGGTGCCGTTGGCACTTTTGCTATCAGCTGTGGGCACTTTTGCTATCAGCTTTTGGCACTTTTGCTTCAGCTGTTGGCACTTTTGCTATCAGCTGTTGGCACTTTTGCTATCAGCTGTTGGCACTTTTGGTATCATCTGTTGGCACTTTTATTATCAGCTGTTGGCACTTTTGCTATCAGCTGTTGGCACTTTTGCTATCAGCTGTTGGCACTTTTGCTATCAGCTGTGGTGCTGTTGGCACTTTTGCTATCAACTGGTGTTGTTCGCAAGTTTTTATATAAACATGTATTTTTATACTTTCATAGTGTTTTTTTTTTAGCGGGGGGTCACTATTTGCTCATAGCTGGGACCCTTTGTGATCAGAAGCCTTGCTGTCAGATGTAGTTTATAGTCATACCTAGGACTAGTTGGCACTGTGGTGCTGCTGGCACTTTTGCTATCAGCTGTTGGCACTTTTGCTATCAGATGTTGGGACTTTTGCTATCAGCTGTTGGCACTTTTGCTATCAGATGTGGTGCTGTTTGCGCTTTTGCTATCAACTGGTGTTGTTAACAAGTTTTTATATAAACATGTATTTTTATACTTTGATAGTGTTTTTTTTAGTGGGGGTCATTATTTGCTCATAGCTGGGACCCTTTTTGATCAGAAGCCTTGCTGTCAGATGTAGTTCATAGTCATACCTAGGACTATTTGGCACTGTGGTGCCGTTGGCACTTTTGCTATCAGCTGTTGGCACTTTTACTATCAGCTGATGGCACTTTTGCTATCAGCTTTTGGCACTTTTGGTATCAGCTGTTGGCACTTTTGCTATCAGCTTTTGGCACTTTTGGTATCAGCTGTTGGCACTTTTGCTATCAGCTGTTGGCACATTTGCTATCAGCCCCTGGCATTTTGCTATCCGCTGTTGGCAATTTTGGTGTCATCTGTTGGCACTTTTGCTATCAGCTTTTGGCACTTTTGCTAACAGCTTTTGGCACTTTTGGTCTCAGCTGTTGGCACTTTTGCTATCAGCTGTTGGCACTTTTGCTATCAGCTGTGGCACTTTTGCTATCGGCTGTGGTGCTGTTTGCACTTTTGCTATCAACTGGTGTTGTTCGCAAGTTTTTATAGAAACATGTATTTTTATACTTTCATAATGTTTTTTTTTTAGTGGGGGGTTCACTATTTGCTCATAGCTGGGAACCTTTGTGATCAGAATCCTTGCTGTCAGATGTAGTTTATAGTCATACCTAGGACTAGTTGGAACTGTGGTGCTGTTGGCACTTTTGCTATCAGCTGTTGGCACTTTTGCTATCAGCTTTTGGCACTTTTGCTTCAGCTGTTGGCACTTTTGCTATCAGCTGTTGGGACTTTTGCTATCAGCTGATGGCACTTTTGCTATCAGCTGTTGGGACTTTTTCTATCAGCTGTTGGGACTTTTGTTATCAGCTGTTGGGACTTTTGCTATCAGCTGTGGTGCTGTTGGCACTTTTGCTATCAACTGGTGTTGTTCGCAAGTTTTTATATAAACATGTATTTTTATACTTTCATAGTGTTTTTTTTTTAGTGGGAGGTCACTATTTGCTCATAGCTGGGACCCTTTGTGATCAGAAGCCTTGCTGACAGATGTAGTTCATAGTCATACCTAGGACTAGTTTGCACTGTGGTGCTTTTGGCACTTTTGCTATCAGCTGTTGGCACTTTTGCTATCAGCTGTTGGCACTTTTTTTATCAGCTGTGGTGCTGTTGGCACTTTTGCTATCAACTGGTGTTGTTAACAAGTTTTTATATAAACATGTATTTTTATACTTTAATAGTGTCTTTTTTTATTGGGTGTCTCTATTTGCTCATAGCTGGGACCCTTTTTGATCGGAAGCCTTGCTGTCAGATGTAGTTCATAGTCATACCTAGGACTAGTTGGCACTGTGGTGCCGTTGGCACTTTTGCTATCAGCTGTTGGCACTTTTGCTATCAGCTGTGGGCACTTTTGCTATCAGCTTTTGGCACTTTTGCTTCAGCTGTTGGCACTTTTGCTCTCAGCTGTTGTCACTTTTGCTATCAGCTGTTGGCACTTTTGGTATCATCTGTTGGCACTTTTATTATCAGCTGTTGGCACTTTTGCTATCAGCTGTTGGCACTTTTGCTATCAGCTGTTGGCACTTTTGCTATCAGCTGTGGTGCTGTTGGCACTTTTGCTATCAACTGGTGTTGTTCGCAAGTTTTTATATAAACATGTATTTTTATACATTCATAGTGTTTTTTTTAGCGGGGGGTCACTATTTGCTCATAGCTGGGACCCTTTGTGATCAGAAGCCTTGCTGTCAGATGTAGTTTATAGTCATACCTAGGACTAGTTGGCACTGTGGTGCTGTTGGCACTTTTGCTATCAGCTGTTGGCACTTTTGCTATCAGCTTTGGTGCTGTTGGCACTTTTGCTATCAACTGGGGTTGTTCGCAAGTTTTTTTATAAGGATTTACTTTTATACTTTCATTGTGTTTTTTTTTTAGTGGGGGTCACTATTTGCTCATAGCTGGTGCCATTTGTGATCAGAAGACTTGCTGTCAGATGTAGCTTATAGTCATACATAGGACTAGTTGGCACTGTGGTGCTGTTGGCACTTTTGCTATCAACTGTTGGCACTTTTCCTATCAGCTGTTGGCACTTTTACTATCAGCTGTGGTGCTGTTGGCACTTTTGCTATCAACTGGTGTTGTTCGCTAGTTTTTATATAAACATGTATTTTTATACATTCATAGTGTTTTTTTTTAGTGGGGGGTCACTATTTACTCATAGCTGGGACCCTTTGTGATCAGAAGCCTTTCTGTCAGATGTAGTTTATTGTCATACCTAGGACTAGTTGGCAATGTGGTGCTGTTGGCACTTTTGCTATCAGCTGTTGGCACTTTTGCTATCAGCTGTGGTGCTGTTGGCACTTTTGCTATCAACTGGTGTTGTTCGCTAGTTTTTATATAAACATCTATTTTTATACTTTCATAGTGTTTTTTTTTAGTGGGGGGTCACTATTTGCTCATAGCTGAGACCCTTTGTGATCAGAAGCCTTGCTGTCAGATGTAGTTTATAGTCATACCTAGGACTAGTTGGCACTGTGGTGCTGTTGGCACTTTTGCTATCAGCTGTTGGCACTTTTGCTATCAGCTGTTGGCACTTTTGGTATCAGCTGTTTGCACTTTAGCTATCAGCTGTTGGCACTTTTGCTATCAGCTGTTGGCACTTTTGCTATCAGCTTTTGGCACTTTTGGTATCAGCTGTTGGCACTTTTGCTATCAGCTGTTGGCACTTTTGCTCTCAGCTGTTGGCACTTTTGCTATCAGCTGTGGTGCTGTTGGCACTTTTGCTATCAACTGGTGTTGTTCGCAAGTTTTATAAAAACATGTATACATTCATAGATTTTTTTTTGTGGGGGGTCAATATTTGCTCATAGCTGGGACCCTTTGTGATCAGAAGCCTTGCTGTCAGATGTAGTTTATAGTCATAACTAGGACTATTTGGCACTGTGGTGCTGTTGGCACTTTTGCTATCAGCTCTTCGCACTTTTGCTACCAGCTGTTGGCACTTTTGCTATCAGCTGTGGTGCTGTTGGCACTTTTGCTATCAGCTGTTGGCACTTTTGCTATCAGCTGTTGGCACTTTTGCTATCAGCTGTTGGCACTTTTGCTATCAGCTGTGGTGCTGTTGGCACTTTTGCTATCAACTGGTGTTGTTCGCAAGTTTTTATATAAACATGTATTTTTATACTTTCATAGTGTTTTTTTTAGTGGGGGGTCACTATTTGCTCATTGCTGGGACCCTTTGTGATCAGTAGCCTTGCTGTCAGATGTAGTTTATAGTCATACCTAGGACTAGTTGGCACTGTGGTGCTGTTGGCACTTTTGCTATCAGCTTTTGGCATTTTGCTATCAACAGTTGGCACTTTTGCTATAAGCTGTTGGCACTTTTTCTATCAGCTGTTGGCACTTTTGCTATCAGCTGTTGGCACTTTTGCTATCAGCTGTAGTGCTGTTGGCACTTTTGCTATCAGCTGTTTGCACTTTTGCTATCAGCTGTTGGCACTTTTGGTATCAGCTGTTGGCACTTTTGCTATCAGCTGTTGGCACTTTTGCTATCAGCTGTTGTGCTGTTGGCACTTTTGCTATCAACTGGTGTTGTTCGCATGTTTTTATATAAAAATGTATTTTTATACATTCAAAGTGTTTTTTTTTTAGTGGGGGGTCAATATTTGCTCCTAGCTGGGACCGTTTGTGATCAGAAGCTTTGCTGTCAGATGTAGTTTATAGTCATACCTAGGACTAGTTGGCAATGTGGTGCTGTTTGCACTTTTGCTAGCAGTTGTGGGAACTTTTGCTATCAGTTGTGGTGCTGTTGGCACTTTTGCTATCAGCTGTTGGCACTTTTGCTATCAGCTGTTGTCACTTTTCCTATCAGCTGTTGGCACTTTTGCTATCAGCTTTTGGCACTTTTGGTATCAGCTGTTGGCACTTTTGCTATCAGCTGTTTGCACTCTTGCTATCAGCTGTTGGCACTTTTGCAATCAGTTGTTAGCACTTTTGCTATCAGGTGTTGGCACTTTTGCTATCAGCTGTTGGCACTTTTGATATCAGCTGTTGTCACTTTTGCTATCAGCTGTTGGCACTTTTGCTATCAGCTGTGGTCCTGTTGGCACTTTTGCTATCAACTGGTGTTGTTCGCAAATTTTTATATAAACATGTATTTTTATACTTTCATAGTGATTTTTTTTTAGTGGGGGGTCATTATTTGCTCTTAGCTGGGACCCTTTGTGATCAGAAGCCTTGCTGTCAGATGTAGTTTATAATCATACCTAGGACTAGTTGGCACTGTGGTGCTGTTGGCACTTTTGGTATCAGCTGTTGGCACTTTTGCTATCAGCTGTTGGCCCTTTTGCTATCAGCTGTTGGCACTTTTGCTATCAGCTGTGGTGCTGTTGGCACTTTTGCTATCAACTGGTGTTGTTCGCAAGTTTTTATATAAACATGTATTTTTATACATTCATAGTGTTTTTTTTTTAGGGGGGGGGCCACTATTTGCTCATAGCTGGGACACTTTGTGATCAGAAGCCTTGCTGTCAGATGTAGTTTATAGTCATACCTAGGACTAGTTGCAATGTGGTGCTGTTGGCACTTTTGCTATCAGCTGTTGGCACTTTTGCTATCAGCTGTTGGCACTTTGGTATAATCTGTTGGAACATTTGCTATCAGCTGTTGGCACTTTTGCTATAAGCTTTTGGCACTTTTGCTATGATTTTGTTGGCACTTTTGCTATCAGCAGTTGGCACTTTTGCTAACAGCTTTTGGCACTTTTGCTATCAGCTGTTGGCACTTTTGCTATCAGCTGTGGTGCTGTTGTCACTTTTGCTATCAACTGGTGTTATTCGCAAGTTTTTATATAAACATGTATTTTTATACATTCATAGTGTTTTTTTTAGTGGGGGTCACTATTTGCTCATAGCTGGGACCCTTTGTGATCAGAAGCCTTGCTGTCAGATGTAGTTTATAGTCATACCTAGGACTAGTTGGCAATGTGGTGCTGTTGGCACTTTTGCTATCAGCTGTTGGCACTTGTGCTATCAGCTGTTGGCACATTTGCTATCAGCATTTGGCACTTTTGGTATCAGCTGTTGGCACTTTTGCTATCAGCTGTTGGCATTTTGCTATCAGCTGTGGTGCTGTTGGCACTTTTGCTATCAACTGATGTTGTCCGCAAGTTTTTATATAAACATGAATTTTTATATTTTCGTAGTGTTTTTTTTTTAGTGGGGGTCACTATTTTCTCAAAGCTGTGACCCTTTGTGATCAGAAGCCTTGCTGTCAGTTGTAGTTTATAGTCATACCTAGGATTAGTTGGCACTGTGGTGCTGTTGGCACTTTTGCAATCAGCTGTTGGCACTTTTGCTATCAGCTGTTGGCACTTTTGCTATCAGCTGTGGTGCTGTTGGCCCTTTTGCTATCAACTGATGTTGTTCGCACGTTTTTATATAAACATGAATTTTTATACATTCATAGTGTTTTTTTTTAGTGGGGGTCACTATTTGCTCATAGCTGGAACCCTTTGTATTCAGAAGCCTTGCTGTCAGATGTAGTTTATAATCATACCTTGGACTAGTTGGCAATGTGGTGCTCTTGGCACTATTGCTATCAGCTGTTGGCACTTTTGCTATCAGCTTTTGGCACTTTTGCTATCAGCTGTTGGAACTTTTGCTATCAGCTGTTGGCACTTTTGCTATCAGCTGTTGGCACTTTTGCTATCAGCTGTGGTGCTGTTGGCACTTTTGCTATCAACTGGTGTTGTTCGCAAGTTTTTATATAAACATGTATTTTTATACTTTCACAGTGTTTTTTTTTAGTGGGGGGTCACTATTTGCTCATAGCTGGGACCCTTTGTGATCAGATGCCTTGCTGTCAGATGTAGTTTATAGTCATACCTAGGACTAGTTGGCACTGTCGTGCTGTTGGCACTATTGCTATCAGCTGTTGGCACTTTTGCTATCAGTTGTTGGCACTTTTGCTATCATCTGTGGTGCTGTTGGCCCTTTTGTTATCAACTGGTGTTGTTCGCACGTTTTTATATAAACATGCATTTTTATACATTCATAGTGTTTTTTTTTTAGTGGGGGGTCACTATTTGCTCATAGCTTGGACCCTTTGTGATCAGAAGCCTTGCTGTCAGATGTAGTTTATAATCATACCTAGGACTAGTTGGCAATGTGGTGCTGTTGGCACTTTTGCTATCAGCTGTTGGCACTTTTGCTATCAGCTGTTGGCACTTTTGGTATCAGCTGTTGGCACTTTTGCTATCAGCTGTTGGCACTTTTGCTATCAGCTGTGGTGCTGTTGGCACTTTTGCTATCAACTGGTGTTATTCGCAAGTTTTTTTATAAACATGTATTTTTATATTTTCATAGTTTTTTTTTTAGTGGGGTTCACTATTTTGTCATAGCTGGGACACTTTGTGATCAGAAGCCTTGATGTTAGCTGTTGCCACTTTTGCTATCAGCTGTGGTTCTGTTGGCCCTTTTGCTATCAACTGGTGTTGTTCGCACGTTTTTATATAAACATGTATTTTTATACATTCATAGTGTTTTTTTTTGGTGGGGGGTCACTATTTGCTCATAGCTGGTACCCTTTGTGATCAGAAGCCTTGCTGTCAGATGTAGTTTATAGTCATACCTAGGACTAGTTGGCAATGTGGTGCTGTTGGAACTTTTGCTATCAGCTGTTGGCAGTGTTGCTATCAGCTGTTGGAACTTTTGCTACCAGCTGTTGGCACTTTTGCTATCAGCTGTTGGCACTTTTGCTATCAGCTGTTGGCACTTTTGCTATCAGCTGTTGGCACTTTTGCTATCAGCTTTTGGCACTTTTGGTATCAGCTGTTGGCACTTTCGTTATCAGCTGTTGGCACTTTTGCCATCAGCTGTTGGCACTTTTGCTATCAGCTGTTGGCACTTTTGGTATCATCTGTTGGCACTTGTGCTATCAGCTGTTGGCACTTTTGCTATCAGCTTTTGGCATTTTTGGTATCAGCTGTAGGCACTTTTCTATCAGCTGTTGGCACTTTTGCTATCAGCTCTGGTGCTGTTGGCACTTTTGCTATCATCTTGTGTTGTTCGCAAGTTTTTTATAAACATGTATTTTTATACATTCATAGTGTTTTTTTAGTGGGGGGTCACTATTTGCTCATAGCTGGGACCCTTTGTGATCAGAAGCCTTGCTGTCAGATGTAGTTTATAGTCATACCTAGGACTAGTTGGCTCTGTGGTGCTGTTGGCACTTTTTCTATCAGCTGTTGGGACTTTTGCTATCAGCTGTTGGCACTTTTGCTATCAGCTTTGGTGCTGTTGGCACTTTTGCTATCAACTGGTGTTGTTCGCAAGTTTTTATATAAACATGTATTTTTATACTTTCATAGTGTTTTTTTTTAGTGGGGGTCACTATTTGCTCATGGCTGGGAACCTTTGTGATCAGAAGCCTTGCTGTCAGGTGTAGTTTATAGTCATACCTAGGACTAGTTGGCACTGTGGTGCTGTTGGCACTTTTGCTATCAGCTGTTGGCACTTTTGCTATCAGCTGTGGTGCTGTTGGCACTTTTGCTATCAACTGGTGTTGTTCGCAAGTTTTTATATAAACATGTATTTTTATACATTCATAGTGTTTTTTTTTAGTGGACGTTCACTATTTGCTCAGAGATGGGACCCTTTGTGATCAGAAGCCTTGCTGTCAGATGTAGTTTATAGTCAAACCTAGGACTAGTTGGCAATGTGGTGCTGTTGGCACTTTTGCTATCAGCTCTTGGCACTTTCGCTATCAGCTGTTGGCACTTTTGCTATCAGCTTTTGGCACTTTTGGTATCAGCTGTTGGCACTTTTGCTATCAGCTGTTTACACTTTTTCTATCAGCTGTTGGTACTTTTGCAATCAGCTGTTGGCACTTTTGCTATCAGCTGTTGGCACTTTGGTATAATCTGTTGGCACTTTTGCTATCAGCTGTTGGCATTTTGGCTATCAGCTTTTGGCAATTTTGGTGTCAGCTGTTGGCACTTTTTCTATCAGCTGTTGGCACTTTTGCTATCAGCTGTTGGCAAATTTGCTATCAGCTGTTGGCACTTTTGCTATCAGCTGTTTGCACTTTTGGTATCAGCTTTTGGCACTTTTGGTATCAGCTGTTGGCACTTTTGGTATCAGCTGTTGGCACTTTGGTATAATCTGTTGGCACTTTTGCTATCAGCTTTTGGCACTTTTGGTATCAGCTGTTGGCACTTTTGCTATCAGCTGTTTGCACTTTTTCTCTCAGCTGTTGGCACTTTTGCTATCAGCTTTTGGCACTTTTGCTATCAGCTGTTGGCACTTTTGCTATCAGCTGTTGGCACTTTTGCTATCAGCTGTGGTGCTGTTGGCACTTTTGCTATCAATTGCTGTTGTTCGCAAGTTTTTATATAAACATGTATTTTTATACATTCATAGTGTTTTCTTTTAGTGGGGGGTCACTATTTGCTCATAGCTGGGCCCCTTTGTGATCAGAAGCCTTGCTGTCAGATGTAATTTATAGTCATACCTAGGACTAGTTGGCACTGTGGTGCTGTTGGCACTTTTGCTAACAGCTGTTGGCACTTTTGCTATCAGCTTTTGGCACTTTTGGTATCAGCTGTTGGCACTTTTGCTAATAGCTGTTGGCACTTTTGCAATCAGCTGTGGTGCTGTTGGCACTTTTGCTATCAACTGGCGTTGTTCGCAAGTTTTTATATAAACATGTATTTTTATACTTTCGTAGTGTTTTTTTTAGTGGGGGGTCACTATTTGCTCATAGCTGGGACCCTTTGTGATCAGAAGCCTTGCTGTCAGATGTAGTTTATAGTCATACCTAGGACTAGTTGGCACTGTGGTGCTGTTGGCACTTTTGCTATCAGCTGTTGGCACTTTTGCTATCAGCTGTTGGCACTTTCGCTATCAGCTGTTGGCACTTTTGCTATCAACTGGTGTTGTCCGCAAGTTTTTATATAAACATGAATTTTTATATTTTCATAGTGTTTTTATTTTAGTGGGGGGTCGTCTGCGTGGGACTTTCTGGGACTGTCTCCTGGGTGGGGATTCGTCTGCGTTGGACTTTCTTGGACTGGGGGTCGTCTCCGTTAGTCTTTCTGGGACTGTCTCCTGGGTGGGGTTCGTCTGCGTGGGACTTTCTGGGACTGTCTCCTTGGTGGGCTGTCTTCTGCGTGGAACTTTCTGGGACTTGGGGTCGTCTGCGTGGGAATTTCTGGGACTGGGGGTCGTCTGCGTGGGACTTTCTGGGACTGTCTCCTGGGTGGGGAGTCGTCTACGTGGGACTTACTGGGACTGGGAGTGGTCTGCGTGGGTCTTTCTGGGACTGTCTCCTAGGTGGGGGTCGTCTGCTTGGGACTTTCTCGGACTGTCTCCTGGGTGGCGGGTCGTCTGCGTGGGAATTTCTGGGACAGGGCGTCGTCTGCGTGGGACTTTCTAGGACTGACTCCTGGGTGGGGGGTCGTCTGTGTGAGACTTTCAGGGACTGGGGGTCGTCTGCGTGGGAGTTTCTGGGACTGGGGGTCTTCTGCGTGGGACTTTCTGGGACTGGGGGTCGTCTGCGTGGACTTTCTGGGACTGTCTCGTGGGTGGGGGGTCGTCTACGTGGGACTTTGTGGGACTGGGGGTCATCTGCGTGGGACTTTCTGGGACTGGGGGTCGTCTGCGTGGACTTTCTGGGACTGTTTCCTGGGTGGTGGGTCGTCTGCGTGGGACTTTCTGGGACTGTCTCCTGGGTGGGGGTCGTCTGCCTGGGATTTCTGGGACTGGGGGTCGTCTGCGTGTGACTTTCTGGGACTGTCTCCTGGATGAAGGGTCGTCTGCGTGGGTCTTTCTGGGACTGGGTGTCGTCTGGGGGAGACATTCTGGGACTGGGGTCGTCTGCGTGGGACTTTCTGGGACTGTCTCCTGGGTGGGAGGTCTTCTGCGTGGATTTTTCTGGGACTGGGGTTCGTCTGCGTGGGACAGTCTCCTGGGTGGGGGGTCGTCTACTAGGGACTTTCTGGGACTGACTCTTGGGTGGGGGGTCGTCTGCATGGGACTTTCTGGGACTCTCTCCTGGGTGGGTGTTCGTCTGCGTGGGATTTTCTGGGACTGGGGGCCGTCTGCGTGGGACTTGCTGGGACACTCTCCTGTCTGGGAGTCGTCTGCGTTGGACTTTCTTGGACTGGGGGTCGTCTGCGTGGGACTTTCTTGGACTGGGGGTCGTCTGCGTGGGACTTTCTGGGACTGTCTCCTGGGTGGGGGCTCGTATGCGTGGGACTTTCTGGGACTGTCTCCTGATTGGGGGTCTTCTGCATGGGACTTCCTGGGACTCGGGGTCGTCTGCGTGTGTCTTTCTGGGACAGTCTCCTGGGTGCGGTGTCGTCTGCGTGGGAATTTGTGGGACTGGGGGTCGTCTGCGTGGGACTTTCTTGGAATGGGGGTCGTCTGCGTGGTTCTTTCTTGGACTCTCTCCTGTGTGGGGGTCGTCTGCGTGGGATTTTCTAGGACTGTTTTCTGGGTGGAGACTCGGCTGCGTGGGACTTTCTGGGACTGGGTGTCGTCTGCGTGGTTCTTTCTGGGACAGTCTCCTGGTTGCGGTCTCGTCTGCGTGGGACTTTGTGGGACTGGGGGTCTTCTGCGTGGGACTTTCTGGGACTAGCGGTCGTCTGCGTGGGACTTTCTTGGACTGTCCCCTCGGTGGGGGGTCTTCTTTTTGTGAATTTCTGGGACTGGTTCCTGGGTGTGGGATCGTCTGCGTGGGACTTTCTGGGAATGGGGCTCGTCTGCGTGGGAATTTCTGGGACTGTGTGTCGTCTGCGTGGGACTTTCTGGGACTGTCTCCTGGGTGGGGGTTCGTCTGCGTGGGACTTTCTGGGACTGTCTCCTGGGTGGGGGTCGTCTGCGTGGGACTTTCTGGGATTGGGGTCGTCTGCGTGGGACTTTCTGGGACTGGGGGTATTCTCCGTGGGGCTTTCTGGGAATGTTTCCCGGGTGGGGGGTCGTCTGCGTGGGATTTGCTGGGACTGGGGGTCGTCTGCGTGAGACTTTCTGGGACTGTGTCCTGGGTGGGGAGTCGTCTACGTGGGACTTACTGGGACCGGGGGTGGTCTGCGTCAGTCTTTCTGGGACTGTCTCCTAGGTGGGGGTTCGTTTGCGTTGGACTGTCTGGGACTGTCTCCTGCGTGGGGGGTCGTCTGCGTGGGATTTACAGGGACTGGGTGTCGTCTGCGTTTGGACTTTCTGGGACTGTCTACTGGGTGGGTGTCGTCTGCGTGTGACTTTCTGGGACTGGGGTTCGTCTGTTTGGGATTTCTGGGACTGACTCCTGGATGGGCGGTCGTCTGCGTGGGACTTTCTGGGACTTTCTCCTGGGTGGGTGGTCGTCTGCGTGGGACTTTCTGGGACTGTCTCCTTAGTCGGTGTTCATCTGCGTGGTATTTTCTGGGACTGGGGGTCGTCTGCGTGGGACTTGCTGGGACTGTCTCCTTGGTGGGCTGTCGTCTGCGTGGAACTTTCTGGGACTGGGGGTCGTCTGCATGGGACTTTCTGGGACTGGGGGTAGTCTCCGTGGGACTTTCTGGGACTGGCTCCTGGGTGGGGAGTCGTCTACGTGGGACTTACTGGGACTGTGGGTGGTCTGCGTGGGTCTTTCTGTGACGGTCTCCTGGGTGGGGGTTCGTCTGCGTGGGACTTTCTTGGACTGTCTCCTGGATGGGGGGTCGTCTGCGTGGGACTTTCTGGGACTTTCTCCTGGGTGGGTGGTCGTCTGCGTGGGACTTTCTGGGACTGTCTCCTTGGTGGGTGTTCATCTGCGTGGGATTTTCTGGGACTGGGGGTCGTCTGCGTGGGACTTTCTTGGACTGGGGGTCGTCTGCGTGGGACTTTCTGGGACTGTCTCCTGGGTGGGGGCTCGTCTGCGTGGGACTTTCTTGGACTGTCTCCTGGGCGGGTGTTCGTCTGCGTGTGACTTTCTGGGACTGGGGTTCGTCTGTTTGGGATTTCTGGGACTGGGGGTCGTCTGCATGGGACTTTCTGGGACTGGGGGTAGTCTCCCTGGGACTTTCTGGGACTGGCTCCTGGGTGGGGGGGGATCGTCTGCGTGGGACTTGCTGGGACTGGGGGTCGTCTGCGTGGGACTTTCTGGGACTGTCTCCTGGGTGGGGAGTCGTCTACGTGGGACTTACTGGGACTGTTGGTGGTCTGCGTGGGTCTTTCTGTGACGGTCTCCTGGGTGGGGGTTCGTCTGCGTGGGACTTTCTTGGACTGTCTCCTGGATGGGGGGTCGTCTGCGTGGGACTTTCTGGGACTTTCTCCTGGGTGGGTGGTCGTCTGCGTGGGACTTTCTGGGACTGTCTCCTTGGTGGGTGTTCATCTGCGTGGGATTTTCTGGGACTGGGGGTCGTCTGCGTGGGACTTTCTTGGACTGGGGGTCGTCTGCGTGGGACTTTCTGGGACTGTCTCCTGGGTGGGGGCTCGTCTGCGTGGGACTTTCTTGGACTGTCTCTTGGGCGGGTGTTCGTCTGCGTGGGACTTTCTGTGATTGAGGGTCGTCTGCGTGGGATATCTGGGTCTGTCTCCTGGGTGGGGTCTCGTCTGCATGGGAGTTTCTGGGACTGGGTGTCGTCTGCGTGGGACTTTCTCGGATTGTCTCCTGGGTGTGGGGTCGTCTGCGTGGGACTTTCTGGGACTGGGTGTCGTCTTCGTGGGTCTTTCTCTGACTCTCTCCTGGGTGGGGTGTCGTCTGCGTGGGAGTTTCTCGGACTGGGGGTCGTCTGCGTGGGACTTCTGGGACTGGGGGTCGTCTGCGTGGGACTTTCTGGGACTGAAGGTAGTCTGCGTGGGAGTTTCTTGGACTGTCACCTGGGTTGGGTGGTCGTCTGCGTGGGACTTGCTGGGACTGGGGGTCTTCTGCGTGGGACTTTCTGGGACTGTCTCCTGTCTGGGGGGTAGTCTTCGTGGGACTTTCTGGGACTAGGGGGTTGTCTGCGGGGGACTTTCTGGGATTGGGAGTCGTCAGTGTGGGACTTTCTGGGACTGGGGGTCGTCTACGTGGGACTTTCTGGGACTGTCTCCTGGGTGGGGGGTCGTCTGCTTGGGATTTTGTGGGACTGGGTTCGTCTACGTGGGACTTTCTGGGACTGTCTCCTGGATGGGGGGTCATCTGCGTGGGACTTTCTGGGATTTTCTCCTTGGTGGGGGGGTCGTCTGCGTGGGACTTTCTGGGACTGGGTGTCGTCTGCGTGGGACTTTCTGGGACTGTCTCCTGGGTGGGTGTCGTCTGCGTGGGATTTTCTGGGACTGGGGGTCGTCTGTTTGGGCTTTCTTCTACTGTCTCCTTGGTGGGTGTTCATGTGCGAGAGATTTTCTGGGACTGGGGGTCGTCTGCGTGGGACTTTCTTGGATTGTCTCCTGGGTGTGCGGTCGTCTGCGTGGGACTTTCTGTGACTGTCTCCTTGGTGGGTGTTCATCTGCGTGGGATTTTCTGGGACTGGCGGTCGTCTGCGTGGCACTTGCTGGGACTGTCTCCTGTCTGGGGGTCGTCTGCGTGGGACTTTCTTGGACTGGGGGTAGTCTGCGTGGGACTTTCTGTGACTGTCTCATGGGTGGGGGCTCGTCTGCGTGGGACTTTCTTGGACTGTCACCTGGGTGGGTGTTCGTCTGCCTGGGACTTTCTGTGACTGGGGGTCGTTTGCGTGGGATATCTGGGTCTGTCTCCTGGGTGGGGGGGTCGTCTGCATGGGAGTTTCTGGGACTGTGTGTCGTCTGCGTGGGACTTTCTGGGTTTATCTCCTGGGTGTGGGGTCGTCTGCGTGGCACTTTCTGGGACTGGGGGTCGTCTGCGTGGGTCTTTCTGGGACTCTCTCCTGGGTGGAGGGTCGTCTGCGTGGGAGTTTCTGGGACTGGAGGTCGTCTGCGTGGGACTTTCGGGGACTGGGGGTCGTCTGCGTGGGACTTTCTGGGACTGGAGGTAGTCAGCGTGGGTATTTCTGGGACTGTCACCTGGGTGGGGTGGTCGTCTGCGTGGGACTTACTGGGCTGGGGGTCGTCTGCGTGGGACTTTCTGGGACTAGGGGCTCGTCTGCGGGGGACTGTCTGGGACTGGGGTTCGTCAGCGTGGGACATTCTGGGACTGGGGGTCGTCATCCTGGGACTTTCTGGGACTGTGGGTCGTCTGCGTGGGACTTTCTCGGACTGCTGGTCGTCTGCGTGGGACTTTCTGGGATTGGGGGTCGTCTGCGTGGGTCTTTCTGGGACTGTCTCCTGGGTGGGGGACGTCTGCGTGGGACTTTCTGGGACTGGGGTTCGTCTGCGTGGGACTCTCTGGTACTGGGGTCAGTCTGCGTGTGACTTTTTGGCAGTGGGGGTTCGTCTGCGTTGGACTTTCTGGGACTGTCTCCTGGGTGGCGGTTCGTCTGCGTGGGATTTTCTGGGAGTGGGGGTCGTCTGCGTGGGAATTTCTGGGACTGTCTCCTTGGTAGGGTGTCGTCTGCGTGGGACTTCTGGGACTGGGGGTCCTGTGCGTGGGACTTTCTGGGACTGGGGGTCGTCTGCGTGGGACTTTCTGGGAGTGTCTCCTGGTTGGGGGGTCGTCTGCGTGGGACTTTCTGGTACTGGGGTACGTCTGCGTGAGTCATTCTGGGACTGTCTCCTGGGTGGGGGGTCGTCTTCGTGGGACTTTCTGGAACTGTGGGTCGTCTGCGTGGGACTTCTGGGACTGGGGGTCCTGTGCGTGGGTCTTTCTGGGACTGGGGATCGTATGCGTGGGACTTTCTGGTACTGGGGGTCGTCTGCATGGGACTTTCTGGGACTGGGGTTCGTCTGCGTGGGTCTTTCTGGGACTGTCTCCTGGGTGGGGGGTTGTCTGCGTGGGACTTTCTGGGACTGGGGGTCGTCTGCGTGGGACATTCTTGGACTGGGGGCCGTCTACGTGGGACTTTCTCCTAGTGGGGGTCGTCTGCGTGGGACTTTCTTGGACTGTCTCCTGGGTGGGGGGTCGTCTGCGTGGGACTTTCTGGGACTGTTGGTCGTCTGCGTGGGAATTTCTTGGACCCTCTCCTGGGTGGCGGGTCGTCTGCGTGGGACTTTCTGGGACAGTCTCCTGGGTGGGGTCCTCTGCGCGGGATTTTCTGGTACTGGGGTCGTCTGCGTGGGACTTGCTGGGACTGTCTCCTGTCTTGGGGTCGTCTGCGTGGGACTTTCTTGGATTGGGGGCTCGTCTGCGTTGGACTTTCTTGGACTGTCTCCTGGGTGTGGTTTCGTCTGCGTGGGATATCTGGGTCTGTCTCCTGGGTGGGGGGTCTTCTGCATGGGAGTTTCTGGGACTGGGTGTCGTCTGCGTGGGACTTTCTGGGATTGTCTCCTGGGTGTTGGGTCGTATGCGTGGGACTTTCTGGGACTGGGGGTCGTCTGCGTGGGTCTTTCTGGGACTCTCTCCTGGGTGTGGGGTCGTCATCGTGGGAGTTTCTGGGACTGTGGGCGGTCTCCGTGAGACTTTCTGGGACTGGGGGTCGTCTGCGTGGGACTTTCTGGGACGGGAGGTAGTCTGCGTGGTACTTTCTTGGAATGTCACCTGGGTGGGGTGGTCGTCAGCGTGGGACTTGTTGGGACTGGGGGTCGTCTGCGTGGGACATTCTGGGACTGGGGGTCGTCATCCTGGGACTTTCTGGGACTGTGGGTCGTCTGCGTGGGACTTTCTCGGACTGCTGGTCGTCTGCGTGGGACTTTCTGGGATTGGGGGTCGTCTGCGTGGGTCTTTCTGGGACTGTCTCCTGGGTGGGGGACGTCTGCGTGGGACTTTCTGGGACTGGGGTTCGTCTGCGTGGGACTCTCTGGTACTGGGGTCAGTCTGCGTGTGACTTTTTGGCAGTGGGGGTTCGTCTGCGTTGGACTTTCTGGGACTGTCTCCTGGGTGGCGGTTCGTCTGCGTGGGATTTTCTGGGAGTGGGGGTCGTCTGCGTGGGAATTTCTGGGACTGTCTCCTTGGTAGGGTGTCGTCTGCGTGGGACTTCTGGGACTGGGGGTCCTGTGCGTGGGACTTTCTGGGACTGGGGGTCGTCTGCGTGGGACTTTCTGGGAGTGTCTCCTGGTTGGGGGGTCGTCTGCGTGGGACTTTCTGGTACTGGGGTACGTCTGCGTGAGTCATTCTGGGACTGTCTCCTGGGTGGGGGGTCGTCTTCGTGGGACTTTCTGGAACTGTGGGTCGTCTGCGTGGGACTTCTGGGACTGGGGGTCCTGTGCGTGGGTCTTTCTGGGACTGGGGATCGTATGCGTGGGACTTTCTGGTACTGGGGGTCGTCTGCATGGGACTTTCTGGGACTGGGGTTCGTCTGCGTGGGTCTTTCTGGGACTGTCTCCTGGGTGGGGGGTTGTCTGCGTGGGACTTTCTGGGACTGGGGGTCGTCTGCGTGGGACATTCTTGGACTGGGGGCCGTCTACGTGGGACTTTCTCCTAGTGGGGGTCGTCTGCGTGGGACTTTCTTGGACTGTCTCCTGGGTGGGGGGTCGTCTGCGTGGGACTTTCTGGGACTGTTGGTCGTCTGCGTGGGAATTTCTTGGACCCTCTCCTGGGTGGCGGGTCGTCTGCGTGGGACTTTCTGGGACAGTCTCCTGGGTGGGGTCCTCTGCGCGGGATTTTCTGGTACTGGGGTCGTCTGCGTGGGACTTGCTGGGACTGTCTCCTGTCTTGGGGTCGTCTGCGTGGGACTTTCTTGGATTGGGGGCTCGTCTGCGTTGGACTTTCTTGGACTGTCTCCTGGGTGTGGTTTCGTCTGCGTGGGATATCTGGGTCTGTCTCCTGGGTGGGGGGTCTTCTGCATGGGAGTTTCTGGGACTGGGTGTCGTCTGCGTGGGACTTTCTGGGATTGTCTCCTGGGTGTTGGGTCGTATGCGTGGGACTTTCTGGGACTGGGGGTCGTCTGCGTGGGTCTTTCTGGGACTCTCTCCTGGGTGTGGGGTCGTCATCGTGGGAGTTTCTGGGACTGTGGGCGGTCTCCGTGAGACTTTCTGGGACTGGGGGTCGTCTGCGTGGGACTTTCTGGGACGGGAGGTAGTCTGCGTGGTACTTTCTTGGAATGTCACCTGGGTGGGGTGGTCGTCAGCGTGGGACTTGTTGGGACTGGGGGTCGTCTGCGTGGGACTTTCTGGGACTGTCTCCTGTCTGGGGTGTCGTCTTCGTGGGACTTTCTGGGATTAGGGGGTCGTCTGCGGGGGACTTTCTGGGACTGGGGATCGTCAGCGTGGGACATTCTGTGACTGGGGGTCGTCTACGTGGGACTTTCTGGGACTGTCTCCTGGTTGGGGGTTCGTCTGCTTGGGACTTTGTGGGACTGGGGGTCGTCTACGTTGGACTTTCTGTGACTGTCTCCTGGATGGGCGGTCGTCTGCGTGGGACATTCTGGGTCTGTCTCCTTGGTGGGTGTTCATCTGCGTGGGATTTTCTGGGACTGGCGGTCGTCTGCGTGGGACTTGCTGGAACTGTCTCCTGTCTGGGGGTCGTCTGCGTGGGACTTTCTTTGACTGGGGGTAGTCTGCGAGGGACTTTCTGTGACTGTCTCCTGGGTGGGGGCTCGTCTGCGTGGGACTTTCTTGGACTGTCTCCTGGGTGGGAGTTCGTCTGCGTGGGACTTTCTGTGACTGGGGTCGTCTGCGTGGGATATCTGGGTCTGTCTCCTGGGTGGAGGGTCGTCTGCATGGGAGTTTCTGGGACTGGTGTCGTCTGCGTGGGACTTTCTGGGATTGTCTCCTGGGTGTGGGGTCGTCTGCGTGGGACTTTCTGGGACTGGAGGTCGTCTGCGTGGGTCTTTCTGGGACTGTCTCCTGTCTGGGGTGTCGTCTACGTGGGACTTTCTGGTACTATATCCCGGGTGGGGGGTCGTCTGCGTGCGACTTTCTGGGTCTGTCTCCTGGGTGGGTGTTCGTCTGCGTGGGATTTTCTGGGACTGGGGGTCGTCTGCGTGGGACTTGCTGGGACACTCTCCTGTCTGTGGGTCGTCTGCGTGGGACTTTCTGGGACTGGCTCCTGGGTGGGGATCGTCTGCGTGGGTCTTTCTTGGACTGGGGGTCTTCTGCGTGGGACTTTCTGGGAGTGTCTCCTGGGTGGGTGTCGTCTGTTTGGGACTTTCTGGGACAGTCTCCTGGGTGGGGGTCGTCTGCGTGTGACTTTCTGGGACTCTCTCCTGACTGGGTCGTCTGCATGGGACTTTCTGGGACTGGGGGTCGTCTGCGTCGGACTTTCTGGGACTGTCTCCTGGGTGTGTGGTCGTCTGCGTCGGACTTTCTGGGACTGTCTCCTCGGTGGGGGTCGTCTGCGTGGGACTTTGTTGGACTGTCTCCTGGGTGGAAGGTTGTCTGCGTGGGATATCTGGGACAGTCTCCTGGGTGGGGGGTCGTCTGCGTGGTTTTTTCTGGGACTGGGTGTCGTCTGCGTGGGACTTTCTGGGACTGGGGATCGTCTGCGTGGGACTTTCTGGGACAGTCTCCTGGGTGGGGGGTCGTCTGCGTGGGACTTTCTGGGACTGTCTCCTGGTTGGGGGTCGTCTGCGTGGGAATTTCTGAGACAGGGGGTCGTCTACTAGGGACTTTCTGGGACTGGGTGTCGTCTGCGTGGGACTTTCTGGGAAGTGTCTGCTGGGTGGGGGGTCGTCTGCGTGGGACTTTGTGGGAATGTGGGTCATCTGCGTGGGACTTTCTGGGACTGGGGGTCGTCTGCGTGGGACTTTCTGGGACTGTCTCCTGGGTGGGGGGTCTTCTGCGTGGGACTTTCTGGGAATGGGGGTCTTCTGCGTGTGACTTTCTGGGACTGTCTCCTGGGTGGGAGGTCGTCTGAAGGGGCCTTTTTGGTACTGGGGGTCATCTGCGTGGGACTTTCTGGCACTGGGGGTCGCCTGCGTGGGACATTCTGGGACTGTCTCCTGGGTGGGGGGGTCGTCTGCGTAGGACATTCTTGGACTGTCTCCTGGGTGGGGGGTCGTCTTCGTGGGACTTTGTGGGACTGGGGGACGTCTGTGTGGGACTTTCTGGGACTGTCTCCTGTCTGGGGTGTCGTCTACGTGGGACTTTCTGGTACTATCTCCCGGGTGGGGGGTCGTCTGCGTGGGAATTTCTGGGACAGGGGGTCGACTGCGTGCGACTTTCTGGGACTGACTCCTGGGTGGGGGGTCTTCTGCGTGGGACTTTCTGGGAATGGGGGTCTTCTGCGTGTGACTTTCTGGGACTGTCTCCTGGGTGGGAGGTCGTCTGAAGGGGCCTTTTTGGTACTGGGGGTCATCTGCGTGGGACTTTCTGGCACTGGGGGTCGCCTGCGTGGGACATTCTGGGACTGTCTCCTGGGTGGGGGGGTCGTCTGCGTAGGACATTCTTGGACTGTCTCCTGGGTGGGGGGTCGTCTGCGTGGGACTTTGTGGGACTGGGGGACGTCTGTGTGGGACTTTCTGGGACTGTCTCCTGTCTGGGGTGTCGTCTACGTGGGAATTTCTGGTACTGTCTCCAGGGTGGGGGGCGTCTGCGTGGGAATTTCTGGGACAGTGGGTCGTCTGCGTGGGACTTTCTGGGACTGACTCCTGGTTGGGGGGTCGTCTGTGTGGGACTCTCTGGGACTGGGGGTCGTCTCAGTGGGACTTTCTGGGACTTGGGGTCGTCTGTGTGGGACTTTCTGTGACTGTCTCCTGGGTGGGGGGGTCGTCTGCGTAGGACTTTCTTGTACTGTCTCCTGGGTGGGGGGTCGTCTGCGTGGGACTTTCTGGGACTGGGGGTCGTCTGCGTGGGTCTTTCTGGGACTGTCTCCTGGGTGGGGGTCGTCTGCGTGGGACATTCTGGGATTGGGGTTCGTCTGCGTGGGACTTTCTGTGACTGGGGGTGGTCTGCGTGTGACTTTCTGGGACTGGGTGTCGTCTGCGTGGGACATTCTTGGAAATGTCTGCTGGGTGGGGGCTCGTCTGCGTGGGACTTTGTGGGACTGGGGTCATTTGCGTGGGACTTTCTGGGACTGGTGGTCGTCTGCGTGGGAATTTCTGGGACTGGGGGCCGTCTGCGTGGAATTTTCTGTGACTGGGGGTCGTCTGCGTGAGACTTTCTGGGACTGTCTCCTGGGTGGGGGGTCGTCTGTGTAGGACTTTCTTGGACTGTCTCCTGGGTGGGGGGTCGTCTGCGTGGGACTTTCTGGGTCTGGGGGTCGTCTGCGTGGGACTTTCTGGGACGGTCTCCTGTCTGTGGGGTCGTCTGCGTTGGACTTTCTGGTACTGTCTCCAGGGTGGGGGGTCGTCTGCGTGGGAATTTCTGGCACAGGGGGTCGTCTGCGTGGGACTTTCTGGGACTGATTCCTGGGTAAGAGGGTCGTCTGTGTTGGACATTCTGGGACTGGGGGTCGACTGAGTGGGATTTTCTGGGGCTGGGGGTCGTCTGCGTGGGACTTTCAGGGACTGTCTACTGGGTGGGTGTCGTCTGCGTGGGACTTTCTGGGACTGGGGGTCGTCTGCGTGGGACTTTCTTTGACTAGGGGTTGTCTGCGTGTGACTTTCTGGGACTGGCTGTCGTCTGCGTGGGACTCTCTGGGAAATGTCTGCTGGGTGGGGGGTCATCTGCGTGGGACTTTGTGGGACTGGGGGTCATCTGCGTGGGACATTCTGGGACTGGGGGTCGTCTGCGTGGGACTTCCTGGGACTTGGGGTCGTCTGCGTGGGACTTTCTGGGACTGTCTCCTGGGAGGGGGTTCGTCTGCGTAGGACTTTCTTGGACTGTCTCCTGGGTGGGGGGTCGTCTGCGTTGGACTTTCTGGGACTGGGGGTCGGCTGCGTGGGACTTTCTGGGACTGTCTTCTAGATGAGGGGTCGTCTCCGTGGGACTTTCTGGGAATGGGGGTCGTCTGCGTGGGACTTTCTGGGACTGTCTCCTGGGTGGGGGGTCGTCTGCGTAGGACTTTCTTGTACTGTCTCCAGGGTGGGGGGTCGTCTGCGTGGGACTTTCTGGGATTGGGATGGTCTGCGTGGGACTTTCTGGGACTCTCTCCTGTCTGGGGGCTCGTCTGCGTGGGACTTTCTGGTACTGTCTCCAGGGTGGGTGGTCGTCTGCGTGTGAATTTCTTGGACAGGGGGTCGTCTGCCTGGGAATTTCTGGGACTGACTCCTGGGTGGGGGGTCGTCTGTGTGGGTTTTTCTGGGACTGGGGGTCGTCTGAGTGGGACTTTCTGGGACTGGGGGTCGTCTGCGTGGGACTTTCTGGGACTGTCTACTGGGTGGGGGGGGATCGTCTGGTTAGGACATTCTTGGACTGTCTCCTGGGTGGGGGGTCGTCTGCGTGGGCCTTTCTGGGACTTGGGTCGTCTTCGTGGGACTTTATGGTCTGGGGGTCGTCTGCGTCGGACTTTCTGGGACTGTCTCCTGGGTGGGGGGGCGTCGTCTGCGTAGGACTTTCTTGTACTGTCTCCTGGGTGGGGGGTCGTCTGCGTGGGACGTTCTGGGACTGGGGGTCGTCTGCGTGGGTCTTTCTGGGACTGTCTTCTTGGTGGTGGGTCGTCTGCGTGGGACTTTCTTGGACTGGGGTTCGTCTGCGTGGGACTTTCTGTGACTGGGGGTGGTCTGCGTGCGACTTTCTGGGACTGGGTGTCGTCTGCGTGGGACTTTCTGGGAAATGTATGCTGGGTGGGGGGTCGTCTGCGTGGGACTTTGTGGGACTGGGGGTCATCTGCGTGGTTCTTTCTGGGACTGGGGGTCGTCTGCGTGGGACTTTCTGGGACTGGGGGTCGTCTGCGTGGGACTTTCTGTGACTGGGGGTCGTCTACGTGGGACTTTCTTGGACTGTCTCCTGGGAGGGGGATCGTCTGCGTGGGACTCTCTGGGACTGTCAACTGGGTGGGGGGTAGTCTGCGTGGGAATTTCTGGGACAGGGGGTCGTCTGCGTGGGACTATCGGGGACTGACTCCTGGGTGGGGGGTCGTCTGCGAGGGACTTCCTGGGACTGGGGGTCGTCTGCGTGGGACTTTCTGGGACTGGTTGTCGTCTGCGCGGGACTTTCTTGGACTGGGGGTCGTCTGTGTGGGACTTTCTGGGATTGTCTCCTGGGTGGGGGGGTCGTCTGCGTAGGACTTTCTTGGACTGTCTCCTGGGTGGGGGTCGTCTGCGTGGGACTTTCTGGGACTGGTTGTCGTCTGCGCGGGACTTTCTTGGACTGGGGGTCGTCTGTGTGGGACTTTCTGGGATTGTCTCCTGGGTGGGGGGTCGTCTGCGTAGGACTTTCTTGGACTGTCTCCTTGGTGGGGGGTCGTCTGCGTTGGACTTTCTGGGACTGGGGGTCGGCTGCGTGGGACTTTCTTGGACTGTCTCCTGTCTGGGGGGTCGTCTGCCTGGGACTTACTGGGACTGGGGGTCGTCTGTGTGGGACTCTCTGGGACTGTGGGTCGTCTGAGTGGGACTTTCTGGGACTGGTTGTCGTCTGCGCGGGACTTTCTTGGACTGGGGGTCGTCTGTGTGGGACTTTCTGGGATTGTCTCCTGGGTGGGGGGGTCGTCTGCGTAGGACTTTCTTGGACTGTCTCCTGGGTGGGGGTCGTCTGCGCGGGACTTTCTGTGACTGGGGGTCGTCTGCGTGGGAATTTATGGGACTGGGGGCCGTCTGCGTGGGACTTTCTGGGACTGTCTCCTGGGTGGGGGGGTCGTCTGCGTAGGACTTTCATGTACTGTCTTCTAGGTGGTGGTTCGTCTGCGTGGGAATTTTCTGGGACTGGGATTCGTCTGCGTGGGACTTTCTGTGACTGGGGGTGGTCTGCCTGTGACTTTCTGGGACTGGGGGTCATCTGCGTTGTTCTTTCTGGGACTGGGGGTCGTCTGCGTGGGACTTTCTGGGACTGTCTACTGGGTGGGGGTCGTCTGCGTGGGACTTTCTGGTACTGTCTCCAGGGTGGGGGGGTCGTCTGCGTGGGAATTTCTGGGACAGGGGGTCGTCTGCGTGGGACTTTCTGGGACTGACTCCTGGGTGGGGGGTCGTCTGTGTGGGACTTTCTGGGACTGGGGCTCATCTGCGTGGTTCTTTCTGGGACTGGGGGTCGTCTGCGTGGGACTTTCTGGGACTGTCTCCTGGGTGGGGGGGTCGTCTGCGTAGGACTTTCTGTGACTGGAGGTCGTCTCCGTGGGACTTTATGTGACTGGGGGCCGTCTGCGTTGGACTTTCTGGGACAGTCTCCGGGGTGGGGGGTCGTCTGCCTAGGAATTTCTTGTACTGTCTCCTGGGTGGGGTGTCGTCTTCGTGGGACTTTCTGGGTCTGGGGGTCGTCTGCGTGGGATTTCTGGGACTGTCTCCTGTCTGGGGGTTCGTCTGCGTGGGACTTTCTGGGACTGTCTCCTGGGTGGGGGTCGTCTGCGTGGGACTTTGTGGGACTGTCTTCTAGGTGGTGGGTCGTCTGCGTGGGACATTCTGGGACTGGGGTTCGTCTGCGTGGGACTTTCTGTGACTGGGGGTGGTCTGCGTGTGACTTTCTGGGACTGGGTGTCGTCTGCGTGGGACATTCTGGGAAATGTCTGCTGGGTGGGGGGTCGTCTGCGTGGGACTTTATGGGACTGGGGTCATTTGCGTGGGACTTTCTGGGACTGGGGGTCGTCTGCGTGGGACTTTCTGTGACTGGGGGTCATCTGCGTGGGACTTTCTTGTACTGGGGGTCGTCTGCGTGGAAATTTCTGGGACTGGGGCTCGTCTGCGTGGGACTTTCTGGGACAGGGGGTCGTCTGTGTGGGACTTTCGGGGACTGACTCCTGGGTGGTGGGTCGTCTGTGTGGGACTTTCTGGGACGGGGTTCGTCTGCGTGGGACTTTCTGTGACTGGGGGTGGTCTTCGTGTGACTTTCTGGGACTGGGTGTCGTCTGCGTGGGACTTTCTGAGACTGTCTCCTGGGTGGGGGGTCGTCTGCGTGGGACTTTCTGGGACTGTCTCCTGGGTGGGGGGTCGTCTGCGTTCGAATTTCTGGGACAGGGGGTCGTCTGCGTGGGACTTTCGGTGACTGACTCCTGGGTATGGAGTCTTCTGTGTGGGACTTTCTAGGACTGGGGGTCGTCTGCGTGGGACTTTCTGGGACTGGGGGTCGTCTCCTTGGGTCTTTCTGGGACTGTCTCCTGGATGGGGGGTCGTCTGCGTGGGACTTTCTGGGACTGTCTCCTGGGTGGGGTGTCGACTGTTGGGACTTTCTGGGACAGTCTCCTAGATTGGGGGTCGTCGGCGTGGGACCTTCTGGGACTGGGGGTCGTCTGCGTGGACTTTCTAGGATTTTCTCCTGTGTGGGGGGTCATCTGCGTACGACTGTCTCCTGTCTGGTGGGTCGTCAACGTGGGACTTTCTTGGACTGTCTCCTGTCTGCGTTGGACTTTCGGGGATTGACTCCTGGGTGGGGGGTCGTCTGCGTGGGACTTTCTCGGACTGGGGGTCGGCTGCGTGGGACTTTCTGGGACAGTCTCCTGTCTGGGGGGTCGTCTGCCTGGGACTTACTGGGACTGGGATCGTCTGCGTGTGAGTTTCTGGGACTGTCTCCTGGGTGGAGGGTCGTCTACGTTGGTCTTTCTGGGACTGGGGGTCGTCTGGGTGGGACATTCTGGGACTGGGGTCGTCTGAGTGGGACTTTCTGGGACAGTCTCCTGGGTGGGGGTCGTCTGTTTGGGACTTTCTGGGACTGTCTCCTGGGTGGGGGGTCGTCTGCGTGGGAATTTCTGGGACAGGGGGTCGTTTACTAGGGACTTTCTGGGACTCGGTGTCGTCTGCGTGGGACTTTCTGGGAAGTGTCTGCTGGGTGGGGGTCGTCTACGTGGGACTTTGTTGGACTGGGGGTCATCTGCGTGGGACTTTCTGGGACTGGGGGTCGTCTGAGTGGAACTTTCTGGGATTGGGGGTCGTCTCCGTGGGTCTTTCTGGGACTGTCTCCTGGATGGGGGGTCGTCTGCGTGGGACTTTCTAGGACTGTCTCCTGGGTGGGGGGTCGTCTGCGTGGGACTTTCTGGGACAGTCTCCTATATTGGGGGTCGTCGGCGTGGGAACTTCTGGGACTGGGGGTTATCTGCGTGGGACTTTCTTGTACTGGGGGTCGTCTGCGTGGGTCTTTCTTGGACTGTCTCCTGGGTTGGGGGTCGTCTGCGTGGGACTTTCTGGTACTGTATCCTGGGTGGGGATCGTCTGCGTGAGTTTTTCTGGGAGTGGGGTTCGTCTGCGTGGGAATTTCTGGGACTGTCTCCTTGGTAGGGTGTCGTCTGCGTGGGACTTTCTGGGACTGTGGGTCGTCTGCGTGGGACCTTCTGGTACTGGAGGTCGTCTGCGTGGGACTTTCTGGGACTGGTCGTCTTCTGCGTTGGACTTTCTGGGTCTGGGTGTCGTCTGCGTGGGTCTTTCTTGGACTGTCTGCTGGGTTGGGGGTCGTCTGCGTGGGACTTTCTGGAACTCTGGGTCGTTTGCGTGGGACTTTCTGGGACTGTCTCCTAGGTAGGTGTTGTCTGCGTGGGACTTTCTGGGACTGGGGGTCGTCTGCGTGGGACATTCTTGGACTGGGGGCTGTCTGCGTGGGACTTTCTGTTAGTGGGGGTCGTCTGCGTGGGACTTTCTGGGACTGTCTCCTGGGTCGGGGGTCGTCTGCGTGGGACTTTCTGGGACTGTCTCCTGGGTCGGGGGTCGTCTGCGTGGGACTTTCTGGGACTGGGTGTCGTCTGCGTGGGACCTTCTGGGACTGGGGATTGTCTGCGTGGGACTTTCTGGGACTGTCTCCATGTTGGGGGGTCGTCTGCGTGGGACTTGCTGGGACTGGGGTTCGTCTTCGTGGGACTTTCTGGGACTGTCTTCTCTCTGGGGGTCGTCTGTGTGGGACTTTCTGGGACTAGGGGGTCGTTTGCGTGTGACTTTCTGGGAGTGGGAGTCGTCTGCGTGGGACTTTCTGGGACTGTCTCCTGGGTGGGGGGTTGTCTGCCTGGGACTTTCTGAGACTGGGGGTCGTCTGCGTGAGACTTTCTGGGACTGTCTCCTGGGTATGGGGTCGTCTGCGTGCGACTTTCTGGGAATGTGGGACGTCTGCGTGGGACTTTCTGGGACTGTCTCCTGGTTGGGGGGTTGTCTGCCTGGGACTTTCTGAGACTGTGGGTCGTCTGCGTGAGACTTTCTGGGACTGTCTCCTGGGTATGGGGTCGTCTGCTTGGGACTTTTGGGGACTGGGGGTCGTCTGCGTGGGACTTTTTGTGACTGGGGTTCGTCTGCATGGGACTTTCTGGGAGTGGGGGTCGTCTGCTTGGGACTTTCTGGGACTGGGGGCCGTCTGCGTGTATCTTTCTGGTAGTGGGGGTCATCTGCGTGGGACTTTCTTGGACTGTCTCCTGGGTGGGGGATCTTCTGCGTGGGACTTTCTGGGACTGTCTCCTGGGTGGGGGGTCGTCTGCGTGGGACTTTCACAAAAGAGCCAGGCGTATTCGGCTTGTAGCAGGCTGAGATTGCTTGTAAGGCTATTTTTTAAAAAAAGACTGTAGATGTCGTTTTGTAGCAGCGTGAGATTGCTTGTAAGGCAGTTGCCACAAATGAGCCAGGAGAATTGGGTTTGCTGCAGCCTGAGATTGCTTGTAAGGCCTTTATCACAATAGAGCCAGGAGAGTTCGGCTTGTAGCAGCCTGAGATTGCTTGCAAGGCAGTTCCCACAAAAGAGCCAGGAGAAATCGGTTCGTAGACGCCTGGGATTGCTTGTAAGGTAATTCGCACAAAAAGCCAGGAGAATTCATATTGCTGCAGCCTGAGAATGCTTGTAAGGTAGATGCCAGAAATGAGCCAGGGGAAATCGGTTCGTAGCAGCCTGGGAATGCTTGTAAGACAATTATAACAAAAAGTCAGGAGAATTGGACTAGCGGCAGCCTGAGATTGCTTGTAAGGCAGTTGTCACAATAGAGACAGGAGAATTCGTCTTGTAGCAGCCTGAGATTGCTTGTAAGGCAGTTACCACAAAAGAACCAGGAGAAATCGGCACGTAGCCGCCTGGGATTGCTTTTAAGGCAATTGGCACAAAAAATCAGGAGAACTGTCCCGGCAGCAGCCTGAGATTGCTTGTAAGGCAGTTTTCACAAAAGAGCCAAGAGAAGTCGGCTCGTATCAGCCTGACATTGCTTGTAAGGCAGTTGTCACAAAAGCGCCAGGAGAATTCGGCTTGTAGCAGCCTGAGATTTCTTGTAAGGCAGTTGCCACAAAAGGGCCAGGAGAAATCGGCTCGTAGCCGCCTTGGAGTGCTTGTAAGGCAATTCGCACAAAAAAGCCAGGAGAATTCATATTGCTGCAGACTGAGAATGCTTGTAAGACAGATGCCAAAAATGAGCCTGGAGAAATGCTTCGTAGCAGCCTGGGATTGCTTGTAAGGCAATTGGCACAAAAAGTCAGGAGAATTGGACTAGCGGCAGCCTGAGATTGCTTGTAAGGCAGATACCACAAAAGAGCCAGGAGAAATCGGCACGTGGCCGCCTGGGATTACTTTTAAAGCAATTGGCACAAAAAGTCAGGAGAATATGGCTGGATCCAGCCTGAGATTGCTTGTAAGGCAGTTGTCATAGAAGAGCCAGACTCGTAGAAACCTGAGATTGCTTGGAAGGCAGTTGGCAGAATAGAGGCAGGAGAAATCGGCTTGTAGCAACCTGAGATCCTTTGTAAGACAGTTTTCACAAATTGCCCGATGAAGTCGGCCCATAGCACCCTGAGAT
Organism: Acanthosepion esculentum; assembly: GCA_964036315.1. Classification (NCBI taxonomy): domain Eukaryota; kingdom Metazoa; phylum Mollusca; class Cephalopoda; order Sepiida; family Sepiidae; genus Acanthosepion; species Acanthosepion esculentum. The sequence goes on along the minus strand of CAXIWW010000817.1, from coordinate 9,043,214 downwards.
TGCTTGTAAGGCAGTTTTCACAGAAGAGCCAGCAGGTGTAGGCTTGTATTAGCCTGAGATTGTTGTAAGGCAGTTTTCACAAAAGAGCCAGGATATGTCGTTTTGTAGCAGCCTGAGACTGCTTGTAAGGCAGTTGCCTCAAAAGAGCAAGGCGTATTCGGCTTGTAGTAGCCTGAGATTTCATGTAAGGCAGTTTTCACAAAAGTCTTAAGAGAAATCGGATCATAGCAGCCTGACATTGCTTGTAAGGGAGTTGTCACAAAAGAGCCAGTAGAATTCGTCTTGTAGCAGCCTGAGATTGCTTGTAAGGTAGTCGCCACAAAAGAGGCTTGAGAAATCGGCTCGTAGCAGCCTGGGATTATTTTGTAAGGCAATTGGCAAAAAAGCCAGGAACATTGGGCTTGCTGCAGCCTGAGATTGCTTGTAATGCAGTTGTCCTAAAAGTGCCAGCAGGTGTAGGCTTGTAGAAGAATGAGATTGCTTGTAAGGCAATTTTCACAAATCTCCCAGGAGAACCGGCTCGTAAAATCCTAAGATTGCGTGTAAGGCACTTTCCACAAAAAGCCAGGAGAAATGGGCTCGTAGCAGCCTGAGATTGCTTGTAAGGCAGGTGTCACAAAAGAGCCAGGCGTATTCGGATTGTAGCAGCCTGAGATTGCTTGTAAGGCTGTTTTCAAAAAATGAGCCAGGAGAATTGGGCTTGCTGCAGCCTGAGATTCGTTGTAAGGCAGTTGTCACAACAAGCCAGGAGAAATGGGCTCGTAGCTGCGTGGGATTGCTTGTAAGGCAAATGGCACAAAAAGCCAGGAGAATTAGCTTGCTGCAGCCTGAGATTGATTGTAAGGCAGTTGTCACAAAACAGTCAGGAGATGTCGATTTTTAGCAACCTGAGATTGATTTTAGCGCAGTTTTCACAGAAGAGCCAGCAGGTGTGGGCTTGTATCAGCCTGAGATTGCTTGTAAGGCAGGTTTCACAAAAGAGCCAGGAAATGCCGTTTTGTAGCAGCCTGAGATTGCTTGTAAGGGATTTTTCATTTGGTCAGATAGTAAAATGTACAGCTTTAACCATGTGCGCGGTATGTCGTCTGACAATTTACAGCGTCCGAATTCCAGTGTGCACAATAAGACTGCATTTCTAATTTTTCTTTTTATCGAATTCACAAAATATTGGTGTCAAAATGTCGGGAATTTTTTGACTTATCCATAATACCAAATGTTTTTTCTACACCTTGATAAGAGTCGAGGCGAAATTCAGCGATATGGGGACTTGTGTTAGCTCATTTGCGGAAATTTTCATGCGGCCCTCAACTGGGAAATCAGTCATATTTCAGTTCTTTATAACTTTTTTCCATTAAAAGAAATATTTTAAAAATGGTTATCAATTTGTGTGCAATTATTTGATTTGTCTATGTTTACAGGGATTTTTCATTTGGTCAGATAGTAAAAAGTACAGCTTTCACCAGGTGCGCGGTATGTCGTCTGACAATTTACAGCGTCCGAATTCCAGTCCGCACAATAAGACTGCCTTTCTAATTTTGCTTTTTTATAGAATCCACAAAATATTGCTGTCCAATTGTCGCGAATCTCTTGCCTTATCCATAATTACTAAAGTTTTTTCGACACCTTGATTAGAGTCGAGTCGAAATTCAACGGTATGGGGACTAGTGTTAGCTCATTTGCGGAAATTGTCATGCGGACCTAAACTAGGTAATCAGTCATATTTCACTTGTTTATAACTTTTTTCCAGTAAAAGAAATATTTTCAAAATGGGTATCAAATTGTGTGCAATTATGTCTTTGGTCTATGAATAGAGGGATTTTTCATTTGGTCAGCTAGTAAAAAGTACAGCTTTCACCAAGTGCGCGGTATGTCGTCTGACAATTTACAGCGTCCGAATTCCAGTGTGCACAATAAGACTGCATTTCTAATTTTTCCTTTTTATCGAATCCACAAAATATTGGTGTCCAATTGTCGGGAATTTCTTGACTTATCCATAATTACAAAAGTTTTTTCGACAGCTTGAATAGAGTCGACGCGAAATTCAACGGAATGGCGACTTGTGTTAGCTCATTTGCAAAAATTTTCATGCGGCCCTAAATTAGAAATCAGTCATATTTCACTTCTTTATAACTTTTTTCCAGTAAAAGAAATATTTTCAAAATGGGTATCAAATTGTGTGCAATTATTTGGTTGGTCTATGTTTACAGGGATTTTTCATTTGGTCAGATAGTAAAAAGTACAGCTTTCACCAGGTGCGCGGTATTGTGAAAATTAGAAATGCAGTCTTATTGTGCACACTGGAATTCGGACGCTGTAAATTGTCAGACGACATACGGCGCACATGGAGAAATCTGTACTTTTTACTATCTGAGAAAATGAAAAATCCATGTATACATAGACCAACCAAATAATTGCAAACAATTTGATACCCATTTTGAAAATATTTCTTTTACTGGAAAAACGTTATAAAAGAGTGAAATATGACTGATTTCCCAGTTTAGGGCCGCGTGACAATTTCCGCAAATGAGCTAACACTAATCCCCATACCGTTGAATTTCGCCTCGACTCTATTCAAGATTTCGAAAAAAACTTTTGTAATTATGGATAAGGTAAGAAATTCCCGACAATTGTACATCAATATTTTGTGGATTCTATAAAAAGGAAAAATTAGACATGCATTCTTATTGGGCACACTGGAATTCGGACGCTGTAAATTGTCAGACGACAAACCGCGCACATGGTGAAAGCTGGCCTTTTTACTATCTGAGCAAATGAAAAATACCTGTATACATAGACAAGTCAGATAATTGCACTCAATTTCATACCCATTTTGAAAATATATCTTTTACTGGAAAAAAGTTATAAACAAGTGAAATATGACATATTTCCAAGTTTAGGGCCGCATGACAATTTCCGAAAATGAGCTAACACAAGTCCCCATACCGTTGAATTTCGACACGACTCTAATCAAGGTGTCGAAAAAACTTTTGTAATTAGGGATAAGGCAAGAAATTATGGATAAGGTAAGAAATTCCCGACAATTGGACTCCAATATTTTGTGGATTGGATAAAAAGGAAAAATAAGAAATGCAGTCTTATAGTACACACTGGATTTCGGACCCTGTAAATTGTAAGACGACATACCGCGCACATAGGGAAAGCTGTACTTTTTAATATCTGACCAAATGAAAAATCCCTGTAAACATAGACCAACCAAATAATTGCACACAATTTGACATCCATTTTGAAAATATTTCTTTCCCTGGAAAAAAGTTAAAAACAAGTGAAATATGACTGATTTCCCAGTTTAGGGCCGCATGACAATTTCCGCAAATGAGGTAGCACAAGTCCCCATACCGTTGAATTTCGCCTCGACTCTATTCAAAATGTCGAAAAAACTTTTGTAATTATGGATAAGGTAAGAAATTCCCGACAATTGGACACAATAATTTTGTGGATTCGATAAAAAGGAAAAATTAGAAATGCAGTCTTATAGTATACACTGGAATTCGGACGCTGTAAATTGTCAGACGAAATAACGCGCACATGGTGAAAGCTGTACTTTTTACTATCTGAGAAAATGAAAAATCCCTGTAAACATAGACAAATCAAATAATTGCACACAATTTGATACCCATTGTGAAAATATTTCTTTTACCGGAAAAAAGTTATAAACAAGTGAATTAAGACTGATTTCCCCGTTTAGGTCCGCATGAAAATTGACGCAAATGAGGTAGCACAAGTCCCCATACCGTTGAATTTCGCCTCGACTCTATTCAAAATGTCGAAAAAACTTTTGTAATTATGGATAAGGTAAGAAATTCCCGACAATTGGACACCAATATTTTGTGGATTCGATAAAAAGGAAAAATTATAAATGCAGTCTTATTGTGCACACTGGAATTCGGACGCTGTAAATTGTCAGACGACATACAGCGCACATGCTGAAAGTTGTACTTGTTACTATCTGACCAAATAAAAAATCCCTGTAATCATAGACAAATCAAATAATTTCACACAATTTGATAACCATTTGGAAAATATTTAATTTACTGGAAAAACGTTATAAACAAGTGAAATATGACTGATTTCCCAGTTTAGGGCCGCATGACAATTTCCGAAAATGAGCTAACACTAGTCCCCATACCGTTGAATTTCGCCTCGACTCTATTCAAAGTGTCGAAAAACTTTTGTAATTATGGATAAGGTAAGAAATTTGCGACAATTGGACACCAATATTTTGTGGATTCGATAAAAAGGAAAAATTAGAAATGCAGTTTTATTTTGCACACTGGAATTCGGACGCTGTAAATTGTCAGACGACATACCGAGCAAATGAAAAATCCCTGTATACATAGACAAATCAAATAATTGCACACAATTTGATACCTATTTTGAATATATTTCTTCTACTGGAAAAAAGTTACAAACAAGTGAAATATGACTGATTTCCCAGTTTAGGGCCGCATGACAATTTCAGCAAATGAGCTAACACATGTCCCCATACCGTTGAATTTCGACTCGACTCTAATCAATGTGTTGAAAAAACTTTTGTAATTATGGATAAGGCAGTTGTCACAAAAGAGAAGGAGATGACGATTTGTAGCAGCCTGATATTTCTTGCAAGGCAATTTCACAAAAGTGCCAGGCGTATTCGGCTTGTAGCGGCCTGAGATTTCTTGTAAGGCAGGTGTAACAAAAGAGCCAGCATATGTCGATTTGTAGCGGCCTGAGATTCTTGTAAGGCAGTTTCAGAAAAGAGCCATGCGTATTCGGCTTGTAGCAGGCTGAGATTGCTTGTAAGGCAGTTTTAAAAAAAGAGACAGGAGATGTCGTTTGTAGCAGCCTGAGATTGCTTTTAAGGCAGATTTCACAAAAGAGACAAGAGAAGTCGGTTCGTAGACGCCTGGGATTGCTTGTAAGGCAATTTGCACAAAAGAGCCTGGAGAATTCGGATTGCAGCAGCCTGAGATTGCTTGTAAGGCAGTTTTCACAAATGAGCCAGGATATATTGATTTGTAGCGGCCTGACATTGCTTGTAAGGCAGTTGTCACAAAAGCGCCAGGAGAATTCGGCTTGTAGCAGCATGAGATTTATTGAACTGTCCATTGGGATTGCTGCAGCCTGAGATTGCTTTTAAGGCAGTTGTCACAATAGAACCAGGAGAATTAGGCTTGTAGCAGCCTGAGATTGCCTGTAAGGCAGTTACAACAAAAGAGCCAGGAGAAATCGGCACGTAGCCGCCTGGGATTGCTTTTAAGGCAATTGGCACAAAACGTCATGAGAACTGTCCTGGCTGCAGCCTGAGATTGCTTGTAAGGCAGTTTTCACAAAAGAGCCAAGAGAAATCGACTCGTAGCCGCCTGGGTTTGCTTGTAAGGCAATTCGCACAAAAAGCCAGGAGAATTCATATTGCTGCAGCCTGAGGATGCTTGTAAGGCAGATGCCACAAATGAGCCAGGAGAAATCGGTTCGTAGCAGGCTGGGATTGCTTGTAAGTCAATTGGCAGAAAAAGTCAGGAGAATTGTACTAGAGAGAGCTTGAGATTGCTTGTAAGCCAGTTGTCACAAAAGAGGCAGTATATGTGGATTTGTATCGGCCTGAGATTGCTTGCAAGCAGTTTCACAAATGAGCCAGGCGTATTCATCTTGTAGCAGGCTGAGATTGCTTGTAAGGCAGTTGTCACAAAAGAGACAGGAGATGTATATTTGTAGCGGCCTGATATTACTTGTAAGGCAGTTTTCACAAAAGAGCCAAGAGAAGTCGGCTCGGAGCAGCCTGACTTGTAAGGCAGTTGTCATAAAAGCGCCAGGATAATTCGGCTGAGATTACTTGTAAAGCAGTTTTCACAAAAGAGACAAGATAAGTCGGGTCGTAGACTCCTGGGATTGCTTGTAAGGCAATTTGCACAAGAGAGCCCGGAGAATTCGGCTTACAGCAGCCTGAGATTGCTTGTAAGGCAGTTACCACAAAAGAGCCAGGAGAAACAGGCACGTAGCCGTCTGGGATTGCTTTTAAGGCAATTGGTACACAAAGTCAGGAGAACTGTCCTGGCGGCAGCCTGAGATTGCTTGTAATGCAGTTGTCACAAAAGAGACAGGAGATCTCGATTTGTAGCGGCTTGATATTACTTGGAAGGCAGTTTTCACAAAAGAGCCAAGAGAAGTCGGCTTGTAGTAGCCTGACATTTCTTGTAAGGCAGTTGTCACAAAAGCGCCAGGAGAATTCGGCTTGTAGCAGCCGGAGATTACTTGCAAAGCAGTTTTCACAAAAGAGCCAAGAGAAGTCGGCTCGTAGCAGCCTGACATTGATTGTAAGGCAGTTGTCATAAAAGCACCAGGAGAATTCGGCTTATAGCAGCCTGAGATTTCTTGTAAGGTAGTTGCCACAAAAGCGCCAGGAGAAATCGGCTCGTGCCCGCCTGGGATTGCTTGTAAGGCAATTCGTAAAAAAAGCCAGGAGAATTCATATTGCTGCAGCCTGAGAATGCTTGTAAGGCAGATGACACAAATGAGCCAGGAGAAATCGGTTCGTAGCAGCCTGGGATTGGTTGTAAGGCAATTAGCACAAAAATCAGGAGAATTGGACTAGCGTCAGCCTGAGATTTCTTCTAAGGCAGTTGTCACAAAATTGCCAGTATATGTCGATTTGTAGCGGCCTGACTTTGCTTGAAAGGCAGTTTCACAAAATTGCCAGGCGTATTCGGCTTGTAGCAGGCTGGGATTGCTTCTAAGGCAGTTTTTATAAAAAGAGACAGGAGATGTCGTTTTCTAGCAATCTGAGATTGCTTTTTAGGCAGTTTTTACAAAAGAGACAAGAGAAGTCGGCTCGTAGACGCCTGGGATTGATTGTAAGGCAATTTGCACAAAAGAGCCAGGAGAATTCGGCTTGCAGCAGCCTGAGATTGCTTGCAAGGCAGTTCCCACAAATGAGCCAGGCGAAATCGCCTGGGATTGCTTGTAATGCAATTGGCACAAAATGCTAGGGGAATTGGGATTTCTGCAGCTTGAGATTGCTTGTAAGGCAGTTGTCACAATAGAACTAGGTGAATTCGGCATGTATCAGCCTGGGATGGATTGTAAGGCAGTTACCACAAAACAGCCAGGAGAAATCGTCACGTAGCCGCCTGGGATTGCTTTTTAAAGCAATTGGCACAAAAGGTAATTGGCCTAGCGGCAGCCTGATATTGCTTGTAAGACAGTTCGCAAAAAAGAGACAGTAGATGTCGATTTGTAGCGGCCTGAGATTGCTTGCAAGGCAGTTTCACAAAAGAGACAGGCGTATTCATCTTGTTACTGGCTGAGATTGCTTGTAAGGCAGTTTTCACAAAAGAGACAGGAGATGTGGGTTTGTAGCAGCCTGAGATTGCTTGTAAGGCAGTTTTCACAAAAGAGCCATGAGAAGCCGGCTCGTAGCATCCTGATTTTGCTTGTAAAGCAGTTGTCTCAAGAGAGCCAGGACAATTCGGCTTGTAGCAGCCTGAGATTGCTTGTAAGGCAGTTGCCACAAAAGAGCCAGGAGAAATCGGCTCGTGGCCGCCTGGGATTGCTTGTAAGGCAATTGGCACAAAAAGCCAGGAGAATTGGGATTGCTGCTGCCTGAGATTGCTTGTACTGCAGTTTTCACAAAAGAGACCGGAGATGTCGTTTTGTATCAGTCTGACATTACTTGTAAGGCAGTTTTCACAAAAGAGCCATGAGAAGCCGGCTCGTAGCATCCTGATTTTGCTTGTAAAGCAGTTTTCACAAAAGCGCCAAGAGAATTCGGCTTGTAGCAGCCTGAGTTTGCTTGTAAGACAGTTGCCACAAAAGAGCCAGGAGAAATCGGCTCGTAGGTGCCTGGGATTGCTTGTAAGCCAATTGGCACAAAAAGCCAAAAGAGTTGGGATTGCTGCAGCCTGAGATGGCTTGTAAAACAGTTTTCACAAACGAACTAAGAGAAGTCGGCTCGTAGCAGCCTGAAATTGCTTGTAAGGCAGTTGCCAAAATAGAGCCAGAAAAAATCGGCTTGTAGCAGCCTGAGTTTGCTTGTAAGCCACTTGTCCTAGAAGAGCCAGGCGTAGTCGGCCCGTAGCATCCTGAGATTGCTTGTAAGGCAGTTCTCACAAAAGATCCAGGAGAATTCGTCTTGTAGAGGCCTGAGATTACTTGTAAGGCAGTTGCCACAAAAGAGCCAGGTGAAATACGCTCGTAGCAGCCTGGGATTACTTGTAAGGCAATTGGCAAAAAAGCGAGGATAATTGGGCTTGCTGCAGCCTGAGATGCTTGTAAGGCAGTTGCCACAAAAGAGAAAGGCGTAGTCAGCTTGTAGTAGCCTGAGATTTCTTGTAAGGTAGTTGTCACGAAAGAGCCAGGAGATCGATTTGTTGCAGCCGTAGATTGCGTGTAAGGCACTTTCCACAAAAAGCCAGGACAAATGGGCTCGTAGCTGAGATTGCTTGTAAGGCAGGTGTCACAAAAGAGCCAGACGTATTCGGATTGTAGCAGCCTGAGATTGCTTGTAAGGCTGTTTTCACAAAATGAGCCAGGAGAATTGGGCTTGCTGCAGCCTGAGATTCGTTGTAAGGCAATTGTCACAACAAGTCAGGAGAAATGGGCTCGTAGCAGCGTGGGATTGCTTGTAAGCCAAATGGCACAAAAAGCCAGGAGAATTAGCTTGCTGCAGCCTGAGATTGATTGTAAGGCAGTTGTCACAAAACAGTCAGGAGATGTCGATTTTTAGCAACCTGAGATTGATTTTAGCGCAGTTTTCACAGAAGAGCCAGCAGGTGTGGGCTTGTATCAGCCTGAGATTGCTTGTAAGGCAGGTTTCACAAAAGAGCCAGGAAATGCCGTTTTGTAGCAACCTGAGATTCCAGTGTGCACAATAAGACTGCATTTCTAATTTTTCTTTTTATCGAATTCACAAAATATTGGTGTCAAAATGTCGGGAATTTTTTGACTTATGCATAATACCAAATGTTTTTTCTACACCTTGATAAGAGTCGAGGCGAAATTCAGCGATATGGGGACTTGTGTTAGCTCATTTGCGGAAATTTTCATGCGGCCCTCAACTGGGAAATCAGTCATATTTCAGTTCTTTATAACTTTTTTCCATTAAAAGAAATATTTTAAAAATGGTTATCAATTTGTGTGCAATTATTTGATTTGTCTATGTTTACAGGGATTTTTCATTTGGTCAGATAGTAAAAAGTACAGCTTTCACCAGGTGCGCGGTATACCGTCTGACTATTTACAGCGTCCGAATTCCAGTCCGCACAATAAGACTGCCTTTCTAATTTTGCTTTTTTATAGAATCCACAAAATATTGCTGTCCAATTGTCGGGAATTTCTTGTCTTATCCATAATTACTAAAGTTTTTTCGACACCTTGATTAGAGTCGAGTCGAAATTCAACGGTATGTGTACTTGTGTTAGCTCATTTGCGGAAATTTTCATGCAGCCCTAAACAGGGAAATCAGTCATAATTCACTTGTTTATAACTTTTTTCCAGTAAAAGAAATATTTTCAAAATGGGTATCAAATTGTGTGCAATAATTTGGTTGGTCTATGTTTACAGGGATTTTTCATTTGCTCAGATAGTAAAAAGTACAGCTTTCACCATGTGCGCGGTATGTCGTCTGACAATTTACTGGGTCCGAATTCCAGTGTGCACAATAAGACTGCATTTCTAATTTTTTTTTTTATCGAATCCACAAAATATTGCTGTCCAGTTGTCGGCAATTGCTTGCCTTATCCATAATTACAAAAGTTTTTTCGACACCTTGATTAGTGTCGAGTCGAAATTCAACGGAATGTTGAATTGTGTTAGTTCATTTGCGGAAATTGTCATGCGGCCCTAAACTTGGAAATATGTCATATTTCACTTGATTATAAATTTTTTCCAGTAAAAGTAATCTTTTCAAAATGGGTATCAAATTGTGTGCAATTATTTGGTTGGTCTATATATACAGGGATTTTTCATTTGGTCAGATAGTAAAAAGTACAGCATTCACCTAATTAAAAAAGTTTTTTTTGACACCTTGATTAGAGTCGATTCGAAATTCAACGGTATTGGGACTTGTGTTAGCTCATTTGCGGAAATTGTCATGCGGCCCTAAACGGTCCACATTTGAGCGTCTTTGTAGATTCCGTCCAGCAGCATGGACCTGTTGGCTTCCGGTCCATATTTGAGCGTCTTGTGTAAGATGATACACTACGTCCAGCAGCCCTGTTTCTGATCTCTTGGTTTCTGGTGCATATTTGAGCGTCTAATATAAAAAGATAAACTACGTCCAGCAACATGGACTCTGATCTGTTGGTTTCCGGTCCATATTTGAGCCACTAATCTAAGATTATAGATTACGTCCAGCAGCATGGCCTCTGATCTGTTGGCTTCCGGTCCATATTTGAGCGTCTTGTATGGTTCTGATCTGGTGGTTTCTGGTGCATATTTGAGCGTCTAATGTAAAAAGATAAACTACTTCCAGCAGCATGGCCTCTGACCTGTTGCCTTCCGGTCCATATTTGAGCCTCTTGTGTAAGATGATACACTACGTCCAGCAGCCATGATTCTGATCTGTTGGATTCTGGTGCATATTTGAGCGTCTAATGTAAAATGATAAACTACGACCAGCAGCATGGCCTCTGATCTGTTGGTTTCCGGTCCATATTTGAGCCCCTAATGTAAGATATTACATGACGTCCAGCAGCATGGCCTCTGACCTTTTGTCGTCCGGTCCATATTTGAGCGTCTTGTGTAAGATGATACACTAAGTCCACTAGCCATGATTCTGATCTGTTGGTTTCTGGTGCATATTTGAGCGTCTAAATTAAGATTTTAGATTCCGTCCAGCAGCATGGCCTCTGACCTGTTGGCTTCCGGTCCATATTTGAGCGTCTTGTGTAAGATGATACACTACGTCCAGCAGCCATGATTCAGTTCTCTTGGTTTCTGGTGCATATTTGAAAGTCTAATGTAAAAAGTAAACTACGTCCAGCAGCATGGCCTCAGATCTGTTGGTTCCCGGTCCATATTTGAGCGTCTAATGTAAGATTTTAGACTACGTACAGCAGAATGGCCTCTGACCTGTTGGCTTCTTGTCCTTATTTGAGCGACATGCGTAAGATGATACACTACGTCCAGCAGCCCTTTTTCTGATCTGTTGGTTTCTGGTGCATATTTGAGCGTCTAATGTAAAAAGATAAACTACGTCAAGCAGCATGAACTCTGATCTGTTGTTTTCTGGTCCATATTTGCGCGTCTAATGTAAGATTTTAGACTACGTCCAGCAGCATGGACTCTGAACTGTTTCCTTCCGGTTCATATTTGAGCGTCTTGTGTAAGATGATACACTACGTCCAGCAGCCATGATTCTGATCTCTTGGTTTATGATGCATATTTGAGCGTCTAATGTATAAAGATAAACTACGTCCAGAAGCATGGCCTCTGATCTGTTGGTTTCCGGTCCATATTTGAGCGTCTAATGTAAGATTTTAGACTACGTCCAGCAGCATGGCCTCTGACCTGTTGGCTTCCGGTCCATATTTGATCGTCTTGTGTAAGATGATACACTACGTCCAGCAGCCATGATTCTGATCTGTTGGTTTCTGGTGCATATTTGAGCGTCTAATGTAAAAAGATAAACTACGTCCAGCCGCATGGCCTCTGATCTGTTGGTTTCCGGACCATATTTTAGCGTCTTATGTCAGATTTTAGACTACATGCAGCAGCATGGCCTCTGACCTGTTGGCTTCCGGTCCCTATTTGAGCGTCTTGTGTAAGATGATACACTACGTCCAGCAGACATGATTCTGATCTCTCGGTTTCTGTACATTTTTGAGCGTCTAATGTAAATAGATAAACTACGTCCAGCAGCATGGCCTCTGATCTGTTGGTTTCCCGTCCATATTTGAGCGTCTAATGTAAGATTTTAGAATACGTCCAGCAGCATGGCATCTGACCTGTTGACTTCCGGTCCATATTTGAGCGACTTGTGTAAGATGATACACTACGACCAGCAGCCCTCTTTCTGATCACTTGGTTTCTGGTGCATATTTGAGCGTCTAATGTAAAAAGATAAACTACGTCCAGCAGCATGGCCTCTGACCTGTTGGCTCCCGGTCCATATTTGAGCGTCTTGTGTAAGATGATACACTACGTCCAGCAGCCATGATTCTGATCTGTTGGTTCCTGGTGCATATTTGAGCGTCTGATGTAAAAAGATAAACTACGTCAAACAGCATGGCCTCTGATCTGTTGGTTTCCGGTCCATATTTGATCGTCTAATGTAAGATTTTAGAATACGTCCAGCAGCATGGCCTCTGATCTGTTGGTGTCCAATTGTCGGGAATTACTTACCTTATCCATAATTACAAAAGTTTTTTCGACACATTGAATAGAGTCGAGGCGAAATTCAACGGTATGGGGACTTGTGTTAGCTCATTTGCGGAAATTGTCATGCGGCCCTAAACTGGGAAATCAGTCATATTTCAATTGTTTATAACTTTTTTCCAGTAAAAGTAATATTTTCAAAATGGGTATCAAATTGTGTGCAATATTTTGATTTGTCTATGTTTACAGGGATTTTTCATTTGCTCAGATAGTAAAAAGTACAGCTTTCACCGTGTGCGCGCTATGTCGTCTGACAATTTACAGCGTCCGAATTCCAGTGTGCACAATAAGACTGCTTTTCTAATTTTCACAATTTCTCCTGGCTTGTTGTGACAACTGCCTTACAACGAATCTCAGGCTGCAGGAAGCCCAATTCTCCTGGCTCATTTTGTGAAAATAGCCTTACAAGCAATCTCAGGCTGCTACAATCCGAATACGCCTGGCTCTTTTGTGACACCTGCCTTACAAGCAATCTCAGGCTGCTACGAGCCCATTTGTCCTGGCTTTTTGTGGAAAGTGCCTTACACGCAATCTTAGGATTCTACGAGCCGGTTCTCCTGGGAGATTTGTGAAAATTGCCTTACAAGCAATCTCATTCTTCTACAAGCCTACACCTGCTGGCACTTTTAAGACAACTGCCTTACAAGCAATCTCAGGCTGCAGTAAGCCCAATGTTCCTGTGTTTTTTGCCAATTGCCTTACAAAATAATAAGCCGATTTCTCAAGTCTCTTTTGTGGCGACTGTCTTACAAGCAGTCTCAGGCTGCTACAAAACGACATATCCTGGCTCTTTTGTGAAAACTGCCTTACAACAATCTCAGGCTAATACAAGCCTACACCTGCTGGCTTACAAAGGATCTCAGGTTGCTACAAGCCGATTTCTCCTGCCTCTATTCTGCCAACTGCCTTGCAAGCAATCTCAGGCTTCTACGAGCCGGGCTCTTCTATGACAACTGCCTTACAAGCAATCTCAAGCTGCTACGAGTCGATCTCCTGGCTCTTTTGTGCCAATTGCCTTACAAGCCATCCCAGGCTGCTACTAGCGGATTTCTCCTGCCTCTTTTGTGGCAACTGCCTTACAAGCAATCTCAGGCTGCTACAAGCCGAATTCTCCTGGCTCTTTTGTGACAACTGCCTTACAAGCAATGTCAGGCAGCTCCGAGCCGACTTCTCTTGGCTCTCTTGTGTAAACTGCCTTACAAGCAATCTCAGGCTTCTACAAGCCGAATACGCCTGGCTCTTTTGTAGCAACTGCCTTACATGCAATCACAGCAGCAAGCCCAATTCTCTTGGATTTTTCTGCCAATTTCATTACAAGCAATTCCACGCAGCTACGAGCCGGTTTCCCCTGGCTTTTTGTGAAAATTGCTTTACACGCAATCTCAGGCTTCTACAAACTTACACCTGCTGACTCTTTTTTGACAACTCCCTTACAAGCAATCTCCCGCTGCTATCGGCCCACTTCTCCGGGCTATTTGTGAAAACTGTCTTACAAAGGATCTCAGGCTGCTACAAGCCGATTTCTCCTGCCTCTTTTGTGCCAACTTACTTCCAAGCAATCTCAGGCTGCTACGAGCCGACTACGCCTGGATCTTCTATGACAAATGCCTTACAAGCAATCTACGGCTGCAACAAATCGATCTCCTGGCTCTTTCGTGACAACTGCCTTACAAGAAAGCTCAGGCTGCCGCCAGCACAATTCTCCTGACTTTTTGTGCCAATTGCCTAAAAAGCAATCCCAGGCGGCTACGTGCCGATTTCTCCTGGTTCTTTTGTGGTAACTGCCTTACAAGCAATCTCAGTCTGCTACAAGACGAAATCTCCTGGCTCTATTGTGTCAACTGCATTATAAACAATCTCAGGCTGCCGCTAGTCCAATTCTCCTGACTTTTTGTTATAATTGTCTTACAAGCTGCTACGAGCAAACTTTTCTTGGCTCTATTGTGAAACTGCCTTACAAGCAATCTCAGGCCGCTACAAGCCGAATACGCCTGGCTCGTTTGTGAGACTGCCTTGCAAGAAATCTCAGGCCGCTACAAATCGACATCTCCTGTCTCTTTTGTGACAACAGTCTTGCAAGCAATCTCAGGCTGACGCCAGCACAATTCTCCTGACTTTTTGTGCAAATTGCCTTAAAGCAATCCCAGGCGGTTACGTGCCGATTTCTCCTGGCTTTTTGTGGGAACTGCCTTGCAAGCAAACTCAGGTTGCTACAAGCCGAATTCTCCTGGTTCTTTTGTGATAAGGGCCTTACAAGCAATCTCATGCTGCAGCAAACCCAATTCTCCTGGCTCATTTGTGGCAACTGCCTTACAAACAATCTCAGGTTGCTACTAACCGATTTCCCCTGGCTCATCTGTGGCATCTGCCTTACAAGCATTCTCAGGCTGCAGCATTATGAATTCTCCTGGCTTTTTGTGCGAATTGCCTTACAATCAATCCCAGGCGGCGACGAGCCGATTTCTCCTGGCTCTTTTGTGGCAACTGTCTTACAAGCCATCTCAGCCTGCAGCAACCCCAACTCTTTTGGCTTTTTGTGCCAATTGGCTTACAAGCAATCCCTGGCACCTACGAGCCGATTTCTCCTGGCTCTTTTGTGGCAACAGTCTTACAAGCAAACTCAGGCTGCTACAAGACGAATTCTCCTTGCTCTTTTGTGAAAACTGCCTTACAAGAAATGTCAGACTGCTACAAAACGACATCTCCTGTCTCTTTTGTGAAAACTGCCTTACAAGCAATCTCAGGCAGCAGCAATCCCAATTCTCCTGGCTTTTTGTGTCAATTGCCTTACAAGCAATCCCAGGCGGCCACGAGCCGATTTCTCCTGGCTCTTTTGTGGCAACTGCATTACAAGCAATCTCAGGCTACTACAAGCCGAATTCTCCTGGTTCTCTTGAGACAACTGCCTTACAAGCAAAATCAGGATGCTACGAGCCGTCTTCTCATGGCTCTTTTGTGAAAACTGCCTTACAAGCAATCTCAGCCTGTAACAAGATGAATACGCCTGTCTCTTTTGTGAAACTGCCTTGCAAGCAATCTCAGGCCGCTACAAATCGACATCAACTGTCTCCTTTGTGTGAACTGTCTTACAAGTAATATCAGGCTGCCGCTAGGCCAATTACTTTTTGTGCCAATTGCCTTAAAAAAGCAATCCCAGGTGGCTACGTGACGATTTCTCCTGGCTGTTTTGTGGTAACTGCCTTATAAGCAATCTCAAGCTGATAATCCTGGCTCTACTGTGACAACTGCCTGAAAAGCAATCACAGGCTGCAGCAATCCCACTTCTCCTGGCTTTTTGTGCCAATTTCCTTACAAGCAATCCCAGGGGGGCTAAGAGCCGATTTCTCCTGGCTCTTTTGTTACAACTGCCTTAAAAGCAATGTCAGGCGGCTACGATCCGACTTCTCTTGGCTCTTTTGTGAAAACTGCCTTTTAAGAAATCTCAGGCACCTACAAGCCGAATTCGCCTGTCTCTTTTGTGAAACTGCCTTACAAGCAATCACGGGCTGCTACGAGCCAATTTCTCCTGGCTCTTTTCTGGCAACTGCCTTACAAGAATTCTCCGGCTACTACAAGCCGAATTTTCCTGGCTCTTTTGTGACACCTGCCTTACAAGCAATCTCAAGCTGCAGCAATATGAATTCTCCTGGCTTTCTATGCGAATTGCCTTACAAGCAATCTCAGGCTGCTAAGGCCGAATACGCCTGGCTCTTTTGTGACAACTGCATTACAAGCAATCACAGGCTGCCGTCAGCACAATTCTCCTGACATTTTGTGCCAATTGCCTTAAAAGCAATCCCAGGCGTCTACGTGCCGATTACTCCTGGGCTTTTGTGGTAACTGCCTTACAAGCATTCTCAGGCTGCTATAAGCCCAATTCTACTGGCTTTTGGGGCCAATTGTCTTACAAGCCATCCCTGGCGGCTACGAGACGATTTCTCCTGGCTCTTTTGCAGCAACTGCCTTACAAGCAATCTCAGTCTGCAACAAGCCGCATTCTCCTGGCTCTTTTGTGAAAACTGCCTTACAAGCAATGTGAGACTGCTACGAGCCGACTTCTCTTGGCTCTTTTTTGAAACTGCCTTGCAATCAAACTGAGGCCGCTACAAATCGACATCTTCTGGCTCTTTTGTGACAACTGCCTTACAAGCAATCTCAGGCTGGATCCAGCCATATTCTCCTGACTTTTTGTGCCAATTGTTTTAAATGCAATCCCAGGCAGCCACGTGCCGTTTTCTCCTGGCTCTTCTGTGGTATCTGCCTTACAAGCAAACTCAGGCCGCTACAAATCGACATATCCTGGCATTTTGTGACAACTGCGATTTCTCCCGGCTCATTTTTGGCATCTGCCTTACAAGCATTCTCAGGCTGCAGCAATATGAATTCTCCTGGCTTTTAGTGCGAATTGACTTACAAGCACACCAAGGCGTCTACGAGCCGATTTCTCCTGGCCCTTTTGTGGCAACTCCATTACAAGAAATCTCAGGCTGCTACAAGCCGAATTCTTTTGGCGCTTTTGTGACAACTGACTTACAAGAAATGTCAGGCTGATACGAGCCGAATTCTCTTGGTTCTTTTGTGAAAACTGCCTTACAATAATATCAGGCCGCTACATATCGACATATACTGTCTCTTTTGTAACAACTGCCTTAGAAGCAATCTCAGGCTGCCGCCGGGACAGTTCTCCTGATTTTCTGTGCCAATTGCCTTAAAAGCAATCCCAGGCGGCTACGTGCCGATTTCTCCTTGCTCTTTTGTGGTAACTGCCTTACAAGCATTCCCAGGCCGCTACTTGCCGAATTCTCCTAGTTCTATTGTGACAACTGCCTTACAAGCAATCTCAGGCCTCAGCAATCCCAATTCCCCTAGCATTTTGTGCCAATTGCCTTGCAAGCAATCCCAGGCGGCTACGAGCCGATTTCGCCTGGCTCATTTGTGGCAACTGCCTTACAAGCAATCTCAGGCTGCTGCAAGCCGAATTCTCCCGGCTCTTTTGTGCAAATTGCCTTACAATCAATCCCAGCCGTCTACGAGCCGACTTCTCTTGTCTCTTTTGTAAAAACTGCCTTAAAAGCAAACTCAGGCCACTACAAATCGACATATACTGCCTCTTTTGTGACAACTGCCTTACAAGCAATCTCAGGCTGACGCTAGTCCAATTCTCCTGATTTTTGTGCTAATTGCCTTACAACCAATCCCAGGCTACTACGAACCGATTTCCCTTGGCGCATTTGTGGCATCTGCCTTACAAGCATTCTCAGGCTGCAGCAATATGAATTCTACTGGCTTTTTGTGCAAATTGCCTTACAAGCAATCCCAGGCGGCTATGAGCCGAATTCTCGTGGCGCTTTTGTGACAACTGCCTTACAAGCAATCTCAGGCCGCTACAAATCGACATCTCCTGTCTCTTTTGTGACAACCGCCTTACAAGCAATCTCAGGCATCCGATAGTCCAATTCTCCTGATTTTTTGTGCCAATTGCCATACAAGCAATCCCAGGCGGCTACGTGCCGATTTCTCCTGGCTCTTTTGTGATAACTGCCTTACAAGCAATCTCAGGCTGCTACAAGCCGAATACGCCGGGCTCTTTTGTGAAACTGCTTTGAAAGCAATCTCAGGCCACTACAAATCGACATCTCCTGTCTCTTTTGTGACAACTGCGTTACAAGCAATCTCAGGTTGTCGCCAGCACTGTTCTCGTGACTTTTTGTGCCAAGTGCCTTAAAAGCAATCCCAGGCGGCTACATCTCCTGTCTCTTTTGTGAGACAGACCCAGAAAGTCCCACGCAGATGACCCCTCACCCAGGAGACAGAACCAGAAAGTCCCACGCAGACGACCCCCAGTCCCAGAAAGTTCCACGCAGACGACACCCCACCCAGGAGACAGTCCCAGAAAGTCCCACGCAGACGACCCCCAGTCCCAGAAAGTCCCACGCAGACGACCCCCCACCCAGGAGACAGTCCCAGAAAGTCCCACGCAGACGACCCCCAGTCCCAGAAGGTCCCACGCAGACGACCCCTAGTAACCAGAATGTCCCACGCAGACGACCTCCCACCCAGGAGACAGTCCCAGAAACTCCCACGCAGACGACCCCAGTCCCAAAAAGTCCCACGCAGAAGACCCCAATCCGAGAAAATCCCACACAGACGACCCCCACCCAGGAGACAGTCCCAGAAAGTCCCACGTAGACGACCCCCCGTCCCAGAAAGTCCCACGCAGACGACACCCCACCCAGGAGACAGTTCTCAGAAAGTCACAAACAGACGACCCCCCACCCAGGAGAGGGTCCCAGAAATTCCCACGCAGACGACCCACAGTTCCAGAAAGTCCCACGCAGACGACCCCCCACCCAGGAGACAGTCCCAGAAAGTCCCACGCAGACGACCCCCACTACCAGAAAGTTTCACGCAGACGGCCCCCAGACCCAGAAATTCCCAAGCAGACGAACCCCAGTTCCAGAAATTCCCACGCAGACGACCCCCTGTCCCAGAAAGTCCCACGCAGACGACCCCCCACCCAGGAGACAGTCCCAGAAAGTCCCAGGCAGACGACCCCCAGTCCCAGAAGGTCCCACGCAGACGACCCCTAGTAACCAGAATGTCCCACGCAGACGACCTCCCACCCAGGAGACAGTCCCAGAAACTCCCACGCAGACGACCCCAGTCCCAAAAAGTCCCACGCAGAAGACCCCAATCCGAGAAAATCCCACACAGACGACCCCCCACCCAGGAGACTGTCCCAGAAATTCCCACGTAGACGACACCCTACCAAGGAGACAGTCCCAGAAAGTCCCACGCAGACGACCCCCAGTCCAAGAAAAACCCACGCAGACGATCCCCACCCAGGAGACTGTCCCAGAAATTCCCACGTAGACGACCCGCCACCTAGGAGAGGGTCCCAGAAATTCCCACGCAGACCACCCACTGTCCCAGAAGCTCCCACGCAGACGACCCCCCACCCAGGAGACAGTCCCAGAAAGTCCCACGAAAACGACCCCCACTCCCAGAAAGTCTCAAGCAGACGACCACCAGTCCCAGAAAGTCCCACGCAGACGACCCCCAGTCACAGAAAATCCCACGCAGACGACCCCCCACTCAGGAGACAGTCCCAGAAAGTCCCACACAGACGACCCCCACTCCCAGAAAGTCCCACGCAGACGGCCCCAGTCCAAGAATGTCCCACGCAGCCGACCCCCAGTCCCAGAAAGACCCACGCAGACGACCCCCAGTCCGAGAAAGTCCCACGCAGACGACTTCCCAACCAGGAGACAGTCCAAGAAAGTCCCACGCAGACGACACCCAGTCCCAGAAAGTCCCACGCAGACGACCCACAGTCCCAGAATGTCCCACGCAGACGTCCACCCACCCAGGAGACAGTCCCAGAAAGACACACGCAGACGAACCCCAGTCCCAGAAAGTCCCATGCAGACGACCCCCCACCCAGGAGGCAGTCCCAGAAAGTCCCACGCAGACGACCCCCAAACCAGGAGACAGTCCCAGAAAGTCCCACGAAAACGACCCCCACTCCCAGAAAGTCTCAAGCAGACGACCCCCAGCCACAGAAAATCCCACGCAGACGACCCCCAGTCCGAGAAAGTCCCACGCAGACGACTTCCCAACCAGGAGACAGTCCAAGAAAGTCCCACGCAGACGACCCCCCACCCAGGAGACAGTCCCAGAAAGACCCACGCAGACGAACCCCAGTCCCAGAAGACAGTCCAGAAAGTTCCACGCAGACGATCCCCAGTCCCAGAAAGTCCCATGCAGAGGACCCCCCACCCAGGAGACAGTCCCAGATATCCCACGCAGACGACCCCCCAACCAGGAGACAGTCCCAGAAAGTCCCACGCAGACGACCCACAGTCCCAGAAAGTCAGACGCAGACGACACCCAGTCCCAGAAAGTCCCACGCAGACGACCCCCAGTCCCAGAAAGTCCCTCGCAGACGACCCCCAGTCCAAGAAAGTCCCACGCAGACGACACCCTACCAAGGAGACAGGCCCAGAAAGTCCACGCAGACGACCCCCAGTCCAAGAAAAACCCACGAAGACGATCCCCAACCAGGAGACTGTCCCAGAAAGTCCCACGCAGACGACCCGCCACCCAGGAGACAGTCCCAGAAAGTCCCACGCGGACGACACCCAGTACCAGAAAGTCCCACGCAGACGAACCCCCACCCAGGAGATTGTCACAGAAAGTCCCACGCAGACGACCCCCCAGACAGGAGACAGTCCCAGAAAGTCCCACGCAGAAGACGCCCAGTCCCAGAAAGTCCAACGCAGACGACCCCCCACCCAGGAGACTGTACAAGAAAGTCCCACGCAGACGACCCCCACTCCCAGAAAGTCCAACGCAGACGACCCCCCCACCCAGGAGACAGTACCAGAAAGTCCAGTCGCAGAAATTCCCACGCAGACGAACCCCAGTCCCAGAAAGTCCCACGCAGACGACCCCTCACCCAGGAGACAGTCCCAGAAAGACCCACGCAGATGAACCCCAGTCGCAGAAA
This sequence comes from Acanthosepion esculentum, assembly GCA_964036315.1. Lineage (NCBI taxonomy): Eukaryota > Metazoa > Mollusca > Cephalopoda > Sepiida > Sepiidae > Acanthosepion > Acanthosepion esculentum. The sequence goes on along the minus strand of CAXIWW010000817.1, from coordinate 9,022,333 downwards.
TTCCCACGCATAGACCCCCAGTCCCAGAAAGTCCCACGCAGGCGACCACCCAGTCAGGAGACAGTCCCAGAATATCCCACGCAGTCGACCCCCCTCCCAGGAGACAATCCCAGAAAGTTCCACGCAGACGACCGCCACTCCCAGAAAGTCCCACGCAGACGGCCCCCAGTCCCAGAAAGTCCCACCCAGACGACCCAAAATCCCAGAAATCCCACGCAGAAGACCCCACACCATGGAGACAGCCGCACATATCCCACGCAGACGACCCCTACCCAGGAGACAGTCCCAGCAAGTCCCACGCAGTCGAACCCCCACCCAGTAGACAGTCCCAGATACCCCACGCAGACAACCCCCACCCAGGAGACAGTCCCAGAAAGTCCCACGCAGACGACCCTCAGTCCCAGAAAGACCCACGCAGACGACCCCCAGTCACAGAAAGTCCCACGCAGACGACCCCCACCCAGGAGACAGTCCCATAATGTCCCACGCAGACGATCCCAATCCCAGGAAGTTTCATGCAGACGACCCCCCACCTAGGAGACAGTCGCAGATATCCCACGCAGACGACCCCCCACCCAGGAGACAGTCCCAGAAAGTCCCATGACGACGACCCCCAGTCCCAGAAAGTCCCACGCAGACGAACCCCCACCCAGGAGACAGTCCCAGAAAGTCCCACGCGGACGACACCCAGTCCCAGAAAGTCCCACGCAGACGAACCCCCACCCAGGAGAAAGTCCAAGAAAGTCCCACGGAGACGACACCCAGTCCCAGAAAGTCCCACGAAGACGACCCCCCACCCAGGAGACAGTCCCAGAAAGGCCCACGCAGACGACCCCCAGTCCCAGAAAGTCCGACGAAGACGACCCCCCAGACACGAGACAGTCCCAGAAAGTCCCACGCAGAAGACGCCCAGTCCCAGGAAGTCCCACGCAGACGATCCCCCACCCAGGAGACAGTACCAGAAGGTCCCACGCAGACGACCCCCAGTCCGAGAAAGTTCCACGCAGACGAGTCACAGTCCCAGAAAGGCCCAAACAGACGACCACCAACCCACCAGTGAGTCCCAGAAAGTCCCACGCAGACGACCCACAGTACCAGAAAGTCCCACGCAGACGACCCCACACCCAGGAGACAGTCCCAGAAAGTCATACGCAGACGACCCCGAGTCCCAGAAAGTCCCATGCAGACGACCCCCCACCCAGGAGAGAGTCCCAGAACGTCCCACGCAGACGACCCCACCCAGGAGGCAGTCCCAGAAAGTCCCACGTTGACAACCCACTGTCCCAGAAAGTCCCACGCAGACGACCCCCCACCCAGGAGAGAGTCCCAGAAAGTCCCACGAAGACGACCCCCCAGACACGAGACAGTCCCAGAAAGTCCCACGCAGAAGACGCCCAGTCCCAGGAAGTCCCAAGCAGACGACCCCCCACCCAGGAGACAGTATCAGAAGGTCCCACGAAGACTTCCCCCAGTCCGAGAAAGTCCCACGAAGACGAGTCACAGTCCCAGAAAGACCCAAACAGACGACCACCAACCCATCAGAGAGTCCCAGAAAGTCCCACGCAGACGACCCACAGTACCAGAAAGTCCCACGCAGAAGACCCCACACCCAGGAGACAGTCACAGAAAGTCATACGCAGACGACCCCGAGTCCCAGAAAGTCCCATGCAGACGACCCACACCCACGAGACAGTCCCATAACGTCCCACGCAGACGACCCTACCCAGGAGGCAGTCCCAGAAAGTCCCACGTTGAGAACCCACTGTCCCAGAAAGTCCCACGCAGACGACCCCCCACCCAGGAGAGAGTCCCAGAAAGTCCCACGCAGACAACCCCCCACCCAGGAGACAATCCCAGAAAGTCCAATGCAGACGACACCCCACCCTGGATACAGTCCCAGAAAGTCCCATGCAGACGACCTCCAGTACCAGAAAGTCCCACGCAGACGACCCCTCACCCAGGAGACAGTCCCAGAACGTCCCACGCAGACGACACCCACCCAGGAGAGAGTCCCAGAAAGTCCCACGCAGACGACACCACACCAAGGAGACAGTCCCAGAAAGTCCCATGCAGAAGACATCCCACCCAGGATACAGTCCCAGAAAGTCCCATGCAGACGACCCCCAGTCCCAGAAAGTCCCACGCAGACGACCCACCAGACAGGAGACAGTCCCAGAAAGTCCGACGCAGACGACCCACAGTCCCAGAAACTCCCACGCAGACGACCCCCAGTCCCAGAATGTCCCACCCAGACAACCCCCAGTCCCAGAAATACCCACGCAGACGACCCTCCGCCCAGGAGACAGTCCCAGAAAGTGCCACGCAGACCACCCCAGTCACAGAAAGTCCCACGCAGACGACCCCCAGTCCCAGAAAGTCCCACGCAGACGACCCACCACCTAGAAGACAGTCCCACAAAGTCCCAGGCAGTCGACCCCCACCCAGGAGACAGTCCCAGAAAGACCCACGCAGATGACCCCCAGTCCCAGAAAGTCCCACGCAGACGATCCCCAGACAGGAGGCAGTCCCAGAAAGTCCCATAGAGACGACACCCACCCAGGAGACACTCCCAGAAAGTCCCACGCAGAAGACACCCAGTCCAAGAAAGACCCACGCAGACGACCCCCACCCAGGAGCCAGTCCCAGTAAGTCCCACGCAGACGACCCCCAGACAGGAGAGTGTCCCAACAAGCCCCACGTAGACGACCCCCAGTCCCAGAAAATCCCACGCAGTCGATCACCCACCCAGGAGACAGACCCAGAAAGTCCCACGCAGACGACCCCCCACCCAGGAGACAGTCCCAGTTAGTCCCACGCAGACGACCCCCAGTCCTAGGAAGTCCCATGCAGACGACCCCCAGCCAGGAGACAATCCCAGAAAGTCCCACGCAGACGACCCCCACCCAGGAGACAGTCCCAGAAAGTCCCAAACAGACGACCCCCACCCAGGAGACAGACCCAGAAAGTCCCACGCAGAAGACCCCCAGTCCCACAAAGTCCCACGCAGACGAAACCGCACCCAGGAGACTGTCCCAGAAAGAACCACGCAGACGACCCCCAGTCCCAGAAAGTCCCACGCAGACGAGTCCCCAACCAGGAAACAGTCCCAAAATGTCCCACGCAGACGACCCCCCACCCAGGAGAGAGTCCCAGAATGACCCACGCAGATGACCCCCAGTCCCATAAAGTCCCACGCAGACGACCCCCAATCCCACACCCAGGAGCCAGTCCCAGAAAGTCCCACGCAGACGACCCCCAGACAGGAGAGTGTCCCAGCAAGTCCCACGCTGATGAACCCCAGTCCCAGAAAATCCCACGCAGACGAACACCCACCCAGGAGACAGTCCCAGAAAGTCCCACGCAGACGATCCCCAGTCCCAGAAAGTCCCACGCAGACGATCCCCAGTCCCAGAAAGTCCCACGCAGACGATCCCCAGTCCCAGAAAGTCCCACGCAGACGACCCCTCACCCAGGAGACAGTACAAGAAAATCCTACGCAGACGACCCCCCCACCCAGGAGACACTCCCAGAAAGTCCCACGCAGACGATCCCCAGTCCCAGAAAGTCCCACTCAGACGACCCCCAGTCCCAGAAAGTCCCACACAGACGACCCCCGACCCAGGAGTCAGTCCCAGAAAGTCCTACGCAGACGACCCCCCCACCCAGGAGACAGTCCCAGAAAGTCCCACGCAGACGACCCCCATTCCCAGAAAGTCCCACGGAGACGACCCCTCACCTAGAAGACAGTCCAAGAAAGACCCACGCAGACGACCCCCAGTCCCAGTAAGTCCAAGGCAGAGGACCCCCCTGACAGGAGACAGTCCCAGAAAGTCCCACGCAGCCAACCCCCAGTCCCAGAAAGTCCCACGCAGACGACCCCCAGTCCCAGAAAGTCCCACGCAGACGAACCCCACTCCCAGAAAGTCCCACGCTGACGACCCCCCCACCCAGGAGACAGTCCAAGAAAGTCCTACGCAGACGACCCCCCGACCCAGGAGACAGTCCAATAAAGTCCCACGCAGACGACCCCCAGTACCAGAAAGTCCCAAGCAGACGACCCCCCACCCAGGAGACAGTCCCAGAAAGTCCCACGCAGACGACACCCAGTCCCAGAAAGTCCCACGCAGACGACCCCCAGTCCCAGAAAGTGCCACGCAGACGACCCCCAGTCCCAGAAAGTCCCACGCAGACGACCCCCCACCCAGGAGACAGTCCAAGAAAGTCCTACGCAGACGACCCCCCCACCCAGGAGACTGTCCCAGAAAGTCCCACACAGACGACTCCCATTCCCAGAAAGTCCCACGCAGACGACCCCCCACCCAGGAGACAGTCCCAAAAAGTCCGACGCAGACGACACCCAGTTCAAAACAGTCCCACGCAGACGGCCCCCACCAAGGAGACAGTCACAGAAAGACCAAGGCAGACGACCCCCCCACCCAGGAGACAGTCCCAGAAAGTCCCATGCAGAAGACCTCCAGTCCCAGAAAGTCCCACGCAGACGGCCCCCACCCAGGAGACAGTCACAGAAAGTCCCACGCAGACGACACACAGGCCAGGAGACAGTCCCAGAAAGTCCCATGCAGACGACCTCCAGTCCCAGCAAGTCCCACGCAGACGACCCCTCACTCAGGAGACAGTCCCAGAAAGTCCCACGCAGACGACCCACCAGACAGGAGACAGTCCCAGAAAGTGGCACGCAGACGACCCCCAGTCCCAGAATGTCCCACGCAGACGACCCCCCACCCAGGAGACAGTCCCAGAAAGTCCCACGCAGACGACCCCCACTCCAATAAAGTCCCACGCAGACGACCCCCCACCCAGGCGTCAGTCCCAGAAAGTCCCACGCAGACGACACCCCACCCAGGCGACAGTCCCAGAAAGTCCCACGCATACGACCCCCAGTCCCAGAAAGTCCCACGCAGACGAACCCCAGTCCAAGAAAGTCCAACGCTGACGACCCCCCCACCCAGGAGACAGTCCAAGAAAGTCCTACGCAGACGACCCCCCAACCCAGGAGACAGTCCAAGAATGTCCCACGCAGACGACCCCCAGAACCAGAAAGTCCCAAGCAGACGACCCCCAGTCCCAGAAAGTCCCACGCAGACCACCCCAAGTCACAGAAAGTCCCAGGCAGACGACCCCCCCACCCAGGAGACAGTCCAAGAAAGTCCAACGCAGACGACACCCAGCCCAGGAGAGAGTCCCAGAAAGTCCCATGCAGACGACCTCCAGTCCCAGAAAGTCCCACGCAGACGAACCCTCACCCAGGCGACAGTCCCAGAAAGTCCCACGCAGACGAGCCACGAGACAGGAGACAGTCCCAGAAAGTCCCACGCAGACGATCCCCAGTCCCAGAAAGTCCCACGCAGACGATCCCCAGTCCCAGAAAGTCCCACGCAGACGACCCCCACCCAGGAGACAGTACAAGAAAGTCCTACGCAGACGACCCCCCCACCCAGGAGACACTCCCAGAAAGTCCCACGCAGACGACCCCCAGTCCCAGAAAGTCCCACTCAGACGACCCCCAGTCCCAGAAAGTCCCACACAGACGACCCCCGACCCAGGAGTCAGTCCCAGAAAATCCTACGCAGACGACCCCCCCACCCAGGAGACAGTCCCAGAAAGTCCCACGCAGACGACCCCCATTCCCAGAAAGTCCCACGGAGACGACCCCTCACCTAGAAGACAGTCCAAGAAAGACCCACGCAGACGACCCCCAGTCCCAGTAAGTCCAAGGCAGAGGACCCCCCTGACAGGAGACAGTCCCAGAAAGTCCCACGCAGCCAACCCCCAGTCCCAGAAAGTCCCACGCAGACGACCCCACACCCAGGCTACAGTACAAGAAAGTCCTACGCAGACGACCCCCCGACCCAGGAGACAGTCCAATAAAGTCCCACGCAGACGACCCCCAGTACCAGAAAGTCCCAAGCATACGACCCCCAGTCCCAGAAAGTCCCACGCAGATGACCCCCAGTCCCACAACGTCCCACGCAGATGACCCCCCACCCAGCAGACATTTCCCAGAAAGTCCCACGCAGACGACACCCAGTCCCAGAAAGTCCCACGCAGACCACACCCAGTCACAGAAAGTCCCACGCAGACCACCCCCAGTCACAGAAAGTCCCAGGCAGACGACCCCCCCACCCAGGAGACAGTCCAAGAAAGTCCTACGCAGACGACCCCCCCACCCAGGAGACAGTCCCAGAAAGTCCCACGCAGACGACCCCCATTCCCAGAAAGTCCAACGCAGAAGACACCCAGCCCAGGAGAGAGTCCCAGAAAGTCCCATGCAGACGACCCCCCACCCAGGAGACAGTCCAAGAAAGTCCCACGCAGACGACCCCCAGTCACAGAAAGTACCACGCAGATGACCCCCAGTCCCAGAAGGTCCCACGCAGACGACCCACAGTCCCAGAAGCTCCCACGCAGACGGCCCCCAATCCCAGAAAGTCCCATGCAGACGACCCCCCACCCAAGCGACAGTGCCAGAAAGTCCCACGCACACGACCCCCACCCAGGAGGCAGTCCCAGAAAGACCCACGCAGACGACCCCCAGTCCCAGAAAGTCCCACGCAGACGACCCCCCAGACAGGAGACAGTCCCAGAAAGTCCCACGCAGACGATCCCCAGTCCCAGAAAGTCCCACGCATATGACCCCCAGTCCCTGAAAGTCCCAGGCAGACGATACCCAGTCCCAGAAAGTCCCACGCAGACGACCCCGCACCCAGGCGACAGTCCCAGAAAGTCCCACGCAGACGACCCACCACCTAGAAGACAGTCGCACAAAGTCCCACGCAGACGACACCCACCCAGGAGACAGTCCCAGAAAGACCCACGCAGAAAACCCCCACTCCCAGAAATTCCCACGCAGACGACCCCCCAGACAGGAGACAGTCCCAGAAAGTCCCACGCAGACGATCCCCAGTCCCAGAAAGTCCCACGCAGACGACCCCCCACCCAGGAGACAGTACAAGAAAGTCCTACGCAGACGACCCCCCACCCAGGAGACACTCCCAGAAAGTCCCACGCAGACGACCCCCAGTCCCAGAAAGTCCCACGCAGACGACCCCCAGTCCCAGAAAGTCCCACGCAGACGACCCCCCACCCAGGAGACAGTCCAAGAAAGTCCTACGCAGACGACCCCCCCACCCAGGAGACTGTCCCAGAAAGTCCCACGCAGACGACCCCCATTCCCAGAAAGTCCCACGCAGACGACCCCCCACCCAGGAGACAGTCCCAGAAAGTCCGACGCAGACGACACCCAGTCCCAGACAGTCCCACGCAGACGGCCCCCACCAAGGAGGCAGTCACAGAAAGAGCAACGCAGACGACTCCCCACCCAGGAGACAGTCCCAGAAAGTCCCATGCAGAAGACCTCCAGTCCCAGAACGTCCGACGCAGACGACACCCAGGCGACAGTCCCAGAAAGTCCCACGCAGACGACCCCCACCCCATTCCCAGAAAGTCCCACGCAGACGACCCCCCCCACCCAGGAGACAGTCCAAGAAAGTCCTACGCACACGACCCCCAACCCAGGAGACAGTCCCAGAAAGTCCCACGCAGACGACCCCCAGTCCCAGCAAGTCCCACGCAGACGACCACCCAACCCAGGTGACAGTCCAAGAAACTCCCACCCAGACTACCTTCAGTCCCAGAAAGTCCCACGCAGACGACCCCCAGTCCCAGAAGTCCCACGCAGACGACACCCAGTCCGAGAAACTCCCACGCAGACGAGCCCCCACCCAGGAGACAGACCCAGATATCCCACGCAGACGACCCTCAATCACAGAAAGTCCCACGCAGACGAACACCCACCCAGGAGACAGTCCAAGAAAGTCCCACGCAGACGATCCCCCACCCAGGAGACAGTCCCAGAAAGTCCCACGCAGACGACCCCCAGTCCAAGAAAGTCCCACGCAGACGACCCCCAGTCCCAGAAAATCCCACGCAGATGAACACCCACCAAGGAGACAGTCCCAGAAAGTCCCACGCAGACGACCACCCACCCAGGAGAAAGTCCCAGAAAGTCCCACGCAGACGACCCCCCATCCAGGAGAGAGTCCCAGAAAGACCCACGAAGACGACACCCAGTCCCAGAAAGTCCCACGCAGACGACCCCACACCCAGGAGACAATCCGAGAAAGTCCCACGCAGACGACACCCAGTCCCAGAAACTCCCATGCAGACGAGCCCCCACCCAGGAGACGGACCCAGATATCCCACGCAGACGACCCTCAATCACAGAAAGTCCCACGCAGACGAACACCCACCCAGGAGACAGTCCAAGAAAGTCCCACGCAGACGATCCCCCACCCAGGAGACAGTCCCAGAAAGTCCCACGCAGACGACCCCCAGTCCAAGAAAGTCCCACGCAGACGACCCCCAGTCCCAGAAAATCCCACGCAGATGAACACCCACCAAGGAGACAGTCCCAGAAAGTCCCACGCAGACGACCACCCACCCAGGAGAAAGTCCCAGAAAGTCCCACGCAGACGACCCCCCATCCAGGAGACAGTCCAAGAAAGTCCCACGCAGACGAACCCCCACCCAGGAGACCGTCACAGAAAGACCCACGCAGACCACCCACAGTCCCAGTAAGTCCCACGTAGACGACTCCCCACCCAGGAGACAGTCCCAGAAAGTCCCACGCAGACGACCCCCAGTCCCAGCAAGTCCCACGCAGACCCCCCCCCCACCCGGGAGCCAGTCCCAGAAAGTCCCACGGAGACTACCCCCAGTCCCAGAAAGTCCCATGCAGACGACCCCCAGTCCCAGAAAGTTCCACGCAGACGACAGCCCACCAAGGAGACAGTCCCAGCAAGTCCCACGCAGACGACCCCCAGTCCCAGAAAATACCACGCAGATGAACACCGACTAAGGAGACAGTCCCAGAAAGTCCCACGCAGACGACCACCCACCCAGGAGAAAGTCCCAGAAAGTCCCACGCTGACGACCCCCCATCCAGGAGACAGTCCCAGAAATCCCAAACAGACGAACCCCAGTCCCAGAAAGTCACACGCAGACGACACCCACCCAGTAGACAGTCCCAGAAAGTCCAAACGCAGACGACACCCAGTCCCTGTAAATCCCACGCAGACGACCCCCCACGCAGGAGACAGTCCCAGACAGTCCAACGCAAACGAACCCCCACCTAGGAGACAGTCCCAGAAAGACCGACGCAGACCACCCCCGGTCCCAGTAAGTCCCACGTAGACGACTCCCCACCCAGGACACAGTCCCAGAAAGTCTCACGCAGACGACCCCCAGTCCCAGCAAATCCCACGCAGACGACCCCCCACTCGGGAAACATTCCCAGAAAGCCCCACGGAGACTACCCCCAGTCCCAGAAAGTCCCACGCAGACGACCCCAATCCCAGAAATTCCCACGCAGACGACCCCCACCGAGGAGACAGTCCCAGAAAGTCCCACGCAGACGAACCCCCACCCAGGAGACAGTCCCAGAAAGTCCCACGCAGACGACACCCAGTCCCAGAAATTTCCACGCAGACGAGCCCCATTCCCAGAAAGTCCCACGCAGACGATCCCACACCCAGGAACCAGTCCCAGAAATTCCCAAAAAGAAGACCCCCCACCGAGGGGACAGTCCAAGAAAGTCCCACGCAGACGTCCGCTAGTCCCAGAAAGTCCCACGCAGAAGACCCCCAGTCCCACAAAGTCCCACGCAGACGACACCGCAACAAGGAGACTGTCCCAGAAAGACCCACGCAGACGACACCCAGTCCCAGAAAGTCCCACGCAGCCGAGTCCCCACCCAGGAAACAGTCCAAGAAAATCCCACGCAGACGACCCCCACACAGGAGAGAGTCCAAGAAAGACCGACGCAGACGACCCCCATTCCAAGAAAGTCCCACGCAGACGACCCCCAGTCCCACAAAGTCCCACGCAGACGACACCGCACCCAGGAGACTGTCCCAGAAAGACACACGCAGACGACCCCGAGTCCCAGGAAGTCCCATGCAGAAGACCCCCAATCAGGAGACAGTCCCAGAAAGTCCCACGCATACGAGCCCCCACCCAGGAGACAGTCCCAGAAAGTCCCACGCAGACGACCCCCAGTCCAAGAAAGTCCCACGCAGACGACCCCCAGTCCAAGAAAGTCCAACGCAGACGACTCCCAGACAGGAGACAGTCCCAGAAAGACCCACGCAGACGAAACCCAGTCCCAGAAAATCCCACGCAGACGAACACCCACCCAGGAGAGAGTACCAGAAAGTCCCACGCAGACGACCCCCCATCCAGGAGACAGTCCCAGAAAGTCCCAAACAGACGACCCCCCACCCAGGAGACAGTCCCAGAAAGTCCCACGCAGACGACCCCCAGTCCAAGAAAGTCCCACACAAACGACCCCCAATCACAAAAAGTCCCACGAAGACGACCCCCACTCCCAGAAAGTCCCACGCAGACGACCCCCCACCCTGGAGACAGTCCAAGAAAGTTCCAAACAGACGACCCCCCACCCAAGAGACAGTCCCAGAAAGTCCGACGAAGACAACCCCCAGTCCCAGAAAGTCCCACGTAGACGACCCCCCACCCAGGAGACAGTCCCAGAAAGTCCCACGCAGACGACCCCCTGTCCCAGAAATTCCCACGCAGACGACCCCCCACCCAGGATACAATCACAGAAAGTCCCAAACAGACGACCCCCACCCAGGAGACAGTCTCAGAAAGTCCCTCGCAGACGACCCCCCACCCAGGAGACTGTCCCACGCAGACGAACCCCAGTCCCAGAAAAATCCACGCAGACGACCTCCCACCCAGGAGACAGTCCCAGAAAGTCCCACGCAGACGACCCCAGTCCCAGAATGTCTCCCCCAGACGACACCCAGTCCCAGAAAGACCCACGCAGACGACCCTTCATCCAGGAGACAGTCCCAGAAAGTCCACGCAGACGACCCCCAGTCCCAGAAATCCCAGGCAGATGACCCCCAGTCCCACAAAGTCCCACGTAGACGACCCCCCACCCAGGAGACAGTCCCAGAAAGTCCCACGCAGAAGACCCCCAGTCCCAGAAAGTCCCACGCAGACGACCCCCAGTCCCTGAAAGTCTCACACAGACGACCCCCCACCCAGGAGTCAGTCCTAGAATGTCCCACGCAGACGACGCCCTGTCCCAGAAATTCCCACGCAGACGACCCGCCACCCAGGAGACAGTCCGAGAAAGTCCCAAGCAGACGACCCCCACCCAGGAGACAGTCCCAGAAAGACCCACGCAGACCACTCCCAGTCCCAGTAAGTCCCACGTAGACGACTCCCCCACCAAGGAGACAGTCCCAGAAATTCCCACGCAGACGACCCCAAGTCCCAGAAAGTTCCACGCAGAAGACAGCCCACCAAGGAGACAGTCCCAGAAAGTCCCACGCAGACGAACCCCACCCAGGAGACAGTCCCAGAAAGACTAACGGAGACGACCCCCAGTCCAAGAAAGTCCAACGCAGACGAATCCCCACCCAGGAGACAGTCCCAGAAAGTCCCACGCAGACGACCCCCCACTAAAAAAAAACACTATGAAAATATAAAAATTCATGTTTATATAAAAACTTGCGGACAACACCAGTTGATAGCAAAAGTGCCAACAGCTGATAGCAAAAGTGCCAACCACTGATACCAAAAGTGCCAACAGCTGATAGCAAACGTGACAACAGCTGATAGCAAAAGTGCCAACAGCTGATAGCAAAAGTGCCAACAGCACCACAGTGCCAACTAGTCCTAGGTATGACTATAAACTACATCTGACAGCAAAGCTTCTGATCACAAATGGTCCCAGCTAGGAGCAAATATTGACCCCCCACTAAAAAAAAACACTTTGAATGTATAAAAATACATGTTTATATAAAAACTTGCGAACAACGCCAGTTGATAGCAAAAGTTCCAACAGCACCACAGCTGATTGCAAAAGTGCCAACAGCTGATAGCAAAAGTGCCAACAGCTGATACCAAAAGTGCCAACAGCTGATAGCAAAAGTGCCAACAGCTGATAGCAAAAGTGTCAACAGCTTATAGCAAAAGTGCCAACTGTTGATAGCAAAATGCCAAAAGCTGATAGCAAAAGTGCCAACAGCACCACAGTGCCAACTAGTCCTAGGTATGACTAAAAACTACATCTGACAGCAAGGCTACTGATCACAAAGTGTCCCAGCAATGAGCAAATAGTGACCCCCCACTAAAAAAAACACTATGAAAGTATAAAAAAAGATGTTTATATAAAAACTTGCGAACAACACCAGTTGATAGCAAAAGAGCCAACAGCACCACAGCTGAAGGCAAAAGTGCCAACACCTGACAGGGAAAGTGCCAAGAGCTGATAGCAAAAGTGCCAACAGCTGATAGCAAAAGTGCCAAAAGCTGATAACAAAAGTGCCAACAGCTGATAGCAAAAGTGCCAACAGCACCACAGTGCCAACTAGTCCTAGGTATGACAATAAACTACATCTGACAGCAAGGCTTCTGATCACTAAGTGTCCCAGATAAGAGCAAATAGTGTCCCCCCACTAAAAAAAAAACGTTATGAAAGTATAAAAATACATGTTTATATAAAAACTTGCGAACAACACCAGTTGATAGCAAAAGTGCCAACAGCACCACAGCTGATAGCAAAAGTGCCAACAGCTGATAGCAAATGTGCCAACAGCTGATAGCAAAAGTGCCAACAGCTGATACCAAAAGTGCCAAAAGCTGATAGCAAAAGTGCCAACAGCTGATAGCAAAAGTGCCAACAGCTGATAGCAAAAGTGCAAGCAGATGATAGAAAAAGTGCCAACAGCTGATACCAAAAGTGCCAACAGCTGATAGCAAATGTGCCAACAGCTGATAGCAAAAGTGCCAACAGCACCACAGTGCCAACTAGTCCTAGGTATGATTATAAACTACATCTGACAGCAATGCTTCTGATCACAAAGGGTCTCAACTATGAGCAAATAGTGACCCCCCACTAAAAAAAACACTATGAAAGTATAAAAATAGATGTTTATATAAAAACTTGCGAACAACACCAGTTGATAGCAAAAGTGCCAACAGCACCACAGCTGATAGCAAAAGTGCCAACAGCTGATAGCAAAAGTGCCAACAGCACCACATTGCCAACTAGTCCTAAATATGACTATAAACTACATCTGACAGCAAGGCTTCTGATCACAAAGGGTCCCAGCTATGAGCAAATAGTGACCCCCCACTAAAAACAAAAAACACTATGAAAGTATAAAAATACATGTTTATATAAAAACTTGCGAACAACACCAGTTGATAGCAAAAGTGCCAACAGCACCACAGCTGAGAGCAAAATGGCCAACAGCTGATAGCAAAAGTGCCAACTGCTGATACTAAAAGTGCCAAAGGCTGATAGCAAAAGTGCCAACAACTGATAGCAAAAGTGCCAACAGATGATTGCAAAAGTGCCAACAGCAGATAGCAAAAGTGCCAAAAGCTGATAGCAAAAGTGCCAAAAGCTGATAGCAAAAGTGCCAACAGCACTACAGCTGATAACAAATGTGCCAACAGCTGATAGCAAAAGTGCAAACAGCTGATAGCAAAATGCCAACAGCTGATAGCAAAAGTGCCAAATGCACCACAGTGCCAACTAGTCCTAGGTATGACGATTAACTACATCTGACAGCAGGGCTACTGATCACAAAGGGTCCCAGGTATGAGCAAATAGTGGCCCCCCACTAAAAAAAACATTATGAATGTATAAAATACATGTTTATATAAAAACTTGCGAACAACACCAGTTGATAGCAAAAGAGCCAACAGCACCACATCTGATAGCAAAAGTGCCAACAGCTGATAGCAAAAGTGCCAACAGCTGATAGCAAAAGTGCCAACAGCTGATAGCAAAAGTGCCAACAGCACCACAGTGCCAACTAGTCCTAGGTATGACTATAAACTACATCTGACAGCAAGGCTTCTGATCACAAAGGGTCCCAGTTATGTGCAAATAGTGACCCCCCACTAAAAAAAAACACTATGAAAGTATAAAAATAGATGTATATATAAAAACTTGTGAACAACACCAGTTGATAGCAAAAGTGATAACAGCACCACAGCTGATAGCAAAAGTGCCAACAGCTGATAGCAAAAGTGCCAACAGCTGACAGCAAAGTGCCAAAAGCTGATAGCAAAATTGCCAACAGCTGATAGAAAAAGTGCCAACAGCTGATAGCAAAAGTGCCAACAGCTGATAGCAAAAGTGCCAAGAGCTGATAGCAAAAGTGCCAACAGCACCACAGTGCTAAATAATCCTAGGTATGATTCTAAACTACATCTGACAGCAAGGCTTCTGTTCACAAAGGGTCCCAGCTATGAGCAAATAGTGACCCCCCACTAAAAAAAAAAAAATATGAAAGTTTAAAAATACATGTTTATATAAAAACTTGCAAACAACACCAGTTGATAGCAAAAGTGCCAACAGCACCACAGCTGATAGGAAAAGTGCCAACAGCTGATAGTAAAAGTGCCAACAGCTGATAGCAAAAGTGCAAACAGCTGATAGCAAACGTGCCAACAGCTGACAGCAAAAGTGCCAACAGCACCATAGTGCCAACTAGTCCTAGGTATGACTATAAACTAGATCTGACAGGAAGGCTACTGATCACAAAGTGTCCCAGCTATGAGCAAATAGTGACCCCCCACTAAAAAAAAAAATGAAAGTATAAAAATACATGTTTATATAAAAACTTGCGAACAACACCAGTTGATAGCAAAAGTGCTAACAGCGCCACAGCTGATAGCAAAAGTGCCAACAGCTGATAGCAAAAGTGCAAACAGATGATAACAAAAGTGCCAACAGCTGATAGCAAAAGTGCCAACAGCTGATAGCAAAAGTGCCAACAGCTGATAGCAAAAGTGCCAACAGCTGATAGCCAAATTACCAACAGCACCACATTGACAACTAGTCCTAGGTATGACTATTAACTACATCTGACAGCAAGGCTTCTGATCACAAAGGGTCCCAGCTATGAGCAAATAGTGACCCCCACTAAAAAAAAACAAAACGAAAGTATAAAAATACATGTTTATATAAAAACTTGCGAACAACACCAGTTGATAAGCAAAAGTGCCAACAGCACCACAGCTGATAGCAAAAGTGCCAACAGCTGATACCAAAAGTGCCAACAGCTGATACCAAAAGTGCCAAAAGCTGATAGCAAAATTGCCAACAGCTGATAGCAAAAGTGCCAACAGCTGATACCAAAAGTGCCAAAAGCTGATAGCAAAAGTGCCAACAGCTGATAGCAAAAGTGCAAACAGCTGATAGCAAAAGTGCCAACAGCTGATAGCAAAAGTGCCAACAGCTGATAGCAAAAGTGCCAACAGCACCACAGTGCTAAATAATCCTAGGTATGATTCTAAACTACATCTGACAGCAAGGCTTCTGTTCACAAAGGGTCCCAGCTATGAGCAAATAGTGACCCCCCACTAAAAAAAAAACACTATGAAAGTATAAAAATACATGTTTATATAAAAACTTGCAAACAACACCAGTTGTTAGCAAAAGTGCCAACAGCACCACAGCTGATAGCAAAAGTGCCAACAGCACCACAGCTGATAGGAAAAGTGCCAACAGCTGATAGTAAAAGTGCCAACAGCTGATAGCAAAAGTGCAAACAGCTGATAGCAAACGTGCCAACAGCTGACAGCAAAAGTGCCAACAGCACCACAGTGCCAACTAGTCCTAGGTATGACTATAAACTAAATCTGACAGCAAGGCTTCTGATCACAAAGGGTCTCAGCTATGAGCAAATAGTGACCCCCAACTAAAAAAAAAACACTATGAATGTATAAAAATACATGTTTATATAAAAACTTGCGAACAACACCAGTTGTTAGCAAAAGTGCCAACAGCACCACAGCTGATAGCAAAAGTGCCAACAGATGATAGCAAAAGTACCAACAGCTGATACCAAAAGTGTCAACAGCTGATAGCAAAAGTGCCGACAGCTGATAGCAAAAGTGCCAACAGCTGATAGCAAAAGTGCCAACAGCTGATAGCAAAAGTGCCGACAGCTGATAGCAAAAGTGCCAACAACTGATAGCAAAAGTGCCAACAGCTGATAGCAAAAGTGCCAAAAGCTGATAGCAAAAGTGGCAATAGATGATACCAAAAGTGCCAAGAGCTGATAGCAAAAGTGCCAACAGCTGATAGCAAAAGTGCCAACAGCTGATAGCAAAAGTACCAAAAGCTGATAGCAAAAGTGCCATCAGCTGAATAGCAAAAGTGCCAACAGCTGATTGCAAAAGTGCCAACAGCACCACAGTGCCAAATAGTCCTAGGTATGACTATAAACTACATCTGACAGCAAGGCTTCTGATCACAAAGGGTCCCAGCTATGAGCAAATAGTGACCCCCCACTAAAAAAAAAAAAACACTATGAAAGTATAAAAATACATGTTTATATAAAAACTTGCGAAAAACACCAGTTGATAGCAAAAGTGCCAACAGCACCACAGCTTATAGCAAAAGTGCCAACAGCTGATAGCAAAAGTGCCAACAGCTGATAGCAAAAGTGCCAACAGCTGATAGCAAAAGTGCCAACAGCACCACTGTGCCAACTAGTCCTAGGTATGATTATAAACTACATCTGACAGTAAGGCTTCTGATCACAAAGGGTCCCAGCTATGAGCAAATAGTGACCCCCACTAAAAAAAAAACACTATGAAATATAAAAATACATGTTTATATAAAAACTTGCGAACAACACCAGTTGATAGCAAAAGTGCCAATAGCACCACAGCTGATAGCAAAAGTGCCAACAGCTGATAGCAAAAGTGCCAAAAGCTGATACCAAAAGTGCAAAAAGCTGATAGCAAAAGTGCCAACAGCACCACAGTGCCAACTAGTCGTAGGTATGACTATAAACTACATCTGACAGCAAGTCTTCTGATCACAAAGGGTCCCAGCTCTGAGCAAATAGTGACACCGCACTAAAAAAAAACACTATGAATGTATAAAAATACATTTTTATATAAAAACTTGCGAACAACACCAGTTGATAGCAAAAGTGCCAACAGCACCACAGCTGATAGCAAAAGTGCCAACAGCAGATAGCAAAAGTGCCAACAGCTGATAGCAAAAGAGCCAACAGCTTATAGCAAATGTGCCAACAGCTGATAGCAAAAGTGCCAACAGCACCACTGTCCCAACTAGTCCTAGGTATGACTATAAACTACATCTGACAGCAAGGCTTCTGATCACAAAAAGTCCCAGCTATGAGCAAATAGTGACCCCCACTAAAAAAAAAAACACTATGAAAGTATAAAAATACATGTTTATATAAAAACTTGCGAACAACACCAGTTGATAGCAAAAGTGCCAACAGCACCACAGCTGATAGCAAAAGTGCCAACAGCTGATAGCAAAAGTGCCAACAGCTGATAGCAAAAGTGCCAACAGCTTATAGCAAAATTGACAACAGCTGATAGCAAAAGTGCCAACAACACCACAGTGCCAACTGGTCCTAGGTATGACTATAAACTACATCTGACAGCAAGTCTTCTGATTACAAAGGGTCCCAGCTATGAGCAAATAGTTAACCCCACTAAAAAAAAAACACTATGAAAGTATAAAAATACATGTTTATATAAAAATTTGCGAACAACACCAGTTGATAGCAAAAGTGCAAACAGCACCACAGCTGATAGAAAAAGTGCCAACAGGTGATAGCAAAAGTGCCAACAGCACCACATTGCAAACTAGTCATAGGACTGACTATAAACTACATCTGACAGCAAGGCTTCTGATCACAAAGGGTCCCAGCTATGTGCAAATAGTGACCCCCCACTAAAAAAAACACTATGAAAGTGTAAAAATACATGTTTATATAAAAACTTGCGAACAACACCAGTTGATAGCAAAAGTGCCAACAGCACCACAGCTGATAGCAAAAGTGCCAACAGCTGATAGCAAAAGTGCCAACAGCTGATAGCAAAAGTGCGAACAGATGATAACAAAAGTGCCAAAAGCTGATAGCAAAAGTGCCAACAGTTGATAGCAAAAGAGCCAACAGCTGATAGCAAAAGTGCCAACAGCTGATAGCAAAAGTGCCAAAAGCTGATAGCAAAAGTGCCAACAGTTGATAGCAAAAGTGCCAACAGCTGATAGCAAAAGTGCCAACAGCACCACAGTGCCAACTAATCCTAGGTATGACTATAAACTACATCTGACAGCAAGGCTTCTGATCACAAAATGTCCCAGATATCAGCAAATAGTGACCCCCCCACTAAAAAAAAAGACCACGAATGTATAAAAATACATGTTTATATAAAAACTTGCGTACAACACCAGTTGATAGCAAAAGTGCCAACAGCACCACAGTGCCAACTAGTTCTTGGTGTGAATATAAACTACATCTGACAGCATAGCTTTTGATCACAAATGGTCCCAGCTATGAAGAAATAGTGACCCCCACTAAAAAAAACATTATGAATGTATAAAAATACATGTTTATATAAAAACTAGTGAACAACACCACATGATAGCAAAAGTGCCAAAAGCACCACAGCTGATAGCAAAAGTGCCAACAGCTGATAGCAAATGTGCCAACAGCTGACAGCAAAAGTGCCAACAGCACCACAGTGCCAACTAGTCCTAGGTATGATTATAAACTACATCTGACAGCAAGGCTTCTGATCACAAAGGGTCCCAGCTATGAGCAAATAGTAAACCCCCACTAAAAAAAAAACACTATGAAAGTATATAAATACATGTTTATATAAAATCTTGCGAACAACACTAGTTGATAGCAAAAGTTCCAACAGCACCACAGCTGATAGCAAAAGTGCCAACAGCTGATAGCAAAAGTGCCAACAGCTGATAGCAAAAGTGCCAACAGCTGATAGCAAAAGTGCCAAAAGATGATACAAAAAGTGCCAAAAGCTGATAGCAAAAGTGCCAACAGCTGATACCAAAAGTGCCAACAGCATATACCAAAGTGCCGACAGCTGATAGCAAAAGTGCCAACAGCACCACAGTGCCAACTAGTCGTAGGTATGACTATAAGCTACATCTGACAGCAAGGCTTCTGATCAGAAAGGGTCCCATCTATGAGCAAATAGTGACCCCCCACTAAAAAAAAACACTATGAAAGTATAAAAATACATGTTTATATAAAAACTTGCGAACAACAGCAGTTGATAGCAAAAGTGCCAACAGCACCACAGCTGATAGCAAAAGTCCCAACAGCTTATAGCAAAAGTGCCAACAGCTGATAGCAAATGTGACTACAGCTGATAGCAAAAGTGCCAACAGCACCACAGTGCCAACTAGTTCTAGGTATGACTATAAACTACATCTGACAGCAAGGCTTCTGATCACAAATGGTCCTAGGTTTGAGCAAATATTTAACCTCCACTAAAAAAAAAAACACTATGAAAGTATAAAAATACATGTTTAAATAAAAAAATGCGAACAACACCAGTTGATAGCACAAGTGCCAACACCACCACAGCTGATAGCAAAAGTGCCAAAGTCTGATAGCAAAAGTGCCAACAGCTGATACCAAAAGTGCCAAAAGCTGGTAGCAAAAGTGCCAACAGCTGATAGCAAAAGTGCCAACAGCTTATAGCAAAAGTGCCAACAGCTGATAGCAAAAGTGCCAACAGCACCACAGTGCCAACTAGTCCTAGGTATGACTATAAACTACATCTGACAGCAAGGCTTCTGACCCCAAAGGGTCCCAGCTATGAGCATATAGTGACCACGATCTAAAAAAAAAACTCTATGAAAGTATAAAAATACATGTTTATATAAAAACTGGCGAACAACACCAGTTGATAGCAAAAGTGCCAACAGCACCACAGCTGATAGCAAAAGTGCCAACAGCTGATAGCAAAAGTGCCAACAGCTGATAGCAAAAGTGCCAACAGCTTATAGCAAAAATGCAAACAGCACCACAGTGCCAACTAGTCCTAAGTATGACTATAAACTACATCTGACAGCAAGGCTTCTGATCACAAAGGGTCCCATCTATGAGCAAATAGTGACCCCCCACTAAAAAAAAACACTATGAAAGTATAAAAATACATGTTTATATAAAAACTTGCGAACAACACCAGTTGATAACAAAAGTGCCAACAGCACCACAGCTGATAGCAAAAGTGCTAACAGCTGATAGCAAAAGTGCCAACAGCTGATAGCAAAAGTTCCAACCGCTGATAGCAAAAGTGCCAACAGCTGATAGCAAAGGTGCCAACAGCACCACAGTGCCAGCTAGTGCTAGGTATGACTATAAACTACATCTGACAGCAAGGCTTCTGATCACAACGGGTCCCAGCTATGAGCAAATAGTGACCCCCCACTAAAAAAAAAACACTATGAAAGTATAAAAATACATGTTTCTATAAAAACTTGCGAACAACACCAGTTGATAGCAAAAGTACCAACAGCTGATAGCAAAAGTGCCTACAGCTGATACCAAAAGTGCCAACAGCTGATAGCAAAAGTGCCAACAGCTGATACCAAAAGTGCCAAAAGCTGATAGCAAAAGAGCCAACAGCTGATAGCAAAAGTGCCAACAGCTGATAGCAAATGTGCCAACAGCTGACAGCAAAATGTCAAAAGCCGATAGCAAAAGTGCCAACAGCTGATAGCAAAAGTGCCAACAGATTATACCAAAGTGCCAACAGCTGATAGCAAAAGTGCCAACAGCTGATAGCAAAATTGCCAACAGCTGATAGCAATAGTACCAACAGCACCACAGTGCCAACTAGTCCTAGGTATGACTATAAACTACATCTGACAGCAAGGCTTCTGATCACAAAGGGTCCCAGCTATGAGCAAATAGTGACCCCCCACTAAAAAAAACACTACGAAAGTATAAAAATACATGTTCATATAAAAACTTGCGAACAACGCCAGTTGATAGCAAAAGTGCCAACAGCACCACAGCTGATAGCAAAAGTGCCAACAGCTGATAGCAAATGTGCCAACAGCTGATAGCAAAAGTGCCAAAAGCTGACAGCAAAAGTGCCAACAGCTGATATCAAAAGTGCCAACAGCACCACAGTGCCAACTAGTCCTAGGTATGACTATAAACTACATCTGACAGCAAGGCTTCTGATCACAAAGGGTCCCAGCTGTGAGCAAATAGTGACCCCCCACTAAAAAAAATACACTATGAACGTATAAAAATACATGTTTATATAAAAACTTGCGAACAACACCAGTTGATAGCAAAAGTGCCAACAGCACCACAGCTGATAGCAAAAGTGCCAACAGCTGATAGCAAAAGTGCCAACAGCTGATAGCAAAAGTGCCAACAGCTGATAGCAAAAGTGCCAACAGCAGCACATTGCCAACTAGTCCTATGTATGACTATAAACTAAATCTGACAGCAAGGCTTCTGATCACAAAGGGTCCCAGCTGTGAGCAAATAGTGACACTCCACTAAAAAAAACTCTATGAATGTATACAAATACATGTTTATATAAAAACTTGCGAACAACACCAGTTGATAGCAAAAGTGCCAACAGCACCACAGCTGATAGCAAAAGTGCCAACAGCTGATAGCAATAGTACCAACAGCACCACAGTGCCAACTAGTCCTAGGTATGACTATAAACTACATCTGACAGCAAGGCTTCTGATCACAAAGGTTCACAGCTATGAGAAAATAGTGACCCCCCATTAAAAAAAAAAACACTATGAAAATATAAAATTCATGTTTATATAAAAACTTGCGGACAACACCAGTTGATAGCAAAAGTGCCAAAAGCACCACAGCTGATAGCAAAAGTGCCAACAGCTGATAGCAAAAGTGCCAACCACTGATACCAAAAGTGCCAACAGCTGATAGCAAAAGTGCCAA
The DNA here is from genome assembly GCA_964036315.1 of Acanthosepion esculentum. Lineage (NCBI taxonomy): Eukaryota > Metazoa > Mollusca > Cephalopoda > Sepiida > Sepiidae > Acanthosepion > Acanthosepion esculentum. Next base: position 9,000,515 of record CAXIWW010000817.1, on the reverse strand, counting down.
CAGCTGAGAGCAAAAGTTCCAACAGCACCACAGTGCCAACTAGTCCTAGGTATGACTATAAACTACATCTGACAGCAAGGCTTCTGATCACAAAGGGTCCCAGCTATGAGCAAATAGTGACCCCCCACTAAAAAAAACACTACGAAAGTATAAAAATACATGTTTATATAAAAACTTGCGAACAACACCAGTTGATAGCAAAAGTGCCAACAGCACCACAGCTGATAGCAAAAGTGCCAACAACTGATAGCAAAAGTGCCAACAGCTGATAGCAAAAGTGCCAACAGCACCACATTGCCAACTAGTCCTAGGTATGACTATAAACTACATCTGACAGCAAGGCTTCTAATCACAAAGGGCCCCAGCTATGAGCAAATAGTGACCCCCCACTAAAAGAAAACACTATGAATGTATAAAAATACATGTTTATATAAAAACTTGCGAACAACAGCAATTGATAGCAAAAGTGCCAACAGCACCACAGCTGATAGCAAAAGTGCTAACAGCTGATAGCAAATGTGCCAACAGCTGATAGCAAAAGTGCCAAAAGCTGATAGCAAAAGTGTCAACAGCTTATACTCCATTTCCAACAGATGATACCAAAAGTGCCAACAGCTGATAGCAAAAGTGCAAACAGCTGATGGCAAAAGTGCAAACAGCTGATACCAAAAGTGCAAACAGCTGATACCAAAAGTGCCAAAAGATGATACCAAAAGTGCAAACAGCTGATAGCAAAAGTGCCAACAGCTGATAGCAAATGTGCCAACAGCTGATAGAAAAAGTGCCAACAGATTACACCAAAGTGCCAACAGCTGATAGCAAAAGTGCCAACAGCTGATTGCAAAAGTGCCAACAGCTGATAGCAAAAGTGCCAACAGCTGATAGCAAAAGTGCCAACAGCTGATACAAAAAGTGCCAAAAGCTGATAGCAAAAGTGCCAACAGCACCACAGCTGATAGCAAAAGTGCAAACAGCTGATAGCAAAAGTGCCAACAGCTGATACCAAAAGTGCCAGCAGCTGATAGCAAAAGTGCCAACAGCTGATAGCAAAAGTGCCAACAGCACCACAGTTCCAACTAGTCCTAGTTATGATTATATACTACTTCTGACAGCAAGGTTTCTGATCACAAAGGGTCCCAGCTATGAGCAAATAGTGACCCCCCACTAAAAAAAAAACACTATGAAAGTATAAAAATACATGTTTATATAAAAACTTCCGAACAACACCAGTTGATAGCAAAAGTGTTAACAGGACCACAGCTGATAGAAAAAGTGCCAACAGCTGATAGCAAAATGCAAACAGCTGATAGCAAAAGTGCCAAAAGCTGCTAGCAAAAGTGCCAACAGCTGATAGCAAAAGTGCCAACAGATGATACCAAAAGTGCCAACAGCTGATAGCAAAAGTGCCAACAGCTGATAGCAAAAGTGCCAACAGCTGACACCAAAATTGCCAAAAGCTGATAGCCAAAATGCCAACCGCTGATAGCAAAAGTGCCAACAGATTATACCAAAGTGCCAACAGCTGATAGCAAAAGTGCCAACAGCTGATTGCAAAAGTGCCAACAGCTGATAGAAAAAGTGTAAACAGCTGATAGCACAAGTGCCAACAGCTGATAACAAAAGTGCCAAAAGCTGATTGCAAAAGTGCCAACAGCTGATAGCGAAAGTGCCAAGAGCTGATAGCAAAAGTGCCAACAGCACCACAGTGCCAATAATCCTAGGTATGACTATAAACTACATCTGACAGCAAGGCTTCTGATCACAAAGGGTCCCATCTCTGAGCAAATAGTGACCGTCCACTAAAAAAAAACACTATGAATGTATAAAAATACATGTTTATGTAAAAACTTGCGAACAACACCAGTTGATAGCAAAAGTGCCAACAGCACCACAGCAGATAGCAAAAGTGCTAACAGCTGATAGCAAAAGTGCCAACAGCTGATTGCAAAAGTGCCAACAGCTGATAGAAAAAGTGCCAACAGCACCACATTCCCAACTAGTCCTAGGTTTGACTATAAACTACATCTGACAGCAAGGCTTCTGATCACAAAGGGTCCCATCTCTGAGCAAATAGTGACCGTCCACTAAAAAAAAACACTATGAATGTAGAAAAATACATGTTTATATAAAAACTTGCGAACAACACCAGTTGATAGCAAAAGTGCCAACAGCACCACAGCTGATAGCAAAAGTGCCAACTGCTGATAGCAAAAGTGACAATATCTGATAGCAAAACTGCCAAAAGCTGATAGCAAAAGTGCCAAAAGCACCACATTGCCAAATAGTCCTAGGTATGATTATAAACAACATCTGACAGCAAGGCTTCTGATCACAAAGGGTGCCAGCTATGAGCAAATAGTGACCCCCCACTAAAAAAAAACACTATGAATGTATAAAAATACATGTTTATATAAAAACTTGCGAACAACACCAGTTGATAGATGAAGTGCCAACAGCACCACAGCTGATAGCAAAAGTGCCAACAGCTGATAGTAAAAGTGCCAAAAGCTGATAGCAAAAGGGCCAACAGCACCACAGCTGATAGCAAAAGTGCCAACAGCTGATAGCAAAAGTGCCAACAGCTGATACCAAAAGTGGCAACAGCTGATAGCAAAAGTGCCAACAGCTGATAGCAAAAGTTCCAACAACACCACATTGCCAACTAGTCCTAGGTATGACTATAAACTACATCTGACAGCAAGGCTTCTGATCACAAAGGGTCCCAGCTATGAGCAAATAGTGACCCCCCACTAAAAAAAAAACACTATGAATGTATAAAAATACATGTTTATATGAAAACGTGCGAACAAAACCAGTTGATAGCAAAAGGGCCAACAGCACCACAGCTGATAGCAAAAGTGCCAACAGCTGATAGCAAAAGTGCCAACAGCACCACAGTGCCAACTAGTCCTAGGTATGACTATAAACTACATCTGACATCAAGGCTTCTGATCACAAAGTGTCCCAACTATGAGAAAATAGTGAACCCCACTAAAAAAAAAATATGAAAGTATAAAAATACATGTTTATAAAAAAACTTGCGAATAACACCAGTTGATAGCAAAAGTGCCAACAGCACCACAGCTGATAGCAAAAGTGCCAACAGCTGATAGAAAAAGTGCCAACAGCTGATACCAAAAGTGCCAACAGCTGATAGCAAAAGTGCCAACAGCTGATAGCAAAAGTGCCAACAGCACCACATAGCCAACTAGTCCTAGGTATGATTATAAACTACATCTGACATCAAGGCTTCTGATCACAAAGGGTCCAAGCTATGAGCAAATAGTGACCCCCCACTAAAAAGAAAACAATATGAATGTATAAAAATGCATGTTTATATAAAAACGTGCGAACAACACCAGTTGATAACAAAAGGGCCAAAAGCACCACAGATGATAGCAAAAGTGCCAACAGCTGATAGCAAATGTGCCAACAGCTGATAGCAATAGTGCCAACAGCACGACAGTGCCAACTACTCCTAGGTATGACTATAAAATACATCTGACAGCAAGGCGTCTGATCACAAAGGGTCCCAGCTATGAGCAAATAGTGACCCCCCACTAAAAAAAAACACTATGAAAGTATAAAAATACATGTTTATATAAAAACTTGCGAACAACACCAGTTGATAGCAAAAGTGCCAACAGCACCACAGCTGATAGCAAAAGTGCCAACAGCAGATAGCAAAAGTGCCAACAGCTGATAGCAAAAGTGCCAAAATCTGATAGCAAAAGTGCCAACAGCTGATAGCAATAGTGCAACAGCACCACATTGCCAACTAGTCCAAGGTATGACTATAAACTACATCTGACAGCAAGGCTTCTGATCACAAAGGGTCCCAGCTATGAGCAAATAGTGACCCCCCACTAAAAAAAAACACTATGAATGTATAAAAATACATGTTTATATAAAAACGTGCGAACAACATCAGTTGATAGCAAAAGGGCCAACAGCACCACAGCTGATAGCAAAATGCCAACAGCTGATAGCAAAAGTGCCAACAGCTGATACCAAAAGTGCCAAAAGCTGATAGCAAAAGTGCCAACAGCTGATAGCACAAGTGCCAACAGCTGATAGCAAAGTGCCAACAGCACCACATTGCCAACTAGTCCTAGGTATGACTATAAACTACATCTGACAGCAAGGCTTCTGATCACAAAGGGTCCCAGCTATGAGCAAATAGTGACCCCCTACTAAAAAAAACACTATGAATGTATAAAAATACATGTTTATATAAAAACTTGCGAACAACACCAGTTGATAGCAAAAGTGCCAACAGCACCATAGCTGATAGCAAATGTGCCAAAAGCTGTTAGCAAAAGTGCCAACAGATCATAGCAAAAGTGCCAACAGCTTATAGCAAAAGTGCCAAAAGCTGATAGCAAAAGTGCCAACAGCTGATAGCAAAGGTGCCAACAGCTGATAGCAAATGTGCCAACAGATTATACCAAAGTGCCAACAGCTGATAGCAAAAGTGCCAACAGCTGATTGCAAAAGTGCCAACAGCTGATAGCAAAGTGCCAACAGCTGATAGCAAAAGTGCCAACAGCTCATAGCAAAATTGACAACAGCTGATAGCAAAAGTGCCAACAGCTGATAGCAAAAGTGCCAACAGCACCACATTGCAACTAGTCCTAGGTATGACTATAAACTACATCTGACAGCAAGGCTTCTGATCACAAAGTGTCCCAGCTATGAGCAAATCGTGGCCCCCCCCCACTAAAAAAAAAAACACTATGAATGTATAAAAATACATGTTTATATAAAAACTTGCGAACAACACTAGTTGATAGCAAAAGTGCCAACAGCACCACAGCTGATAGCAAAAGTGCCAACAGCTGATAGCAAAAGTGCCAACAGCTGATACCAAAAGTGCCAACAGCTGATACCAAAAGTGCCAACAGCACCACAGTGCCAACTAGTCCTAGGTATGATTATAAACTACATCTGACAGCAAGGCTTCTGATCACAAAGGGTCCCAGCTAAGAGCAAATAATGACCCCCCACTGAAAAAAAACACTATGAAAGTATAAAAATACATGTTTATATAAAAACTTGCGAACAACACCAGTTGATAGCAAAAGTGCCAACAGGACCACAGCTGATAGCAAAAGTGCCAACAGCTGATAGCAAAAGTGACAACAGCTGATAGCAAAAGTGCCAACAGCTGATAGCAAAAGTGCCAACAACTGATTGCAAAAGTGCCAACAGCTGATAACAAGAGTGCAAACAGCTGATAGCAAAAGTGCCAACAGCTGATAGCAAAAGTGCCAACAGCTGATAGCAAAAGTGCCAACAGCTGATTGCAAAAGTGCCAACAGCTGATAGCAAAAGGGCCAACAGCACAACAGTGCCATCTAGTCCTAGGTATGACTATAAACTACATCTGACAGCAAGGCTTCTGATCACAAAGGGTCCCAGCTATGAGCAAATAGTTACCCCCCACTAAAAAAAAAAACACTATGAAAGTATAAAAAAAGTTGTTTATATAAAAACTTGCGAACAACACCAGTTGATAGCAAAAGTGCCAACAGCACCACAGCTGATAGCAAAAGTGCCAACAGCAGATATCAAAAGTGCCAACAGCTGATAGCAAAAGAGCCAACAGCTGATAGCAAAAGTGCCAACAGCACAACAGTACAAACTAGTCCTAGGTATGAATATAAACTACATCTGACAGCAAGGCTTCTGATCACAAAGGGTCCCAGCTATGAGCAAATAGTGACCCCCCACTAAAAAAAAAACACTATGAAAGTATAAAAAAAGTTGTTTATATAAAAACTTGCGAACAACACCAGTTGATAGCAAAAGTGCCAACAGCACCACAGCTCATAGCAAAAGTGCCAAAAGCTGATAGCAAAACTGCCAACAGCTGATAACAAAAGTGCCAACAGCTGATAGCAAAAGTGCCAACAGCACCACATTGCCAACTAGTCCTAGGTATGACTATAAACTACATCTGACAGCAAGGCTTCTGATCACAAAGGGTCCCAGCTATGAGCAAATAGTGACCCCCCCACTAAAAAAAACACTATGAATGTATAAAAATACATGTTTATATAAAAACTTGCGAACAACACCAGTTGATAGCAAAAGTGCCAACAGCACCACAGCTGATAGCAAAAGTCACAAAAGCTGATAGCAAAAGTGCCAACAGCTGATAGCAAAAGTGCCAACAGCTGATAGCAAAAGTGCCAACAGCACAACAGTGCCAACTAGTCCTAGGTATGACTATAAACTACATCTGACAGCAAGGCTTCTGATCACAAAGGGTCCCAGCTATGAGCAAATAGTGACCCCCCACTAAAAAAAAAAACGTTATGAAAGTATAAAAATACATGTTTATATAAAAACTTGCGAACAACACCAGTTGATAGCAAAAGTGCCAACAGCACCACAGCTGATAGCAAAATGCCAACAGCTGATAGCAAAAGTGCCAACAGCTGATACCAAAAGTGCCAAAAGCTGATAGCAAAAGTGCCAACAGCTGATAGCACAAGTGCCAACAGCTGATAGCAAAGTGCCAACAGCACCACATTGCCAACTAGTCCTAGGTATGACTATAAACTACATCTGACAGCAAGGCTTCTGATCACAAAGGGTCCCAGCTATGAGCAAATAGTGACCCCCTACTAAAAAAAACACTATGAATGTATAAAAATACATGTTTATATAAAAACTTGCGAACAACACCAGTTGATAGCAAAAGTGCCAACAGCACCATAGCTGATAGCAAATGTGCCAAAAGCTGTTAGCAAAAGTGCCAACAGATCATAGCAAACGTGCCAACAGCTTATAGCAAAAGTGCCAAAAGCTGATAGCAAAAGTGCCAACAGCTGATAGCAAAGGTGCCAACAGCTGATAGCAAATGTGCCAACAGATTATACCAAAGTGCCAACAGCTGATAGCAAAAGTGCCAACAGCTGATTGCAAAAGTGCCAACAGCTGATAGCAAAGTGCCAACAGCTGATAGCAAAAGTGCCAACAGCTCATAGCAAAATTGACAACAGCTGATAGCAAAAGTGCCAACAGCTGATAGCAAAAGTGCCAACAGCACCACATTGCAACTAGTCCTAGGTATGACTATAAACTACATCTGACAGCAAGGCTTCTGATCACAAAGTGTCCCAGCTATGAGCAAATCGTGGCCCCCCCACTAAAAAAAAAACACTATGAATGTATAAAAATACATGTTTATATAAAAACTTGCGAACAACACTAGTTGATAGCAAAAGTGCCAACAGCACCACAGCTGATAGCAAAAGTGCCAACAGCTGATAGCAAAAGTGCCATCAGCTGATACCAAAAGTGCCAACAGCTGATACCAAAAGTGCCAACAGCACCACAGTGCCAACTAGTCCTAGGTATGATTATAAACTACATCTGACAGCAATGCTTCTGATCACAAAGGGTCCCAGCTAAGAGCAAATAATGACCCCCCACTAAAAAAAAACACTATGAAAGTATAAAAATACATGTTTATATAAAAACTTGCGAACAACACCAGTTGATAGCAAAAGTGCCAACAGGACCACAGCTGATAGCAAAAGTGCCAACAGCTGATAGCAAAAGTGACAACAGCTGATAGCAAAAGTGCCAACAGCTGATAGCAAAAGTGCCAACAACTGATTGCAAAAGTGCCAACAGCTGATAACAAGAGTGCAAACAGCTGATAGCAAAAGTGCCAACAGCAGATAGCAAAAGTGCCAACAGCTGATAGCAAAAGTGCCAACAGCTGATAGGAAAAGTGACAACAGCTGATTGCAAAAGTGCCAACAGCTGATAGCAAAAGGGCCAACAGCACAACAGTGCCATCTAGTCCTAGGTATGACTATAAACTACATCTGACAGCAAGGCTTCTGATCACAAAGGGTCCCAGCTATGAGCAAATAGTTACCCCCCACTAAAAAAACACTATGAAAATATAAAAATACATGTTTATATAAAAACTTGCGAACAACACCAGTTGATAGCAAAAGTGCCAACAGCACCACAGCTCATAGCAAAAGTGCCAACAGCTGATAGCAAAACTGCCAACAGCTGATAAAAAAGTGCCAACAGCTGATAGCAAAAGTGCCAACAGCACCACATTGCCAACTAGTCCTAGGTATGACTATAAACTACATCTGACAGCAAGGCTTCTGATCACAAAGGGTCCCAGCTATGAGCAAATAGTGACCCCCCCACTAAAAAAAACACTATGAATGTATAAAAATACATGTTTATATAAAAACTTGCGAACAACACCAGTTGATAGCAAAAGTGCCAACAGCACCACAGCTGATAGCAAAAGTCACAAAAGCTGATAGCAAAAGTGCCAACAGCTGATAGCAAAAGTGCCAACAGCTGATAGCAAAAGTGCCAACAGCACAACAGTGCCAACTAGTCCTAGGTATGACTATAAACTACATCTGACAGCAAGGCTTCTGATCACAAAGGGTCCCAGCTATGAGCAAATAGTGACCCCCCACTAAAAAAAAAAACGTTATGAAAGTATAAAAATACATGTTTATATAAAAACTTGCGAACAACACCAGTTGATAGCAAAAGTGCCAACAGCACCACAGCTGATAGCAAAATGCCAACAGCTGATAGCAAAAGTGCCAACAGCTGATACCAAAAGTGCCAAAAGCTGATAGCAAAAGTGCCAACAGCTGATAGCACAAGTGCCAACAGCTGATAGCAAAGTGCCAACAGAACCACATTGCCAACTAGTCCTAGGTATGACTATAAACTACATCTGACAGCAAGGCTTCTGATCACAAAGGGTCCCAGCTATGAGCAAATAGTGACCCCCTACTAAAAAAAACACTATGAATGTATAAAAATACATGTTTATATAAAAACTTGCGAACAACACCAGTTGATAGCAAAAGTGCCAACAGCACCATAGCTGATAGCAAATGTGCCAAAAGCTGTTAGCAAAAGTGCCAACAGATCATAGCAAACGTGCCAACAGCTTATAGCAAAAGTGCCAAAAGCTGATAGCAAAAGTGCCAACAGCTGATAGCAAAGGTGCCAACAGCTGATAGCAAATGTGCCAACAGATTATACCAAAGTGCCAACAGCTGATAGCAAAAGTGCCAACAGCTGATTGCAAAAGTGCCAACAGCTGATAGCAAAGTGCCGACAGCTGATAGCAAAAGTGCCAACAGCTCATAGCAAAATTGACAACAGCTGATAGCAAAAGTGCCAACAGCTGATAGCAAAAGTGCCAACAGCACCACATTGCAACTAGTCCTAGGTATAACTATAAACTACATCTGACAGCAAGGCTTCTGATCACAAAGTGTCCCAGCTATGAGCAAATCGTGGCCCCCCCACTAAAAAAAAACACTATGAATGTATAAAAATACATGTTTATATAAAAACTTGCGAACAACACTAGTTGATAGCAAAAGTGCCAACAGCACCACAGCTGATAGCAAAAGTGCCAACAGCTGATAGCAAAAGTGCCATCAGCTGATACCAAAAGTGCCAACAGCTGATACCAAAAGTGCCAACAGCACCACAGTGCCAACTAGTCCTAGGTATGATTATAAACTACATCTGACAGCAAGGCTTCTGATCACAAAGGGTCCCAGCTAAGAGCAAATAATGACCCCCCACTAAAAAAAAACACTATGAAAGTATAAAAATACATGTTTATATAAAAACTTGCGAACAACACCAGTTGATAGCAAAAGTGCCAACAGCACCACAGCTGATAGCAAAAGTGCCAACAGCTGATAGCAAAAGTGACAACAGCTGATAGCAAAAGTGCCAACAGCTGATAGCAAAAGTGCCAACAACTGATTGCAAAAGTGCCAACAGCTGATAACAAGAGTGCAAACAGCTGATAGCAAAAGTGCCAACAGCTGATAGCAAAAGTGCCAACAGTTGATAGCAAAAGTGCCAACAGCTGATAGGAAAAGTGACAACAGCTGATTGCAAAAGTGCCAACAGCTGATAGCAAAAGGGCCAACAGCACAACAGTGCCATCTAGTCCTAGGTATGACTATAAACTACATCTGACAGCAAGGCTTCTGATCACAAAGGGTCCCAGCTATGAGCAAATAGTTACCCCCCACTAAAAAAACACTATGAAAATATAAAAATACATGTTTATATAAAAACTTGCGAACAACACCAGTTGATAGCAAAAGTGCCAACAGCACCACAGCTGATAGCAAAAGTGCCAACAGCAGATAGCAAAAGTGCCAACAGCTGATAGCAAAAGAGCCAACAGCTGATAGCAAAAGTGCCAACAGCACAACAGTACAAACTAGTCCTAGGTATGAATATAAACTACATCTGACAGCAAGGCTTCTGATCACAAAGGGTCCCAGCTATGAGCAAATAGTGACCCCCCACTAAAAAAAAACACTATGAAAGTATAAAAAAAGTTGTTTATATAAAAACTTGCGAACAACACCAGTTGATAGCAAAAGTGCCAACAGCACCACAGCTCATAGCAAAAGTGCCAACAGCTGATAGCAAAACTGCCAACAGCTGATAACAAAAGTGCCAACAGCTGATAGCAAAAGTGCCAACAGCACCACATTGCCAACTAGTCCTAGGTATGACTATAAACTACATCTGACAGCAAGGCTTCTGATCACAAAGGGTCCCAGCTATGAGCAAATAGTGACCCCCCCACTAAAAAAAACACTATGAATGTATAAAAATACATGTTTATATAAAAACTTGCGAACAACACCAGTTGATAGCAAAAGTGCCAACAGCACCACAGCTGATAGCAAAAGTCACAAAAGCTGATAGCAAAAGTGCCAACAGCTGATAGCAAAAGTGCCAACAGCTGATAGCAAAAGTGCCAACAGCACAACAGTGCCAACTAGTCCTAGGTATGACTATAAACTACATCTGACAGCAAGGCTTCTGGTCACAAAGGGTCCCAGCTATGAGCAAATAGTGACCCCCCACTAAAAAAAAAAACGTTATGAAAGTATAAAAATACATGTTTATATAAAAACTTGCGAACAACACCAGTTGATAGCAAAAGTGCCAACAGCACCACAGCTGATAGCAAAAGTGCCAACAGCTGATAGCAAAAGTGCCAACAGCTGATACCAAATTGCCAAAAGCTGATAGCAAAATTGCCAACAGCTGATAGCAAAAGTGCCAACAGCTGATAGCAAAAGTGCAAACAGCTGATAGCAAAAGTGCCAACAGCTGATAGCAAAAGTGCCAACAGCTGATAACAAAAGTGCCAACAGCTGATAGCAAAGTTCCAACAGCTGATAGCAAAAGTGCCAACAGCTGATAGAAAAAGTGCCAACAGCACCACAATGCCAACTATTCCTAGGTATGACAATAAACTACATCTGACAGCAAGGCTTCTGATCTCAAAGGATCCCAGCTATGAGCAAATAGTGACCCCCCACTAAAAAAAACACCATGAATGTATAAAAATACATGTTTATATAAAAACATGCGAACAACACCAGTTGATAGCAAAAGTGCCAACAGCACCACAGCTGATAGCAAAAGTGCCAACAGCTGATAGCAAAAGTGCCAACAGCTGATAGTGAAAGTGCCAACAGCTGATAGCAAACGTGCCAAAAGCTGATAGCAAAAGTGCAGACAGCAGATAGCAAAAGTGCCAACAGCTGATACCAAAAGTGCCAAAAGCTGATAGCAAAAGTTCCAACAGCTGATAGCAAAAGTGCCAACAGCTGATAGCAAAAGTGCCAACAGCCGATACCAAAAGTGCCAAAAGCTGATATCAAAAGTGCCAACAGCTGATAGCTAAAGTGCCAACAGCTGATAGCAAAAGTGCAAACAGCTGATACCAAAAGTGCCAACAGCTGATAGCAAAAGTGCCAACAGCTGATAGCAAAAGTGCCAACAGCACCACAGTGCCAACTAGTCCTCGGTATGACTATAAACTACATCTGACAGCAAGGCTTCTGATCACAAAGTGTCTCAGCTATGAGCAAATAGTGACCCCCTACTAAAAAAAAACACTATGAAAGTATAAAAATAGATGTTTATATAAAAACTTGCGAACAACACCAGTTGATAGCAAAAGTGCCAACAGCACCACAGCTGATAACAAAAGTGCCAACAGCTGATAGCAAAGTGCCAACAGCTGATAGCAAAAGTGCCAACGGCTGATAGAAAAAGTGCCAACAGCACCACAATGCCAACTATTCCTAGGTATGACAATAAACTACATCTGACAGCAAGGCTTCTGATCTCAAAGGATCCCAGCTATGAGCAAATAGTGAACCCCCACTAAAAAAAACACTATGAATGTATAAAAATACATGTTTATATAAAAACATGCGAACAAAACCAGTTGATAGCAAAAGTGCCAACAGCACCACAGCTGATAGCAAAAGTGCCAACAGCTGATAGCAAAAGTGCCAACAGCACCACATTGCCAACCATTCCAAGGTATGACTATAAAATACATCAGACAGCAAGGCTTCTGATCACAAAGGGTCCCAGCTATTAGCAAATAGTGACCTCCCACTAAAAAAAAAACTATGAATGTATAAAAATACATGTTTATATAAAAACTGACAGTTGATAGCAAAAGTGCAAACAGCACCACAGCTGATAGCAAAAGTGCCAACAGATGATAGCAAAAGTGCCAACAGATGATAGCAAAAGTGCCAACAGCGGAGAGCAAAAGTGCCAACAGCTCATAGCAAAAGTGCCAACAGCTGATAGCAAAAGTGCCAACAACACCACAGTGCCAACTAGTACTAGGTATGACTATAAACTACATCTGACAGCAAGGCTTCGGATCACAAAGGGTCCCAGCTACGAGCAAATAGTGACACCCCCTTAAAAAAAACACTATGAAAGTATAAAAATACATGTTTATATAAAAACTTGCGAACAACACCAGTTGATAGCAAAAGTGCCAACAGCACCACAGCTGATAGCAAAAGTGCCAACAGCACCACAGCTGATAACAAAAGTGCCAACAGCTGATAGCAAAAGTGCCAAAAGCTGATAGCAAAAGTGCCAACAGCTTATAGCAAAAGTGCCAACAGCACCACATTGCCAACTAGTCCTAGGTATGACTATAATCTACATCTGACAGCAAGGCTTCTAATCACAAAGGGTCCCAGCTATGAGCATATAGTGACCACGCACTAAAAAAAACACTATGAAAGTATAAAAATACATGTTTATATAAAAACTTGCGAACAACACCAGTTGATAGCAAAAGTGCCAACAGCACCACAGCTGATAGCAAAAGGGCCAACAGCTGATAGCAAAAGTGCCAACAGCTGATAGCAAAAGTGCCAACAGCTTATATCAAAATGCCAACAGCTGATAGCAAAAGTGCCAACAGCTGATAGCAAAAATGCCAACAGCTCCACAGTGCCAACTAGTCCTAGGTATGACTATAAACTAGTCATTTACACCCCACTAAAAAAAACACTATGAAAGTATAAAAATACATGTTTATATAAAAACATGCGAACAACACCAGTTGATAGCAAAAGTGCCAACAGCACCACAGCTGATAGCAAAAGTGCCAACAGCTCATAGCAAAAGTGCCAACAGCTGATAGCAAAAGTGCCAACAGCTGATAGCAAAAGTGCCAACAGCACAACAGTGCCAACTAGTCCTAGGTATGACTATAAACTACATCTGACAGCAAGGCTTCTGATCACAAAGGGTCCCAGCTATGAGCAAATAGTGACCCCCCACTAAAAAAAAAAACGTTATGAAAGTATAAAAATACATGTTTATATAAAAACTTGCGAACAACACCAGTTGATAGCAAAAGTGCCAACAGCACCACAGCTGATAGCAAAAGTGCCAACAGCTGATAGCAAAAGTTCCAACAGCTGATAGCAAAAGTGCCAACAGCTGATAGCAAAAGTGCCAACAGCCGATACCAAAAGTGCCAAAAGCTGATATCAAAAGTGCCAACAGCTGATAGCTAAAGTGCCAACAGCTGATAGCAAAAGTGCAAACAGCTGATACCAAAAGTGCCGAAAGCTGATAGCAAAATTGCCAACAGCTGATAGCAAAAGTGCCAACAGCTGATAGCAAAAGTGCCAACAGCCGATACCAAAAGTGCCAAAAGCTGATATCAAAAGTGCCAACAGCTGATAGCTAAAGTGCCAACAGCTGATAGCAAAAGTGCAAACAGCTGATAGCAAAAGTGCCAACAGCTGATACCAAAAGTGCCAACAGCTCATAGCAAAAGTGCCAACAGCTGATAGCAAAGGTGCCAACAGCACCACAGTGCCAACTAGTCCTAGGTATGACTATAAACTACATCTGACAGCAAGGCTTCTGATCACAAAGGGTCTCAGCTATGAGCAAATAGTGACCCCCTACTAAAAAAAAACACTATGAAAGTATAAAAATAGATGTTTATATAAAAACTTGCGAACAACACCAGTTGATAGCAAAAGTGCCAACAGCACCACAGCTGATAACAAAAGTGCCAACAGCTGATAGCAAAGTTCCAACAGCTGATAGCAAAAGTGCCAACACCTGATAGCAAAAGTGCCAACAGCACCACAATGCCAACTATTCCTAGGTATGACAATAAACTACATCTGACAGCAAGGCTTCTGATCTCAAAGGATCCCAGCTATGAGCAAATAGTGACCCCCCACTAAAAAAAACACCATGAATGTATAAAAATACATGTTTATATAAAAACATGCGAACAACACCAGTTGATAGCAAAAGTGCCAACAGCACCACAGCTGATAGCAAAAGTGCCAACAGCTGATAGCAAAAGTGCCAACAGCTGATAGTGAAAGTGCCAACAGCTGATAGCAAACGTGCCAAAAGCTGATAGCAAAAGTGCAGACAGCAGATAGCAAAAGTGCCAACAGCTGATACCAAAAGTGCCAAAAGCTGATAGCAAAAGTTCCAACAGCTGATAGCAAAAGTGCCAACAGCTGATAGCAAAAGTGCCAACAGCCGATACCAAAAGTGCCAAAAGCTGATATCAAAAGTGCCAACAGCTGATAGCTAAAGTGCCAACAGCTGATAGCAAAAGTGCAAACAGCTGATACCAAAAGTGCCAACAGCTGATAGCAAAAGTGCCAACAGCTGATAGCAAAAGTGCCAACAGCACCACAGTGCCAACTAGTCCTCGGTATGACTATAAACTACATCTGACAGCAAGGCTTCTGATCACAAAGTGTCTCAGCTATGAGCAAATAGTGACCCCCTACTAAAAAAAAACACTATGAAAGTATAAAAATAGATGTTTATATAAAAACTTGCGAACAACACCAGTTGATAGCAAAAGTGCCAACAGCACCACAGCTGATAACAAAAGTGCCAACAGCTGATAGCAAAGTGCCAACAGCTGATAGCAAAAGTGCCAACGGCTGATAGAAAAAGTGCCAACAGCACCACAATGCCAACTATTCCTAGGTATGACAATAAACTACATCTGACAGCAAGGCTTCTGATCTCAAAGGATCCCAGCTATGAGCAAATAGTGAACCCCCACTAAAAAAAACACTATGAATGTATAAAAATACATGTTTATATAAAAACATGCGAACAAAACCAGTTGATAGCAAAAGTGCCAACAGCACCACAGCTGATAGCAAAAGTGCCAACAGCTGATAGCAAAAGTGCCAACAGCACCACATTGCCAACCATTCCAAGGTATGACTATAAAATACATCAGACAGCAAGGCTTCTGATCACAAAGGGTCCCAGCTATTAGCAAATAGTGACCTCCCACTAAAAAAAAAACTATGAATGTATAAAAATACATGTTTATATAAAAACTGACAGTTGATAGCAAAAGTGCAAACAGCACCACAGCTGATAGCAAAAGTGCCAACAGATGATAGCAAAAGTGCCAACAGATGATAGCAAAAGTGCCAACAGCGGAGAGCAAAAGTGCCAACAGCTCATAGCAAAAGTGCCAACAGCTGATAGCAAAAGTGCCAACAACACCACAGTGCCAACTAGTACTAGGTATGACTATAAACTACATCTGACAGCAAGGCTTCGGATCACAAAGGGTCCCAGCTACGAGCAAATAGTGACACCCCCTTAAAAAAAACACTATGAAAGTATAAAAATACATGTTTATATAAAAACTTGCGAACAACACCAGTTGATAGCAAAAGTGCCAACAGCACCACAGCTGATAGCAAAAGTGCCAACAGCACCACAGCTGATAACAAAAGTGCCAACAGCTGATAGCAAAAGTGCCAAAAGCTGATAGCAAAAGTGCCAACAGCTTATAGCAAAAGTGCCAACAGCACCACATTGCCAACTAGTCCTAGGTATGACTATAATCTACATCTGACAGCAAGGCTTCTAATCACAAAGGGTCCCAGCTATGAGCATATAGTGACCACGCACTAAAAAAAACACTATGAAAGTATAAAAATACATGTTTATATAAAAACTTGCGAACAACACCAGTTGATAGCAAAAGTGCCAACAGCACCACAGCTGATAGCAAAAGGGCCAACAGCTGATAGCAAAAGTGCCAACAGCTGATAGCAAAAGTGCCAACAGCTTATATCAAAATGCCAACAGCTGATAGCAAAAGTGCCAACAGCTGATAGCAAAAATGCCAACAGCTCCACAGTGCCAACTACTCCTAGGTATGACTATAAACTACATCTGACAGCAAGGCTTCTGATCACAAATGGTCCCAGGTATGAGCAAATAGTTAACCTCCACTAAAAAAAAAAAAACACTATGAAAGTATAAAAATACATGTTTAATTAAAAAAATGCGAACAACACCAGTTGATAACAAAAGTGCCAACACCACCACAGCTGATAGCAAAAGTGCCAACAGCTGATAGCAAAAGTGCCAACAGCTGATAGCAAAAGTGCCAAAGGCTGATAGCAAAAGTGCCAACAGCTGATAGCAAAAGTGCCAACAGCACCACAGTGCCAACTAGTCCTAGGTATGACTATAAACTACATCTGACAGCAAGGCTTCTGACCACAAAGGGTTCCAGCTATGAGCATATAGTGACCACGAACTAAAAAAAAAACTCTATGAAAGTATAAAAATACATGTTTATATAAAAACTTGCGAACAACACCAGTTGATAGCAAAAGTGCAAACAGCACCAGAGCTGATAGCAAAAGTGCCAACAGCTGAGAGCAAAAGTGCTAACAGCTGATACCAAAAGTTCCAAAAGCTGATAGCAAAAGTGCCAACAGCTGATAGCAAAAGTGCCAACAGCACCACAGTGCCAACTAGTCCTAGGTATGACTATAAACTACATCTGACAGCAAGGCTTCTGATCACAAATGGTCCCAGGTATGAGCAAATAGTTAACCTCCACTAAAAAAAAAACACTATGAAAGTATAAAAATACATGTTTATATAAAACTTGCGAACAACACCAGTTGATAGCAAAAGTGCAAACAGCACCAGAGCTGATAGCAAAAGTGCCAACAGCTGAGAGCAAATGTGCCAACAGCTGAGAGCAAATGTGCCAATAGCTGATAGCAAAACTGCCAACAGCCCAACAGTTCCAACCAGTCCTATGTATGACTATAAACTATATCTGACAGCAAGGCTTTTGATCAAAAGGGTCCCAGCTATGAGGAAATAGTGACCCCCCACTAAAAAAAAAAACACTATGAAATTATAAAAATACATGTTTATATAAAAACTTGCGAACAACACCAGTTGATAGCAAAAGTGCCAACACCACCACAGCTTATAGCAAAAGTGCCAACAGCTGATAACAAAAGTCCCAACAGCTGATAGAAAAAGTGCCAACAGCTGATACCAAAAGAGCCAAAAGCTGATAGCAAAAGTGCCAACAGCTGATAGCAAAAGTGCCAAAGGCTGATAGCAAAAGTGCCAACAGCTGATACCAAAGTGCCAACACCACCACAGCTGATAGCAGAAGTGCCAACAGCTGATAGCAAAAGTGCCAACAGCTGATAGCAAAAGTGCCAACAGCTGATAGCAAATGTGCCAACAGCACCACAGTGTCAACTAGTCCTAGGTATGACAATAAACTACATCTGACAGCAAGGCTTCTGATCACAAAGTGTCCCAGCTATGAGCAAATAGTGACCCCCCACTAAAAAAAAAACACTATGAATGTTTAAAAATACATGTTTATATAAAAACTTGCGAACAACACCAGTTGATAGCAAAAGTGCCAACAGCACCACAGCTGATAGCAAAAGTGCCAACAGCTGATACCAAAAGTGTCAACAGCTGATACCAAAAGTGCCAACAGCTCCACAGTGCCAACTAGTCCTAGGTATGACTATAAACTACATCTGTCAGCAAGGCTTCAGATCACAAAGGGTCCGAGCTATGAGCAAATAGTGACCCCCACTAAAAAAAAAAACACTATGAAAGTATAAAAATACATGTTTATATAAAAACTTGCGAACAACGCCAGTTGATAGCAAAAGTTCCAACAGCACCACAGCTGATAGCAAAAGTTCCAACAGCTGATTGCAAAAGTTCCAACAGATGATACCAAAAGTGCCAACAGCTGATAGCAAAAGTTCCAACAGCTGATAGCAAAAGTGCCAACAGCTGATAGCAAAAGTGCCAACAGCACCACAGTGCAAACTAGTCCTAGGTATGACTATAAACTACATCTGACAGCAAGTCTTCTGATCACAAAGGCTCCCAGCTATGAGCAAATAGTTACCCCCACTAAAAATAAAACCACTATGAAAGTATAAAAATACATGTTTATATAAAAACTTGCCAACAACACCAGTTGATAGCAAACGTGCCAACAGCACCACAGCTGATAGCAAAAGTGCCAACAGCTAATACAAAAAGTGCCAAAAGCTGATAGCAAATGTGCCAACAGCTGACAGCAAAAGTGCCAACAGCTGATAGCAAAAGTACCAACAGATGATAGCAAAAGTGCCAACAGATGATACCAAAAGTGCCAACAACTGATAGCAATAATGCCAACAGCTGATAGCAAAAGTGCCAACAGCACAAAATTGCCAACTAGTCCTAGGTATGATTAAAATCTACATCTGACAGCAAGGCTTCTGATCACAAAGTGTCCCAGCTATGAGCAAATAGTGACCCACCACTAAAAAAAAACACTATGAATGTATAAAAATATATGTTTATGTAAAAAATTGCGAACAACACCAGTTGATAGCAAAAGTGCCAACAGCAACACAGCTGATAGCAAAAGTGCCAACAGCTGATAGCAAAAGTGCCAAAAGCTGATAGCAAAAGTGCCAACAGCTGATAGCAAAAGTGCCAAGAGCTGATAATAAAAGTGCCAACATATGATACCAAAAGTGCCAACTGCAGATAGCAAAAGTGCCAACAGCTGATAGCAAAAGTGCATACAGCTGATACCAAAAGTCCCAACAGCTCATAGCAAAAGTGCCAACACCACCACAGTGACAACTAGTCCTAGGTATGACTAGAAACTACATCTTACAGCAAGGCTTCTGATCACAAAGGGTCCCAGCTATGTGCAAATAGTGACCCCCCACAAAAAAACACTATGAAAGTATAAAAATACATGTTTATATAAAAACTTGCGAACAACACCAGTTGATAGCAAAAGTGCCAACAGCACCACAGCTGAAAACAAAAGTGCCAACAGCTGATAGCAAAAGTGCCAACATCTGATACCAAAAGTGCCAACAGCTGATAGCAAAAGTGCCAACAGCTGATAGCAAAAGTGCCAACAGCTGATAGCAAAAGTGCCAACAGCACCACAGTGCACACTAGTCCTAGGTATGACTATAAACTACATCTGACAGCATGGCTTCTGATCACAAAGGGTCCCAGCTATGAGTAAATAGTGACACCCTACTAAAAAAAAACACTATGAAAGTATAAAAATAGATGTTTATATAAAAACTTGCGAACAACACCAGTTGATAGCAAAAGTGCCAACAGCACTACAGCTGATACCAAAAGTGCCAACAGCTGATAGCAAATGTGCCAACAGCTGATAGCAAAAGTGCCAAAAGCTGATAGCAAAAGTGCCAACAGCTGATAGCAAAAGTGCCAACAGCTGATAGCAAAAGTGACAACAGCTTATAGCAAAAGTGCCAACAGCACCACATTGCCAACTAGTCCTAGGTATGACTATAAACTACATCTGACAGCAAGGCTTCTGTTCACAAAGGGTCCAAGCTATGAGCAAATAGTGACCCCCACTAAAAAAAACACTATGAATGTATAAAAATACATGTTTATATAAAAACTTGCGAACAACACCAGTTGATAGCAAAAGTGCCAACAGCACCACAGCTGATAGCAAAAGTGCCAACAGCTGAAGCAAAAGTGCCAAAAGCTGATAGCAAAAGTGCCAACAGGTGATAGCAAAAGTGCCAACAGCTGATAGCAAAAGTGCCAACAGCACCACAGTTCCAACTAGTCCTAGGTATGACTATAAACTACATCTGACAGCAAGGATTCTGATCACAAAGCGTCCCAGCTATGAGCAAATAGTGAACCCCCCACTAAAAAAAAACACTATGAAAGTATAAAATTACATGTTTATATAAAAACTTGCGAACAACACCAGTTGATAGCAAAAGTGCAAACAGCACCACAGCTGATAGCAAAAGTGCCACAGCTGATAGCAAAAGTGCCAACAGTTGATAGAAAAAGTGCCAACAGCTGATACCAAAAGTGCCAAAAGCTGATAGCAAAAGTGCCAACAGCTGATACCAAAAGTGCCAACAAATGACACCAAAATTACCAACAGCGGATAGCAAAATGCCAACAGCTGATAGCAAATGTGCCAACAGCTGATACCAAAAGTGCCAACATCTGATACCAAAAGTGCCAAAAGCTGATAGCAAAAGTGCCAACAGCACCACAGTGCCAACTAGTCCTAGGTATGACTATGAACTACATCTGACAGCAAGGCTTCTGATCACAAAGTGTCCCATCTATGAGCAAATAGTGACCCCCAACTAAAAAAAAACACTATGAATGTATAAACATACATGTTTATATAAAAACTTGCGAACAACACCAGTTGATAGCAAAAGTGCCAACAGAACCACAGCTGATAGCAAAATTGCCAACAGGTGATAGCAAAAGTGTCAACAGCTGATAGCAAAAGTGCCAACAGCTGATAGCAAAAGTGCCAACCGCACCACAGTGCCAACTAGTCCTAGGTATGACTATAAACTACATCTGACAGCAAGGTTTCTGATCACAGAGGGTCCCAGCTATGAGCAAATAGTGCCCCCCACTAAAAAAAAAACACTATGAAAGTATAAAAATACATGTTTATATAAAAAATTGCGAACAACACCAGTTGATAGCAAAAGTGCCAACAGCACCACAGCTGATAGCAAAAGTGCCAACAGTTGATAGCAAAAGTGCCAACAGCTGATAGCAATAGTGCCAACAGCACCACAGTGCCAACTAGTCCTTGGTATGAATATAAACTACATCTGACAGCAAGGCTTCTGATCAAAAAGGGTGCCAGATATGAGCAAATAGTGACCCCCCACTAAAAAAAACACTACGAAAGTATAAAAATACATGTTTATATAAAAACTTGCGAACAACGCCAGTTGATAGCAAAAGTGCCAAAGGCACCACAGCTGATAGCAAAAGTGCCAACAGCTGATAGCAAAAGTGCCAAAAGCTGATAGCAAAAGTGCCAAAAGCTGATAGCAAAAGTGCCAACAGCTGATAGCACAAGTGCCAACATATGATACCAAAAGTGCCAACAGCTCATAGCAAAAGTGCCAACAGATGATAGCAAATGTGCCAACAGCTGATAGCAAAAGTGCCAACAGATTATACCAAAGTGCCAAAAGCTGATAGCAAAAGTGCCAACAGCTGATTGCACAAGTGCCAACAGCTGATAGCAAAAGTGCCAACAGCTGATAGCAAAAGTGCCAACAGCTGATACCAAAAGTGCCAAAAGCTGATAGCAAAAGTACCAAAACCTGATAGGAAAAATGCCAACAGCTGATAGCAAAAGTGCCAACAGCTCATAGCAAAACTGACAACAGCACCACAGTGCCAACTAGTCCTAGGTATGACTATAAACTACATCTGACAGCAAGGCTTCTGATCACAAAGGGTCCCAGCTATGAGCAAATAGTGACCCCCCACTAAAAAAAAAACACTATGAAAGTATAAAAATACATGTTTATATAAAAACTTGCGAACAACACCAGTTGATAGCAAAAGTGCCAACAGCACCACAGCTGATAGCAAAAGTGCCAACAGCTGATAGCAAAAGTGCCAACAGCTGATAGCAAAAGTGCCAACAGCTGATAGCAAAAGTGCCAACAGCTGATAGCAAAAGTGCCAACAGCTGATAGCAAAAGTGCCAACAGCACCACATTGCCAACTAGTCCTAGGTATGACTATAAACTACATCTGACAGCAAGGCTTCTGATCACAAAGGGTCCCAGCTATGAGCAAATAGTGACCCCCCACTAAAAAAAAACACTATGAATGTATAAAAAAACATGTTTATATAAAAACATGCGAACAACACCAGTTGATAGCAAAAGTGCCAACAGCACCACAGCTGATAGTAAAAGTGCCAACAGCCGATAGCAAAAGTGCCAACAGCTGATAGCAAAAGTGCCAACAGCACCACAGTGCCAACTAGTCCTAGGTATGACTATAAACTACATCTGACAGCAAGTCTTCTGATCACAAAGGGTCCCAGCTATGAGCAAATAGTGACCGCCCACTAAAAAAAAAACACACTATGAAAGTATAAAAATACATGTTTATATAAAAACTTGCGAACAACACCAGTTGATAGCAAAAGTGCCAACAGCACCACAGCTGATAGCAAAAGTGCAAACAGCTGATAGCAAAAGTGCCAACAGAACCACATTGCCAACTATTCCAACGTATGACTATTAACTACATCTGACAGCAAGGCTTCTGATCACAAAGGGTCCCAGCTATGAACAAATAGTAACCCCCACTAAAAAAAACACTATGAATGTATAAAAATATATGTTTATATAAAAACTTGCGAACAACACCAGTTGATAGGAAAAGTGCCAACAGCACCACAGATGATAGCAAAAGTGCCAACAGCTGATAGCAAAAGTGCCAACAGCTGATAGCAAAAGTGCCAACAGCTGATAGCAAAAGTGCCAAAAGTTGATAGCAAAACTGCCAACAGCTGATCGCAAAAGTGCCAACAGCTGATACCAAAAGTGCCAAAAGCTGATAGCAAAACTGCCAACAGCTGATAGCAAAAGTGCCAACAGCTGATAGCAAAAGTGCCGACAGCACCACAGTGCCAAATAGTCCTAGGTATGACTATAAACTACATCTGACAGCAAGGCTTCTGATCACAAAGTGTCCCAGCTATGAGCAAATAGTGACCCCCCACTAAAAAAAGAAACACTATGAAAGTATAAAAATACATGTTTATATAAAAACTTGCTAACAACACCAGTTGATAGCAAAAGTGCCAACAGCACCACAGCTGATAGCAAAAGTGCCAACAGATGATACCAAAAGTGCCAACAGCTGATAGAAAAAGTGCCAACAGCTTATAGCAAAAGTGCCAACAGGTGATAGCAAAAGTGCCAACAGAACCACAGTGCCAACTAGTCCTAGGTATAACTATAAACTACATCTGACAGCAAGGCTTCTGATCACAAAGGGTCCCAGCTATGAGCAAATAGTGACCCCACACTAAAAAAAAACACTATGAAAGTATAAAAATACAATTTTATATAAAAACTAGCGAACAACACCAGTTGATAGCAAACGTGCCAACAGCACCACAGCTGATAGCAAAAGTGCCAACAGCTGATCGCAAAAGTGCCAACAGCTGATAGCAAATGTGCAAACAGCTGATAGCAAAAGTGCCAACAGCTGATACCAAAAGTGCCAAAAGATGATAGCAAAAGTGCCATCAGCTGATAGCAAAAGTGCCAACAGCTGATAGCAAAAGTGCCAACAGCTGATAGCAAAAGTGCCAACAGCACCACAGTGCCAACTAGTCCTAGGTATGACTATAAACTACATCTGACAGCAAGGCTTCTGATCACAAAGGGTCCCAGCTATGAGCAAATAGTGACCCCCCACTATAAAAAAACACTTTGAAAGTATAATAATTCATGTTTCTATAAAAACTTGCGAACAACACCAGTTGATAGCAAAAGTGCCAACAGCTGATAGCAAAAGTGCCAAAAGCTGATATCAAACGTGCCAACAGCTGATAGCAAAAGTGCCAGCAGCTGATAGCAAAAGTGCCAACAGCTGATAGCAAAAGTGACAACAGCACAACAGTGCCAACTAGTCCTAGGTATGACTATAAACTACATCCGACAGCAAGGCTTCTGATCACAAAGGGTCCCAGCTATGAGCAAATAGTGACCCCCCACTAAAAAAAAACACTATGAAAGTATAAAAATACATGTTTATATCAACAACAGTTGATAACAAAAGTGCCAACAGCACCACAGCTGATAGCAAAAGTGCCAACAGCTGATAGCAAAAGTGCCAACAGCTGATAGCAAAAGTGCCAACAGCTGATAGCTAAAGTGCCAACAGCTGATTGCAAAAGTGCAAACAGCTGATAGCAAAAGTGCCAACAGCTGATAGCTAAAGTGCCAACAGCTGATTGCAAAAGTGCAAACAGCTGATAGCAAAAGTGCCAACAGCTGATACCAAAAGTTCCAACAGCTAATAGCAAAAGTGCCAACAGCTGATACCAAAAGTGCCAAAAGCTGATAGCAAAATTGCCAACAGCTGATAGCAAAAGTGCCAACAGCTGATAGCAAAAGTGCCAACAGCTGATACCAAAAGTGCCAAAAGCTGATATCAAAAGTGCCAACAGCTGATAACAAAAGTGCCAACAGCTGATAGCAAAGTGCCGACAGCTGATAGGAAAAGTGCCAACAGCTGATAGCAAAATACCAACAGCTGATAGCAAAAGTGCCAACAGCTGATAGCAAAAGTGCCAACAGCACCACATTGCCAAATAGTCCTAGGTATGATTATAAACTACATCTGACAGCAAGGCTTCTGATCACAAAGGGTCCCAGCTATAAGCAAATAGTGACCCCCCACTAAAAAAAAACACTATGAATTTATAAAAATACATGTTTATATAAAAACTTGCGAACAACACCAGTTGATAGCAAAAGTGCCAACAGCACCACAGCTGATAGCAAAAGTGCCAACAGCTGATAGCAAATGTGCCAACAGCTGATAGTAAAAAAGTGCCAAGAGCTGATAGCAAAAGTGCCAAGAACTTATAGCAAATGTGCCAACAGCTTATAGCGAAAGTGCCAACAGCTGATAGCAAAAGTGCCAACAGCACCGGCGTGCCAACTAGTCCTAGGTTTGACTATAAACTACATCTGACAGCAAGGCTTCTGATCACAAAGGGTCCCAGCTATGAGCAAATAGTGACCCCCCACTAAAAAAAAAACACTATGAAAGTATATAAATACATGTTTATATAAAAACTTGCGAACAACACAAGATGATAGCAAAAGTGCCAACAGCACCACAGCTGATAGCAAAAGTGCCAATAGCTGATAGCGAAAGTGCCAACAGCTGATAGCAGAAGTGCCAAAAGCTGATAGCAAAAGTGCCAACAGCTGATAGAAAAAGTGCCAACAGCTGATAGAAAAAGTGCCAAAAGCTGATAGCAAAAGTGCCAACAGCTGATAGCAAAAATGCCAACAGCTGATACGAAAAGTGCCAAAAGCTGATAGCAAAAGTGCCAACAGCTGATAGCAAAATACCAACAGCTGATAGCAAAAGTGCCAACAGCTGATAGCTAATGTGCGAAAAGCTGATAGCAAAAGTGCAGACAGCTCATAGCAAAAGTGCCAACAGCTGATACCAAAAGTGCCAAAAGCTGATAGCAAAAGTGCCAATAGCTGATAGCAAAAGTGCCAACAGCTGATAGCAAAAGTGCCAACAGCTGATAGCAAAAGTGCCAACAGCTGATACGAAAATGCCAAAAGCTGATAGCAAAAGTGCCAACAGCTGATAGCAAAATACCAACAGCTGATAGCAAAAGTGCCAACAGCTGATAGCAAAAGTGCCGACAGCACCACATTGCCAAATAGTCCTAGGTATGACTATAAACTACATCTGACAGCAAGGCTTCTGATCACAAAGGGTCCCAGCTATAAGCAAATAGTGACCCCCCACTAAAAAAAAACACTATGAATTTATAAAAATACATGTTTATATAAAAACTTGCGAACAACACCAGTTGATAGCAAAAGTGCCAACAGCACCACAGCTGATAGCAAAAGTGCCAACAGCTGATAGCAAAAGTGCCAACAGCTGATAGTAAAAAAGTGCCAACAGCTGATTGCAAAAGTGCCAAGAGCTGATAGCAAAAGTGCCAAGAACTGATAGCAAAGGTGCCAACAGCTTATAGCGAAAGTGCCAACAGCTGATAGCAAAAGTGCCAACAGCACCGCAGTGCCAACTAGTCCTAGGTTTGACTATAAACTACATCTGACAGCATGGCTTCTGATCACAAAGGGTCCCAGCTATGAGCAAATAGTGACCCCCCACTAAAAAAAAAACACTATGAAAGTATATAAATACATGTTTATATAAAAACTTGCGAACAACACAAGATGATAGCAAAAGTGCCAACAGCACCACAGCTGATAGCAAAAGTGCCAATAGCTGATAGCGAAAGTGCCAACAGCTGATAGCAGAAGTGCCAAAAGCTGATAGCAAAAGTGCCAAAAGCTGATAGAAAAAGTGCCAACAGCTGATAGAAAAAGTGCCAAAAGCTGATAGCAAAAGTGCCAACAGCTGATAGCAAAAGTGCCAACTGCTGATAGCAAAAGTGCCAACAACTGCTAGCAAAAGTGCCAACAGCTGATACGAAAAGTGCCAAAAGCTGATAGCAAAAGTGCCAACAGCTGATAGCAAAATACCAACAGCTGATAGCAAAAGTGCCAACAGCTGATAGCAAATGTGCCAACAGCACCCCATTGCCAACTAGTCCTAGGTATGACTATAAACTACATCTGACAGCAAGGCTTCTGATCACAAAGGGTCCCAGCTATGAGCAAATAGTGACCCCCCCTAAAAAACACTATGAAAGTATGAAAATACATGTTTATATAAAAACTTGCGAACAACACCTGTTGATAGCAAAAGTGCCAACAGCACCACAGCTGATAGCAAAAGTGCCAACAGCTGATAGCAAAAGTGCCAAGAGCTGATAGCAAAAGTGCCAACAGCTGATAGCAAAAGTGCCAACAGCTGATAGCAAAAGTGCCAAAAGCTGATAGCAAAACTGCCAACAGCTGATAGCAAAAGTGCCAACAGCTGATACCAAAAGTGCCAAAAGCTGATAGCAAAACTGCCAACAGCTGATAGCAAAAGTGCCAACAGCTGATACCAAAAGTGCCAAAAGCTGATAGCAAAAGTGCCAACAGCTGATAGCAAAAGTGCCAACAGCTGATAGCTAAAGTGCCAACAGCTGATTGCAAAAGTGCAAACAGCTGATAGCAAAAGTGCCAACAGCTGATACCAAAAGTTCCAACAGCTAATAGCAAAAGTGCCAACAGCTGATACCAAAAGTGCCAAAAGCTGATATCAAAAGTGCCAACAGCTGATAACAAAAGTGCCAACAGCTGATAGCAAAGTGCCGACAGCTGATAGGAAAAGTGCCAACATTTGATAGCAAAATACCAACAGCTGATAGCAAAAGTGCCAACAGCTGATAGCAAAAGTGCCAACAGCACCACATTGCCAAATAGTCCTAGGTATGATTATAAACTACATCTGACAGCAAGGCTTCTGATCACAAAGGGTCCCAGCTATAAGCAAATAGTGACCCCCCACTAAAAAAAAACACTATGAATTTATAAAAATATATGTTTATATAAAAACTTGCGAACAACACCAGTTGATAGCAAAAGTGCCAACAGCACCACAGCTGATAGCAAAAGTGCCAACAGCTGATAGCAAAAGTGCCAACAGCTGTTAGTAAAAAAGTGCCAACAGCTGATTGCAAAAGTGCCAAGAGCTGATAGCAAAAGTGCCAAGAACTGATAGCAAATGTGCCAAAAGCTTATAGCGAAAGGGCCAACAGCTGATAGCAAAAGTGCCAACAGCACCGCAGTGCCAACTAGTCCTAGGTTTGACTATAAACTACATCTGACAGCAAGGCTTCTGATCACAAAGGGTCCCAGCTATGAGCAAATAGTGACCCCCCACTAAAAAAAAACACTATGAAAGTATAAAAATACAATTTTATATAAAAACTTGCGAACAACACCAGTTGATAGCAAAAGTGCCAACAGCACCACAGCTGATAGCAAAAGTGCCAACAGCTGATACCAAAAGTGCCAAAAGATGATAGCAAAAGTGCCATCAGCTGATAGCAAAAGTGCCAACAGCTGATACCAAAAGTGCCAACAGCTGACAGCAAAAGTTCCAAAAGCTGATACCAAAAGTGCCAAAAGCTGATATCAAAAGTGCCAAGAACTGATAGCAAAAGTGCCAACAGCACCACAGTGCCAAATATTCCTAGGTATGACTATAAACTACATCTGACAGCAAGACTTCTCATCACAAATGGTCCCAGCTATGAGCAAAGAATGACCCCCCACTAAAAAAAAAACACTATGAATGTATAAAAATACATGTTTATAAAAAACTTGCGAACAACACCAGTTGATAGCAAAAGTGCCAACAGCACCACAGCTGATAGCAAAAGTGCCAACAGCTGATAGCAAAAGTGCCAACAGCTGATAGCAAAAGTGCCAACAGCTGATACCAAAAGTGCCGAAAGCTGATAGCAAAATGCCAACAACTGATAGCAAAAGTGCCAACAGCTGATAGCAAATGTGCCAACAGCTGATAGCAAATGTGCCAACAGATTATTCCAAAGGTGCCAACACCTGATAGCAAAAGTGCCAACAGCTGATAGCACAAGTGCCAACAGCTGATTGCTAAAGTGCCCACAGCTGATAGCAAAAGTGCCAACAGCTGATAGCAAATGTGCCAACAGCTGATAGCAAAAGTGCCAAAAGCTGATAGCAAATGTGCCATCAGCTGATAGCAAAAGTGCCAACAGCTGATAGCAAAAGTGCCAACAGCTGATAGTAAAAGTGCCAACAGCACCTCATTGCCAACTAGTCCTAGGTTTGACTATAAACTTCATCTGACATCAAGGCTTCTGATTAAAAAGGGTCCCAGCTATGAGCAAATAGTGTCCCCCCACTAAAAAAAAAACACTATGAATGTATAAAAATACATATTTATATAAAAACTTGCGAACAACAACAGTTGATAGCAAAAGTGGCAACAGCATCACAGCTGATAGCAAAAGTGCCAACAGATGATAGCAAAATTGGCAACAGCTGGTAGCAAAAGTGCCAAAAGCTGATAGCAAAAGTGCCAACAGCTGATAGCAAAAGTGCCAACAGCTGATACCAAAAGTGCCAAAAGCTGATAGCAAAAGTGCCAACAGCTGATAGCAAAAGTGCCAACAGCTGATAGCAAAAGTGCCAAAAGATGATACCACAAGTGCCAAGAGCTGATAGCAAAAGTGCCAACGGCTGATAGCAAAAGTGCCAACAGCTGATAGCAAAAGCGCCAAAAGCTTATACCGAAAGTGCCAAAAGCTGATAGCAAAAGTGCCAACAACTGATAGCAAAAGTGCCAAGACCACCACAGTGCCAACTATTCCTCGGTATGACTATAAACTACATCTGACAGCAAGGCTTCTGATCACAAAGGGTCCCAGCTATGAGCAAATAGTGATCCCCCACTAAAAACAAAAAACACTATGAAATTATAAAAATGCATGTTTATATAAAAACTTGCGAACAACACCAGTTGATAGCAAAAGTGCAAACAGCACCACAGCTGATAGCAAAAGTGCCAACGGCTGATAGCAAAAGTGCCAACAGCTCATAGCAAAAGTGCCAACAGCTGATAGCAAAAGTGCCAACAGCACCACAGTGCCAACTAGTCCTAGGTATGACTATAAACTACATCTGACATCAAGGCTTCTGATCACAAAGTGTCCCAGCTATGAACAAATAGTTACCCCCCATTAAAAAAAAAACACTATGAAAGTATAAAAATACATGTTTATATAAAAACTTGCGAACAACACCAGTTGATAGCAAAAGTGCCAACAGCACCACAGCTGATAGGAAAAGTGCCAACAGCTGATAGCAAAAGTGCCAACAGCTGATACCAAAACTGCAAAAAGCTGATAGCAAAAGTGCCAACAACTGATACCAAAAGTGCCAAACTGATAGCAAAAGTGCCAACAGCTGATAGCAAAAGTGCCAACAGCTGATAGCAAAAGTGCCAAACGCACCACAGTGCCAACTAGTCCTAGGTATGACTATAAACTACATCCGACAGCAAGGCTTCTGATCACAAAGGGTCACAGCTATGAGCAAATAGTGACCCCCCACTATAAAAAAACACTATGAAAGTATAAAAATTCATGTTTATATAAAAACTTGCGAAAAACACCAGTTGATAGCAAAAGTGCCAACAGCTGATAGCAAAAGTGCCAAAAGCTGATAGCAAACGTGCCAACAGCTGATAGCAAAAGTGCCAGCAGCTGATAGCAAAAGTGTCAACAGCTGATAGCACAAGTGCCAACAGCACCACAGTGCCAACTAGTCCTAGGTATGAGTATAAACTAGATCTGACAGCAAGGCTTCTGATCACAAAGTGTCCCCGCTATGAGCAAATAGTGACCCCCCACTAAAAAAAAAAAAATATGAAAGTATAAAAATACATGTTTATATAAAAATTTGCGAACAACACCAGTTGATAGCAAAAGTGCCAACAGCACCACAGCTGATAGCATAAGTGCCAAAGGCTGATAGCAAAAGTGCCAACAGCTGATAGCAAAAGTGCCAACATCACCACAGTGCCAACTAGTCCTAGGTATGACTATAAACTACATCTGACATCAAGGCTTCTGATCACAAAGTGTCCCAGCTATGAACAAATAGTTACCCCCCATTAAAAAAAAAACACTATGAAAGTATAAAAATACATGTTTATATAAAAACTTGCGAACAACACCAGTTGATAGCAAAAGTGCCAACAGCACCACAGCTGATAGGAAAAGTGCCAACAGCTGAT
Source organism: Acanthosepion esculentum (assembly GCA_964036315.1). Lineage (NCBI taxonomy): Eukaryota > Metazoa > Mollusca > Cephalopoda > Sepiida > Sepiidae > Acanthosepion > Acanthosepion esculentum. The sequence continues at coordinate 8,969,498 of CAXIWW010000817.1, read as the reverse complement.
AGCAAAAGTGCCAACAGCTGATACCAAAACTGCAAAAAGCTGATAGCAAAAGTGCCAACAACTGATACCAAAAGTGCCAAACTGATAGCAAAAGTGCCAACAGCTGATAGCAAAAGTGCCAACAGCTGATAGCAAAAGTGCCAAACGCACCACAGTGCCAACTAGTCCTAGGTATGACTATAAACTACATCCGACAGCAAGGCTTCTGATCACAAAGGGTCACAGCTATGAGCAAATAGTGACCCCCCACTATAAAAAAACACTATGAAAGTATAAAAATTCATGTTTATATAAAAACTTGTGAACAACACCAGTTGATAGCAAAAGTGCCAACAGCTGATAGCAAAAGTGCCAAAACTGATAGCAAAAGTGCCAACAGCTGATAGCAAAAGTGCCAGCAGCTGATAGCAAAAGTGCCAACAGCTGATAGCAAAAGTGCCAACAGCACCACAGCTGATAGCAAAAGTGCCAACAGCTGATAGCCAAAATGCCAACAGCTGATACCAAAAGTGCCAAAAGCTGATAGCAAAAGTGCCAACAGCTGATAGCAAAAGTGCCAACAGCTGATAGCAAAAGTAGCAAAAGCTGATACCAAATGTGCCGAAAGCTGATAGCAAAAGTGCCAACTGCTGATAGCAAAAGTGCCAACAGCTGATAGCAAATGTGCCAACAGCTTATAGCAAAAGTGCCAACAGATTATACCAAAGGTGCCAACAGCTGATAGCAAAAGTGCCAACAGCTGATAGCAAAAGTGCCAAAAGCTGATAGCAAATGTGCCAACAGCTGATAGCAAAAGTGCCAACAGCTGATAGAAAAAAGTGCCAACAGCTGATAGCAAAAGTGCCAAAAGGTGATACCGAAAGTGCCAAAAGCTGATAGCAAAAGTGCCAACAGCTGATAGCAAAAGTGCCAACAGGTAATAGCAAAAGTGCCAACACCACCACAGTGCCAACTAGTCCTAGGTATGACTATAAACTACATCTGACAGCAAGGCTTCTGATCACAAAGGGTCCCAGCTATGAGCAAATAGTGACCCCCACTAAAAAAAAAACACTATGAAATTATAAAAATACATGTTTATATAAAAACTTGCGAACAACACCACTTGATAGAAAAAGGGCCAACAGCACCCCAGCTGATAGCAAAAGTGCCAACAGCTGATAGCAAAAGTGCAAACCGCTGATAGCAAAAGTGCCAACAGCTGATACCAAAAGTGCCAAAAGCTGATAGCAAAAGTGCCAACAGCAGATAGCAAAAGTGCCAACAGCTGATAGCAAAATTGCCAACAGCACCACAGTGCCAACTAGTCCTAGGTATGACTATAAACTACATCTGACAGCAAGGCTTCTGATCACAAAGTGTCCCAAATATGAGCAAAAAGTGACCCCCAACTAAAAAAAAAATATGAAAATATAAAAATACATGTTTATATAAAAACTTGCGAACAACACCAGTTGATAGCAAAAGTGCCAACATCACAATAGCTGATAGCAAAAGTGCCAACATCTGATAGTAAAAGTGCCAACAGCTGATAGCAAAAGTGCCAACAGCACCACAGCTGATAGCAAAAGTGCCAACAGTACCACATTGCCAACTTGTCCAAGGTCTGACTATAAACTACATCTGACACAAGGCTTCTGATCACAAAGGGTCCCAGCTATGAGCAAATAGTGACCCCCCCACTAAAAAACAACACTATGAATGTATAATAATACATGTTTATATAAAAACTTGCGAACAACACCAGTTGATAGCAAAAGTGCCAACAGCACCACAGCTGATAGCAAAAGTGCCACCAGATGATAGCAAAAGTGCCAACAGCTGATAGCAAAAGTGCCAACAGCTGATAGAAAAATTGCCAACAGCACCACAGTGCCAACTAGTCCTAGGTATGACTATAAACTACATGACAGGAAGGCTTCTGATCACCAAGTGTCCCAGCTATGAGCAAAAAGTGACCCCCCACTAAAAAAAAAAACTATGAAAATATAAAAATACATGTTTATATAAAAACTTGCGAACAACACCAGTTGATAGCAAAAGTGCCAACATCACCATAGCTGATAGCAAAAGTGCCAACAGCTGATAGTAAAAGTGCCAACAGCTGATAGTAATAGTGCCAACAGCTGATAGCAAAAGTGCCAACAGCTGATAGCAGAAGTGCCAACAGCACCACAGCTGATAGCAAAAGTGCCAACAGCACCACATTGCCAACTTGTCCAAGGTATGACTATACACTACATCTGACAGCAAGGCTTCTGATCACAAAGGGTCCCAGCTATGAGCAAATAGTGACCCCCCACTAAAAAACAACACTATGAATGTATAAAAATACATGTTTATATAAAAACTTGCGAACAACACCAGTTGATAGCAAAAGTGCCAACATCACCATAGCTGATAGCAAAAGTGCCAACAGCTGATAGTAAAAGTGCCAACAGCTGATAGCAAAAGTGCCAACTGCTGATAGCAAAAGTGCCAACAGCACCACATTGCCAACTTGTCCAATGTATGACTATAAACTACATCTGACAGCAAGGCTTCTGATAACAAAGGGTCCCAGCTATGAACAAATAGTGACCCCCCCACTAAAAAACAACACTATGAATGTATAAAAATACATGTTTATATAAAAACTTGCGAACAACACCTGTTGATAGCAAAAGTGCCAACACCTGTTGATAGCAAAATAATATAATTTCATAGTGTTTTTTTTTTAGTGGGGGTCACTATTTGCTCATAGCTGGGACCCTTTGTGATCAGAAGCCTTGCTGTCAGAAGTAGTTTATAGTCATATCTAGGACTAGTTGGCACTGTGGTGCTGTTGGCACTTTTGCTATCAGCTGTTGGCACTTTTGCTATCAGCTGTTGGCACTTTTGCTATCAGCTGTGGTGCTGTTGGCACTTTTGCTATCAACTGGTGTTGTTCACAAGTTTTTATATAAACATGTATTTTTATACTTTCATAGTGTTTTTTTTTTAGTGGGGGGTCACTATTTGCTCATAGCTGGGACCCTTTGTGATCAGAAGACTTGCTGTCAGATGTAGTTAATAGTCATACCTAGGACTAGTTGGCACTGTGGTGCTGTTGGCACTTTTGCTATCAGCTGTTGGCACATTTGCTATCAGCTGTTGGCATTTTGCTATCAGCTGTCGTGCTGTTGGCACTTTTGCTATCAGCTTTTGGCACTTTTGCTATCAGCTGTTGGCACTTTTGCTATCAGCTGTTGGCACTTTCGCTATCAGCAGTTGGTAATTTTTCTATCAGCTGTTGGCACTTTTGCTATCAGCTATGGTGATGTTGGCACTTTTGCTATCAACTGGTGTTGCTCGCAAGTTTGTATATAAACTTGTATTTTTATATTTTCATAGATTTTTTTTTTTAGTGGGGGGTCACTTTTTGCTCATAGCGGTGACACTTTGTGATCAGAAGCCTTGCTGTCAGATGTAGTTTATAGTCATACCTAGGACTAGTTGGCACTGTGGTGCTGTTGGCACTTTTGCTATCAGCTGTTGGCACTTTTTCTATCAACTGGTGTTGTTCGCAAGTTTTTATATAAACATGTATTTTTATACTTTCATAGTGTTTTTTTTTTAGTGGGGGTCACTATTTGCTCATAGCTGGGACCCTTTGTGATCAGAAGCCTTGCTATCAGATGTAGTTTATAGTCATACCTAGGACTAGTTGGCACTGTGGTGCTGTTGGCACTTTTGCTATCAGCTGTTGGCACTTTTGCTATCAGATTTATGCACTTTTGCTATCAGCTGTTGGCACTTTTGCTATCAGCTGTTGGCACTTTTGCTATCAACTGTTGGCACTTTTGCTATCAACTGGTGTTGTTCACAAGTTTTTATATAAACATGTATATTTATACTTTCATAGTGTTTTTTTTTTAGTGGGGGTAACTATTTGCTCATAGCTGGGAACCCTTTGTGATCAGAAGACTTGCTTTCAGATGTAGTTTATAGTCATACCTAGGACTAGTTGGCACTGTGGTGCTGTTGGCACTTTTGCTATCAGCTTTTGGCACATTTGCTATCAGCTGTTGTAACTTTTGCTATCAGCTGTTGGCACTTTTGCTATCACTTGTTGGCACTTTTGCTATCAGCTTTTGGCATTTTTGGTATCAGCTGTTGTCACTTCTTTGCTATCAGCTGTTGGAACTTTTGCTATCAGCTGTTGGCACTTTTGCTATCAGCATTTGGCATTTTGCTATCAGCTTTTGGCACTTTTGTTATCAGCTGTTGGCACTTTTGCTATCAGCTGTTGGCACTTTTGCTATCAGCTGTGGTGCTGTTGGCACTTTTGCTATCAACTGGTGTTGTTTGCAAGTTTTTATATAAACATGTATTTTTGTACTTTCATAGTGTTTTTTTTTCAGTGGGGGGTCACTATTTGCTCATAGCTTGGACCCATTGTGATCAGAAGCCTTGCTGAAAGATGTAGTTTATAGTCATACCTAGGACTAGTTGGCAATGTGGTGCTTTGTGCACTTTTGCTATCTGCTGTTGGCACTTTTGCTATCAGCTGTCGGCACTTTTGCTATCAGCTGTGGTGCTGTTGGCACTTTTGCTATCAACTGATGTTGTTCGCAAGTTTTTATATAAACATGTATTTTTATACTTTCATAATGTTTTTTTTTTAGTGGGGGTCACTATTTTCTCATAGCTGGGACACTTTGTGATCAGAAGAATTGCTGTCAGATGTAGTTTATAGTCATACCTAGGACTAGTTGTCACTGTGGTGCTGTTGACACTTTTGCTATCAGCTGTTGGCACTTTTGCTATCAGTTGATGGCACTTTTGCTATAAGCTTTTGGCACTTTTGGTATCAGCTGTTGTCACTTTTGCTATCAGCTGTTGGCACTTTTGCTATCAGTTGATGGCACTTTTGCTATAAGCTTTTGGCACTTTTGGTATCAGCTGTTGTCACTTTTGCTATCAGCTGTTGGCACTTTTGCTATCAGCTGTTGGCACTTTTGCTATCAGCTGTTGGCACTTTTGCTATCAGCTGTGGTGCTGTTGGCACTTTTGCTATCAACTGGTGTTGTTCGCAAGTTTTTATATAAACATGTATTTTTATATTTCATAGTGTTTTTTTTTAGTGGGGGGTCACTCTTTGCTCATAGCTAGGACCCTTTGTGATCAGAAGCCTTGCTGTCAGATGTAGTTTATAGTCATACATAAAACTAGTTGGCACAGTGGTGCGGTTGGCACTTTTGCTATCAGCTGTTGGCACTTTTGCTATCAGCTGTTGGCACTTTTGCTATCAACTGTTGGCACTTTTGCTATCAGCTGTGGTGCTGTTGGCACTTTTGCTATCAACTGGTGTTGTTCGCAAGTTTTTATATAAACATGTATTTTTATACTTTCATAGTGTTTTTTTTTAGAGGGGGTCACTATTTGCTCATAGCTGGGACCCTTTGTGATCAGAAGACTTGCTGTCAGATGTAGTTTATAATCATACCTAGGACTAGTTGGCACTGTGGTGCTGTTGGCACTTTTGCTATCAGCTTTCGGCACTTTTGCTATCAGCTGTTCGAACTTTTGCTATCAGTTGTTGGCACTTTTGCTATCAGCTTTTGGCACTTTTGGTATCAGCTGTTGTCACTTTTGCTATCAGCAGTTGGCACTTTTGCTGTCACCTGTTGGCACTTTTGCTATCAGCTGTGGTGCTGTTTGCACTTTTCTATCAACTGGTGTTGTTCGCAAGTTTTTATGTAAACATGTATTTTTATAATTTCATAGTGTTTTTTTTTAGTGGGGGGTCACTATTTGCTCATAGCTGGGAATCTTTGTGATCAGAAGCCTTGCTGTCAGATGTAGTTTATAATCATACCTAGGACTAGGTGGCACTCTGGTGCTGTTGGCACTTTTGCTATCAGCTGTTGGCACTTTTGTTATCAGCTGTTGGCACTTTAGCTATCAGCTGTTGGCACTTTTGCTATCAGCTGTTGGCACTTTTGCTATCAGCTGTTGGCACTTATGCTATCAGCTGTTTGCACTTTTGCTATCAGCTTTTGGCACTTTTGGTATCAGCTGTTGGCACTTTTCCTATCAGATGTTGGCAATTTGCTATCAGCTGTTGGCACTTTTGCTATCAGCGGTTGGCACTTTTGGTATCATCTGTTAGCACTTTTGCTATCAGCTCTTGGCACTTTTGCTATTAGTTGTTGGCACTTTTGTTATCAGCTGTTGGCACTTTTGGTATCATCTGTTGGCACTTATGCTATCAGCTGTTGGCACTTTTGCTATCAGCTGTTGGCACTTTTGGTATCATCTATTGGCACTTTTGCTATCACCTGTTAGCAATTTTGCTATCAGCTGTTGGCACTTTTGCTATCAGCTTTTGGCACTTTTGCTATCAGCTGTTGGCAATTTTGCTACCAGCTGTTGGCACTTTTGCTATCAGCTGTTGGCACTTTTGCTATCAGCAGTTGGCACCTAAGCTATCAGCTGTGGGGCTTTTGGCACTTTTGCTATCAACTGGTTTTGTTCGCAAGTTTTTATATAAACATGTATTTTTCTACTTTCATAGTGTGTTTTTTTTAGTGGGGCGTCACTATTGGCTCAGAGCTGGGACCCTTTGTGATCAGAAGCCTTGCTGTCAGATGTAGTTTATAGTCATACCTAGGACTAGTTGGCACTGTGGTGCTGTTGGCACATTTGTTATCAGCTGTTGGCACTTTTGCTATCAGCTGTTGGCACGTTTGCTATCAGCTGTTGGCACTTTTGCTATCAGCTGTGGTGCTGTTGGCAATTTTGCTATCAACTGGTGTTGTTCGCAAGTTTTTATATAAACATGTATTTTAATACTTTCATAGTGTTTTTTTTTAGTGGGGGTCACTATTTGCTCATAGCTTGGACCCTTTGTGATCAGAAGTCTTGCTGTCAGATGTAGTTTATAGTCATACCTAGGACTAGTTGGCACTGTGGAGCTGTTAGCACTTTTGCTATCAGCTGTTGGCACTTTTGCTATCAGCTGTTGGCACTTTTGCTATCAGCTGTTGGCACTTTTGGTATCATCTATTGGCACTTTTGCTATCAGCTGTTGGCACTTTTGCTATCAGCTGTTGGAACTTTTGCTATCAGCTTTTGGCACTTTGCTATCAGCTGTTGGCACTTTTGCTACCAGCTGTTGGCACTTTTGCTATCAGCTGTTGGAACTTTTGCTATCAGCAGTTGGCACCTAATCTATCAGCTGTGGTGCTTTTGGCACTTTTGCTATCAAGTGGTTTTGTTCGCAAGTTTTTATATAAACATGTATTTTTCTACATTCATAGTGTGTTTTTTTTAGTGGGGCGTAACTATTGGCTCATAGCTGGGACCCTTTGTGATCAGAAGCCTTGCTGTCAGATGTAGTTTATAGTCATACCTAGAACTAGTTGGCAATGTGGTGCTGTTGGCACTTTTGCTATCAGCTGTTGGCACTTTTGCTATCAGCTGTTGGAACTTTTGCTATCAGCTGTGGTGCTGTTGTCACTTTTGCTATCAACTGGTGTTGTTCGCAAGTTTTTATATAAACATGTATTTTTATACATTCATAGTGTTTTTTTTAGTGGGGGGTCACTATTTGCTCATAGCTGGGACACTTTGTGATCAGAAGCCTTGCTGTCAGATGTAGTTTATAATCATACCTAGGACTAGTTGGCAATGTGGTGCTGTTGGCACTTTTGCTATCAGCTGTTGGCACTTTTGCTATCACCTGTTGGCACTTTTGCTATCAACTGTGGTGCTGTTGGCACTTTTGCTATCAACTGGTGTTGTTCGCACGTTTTTATATAAACTTGTATTTCTATACTTTCATAGTGTTTTTTTTTTAGTGGGGGGTCACTATTTGCTCATAGCTGGGACCCTTTGTGATCAGGAGATTGCTGTCAGATGTCGTTTAAAATCATACCTTTGACTAGTTGGCACTGTGGTGCTGTTGGCACTTTTGCTATCAGCTTTTGGCACTTTTGGTATCAGCTGTTGGCACTTTTGCTATCAGCTGTTGGCACTTTTTCTATCAGCTGTGGTGCTGTTGGCACTTTTGCTATCAACTGGTGTTGTTCGCAAATTTTTATATAAACATGTATTTTTATACTTTCATAGTGTTTTTTTCTTTTAGTGGGGGTCACTATTTGCTCATAGCTGGGACCCTTTGTGATCAGAAGCCTTGCTGTCAGATGTAGTTTATAGTCATACCTAGGACTATTTGGCACTGTGGTGCTGTTGGCACTTTTGCTATCAGCTGTAGACACTTTTGCTATCAGCTTTTGGCAGTTTTGCTATCAGCTTTTGGCACTTTTGGTATCAGCTGTTGGCACTTTTGCTATCAGCTGTTGGCACTTTTGCTATCAGCTCTTGGCACATTTACTATCAGCTGTTGGCACTTCTTCTATCAGCTGTGGTGCTGTTGGCACTTTTGCTATCAACTGGTGTTGTTCGCAAGTTTTTATATAAACATGTATTTTTATACTTTCATAGAGTTTTTTTTTTAGTGGGGTTAACTATTTGCTCATAGCTGGGACCATTTGTGATCAGAAGCCTTGCTGTCAGATGTAGTTTATAGTCATACCTAGGACTAGTTGGCACTGTGGTGCTGTTGGCACTTTTGCTATCAGCTGTTGGCACTTTTGCTATCAGCTGTGGTGCTGTCGGCACTTTTGCTATCAACTGGTGTTGTTCGCAAGTTTTTATATAAACATGTATTTTTATACATTCACAATGTTGTTTTTTTTAGTGGGGGGTCACTATTTGCTCATAGCTGGGACACTTTGTGATCAGAAGCCTTGCTGTCAGATGTAGTTTATCGTCATACCTAGGACGAGTTGGCAATGTGGTGCTGTTGGCACTTTTGCTATCAGCTGTTTGCACTTTTGCTATCAGCTGTTGGCACTTTTGCTATCAGCTGTTGGCACTTTTGCTATCACCTGTTGGCACTTTTGCTATCAACTGTGGTGCTGTTGGCACTTTTGCTATCAACTGGTTTTGTTCGCACGTTTTTATATAAACATGTATATTTATACTTTCATAGTGTTTTTTTTTTAGTGGGGGGTCACTATTTGCTCATAGCTGGGACCCTTTGTGATCAGGAGACTTGCTGTCAGATGTCGTTTAAAATCATACCTTTGACTAGTTGGCACTGTGGTGCTGTTGGCACTTTTGCTATCAGCTTTTGGCACTTTTGGTATCAGCTGTTGGCACTTTTGCTATCAGCTGTTGGCACTTTTTCTATCAGCTGTGGTGCTGTTGGCACTTTTGCTATCAACTGGTGTTGTTCGCAAGTTTTTATATAAACATGTATTTTTATACTTTCATAGTGTTTTTTTCTTTTAGTGGGGGTCACTATTTGCTCATAGCTGGGACCCTTTGTGATCAGAAGCCTTGCTGTCAGATGTAGTTTATAGTCATACCTAGGACTATTTGGCACTGTGGTGCTGTTGGCACTTTTGCTATCAGCTGTAGACACTTTTGCTATCAGATTTTGGCAGTTTTGCTATCAGCTTTTGGCACTTTTGGTATCAGCTGTTGGCACTTTTGCTATCAGCTGTTGGCACTTTTGCTATCAGCTCTTGGCACATTTACTATCAGCTGTTGGCACTTTTGCTATCAGCTGTGGTGCTGTTGGCACTTTTGCTATCAACTGGTGTTGTTCGCAAGTTTTTATATAAACATGTATTTTTATACTTTCATAGAGTTTTTTTTTTAGTGGGGTTAACTATTTGCTCATAGCTGGGACCATTTGTGATCAGAAGCCTTGCTGTCAGATGTAGTTTATAGTCATACCTAGGACTAGTTGGCACTGTGGTGCTGTTGGCACTTTTGCTATCAGCTGTTGGCACTTTTGCTATCAGCTGTGGTGCTGTCGGCACTTTTGCTATCAACTGGTGTTGTTCGCAAGTTTTTATATAAACATGTATTTTTATACTTTCATAGTGTTTTTTTCTTTTAGTGGGGGTCACTATTTGCTCATAGCTGGGACCCTTTGTGATCAGAAGCTTGCTGTCAGATGTAGTTTATTGTCATACCTAGGACTAGTTGGCACTGTGGTGCTGTTGGCACATTTGCTATCAGCTGTTGGCACTTTTGCTATCAGCTGTTGGCACTTTTGCTATCAGCTATTGGCACTTTTGCTATCAGCTGTTGGCACTTTTGCTATCATCTGTGGTGCTGTTGGCACTTTTGCTATCAACTGGTGTTGTTCGCAAGTTTTTATATAAGCATGTATTTTTATATTTCAAAGTGTTTTTTTTATAGTGGGGGGTTACTATTTGCTCATAGCTGGGACACTTTGTGATCAGAAGCCTTGCTGTCAGATGTAGTTTATTGTCATACCTAGGACTAGTTGGCACTGTGGTGCTGTTGGCACTTTTGCTATCAGCGGTTGGCACTTTTGCTATCAGCTGTTGGCACTTTTGCTATCAGCTGTGGTGCTGTTGGCACTTTTGCTATCAACTGGTGTTGTTCGCAAGTTTTTATATAAACATGTATTTTTATACATTCATAGTGTTTTTTTTTTAGTGGGGGGTCACTATTTGCTCATAGCTGGGACCCTTTGTGATCAGAAGCCTTGCTGTCAGATGTAGTTTATAGTCATACCTAGGTCTAGTTGGCAATGTGGTGCTGTTGGCACTTTTGCTATCAGCTTTTGGCACTTTTGCTATCAGCTGTTGGCACTTTTGCTATCAGCTGTTGGCACTTTTGCTATCAGCTGTTGGCACTTTTGCTATCAGCTGTTGGCAATTTTGCTATCAGCTGTTGGCACTTTTGCTATCAGCTATGGTGCTCTTGGCACTTTTGCTATCAACTGGTGTTGTTCGCAAGTTTTTATATAAACATGTATTTTTTTACTTTCATAGTGTTTTTTTTTTAGTGGGGGGTCACTATTTGCTCATAGCTGGGACCCTTTGTGATCAGAAGCCTTGCTGTCAGATGTAGTTTATAGTCATACCTAGGACTAGTTGGCAATTTGGTGATGTTGGCACTTTTGCTATCAGCTGTTGGCACTTTTGCTATCAGCTGTTGGCACTTTTGCTATCAGCTGTTGGCACTTTTGCTATCAGCTGTGGTGCTGTTGGCACTTTTGCTATCAACTGGTGTTGTTCGCAAGTTTTTATATAAGCAAGTATTTTTATACTTTCATAGAGTTTTTTTTATAGTGGGGGGTCACTATTTGCTCATAGCTGGGAACTTTGTGATCAGAAGCCTTGCTGTCAGATGTAGTTTATAGTCATACCTAGGACTAGTTGGCAATGTGGTGCTGTTTGCACTTTTGCTATCAGCTGTGGTGCTGTTTGCAATTTTGCTATCAACTGGTGTTGTTCGCAAGTTTTTATATAAACATGTTGGCACTTTTGCTATCAGCTGTTGGCACTTTTGCTATCAGCGGTTGGCACTTTTGCTATAAGCTGTTGACACTTTTGCTATCAGCTGTTGGCACTTTTGCTATCAGCTGTGTTGCTGTTGGCAATTTTGCTATCAACTGGTGTTGTTCGCAAGTTTTTATATACGCATGTATTTTTATACTTTCATAGAGTTTTTTTTTAGTGGGGTGTCACTATTTGCTCATAGCTGGGACCCTTTGTGATCAGATGCCTTGCTGTGAGTGTAGTTTATAATCATACCTAGGACTAGTTGGCAATGTGGTGCCGTTGGCACTTTTGCTATCAGCTGTTGGCACTTTTGCTATCAGCTGTTGGCACATTTACTATAAGCTGTGGTGCTCTTGGCACTTTTGCTATCAAGTGGTGTTGTTCGCAAATTTTTATATAAACATGTATTTTTATACTTTCATAGAGTTTTTTTTTTAGTGGGGGGTCACTATTTGCTCATAGCTGGGACCATTTGTGATCAGAAGCCTTGCTGTCAGATGTAGTTTATAGTCATACCTAGGACTAGTTGGCAATGTGGTGCTGTTGGCACTTTTTCTATCAGCTGTTGGCACTTTTGCTATCAGCTGTTGGCACTTTTGCTATCAGCTGTGGTGATGTTGGCACTTTTGCTATCAACTGATGTTGTTCGCAAGTTTTTATATAAACATGTATTTTTATACTTTCATAGTGTTTTTTTTATGGGGGGTCACTATTTGCTCATAGCTTGGATCCTTTGTGATCAGAAGCCTTGCTGTCAGATGTAGTTTATAGTCATACCTAGGACTAGTTGGCAATGTGGTGCTGTTGGCACATTTGCTATCAGCTGTTGGCACTTTTGCTATCAGCTGTTGGCACTTTTGCTATCAGCTGTTGGCACTTTTGCTATCAGCTGTGGTGCTGTTGGCACTTGTGCTATCAACTGGTGTTGTTCGCAAGTTTTTATATAAACATGTATTTTTATACTTTCATAGAGTTTTCTTTTAGTGGGGGGTAACTACTTGCTCCTAGCTTGGTCCCTTTGTTAAAAGAAGACTTGCTGTCAGATGTAGTTTATAGTCATACCTAGGACTAGTTCGCACTGTGGTGCTGTTGGCAATTTGCTATCAGCTGTTGGCAATTTTACTATCAGCTGTTGGCACTTTTGCTATCAGCTGTTGGCACTTTTACTATCAGCTGTTGGCACTTTTGGTATCATCTGTTGGCACTTTTGCTATCAGCTGTTGGCACTTTTGCTATCAGCTTTTGGCACTTTTGGTTTCAGCTGTTGGCACTTTTGCTATCAGCTGTTGGCACTTTTGCTATCAGCTTTTGGCACTTATGGTATCAGCTGTTGGCACTTTTGCTATCAGCTGTTGGCACGTTTGCTATCAGCTGGGGTGCTGTTGGCACTTTTGCTATCAACTGGTGTTGTTCGCACGTTTTTATATAAACATGTATTTTTATACTTTCATAGTGTTTTTTTTTAGTGGGGGGTCACTATTTGCTCATAGCTGAGACCCTTTGTAATCAGAAGCCTTGCTGTCAGATGTAGTTTATAGTCATACCTAGGTCTAGATGGCACTGTGGTGCTGTTGGCACTTTTGCTATCAGCTGTTGGCACTTTTGCTATCAGCTGTTGGCACTTTTGCTACCAGCTGTTGGCACTTTTGCTATCAGCTGTGGTGCTGTTTGCACTTTTGCCATCAACTGGTGTTGTTCGCAAGTTTTTATATAAACATGTATTTTTATACTTTCATAGTGTTTTCTTTTAGTGGGGGGTAACTATTTGCTCATAGGTGGGAACCTTTGTGATCAGAAGCCTTGCTGTCAGATGTAGTTTATAGTCATACATAGGACTAGTTGGCACTGTGGTGCTGTTGGCACTTTTGCTATCAGCTGTTGGCACTTTTGCTATCAGCTGTTGGCACTTTTGCTATCAGCTTTTGGCACTTTTGGTATCAGCTGCTTGCACTTTTGCTATCATCTGTTGGCACGTTTGGTATCATCTGTTGGAACTTTTGCTATCAGTTGTTGGCACTTTTGCTATCAGCTGTTGGCACTTTTGCTATCAGCTGTTGGCACTTTTGCTATCAGCTGTTGGCACTTTTGGTATCATCTGTTGGCACTTTTGCTATCAGCTGTTGGCACTTTTGCTATAAGCTTTGGGCACTTTTGGTATCAGCTGTTGGCACTTTTGCTATCAGCTGGGGTGCTGTTGGCACTTTTGCTATCAACTGGTGTTGTTCGCAAGTTTTTATATAAACATGTATTTTTATACTTTCATAGAGTTTTCTTTTAGTGGGGGTAACTATTTGCTCAGAGCTGGGACCCTTTGTGATCAGAAGCCTTGCTGTCAGATGTAGTTTATAGTCATACCTAGGACAAGTTGGCACTGTGGTGCTGTTGGCACTTTTGCTATCAGCTGTTGGCACTTTTGCTATCAGCTGTTGGTACTTTTGCTATAAGCTGTTGCAACTTTTGCTATCAGCTGTTGGCACTTTTGCTATCAGCTGTGGTGCTGTTGGCACTTTTGCTATCAACTGGTGTTGTTCGCATGTTTTTATATAAAAATGTATTTTTATACATTCATAGTGTTTTTTTTAGTGGGGGGTCACTATTTGCTCATAGCTGGGACACTTTGTGATCAGAAGCCTTGCTGTCAGATGTAGTTTATAGTCATACCTAGGACTAGTTGGCACTGTGGTGCTGTAGGCACTTTTGCTATCAGCTGTTGGCACTTTTGCTATAATCTGTTGGCACTTTTGCTATCAGCTGTGGTGCTGTTGGCACTTTTGCTATCAACTGGTGTTGTTCGCAAGTATTTATATAAACATGTATTTTTATACTTTCATTGTGTTTTTTTTAGTGGGGGGTCACTATTTGCTCATAGCTGGGACACTTTCTGATCAGAAGCCTTGCTGTCAGATGGAGTTTATTGTCATAACTAGGACTAGTTGGCACTGTGGTGCTGTTGGCACTTTTGCTATCAGCTGTTGGCACTTTTGCTATCAGCTTTTGCACTTTTGCTATCAGCTTTTGGCACTTTTCGTATCAGCTGTTGGCACTTTTGCTATAAGCTGTTGGCACTTTTGCTATCAGCTGTTGGCACTTTTGGTATAATCGGTTGGCACATTTGCTATCAGCTGTTGGCACTTTTGCTGTCAGCTTTTGGCACTTTTGTTATCAGCTGTTGGCACTTATGCTATCAGCTGTTGGCACTTTTGCTATCAGCTGTGGTGCTGTTGGCACTTTTGCTATCAACTGGTGTGGTTCGCAAGTTTTTATATAAACATGTATTTTTATACTTTCATAATGTTTTTTTTTTAGTGGGGTTCACTATTTGCTCATAGCTGGGAACCTTTGTGATCAGAAGACTAGCTGTCAGATGTAGTTTATAGTCATACCTAGGATTAGTTGGCACTTTGGTGCTGTTGGCACTTTTGCTATCAGCTGTTGGCACTTTTGCTATCAGCTGTTGGCACTTTTGCTATCAGCTGTTGGCACTTTTGCTATCAGCTGTGGTGCTGTTGGCACTTTTGCAATCAACAGGTGTTTTTTGATAGTTTTTATATAATCATGTATTTTTATACTTTCATAGTGTTTTTTTTTTAGTGGTGGATCACTATTTGCTCATAGCTGGGACCCTTTGTGATAAGAAGCCTTGCTGTCAGATGTAGTTTATAGTCATACCTAGGATTAGTTGGCACTTTGGTGCTGTTGGCACTTTTGCTATCAGATGTTGGCACATTTGCTATCAGCTGTTGGCACTTTTGCTATCAGCTTTTGGCACTTTTGGTATCAGCTGTTGGCACTTTTGCTATCAGCTGTTGGCACTTTTGCTATCAGCTGTTGGCACTTTTGCTATCAGCTGTGGTGCTGTTGGCACTTTTGCTATCAACTGGTGTTGTTCGCAAGTTTTTATATAAACATGTATTTTTATACATTCATATTGTTTTTTTTAGTGGGGGTCACTATTTGCTCATAGCTGGGACCCTTTGTGATCAGAAGCCTTGCTGTCAGATCTAGTTTATAGTCATACCTAGGACTAGTTGGCAATGCGGTGCTGTTGGCACTTTTGCTATGAGCTGTTGGCACTTTTGCTATCAGCTGTTGTCACTTTTGCTATCAGCTGTTGGCACTTTTGCTATCAGCTGTTGTGCTGTTGGCACTTTTGCTATCAACTGGTGTTGTTCACAAGTTTTTATATAAACATGTATTTTTATACTTTCATAGTGTTTTTTTTTTAGTGTGGGGTCACTATTTGCTCATAGCTTGGACCATTTGTGATCAGAAGCCTTGCTGTCAGATGTAGTTTATAGTCATACCTAGGACTAGTTGGCAATGTGGTGCTGTTGGCACTTTTGCTATCAGCTGTTGGCACTTTTGCTATCAGCTGTGGTGCTGTTGGCACTTTTGCTATCAACTGGTGTTGCTCGCAAGTTTTTATATAAACATGTATTTTTATACATTCATAGTGTTTTTTGTTTTAGTGGGGGGTCACTATTTGCTCATAGCTGGGACCCTTTGTGATCAGAAGCCTTGCTGTCAGATGTAGTTTATAGTCATACCTAGGAATAGTTGGCACTGTGGTTCTGTTGGCACTTTTGCTATCAGCTGTTGGCACTTTTGCTATCAGCTGTTGGCACTTTTGCTATCAGCTTTTGGCACTTTTGGTATCAGCTGTTGGCACTTTTGCTATCAGCTGTTGGCACTTTTGCTATCAGCTGTTGGCACTTTTGGTATCAGCTGTTGGCACTTCTGCTATCAGCTGTTGGCACTTTTGCTATCAGCTGTGGTGCTGTTGGCACTTTTGTTATCAACTGGTGTTGTTCGCAATTTTTTATATAAACATGAATTTTTATACTTTCATAGTGTTTTTTTTTTTAGTGTGGGTCATTATTTGCTCATAGCTGGGACACTTTGTGACCAGAAGCCTTGCCGTCAGATGTAGTTTATAGTCATACCTAGGACTAGTTGGCACTGTGGTGCAGTTGGCACTTTCGCTATCGGCTGTTGGCACTTTTGCTATCAGCTGTTGGCACATTTCCTATCAGCTGTTGGCACTTTTGCGATCAGCTGTTGGCACTTTTGCTATCAGCTCTGGTGCTGTTGGCCCTTTTGCTATCAACTGGTGTTGTTCGCAAGTTTTTATATAAACTTGTATTTTTATACTTTCATAGTGTTTTTTTTTAGTGGGGGGTCACTATTTGCTCATAGCTTGGAACCTTTGTGATCAGAAGCCTTGCTGTCAGATGTAGTTTATAGTCATACCTAGGACTAGCTGGCACTGTGGTGCTGTTGGCACTTTTGCTATCAGCTGTTGGCACTTTTGCTATCAGCTGTGGTGCTGTTTGCACTTTTGCTATCAACTGTCAGTTTTTATGTAAACATATATTTGTATACATTCATAGTGTTTTTTTTTAGTGGGAGGTCACTATTTGCTCATAGCTGGGACCACTTGAGATCAGAAGCCTTGCTGTCAGATGTAGTTTATAGTCATACCTAGGACTAGTTGGCACTGTGGTGCTGTTGGCACTTTTGCTATCAGCTGTTGGCACTTTTGCTATCAGCTGTTTGCACTTTTGCTATCAGCTGTTGGCACTTTTGCTATCAGCTGTTGGCACTTTTGCTATCAGCTGTTGGCACTTTTGTTAACAGCGGTTGGCACTTTTGGTATCAGCTGTTGGCACTTTTGCTATCAGCTGTGGTGCTGTTGGCACTTTTGCTACCAACTGGTGTTTTTCGCACATTTTTTATATAAATATGTATTTTTATACATTCATAGAGTTTTTTTTTAGTGGGGGGTCACTATTTGCTCATAGCTGGTACCCTTTGTGATCAGAAGCCTTGCTGTCAGATGTAGTTTATAGTCATATCTAGGACTAGTTTGCACTGTGGTGCTGTTGGCACTTTTGCTATCAGTTATAGGCACTTTTGCTATCAGCTGTTGGCACTTTTGCTATCAGCTGTTGGCACTTTTGTTATCAGCTGTGGTGCTGTTGGCACTTTTGCTATCAACTGGTGTTGTTCGCAAGTTTTTATATAAACATGTATTTTTATACTTTCATAGTGTGTTTGTTTTTTAGTGGGGGGTCACTATTTGCTCATAGCTGGGACCTTTGTGTTCAGAAGACTTGCTGTCAGATGTAGTTTATAGCCATACCTAGGACTAGTTGGGACTGTGGTGCTGTTGGCACTTTTGCTATCAGCTGTTGGCACTTTTGCTATCAGCTGTTGGCACTTTTGCTATCAGCTGTTGGCACTTTTGCTATCAGCTGTTGGCACTTTTGTTATCAGCTGTGGTGCTGTTGGCACTTTTGCTATCAACTGGTGTTGTTCGCAAGTTTTTATATAAACATGTATTTTTATACATTCATAGTGTTTTTTTTTAGTGGGGGGTCATTATTTGCTCATAGCTGGGACCCTTTGTGATCAGGAGCCTTGCTGTCAGATGTAGTTTATAGTCATACCTCGGAATAGTTGGCACTGTTGTGCTGTTGGCACTTTTGCTATCAGCTGTTGGCACCTTTGCTATCAGCTGTTGGCACTTTTGCTATCAGCTGTGGTGCTGTTGGCACTTTTGCTATCAACTGGTGTTGTTCGCAAGTTTTTATATAAACATGTATTTTTATACATTCATAGTGTTTTTTTTAGTGGGGGGTCACTATTCGCTCATAGCTGGGACCCATTGTGACAGAAGCCTTGCTGTCAGATGTAGTTTATAGTCATACCTAGGACTAGTTGGCAATGTAGTGCTGTTGGCACTTTTGCTATCAGCTGTTGGCACTTTTGCTATCAGCTGTTGGCACTTTTGCTATCAGCTGTTGGCACTTTTGCTATCAGCTGTTGGCACTTTTGCTATCAGCTGTGGTGCTGTTGGCACTTTTGCTATCAACTGGTGTTGTTCGAAAGTTTTTATATAAACATGTATTTTATACTTTCATAGTGTGTTTTTTTTTTAGTGGGCGGTCACTATTTGCTCATAGCTGGGACCTTTGTGATCAGAAGACTTGCTGTCAGATGTAGTTTATAGCCATACCTAGGACTAGTTGGGACTGTGGTGCTGTTGGCACTTTTGCTATCAGCTGTTGGCAATTTGCTATCACTTGTTGGCACTTTTGCTATCAGCTGTTGGAACTTTTGCTATCAGCTGTTGGCACTTTTTTTATCAGCTGTGGTGCTGTTGGCATTTTTGCTATCAACGGGTGTTGTTAACAAGTTTTTATATATACATGTATTTTTATACTTTCATAGCGTTTTTTTTTATTGGGGGTCACTATTTGCTCAGAGCTGGGACCCTTTTTGATCAGAAGCCTTGCTGTCAGATGTAGTTCATAGACATACCTAGGACTAGTTGGCACTGTGGTGCCGTTGGCACGTTTGCTATCAGCTGTTGGCACTTTTGCTATCAGCTGTGGGCACTTTTGCTATCAGCTTTTGGCACTTTTGGTAATAGCTGTTGGCACTTTTGCTATCAGCTGTTGGCACTTTTGCTATCAGCTGTTGGCACTTTTATTATCAGCTTCTGATCACAAAGGGTCCAAGCTATGAGCAAATAGTGACCCCCACTAAAAAAAACACTATGAATGTATAAAAATACATGTTTATATAAAAACTTGCGAGCAACACCAGTTGATAGCAAAAGTGCAAACAGTACCACAGCTGATAGCAAAAGTGCCAACAGCTGTTAGCAATAATGCCAACAGCTGATAGCCAAAGTGCCAACAGCTGATAGGAAAAGTGCCAACAGCACCACAGTGCCAACTAGTCCTAGGTATGACTATAAACTACATCTGACAGCAAGGCTTCTGATCAAAAAGGGTCCCAGCTATGAGCAAATAGTGACCCCCCACTAAAAAAAATACTATGAATGTATAAAAATACGTTTATATAAAAACTTACGAACAACACCAGTTGATAGCAAAAGTGCCAACAGCACCACAGCTGATAGCAAAAGTGCCAACAGCTGATAGCAAAAGAGCCAACAGTTGATAGCAAAAGTGCCAACAGCTCATAGCAAAAGTGCCAACAGCTTATAGCAAAAGTGCCATCAGCTGATTGCAAATTGCCAACAGCTCGTAGCAAAAGAGCCAACAGCTGATACCAAAAGTGCCAAAAGCTGATAGCAAAAGTGCCAACAGCTAATAGCAAAAGTACCAACAGCTGATAGCAAAAGTGCCAACAGCTGAGAGCAAAAGTGCCAACAGCTGATAGCAAAAGTGCCAACAGCACCACAGTTCCAACTAGTCCTAGGTATGACTATAAACTACATCTGACAGCAAGGCTTCTCATCACAAAGAGTCCCAGCAATGAGCAAATAGTGACCCCCCACTAAAATAAAAACACTATGAAAGTATAAAAATACATGTTTATATAAAAACTTGCGAACAACACCAGTTGATAGCAAAAGTGCCAACAGCACCACATCTGATAGCAAAAGTGCCAACAGCTGATAGCAAAAGTGCCAACAGCTGATAGCAAAAGTGCCAACAGCTGATAGCAAAAGTGCCAACAGCTGATAGCAAAAGTGCCAACAGCTGATAGCAAAAGTGCCAACAGCTATTACCAAAAGTGCCAAAAGCTGATAACAAAAGTGCCCACAGCTGATAGCAAAAGTGCCAACAGCGGATAGCAAAAGTGCCAAAAGCACCACAGTGCCAACTAGTCCTAGGTATGACTATAAACTACAACTGTCAGCAAGGCTTCTGATCACAAATGCTCCCAGCTATGAGCAAATAGTGACCCCCCACTAAAAAAAAAACACTATGAAAGTATAAAAATACATGTTTATATAAAAACTTGCGAACAACACCAGTTGATAGCAAAAGTGCCAACAGCACCACAGCTGATAGCAAAAGTCCCAACAGCTGATAACAAAAGTCCCAACAGCTGATAGAAAAAGTGCCAACAGCTGATAGCAAAAGTGCCATCAGCTGATAGCAAAAGTCCCAACAGCTGATAGCAAAAGTGCCAACAGCACCACAGTGCCAACTAGTCCTAGGTATGACTATAAACAACATCTGACAGCAAGGCTTCTGATCACAAAGGGTCCCAGCTATGAGCAAATACTGACCCCCCACTAAAAAAAAACACTATGAAAGTACAAAAATACATGTTTATATAAAAACTTGCGAACAACACCAGTTGATAGCAAAAGTGGAAACAGCACCACAGCCGATAGCAAAAGTGCCACAGCTGATAGCAAAAGTGCCAACAGCTGATAGCAAAAGTGCCAACAGCTGATACCAAAAGTGCCAAAAGCTGATAGCAAAAGTGCCTACAGCTGATAGCAAAAGTTCCAACAGCACCACAGTGCCAACTAGTCCTAGGTATGACTATGAACTACATCTGACAGCAAGGCTTCTGATCACAAAGTTTCCCATCTATGAGCAAAAGTTCCAACAGCTGATCGCAAAAGTGCCAACAGCTGATAGCTGAAGTGCAAACAGCACCACAGTGCCAACTTGTCCTAGGTATGACTATAAACTACATCTGACAGCAAGGCTTCTGATCACAAAGGGTCCCAGCTATGAGCAAATAGTGACCCCCCACTAAAAAAAAACACTATGAAAGTATAAAAATACATGTTTATATAAAAACTTGCGAACAACACCAGTTGATAGCAAAAGTGCCAACAGCACCACAGCTGATAGAAAAAGGGCCAACAGCTGATAGCAAAAGTGCCAGCAGCTGATAACAAAAGTGCCAAAAGCTGATAGAAAAAGTGCCAACAGCTGATAGCAAAAGTGCCAACGGCTGATAGCAAAAGTGCCAACAGCTGATAATAAATGTGCCAACAGATGATACCAAAAGTGCCAACAGCTGATAGCAAAAGTGCCAACAGCTGATAGCAAAAGTGCCAACAGCTAATATCAAAAGTGCCAAAAGCTGATAGCAAAAGTGCCAACAGCTGATAACAAAAGTGCCAACAGCACCACAGCTGATAATAAAAGTGCCAACAGATGATACCAAAAGTGCCAACAGCTGATAGCAAAAGTCCCAACAGCTGATAACAAAAGTCCCAACAGCTGATAGAAAAAGTGCCAACAGCTGATACCAAAAGTGCCAAAAGCTGATAGCAAAAGTGCCAACAGCTGATAGCAAAAGTGCCAACAGCACCACAGTGCCAACTAGTCGTAGGTATGACTATGAACTACATCTGACAGCAAGGCTTCTCATCACAAAGTGTCCCATCTATGAGCAAATAGTGACCCCCCACTAAAAAAATACACTATGAATGTATAAAAATACATGTTTATCTAAAAACTTGCGAACAACACCAGTTGATAGAAAAAGTGCCAACAGCTGATAGCAAAAGTGCCAACAGCTGATAGCAAAAGTGCCAACAGCTGATAACAAAAGTGCCAACAGCTCCACATTGACAACTAGTCCTAGGTATGACTATAAACTACATCTGACAGCAAGGCTTCTCATCACAAAGGGTCCCAGCTATGAGCAAATAGTTACCCCCCACTAAAAAAAAAACACTATGAAAGTATAAAAATACATGTTTATATAAAAACTTGCGAACAACACCAGTTGATAGCAAAAGTGCCAACAGCACCACAGCTGATAGCAAAAGTGCCAACAGCTGATAGCAAAAGTGCCAACAGCTGATAGCAAAAGTGCCAACAGCTGTTAGCAAAAGTGCCAACAGCACAACAGTGCCAACTAGTCCTAGGTATGACTATAAACTACATCTGACAGCAAGGCTTCTGATCACAAAGGGTCCCAACTATGAGCAAATAGTGGCCCCCCACTACAAAAAAACACTATGAAAGTATAAAAATAGAAGTTTATATAAAAACTTGCGAACAACACCAGTTGATAGCAAAAGTGCTAAGAGCACCACAGCTGATAGCAAAATTGCCAACAGCTGATAGCAAAAGTGCCAACAGCTGATAGCAAAAGTGCCAACAGCTTATAACAAATGTGCCAACAGCTGATAGCAAAAGTGCCAACAGCACCACATTGCCAACTAGTCCTCGGATGACTATAAACTACATCTGAAAGCAAGGCTTCTGATCACAAAGGGTCCCAGCTTTGAGCAAATAGTGACCCCCCACTAAAAAAAAACACTATGAATGTATAAAAATACATGTTTATATAAAAACTTGCGAACAACACCAGTTGATAGCAAAAGTGCCAACAGCACCACAGCTGATACCAAAAGTGCCAACAGCTGACAGCAAAAGTGCCAAGAGCTGATAGCAAAAGTGCCAACTGCACCACATTGCCAACTAGTCCTAGGTATGACAATAAACTACATCTGACAGCAAGGCTTCTGATCACAAAGGGTCGCAGCTATGAGCAAATAGTGACCCCCCACTAAAAAAAAACACTATGAAAGTATAAAAATACATGTTTATATAAAAACTTGCGAACAACACCAGTTGATAGCAAAAGTGCCAACAGCACCACAGATAATAGCAAAAGTGCCAACAGCTGATAGCAAAAGTGCCAACAGCTGATAGCAAAAGTGCCAACAGCTGATATCAAAAGTGCCAACAGCACAACAGTGCCAACTAATCCTAGGTATGACTATAAACTACATCTGACAGCAAGGCTTCTGATCACAAAGGGTCCCAGCTATGAGCAAATAGTGACCCCCCACTAAAAAAAAAACACTATGAAAGTATAAAAATAGATGTTCATATAAAAACTTGCGAAGAACACCAGTTGATAGCAAAAGTGCAAATAGCACCACAGCTGATAGCAAAAGTGCCAACAGCTGACAGCAAAAGTGCCAAGAGCTGATAGCAAAAGTGCCAACAGCTGATAGCAAAAGTGCCAACAGCACCACATTGCCAACTAGTCCTAGGTATGACTATAAACTACATCTGACAGCAAGGTTTCTGATCACAAAGGGTCCCAGCTATGAGATAATAGTGACCCGCCACTAAAAAAAGACACTATGAATGTATAAAAATACATGTTTTTATAAAAACTTGCGAACAACAACAGTTGATAGCAAAAGTGCCAACAGCAACACAGCTGATAGCAAAAGTGCCAACAGCTGATTGCAATAGTGCCAACAGCACCACAGTGCCAACTAGTCCTAGGTATGACTATGAACTACATCTGACAGCAAGGCTTCTGATCACAAAGTGTCCCAGCTATGAGCATATAGTAACCCCCCACTAAAAAAAAACATTATGAAAGTATAAAAATACATGTTTATATAAAAACTTGCGAACAACACCAGTTGATAGCAAAAGTGCCAACAGCACCACAGCTGATAGCAAAAGTGCCAACAGCTGATAGCAAAAGTGCCAACAGCTGATACCAAAAGTGCCAACAGCTGATAGCAAAAGTGCCAACAGCTGATAGCAAAAGTGCCAACAGCACCACAGTGCCAACTAGTCCTAGGTATGACTATAAACTACATCTGACAGCAAGGCTTCTGATCACAAAGGGTCCCAGCTATGAGCAAATAGTTACCCCCCCTAAAAAAAAAACACTATGAAAGTATAAAAATACATGTTTATATAAAAACTTGCGAAGAACACCAGTTGATAGCAAAAGTGCAAACAGCACCACAGCTGATAGCAAAAGTGCCAACAGCTGACAGCAAAAGTGCCAAGAGCTGATAGCAAAAGTGCCAAGAGCTGATAGCAAAAGTGACAACATCACCACATTGCCAACTAGTCCTAGGTATGACAATAAACTACATCTGACAGCAAGGCTTCTGATCACAAAAGGTCCCAGCTATGAGCAAACAGTGACCCCCCACTAAAAAAAAACACTATGAATGTATAAAAATACATGTTTATATAAAAACTTGCGAACAACACCAGTTGATAGCGAAAGTGCCAACAGCACCACAGCTGATAGCAAAAGTGCCAACAGCTGATAGCAAAAGTGCCAACAGCTGATAGCAAAAGTGCCAACAGCTGATAGCAAATGTGCCAACAGCACCACAGTGCCAACTAATCCTAGGTATGAATATAAACTACATCTGACAGCAAGGCTTCTGATCACAAAGGGTCCCAGTTATGAGCAAATAGTTACCCCCCACTAAAAAAAAAACACTATGAATGTCAAAAATACATGTTTATATAAAAACTTGCGAACAACACCAGTTGATAGCAAAAGTGCCAACAGCAACACAGCTGATAGCAAAAGTGCCAACAGCTGATAGCAAAAGTGCCAACAGCTGATAGCAAAAGAGCCAACGGCACCACAGTGCGAACTAGTCCTTGGTATGACTATAAACTACATCTGACAACAAGACTTCTGATCACAAAGGTTCCCAGCTATGAGCAAATAGTGACTCCCCACTAAAAAAAAAACATTATGAAAGTATAAAAATACATGTTTATATAAAAACTTGCGAACAACACCAGTTGATAGCAAAAGTGCAAACAGCACCACATCTGATAGCAAAAGTGCCAACAGCTGATAGCAAAAGTGCCAACAGCTGATAGCAAAAGTGCCAACAGCTGATAGCAAAAGTGCCAACAGCACAACAGTGCCAACTAATCCTAGGTATGACTATAAACTACATATGACTGCAAGGCTTCTTATCACAAAGGGTCCCAGCTATGAGCAAATAGTGACTCCCCCACTAAAAAAAAAACACTATGAATGTATAAAAATACATGTTTATATAAAAACTTGCGAACAACACCAGTCTATAGCAAAAGTGCCAACAGCACTACAGCTGATAGCAAAAGTGCCAACAGCTGATAGCAAAAGTGCCAACTGCTGATAGCAAAATGCCAAAAGCTGATAGCAAAAGTGCCAACAGCAGCAGAGTGCCAACTAGTCCTAGGTATGACATTAAACTACATCTGACAGCAAGGCTACTGATCACAAAGGGTCCCAGCTATGAGCAAATAGTGACCCCCCCACTAAAAAAAAAACACTATGAAAGTATAAAAATAGATGTTTATATAAAAACTTGCGAACAACACCAGTTGATAGCAAAAGTGCCAACAGCACCACAGCTCATAGCAAAAGTGCCAACGGCTGATAGCAAAAGTGCCAAGAGCTGATAGCAAAAGTGCCAACAGCTGATAGCAAAAGTGCCAACAGCTGATAACAAAAGTGCCAACAGCTGATAGCAAAAGTGCCAACAGCACCACAGTGCCAACTAGTCCTAGGTATGATTATAAACTACATTTGACAGCAAGGCTTCTGATCACAAAGGGTCCCAGCTATGAGCAAATAGTTACCCCCCCACTAAAAAAAAACACTATGAATGTATAAAAATACATGTTTATATAAAAACTATCGAACAACACCAGTTGATAGCAAAAGTGCCAACAGCACCACAGTTGATAGCAAAAGTGCCAACAGCTGATAGCAAAAGTGCCAACAGCTGATAGCAAAAGTGCCAACAGCACCACAGTGCGAACTAGTCCTTGGTATGACTATAAACTACATCTGACAACAAGACTTCTGATCACAAAGGGTCCCACCTATGAGCAAAGAGTGACCCCCCAACTAATAACAAGAAACACTATGAAAGTATAAAAATACATGTTAATATAAAAACTTGCGAACAACACCAGTTGATAGCAAAAGTGCCAACAGCTGATAGCAAAAGTGCCAACAGCTGATAACCAAAGTTACAACAGCTGATAGCAAAAGTGCCAACAGCTGATAGCAAAAGTGCCAACAGCACCACATTGCCAACTAGTCCTAGTTATGACTATAAACTACATCTGACAGCAAGGCTTCTGATCACAAAGGGTCCCAGCTTTGAGCAAATAGTGACCCCCACTAAAAAAAAACACTATGAAAGTATAAAAATAGATGTTTATATAAAAACTTGCGAAGAACACCAGTTGATAGCAAAAGTGCCAACAACACCACAGCTGATTGCAAAAGTGCCAAGAGCTGATAGCAAAAGTGCCAAGAGCTGATAGCAAAAGTGCCAACAGCTGATAGCAAAAGTGACAACAGCACCACATTGCCAACTAGTCCTAGGTATGACAATAAACTACATATGACAGCAAGGCTTCTGATCACAAAGTGTCCCAGCTATGAGCAAATAGTAACCCCCCACTAAAAAAAAACATTATGAAAGTATAAAAATACATGTTTATATAAAAACTTGCGAACAACAACAGTTGATAGCAAAAGTGCCAACAGCAACACAGCTGATAGCAAAAGTGCCAACAGCTGATTGCAATAGTGCCAACAGCACCACAGTGCCAACTAGTCCTAGGTATGACTATGAACTACATCTGACAGCAAGGCTTCTGATCACAAAGGGTCCCAGCTATGAGCAAATAGTAACCCCCCACTAAAAAAAAACATGATGAAAGTATAAAAATACATGTTTATATAAAAACTTGCGAACAACACCAGTTGATAGCAAAAGTGCCAACAGCAACACAGCTCATAGCAAAAGTGCCAACAGCTGATAGCAAAAGTGCCAACAGCTGATACCAAAAGTGCCAACAGCTGATAGCAAAAGTGCCAACAGCTGATATCAAAAGTGTCAACAGCACCACAGTGCCAACAGGTCCTAGGTATGATTATAATCTACATCTGACAGCAAGGCTTCTGAACCCAAAGGGACCCAGCTATGAGCAAATAGTGGACCCCACTAAAAAAAAACACTATGAAAGTATAAAAATACATGTTTATATAAAAACTTGCGAACAACACCAGTTGATAGCAAAAGTGCCAACAGGACCACAGATTATAGCAAAAGTGCCAATAGCTGATAGCAAAAGTGACAACAGCTGATAGCAAAAGTGCCAACAGCTGATAGCAAAAGTGCCAACAGCTGATAGCAAATGTGCCAACAGCACCACATTGCCAACTAGTCCTAGGTATGACTATAAACTACATCTGACAGCAAGGCTTCTGATCTCAAATGTTCCCAGCTATGAGCAAATAGTGAACCCCCACTAAAAAAAACACTATGAATGTATAAAAATACATGTTTATATAAAAACTTGCGAACAACACCAGTTGATAGCAAAAGTGCCAACTGAACCACAGCTGATAGCAAAAGTGCCAACAGCTGATACCAAAAGTGCAACAGCTGATAGCAAAAGTGCCAACAGCACAACAGTGCCAACTAGTCCTAGGTATGACTATAAACTACATCTGACAGCAAGGCTTCTGATCACAAAGGGTCCCAGCTATGAACAAATAGTGACCCCGTACAAAAACAAAACACTATGAAAGTATAAAAATAGATGTTTATATAAAAACTTGCGAAGAACACCAGTTGATAGCAAAAGTGCCAACAGCACCACAGCTGATAGCAAAAGTGCCAACAGCTGACAGCAAAAGTGCCAACAGCTGATAGCAAAAGTGCCAACAGCTGATAACAAAAGTGCCAACAGCACCACATTGCCAACTAGTCCTAGGTATGACTATAAACTACATCTGACAGCAAGGCTTCTGATCACTAAGGGTCTCAGCTATGAGCAAATAGTGACCACCCCACTAAAAAAAAAACACTATGAATGTATAAAAATACATGTTTATATAAAAACTTGCGAACAACACCAGTTGATAGCAAAAGTGCCAACAGCACCACAGCTGATAGCAAAAGTGCCAAAAGCTGATAGCAAAAGTGCCAACAGCTGATAGCAAAAGTGCCAACAGCTGATAGCAAAAGTGCCAACAGCACAACAGTGCCAACTAGTCCTAGGTATGATTATAAACTACATCTGACAGCAAGGCTTCTGATCACAAAGGGTCCCAGCTATGAGCAAATAGTGACCCCCCCACTAAAAAAAAACGTTATAAAAGTATAAAAATACATGTTTATATAAAAACTTGCGAACAACACCAGTTGATAGCAAAAGTGCCAACAGCACCACAGCTGAGAGCAAAAGTGCCAACAGCTGATAGCAAAAGTGCCAACTGCTGATACTAAAAGTGCCAAAGGCTGATAGCAAAAGTGCCAACAGCTGATAGCAAAAGTGCCAACAGATGATTGCAAAAGTGCCAACAGCAGATAGCAAAAGTGCCAACAGCTGATAGCAAAAGTGCCAACAGCTGATAGCAAAAGTGCTAAAAGCTGATAGCAAAAGTGCCAACAGCTGATAGCAAAAGTGCCAACAGCTGATAGCAAATGTGCCAACATCTAATAGCAAAAGTTCCAACATCACCACAGTGCCAACTAGTCCTAGGTATGACTATAAACTACATATGACAGCAAAGCTTCTGTCCACAAAGGGTCCCAGCTATGAGCAAATAGTGACCCCCCACTAAAAAAAACACTATGAATGTATAAAAATACATGTTTATATAAAAACTTGCGAACAACACCAGTTGATAGCAAAAGTGCCAACAGCACCACAGCTGATAGCAAAAGTGCCAACAGCTGATAGCAAAAGTGCCAACAGCTGATAGCAAAAGTGCCAACAGCTGATAGCAAAAGTGCCAACAGCACCACAGTGCGAAATAGTCCTAGGTATGAATATAAACTACATCTGACAGAAAGGCTTCTGATGAAAAAGGGTCCCAGCTATGAGCAAATAGTGACCACCCACTATAAAAAAACACTATGAAAGTATAAAAATACATGTTTATATAAAAACTTGCAAACAACACCTGTTGATAGCAAAAGTGACAACAGCACCACAGCTGATCGCAAAAGTGCCAACAGCTGATAGCAAAAGTGCCAACAGCTGATAGCAAAAGTGCCAACAGCTGATAGCAAAAGTGCCAACAGCACCACAGTGCCAACTAGTCCTAGGTATGACTATAAACTACATCTGACAGCAAGGCTTCTGATCACAAAGGGTCCCAGCTATGAGCAAAGAGTTACTCCCCACTAAAAAAAACACTATGAAAGTATAAAAATACATGTTTATATAAAAACTTGCGAACAACACCAGTTGATAGCAAAACGGCCAACAGCAACACAGCTGATAGCAAATGTGCCAACAGCTGATAGCAAAAGTGCCAACAGCTGATAGCAAAAGTGCCAACAGCACCACATTGCCAATCAATCCTAGGTATGACTATAAACTCTCATCTGACAGCAAGGCTTCTTATCACAAAGGGTCCCAGCTATGAGCAAATAGTGACCGCCCACTAAAAAAAAACACTATAAATGTATAAAAATACATGTTTATATAAAAACTTGCGAACAACACCAGTTGATAGCAAAAGTTCCAACAGCACTACAGCTGATAACAAAAGTGCCAACAGCTGATAGCAAAAGTGCCAACAGCTGATAGCAAAATGCCAACAGCTGATAGCAAAAGTGCCAAATGCACCACACTGCCAACTAGTCATAGGTATGGCTATAAACTACATCTGACAGCAGGGCTACTGATCACAAAGGGTCCCAGGTATGAGCAAATAGTGGCCCCCCACTAAAAAAAAACACTATGAATGTATAAAATACATGTTTATATAAAAACTTGCGAACAACACCTGTTGATAGCAAAAGTGACAACAGCACCACAGCTGATAGCAAAAGTGCCAACAGCTGATAGCAAAAGTGCCAACAGCTGATAGCAAAAGTGCCAACAGCTGATAGCAAAAGTGCCAACAGCTGATAGCAAAAGTGCCAACAGCACCACAGTGCCAACTAGTCCTAGGTATGACTATAAACTACAACTGACAACAAGACTTCTGATCACAAAGGGTCCCAGCTATGAGCAAATAGTGACCCCCCACTAAAAACAAAAAACACTATGAAAGTATAAAAATACATGTTTATATAAAAACTTGCGAACAACACCAGTTGATAGCAAAAGTGCCAACAGCATCACAGCTGATAGCAAAAGTGCCAACAACTGATAGCAAAAGTGACAACAGCTGATAGCAAAAGTGCCAACAGCTGATAGCAAAAGTGCCAACAGCTGATAGCAAAAGTGCCAACAGCACCACATTGCCAACTAGTCCTAGGTATGACTATAAACTACATCTGAGAGTAAGGCTTCTGATCACAAATTTTCCCAGCTATGAGCAAATAGTGACCCCCCACTAAAAAAAACACTATGAATGTATAAAAATAGATGTTTATATAAAAACTTGCGAACAACACCAGTTGATAGCAAAAGTGCCAACAGCACCACAGCTGATAACAAAAGTGCCAACAGCTGATAGCAAAGTGCCAACAGCTGATAGCAAAAGTGCCAACAGCTGATAGCAAAAGTGCCAACAGCACTACAATGCCAACTAGTCCTAGGTATGACAATAAACTACATCTGACAGCAAGGCTTCTGATCACAAAGGGTCCCAGCTATGAGCAAATAGTGACCCCCCACAAAAAACACACTATGAATGTATAAAAATACATGTTTATATAAAAACATGCGAACAACACCAGTTGATAGCAATAGTGCCAACCATACCACAGCTGATAGCAAAAGTGCCAAAAGCTGATAGCAAAAGTGCCAACAGCTGATAGTAAAAGTGCCAACAGATGATAGCAAACGTGCTAACAGCTGATAGCAAAAGTGCCAACAGATGATAGCAAAAGTGCCAACAGCTGATAGCAAAAGTGCCAAAAGCTGATAGCAAATGTGCCAACCGCTGATAGCAAAAGTGCCAACAGCTGATAGCAAAAGTGCCAACAGAATAATAGCAAAAGTGCCAACAGCTGATAGCAAAAGTGACAAAAGCTGATAGCAAAAGTGCCAACAGCTGATAGCAAAAGTGCCAACAGCTGATAGCAAAAGTGCCAACAGATGATAGCAAAAGTTCCAACAGATGATAGCAAAAGTGCCAACAGCTGATAGCAAAAGAGCCAAAAGCTGATAGCAAAAGTGCAGACAGCTGATAGCAAAAGTGCCAACAGCTGATACCAAAAGTGCCAAAAGCTGATAGCAAAAGTGCCAACAGCTGATAGCAAAAGTGCCAACAGCTGATACCAAAAGTGCCAACAGCTGATAGAAAAAGTGCCAACAGCAACACAGTGCCAACTAGTCCTAGGTATGACAATAAACTACATCTGACAGAAAGGCTTCTGATCACAAAGGGTCCCAGCTATGAGCAAATAGTGACCCCCCACTAAAAAAACACTATGAATGTATAAAAATACATGTTTATATAAAAACTAGCGAAAAACACCAGTTGATAGCAAAAGTGCCAACAGCACCACAGCTGATAGTAAAAGTGCCAACAGCTGATAGCAAAAGTGACAACAGCACAAAAGTGCCAAATAGTCCTAGGTATGACTATAAACTACATCCGACAGCAAGGCTTCTGATCACAAAGGGTCCCAGCTATGAGCAAATAGTGACCCCCCCACTAAAAAAAACACTATGAAAGTATAAAAATACATGTTTATATAAAAACTTGCGAACAACACCAGTTGATAGCAAAAGTGCCAACAGCTGATACCAAAAGTGCCAAAAGCTGATAGGAAAATTGCCAACGGCTGATAGCAAAAGTGCCAACAGCTGATAGCAAAAGTGCCAACAGCTGATACCAAAAGTGCCAAAAGCTGATAGGAAAATTGCCAACAGCTGATAGCAAAAGTGCAAACAGCTGATAGCAAAAGTGCCAACAGCTGATACCAAAAGTGCCAAAAGCTGATATCAAAAGTGCCAACAGCTGATGGCTAAAGTGCCAACAGCTGATAGCAAAAGTGCCAACAGCTGATAGCAAAAGTTCCAACAGCTGATAGCAAAAGTGCCAACAGCACCACAGTGCCAACTAGTCCTAGGTATGACTATAAACTACATCTGACAGCAAGGCTTCTGATCACAAAGGGTCCCAGCTATGAGCAAATAGTGACACCCCACTAAAAAAAAAACACTATGAAAGTATAAAAATAGATGTTTATATAAAAACTTGCGAACAACACCAGTTGATAGCAAAAGTGCCAACAGCACCACAGCTGATAACAAAAGTGCCAACAGCTGATAGCAAAGTGCCAACAGCTGATAGCAAAGTGCCAACAGCTGATAGCAAAGTGCCAACAGCTGATAGCAAAAGTGCCAACAGCTGATAGCAAAAGTGCCAACAGCACTACAATGCCAACTAGTCCTAGGTATGACAATAAACTACATCTGACAGCAAGGCTTCTGATCACAAAGGGTCCCAGCTATGAGCAAATAGTGACCCCCCAC
Source organism: Acanthosepion esculentum (assembly GCA_964036315.1). NCBI lineage: Eukaryota > Metazoa > Mollusca > Cephalopoda > Sepiida > Sepiidae > Acanthosepion > Acanthosepion esculentum. The sequence continues at coordinate 8,937,154 of CAXIWW010000817.1, read as the reverse complement.
AAAAAACACACTATGAATGTATAAAAATACATGTTTATATAAAAACATGCGAACAACACCAGTTGATAGCAATAGTGCCAACCATACCACAGCTGATAGCAAAAGTGCCAAAAGCTGATAGCAAAAGTGCCAACAGCTGATAGTAAAAGTGCCAACAGATGATAGCAAACGTGCTAACAGCTGATAGCAAAAGTGCCAACAGATGATAGCAAAAGTGCCAACAGCTGATAGCAAAAGTGACAAAAGCAGATAGCAAGAGTGCCAACAGCTGATAGCAAAAGTGCCAAAAGCTGATAGCAAATGTGCCAACCGCTGATAGCAAAAGGGCCAACAGCTGATAGCAAAAGTGCCAACAGAATAATAGCAAAAGTGCCAACAGCTGAGAGCAAAAGTGACAAAAGCTGATAGCAAAAGTGCCAACAGCTGATAGCAAAAGTGCCAACAGCTGATAGCAAAAGTGCCAACAAATGATAGCAAAAGTTCCAACAGATGATAGCAAAAGTGCCAACAGCTGATAGCAAAAGAGCCAAAAGCTGATAGCAAAAGTGCAGACAGCTGATAGCAAAAGTGCCAACAGCTGATACCAAAAGTGCCAAAAGCTGATAGCAAAAGTGCCAACAGCTGATAGCAAAAGTGCCAACAGCTGATACCAAAAGTGCCAACAGCTGATAGAAAAAGTGCCAACAGCAACACAGTGCCAACTAGTCCTAGGTATGACTATAAACTACATCTGACAGCAAGGCTTCTGATCACAAAGGGTCCCAGCTATGAGCAAATAGTGACCCCCCACTAAAAAAAAACACTATGAATGTATAAAAATACATGTTTATATAAAAACTTGCGAACAACACCAGTTGATAGCAAAAGTGCCAACAGCACCACAGCTGATAGTAAAAGTGCCAACAGCTGATAGCAAAAGTGCCAACAGCTGATAGCAAAAGTGCCAACAGCACCATATGGCCAACTAGTCCAAGTTATGACTATAAACTACATCTGACAGCAAGGCTTCTGATCACAAATGTTCCCAGCTATGAGCAAATAGGGACCCCCACTAAAAAAAAACACTATGAATGTATAAAAATACATGTTTATATAAAAACTAGCGAACAACACCAGTTGATAGCAAAAGTGCCAACAGCACCACAGCTGATAGTAAAAGTGCCAACAGCTGATAGCAAAAGTGCCAACAGCTGATAGCAAAAGTGCAAACAGCACCACAGTGCCAACTAGTCCTATGTATAACTATAAACTACATCTGACAGCAAGTCTTCTGATCAAAAAGGGTCCCAGCTATGAGCAAATAGTGACCCCCACTAAAAAAAAACACTATGAAAGTATAAAAGTACATGTTTATAAAAAAACTTGCGAATAACACCAGTTGATAGCAAAAGTGCCAACAGCACCACAGCTGATAGCAAAAGTGCCAACAGCTGATAGCAAAAGTGCCAACAGCACCACATTGCCAACTAGTCCAAGGTATGACTATAAACAACATCTGACAGCAAGGCTTCTGATCACAAAGGGTCCCAGCTATGAGCAAATAGTGACCACCCACTAAAAAAAACACTATGAATGTATAAAAATACATGTTTATATAAAAACTGACAGTTGATAGCAAAAGTGCAAACAGCACCGCAGCTGATAGCAAAAGTTCCAACAGATTATAGCAAAAGTGCCAACAGCTGATAGCAAAAGTGCCAACAGCTGATAGCAAAAGTGACAACAGACTACGTCCAGCAGCATGCCCGCTGATCTGTTGGCTTCCGGTCCATATTTGAGCGTCTAATGTAAGAATTTAGACTACGTCCAGCAGCATGTCCTCTGAACTGTTGGCTTCCGGTCCATATCTGAGCGTCTTGTGTAAGGTGATAAACTACGTCCAGCAGCCATGATTCTGATCTCTTGGTTTCTGGTACATATTTGAGCTTCTAATGTAAAAAGATAAATTACGTCAAGCAGCATGGCCTCTGATCTGTTAGTTTCCAGTCCATCTTTGAGCGTCTAATGTAAGATTTTAGACTACGTCCAGCAGCATGGGCTCTGACCTGTTAGCTTCCGGGCCATATTTGAGCGTCTTGTGTAAGATGTTTCACTACGTCCAGCAGCCATGATTCTGATCTGTTGGATTCTGGTGCATATTTTGAGCGTCTAATTTAAAAAGATAAACTACGTCCAGCAGCATGGCCTCTGATCTGTTGGTTTCCGGTCCATATTTGAGCGTCTAATGTAAGATTTTAGACTACGCTCAGCAGCATGGCCTCTGATCTGTTGGCTTCCGGTCCATATATTAGCGTCTTGTATAAGATGATACACTACGTCCAGCAGCCATGATTATGATCTCTTGGTTTCTGGTGCATATTTGAGCGTCTAATGTAAAAAGATAAACTACGACCAGCAGCATGGCCTCTGATCTGTTGGTTTCCGGTCCATATTTGAGCGTCTAATGTAAGATTTTAGACTACGTCCAGCAGCATGGCCTCTGACCTGGTGACTTTCGGTTCATATTTGAGCGTCTTGTGTAAGATAATACACTACGTCCAGCAGCCCTTTTTCTGATATCTTGGTTTCTGGTGCATATCTGAGCGTCTAATGTAAAAAGACAAACTACGTCCAATAGCATGGCCTCTGATCTGTTGGTTTCCGGTCCATATTTGAGCGTCTAATGTAAGATTTTAGACTTCGTCCAGCAGCATGGCCTCTGACCTGTTGGCTTCCGGTCCATATTTGAGCGTCTTGTGTAAGATGATACACTACGTCCAGCAGCCATGATTCTGATCTGTTGGTTTCTGGTGCATATTTTGAGCGTCTAATTTAAAAAGATAAACTACGTCCAGGAGCATGGGCTCTGACCTGTTGGCTTCCGTTCCATATTTGAGCGTCTTGTTTAAGATGATATACTACGTCCAGCAGCCCTGTTTCTGATCTGTTGGTGTCTCGTTCATATTTGACCGATTAATGTAAAAAGATAAACTACGCCCAGCAACATGGCCTCTGATCTGTTGGTTTCCGGTCCATATTTGAGCGTCTAATGTAAGATTTGAGAATACGTCCAGCAGCATGGTCTCTGACCTGTTGGCTTCCAGTCTGTATTTGAGCTTCTTGTGTAAGATGATACACTACATCCAGCAGACCTGATTCTGATATCTTGGTTTCTGGTGCATATTTGAGCGTCTAATGTAAAAAGATAAACTACGACCAGCAGCATGGCCTCTGATCTGTTGGTTTCCGGTCCATATTTGAGCGTCTAATGTAAGATTTTAGACTACGTCCAGCAGCATCGTCACTGACCTGTTGGCTTCCGGTCCATATTTGAGCGTCTTGTGTAAGATGATACACTACGTCCAGCAGCCATGATTCTGATCTGTTGGTTTCTGGTGCATATTTGAGCGTCTAATGTAAAAAGATAAACTACGTCCAGCAGCATGGCCTCTGATCCGTTGATTTCCGGTCCATATTTGAGCGTCTAATGAAATATATTAGACTACGTCCAGCAGAATGGCCTCTGACCTGTTGGCCTCCGGTCCATATTTGAGCGTCTTGTGTAAGATGATACAGTACGTCCAGCAGCCATGATTCTGATCTGTTTGTTTCTGGTGCATATTTGAGCGTCTAATATGCAAAAAATAAACTACGTCCAGCAGCATGGCCTCTGATCTGTTGGTTTCCGGTCCATATTTGTGCGTCTAATGTAAGATTTTAGACTACGTCCAGCAGCATTGCCTCTGACCTGTTGGCTTCCGGTCCATATTTGAGCGTCTTGTGTAAGATGATACACTACGTCCAGCAGCCATGATTCTGATCTGTTGGTTTCTGGTGCATATTTTGAGCGTCTAATGTAAAAAGATAGACTACGTCCAGCAGCATGGCCTCTGATCTGTTGGTTTCCTGTCCATATTTGAGCATCTAATGTAAGATTTTAGACTACGTCCAGGAGCATAGCCTCTGACCTGTTGGCTTCCCGTCCATATTTGAGCGTCTTGTGTAAGATGATACACTACGTCCAGCAGCCCTGTTTCTGATCTCTTGGTTTCTGATGCATATTTGAGCGTCTTGTGTAAAATGATACACTACGTCCAGCAGACATGATTCTAATCTGTTGGTTTCTGTACATATTTGAGCGTATAAAATAAACAGATAAACTACGCCCAGCAGCATGGCATCTGATCTGTTGGTTTCCCGTCCATATTTGTCAGTCTAATGTAAGATTTTAGAATACCACCAGCAGCATGGCCTGTGACCTGTTGGCTTCCGGTCCATATTTGAGCGTCTTGTGTAAGATGATACACTACGTCCAGCAGCCCTATTTCTGATGTCTTGGTTTCTGGTGAAGATTTGAGCGTCTAATGTAAAAAGATAAACTACGTCCAGCGGCATGGCCTCTGATCTATTGGTTTCCGGTCCATATTTGGGCGTCTAATAAAAGATTTTAGTCTACGTCCAGCAGCATGGCCTCTGACCTGTTAGCTTCCGGTCCATATTTGAGCGTCTTGTGTAAGATGATACACTACGCCCAGCAGCCATGATTCTGATCTGTTGTTTTCTGGTGTATATTTGAGCGTCTAATGTAAAAAGATAAACTACGTCAAACAGCATGGCTTCTGATCTGTTGGTTTCCGGTCCATATTTGAGCGTCTAATGTAAGATTTTAGACTACGTCCAGCAGCCTGGCCTCCCACCTGTTGGCTTCCGGTCCATATTTGAGCCTCTTGTGTAAGATGATACACTACGTCCAGCAGCCCTGTTTCTGATCTCTTTCTTTCTTGTGCATATTTGAGCGGCTAATGTAAAAAGATAAACTACGTCCAGCAACATGGCCTCTGATCTGTTGGTTTACCGTCCATATTTGAGCGTTTAATGTAAGATTTAAGACTACGCCCAGCAGCATGACCTTGGACCTGTTGTCTTCCGGTCCATAATTGAGCATCTTGTGTAAGATTATACACTACGTCCAGCAGCCTTGATTCGGATCTCTTGGTTTCTGTTGCATATTTGAGCGTCTAATGTAAAAAGATAAACTACGTCCAGCAGCATGGCCTCTGATCTGTTGGTTTCCGGTCCATATTTCAGTGTCTAATGTAAGATTTTAGACTACGTCCAGCAGCATGGCCTCTGACCTGTTAGCTTCCGGTCCATATTTGAGCGTCTTGTGTAAGATGATACACTACGTCCAGCAGCCCTGTTTCTGATCTCTTGGTTTCTTGAGCATATTTGAGCGTCTAATGTAAAAAGATAAACTACGTCCAGTAGCATGGCCTCTGATCTGTTGGTTTCCGGTCCATATTTGAGCGTCTAATGTAAGTTTTTTGACTACGTCCTGCAGCATGGCCTCTGACCTGTTGCCTTCCGGTCCATATTCGAGAGTCTTGTGTAAGATTATACTGTACGTCCAGCAACCATGATTCTGATATGTTGGTTTCTGGTGCATATTTGAGCGTCTAATGTAAAAAGATAAACTACGTCCAGCTGAATGGACTCTGATCTGTTGGTTCCCGGTCCATATATGAGCGTGTATTATTAGATTTTATACTACGTCCAGCAGTATGGCCTCCGAACTGTTGGCTTCCGTTCCATATTTGAGCGTCTTGTGTAAGATGATACACTACGTCCAGCAGCCATGATTCTGATCTCTTGGTCTCTGGTGCATATTTGAGCGTCTAATGTAAAAAGATAAACTACGTCCAGCAGCATGGCCTCTGATATGTTGGTTTCCGGTCCATATTTGAACGTCCAATGTAAGATTTTAGACTACGTCAGGCAGCATGGCCTCTGATCTGCTGGTGTCCAATTGTCGGGAATTTCTTACCATATCCATAATTACAAAAGTTTTTTCGACACATTGAATAGAGTCGAGGCGAAATTCAAGCGTATGGGGACTTGTGTTAGCTCATTTGCGGAAATTGTCATGCGGCCCTAAACTGGGAAATCAGTCATATTTCACTTGTTTATAACTTTTTTCCAGTAAAAGAAATATTTTCAAAATGGGTATCAAATTATGTGCAATTATTTGATTTGTCTATGTTTACAGGGATGTTTCATTTGCTCAGATAGTAAAAAGTACAGCTTTCACCATGTGCGCTGTATGTCGTCTAACAATTTATAGCGTCCGAATTCCAGTGTGCACAATAAGACTCCATTTCTAATTTTTCTTTTTTATAGAATCCTCAAAATATTGCTGTCCAATTCTCGGGAATTTCTTGCCTTATCCATAATCACAAATGTTTTTTCGACACCTTGAATAGAGTCGAGGCGAAATTAAACGGTATGGGGACATGTGTTAGCTCATTTGCGGAAATTGTCATGCGGATTTAAACTGGGTAATCAGTCATATTTCACCTGTTTATAACTTTTTTCGAGTAAAAGAAATATTTTCAAAATGGGTATCAAATTGTTTGCAATTATTTGATTTGTCTATGTATACAGGGATTTTTCTTTTGGTCAGAATGTAAAAAGTACAGCTTTCACCATGTGCGCGGTATGTCGTCTGACAATTTACAGCGTCCGAATTCCAGTGAGCACAATACGATTGCATTTGTAATTTTCTTTTTTATAGAATCCACAAAATATTGCTGACCAATTGTCGTGAATTTCTTGCCTCATCCATAAATACAAATGTTTCTTCGACACCTTTAATAGAATCGAGGCGAAATTCAAGCGTATGGGGACTTGTGTTATCTCATTTGCGGAAATTGTAAGGCGGACCTAAACTGGGAAATCAGTCATATTTCACTTGTTTATAACTATTTTCCAGTAAAAGAAATATTTTTACTATCTGAGCAAATGAAAAATCCCTGTAAATATAGACAAATCAAATAATTGCACACAATTTGATCTACATAAATTGACCAAATGAAAAATCCCTTACAAGCAATCTCAGGCTGCTACAAAACGGCATTTCCTGGCTCTTTTGTGAAAACTGCCTTACAAGCAATCTCAGGCTGATACAAGCCCACACCTGCTGGCTCTTCTGTGAAAACTGCGCAAAATCAATCTCAGGCTGCTACAATCCGAATACGCCTGGCTCTTTTGTGACACCTGCCTTACAAGCAATCTCAGGCTGCTACGATCCCATTTCTCCTGGCTTTTTGTAGAAAGTGCCTTACACGCAAACATAGGATTCTACGAGCCGGTTCTCCTGGTAGATTTGTGAAAATTGCCTTACAAGCAATCTCATTCTTCTACAAGCCTACACCTGCTGGCACTTTTAAGACAACTGCATTACAAGCAATCTCAGGCTGCTAAAAAATCGATCTCCTGGCTCTTTCGTGACAACTGCCTTACAAGCAACGTCAGGCTGCAGCAAGCCCAATGTTCCTGTCTTTTTTGCCAATTGCCTTACAAAATAATCCCAGGCTGCTACGAGGCGATTTCTCAAGGCTCTTTTGTGGCGACTGCATTACAAGCTACCACAGGCTGCTACAAGACGAATTCTACTGGCTCTTTTGTGACAACTGCCTTACAAGAAATGTCAGGCTGCTCCGAGCCGACTTCTCTTGGCTCTCTTGTGTAAACTGCCTTACAAGCAATCTCAGGCTTCTACAAGCCGAATACGCCTGGCTGTTTTGTAGCAACTGCCTTACATGCAATCACAGCAGCAAGCCCAATTCTCTTGGATTTTTGTGCCAATTTCATTACAAGCCATTCCACGCAGCTACGAGCCCGTTTACCCTGGCTTTACACGCAATCTCAGGCTTCTACAAACTTACACCTGCTGACTCTTTTTTGACAACTCCCTTACAAGCAATCTCCCGCTGCTATCGGCCGACTTCTCCGGGCTATTTGTGAAAACTGTCTTACAAAGGATCTCAGGCTGCTACAAGCCGATTTCTCCTGCCTCTTTTGTGCCAACTTACTTCCAAGCAATCTCAGGCTGCTACGAGCCGACTATGCCTGGATCTTCTATGACAAATGCCTTACAAGCAATCTACGGCCGCAACAAATCGATCTCCTGGCTCTTTGGTGACAACTGCCTTACAAGAAATATCAGGCTACTACAAGCTGACTACGCCTTTCTCTTTTGTGGCAACTGCCTTACAAGCAATCTCAGGCTGCAGCAAGCCCAATTCTCCTGGCTTTTTTTGCCAATTGCCTTACAAGTAATCCCAGGCTGCTACGAGCGTATTTCACCTGGCTCTTTTGTGGCAACTGCCTTACAAGCAATACCAGGCCTCTACAAGACGAATTCTCCTGGGTCTTTTGTGAGAACTGCCTTACAAGCAATCTCAGGATGTTACTGGCCGACTACGCCTGGCTCTTCGATGACAAGTGGCTTACAAGCAAACTCAGGCTGCTACAAGCCGATTTGTCCTGGCTCTTTTTTGGCAACTGCCTTACAAGCAATTTCAGGCTGCTACGAGCAGACTTTTCTTGGTTCGTTTGTGAAAACTGCCTTACAAGCCATGTCAGGCTGCAGCAACCCCAACTCTTTCGGCTTTTTGTGCCAATTGGCTTACAAGCAATCCCAGGCACCAACGAGCCGATTTATCCTGGCTCTTTTGTGGCAACTGTATTACAAGCAAACTCAGGCTGCTACAAATCGACATCTACTGTCTCTTTTGTGCGAACTGTCTTACAAGCCATATCAGGCTGCCGCTAGGCCAATTACTTTTTGTGCCAATTGCCTTAAAAAAGCAATCCCAGGCGGCTACGTGACGATTTCTCCTGGCTGTTTTGTGGTAACTGCCTTACAAGCAATCTCAAGCTGCTAAAAGCCGAATTATCCTGGCTCTATTGTGACAACTGCCTGAAAAGCAATCTCAGGCTGCTACAAGCCGAATTCTCCTGGCTCTCTTGAGACAACTGCCTTACAAGCAAAATCAGGATGCTACGAGCCGACTTCTCATGCCTCTTTTGTGAAAACTGCCTTACAATCAATCTCAGGCTGCTACAAACCCACATCTCCTGTCTCTTTTGTGAAACTGCCTTGCAAGCAATCTCAGGCCGCTACAAATCGACATCTACTGTCTCTTTTGTGCGAACTGTCTTACAAGCAATATCAGGCTGCCGCTAGGCCAATTACTTTTTGTGCCAATTGCCATAAAAAAGCAATCCCAGCCGGCTACGTGACGATTTCTCCTGGCTGTTTTGTGGTAACAGCCTTACAAGCAATCTCAAGCTGCTACAAGCCGAATTATCCTGGCTCTATTGTGACAACTGCCTGAAAAGCAATCTCAGGCTGCAGCAATCCCACTTCTCCAGGCTTTTTGAGGCAACTGCCTTACAAGCAATCTCAGACTGCTACAAACCGAATTCTCCTGGCTCTTTTATGACAACTGCCATACAAGCAATGTCAGGCTGCTCCGAGCCGACTGCTCTTGGCTCTCTTGTGAAAACTGCCTTACAAGCAATCTCAGGCTTCTACAAGCCGAATACGCCTGGCTCTTTTGTAGCAACTGCCTTACATGCAATCACAGCAGCAAGCCCAATTCTCTTGGATTTTTGTGCCAATTTCATTACAAGCAATTCCACGCAGCTACGAGCCCGTTTACCCTGGCTTTACACGCAATCTCAGGCTTCTACAAACTTACACCTGCTGACTCTTTTTTGACAACTCCCTTACAAGCAATCTCCCGCTGCTATCGGCCGACTTCTCCGGGCTATTTGTGAAAACTGTCTTACAAAGGATCTCAGGCTGCTACAAACCCACATCTCTTGTATCTTTTGTGAAAACTGCCTTACAAGCAATCTCAGCCTGCTACAAGCCGAATTGGCCGCTACAAATCGACATATACTGGCTCTTTTGTTACAACTGCCTTACAACCTATCCCAGGCTGCTACGAACCGATTTCTCCTGGCTCATTTGTGGCATCTGCCTTACAAGCATTCTCAGGCTGCAGCAATATGAATTCTCCTGGCTTTTTGTGCGAATTGCCTTACAAGCAATCTCAACGGCTACGAGCGGATTTCTCCTGGCGCTTTTATGACAACTGCCTTACAATAAATATCAGGCTGCTACGAGCCGACTTCTCTTGGCTCTTTTGTGAAAACTGCCTTGCAAGTAATCTCCGGCTGCTACAAGCCGAATTCTCCTGGCGCTTTTGTGACAACTGCCTTACAAGCAATGTCAGGCAGCTACAAGCCGACTTCACTTGTCTCTTTTGTGAAAACTGCCTTACAAGTAATATCAGGCCGCTACAAATCGACATCTCCTGTCTCTTTTGTGACAACTGCTTTACAAGCAATCTCAGTCTTCCGCCAGGACAGTTCTCCTGACTTTTTGTGCCAATTGCCTTAAAAGCAATCCCAGGCGGCTACGTGCCGATTTCTCCTGGCTCTTTTGTGGTAACAGCCTTACAAACAATCTCAGGCTGCTACAAGCCGAATACGCCTGGCTCTTTTGTGAAACAGTTTGCAAGCAAACTCAGGCCACTACAAATAGACATCTCCTGTCTCTTTTGTGACAACTGATTTACAAGCAATATCAGGCTGCCGCCAGCACTGTTCTCCTGACTTTTTGTGCCAATTGCCTTAAAAGCAATCCCAGGCGGCTACTTGCCGATATATCCTGGCTCTTTTGTGGTAACTGCCTTACAAGCAATCTCAGGCTGCTACAAGCCGAATACGCCTGGCTCTTTTGTGAAACTGCCTTGCAAGCAATCTCAGGCCGCTACAAATCGACATCTCCTGTCTCTTTTGTGACAACTGCCTTACAAGCAATCTCAGGCTGCCGCAGGGCAGTTCTCCTGACTTTTTGTGCCAATTGCCTTAAAAGCAATCCCACGCGGCTACGTGCCGATATCTCCTGGCTCTTTTGTGGTAACTGCCTTACAAGCAATCTCAGGCTGCTATAAGCCAAATTCTCCTGGTTCTATTGTGACAACTGCCTTAAAAGCAATCTCAGTCTACAGCAAGCCGAATTCTCCTGGCTCTTTTGTGCAAATTGCCTTACAACTTTTGTGGCAACTGCCTTACATGCAATCTCAGGCGTCTACGAGCCTACTTATCTTGTCTCTTTTGTGAAAACTGCTTTAAATGCAATCTCAGGCTGCTACAAAACGACATCTCCTGTCTCTTTTTTTAAAAACTGCCTTACAAGCAATCTCAGACTGCTACAAGCCGAATACGCCTGGCTCTATTGTGAAACTGCCTTACAAGCAATCTCAGATCGCTACAAATCGACATATCCTGGCTCTTTTGTGTCAACTGCCTTACAAGCAATCTCAAGCTGTCGCTAGTACAATTCTCCTGACTTAATGTGCCAATTGCCTTAAAAGCAATCCCAGGCGGCTACGAACCGATTTCTCCTGGCTCATTTGTGGCAACTGCCTTACAAGAAATCTCAGGCTACTACAAGCCGAATTCTCCTGGCTCTTTTGTGCCAATTGCCTTACAAGCAATCCCAGGCATCTACGAGCCGACTTCTCTCGTCTCTTTTGTGAAAACGGCCTTAAAAGCAATCTCAGGCTGCTACAAAACGACATCACCTGTCTCTTTTGTTTTAAAACAGACTTACAATCAATCTCAGGTTTTCCGCTAGTCTGCTTGTAATGCAATTGGCACAAAAAGCTAAGAGAATTGGGATTGCTGCAGCCTGAGATTGTTTGTAAGGAAGTTGTCACAATAGAACCAGGAGAATTCGGCTTGTTGCAGCCTGAGATTGCTTGTAAGGCAGTTACCACAAAAGAGCCAGGAGAAATCCGCACGTAGCCGCCTGGGATTGCTTTTAGGGCAATTGGCACAAAAAGTTAGGAGAACAGTCCTAAAAAAGACACAAAAGAGCCAGGAGATGTCGATTTATAGCGATCTGAGATTGCTTGTAAGGCAGTTTCACAATAGAGCCAGGCGTATTCGGCTTGTAGCCGCCTGAGATTGCTTGTAAGGCAGTTTCACAAAAGAGACAGGAGATGTCGTTTTGTAGCCGCCTGATATTACTTGTAAGGCAGTTTCACAAAAGAGCCAAGATAAGTCGGCTTGTAATGAAGTTGCCACAAAAGGGCCAGGAGAAATCGGCTCGTAGCATCCTGGGATTGCATGTAAGGCAATTCGCACAAAAAGCCAGGGTAATTCTTATTGCTGCAGCCTGAGAATGCTTGTAAGGCAGATGCCACAAATGAAAGAGGAGAAATCGCTTCGTAGCAGCCTGGGATTTCTTGTAAGGCAATTATCACAACAATTTAGGAGAATTAGACTAGCGGCAGCCTGAGATTGCTTGTAAGGCAGTTGTCACAAAAGCGCCAGTAGAATTCGGCTTGTAGCAGCCTGAGATTACTTGTAAGGCAGTTTTCACATAAGAGCCAAGAGAAGTCGGCTCGTAGCCGCATGACATTGCTTGTAAGGCAGTTGTCACAAAAGCGCCAGGAGAATTCGGCTTGAAGCAGCATGAGATTTCTTGTAAGGCAATTGGCACAAAATAGCCAGGAGAATTGGGATTGCTGCTGCCAGAGATTGCTTTTAAGGCAGTTGTCACAATAGAACCAGGAGAATTCGGCTTGTAGCATCCTGAGATTGCTTGTAAGGCAGTTGTCACAAAAGAGACAGGAGATGTCGTTTTGTAGCAGCCTGATATTATTTGTAAGGCAGTTTTCACAAAAGAGCCAAGAGAAATCGGCTCGTAGCCGCCTGGGATTGCTTGTAAGGCAATTCGCACAACAAGCCAGGAGAATTCATATTGCTGCAGCCTGAGAATGCTTGTAAGGCAGATGCCACAAATGAGCCAGGAGAAATCGGTTCGTAGCAGCCTGGGATTGCTGTAAGGCAATTGGCACAAAAAGTCAGGAGAATTTTACTAGCGACAGCTTGAGATTGCTTGTAAGACAGTTTTCAAAAAAGTCAAGATATGTCGTTTTGTAGCGGCCTGAGATTGCTTGTAAGGCAGTTTCACAAAAGAGCCAGGAGAATTCGGCTTGCAGCAACCTGAGATTGCTTGTAAAGCAGTTGCCACAAATGAGCCAGGAGAATTCGGCTCGTAGCCGCGTGGAATTGCTTGTAAGGCAATTGGCACAAAAAGCTAGGAGTATTGGGATTGCTGCAGCCTGAGATTGCTTGTAAGGCAGTTGTCACAATAGAACCAGGAGAATTCGGCTTGTAGTAGCCTGAGATTGCTTGTAAGGCAGTTACCGCAAAAGAGCCAGAAGACCGGCAGAAGATCGGCACGTAGCCGCCTGGGATTGCTTTTTCGGCAATTGGCACAAAAAGTCAGGAGAACAGTCCTGGCGGCAGACTGAGATGGTTTGTAAGGCAGTTGCCACAAAGAGCCAGGAGATGTTGATTTGTAGAAGCCTGGGATTGCTTGTAAGACAATTTGCACAAAAGATCCAGGAGAATTCGTCTTGCAGCAGCCTGAGATTGCTTGTAAGGCTGTTGTCACAAAAGAGACAGGAGATGTCGATTTGTAGCGGCCTGAGATTGCTTGCAAGGCAGTTTCACAAAAGAGCCAGCCGTATTCTGCTTGTAGCAGCCTGAGATTTCTTGTAAGGCAGTTTCACAAAAGAGCCAGGCGTATTCGGCTTGTATCAGGCTGAGATTGATTGTAAGGCATTTTTTAAAAAAGAGACAGGAGATGTCGTTTTGTAGCAGCCTGAGATTTCTCATAAAGCAGTTTTTACAAAAGCGACAAGAGAAGTCGGCTCGTAGACGCCTGGGATTGCTTGTAAGGCAATTTGCGCAAAAGAGCCAGGAGAATTCCGCATGCATCAGCCAGAGATTGCTTGTAAGGCAGTTGCCACAAATGAGCCAGGAGAAATCGGCTTGTAGCCGCCTGGCATTGCTTGTAAGGCAATTGGCACAAAAAGCTAGGAGAACTGGGATTGCTGCAGCCTGAGATTACTTGTAAGGCAATTTGCGCAAAAGTGCCAGGAGAATTCCGCATGCATCAGCCAGAGATTGCTTGTAAGGCAGTTACCACAAAAGAGCCAGGAGAAATCGGCACGTAGACGCCTGGGATTGCTTTTAAGTCAATTGGCATAAAAAGCCAGGAGAAATTCCTTGTAAGGCAGTTGTCACAAAAGCGCCAGAAGAATTCGGCTTGTAGCAGCCTGAGATTACTTGTAAGGCAGTTTTCACATAAGAGCCAAGAGAAGTCGGCTCGTAGACGCATGACATTGCTTGTAAGGCAGTTGTCACAAAAGCGCCAGGAGAATTCGGCTTGAAGCAGCATGAGATTTCTTGTAAGGCAGTTGCCACAAAAGAGCCAGGAGATGTCGATTTGTATCAGCCTGGGATTGTATGTAAGGCAATTTGCACAAAAGAGCCGGGAGAACTCGTCTTGCAGCAGCCTGAGATTGCTTGTAAAGCAGTTGTCACGAAAGAGACAGGAGATGTCGACTTGTAGCGGCCTGAGATTGCTTGCAAGGCAGTTTCACAAAAGAGCCAGGCGTATTCGGCTTGTAGCAGCCTGTCTCCTGGGTGGGGGTCGTCCGCATGGGACTTTCTGGGACTGGGGGTCGTTTGCTTGGGCCTTTCTGGGTCTGTCTCCTGGGTGGGGGGTCGTCTGAGTGGGACTTTCTGGGCTGGGGGTCGTCTGCGTGGGACATTCTGGTACTATCTCTTGGGTCGGGGCTCGTTTGCATGGGACTTTCTTGGACTGGAGGTCGTCTGCGTGGGACTTTCTTGGACAGTCTCCTGGGTGGGGGCTCCTCTGCATGGGACTTTCTGGGACTGGGGGTCGTCTGAGTCTGACTTTCTGGGATTGTCTCCTGGGTGGGGGTCGTCTGTTTGGGACTTTCTGGGACTGTCTCCTGGGTGGGGGATCGTCTGCGTGGGACTTTCTGGGACTGGGGGACGTCTGCGTGGGACTTTCTGGGAGTGTCGCCTGCGTGGGACATTCTGGGACTGTCTCCTGGGTGGGTGTTCGTCTGCGTTGGATTTTCTTGGACTGGGGGTCGTCTGCGTGGGACTTTCTGGGACTGTCTCCTTGGTGAGGGTCGTCTGGGTGGGACTTTCTTGGACTGGGGGCTCTTCTGCGTGGGACATTCTGGGACTGTCTCCTGGGTGGGGGGTCGTCTGCGTGGGACTTTCTGGGACTGTCTCCTGGGTGGGTGTTCTTCTGCGTGGCACTTTCTGTGACTGGGGGTCGTCTGCGTGGGTCTTGCTGGGACTGTCTCCTGTCTGGGGGTCGTCTGTGTGGGACTTTCTTCGACTGGGGGTCGTCTGCGTGGGACTTTCTGGGACTGTCTCCTTGGTGAGGGTCGTCTGGGTGGGACTTTCTTGGACTGGGGGCTCTTCTGCGTGGGACATTCTGGGACTGTCTCCTGGGTGGGGGTCGTCTGCTTGGGATATCTGGGACTGTCTCCTGGGTGGGGTGTCGTCGGCATGGGACTTTCTGTGACTCGGGGTCGTCTGCGTGGGTCTTTCTTGCACTCTCTCCTGGGTGGGCGGTCATCTGCGTGGAACTTTCTGGGACTGTCTCCTGGGTGGGGAGTCGTCTGCGTGGGACTTTCTGGGACTGGGGGTCGTCTGCGTGGGTCTTTCTGGGACTGTCTCCTGGGAGGTGTTTCGTCTGCGTGGGACTTTCTGGGACTGTCTCCTTGGTGGGGGGGTGTCGTCTGCGTGGGACTTTCTGGGACTGTCTCCTGGGTGGGGGGTCGTCTGCATGGGACTTTCTGGGACTGTCTCCTGGGAGGTGTTTCGTCTGCGTGGGACTTCTGGGGCTGTCTCCTTGGTGGGGGGTGTCGTCTGCATGGGTCTTTCTGTGACAGTCTCCTGGGTGCGGTGTCGTCTGCGTGGGACTTTGTGGGACTGGGGGTCGTCTGCGTTGGAATTTCTGGGACAGGGGGTCGTCTGCGTGGGTCCTTCTGGGACTCTCTCCTCGGTGGGTGGTCGTCTGCGTGGTACTTTCTGGGACAGTGGTTCGTCTGCGTGGGTCTGTCTGGGACAGTCTCCTGGGTGGGGGTCGTCTGCATGGGACTTCCTGGGACGGGGGGTCGTCTGCGTGGGACTTTCTGGGACTGTCTCCTTGGTGAGGGTCGTCTGGGTGGGACTTTCTTGGAATGGGGGCTCGTCTGCGTGGGACATTCTGGGACTGTCTCCTGGGTGGGTGTTCTTCTGCGTGGCACTTTCTGTGACTGGGGGTCGTCTGCGTGGGTCTTGCTGGGACTGTCTCCTGTCTGGGGGTCGTCTGCGTGGGACTTTCATCGACTGGGGCTCGTCTGCGTTGGACTTTCTGGGACTGTCTCCTGGGTGGGGGTCGTCTGCTTGGGATATCTGGGACTGTCTCCTGGGTGGGGTGTCGTCGGCATGGGACTTTCTGTGACTCGGGGTCGTCTGCGTGGGTCTTTCTTGGACTCTCTCCGGGGTGGGCGGTCTTCAGCGTGGGACTTTCTGGGACTGTCTCCTGGGTGGGGAGTCGTCTGCGTGGGACTTTCTGGGACTGGGGGTCGTCTGCGTCGGTCTTTCTGGGACTGTCTCCTGGGAGGTGTTTCGTCTGCGTGGGACTTTCTGGGGCTGTCTCCTTGGTGGGGGGGGGGTCGTCTGCATGGCTCTTTCTGGGACAGTCTCCTGGGTGCGGTGTCGTCTGCGTGGGATTTGTGGGACTGGGGGTCGTCTGGGTTGGAATTTCTGGGACTGGGTGTCGTCTGCGTGGGTCCTTCTGGGACTCTTTCCTTGGTGGGGACTCGTCTGCGTGGGACTTTCTGGGACAGTGGTTCGTCTGCGTGGGTCTGTCTGGGACAGTCTCCTGGGTGCGGTGTCGTCTGCGTGGGACTTTGTGGGACTGGGGGTTGTCTGCGTGGGACTTTCTGGGACTGGGGGTCGTCTGCGTGAGACTTTCTGGGACTGGGGGTCGTCTGCGTGGGACTTTCTGGGACTGTCTCCTGGGTGGGGGGTCGTCTTTTTGGGACTTTCTGGGACTGGCTTCTGGGTGGGGGGCACGTATGCGTGGGATTTTCTGTGACTGGGGGTCGTCTGCGTGGGACTTTCTGGGACTGTTTCCTGGGTGGGGACTCGTCTGCGTGGGACTTTCTGGGACAGTGGGTCGTCTGCGTGGGTCTGTCTCGGACAGTCTCCTGGGTGCGGTGTCGTCTGCGTGGGACTTTGTGGGACTGGGGGTTGTCTTCGTGGGACTTTATGGGACTGGGGTCGTCTGCGTGGGACATTCTGGGACTGGGGGCCTTCTGCGTGGGACTTTCTGGGAGTGGGGGTCGTCTGCGTGGGACTTTCTGGGACTGTCTCCTGGGTGGGGGGTCGTCTGTTTTGGACTTTCTGAGAACTGTCTCCTGTGTGTTGTGTCATCTGCGTGGGACTTTCTGGGACTGGGGGTCTTCTGCGTGTGACTTTCTGTGAATCTGGGTCTTCTACGTGGGACATTCTTGGACTGTCTCCTGTGTGGGGGTCGTCTGCTTGAGACTTTCTGGGACTGTCTCCTGGGTGGGGGGTCATCTGCATGGGACTTTCTGGGACTGGGGGTCGTCTGCGTGGGACTTTCTGGGACTGGGGTCTTCTGCGTGTGACTTTGTCGGACTGGGGGCCGTCTGCGTGGGACTTTCTGGGACTGTCTCCTAGGACTGTGGGTCGTCTGCGTTGGACTTCCTGGGACTGGGGGTCGTCTGCGTTGGACTTTCTCGGAATGGGTGTCGTCTGCGTGGGACTTTCTGGTACTGTCTCCTGGGTGGGGGCTCGTCTGCGTGGGACTTTCTGGGACTGTCTCCTGGTTGGGGGGTCGTCTTTGGGACTTTCTGGGACTGGGGGTCGTCTGCGTCGGTCCTTCTGGGACTGTCTCCTGGGTGGTGGGTCGTCTGCGTGGGACTTTCTTGGACTGGAGGTCGTCTGCGTGGGACTTTCTGGGACAAGGGTGTCGTCTGCGTGGGACTTTCAGGGACTGGGGATCGTCTGCGTGGGACTTTCTGGGACTGGGGGTCGTCTCCGTGGGACTTTCTGGGACTGTCTGCAGGGTGGAGGTCGTCTGCGTTGGACTTTCGGGAAGTGGGGTCGTCTGCATGGGATTTTCTTGGACTGTCTCCTGGGTGGGGTCTCGTCTGCGTTGGACTTTCTGGGACTCTCTCCTGTGTGGGGGGTCGTCTGCTATGGACTTTCTGGGAATGTCTCCTGGGTGGGGGTCTTCTGAATTTCTAAGACTGGGGGTCGTCTGCGTGGGACATTCTGGGACTGTCTCCTGGGTGTGGGGCACGTCTGCGTGGGATTTTCTCTGACTGAGGGTCGTCTGCGTGGGACTTTCTGGGACTGGGGTTCGTCTGCGTGGGACTTTCTGAGACTGGGGTCGTCTGCGTGGGACTTTCTGGGAGTGGGGGTCGTCTTTGTGGGACTTTCTGGGACTGTCACCTGGGTGGGGGGTCTTCTGTTTGGGACATTCTGAGAACTGTCTCCTAGTTGGGGTGTCGTCTGCGTGGCTCTTTCTGGGACTGGGGTTCGTCTGCGTGGGACTTTCTGGGACTGTCTCCTGGGTGGGGGGTCGTCTGTTTTGGACTTTCTGAGAACTGTCTCCTGTGTGTTGTGTCATCTGCGTGGGACTTTCTGGGACTGGGGGTCTTCTGCGTGTGACTTTCTGTGAATCTGGGTCTTCTACGTGGGACATTCTTGGACTGTCTCCTGTGTGGGGGTCGTCTGCTTGAGACTTTCTGGGACTGTCTCCTGGGTGGGGGGTCATCTGCATGGGACTTTCTGGGACTGGGGGTCGTCTGCGTGGGACTTTCTGGGACTGGGGTCTTCTGCGTGTGACTTTGTCGGACTGGGGGCCGTCTGCGTGGGACTTTCTGGGACTGTCTCCTAGGACTGTGGGTCGTCTGCGTTGGACTTCCTGGGACTGGGGGTCGTCTGCGTTGGACTTTCTCGGAATGGGTGTCGTCTGCGTGGGACTTTCTGGTACTGTCTCCTGGGTGGGGGCTCGTCTGCGTGGGACTTTCTGGGACTGTCTCCTGGTTGGGGGGTCGTCTTTGGGACTTTCTGGGACTGGGGGTCGTCTGCGTCGGTCCTTCTGGGACTGTCTCCTGGGTGGTGGGTCGTCTGCGTGGGACTTTCTTGGACTGGAGGTCGTCTGCCTGGGACTTTCTGGGACAAGGGTGTCGTCTGCGTGGGACTTTCAGGGACTGGGGATCGTCTGCGTGGGACTTTCTGGGACTGGGGGTCGTCTCCGTGGGACTTTCTGGGACTGTCTGCAGGGTGGAGGTCGTCTGCGTTGGACTTTCGGGAAGTGGGGTCGTCTGCATGGGATTTTCTTGGACTGTCTCCTGGGTGGGGTCTCGTCTGCGTTTGACTTTCTGGGACTCTCTCCTGTGTGGGGGGTCGTCTGCTATGGACTTTCTGGGAATGTCTCCTGGGTGGGGGTCTTCTGAATTTCTTAGACTGGGGGTCGTCTGCGTGGGACATTCTGGGACTGTCTCCTGGGTGTGGGGCACGTCTGCGTGGGATTTTCTCTGACTGAGGGTCGTCTGCGTGGGACTTTCTGGGACTGGGGTTCGTCTGCGTGGGACTTTCTGAGACTGGGGTCGTCTGCGTGGGACTTTCTGGGAGTGGGGGTCGTCTTTGTGGGACTTTCTGGGACTGTCACCTGGGTGGGGGGTCTTCTGTTTGGGACATTCTGAGAACTGTCTCCTAGTTGGGGTGTCGTCTGCGTGGGACTTTCTGGGACTGGGGTTCGTCTGCGTGGGACTTTCTGGGACTGTCTCCTGGGTCGGGGGTCGTCTGCGTGGGACTTTCTGGGACTGTCTCCTGGGTGGGGGTCGTCTGCATGGGACTTTCTGGGACTGGGGGTCTTCTGCGTGGGACTTTTTGGGACTGGGTGTCGTCTGCGTGGGACTTTCTGGGACTGTCTCCTTGGTGGGAGGGTCGTCTGCGTTGGATATATGGGACTGTCTTCTGGGTGGGGGGTCGTCTGCGGTTGACTTTCTGGGACTGGGGGTCGTCTGCGTGGGACTTTCTGGGACTGGAGGTCGTCTGCGTGGGACTTTCTGGGACTTGCATTCGTCTGAGTGGGTCTTTCTGGGACTGTCTTCTTGGTGGGGCTTCACACAAGAGCTAGGCGTATTTGGCTTGTAGCACGCTGAGATTGCTTGTAAGGCAGTTTTGAAAAAAAGAGACAGGAGATGTCGTTTTGTAGCAGCCTAGATTGCTTTGAAGGCAGTTTTCACAAAAGAGCCAAGATACGTCGGCTCGTAGACGCCTGGGATTTCTTGTAAATCAATTTGCACAAAAGAGCCAGGAGAATTCGGCTTGCAGGAGCCTGAGATTGCTTGTAAGGCAGTTGTCACAAAAGAGACAGAATATGTCGATTTATAGCGGCATGAGATTACTTGCAAGGCAGTTCTCACAAAAGAGCCAGGCGTATCCGGCTTGTAGTTGCCTGAGATTGCTTGTAAGGCAGTTGTCACAAAAGAGTCAGGAGAAGTCGGCTCGTAGCAGCCTGATATTGCTTGTAAGGCAGTTGCCACAAAAGAGCCAGGAGAAATTGGCTTGTCGCCGCCTGGGATTGCTTGTAAGGCAATTCGCACAAAAAGCCAGGAGAATTCATAATGCTGCAGCCTGAGAATGCTTGTAAGGCAGATGCCACAGATGAGCCTGGGGAAATCGGTTCGTAGCAACCTGAGATTGCTTGTATGGCAGTTGTCACAATAGAGCCAGGAGAATTCGTCTTGTAGCAGCCTGAGATTGCTTGTAAGGCAGTTACCACAAAAGAGCCAGGAGAAATCGGCACGTAGCCGCCTGGGATTGCTTTTAAGGCAATTGGCACAAAAAGTCAGGAGAACTGTCCTGGCGGAAGACTGAGATTGCTTGTAAAGCAGTTGTCACAAAAGAGACAGGAGATGTCGGCTTGTAGAAGCCTGACATTGCTTGTAAGTGAGTTGTCACAAAAGCGCCAGGAGAATACGGCTTGTAGCAGCCGGAGATTACTTGCAAGGCAGTTTTCACAAAAGAGCCATGATAAGTCGGCTCGTAACAGCCTGACATTGATTGTAAGGCAGTTGTCATAAAAGCGCCAGGAGAATTCGGCTTGTAGAAGCCTGAGATTTCTTGTAAGGCAGTTGCCACAAAAGCGCCAGGAGAAATCGGCTCGTAGACGCCTGGGATTGCTTGTAAGGCAATTTGCACAAAAAGCCAGGAGAATTCATATTGCTGCAGCCTGAGAATGCTTTTAAGGCAGATGACACAACGTCCAGCAGCATGGCCTCTGATCTGTTGGTTTCCGGACCATATTTGAGCGTCTAATATAAGATTTTAGACTACGTACAACAGCATAGCCTCTGACCTGTTGGCTTCCGTTCCATATTTGAGCATATTTGTGTAAGATGATACACTACGTCCAGCAGCCCTGTTTCTGATCACTCGGTTTCTGGTGCATATTTGAGCGTCTAATGTAAAAAGATAAAGTACGTCCAGCAGCATGGCCTCTGACCTGTTGGCTTCCAGACCATATCTGAGCGTCTTGTGTAAGATGATACACTACGTCTAGCAGCCATGATTCTGATCTGTTGGTTTCTGTTGCATATTTGAGCGTCTAATGTAAAAATATAAACTACGACCAGCAGCATGGCCACTGATCTGTTGGTTTCCGGTCCATATTTGAGCGTCTAATGTAAGATTTTAGAGTACGTCCAGCAGCATGGCCTCTGACCTGTATGTTTCCGGTCGATATTTGAGCGTCTTGTGTAAGATGATACACTACGTCCAGCAGCCATGATTCTGATCTGTTGGTTTCTGGTGCATATTTGAGCGTCTAATATAAAAAGATAAACTACGTCCAGCAGCATGGGCTCTGATCTGTTGGATTCCGGTCAGTATTTGAGCGTCTAATGTAAGATTTTAGATTACGCCCAGCAGCATGGCCTCTGACCTCTTGGCTTCCGGTCAATATTTGACCGTCTTGTGTAAGATGATACACTACGTCCAGCAGCCATGATACTGATCTCTTGTTTCTGATGCATATTTGAGCGTCTAATGTAAAAAGAGAAACTACGTCCAGCAGCATGGCCTCTGATCTGTTGGATTCCGGTCCATATTTGAGCGTCTAATGTAAAAGGTAAACTACGTCCAGCAGCATGGCCTCTGATCTGTTGGTTTCCGGACCATATTTGGGCGTCCAATGTAAGATTTTAGACTACGTCCAGCCGCATTGCCTCTGACCTGTTGGCTTCAGGTCCATATTTGAGCGTCTTGTGTAAGATGATACACTACGTCCAGCAGCCCTGTTTCTGAACTCTTGGTATCTTGTGCATATTTGAGCGTCTACTGTAAAAAGACATACTACGTCCAGCAGCATGGCCTCTGATCTGTTGGTTTCCGGTCCATATTTGAGCGTCAAATATAAGATTTTAGACTACGTCCAGCAGCATAGCCTCTGACCTGTTGGCTTCCGGTCCATATTTGAGCGTCTTGTGTAAGATGATACACTACGTTCAGCAGCCCTGTTTCTGATATTTTGGTTTCTTGTGGATATTTGAGCGTCTAATGTAAAAAGATATACTACGTCCAGCAGCATGGCCTGAGATCTGTTGGTTTCCGGTTCATATTTGATCGTCTAATATAAGATTTTAGACTACGTCCAGCAGCACAGCCTCTGACCTGTTGGCTTCCGGTCCATATTTGAGCGTCTTGTGTAAGATGATACACTACGTCCAGCAGCACTCTTTCTGATCTCTTGGGTTCCGGTGCATATTTGAGCGTCTAATGTAAAAAGATGAACTACGCCCAGCAGCATGGCCTCTGATCTGTTGGTTTCCGATCCATATTTGAGCGTCTAATGTAACATTTTAGCCTACGCCCAGCAGCATGGCCTCTGACCTGTTGGCTTCCGGACCATATCTGAGCGTCTTGTGTAAGATGATACACTACGTCTAGCAGCCCTGTTTCTGATCTCCTGGTTTCTGGTGCATATATGAGCGACTAATGTAAAAAGATAAACTACCTCCAGCAGCATGGCCTTTCATCTGTTGGTTTCCGGCCCATATTTGAGCGTCTAATGTAAGATTTTAGACTACGTCCAGCAGCATGACCTCTGAACTGTTGGCTTTCGGACCATATCTGAGCGTCTTGTGTAAGATGATACACTACGTCTAGCAGTCATGATTCTGATCTGTTGGTTTCTGGTGCATATTTGACCGTCTAATGTAAAAAGATAAACTACGTCCAGCAGCATGGCCTATGATCTGTTGGTTCCCGGTCCACATTTGAGCGCCTAATGTAAGATTTTAGACAACGTCCAGCAGCATGGCCTCTGAACTCTTGGTTTCCGGTCCGTATTTGAGCGTCTTGTGTATATGATACACAACGTCCTGCAGCCCTGTTTCTGATCTCTTGGTTTCTGGTGCATATATGAGCGTCTAATGTAAGAAGATAATCTACGCCCAGCAGCATGGCCTCTGATCTGTTGGTTTCCGGTTCATATTTGAGCATCTAATGTAAGATTTTAGACTACGCCCAGCAGCATGGCCTCTGACCTGTTGGCTTCCGGTCCATATTTGAGCGTCTAGTGTAAGATGATACACTACGTCCAGCAGCCCTGTTTCTGATCTCTTGGTTTCTGGTGCATATTTGACCGTCTAATGTAAACGATAAACTACCTCCAGCAGCATGGCCTCTGATCTGTTGGTTTCCGGTCCATATCTGAGCCTCTAATGTAAGATTTTAGACTACGACCAGCAGCATGGACTCTGACCTCTTGGCTTCCGGTCCATATTTGAGCGTCTTGTGTAAGATGATACACTACGTCCAGCAGCATAGCCTCTGTCCTGTTGGCTTCCGGTCCATATTTGAGAGTCTTTTGTAAGATGATACACTACGTCCAGCAGCCCTGTTTCTGATCTCTTGGTTTCTTGTGCATATTTGAGCGTCTAATGTAAAAAGATATACTCCGTCCAGCAGCATGGCCTCTGATCTGTTGGTTTCCGGTCCATATTTGAGCGTCTAATATAAGATTTTAGACTACGTCCAGCAGCATGGCCTCTGACCTGTATGTTTCCGGTCGATATTTTAGCGTATTGTGTAAGATGATACACTACGTCCAGCAGCTATGATTCTGATCTGTTGGTTTCTGGTGCATATTTGAGCGTCTAATGTAAAAAGATAAAATACGTCCAGCAGCATGGCCTCTAATCTGTTGGTTTCTTGTCCATATTTGAGCGTCTAATATAAGATTTTAGACTACGTCCAGCAGCATAGCCTCTTACCTGTTGGCTTCCGGTCCATATTTGAGCGTCTTGTGTAAGATGATATACTACGTCCAGCAGCCCTGTTTCTGATCCCTTGGTTTCTGGTGCATATTTGAGCGTTTAACGTAAAAAGATAAACTACGTCCAGCAGCATGGCCTCTGATCTGTTGGTTTCCGGTCCATATTTGAGCGTCTAATGAAAGATTTTATACTACGTCCAGCAGCATGGCCTCTGACCTGTTGGCTTCCGGACCATATCTGAGCGTCTTGTGTAAGATGATACACTACGTCTAGCAGCCATGATTCTGATCTGTTGGTTTCTGGTGCATATTTGAGCGTCTAATGTAAAAAGATAAACTACGTCCAGCAGCATGGCCTCTGACCTGTTGGTTTTCGATCCATATTTGAGCGGCTAATGTAAGATTTTAGACTACGTCCAGCAGCATGTCCTCTGACCTGTTGGCTTCCGGTCCATATTTGAGCGTCTTGTGTAAGATGATACACTACGCCCAGCAGCACTGTTTCTGATCTCTTGGTTTCTGGTGCATATTTGAGCGTCTAATGTAAAAAGTTAAACTACGTCCAGCAGAATGGCCTGTGATCTGTTGGTTTCCGGTCCATATTTGAGCGTCTAATGTAAGATTTTAGACTACGTCCAGCAGCATGTCCTCTGACCTGTTGGCTTCCGGACCATATCTGAGCGTCTTGTGTAAGATGATACACTACGTCTAGCAGCCATGATTCTGATCTGTTGGTTTCTGTTGCATATTTGAGCGTCTAATGTAAAAAGATAAACTACGTCCAGCAGCATGGCCTCTGATCTCTTGGTTTCCCGTCCATATTTGAGCGTCTAATGTAAGATGTTAGACTACCTCCAGCAGCATGGCCTCTGATCTGTTGGTGTCCAATTATCGGGAATTTCTTACCTTATCCATAAGTTCAAACGTTTTTCGACACCTTGAATAGAGTGGAGCCGAAATTCAACGGTATGGGGCTTGTGTTAGCTCATTTACGGAAATTGTTATGCAGCCTTAAACAGGGAAATCAGTCATATTTCACTTGTTTATAACTTTTTCCATTAAAGAAATATTTTCAAATTGGGTATCAAATTGTGTGCAATTATTTGATTTGTCTATGTTTACAGGGATTTTTCATTTGCTCAGATAGTAAAAAGTACAGCTTTCACCATGTGCGCGGTATGTCGTCTGACAATTTACAGCGTCCGACTTCCTGTGTGCACAATAAGACTGCATTTCTAATTTTCCCTTTTCATAGAATCCACAAAATATTGGTGTCTAATTGTCGGGAATTTCTTACCTTATCCATAATTACAAAAGTTTTTTCGACACAGACGACCCCCCACCCAGGAGACAGTCCCAGAAAGTCCAACGCAGACGACACCCACTCCCAGAAAGTCCCACGCAGACGACCCCCAGTCCCACAAAGTCCCAAGCAGACGACCCCCCACCCAGGAGACAGTCCCAGAAAGTCCCACGCAGACGACACCCAGTACCAGAAAGTTCAACGCAGACGACCCCGAGTCCCAGAAAGTCCCACGCAGACGACCCCCTAGTCCCAGAAAGTCCCACTAGACGATCCTCCAGACAGGAGACAGTCCCAAAAAGTCCCACGCAGACGACCCCCAGTCCCAGCAAGTCGCACGCAGACGACCCCCCCAACCCAGGAGACAATCCCAGAAAGTCGCACGCAGAGGACACCCAGTCACAGAAAGTCCCATGCAGACGACCCCCCACCCAGGAGACAGACCCATATATCCCACGCAGACGACCCCCAGTCCCAGAAAGTCCCATGCAGACGACCCCCCACCCAGGAGACAGACCCATATATCCCACGCAGACAACCCCCAGTCACAGAAAGTCCCACTCACACGAACACCCCCCAGGAGACAGTCCCAGAAAGTCCCACGCAGGCGACCCCCAGTAACAGAAAGACCCACGCTGACGACCCCCACCCAGGAGACAGACTCAGAAATTCCCACGCAGACGAGCCCCCATCCAGGAGACAGTCCCAGAAAGTCCCACGCAGACGAACACCCACGCATGAGACAGTACCAGAAAGACCCACGCAGACGACACCCAGTCCCAGAAAGTGCCACACAGACGACCCCCAGTCCTAGGAAGTCCCATGCAGAAGACCCCCACACAGGAGACAGTCCCAGAAAGTCCCACGCAGACGACGCCCACCCAGGAGACAGTCCAAGAAAGTCCTAAACAGACAACACCCCACCCAGGAGACAGTCCCAGAAATCCCACGCAGACGATCCCCCACCCAGGAGACAGTCCAAGAAAGTCCCACGCAGACGACACCCAGACAGGAGAGTGTCCCAGCAAGTCCCAGGCAGACGACACCCAGTCCCAGTAAATCCCACGCTGACGAACACCCACCCAGGAGACAGTCCCAGAAAGTCCCACGCAGACGACCCCCCACCCAGGAGACAGTCCCAGAAAGTCCCACGCAGACGACCCCCAGTCCCAGAAAGTCCAACGCAGAAGAACCCCCACCCAGGAGACAGTCCCAGAAAGACCCACGCAGACGACCCCCAGTCCCAGAAAGTCCCACACAGACGACCCCCAGTCCTAGGAAGTCCCATGCAGAAGACCCCCACCCAGGAGACAGTCCCAGAAAGTCCCACGAAGACGACCCCCCCCACCCAGGAGACAGTCCCAGAAAGTACCAAACAGACGACCTCCCACCTAGGAGACCGTCCCAGAAATTCCCACGCAGACGAACCCCACTCCCAAAAAGTCCCACGCAGACGGCCCCCAGTCCCAGCAAGTCCCACGCAGACGACCCCCAGTCCTAGAAAGTCCCACGCAGACGGCTCCCACCCAAGAGACAGTCCCAGAAAGACCAACGCAGACGACCCACAGTCACAGAAAGTCCCACCCAGATGACACCCAGTCCCAGAAAGTCTCACGAAGACGACCCCCCACCCAGGAGACAGTCTCAGAATGTCCCACGCATACGAGCCCCCACACAGGAGACAGACCCAGAAAGACCCACGCAGACCACCCCCAGTCCCAGAAAGTCCCACGCAGACGACCCCCAGTCCCATAAAGTCCAACGCAGACGACCCCCAGTCCCAGAATGTCACACGCAGACGACACCAACCCAGGAGACAGTCCCAGGAAGTCCCATGCAGACGAACCCCTCCCAGGAGACAGTCGCAGAAAGTCCCATACAGACGTCCCTCCACGCATGAGAGAGTCCCAGAAAGTCCAACGCAGACGAACCCCCACCCAGGAGACAGTCCGAGAAAGACCCACGCAGATGACCCCCAGTCAGAGAAAGTCCCACACAGACGACCCCCAGTCCTAGGAAGTCCCATTCAGACGACCACCACCCAGGAGTCAGTACCAGAAAGACCCAAGCAGACGACCCCCTGTCTCAGAAAGTCCCAAGCAGACGACTCCCCACCCAGGAGACAGTCCCAGAAAGTCCCACGCAGACGAGCCCAGTCCCAGAAAGTCCCACGCAGACGACCCCCACCCAGGAGACAGTCCCAGAAACTACCACGCAGACGACAGCCAGTCTCAGAAAGTCCCAGGCAGACGACTCCCCACCCAGGAGACAGTCCCAGAAAGTCCCACGCAGAAGACCCCCCACCTAGGAGAGAGTCCAAAAAAGATCCACGCAGATGACCCTGAGTCCTAGAGAGTCCCATACAGACGACCCACCACCCAGGAGACAGTCCCAGAAAGTAACACGCAGACGTCCCCCAGTCCCAGAAAATCCCACGCAGACGACCCCCACCCATGAGACAATCCCAGAAAGTCCCACGGAGACGACCCACAGTCCCAGAAAGTCCCACTCAGAGGCCCCCCACCAAGGTGACAAACCCAGAAATTCCCACGCAGACGACCCCTAGTCCCAGAAAGTCACACGCAGACGACTCCCCACCCAGGAGACAGTCCCAGAAAGTCCCACGCAGAAGACCCCCCACCTAGGAGAGAGTCCAAAAAAGATCCACGCAGACGACCCCGAGTCTTAGAAAGTCCCATACAGACGACCCCCCACCCAGGAGACAGTCCCAGAAAGTAACACGCAGACGACCCCCAGTCCCAGAAAGTCCCACGCAGACGACCACCAGTCCCACAAAGTCCCACGCAGACGACCCCCCACCCAGGAGATAGTGCCAGAATGTCCCACGCAGACGATCCACAATCCCAGAATGTCCCACGCAGACGACCCCCACCAAGGAGACAGTCCCAGAAAGTCCCACGCAGACGATCCCCCACCCAGAAGAGAGTCACTGAAAGTCCCACGCAGACAACCCCCAGTCCCAGAAAGTCCCACGAAGACGAACCCCAGTCCCAGAATGTCCCACGCAGAAGACTCCCTGTCCCAGAATGTCCCAAGCAGACGACCCCCTGTCTCAGAAAGTCCCAAGCAGACGACTCCCCACCCAGGAGACAGTCCCAGAAAGTCCCACGCAGACTACCCCCCACCCAGGTGACAGTCCCAGAAAGTCCCACGCAGACGACCCCCAGTCCCAGAAAGTCCCACGCGGACGAACCCCACCAAGGAGACTGTCCCAGAAAGTCCCACGCAGACGACACCCAGTCCCTGAAAGTCCCAAGCAGACGACCTCCGACGCAGAAGACAGTCCCAGAAAGTCCCACGCAGACGACCCCCCACCCAGGAGAGAGTCCAAGAAAGACCCACGCAGACGACCCCGAGTCCAAGAAAGTCCCACGCACACGACCACCAGTCCCACAATGTCCTACGCAGACGACCCCCCACCAAGGAGACAGTCCCAGAAAGTCCCACGCAGACGACCACCCCACCCATGAGACAGTCCCAGAAAGTCCCACGGAGACGACCCACTGTCCCAGAAAGTCCCACGCAGACGCCCCCCAGTCCCAGAAAGTCCCACGTAGACGAACCCCACCCAGGATACTGTCCCAGAAACTCCCACGCAGACGACACCCAGTCCCTGAAAGTCCCAAGCAGACGACCTCCCACGCAGGAGACAGTCCCAGAAAGTCCCACGCAGAGTAACCCCCACCCAGGAGACAGTCCCAGAAAGACCGACGCAGACGACCCCCCACCCAGGAGAAAGTCCCAGAAAGTCCCACGCAGACGAGCCCAGTCCCAGAAAGTCCCACGCAGATGACCCGCACCCAGGAGACAGTCCCAGAAACTACCACGCAGATGACACCCAGTCTCAGAAAGTCCCAGGCAGACGAATCCCCACCCAGGAGACAGTCCCAGAAAGTCCCACGCAGACGACGCCCCACCCAGGAGAGAGTCCAAAAAAGATCCACGCAGACGACACCGAGCCCTAGAAAGTCCCATACAGACGACCCCCCACCAAGGAGACTGTCCCAGAAAGTAACACGCAGACGACCCCCAGTCCCACAAAGTCCCACGCAGACGACCACCAGTCCCACAAAGTCCCACACAGACGACACCCCACCCAGGAGACAGACCCAGATATCCCACGCAGACGACCCCCAGTCCCAGAAAGTCCCATGCAGACGACCCCCCACCCAGGAGACAGACCCATATATCCCACGCAGACAACCCCCAGTCACAGGAAGTCCCACTCACACGAACACCCACCCAGGAGACAGTCCCAGAAAGTCCCACGCAGGCGACCCCCAGTAACAGAAAGACCCACGCTGACGACCCTCACCCAGGAGACAGACTCAGAAATTCCCACGCAGACGAGCCCCCATCCAGGAGACTGTCCCAGAAAGTCCCACGCAGACGAACCCCCACGCATGAGACAGTCCCAGAAAGTCCAACGCAGACGAACCCCCACCCAGGAGACATTCCCAGAAAGACCCACGCAGACGACCCCCAGTCCCAGAAAGTGCCACGCAGACGACCCCCAGTCCCACAAAGTCCCACGCAGACGACCCCCCACCCAGGAGATAGTGCCAGAATGTCCCACGCAGACGACCCACAGCCCCAGAATGTCCCACGCAGACGACCCCCACCAAGGAGACAGTCCCAGAAAGTCCCATGCAGACGATCCCCCACCCAGAAGAGAGTCCCTGAAAGTCCCACGCAGACAACCCCCAGTCCCAGAAAGTCCCACGCAGACGACTCCCCACCGAGGAGACAGTCCCAGAAAGTCCCACGCAGACGAGCCCAGTCCCAGAAAGTCCCACGCAGACGACCCCCACCCAGGAGACAGTCCCAGAAAGTCCCACGCAGACGACACCCAGTTCCTGAAAGTCCCAAGCAGACGATCTCCCACGCAGGAGACAGTCCCAGAAAGTCCCACGCAGACGAACCCCCACCCAGGAGAAAGTCCCAGAAAGTCCCACGCAGAGGAGCCCAGTCCCAGAAAGTCCCACGCAGACGACCCCCACCCAGGAGACAGTCCCAGAAACTACCACGCAGATGACACCCAGTCTCAGAAAGTCCCAGGCAGACGAATCCCCACCCAGGAGACAGTCCCAGAAAGTCCCACGCAGACGACGCCCGACCCAGTAGAGAGTCCAAAAAAGATCCACGCAGACGACACCGAGTCCTAGAAAGTCCCATACAGACGACCCCCCCACCAAGGAGTCAGTCCCAGAAAGTAACACGCAGACGACCCCCAGTCCCAGAAAGTCCAACGCAGACGACCACCAGTCCCACAAAGTCCCACGCAGACGAACCACAGTCCCAGAATGTCCCACGCAGACGCCCCACACCAAGGAGACAGTCCCAGAAAGTCCCTCGCAGACGATCCCCCACCCAGAAGAGAGTCCCTGAAAGTCCCACGCAAACAACCCCCAGTCCCAGAATGTCCCACGAAGACGAACCCCAGTCCAAGAAAGTCCCACGCAGAAGACCCCCTGTCCCAGAAAGTCCCACGCAGACGACACCCAGTCCCAAAAAATCCCACGCAGAGGACCCTCCACTCAGGAGTCAGTCCCAGAAAGTCCCACGACGACGGACCCCCACCCAGGAGTCTGTACCAGAAAGACCCACGCAGACGACCCCCTGTCTCAGAAAGTCCCAAGCAGACGACTACCCACCCAGGAGACAGTCCCAGAAAGTCCCACGCAGACTACCCCCACCCTGGAGACAGTCCCAGAAAGTCCCACGCAGACGACCCCCAGTCCCAGAAAGTCCCACGCACACGAACCACACCCAGGAGACTGTCCCAGAAACTCCCACGCAGACGACACCCAGTCCCTGAAAGTCCTAAGCAGACGACTACCCACCTAGGAGACAGTCCCAGAAAGTCCCACGCAGACTACCCCCCACCCTGGAGACAGTCCCAGAAACTCCCACGCAGACGACACCCAGTCCCTGAAAGTCCCAAGCAGACGACCACCCACGCAGGAGACAGTCCCAGAAAGACCCACGCAGACGACCCCAGTCCCAGAAAGTCCCACGCAGACGACTCCCCACCCAGGAGAGAGTCCAAGAAAGACCAACGCAGACGACCCCGAGTCCAAGAAAATCCCATACATAAGACCCCGCACCCAGGAGACAGTCCCAGAAAGTAACACGCAGACGACCCCCAGTCCCAGAAAGTCCCACGCACACGACCACCAGTCCCACAATGTCCTACGCAGACGAGCCCCCACCAAGGAGACAGTCCCAGAAAGTCCCACGCAGACCCCCCCCCACCCATGAGACAGTCCCAGAAAGTCCCACGGAGACGACCCACTGTCCCAGAAAGTCCCACTCAGAGGCCCCCCACCAAGGTGACATTACCAGAAATTCCCACGCAGACGACCCCTAGTCCCAGAAAGTCACACGCAGACGACTCCCCACCCAGGAGACAGTCCCAGAAAGTCCCACGCAGAAGACCCCCCACCTAGGAGAGAGTCCAAAAAAGATCCACGCAGACGACCCCGAGTCTTAGAAAGTCCCATACAGACGACCCCCCACCCAGGAGACAGTCCCAGAAAGTAACACGCAGACGACCCCCAGTCCCAGAAAGTCCCACGCAGACGACCACCAGTCCCACAAAGTCCCACGCAGACGACCCCCCACCCAGGAGATAGTGCCAGAATGTCCCACGCAGACGATCCACAATCCCAGAATGTCCCACGCAGACGACCCCCACCAAGGAGACAGTCCCAGAAAGTCCCACGCAGACGATCCCCCACCCAGAAGAGAGTCACTGAAAGTCCCACGCAGACAACCCCCAGTCCCAGAAAGTCCCACGAAGACGAACCCCAGTCCCAGAATGTCCCACGCAGAAGACTCCCTGTCCCAGAATGTCCCACGCAGACGACCCCCTGTCTCAGAAAGTCCCAAGCAGACGACTCCCCACCCAGGAGACAGTCCCAGAATGTCCCATGCAGACTACCCCCCACCCAGGTGACAGTCCCAGAAAGTCCCACGCAGACGACCCCCAGTCCCAGAAAGTCCCACGCGGACGAACCCCACCAAGGAGACTGTCCCAGAAAGTCCCACGCAGACGACACCCAGTCCCTGAAAGTCCCAAGCAGACGACCTCCCACGCAGGAGACAGTCCCAGAAAGTCCCACGCAGACGACCCCCCACCCAGGAGAGAGTCCAAGAAAGACCCACGCAGACGACCCCGAGTCCAAGAAAGTCCCACGCACACGACCACCAGTCCCACAATGTCCTACGCAGACGACCCCCCACCAAGGAGACAGTCCCAGAAAGTCCCACGCAGACGACCACCCCACCCATGAGACAGTCCCAGAAAGTCCCACGGAGACGACCCACTGTCCCAGAAAGTCCCACGCAGACGCCCCCCAGTCCCAGAAAGTCCCACGCAGACGACTCCCCACCCAGGAGAGAGTCCAAGAAAGACCAACGCAGACGACCCCGAGTCCAAGAAAATCCCATACAGAAGACCCCGCACCCAGGAGACAGTCCCAGAAAGTCCCACGCAGACCCCCCCACCCATGAGACAGTCCCAGAAAGTCCCACGGAGACGACCCACTGTCCCAGAAAGTCCCACGCAGACGCCCCCAACCAAGGAGACATTACCAGAAATTCCCACGCAGACGACACCTAGTCCCAGAAAGTCCCACGCAGAAGACACCCTGTCCCAGAAAGTCCCACGCAGACGACACCCAGTCCCAGAAAATCCCACGCAGTGGACTCTCCACCCAGGAGACAGTCCCAGAAAGTCCCACGGAGAGGACCCACCCACCCAGGAGAGAGTACCAGAAAGACCCACGCAGACGACCCCCTGTCTCAGAAAGTGCCACGCACACGACTCCACGCCCAGGAAACAGTCCCAGAAAGTCCCACGCAGACGACACGCAATCCCAGAATGTCCCACGCAGACGACCACCAGTCCCACAAAGTCCTACGCAGAACACCCCCACCCACCCAGGAGACAGTCCCAGAAAGTCCCACGCAGACGAAACACCACCCAGGAGTCAGTACCAGAAAGACCCACGCAGACTAACCCCTGTCTCAGAAAGTCCCACGCAGACGACCTCCCACCCAGGAGACAGTCCCAAAAAGTCCCACGCAGACGACCCCCAGTCCCAGAAAGTCCCACGCAGACGACCCCCACCCAGGAGACAGTCCCAGAAAGTCCCACGCAGACGATCCCCAGTCCAAGAAAGTCCCACGCAGACGACCCCCCACCCAGGAGACAGTCCCAGAAAGTCCCACGCAGACGACCCCCTACCGAGGAGACAGGCACAGAAATTTCCACGCAGACGACCCCCCAGTCAGGAGACAGTCCGAGGAAGACCCACGCGAACGACCCCCAGTCCCAGAAAGTCCCACGCAGACGACCGCCCACCCAGGAGACAGTCCCAGAAAGTCCCACGCAGACGAACCCCAGTCCCAGAAAGTCCCATGCAGACGACCCTCACCCAGGAGACAGTCCCAGATATCCCACGCAGACGACCCCCACCCAGGAGAGAGTCCCAGAAAGACCTACGCAGACGAACCCAGTCCCAGAAAGTAACACGCAGACGACCCCCAGTCCCAGAAAGTCCCAGGCACACGACCACCAGTCCCACAATGTCCTACGCAGACGAGACCCACCAAGGAGACAGCCCCAGAAAGTCCCACGCAGACCACCCCCCCACCCATGAGACAGTCCCAGAAAGTCCCACGGAGACGACCCACTGTCCCAGAAAGTCCCACGCAGACGCCCCCAACCAAGGAAACATTACCAGAAATTCCCACGCAGACGACACCTATCCCAGAAAGTCCCACGCAGAAGACACCCTGTCCCAGAAAGTCCCACGCAGACGACACCCAGTCCCAGAAAATCCCACGCAGTGGACTCTCCACCCAGTAGACAGTCCCAGAAAGTCCCACGGAGAGGACCCACCCACCCAGGAGAGAGTACCAGAAAGACCCACGGAGACGACCCCCTGTCTCAGAAAGTCTCACGCACACGACTCCACGCCCAGGAAACAGTCCCAGAAAGTCCCACGCAGACGACACGCAATCCCAGAATGTCCCACGCAGACGACCACCAGTCCCACAAAGTCCTACGCAGAACAAAGGAGACAGTCCCAGAAAGTCCCACGCAGACGAAACACCACCCAGGAGTCAGTACCAGAAAGACCCACGCAGACTAACCCCTGTCTCAGAAAGTCCCACGCAGACGACTATCCACCCAGGAGACAGTCCCAGAAAGTCCCACGCAGACGACCTCCCACCCAGGAGACAGTCCCAGAAAGTCCCACGCAGACGACACCCAGTCCCAGAAAGTCCCACGCAGACGACCCCCACCCAGGAGACAGTCCCAGGAAGTCCCACGCAGACGACCCCCAGTCCAAGAAAGTCCTACGCAGACGACCCCCCACCCAGGAGACAGTCACAGAAAGTCCCACGCAGACGACACCCAGTCCCAGAAAGTCCCACGCAGACGACCCCCACCCAGGAGACAGTCCCAGGAAGTCCCACGCAGACGTCCCCCAGTCCAAGAAAGTCCCACGCAGACGACCCCCCACCCAGGAGACAGTCACAGAAAGTCCCACGCAGACAACACCACACCCAGGAGACAGTCCCAGAAAGTCCCACGCAGACGACCCCCACCGAGGAGACAGGCACAGAAATTTCCACGCAGTCGACCCCCCAGTCAGGAGACAGTCCGAGGAAGACCCACGCAGACGACCCCCATCCCAGAAAGTCCCACGCAGACGACCGCCCACCCAGGAGACAGTCCCAGAAAGTCCCACGCAGACGAACCCCAGTCCCAGAAAGTCCCATGCAGACGACCCCCACCCAGGAGACAGTCCCAGATATCCCACGCAGACGACCCCCACCCAGGAGAGAGTCCCAGAAAGACCTACGCAGACGAACCCCAGTCCCAGAAAGTCCCATGCAGACGACCCCCACCCAGTAGACAGTCCCAGAAAGTCCCACGCAGACGAGACCCAGTCCCTGAAAGTCCCACGCAGACGACCCCCCCACCCAGGAGACAGTCCCAGAAAGTACCAAACAGACGACCTCCCACCTAGGAGACCGTCCCAGAAATTCCCACGCAGACGAACCCCACTCCCAAAAAGTCCCACGCAGACGGCCCCCAGTCCCAGCAAGTCCCACGCAGACGACCCCCAGTCCTAGAAAGTCCCACGCAGACGGCTCCCACCCAAGAGACAGTCCCAGAAAGACCAACGCAGACGACCCACAGTCACAGAAAGTCCCACCCAGATGACACCCAGTCCCAGAAAGTCTCACGAAGACGACCCCCCACCCAGGAGACAGTCTCAGAATGTCCCACGCATACGAGCCCCCACCCACGAGACAGTCCCAGAAAGTCCAACGCAGACGAACCCCCACACAGGAGACAGACCCAGAAAGACCCACGCAGACCACCCCCAGTCCCAGAAAGTCCCACGCAGACGACCCCCAGTCCCATAAAGTCCAACGCAGACGACCCCCAGTCCCAGAATGTCACACGCAGACGACACCAACCCAGGAGACAGTCCCAGGAAGTCCCATGCAGACGAACCCCGCCCAGGAGACAGTCTCAGAAAGTCCCATACAGACGTCCCCCCACGCATGAGAGAGTCCCAGAAAGTCCAACGCAGACGAACCCCCACCCAGGAGACAGTCCGAGAAAGACCCACGCAGATGACCCCCAGTCAGAGAAAGTCCCACACAGACGACCCCCAGTCCTAGGAAGTCCCATTCAGACGAACCCCACCCAGGAGACAGTCCCAGAAAGTCCAAAAAGACAACCCCCACCCAGGAGACAGTCCCAGAAAGTCCCACGCAGACGAGCCCCCACCCAGCAGACAGTCCCAGAAAGTCCCACGCAGACGACCCCCAGTCCCAGAAAGTCCCACGCAGACGACCACCACCCAGGAGTCAGTACCAGAAAGACCCAAGCAGACGACCCCCTGTCTCAGAAAGTCCCAAGCAGACGACTCCCCACCCAGGAGACAGTCCCAGAAAGTCCCACGCAGACGAGCCCAGTCCCAGAAAGTCCCACGCAGACGACCCCCACCCAGGAGACAGTCCCAGAAACTACCACGCAGACGACAGCCAGTCTCAGAAAGTCCCAGGCAGACGACTCCCCACCCAGGAGACAGTCCCAGAAAGTCCCACGCAGAAGACCCCCCACCTAGGAGAGAGTCCAAAAAAGATCCACGCAGATGACCCTGAGTCCTAGAGAGTCCCATACAGACGACCCACCACCCAGGAGACAGTCCCAGAAAGTAACACGCAGACGTCCCCCAGTCCCAGAAAATCCCACGCAGACGACCCCCACCCATGAGACAATCCCAGAAAGTCCCACGGAGACGACCCACAGTCCCAGAAAGTCCCACTCAGAGGCCCCCCACCAAGGAGACAAACCCAGAAATTCCCACGCAGACGACCCCAAGTCCCAGAAAGTCACACGCAGACGACTCCCCACCCAGGAGACAGTCCCAGAAAGTCCCAGGCAGAAGACCCCCCACCTAGAAGAGAGTCCAAAAAAGATCCACGCAGACGACCCCGAGTCTTAGAAAGTCCCATACAGACGACCCCCCACCCAGGAGACAGTCCCAGAAAGTAACACGCAGACGACCCCCAGTCCCAGAAAGTCCCACGCAGACGACCACCAGTCCCACAAAGTCCCACGCAGACGACCCCCCACCCAGGAGATAGTGCCAGAATGTCCCACGCAGACGATCCACAATCCCAGAATGTCCCACGCAGACGACCCCCACCAAGGAGAGAGTCCCAGAAAGTCCCACGCAGACGATCCCCCACCCAGAAGAGAGTCACTGAAAGTCCCACGCAGACAACCCCCAGTCCCAGAAAGTCCCACGAAGACGAACCCCAGTCCCAGAATGTCCCACGCAGAAGACCCCCTGTCCCAGAATGTCCTACGGAGACGACCCCCTGTCTCAGAAAGTCCCAAGCAGACGACTCCCCACCCAGGAGACAGTCCCAGAAAGTCCCACGCAGACTACCCCCCACCCAGGTGACAGTCCCAGAAAGTCCCACGCAGACGACCCCCAGTCCCAGAAAGTCCCACGCGGACGAACCCCACCAAGGAGACTGTCCCAGAAAGTCCCACGCAGACGACACCCAGTCCCTGAAAGTCCCAAGCAGACGACCTCCCACGCAGGAGACAGTCCCAGAAAGTCCCACGCAGACGACCCCCCACCCAGGAGAGAGTCCAAGAAAGACCCACGCAGACGACCCCGAGTCCAAGAAAGTCCCACGCACACGACCACCAGTCCCACAATGTCCTACGCAGACGACCCCCCACCAAGGAGACAGTCCCAGAAAGTCCCACGCAGACGACCACCCCACCCATGAGACAGTCCCAGAAAGTCCCACGGAGACGACCCACTGTCCCAGAAAGTCCCACGCAGACGCCCCCCAGTCCCAGAAAGTCCCACGTAGACGAACCCCACCCAGGATACTGTCCCAGAAACTCCCACGCAGACGACACCCAGTCCCTGAAAGTCCCAAGCAGACGACCTCCCACGCAGGAGACAGTCCCAGAAAGTCCCACGCAGAGTAACCCCCACCCAGGAGACAGTCCCAGAAAGACCGACGCAGACGACCCCCCACCCAGGAGAAAGTCCCAGAAAGTCCCACGCAGACGAGCCCAGTCCCAGAAAGTCCCACGCAGATGACCCCCACCCAGGAGACAGTCCCAGAAACTACCACGCAGATGACACCCAGTCTCAGAAAGTCCCAGGCAGACGAATCCCCACCCAGGAGACAGTCCCAGAAAGTCCCACGCAGACGACGCCCCACCCAGGAGAGAGTCCAAAAAAGATCCACGCAGACGACACCGAGCCCTAGAAAGTCCCATACAGACGACCCCCCACCAAGGAGTCTGTCCCAGAAAGTAACACGCAGACGACCACCAGTCCCACAAAGTCCCACACAGACGACACCCCACCCAGGAGACAGACCCAGATATCCCACGCAGACGACCCCCAGTCCCAGAAAGTCCCATGCAGACGACCCCCCACCCAGGAGACAGACCCATATATCCCACGCAGACAACCCCCAGTCACAGGAAGTCCCACTCACACGAACACCCACCCAGGAGACAGTCCCAGAAAGTCCCACGCAGGCGACCCCCAGTAACAGAAAGACCCACGCTGACGACCCCCACCAAGGAGACAGACTCAGAAATTCCCACGCAGACGAGCCCCCATCCAGGAGACTGTCCCAGAAAGTCCCACGCAGACGAACCCCCACGCATGAGACAGTCCCAGAAAGTCCAACGCAGACGAACCCCCACCCAGGAGACATTCCCAGAAAGACCCACGCAGACGACCCCCAGTCCCAGAAAGTGCCACGCAGACGACCCCCAGTCCCACAAAGTCCCACGCAGACGACCCCCCACCCAGGAGATAGTGCCAGAATGTCCCACGCAGACGACCCACAGCCCCAGAATGTCCCACGCAGACGACCCCCACCAAGGAGACAGTCCCAGAAAGTCCCATGCAGACGATCCCCCACCCAGAAGAGAGTCCCTGAAAGTCCCACGCAGACAACCCCCAGTCCCAGAAAGTCCCACGCAGACGACTCCCCACCGAGGAGACAGTCCCAGAAAGTCCCACGCAGACGAGCCCAGTCCCAGAAAGTCCCACGCAGACGACCCCCACCCAGGAGACAGTCCCAGAAAGTCCCACGCAGACGACACCCAGTTCCTGAAAGTCCCAAGCAGACGATCTCCCACGCAGGAGACAGTACCAGAAAGTCCCACGCAGACGAACCCCCACCCAGGAGAAAGTCCCAGAAAGTCCCACGCAGAGGAGCCCAGTCCCAGAAAGTCCCACGCAGACGACCCCCACCCAGGAGACAGTCACAGAAACTACCACGCAGATGACACCCAGTCTCAGAAAGTCCCAGGCAGACGAATCCCCACCCAGGAGACAGTCCCAGAAAGTCCCACGCAGACGACGCCCGACCCAGTAGAGAGTCCAAAAAAGATCCACGCAGACGACACCGAGTCCTAGAAAGTCCCATACAGACGACCCCCCCACCAAGGAGTCAGTCCCAGAAAGTAACACGCAGACGACCCCCAGTCCCAGAAAGTCCAACGCAGACGACCACCAGTCCCACAAAGTCCCACGCAGACGAACCACAGTCCCAGAATGTCCCACGCAGACGCCCCACACCAAGGAGACAGTCCCAGAAAGTCCCTCGCAGACGATCCCCCACCCAGAAGAGAGTCCCTGAAAGTCCCACGCAAACAACCCCCAGTCCCAGAATGTCCCACGAAGACGAAACCCAGTCCAAGAAAGTCCCACGCAGAAGACCCCCTGTCCCAGAAAGTCCCACGCAGACGACACCCAGTCCCAAAAAATCCCACGCAGAGGACCCTCCACTCAGGAGTCAGTCCCAGAAAGTCCCACGACGACGGACCCCCACCCAGGAGTCTGTACCAGAAAGACCCACGCAGACGACCCCCTGTCTCAGAAAGTCCCAAGCAGACGACTACCCACCCAGGAGACAGTCCCAGAAAGTCCCACGCAGACTACCCCCCACCCTGGAGACAGTCCCAGAAAGTCCCACGCAGACGACCCCCAGTCCCAGAAAGTCCCACGCACACGAACCACACCCAGGAGACTGTCCCAGAAACTCCCACGCAGACGACACCCAGTCCCTGAAAGTCCTAAGCAGACGACTACCCACCTAGGAGACAGTCCCAGAAAGTCCCACGCAGACTACCCCCCACCCTGGAGACAGTCCCAGAAACTCCCACGCAGACGACACCCAGTCCCTGAAAGTCCCAAGCAGACGACCTCCCACGCAGGAGACAGTCCCAGAAAGACCCACGCAGACGACCCCAGTCCCAGAAAGTCCCACGCAGACGACTCCCCACCCAGGAGAGAGTCCAAGAAAGACCAACGCAGACGACCCCGAGTCCAAGAAAATCCCATACAGAAGACCCCGCACCCAGAAGACAGTCCCAGAAAGTAACACGCAGACGACCCCCAGTCCCAGAAAGTCCCACGCACACGACCACCAGTCCCACAATGTCCTACGCAGACGAGCCCCCACCAAGGAGACAGTCCCAGAAAGTCCCACGCAGACCCCCCCCCACCCATGAGACAGTCCCAGAAAGTCCCACGGAGACGACCCACTGTCCCAGAAAGTCCCACGCAGACGCCCCCAACCAAGGAGACATTACCAGAAATTCCCACGCAGACGACACCTAGTCCCAGAAAGTCCCACGCAGAAGACACCCTGTCCCAGAAAGTCCCACGCAGACGACACCCAGTCCCAGAAAATCCCACGCAGTGGACTCTCCACCCAGGAGACAGTCCCAGAAAGTCCCACGGAGAGGACCCACCCACCCAGGAGAGAGTACCAGAAAGACCCACGCAGACGACCCCCTGTCTCAGAAAGTGCCACGCACACGACTCCACGCCCAGGAAACAGTCCCAGAAAGTCCCACGCAGACGACACGCAATCCCAGAATGTCCCACGCAGACGACCACCAGTCCCACAAAGTCCTACGCAGAACACCCCCCACCCACCCAGGAGACAGTCCCAGAAAGTCCCACGCAGACGAAACACCACCCAGGAGTCAGTACCAGAAAGACCCACGCAGACTAACCCCTGTCTCAGAAAGTCCCACGCAGACGACCTCCCACCCAGGAGACAGTCCCAAAAAGTCCCACGCAGACGACCCCCAGTCCCAGAAAGTCCCACGCAGACGACCCCCACCCAGGAGACAGTCCCAGAAAGTCCCACGCAGACGATCCCCAGTCCAAGAAAGTCCCACGCAGACGACCCCCCACCCAGGAGACAGTCACAGAAAGTCCCACGCAGACAACACCACACCCAGGAGACAGTCCCAGAAAGTCCCACGCGGACGACCCCCTACCGAGGAGACAGGCACAGAAATTTCCACGCAGACGACCCCCCAGTCAGGAGACAGTCCGAGGAAGACCCACGCGAACGACCCCCAGTCCCAGAAAGTCCCACGCAGACGACCGCCCACCCAGGAGACAGTCCCAGAAAGTCCCACGCAGACGAACCCCAGTCCCAGAAAGTCCCATGCAGACGACCCTCACCCAGGAGACAGTCCCAGATATCCCACGCAGACGACCCCCACCCAGGAGAGAGTCCCAGAAAGACCTACGCAGACGAACCCAGTCCCAGAAATTAACACGCAGACGACCCCCAGTCCCAGAAAGTCCCACGCACACGACCACCAGTCCCACAATGTCCTACGCAGACGAGACCCACCAAGGAGACAGTCCCAGAAAGTCCCACGCAGACCCCCCCCCACCCATGAGACAGTCCCAGAAAGTCCCACGGAGACGACCCACTGTCCCAGAAAGTCCCACGCAGACGCCCCCAACCAAGGAAACATTACCAGAAATTCCCACGCAGACGACACCTATCCCAGAAAGTCCCACGCAGAAGACACCCTGTCCCAGAAAGTCCCACGCAGACGACACCCAGTCCCAGAAAATCCCACGCAGTGGACTCTCCACCCAGGAGACAGTCCCAGAAAGTCCCACGGAGAGGACCCACCCACCCAGGAGAGAGTACCAGAAAGACCCACGCAGACGACCCCCTGTCTCAGAAAGTCCCACGCACACGACTCCACGCCCAGGAAACAGTCCCAGAAAGTCCCACGCAGACGACACGCAATCCCAGAATGTCCCACGCAGACGACCACCAGTCCCACAAAGTCCTACGCAGAACAAAGGAGACAGTCCCAGAAAGTCCCACGCAGACGAAACACCACCCAGGAGTCAGTACCAGAAAGACCCACGCAGACTAACCCCTGTCTCAGAAAGTCCCACGCAGACGACTATCCACCCAGGAGACAGTCCCAGAAAGTCCCACGCAGACGACCTCCCACCCAGGAGACAGTCCCAGAAAGTCCCACGCAGACGACACCCAGTCCCAGAAAGTCCCACGCAGACGACCCCCACCCAGGAGACAGTCCCAGGAAGTCCCACGCAGACGACCCCCAGTCCAAGAAAGTCCCACGCAGACGACCCCCCACCCAGGAGACAGTCACAGAAAGTCCCACGCAGACGACACCCAGTCCCAGAAAGTCCCACGCAGACGACCCCCACCCAGGAGACAGTCCCAGGAAGTCCCACGCAGACGTCCCCCAGTCCAAGAAAGTCCCACGCAGACGACCCCCCACCCAGGAGACAGTCACAGAAAGTCCCACGCAGACAACACCACACCCAGGAGACAGTCCCAGAAAGTCCCACGCAGACGACCCCCACCGAGGAGACAGGCACAGAAATTTCCACGCAGTCGACCCCCCAGTCAGGAGACAGTCCGAGGAAGACCCACGCAGACGACCCCCATCCCAGAAAGTCCCACGCAGACGACCGCCCACCCAGGAGACAGTCCCAGAAAGTCCCACGCAGACGAACCCCAGTCCCAGAAAGTCCCATGCAGACGACCCCCACCCAGGAGACAGTCCCAGATATCCCACGCAGACGACCCCCACCCAGGAGAGAGTCCCAGAAAGACCTACGCAGACGAACCCCAGTCCCAGAAAGTCCCATGCAGACGACCCCCACCCAGGAGACAGTCCCAGAAAGTCCCACGCAGACGACCCCCAGTCCCAGAAAGTCCCACGCAGACGAACCCCCACACAGGAGACAGTCCCAGAAAGTCCCACGCAGAAAACGCCCAGTCCCAGAAAGTCCCACGCAGACGACCCCCAACCCAGGGACAGTACAAGAAAGTCACACGCAGACGACCACCAGTCCCAGAATGTCCCACGCAGACCAGTCACAGTCCAAGAAAGTCCCATGCAGACGACCCCCCACCCAGGAGACAGTCACAGAAAGACCCAAACTGACGACCCCCCACCCAGGAGACAGTCCCAGAAAGTCATACGCAGACGACCCCCAGTCCCAGAAAGTCCCATGCAGACGACCCCCTACCCAGGAGACAGTCCCAGAACGTCCCACGCAGACGACCCCCACCCAGGGGACAGTCCCAGAAAGTCCCACGTTGACAACCCACAGTCCCAGAAAGTCCCACGCAGACGACCCCCCACCCAGGAGACAGTCCCAGAAAGTCCCACGCAGACGACCCCCAGTCCCAGAAAGTCCCACGCCGACGAGCCCCAGTCCGAGAAAGTCCCACGAAGACGACCCTCCACCCAGGAGACAGTCCCAGAACGTCCCAAAAAGACGACCCCCCACCCTGGAGACTGTCCCAGAAAGACCCACGCGGTCAACCCCCAGTCCCAGAAAGTCCTACGCAGACGACCCCCAGTCCCACAATGTCCTACGCAGACGACACCCCCACCCAGGGGACAGTGCCAGAAAGTACCAGGCATACGACCCCCAACCCATGAGACAGTCCCAGAAAGTCCCACGGTGACGACTCACAGTCCCAGAAAGTCCAACGCAGACGACCCCCATCCATGAGACCGTCCCAGAAATTCCCGCGCAGACGACCCCCCACCCCATCAGCAATCTCAGGCTGCTGCAAGCCGAATTCTCCTGACTCTTTTGTGAAAATTGCCTTACAAGCAATCCCAGGCGTCTACGAGCCGACTTCTCTTGTCTCTTTTGTGAAAATTGCCTTAAAAGCAATCTCAGGCTGCTACAAAACGACATCTTTTGTCTCTTTTTTAAAAACTGCCTTACAATCAATATCAGCCAGCTACAAGCCGAATACGCCTGGCTATTTTGTGAAACTGCCTTTCAAGCAATCTCAAGCCTCTACAAATCGACATATGCTGGCTCTTTTGTTACAACTGCCTTACAAGCAATCTCAGGCTTCAGTAATATGAATTATCCTGGCTTTGGTGCGAATTGCCTTACAAGCAATCCCAGGCGGCTACGAGCCGATTTCTCGTGGCCCTTTTATGGCAACTGCCTTACAAGAAATCTCAGGCTGACACAAGCCGAATTCTCATTGCGCTTTTGTGACAACTGCCTTAGAAGAAATGTCAGGCTGCTACGAGCCGACTTCTCTTGGCTCTTTTGTGAAACTGCCTTACAAGTAATCTCAGGCTGCTACAAGCCGAATTCGCCTTGCGCTTTTGTGACAACTGCCTTACAAGCAATGTCAGGTTGCTACCAGCCGACTTCTCTTGGCTCTTTTGTGAAAATTGCCTTAAAAGCAATATCAGGCTGCTACAAAACGACATCTTTTGTCTCTTTTTTAAAAACTGCCTTACAATCAATATCAGCCAGCTACAAGCCGAATACGCCTGGCTATTTTGTGAAACTGCCATTCAAGCAATCTCAAGCCTCTACAAATCGACATATGCTGGCTCTTTTGTTACAACTGCCTTACAAGCAATCTCAGGCTTCAGTAATATGAATTATCCTGGCTTTGGTGCGAATTGCCTTACAAGCAATCCCAGGCGGCTACGAGCCGATTTCTCGTGGCCCTTTTATGGCAACTGCCTTACAAGAAATCTCAGGCTGACACAAGCCGAATTCTCATTGCGCTTTTGTGACAACTGCCTTACAAGTAATATCAGGCCGCTACAAATCGACATCTCCTGTCTCTTTTGTGAAAACTGCCTTACAAGCAATCTCAGGCTG
The DNA here is from genome assembly GCA_964036315.1 of Acanthosepion esculentum. Taxonomy (NCBI): domain Eukaryota; kingdom Metazoa; phylum Mollusca; class Cephalopoda; order Sepiida; family Sepiidae; genus Acanthosepion; species Acanthosepion esculentum. The sequence continues at coordinate 8,892,234 of CAXIWW010000817.1, read as the reverse complement.
CTACAAGCCGAATTCTCCTGGTTCTATTGTGACGACTGCCTAACAAGCAATCTCAGGCTGCAGCAATCCCAAGTCTCCTGGCTTTTTGTGCCAATTGCCTTACAACCAATCCCAGGCAGCTACGAGCCGATTTCTCCTGGCTCATTTGTGGCAACTGCCTTACAAGCAATCTCATGCTCCAGCAAGCCGAATTCTCCTGTCTCTTCTGTGCAAATTGCCTTACAAGCAATCCCAGGCGTCTACGAGGCAACTTCTCTTGTCCATTTTTTAAAAATCTTTGATTGCTACAAAACGACATCTTTTGTCTCTTTTTTAAAAACTGCCTTACAATCAATCTCAGCCTGCTAAAACGACAAAACTGCCTTACAAGCCGAATACGCCTGGCTCTTTTGTGAAACTGCCTTACAAGCAATCTCAGGCCGCTACAAATCGACATATCCTGGCTCTTTTGTGACAACTGCCTTACAAGCAATCTCAGGCATCCGGTTGTCCAATTCTCCTGATTTTTTGTGCCAATTGCCATACAAGCAATCCCAGGCTGCCACGAACCGATTTCCCATGGCTCATTTGTGGCATCTGCCTTACAAGCATTCTCAGGCTACAGCAATATGAATTCTTCTGCCTCTATTCTGCCAACTGCCTTCCAAGCAATCTCAGGCTTCTACGAGTCTGGCTCTTCTATGACAACTGCCTTACAAGCAATCTCAGGCTGCTACGAGCCGAACTCCTGGCTCTTTTTTGCCAATTGCATTACAAGCCATCCCAGGCTGGTACTAGCGGATTTCTCCTGGCTCTTTTGTGACAACTGATTAAAAGCAATCTGAGGTTTCTACGAGCCGTCATCACCTTTTTTTTTGACAAATGCCTTAAAAGTAATCTCAGACTGCTACAAGTCGTCTACGCCTGGCCTTACAAGCAATCTCAGGGTGCAGCAAGCCTAATTCTACTGGCTTTTTGGCCAATTGCCTCACAAGCCATCCCAGGCTGCTACGGGCTGATTTCTTCTGGCTCTTTTGTGGCAAATGCATTACAAGCAATCAGGCTGCTACAAGCCGAATACGCCTGGCTCTTTTGTGACAGCTGCCTTACAAGAAATCTCAGGCTGCTACAAGTCGGTTTCTCCTCGCGCCTTTGTGACAACTGCCTTACAAGCAATGCCAGGCTGCTACGAGCCGACTTCTCTTGGCTCTTTTGTGAAAACTGCGTTACAAGTAATATCAGGCTGCTACAAAACGACATCTCCTGTCTCTTTTGTGAAACTGCCTTACAAGCAATCTCAGGCTGCAGCAAACCCAATTCTCCTGGTTCATTTGTGGCAACTGCCTTACAAGCAATCTCACGCTGCTACAAAACGACATCTTCAGTCACTTTTTTTAAAAACTGTCTTACAAGCAATCTCAGCCTGCTACAAGCCGAATACGCCATGCTCTTTTGTGAAACTGCTTACAAGGAATCTCAGGCCGCTATAAATCGACATATCCTGGCTCTTTTGTGACAACTGCGTTACAAGCAATCTCAGGCATCCGGTAGTCCAATTCTCCTGATTTTTTTTGCCAATTGCCATACAAGCAATCTCAGTTTGCTACGAACCGATTTCCCCAGGCTCATCTGTGGCATCTGCCTTACAAGCATTCTCAGGCAGCAGCATTATGAATTCTCCTGGCTTTTTGTGCGAATTGCCTTACAAGCAATCCCAGGCGGCGACAAGCCAATTTCTCCTGGCTCTTTTGTGGCAACTGCCTTACAAGCAATATCAGGCTGCTACGAGCCGACTTCTCCTGACTCTTTTGTGACAACTGCCTTACAAGCAATCTCAGGCAACTACAAGCCGAATACGCCTGGCTCTTTTGTGAGAACTGCCTTGCAAGCAATCTCATGCCGCTACAAATCGACATATTCTGTCTCTTTTGTGAAAACTGCCTTCAAAGCAATCTAGGCTGCTACAAAACGACATCTCCTGTCTCTTTTTTTCAAAACTGCCTTACAAGCAATCTCAGCCTGCTACAAGCCGAATACGCCTAGCTCTTGTGTGAAGCCCCACCCAGAAGACAGTCCCAGAAAGACCCACTCAGACGAATCCAAGTCCCAGAAAGTCCCACGCAGACGACCCCCAGTCCCAGAAAGTCCCACGCAGACGATCCCCAGTCCCATATATCCAACGCAGACGACCCTCCCACCAAGGAGACAGTCCCAGAAAGTCCCAGGCAGACGACCCCCAGTCCAAGAAAGTCCCACGCAGAAGACCTCCCACCCAGGGGACAGACCCAGAAAGTCCCACGCAGATGACCCCTCACCCAGGAGACAGACCCAGAAAGTCCCACGCAGACGACCCCCAGTCCCAGAAAGTTCCACGCAGACGACACCGCACCCAGGAGACTGTCCCAGAAAGTCCCACGCAGACGACCCCCAGTCCCAGAAAGTCCCACGCAGACGACCCCCACCCAGAAGACAGTCCCAGAAAGTCCCACGCAGACTACCCCCAGTCCCAGAAGGTCCCACGCAGACGACCCCTAATCCCAGAAAGTCCCACGCAGACGACCCCCCACCCAGGAGACAGTCCCAGAAAGTACCACGCAGAAGACCCCCAGTCCCAGAAAGTCCAACGCAGACGACCCCCCACCCAGGAGACAGTCCCAGAAAGTCCCACGCAGACGACACCCAGTCTCAAAAAGTCCCACGCAGAAGAACCCCAGTCCCAGAAAGTCCCATGCAGACGACCCCCACCCACGAGACAGTCCCAGAAAGTCCCACGCAGACGACCCCCGACCCAGGAGACAGTCCCAGAAAGTCCCACGCAGACGAACCCCAGTCCCAGAAAGTCCCACGCAGACGAGACCCCACCCAGGAGACAGTTCTCAGAATGTCCCAAACAGAAGACCCCCCACCCATGTGACAGTCCCAGAAAGTCCCACAAAGACGACCCCCACTCCCAGAAAGTCCCACGCAGACGGCCCCAGTCTCAGAAAGTCCCACGCAGACGAAACCCAGTCCCAGAAAGTCCCACGCAGACGTGCCCCACACCCAGGAGACAGTCCCAGAATGTCCCACGCAGACGACCCCCAGTCTAAGAAATTCCCATGCAGAAGACCCCCACCCAGGAGACATTCCCAGAAAGTCCCTAGCAGACGACCCCCCACACAGGAGAGAGTCCCAGAAAGTCCCACGCAGACGAGACCCCACCCAGGAGACAGTCCAAGAAAATCCCATGCAGACGACCCCACTTCCAGAAAGTCCCACGTAGACGGCCCCCAGTCACAGAAAGTCCCACGCAGACGACCCCCATTCCAAGAAAGTCCAACGCAGACGACCTCCACCCTGCAGACAGTCCCAGAAAGTCCCACGCAGACGACCCCCAGTCCAAGAAAGTCCCACGCAGACGATCCCCAGTCCCTGAAAGTCCCACGCAGACGACACCCTTGTCCCAGGAAGTGCCACGCAGACGACCTCCAGTCCAAGCAAGTCCCACGCAGACGACCTCCAGTCCAAGCAAGTCCCACGCAGACGACCCACCACCCAGGAGACAGTCCCAGAAAGACCGACGCAGACGACCCCCAGTCCCAGAAAGTCCCAAAGACGACCCCCCACCCAGGAGACAGTCCCAGAAAGTCCCACGCAGACGAGCCCCCACCCAGGAGACAGTCCCAGAAAGTCCCACGAAGACGATCCCCAGTCCCAGAAAGTCACATGCAGAGGACCCCCCACCCAAGTGACAGACCCAGATATCCCAAGCAGACGACCCTGCACCCAGGAGACAGTCCCAGAAAGTCCCACGAAGAATACCCCCAGTCTCAGGAAGTCGCATGCAGACGACCCCCACCCAGGAGACAGTCCCAGAAAGTTCCACGCAGACGGCCCCCAGTCCCAGAAAGTCCCACGCAGACGACCCCCAGTCCGACAAAGTCACACGCAGAAGACTCCAGTCCCAGAAAATCCCACGCAGACGAAACCCCACACAGGAGACAGTTCTCAGAAAGTCCCAAAAAGACGACCCTCCATCCAGGAGACAGTGCCAGAAAGTCCCACGCAGACGACCCCCACTCCCAGAAAGTCCCTCGCAGACGACCTCCAGTCCCAGAAAGTCCCACGCAGACGATCCCCAGTCCCAGGAAGTCCAACGCAGACGACCCCCAGTCCCAGGAGACAGTCCCAGAAAGTCCCACGAAGACGGCCCCCAGTCCCAGAAAGACCCACGCAGACGACCCCCAGTCCCAGAAAGTCACACGCAGAAGACCCCCAGTTCCAGAAAGTCCCACGCAGACGACACCCCACACAGGAGACATTTCTCGGAAAGTCCCAAACTGACGACCCCCCACCCAGGAGACAGTCCCAGAAAGTCCCACGCAGACGACCCCCACTCCCAGAAAGTCCAACGCAGACGGCCCCCAGTCCCAGAAAGTCCCACACAGACGATCCCCAGTCACAGATAATCCGACGCAGACGTTCCCCCCACCCAGGAGTCAGTCCCAGAATGTCCCACGCAGACGACCCCCAGTCTAAGAAAGTCCCATGAAGACGACCCCCACCAAGGAGACAGTCCCAGAAAGTCCCATGCAGACGACCCCCACTCCAAGAAAGTCCCTCGTAGACGGCCCCAGTCACAGAAAGTCCAACGCAGACGACTCCCAGTCCCAGAAACTCCCACGCAGACGACCCCCACCCAGCAGACATTCCCAGAAAGTCCCACGCAGATGAGCCCCACCCAGGAGACAGTCCCAGAAAGTCCCACGCAGACGACCCCCAGTCCCAGAAAGTCCCAGGCAGACGACCCCCAGTCCCAGAAAGTCCAACGCAGACGAACACCAGTCCCAGAAAGTCCCACGGAGACGAACCCCCACCCAGGAGACAGTCCCAGAAAGACCCACGGAGACGACCCCCAGTCCCAGAAAGTCCCACGCAGACGAACCCCCACCCAGGAGACAGTCCCAGAAAGTCCCACGCAGACGACCCCCAGTCCAAGAAAATCCAACGCAGACGAGCCCCATTCCCAGAAAGTCCCACACAGACGATCCCACACCCAGGAGGCAGTCCCAGAAAGTCCCAAAAAGACGACCCCCACCAAGGAGACAGTCCCAGAAAGTCCCACGCAGACGACCCCAGTCCCAGAATGTCCCACGCAGACAACACCGCACCCAGGAGACTGTCCCAGAATGACCCATGCAGACGACCCCCAGTCCAAGAAAGTCCCACGCAGACGAGTCCCCACCCAGGAAACAGTCCCAGAAAGTCCCAGGCAGACGACTTCACACCCAGGGGAGATTCCCAGAAAGACCGACGCAGACGACCCCCAGTCCCAGAAAGTCCCAAAGCCGACCCCCCACCCAGGAGACAGTCACAGAAAGTCCCACGCAGACGAGCTCCCACCCAAGAGACAGTCCCAGAAAGTCCCACGCAGACGATCCCCAGTCCCAGAAAGTCACATGCAGAGGACCCCCCACCCAGGTGTCAGTCCCAGATATCCCACGCAGACGACCCCGCACCTTGGAGACAGTCCCAGAAAGTCCCACACAGAAGACCCCCAGTCCCAGGAAGTCCCATGCAGACGACCACCACCCAGGAGACAGTCCCAGAAAGTCCCAGGCAGACGACCCCCCAACCAGGAGACAGTCCCAGAAATTCCCACGTAGACGTCCCCCAGTCCCAGAAAGTTCCACGCAGACGACCCCCAGTCCCAGGAGACAGTCCCAGAAAGTCCCACGCAGACGGCCCCCCACCAAGGAGACAGTCCCAGAAAGTCCCAAGCAGACGATCCCCACCCTGCAGACAGTCCCAGAAAGTCCCACGCAGACGACCCCGAGTCCCAGAAAATCCCACGCAGACGATCCCCAGTCCCTGAAAGTCCCAGGCAGACGACACCCTTGTCCCAGAAATTCCCACGCAGACGACCCACCACCCAGGAGACAGTCCCAGAAAGTCCAAAACAATCGACCTCGCACCCAGGAGACAGTCCAAGAAAGTCCCACGCAGACGGCCCCTAGTCCCAGAAAGTCCCACGCAGACGACCCCCAGTCCCAGCAAGTCCAAGGCAGACAACCTCCCACACAGGAGACAGTCCCAGAAAGTCCCACGTAGACGACCCCCAGTCCCAGAAAGACCCAAAGACGAACCCCCACCCAGGAGACTGTCCCAGAAAGGCCCACGCAGACGAGCCCCCACCCAGGAGACAGTCCCAGAAAGTCCCACGCAGACGATCCCCAGTCCCAGAACGTCACATGCAGAGGACCCCCCACCCAGGTGACAGTCCCAGATATCCCACGCAGACGAACCCGCACCCAGGAGACAGTTCCAGAAAGTCCCACGCAGAAGACCCCCAGTCCCAGGAAGTCGCATGCAGACGACCCCCACCCAGGAGACAGTCCCAGAAAGTCCCACGCAGACGACCCCCCAACCCGGAGACAGTCCCAGAAAGTCCCACGCAGACGAGCCCCATTCCCAGAAAGTCCCACGCAGACGACCCCCAGTCCCAGCAAGTCCCACGAAGACGGCCCCCAGTCCCAGAAAGTCCCACGCAGACGACCCCCAGTCCGACAAACTCACACGCAGAAGACCCCAGTCCCAGAAAGTCCCACGCAGACGACACCCCACACAGGAGACAGTTCTCAGAAAGTCCCAAACAGACGACCCCACACCCAGGAGACAGTCCCAGAAAGTCCCACGCAGACGACCCCCACTCCCAGAAAGTCCCACGCAGACGACCCCCAGTCCCAGAATGTCGCACGAAGACGACCCCCAGTCCCAGGAAGTCCAACGCAGACGACCCCCAGTCCCAGGAAGTCCAACGCAGACGACCCCCAATCCCAGGAGACAGTCCCAGTAAGTCCCACGCAGAAGGCGCCCAGTCCCAGAAAGTCCCACGCAGACGACCCCCAGTCCCAGAAAGTCACAAGCAGAAGACCCCCAGTTCCAGAAAGTCCCACGCAGACGACACCCCACACAGGTGACATTTCTCGGAAAGTCCCAAAATGACGAACCCCCTCCCAGGAAACAGTCCCAGAAAGTCCCACGCAGACGACCCCCACTCCCAGAAAGTCCAACGCAGACGGCCCCCAGTCCCAGAAAGTCCCACGCAGTCGACCCCAAGTCAGAGAAAATCCGACGCAGACGTTCCCCCCACCCAGGAGACAGTCCCAGAATGTCCCACGCAGACGACCCCCAGTCTAAGAAAGTCACATGAAGACGACCCCCACCAAGGAGACAGTCCAAGAAAGTCCCATGCCGACGACCCCCACTCCCAGAAAGTCCTTCGTAGACGGCCCCCAGTCACAGAAAGTCCAACGCTCGACTCCCAGTCCCAGAGACTCCCCGGCAGACGACCCCCACCCAGCAGACAGTCCCAGAAAGTCCCACGCAGACGACCCCCAGTCCCAGAAAGTCCCATGCAGACGACCCCCACCCAGGAGACATTCCCAGAAAGTCCCACGCAGATGAGCCCCACCCAGGAGACAGTCCCAGAAAGTCCCACGCAGACGACCCCCTGTCCCAGAAAGTCCCACGCAGACGACCCCCAGTCCCAGAAAGTCCCACGCAGACGACCCCCAGTCCCAGAAAATCCAACGCAGACGAGCCCCATTCCCAGATAGTCACACGCAGACGACCCCACACCCAAGAGGCAGTCCCAGAAAGTCCCAAAAAGTCGACCCCCCACCAAGGAGACAGTCCCAGAAAGTCCCATGCAGATGACCCCCAGTCCCAGAATGTCCCACGGAGACGACCCCCAGTTCCACAAATCCCACGCAGACAACACCGCACCCAGGAGACTGTCCCACAATGACCCACGCAGACGACCCCCATTCCAAGAAAGTCCCACGCAGACGAGTCCCCACCCAGGAAACAGTCCCAGAAAGTCCCACGCAGACGACCCCACACCCAGGAGAGAGTCCCAGAAAGATCCACGTAGACGACCCCCAGTCCCAGAAAGTCCCATGCAGACGAAACCCCACCCAGGAGACAGTCCCAGAAAGTCCCTCGCAGAAGAACCCCCACCCAGAAGACAGTCACAGAAAGACCCACGCAGACGACCCCCAGTCCAAGAAAGTCCCACGCAGACGACCCCCAGTCCCAGAAAGACCCACCCAGACGATCCCCAGTCCCAGAAAAATCCCACACAGACGACCCCCCATCCACGAGAGTGTCCCAGAAAGACCCACGCAGACGGCACCCAGTCCCAGAAAGTCCCACGCAGACGACCCCCAGTCCCAGAAAGCCCACGCAGACGACCCGCAGTCCCAGAAAGTCCGACGCAGACTACCCCCAGTCCCAGAATGTCCCAGGCAGTCGACACCCTTCCAAGGAGACAGTCCCAGAAATTCCCACGCAGACGACCCCCACCCAGGAGACAGTCCCAGAACGTCCCACGCTGACGAACCCCCACGCATGAGACAGTCTAGCTAGGAGAACTGGGATTGCTGCAACCTGAGATTACTTGTAAGGCTGTTGTCCCAATAGAACCAGGAGAATTCGGCTTGTAGCAGCCTGAGATTACTTGTAAGGCAGTTTTCACATAAGAGCCAAGAGAAGTCGGCTCGTAGCCGCATGACATTGCTTGTAAGGCAGTTGTGACAAAAGAGCCAGGAGAATTCGGCTTGAAGCAGCATGAGATTTCTTGTAAGGCAGTTGTCACAAAAGAGACAGGAGATGTCGACTTGTAGCGGCCTGAGATTGCTTGCAAGGCAGGTGTCACAAAAGAGCCAGGCGTATTCGGATTGTAGCAGCCTGAGATTGATTTTGCGCAGTTTTCACAGAAGAGCCAGCAGGTGTGGGCTTGTATCAGCCTGAGATTGCTTGTAAGGCAGTTTTCACAAAAGAGCCAGGAAATGCCGTTTTGTAGCAGCCTGAGATTGCTTTAAGGGATTTTTCATTTGGTCAATTTATGTAGATCAAATTGTGTGCAATTATTTGATTTGTCTATATTTACAGGGATTTTTCATTTGCTCAGATAGTAAAAATATTTCTTTTACTGGAAAAAAGTTATAAACAAGTGAAATATGACTGATTTCCCAGGTTAGGTCCGCCTTACGATTTCCGCAAATGAGATAACACAAGTCCCCATACCGTTGAATTACAAATCGACGCTATTCAAGGTGTCGAAAAAATTTCGACTCGACTCTAATCAAGGTGTCGAAAAAACTTTTGTAATTATGGATAAGGCAAGAAATTCTCGACAATTGGACAGCAATATTTTGTGGATTGTATAAAAAGGAAAAATTACAAATGCATTCTTATTGTGCACACTGGAATTCGGACGCTATAAATTGTCAGACGACATACCGGGCACATGGTGAATGCTGTACTTTTTACTATCTGAGCAAATGAAAAATCCCTGTATACATAGCCTAATCAAATAATTGCACACAATTTGATTCCCATTTTGAAAATATTTCTTTTACTGGAAAGAAGTTATAAACAAGTGAAATATGACTGATTTCCCAGTTTTGGGCCGCATGACAATTTCCTCAAATGAGCTAACCCAAGTCCCCATACCGTTGAATTTCGTGTCGACTCTAATCAAGGTGTCGAAAAAACTTTTGTAATTATGGATAAGGCAAGAAATTCTCGACAATTGGACAGCAATATTTTGTGGATTCTATAAAAAGGCAAAATTAGAAATGCAGTCTTATTGTGCACACAGGAAGTCGGACGCTGTAAATTGTCAGACGACATACCGTGCACCTGGTGAAAGCTGTACTTTTTACTATCTGAGCAAATGAAAAATCCCTGTAAACATAGACAAATCAAATAATTGCACACAATTTGATACCCATTTTGAAAATATTTCTTTTACTGGAAAAAGTTATAAACAAGTGAAATATGACAGATTTCCCAGTTTAGGGCCGCAAATGAGCTAACACAAGTCCCCATACCTTTGAATTTGGCTTCGAATCTATTCAAGGTGTCGAAAAAACTTTTGTAATTATGGATAAGGTAAGAAATTCCCGACAATTGGACACCAATATTTTGTGGATTCTATAAAAAAGAAAATTACAAATGCAATCGTATTGTGCTCACTGGAATTCGGACGCTGTAAATTGTCAGACGACATACCGCGCACATGGTGAAAGCTGTACTTTTTACATTCTGACCAAATGAAAAATCCCTGTATACATAGACAAATCAAATAATTGCAAACAATTTGATACCCATTTTGAAAATATTTCTTTTACTGGAAAAAAGTTATAAACAAGTGAAATATGACTGATTTCCCAGTTTAGGGCCGCATGACAATTTCCGCAAAGGGGCTAACACAAGTCCCCATACGCTTGAATTTCGCCTCGACTCTATTCAATGTGTCGAAAAAACTTTTGTAATTATGGATAAGGTAAGAAATTCCCGACAATTGGACACCAGCAGATCAGAGGCCATGCTGCCTGACGTAGTCTAAAATCTTACATTGGACGCTCAAATATGGACCGGAAACCAACATATCAGAGGCCATGCTGCTGAGCGTAGTTTATCTTTTTACATTAGACGCTCAGATATGGACCAGAAACCAAGAGATCAGAATCATGGCTGCTGGACATAGTGTATCATCTTACACAAGACGCTCAAATATGGAACGGAAGCCAACAGTTCGGAGGCCATACTGCTGGACGTCATGTAATATCTTATATTAGAGGCTCAAATATGGACCGGAAACCAACAGATCAGAGTCCATTCAGCTGGACGTACTTTATCTTTTTACATTAGACGCTCAAATATGCACCAGAAACCAACAGATCAGAATCATGGTTGCTGGACGTACAGTATAATCTTACACAAGACTCTCGAATATGGACCGGAAGGCAACAGGTCAGAGGCCATGCTGCAGGACGTAGTCAAAAAACTTACATTAGACGCTCAAATATGGACCGGAAACCAACAGATCAGAGGCAATGCTACTGGACGTAGTATATCTTTTTACATTAGACGCTCAAATATGCACAAGAAACCAAGAGATCAGAAACAGGGCTGCTGGACGTAGTGTATCATCTTACACAAGACGCTCAAATATGGACCGGAAGCCAAGAGGTCAGAGGCCATGCTGCTGGACGTTGTCTAAAATCTTACATTAGACGCTCAAATATGGACCGGAAACCAACCGATCAGAAGCCATGCTGCTGGACGTAGTTTATCTTTTTACATTAGACGCTCAAATATGAACCAGAAAACAACAGATCAGAATCATGGCTGCTGGACGTAGTGTATCATCTTACACAAGACGCTCAAATATGGACCGGAAGCCAACAGGTCGGAGGCCATGCTGCTAGACGTAGCCTAATATCTTACATTAGACACTCAAATATGGACCGGAGACCAACAGATCAGAGGCCATGCTGCTGGACGTAGTTTATTTTTTTACATTAGACGCTCAAATATGCACCAGAAACCAAGAGATCCGAATCAAGGCTGCTGGACGTAGTGTATCATCTTACACAAGACGCTCAATTATGGACCGGAAGACAACAGGTCCAAGGTCATGCTGCTGGGCGTAGTCTTAAATCTTACATTAAACGCTCAAATATGGACCCGAAACCAACAGATCAGAGGCCATGCCGCTGGACGTAGTTTATCTTTATACATTAGACGCTCAAATATTCACCAGAAAGCAAGAGATCAGAAATAGGGCTGCTGGACGTAGTGTATCATCTTACACAAGACGCTCAAATATGGACCGAAAGACAACAGGTCACAGGCCATGCTGCTGGACGTAGTCTAAAATGTTACATTAGACGCACAAATATGGACGGGAAAACAACAGATCAGATGACATGCTGCTGGACGTAGTTTATCTGTTTATTTTTTACGCTCTAATATGTACAGAAACGAACAGATTAGAATCATGTCTGCTGGACGTAATTTTACACAAAACGCTCAAATATTGACCGGAAGCCAACAGGTCAGAGGGCATGCTGCTGCATGTATTCTAATTTCTTACATTAGATGTTCAAATATGGACCGGAAACCAACAGATCAGAGGCCATGCTGATGGACGTAGTTTATCTTTTTACATTAGACGCTCAAATATGCACCAAAAATCAACAGATAAGACTCATGGCTGCTGGACGTAGTGTATAATCTTACACAAGACGCTCAAATATGCATCAGAAACCAAGAGATCAGAAACAGGGCTGCTGGACGTAGTGTATCATCTTACACAAGACGCTCAAATATGGACCGGAAACCAACAGGACAGAGGCAATGCTGCTGGACGTCGTCTAAAATCTTAAATTAGACGCTCAAATATGGACAGGAAACCAACAGATCAGAGGCCATGCTGCTGGACGTAGTTTATCTTTTCACATTAGACGCTCTAATATGCACCAGAAACAAACAGATCAGAATTATGGCTGCTGGACGTAGTGTATCATCTTACACAAGACGCTCAAATATGGAACGGAGGCCAACAGGTTAGAGGCCATGCTGCTGGACGTAGTCTAAAATCTTACATTAGACGCTCAAATATGCACCAGAAACCAAGAGATCAGAAACAGGGATGCTGGACGTAGTGTATCATCTTACACAAGACGCTAAAATATGGACCGGAAGCCAACAGATCAGAGGCCATGCTGCTGGGCGTAGTCTAAAATCTTACATTAGACGCTTAAATATGGACCGGAAATCAACGGATCAGAGGCCATGCTGCTGGCCGTAGTTTATCTTTTTACATTAGACGCTCAAATATGCACCAGAAACCAACAGATCAGAATCATGGCTGCTGGGCGTAGTGTATCATCTTACACAAGACGCTCAAATATGGACCGGAAGCCAACAGGTCAGTGAAGTTGCTGCGGGACGTAGTCTAAAATCTTACATTAGACGCTCAAATATGGACCGGAAACCAACAGATCAGAGGCCATGCTGCTGGTCGTAGTTTATCTTTTTACATTAGACGCTCAAATATGCACCAGAAACCAAGATATCAGAATCAGGTCTGCTGGATGTAGTGTATCATCTTACACAAGAAGCTCAAATACAGACCGGAAGCCAACAGGTCAGAGACCATGCTGCTGGACGTATTCTCAAATCTTACACAAGACGCTCAAATATGGAGCGGAAGCTAACAGGTCAGAGGCCATGCTGCTGTACGTAGTCTAAAATCTTACATTAGACGCTCAAATATGGACCGGAAACCAACTGATCAGAGGCCATGCTGCTGGGCGTGGTTTATCTTTTTGCATTAGACGCTCAAATATGCACCAGAAACCAACAGATCAGAATCATGGCTGCTTGGCGTAGTGTATCATCTTACACAAGACGCTCAAATATGGACCGGAAGCCAACAGGTCAGATAACATGCTGCTGGGCGTAGTCTAAAATCTTACATTAGACGCTCAAATATGGACCGGAAACCAACAGATCAGAGGCCATGCTGCTGGTCGTAAATTATCTTTTTACATTAGACGCTCAAATATGCACCAGAAACCAAGAGATCAGAATAAGGGCTGCTGGACGTAGTGTATCATCTTACACAAGACGCTCAAATATGGACCGGAAGCCAACAGGTCAGAGGCCATCCTGCTGGACGTAGTCTAAAATCTTACATTAGACGCTCAAATATGGACACGAAACCAACGGATCAGAGGCCATGCTGCAAGACGTAGTTTATCTTTTTACATTAGACGCTCAAATATGCAGCAGAAACCAACAGATCAGAATCATGGCTGCTGGGCGTCGTTTATCATCTTACACAAGACGCTCAAATATGGACCGGAAGCTAACAGGTCAGAGGCCATGCTGCTGGACGTAGTCTAAAATCTTACATTAGACGTTCAAATATGGACCGGAAACCAACAGATCAGAGGCCATGCTGCTTGACGTAGTTTGTCTTTTTACATTAGACGCTCAAATATGCACCAGAAACCAAGATATCTGAAACAGTGCTGCTGGACGTAGTGTATTATCTTACACAAGACGCTCAAATATGAACCGGAAGCCAACAGGTCAGAGGCCATGCTGCTGGACGTAGTCTAAAATCTTACATTAGACGCTCAAATATGGAACGGAAACCAACAGATCAGAGGCCATGCTGCTGGTCGTAGTTTATCATTTTACATTAGACGCTCAAATATGCACCAGAAACCAAGGGATCATAATCATGGCTGCTGGACGTAGTGTATCATCTTACACAAGACGCTCAAATATGGACCGGAAGCCAACAGGTCGGAGGCAATGCTGCTGAATGTCGTCTAAAATCTTAAATTAGACGCTCAAATATGGACGGGAAACCAACAGATCAGGGGCCATTCTGCTGGCCGTAGTTCATCTTTTTAAATTGGACGCTCAACATATGCACCAGAAACCAACAGATCAGAATCATGGCTGCTGTACGTAGTGTATCATCTTACACAAGACGCTCAAATATGGACCGGAAACCAACAGATCAGAGGCCATGCTACTGGACGTAGATTATCTTTTTAAATTAGACGCTCAAAATATGCACCAGAAACCAACAGATCAGAATCATGGGTGCTGGACGTAGTGTATCATCTTACACTAGACGCTCAAATATGGACCGGAAGCCAACAGGTCAGAGGCCATGCTGCTGGACGTAGTCTAAAATCTTACATTAGACGCTCAAATATGGACCGGAAACCAACAGATCAGAGGCCATGCTGCTGGTCGTAGTTTAACTTTTTTTATTAGACTCTCAAATATGCACCAGAAACCAACAGATCAGAATCATGGCGACTGGACGTAGTGTATCGTCTTACACAAGACGCTCAAATATGGACCGGAAGCCAACAAGTCAGAGGCAATGCTGCTGGACGTAGTCTCAAATCTTACATTAGACGCTCAAATATGGACCGGAAAACATCAGATGAGAGGCCATACTGCTGGACGTAGTTTTCCTTTTTACATCAGACGCGCACATATTCACCAGAAACCAACAGATCAGAATCATGGCTGCTGGACGTAGTGTATCATCTCACACAAGACGCTCAAATATGGACGGGGAAGCCAACAGGTCAGAGGCCATGCTGCTTGACGTAGTTTATCTTTTTACATTAGACCCACAAATATGCACCAGAAACCAAGAGATCAGAAACAGGGCTGCTGGACGTAGTGCATCATCTCACACAAGACGCTCAAATATGGACCGGAAGCCAACAGATCAGAGGCCATGCTGCTGCATGTAGTCTAAAATCTTACATTAGACGCTCAAATATGGTCCAGAAACCAACTGATCAGAGGCCATGCTGCTGGACGTAGTTTATCACCTTGCACAAGATGCTCAAATATGGACCGGAAGCCAACAGGTCAGAGGCCATCCTGCTGGACGTAGTCTAAAATCTTAGATTAGACGCTCAAATATGGACCGGAAACCAACAGATCAGAGTCCATGCTGCTGGACGTCATGTAATATCTTATATTAGAGGCTCAAATATGGACCGGAAACCAACAGATCAGAGGCCATGCTGCTGGGCGTAGTTTATCTTTTTACATTAGACGCTCAAATATGCACCAGAAACCAACAGCTCAGAATCATGGCTGCTGGGCGTAGTGTATCATCTTACACAAGACTCTCAAATATGGAACGGAAGCCAACAGGTCAGAGGCCATGCTGCTGGACGTAGTTTATCTTTTTACATTAGACGCTCAAATATTCACCAGACACCAAGAGATCAGAAACAGGGCTGCTGGACGTAGTGAATCATCTTACACAAGACGCACAAATATGGACCGGAAGCCAACAGGTCAGATGCCATGCTGCTGGACGTATTCTAAAACGTTACATTAGACGCTCAAATATGGACGGGAAACCAACAGATCAGAGGCGAAGCTACTGGACGTAGTTTATCTATTTACATTAGACGCTCAAATATGTACAGAAACAAATAGATCAGAATCATGTCTGCTGGACGTAGTGTATCATCTTACAAAAGATGCTCAAATATGGACTGGAAGCCAACAGGTCAGATGCCATGCTGCTGGACGTAGTTTATCTTTTTTCATTAGAAGCTCAAATATGTACCAGAAACCAAGGTATCAGAAACATGACTGCTGGACATAGTTTATCACCTTACACAATACGCTCAAATATGGACCGGAAGCCAACAAGTCAGAGGCAATGCTGCTGGACGTAGTCTCAAATCTTACATTAGACGCTCAAATATGGACCGGAAACCAGCAGATCAGAGGCCATGCTGCTGGGCGTAGTTTATCTTTTAACATCAGGCGCTCAAATATGCACCAGAAACAAACAGATCAGAATCATGGCTGCTTGACGTAGTGTATCATCTTACACAAGACGCTCAAATATGGACCGGAATCTAAAATGTCTGAGGCCATGATGCTGGACGTAGTTTATCATTTTACATTAGACGTTCAAATATGCACCTGAAAACAAGAGATCAGAAACAGGGCTGCTGGACGTAGTGTATCATCTTACACAAGACGCTCAAATATGGACCGGAAGCTAAAAGATTATATGCCATGCTTCTTGACGTATTCTAAAATCTTACATTAGACGCTCAAACATGGACGGGAAACCAACATATCAGAGGCCATGCTGCTGGAGGTAGTTTATCTATTTACATTAGACGCTCAAATATGTACAGAAAACAACAGATCAGAATAATGTCTGCTGGACGTAGTGTATCATCTTACACAAGGCGCTCAAATATGGACCGGAAGCCAACAGGTCAGAGGCCATGCAGCTGCATGTAGTCCAAAATCTTACATTAGACTCTCAAATATGGTCCTGAAACCAAGTGATCAGAGGCCATGCTGCTGGACGTAGTTTATCTTTTTACATTAGACGTTCAAATATGCACCAGAAACCAACAGATCAGAATCATGGCTGCTGGACGTAGTGTATCATCTTACACAAGACGCTCAAATATAGACCGGAAGCCTACAGGTCAGAGGCCATGCTGCTGGACGTAGTCTAAAATCTTACATTAGACGCTAAAATATGGAACGGAAACCAACAGATCTGCGGCCATGCTGCTGGACGTAGTTTATCTTTTTACATTAGACGCTCAAATATGCACCAGAAACCAAGAGATCAGAAACAGGGCTGCTGGGTGTAGTGTATCATCTTACACAAGACGCTCAAATATGGACCGGAAGCCAACAGGTCAGAGGCCATGCTGCTGGACGTAGTCTAAAATCTTACTTTAGACCCTCAAATATGGACCGGAAACCAACTGATCAGAGGCCATGCTGCTGGACGTAGTTTATATTTTTACATAAGAAGCTCAAATATGTACCAGAAACCAACAGATCAGAATTATGGCTGCTGGAAGTAGTGTATCATCTTACACAAGACGCTCAAATATGGACCGGAAGCCAACAGGTCAGAGGCCATGCTGCTGGACGTAGTCTAAAATCTTACATTAGACGCTCATATATGGACGGGAAACCAACAGATCAGAGGCCATGCTGCTGGACGTAGTTTATATTTCTACATTAGACGCTCAAATATGTACCAAAAAGCAAGAGATCAGAAACAGGGCTGCTGGACGTAGTGTATCATCTTACACAAGACGCTCAAATATTGACCGGAAGTTAACAGGTCAGAGGCCATGCTGCTGGACGTAGTCTAAAATCTTACATTAGAGGCTCAAATATGGACCGGAAAAAAACAGATCAGAGGCCATGCTGCTGGACGTAGTTTATCTTTTTACATTAGACGTTCAAATAAGCACTAGAAACAAGATATCAGAAACAGGGCTGCTGGACGTAGTGTATAATCTTACACAAGAAGCTCAAATATGGACCGGAAGCCAACAGGTCAGAGGCAATGCTGCTGGACGTAGTCTAAAATCTTACATTAGATGCACAAATATGGACGGGAAACCAACAGATCAGATGCCATGCTGCTGGACGTAGTTTATCTTTTTACATTAGAAGCTCAAATATGTACCAGAAACCAAGAAATCAGAATCATGGCTGCTGGACGTAGTTTATCAGCTTACACACGACGCTCAAATATGGACCGGAAGCTAACAGGTCAGAGGCCATGCTGCTGGACGTATTCTGAAATCTTACATTAGACGCTCAAATATGGACCGGAAACCAACAGATCAGAGGCCATGCTGCCGGACGTAGTTTATATTTTTACATTAGAAGCTCAAATATGTACCAGAAACCAAGAGATCAGAATCATTGCTGCTGGACGTAGTGTATCATCTTACACAAGACGCTCAAATATGGACCGGAAACCAACAGATCAGAGGCAATGCTGCTGCATGTAGTCTAAAATCTTACATTAGACGCTCAAATATGGACCGGAAACTAACAGATCAGAGGCCATGCTGCTGGGCGTAGTTTATCTTTTTACATTAGACGCTCAAATATGCACCAGAAACCAACAGCTCAGAATCATGGCTGCTGGGCGTAGTGTATCATCTTACACAAGACGCTCAAATATGGACCGGAAACCAACAGATCAGAGGCCATGCTGCTGGACGTAGATTATCTTTTTAAATTAGACGCTCAAAATATGCACCACAAACCAACAGATCAGAATCATGGCTGCTGGACGTAGTGTATCATCTTACACTAGACGCTCAAATATGGACCGGAAGCCAACAGGTCAGAGGCCATGCTGCTGGACGTAGTCTAAAATCTTACATTAGACGCTCAAATATGGACCGGAAACCAACAGATCAGAGGCCATGCTGCTGGTCGTAGTTTAACTTTTTTTATTAGACTCTCAAATATGCACCAGAAACCAACAGATCAGAATCATGGCGACTGGACGTAGTGTATCGTCTTACACAAGACGCTCAAATATGGACCGGAAGCCAACAAGTCAGAGGCAATGCTGCTGGACGTAGTCTCAAATCTTACATTAGACGCTCAAATATGGACCGGAAAACATCAGATGAGAGGCCATACTGCTGGACGTAGTTTTTCTTTTTACATCAGACGCGCACATATTCACCAGAAACCAACAGATCAGAATCATGGCTGCTGGACTTAGTGTATCATCTCACACAAGACGCTCAAATATGGACGGGGAAGCCAACAGGTCAGAGGCCATGCTGCTTGACGTAGTTTATCTTTTTACATTAGACCCACAAATATGCACCAGAAACCAAGAGATCAGAAACAGGGCTGCTGGACGTAGTGCATCATCTCACACAAGACGCTCAAATATGGACCGGAAGCCAACAGATCAGATGCCATGCTGCTGCATGTAGTCTAAAATCTTACATTAGACGCTCAAATATGGTCCAGAAACCAACTGATCAGAGGCCATGCTGCTGGACGTAGTTTATCACCTTGCACAAGATGCTCAAATATGGACCGGAAGCCAACAGGTCAGAGGCCATCCTGCTGGACGTCATGTAATATCTTATATTAGAGGCTCAAATATGGACCGGAAACCAACAGAACAGAGGCCATGCTGCTGGGCGTAGTTTATCTTTTTACATTAGACGCTCAAATATGCACCAGAAACCAACAGCTGAGAATCATGGCTGCTGGGCGTAGTGTATCATCTTACACAAGACTCTCAAATATGGAACGGAAGCCAACAGGTCAGAGGCCATGCTGCTGAACGTAGTTTATATTTCTACATTAGATGCTCAAATATGCGCCAGAAAGCAAGAGATCAGAAACAGGGCTGCTGGACGTAGTGTATCATCTTACACAAGACGCTCAAATATGGACCGGAAGCTAACAGGTCAGAGGCCATGCTGCTGGGCGTAGTCTAAAATCTGACATTAGAAGCTCAAATATGCACCGGAAACCAACAGATCAGAGGCCATTCTGCTGGACGTAGTTTATCTTTTTATATTAGACGCTCAAATATGCACCAGAAACCAACAGATCAGAAACAGGGCTGCTGGACGTAGTGTATCATCTTACAGAAGACGCTCAAATATGGACCGGAAGCCAACAGGTCAGATGCCATGCTGCTGGACGTATTCTAAAACGTTACATTAGACGCTCAAATATGGACGGGAAACCAACAGATCAGAGGCGAAGCTGCTGGACGTAGTTTATCTATTTACATTAGACGCTCAAATATGTACAGAAACAAATAGATCAGAATCATGTCTGCTGGACGTAGTGTATCATCTTACAAAAGATGCTCAAATATGGACTGGAAGCCAACAGGTCAGATGCCATGCTGCTGGACGTAGTTTATCTTTTTTCATTAGAAGCTCAAATATGTACCAGAAACCAAGGTATCAGAAACATGACTGCTGGACATAGTTTATCACCTTACACAATACGCTCAAATATGGACCGGAAGCCAACAGGTCAGAGGCCATACTGCTGGACGTATTCTAAAATCTTATATTAGACGCTCAAATATGGACCGGAAACCAACAGATCAGAGGCCATGCTGCTGGTCGTAGTTTATCTTTTTACATTAAACGCTCAAATATGCACCATAAACCAACAGATCAGAATCATGGCTGCTGGACGTAGTGTATCATCTTACATAAGACGCTCAAATATGGACCGGAAGCCAACAAGTCAGAGGCAATGCTGCTGGACGTAGTCTCAAATCTTACATTAGAAGCTCAAATATGGACCGGAAACCAACAGATCAGAGGCCATGCTGCTGGGCGTAGTTTATCTTTTAACATCAGGCGCTCAAATATGCACCAGAAACAAACAGATCAGATTCATGGCTGCTTGACGTAGTGTATCATCTTACACAAGACGCTCAAATATGGACCGGAATCTAAAATGTCTGAGGCCATGATGCTGGACGTAGTTTATCATTTTACATTAGACGTTCAAATATGCACCTGAAACCAAGAGATCAGAAACAGGGCTGCTGGACGTAGTGTATCATCTTACACAAGACGCTCAAATATGGACCGGAAGCTAAAAGATTATATGCCATGCTTCTTGACGTATTCTAAAATCTTACATTAGACGCTCAAACATGGACGGGAAACCAACATATCAGAGGCCATGCTGCTGGAGGTAGTTTATCTATTTACATTAGACGCTCAAATATGTACAGAAAACAACAGATCAGAATAATGTCTGCTGGACGTAGTGTATCATCTTACACAAGGCGCTCAAATATGGATCGGAAGCCAACAGGTCAGAGGCCATGCAGCTGCATGTAGTCCAAAATCTTACATTAGACTCTCAAATATGGTCCTGAAACCAAGTGATCAGAGGCCATGCTGCTGGACGTAGTTTATCTTTTTAAATTAGACGTTCAAATATGCACCAGAAACCAACAGATCAGAATCATGGCTGCTGGACGTAGTGTATCATCTTACACAAGACGCTCAAATATAGACCGGAAGCCTACAGGTCAGAGGCCATGCTGCTGGACGTAGTCTAAAATCTTACATTAGACGCTAAAATATGGAATGGAAACCAACAGATCTGCGGCCATGCTGCTGGACGTAGTTTATCTTTTTACATTAGACGCTCAAATATGCACCAGAAACCAAGAGATCAGAAACAGGGCTGCTGGACGTAGTGTATCATCTTACACAAGACGCTCAAATATGGACCGGAAGCCAACAGGTCAGAGGCCATGCTGCTGAACGTAGTCTAAAATCTTACTTTAGACCCTCAAATATGGACCGGAAACCAACAGATGAGAGGCCATGCTGCTGGACGTAGTTTATATTTTTACATAAGAAGCTCAAATATGTACCAGAAACCAACAGATCAGAATTATGGCTGCTGGACGTAGTGTATCATCTTACACTAGACGCTCAAATATAGACAGGAAGCCAACAGGTCAGAGGCCATGCTGCTGGACGTAGTCTAAAATCTTACATTAGACGCTCAAATATGGACGGGAAACCAACAGATCAGAGGCCATGCTGGTGGACGTAGTTTATATTTCTACATTAGACGCTCAAATATGCACCAGAAAGCAAGAGATCAGAAACAGGGCTGCTGGACGTAGTGTATCATCTTACACAAGACGCTCAAATATTGACCTGAAGTTAACAGGTCAGAGGCCATGCTGCTGGACGTAGTCTAAAATCTTACATTAGAGGTTCAAATATGGACCGGAAAAAAACAGATCAGAGGCCATGCTGCTGGACGTAGTTTATCTTTTTACATTAGACGTTCAAATAAGCACCAGAAACAAGATATCAGAAACAGGGCTGCTGGACGTAGTGTATAATCTTACACAAGAAGCTCAAATATGGACCGGAAGCCAACAGGTCAGAGGCAATGCTGCTGGACGTAGTCTAAAATCTTACATTAGATGCACAAATATGGACGGGAAACCAACAGATCAGATGCCATGCTGCTGGACGTAGTTTATCTTTTTACATTAGAAGCTCAAATATGTACCAGAAACCAAGAAATCAGAATCATGGCTGCTGGACGTAGTTTATCAGCTTACACACGACGCTCAAATATGGACCGGAAGCTAACAGGTCAGAGGCCATGCTGCTGGACGTATTCTGAAATCTTACATTAGACGCTCAAATATGGACCGGAAACCAACAGATCAGAGGCCATGCTGGCGGACGTAGTTTATATTTTTACATTAGAAGCTCAAATATGTACCAGAAACCAAGAGATCAGAATCATTGCTGCTGGACGTAGTGTATCATCTTACACAAGACGCTCAAATATGGACCGGAAACCAACAGATCAGAGGCAATGCTGCTGCATGTAGTCTAAAATCTTACATTAGACGCTCAAATATGGACCGGAAACTAACAAATCAGAGGCCATGCTACTGAACGTAGTTTATATTTCTACATTAGATGCTCAAATATGCACCAGAAAGCAAGAGATCAGAAACAGGGCTGCTGGACGTAGTGTATCATCTTACACAAGACGCTCAAATATGGACCGGAAACCAACAGATCAGAGGCCATTCTGCTGGACGTAGTTTATCTTTTTATATTAGACGCTCAAATATGCACCAGAAACCAACAGATCAGAAACAGGGCTGCTGGACGTAGTGTATCATCTTACAGAAGACGCTCAAATATGGACCGGAAGCCAACAGGTCAGAGGCCATTCTGCTGGACGTAGTTTATATTTCTACATTAGATGCTCAAATATGCACCCGAAAGCAAGAGATCAGAAACAGGGCTGTTGGACCAAGTGTTTCATCTTACACGAGAAATATGGACCGGAAGCTAACAGGTCAGAGGCAATGCTGCTGGGCGTAGTCTAAAATCTTACATTAGACGCTCAAATATGCACCGGAAACCAACAGATAAGAAGCCATGCTGCCGGACGTAGTTTTTATTTTTACATTAGAAGCTCAAATATGTACCAGAAACCAACAGATCAGAATCATGGCTGCTGGACGTAGTGTATCATCTTACACAAGACGCTCAAATATGGACCGGAAGCCAACAGATCACAGGCAATGCTGCTGCATGTAGTCTAAAATCTTACATTAGACGCTCAAATATGGACCGGAAACCAACAGAGCAGAGGCCATGCTGCGGGTCGTAGTTTATCTTTTTAAATTAGACGCTCAAATATACACCTGACACCAACAGATCAGAAACTGGGCTGCTGGACGTAGTGTATCATCTTACACAAGACGCTCAAATAAGGACCGGAAGCCAACAGGTCAGAGGCCATGCTGCTGGACGTAGTCTAAAATCTTACATTAGACGCTCAAATATGGACCGGAAACCAACAGATCAGAGGCCATGCTGCTGGTCGTAGTTTATCTTTTTACATTAGACGCTCAAGATATGGACCGGAAACCAACAGATCAGAGGCCATGCTGCTGGTCGTAGTTTATCTTTTTACATTAGACGCTCAAATATGCACCAGAAACCAACAGATCAGAATCATGGCTGCTGGACGTAGTGTATCATCTTACACAAGACGCTCAAATATGGACCGGAAACAAACAGATCAGAGGCCATGCTGCGGGACGTAGTTTATCTTTTTACATTAAACGCTCAAATATGCACCAGAAACCAAGAGTTCAGAAACAGGGCTGCTGGACGAAGTGTATCATCTTGCATAAGACACTCAAGTATGGACCGGAAGCCAAGAGGTCAGAGGCCATGCTGCTGGACGTAGTCTAAAATCTTACATTAGACGCTCAAATATGGACCAGAACTGAGCGGCTACTGTAAGATTTTACATGACGTCCAGCAGCATGGCCTCTGTCATGTTGGCTTCCGGTACATATTTTAGCCTCTGGTGTAAGATGATACAGTACGTACAGCAGCCATGATTCTGATCTGTTGGATTCTGGTGCATATTTGAGCGTCTAATGTAAAAACTTAAACTACGTCCAGCAGCATGGCCTTTGATCTGTTGGTTTCCGGTCCATATATGAGCGTCTAATGTAAGATTTTAGAGTACGTCGAACAGCATGGCATCTGACCTGTTGGCTTCCGGTCCATATTTGAGCGTATTGTGCAAGATGATACACTACGTCCAGCAGCCCTGTTTCTGATCTCTTGGTTTCTGGTGCATATTTGAGCGTTTAATGTAAAAAGATAAAGTACAACCAGCAGCATGGCCTCTGATCTGTTGGTTTCCGGTCCATATTTGAACGTCTATTTTAAGATTTTAGACTACGTCCAGCAGCATGGCCTCCGACCTGTGGCTTCCGGTCAAAATTTGAGCGTCTTGTGTAAGATGATACACTAAGTCCACCAGCCATGGTACTGATCTTTTGGTTTCTGGTGCATATTTGAGCGTCTGATGTAAAAAGATAAACTACGCCCAGCAGCATGGCCTCTGATCTGTTGGCTTCCGGTCTATATTTGAGCCCCTAATGTAAGATATTACATGACATCCAGCAGCATGGCCTCTGACCTGTTGTCTTCCGGTCCATATTTGAGCGTCTTGTCTAAGATGATACACTAAGTCCACCAGCCATGATTCTGATCTGTTGGTTTCTGGTGCATATTTGAGCGTCTTGTGTAAGATGATACACTACGTCCAGCAGCCCTGTTTCTGATCTGTTGGGTGTCTGGTGCATATTTGAGCGTCTAATTTAAAAAGATAAAGTACAACCAGCAGCATGGCCTCTGATCTGTTGGTTTCCGGTCCATATTTGAACGTCTATTTTAAGATTTTAGACTACGTCCAGCAGCATGGCCTCCGACCTGTTGGCTTCCGGTCCATATTTGAGCGTCTCGTGTAAGATTATACACTACGTCCAGCAGCCCTGTTTCTGATTTCTTGGTTTCTGGTGCATATATGAGCGTCTAATATAAAAAGATAAACTACGTCCAGCAGCATGGCCTCTGATCTGTTGGTTTCCGGTTCACATTTGAGCGTATTGTGTGAGATGATACATTACGTCTAGCATCCCTGTTTCTGATCTCTTGGTTTCTGGTGCATATATGAGCGACTAATGTAAAAAGATAAACTACGGCCAGCAGCATGGCCTCAGATCTGTTTGTTTCCGGTCCATATTTGAGCGTTTTGTGTAAGATGATACACTACGTCCAGCAGCCATGATTCTGATCTGTTGGTTTCTGGTGCATATTTGAGCGTCTAATGTAAAAAGATAAACTACGACCAGCAGCATGGCCTCTGATCTGTTGGTTTCCGGTCCATATTTTGAGCGTCTAATGTAAAAAGGTAAACTACGACCAGCAGCACAGCCTCTGATCTGTTGGTTTCCGGAGATATTTGAACGTCTAATGTAAGATTTTAGACTCCCTCCAGCAGCATGGTCTCTGAGCTGTTGGCTTCCGGTCCATATTTGAGCGTCTTGTGTAAGGTGATACACTACGTCCAGCAGACATGATTCTGATCTGTTGGTTTCTGGTACATATTTGAGCTTCTAATGTAAAAAGATAAACTACCCCCAGCAGCATGGCATCTGATCTATTGGTTTCCCGTCCATATTTGTGCGTCTAATGTAAGATTTTAGACTACGTCCAGCAGCATGGCCTCTGACCTGTTGGCTTCCGGTCCTTATTTGAGCGTCTTGTGTAAGATGATACACTACGTCCAGCAGCCCTGTTTCTGATCTGTTGGGTGTCTGGTGCATATTTGAGCGTCTAATTTAAAAAGATAAACTACGTCCAGCAGCATGGCCTCTGATCTGTTGGTTTCCGGTCCATATTTGAGCGTCTAATGTAAGATTTTAGACTACATGCAGCAGCATTGCCTGTGATCTGTTGGCTTCCGGTCCATATTTGAGCGTCTTGTGTAAGATGATACACTACGTCCAGCAGCCATGATTCTGATCTGTTGGTTTCAGGTACATATTTGAGCTTCTAATGTAAAAATATAAACTACGTCCGGCAGCATGGCCTCTGATCTGTTGGTTTCCGGTGCATATTTGAGCGTCTAATGTAAGATTTTAGACTACGCCCAGCAGCATGGCCTCTGACCTGTTAGCTTCCGGTCCATAATTGAGCGTCTTGTGTAAGATGATATACTTGGTCCAGCAGCCCTGTTTATGATCTCTTGCTTTCTGGTGCATATTTGAGCATCTAATGTAGAAATATAAACTACGTACAGCAGCATGGCCTCTGACCTGTTGGCTTCCGGTCCATATTTGAGAGTCTTGTTTAAGATGATACACTACGTCCAGCAGCCCTGTTTCTGATCTGTTGGTGTCTGGTGCATATTTGAGCGTCTAATGTAAAAAGATAAACTACGACCAGCAGCATGGCCTCTGATCTGTTGGTTTCCGGTGCATATTTGAGCGTCTAATGTAAGATTTTAGACTACGTCCAGCAGCATTGCCTCTGACCTGTTGGCTTCCGGTCCATATTTGAGCTTCTTGTGTAAGATGATACACTACGACCAGCAGCCCTGTTTCTGATATCTTGTTTCTGGTGCTTATTTGAGCGTCTACTGTAAAAAGATAAACTACGTCCAGCAGCATGGCCTCTGATCTGTTTTTCCGGTCAATATTTGAGCGTCTAATGTAAGATTTAAGAATACGTCCAGCAGCAAGGCCTCTGACCTGTTAGATTCCGGTCCATATTTGTGCGTCTTGTGTAAGATGATACACTACGCCCAGCAGCCATGATTCTGATCTGTTGTTTCTGGTGCATATTTGAGCTTCTAATGTAAAAAGATAAACTACGTCCAGCAACATGGCATCTGACCTGTTGGCTTCCGGTTCATATTTGAGCGTCTTGTGTAAGATGATACACTACGTCCAGCAGACATGATTCTGATCTATTGGTTTCTGTACATATTTGAGCGTCTAATGTAAATAGGTAAACTACGTCCAGCAGCTTCGCCTCTGATCTGTTGGTTTCCCGTCCATATTTGAGCGTCTAATGTAAGATTTTATAATACGTCCAGCAGCATGGCCTTTGACCTGTTGGCTTCCGGTTCATATTTGAGCGTCTTGTGTAAGATAATACACTACGTCCAGCAGCCCTGTTTCTGATATCTTGGTTTCTGGTGCATATTTGACCGTCTAATGTAAAAAGATAAACTACGTCCAGCAGCATGGCCTCTGATCTGTTGGTTTCCTGTCCATATCTGAGCGTCTAATGTAAGATTTCAGACTACATGCAGCAGCATGGCCTCTGACCTGTTTGCTTCCGGTCCATATTTGAGCGTCTTTAGTAAGATGATACACTACACCCAGCATCCATGATTCTGATCTGTTGGTTTCTGGTGCATATTTGAGCGTCTAATGTAAAAAGATAAACCACGAGCAGCAGCATGGCCTCTGATCAGTTGGTTTCCCGTCCATATTTGAAAGTCTAATGTAAGATATTAGATTACGTCTAGCAGCCTTGCTTCTGACCTGTTGGCTTCCGGTCCATATTTGAGCGTCTTGTGTAAGATGATACACTACGTCCAGCAGCCATAATTCTGATCTCTTGGTTTCTGGTGCATATTTGAGCGTCTAATGTAAAAAGATAAACTACGTCAAGCAGCATGGTCTCTGATCTGTTGGTTTCCGGACCATATTTGAGCGTCTAATATAAGATTTTAGACTACATGCAGCAGCATGGCCTCTGACCTGTGGGCTTCCGGTCCATATTTTAGCGTCTTGTGTGAGATGATACACTACGTCCAGCAGAAATGATTCTGATCTATTGGTTTCTGTACATATTTGAGGGTCTAATGTAAATGATAAACTACGCCCAGCAGCATGGCCTCTGATCTGTTGGTTTCCGGTCCATATTTGAGCGTCTAATGTAAGATTTGAGACTACGTCCAGCAGCATGCCCGCTGATCTGTTGGCTTCCGGTCCATATTTGAGCGTCTAATGTAAGAATTTAGACTACGTCCAGCAGCATGTCCTCTGAACTGTTGGCTTGCGGTCCATATCTGAGCGTCTTGTGTAATGTGATAAACTACGTCCAGCAGCCATGATTCTGATCTCTTGGTTTCTGGTACATATTTGAGCTTCTAATGTAAAAAGATAAACTACGTCCAGCAGCATGGCCTCTGATCTGTTAGTTTCCGGTCCATCTTTGAGCGTATAATGTAAGATTTTAGACTACGTCCAGCAGCATGGGCTCTGACCTGTTAGCTTCCAGTTCATATTTGAGTGTCTTGTGTAAGATGATACACTACGTCCAGCAGACATGATTCTGATCTATTGGTTTCTGTACATATTTGAGCGTCTAATGTAAATAGGTAAACTACGTCCAGCAGCTTCGCCTCTGATCTGTTGGTTTCCCGTCCATATTTGAGCGTCTAATGTAACGTTTTAGAATACGTCCAGCAGCATGGCATCTGACCTGTTGGCTTCCGGTCCATATTTGTGCGTCTTGTGTAAGATGATACACTACGTCCAGCAGCCCTGTTTCTGATCTCTTGGAGTCTGGTGAATATTTGAGCGTCTAATGTAAAAAGATAAACTACGTCCAGCAGCATGGCCTCTGACCTGTTGGCTTCCGTTCCATATTTGAGCGTCTTGTGTAAGATGATACACTACGCCCAGCAGCCATGATTCTGAGCTGTTGGTTTCTGGTGCATATTGAGCGTTTAATGTAAGATTTTAGACTACGTCCAGCAGGATGGCCTCTGACCTGTTGGCTTCCGGTCCATATTTGTGCGTCTTGTGCAAGGTGATAAACCACGTCCAGCAACATGGCCTCTGATCAGTTGGTTTCCGGACCATATTTGAGCGTCTAATGTAAGATTTTAGACTACATGCAGCAGCATGGCCTCTGACCTGTTGGCTTCCGCTCCATATTTGAGCGTCTTGTGTGAGATGATACACTACGTCCAGCAGCCCTGTTTCTGATCTCTTGGTGTCTGGTGAATATTTGAGCGTCTAATGTAAAAATATAAACTACGTCCAGCAGCATGGCCTCTGACCTGTTGGCTTCCCCGTCCATATTTGAGCGTCTTGTGTAAGATGATACACTACGTCCAGCGGCCATGATTCTGATCTGTTGGTTTCTGGTGAATATTTGAGCGTCTGATGTAAAAAGATAAACTACGACCAGCAGCATGGCCGCTGATCTGTTGGTTTCCGGTCCATATTTGAGCGTCTAATGTAAGATTTTAGACTACGTCCAGCAGCATGGCCTCTGACCTGTTGGCTTCCGGTCCATATTTGAGCGTCTTGTGTAAGATGATACACTACGTCCAGCAGTCCTGATTCTGATCTGTTGGTTTCTGGTGCATATTTTGAGCGTCTAATTTAAAAAGATAAACTACGTCCATCAGCATGGCCTCTGATCTGTTGGTTTCCGGTCCATATTTGAGCGTCTAATGTAAGATTTAAGACTACGCTCAGCAGCATGGCCTCTGATCTGATGGCTTCCGGTCCATATATTAGCGTCTTGTGTAAGATGATACACTACGTCCAGCAGCCATGATTCTGATCTGTTGGTTTCTGGTGCATATGTTGATCGTCCAATTTAAAAAGATGAACTACGTCCAGCAGCATGGCCCCTGATCTGTTGGTTTCCCGTCCATATTTGAGCGTCTAATGTAAGATTTTAAACGACATTCAGCAGCATTGCCTCCGACCTATTGGCTTCCGGTCAATATTTGAGCGTCTTGTGTAAGATGATACACTACGTCCAGCAGCCATGATTATGATCTCTTGGTTTCTGGTGTATATTTGAGCGTCTAATGTAAAAAGATAAACTACGACCAGCAGCATGGCCTCTGATCTGTTGGATTCCGGTCCATATTTGAGCGTCTAATGTAAGATTTTATAATACGTCCAGCAGCATGGCCTTTGACCTGTTGGCTTCCGGTTCATATTTGAGCGTCTTGTGTAAGATAATACACTACGTCCAACAGCCCTGTTTCTGATATCTTGGTTTCTGGTGCATATTTGACCGTCTAATGTAAAAAGATAAACTACTACCAGCAGCATGGCCTCTGATCTGTTGGTTTCCTGTCCATATTTGAGCGTCTCTCAAATATGGTCCGGAAACCAACAGATCAGAGGCCATGCTGCTGGACGTAGTTTATCTTTTACATTAGATGGTCAAATATGCACCAGAAACCAAGAGATCAGAAACAGGGCTGCTGGAAGTAGTGTATCATCTTACACAAGACGCTCAAATATGGACAGGAAGCCAACAGGTCAGAGGCCATGCTGCTGGACGTAGTTTATCTTTTTACATTAGACGCTCAAATATGCACCAGAAAACAAGTGATCAGAAAGAGGTCTGCTGGACATAGTGTATCATCTTACAGAAGACGCTCAAATATGGACCGGAAGCCAACAGGTCAGAGGCCATGCTGCTGGACGTAGATTATCTTTTTACATTAGACGCTCAAATATGCACCAGAAACCAAGAGATCAGAAACAGGGCTGCTGGACTTTGTGTATCATATACACAAGACGCTCAAATACGGAACGGAAACCAAGAGTTCAGAGCCCATGCAGCTGGACGTAGTCTGAAATCTTACATTAGACGCTCAAATATGGACCGGAAACCAACAGATCAGAGGCCATGCTGCTGGACGTAGATTATCTTTTTACATTAGACGCTCAAATATGCACCAGGAACCAAGAGATCAGAAACAGGGCTGCTGGACGTTGTGTATCATCTTACACAAGACGCTCAAATATGGACCGGAAACCAAGAGTTCAGATGCCATGCTGCTGGAAGTAGTGTAATATCTTACATTAGACGCTCAAATATGGACCGGAAACCAACGGATCAGAAGCCATGCTGCAGGACGTAGTTTATCTTTTTACATTAGAGGCTCAAATATCCACCAGAAGCCAACAGATCAGAATCACGGCTGCTGGACGTAGTGTATCATCTTACACAAGCCGCTCAAATATGAACCGGAAGCCAACAGGTCAGAGGCCATGCTGCTGGAAGTAGTCTAAAATCTTATATTAGACGCTCAAAAATGGACCGGAAACCAACCGAACAGAGGCCATGCTGCTGGACGTAGTATATCTTTTTACATTAGACGCTAAATTATGCACAAGATACCAAGAGATCAGAAACAGGGCTGCTGGACGTAGTGTATCATCTTACACAAGAGGGTCAAATATGGACCGGAAGCAATGAGATCAGAGTCCATGCTGCTGGTCGTTGTCTAAAATCTTACATTAGAGGCTCAAATATGGACCGGAAACCAAGAGATCAGAGGCCATGCTGCTGGTCGTAGTATATCTTTTTACATTAGACGCTCAAATATGCACAAGATACCAAGTGATCAGAAGCAGGGCTGCTGGACGTAGTGTATCATCTTACACAAGACGTTCAAATATGGACCTGAAGCCAACAGGTCAGAGGCAATGCGGCTGGACGTAGTATAAAATCTTACATTGGACGCTCAAATATGGACCGGAAGCCAACAGGTCAGAGTCCATGCTGCTGGACGTAGATTATCTTTTTACATTAGACGCTCAAATATGCACCAGAAACCAAGAGATCAGAAACAGGGCTGCTGGACGTTGTGTATCATCTTACACAAGACGCACAAATATGGACCGGAAGCCAACAGGTCAGAGGCCATGCTGCTGGACGTAGTCTAAAATCTTACTTTAGACGCTCAAATATGGACCGGAAACCAACAGATCAGAGGCCATGCTGCTGGGCGTAGTTTATCTTTTTACATTAGACGCTCAAATATGCACAAGATACCAAGTGATCAGAATCATGGCTGCTGGACGTAATGTATCATCTTACACAAGAGGGTCAAATATGGACCGGAAGCCAAGATGTCAGAGTCCATGCTGCTGGTCGTAGTCTAAAATCTTACATTAGAGGCTCAAATATGGACCGGAAACCAACAGATCAGAGGCCATGCTGCTGGACGTAGTATATCTTTTTACATTAGACACTCAAATATGCACAAGATACCAAAAGATCAGAAGCAGGGCTGCTGGACGTAGTGTATCATCTTACACAAGACGCTCAAATATGGACCTGAAGCCAACAGGTCAGAGATGCAATGCGGCTGGACGTAGTCTAAAATCTTACATTGGACGCTCAAATATGGTCCGGAAACCAACAGATCAGAGGCCATGCTGCTGGACGTAGTTTATCTTTTACATTAGACGGTCAAATATGCACAGAAACCAAGAGATCAGAAACAGGGCTGCTGGACGTAGTGTATCATCTTACACAAGACGCTCAAATATGGACCTGAAGCCAACAGGTCAGAGGCAATGCGGCTGGACGTAGTCTAAAATCTTGCATTAGACGCTCAAATATGGACCGGAAACCAACAGATCAGAGGCCATGCAGCTGGACGTAGTTTATCTTTTACATTAGACGCTCAAATATGCACCAGAAACAAAGAGATGAGAAACAGGGCTGCTGGACGTTGTGTATCATCTTACACAAGACGCTCAAATATGGACCTGAAACCAAGAGTTCAGAGGCCATGCTGCTGGACGTAGTCTAAAATCTTACATTAGACGCTCAAATATGGACCGGAAACCAACAGATCAGAGGCCATGCTGCTGGGCGTAACACATCTTTTTACATTAGACGCTCAAATATCCACCAGAAGCCAACAGATCAGAATCACGGCTGCTGCACGTAGTGTATCATCTTACACAAGACGCTGAAATATGGACCGGAAGCCAACAGGTCAGAGGCTATCCTGCTGAACGTAGTCTAAAATCTTATATTAGACGCTCAAATATGGACCGGAAACCAACAGATCAGAGGCCATGCTGCTGGACGTAGTATTTCTTTTTCTGGTGCATATTTGAGCGTCTAATGTAAAAAAGATAAACTACGTCCAGCAGCATGGCCTCTGTTCTGTTGGTTTCCGGTCCATATTTGTGCGTCTAATGTAAGATTTTAAACTACGCCCAGCAGCATGGCCTCTGACCTGTTGGCTTCCGGTCCATATTTGAGCGTCTTGTGTAAGATGATACACAACGTCCAGCAGCCCTGTTTCTGATCTCTTGGTTTCTGGTGCATATTTGAGCGTCTAATGTAAAAAGATAATCTACGTCGAGCAGCATGGCCTCTGATCTGTTGGTTTCCGGTTCATATTTGAGCGTCTAATGTAAGATTTTAGACTACCACCAGCAGCATGGCATCTGACCTGTTGGCTTCCGGTCCATATTTGAGCGTCTTGTGTAAGATGATACACTACGTCCAGCAGCCCTGTTTCTGCTCTATTTGTTTCTGGTCCATATTTGTGCGTGTAATGTAAAAAGATAATCTACGTCCAGCAGCATGGCCTCTGATCTGTTGGTTTCCGGTCCATATTTGTGCGTCTAATGTAAGATTTTAAACTACGTCCAGCAGCATGGCCTCTGACCTGTTGGCTCCCGGTCCATATTTGAGCGTCTTGTGTAAGATGATACACTACACGCAGCAGCCCTGTTTCTGATCTCTTGGTTTCTCGTGCATATTTGAGCGTCTAATGGAAAAAGATACACTACGTCCAGCAGCATGGCCTCTGATCTGTTGGTTTCCGGTCCATATTTGAGCCTCTAACGTAAGATTTTAGACTACGACCAGCAGCATGGACTCTGACCTCTTGGCTTCCGGTCCATATTTGACCCTCTTGTGTAAGATGATACTCTACGTCCAGCAGCCATGATTCTGATCTGTTGGTTTCTGGTGCCTATATGAGCGTCTAATGTAAAAAGATAAACTACGTCCAGCAGCATGGCCTCTGATCTGTTGGTTTCCGGACCATATTTGAGCGTCCAATGTAAGGTTTTTAGACTACGTCCAGCCGCATTGCTTCTGACCTGTTGGCTTCAGGTCCATATTTGAGCGTCTTGTGTAAGATGATAGACTACGTCCAGCAGCCCTGTTTCTGATCTCTTGGTATCTTGTGCATATTTGAGCGTCTAATGTAAAAAGATAAACTACGACCAGCAGCATGGCCTCTGTTCTGTTGGTTTCCGGTCCATATTTGTGCGTCTAATGTAAGATTTTAAACTACGCCCAGCAGCATGGCCTCTGACCTGTTGGCTTCCGGTCCATATTTGAGCGTCTTGTGTAAGATGATACACAACGTCCAGCAGCCCTGTTTCTGATCTCTTGGTTTCTGGTGCATATTTGAGCGTCTAATGTAAAAAGATAATCTACGTCCAGCAGCATGGCCTCTGATCTGTTGGTTTCCGGTTCATATTTGAGCGTCTAATGTAAGATTTTAGACTACCACCAGCAGCATGGCCTCTGACCTGTTGGCTTCCGGTCCATATTTGAGCGTCTTGTGTAAGATGATACACTACGTCCAGCAGCCCTGTTTCTGCTCTATTTGTTTCTGGTCCATATTTGTGCGTGTAATGTAAAAAGATAATCTACGTCCAGCAGCATGGCCTCTGATCTGTTGGTTTCCGGTCCATATTTGTGCGTCTAATGTAAGATTTTAAACTACGTCCAGCAGCATGGCCTCTGACCTGTTGGCTCCCGGTCCATATTTGAGCGTCTTGTGTAAGATGATACACTACACGCAGCAGCCCTGTTTCTGATCTCTTGGTTTCTCGTGCATATTTGAGCGTCTAATGGAAAAAGATACACTACGTCCAGCAGCATGGCCTCTGATCTGTTGGTTTCCGGTCCATATTTGAGCCTCTAACGTAAGATTTTAGACTACGACCAGCAGCATGGACTCTGACCTCTTGGCTTCCGGTCCATATTTGACCCTCTTGTGTAAGATGATACTCTACGTCCAGCAGCCATGATTCTGATCTTTTGGTTTCTGGTGCCTATATGAGCGTCTAATGTAAAAAGATAAACTACGTCCAGCAGCATGGCCTCTGATCTGTTGGTTTCCGGACCATATTTGAGCGTCCAATGTAAGGTTTTTAGACTACGTCCAGCCGCATTGCTTCTGACCTGTTGGCTTCAGGTCCATATTTGAGCGTCTTGTGTAAGATGATAGACTACGTCCAGCAGCCCTGTTTCTGATCTCTTGGTATCTTGTGCATATTTGAGCGTCTAATGTAAAAAGATATACTACATCCAGCAGCATGGCCTCTGAACTGTTGGTATCCGGTCCATATTTGAGCGTCTAATATCAGATTTTAGTCTACGTCGAGCAGCATATTCTCTGACCTGTTGGCTTCCGGTCCATATTTGAGCGTCTTGTGTAAGATGATACACTACGTCCAGCAGCCCTGTTTCTGATCTCTTGGTTTCTTGTGCATATTTGAGCGTCTAATGTAAAAAGATATACTACATCCAGCAGCATGGCCTCTGAACTGTTGGTATCCGGTCCATATTTGAGCGTCTAATAAAAGATTTTAGACTACGTCCAGCAGCATAGCCTCAGACCTGTTGGCTTCCGGTCCATATTTGAGCGTCTTGTGTAAGATGATACACTACTTCCAGCAGCTCTGTTTCTGATCTCTTGGTTTCTGGTGCATATTTGAGCGTCTAATGTAAAAAGATAAACTACGCCCAGCAGCATGGACTCTGATCTGTTGGTTTCCGGTCCATATTTGAGCGTCTAATAAAAGATTTTAGACTACGTCCAGCAGCATAGCCTCAGACCTGTTGGCTTCCGGTCCATATTTGAGCGTCTTGTGTAAGATGATACACTACTTCCAGCAGATCTGTTTCTGATCTCTTGGTTTCTGGTGCATATTTGAGCGTCTAATGTAAAAAGATAAACTACGCCCAGCAGCATGGCCTCTGATCTGTTGGTTTCCGGTCCATATTTGAGCGTCTAATGTAAGATTTTAGACTACGTCCAGCAGCATGGCCTCTGACCTGTTGGCTTCCGGACCATATCAGAGCGTCTTGTGTAAGATGATACACTACGACGAGCAGCCATGATTCTGATCTGTTGGTTTCTGGTGCATATTTGAGCGTCTAATGTAAAAAGATAAACTACCTCCAGCAGCATGGCTCCTGATCTGTTGGTTTCCCGACCATATTTGGGCGTCTAATGTAAGATGTTAGACAACGTCCAGCAGCATTGCCTCTGACCTGTTGGCATCAGGTCCATATTTGAGCGTCTTGTGTAAGATGATAAACTACGTCCAGCAGCCCTGTTTCTGATCTCTTGGTATCTTGTGCATATTTGAGCGTCTAATATAAAAAGATATACTACGTCCAGCAGCATGGCCTCTGATCGGTTGGTTTCCGGTCCATATTTGAGCGTCTAATATAAGATTTTAGACCACGTCCAGCAGCATGGCCTCTGACCTGTTGGCTTCCGGTCCATATTTGAGCGTCTTGTGTAAGATGATACACTACGTCCAGCAGCCCTGTTTCTAATCTATTGGTATCTGGTGCATATTTGTGCGTGTAAT
The DNA here is from genome assembly GCA_964036315.1 of Acanthosepion esculentum. NCBI lineage: Eukaryota > Metazoa > Mollusca > Cephalopoda > Sepiida > Sepiidae > Acanthosepion > Acanthosepion esculentum. Next base: position 8,855,759 of record CAXIWW010000817.1, on the reverse strand, counting down.
GTAAAAAGATAATCTACGCCCAGCAGCATGGCCTCTGATCTGTTGGTTTCCGGTCCATATTTCTGCGTCTAATGTAAGATTTTAAACTACGTCCAGCAGCATGGCCTCTGACCTGTTGGCTTCCGGTCCATTTTTCACACTCTTGTGTAAGATGATACACTACGTCCAGCAGCCATGATTCTGATCTGTTGATTTCTGGTGCCTATATGAGCGTCTAATATAAAAAGCTAAAATACGTCCAGCAGCATGGCCTCTGATCTGTTGGTTTCCGGTCCATATTTGAGCGTCCAATGTGAGATTTTAGACTACGTCCAGCCGCATTGCTTCTGACCAGTTGGCTTCAGGTCCATATTTGAGCGTCTTGTGTAAGATGATACACTACTTCCATCAGCTCTGTTTCTGATCTCTTGGTATCTGGTGCATATTTGAGCGTCTAATGTAAAGATATACTACATCTAGAAGCATGGCCTCTGATCTGTTGGTGTCCGGTCCATATTTGAGCGTCTAATATAAGATTTTAGACTACGTCTAGCAGCATAGCCTCTGACCTGTTGGCTTCCGGTCCATATTTGAGCGTTTTGTGTAAGATGATACACTACTTCCATCAGCTCTGTTTCTGATCTCTTGGATTCTGGTGCATATTTGAGCGTCTAATGTAAAAAGATAAACTACGTCCAGCAGCATGGCCTCTGATCTGTTGGTTTCCGGTCCATATTTGAGCGTCGAATGTAAGATATTAGATTACGACCAGCAGCATGGCCTCTGACCTGTTGGCTTCCGGACCATATCTGAGCGTCTTGTGTAAGATGATACACTACGTCTAGCAGTCATGTTTCTGATCTGTTGGTTTCTGGTGCATATTTGAGCGTCTAATGTAAAAAGATAAACTACGTCCAGCAGCATTGCCTCTGATCTGTGGGTTTCCGGTCCATATTTGAGCGTCTAATGTAAGATTTTAGACTACGTCCAGCAGCATGGTCTCTGACATGTTGGCTTCCGGTCCATATTTGAGCGTCTTGTGTAAGATGATATACTACGTCCAGCAGCCCTGTTTCTGATCTCTTGGTTTCTGGTGCATAATTGAGCGTCTAATGTAAAAAGATATACTAAGTCCAGAAGCATGGCCTCTGATCTGTTCGTTTTCGGTCCATATTTGAGCGTCTAATATAAGATTTTAGACTACGTCCAGCAGCATAGCCTCTGACCTGTTGGCTTCCGGTCCATATTTGAGCGTCTTGTGTAAGATGATACACTACATCCAGCAGCCCTGTTTCTGATCTCTTGGTTTCTGGTGCATATTTGAGCGTCTAATATAAGATTTTAGACTACGTCCAGCAGCATAGCCTCTGAACTGTTGGCTTGCGGTCCATATTTGAGCGTCTTGTGTAAGATGATACACTACTTCCATCAGCTCTGTTTCTGATCTCTTAGTTTCTGGTGCATATTTGAGCGTCTAATGTAAAAAGATAAACTACGTCCAGCAGAATGGCCTCTGATCTGCTGGTTTCCGGTCCATATTTGAGCGTCTAATGTAAGATTTTAGACTACGTCCAGCAGCATGGCCTCTGACCTGTTGGCTTCCGGACCATATCTGAGCGTCTTGTGTAAGATGATACACTACGTCCAGCAGCCCTGTTTCTGATCTCTTGGTTTCTGGTGCATATTTGAGCGTCTAATATAAAAAGATAAACTACGTCCAGCAGCATGGCCTCTGATTTGTTGGCTTCCGGTCCATATTTGAGCGTCTTGTGTAAGATGATACACTACGCCCAGCAGCCCTGTTTCTGATCTCTTGGTTTCTGGTGCATATTTGAGCGTCTAATGTAAAAAGATAAACTACGTCCAGCAGAATGGCCTGTGATCTGTTGGTTTCCGGTCCATATTTGAGCGTCTAATGTAAGATTTTAGACTACGTCCAGCAGCATGGCCTCTGAACTCTTGGTTTCCCGTCCGTATTTGAGCGTCTTGTGTATATGATACACAACGTCCAGCAGCCCTGTTTCTGATCTCTTGGTTTATGGTGCATATTTGAGCGTCTAATGTAAAAAGATAGTCTACGTCCAGCAGCATGGCCTCTGATCTGTTGGTTTCCGGTTCATATTTGAGCGTCTAATGTAAGATTTTAGACTACGTCCCGCAGAATGGTCTCTGACCTCTTGGCTTCCGGTCCATATTTGAGCGTCTTGTGTAAGATGATACACTACGTCCAGCATTCATGATTCTGATCTGTTGGTTTCTGGTGCATATTTGAGCGTCTAATGTAAAAAGATAAACTACGTCCAGCAGCATGGCCTCTGATCTGTTGGTTTCCGGACCATATTTGAGCATTTTTGTGTAAGATGATACACTAAGTCCAGCAGCACTGTTTCTGATCACTCGGTTTCTGGTGCATATTTGAGCGTCTAATGTAAAAAGATAAAGTACGTCCAGCATCATGGCCTCTGACCTGTTGGCTTCCGGACCATATCTGAGCGTCTTGTGTAAGTTGATACACTACGTCTAGCAGCCATGATTCTGATCTGTTGGTTTCTGTTGCATATTTGAGCGTCTAATGTAAAAAGATAAACTATGACCAGCAGCATGGCCTCTGATATGTTGGTTTCCGGTCCATATTTGAGCGTCTTGTGTAAGATGATACACTACTTCCATCAGCTCTGTTTCTGATCTCTTGGTTTCTGGTGCATATTTGAGCGTCTAATGTAAAAAGATAAACTACGTCCAGGAGCATGGCCTCTGATCTGTTGGTTTCCGGTCCATATTTGAGCGTCTAATGTAAGATATTAGACTACGTCCAGCAGCATGGCCTCTGACCTGTTGGCTTCCGGACCATATCTGAGCGTCTTGTGTAAGATGATACACTACGTCTAGCAGCCATGTTTCTTATCTGTTGGTTTCTGGTGCATATTTGAGCGTCTAATGTAAAAAGATATACTACGTCCAGCAGCATGGCCTCTGATCTGTTGGTTTCCGGTCCATATTTGATCGTCTGATATAAGATTTTAGACTACGTTCAGCAGCATAGCCTCTGACCTGTTGGCTTCCGGTCCATATTTCAGCGTCTTGTGTGAGATGATACACTACGTCCAGCAGCCCTGTTTCTGATCTCTTGGTTTCTGGTGCATATTTGAGCGTCTAATGTAAAAAGATAAACTACGTCCAGCAACATGGCCTTTGATCTGTTGGTTTTCGGTCCATATTTGAGCGTCTAATATAAGATTTTAGACTACGTCCAGCAGCATAGCCTCTGACCTGTTGGCTTCCGGTCCATATTTGAGCGTCTTGTGTAAGATGATACACTACATCCAGCAGCCCTATTTCTGATCTCTTGGTTTCTGGTGCATATTTGAGCGTCTAATATAAGATTTTAAACTACGTCCAGCAGCATAGCCTCTGACCTGTTGGCTTCCGGTCCATATTTGAGCGTCTTGTGTAAGATGATACACTACTTCTATCAGCTCTGTTTCTGATCTCTTGGTTTCTGGTGCATATTTGAGCGTCTAATGTAAAAAGATAAACAACGTCCAGCAGCATGGCCTCTGATCTGTTTGATTCCGGTCCATATTTGAGCGTCTAATGTAAGATTTTAGACTACGTCCAGCAGCATGGCCTCTGACCTGTTGGCTTCCGGTTCATATTTGAGCGTCTTGTGTAAGATGATACACTATGTCCAGCAGCCGTGATTCTGATCTGTTGGTTTCTGGTGCATATTTGAGAATCTAATATAAGATTTTAGACTACGTCCAGCAGCATAACCTCTGACCTGTTGGCTTCCGGTCCATATTTGAGCGTCTTGTGTAAGATGATACACTACGTCCAGCAGCCCTGTTTCTGATCTCTTGGTTTCTGGTGCATATTTGAGCGTCTAATGTAAAAAGATAAACTACGTCCAGCAGCATGGCCTCTGATTTGTTGGGTTCCGGTCCATATTTGAGCGTCTTGTGTAAGATGATACACTACGCCCAGTAGCCCTGTTTCTGATCTCTTGGTTTCTGGTGCATATTTGAGCGTCTAATGCAAAAAGATAATCTACGGCCAGCAGCATGGCCTCTGATCTGTTGGTTTCCGGTTCATATTTGAGCGTCTAATGTAAGATTTTAGACTACGTCCAGCAGAATGGCCTCTGACCTCTTGGCTTCCGGTCCATATTTGAGCGTCTTGTGTAAGATGATACACTACGTCCAGCAGCCATGATTCTGATCTGTTGGTTTCTTGTGCATATTTGAGCGTCTAATTTTAAAAAGATAAACTACGACCAGCAGCATGGCCTCTGATCTGTTGGTTTCCGGACCATATTTGAGCGTCTAATATAAGATTTTAGACTACGTCCAGCAGCATAGCCTCTGACCTGTTGGCTTCCGGTCCATATTTGAGCATATTTGTGTAAGATGATACACTACGTCCAGCAGCCCTGTTTCTGATCACACGGTTTCTGGTGCATATTTGAGCGTCTAATGTAAAAAGATAAAGTACGTCCAGCAGCATGGCCTCTGACCTGTTGGATTCCAGACCATATCTGACCGTCTTGTGTAAGATGATACACTACGTCTAGCAGCCATGATTCTGATCTGTTGGTTTCTGTTGCATATTTGAGCGTCTAATATAAAAAGATCAACTACCACCAGCAGCATGGCCACTGATCTGTTGGTTTCCGGTCCATAATTGAGCGTCTAATGTAAGATTTTAGACTACGTCCAGCAGCATGGCCTCTGACCTGTATGTTTCCAGTCGATATTTGAGCGTCTTGTGTAAGATGATACACTACGTCCAGCAGCCATGATTCTGATCTGTTGGTTTCTGGTGCATATTTGAGCGTCTAATATAAAAAGATAAACTACGTCCAGCAGCATGGGCTCTGATCTGTTGGATTCCGGTCCATATTTGAGCGTCTAATGTAAGATTTTAGATTACGCCCAGCAGCATGGCCTCTGACCTGTTGGTTTCCGGTTCATATTTGAGCGTCTTGTGTAAGATGATACACTATGTCCAGCAGCCATGATTCTGATCTGTTGGTTTCTGGTGCATATTTGAGAATCTAATATAAGATTTTAGACTACGTCCAGCAGCATAACCTCTGACCTGTTGGCTTCCGGTCCATATTTGAGCGTCTTGTGTAAGATGATACACTACGTCCAGCAGCCCTGTTTCTGATCTCTTGGTTTCTGGGGAATATTTGAGCGTCTAATGTAAAAAGATAAACTACGTCCAGCAGCATGGCCTCTGATTTGTTGGGTTCCGGTCCATATTTGAGCGTCTTGTGTAAGATGATACACTACGTCCAGCAGCCCTGTTTCTGATATTTTGGTATCTTGTGGATATTTGAGCGTCTAATGTAAAAAGATATACTACGTCCAGCTGCATGGCCTGAGATCTGTTGGTTTCCGGTTCATATTTGATCGTCTAATATAAGATTTTAGACTACGTCCAGCAGCATAGCCTCTGACCTGTTGGCTTCCGGTCCATATTTGAGCGTCTTGTGTAAGATGATACACTACGTCCAGCAGCACTCTTTCTGATCTCTTGGTTTCCGATGCATATTTGAGCGTCTAATGTAAAAAGATGAACTACGCCCAGCAGCATGGCCTCTGATCTGTTGGTTTCCGATCCATATTTGAGCGTCTAATGTAACATTTTAGACTACGCCCAGCAGCATGGCCTCTGACCTGTTGGCTTCCGGTCCATATTTGAGCGTCTTCTGTGAGATGATACACTACGTCTAGCAGCCCTGTTTCTGATCTCTTGGTTTCTGGTGCATATATGAGCGACTAATGTAAAAAGATAAACTACGTCCAGCAGCATGGCCTCTGATCTGTTGATTTCCGGTTCATATTTGAGCGTCTAATGTAATATTTTAGACTACATCCAGCAGCATGGCCTCTGACCTGTTGGCTTCCGGTCCATATTTGAGCGTCTTCTGTAAGATGATACACTACGTCCAGCAGCCCTGTTTCTGATCTCTTGTTTTCTGGTGCATATTTGAGCGTCTAATGTAAAAAGATAAACTACGTCCAGCAGCATGGCCTTTCATCTGTTGGTTTCCGGCCCATATTTGAGCGTCTAATGTAAGATTTTAGACTACGTCCAGCAGCATGACCTCTGAACTGTTGGCTTTCGGACCATATCTGAGCGTCTTGTGTAAGATGATACACTACGTCTAGCAGTCATGATTCTGATCTGTTGGTTTCTGGTGCATATTTGACCGTCTAATGTAAAAAGATAAACTACGTCCAGCAGCATGGCCTATGATCTGTTGGTTCCCGGTCCACATTTGAGCGTCTAATGTAAGATTTTAGACAACGTCCAGCAGCATGGCCTCTGAACTCTTGGTTTCCGGTCCGTATTTGAGCGTCTTGTGTGTATGATACACAACGTCCTGCAGCCCTGTTTCTGATCTCTTGGTTTCTGGTGCATATATGAGCGTCTAATGTAAGAAGATAATCTACGTCCAGCAGCATGGCCTCTGATCTGTTGGTTTCCGGTTCATATTTGAGCGTCTAATGTAAGATTTTAGACTACGCCCAGCAGCATGGCCTCTGACCTGTTGGCTTCCGGTCCATATTTGAGCGTCTTCTGTGAGATGATACACTACGTCCTGCAGACCTGTTTCTGATCTCTTGTTTTCTGGTGCATATTTGAGCGTCTAATGTAAAAAGATGAACTACGTCCAGCAGCTTGGCCTCTGATCTGTTGGTTTCCGGTTCATATTTGAGCGTCTAATGTAAGATTTTAGACTACGTCCAGCAGCATGGCCTCTGACCTGTTGGCTTCCGGTCCATATTTGAGCGTCTAGTGTAAGATGATACACTACGTCCAGCAGCCCTGTTTCTGATCTCTTGGTTTCTGGTGCATATTTGACCGTCTAATGTAAACGATAAACTACGTCCAGCAGCATGGCCTCTGATCTGTTGGTTTCCGGTCCATATCTGAGCCTATAATGTGAGATTTTAGACTACGACCAGCAGCATGGACTCTGACCTCTTGGCTTCCGGTCCATATTTGAGCGTCTTGTGTAAGATGATACACTACGTCCAGCAGCATAGCCTCTGACCTGTTGGCTTCCGGTCCATATTTGAGAGTCTTTTGTAAGATGATACACTACGTCCAGAAACCCTGTTTCTGATCTCTTGGTTTCTTGTGCATATTTGAGCGTCTAATGTAAAAAGATATACTCCGTCCAGCAGCATGGCCTCTGATCTGTTGGTTTCCGGTCCATATTTGAGCGTCTAATATAAGATTTTAGACTACGTCCAGCAGCATGGCCTCTGACCTGTATGTTTCCGGTCGATATTTTAGCGACTTGTGTAAGATGATACACTACGTCCAGTAGCTATGATTCTGATCTGTTGGTTTCTGGTGCATATTTGAGCGTCTAATATAAAAAGATAAACTACGACCAGCAGCATGGCCTCTGATCTGTTGGATTCCGGTCCATATTTGAGCGTCTAATGTAAGATTTTAGAGTACGCCCAGCAGCATGGCCTCTGACCTCTTGGCTTCCGGTCAATATTTGACCGTCTTGTGTAAGATGATACACTACGTCCAGCAGCCATGATACTGATATCTTGTTTCTGATGCATATTTGAGCGTCTAATGTAAAAAGATGAACTACGTCCAGCAGCTTGGCCTCTGATCTGTTGGTTTCCGGTTCATATTTGAGCGTCTAATGTAAGATTTTAGACTACGTCCAGCAGCATGGCCTCTGACCTGTTGGCTTCCGGTCCATATTTGAGCGTCTAGTGTAAGATGATACACTACGTCCAGCAGCCCTGTTTCTGATCTCTTGGTTTCTGGTGCATATTTGACCGTCTAATGTAAACGATAAACTACGTCCAGCAGCATGGCCTCTGATCTGTTGGTTTCCGGTCCATATCTGAGCCTCTAATGTGAGATTTTAGACTACGACCAGCAGCATGGACTCTGACCTCTTGGCTTCCGGTCCATATTTGAGCGTCTTGTGTAAGATGATACACTACGTCCAGCAGCATAGCCTCTGACCTGTTGGCTTCCGGTCCATATTTGAGAGTCTTTTGTAAGATGATACACTACGTCCAGAAACCCTGTTTCTGATCTCTTGGTTTCTTGTGCATATTTGAGCGTCTAATGTAAAAAGATATACTCCGTCCAGCAGCATGGCCTCTGATCTGTTGGTTTCCGGTCCATATTTGAGCGTCTAATATAAGATTTTAGACTACGTCCAGCAGCATGGCCTCTGACCTGTATGTTTCCGGTCGATATTTTAGCGACTTGTGTAAGATGATACACTACGTCCAGTAGCTATGATTCTGATCTGTTGGTTTCTGGTGCATATTTGAGCGTCTAATATAAAAAGATAAACTACGACCAGCAGCATGGCCTCTGATCTGTTGGATTCCGGTCCATATTTGAGCGTCTAATGTAAGATTTTAGAGTACGCCCAGCAGCATGGCCTCTGACCTCTTGGCTTCCGGTCAATATTTGACCGTCTTGTGTAAGATGATACACTACGTCCAGCAGCCATGATACTGATATCTTGTTTCTGATGCATATTTGAGCGTCTAATGTAAAAAGATAAACTATGCCCAGCAGCATTGCCTCTGATCTGTTGGATTCCGGTCCATATTTGAGCGTCCAATGTAAGATTTTAGACTATGTCCAGCCGCATTGCCTCTGACCTGTTGGCTTCAGGTCCATATTTGAGCGTCTTGTGTAAGATGATACACTACGTCCAGCAGCCCTGTTTCTGATCTCTTGGTATCTTGTGCATATTTGAGCGTCTAATATAAAAAGATATACTACGTCCAGCAGCATGACCTCTGATCTGTTGGTTTCCGGACCATATTTGAGCGTCTAATATAAGATTTTAGACTACGTGCAGCAGCATAGCCTCTGACCTGTTGGCTTCCGGTCCATATTTGAGAGTCTTTTGTAAGATGATACACTACGTCCAGCAGCCCTGTTTCTGATCTCTTGGTTTCTTGTGCATATTTGAGCGTCTAATGTAAAAAGATATACTCTGTCCAGCAGCATGGCCTCTGATCTGTTGGTTTCCGGTCCATATTTGAGCGTCTAATATAAGATGTTAGACTACGTCCAGCAGCATGGCCTCTGACCTGTATGTTTCCGGTCGATATTTTAGCGTCTTGTGTAAGATGATACACTACGTCCAGCAGCCATGATTCTGATCTCTTGGTTTCTGGTTCATATTTGAGCGTCTAATGTAAAAACATAAACTAAGTCTAGCAGCATGGCCTATGATCTGTTGGTTTCCGGTCCATATTTGTGCGTCTAATATAAGATTTTAGACTACATCCAGCAGCATAGCCTCTGACCTGCTGGCTTCCGGTCCATATTTGAGCATCTTGTGTAAGATGATACACTACGTCCAGCAGCCCTGTTTCTGATCTCTTGGTTTATTGTGCATATTTGAGCGTCTAATGTAAAAAGATAAAATACGTCCAGCAGCATGGCCTCTGATCTGTTGGTCTTGTCCATATTTGATCGTCTAATATAAGATTTTAGACTACGTTCAGCAGCATAGCCTCTTACCTGTTGGCTTCCGGTCCATATTTGAGCGTCTTGTGTAAGGTGATACACTACGCCCAGCAGCACTGTTTCTGATCTCTTGGTTTCTGGTGCATATTTGAGCGTCTAATGTAAAAAGATAAACTACGTCCAGCAGAATGGCCTCTGATCTGTTGGTTTCCGGTCCATATTTGAGCGTCTAATGTAAGATTTTAGACTACGTCCAGCAGCATGGCCTCTGACCTGTTGGCTTCCGGACCATATCTGAGCGTCTTGTATAAGATGATACACTACGTCTAGCAGCCATGATTCTGATCTGTTGGTTTCTGTTGCATATTTGAGCGTCTAATGTAAAAAGATAAACTACGTCCAGCAGCATGGCCTCTGATCTCTTGGTTTCCCGTCCATATTTGAGCGTCTAATGTAAGATGTTAGACTACCTCCAGCAGCATGGCCTCTGATCTGTTGGTGTCCAATTGTCGGGAATTTCTTACCTTATCCATAAGTTCAAACGTTTTTCGACACCTTGAATAGAGTGGAGCCGAAATTCAACGGTATGGGGCTTGTGTTAGCTCATTTACGGAAATTGTTATGCAGCCTTAAACAGGGAAATCAGTCATATTTCACTTGTTTATAACTTTTTCCATTAAGGAAATATTTTCAAATTGGGTATAAAATTGTGTACAATTATTTGATTTGTCTATGTTTACAGGGATTTTTCATTTGCTCAGATAGTAAAAAGTACAGCTTTCACCATGTGCGCCGTATGTCGTCTGACAATTATAAGACTGCATTTCTAATTTTTCCTTTCTATCGAATCCACAAAATATTGGCGTCCAATTGTCGAGAATTTCTTACCTTATCCATAATTACAAAAGTTTTTTCGACACAGACGACCCCCCACCCAGGAGACAGTCCCAGAAAGTCCAACGCAGCCGACACCCACTCCCAGAAAGTCCCACGCAGACTACCCCCAGTCCCACAAAGTCCCAAGCAGACGACCCCCCACCCAGGAGACAGTCCCAGAAAGTCCCACGCAGACGACACCCAGTCCCAGAAAGTTCAACGCAGACGACCCCGAGTCCCAGAAAGTCCCACGCAGACGACCCCGTAGTCCCAGAAAGTCCCACGCAGACGATCCTCCAGACAGGAGACAGTCCCAAAAAGTCCCACGCAGACGACCCCCAGTCCCAGCAAGTCGCACGCAGACGACCCCACCAACCCAGGAGACAATCCCAGAAAGTCGCACGCAGACGACACCCAGTCCCAGAAAGTCCCATGCAGACGACCCCCCACCCAGGAGACAGACCCAGAAAGTCCCACGCAGACGACCCCCAGTCCCAGAAAGTCCCATGCAGACGACCCCCCACCCAGGAGACAGACCCATATATCCCACGCAGACAACCCCCAGTCACAGAAAGTCCCACTCACACGAACACCCCCCAGGAGACAGTCCCAGAAAGTCCCACGCAGACGACACCCAGTCCCAGAAAGTTCAACGCAGACGACCCCGAGTCCCAGAAAGTCCCACGCAGACGACCCCCTAGTCCCAGAAAGTCCCACACAGACGATCCTCCAGACAGGAGACAGTCCCAAAAAGTCCCACGCAGACGACCCCCAGTCCCAGCAAGTCGCACGCAGACGACCCCCCCAACCCAGGAGACAATCCCAGAAAGTCGCACGCAGACGACACCCAGTCCCAGAAAGTCCCATGCAGACGACCCCCCACCCAGGAGACAGACCCATATATCCCACGCAGACGACCCCCAGTCAAAGAAAGTCCCATGCAGACGACCCCCCACCCAGGAGACAGTCCCAGAAAGTCCCACGCAGACGACCCCCAGTCCCAGAAAGTCCAACGCAGACGAACCCCCACCCAGGAGACAGTCCCAGAAAGACCCACGCAGACGACCCCCAGTCCCAGAAAGTCCCACACAGACGACCCCCAGTCCTAGGAAGTCCCATGCAGAAGACCCCCACCCAGGAGACAGTCCAAGAAAGTCCCACGCAGACGACACCCCACCAAGTAGACAGTCCCAGAAAGTCCCACGCAGACGAGACCCAGTCCCTGAAAGTCCCACGCAGACGACCCCCCCACCCAGGAGACAGTCCCAGAAAGTACCAAACAGACGACCTCCCACCTAGGAGACAGTCCCAGAAAGTCGCACGCAGACGACCCCCAGTCCCAGAAAGTCCCATGCAGACGACCCCCCACCCAGGAGACAGACCCATATATCCCACGGAGACAACCCCCAGTCACAGAAAGTCCAACTCACACGAACACCCACCCAGGAGACAGTCCCAGAAAGTCCCACGCAGACGAGCCCCCATCCAGGAGACAGTCCCAGAAAGTCCAACGCAGACGAACCCCCACCCAGGAGACAGTACCAGAAAGACCCACGCAGACGACCCCCAGTCCCAGAAAGTGCCACACAGAAGACCCCCAGTCCTAGGAAGTCCCATGCGGAAGACCCCCACACAGGAGACAGTCCCAGAAAGTCCCACGCAGACGACGCCCACCCAGGAGACAGTCCAAGAAAGTCCTAAACAGACAACACCCCACCCAGGAGACAGTCCCAGAAATCCCACGCAGACGATCCCCCACCCAGGAGACAGTCCAAGAAAGTCCCACGCAGACGACGCCCAGTCCAAGAAAGTCTCACGCAGACGACACCCAGACAGGAGAGTGTCCCAGCAAGTCCCAGGCAGACGACCCCCAGTCCCAGTAAATCCCACGCTGACGAACACCCACCCAGGAGACAGTCCCAGAAAGTCCCACGCAGACGACCCCCCACCCAGGAGACAGTCCCAGAAAGTCCCACGCAGACGACCCCCAGTCCCAGAAAGTCCAACGCAGACGAACCCCCACCCAGGAGACAGTCCCAGAAAGACCCACGCAGACGACCCCCAGTCCCAGAAAGTCCCACACAGACGACCCCCAGTCCTAGGAAGTCCCATGCAGAAGACCCACACCCAGGAGACAGTCCCAGAAAGTCCCACAAAGACGACGCCCACCCAGGAGACAGTCCAAGAAAGTCCCACGCAGACGACACCCCACCCAGTAGACAGTCCCAGAAAGTCCCACGCAGACGAGACCCAGTCCCTGAAAGTCCCACGCAGACGACCCCCCCACCCAGGAGACAGTCCCAGAAAGTACCAAACAGACGACCTCCCACCTAGGAGACAGTCCCAGAAATTCCCACGCAGACGAACCCCACTCCCAAAAAGTCCCACGCAGACGGCCCCCAGTCCCAGCAAGTCCCACGCAGACGACCCCCAGTCCTAGAAAGTCCCACGCAGACGGCTCCCACCCAAGAGACAGTCCCAGAAAGACCAACGCAGACGACCCACAGTCACAGAAAGTCCCACCCAGATGACACCCAGTCCCAGAAAGTCTCACGCAGACGACCCCCCACCCAGGAGACAGTCTCAGAATGTCCCACGCATACGAGCCCCCACCCACGAGACAGTCCCAGAAAGTCCAACGCAGACGAACCCCCACACAGGAGACAGACCCAGAAAGACTCACGCAGACCACCCCCAGTCCCAGAAAGTCCCACGCAGACGACCCCCAGTCACATAAAGTCCAACGCAGACGACCCCCAGTCCCAGAATGTCACACGCAGACGACACCCACCCAGGAGACAGTCCCAGGAAGTCCCATGCAGACGAACCCCGCCCAGGAGACAGTCTCAGAAAGTCCCATACAGACGTCCGCCCACGCATGAGAGAGTCCCAGATAGTCCAACGCAGACGAACCCCCACCCAGGAGACAGTCCGAGAAAGACCCACGCAGATGACCCCCTGTCACAGAAAGTCCCACACAGACGACCCCCAGTCCTAGGAAGTCCCATTCAGACGACCCCCACCCAGGAGACAGTCCCAGAAAGTCCAAAAGACAACCCCCACCCAGGAGACAGTCCCAGAAAGTCCCACGCAGACGAGCCCCCACCCAGCAGACAGTCCCAGAAAGTCCCACGCAGACGACCCCCAGTCCCAGAAAGTCCCACGCAGACGACCACCACCCAGGAGTCAGTACCAGAAAGACCCAAGCAGACGACCCTCTGTCTCAGAAAGTCCCAAGCAGACGACTCCCCACCCAGGAGACAGTCCCAGAAAGTCCCACGCAGATTACCCCCCACCCAGGAGACAGTCCCAGAAAGTCCCACGCAGACGAGCCCAGTCCCAGAAAGTCCCACGCAGACGACCCCCACCCAGGAGACAGTCCCAGAAACTACCACGCAGACGACAGCCAGTCTCAGAAAGTCCCAGGCAGACGACTCCCCACCCAGGAGACAGTCCCAGAAAGTCCCACGCAGAAGACCCCCCACCTAGGAGAGAGTCCAAAAAAGATCCACGCAGATGACCCTGAGTCCTAGAGAGTCCCATACAGACGACCCCCCACCCAGGAGACAGTCCCAGAAAGTAACACGCAGACGTCCCCCAGTCCCAGAAAATCCCACGCAGACGACCCCCACCCATGAGACAATCCCAGAAAGTCCCACGGAGACGACCCACAGTCCCAGAAAGTCCCACTCAGAGGCCCCACACCAAGGAGACAAACCCAGAAATTCCCACGCAGACGACCCCTAGTCCCAGAAAGTCACACGCAGACGACTCCCCACCCAGGAGACAGTCCCAGAAAGTCCCACGCAGAAGACCCCCCACCTAGGAGAGAGTCCAAAAAAGATCCACGCAGACGACCCCGAGTCTTAGAAAGTCCCATACAGACGACCCCCCACCCCGGAGACAGTCCCAGAAAGTAACACGCAGACGACCCCCAGTCCCAGAAAGTCCCACGCAGACGACCACCAGTCCCACAAAGTCCCACGCAGACGACCCCCCACCCAGGAGATAGTGCCAGAATGTCCCACGCAGACGACCCACAATCCCAGAATGTCCCAGGCAGACGACCCCCACCAAGGAGACAGTCCCAGAAAGTCCCACGCAGACGATCCCCCACCCAGAAGAGAGTCACTGAAAGTCCCACGCAGACAACCCCCAGTCCCAGAAAGTCCCACGAAGACGAACCCCAGTCCCAGAATGTCCCACGCAGAAGACCCCCTGTCCCAGAATGTCCCACGCAGACGACCCCCTGTCTCAGAAAGTCCCAAGCAGACGACTCCCCACCCAGGAGACAGTCCCAGAAAGTCCCACGCAGACTACCCCCCACCCAGGAGACAGTCCCAGAAAGTCCCACGCAGACGACCCCCAGTCCCAGAAAGTCCCACGCGGACGAACCCCACCAAGGAGACTGTCCCAGAAAGTCCCACGCAGACGACACCCAGTCCCTGAAAGTCCCAAGCAGACGACCTCCCACGCAGGAGACAGTCCCAGAAAGTCCCACGCAGACGACCCCCCACCCAGGAGAGAGTCCAAGAAAGACCCACGCAGACGACCCCGAGTCCAAGAAAGTCCCACGCACACGACCACCAGTCCCACAATGTCCTACGCAGACGACCCCCCACCAAGGAGACAGTCCCAGAAAGTCCCACGCAGACGACCACCCCACCCATGAGACAGTCCCAGAAAGTCCCACGGGGACGACCCACTGTCCCAGAAAGTCCCACGCAGACGCCCCCCAGTCCCAGAAAGTCCCACGCAGACGAACCCCACCCAGGAGACTGTCCCAGAAACTCCCACGCAGACGACACCCAGTCCCTGAAAGTCCCAAGCAGACGACCTCCCACGCAGGAGACAGTCCCAGAAAGTCCCACGCAGAGGAACCCCCACCCAGGAGACAGTCCCAGAAAGACCGACGCAGACGACCCCCCACCCAGGAGAAAGTCCCAGAAAGTCCCACGCAGACGAGCCCAGTCCCAGAAAGTCCCACGCAGACGACCCCCACCCAGGAGACAGTCCCAGAAACTACCACGCAGATGACACCCAGTCTCAGAAAGTCTCAGGCAGACGAATCCCCACCCAGGAGACAGTCCCAGAAAGTCCCACGCAGACGACGCCCCACCCAGGAGAGAGTCCAAAAAAGATCCACGCAGACGACACCGAGTCCTAGAAAGTCCCATACAGACGACCCCCCACCAAGGAGACTGTCCCAGAAAGTAACACGCAGACGACCCCCAGTCCCAGAAAGTCCCACGCAGACGACCACCTGTCCCACAAAGTCCCACGCAGACGACACCCCACCAAGGAGACAGACCCAGATATCCCGCGCAGACGACCCCCAGTCCCAGAAAGTCCCATGCAGACGATCCCCACCCAGGAGACAGACCCATATATACCACGCAGACAACCCCCAGTCACAGAAAGTCCCACTCACACGAACACCCACCCAGGAGACAGTCCCAGAAAGTCCCACGCAGGCGACCCCCAGTAACAGAAAGACCCACGCTGACGACCCCCACCCAGGAGACAGACTCAGAAATTCCCACGCAGACGAACCCCCACGCATGAGACAGTCCCAGAAAGTCCAACGCAGACGAACCCCCACCCAGGAGACATTCCCAGAAAGACCCACGCAGACGACCCCCAGTCCCAGAAAGTGCCACGCAGACGACCCCCAGTCCCACAAAGTCCCACGCAGACGAACCCCCACCCAGGAGATAGTGCCAGAATGTCCCACGCAGACGACCCACAGTCCCAGAATGTCCCACGCAGACGACCCCCACCAAGGAGACAGTCCAAGAAAGTCCCACGCAGACGATCCCCCACCCAGAAGAGAGTCCCTGAAAGTCCCACGCAGACAACCCCCATTCCCAGAAAGTCCCACGCAGACGACTCCCCACCGAGGAGACAGTCCCAGAAAGTCCCACGCAGACGAGCCCAGTCCCTGAAAGTCCCAAGCAGACGATCTCCCACGCAGGAGACAGTCCCAGAAAGACCCACGCAGACGAACCCCCACCCAGGAGAAAGTCCCAGAAAGTCCCACGCAGAGGAGCCCAGTCCCAGAAAGTCCCACGCAGACGACCCCCACCCAGGAGACAGTCCCAGAAACTACCACGCAGATGACACCCAGTCTCAGAAAGTCCAAGGCAGACGAATCCCCACCCAGGAGACAGTCCCAGAAAATCCCACGCAGACGACGCCCCACCCAGTAGAGAGTCCAAAAAAGATCCACGCAGACGACACCGAGTCCTAGAAAGTCCCATACAGACGACCCCCCCACCCAGGAGACAGTCCCAGAAAGTAACACGCAGACGACCCCCAGTCCCAGAAAGTCCAACGCAGACGACCACCAGTCCCACAAAGTCCCACGCAGACGACCCCCCACCCAGGAGACAGTCCCAGAAAGTCCCACGCAGACGAACCACAGTCCCAGAATGTCCCACGCAGACGCCCCACACCAAGGAGACAGTCCCAGAAAGTCCCTCGCAGACGATCCCCCACCCAGAAGAGAGTCCCTGAAAGTCCCACGCAGACTACCCCCCACCCAGGAGACAGTCCCAGAAAGTCCCACGCAGACGACCCCCAGTCCCAGAAAGTCCCACGCGGACGAACCCCACCAAGGAGACTGTCCCAGAAAGTCCCACGCAGACGACACCCAGTCCCTGAAAGTCCCAAGCAGACGACCTCCCACGCAGGAGACAGTCCCAGAAAGTCCCACGCAGACGACCCCCCACCCAGGAGAGAGTCCAAGAAAGACCCACGCAGACGACCCCGAGTCCAAGAAAGTCCCACGCACACGACCACCAGTCCCACAATGCACCTACGCAGACGACCCCCCACCAAGGAGACAGTCCCAGAAAGTCCCACGCAGACGACCACCCCACCCATGAGACAGTCCCAGAAAGTCCCACGGAGACGACCCACTGTCCCAGAAAGTCCCACGCAGACGCCCCCCAGTCACAGAAAGTCCCACGCAGACGAACCCCACGCAGGAGACAGTCCCAGAAAGTCCCACGCAGACGACCCCCCACCCAGGAGAGAGTCCAAGAAAGACCCACGCAGACGACCCCGAGTCCAAGAAAGTCCCACGCACACGACCACCAGTCCCACAATGTCCTACGCAGACGACCCCCCACCAAGGAGACAGTCCCAGAAAGTCCCACGCAGACGACCACCCCACCCATGAGACAGTCCCAGAAAGTCCCACGGGGACGACCCACTGTCCCAGAAAGTCCCACGCAGACGCCCCCCAGTCCCAGAAAGTCCCACGCAGACGAACCCCACCCAGGAGACTGTCCCAGAAACTCCCACGCAGACGACACCCAGTCCCTGAAAATCCCAAGCAGACGACCTCCCACGCAGGAGACAGTCCCAGAAAGTCCCACGCAGAGGAACCCCCACCCAGGAGACAGTCCCAGAAAGACCGACGCAGACGACCCCCCACCCAGGAGAAAGTCCCAGAAAGTCCCACGCAGACGAGCCCAGTCCCAGAAAGTCCCACGCAGACGACCCCCACCCAGGAGACAGTCCCAGAAACTACCACGCAGATGACACCCAGTCTCAGAAAGTCCCAGGCAGACGAATCCCCACCCAGGAGACAGTCCCAGAAAGTCCCACGCAGACGACGCCCCACCCAGGAGAGAGTCCAAAAAAGATCCACGCAGACGACACCGAGTCCTAGAAAGTCCCATACAGACGACCCCCCACCAAGGAGACTGTCCCAGAAAGTAACACGCAGACGACCCCCAGTCCCAGAAAGTCCCACGCAGACGACCACCAGTCCCACAAAGTCCCACGCAGACGACACCCCACCAAGGAGACAGACCCAGATATCCCACGCAGACGACCCCCAGTCCCAGAAAGTCCCATGCAGACGACCCCCCACCCAGGAGACAGACCCATATATCCCACGCAGACAACCCCCAGTCACAGAAAGTCCCACTCACACGAACACCCACCCAGGAGACAGTCCCAGAAAGTCCCACGCAGGCGACCCCCAGTAAGAGAAAGACCCACGCTGACGACCCCCACCCAGGAGACAGACTCAGAAATTCCCACGCAGACGAACCCCCACGCATGAGACAGTCCCAGAAAGTCCAACGCAGACGAACCCCCACCCAGGAGACATTCCCAGAAAGACCCACGCAGACGACCCCCAGTCCCAGAAAGTGCCACGCAGACGACCCCCAGTCCCACAAAGTCCCACGCAGACGACCCCCCACCCAGGAGATAGTGCCAGAATGTCCCACGCAGACGACCCACAGTCCCAGAAAGTCCCACGCAGACGATCCCCCACCCAGAAGAGAGTCCCTGAAAGTCCCACGCAGACAACCCCCATTCCCAGAAAGTCCCACGCAGACGACTCCCCACCGAGGAGACAGTCCCAGAAAGTCCCACGCAGACGAGCCCAGTCCCTGAAAGTCCCAAGCAGACGATCTCCCACGCAGGAGACAGTCCCAGAAAGACCCACGCAGACGAACCCCCACCCAGGAGAAAGTCCCAGAAAGTCCCACGCAGAGGAGCCCAGTCCCAGAAAGTCCCACGCAGACGACACCCACCCAGGAGACAGTCCCAGAAACTACCACGCAGATGACACCCAGTCTCAGAAAGTCCCAGGCAGACGAATCCCCACCCAGGAGACAGTCCCAGAAAATCCCACGCAGACGACGCCCCACCCAGTAGAGAGTCCAAAAAAGATCCACGCAGACGACACCGAGTCCTAGAAAGTCCCATACAGACGACCCCCCCACCCAGGAGACAGTCCCAGAAAGTAACACGCAGACGACCCCCAGTCCCAGAAAGTCCAACGCAGACGACCACCAGTCCCACAAAGTCCCACGCAGACGACCCCCACCCAGGAGACAGTCCCAGAAAGTCCCACGCAGACGAACCACAGTCCCAGAATGTCCCACGCAGACGCCCCACACCAAGGAGACAGTCCCAGAAAGTCCCTCGCAGACGATCCCCCACCCAGAAGAGAGTCCCTGAAAGTCCCACGCAGACTACCCCCCACCCAGGAGACAGTCCCAGAAAGTCCCACGCAGACGACCCCCAGTCCCAGAAAGTCCCACGCGGACGAACCCCACCAAGGAGACTGTCCCAGAAAGTCCCACGCAGACGACACCCAGTCCCTGAAAGTCCCAAGCAGACGACCTCCCACGCAGGAGACAGTCCCAGAAAGTCCCACGCAGACGACCCCCCACCCAGGAGAGAGTCCAAGAAAGACCGACGCATACGACCACCAGTCCCACAATGTCCTACGCAGACGACCCCCCACCAAGGAGACAGTCCCAGAAAGTCCCACGCAGACGACCACCCCACCCATGAGACAGTCCCAGAAAGTCCCACGGAGACGACCCACTGTCCCAGAAAGTCCCACGCAGACGCCCCCCAGTCCCAGAAAGTCCCACGCAGACGAACCCCACCCAGGAGACTGTCCCAGAAACTCCCACGTAGACGACACCCAGTCCCTGAAAGTCCCAAGCGGACGACCTCCCACGCAGGAGACAGTCCCAGAAAGTCCCACGCAGAGGAACCCCCACCCAGGAGACAGTCCCAGAAAGACCGACGCAGACGACCCCCCCACCCAGGAGAAAGTCCCAGAAAGTCCCACGCAGACGAGCCCAGTCCCAGAAAGTCCCACGCAGACGACCCCCACCCAGGAGACAGTCCCAGAAACTACCACGCAGATGACACCCAGTCTCAGAAAGTCCTAGGCAGACGAATCCCCACCCAGGAGACAGTCCCAGAAAGTCCCACGCAGACGACGCCCCACCCAGGAGAGAGTCCAAAAAAGATCCACGCAGACGACACCGAGTCCTAGAAAGTCCCATACAGACGACCCCCCACCAATGAGACTGTCCCAGAAAGTAACACGCAGACGACCCCCAGTCCCAGAAAGTCCCACGCAGACGACCACCAGTCCCACAAAGTCCCACGCAGACGACACCCCACCAAGGAGACAGACCCAGATATCCCACGCAGACGACCCCCAGTCCCAGAAAGTCCCATGCAGACGACCCCCCACCCAGGAGACAGACCCAGAAAGTCCCACGCAGACGACCCCCCACCCAGGAGAGAGTCCAAGAAAGACCCACGCAGACGACCCCGAGTCCAAGAAAGTCCCACGCACACGACCACCAGTCCCACAATGTCCTACGCAGACGACCCCCCACCAAGGAGACAGTCCCAGAAAGTCCCACGCAGACGACCACCCCACCCATGAGACAGTCCCAGAAAGTCCCACGGAGACGACCCACTGTCCCAGAAAGTCCCACGCAGACGCCCCCCAGTCACAGAAAGTCCCACGCAGACGAACCCCACGCAGGAGACAGTCCCAGAAAGTCCCACGCAGACGACCCCCCACCCAGGAGAGAGTCCAAGAAAGACCCACGCAGACGACCCCGAGTCCAAGAAAGTCCCACGCACACGACCACCAGTCCCACAATGTCCTACGCAGACGACCCCCCACCAAGGAGACAGTCCCAGAAAGTCCCACGCAGACGACCACCCCACCCATGAGACAGTCCCAGAAAGTCCCACGGGGACGACCCACTGTCCCAGAAAGTCCCACGCAGACGCCCCCCAGTCCCAGAAAGTCCCACGCAGACGAACCCCACCCAGGAGACTGTCCCAGAAACTCCCACGCAGACGACACCCAGTCCCTGAAAATCCCAAGCAGACGACCTCCCACGCAGGAGACAGTCCCAGAAAGTCCCACGCAGAGGAACCCCCACCCAGGAGACAGTCCCAGAAAGACCGACGCAGACGACCCCCCACCCAGGAGAAAGTCCCAGAAAGTCCCACGCAGACGAGCCCAGTCCCAGAAAGTCCCACGCAGACGACCCCCACCCAGGAGACAGTCCCAGAAACTACCACGCAGATGACACCCAGTCTCAGAAAGTCCCAGGCAGACGAATCCCCACCCAGGAGACAGTCCCAGAAAGTCCCACGCAGACGACGCCACACCCAGGAGAGAGTCCAAAAAAGATCCACGCAGACGACACCGAGTCCTAGAAAGTCCCATACAGACGACCCCCCACCAAGAAGACTGTCCCAGAAAGTAACACGCAGACGACCCCCAGTCCCAGAAAGTCCCACGCAGACGACCACCAGTCCCACAAAGTCCCACGCAGACGACACCCCACCAAGGAGACAGACCCAGATATCCCACGCAGACGACCCTCAGTCCCAGAAAGTCCCATGCAGACGACCCCCCACCCAGGAGACAGACCCATATATCCCACGCAGACAACCCCCAGTCACAGAAAGTCCCACTCACACGAACACCCACCCAGGAGACAGTCCCAGAAAGTCCCACGCAGGCGACCCCCAGTAAGAGAAAGACCCACGCTGACGACCCCCACCCAGGAGACAGACTCAGAAATTCCCACGCAGACGACCCCCCACCCAGGAGAGAGTCCAAGAAAGACCCACGCAGACGACCCCGAGTCCAAGAAAGTCCCACGCACACGACCACCAGTCCCACAATGTCCTACGCAGACGACCCCCCACCAAGGAGACAGTCCCAGAAAGTCCCACGCAGACGACCACCCCACCCATGAGACAGTCCCAGAAAGTCCCACGGGGACGACCCACTGTCCCAGAAAGTCCCACGCAGACGCCCCCCAGTCCCAGAAAGTCCCACGCAGACGAACCCCACCCAGGAGACTGTCCCAGAAACTCCCACGCAGACGACACCCAGTCCCTGAAAATCCCAAGCAGACGACCTCCCACGCAGGAGACAGTCCCAGAAAGTCCCACGCAGAGGAACCCCCACCCAGGAGACAGTCCCAGAAAGACCGACGCAGACGACCCCCCACCCAGGAGAAAGTCCCAGAAAGTCCCACGCAGACGAGCCCAGTCCCAGAAAGTCCCACGCAGACGACCCCCACCCAGGAGACAGTCCCAGAAACTACCACGCAGATGACACCCAGTCTCAGAAAGTCCCAGGCAGACGAATCCCCACCCAGGAGACAGTCCCAGAAAGTCCCACGCAGACGACGCCCCACCCAGGAGAGAGTCCAAAAAAGATCCACGCAGACGACACCGAGTCCTAGAAAGTCCCATACAGACGACCCCCCACCAAGGAGACTGTCCCAGAAAGTAACACGCAGACGACCCCCAGTCCCAGAAAGTCCCACGCAGACGACCACCAGTCCCACAAAGTCCCACGCAGACGACACCCCACCAAGGAGACAGACCCAGATATCCCACGCAGACGACCCCCAGTCCCAGAAAGTCCCATGCAGACGACCCCCCACCCAGGAGACAGACCCATATATCCCACGCAGACAACCCCCAGTCACAGAAAGTCCCACTCACACGAACACCCACCCAGGAGACAGTCCCAGAAAGTCCCACGCAGGCGACCCCCAGTAAGAGAAAGACCCACGCTGACGACCCCCACCCAGGAGACAGACTCAGAAATTCCCACGCAGACGAACCCCCACGCATGAGACAGTCCCAGAAAGTCCAACGCAGACGAACCCCAACCCAGGAGACATTCCCAGAAAGACCCACGCAGACGAACCCCAGTCCCAGAAAGTGCCACGCAGACGACCCCCAGTCCCACAAAGTCCCACGCAGACGACCCCCCACCCAGGAGATAGTGCCAGAATGTCCCACGCAGACGACCCACAGTCCCAGAAAGTCCCACGCAGACGATCCCCCACCCAGAAGAGAGTCCCTGAAAGTCCCACGCAGACAACCCCCATTCCCAGAAAGTCCCACGCAGACGACTCCCCACCGAGGAGACAGTCCCAGAAAGTCCCACGCAGACGACCCCCAGTCCCAGAATGTCCCACGCAGACGCCCCACACCAAGGAGACAGTCCCAGAAAGTCCCTCGCAGACGATCCCCCACCCAGAAGAGAGTCCCTGAAAGTCCCACGCAGACTACCCCCCACCCAGGAGACAGACCCAGAAAGTCCCACGCAGACGACCCCCAGTCCCAGAAAGTCCCACGCGGACGAACCCCACCAAGGAGACTGTCCAAGAAAGTCCCACGCAGACGACACCCAATCCCTGAAAGTCCCAAGCAGACGACCTCCCACGCAGGAGACAGTCCCAGAAAGTCCCACGCAGACGACCCCCCACCCAGGAGAGAGTCCAAGAAAGACCCACGCAGACGACCCCGAGTCCAAGAAAGTCCCACGCATACGACCACCAGTCCCACAATGTCCTACGCAGACGACCCCCCACCAAGGAGACAGTCCCAGAAAGTCCCACGCAGACGACCACCCCACCCATGAGACAGTCCCAGAAAGTCCCACGGAGACGACCCACTGTCCCAGAAAGTCCCACGCAGACGCCCCCCAGTCCCAGAAAGTCCCACGCAGACGAACCCCACCCAGGAGACTGTCCCAGAAACTCCCACGCAGACGACACCCAGTCCCTGAAAGTCCCAAGCAGACGACCTCCCACGCAGGAGACAGTCCCAGAAAGTCCCACGCAGAGGAACCCCCACCCAGGAGACAGTCCCAGAAAGACCGACGCAGACGACCCCCCCACCCAGGAGAAAGTCCCAGAAAGTCCCACGCAGACGAGCCCAGTCCCAGAAAGTCCCACGCAGACGACCCCCACCCAGGAGACAGTCCCAGAAAGTCCCACGCAGACGACGCCCCACCCAGGAGAGAGTCCAAAAAAGATCCACGCAGACGACACCGAGTCCTAGAAAGTCCCATACAGACGACTCCCCACCAAGGAGACTGTCCCAGAAAGTAACACGCAGACGACCCCCAGTCCCAGAAAGTCCCACGCAGACGACCACCAGTCACACAAAGTCCCACGCAGACGACACCCCACCAAGGAGACAGACCCAGATATCCCACGCAGACGACCCCCAGTCCCAGAAAGTCCCATGCAGACGACCCCCCACCCAGGAGACAGACCCATATATCCCACGCAGACAACCCCCAGTCACAGAAAGTCCCACTCACACGAACACCCACCCAGGAGACAGTCCCAGAAAGTCCCACGCAGGCGCCCCCCAGTAACAGAACGACCCACGCTGACGACCCCCACCCAGGAGACAGACTCAGAAATTCCCACGCAGACGAACCCCCACGCATGAGACAGTCCCAGAAAGTCCAACGCAGACGAACCCCCACCCAGGAGACATTCCCAGAAAGACCCACGCAGACGACCCCCAGTCCCAGAAAGTGCCACGCAGACGACCCCCAGTCCCACAAAGTCCCACGCAGACGACCCCCCACCCAGGAGATAGTGCCAGAATGTCCCACGCAGACGACCCACAGTCCCAGAATGTCCCACGCAGACGACCCCCACCAAGGAGACAGTCCCAGAAAGTCCCACGCAGACGATCCCCCACCCAGAAGAGAGTCCCTGAAAGTCCCACGCAGACAACCCCCATTCCCAGAAAAACCCACGCAGACGACTCCCCACCGAGGAAACAGTCCCAGAAAGTCCCACGCAGACGAGCCCAGTCCCAGAAAGTCCCACGCAGACGACCCCCACCCAGGAGACAGTCCCAGAAAGTCCCACGCAGACGACACCCAGTCCCTGAAAGTCCCACGCAGACGAACCCCCACCCAGGAGACAGTCCCAGAAAGACCCACGCAGACGACCCCAGTCCCAAAAAGTCCCACGCAGACGACTCCCCACCCAGGAGAGAGTCCAAGAAAGACCAACGCAGACGACCCCGAGTCCAAGAAAGTCCCATATAGAAGACCCCGCACCCAGGAGACAGTCCCAGAAAGTCCCACGCAGACGACCCCCAGTCCAAGAAAGTCCCACGCAGACGACCCCCCACCCAGGAGACAGTCACAGAAAGTCCCACGCAGACAACACCACACCCAGGAGACAGTCCCAGAAAGTCCCACGCAGACGACCCCCTACCGAGGAGACAGGCACAAAAATTTCCACGCAGACGACCCCCCAGTCAGGAGACAGTCCGAGGAAGACCCACGCAGACGACCCCCAGTCCCAGAAAGTCCCACGCAGACGACCGCCCACCCAGGAGACAGTCCCAGAAAGTCCCACGCAGACGAACCCCAGTCCCAGAAAGTCCCATGCAGACGACCCCCACCCAGGAGACAGTCCCAGATATCCCACGCAGACGACCCCCACCCAGGAGAGAGTCCCAGAAAGACCTACGCAGACGAACCCAGTCCCAGAAAGTAACACGCAGATGACCCCCAGTCCCAGAAAGTCCCACGCACACGACCACCAGTCCCACAATGTCCTACACAGACGAGCCCCCACCAAGGAGACAGTCCCAGAAAGTCCCACGCAGACGACCCCCCCACCCATGAGACAGTCCCAGAAAGTCCCACGGAGACGACCCACTGTCCCAGAAAGTCCCACGCAGACGCCCCCAACCAAGGAGACATTACCAGAAATTCCCACGCAGACGACACCTAGTCCCAGAAAGTCCCACGCAGAAGACACCCTGTCCCAGAAAGTCCCACGCAGACGACACCCAGTCCCAGAAAATCCCACGCAGTGGACTCTCCACCCAGGAGACAGTCCCAGAAAGTCCCACGGAGAGGACCCACCCACCCAGGAGAGAGTACCAGAAAGTCCCACGCACACGACTCCACGCCCAGGAAACAGTCCCAGAAAGTGCCACGCAGACGACACGCAATCCCAGAATGTCCCACGCAGACGACCACCAGTCCCACAAAGTCCTACGCAGAAACCCCCCCCCCACCCAGGAGACAGTCCCAGAAAGTCCCACGCAGACGAAACACCACCCAGGAGTCAGTACCAGAAAGAGCCACGCAGACGAACCCCTGTCTCAGAAAGTCCCACGCAGACGACTACCCACCCAGGAGACAGTCCCAGAAAGTCCCACGCAGACGACCTCCCACCCAGGAGACAGTCCCAGAAAGTCCCACGCAGACGACCCCCAGTCCGAGAAAGTCCCACGCAGACGACCCCCACCCAGGAGACAGTCCCAGAAAGTCCCACGCAGACGACCCCCAGTCCAAGAAAGTCCCCCGCAGACGACCCCCCACCCAGGAGACAGTCACAGAAAGTCCCACGCAGACGATCCCCCACCCAGAAGAGAGTCCCTGAAAGTCCCACGCAGACAACCCCCATTCCCAGAAAGTCCCACGCAGACGACTCCCCACCGAGGAGACAGTCCCAGAAAGTCCCACGCAGACGAGCCCAGTCCCAGAAAGTCCCACGCAGACGACCCCCACCCAGGAGACAGTCCCAGAAAGTCCCACGCAGACGACACCCAGTCCCTGAAAGTCCCAAGCAGACGATCTCCCACGCAGGAGACAGTCCCAGAAAGTCCCACGCAGACGAACCCCCACCCAGGAGAAAGTCCCAGAAAGTCCCACGCAGAGGAGCCCAGTCCCAGAAAGTCCCACGCAGACGACCCCCACCCAGGAGACAGTCCCAGAAACTACCACGCAGATTACACCCAGTCTCAGAAAGTCCCAGGCAGACGAATCCCCACCCAGGAGACAGTCCCAGAAAGTCCCACGCAGACGACGCCCCACCCAGTAGAGAGTCCAAAAAAGATCCACGCAGACGACACCGAGTCCTAGAAAGTCCCATACAGACGACCCCCCCACCCAGGAGACAGTCCCAGAAAGTAACACGCAGACGACCCCCAGTCCCAGAAAGTCCAACGCAGACGACCACCAGTCCCACAAAGTCCCACGCAGACGACCCCCCACCCAGGAGACAGTCCCAGAAAGTCCCACGCAGACGAACCACAGTCCCAGAATGTCCCACGCAGACGCCCCACACCAAGGAGACAGTCCCAGAAAGTCCCTCGCAGACGATCCCCCACCCAGAAGAGAGTCCCTGAAAGTCCCACGCAGACAACCCCCAGTCCCAGAATGTCCCACGAAGACGAACCCCAGTCCAAGAAAGTCCCACGCAGAAGACCCCCTGTCCCAGAAAGTCCCACGCAGACGACACCCAGTCCCAAAAAATCCCACGCAGAGGAACCTCCACTCAGGAGTCAGTCCCAGAAAGTCCCACGACGACGGACCCCACCCAGGAGTCTGTACCAGAAAGACCCACGCAGACGACCCCCTGTCTCAGAAAGTCCCAAGCAGACGACTACCCACCCAGGAGACAGTCCCAGAAAGTCCCACGCAGACTACCCCCCACCCTGGAGACAGTCCCAGAAAGACCCACGCAGACGACCGCAGTCCCAAAAAGTCCCACGCAGACGACTCCCCACCCAGGAGAGAGTCCAAGAAAGACCAACGCAGACGACCCCGAGTCCAAGAAAGTCCCATACAGAAGACCCCGCACCCATTAGACAGTCCCAGAAAGTCCCACGCAGACGACCCCCAGTCCAAGAAAGTCCCACGCAGACGACCCCCCACCCAGGAGACAGTCACAGAAAGTCCCACGCAGACAACACCACACCCAGGAGACAGTCCCAGAAAGTCCCACGCAGACGACCCCCTACCGAGGAGACAGGCACAGAAATTTCCACGCAGACGACCCCCCAGTCAGGAGACAGTCCGAGGAAGACCCACGCAGACGACCCCCAGTCCCAGAAAGTCCCACGCAGACGACCGCCCACCCAGGAGACAGTCCCAGATATCCCACGCAGACGACCCCCACCCAGGAGAGAGTCCCAGAAAGACCTACGCAGACGAACCCAGTCCCAGAAAGTAACACGCAGATGACCCCCAGTCCCAGAAAGTCCCACGCACACGACCACCAGTCCCACAATGTCCTACGCAGACGAGCCCCCACCAAGGAGACAGTCCCAGAAAGTCCCACGCAGACGACCCCCCCACCCATGAGACAGTCCCAGAAAGTCCCACGGAGACGACCCACTGTCCCAGAATGTCCCACGCAGACGCCCCCAACCAAGGAGACATTACCAGAAATTCCCACGCAGACGACACCTAGTCCCAGAAAGTCCCACGCAGAAGACACCCTGTCCCAGAAAGTCCCACGCAGACGACACCCAGTCCCAGAAAATCCCACGCAGTGGACTCTCCACCCAGGAGACAGTCCCAGAAAGTCCCACGGAGAGGACCCACCCACCCAGGAGAGAGTACCAGAAAGTCCCACGCACACGACTCCACGCCCAGGAAACAGTCCCAGAAAGTGCCACGCAGACGACACGCAATCCCAGAATGTCCCACGCAGACGACCACCAGTCCCACAAAGTCCTACGCAGAACCCCCCCCCCCACCCAGGAGACAGTCCCAGAAAGTCCCACGCAGACGAAACACCACCCAGGAGTCAGTACCAGAAAGAGCCACGCAGACGAACCCCTGTCTCAGAAAGTCCCACGCAGACGACTACCCACCCAGGAGACAGTCCCAGAAAGTCCCACGCAGACGACCTCCCACCCAGGAGACAGTCCCAGAAAGTCCCACGCAGACGACCCCCAGTCCGAGAAAGTCCCACGCAGACGACCCCCACCCAGGAGACAGTCCCAGAAAGTCCCACGCAGACGACCCCCAGTCCAAGAAAGTCCCCCGCAGACGACCCCCCACCCAGGAGACAGTCACAGAAAGTCCCACGCAGACGATCCCCCACCCAGAAGAGAGTCCCTGAAAGTCCCACGCAGACAACCCCCATTCCCAGAAAGTCCCACGCAGACGACTCCCCACCGAGGAGACAGTCCCAGAAAGTCCCACGCAGACGAGCCCAGTCCCAGAAAGTCCCACGCAGACGACCCCCACCCAGGAGACAGTCCCAGAAAGTCCCACGCAGACGACACCCAGTCCCTGAAAGTCCCAAGCAGACGATCTCCCACGCAGGAGACAGTCCCAGAAAGTCCCACGCAGACGAACCCCCACCCAGGAGAAAGTCCCAGAAAGTCCCACGCAGAGCAGCCCAGTCCCAGAAAGTCCCACGCAGACGACCCCCACCCAGGAGACAGTCCCAGAAACTACCACGCAGATTACACCCAGTCTCAGAAAGTCCCAGGCAGACGAATCCCCACCCAGGAGACAGTCCCAGAAAGTCCCACGCAGACGACGCCCCACCCAGTAGAGAGTCCAAAAAAGATCCACGCAGACGACACCGAGTCCTAGAAAGTCCCATACAGACGACCCCCCCACCCAGGAGACAGTCCCAGAAAGTAACACGCAGACGACCCCCAGTCCCAGAAAGTCCAACGCAGACGACCACCAGTCCCACAAAGTCCCACGCAGACGACCCCCCACCCAGGAGACAGTCCCAGAAAGTCCCACGCAGACGAACCACAGTCCCAGAATGTCCCACGCAGACGCCCCACACCAAGGAGACAGTCCCAGAAAGTCCCTCGCAGACGATCCCCCACCCAGAAGAGAGTCCCTGAAAGTCCCACGCAGACAACCCCCAGTCCCAGAATGTCCCACGAAGACGAACCCCAGTCCAAGAAAGTCCCACGCAGAAGACCCCCTGTCCCAGAAAGTCCCACGCAGACGACACCCAGTCCCAAAAAATCCCACGCAGAGGACCCTCCACTCAGGAGTCAGTCCCAGAAAGACCCACGCAGACGAACGCCCACCCAGGAGACAGTCCCAGAAAGACCCACGCAGACGAACCCCCACCCAGGAGACAGTCCCAGAAAGACCCACGCAGACGACCCCAGTCCCAAAAAGTCCCACGCAGACGACTCCCCACCCAGGAGAGAGTCCAAGAAAGACCAACGCAGACGACCCCGAGTCCAAGAAAGTCCCATACAGAAGACCCCGCACCCAGGAGACAGTCCCAGAAAGTCCCACGCAGACGACCCCCAGTCCAAGAAAGTCCCACGCAGACGACCCCCCACCCAGGAGACAGTCACAGAAAGTCCCACGCAGACAACACCACACCCAGGAGACAGTCCCAGAAAGTCCCACGCAGACGACCCCCTACCGAGGAGACAGGCACAGAAATTTCCACGCAGACGACCCCCCAGTCAGGAGACAGTCCGAGCAAGACCCACGCAGACGACCCCCAGTCCCAGAAAGTCCCACGCAGACGACCGCCCACCCAGGAGACAGTCCCAGAAAGTCCCACGCAGACGAACCCCAGTCCCAGAAAGTCCCATGCAGACGACCCCCACCCAGGAGACAGTCCCAGATATCCCACGCAGACGACCCCCACCCAGGAGAGAGTCCCAGAAAGACCTACGCAGACGAACCCAGTCCCAGAAAGTAACACGCAGATGACCCCCAGTCGCAGAAAGTCCCACGCACACGACCACCAGTCCCACAATGTCCTACGCAGACGAGCCCCCACCAAGGAGACAGTCCCAGAAAGTCCCACGCAGACGACCCCCCCACCCATGAGACAGTCCCAGAAAGTCCCACGGAGACGACCCACTGTCCCAGAAAGTCCCACGCAGACGCCCCCAACCAAGGAGACATTACCAGAAATTCCCACGCAGACGACACCTAGTCCCAGAAAGTCCCACGCAGAAGACACCCTGTCCCAGAAAGTCCCACGCAGACGACACCCAGTCCCAGAAAATCCCACGCAGTGGACTCTCCACCCAGGAGACAGTCCCAGAAAGTCCCACGGAGAGGACCCACCCACCCAGGAGAGAGTACCAGAAAGTCCCACGCACACGACTCCACGCCCAGGAAACAGTCCCAGAAAGTGCCACGCAGACGACACGCAATCCCAGAATGTCCCACGCAGACGACCACCAGTCCCACAAAGTCCTACGCAGAACCCCCCCCCCACCCAGGAGACAGTCCCAGAAAGTCCCACGCAGACGAAACACCACCCAGGAGTCAGTACCAGAAAGAGCCACGCAGACGAACCCCTGTCTCAGAAAGTCCCACGCAGACGACTACCCACCCAGGAGACAGTCCCAGAAAGTCCCACGCAGACGACCTCCCACCCAGGAGACAGTCCCAGAAAGTCCCACGCAGACGACCCCCAGTCCGAGAAAGTCCCACGCAGACGACCCCCACCCAGGAGACAGTCCCAGAAAGTCCCACGCAGACGACCCCCAGTCCAAGAAAGTCCCCCGCAGACGACCCCCCACCCAGGAGACAGTCACAGAAAGTCCCACGCAGACAACACCACACCCAGGAGACAGTCCCAGAAAGTCCCACGCAGACGACCCCCACCGAGGAGACAGGCACAGAAATTTCCACGCAGACGAACCCCCAGTCAGGAGACAGTCCGAGGAAGACCCACGCAGACGACCCCCAGTCCCAGAAAGTCCCACGCAGACGAACCCCAGTCCCAGAAAGTCCCATGCAGACGACCCCCACCCAGGAGACAGTCCCAGATATCCCACGCAGACGACCCCCACCCAGGAGAGAGTCCCAGAAAGACCTACGCAGACGAACCCAGTCCGAGAAAGTCCCACGCATACGACCGCCCACCCAGGAGACAGTCCCAGAAAGTCCCACGCAGACGACCCCCAGTCCCAGAAAGTCCCACGCAGACGAACCCCCACACAGGAGACATTCCCAGAAAGTCCCACGCAGAAAACGCCCAGTCCCAGAAAGTCCCACGCAGACGACCCCCAACCCAGGGCAGTACAAGAAAGTCACACGCAGACGACCACCAGTCCCAGAATGTCCCACGCAGACCAGTCACAGTCCAAGAAAGTCCCATGCAGACGACCCCCCACCCAGGAGACAGTCCCAGAAAGTCATACGCAGACGACCCCCAGTCCCAGAAAGTCCCATGCAGACGACCCCCTACCCAGGAGACAGTCCCAGAACGTCCCACGCAGACGACCCCCACCCAGGGGACAGTCCCAGAAAGTCCCACGTTGACAACCCACAGTCCCAGAAAGTCCCACGCAGACGACCCCCAGTCCCAGAAAGTCCCACGCCGACGAGCCCCAGTCCGAGAAAGTCCCACGAAGACGACCCTCCACCCAGGAGACAGTCCCAGAACGTCCCAAAAAGACGACCCCCCACCCTGGAGACTGTCCCAGAAAGACCCACGCGGTCAACCCCCAGTCCCAGAAAGTCCCACGCAGACGACCCCCAGTCCCACAATGTCCTACGCAGACGACACCCCCACCCAGGGGACAGTGCCAGAAAGTCCCACGGTGACGACTCACAGTCCCAGAAAGTCCAACGCAGACGACCCCCATCCATGAGACCGTCCCAGAAATTCCCGCGCAGACGACCCCCAACCAGGAGACAGTCCCAGAAATTCCCACGCAGACGAACCCCCACCCCATCAGCAATCTCAGGCTGCTGCAAGCCGAATTCTCCTGACTCTTTTGTGAAAATTGCCTTACAAGCAATCCCAGGCGTCTACGAGCCGACTTCTCTTGTCTCTTTTGTGAAAACTGCCTTACAAGCAATCTCAGGCTGCTACAAGCCGAATTCTCCTGGTTCTATTGTGACGACTGCCTAACAAGCAATCTCAGGCTGCAGCAATCCCAAGTCTCCTGGCTTTTTGTGCCAATTGCCTTACAACCAATCCCAGGCAGCTACGAGCCGATTTCTCCTGGCTCATTTGTGGCAACTGCCTTACAAGCAATCTCATGCTCCAGCAAGCCGAATTCTCCTGTCTCTTCTGTGCAAATTGCCTTACAAGCAATCCCAGGCGTCTACGAGGCAACTTCTCTTGTCCATTTTTTAAAAATCTTTGATTGCTACAAAACGACATCTTTTGTCTCTTTTTTAAAAACTGCCTTACAATCAATCTCCTGCTACAAGCCGAATACGCCTGGCTCTTTTGTGAAACTGCCTTACAAGCAATCTCAGGCTGCCGCTAGTCCAATTCTCCTGACTTTTTGTGCCAATTGAATTACAAGCAATCCCAGTCTGCTATGAGCCGATTTCTCCTGGCTCTTTTGTGGCAACTGCCTTACAAGAAATCTCAGGCTGCTACAAGCCGAATTCTCCTGGCGCTTTTGTGACAACTGCCTTACAAGCAATGTCAGGCTGCTACGAGCCGTCTTCTCTTGGCTCTTTTGTGAAAACTGCCTTACAAGCAATGTCAGCCTGCTACGAGCCGACTTCTCCTGGGTCTTTTGTGGCAACTGCCTTACAAGAAATCTCAGGCTGCTACAAGCCGAATTCTCCTGGCGCTTTTGTGACAACTGCCTTACAAGCAATGTCAGGCTGCCACGAGCCGACTTCTCATGGCTCTTTTGTGAAAACTGCCTTACAAGCAATATCAGGCTGCTACAAAACCACATCTACTGTCTCTTTTGTGAAACTGCCTTACAAGCAATCTCAGGCTGATACAAGCCCACACCTGCTGGCTTTTCTGTGAAAACTGCGCTAAAATCAATCTCTGGCTGCTACAAGCTGACTACGCCTGTCTCTTTTGTGACCACTGCCTTACAAGCAATCTCAGGTTGCTAAAAATCGACATCTCCTGACTCTTTTTTGAAAACTGCTTTATAATCAATCTCAGGCTGCAGCAAGCTAATTCTCCTGGCTTTTTGTGCCATTTGCCATTAACCCTAACCCTAACCCTAATCTCAGGCTTCTACAAGCCGAATACGCCTGGCTCTTTTGTAGCAACTGCCTTACATGCAATCACAGCAGCAAGCCCAATTCTCTTGGATTTTTGTGCCAGTTTCATTACAAGCAATTCCACGCAGCTACGAGCCCGTTTCCCCTGGCTTTTTGTGAAAATTGCTTTACACGCAATCTCAGGCTTCTACAAACTTACACCTTCTGACTCTTTTTTGACAACTCCCTTACAAGCAATCTCCCGCTGCTATCGGCCGACTTCTCCGGGCTATTTGTGAAAACTGTCTTACAAAGGATCTCAGGCTGCTACAAGCCGATTTCTCCTGCCTCTTTTGCAGCAACTGCCTTACAAGCAATCTCAGTCTGCAACAAGCCGACTTCTCCTGGCTCTTTTGTGAAAACTGCCTTACAAGCAATGTCAGACTGCTACGAGCCGACTTCTCTTGGCTCTTTTGTGAAAACTGCCTTTCAAGCAATCTCAGCCTGCTACAAGCCGAATTGGCCGCTACAAATCGACATATACTGGTTCTTTTGTGACAACTGCCTTACAAGCAATCTCAGGCTGACGCTAGTCCAATTCTCCTTATTTTTGTGCTAATTGCCTTACAACCAATCCCAGGCTGCTACGAACCGATTTCTCCTGGCTCATCTGTGTCATCTGCCTTAAAAGCATTCTCAGGCTGCAGCAATATGAATTCTCCTGGCTTTTTGTGCAAATTGCCTTACAAGCAATCCCAGGCGTCTACGAGCCGATTTCTCCTGGCGCTTTTGTGGCAACTGCCTTACAAGAAATCTCAGGCTGCTACAAGCCGAATTCTCCTGGCGCTTTTATGACAACTGTCTTACAATCAATGTCAGGCTGCTACGAGCCGACTTATCTTGGCTCTTTTGTGAAAACTGCCTTGAAAGTAATCTCCGGCTGCTACAAGCCGTATTCTCCTGGCGCTTTTGTGACAACTGCCTTACAAGCAATGTCAGGCTTCTACAATCCGACATCTCCTGTCTCTTTTGTGACAACTGCTTTACAAGCAATCTCAGTCTTCCGCCAGGACAGTTCTCCTGACTTTTTGTGCCAATTGCCTTAAAAGCAATCCCAGGCGGCTACGTGCCGATTTCTCCTGGCTCTTTTGTGGTAACTGCCTTACAAGCAATCTCAGGCTGCTACAAGCCGAATACGCCTGGCTCTTTTGTGAAACTTCTTTGCAGGCAATATCAGGCCACTACAAATCGACATCTCCTGTCTCTTTTGTGACAACTGCTTTACAAGAAATCTCAGGCTGCCGCCAGCACTGTTCTCCTGACTTTTTGTGCCAATTGCCTTAAAAGCAATCCCAGGCGGCTACGTGCCGATTTCTCCTGATTCTTTTGTGGTAACTGCCTTACAAGCAATCTCAGGCTGCTACAAGCCGAATACGCCTGGCTCTTTTGTGACACTGCCTTGCAAGCAATCTCAGGCCACTACAAATCGACATCTACTGTCTCTTTTGTGACAACTGCCTTACAAGCAATCTCAGGCTGCCGCGGGGCAGTTCTCCTGACTTTTTGTACCAATTGCCTTAAAAACAATACCAGGCGGTTACGTGCCGATATCTCCTGGCTCTTTTGTGGTAACTTCCTTACAAGCAATCTCAGGCTGCTATAAGCCAAATTCTCCTGGTTCTATTGTGACAACTGCCTTAAAAGCAATCTCAGTCTACAGCAATCCTAATTCCCCTGGCTTTTTGTGCCAATTGCCTTACAAGCAATCCCAGGCGTCTACGAGCCGATTTCTCCTGGCTCAAATGTGGCAACTGCCTTCCAAGCAATCTCAGGCTGCTGCAAGCCGAATTCTCCTGGCTCTTTTGTGCAAATTGCCTTACAACAATCCCAGGCGTCTACGAGCCGACTTCTCTTGTCTCTTTTGTAAAAACTGCCTTAAAAACAATCTCAGATTGCTACAAAACGACAAAACTGCCTTACAAGCCGAATACGCCTGGCTCTTTTGTGAAACTGCCTTACAAGCAATCTCAGGCCGCTACAAATCGACATATCCTGGCTCTTTTGTGACAACTGCCTTACAAGCAATCTCAGGCATCCGGTTGTCCAATTCTCCTGATTTTTTGTGCCAATTGCCATACAAGCAATCCCAGGCTGCCACGAACCGATTTCCCATGGCTCATTTGTGGCATCTGCCTTACAAGCATTCTCAGGCTACAGCAATATGAATTCTTCTGCCTCTATTCTGCCAACTGCCTTCCAAGCAATCTCAGGCTTCTACGAGTCTGGCTCTTCTATGACAACTGCCTTACAAGCAATCTCAGGCTGCTACGAGCCGAACTCCTGGCTCTTTTTTGCCAATTGCATTACAAGCCATCCCAGGCTGGTACTAGCGGATTTCTCCTGGCTCTTTTGTGGCAACTGCCTTAAAAGCAATCTCAGGCTGCTACAAGCGGAATTCTCCTGGCTCTTTTGTGACAACTGATTAAAAGCAATCTGAGGTTTCTACGAGCCGTCATCACCTTTTTTTGTGACAAATGCCTTAAAAGTAATCTCAGACTGCTACAAGTCGTCTACGCCTGGCCTTACAAGCAATCTCAGGGTGCAGCAAGCCTAATTCTACTGGATTTTTGTCCAATTGCCTCACAAGCCATCCCAGGCTGCTACGGGCTGATTTCTTCTGGCTCTTTTGTGGCAACTGCATTACAAGCAATCTCAGGCTGCTACAAGCCGAATACGCCTGGCTCTTTTGTGACAGCTGCCTTACAAGAAATCTCAGGCTGCTACAAGTCGGTTTCTCCTCGCGCTTTTGTGACAACTGCCTTACAAGCAATGTCAGGCTGCTACGAGCCGACTTCTCTTGGCTCTTTTGTGAAAACTGCGTTACAAGTAATATCAGGCTGCTACAAAACGACATCTCCTGTCTCTTTTGTGAAACTGCCTTACAAGCAATCTCAGGCCGCTACAAGCCGAATACGCCTGGCAATTATTGTGAAACTGCCTTGCAAGCAATCTCAGGCCGCTACGTATCGATATCTCCTTTCTCTTTTGTGACAACTGCCTTACAAGCAATGTCAGGCTTCCGCCAGCACAATTCTCCTGACTTTTTGTGCCAATTGCCTTAAGAGCAATCCCAGGCGGCTAAGTGCCGATTTCTCCTGGTTCTTTTGTGGTAACTGCCTTACAAGCAATCTCAGGCTGCTACAAGACGAATTCTCCTGGCTCTATTGTGACAACTGCCTTACAAGCAATCTCAGGCTGCCGGTAGTCCAATTCTCCTGACTTTTTGTTATAATTGTCTTACAAGCATTCCCAGGCTGCTAAAAACCGATTTCCCCTGGCACATTTCTGGCATCTGCCTTACAAGCATTCTCAGGCTGCAGCAATATGAATTCTCCTGGCTTTTTGTGCGAATTAACTTACAAGAAATCCCAGGCGTCTACGAATCGATTTCTCCTGGCTTTTTTGTGGCAACAGACTTACAAGAAATCTCAGGCTGCTAAAAGCCAAATTCTCCTGGCGCTTTTGTGACAACTGCCTTACAAGCAATGTCAGGCTGCTACGAGCAAACTTCTCTTGGCTCTATTGTGAAACTGCCTTACAAGCAATCTAAGGCCGCTACAAGCCGAAGACGCCTGGCTCGTTTGTGAGACTGCCTTGCAAGAAATCTCAGGCCGCTACAAATCGACATCTCCTGTCTCTTTTGTGACAACTGTCTTGCAAGCAATCTCAGGCTGACGCCAGCACAATTCTCCTTATTTTTGTGCCAATTGCCTTAAAGCAATCCCAGACGGCTACGTGCCTATTTCTCCAGGCACTTTTGTGGGAACTGCCTTGCAAGCAATCTCAGGCTGCTACAAGCTGAATTCTCCTGGCTCTATTGTGATAACGGCCTCACAAGCAATCTCAGGCTGCAGCAAACCCAATTCTCCTGGTTCATTTGTGGCAACTGCCTTACAAGCAATCTCACGCTGCTACAAAACGACATCTACAGTCACTTTTTTAAAAACTGCCTTACAAGCAATCTCAGCCTGCTACAAGCCGAATACGCCTTGCTCTTTTGTGAAACTGCTTTACAAGGAATCTCAGGCCGCTATAAATCGACATATCCTGGCTCTTTTGTGACAACTGCCTTACAAGCAATCTCAGGCATCCGGTAGTCCAATACTCCTGATTTTTTTTGCCAATTGCCATACAAGCAATCTCAGGTTGCTACGAACCGATTTCCCCAGGCTCATCTGTGGCATCTGCCTTACAAGCATTCTCAGACAGCAGCATTATGAATTCTCCTGGCTTTTTGTGCGAATTGCCTTACAAGCAATCCCTGGTCGCGACAAGCCAATTTCTCCTGGCTCTTTTGTGGCAACTGCCTTACAAGCAATATCAGGCTGCTACGAGCCGACTTCTCCTGACTCTTTTGTGACAACTGCCTTACAAGCAATCTCAGGCAACTACAAGCCGAATACGCCTGGCTCTTTTGTGAGAACTGCCTTGCAAGCAATCTCATGCCGCTACAAATCGACATATTCTGTCTCGTTTGTGACAACTGCCTTACAAGCAATCTCAGGCTCCTGCAAGCCGAATACGCCTAGCTCTTGTGTGAAGCCCCACCCAGAAGACAGTCCCAGAAAGACCCACTCAGACGAATCCAAGTCCCAGAAAGTCCAACGCAGACGATCCCCAGTCCCAGAAAGTCCCACGCAGACGACCCCCAGTCCCAGAAAGTCAACCGCAGACGACAACCCACCCAGAAAACAGTCCCATATATCCAACGCAGACGACCCTCCCACCAAGGAGACAGTCCCAGAAAGTCCTACGCAGACGACCCCCAGTCCAAGAAAGTCCCACGCAGAAGACCTCCCACCCAGGGGACAGACCCAGAAAGTCCCACGCAGATGACCCCTCACCCAGGAGACAGACCCAGAAAGTCCAACGCAGACGACCCCCAGTCCCAGAAAGTTCCACGCAGACGACATCGCACCCAGGAGACTGTCCCAGAAAGTCCCACGCAGACGACCCCCAGTGCCAGAAAGTCCCACGCAGACTACCCCCAGTCCCAGAAGGTCCCACGCAGACGACACCTAATCCCAGAAAGTCCCACGCAGACGACCCCCAGTCACAGAAATTCCCACGCAGACGACCCCCACCCAGGAGACAGTCCCAGAAAGTCCCACGCAGACGACACCCAGTCTCAAAAAGTCCCACGCAGAAGAACCCCAGTCCCAGAAAGTCCCATGCAGACGACCCCCACCCAGGAGACAGTCCTAGAAAGTCCCACGCAGAAGACCCCCAGTCCCAGAAAGTCCCACGCAGACGACCCCCCACCCAGGAGACAGTCCCAGAAAGTCCCACGCAGACGACACCCAGTCTCAAAAAGTCCCACGCAGAAGAACCCCAGTCCCAGAAAGTCCCATGCAGACGACCCCCACCCAGGAGACAGTCCCAGAAAGTCCCACGCAGACGACCCCCGACCCAGGAGACAGTCCCAGAAAGTCCCACGCAGACGAACCCCAGTCCCAGAAAGTCCCACGCAGACGACACCCCACCCAGGAGACAGTTCTCAGAATGTCCCAAACAGAAGACCCCCCACCCAGGTGACAGTCCCAGAAAGTCCCACAAAGACGACCCCCACTCCCAGAAAGTCCCACGCAGACGGCCCCAGTCTCAGAAAGTCCCACGCAGACGAAACCCAGTCCCAGAAAGTCCCACGCAGACGACCCTCAGTCACAGAAAATCCCACGCAGACGTGCCCCACACCTAGGAGACAGTCCCAGAATGTCCCACGCAGACGACCGCCAGTCTAAGAAATTCCCATGCAGAAGACCCCCACCCAGG
The DNA here is from genome assembly GCA_964036315.1 of Acanthosepion esculentum. Taxonomy (NCBI): domain Eukaryota; kingdom Metazoa; phylum Mollusca; class Cephalopoda; order Sepiida; family Sepiidae; genus Acanthosepion; species Acanthosepion esculentum. The sequence goes on along the minus strand of CAXIWW010000817.1, from coordinate 8,816,272 downwards.
AGACATTCCGAGAAAGTCCCTAGCAGACGACCCCCCACACAGGAGAGAGTCCCAGAAAGTTCCACGCAGACGAGACCCCAACCAGGAGACAGTCCAAGAAAATCCCATGCAGACGACCCCACTTCCAGAAAGTCCCACGTAGACGGCCCCCAGTCACAGAATGTCCCACGCAGACGACCCCCATTCCCAGAAAGTCCAACGCAGACGACCTCCACCCTGCAGACAGTCCCAGAAAGTCCCACGCAGACGACCCCCAGTCCAAGAAAGTCCCACGCAGATGATCCCCAGTCCCTGAAAGTCCCACGCAGACGACACCCTTGTCCCAGAAAGTCCCACGCAGACGACCTCCAGTCCAAGCAAGTCCCACGCAGACGACCCACCACCCAGGAGACAGTCCCAGAAAGACCGACGCAGACGACCCCCAGTCCCAGAAAGTCCCAAAGACGACACCCCACCCAGGAGACAGTCCCAGAAAGTCCCACGCAGACGAGCCCCCACCCAGGAGACAGTCCCAGAAAGTCCCACGCAGACGATCCCCAGTCCCAGAAAGTCACATGCAGAGGACCCCCCACCCAGGTGACAGTCCCAGATATCCCAAGCAGACGACCCTGCACCCAGGAGACAGTCCCAGAAAGTCCCACGAAGAAGACCCCCAGTCTCAGGAAGTCGCATGCAGACGACCCCCACCCAGGAGACAGTCCCAGAAAGTCCCACGAAGACGACCCCCAACCAGGAGACAGTCCCAGAAAGTCCCACGCAGACGGCCCCCAGTCCCAGAAAGTCCCACGCAGACGACCCCCAGTCCGACAAAGTCACACGCAGAAGACCCCAGTCCCAGAAAATCCCACGCAGACGAAACCCCACACAGGAGACAGTTCTCAGAAAGTCCCAAAAAACGACCCTCCATCCAGGAGACAGTGCCAGAAAGTCCCACGCAGACGACCCCCACTCCCAGAAAGTCCCACGCAGACGACCTCCAGTCCCAGAAAGTCCCACGCAGACGATCCCCAATCCCAGGAAGTCCAACACAGACGACCCCCAGTCCCAGGAGACAGTCCCAGAAAGTCCCACGCAGACGGCCCCCAGTCCCAGAAAGACCCACGCAGACGACCCCCAGTCCCAGAAAGTCACACGCAGAAGACCCCCAGTTCCAGAAAGTCCCACGCAGACGACACCCCACACAGGAGACATTTCTCGGAAAGTCCCAAACTGACGACCCCCCACCCAGGAGACAGTCCCAGAAAGTCCCACGCAGACGACCCCCAGTCTAAGAAAGTCCCATGCAGACGACCCCCACTCCAAGAAAGTCCCTCGTAGACGGCCCCAGTCACAGAAAGTCCAACGCAGACGACTCCCAGTCCCAGAAACTCCCACGCAGACGACCCCCACCCAGCAGACATTCCCAGAAAGTCCCACGCAGATGAGCCCCACCCAGGAGACAGTCCCAGAAAGTCCCACGCAGACGAAACCCAGTCCCAGAAAGTCCCAGGCAGACGACCCCCAGTCCCAGAAAGTCCAACGCAGACGAACCCCAGTCCCAGAAAGTCCCACGGAGACGAACCCCCACACATGAGACAGTCCCAGAAAGACCCACGGAGACGACCCCCAGTCCCAGAAAGTCCCACGGAGACGAACCCCCACCCAGGAGACAGTCCCAGAAAGTCCCACGCAGACGACCCCCAGTCCAAGAAAATCCAACGCAGACGAGCCCCATTCCCAGAAAGTCCCACGCAGACGATCCCACACCCAGGAGGCAGTCCCAGAAAGTCCCAAAAAGACGACCCCCACCAAGGAGACAGTCCCAGAAAGTCCCACGCAGACGACCCCAGTCCCAGAATGTCCCACGCAGACAACACCGCACCCAGGAGACTGTCCCAGAATGACCCACGCAGACGACCCCCAGTCCAAGAAAGTCCCACGCAGACGAGTCCCCACCCAGGAAACAGTCCCAGAAAATCCCAGGCAGACGACTTCACACCCAGGGGAGATTCCCAGAAGGACCGACGCAGACGACCCCCAGTCCCAGAAAGTCCGAAAGCCGACCCCCCACCCAGGAGACAGTCACAGAAAGTCCCACGCAGACGAGCTCCCACCCAAGAGACTGTCCCCGAAAGTCCCACGCAGACGATCCCCAGTCCCAGAAAGTCCCATGCAGACGACCCCCACCCAGGAGACAGTCCCAGAAAGTCCCACGCAGACGACCCCAGTCCCAGAAAGTCCCACGCAGACGACCCACCACCCAGGAGACAGTCCCAGAAAGTCCCAAACAATCGACCTCGCACCCAGGAGACAGTCCAAGAAAGTCCCACGCAGACGACCTCCACTCCTAGAAAGTCCCACGCAGACGGCCCCTAGTCCCAGAAAGTCCCACGCAGACGACCCCCAGTCCCAGCAAGTCCAAGGCAGACAACCCCCCACACAGGAGACAGTCCCAGAAAGTCCCACGTAGACGACCCCCAGTCCCAGAAAGTCCCAAAGACGAACCCCCACCCAGGAGACTGTCCCAGAAAGTCCCACGCAGACGAGCCCCCACCCAGGAGACAGTCCCAGAAAGTCCCACGCAGACGATCCCCAGTCCCAGAAAGTCACATGCAGAGGACCCCCCACCCAGGTGACAGTCCCAGATATCCCACGCAGACGACCCCGCACCCAGGAGACAGTACCAGAAAGTCCCACGCAGAAGACCCCCAGTCCCAGGAAGTCGCATGCAGACGACCCCCACCCAGGAAACAGTCCCAGAAAGTCCCACGCAGACGACCCCCCCAACCCGGAGACAGTCCCAGAAAGTCCCACGCAGACGAGCGCCATTCCCAGAAAGGCCCACGCAGACGACCCCCAGTCCCAGCAAGTCCAACGCAGACGACCCACAGTCCAAGGAGACAGTCCCAGAAAGTCCCACGAAGACGGCCCCCAGTCCCAGAAAGTCCCACGCAGACGACCCCCAGTCCGACAAACTCACACTCAGAAGACCCCAGTCCCAGAAAGTCCCACGCAGACGACACCCCACACAGGAGACAGTTCTCAGAAAGTCCCAAACAGACGACCCCACACCCAGGAGACAGTCCCAGAAAGTCCCACGCAGACGACCCCCACTCCCAGAAAGTCCCACGCAGACGACCCCCAGTCCCAGAAAGTCGCACGAAGACGACCCCCAGTCCCAGGAAGTCCAACGCAGACGACCCCCAGTCCCAGGAAGTCCAACGCAGACGACCCCCAGTCCCAGGAGACAGTCCCAGAAAGTCCCACGCAGAAGGCGCCCAGTCCCAGAAAGTCCCACGCAGACGACCCACAGTCCCAGAAAGTCACAAGCAGAAGACCCCCAGTCCCAGAAAGTCCCACGCAGTCGACCCCAAGTCAGAGAAAATCCGACGCAGACGTTCCCCCCACCCAGGAGACAGTCCCAGAATGTCCCACGCAGACGACCCCCAGTCTAAGAAAGTCCCATGAAGACGACCCCCACCAAGGAGACAGTCCCAGAAAGTCCAATGCCGACGACCCCCACTCCCAGAAAGTCCCTCGTAGACGGCCCCCAGTCACAGAAAGTGCAACGCTCGACTCCCAGTCCCAGAGACACCCACGCAGACGACCCCCACCCAGCAGACAGTCCCAGAAAGTCCCACGCAGATGAGCCCCACCCAGGAGACAGTCCCAGAAAGTCCCACGCAGACGACCCCCTGTCCCAGAAAGTCCCACGCAGACGACCCCCAGTCCCAGAAAGTCCAACGCAGACGAACCCCAGTCCCAGAAAGTCCCACGGAGACGAACCACCACCCAGGAGACAGTCCCAGAAAGTCCCACGCAGACGACCCCCAGTCCCAGAAAATCCAACGCAGATGAGCCCCATTCCCAGATAGTCCCACGTAGACGACCCCACACCCAGGAGGCTGTCCCAGAAAGTCCCAAAAAGTCGTACCCCCACCAAGGAGACAGTCCCAGAAAGTCCCACGCAGATGACCCCCAGTCCCAGAATGTCCCGCGCAGACGACCCCCAGTTCCACAATGTCCCACGCAGACAACACCGCACCCAGGAGACTGTCCCACAATGACCCACGCATCGACCCCCAGTCCAAGAAACTCCCACGCAGACGAGTCCCCACCCAGGAAACAGTCCCAGAAAGTCCCACGCAGACGACCCCCACTCCCAGAAAGTCCAACGCAGACGGCCCCCAGTCCCAGAAAGTCCCACGCAGTCGACCCCAAGTCAGAGAAAATCCGACGCAGACGTTCCCCCCACCCAGGAGACAGTCCCAGAATGCCCCACGCAGACGACCCCCAGTCTAAGAAAGTCACATGAAGACGACCCCCACCAAGGAGACAGTCCAAGTAAGTCCCATGCCGACGACCCCCACTCCCAGAAAGTCCCTCGTAGACGGCCCCCAGTCACAGAATGTCCAACGCTCGACTCCCAGTCCCAGAGACTCCCCGGCAGACGACCCCCACCCAGCAGACAGTCCCAGAAAGTCCCACGCAGACGACCCCCAGTCCCAGAAAGTCCCATGCAGACGACCCCCACCCAGGAGACATTCCCAGAAAGTCCCACGCAGATGAGCCCCACCCAGGAGACAGTCCCAGAAAGTCCCACGCAGACGACCCCCTGTCCCAGAAAGTCCCACGGAGACGACCCCCAGTCCCAGAAATTCCAACGCAGACGAACCCCAGTCCCAGAAAGTCCCACGGAGACGAACCACCACCCAGGAGACAGTCCCAGAAAGACCCACGGAGACGACCCCCAGTCCCAGAAAATCCAACGCAGAGGGCACCCAGTCCCTGAAAGTCCCACGCAGACGACCCCCAGTCCCAGAAAATCCAACGCAGAGGGCACCCAGTCCCTGAAAGTCCCACGCAGACGACCCCCAGTCCCAGAAAGCCCACGCAGACGACCCGCAGTCCCAGAAAGTCCGACGCAGACTACCCCCAGTCCCAGAAAGACCCACGCAGACGAGCCCCCACCCAGGAGACAGTCCCAGAACGTCCCACGCTGACGAACCCCTACGCATGAGACAGTCGCAGAAAGACCCACGCAGACGGCCCCCAGTCCCAGAAAGTCCCACACAGACGACCCCCAGTCCTAGGAAGTCCCATGCAGACGACCCCCACCCAGGAGACAGTCCCAGAAAGACCGACGCAGACGACCCCCAGTCCCAGAAAGTACCAAAGACGACCCCCCACCCAGGAGACAGTCCCAGAAAGTCCCACGCAGACGACCCCCATTCCCAGAAAGTCCCACGCTGACGACCCCAGTCGCAGAAAATCCCACGCAGACGACCCCCAGTCCAACAAAGTCCCACGCAGACGGCCCCCAGTCCCAGAAAATCCCACGCAGACGACCCCCAGGCCCAGCAAGTCCCAGGCAGACAACCCCCACACAGGAGACAGTCCCAGAAAGTCCCACGCAGACGACCCACAGTCCCAGAAAGTCCCACGCAGATGACCCCCACCCAGGAGACAATCCCAGAAAGACCGACGCAGACGACCCCCAGTCCCAGAAAGTCCCACGCAGACCAGCCCCCACCCAGGAGACAGTCCCATAAAGACCCACGCAGACGATCCCCAGTCACAGAAAGTCACATGCAGAGGACCCCCCACCCAGGTGACAGTCCCAGATATCCCACGCAGATGACCCCACACCCAGGAGACAGTCCCAGAAAGTCCCACGCAGACGACCCCCATTCCCAGAAAGTCCCACGCAGAAGACACCCAGTCCCAGGAAGTCCCATGCAGACGACCCACAGTCCCAGGAGACATTCCCAGAATGTCCCACGCAGACGACCCCCCAACCAGGAGACAGTCCCAGAAAGTCCCACGCAGACGACCCCCATTCCCAGAAAGTCCCACGCAGACGACCCCAGACGCAGGAAGTCCAACGCAGACGACCCACAGTCCCAGGAGACATTCCCAGAAAGTCCCACGCAGACGGCCCCCAGTCCCAGAAAGTCCCACGCAGACGACCCCCAGTCCGACAAAGTCACACGCAGACGACCCCCAGTCCCAGAAAGTCCCACGCAGACGACACACGACACAGGAGACAGTTCTCAGAAAGTCCCAAACAGACGACCCCCCACCCAGGAGACAGTCCCAGAAAGTCCCACGCAGACGGCCCCCAGTCCCAGAAAGTCCCACGCAGACGACCCCAGTCCAAGAAAGTCCCACGCAGACGGCCCCTCAACCAAGAGACAGTCCCAGAAAGTCCAACGCAGACGACCCCCAGTCACAGAAATTTCCACGCAGACGTTCACCCCACCCAGGAGACAGTCCCCGAATGTCCCACGCAGACGACCCCCAGTCTAAGAAAGTCCCATGCAGACGACTCCCACTCCCAGAAAGTCCCTCGTAGACGGCCCCCAGTCCCAGAAAGTCCCACGCAGACAACCCCCAGTCCCAGAAAATCCCATGCAGACGACCCCCACCAGGAGACATTCCCAGAAAGTCCAACGCAGATGAACCCCACCCAGGAGACAGTCCCAGAAAGTCCCACGCAGACGACCCCCAGTCCCAGAAAGTCCAACGCAGACGAACACCAGTCCCAGAAAGTCCCAGGGAGACGAACCCCCACCCAGGAGACAGTCCCAGAAAGACACACGGAGACGACCCCCAGTCCCAGAAAGTCCCACGCAGTCGACACCCCCACCCAGGAGACAGTCACAGAAAGTCGCACGCAGACGACCCCCAGTCCCAGAAAATCCAACGCAGACGACCCCCAGTCCCAGAAAATCCAACGCAGACGAGCCCCATTCCAAGAAAGTCCAACGCAGACGACCCCACACCCAGGAGACAGTCCCAGAAAGTCCCACGCAGACGAACCCCCACCCAAGAGACAGTCACAGAAAGGCCCACGCAGACGACCCCCAGTCCCAGAATGTACCACGCAGACGACCCCCAGTCCCAGAAAGACCAACCCAGACGATCCCCAGTCCCAGAAAATCCCACACAGACGACCCACCCATCCACGAGAGTGTTCCAGAAAGACCCACGCAGACGGCACCCAGTCCCAGAAAGTCCCACGTAGACCACCCCCCAACCAGAAGTCAGTCCCAGAAAGTCCCACGCAGACGACCCCCAGTACCAGAAAGCCCACGCAGACGACCCCCAGTCCCAGAAAGTCCCACGCAAACTACCCGCAGTCCCAGAAAGTCCGACGCAGTCTACACCCTACCAAGGAGACAGTCCCAGAAATACCCACGCAGACGACAACCACTCCCAGAAAAACGCACGCAGACGATCCCCACCCAGGAGACAGTCCCAGAAAGACCCACGCAGACGACCCGCCACCCAGGAGACAGTCCCAGAAAGTCCAACGCAGACGAACCCCCACCCAGGAGACAGTCCCACAAAGACCCACGCAGACCAGCCCCAGTCCCAGAAAGTCCCACACAGACGACCCCCAGTCCTAGGAAGTCCCATGCAGACGACCACCACCCAGTAGACAGTCCCAGAAAATCACACGCAGACGACGCCCACCCAAGAGACAGTCTCAGAAAGTCCCACGAAGACGAGCCCCCACCCAGGAGACAGTCCCAGAAAGTCCCACGCTGACGACACCCCACGCATGAGACAGTCCCAGAAAGTACAACGCAGAAGAACCCCCACCCAGGAGACAGTCCCAGAAAGACCCACGCAGACGAGCCCCAGTAACAGAAAGTCCCACACAGACGACCCCCAGTCCTAGGAAGTCCCATGCAGACGACCCCCACCAAGGAGACAGTCCCAGAAAGTCCCAAACAGACAAACCTCCACCCAGGAGACAGTCCCAGAAAGTCCCACGCAGACGACCACAGTCCCAGAAAGTCCCACGCAGACGACCCCGCACCCAGGAGACAGTCCCAGTAAGTCCCACGCAGATGACCCCCAGTCCCAGAAAGTCCCACGCAGACGATAGCCAACCCAGGAGACAATCCCAGAAAGTCCCACGCAGACGACCACCAGTCCCAGAAGGACCCGTGCAGACGACCCCCAACCCAGGAGACAGTCCCAGAAAGTCCCACGCAGAAGACCCCCCACACAGGAGACAGTCCCAGAATGTACCACAGTCCCAGAAAGTCACACGCAGAAGGCCCCCAGTCCCAGAATGTCCCACGCAGACGACACACCACACAGGAGACAGTTCTCAGAAAGTCCCACGCAGACGACCCCCACCCAGGAGACAGTCCCAGAAAGACCCACGCAGACGAGCCCCAGTCCCAGAAAGTCCCACGCAGACGACACCGCACCCACGAGACAGTCCCAGAAATCCCACGCAGACGACCCCCAGTCCAAGAAAGTCCCACGCATATGACCCCCAGTCCCAGAAAGTCCCACGCAGACGATCCCCAATCCCAGAAAGTCCCACGCAGACGACCCACCACCTAGAAGACAATCGCACATAGTCCCACGCAGACGACCCCCACCCAGGAGACAGTCCCAGAAAGACCCACGCAGAAAACCCCCACTCCCAGAAAGTCCCACGCAGACGACCCCCCAGACAGGAGACAGTCCCACAAAGTCCCACGCAGACGATCCCCAGTCCCAGAAATTCCCACGCAGACGACCCCCCACCCAGGAGACAGTACAAGAAAGTTCTACGCAGACGACCCCCCACCCAGGAGACACTCCCAGAAAGTCCCACGCAGATGACCCCCAGTCCCAGAAAGTCCCACGCAGACGACCCCCAGTCCCAGAAAGTCCCACGCAGACGACCCCGCACCCAGGAGACAGTCCAAGAAAGTCCTACGCAGACGACCCCCCCACCCAGGAGACAGTCCCAGAAAGTCCCACGCAGACGACCCCCATTCCAAGAAAGTCCCACGCAGACGACCCCCCACCCAGGAGACAGTCCCAGAAAGTCCGACGCAGACGACACCCAGTCCCAGAAAGTCCCACGCAGACGATCCCCAGTCCCAGAAAGTCCCACGCAGACGACCCCCCACCCAGGAGACAGTACAAGAAAGTCCTACGCAGACGACCCCCCCACCCAGGAGACACTCCCAGAAAGTCCCACGCAGACGACCCCCAGTCCCAGAAAGTCCCACGCAGACGACCCCCATTCCCAGAAAGTCCCACGCAGACGACCCCCCACCCAGGAGACACTCCCAGAAAGTCCGACGCAGACGACACCCAGTCCCAGACAGTCCCACGCAGACGGCCCCCACCAAGGAGACAGTCACAGAAAGAGCAACGCAGACGACCCCCCCACCCAGGAGACAGTCCCAGAACGTCCGATGCAGACGACACCCAGTCCCAGAAAGTCCCACGCAGACGGCCCCCACCCAGGAGACAGTCACAGAAAGTCCCACGCAGACGACACCCAGGCCAGGAGACAGTCCCAGAAAGTCCCATGCAGACGACCTCCAGTCCCAGCAAGTCCCACGCAGACGACCCCTCACTCAGGAGACAGTCCCAGAAAGTCCCACGCAGACGACCCACCAGACAGGAGACAGTCCCAGAAAGTCCCACGCAGACGACCCCCAGTCCCAGAAAGTCCCACGCAGACGACCCCCCACCCAGGAGACAGTCCCAGAAAGTCCCACGCAGACGACCCCCACTCCCAGAAAGTCCCACGCAGACGACCCCCCACCCAGGCGACAGTCCTAGAAAGTCCCACGCTGACGACCCCCCCACCCAGGAGACAGTCCAAGAAAGTCCCACGCAGACGACCCCCAGTACCAGAAAGTCCCAAGCAGACGACCCCCAGTCCCACAACGTCCCACGCAGATGACCCTCCACCCAGCAGACATTTCCCAGAAAGTCCCACGCAGACGAGACCCAGTCCCAGAAAGTCCCACGCAGACCACCCCCAGTCACAGTAAGTCCCACGCAGACCACACCAGTCACAGAAAGTCCCACGCAGACGACCCCCCCACCCAGGAAACAGTCCAAGAAAGTCCTACGCAGAAGACCCCCCCACCCAGCAGACATTTTCCAGAAAGTCCCACGCAGACGACCCCCATTCCCAGAAAGTCCAACGCTGACGACACCCAGCCCAGGAGAGAGTCCCAGAAAGTCCCATGCAGACGACCTCCAGTCCCAGAAAGTCCCACGCAGACGACCCCTCACCCAGGAGACAGTCACAGAAAGTCCGACGCAGACGACACCCAGTCCCAGAAAGACCCAGGCAGACGGCCCCTACCCAGGAGACAGTCACAGAAAGTCCAACGCAGACGACACCCAGCCCAGGAGACAGTCCCAGAAAGTCCCATGCAGACGACCACCAGTCCCAGAAAGTCCCACGCAGACGACCCCTCATCCAGGAGACAGTCCCAGAAAGTCCCACGCAGACGACCCACCAGACAGGAGACAGTCCCAGAAAGTCCCACGCAGACGACCCCCAGTCCCAGAAAGTCCCACGCAAACGACCCCTCACCCAGGAGACAGTCACAGAAAGTCCAACGCAGACCACCCACCAGACAGGAGACAGTCCCAGAAAGTCCCACGAAGACGACCCCCAGTCACAAAAAGTCCCACGCAGACGACCCCCACCCAGGAGACAGTCCCAGAAAGTCCGACGCAGACGGCACCCAGACCCAGAAAGTCCCACGCAGACGACCCCCAGTCCCAGAAAGTCCCACGCAGACGACCCCCCACCCAGGAGACAGTCCCAGAAAGTCCCACGCAGATGACCCCCCAGTCCCAGAAAGTCCCACTCAGACGACCCCCAGTCCCAGAAAGTCCCACACAGACGACCCCCGACCCAGGAGTCAGTCCCAGAAAGTCCCACGCAGACGACACCCTGTCCCAGAAATTCCCACGCAGACGACCCCCCACCCTGGAGACAGTACCAGAAAGTCCCACGCAGACGACCCCCTAGACAGGAGACAGTCCCAGAAAGTCCCACGCAGACGACCCCCATTCCCAGAAAGTCCCACGCAGACGACCCCCCACCCAGGAGACAGTCACAGAAAGATCAACGCAGACGACCCCCCAACCCAGGAGACAGTCCCAGAAAGTCCCATGCAGAAGACCTCCAGTCCCAGAAAGTCCCATGCAGACGACCCACCAGACAGGAGACAGTCCCAGAAAGTCCCACGCAGACGACCCACCAGACAGGAGACAGTCCCAGAAAGTCCCACGCAGACGACCCCCAGTCCCAGAAAGTCCCACGCAGACGACCCACCACCTAGGAGACAGTCCCAGAACGTCCGATGCAGACGACACCCAGTCCCAGAAAGTCCCACGCAGACGGCCCCCACCCAGGAGACAGTCACAGAAAGTCCCACGCAGACGACACCCAGGCCAGGAGACAGTCCCAGAAAGTCCCATGCAGACGACCTCCAGTCCCAGCAAGTCCCACGCAGACGACCCCCCAACCCAGGAGACAGTCCAAGAAAGTCCCACGCAGACGACCCCCAGTACCAGAAAGTCCCAAGCAGACGACCCCCAGTCCCAGAAAGTCCCACGCAGATGACCCCCAGTCCCACAACGTCCCACGAAGACGACCCCCCACCCAGCAGACATTTCCCAGAAAGTCCCACGCAGACGACACCCAGTCCCAGAAAGTCCCACGCAGACCACGCCCAGTCACAGAAAGTCACACGCAGACCACGCCCAGTCACAGAAAGTCCCACGCAGACGACCCCCCACCCAGGAGACAGTCCAAGAAAGTCCTACGCAGACGACCCCCCCACCCAGGAGACAGTTCCAGAAAGTCCCACGCAGACGACCCCCATTCCCAGAAAGTCCAACGCAGACGACACCCAGCCCAGGAGAGAGTCCCAGAAATCCCATGCAGACGACCCCCCGCCCAGGAGACAGTCCAAGAAAGTCCCATGCAGACGACCCCCAGTCCCAGAAAGTACCACGCAGATGACCCCCAGTCCCAGAAGGTCCCACGCAGACGACTCCCAGTCCCAGAAGGTCCCACGCAGACGACCCCCAATCACAGAAAGTCCCATGCAGACGACCCCCCACCCAAGCAAACAGTGCCAGAAAGTCCCACGCAGACGACACACCACCTAGAAGACAGTACCAGAAAGACCCACGCAGACGACGCCCAGTCCCAGAAAGTCCCACGCAGACGACCCCCCAGACAGGAGACAGTCCCAGAAAGTCCCACGCAGACGACCCCCAGTCCCAGAAAGTCCCACGCATATAACCCCCAGTCCCAGAAAGTCCCACGCAGACGATCTCCAGTCCCAGAAATTCCCACGCAGACGAAACCCCACCCAGGCGACAGTCCCAGAAAGTCCCACGCAGACGACCCACCACCTAGAAGACAGTCGCACAAAGTCCCACGCAGACGACCCCCACCCAGGAGACAGTCCCAGAAAGACCCACGCAGAAAACCCCCAGTCCCAGAAAGTCCCACGCAGACGACCCCCCAGACAGGAGACAGTCCCAGAAAGTCCCACGCAGACGACCCCCCACCCAGGAGACAGTCCAAGAAAGTCCTACGCAGACGACCCCCCCACCCAGGAGACAGTTCCAGAAAGTCCCACGCAGACGACCCCCATTCCCAGAAAGTCCAACGCAGACGACACCCAGCCCAGGAGAGAGTCCCAGAAATCCCATGCAGACGACCCCCCGCCCAGGAGACAGTCCAAGAAAGTCCCATGCAGACGACCCCCAGTCCCAGAAAGTAACACGCAGATGACCCCCAGTCCCAGAAGGTCCCACGCAGACGACTCCCAGTCCCAGAAGGTCCCACGCAGACGACCCCCAATCCCAGAAAGTCCCATGCAGACGACCCCCCACCCAAGCAAACAGTGCCAGAAAGTCCCACGCAGACGACACACCACCTAGAAGACAGTCCCAGAAAGACCCACGCAGACGACGCCCAGTCCCAGAAAGTCCCACGCAGACGACCCCCCAGACAGGAGACAGTCCCAGAAAGTCCCACGCAGACGACCCCCAGTCCCAGAAAGTCCCACGCATATAACCCCCAGTCCCAGAAAGTCCCACGCAGACGATCTCCAGTCCCAGAAATTCCCACGCAGACGAAACCCCACCCAGGCGACAGTCCCAGAAAGTCCCATGCAGACGATCTCCAGTCCCAGAAATTCCCACGCAGACGAAACCCCACCCAGGCGACAGTCCCAGAAAGTCCCACGCAGACGACCCCCAGTCCCAGAAAGTCCCACGCAGACAACCCCCCACCCAGGCGACAGTCCCAGAAAGTCCTACGCAGACGACCCCCCAACCCAGGAGACAGTCCAAGAAAGTCCCACGCAGACGACCCCCAGTATCAGAAAGTCCCAAGCAGACGACCCCCAGTCCCAGAACGTCCCACGCAGATGACCCCCAGTCCCACAACGTCCCACGCAGACGACCCCCCACCCAGCAGACATTTCCCAGAAAGTCCCACGCAGACGTCACCCAGTCCCAGAAAGACCCACGCAGACCACCCCCAGTCACAGAAAGTCCCACGCAGACCACCCCCAGTCACAGAAAGTCCCACGCAGACGACCCCCCACCCAGGAGACAGTCCAAGAAAGTCCTACGCAGACGCCCCCCCACCCAGGAGACAGTCCCAGAAAGTCCCACGCAGACGACCCCCATTCCCAGAAAGTCCAACGCAGACGACACCCAGCCCAGGAGAGAGTCCCAGAAAGTCCCATGCAGACGACCCCCCCACCCAGGAGACAGTCCAAGAAAGTCCCACGCAGACGACCTACCACCTAGAAGACAGTCCCACAAAGTCCCACGCAGACGACCCCCACCCAGGAGACAGTCCCAGAAAGACCCACGCAGAAAACCCCCAGTCCCAGAAAGTCCCACGCAGATGACCCCCCAGACAGGAGACAGTCCCAGAAAGTCCCACGCAGACGACCCCCAGTCCCAGAAAGTCTCACGCAGACGACTTCCAGTCCCAGAAAGTCCCACGCAGACGACACCCAGTCCCAGACAGTCCCACGCAGACGGCCCCCACCAAGGAGACAGTCACAGAAAGTCCTACGCAGAAGACCCCCCCACCCAGGAGACAGTCCCAGAAAGTCCCACGCAGACGAACCCCAGTCCCAGAAAGTCCCACGCAGACGACCCCGCACCCAGGAGACAGTCCAAGAAAGTCCTACGCAGACGACCCCCCCACCCAGGAGACAGTCCCAGAAAGTCCGACGCAGACGACCCCCATTCCCAGAAAGTCCCACGCAGACGACCCCCCACCCAGGAGACAGTCCCAGAAAGTCCGACGCAGACGACACCCAGTCCCAGAAAGTCCCACGCAGACGATCCCCACCCAGGAGACAGTACAAGAAAGTCCTACGCAGACGACCCCCCCACCCAGGAGACACTCCCAGAAAGTCCCACGCAGACGACCCCCAGTCCCAGAAAGTCCCACGCAGACGACCCCCATTCCCAGAAAGTCCCACGCAGACGACCCCCCACCCAGGAGACAGTCCCAGAAAGTCCGACGCAGACGACACCCAGACCCAGAAAGTCCCACGCAGACGGCCCCCACCAAGGAGACAGTCACAGAAAGAGCAACGCAGACGACCCCCCACCCACCCAGGAGACAGTCCCAGAAAGTCCCATGCAGACGACACCCACGCCAGGAGACAGTCCCAGAAAGTCCCATGCAGACGACCTCCAGTCCCACAAGTCCCACGTAGACGACCCCTCACTCAGGAGACAGTCCCAGAAAGTCCCACGCAGACGACCCACCAGACAGGAGACAGTCCCAGAAAGTCCCACGCAGACGACCCCCAGTCCCAGAAAGTCCCACGCAGACGACCCCCCACCCAGGAGACAGTCCCAGAAAGTCCCACGCAGACGACCCCCACTCCCAGAAAGTCTCACGCAGACGACCCCCCCACCCAGGCGACAGTCCCAGAAAGTCCCACGCAGACGACCCCCAGTCCCAGAAAGTCCCACGCAGACGACCCCCCACCCAGGCGACAGTCCCAGAAAGTCCTACGCAGACGACCCCCCAACCCAGGAGACAGTCCAAGAAAGTCCCACGCAGACGACCCCCAGTATCAGAAAGTCCCAAGCAGACGACCCCCAGTCCCAGAAAGTCCCACGCAGATGACCCCCAGTCCCACAACTTCCCACGCAGACGACCCCCCACCCAGCAGACATTTCCCAGAAAGTCCCACGCAGACGTCACCCAGTCCCAGAAAGTCCCACGCAGACCACCCCCAGTCACAGAAAGTCCCACGCAGACCACCCCCATCACAGAAAGTCCCACGCAGACGACCCCCCACCCAGGAGACAGTCCAAGAATGTCCTACGCAGACGACCCCCCACCCAGGAGACAGTCCCAGAAAGTCCCACGCAGACGACACCCATTCCCAGAAAGTCCAACGCAGACGACACCCAGCCCAGGAGAGAGTCCCAGAAAGTCCCATGCAGACGACCCCCCCACCCAGGAGACAGTCCAGAAAGTCCCACGCAGACGACCCACCACCTAGAAGACAGTCCCACAAAGTCCCACGCAGACGACCCCCACCCAGGAGACAGTCCCAGAAAGACCCACGCAGAAAACCCCCAGTCCCAGAAAGTCCCACGCAGATGACCCCCCAGACAGGAGACAGTCCCAGAAAGTCCCACGCAGTCGACCCCCAGTCCCAGAAAGTCCCACGCAGACGACACCCCACCCAGGAGACACTCCCAGAAAGTCCGAAGCAGACGACACCCAGTCCCAGACAGTCCCACGCAGACGGCCCCCACCAAGGAGACAGTCACAGAAAGAGCAACGCAGACGACCCCCCACCCAGGAGACAGTCCCGGAAAGTCCCATTCAGAAGACCTCCAGTCCCAGAAAGTCCCACGCAGACGGCCCCCACCCAGGAGAGAGTCACAGAAAGTCCAACGCAGACGACACCCAGCCCAGGAGACAGTCCCAGAAAGTCCCATGCAGACGACCTCCAGTCCCAGCAAGTCCCACGCAGACGACCCCTCACTCAGGAGACAGTCCCGGAAAGTCCCACGCAGACGACCCACCAGACAGGAGACAGTCCCAGAAAGACCCACGCAGACGACCCCCAGTCCCAGAAAGTCCCACGCAGACGACCCCCCACCCAGGAGACAGTCCCAGAAAGTCCCACGCAGACGACCCCCACTCCCAGAAAGTCCCACGCAGACGACCCCACACCCAGGCGACAGTCCTAGAAAGTCCCACGCAGACGAACCCCACCCAGGCGACAGTCCCAGAAAGTCCCACGCATACGACCCCCAGTCCCAGAAAGTCCCACGCAGACGAACCCCAGTCCCAGAAAGTCCCACGCTGACGACCACCCCACCCAGGAGACAGTCCAAGAAAGTCCCACGCAGACGACCCCCAGTACCAGAAAGTCCCAAGCAGACGACCCCCAGTCCCAGAAAGTCCCACGCAGATGACCCCCATTCCAACAACGTCCCACGCAGATGACCCCCCACCCAGCAGACATTTCCCAGAAAGTCCCACGCAGACGAGACCCAGTCCCAGAAAGTCCCACGCAGACAACCCCCAGTCACAGAAAGTCCCACGCAGACCACCCCCAGTCACAGAAAGTCCCACGCAGACGACCCCCCCCCACCCAGGAGACAGTCCAAGAAAGTCCTACGCAGAAGACCCACCCACCCAGGAGACAGTCCCAGAAAGTCCCACGCAGACGACACCCAGTCCCAGAAAGTCCCAAGCAGACGATCCCCACCCAGGAGACAGACCCAGAAAGTCCCACGCAGACGACCCCCAGTCCCAGAAAGTCCCACGCAGACGACCCCCAGTCCCAGAAGGTCCCACGCAGACGACCCCCAGTCCCAGAAGGTCCCACGCAGACGACCCACCAGACAGGAGACAGTCCCAGAAAGTCCCACGCAGACGATCCCCAGTCCCAGAAAGTCCCACGCAGACGACCCCCACCCAGGAGACAGTACAAGAAAGTCCTACGCAGACGACCCCCCACCAAGGAGACACTCCCAGAAAGTCCCACGCAGATGACCCCCAGTCCCAGAAAGTCCCACGCAGACAACCCCCAGTCCCAGAAAGTCCCACGCAGACGACCCCGCACCCAGGAGACAGTCCAAGAAAGTCCTACGCAGACGACCCCCCCACCCAGGAGACAGTCCCAGAAAGTCCCACGCAGACGACCCCCATTCCCAGAAAGTCCCACGCAGACGACCCCCCACCCAGGAGACAGTCCCATAAAGTCCGACGCAGACGACACCCAGTCCCAGAAAGTCCCACGCAGACGATCCCCAGTCCCAGAAAGTCCCACGCAGACGACCCCCACCCAGGAGACAGTACAAGAAAGTCCTACGCAGACGACCCCCCCACCCAGGAGACACTCCCAGAAAGTCCCACGCAGACGACCCCCAGTCCCAGAAAGTCCCACGCAGACGACCCCCATTCCCAGAAAGTCCCACGCAGACGACCCCCCACCCAGGAGACAGTCACAGAAAGAGCAACGCAGACGACCCCCCACCCACCCAGGAGACAGTCCCAGAAAGTCCCATGCAGACGACACCCACGCCAGGAGACAGTCCCAGAAAGTCCCATGCAGACGACCTCCAGTCCCAGCAAGTCCCACGTAGACGACCCCTCACTCAGGAGACAGTCCCAGAAAGTCCCACGCAGACGACCCACCAGACAGGAGACAGTCCCAGAAAGTCCCACGCAGACGACCCCCAGTCCCAGAAAGTCCCACGCAGACGACCCCCCACCCAGGAGACAGTCCCAGAAAGTCCCACGCAGACGACCCCCACTCCCAGAAAGTCTCACGCAGACGACCCCCCCACCCAGGCGACAGTCCCAGAAAGTCCCACGCAGACGACCCCCAGTCCCAGAAAGTCCCACGCAGACGACCCCCCACCCAGGCGACAGTCCCAGAAAGTCCTACGCAGACGACCCCCCAACCCAGGAGACAGTCCAAGAAAGTCCCACGCAGACGACCCCCAGTATCAGAAAGTCCCAAGCAGACGACCCCCAGTCCCAGAAAGTCCCACGCAGATGACCCCCAGTCCCACAACGTCCCACGCAGACGACCCCCCACCCAGCAGACATTTCCCAGAAAGTCCCACGCAGACGTCACCCAGTCCCAGAAAGTCCCACGCAGACCACCCCCAGTCACAGAAAGTCCCACGCAGACCACCCCCATCACAGAAAGTCCCACGCAGACCACCCCCCACCCAGGAGACAGTCCAAGAATGTCCTACGCAGACGACCCCCCACCCAGGAGACAGTCCCAGAAAGTCCCACGCAGACGACACCCATTCCCAGAAAGTCCAACGCAGACGACACCCAGCCCAGGAGAGAGTCCCAGAAAGTCCCATGCAGACGACCCCCCCACCCAGGAGACAGTCCAGAAAGTCCCACGCAGACGACCCACCACCTAGAAGACAGTCCCACAAAGTCCCACGCAGACGACCCCCACCCAGGAGACAGTCCCAGAAAGACCCACGCAGAAAACCCCCAGTCCCAGAAAGTCCCACGCAGATGACCCCCCAGACAGGAGACAGTCCCAGAAAGTCCCACGCAGTCGACCCCCAGTCCCAGAAAGTCCCACGCAGACGACACCCCACCCAGGAGACACTCCCAGAAAGTCCGACGCAGACGACACCCAGTCCCAGACAGTCCCACGCAGACGGCCCCCACCAAGGAGACAGTCACAGAAAGAGCAACGCAGACGACCCCCCACCCAGGAGACAGTCCCGGAAAGTCCCATTCAGAAGACCTCCAGTCCCAGAAAGTCCCACGCAGACGGCCTCCACCCAGGAGAGAGTCACAGAAAGTCCAACGCAGACGACACCCAGCCCAGGAGACAGTCCCAGAAAGTCCCATGCAGACGACCTCCAGTCCCAGCAAGTCCCACGCAGACGACCCCTCACTCAGGAGACAGTCCCAGAAAGTCCCACGCAGACGACCCACCAGACAGGAGACAGTCCCAGAAAGACCCACGCAGACGACCCCCAGTCCCAGAAAGTCCCACGCAGACGACCCCCCACCCAGGAGAGAGTCCCAGAAAGTCCCACGCAGACGACCCCCACTCCCAGAAAGTCCCACGCAGACGACCCCACACCCAGGCGACAGTCCTAGAAAGTCCCACGCAGACGAACCCCACCCAGGCGACAGTCCCAGAAAGTCCCACGCATACGACCCCCAGTCCCAGAAAGTCCCACGCAGACGAACCCCAGTCCCAGAAAGTCCCACGCTGACGACCACCCCACCCAGGAGACAGTCCAAGAAAGTCCCACGCAGACGACCCCCAGTACCAGAAAGTCCCAAGCAGACGACCCCCAGTCCCAGAAAGTCCCACGCAGATGACCCCCAGTCCCACAACGTCCCACGCAGATGACCCCCCACCCAGCAGACATTTCCCAGAAAGTCCCACGCAGACGAAACCCAGTCCCAGAAAGTCCCACGCAGACCACCCCCAGTCACAGAAAGTCCCACGCAGACCACCCCCAGTCACAGAAAGTCCCACGCAGACGACCCCCCCACCCAGGAGACAGTCCAAGAAAGTCCTACGCAGAAGACCCACCCACCCAGGAGACAGTCCCAGAAAGTCCCACGCAGACGACCCCCATTCCCAGAAAGTCCAACGCAGAAGACACCCAGCCCAGGAGAGAGTCCCAGAAAGTCCCATGCAGACGACCTCCAGTCCCAGAAAGTCCCACGCAGACGACCCCCCACCCAGGCGACAGTCCCAGAAAGTCCCACGCAGACGACCCACCACCTAGAAGACAGTCCCACAAAGTCCCACGCAGACGACCCCCTGTCCCAGAAATTCCGACGCAGACGACCCCCCACCCTGGAGACAGTCCCAGAAAGTCCGACGCAGACGACACCCAGTCCCAGAAAGTCCCAGGCGACAGTCCCAGAAAGTTCCACGCAGACGACCCCCAGTCCCAGAAAGTCCCACGCAGACGAACCCCCACCCAGGCGACAGTCCCAGAAAGTCCCACGCAGACGACCCCCAGTCCCAGAAAGTCCCACGCAGACGAACCCCAGTCCCAGAAAGTCCCACGCAGACGACCCCCCCACCCAGGAGACAGTCCCAGAAAGTCCCACGCAGACGACCCCCAGAACCAGAAAGTCCCAAGCAGACGACCCCCAGTCCCAGAAAGTCCGACGCAGACGACACCCAGTCCCAGAAAGTCCCAAGCAGACGACACCCAGTCCCAGAAAGTCCCAAGCAGACGATCCCCACCCAGGAGTCAGACCCAGAAAGTCCCATGCAGACGACCCCCCACCCAGGAGACAGTCCAAGAAAGTCCCACGCAGACGACCCCCAGTCCCAGAAAGTCCCACGCAGATGACCCCCAGTCCCAGAAGGTCCCACGCAGAAGACCCCCAGTCCCAGAAGGTCTCACGCAGACGACCCCCAGTCCCAGAAAGTCCCACGCAGACGACACCCCACCCAGGAGACAGTCCAAGAAAGTCCTACACAGACGATCCCCCCACCCAGGAGACAGTCCCAGAAAGTCCCACGCAGACGACCCCCAGTCCCAGAAAGTCCCACTCAGACGACCCCCAGTCCCAGAAAGTCCCACGCAGACGACACCCGACCCAGGAGACAGTCCAAGAAAGTCCCACGCAGACGACCCCCAGAACCAGAAAGTCCCAAGCAGACGACCCCCAGTCCCAGAAAGTCCGACGCAGACGACACCCAGTCCCAGAAAGTCCCAAGCAGACGACACCCAGTCCCAGAAAGTCCCAAGCAGACGATCCCCACCCAGGAGTCAGACCCAGAAAGTCCCACGCAGACGACCCCCAGTCCCAGAAAGTCCCACGCAGACGACCCCCAGTCCCAGAAAGTCCCACGCAGACGACCCCCAGTCCCAGGAAGTCCCACGCAGACGATCCCCCCACCCAGCAGACAGTCCCAGAAAGTCCCATGCAGACGACCTCCAGTCCCAGAAAGTCCCACGCAGACGACCCCCCACCCAGGAGACAGTCACAGAAAGTCCCACGCAGACGACCCACCAGACAGGAGACAGTCCCAGAAGGTCCCACGCAGACGAGCCCCAGTCCCAGAAAGTCCCACGTAGAGGACAACCCACCCAGGAGACAGTCCAAGAAAGTCCAACGCAGACGACCGCCAGTCCCAGATAGTCCCACGCAGACGACCCCCAGTCCCAGAAAGTCCCACGCAGACGACCCCCCACCCAGGAGACAGTCCAAGAAAGTCCCACGTAGACGACCCCCAGTCCCAGAAAGTCCCACGCAGATGACCCCCAGTCCCAGAAGGTCCCACGCAGACGACCCCCAGTCCCAGAAGGTCCCACGCAGACGTCCCCCTATCCCAGAAAGTCCCACGCAGAGGACCCCCCACCCAAGCGACAGTGCCAGAATGTCCCACGCAGACGACACACCACCTAGAAGACAGTCCCACAAAGTCCCACGCAGACGACCCCCACCCAGGATACAGTCCCAGAAAGACCCACGTAGACGACCCCCAGTCCCAGAAAGTCCCACGCAGACGACCCCCCAGACAGGAGACAGTCCCAGAAAGTCCCACGCAGACGACCCCCAGTCCCAGAAAGTCCCACGCAGATGACCCCAGTCCCAGAAAGTCCCACTCAGACGATCCCCAGTCCCAGAAAGTCCCACGCAGATAACCCCCCACCCAGGCGACAGTCCCAGAAAGTCCCACGCAGACGACCCACCACCTAGAAGACAGTCGCACAAAGTCCCACGCAGACGACCCCCACCCAGGAGACAGTCCCAGAAAGACCCACGCAGAAAACCCCCAAGTCCCAGAAAGTCCCACGCAGACGACCCCCCAGACAGGAGACAGTCCCAGAAAGTCCCACGCAGACGACCCCCCACCCAGGAGACAGTACAATAATGTCCTACGCTGACGACACCCCCACCCAGGAGACACTCCCAGAAAGTCCCACGCAGACGACCCCCAGTCCCAGAAAGTCCCACGCAGACGACCACCCACCCAGGAGACAGTACAAGAAAGTCCTACGCAGACGACCCCCCCACCCAGGAGACACTCCCAGAAAGTCCCTCGCAGACGACCCCCAGTCCCAGAAAGTCCCACGCAGACGACCCCCAGTCCCAGAAAGTCCCACTCAGACGACCCCCAGTCCCAGAAAGTCCCACACAGACGACGCCCGACCCAGGACTCAGTCCCAGAAAGTCCCACGCAGACGACCCCCTGTCCCAGAAATTCCCACGCAGACGACCCCCCACCCTGGAGACAGTACCAGAAAGTACCACGCAGACGACCACCCAGACAGGAGACAGTCCCAGAAAGTCCCACGCAGACGACCCCCTGTCCCAGAAAGTCCCTCGCAGACGAGCCCCCACCCAGGAGACAGTCCCAGAAAGTCCCATGCAGACGACCTCCAGTCCCAGAAAGTCCCACGCAGACGACCACCCACCCAGGACACAGGCCCAGAAAGTCCCACGCAGACGAGCCACCAGACAGGAGACAGTCCCAGAAAGTCCCACGCAGACGACCCCCAGTCCCAGAAAGTCCCACGCAGACGAGCCCCCACCCAGGTGACAGTCCCAGAAAGTCCCACTCAGACGACCCCCAGTCCCAGAAAGTCCCACGCAGACGACCACCCACCCAGGAGACAGTCCCAGAAAGTCCCACGCAGACGACCCCCAGTCCCAGAAAGTCCCACTCAGACGACCCCCAGTCCCAGAAAGTCCCACACAGACGACGCCCGACCCAGGAGTCAGTCCCAGAAAGTCCCATGTAGACGACCCCCTGTCCAAGAAAGTCCCACGCAGACGACCGCCAGTCCCAGAAAGTCCCACGCATACGAGCCCCCACCCAGGGGACAGTCCCAGAAAATCCCACTCAGACGACCCCCAGTCCCAGAAAGTCCCACGCAGACGACCACCCCACCCAGGAGACAGTCCCAGAAAGTCCGACGCAGACGACACCCAGTCCCAGAATGTCCCACGCAGACGGCCCCCACCCAGGAGACAGTCACAGAAAGAGCAACGATGACGACCCCCCCACCGAGGAGACAGTCCCAGAAAGTCCCATGCAGACGACCCCCCACCCAGGAGACAGTCCAAGAAAGTCCCACGCAGACGACCCCCAGTCCCAGAAAGTCCAACGCAGATGACCCCCAGTCCCAGAAGGTCCCACGCAGACGACCCCCAGTCCCAGAAGGTCCCACGCAGACGACCCCCAGTCCCAGAAAGTCCCACGCAGACGACACCCCACCCAGGAGACAGTCCAAGAAAGTCCTAAGCAGACGATCCCCCCACCCAGGAGACAGTCCCAGAAAGTCCCACGCAGACGAACCCCAGTCCCAGAAAGTCCCACTCAGACGACCCCCAGTCCCAGAAAGTCCCACACAGACGACGCCCGACCCAGGAGTCAGTCCCAGAAAGTCCCACGCAGACGACCACCTGTCCAAGAAAGTCCCACGCAGACGACCCCAGGTCCCAGAAAGTCCCACGCAGATGACCCCCAGTCCCAGAAGGTCCCACGCAGACGACCCCCAGTCCCAGAAGGTCCCACGCAGACGACCCCCAATCCCAGAAAGTCCCACGCAGACGACCCCCACCCAAGCGACAGTGCCAGAAATCCCACGCAGACGACACACCACCTAGAAGACAGTCCCACAATGTCCCACGCAGACGACCCCCACCCAGGAGACAGTCCCAGAAAGACCAACGCAGACGACCCCCAGTCCCAGAAAGTCCCACGCAGACGACCCCCCAGACAGTAGACAGTCCCAGAAAGTCCAACGCAGACGAACCCCAGTCCCAGAAAGTCCCACGCAGATGACCCCCAGTCCCAGAAAGTCCCACGCAGACGATCCCCATTCCCAGAAAGTCCCACGCAGAAGACCCCCCCAGACAGGAGACAGTCCCAGAAAGTCCCACACAGACGATCCCAAGTCCCAGAAAGTCCCACGCAGACGACCCCCCACCCAGGAGACAGTACATGAAAGTCCTACGCAGACGACCCCCCCAACCAGGACACACTCGCAGAAAGTCCCACGCAGACGACCCCCAGTCCCAGAAAGTCCCACGCAGACGACCCCCAGTCCCAGAAAGACCCACGCAGACGACCCCCCACCCAGGAGACAGTCCAAGTAAGTCCTACGCAGACGACCCCCCACCCAGGAGACAGTCCCAGAAAGTCCCACGCAGACGAACCGCAGTCCCAGAATGTCCCACGCAGATGACCCACAGTACCAGAAAGTACCACGCAGACGACCACCCAGACAGGAGACAGTCCCAGAAAGTCCCACGCAGACGACCCCCTGTCCCAGAAAGTCCCACGCAGATGAGCCCCCACCCAGGAGACCGTCCCATGCAGACGACCTCCAGTCCCATAAAGTCCCACGCAGACGACCCCTCACCCAGGACACAGGCCCAGAAAGTCCCACGCAGACGAGCCACCAGACAGGAGACAGTCCCAGAAAGTCCCACGCAGACGACCCCCAGTCCCAGAAAGTCCCACGCAGACGACCCCCACCCAAGCGACAGTGCCAGAAATCCTACGCAGACGACACACCACCTAGAAGACAGTCCCACAAAGTCCTACGCCGACGATCCCCACCCAGGAGACAGTCCCAGAAAGACCCACGCAGACGACCCCCAGTCCCAGAAAGTCCCACGCAGACGACCCCCCAGACAGTAGACAGTCCCAGAAAGTCCAACGGAGACGACCCCAGTCCCAGAAAGTCCCACGCAGACGAACCCCAGTCCCAGAAAGACCCACGCAGACGACCCCCCACCCAGGAGACAGTCCAAGTAAGTCCTACGCAGACGACCCCCCACCCAGGAGACAGTCCCAGAAAGTCCCACGCAGACGAACCGCAGTCCCAGAAAGTCCCACGCAGATGACCCACAGTCCCAGAAATTCCCACGCAGGCGACCCCCCACCCTGGAGACAGTACCAGAAAGTACCACGCAGACGACCACCCAGACAGGAGACAGTCCCAGAAAGTCCCACGCAGACGACCCCCTGTCCCAGAAAGTCCCACGCAGACGAGCCCCCACCCAGGAGACCGTCCCAGAAAGTCCCATGCAGACGACCTCCAGTCCCAGAAAGTCCCACGCAGACGACCCCTCACCCAGGACACAGGCCCAGAAAGTCCCACGCAGACGAGCCACCAGACAGGAGACAGTCCCAGAAAGTCCCACGCAGACGACCCCCAGTCCCAGAAAGTCCCACGCAGACGAGCCCCCACCCAGGTGACAGTCCCAGAAAGTCCGACGCAGACGACACCCAGTCCCAGAAAGTCCCACGCAGACGGCCCCCACCCAGGAGACAGTCACAGAAAGAGCAACGAGGACGACCCCCCCACCCAGGAGACAGTCCCAGAAAGTCCCACGCAGACGACCCCCAGTATCAGAAAGTCCCAAGCAGACGACCCCCAGTCCCAGAAAGTCCCACGCAGATGACCCCCAGTCCCACAACGTCCCACGCAGACGACCCCCCACCCAGCAGACATTTCCCAGAAAGTCCCACGCAGACGTCACCCAGTCCCAGAAAGTCCCACGCAGACCACCCCCAGTCACAGAAAGTCCCACGCAGACCACCCCCATCACAGAAAGTCCCACGCAGACGACCCCCCACCCAGGAGACAGTCCAAGAATGTCCTACGCAGACGACCCCCCACCCAGGAGACAGTCCCAGAAAGTCCCACGCAGACGTCACCCAGTCCCAGAAAGTCCCACGCAGACCACCCCCAGTCACAGAAAGTCCCACGCAGACCACCCCCATCACAGAAAGTCCCACGCAGACGACCCACCACCTAGAAGACAGTCCCACAAAGTCCCACGCAGACGACCCCCACCCAGGAGACAGTCCCAGAAAGACCCACGCAGAAAACCCCCAGTCCCAGAAAGTCCCACGCAGATGACCCCCCAGACAGGAGACAGTCCCAGAAAGTCCCACGCAGTCGACCCCCAGTCCCAGAAAGTCCCACGCAGACGACACCCCACCCAGGAGACACTCCCAGAAAGTCCGACGCAGACGACACCCAGTCCCAGACAGTCCCACGCAGACGGCCCCCACCAAGGAGACAGTCACAGAAAGAGCAACGCAGACGACCCCCCACCCAGGAGACAGTCCCGGAAAGTCCCATTCAGAAGACCTCCAGTCCCAGAAAGTCCCACGCAGACGGCCCCCACCCAGGAGAGAGTCACAGAAAGTCCAACGCAGACGACACCCAGCCCAGGAGACAGTCCCAGAAAGTCCCATGCAGACGACCTCCAGTCCCAGCAAGTCCCACGCAGACGACCCCTCACTCAGGAGACAGTCCCAGAAAGTCTGACGCAGACGACCCACCAGACAGGAGACAGTCCCAGAAAGACCCACGCAGACGACCCCCAGTCCCAGAAAGTCCCACGCAGACGACCCCCCACCCAGGAGACAGTCCCAGAAAGTCCCACGCAGACGACCCCCACTCCCAGAAAGTCCCACGCAGACGACCCCACACCCAGGCGACAGTCCCAGAAAGTCCCACGCATACGACCCCCAGTCCCAGAAAGTCCCACGCAGACGAACCCCAGTCCCAGAAAGTCCCACGCTGACGACCACCCCACCCAGGAGACAGTCCAAGAAAGTCCCACGCAGACGACCCCCAGTACTAGAAAGTCCCAAGCAGACGACCCCCAGTCCCAGAAAGTCCCACGCAGATGACCCCCATTCCAACAACGTCCCACGCAGATGACCCCCCACCCAGCAGACATTTCCCAGAAAGTCCCACGCAGACGAGACCCAGTCCCAGAAAGTCCCACGCAGACCACCCCCAGTCACAGAAAGTCCCACGCAGACCACCCCCAGTCACAGGAGACAGTCCAAGAAAGTCCTACGCAGAAGACCCACCCACCCAGGAGACAGTCCCAGAAAGTCCCACGCAGACGACACCCAGTCCCAGAAAGTCCCAAGCAGACGATCCCCACCCAGGAGACAGACCCAGAAAGTCCCACGCAGACGACCCCCAGTCCCAGAAAGTCCCACGCAGACGACCCCCAGTCCCAGAAGGTCCCACGCAGACGACCCCCAGTCCCAGAAGGTCCCATGCAGACGACCCCCCACCCAGGAGACAGTCCAAGAAAGTCCCACGCAGACGACCCCCAGTCCCAGAAAGTCCCACGCAAATGACCCCCAGTCCCAGAAGGTCCCACGCAGACGACCCCCAGTCCAAGAAGGTCCCACGCAGACGACCCCCAGTCCCAGAAAGTCCCATGCAGACGACCCCCCACCCAGGAGACAGTCCAAGAAAGTCCTACGCAGACGATCCCCCCAACCAGGACACAGTCCCAGAAAGTCCCACGCAGACGACCCCCAGTCCCAGAAAGTCCCACTCAGACGCCCCCAGTCCCAGAAAGTCCCACACAGACGACGCCCGACCCAGGAGACAGTCACAGAAAGAGCAACGCAGACGACCCCCCCACCCAGGAGACAGTCCCAGAAAGTCCCATGCAGACGACCTCCAGTCCCAGAAAGTCCCACGCAGACGACCCATCACCCAGGACACAGGCCCAGAAAGTCCCATGCAGACGACGCACCAGACAGGAGACAGTCCCAGAAAGTCCCACGCAGACGACCCCCAGTCACAGAAAGTCCCACGCAGACGAGCCCCCACCCAGGAGACAGTCCCAGAAAGTCCCACTGAGACGACCCCCAGTCCCAGAAAGTCCCACGCAGACGACCACCCACCCAGGAGACTGTCCCAGAAAGTCCGACGCAGACGACACCCAGTTCCTGAAAGTCCCACGCAGACGGCCCCCACCCAGGAGACAGTCACAGAAAGAGCAACGCAGACGACCCCCCCACCCAGGAGACAGTCCCAGAAAGTCCCATGCAGACGACCCCCCACCCAGGAGACAGTCCAAGAAAGTCCCACGCAGACGACCCCCAGTCCCAGAAAGTCCCACGCAGATGACACCCAGTCCCAGAAGGTCCCACGCAGACGACCCCCAGTCCCAGAAGGTCCCACGCAGACGACCCCCATTCCCAGAAAGTCCCACGCAGACGACCCCCCACCCAGGAGACAGTCCCAGAAAGTCCGACGCAGACGACACCCGTTCCCAGAAAGTCCCACGAAGACGACACCCCAGACAGGAGACAGTCCAAGAAAGTCCCATGCAGACGACCCCCAGTCCCAGAAATTCCCACAAAGACGACCCCCCACCCAGCAGACAGTACAAGAAAGTCCTACGCAGACGACACACCCACCCAGGAGACAGTCCCAGAAAGTCCCACGCAGACGACCCCCAGTCCAAGAAAGTCCCACGCAGACGACCCCACACCCAGGAGACAGTCCAAGAAAGTCCTACGCAGACGACCACCCAACCCAGGAGACAGTCCCAGAAAGTCCCCCGGAGACGACCCCCAGTCCCAGAAAGTCCCACTCAGACGAACCCCAGTCCCAGAAAGTCCCACACAGACGAGCCCCCACCGAGGAGACAGTCCCAGAAAGTCCCACGCAGACGACCCCCATTCCCAGAAAGTCCCACACAGACGACCCCCACTCCCAGAAAGTCCCACGCAGACGACCCCCAGTCCCAGAAAGTCCCACGCAGACGACCCCCCACCCAGGCGACAGTCCCAGAAAGTCCCACGCAGACGACCCCCAGTCCCAGAAAGTCCCACGCATACAAACCCCAGTCCCAGAAAGTCCCACCCAGACGACCCCCCCACCCAGGAGACAGTCCAAGAAAGTCCTACGCAGACGACCCCCCAACCCAGGAGACAGTCCAAGAAAGTCCCACGCAGACGACCCCCAGTACCAGAAAGTCCCAAGCAGACGACCCCCAGTCCCAGAAAGTCCCCCGCAGACGACCCCCCACCCAGGAGACAGTACAAAAAGTCCTACGCAGACGACACCCCCACCCAGGAGACAGTCCCAGAAAGTCCCACGCAGACGACCCCCTGTCCAAGAAAGTCCCACGCAGACGACCCCCAGTCCCAGAAAGTCCCACGCAGATGAACCCCAGTCCCAGAAGGTCACACGCAGACGACACCCAGTCCCAGAAGGTCCCACGCAGCCGACCCCCAATCCCAAAAAATCCCACGCAGACGACACACCACCTAGAAGACAGTCCCACAATGTCCCACGCAGACGACCCCCACCCAGGAGACACTCCCAGAAAGTCCCACGCAGACGACCCCCAGTCCCAGAAAGTCCCACGGAGACGACCCCCCACCCAGGAGACATTCCCAGAAAGTCCCACGCAGACGACCCCCAGTCCCAGAAAGTCCAACTCAGACGACCCCCAGTCCCAGAAAGTCCCACACAGACGACCCCCGACCAGGAGTCAGTCCCAGAAAGTCCCACGCAGACGACCCCCTGTCCCAGAAAGTCCCACGCAGACGACCCCCTAGACAGGAGACAGTCCCAGAATTCCCACGCAGACGACCCCCAGTCCCAGAAAGTCCCACGCAGACGAGCACCCACCCAGGAGACAGTCCCAGAAAGTCCCACTCAGACGACCCCCAGTCCCAGAAAGTCCCACGCAGACAGCCCCCACCCAGGAGAGAGTCACAGAAAGAGCAACGCAGACGACCCCCCCACCCAGGAAACAGTCCCAGAAAGTCCCATGCAGACGACCCCCCACCCAGCAGACAGTCCAAGAAAGTCCCACGCAGACGACCCCCAGTCCCAGAAAGTCCCACGCAAATGACCCCCAGTCCTAGAAGGTCCCACGCAGACGACCCCCAGTCCCAGAAGGTCCCACGCAGACGACCCCCAGTCCCAGAAAGTCCCACGCAGACGACCCCCCACCCAGGAGACAGTCCAAGAAAGTCCTACGCAGACGATCCCCCCACCCAGGACACAGTCCCAGAAAGTCCCACTCAGACGACCCCCAGTCCCAGAAAGTCCCACACAGACGACGCCCGACCCAGGAGTCAGTCCCAGAAAGTCCCACGCAGACGACCCCCTGTCCCAGAAATTCCCACGCAGACGACCCCCCACCCTGGAGACAGTACCAGAAAGTACCACGAAGACGACCCCCCAGACAGGAGACAGTCCCAGAAAGTCCCACGCAGACGACCCCCTGTCCCAGAAAGTCCCACGCAGACGAGCCCCCACCCAGGAGACAGTCCCAGAAAGTCCCACGCAGACGACCCTCATTCCCAGAAAGTCCCACGCAGACGGCCCCCACCCAGGAGTCAGTCCCAGAAAGTCCGACGCAGACGACACCCAGTCCCAGAAAGTCCCACGCAGACGGCCCCCACCCAGGAGACAGTCACAGAAAGAGCAACGCAGACGACCCCCCCACCCAGGAGACAGTCCCAGAATGTCCCATGCAGATGACCCCCAGTCCCAGAAAGTCCCACGCAGACGACCCCCAAGTCCCAGAAAGTCCCACGCAGACGACCCCCACCCAGGAGACAGTCCCAGAAAGTCCCACGCAGACGACCCCCACTCCCAGAAAGTCCCACGCAGACGACCCCCCCACCCAGGCGACAGTCCCAGAAAGTTCCACGCAGACGACCCCCAGTCCCAGAAAGTCCCACGCAGACGACCCCCCACCCAGGCGACAGTCCCAGAAAGTCCCACGCAGACGACCCCCAGTCCCAGAAAGTCCCACGCAGACAAACCCCGTTCCCAGAAAGTCCCACGCAGACGACCCCCCACCCAGGAGACAGTCCAAGAAAGTCCTACGCAGACGACCGCCCAACCCAGGAGACAGTCCAAGAAAGTCCCACGCAGACGACCCCCAGTACTAGAAAGTCCCAAGCAGACGAGCCCCAGTCCCAGAAAGTCCCACGCAGACCACCCCTGTCACAGAAAGTCCCACGCAGACGACCACCCGTCCCAGAAAGTCCCACGCAGACAACCAACCACCTAGAAGACAGTCCCAGAAAGACCGACGCAGACGACACCCATTCCCAGAAAGTCCCACGAAGACGACACCCCAGACAGGAGACAGTCCAAGAAAGTCCCATGCAGACGACCCCCAGTCCCAGAAATTCCCACAAAGACGACCCCCCACCCAGCAGACAGTACAAGAAAGTCCTACGCAGACGACACACCCACCCAGGAGACAGTCCCAGAAAGTCCAACGCAGACGACCCCCAGTCCCAGAAAGTCCCACGCAGACGGCCCCCACCCAGGAGACAGTCACAGAAAGTCCGACGCAGACGACACCCAGTCCCAGAAAGTCCCACGCAGACGGCCCCCACCCAGGAGACAGTCACAGAAAGAGCAACGAGGACGACCCCCCCACCCAGGAGACAGTCCCAGAAAGTCCCACGCAGACGACCCCCAGTATCAGAAAGTCCCAAGCAGACGACCCCCAGTCCCAGAAAGTCCCACGCAGATGACCCCCAGTCCCACAACGTCCCACGCAGACGACCCCCCACCCAGCAGACATTTCCCAGAAAGTCCCACGCAGACGTCACCCAGTCCCAGAAAGTCCCACGCAGACCACCCCCAGTCACAGAAAGTCCCACGCAGACCACCCCCATCACAGAAAGTCCCACGCAGACGACCCCCCACCCAGGAGACAGTCCAAGAATGTCCTACGCAGACGACCCCCCACCCAGGAGACAGTCCCAGAAAGTCCCACGCAGACGTCACCCAGTCCCAGAAAGTCCCACGCAGACCACCCCCAGTCACAGAAAGTCCCACGCAGACCACCCCCATCACAGAAAGTCCCACGCAGACGACCCACCACCTAGAAGACAGTCCCACAAAGTCCCACGCAGACGACCCCCACCCAGGAGACAGTCCCAGAAAGACCCACGCAGAAAACCCCCAGTCCCAGAAAGTCCCACGCAGATGACCCCCCAGACAGGAGACAGTCCCAGAAAGTCCCACGCAGTCGACCCCCAGTCCCAGAAAGTCCCACGCAGACGACACCCCACCCAGGAGACACTCCCAGAAAGTCCGACGCAGACGACACCCAGTCCCAGACAGTCCCACGCAGACGGCCCCCACCAAGGAGACAGTCACAGAAAGAGCAACGCAGACGACCCCCCACCCAGGAGACAGTCCCGGAAAGTCCCATTCAGAAGACCTCCAGTCCCAGAAAGTCCCACGCAGACGGCCCCCACCCAGGAGAGAGTCACAGAAAGTCCAACGCAGACGACACCCAGCCCAGGAGACAGTCCCAGAAAGTCCCATGCAGACGACCTCCAGTCCCAGCAAGTCCCACGCAGACGACCCCTCACTCAGGAGACAGTCCCAGAAAGTCTGACGCAGACGACCCACCAGACAGGAGACAGTCCCAGAAAGACCCACGCAGACGACCCCCAGTCCCAGAAAGTCCCACGCAGACGACCCCCCACCCAGGAGACAGTCCCAGAAAGTCCCACGCAGACGACCCCCACTCCCAGAAAGTCCCACGCAGACGACCCCACACCCAGGCGACAGTCCTAGAAAGTCCCACGCAGACGAACCCCACCCAGGCGACAGTCCCAGAAAGTCCCACGCATACGACCCCCAGTCCCAGAAAGTCCCACGCAGACGAACCCCAGTCCCAGAAAGTCCCACGCTGACGACCACCCCACCCAGGAGACAGTCCAAGAAAGTCCCACGCAGACGACCCCCAGTACTAGAAAGTCCCAAGCAGACGACCCCCAGTCCCAGAAAGTCCCACGCAGATGACCCCCATTCCAACAACGTCCCACGCAGATGACCCCCCACCCAGCAGACATTTCCCAGAAAGTCCCACGCAGACGAGACCCAGTCCCAGAAAGTCCCACGCAGACCACCCCCAGTCACAGAAAGTCCCACGCAGACCACCCCCAGTCACAGGAGACAGTCCAAGAAAGTCCTACGCAGAAGACCCACCCACCCAGGAGACAGTCCCAGAAAGTCCCACGCAGACGACACCCAGTCCCAGAAAGTCCCAAGCAGACGATCCCCACCCAGGAGACAGACCCAGAAAGTCCCACGCAGACGACCCCCAGTCCCAGAAGGTCCCACGCAGACGACCCCCAGTCCCAGAAGGTCCCATGCAGACGACCCCCCACCCAGGAGACAGTCCAAGAAAGTCCCACGCAGACGACCCCCAGTCCCAGAAAGTCCCACGCAAATGACCCCCAGTCCCAGAAGGTCCCACGCAGACGACCCCCAGTCCAAGAAGGTCCCACGCAGACGACCCCCAGTCCCAGAAAGTCCCATGCAGACGACCCCCCACCCAGGAGACAGTCCAAGAAAGTCCTACGCAGACGATCCCCCCAACCAGGACACAGTCCCAGAAAGTCCCACGCAGACGACCCCCAGTCCCAGAAAGTCCCACTCAGACGCCCCCCAGTCCCAGAAAGTCCCACACAGACGACGCCCGACCCAGGAGACAGTCACAGAAAGAGCAACGCAGACGACCCCCCCACCCAGGAGACAGTCCCAGAAAGTCCCATGCAGACGACCTCCAGTCCCAGAAAGTCCCACGCAGACGACCCATCACCCAGGACACAGGCCCAGAAAGTCCCATGCAGACGACGCACCAGACAGGAGACAGTCCCAGAAAGTCCCACGCAGACGACCCCCAGTCACAGAAAGTCCCACGCAGACGACCACCCACCCAGAAGACTGTCCCAGAAAGTCCGACGCAGACGACACCCAGTTCCTGAAAGTCCCACGCAGACGGCCCCCACCCAGGAGACAGTCACAGAAAGAGCAACGCAGACGACCCCCCCACCCAGGAGACAGTCCCAGAAAGTCCCATGCAGACGACCCCCCACCCAGGAGACAGTCCAAGAAAGTCCCACGCAGACGACCCCCAGTCCCAGAAAGTCCCACGCAGATGACACCCAGTCCCAGAAGGTCCCACGCAGACGACCCCCAGTCCCAGAAGGTCCCACGCAGACGACCCCCATTCCCAGAAAGTCCCACGCAGACGACCCCCCACCCAGGAGACAGTCCCAGAAAGTCCGACGCAGACGACACCCGTTCCCATAAAGTCCCACGAAGACGACACCCCAGACAGGAGACAGTCCAAGAAAGTCCCATGCAGACGACCCCCAGTCCCAGAAATTCCCACAAAGACGACCCCCCACCCAGCAGACAGTACAAGAAAGTCCTACGCAGACGACACACCCACCCAGGAGACAGTCCCAGAAAGTCCCACGCAGACGACCCCCAGTCCAAGAAAGTCCCACGCAGACGACCCCACACCCAGGAGACAGTCCAAGAAAGTCCTACGCAGACGACCACCCAACCCAGGAGACAGTCCCAGAAAGTCCCCCGGAGACGACCCCCAGTCCCAGAAAGTCCCACTCAGACGAACCCCAGTCCCAGAAAGTCCCACACAGACGAGCCCCCACCGAGGAGACAGTCCCAGAAAGTCCCACGCAGACGACCCCCATTCCCAGAAAGTCCCACACAGACGACCCCCACTCCCAGAAAGTCCCACGCAGACGACCCCCAGTCCCAGAAAGTCCCACGCAGACGACCCCCCACCCAGGCGACAGTCCCAGAAAGTCCCACGCAGACGACCCCCAGTCCCAGAAAGTCCCACGCATACAAACCCCAGTCCCAGAAAGTCCCACCCAGACGACCCCCCCACCCAGGAGACAGTCCAAGAAAGTCCTACGCAGACGACCCCCCAACCCAGGAGACAGTCCAAGAAAGTCCCACGCAGACGACCCCCAGTACCAGAAAGTCCCAAGCAGACGACCCCCAGTCCCAGAAAGTCCCCCGCAGACGACCCCCCACCCAGGAGACAGTACAAAAAGTCCTACGCAGACGACACCCCCACCCAGGAGACAGTCCCAGAAAGTCCCACGCAGACGACCCCCTGTCCAAGAAAGTCCCACGCAGACGACCCCCAGTCCCAGAAAGTCCCACGCAGATGACCCCCAGTCCCAGAAGGTCACACGCAGACGACACCCAGTCCCAGAAGGTCCCACGCAGCCGACCCCCAATCCCAAAAAATCCCACGCAGACGACACACCACCTAGAAGACAGTCCCACAATGTCCCACGCAGACGACCCCCACCCAGGAGACACTCCCAGAAAGTCCCACGCAGACGACCCCCAGTCCCAGAAAGTCCCACGGAGACGACCCCCCACCCAGGAGACATTCCCAGAAAGTCCCACGCAGACGACCCCCAGTCCCAGAAAGTCCAACTCAGACGACCCCCAGTCCCAGAAAGTCCCACACAGACGACCCCCGACCAGGAGTCAGTCCCAGAAAGTCCCACGCAGACGACCCCCTGTCCCAGAAAGTCCCACGCAGACGACCCCCTAGACAGGAGACAGTCCCAGAATTCCCACGCAGACGACCCCCAGTCCCAGAAAGTCCCACGCAGACGAGCACCCACCCAGGAGACAGTCCCAGAAAGTCCCACTCAGACGACCCCCAGTCCCAGAAAGTCCCACGCAGACAGCCCCCACCCAGGAGAGAGTCACAGAAAGAGCAACGCAGACGACCCCCCCACCCAGGAAACAGTCCCAGAAAGTCCCATGCAGACGACCCCCCACCCAGGAGACAGTCCAAGAAAGTCCTACGCAGACGACCACCCAACCCAGGAGACAGTCCCAGAAAGTCCCCCGGAGACGACCCCCAGTCCCAGAAAGTCCCACTCAGACGAACCCCAGTCCCAGAAAGTCCCACACAGACGAGCCCCCACCGAGGAGACAGTCCCAGAAAGTCCCACGCAGACGACCCCCATTCCCAGAAAGTCCCACACAGACGACCCCCACTCCCAGAAAGTCCCACGCAGACGACCCCCAGTCCCAGAAAGTCCCACGCAGACGACCCCCCACCCAGGCGACAGTCCCAGAAAGTCCCACGCAGACGACCCCCAGTCCCAGAAAGTCCCACGCATACAAACCCCAGTCCCAGAAAGTCCCACCCAGACGACCCCCCCACCCAGGAGACAGTCCAAGAAAGTCCTACGCAGACGACCCCCCAACCCAGGAGACAGTCCAAGAAAGTCCCACGCAGACGACCCCCAGTACCAGAAAGTCCCAAGCAGACGACCCCCAGTCCCAGAAAGTCCCCCGCAGACGACCCCCCACCCAGGAGACAGTACAAAAAGTCCTACGCAGACGACACCCCCACCCAGGAGACAGTCCCAGAAAGTCCCACGCAGACGACCCCCTGTCCAAGAAAGTCCCACGCAGACGACCCCCAGTCCCAGAAAGTCCCACGCAGATGACCCCCAGTCCCAGAAGGTCACACGCAGACGACACCCAGTCCCAGAAGGTCCCACGCAGCCGACCCCCAATCCCAAAAAATCCCACGCAGACGACACACCACCTAGAAGACAGTCCCACAATGTCCCACGCAGACGACCCCCACCCAGGAGACACTCCCAGAAAGTCCCACGCAGACGACCCCCAGTCCCAGAAAGTCCCACGGAGACGACCCCCCACCCAGGAGACATTCCCAGAAAGTCCCACGCAGACGACCCCCAGTCCCAGAAAGTCCAACTCAGACGACCCCCAGTCCCAGAAAGTCCCACACAGACGACCCCCGACCAGGAGTCAGTCCCAGAAAGTCCCACGCAGACGACCCCCTGTCCCAGAAAGTCCCACGCAGACGACCCCCTAGACAGGAGACAGTCCCAGAATTCCCACGCAGACGACCCCCAGTCCCAGAAAGTCCCACGCAGACGAGCACCCACCCAGGAGACAGTCCCAGAAAGTCCCACTCAGACGACCCCCAGTCCCAGAAAGTCCCACGCAGACAGCCCCCACCCAGGAGAGAGTCACAGAAAGAGCAACGCAGACGACCCCCCCACCCAGGAAACAGTCCCAGAAAGTCCCATGCAGACGACCCCCCACCCAGCAGACAGTCCAAGAAAGTCCCACGCAGACGACCCCCAGTCCCAGAAAGTCCCACGCAAATGACCCCCAGTCCTAGAAGGTCCCACGCAGACGACCCCCAGTCCCAGAAGGTCCCACGCAGACGACCCCCAGTCCCAGAAAGTCCCACGCAGACGACCCCCCACCCAGGAGACAGTCCAAGAAAGTCCTACGCAGACGATCCCCCCACCCAGGACACAGTCCCAGAAAGTCCCACTCAGACGACCCCCAGTCCCAGAAAGTCCCACACAGACGACGCCCGACCCAGGAGTCAGTCCCAGAAAGTCCCACGCAGACGACCCCCTGTCCCAGAAATTCCCACGCAGACGACCCCCCACCCTGGAGACAGTACCAGAAAGTACCACGAAGACGACCCCCCAGACAGGAGACAGTCCCAGAAAGTCCCACGCAGACGACCCCCTGTCCCAGAAAGTCCCACGCAGACGAGCCCCCACCCAGGAGACAGTCCCAGAAAGTCCCACGCAGACGACCCTCATTCCCAGAAAGTCCCACGCAGACGGCCCCCACCCAGGAGTCAGTCCCAGAAAGTCCGACGCAGACGACACCCAGTCCCAGAAAGTCCCACGCAGACGGCCCCCACCCAGGAGACAGTCACAGAAAGAGCAACGCAGACGACCCCCCCACCCAGGAGACAGTCCCAGAATGTCCCATGCAGATGACCCCCAGTCCCAGAAAGTCCCACGCAGACGACCCCCAAGTCCCAGAAAGTCCCACGCAGACGACCCCCACCCAGGAGACAGTCCCAGAAAGTCCCACGCAGACGACCCCCACTCCCAGAAAGTCCCACGCAGACGACCCCCCCACCCAGGCGACAGTCCCAGAAAGTTCCACGCAGACGACCCCCAGTCCCAGAAAGTCCCACGCAGACGACCCCCCACCCAGGCGACAGTCCCAGAAAGTCCCACGCAGACGACCCCCAGTCCCAGAAAGTCCCACGCAGACAAACCCCAGTCCCAGAAAGTCCCACGCAGACGACCCCCCACCCAGGAGACAGTCCAAGAAAGTCCTACGCAGACGACCGCCCAACCCAGGAGACAGTCCAAGAAAGTCCCACGCAGACGACCCCCAGTACTAGAAAGTCCCAAGCAGACGAGCCCCAGTCCCAGAAAGTCCCACGCAGACCACCCCTGTCACAGAAAGTCCCACGCAGACGACCACCCGTCCCAGAAAGTCCCACGCAGACAACCAACCACCTAGAAGACAGTCCCAGAAAGACCGACGCAGACGACACCCATTCCCAGAAAGTCCCACGAAGACGACACCCCAGACAGGAGACAGTCCAAGAAAGT
Organism: Acanthosepion esculentum; assembly: GCA_964036315.1. Taxonomy (NCBI): domain Eukaryota; kingdom Metazoa; phylum Mollusca; class Cephalopoda; order Sepiida; family Sepiidae; genus Acanthosepion; species Acanthosepion esculentum. The sequence goes on along the minus strand of CAXIWW010000817.1, from coordinate 8,778,422 downwards.
CCCATGCAGACGACCCCCAGTCCCAGAAATTCCCACAAAGACGACCCCCCACCCAGCAGACAGTACAAGAAAGTCCTACGCAGACGACACACCCACCCAGGAGACAGTCCCAGAAAGTCCAACGCAGACGACCCCCAGTCCCAGAAAGTCCCACGCAGACGGCCCCCACCCAGGAGACAGTCACAGAAAGAGCAACGCAGACGACCCCCCACCCAGGAGTCAGTCCCAGAAAGTCCCACGCAGACGACCCCCTGTCCCAGAAATTCCCACGCAGACGACCCCCCACCCTGGAGACAGTCCCAGAAAGTCCCACGCAAACGACCCACATAGACAGGAGACAGTCCCAGAAAGTCCAACGCAGACGAACCCCAGTCCCAGAAAGTCCCACGCAGACGACCCCCCAGTACTAGAAAGTCCCAAGCAGACGAGCCCCAGTCCCAGAAAATCCCACGCAGATGACCCCCAGTCCCAGAAGGTCACACGCAGACGACCCCCAGTCCCAGAAGGTCCCACGCAGACGACCCCCAATCCCAGAAAGTCCCACGCAGACGACACACCACCTAGAAGACAGTCCCACAATGTCCCACGCAGACGACACCCACCCAGGAGACAGTCCCAGAAAGACCCACGCAGACGACCCCCAGTCCCAGAAAGTCCCACGCAGACGACCCCCCAGACAGTAGACAGTCCCAGAAAGTCCAACGCAGACGAACCCCAGTCCCAGAAAGTCCCACGCAGACGATCCCCAGTCCCAGAAAGTCCCACGCAGACGACCCCCCCACCCAGCAGACATTTCCCAGAAAGTCAAACGCAGACGACACCCAGTCCCAGAAAGTCCCACGCAGACCACCCCCAGTCACAGAAAGTCCCACGCAGACGACCACCCGTCCCAGAAAGTCCCACGCAGACGACCCCCCCACCCAGGCGACAGTCCCAGAAAGTTCCACGCAGACGACCCCCAGTCCCAGAAAGTCCCACGCAGACGACCCCCCACCCAGGCGACAGTCCCAGAAAGTCCCACGCAGACGACCCCCAGTCCCAGAAAGTCCCACGCAGACAAACCCCAGTCCCAGAAAGTCCCACGCAGACGACCCCCCCACCCAGGAGACAGTCCAAGAAAGTCCTACGCAGACGACCCCCCAACCCAGGAGACAGTCCAAGAAAGTCCCACGCAGACGACCCCCAGTACCAGAAAGTCCCAAGCAGACGACCCCCAGTCCCAGAAAGTCCCACGCAGAAGACCCCCAGTCGCACAACGTCCCACGCAGACGACCCCCCACCCAGCAGACATTTCCCAGAAAGTCCCACGCAGACGACACCCAGTCCCAGAAAGTCCCACGCAGACCACCCCCAGTCACAGAAAGTCCCACGCAGACGACCACCAGTCCCAGAAAGTCCCACGCAGACGACCCACCACCTAGAAGACAGTCCCAGAAAGACCCACGCAGACGACACCCAGTCCCAGAAAGTCCCACGAAGACGACCCCCCAGACAGGAGACAGTCCAGGAAAGTCCCATGCAGACGACCCCCAGTCCCAGAAAGTCCCACGCAGACGACCCCCCACCCAGGAGACAGTACAAAAAGTCCTACGCAGACGACACCCCCACCCAGGAGACAGTCCCAGAAAGTCCCACGCAGACGACCCCCTGTCCAAGAAAGTCCCACGCAGACGACCCCCAGTCCCAGAAAGTCCCACGCAGATGACCCCCAGTCCCAGAAGGTCACACGCAGACGACCCCCAGTCCCAGAAGGTCCCACGCAGACGACCCCCAATCCCAGAAAGTCCCACGCAGACGACACACCACCTAGAAGACAGTCCCACAATGTCCCACGCAGACGACACCCACCCAGGAGACAGTCCCAGAAAGACCCACGCAGACGACCCCCAGTCCCAGAAAGTCCCACGCAGACGACCCCCCAGACAGTAGACAGTCCCAGAAAGTCCAACGCAGACGAACCCCAGTCCCAGAAAGTCCCACGCAGACGATCCCCAGTCCCAGAAAGTCCCACGCAGACGATCCCCAGTCCCAGAAAGTCCCACGCAGACGACCCCCTAGACAGGAGACAGTCCCAGAAAGTCCCACGCAGACGATCCCAAGTCCCAGAATGTCCCACGCAGACGACCCCCCACCCAGGAGACAGTACAAGAAAGTCCTACGCAGACGACCCCCCCACCCAGGAGACACTCCCAGAAAGTCCCACGCAGACGACCCCCAGTCCCAGAAAGTCCCACGGAGACGACCCCCCACCCAGGAGACAGTCCAAGAAAGTCCTACGCAGACGACCCCCCCCACCCAGGAGACATTCCCAGAAAGTCCCACGCAGACGACCCCCAGTCCCAGAAAGTCCAACTCAGACGACCCCCAGTCCCAGAAAGTCCCACACAGACGACCCCCGACCCAGGAGTCAGTCCCAGAAAGTCCCACGCAGACGACCCCCTGTCCCAGAAAGTCCCACGCAGACGACCCCCTAGACAGGAGACAGTCCCAGAATTCCCACGCAGACGAACCCCAGTCCCAGAAAGTCCCACGCAGACGAGCCCCCACCCAGGAGACAGTCCCAGAAAGTCCCACTCAGACGACCCCCAGTCCCAGAAAGTCCCACGCAGACGGCTCCCACCCAGGAGACAGTCACAGAAAGAGCAATGCAGACGACCCCCCCACCCAGGAGACAGTCCCAGAAAGTCCCATGCAGACGACCCCCCACCCAGGAGACAGTCCAAGAAAGTCCCACGCAGACGACCCCCAGTCCCAGAAAGTCCCACGCAGACGACCCCCCACCCAGGAGACAGTCCAAGAAAGTCCTACGCAGACGATCCCCCCATCCAGGACACAGTCCCAGAAAGTCCCACGCAGACGACCCCCAGTCCCAGAAAGTCCCACTCAGACCACCCCCTGTCCCAGAAATTCCCACGCAGACGACCCCCCACCCTGGAGACAGTACCAGAAAGTACCACGCAGACGACCCCCCAGACAGGAGACAGTCCCAGAAAGTCCCACGAAGACGACCCCCTGTCCCAGAATGTCCCACGCAGACGAGCCCCCACCCAGGAGACAGTCCCAGAAAGTCCCACGCAGACGACCCTCATTCACAGAAAGTCCCACGCAGACGACCCCCCACCCAGGAGTCAGTCCCAGAAAGTCCGAAGAGACGACACCCAGTCCCAGAAAGTCCCACGCAGACGGCCCCCACCCAGGAGACAGTCACAGAAAGACCAACGCAGACGACCCCCCCACCCAGGAGACAGTCCCAGAAAGTCCCATGCAGACGACCTCCAGTCCCAGAAAGTCCCACGCAGACGACCCCTCACCCAGGACACAGGCCCAGAAAGTCCCACGCAGACGACGCACCAGACAGGAGACAGTCCCAGAAAGTCCCACGCAGACGACCCCCAGTCACAGAAAGTCCCACGCAGACGAGCCCCCACCCAGGAGACAGTCCCAGAAAGTCCCACTCAGACGACCCCCAGTCCCAGAAAGTCCCACGCAGACGACCACCCACCCAGGAGACAGTCCCAGAAAGTCCGACGCAGACGACACCCAGTCCCAGAAAGTCCCACGCAGACGGCTCCCACCCAGGAGACAGTCACAGAAAGAGCAACGCAGACGACCCCCCCACCCAGGAGACAGTCCCAGAAAGTCCCATGCAGACGACCCCCCACCCAGGAGACAGTCCAAGAAAGTCCCACGCAGACGAAACCCCAGTCCCAGAAAGTCCCACGCAGATGACCCCCAGTCACTGAAGGTCCCACGCAGACGACCCCCAGGCCCAGAAGGTCCCACGCAGACGACCCCCAGTCCCAAGAAAGTCCCACGCAGACGACCCCCCACCCAGGAGACAGTCCAAGAAAGTCCTACGCAGACGATCCCCCCATCCAGGACACAGTCCCAGAAAGTCCCACGCAGACGACCCCCAGTCCCAGAAAGTCCCACTCAGACCACCCCCTGTCCCAGAAATTCCCACGCAGACGACCCCCCACCCTGGAGACAGTACCAGAAAGTACCACGCAGACGACCCCCTGTCCCAGAAAGTCCCACGCAGACGAGCCCCCACCCAGGAGACAGTCCCAGAAAGTCCCACGCAGACGACCCTCATTCCCAGAAAGTCCCACGCAGACGACCCCCAGTCCCAGAAAGTCCCACTCAGACCACCCCCTGTCCCAGAAATTCCCACGCAGACGACCCCCCACCCTGGAGACAGTACCAGAAAGTCCGACGCAGACGACACCCAGTCCCAGAAAGTCCCACGCAGACGGCCCCCACCCAGGAGACAGTCACAGAAAGACCAACGCAGACGACCCCCCCACCCAGGAGACAGTCCCAGAAAGTCCCATGCAGACGACCTCCAGTCCCAGAAAGTCCCACGCAGACGACCCCTCACCCAGGACACAGGCCCAGAAAGTCCCACGCAGACGACCCACCAGACTGGAGACAGTCCCAGAAAGTCCCACGCAGACGACCCCCAGTCACAGAAAGTCCCACGAAGACGAGCCCCCACCCAGGAGACAGTCCCAGAAAGTCCCACTGAGACGACCGCCAGTCCCAGAAAGTCCCACGCAGACGACCACCCACCCAGGAGACAGTCCCAGAAAGTCCGACGAAGACGACACCCAGTTCCAGAAAGTCCCACGCAGACGGCCCCCACCCAGGAGACAGTCACAGAAAGAGCAACGCAGACGACCCCCCCACCCAGGAGACAGTCCCAGAAAGTCCCATGCAGACGACCCCCCACCCAGGAGACAGTCCAAGAAAGTCCCACGCAGACGACCCCCAGTCCCAGAAAGTCCCACGCAGATGACACCCAGTCCCAGAAGGTCCCACGCAGACGACCCCCACTCCCAGAAAGTCCCACGCAGACGACCCCCCCCACCCAGGCGACAGTCCCAGAAAGTTCCACGCAGACGACCCCCAGTCCCAGAAAGTCCCACGCAGACGACCCCCCACCCAGGCGACAGTCCCAGAAAGTCCCACGCAGACGACCCCCAGTCCCAGAAAGTCCCACGCAGACAAACCCCAGTCCCAGAAAGTCCCACGCAGACGACCCCCCCACCCAGGAGACAGTCCAAGAAAGTCCTACGCAGACGACCCTCCAACCCAGGAGACAGTCCAAGAAAGTCCCACGCAGACGACCCCCAGTACTAGAAAGTCCCAAGCAGACGAGCCCCAGTCCCAGAAAGTCCCATGCAGATGACCCCCAGTCGCACAACGTCCCACGCAGACGACCCCCCAGCCAGCAGACATTTCCCAGAAAGTCCCACGCAGACGACACCCAGTCCCAGAAAGTCCCACGCAGACCATCCCCAGTCACAGAAAGTCCCACGCAGACGACCACCCGTCCCAGAAAGTCCCACGCAGACAACCAACCACCTAGAAGACAGTCCCAGAAAGACCGACGCAGACGACACCCGTTCCCAGAAAGTCCCACGAAGACGACACCCCAGACAGGAGACAGTCCAAGAAAGTCCCATGCAGACGACCCCCAGTCCCAGAAATTCCCACAAAGACGACCCCCCACCCAGCAGACAGTACAAGAAAGTCCTACGCAGACGACACACCCACCCAGGAGACTGTCCCAGAAAGTCCCACGCAGACGATCCCCAGTCCCAGAAAGTCCCACGCAGACGACCACCAGTCCCAGAAAGTCCCACGCAGACGACCCCCCACCCAGGAGACAGTCCAAGAAAGTCCTGCGCAGACGACCACCCAACCCAGGAGACAGTCCCAGAAAGTCCCCCGCACACGACCCCCAGTCCCAGAAAGTCCCACTCAGACGAACCCCAGTCCCAGAAAGTCCCACACAGACGAGCCCCCACCGAGGAGACAGTCCCAGAAAGTCCCACGCAGACGACCCCCATTCCCAGAAAGTCCCACACAGACGACCCCCACTCCCAGAAAGTCCGACGCAGACGACCCACCCACCCAGGCGACAGTCCCAGAAAGTTCCACGCAGACGACCCCAAGTCCCAGAAAGTCCCACGCAGACGACCCCCCACCCAGGCGACAGTCCCAGAAAGTCCCACGCAGACGACCCCCAGTCCCAGAAAGTCCCACGCAGACGACACCCAGTCCCAGAAAGTCCCACGCAGACGAACCCCCACCCAGGAGACAGTCCAAGAAAGTCCTACGCAGACGACCCCCCAACCCAGGAGACAGTCCAAGAAAGTCCCACGCAGACGACCCCCAGTACCAGAAAGTCCCAAGCAGACTACCCCCAGTCCCAGAAAGTCCCACGCAGAAGACCCCCAGTCGCACAACGTCCCACGCAGACGAACCCCACCCAGCAGACATTTCCCAGAAAGTCCCACGCAGACGACACCCAGTCCCAGAAAGTCCCACGCAGACCACCCCCAGTCACAGAAAGTCCCACGCAGACGACCACCAGTCCCAGAAAGTCCCACGCAGACGACCCACCACCTAGAAGACAGTCCCAGAAAGACCCACGCAGACGACACCCAGTCCCAGAAAGTCCCACGAAGACGACCCCCCAGACAGGAGACAGTCCAAGAAAGTCCCACGCAGAAGACCCCCAGTCCCAGAAAGTCCCACGCAGACGACCCCCCACCCAGGAGACAGTACAAAATGTCCTACGCAGACGACACCCCCACCCAGGAGACAGTCCCAGAAAGTCCCACGCAGACGACCCCCAGTCCCAGAAAGACCCACGCAGACGACCACCAGTCCAAGAAACTCCCACGCAGACGACCCCCCACCCAGGAGACAGTCCAAGAAAGTCCTACGCAGACGACCCCCCAACCCAGGAGACAGTCCCAGAAAGTCCCCCGCAGACGACCCCCAGTCCCAGAAAGTCCCACTCAGACGACCCCCAGTCCCAGAAAGTCCCACACAGACGAGCCCCCACCCAGGAGACAGTCCCAGAAAGTCCCACGCAGACGACCCCCATTCCAAGAAAGTCCCACGCAGACGATACCCCCACCCAGGAGACAGTCCCAGAAAGTCCGACGCAGACGACACCCAGTCCCAGAAAGTCCCAAGCAGACGGCCCCCACCAAGGAGACAGTCACAGAAAGAGCAACGCAGACGACCCCCCCAGAAAGTCCCATGCAGACGACCTCCAGTCCCAGAAAGTCCCACGCAGACGACCCCTCACCCAGGACACAGGCCCAGAAAGTCCCACGCAGACGACCCACCAGACAGGAGACAGTCCCAGAAAGTCCCACGCAGACGACCCCCAGTCCCAGAAAGTCCCACGCAGACGACGCCCCACCCAGGAGACAGTCCCAGAACGTCCGACGAAGACGACACCCTGACCCAGAACGTCCCACGCAGACGGCCCCCACCCAAGTGACAGTCACAGAAAGTCCCACGCAGACGACACCCAGGCCAGGATACAGTCCCAGAAAGTCCCATGCAGACGACCTCCAGTCCAAGCAAGTCCCACGCAGACGACCCCCACGCCCAGAAAGTCCCACGCAGACGACCCCCCCACCCAAGCGACAGTCCCAGAAAGTTCCACGCAGACGACCCCCAGTCCCAGAAAGTCCCACGCAGACGACCACCCACCCAGGCGACAGTCCCAGAAAGTCCCACGCAGACGACCCCCAGTCCCAGAAAGTCCCACGCAGAAGAACCCCAGTCCCAGAAAGTCCCACGCAGACGACCCCCCACCCAGGAGACAGTCCAAGAAAGTCCTACGCAGACGACCCCCAGTAACAGAAAGTCCCAAGCAGACGACCCCCTGTCCCAGAAAGTCCCACGCAGATGACCCCCAGTCGCACAACGTCCCACGCAGACGACCCCCCACCAGGCAGACATTTCCCAGAAAGTCCAACGCAGACGACACCCAGTCCCAGAAAGTCCCACGCAGACCACCCCCAGTCACAGAAAGTCCCACGCAGACGACCACCAGTCCCAGAAAGTCCCACGCAGACGACCCACCACCTAGAAGACAGTCCCAGAAAGACCCACGCAGACGACACCCAGTCCCAGAAAGTCCCACGAAGACGACCCCCCAGACAGGAGACAGTCCAAGAAAGTCACACGCAGAAGACCCCCAGTCCCAGAAAGTCCCACGCAGACGACCCCCCACCCAGGAGACAGTACAAAATGTCCTACGCAGACGACACCCCCACCCAGGAGACAGTCCCAGAAAGTCCCACGCAGACGACCCCCAGTCCCAGAAAGACCCACGCAGACGACCACCAGTCCAAGAAACTCCCACGCAGACGACCCCCCACCCAGGAGACAGTCCAAGAAAGTCCTACGCAGACGACCCCCCAACCCAGGAGACAGTCCCAGAAAGTCCCCCGCAGACGACCCCCAGTCCCAGAAAGTCCCACTCAGACGACCCCCAGTCCCAGAAAGTCCCACACAGACGAGCCCCCACCCAGGAGACAGTCCCAGAAAGTCCCACGCAGACGACCCCCATTCCAAGAAAGTCCCACGCAGACGATACCCCCACCCAGGAGACAGTCCCAGAAAGTCCGACGCAGACGACACCCAGTCCCAGAAAGTCCCAAGCAGACGGCCCCCACCAAGGAGACAGTCACAGAAAGAGCAACGCAGACGACCCCCCCAGAAAGTCCCATGCAGACGACCTCCAGTCCCAGAAAGTCCCACGCAGACGACCCCTCACCCAGGACACAGGCCCAGAAAGTCCCACGCAGACGACCCACCAGACAGGAGACAGTCCCAGAAAGTCCCACGCAGACGACCCCCAGTCCCAGAAAGTCCCACGCAGACGACGCCCCACCCAGGAGACAGTCCCAGAACGTCCGACGAAGACGACACCCTGACCCAGAACGTCCCACGCAGACGGCCCCCACCCAAGTGACAGTCACAGAAAGTCCCACGCAGACGACACCCAGGCCAGGATACAGTCCCAGAAAGTCCCATGCAGACGACCTCCAGTCCAAGCAAGTCCCACGCAGACGACCCCCACGCCCAGAAAGTCCCACGCAGACGACCCCCCCACCCAAGCGACAGTCCCAGAAAGTTCCACGCAGACGACCCCCAGTCCCAGAAAGTCCCACGCAGACGACCACCCACCCAGGCGACAGTCCCAGAAAGTCCCACGAGGACGACCCCCAGTCCCAGAAAGTCCCACGCAGAAGAACCCCAGTCCCAGAAAGTCCCACGCAGACGACCCCCCACCCAGGAGACAGTCCAAGAAAGTCCTACGCAGACGACCCCCAGTAACAGAAAGTCCCAAGCAGACGACCCCCTGTCCCAGAAAGTCCCACGCAGATGACCCCCAGTCGCACAACGTCCCACGCAGACGACCCCCCACCAGGCAGACATTTCCCAGAAAGTCCAACGCAGACGACACCCAGTCCCAGAAAGTCCCACGCAGACCACCCCCAGTCACAGAAAGTCCCACGCAGACGACCACCAGTCCCAGAAAGTCCCACGCAGACGACCCACCACCTAGAAGACAGTCCCAGAAAGACCCACGCAGACGACACCCAGTCCCAGAAAGTCCCACGAAGACGACCCCCCAGACAGGAGACAGTCCAAGAAAGTCCCACGCAGAAGACCCCCAGTCCCAGAAAGTCCCACAAAAACGACCCCCCACCCAGGAGACAGTCCCAGAAAGTCCCACGCAGACGACCCCCAGTCCCAGAAAGTCCCACGCAGACGACCCCCAGTCACAGAAAGTCCCACGCAGACGACACCCAGCCCTGGAGACAGTCCCAGAAAGTCCCATGCAGACGACCTCCAGTCCAAGAAAGTCCCACGCAGACGACCCCTCACCCTGGAGACAGTCACAGAAAGTCCCACGCAGACGACCCACCAGACAGGAGACAGTCCCAGAAAGTCCCACGCAGACGACCCCTAGTCCCAGAAAGTCCCACGCAGACGACCCCTAGTCCCAGAAAGTCCCACGCAGACGACCCCCCACCCAGGAGACAGTCCAGAATGTCCGACGCAGACGACACCCAGTCCAAGACACTGCCAGAAAGTCCCACGCTGAAGGCCCCCACCCGGGAGACAGTCACAGAATGTCCCACACAGACGACCCCAATCCCAGAAAGTCCCACGCAGACGACACCCACTCCCAGAAAGTCCCAAGCAGACGTTCCCCCCATCCAGGTGACAGTCCCAGAAAGTCCCACGCAGACGACACCCATTCCCAGACAGTCCGACGCAGACGACCCCCCACCCAGGAGACAGTCCCAGAAAGTCCGACGCAGACGACACCCAGTCACAGAAAGTCCCAAGCAGACGGCCCCCACCCAGGAGACAGTCACAGAAAGTCCAACGCAGACGACACCCAGCCCGGGAAACAGTCCCAGAAAGTCCCATGCAGACGACCTCCAGTCCCAGAAAGTCCCACGCAGATGACCCCCAGTCCCACAAAGTCCCACGCAGACGACCCCCCACCCAGCAGACATTTCCCAGAAAGTCCCACGCAGACGACACCCAGTCCGAGAAAGTCACACGCAGACCACCCCCAGTCACAGAAAGTCCCACGAAGACGACCCCAAGTCCCAGAAAGTCCGACGCAGACGACCCCCAGTCCCAGAAAGTCCCACGCAGACGACCCCCCACCCAGGAGACAGTCCAAGAAAGTCCTACGCAGAAGACCCCCCCACCCAGGAGTCAGTCCCAGAAAGTCCCACGCAGACGACCCCCAGTCCCAGAAAGTCCCACTCAGGCGACCCCCAGTCCCAGAAAGTCCCACAAAGACGACCCCCCACCCAGGAGTCAGTCCCAGAAAGTCCCACGCAGACGACACCCTGTCCCAGAAATTCCCAAGCAGACGAACCCCCACACTAGAGACAGCACCAGAAAGTCCCACGCAGAAGACCCCCCAGACAGGAGACAGTCCCAGAAAGACCCACGCAGACGACACCCCACCCAGGAGACAGTCCCAGAAAGTCCCACGCAGACGACCCCCACTCCCAGAAAGTCCCACGCAGACGACCCCCCCACCCAAGCGACAGTCCCAGAAAGTTCCACGCAGACGACCCCCAGTCCCAGAAAGTCCCACGCAGACGACCACCCACCCAGGCGACAGTCCCAGAAAGTCCCACGCAGACGACCCCCAGTCCCACAAAGTCCCACGCAGACGAACCCCAGTCCCAGAAAGTCCCACGCAGACGACCCCCCACCCAGGAGACAGTCCAAGAAAGTCCTACGCAGACGACCCCCAGTAACAGAAAGTCCCAAGCAGACGACCCCCTGTCCCAGAAAGTCCCACGCAGATGACCCCCAGTCGCACAACGTCCCACGCAGACGACACCCCACCAGGCAGACATTTCCCAGAAAGTCCAACGCAGACGACACCCATTCCCAGAAAGTCCCACGCAGACCACCCCCAGTCACAGAAAGTCCCACGCAGACGACCACCAGTCACAGAAAGTCCCACGCAGACGACCCACCACCTAGAAGACAGTCCCAGAAAGACCCACGCAGACGACACCCAGTCCCAGAAAGTCCCACGAAGACGACCCCCCAGACAGGAGACAGTCCAACAAAGTCCCACGCAGAAGACCCCCAGTCCAAGAAAGTCCCACAAAAACGACCCCCCACCCAGGAGAAAGTCCCAGAAAGTCCCACGCAGACGACCCCCAGTCCCAGAAAGTCCCACGCAGACGACCCCCAGTCACAGAAAGTCCCACGCAGACGACACCCAGCCCTGGAGACAGTCCCAGAAAGTCCCATGCAGACGACCTCCAGTCCAAGAAAGTCCCACGCAGACGACCCCTCACCCGGGAGACAGTCACAGAAAGTCCCACGCAGACGACCCACCAGACAGGAGACAGTCCCAGAAAGTCCCACGCAGACGACCCCTAGTCCCAGAAAGTCCCACGCAGACGACCCCCCACCCAGGAGACAGTCCAGAATGTCCGACGCAGACGACACCCAGTCCAAGACACTCCCAGAAAGTCCCACGATGAAGGCCCCCACCCGGGAGACAGTCACAGAAAGTCCCACGGAGACGACACCCAGCCCAGGAGACAGTCCCAGAAAGTACCATGCAGACGACCTCCAGTCCCAGAAAGTAGCACGCAGACGACCCCTCACCCAGGAGACAGTCCCAGAAAGTCCCACGAAGACGACCCACCAGACAGGAGAGAGTCCCAGAAAGTCCCACGCAGAGGGCCCCCAGTCCCAGAAAGTCCCACGCAGACGACCCCCCACCCAGGAGACAGTCCCAGAATGTCCCACGCAGACGACCCCAATCCCAGAAAGTCCCACGCAGACGACCCCCACTCCCAGAAAGTCCCAAGCAGACGTTCCCCCCATCCAGGTGACAGTCCCAGAAAGTCCCACGCAGACGACACCCATTCCCAGACAGTCCGACGCAGACGACCCCCCACCCAGGAGACAGTCCCAGAAAGTCCGACGCAGACGACACCCAGTCCCAGAAAGTCCCACGCAGACGGCCCCCACCCAGGAGACAGTCACAGAAAGTCCAACGCAGACGACACCCAGCCCGGGAAACAGTCCCAGAAAGTCCCATGCAGACGACCTCCAGTCCCAGAAAGTCCCACGCAGATGACCCCCAGTCCCACAAAGTCCCACGCAGACGACCCCCCACCCAGCAGACATTTCCCAGAAAGTCCCACGCAGACGACACCCAGTCCGAGAAAGTCACACGCAGACCACCCCCAGTCACAGAAAGTCCCACGAAGACGACCCCAAGTCCCAGAAAGTCCGACGCAGACGACCCCCAGTCCCAGAAAGTCCCACGCAGACGACCCCCCACCCAGGAGACAGTCCAAGAAAGTCCTACGCAGAAGACCCCCCCACCCAGGAGTCAGTCCCAGAAAGTCCCACGCAGAAGACCCCCAGTCCCAGAAAGTCCCACAAAAACGACCCCCCACCCAGGAGAAAGTCCCAGAAAGTCCCACGCAGACGACCCCCAGTCCCAGAAAGTCCCACGCAGACGACCCCCAGTCACAGAAAGTCCCACGCAGACGACACCCAGCCCTGGAGACAGTCCCAGAAAGTCCCATGCAGACGACCTCCAGTCCAAGAAAGTCCCACGCAGACGACCCCTCACCCTGGAGACAGTCACAGAAAGTCACACGCAGACGACCCACCAGACAGGAGACAGTCCCAGAAAGTCCCACGCAGACGACCCCTAGTCCCAGAAAGTCCCACGCAGACGACCCCCCACCCAGGAGACAGTCCAGAATGTCCGACGCAGACGACACCCAGTCCAAGACACTCCCAGAAAGTCCCACGCTGAAGGCCCCCACCCGGGAGACAGTCACAGAATGTCCCACGCAGACGACCCCAATCCCAGAAAGTCCCACGCAGACGACCCCCACTCCCAGAAAGTCCCAAGCAGACGTTCCCCCCATCCAGGTGACAGTCCCAGAAAGTCCCACGCAGACGACACCCATTCCCAGACAGTCCGACGCAGACGACCCCCCACCCAGGAGACAGTCCCAGAAAGTCCGACGCAGACGACACCCAGTCCCAGAAAGTCCCACGCAGACGGCCCCCACCCAGGAGACAGTCACAGAAAGTCCAACGCAGACGACACCCAGCCCGGGAAACAGTCCCAGAAAGTCCCATGCAGACGACCTCCAGTCCCAGAAAGTCCCACGCAGATGACCCCCAGTCCCACAAAGTCCCACGCAGACGACCCCCCACCCAGCAGACATTTCCCAGAAAGTCCCACGCAGACGACACCCAGTCCGAGAAAGTCACACGCAGACCACCCCCAGTCACAGAAAGTCCCACGAAGACGACCCCAAGTCCCAGAAAGTCCGACGCAGACGACCCCCAGTCCCAGAAAGTCCCACGCAGACGACCCCCCACCCAGGAGACAGTCCAAGAAAGTCCTACGCAGAAGACCCCCCCACCCAGGAGTCAGTCCCAGTAAGTCCCACGCAGACGACCCCCAGTCCCAGAAAGTCCCACTCAGGCGACCCCCAGTCCCAGAAAGTCCCACAAAGACGACCCCCCACCCAGGAGTCAGTCCCAGAAAGTCCCACGCAGACGACCCCCTGTCCCAGAAATTCCCAAGCAGACGAACCCCCACACTAGAGACAGCACCAGAAAGTCCCACGCAGAAGACCCCCCAGACAGGAGACAGTCCCAGAAAGACCCACGCAGACGACCCCCCACCCAGGAGACAGTCCCAGAAAGTCCCACGCAGACGACCCCCACTCCCAGAAAGTCCCACGCAGACGACCCCCCCCACCCAAGCGACAGTCCCAGAAAGTTCCACGCAGACGACCCCCAGTCCCAGAATGTCCCACGCAGACGACCACCCACCCAGGCGACAGTCCCAGAAAGTCCCACGCAGACGACCCCCAGTCCCACAAAGTCCCACGCAGACGAACCCCAGTCCCAGAAAGTCCCACGCAGACGACCCCCCACCCAGGAGACAGTCCAAGAAAGTCCTACGCAGACGACCCCCAGTAACAGAAAGTCCCACGCAGATGACCCCCAGTCGCACAACGTCCCACGCAGACGAACCCCCACCAGGCAGACATTTCCCAGAAAGTCCAACGCAGACGACACCCAGTCCCAGAAAGTCCCACGCAGACCACCCCCAGTCACAGAAAGTCCCACGCAGACGACCACCAGTCCCAGAAAGTCCCACGCAGACGACCCACCACCTAGAAGACAGTCCCAGAAAGACCCACGCAGACGACACCCAGTCCCAGAAAGTCCCACGAAGACGACCCCCCAGACAGGAGACAGTCCAACAAAGTCCCACGCAGAAGACCCCCAGTCCCAGAAAGTCCCACAAAAACGACCCCCCACCCAGGAGAAAGTCCCAGAAAGTCCCACGCAGACGACCCCCAGTCCCAGAAAGTCCCACGCAGACGACCCCCAGTCACAGAAAGTCCCACGCAGACGACACCCAGCCCTGGAGACAGTCCCAGAAAGTCCCATGCAGACGACCTCCAGTCCAAGAAAGTCCCACGCAGACGACCCCTCACCCTGGAGACAGTCACAGAAAGTCCCACGCAGACGACCCACCAGACAGGAGACAGTCCCAGAAAGTCCCACGCAGACGACCCCTAGTCCCAGAAAGTCCCACGCAGACGACCCCCCACCCAGGAGACAGTCCAGAATGTCCGACGCAGACGACACCCAGTCCAAGACACTCCCAGAAAGTCCCACGCTGAAGGCCCCCACCCGGGAGACAGTCACAGAAAGTCCCACGCAGACGACACCCAGCCCAGGAGACAGTCCCAGAAAGTACCATGCAGACGACCTCCAGTCCCAGAAAGTACCACGCAGACGACCCCTCACCCAGGAGACAGTCCCAGAAAGTCCCACGCAGACGACCCACCAGACAGGAGACAGTCCCAGAAAGTCCCACGCAGAGGGCCCCCAGTCCCAGAAAGTCCCACGCAGACGACCCCCCACCCAGGAGACAGTCCCAGAATGTCCCACGCAGACGACCCCAATCCCAGAAAGTCCCACGCAGTCGACCCCCACTCCCAGAAAGTCCCAAGCAGACGTTCCCCCCATCCAGGTGACAGTCCCAGAAAGTCCCACGCAGACGACACCCATTCCCAGACAGTCCCACGCAGACGACCCCCCACCCAGGAGACAGTCCCAGAAAGTCCGAGGCAGACGACACCCAGTCCCAGAAAGTCCCACGCAGACGGCCCCCACCCACGAGACAGTCACAGAAAGTCCAACTCAGACGACACCCAGCCCGGGAAACAGTCCCAGAAAGTCCCATGCAGACGACCTCCAGTCCCAGAAAGTCCCACGCAGATGACCCCCAGTCCCACAAAGTCCCACGCAGACGACCCCCCACCCAGCAGACATTTCCCAGAAAGTCCCACGCAGACGACACCCAGTCCGAGAAAGTCACACGCGGACCACCCCCAGTCACAGAAAGTCCCACGAAGACGACCCCAAGTCCCAGAAAGTCCGACGCAGACGACCCCCAGTCCCAGAAAGTCCCACGCAGACGACCCCACACCCAGGAGACAGTCCAAGAAAGTCCTACGCAGAAGACCCCCCCACCCAGGAGTCAGTCCCAGAAAGTCCCACGCAGACGACCCCCAGTCCCAGAAAGTCCCACTCAGGCGAACCCCAGTCCCAGAAAGTCCCACAAAGACGACCCCCCACCCAGGAGTCAGTCCCAGAAAGTCCCACGCAGACGACCCCCTGTCCCAGAAATTCCCAAGCAGACGAACCCCCACACTAGAGACAGCACCAGAAAGTCCCACGCAGAAGACCCCCCAGACAGGAGACAGTCCCAGAAAGACCCACGCAGACGACCCCCCACCCAGGAGACAGTCCCAGAAAGTCCCACGCAGACGACACCCAGTCCCAGAAAGTCCCACGCAGACGGCCCCCAACCAGGAGACAGTAAGAGAAAGTGCAACGCAGACGACACCCAGCCCTGGAGACTGTCCCAGAAAGTCCCACGCAGAAGACCCCCCAGACAGGAAACTATCCCAGAAAGTCCCACGCAGACGACCCCAGTCCCAGAAAGTCCCACGCAGACGACCCCCCACCCAGGAGCCAGTCCAAGAAAGTCCTACGCAGACGACCCCCCACCCAGGAGACAGTCCCAGAAAGTCCCACGCAGACGACCCCCATTCCCAGAAAGTCCCACGCAGACGACCCCCCACCCAGGAGACAGTCCCAGAACGTCCCACGCAGACGATCCCCCAGACAGGAGACAGTCCCAGAAAGTCCCACCCAGACGACCCCTGTCCCAGAAAGTCCCACGCAGACGACCCCCCACCAAGGAGACAGTCCAAGAAAGGCCTACGCAGACGACCCCCCCACCAAGGAGACAGTCCCAGAAAGTCCCACGCAGACGACCCCCTGTCCCAGAAATTCCCAAGCAGACGACCTCCCACCCTGGAGACAGTACCAGAAAGTCCCACGCAGAAGACCCCCCAGACAGGAGACAGTCCCAGAAAGTCCCACGCAGACGACCCCAGTCCCAGAAAGTCCCACGCAGACGACCCCCCATCCAGGAGACAGTCCAAGTAAGTCCTACGCAGACGACCCCCCCACCAAGGAGACAGTCCCAGAAAGTCCCACGCAGACGACGCCCATTCCCAGAAAGTCCCACGCAGACGACCCCCCCACCCAGGAGACATTCCCAGAAAGTCCGATGCAGACGACACCCAGTCCCAGAAAGTCCCACGCAGACGGCCCCACCCATGAGACAGTCACAGAAATTCCAACGCAGACGACACCCAGCCAAGGAGACAGTCCCAGAAAGTCCCACCCAGATGACCCCCAGTCCCACAAAGTCCCACGCAGACGACCCCCGACCCAGAAGACATTTCCCAGAAAGTCCCACGCAGACGACACCCACTCCCAGAAAGTCCCACGCAGACCACCCCCAGTCCGAGTAAGTCCCACACAGATGACCCCCCACCCTGGAGTCAGTCCCAGAAAGTCCCACGCAGACGACCCCCTGTCCCAGAAATTCCCACGCAGACGAACCCCCACCCAGGAGACAGTCCCAGAAAGTCCCACGCAGACGACCCCCAGTCCCAGAAAGTCCGACTCAGACGACCCCAGTCCCAGTAAGTCCCACACAGACGACCCCCCACCCAGGAGTCAGTCCCAGAAAGTCCCACGCAGACGACCCCCAGTCCCTGAAATTCCCACGCAGACGACCCCTCACCCTGGAGACAGTACCAGAAAGTCCCACGCAGACGAACACCAGACAGGAGAGAGTCCCTAAAAGTCCGACGCAGAAGACCCCCAGTCCCAGAAAGTCCCACGCAGACGACCCCCCCACCCAGGAGACAGTCCAAGAAAGTCCCACGCAGACGACCCCCCCACCCAGGAGACAGTCCCAGAAAGTCCCACGCAGACGACCCCCACTCCCAGAAAGTCCCACGCAGACGACCCCCCCACCCAAGCGACAGTCCCAGAAAGTTCCACGCAGACGACCCCCAGTCCCAGAATGTCCCACGCAGACGACCACCCACCCAGGCGACAGTCCCAGAAAGTCCCACGCAGACGACCCCCAGTCCCACAAAGTCCCACGCAGACGAACCCCAGTCCCAGAAAGTCCCACGCAGACGACCCCCCACCCAGGAGACAGTCCAAGAAAGTCCTACGCAGACGACCCCCAGTAACAGAAAGTCCCAAGCAGACGACCCCCTGTCCCAGAAAGTCCCACGCAGATGACCCCCAGTCGCACAACGTCCCACGCAGACGAACCCCCACCAGGCAGACATTTCCCAGAAAGTCCAACGCAGACGACACCCAGTCCCAGAAAGTCCCACGCAGACCACCCCCAGTCACAGAAAGTCCCACGCAGACGACCACCAGTCCCAGAAAGTCCCACGCAGACGACCCACCACCTAGAAGACAGTCCCAGAAAGACCCACGCAGACGACACCCAGTCCCAGAAAGTCCCACGAAGACGACCCCCCAGACAGGAGACAGTCCAACAAAGTCCCACGCAGAAGACCCCCAGTCCCAGAAAGTCCCACAAAAACGACCCCCCACCCAGGAGAAAGTCCCAGAAAGTCCCACGCAGACGACCCCCAGTCCCAGAAAGTCCCACGCAGACGACCCCCAGTCACAGAAAGTCCCACGCAGACGACACCCAGCCCTGGAGACAGTCCCAGAAAGTCCCATGCAGACGACCTCCAGTCCAAGAAAGTCCCACGCAGACGACCCCTCACCCTGGAGACAGTCACAGAAAGTCCCACGCAGACCACCCACCAGACAGGAGACAGTCCCAGAAAGTCCCACGCAGACGACCCCTAGTCCCAGAAAGTCCCACGCAGACGACCCCCCACCCAGGAGACAGTCCAGAATGTCCGACGCAGACGACACCCAGTCCAAGACACTCCCAGAAAGTCCCACGCTGAAGGCCCCCACCCGGGAGACAGTCACAGAAAGTCCCACGCAGACGACACCCAGCCCAGGAGACAGTCCCAGAAAGTACCATGCAGACGACCTCCAGTCCCAGAAAGTACCACGCAGACGACCCCTCACCCAGGAGACAGTCCCAGAAAGTCCCACGCAGACGACCCACCAGACAGGAGACAGTCCCAGAAAGTCCCACGCAGAGGGCCCCCAGTCCCAGAAAGTCCCACGCAGACGACCCCCCACCCAGGAGACAGTCCCAGAATGTCCCACGCAGACGACTCCAATCCCAGAAAGTCCCACGCAGTCGACCCCCACTCCCAGAAAGTCCCAAGCAGACGTTCCCCCCATCCAGGTGACAGTCCCAGAAAGTCCCACGCAGACGACACCCATTCCCAGACAGTCCCACGCAGACGACCCCCCACCCAGGAGACAGTCCCAGAAAGTCCGAGGCAGACGACACCCAGTCCCAGAAAGTCCCACGCAGACGGCCCCCACCCACGAGACAGTCACAGAAAGTCCAACTCTGACGACACCCAGCCCGGGAAACAGTCCCAGAAAGTCCGATGCAGACGACCTCCAGTCCCAGAAAGTCCCACGCAGATGACCCCCAGTCCCACAAAGTCCCACGCAGACGACCCCCCACCCAGCAGACATTTCCCAGAAAGTCCCACGCAGACGACACCCAGTCCGAGAAAGTCACACGCGGACCACCCCCAGTCACAGAAAGTCCCACGAAGACGACCCCAAGTCCCAGAAAGTCCGACGCAGACGACCCCCAGTCCCAGAAAGTCCCACGCAGACGACCCCACACCCAGGAGACAGTCCAAGAAAGTCCTACGCAGAAGACCCCCCCACCCAGGAGTCAGTCCCAGAAAGTCCCACGCAGACGACCCCCAGTCCCAGAAAGTCCCACTCAGGCGAACCCCAGTCCCAGAAAGTCCCACAAAGACGACCCCCCACCCAGGAGTCAGTCCCAGAAAGTCCCACGCAGACGACCCCCTGTCCCAGAAATTCCCAAGCAGACGAACCCCCACACTAGAGACAGCACCAGAAAGTCCCACGCAGAAGACCCCCCAGACAGGAGACAGTCCCAGAAAGACCCACGCAGACGACCCCCCACCCAGGAGACAGTCCCAGAAAGTCCCACGCAGACGACACCCAGTCCCAGAAAGTCCCACGCAGACGGCCCCCAACCAGGAGACAGTAAGAGAAAGTGCAACGCAGACGACACCCAGCCCTGGAGACTGTCCCAGAAAGTCCCACGCAGAAGACCCCCCAGACAGGAAACTATCCCAGAAAGTCCCACGCAGACGACCCCAGTCCCAGAAAGTCCCACGCAGACGACCCCCCACCCAGGAGCCAGTCCAAGAAAGTCCTACGCAGACGACCCCCCACCCAGGAGACAGTCCCAGAAAGTCCCACGCAGACGACCCCCATTCCCAGAAAGTCCCACGCAGACGACCCCCCACCCAGGAGACAGTCCCAGAACGTCCCACGCAGACGATCCCCCAGACAGGAGACAGTCCCAGAAAGTCCCACCCAGACGACCCCTGTCCCAGAAAGTCCCACGCAGACGACCCCCCACCAAGGAGACAGTCCAAGAAAGGCCTACGCAGACGACCCCCCCACCAAGGAGACAGTCCCAGAAAGTCCCACGCAGACGACCCCCTGTCCCAGAAATTCCCAAGCAGACGACCTCCCACCCTGGAGACAGTACCAGAAAGTCCCACGCAGAAGACCCCCCAGACAGGAGACAGTCCCAGAAAGTCCCACGCAGACGACCCCAGTCCCAGAAAGTCCCACGCAGACGACCCCCCACCCAGGAGACAGTCCAAGTAAGTCCTACGCAGACGACCCCCCCACCAAGGAGACAGTCCCAGAAAGTCCCACGCAGACGACGCCCATTCCCAGAAAGTCCCACGCAGACGACCCCCCCACCCAGGAGACATTCCCAGAAAGTCCGATGCAGACGACACCCAGTCCCAGAAAGTCCCACGCAGACGGCCCCACCCATGAGACAGTCACAGAAATTCCAACGCAGACGACACCCAGCCAAGGAGACAGTCCCAGAAAGTCCCACCCAGATGACCCCCAGTCCCACAAAGTCCCACGCAGACGACCCCCGACCCAGAAGACATTTCCCAGAAAGTCCCACGCAGACGACACCCACTCCCAGAAAGTCCCACGCAGACCACCCCCAGTCCGAGTAAGTCCCACACAGATGACCCCCCACCCTGGAGTCAGTCCCAGAAAGTCCCACGCAGACGACCCCCTGTCCCAGAAATTCCCACGCAGACGAACCCCCACCCAGGAGACAGTCCCAGAAAGTCCCACGCAGACGACCCCCAGTCCCAGAAAGTCCGACTCAGACGACCCCAGTCCCAGTAAGTCCCACACAGACGACCCCCCACCCAGGAGTCAGTCCCAGAAAGTCCCACGCAGACGACCCCCAGTCCCTGAAATTCCCACGCAGACGACCCCTCACCCTGGAGACAGTACCAGAAAGTCCCACGCAGACGAACACCAGACAGGAGAGAGTCCCTAAAAGTCCGACGCAGAAGACCCCCAGTCCCAGAAAGTCCCACGCAGACGACCCCCCCACCCAGGAGACAGTCCAAGAAAGTCCTACGCAGACGACCCCCCCACCCAGGAGACAGTCCCACAAAGTCCCACGCAGTCGACCCCCCACCCAGCAGACATTTCCCAGAAAGTCCCACGCAGACGACACCCAGTCCGAGAAAGTCACACGCAGACGACACCCAGTCCCAGAAAGTCCCACTCAGGCGACCTCATACCCAGAAAGTCCCACAAAGACGACCCCCCACCCAGGAGTCAGTCACAGAAAGTCCCACGCAGACGAACCCCTGTCCCAGAAATTCCCAAGCAGACGAACCCCCACCCTAGAGACATTACCAGTAAGTCCCACGCAGACGACCCCAGTCCCATAAAGTCCCACGCAGACGACCCCCCACCCAGGAGACAGTCCAAGAAAGTCCTACGCAGACGACCCCCCCACCAAGGAGACAGTCCCAGAAAGTCCCACGCAGACGACCCCCATTCCCAGAAAGTCCCACGCAGAAGACCCCCAGACAGGAAAGAGTCCCAGAAAGTCCCACGCAGACGGCCCCTCCCATGAGACAGTCACAGAAATTCCAACGCAGACGACACCCAGCCAAGGAGACAGTCCCAGAAAGTCCCACCCAGATGACCCCCAGTCCCACAAAGTCCCACGCAGACGACCCCCGACCCAGAAGACATTTCCCAGAAAGTCCCACGCAGACGACACCCACTCCCAGAAAGTCCCACGCAGACCATCCCCAGTCCGAGTAAGTCCCACACAGATGACCCCCCACCCTGGAGTCAGTCCCAGAAAGTCCCACGCAGACGACCCCCTGTCCCAGAAATTCCCACGCAGACGAACCCCCACCCAGGAGACAGTCCCAGAAAGTCCCACGCAGACGACCCCCAGTCCCAGAAAGTCCGACTCAGACGACACCAGTCCCAGTAAGTCCCACACAGACGACCCCCCACCCAGGAGTCAGTCCCAGAAAGTCCCACGCAGACGACCCCCAGTCCCTGAAATTCCCACGCAGACGACCCCTCACCCTGGAGACAGTACCAGAAAGTCCCACGCAGACGAACACCAGACAGGAGAGAGTCCCTAAAAGTCCGACGCAGAAGACCCCCAGTCCCAGAAAGTCCCACGCAGACGACCCCCCCACCCAGGAGACAGTCCAAGAAAGTCCTACGCAGACGACCCCCCCACCCAGGAGACAGTCCCACAAAGACCCACGCAGACGACCCCCCACCCAGCAGACATTTCCCAGAAAGTCCCACGCAGACGACACCCAGTCCGAGAAAGTCACACGCAGACGACACCCAGTCCCAGAAAGTCCCACTCAGGCGACCTCATACCCAGAAAGTCCCACAAAGACGACCCCCCACCCAGGAGTCAGTCACAGAAAGTCCCACGCAGACGACCCCCTGTCCCAGAAATTCCCAAGCAGACGAACCCCCACCCTAGAGACATTACCAGTAAGTCCCACGCAGACGACCCCAGTCCCAGAAAGTCCCACGCAGACGACCCCCCACCCAGGAGACAGTCCAAGAAAGTCCTACGCAGACGACCCCCCCCACCAAGGAGACAGTCCCAGAAAGTCCCACGCAGACGACCCCCATTCCCAGAAAGTCCCACGCAGAAGACCCCCAGACAGGAAAGAGTCCCAGAAAGTCCCACGCAGACGACCCCAGTCCCAGAAAGTCCCACGCAGACGACCCCCCACCCAGGAGACAGTCCAAGAAAGTCCTACGCAGACGACACCCCCTCCAAGGAGACAGTCCCAGAAAGTCCCACGCAGACGACCCCCATTCCCAGAAAGTCCCACGCAGACGACCCCCCACCCAGGAGACAGTCCCGGAACGTCCCACGCAGACGACCCCCAGACAAGAGACAGTCCCAGAAAGTCCCACGAAGACGACCCCAGTCCCAGAAAGTCCCACGCAGACGACCCCCCACCCAGGAGACAGTCCAAGAAAGTCCCACGCAGACGACCCCCTGTCCCAGAAATTCGCAAGCAGACGACCCCCACCCTGGAGACAGTACCAGAAAGTCCCACCCAGAAGACCCCCCAGACAGGAGAGAGTCCCAGAATGTCCCACGCAGACGAACCCTGTCCCAGAAAGTCCCACGCAGACGACCCCCACCAAGGAGACAGTCCAAGAAAGTCCTACGCAGACGACCCCCCAAAGGAGACAGTCCCAGAAAGTCCCACGCAGACGACCCCCATTCCCAGAAAGTCCCACGCAGACGACCCCCCACCCAGGAGACAGTCCCAGAACGTCCCACGCAGACGACCCACCAGACAGGAGACAGTCCGAGAAAGTCCCACGCAGACGACCCCCAGTCCCAGAAAGTCCCACGCAGACGACCCCCCAACCAGGAGACAGTCCCAGAAATTCCTACGCAGACGACACCCAGTCCCAGAAAGTCCCACGCAGACGGCCCCCACCCAGGAGACAGTCCCAGAAAGTCCCACGCAGACGACCCCCTACCCAGGAGACAGTCCCAGAAAGTGCCACGCAGACGAACCCCACCCAGGAGACTGACCCAGAAAGTCCCACGCAGACGACCCCCACCCAGGAGACTGTCTCAGAAAGTCCCAAACAGAAGACCCCCACCCAGGAGACAGTCACAGAAGTCCCACGCAAACGACCCCCCACCCAGGAGACAGTCCCAGAAAGTCCCACGCAGATGACCCCCCACCCAGGAGACAGTCACAGAAAGTAACACGCAGACGACCCCCAGTCCCAGAAAGTCCCACGCAGACGACCACCAGTCCCACAAAGTCCTACGCTGACGACCCCCACCCAGGAGACAGTCCCAGAAAATCCAACGCAGACGACCCCCATCCATGAGACAGTCCAAGAAAGTCCCACGGAGACGACCCACAGTCCCAGAAAAATCCCCCGCAGACGCCCCCCACCAAGGAGACAGTACCAGAAATTCCCACGCAGACGACCCCTAGTCCCAGAAAGACCCACGCAGACGACCCCCCAGACAGGAGACAGTCCCAGAAAGTCCCACGATGACGACCCCTAGTCCCAGAAAGTCCCACGCAGACCACCCCCAACCCATGAGACAGTCCCAGAAAGTCCCACAGAGACGACCCACAGTCCCAGAAAGTCCCACGCAGACGCCTCCCACCAAGGAGACAGTCCCAGAAAGTCCCACGCAGACGACCCCCCACCAAGAAGACAGTCCCAGAAAGTCCCACTCAGACAACCCCCAGTCCCAGAAAGTCCCACGCAGAGGACCCCCAGTCCCAGAAAATCCCACGCAGAGGACCCTCCACCCACGAGACAGTCCCAGAAAGTCCCATGCAGACGGCCCCCTACCCAGGAGACAGTCCCAGAAAGTGCCACGCAGACGAACCCCACCCAGGAGACTGACCCAGAAAGTCCCACGCAGACGACCCCCACCCAGGAGACTTGCCCAGAAAGTCCCACGCAGACGACCCCCCACCCAGGAGACAGTCCCAGAAAGTCCCACGCAGACGACCCCACCACCCAGGAGACAGTCCCAGAAAGTCCCACGCAGACGAGCCCAGTCCAAGAAAGTCCCACGCAGACGACCCCCACCCAGGAGACAGTCCCAGAAACTCCCACGCAGACGACACCCAGTCTCAGAAAGTCCCAGGAAGACGACTCCCCACCCAGGAGACAGTCCCAGAAAGTCCCACGCAGACGACCCCCACCCAGGAGAGGGTCCAAAAGAGACCCACGCAGACGACCCCTAGTCCCAGAAAGTCCCACACAGACGACCCCCCCACCCAGGAGACAGTCACAGAAAGTAACATGCAGACGACCCCCAGTCCCAGAAAGTCCCACGCAGACGACCACCAGTCCCACAAAGTCCTACGCAGACGATCCCCCACCCAGGAGACAGTCCCAGAAAGTCCCACGCAGACGACCCCCCACCCAGGAGACAGTCCAAGAAAGTCCTACGCAGACGACACCCCCTCCAAGGAGACAGTCCCAGAAAGTCCCACGCAGACGACCCCCATTCCCAGAAAGTCCCACGCAGACGACCCCCCACCCAGGAGACAGTCCCGGAACGTCCCACGCAGACGACCCCCAGACAAGAGACAGTCCCAGAAAGTCCCACGAAGACGACCCCAGTCCCAGAAAGTCCCACGCAGACGACCCCCCACCCAGGAGACAGTCCAAGAAAGTCCCACGCAGACGACCCCCTGTCCCAGAAATTCGCAAGCAGACGACCCCCACCCTGGAGACAGTACCAGAAAGTCCCACCCAGAAGACCCCCCAGACAGGAGAGAGTCCCAGAAAGTCCCACGCAGACGAACCCTGTCCCAGAAAGTCCCACGCAGACGACCCCCACCAAGGAGACAGTCCAAGAAAGTCCTACGCAGACGACCCCCCAAAGGAGACAGTCCCAGAAAGTCCCACGCAGACGACCCCCATTCCCAGAAAGTCCCACGCAGACGACCCCCCACCCAGGAGACAGTCCCAGAACGTCCCACGCAGACGACCCACCAGACAGGAGACAGTCCGAGAAAGTCCCACGCAGACGACCCCCAGTCCCAGAAAGTCCCACGCAGACGACCCCTCACCCTGGAGACAGTACCAGAAAGTCCCACGCAGACGAACACCAGACAGGAGAGAGTCCCTAAAAGTCCGACGCAGAAGACCCCCAGTCCCAGAAAGTCCCACGCAGACGACCCCCCCACCCAGGAGACAGTCCCAGAAAGTCCCACGCAGACGACCCCCATTCCCAGAAAGTCCCACGCAGACGACCCCCCACCCAGGAGACAGTCCCGGAACGTCCCACGCAGACGACCCCCAGACAAGAGACAGTCCCAGAAAGTCCCACGAAGACGACCCCAGTCCCAGAAAGTCCCACGCAGACGACCCCCCACCCAGGAGACAGTCCAAGAAAGTCCCACGCAGACGACCCCCTGTCCCAGAAATTCGCAAGCAGACGACCCCCACCCTGGAGACAGTACCAGAAAGTCCCACCCAGAAGACCCCCCAGACAGGAGAGAGTCCCAGAAATTCCCACGCAGACGAACCCTGTCCCAGAAAGTCCCACGCAGACGACCCCCACCAAGGAGACAGTCCAAGAAAGTCCTACGCAGACGACCCCCCAAAGGAGACAGTCCCAGAAAGTCCCACGCAGACGACCCCCATTCCCAGAAAGTCCCACGCAGACGACCCCCCACCCAGGAGACAGTCCCAGAACGTCCCACGCAGACGACCCACCAGACAGGAGACAGTCCGAGAAAGTCCCACGTAGACGACCCCCAGTCCCAGAAAGTCCCACGCAGACGACCCCTCACCCTGGAGACAGTACCAGAAAGTCCCACGCAGACGAACACCAGACAGGAGAGAGTCCCTAAAAGTCCGACGCAGAAGACCCCCAGTCCCAGAAAGTCCCACGCAGACGACCCCCCCACCCAGGAGACAGTCCAAGAAAGTCCTACGCAGACGATCCCCCCACCCAGGAGACAGTCCCACAAAGTCCCACGCAGACGACCCCCCACCCAGCAGACATTTCCCAGAAAGTCCCACGCAGACGACACCCAGTCCGAGAAAGTCACACGCAGACGACACCCAGTCCCAGAAAGTCCCACTCAGGCGACCTCATACCCAGAAAGTCCCACAAAGACGACCCCCCACCCAGGAGTCAGTCACAGAAAGTCCCACGCAGACGAACCCCTGTCCCAGAAATTCCCAAGCAGACGAACCCCCACCCTAGAGACATTACCAGTAAGTCCCACGAAGACGACCCCAGTCCCAGAAAGTCCCACGCAGACGACCCCCCACCCAGGAGACAGTCCAAGAAAGTCCTACGCAGACGACCCCCCCACCAAGGAGACAGTCCCAGAAAGTCCCACGCAGACGACCCCCATTCCCAGAAAGTCCCACGCAGAAGACCCCCAGACAGGAAAGAGTCCCAGAAAGTCCCACGCAGACGGCCCCTCCCATGAGACAGTCACAGAAATTCCAACGCAGACGACACCCAGCAAGGAGACAGTCCCAGAAAGTCCCACCCAGATGACCCCCAGTCCCACAAAGTCCCACGCAGACGACCCCCGACCCAGAAGACATTTCCCAGAAAGTCCCACGCAGACGACACCCACTCCCAGAAAGTCCCACGCAGACCACCCCAGTCCGAGTAAGTCCCACACAGATGACCCCCCACCCTGGAGTCAGTCCCAGAAAGTCCCACGCAGACGACCCCCTGTCCCAGAAATTCCCACGCAGACGAACCCCCACCCAGGAGACAGTCCCAGAAAGTCCCACGCAGACGACCCCCAGTCCCAGAAAGTCCGACTCAGACGACCCCAGTCCCAGTAAGTCCCACACAGACGACCCCCCACCCAGGAGTCAGTCCCAGAAAGTCCCACGCAGACGACCCCCAGTCCCTGAAATTCCCACGCAGACGACCCCTCACCCTGGAGACAGTACCAGAAAGTCCCACGCAGACGAACACCAGACAGGAGAGAGTCCCTAAAAGTCCGACGCAGAAGACCCCCAGTCCCAGAAAGTCCCACGCAGACGACCCCCCCACCCAGGAGACAGTCCAAGAAAGTCCTACGCAGACGACCCCCCCACCCAGGAGACAGTCCCACAAAGTCCCACGCAGACGACCCCCCACCCAGCAGACATTTCCCAGAAAGTCCCACGCAGACGACACCCAGTCCGAGAAAGTCACACGCAGACGACACCCAGTCCCAGAAAGTCCCACTCAGGCGACCTCATACCCAGAAAGTCCCACAAAGACGACCCCCCACCCAGGAGTCAGTCACAGAAAGTCCCACGCAGACGACCCCCTGTCCCAGAAATTCCCAAGCAGACGAACCCCCACCCTAGAGACATTACCAGTAAGTCCCACGCAGACGACCCCAGTCCCAGAAAGTCCCACGCAGACGACCCCCCACCCAGGAGACAGTCCAAGAAAGTCCTACGCAGACGACCCCCCCACCAAGGAGACAGTCCCAGAAAGTCCCACGCAGACGACCCCCATTCCCAGAAAGTCCCACGCAGAAGACCCCCAGACAGGAAAGAGTCCCAGAAAGTCCCACGCAGACGACCCCAGTCCCAGAAAGTCCCACGCAGACGACCCCCCACCCAGGAGACAGTCCAAGAAAGTCCTACGCAGACGACACCCCCTCCAAGGAGACAGTCCCAGAAAGTCCCACGCAGACGACCCCCATTCCCAGAAAGTCCCACGCAGACGACCCCCCACCCA
The DNA here is from genome assembly GCA_964036315.1 of Acanthosepion esculentum. Lineage (NCBI taxonomy): Eukaryota > Metazoa > Mollusca > Cephalopoda > Sepiida > Sepiidae > Acanthosepion > Acanthosepion esculentum. The sequence goes on along the minus strand of CAXIWW010000817.1, from coordinate 8,749,900 downwards.
GGAGACAGTCCCGGAACGTCCCACGCAGACGACCCCCAGACAAGAGACAGTCCCAGAAAGTCCCACGAAGACGACCCCAGTCCCAGAAAGTCCCACGCAGACGACCCCCCACCCAGGAGACAGTCCAAGAAAGTCCCACGCAGACGACCCCCTGTCCCAGAAATTCGCAAGCAGACGACCCCCACCCTGGAGACAGTACCAGAAAGTCCCACCCAGAAGACCCCCCAACCAGGAGACAGTCCCAGAAATTCCTACGCAGACGACACCCAGTCCCAGAAAGTCCCACGCAGACGGCCCCCACCCAGTAGACAGTCCCAGAAAGTCCCACGCAGACGACCCCCTACCCAGGAGACAGTCCCAGAAAGTGCAACGCAGACGAACCCCACCCAGGAGACTGACCCAGAAAGTCCCACTCAGACGACCCCCACCCAGGAGACTGTCTCAGAAAGTCCCAAACAGAAGACCCCCACCCAGGAGACAGTCACAGAAGTCCCACGCAAACGACCCCCCACCCAGGAGACAGTCACAGAAAGTAACACGCAGACGACCCCCAGTCCCAGAAAGTCCCACGCAGACGACCACCAGTCCCACAAAGTCCTACGCTGACGACCCCCCACCCAGGAGACAGTCCCAGAAAATCCAACGCAGACGACCCCCATCCATGAGACAGTCCAAGAAAGTCCCACGGAGACGACCCACAGTCCCAGAAAAATCCCCCGCAGACGCCCCCCACCAAGGAGACAGTACCAGAAATTCCCACGCAGACGACCCCTAGTCCCAGAAAGACCACCGCAGACGACCCCCCAGACAGGAGACAGTCCCAGAAAGTCCCACGATGACGACCCCTAGTCCCAGAAAGTCCCACGCAGACCACCCCCAACCCATGAGACAGTCCCAGAAAGTCCCACAGAGACGACCCACAGTCCCAGAAAGTCCCACGCAGACGCCTCCCACCAAGGAGACAGTCCCAGAAAGTCCCACGCAGACGACCCCCCACCAAGAAGACAGTCCCAGAAAGTCCCACTCAGACAACCCCCAGTCCCAGAAAGTCCCACGCAGAGGACCCCCAGTCCCAGAAAATCCCACGCAGAGGACCCTCCACCCAGGAGACAGTCCCAGAAAGTCCCATGCAGACGGCCCCCTACCCAGGAGACAGTCCCAGAAAGTGCCACGCAGACGAACCCCACCCAGGAGACTGACCCAGAAAGTCCCACGCAGACGACCCCCACCCAGGAGACTTGCCCAGAAAGTCCCACGCAGACGACCCCCCACCCAGGAGACAGTCCCAGAAAGTCCCACGCAGACGACCCCACCACCCAGGAGACAGTCCCAGAAAGTCCCACGCAGACGAGCCCAGTCCAAGAAAGTCCCACGCAGACGACCCCTACCCAGGAGACAGTCCCAGAAACTCCCACGCAGACGACACCCAGTCTCAGAAAGTCCCAGGAAGACGACTCCCCACCCAGGAGACAGTCCCAGAAAGTCCCACGCAGACGACCCCCACCCAGGAGAGGGTCCAAAAGAGACCCACGCAGACGACCCCTAGTCCCAGAAAGTCCCACACAGACGACCCCCCCACCCAGGAGACAGTCACAGAAAGTAACATGCAGACGACCCCCAGTCCCAGAAAGTCCCACGCAGACGACCACCAGTCCCACAAAGTCCTACGCAGACGATCCCCCACCCAGGAGACAGTCCCAGAAAGTCCCACGCAGACGACCCCCCACCCAGGAGACAGTCCAAGAAAGTCCTACGCAGACGACACCCCCTCCAAGGAGACAGTCCCAGAAAGTCCCACGCAGACGACCCCCATTCCCAGAAAGTCCCACGCAGACGACCCCCCACCCAGGAGACAGTCCCGGAACGTCCCACGCAGACGACCCCCAGACAGGAGACAGTCCCAGAAAGTCCCACGAAGACGACCCCAGTCCCAGAAAGTCCCACGCAGACGACCCCCCACCCAGGAGACAGTCCAAGAAAGTCCCACGCAGACGACCCCCTGTCCCAGAAATTCGCAAGCAGACGACCCCCACCCTGGAGACAGTACCAGAAAGTCCCACCCAGAAGACCCCCCAGACAGGAGAGAGTCCCAGAAAGTCCCACGCAGACGAACCCTGTCCCAGAAAGTCCCACGCAGACGACCCCCACCAAGGAGACAGTCCAAGAAAGTCCCAGGCAGACGACCCCCATTCCCAGAAAGTCCCACGCAGACGACCCCCCACCCAGGAGACAGTCCCAGAACGTCCCACGCAGACGACCCACCAGACAGGAGACAGTCCGAGAAAGTCCCACGCAGACGACCCCCAGTCCCAGAAAGTCCCACGCAGACGACCCCCCAACCAGGAGACAGTCCCAGAAATTCCTACGCAGAAGACACCCAGTCCCAGAAAGTCCCACGCAGACGGCCCCCACCCAGGAGACAGTCCCAGAAAGTCCCACGCAGACGACCCCCTACCCAGGAGACAGTCCCAGAAAGTGCCACGCAGACGAACCCCACCCAGGAGACTGACCCAGAAAGTCCCACGCAGACGACCCCCACCCAGGAGACTGTCTCAGAAAGTCCCAAACAGAAGACCCCCACCCAGGAGACTGTCTCAGAAAGTCCCAAACAGAAGACCCCCACCCAGGAGACAGTCACAGAAGTCCCACGCAAACGACCCCCCACCCAGGAGACAGTCCCAGAAAGTCCCACGCAGATGACCCCCCACCCAGGAGACAGTCACAGAAAGAAACACGCAGACGACCCCCAGTCCCAGAAAGTCCCACGCAGACGACCACCAGTCCCACAAAGTCCTACGCTGACGACCCCCCACCCAGGAGACAGTCCCAGAAAATCCAACGCAGACGACCCCCATCCATGAGACAGTCCCAGAAAGTCCCACAGAGACGACCCACAGTCCCAGAAAGTCCCACGCAGACGCCTCCCACCAAGGAGACAGTCCCAGAAAGTCCCACGCAGACGACCCCCCACCAAGAAGACAGTCCCAGAAAGTCCCACTCAGACAACCCCCAGTCCCAGAAAGTCCCACGCAGAGGACCCCCAGTCCCAGAAAATCCCACGCAGAGGACCCTCCACCCAGGAGACAGTCCCAGAAAGTCCCATGCAGACGGCCCCCTACCCAGGAGACAGTCCCAGAAAGTGCCACGCAGACGAACCCCACCCAGGAGACTGACCCAGAAAGTCCCACGCAGACGACCCCCACCCAGGAGACTTTCCCAGAAAGTCCCACGCAGACGACCCCCCACCCAGGAGACAGTCCCAGAAAGTCCCACGCAGACGACCCCACCACCCAGGAGACAGTCCCAGAAAGTCCCACGCAGACGAGCCCAGTCCAAGAAAGTCCCACGCAGACGACCCCCACCCAGGAGACAGTCCCAGAAACTCCCACGCAGACGACACCCAGTCTCAGAAAGTCCCAGGAAGACGACTCCCCACCCAGGAGACAGTCCCAGAAAGTCCCACGCAGACGACCCCCACCCAGGAGAGGGTCCAAAAGAGACCCACGCAGACGACCCCTAGTCCCAGAAAGTCCCACACAGACGACCCCCCCACCCAGGAGACAGTCACAGAAAGTAACATGCAGACGACCCCCAGTCCCAGAAAGTCCCACGCAGACGACCACCAGTCCGACAAAGTCCTACGCAGACGATCCCCCACCCAGGAGACAGTCTCAGAAAGTCCCACGCAGACGACCCCCCACCCATGAGACAGTCCCAGAAAGTCCCACGGAGACGACCTACAGTCCCAGAAAGTCCCACGCAGACGCCCCCCAACAAGGAGACAAACCCAGAAATTCCCACGCAGACGACCCCTAGTCCCAGAAAGTCCCACGCAGACGACTCCCCACCCAGGAGACAGGCCCAGAAAGTCCCACGCAGACGACCCCCCACCCAGGATACAGTCCCAGAAAGTCCCACGCAGACGAACCCAGTCCCAGAAAGTCCCACGCAGACGACCCCCCACCCAGGAGACAGTCCCAGAAACTACCACGCAGACGACACCCAGTCTCAGAAATTCCTAGGCAGACGACTCCCCACCCAGGAGACAGTCCCAGAACGTCCCACGCAGACGACCCCCCCCCCACCCAGGAGAAAGTCCAAAAAAGATCCATGCAGACGACCCCGAGTCCTAGAAAGTCCCATACAGACGACCCCCCACCCAGGAGACAGTCCGAGAAAGTAACACGCAGACGACCCCCAGTCACAGAAAGTCCCACGCAGACGACCCCCCACCCAGGAGACAGTCCGAGAAAGTCCCACGCAGACGAGCCCAGTCCCAGAAACTCCCAGGCAGACGACACCCAGTCTCAGAAAGTCCCAGGCAGACGACTCCCCACCCAGGAGACAGTCCCAGATAGTCCCACAGAGACGACCCACCACCCAGGAGAGAGTCCAAAAAAGACCCACGCAGACGACCGCGAGTCCCAGAAAGTCCCATACAGACAAAGCCCCACCCAGGAGACAGTCCCAGAAAGTAATACGCAGACGATCCCCAGCCCCAGAAAGTCCCACGCAGACGACCCCCAGTCCCACAATGTCCTACGCAGACGACACCCCCCACCCAGGAGTCAGTACTAGAAAGACTCACGCAGACGACCCCCAGTCCCAGATAGTCCCACGCAGACGACCCCCCACCCAGGAGAGAGTCCAAAAAAGACCCACGCACACGACTGCGAGTCCCAGAAAGTCCCATACAGACGACCCCCCACCCAGGAGACAGTCCCAGAAATTCCCACGCAGAAGACCCCCAGTCCCAGAAAGTCCCACGCAGACGACCCCCCCACCCAGGAGACAGTCCCAGAAAGTCCCACGCAGACGACACCCAGTCTCAGAAAGTCCTAGGCAGACGACTGCCCACCCAGGAGACAGTCCCAGAACGTCCCACGCAGACGACTCCACCCCACCCAGTAGAAAGTCCAAAAAAGATCCATGCAGACGACCCCGAGTCCTAGAAAGTCCCATACAGACGACCCCCCACCCAGGAGACAGTCCCAGAAAGTAACACGCAGACGACCCCCAGTCACAGAAAGTCCCACGCAGACGACCCCCCCACCCAGGAGACAGTCCCAGAAAGTCCCACGCAGACGACCCCCCCCACCCAGGAGAGAGTCCAAAAAAGACCCACGCAGACGACACTGAGTCCCAGAAAGTCCCATACGGACGACCCTTCCACCCAGGTGACAGTCACAGAAAGTCCCACGCAGACGACCCCCCACCCAGGAGAGAGTCCAAAAAAGACCCACGCAGACGACCCCTAGTCCCAGAAAGACCCACGCAGACGACCCCCCAGACAGGAGACAGTCCCAGAAAGTCCCACGATGACAACCCCTAGTCCCAGAAAGTCCCACGCAGACGACCCCCAACCCATGAGACAGTCCCAGAAAGTCCCACGGAGACGACCCACAGTCCAAGAAAGTCCCACGCAGACGCCCCCCCCCAAGGAGACAGTCCCAGAAAGTCCCACGCAGACGACCCACCACCAAGAAGACAGTCCCAGAAAGTCCCACTCAGACAACCCCCAGTCCCAGAAAGTCCCACGAAGACGAACCCCAGTCCCAGGAAGTCCCACGCAGAAGAACCCCTGTCCCAGAAAGTCCCACGCAGACGACCCCCAGTCTAAGAAAATCCCACGCAGAGGACCCTCCACCCAGGAGACAGTCCCAGAAAGTCCCACGCAGACGGCCCCCCTCCCAGGAGTCAGTACTAGAAAGACCCACGCAGACGACCCCCTGTCTCAGAAAGTCCCACGCAGACGACTCCCCACCCAGGAGACAGTCCCAGATAGTCCCACGCAGACGACCCCCCACCCAGGAGACAGTCCCAGAAAGTCCCACGCAGACGACCCCCCACCCATGAGACAGTCCCAGAAAGTCCCACGGAGACGACCTACAGTCCCAGAAAGTCCCACGCAGACGCCCCCCACCAAGGAGACAAACCCAGAAATTCCCACGCAGACGACCTCTAGTCCAAGAAAGTCCCACGCAGACGACTCCCCACCCAGGAGACAGTCCCAGAAAGTCCCACGCAGACGACCCCCCCACCCAGGAGACAGTCCCAGAAAGTCCCACGCAGACGACCCCGAGTCCTAGAAAGTCCCACGCAGACGACCCCCACCCAGGAGACAGTCCCAGAAAGTCCCACGCAGACGAGCCCAGTCCGAGAAAGTCCCACGCAGACGACCCCCACCCAGGAGACAGTCCCAGAATCTCCCAGGCAGACGACACCCAGTCTCAGAAAGTCCCAGGCAGACGACTCCCCACCCACGAGACAGTCCCAGATAGTCCCACAGAGACGACCCACCACCCAGGAGAGAGTCCAAAAAAGACCCACGCAGACGACCGCGAGTCCCAGAAAGTCCCATACAGACAAAGCCCAACCCAGGAGACAGTCCCAGAAAGTAACACGCAGACGACCCCCAGCCCCAGAAAGTCCCACGCAGACGACCCCCAGTCCCACAATGTCCTACGCAGACGACACCCCCACCCAGGTGACAGTCCCAGAAAGTCCCACGCAGATGACCCCCCACCCATTAGACTGTCCCAGAAAGTCCCACGGAGACGACCCACAGTCCCAGAAAGTCCCTGCCTTACAAGCAATCTCAGGCTGCTACAAGCCGAATACGCCTGGCTCTTTTGTGAAACTTCTTTGCAGGCAATATCAGGCCACTACAAATCGACATCTCCTGTCTCTTTTGTGACAACTGCTTTACAAGAAATCTCAGGCTGCCGCCAGCACTGTTCTCCTGACTTTTTGTGCCAATTGCCTTAAAAGCAATCCCAGGCGGCTACGTGCCGATTTCTCCTGATTCTTTTGTGGTAACTGCCTTACAAGCAATCTCAGGCTGCTACAAGCCGAATACGCCTGGCTCTTTTGTGACACTGCCTTGCAAGCAATCTCAGGCCACTACAAATCGACATCTACTGTCTCTTTTGTGACAACTGCCTTACAAGCAATCTCAGGCTGCCGCGGGGCAGTTCTCCTGACTTTTTGTGCCAATTGCCTTAAAAACAATACCAGGCGGTTACGTGCCGATATCTCCTGGCTCTTTTGTGGTAACTTCCTTACAAGCAATCTCAGGCTGCTATAAGCCAAATTCTCCTGGTTCTATTGTGACAACTGCCTTAAAAGCAATCTCAGTCTACAGCAATCCTAATTCCCCTGGCTTTTTGTGCCAATTGCCTTACAAGCAATCCCAGGCGTCTACGAGCCGATTTCTCCTGGCTCAAATGTGGCAACTGCCTTCCAAGCAATCTCAGGCTGCTGCAAGCCGAATTCTCCTGGCTCTTTTGTGCAAATTGCCTTACAACAATCCCAGGCGTCTACGAGCCGACTTCTCTTGTCTCTTTTGTAAAAACTGCCTTAAAAACAATCTCAGATTGCTACAAAACGACAAAACTGTCTTACAAGCCGAATACGCCTGGCTCTTTTGTGAAACTGCCTTACAAGCAATCTCAGGCCGCTACAAATCGACATATCCTGGCTCTTTTGTGACAACTGCCTTACAAGCAATCTCAGGCATCCGGTTGTCCAATTCTCCTGATTTTTTGTGCCAATTGCCATACAAGCAATCCCAGGCTGCCACGAACCGATTTCCCATGGCTCATTTGTGGCATCTGCCTTACAAGCATTCTCAGGCTACAGCAATATGAATTCTTCTGCCTCTATTCTGCCAACTGCCTTCCAAGCAATCTCAGGCTTCTACGAGTCTGGCTCTTCTATGACAACTGCCTTACAAGCAATCTCAGGCTGCTACGAGCCGAACTCCTGGCTCTTTTTTGCCAATTGCATTACAAGCCATCCCAGGCTGGTACTAGCGGATTTCTCCTGGCTCTTTTGTGGCAACTGCCTTAAAAGCAATCTCAGGCTGCTACAAGCGGAATTCTCCTGGCTCTTTTGTGACAACTGATTAAAAGCAATCTGAGGTTTCTACGAGCCGTCATCACCTTTTTTTGTGACAAATGCCTTAAAAGTAATCTCAGACTGCTACAAGTCGTCTACGCCTGGCCTTACAAGCAATCTCAGGGTGCAGCAAGCCTAATTCTACTGGATTTTTGTCCAATTGCCTCACAAGCCATCCCAGGCTGCTACGGGCTGATTTCTTCTGGCTCTTTTGTGGCAACTGCATTACAAGCAATCTCAGGCTGCTACAAGCCGAATACGCCTGGCTCTTTTGTGACAGCTGCCTTACAAGAAATCTCAGGCTGCTACAAGCCGAATACGCCTGGCTCTTTTGTGACAGCTGCCTTACAAGAAATCTCAGGCTGCTACAAGTCGGTTTCTCCTCGCGCTTTTGTGACAACTGCCTTACAAGCAATGTCAGGCTGCTACGAGCCGACTTCTCTTGGCTCTTTTGTGAAAACTGCGTTACAAGTAATATCAGGCTGCTACAAAACGACATATCCTGTCTCTTTTGTGAAACTGCCTTACAAGCAATCTCAGGCCGCTACAAGCCGAATACGCCTGGCAATTATTGTGAAACTGCCTTGCAAGCAATCTCAGGCCGCTACGTATCGATATCTCCTTTCTCTTTTGTGACAACTGCCTTACAAGCAATGTCAGGCTTCCGCCAGCACAATTCTCCTGACTTTTTGTGCCAATTGCCTTAAGAGCAATCCCAGGCGTCTAAGTGCCGATTTCTCCTGGTTCTTTTGTGGTAACTGCCTTACAAGCAATCTCAGGCTGCTACAAGACGAATTCTCCTGGCTCTATTGTGACAACTGCCTTACAAGCAATCTCAGGCTGCAGCAAACCCAATTCTCCTGGTTCATTTGTGGCAACTGCCTTACAAGCAATCTCACGCTGCTACAAAACGACATCTACAGTCACTTTTTTAAAAACTGCCTTACAAGCAATCTCAGCCTGCTACAAGCCGAATACGCCTTGCTCTTTTGTGAAACTGCTTTACAAGGAATCTCAGGCCGCTATAAATCGACATATCCTGGCTCTTTTGTGACAACTGCCTTACAAGCAATCTCAGGCATCCGGTAGTCCAATTCTCCTGATTTTTTTTGCCAATTGCCATACAAGCAATCTCAGGTTGCTACGAACCGATTTCCCCAGGCTCATCTGTGGCATCTGCCTTACAAGCATTCTCAGACAGCAGCATTATGAATTCTCCTGGCTTTTTGTGCGAATTGCCTTACAAGCAATCCCTGGTCGCGACAAGCCAATTTCTCCTGGCTCTTTTGTGGCAACTGCCTTACAAGCAATATCAGGCTGCTACGAGCCGACTTCTCCTGACTCTTTTGTGACAACTGCCTTACAAGCAATCTCAGGCAACTACAAGCCGAATACGCCTGGCTCTTTTGTGAGAACTGCATTGCAAGCAATCTCATGCCGCTACAAATCGACATATTCTGTCTCGTTTGTGACAACTGCCTTACAAGCAATCTCAGGCTCCTGCAAGCCGAATACGCCTAGCTCTTGTGTGAAGCCCCACCCAGAAGACAGTCCCAGAAAGACCCACTCAGACGAATCCAAGTCCCAGAAAGTCCAACGCAGACGACCCCCAGTCCCAGAAAGTCCCACGCAGACGACCCCCAGTCCCAGAAAGTCAACCGCAGACGACAACCCACCCAGAAAACAGTCCCATATATCCAACGCAGACGACCCTCCCACCAAGGAGACAGTCCCAGAAAGTCCTACGCAGACGACCCCCAGTCCAAGAAAGTCCCACGCAGAAGACCTCCCACCCAGGGGACAGACCCAGAAAGTCCCACGCAGATGACCCCTCACCCAGGAGACAGACCCAGAAAGTCCAACGCAGACGACCCCCAGTCCCAGAAAGTTCCACGCAGACGACATCGCACCCAGGAGACTGTCCCAGAAAGTCCCACGCAGACGACCCCCAGTGCCAGAAAGTCCCACGCAGACTACCCCCAGTCCCAGAAGGTCCCACGCAGACGACACCTAATCCCAGAAAGTCCCACGCAGACGACCCCCAGTCACAGAAATTCCCACGCAGACGACCCCCACCCAGGAGACAGTCCCAGAAAGTCCCACGCAGACGACACCCAGTCTCAAAAAGTCCCACGCAGAAGAACCCCAGTCCCAGAAAGTCCCATGCAGACGACCCCCACCCAGGAGACAGTCCTAGAAAGTCCCACGCAGAAGACCCCCAGTCCCAGAAAGTCCCACGCAGACGACCCCCCACCCAGGAGACAGTCCCAGAAAGTCCCACGCAGACGACACCCAGTCTCAAAAAGTCCCACGCAGAAGAACCCCAGTCCCAGAAAGTCCCATGCAGACGACCCCCACCCAGGAGACAGTCCCAGAAAGTCCCACGCAGACGACCCCCGACCCAGGAGACAGTCCCAGAAAGTCCCACGCAGACGAACCCCAGTCCCAGAAAGTCCCACGCAGACGACACCCCACCCAGGAGACAGTTCTCAGAATGTCCCAAACAGAAGACCCCCCACCCAGGTGACAGTCCCAGAAAGTCCCACAAAGACGACCCCCACTCCCAGAAAGTCCCACGCAGACGGCCCCAGTCTCAGAAAGTCCCACGCAGACGAAACCCAGTCCCAGAAAGTCCCACGCAGACGACCCTCAGTCACAGAAAATCCCACGCAGACGTGCCCCACACCTAGGAGACAGTCCCAGAATGCCCCACGCAGACGACCGCCAGTCTAAGAAATTCCCATGCAGAAGACCCCCACCCAGGAGACATTCCGAGAAAGTCCCTAGCAGACGACCCCCCACACAGGAGAGAGTCCCAGAAAGTTCCACGCAGACGAGACCCCAACCAGGAGACAGTCCAAGAAAATCCCATGCAGACGACCCCACTTCCAGAAAGTCCCACGTAGACGGCCCCCAGTCACAGAATGTCCCACGCAGACGACCCCCATTCCCAGAAAGTCCAACGCAGACGACCTCCACCCTGCAGACAGTCCCAGAAAGTCCCACGCAGACGACCCCCAGTCCAAGAAAGTCCCACGCAGATGATCCCCAGTCCCTGAAAGTCCCACGCAGACGACACCCTTGTCCCAGAAAGTCCCACGCAGACGACCTCCAGTCCAAGCAAGTCCCACGCAGACGACCCACCACCCAGGAGACAGTCCCAGAAAGACCGACGCAGACGACCCCCAGTCCCAGAAAGTCCCAAAGACGACACCCCACCCAGGAGACAGTCCCAGAAAGTCCCACGCAGACGAGCCCCCACCCAGGAGACAGTCCCAGAAAGTCCCACGCAGACGATCCCCAGTCCCAGAAAGTCACATGCAGAGGACCCCCCACCCAGGTGACAGTCCCAGATATCCCAAGCAGACGACCCTGCACCCAGGAGACAGTCCCAGAAAGTCCCACGCAGACGGCCCCCAGTCCCAGAAAGTCCCACGCAGACGACCCCCAGTCCGACAAAGTCACACGCAGAAGACCCCAGTCCCAGAAAATCCCACGCAGACGAAACCCCACACAGGAGACAGTTCTCAGAAAGTCCCAAAAAACGACCCTCCATCCAGGAGACAGTGCCAGAAAGTCCCACGCAGACGACCCCCACTCCCAGAAAGTCCCACGCAGACGACCTCCAGTCCCAGAAAGTCCCACGCAGACGATCCCCAATCCCAGGAAGTCCAACACAGACGACCCCCAGTCCCAGGAGACAGTCCCAGAAAGTCCCACGCAGACGGCCCCCAGTCCCAGAAAGACCCACGCAGACGACCCCCAGTCCCAGAAAGTCACACGCAGAAGACCCCCAGTTCCAGAAAGTCCCACGCAGACGACACCCCACACAGGAGACATTTCTCGGAAAGTCCCAAACTGACGACCCCCCACCCAGGAGACAGTCCCAGAAAGTCCCACGCAGACGACCCCCACTCCCAGAAAGTCCAACGAAGACGGCCCCCAGTCCAGAAAGTCCCACGCAGACGACCCCCAGTCACAGAAAATCCGACGCAGACGTTCCCCCCACCCAGGAGTCAGTCCCAGAATGTCCCACGCAGACGACCCCCAGTCTAAGAAAGTCCCATGCAGACGACCCCCACTCCAAGAAAGTCCCTCGTAGACGGCCCCAGTCACAGAAAGTCCAACGCAGACGACTCCCAGTCCCAGAAACTCCCACGCAGACGACCCCCACCCAGCAGACATTCCCAGAAAGTCCCACGCAGATGAGCCCCACCCAGGAGACAGTCCCAGAAAGTCCCACGCAGACGAAACCCAGTCCCAGAAAGTCCCAGGCAGACGACCCCCAGTCCCAGAAAGTCCAACGCAGACGAACCCCAGTCCCAGAAAGTCCCACGGAGACGAACCCCCACACATGAGACAGTCCCAGAAAGACCCACGGAGACGACCCCCAGTCCCAGAAAGTCCCACGGAGACGAACCCCCACCCAGGAGACAGTCCCAGAAAGTCCCACGCAGACGACCCCCAGTCCAAGAAAATCCAACGCAGACGAGCCCCATTCCCAGAAAGTCCCACGCAGACGATCCCACACCCAGGAGGCAGTCCCAGAAAGTCCCAAAAAGACGACCCCCACCAAGGAGACAGTCCCAGAAAGTCCCACGCAGACGACCCCAGTCCCAGAATGTCCCACGCAGACAACACCGCACCCAGGAGACTGTCCCAGAATGACCCACGCAGACGACCCCCAGTCCAAGAAAGTCCCACGCAGACGAGTCCCCACCCAGGAAACAGTCCCAGAAAATCCCAGGCAGACGACTTCACACCCAGGGGAGATTCCCAGAAAGACCGACGCAGACGACCCCCAGTCCCAGAAAGTCCGAAAGCCGACCCCCCACCCAGGAGACAGTCACAGAAAGTCCCACGCAGACGAGCTCCCACCCAAGAGACTGTCCCCGAAAGTCCCACGCAGACGATCCCCAGTCCCAGAAAGTCCCATGCAGACGACCCCCACCCAGGAGACAGTCCCAGAAAGTCCCACGCAGACGACCCCAGTCCCAGAAAGTCCCACGCAGACGACCCACCACCCAGGAGACAGTCCCAGAAAGTCCCAAACAATCGACCTCGCACCCAGGAGACAGTCCAAGAAAGTCCCACGCAGACGACCTCCACTCCTAGAAAGTCCCACGCAGACGGCCCCTAGTCCCAGAAAGTCCCACGCAGACGACCCCCAGTCCCAGCAAGTCCAAGGCAGACAACCCCCCACACAGGAGACAGTCCCAGAAAGTCCCACGTAGACGACCCCCAGTCCCAGAAAGTCCCAAAGACGAACCCCCACCCAGGAGACTGTCCCAGAAAGTCCCACGCAGACGAGCCCCCACCCAGGAGACAGTCCCAGAAAGTCCCACGCAGACGATCCCCAGTCCCAGAAAGTCACATGCAGAGGACCCCCCACCCAGGTGACAGTCCCAGATATCCCACGCAGACGACCCCGCACCCAGGAGACAGTACCAGAAAGTCCCACGCAGAAGACCCCCAGTCCCAGGAAGTCGCATGCAGACGACCCCCACCCAGGAAACAGTCCCAGAAAGTCCCACGCAGACGACCCCCCCAACCCGGAGACAGTCCCAGAAAGTCCCACGCAGACGAGCGCCATTCCCAGAAAGGCCCACGCAGACGACCCCCAGTCCCAGCAAGTCCAACGCAGACGACCCACAGTCCAAGGAGACAGTCCCAGAAAGTCCCACGAAGACGGACCCCAGTCCCAGAAAGTCCCACGCAGACGACCCCCAGTCCGACAAACTCACACTCAGAAGACCCCAGTCCCAGAAAGTCCCACGCAGACGACACCCCACACAGGAGACAGTTCTCAGAAAGTCCCAAACAGACGACCCCACACCCAGGAGACAGTCCCAGAAAGTCCCACGCAGACGACCCCCACTCCCAGAAAGTCCCACGCAGACGACCCCCAGTCCCAGAAAGTCGCACGAAGACGACCCCCAGTCCCAGGAAGTCCAACGCAGACGACCCCCAGTCCCAGGAAGTCCAACGCAGACGACCCCCAGTCCCAGGAGACAGTCCCAGAAAGTCCCACGCAGAAGGCGCCCAGTCCCAGAAAGTCCCACGCAGACGACCCACAGTCCCAGAAAGTCACAAGCAGAAGACCCCCAGTCCCAGAAAGTCCCACGCAGTCGACCCCAAGTCAGAGAAAATCCGACGCAGACGTTCCCCCCACCCAGGAGACAGTCCCAGAATGTCCCACGCAGACGACCCCCAGTCTAAGAAAGTCCCATGAAGACGACTCCCACCAAGGAGACAGTCCCAGAAAGTCCAATGCCGACGACCCCCACTCCCAGAAAGTCCCTCGTAGACGGCCCCCAGTCACAGAAAGTGCAACGCTCGACTCCCAGTCCCAGAGACACCCACGCAGACGACCCCCACCCAGCAGACAGTCCCAGAAAGTCCCACGCAGATGAGCCCCACCCAGGAGACAGTCCCAGAAAGTCCCACGCAGACGACCCCCTGTCCCAGAAAGTCCCACGCAGACGACCCCCAGTCCCAGAAAGTCCAACGCAGACGAACCCCAGTCCCAGAAAGTCCCACGGAGACGAACCACCACCCAGGAGACAGTCCCAGAAAGTCCCACGCAGACGACCCCCAGTCCCAGAAAATCCAACGCAGATGAGCCCCATTCCCAGATAGTCCCACGTAGACGACCCCACAACCAGGAGGCTGTCCCAGAAAGTCCCAAAAAGTCGTACCCCCACCAAGGAGACAGTCCCAGAAAGTCCCACGCAGATGACCCCCAGTCCCAGAATGTCCCACGCAGACGACCCCCAGTTCCACAATGTCCCACGCAGACAACACCGCACCCAGGAGACTGTCCCACAATGACCCACGCATCGACCCCCAGTCCAAGAAACTCCCACGCAGACGAGTCCCCACCCAGGAAACAGTCCCAGAAAGTCCCACGCAGACGACCCCCACTCCCAGAAAGTCCAACGCAGACGGCCCCCAGTCCCAGAAAGTCCCACGCAGTCGACCCCAAGTCAGAGAAAATCCGACGCAGACGTTCCCCCCACCCAGGAGACAGTCCCAGAATGCCCCACGCAGACGACCCCCAGTCTAAGAAAGTCACATGAAGACGACCCCCACCAAGGAGACAGTCCAAGTAAGTCCCATGCCGACGACCCCCACTCCCAGAAAGTCCCTCGTAGACGGCCCCCAGTCACAGAATGTCCAACGCTCGACTCCCAGTCCCAGAGACTCCCCGGCAGACGACCCCCACCCAGCAGACAGTCCCAGAAAGTCCCACGCAGACGACCCCCAGTCCCAGAAAGTCCCATGCAGACGACCCCCACCCAGGAGACATTCCCAGAAAGTCCCACGCAGATGAGCCCCACCCAGGAGACAGTCCCAGAAAGTCCCACGCAGACGACCCCCTGTCCCAGAAAGTCCCACGGAGACGACCCCCAGTCCCAGAAATTCCAACGCAGACGAACCCCAGTCCCAGAAAGTCCCACGGAGACGAACCACCACCCAGGAGACAGTCCCAGAAAGACCCACGGAGACGACCCCCAGTCCCAGAAAGACCCACGCAGACGACACCCCCACCCAGGACACAGTCCCAGAAAGTCCCACGCAGACGACCCCCAGTCCCAGAAAATCCAACGCAGAGGGCACCCAGTCCCTGAAAGTCCCACGCAGACGACCCCCAGTCCCAGAAAGCCCACGCAGACGACCCGCAGTCCCAGAAAGTCCGACGCAGACTACCCCCAGTCCCAGAAAGACCCACGCAGACGAGCCCCCACCCAGGAGACAGTCCCAGAACGTCCCACGCTGACGAACCCCTACGCATGAGACAGTCCCAGAAAGTCTAACGCAGACGAACCCCCACCCAGGAGACAGTCGCAGAAAGACCCACGCAGACGGCCCCCAGTCCCAGAAAGTCCCACACAGACGACCCCCAGTCCTAGGAAGTCCCATGCAGACGACCCCCACCCAGGAGACAGTCCCAGAAAGACCGACGCAGACGACCCCCAGTCCCAGAAAGTACCAAAGACGACCCCCCACCCAGGAGACAGTCCCAGAAAGTCCCACGCAGACGACCCCCATTCCCAGAAAGTCCCACGCTGACGACCCCAGTCGCAGAAAATCCCACGCAGACGACCCCCAGTCCAACAAAGTCCCACGCAGACGGCCCCCAGTCCCAGAAAATCCCACGCAGACGACCCCCAGGCCCAGCAAGTCCCAGGCAGACAACCCCCACACAGGAGACAGTCCCAGAAAGTCCCACGCAGACGACCCACAGTCCCAGAAAGTCCCACGCAGATGACCCCCACCCAGGAGACAATCCCAGAAAGACCGACGCAGACGACCCCCAGTCCCAGAAAGTCCCACGCAGACCAGCCCCCACCCAGGAGACAGTCCCATAAAGACCCACGCAGACGATCCCCAGTCACAGAAAGTCACATGCAGAGGACCCCCCACCCAGGTGACAGTCCCAGATATCCCACGCAGATGACCCCACACCCAGGAGACAGTCCCAGAAAGTCCCACGCAGACGACCCCCATTCCCAGAAAGTCCCACGCAGAAGACACCCAGTCCCAGGAAGTCCCATGCAGACGACCCACAGTCCCAGGAGACATTCCCAGAATGTCCCACGCAGACGACCCCCCAACCAGGAGACAGTCCCAGAAAGTCCCACGCAGACGACCCCCATTCCCAGAAAGTCCCACGCAGACGACCCCAGACGCAGGAAGTCCAACGCAGACGACCCACAGTCCCAGGAGACATTCCCAGAAAGTCCCACGCAGACGGCCCCCAGTCCCAGAAAGTCCCACGCAGACGACCCCCAGTCCGACAAAGTCACACGCAGACGACCCCCAGTCCCAGAAAGTCCCACGCAGACGACACACGACACAGGAGACAGTTCTCAGAAAGTCCCAAACAGACGACCCCCCACCCAGGAGACAGTCCCAGAAAGTCCCACGCAGACGGCCCCCAGTCCCAGAAAGTCCCACGCAGACGACCCCAGTCCAAGAAAGTCCCACGCAGACGGCCCCTCAACCAAGAGACAGTCCCAGAAAGTCCAACGCAGACGACCCCCAGTCACAGAAATTTCCACGCAGACGTTCACCCCACCCAGGAGACAGTCCCCGAATGTCCCACGCAGACGACCCCCAGTCTAAGAAAGTCCCATGCAGACGACTCCCACTCCCAGAAAGTCCCTCGTAGACGGCCCCCAGTCCCAGAAAGTCCCACGCAGACAAACCCCAGTCCCAGAAAATCCCATGCAGACGACCCCCACCAGGAGACATTCCCAGAAAGTCCAACGCAGATGAACCCCACCCAGGAGACAGTCCCAGAAAGTCCCACGCAGACGACCCCCAGTCCCAGAAAGTCCAACGCAGACGAACACCAGTCCCAGAAAGTCCCAGGGAGACGAACCCCCACCCAGGAGACAGTCCCAGAAAGACACACGGAGACGACCCCCAGTCCCAGAAAGTCCCACGCAGTCGACACCCCCACCCAGGAGACAGTCACAGAAAGTCGCACGCAGACGACCCCCAGTCCCAGAAAATCCAACGCAGACGACCCCCAGTCCCAGAAAATCCAACGCAGACGAGCCCCATTCCAAGAAAGTCCAACGCAGACGACCCCACACCCAGGAGACAGTCCCAGAAAGTCCCACGCAGACGAACCCCCACCCAAGAGACAGTCACAGAAAGGCCCACGCAGACGACCCCCAGTCCCAGAATGTACCACGCAGACGACCCCCAGTCCCAGAAAGACCAACCCAGACGATCCCCAGTCCCAGAAAATCCCACACAGACGACCCACCCATCCACGAGAGTGTTCCAGAAAGACCCACGCAGACGGCACCCAGTCCCAGAAAGTCCCACGTAGACCACCCCCCAACCAGAAGTCAGTCCCAGAAAGTCCCACGCAGACGACCCCCAGTACCAGAAAGCCCACGCAGACGACCCCCAGTCCCAGAAAGTCCCACGCAAACTACCCCCAGTCCCAGAAAGTCCGACGCAGTCTACACCCTACCAAGGAGACAGTCCCAGAAATACCCACGCAGACGACAACCACTCCCAGAAAAACGCACGCAGACGATCCCCACCCAGGAGACAGTCCCAGAAAGACCCACGCAGACGACCCGCCACCCAGGAGACAGTCCCAGAAAGTCCAACGCAGACGAACCCCCACCCAGGAGACAGTCCCACAAAGACCCACGCAGACCAGCCCCAGTCACAGAAAGTCCCACACAGACGACCCCCAGTCCTAGGAAGTCCCATGCAGACGACCACCACCCAGTAGACAGTCCCAGAAAATCACACGCAGACGACGCCCACCCAAGAGACAGTCTCAGAAAGTCCCACGAAGACGAGCCCCCACCCAGGAGACAGTCCCAGAAAGTCCCACGCTGACGACACCCCACGCATGAGACAGTCCCAGAAAGTACAACGCAGAAGAACCCCCACCCAGGAGACAGTCCCAGAAAGACCCACGCAGACGAGCCCCAGTAACAGAAAGTCCCACACAGACGACCCCCAGTCCTAGGAAGTCCCATGCAGACGACCCCCACCAAGGAGACAGTCCCAGAAAGTCCCAAACAGACAAACCTCCACCCAGGAGACAGTCCCAGAAAGTCCCACGCAGACGACCACAGTCCCAGAAAGTCCCACGCAGACGACCCCGCACCCAGGAGACAGTCCCAGTAAGTCCCACGCAGATGACCCCCAGTCCCAGAAAGTCCCACGCAGACGATAGCCAACCCAGGAGACAATCCCAGAAAGTCCCACGCAGACGACCACCAGTCCCAGAAGGACCCGTGCAGACGACCCCCAACCCAGGAGACAGTCCCAGAAAGTCCCACGCAGAAGACCCCCCACACAGGAGACAGTCCCAGAATGTACCACAGTCCCAGAAAGTCACACGCAGAAGACCCCCAGTCCCAGAATGTCCCACGCAGACGACACACCACACAGGAGACAGTTCTCAGAAAGTCCCAAACAGACGACCCCCACCCAGGAGACAGTCCCAGAAAGTCCCACGCAGACGACCCCAGTCCCAGAAAGTCCCACGCAGACGACACCGCACCCACGAGACAGTCCCAGAAATCCCACGCAGATGACCCCCAGTCCCAGAAAGTCCCACGCAGACGACCCCCAGTCCTACAAAGTACCAATCAGACGACCCCCCACCCAGGAGACAGTCCCATAAAGTCCCACGCAGACGACCACCAGTCCACGAAAGTCCCACGCAGACGACCCCCTCGTCCCAGAAAGTCTAACGCAGACCACCCCCAGTCCCAGAAAGTCCCACACAGACGACCCCCAGTCCCAGAAAGTCCCACGCAGACGACCCCCAGTCCCAGAATGACCCACGAAGACGATACCCAACGCACGAGACAATCCCAGAAAGTCCCACGCAGACGACTCCCAGTCCCAGAAAGTCCCATGCAGATGACCCCCCACCCAGGAGACAGTCCCAGAAAGTCCCACGCAGACGACCCCCACACAGGAGACAGTCCGAGAATGTCCCACGTAAACGACCCACATTCAGAGAAAGTCACACGCAGAAGACCCCCAGTCCCAGAAAGTCCCACGCAGACGACACAACACACAGGAGACAGTTCTCAGAAAGTCCAAAACAGACGACCCCCCACCCAGGAGACAGTCCCAGAAAGTTCCACGCAGACGACCCCGACTCCCAGAAAGTCCCACGCAGAAGGCCCCCAGTCCCAGAAAGTCCGACGTAGACGACCCCAGTCCCAAAAAGTCCCACGCAGACGGCCCCCCACCCAAGAGACAGTCCCAGAAAGTCCCACGCAGACGACCCCCAGTCCCAGAAAGTCCCACGCAGACAACCCCCAGTCCCACAAAGTCCCACGCAGACGACACCGCACCCAGGAGACTGTCCGAGACAGACCCACGCAGACGACCCACTGTCCCAGAAAGTCCCACGCAGACGAGTCCCCACCCAGGAAACAGTCCCAGAAAGTCCAACGCAGACGACCCCAGTCCCAGAAAGTCCCACGCAGACGGCCCCCGACGCAGGAGACAGTCCCAGAAAGTCCCACGCAGACGAACCCCAGTCACAGAAAATCCCACGCATACGTGCCCCCCCACCCAGGAGCCAGTCCCAGAAAGTCCCAAAAAGACAACCCCCCACCCAGGAGACAGTCCCAGAAAGTCCCACGCAGACGACCCCCAGTCCCAGAAAGTCCCACGCAGACAACCCCCAGTCCCACAAAGTCCCACGCAGACGACACCGCACCCAGGAGACTGTCCCAGACAGACCCACGCAGACGAACCAGTGTCCCAGAAAGTCCCACGCAGACGAGTCCCCACCAAGGAAAGAGTCCCAGAAAGTCCCACGCAGACGACCACCCACCCAGGAGAGAGTCCCAGAAGGACCCACGCAGACGACCCGCAGTCCCAGAAATTCCAACGCAGACGACCCCCAGTCCCACAAAGTCCCACGCAGACGACACCGCACCCAGGAGACTGTCCCAGAAAGACCCATGCAGACGACCCCCCCACCAAGGAGACAGCCCCAGAAAGTCCCACGCAGACGAAACACCTCCCAGGAGAGAGTCCCAGAAAGTCCCATGCAGACGACCCCCCCACCCATGAGACAGTCCCAGAAAGTCCCACGCAGACGACACCTCCCCACCAAGGAGACAGCCCCAGAAAGTACCACGCATACGAAACACCTCCCAGGAGACAGTCCCAGAAAGACCCACGCAGACGACCCCCAGTCCCAGAAAGTCCCACGCAGACGACTCCCCACCCAGGAGACAGTCCCAGAAAGTCCCACGCAGAAGACCGCCCACCGAGGAGAGAGTCCTAGAAAGACCCACGCAGACGACCCCGAGTCACAGAAAGTCCCATGCCGACGACACCCCACCCAGGAGACAGTCCCAGATATCCCAAGCAGACGACCCCCACCCAGGAGATAGTCCCAGAATGTCCAACGCAGACGAGCCCCAGTCGAAGAAAGTCCCACGCAGACGACCCCCAGACAGGAGACAGTCCCAGAATGTCCCACGCAGACGACCCCCCACCCAGGAGACAGTCCCAGTATGTCCCACGCAGACGAGCCCCCAGTCCAAGAAAGTCCCACCCAGACGACCCTCACCAAGGAGACAGTCCCAGAAATCCCACGCAGACGACACCCACCCAGGAGACAGTCCCATAAAGTCCCACGCAGACGACCCCCCGACCCAGGAAGTCCCATGCAGACAACCCCCACCCAGGAGACAGTCCCAGAAAGTCCCACGCAGACGACCCCCAGTCCAAGAAAATCCAACGCAGACGGACACCCTCCCAGGAGACAGTCCCAGAATGTCCCACGCAGACGACCCCCCACCCAGGAGACACTCCCAGAAAGTCCCACGCAGACGACCCCGAGTCCCAGAAAGTCCCACGCAGACGATCCCCCACCCAGGAGACAGTCCCAGAAAGTCCCAAACAGACGACCCCCACCCAGGAGACAATCCCAGAAAGTCAGACTCAGACGACCCCCTGTCCCAGAAAGTCCCATGCAGAGGAGCCCCCACCCAGGAGACTGTCCAAGAAAGTCCCACGCAGACGAACTCCAGTCCAAGAAAGTCCCATGCAGACGACCCCCACCCAGGAGATAGTCCCAGAATGTCCAACGCAGACGAGCCCCAGTCGAAGAAAGTCCCACGCAGACGACCCCCAGACAGGAGACAGTCCCAGCAAGACCCACGCAGACGAACCCCAGTCACAGAAAGTGCCACGCAGAAGAACACCCACCCAGGAGACAGTCCCAGAAAGTCCCACGCAGACGACCCCCCACCCAGGAGACAGTCCCAGTATGTCCCACGCAGACGAGCCCCCAGTCCAAGAAAGTCCCACCCAGACGACCCTCACCAAGGAGACAGTCCCAGAAAGTCCCACGCAGACGACACCCACCCAGGAGACAGTCCCATAAAGTCCCACGCAGACGACCCCCCGACCCAGGAAGTCCCATGCAGACAACCCCCACCCAGGAGACAGTCCCAGAAAGTCCCACGCAGACGACCCCCAGTCCAAGAAAATCCAACGCAGACGGACACCCTCCCAGGAGACAGTCCCAGAATGTCCCACGCAGACGACCCCCCACCCAGGAGACACTCCCAGAAAGTCCCACGCAGACGACCCCCAGTCCCAGAAAGTCCCACGCAGACGATCCCCCACCCAGGAGACAGTCCCAGAAAGTCCCAAACAGACGACCCCCACCCAGGAGACAATCCCAGAAAGTCAGACTCAGACGACCCCCTGTCCCAGAAAGTCCAATGCAGAGGAGCCCCCACCCAGGAGACTGTCCAAGAAAGTCCCACGCAGACGACCTCCAGTCCAAGAAAGTCCCATGCAGACGAGCCCCCACCCAGGAGACAGTGCCAGAATGTCCCACGCAGACGACCCCCAGACCCAGAAAGTCCCACTCAGACGACCCCCACCCAGGAGACAGACCCAGAAAGGCCCAAGCAAACGACCTCCAGTCCCAGAAAGTCCCATGCGGACGACCCCCAACCTCAGAGATAGGCTGCTACAAGCCGAATACGCCTGGCTCTTTTGTGAAACTGCCTTGCAAGCAATCTCAGGCCGCTACAAGCCGAATTCTTCTGGCGCTTTTGTGACAACTGCCTTACAAGCAATTTCAGACTGCCGCCAGGACAGTTCTCCTGACTTTTTATGCCAATTGACTTAAAAGCAATCCCAGGCGTCTACGTGCCGATTTCTCCTGGCTCTTTTGTGGTAACTGCCTTACAAGCAATCTCAGGCTGCTACAAGCCGAATTCTCCTGGTTCAATTGTGACAACAGCCTTACAAGTAATCCCAGGCGTCTACGAGCCGACTTCTCTTGTCGCTTTTGTGAAAACTGCTTTAAGAGAAATCTCAGGCTGCTACAAAACGACATCTCCTGTCTCTTTTTTTAAAAATGCCTTACAATCAATCTCAGCCTGCTACAAGCCGAATACGCCTGGCTATTTTGTGAAACTGCCTTACAAGAAATCTCAGGCTGCTACAAGCAGAATACGCCTGGCTCTTTTGTGAAACTGCCTTGCAAGCAATCTCAGGCCGCTACAAATCGACATCTCCTGTCTCTTTTGTGACAACAGCCTTACAAGCAATCTCAGGCTGCTGCAAGACGAATTCTCCTGGATCTTTTGTGCAAATTGCCTTACAAGCAATCCCAGGCTGCTACAAATCGACATCTCCTGGCTCTTTGTGGCAACTGCCTTACAAACAATCTCAGTCTACCGCCAGGACTGTTCTCCTGACTTTTTTGCCAATTGCCGAAAAAGCAATCCCAGGCGGCTACGTGCCGATTTCTTCTGGCTCTATTGCGGTAACTGCCTTACAAGCAATCTCAGGCTACTACAAGCCGAATTCTCCTGGTTCTATTGTGACAACTGCCTTGCAAGCAATCTCAGGCTGCAGCAATCCCAATACTCCTAGCTTTTTGTGCCAATTGCTTACAGCAATCCCAGGCTGCTACGAACCGATTTCTCCTGGCTCATTTGTGGCATCTGCCTTACAAGCATTCTCAGGCTGCAGCAATATGAATTCTCCTGGCTTTTTGTGCGAATTGCCTTACAAGCAATCCCAGGCGGCTACGAGCCGATTTCTCTTGGCTCTTTTGTGAAAACTGCCTTACAAATAGTATCAGGCTGCTACAAAACGACATCTCCTGTCTCTTTTGTGACAACTGCCTTACAAGCAATCTCAGGATGCTACAAGCCGAATTCTCCTGGTTCTATTGTGACAACTGCCTTACAAGCAATCTCTGGCAGCAGCAATCCCAATTCTCCTGGCTATTTTGTGACAACTGCCTTACAAGCAATGTCATGCGGCTACGAGCCGACTTCTCTTGGCTCTTATGTGAAAACTGCCTTACAAGTAATCTCAGGCTGCTACAAGCCGAATTCTACTGGCGCTTTTGTGACAATTGCCTTACAAGCAATCTCAGGCTGCCGCTAGTCTAATTCTCCTAAATTGTTGTGATAATTGCCTTACAAGAAATCCCAGGCTGATACGAAGCGATTTCTCCTCTTTCATTTGTGGCATCTGCCTTACAAGCATTCTCAGGCTGCAGCAATAAGAATTATCCTGGCTTTTTGTGCGAATTGCCTTACATGCAATCCCAGGATGCTACGAGCCGATTTCTCCTGGCCCATTTGTGGCAACTTCATTACAAGCCGAATTATCTTGTCACTTTTGTGAAACTGCCTTACAAGTAATATCAGGCGGCTACAAAACGACATCTCCTGTCTCTTTTGTGAAACTGCCTTACAAGCAATCTCAGGCGGCTACAAGCCGAATACGCCTCGCTCTATTGTGAAACTGCCTTACAAGCAATCTCAGATCGCTACAAATCGACATCTCCTGGCTCTTTTGTGTCTTTTGTTAGGACTGTTCTCCTAACTTTTTGTGCCAATTGCCCTAAAAGCAATCCCAGGCGGCTACGTGCGGATTTCTCCTGGCTCTTTTGTGGTAACTGCCTTACAAGCAATCTCAGGCTGCAACAAGCCGAATTCTCCTGGTTCTATTGTGACAACTGACTTACAAACAATCTCAGGCTGCAGCAATCCCAATTCTCTCGCTTTTTGTGCCAATTGCATTACAAGCAGACTAGCGGAAAACCTGAGATTGATTGTAAGTCTGTTTTAAAACAAAAGAGACAGGTGATGTCGTTTTGTAGCAGCCTGAGATTGCTTTTAAGGCCGTTTTCACAAAAGAGACAAGAGAAGTCGGCTCGTAGATGCCTGGGATTGCTTGTAAGGCAATTGGCACAAAAGAGCCAGGAGAATTCGGCTTGTAGTAGCCTGAGATTTCTTGTAAGGCAGTTGCCACAAATGAGCCAGGAGAAATCGGTTCGTAGCCGCCTGGGATTGCTTTTAAGGCAATTGGCACATTAAGTCAGGAGAATTGTACTAGCGACAGCTTGAGATTGCTTGTAAGGCAGTTGACACAAAAGAGCCAGGTTATGTCGATTTGTAGCGATCTGAGATTGCTTGTAAGGCAGTTTCACAATAGAGCCAGGCGTATTCGGCTTGTAGCAGTCTGAGATTGCTTGTAAGGCAGTTTTTAAAAAAAGAGACAGGAGATGTCGTTTTGTAGCAGCCTGAGATTGCATTTAAAGCAGTTTTCACAAAAGAGACAAGATAAGTAGGCTCGTAGACGCCTGAGATTGCATGTAAGGCAGTTGCCACAAAACTTGTAAGGCAATTTGCACAAAAGAGCCAGGAGAATTCGGCTTGCTGTAGACTGAGATTGCTTTTAAGGCAGTTGTCACAATAGAACCAGGAGAATTTGGCTTATAGCAGCCTGAGATTGCTTGTAAGGCAGTTACCACAAAAGAGCCAGGAGATATCGGCAAGTAGCCGCCTGGGATTGCTTTTAAGGCAATTGGCACAAAAAGTCAGGAGAACTGCCCTGCGGCAGCCTGAGATTGCTTGTAAATCAGTTGTCACAAAAGAGACAGGAGATGTCTATTTGTAGTGGCCTGAGTTTGCTTGCAAACTGTTTCACAAAAGAGCCAGGCGTATTCGGCTTGTAGCAGCCTGAGATTGCTTGTAAGGCTGTTACCACAAAAGAGCCAGGAGAAATCGGCACGTAGCCGCCTGGGATTGCTTTTAAGGCAATTGGCACAAAAAGTCAGGAGAACTGTCCTGGCGGAAGACTGAGATTGCTTGTAAAGCAGTTGTCACAAAAGAGACAGGAGATGTCGATTTGTAGCGGCCTGATATTACTTGTAAGGCAGTTTTCACAAAAGAGCCAAGTGAAGTCGGCTTGTAGCTGCCTGACATTGCTTGTAAGGCAGTTGTCACAAAAGCGCCAGGAGAATTCGGCTTGTAGCAGCCGGAGATTACTTGCAAGACAGTTTTCACAAAAGAGCCAAGAGAAGTCGGCTCGTAGCAGCCTGATATTTATTGTAAGGCAGTTGTCATAAAAGCGCCAGGAGAATTCGGCTCTTAGCAGCCTGAGATTTCTTGTAAGGCAGTTGCCACAAAAGCGCCAGGAGAAATCCGCTCGTAGCCGCTTGGGATTGCTTGTAAGGCAATTCGCACAAAAAGCCAGGAGAATTCATATTGCTGCAGCCTGAGCCAGGAGAAATCGGTTCGTAGCAGCCTGGGATAGGTTGTAAGGCAGTTGTAACAAAAGAGCCAGTATATGTCGATTTGTAGCGGCCAATTCGGCTTGTAGCAGGCTGAGATTGCTTGTAAGGCAGTTTTCACAAAAGATACAAGAGATGTGGGTTTGTAGCAGCCTGAGATTGCTTGAAAGGCAGTTTTCACAAAATAGCCAAGAGAAGTCGGCTCGTAGCAATCTGACATTGCTTGTAAGGCAGTTTTCACAAAAGAGCCAGGAGAATCCGGGTTGTTGCAGACTGAGATTGCTTGTAAGGCAGTTGCTGCAAAAGAGGCAGGAGAAATCGGCTTGTAGCAGCCTGAGATCCTTTGTAAGACAGTTTTCACAAATAGCCCGGAGAAGTGGGCCGATAGCAGCGGGAGATTGCTTGTAAGGGAGTTGTCAAAAAAGAGTCAGCAGGTGTAAGTTTGTAGAAGCCTGAGATTGCGTGTAAAGCAATTTTCACAAAAAGCCAGGGGAAACGGGCTCGTAGCTGCGTGGAATTGCTTGTAATGAAATTGGCACAAAAATCCAAGAGAATTGGGCTTGCTGCTGTGATTGCATGTAAGGCAGTTGCTACAAAAGAGCCAGGCGTATTCGGCTTGTAGAAGCCTGAGATTGCTTGTAAGGCAGTTTTCACAAGAAAGCCAAGAGAAGTCGGCTCGGAGCAGCCTGACATTGCTTGTATGGCAGTTGTCATAAAAGAGCCAGGAGAATTCGGTTTGTAGCAGCCTGAGATTGCTTGTAAGGCAGTTGCCTCAAAAAGCCTGGAGAAGTGGGATTGCTGCAGCCTGAGATTGCTTTTCAGGCAGTTGTCACAATAGAGCCAGGATAATTCGGCTTGTAGCAACTTGAGATTGCTTGTAAGGCTGTTACCACAAAACAGCCAGGAGAAATCGTCAAGTAGCCGCCTGGGATTGCTTTTTTAAGGCAATTGGCACAAAAAGTAATTGGCCTAGCGGCAGCCTGATATTGCTTGTAAGACAGTTCGCACAAAAGAGACAGTAGATGTCGATTTGTAGCGGTCTGAGATTGCTTGCAAGGCAGTTTCTCAAAAGAGACAGGAGATGTGGGTTTGTAGCAGCCTGAGATTGATTGTAAGGCAGTTTTCACAAAAGAGGCATGAGAAGTCGGCTCGTAGCATCCTGATTTTGCTTGTAAGGCAGTTATCTCAAGAGAGCCAGGAGAATTCGGCTTGTAGCAGCCTGAGATTGCTTTTCAGGCAGTTTTCACAATAGAGCCAGGATAATTCGGCTTTTAGCAGCTTGAGATTGCTTGTAAGGCAGTTACCACAAAACAGCCAGGAGAAATCGTCACGTAGCCGCCTGCGATTGCTTTTTTAAGGCAATTGGCACAAAAAGTAATTGGCCTAGCGGCAGCCTGATATGGCTTGTAAGACAGTTCGCACAAAAGAGACAGTAGATGTCGATTTGTAGCAGCCTGAGTTTGCTTGTAATACAGTTGCCACAAAAGAGCCAGGAGAAATCGGCTCGTTGGTGCCTGGGATTGCTTGTAAGCCAATTGGCACAAAAAGCCGAAAGAGTTGGGGTTGCTGCAGCCTGACATGGCTTGTAAGGCAGTTTTCACAAACGAACCAAGAAAAGTCTGCTCGTAGCAGCCTGAAATTGCTTGTAAGGCAGTTGCCAAAAAAGAGCCAGGACAAATCGGCTTGTAGCAGCCTGAGTTTGCTTGTAAGCCACTTGTCATCGAAGAGCCAGGCGTAGTCGGCCCGTAACATCCTGAGATTGCTTGTAAGGCAGTTCTCACAAAAGACCCAGGAGAATTCGTCTTGTAGAGGCCTGGTATTGCTTGTAAGGCAGTTGCCACAAAAGAGTCAGGGGAAATACGCTCGTAGCAGCCTGGGATTACTTGTAAGGCAATTGGCAAAAAAAGCCAGGAGAATTGGGCTTGCTGCAGCCTGAGATTGCTTGTAAGGCAGTTGCCACAAAAGTGAAAGGCGTAGTCAGCTTGTAGTAGCCTGAGATTTCTTGTAAGGCAGTTGTCACGAAAGAGCCAGGAGATCGATTTCTGGCGGCCGTAGATTGCTTGTAAGGCATTTGTCATAGAAGATCCAGGCATAGTCGGCTCGTAGCAGCCTGAGACTGCTTGGAAATGAGTTGGCACAAAAGAGGCAGGAGAAATCGGCTTGTAGCAGCCTGAGATCCTTTGTAAGACAGTTTTCACAAATAGCCCGGAGAAGTCGGCCGATAGCAGCGGGAGATTGCTTGTAAGGGAGTTGTAAAAAAAGAGTCAGCAGGTGTAAGTTTGTAGAAGCCTGAGATTGCGTGTAAAGCCAGGGTAAACGGGCTCGTAGCTGCGTGGAATTGCTTGTAATGAAATTGGCACAAAAATACAAGAGAATTGGGCTTGCTGCTGTGATTGCATGTAAGGCAGTTGCTACAAAAGAGCCAGGCGTATTCGGCTTGTAGAAGCCTGAGATTGCTTGTAAGGCAGTTTACACAAGAGAGCCAAGAGAAGTCGGCTCGGAGCAGCCTGACATTGCTTGTAAGGCAGTTGTCACAAAAGAGCCAGTAGAATTCGTCTTGTAGCAGCCTGAGGTTGCTTGTAATGCAGTCGCCACAAAAGAGTCTTGAGAAATCGCCTAGTTGCAGCCTGGGATTATTTTGTAAGGCAATTGGCAAAAAAGCCAGGAACATTGGGCTTGCTGCAGCCTGACGTTGCTTGTAAGGCAGTTGTCACGAAAGAGCCAGGAGATCGATTTTTTAGCAGCCTGAGATTGCTTGTAATGCAGTTGTCTTAAAAGTGCCAGCAGGTGTAGGCTTGTAGAAGAATGAGATTGCTTGTAAGGCAATTTTCACAAATCTCCCAGGAGAACCGGCTCGTAGAATCCTATGTTTGCGTGTAAGGCACTTTCCACAAAAAGCCAGGAGAAATGGGATCGTAGCAGCCTGAGATTGCTTGTAAGGCAGGTGTCACAAAAGAGCCAGGCGTATTCGGATTGTAGGAGCCTGAGATTGATTGTAAGGCTGTTTTCACAAAATGAGCCAGCAGAATTGGGCTTCCTGCAGCCTGAGATTCGTTGTAAGGCAGTTGTCACAACAAGCCAGGAGAAATGGGCTCGTAGCTGCGTGGGATTGCTTGTAAGGCAAATGGCACAAAAAGCCAGGAGAATTAGCTTGCTGCAGCCTGAGATTGATTATAAGGCAGTTTTCACAAAAGAGTCAGGAGATGTCGATTTTTAGCAACCTGAGATTGCATGTAAGGCAGTGGTCACAAAAGAGACAGGCGTAGTCAGCTTGTAGCAGCCAGAGATTGATTTTAGCGCAGTTTTCACAGAAAAGCCAGCAGGTGTGGGCTTGTATCAGCCTGAGATTGCTTGTAAGGCAGTTTTCACAAAAGAGCCAGGAAATGCCGTTTTGTAGCAGCAGATTTTTCATTTGGTCAGATAGTAAAAAGTACAGCTTTAACATTGTGCGCGGTATGTCGTCTGACAATTTAGAGGGTCCGAATTCCAGTGTGCACAATAAGACTGCATTTCTAATTTTCCTTTTTATCGAATCCACAAAATATTGGTGTCCAATTGTCGGGAATTCCTTACCTTATCCATAATTAAAAAAGTCCCAGAAATACCCACGCAGACGACAACCACTCCCAGAAAAACGCACGCAGACGATCCCCACCCAGGAGACAGTCCCAGAAAGACCCACGCAGACGACCCGCCACCCAGGAGACAGTCCCAGAAAGTCCAACGCAGACGAACCCCCACCCAGGAGACAGTCCCACAAAGACCCACGCAGACCAGCCCCAGTCCCAGAAAGTCCCACACAGACGACCCCCAGTCCTAGGAAGTCCCATGCAGACGACCACCACCCAGTAGACAGTCCCAGAAAATCACACGCAGACGACGCCCACCCAAGAGACAGTCTCAGAAAGTCCCACGAAGACGAGCCCCCACCCAGGAGACAGTCCCAGAAAGTCCCACGCTGACGACACCCCACGCATGAGACAGTCCCAGAAAGTACAACGCAGAAGAACCCCCACCCAGGAGACAGTCCCAGAAAGACCCACGCAGACGAGCCCCAGTAACAGAAAGTCCCACACAGACGACCCCCAGTCCTAGGAAGTCCCATGCAGACGACCCCCACCAAGCAGACAGTCCCAGAAAGTCCCAAACAGACAAACCTCCACCCAGGAGACAGTCCCAGAAAGTCCCACGCAGACGACCACAGTCCCAGAAAGTCCCACGCAGACGACCCCGCACCCAGGAGACAGTCCCAGTAAGTCCCACGCAGATGACCCCCAGTCCCAGAAAGTCCCACGCAGACGATAGCCAACCCAGGAGACAATCCCAGAAAGTCCCACGCAGACGACCACCAGTCCCAGAAGGACCCGTGCAGACGACCCCCAACCCAGGAGACAGTCCCAGAAAGTCCCACGCAGAAGACCCCCCACACAGGAGACAGTCCCAGAATGTACCACAGTCCCAGAAAGTCACACGCAGAAGACCCCCAGTCCCAGAATGTCCCACGCAGACGACACACCACACAGGAGACAGTTCTCAGAAAGTCCCAAACAGACGACCCCCACCCAGGAGACAGTCCCAGAAAGTCCCACGCAGACGACCCCAGTCCCAGAAAGTCCCACGCAGACGACACCGCACCCACGAGACAGTCCCAGAAATCCCACGCAGATGACCCCCAGTCCCAGAAAGTCCCACGCAGACGACCCCCAGTCCTACAAAGTACCAATCAGACGACCCCCCACCCAGGAGACAGTCCCATAAAGTCCCACGCAGACGACCACCAGTCCACGAAAGTCCCACGCAGACGACCCCCTCGTCCCAGAAAGTCTAACGCAGACCACCCCCAGTCCCAGAAAGTCCCACACAGACGACCCCCAGTCCCAGAAAGTCCCACGCAGACGACCCCCAGTCCCAGAATGACCCACGAAGACGATACCCAACGCACGAGACAATCCCAGAAAGTCCCACGCAGACGACTCCCAGTCCCAGAAAGTCCCATGCAGATGACCCCCCACCCAGGAGACAGTCCCAGAAAGTCCCACGCAGACGACCCCCACACAGGAGACAGTCCGAGAATGTCCCACGTAAACGACCCACATTCAGAGAAAGTCACACGCAGAAGACCCCCAGTCCCAGAAAGTCCCACGCAGACGACACAACACACAGGAGACAGTTCTCAGAAAGTCCAAAACAGACGACCCCCCACCCAGGAGACAGTCCCAGAAAGTTCCACGCAGACGACCCCGACTCCCAGAAAGTCCCACGCAGAAGGCCCCCAGTCCCAGAAAGTCCGACGTAGACGACCCCAGTCCCAAAAAGTCCCACGCAGACGGCCCCCCACCCAAGAGACAGTCCCAGAAAGTCCCACGCAGACGACCCCCAGTCCCAGAAAGTCCCACGCAGACAACCCCCAGTCCCACAAAGTCCCACGCAGACGACACCGCACCCAGGAGACTGTCCGAGACAGACCCACGCAGACGACCCACTGTCCCAGAAAGTCCCACGCAGACGAGTCCCCACCCAGGAAACAGTCCCAGAAAGTCCAACGCAGACGACCCCAGTCCCAGAAAGTCCCACGCAGACGGCCCCCGACGCAGGAGACAGTCCCAGAAAGTCCCACGCAGACGAACCCCAGTCACAGAAAATCCCACGCATACGTGCCCCCCCACCCAGGAGCCAGTCCCAGAAAGTCCCAAAAAGACAACCCCCCACCCAGGAGACAGTCCCAGAAAGTCCCACGCAGACGACCCCCAGTCCCAGAAAGTCCCACGCAGACAACCCCCAGTCCCACAAAGTCCCACGCAGACGACACCGCACCCAGGAGACTGTCCCAGACAGACCCACGCAGACGAACCAGTGTCCCAGAAAGTCCCACGCAGACGAGTCCCCACCAAGGAAAGAGTCCCAGAAAGTCCCACGCAGACGACCACCCACCCAGGAGAGAGTCCCAGAAGGACCCACGCAGACGACCCGCAGTCCCAGAAATTCCAACGCAGACGACCCCCAGTCCCACAAAGTCCCACGCAGACGACACCGCACCCAGGAGACTGTCCCAGAAAGACCCATGCAGACGACCCCCCCACCAAGGAGACAGCCCCAGAAAGTCCCACGCAGACGAAACACCTCCCAGGAGAGAGTCCCAGAAAGTCCCATGCAGACGACCCCCCCACCCATGAGACAGTCCCAGAAAGTCCCACGCAGACGACACCTCCCCACCAAGGAGACAGCCCCAGAAAGTACCACGCATACGAAACACCTCCCAGGAGACAGTCCCAGAAAGACCCACGCAGACGACCCCCAGTCCCAGAAAGTCCCACGCAGACGACTCCCCACCCAGGAGACAGTCCCAGAAAGTCCCACGCAGAAGACCGCCCACCGAGGAGAGAGTCCTAGAAAAACCCACGCAGACGACCCCGAGTCACAGAAAGTCCCATGCCGACGACACCCCACCCAGGAGACAGTCCCAGATATCCCAAGCAGACGACCCCCACCCAGGAGATAGTCCCAGAATGTCCAACGCAGACGAGCCCCAGTCGAAGAAAGTCCCACGCAGACGACCCCCAGACAGGAGACAGTCCCAGCAAGACCCACGCAGACGAACCCCAGTCACAGAAAGTGCCACGCAGAAGAACACCCACCCAGGAGACAGTCCCAGAATGTCCCACGCAGACGACCCCCCACCCAGGAGACAGTCCCAGTATGTCCCACGCAGACGAGCCCCCAGTCCAAGAAAGTCCCACCCAGACGACCCTCACCAAGGAGACAGTCCCAGAAATCCCACGCAGACGACACCCACCCAGGAGACAGTCCCATAAAGTCCCACGCAGACGACCCCCCGACCCAGGAAGTCCCATGCAGACAACCCCCACCCAGGAGACAGTCCCAGAAAGTCCCACGCAGACGACCCCCAGTCCAAGAAAATCCAACGCAGACGGACACCCTCCCAGGAGACAGTCCCAGAATGTCCCACGCAGACGACCCCCCACCCAGGAGACACTCCCAGAAAGTCCCACGCAGACGACCCCGAGTCCCAGAAAGTCCCACGCAGACGATCCCCCACCCAGGAGACAGTCCCAGAAAGTCCCAAACAGACGACCCCCACCCAGGAGACAATCCCAGAAAGTCAGACTCAGACGACCCCCTGTCCCAGAAAGTCCCATGCAGAGGAGCCCCCACCCAGGAGACTGTCCAAGAAAGTCCCACGCAGACGAACTCCAGTCCAAGAAAGTCCCATGCAGACGACCCCCACCCAGGAGATAGTCCCAGAATGTCCAACGCAGACGAGCCCCAGGCGAAGAAAGTCCCACGCAGACGACCCCCAGACAGGAGACAGTCCCAGCAAGACCCACGCAGACGAACCCCAGTCACAGAAAGTGCCACGCAGAAGAACACCCACCCAGGAGACAGTCCCAGAAAGTCCCACGCAGACGACCCCCCACCCAGGAGACAGTCCCAGTATGTCCCACGCAGACGAGCCCCCAGTCCAAGAAAGTCCCACCCAGACGACCCTCACCAAGGAGACAGTCCCAGAAAGTCCCACGCAGACGACACCCACCCAGGAGACAGTCCCATAAAGTCCCACGCAGACGACCCCCCGACCCAGGAAGTCCCATGCAGACAACCCCCACCCAGGAGACAGTCCCAGAAAGTCCCACGCAGACGACCCCCAGTCCAAGAAAATCCAACGCAGACGGACACCCTCCCAGGAGACAGTCCCAGAATGTCCCACGCAGACGACCCCCCACCCAGGAGACACTCCCAGAAAGTCCCACGCAGACGACCCCCAGTCCCAGAAAGTCCCACGCAGACGATCCCCCACCCAGGAGACAGTCCCAGAAAGTCCCAAACAGACGACCCCCACCCAGGAGACAATCCCAGAAAGTCAGACTCAGACGACCCCCTGTCCCAGAAAGTCCAATGCAGAGGAGCCCCCACCCAGGAGACTGTCCAAGAAAGTCCCACGCAGACGACCTCCAGTCCAAGAAAGTCCCATGCAGACGAGCCCCCACCCAGGAGACAGTGCCAGAATGTCCCACGCAGACGACCCCCAGACCCAGAAAGTCCCACTCAGACGACCCCCACCCAGGAGACAGACCCAGAAAGGCCCAAGCAAACGACCTCCAGTCCCAGAAAGTCCCATGCGGACGACCCCCAACCTCAGAGATAGGCTGCTACAAGCCGAATACGCCTGGCTCTTTTGTGAAACTGCCTTGCAAGCAATCTCAGGCCGCTACAAGCCGAATTCTTCTGGCGCTTTTGTGACAACTGCCTTACAAGCAATTTCAGACTGCCGCCAGGACAGTTCTCCTGACTTTTTATGCCAATTGACTTAAAAGCAATCCCAGGCGTCTACGTGCCGATTTCTCCTGGCTCTTTTGTGGTAACTGCCTTACAAGCAATCTCAGGCTGCTACAAGCCGAATTCTCCTGGTTCAATTGTGACAACAGCCTTACAAGTAATCCCAGGCGTCTACGAGCCGACTTCTCTTGTCGCTTTTGTGAAAACTGCTTTAAGAGAAATCTCAGGCTGCTACAAAACGACATCTCCTGTCTCTTTTTTTAAAAATGCCTTACAATCAATCTCAGCCTGCTACAAGCCGAATACGCCTGGCTATTTTGTGAAACTGCCTTACAAGAAATCTCAGGCTGCTACAAGCAGAATACGCCTGGCTCTTTTGTGAAACTGCCTTGCAAGCAATCTCAGGCCGCTACAAATCGACATCTCCTGTCTCTTTTGTGACAACAGCCTTACAAGCAATCTCAGGCTGCTGCAAGACGAATTCTCCTGGATCTTTTGTGCAAATTGCCTTACAAGCAATCCCAGGCTGCTACAAATCGACATCTCCTGGCTCTTTGTGGCAACTGCCTTACAAACAATCTCAGTCTACCGCCAGGACTGTTCTCCTGACTTTTTTGCCAATTGCCGAAAAAGCAATCCCAGGCGGCTACGTGCCGATTTCTTCTGGCTCTATTGCGGTAACTGCCTTACAAGCAATCTCAGGCTACTACAAGCCGAATTCTCCTGGTTCTATTGTGACAACTGCCTTGCAAGCAATCTCAGGCTGCAGCAATCCCAATACTCCTAGCTTTTTGTGCCAATTGCTTACAGCAATCCCAGGCTGCTACGAACCGATTTCTCCTGGCTCATTTGTGGCATCTGCCTTACAAGCATTCTCAGGCTGCAGCAATATGAATTCTCCTGGCTTTTTGTGCGAATTGCCTTACAAGCAATCCCAGGCGGCTACGAGCCGATTTCTCTTGGCTCTTTTGTGAAAACTGCCTTACAAATAGTATCAGGCTGCTACAAAACGACATCTCCTGTCTCTTTTGTGACAACTGCCTTACAAGCAATCTCAGGATGCTACAAGCCGAATTCTCCTGGTTCTATTGTGACAACTGCCTTACAAGCAATCTCTGGCAGCAGCAATCCCAATTCTCCTGGCTATTTTGTGACAACTGCCTTACAAGCAATGTCATGCGGCTACGAGCCGACTTCTCTTGGCTCTTATGTGAAAACTGCCTTACAAGTAATCTCAGGCTGCTACAAGCCGAATTCTACTGGCGCTTTTGTGACAATTGCCTTACAAGCAATCTCAGGCTGCCGCTAGTCTAATTCTCCTAAATTGTTGTGATAATTGCCTTACAAGAAATCCCAGGCTGATACGAAGCGATTTCTCCTCTTTCATTTGTGGCATCTGCCTTACAAGCATTCTCAGGCTGCAGCAATAAGAATTATCCTGGCTTTTTGTGCGAATTGCCTTACATGCAATCCCAGGATGCTACGAGCCGATTTCTCCTGGCCCATTTGTGGCAACTTCATTACAAGCCGAATTATCTTGTCACTTTTGTGAAACTGCCTTACAAGTAATATCAGGCGGCTACAAAACGACATCTCCTGTCTCTTTTGTGAAACTGCCTTACAAGCAATCTCAGGCGGCTACAAGCCGAATACGCCTCGCTCTATTGTGAAACTGCCTTACAAGCAATCTCAGATCGCTACAAATCGACATCTCCTGGCTCTTTTGTGTCTTTTGTTAGGACTGTTCTCCTAACTTTTTGTGCCAATTGCCCTA
Organism: Acanthosepion esculentum; assembly: GCA_964036315.1. Lineage (NCBI taxonomy): Eukaryota > Metazoa > Mollusca > Cephalopoda > Sepiida > Sepiidae > Acanthosepion > Acanthosepion esculentum. The sequence continues at coordinate 8,713,853 of CAXIWW010000817.1, read as the reverse complement.
AAAGCAATCCCAGGCGGCTACGTGCGGATTTCTCCTGGCTCTTTTGTGGTAACTGCCTTACAAGCAATCTCAGGCTGCAACAAGCCGAATTCTCCTGGTTCTATTGTGACAACTGACTTACAAACAATCTCAGGCTGCAGCAATCCCAATTCTCTCGCTTTTTGTGCCAATTGCATTACAAGCAGACTAGCGGAAAACCTGAGATTGATTGTAAGTCTGTTTTAAAACAAAAGAGACAGGTGATGTCGTTTTGTAGCAGCCTGAGATTGCTTTTAAGGCCGTTTTCACAAAAGAGACAAGAGAAGTCGGCTCGTAGATGCCTGGGATTGCTTGTAAGGCAATTGGCACAAAAGAGCCAGGAGAATTCGGCTTGTAGTAGCCTGAGATTTCTTGTAAGGCAGTTGCCACAAATGAGCCAGGAGAAATCGGTTCGTAGCCGCCTGGGATTGCTTTTAAGGCAATTGGCACATTAAGTCAGGAGAATTGTACTAGCGACAGCTTGAGATTGCTTGTAAGGCAGTTGACACAAAAGAGCCAGGTTATGTCGATTTGTAGCGATCTGAGATTGCTTGTAAGGCAGTTTCACAATAGAGCCAGGCGTATTCGGCTTGTAGCAGTCTGAGATTGCTTGTAAGGCAGTTTTTAAAAAAAGAGACAGGAGATGTCGTTTTGTAGCAGCCTGAGATTGCATTTAAAGCAGTTTTCACAAAAGAGACAAGATAAGTAGGCTCGTAGACGCCTGAGATTGCATGTAAGGCAGTTGCCACAAAACTTGTAAGGCAATTTGCACAAAAGAGCCAGGAGAATTCGGCTTGCTGTAGACTGAGATTGCTTTTAAGGCAGTTGTCACAATAGAACCAGGAGAATTTGGCTTATAGCAGCCTGAGATTGCTTGTAAGGCAGTTACCACAAAAGAGCCAGGAGATATCGGCAAGTAGCCGCCTGGGATTGCTTTTAAGGCAATTGGCACAAAAAGTCAGGAGAACTGCCCTGCGGCAGCCTGAGATTGCTTGTAAATCAGTTGTCACAAAAGAGACAGGAGATGTCTATTTGTAGTGGCCTGAGTTTGCTTGCAAACTGTTTCACAAAAGAGCCAGGCGTATTCGGCTTGTAGCAGCCTGAGATTGCTTGTAAGGCTGTTACCACAAAAGAGCCAGGAGAAATCGGCACGTAGCCGCCTGGGATTGCTTTTAAGGCAATTGGCACAAAAAGTCAGGAGAACTGTCCTGGCGGAAGACTGAGATTGCTTGTAAAGCAGTTGTCACAAAAGAGACAGGAGATGTCGATTTGTAGCGGCCTGATATTACTTGTAAGGCAGTTTTCACAAAAGAGCCAAGTGAAGTCGGCTTGTAGCTGCCTGACATTGCTTGTAAGGCAGTTGTCACAAAAGCGCCAGGAGAATTCGGCTTGTAGCAGCCGGAGATTACTTGCAAGACAGTTTTCACAAAAGAGCCAAGAGAAGTCGGCTCGTAGCAGCCTGATATTTATTGTAAGGCAGTTGTCATAAAAGCGCCAGGAGAATTCGGCTCTTAGCAGCCTGAGATTTCTTGTAAGGCAGTTGCCACAAAAGCGCCAGGAGAAATCCGCTCGTAGCCGCTTGGGATTGCTTGTAAGGCAATTCGCACAAAAAGCCAGGAGAATTCATATTGCTGCAGCCTGAGCCAGGAGAAATCGGTTCGTAGCAGCCTGGGATAGGTTGTAAGGCAGTTGTAACAAAAGAGCCAGTATATGTCGATTTGTAGCGGCCAATTCGGCTTGTAGCAGGCTGAGATTGCTTGTAAGGCAGTTTTCACAAAAGATACAAGAGATGTGGGTTTGTAGCAGCCTGAGATTGCTTGAAAGGCAGTTTTCACAAAATAGCCAAGAGAAGTCGGCTCGTAGCAATCTGACATTGCTTGTAAGGCAGTTTTCACAAAAGAGCCAGGAGAATCCGGGTTGTTGCAGACTGAGATTGCTTGTAAGGCAGTTGCTGCAAAAGAGGCAGGAGAAATCGGCTTGTAGCAGCCTGAGATCCTTTGTAAGACAGTTTTCACAAATAGCCCGGAGAAGTGGGCCGATAGCAGCGGGAGATTGCTTGTAAGGGAGTTGTCAAAAAAGAGTCAGCAGGTGTAAGTTTGTAGAAGCCTGAGATTGCGTGTAAAGCAATTTTCACAAAAAGCCAGGGGAAACGGGCTCGTAGCTGCGTGGAATTGCTTGTAATGAAATTGGCACAAAAATCCAAGAGAATTGGGCTTGCTGCTGTGATTGCATGTAAGGCAGTTGCTACAAAAGAGCCAGGCGTATTCGGCTTGTAGAAGCCTGAGATTGCTTGTAAGGCAGTTTTCACAAGAAAGCCAAGAGAAGTCGGCTCGGAGCAGCCTGACATTGCTTGTATGGCAGTTGTCATAAAAGAGCCAGGAGAATTCGGTTTGTAGCAGCCTGAGATTGCTTGTAAGGCAGTTGCCTCAAAAAGCCTGGAGAAGTGGGATTGCTGCAGCCTGAGATTGCTTTTCAGGCAGTTGTCACAATAGAGCCAGGATAATTCGGCTTGTAGCAACTTGAGATTGCTTGTAAGGCTGTTACCACAAAACAGCCAGGAGAAATCGTCAAGTAGCCGCCTGGGATTGCTTTTTTAAGGCAATTGGCACAAAAAGTAATTGGCCTAGCGGCAGCCTGATATTGCTTGTAAGACAGTTCGCACAAAAGAGACAGTAGATGTCGATTTGTAGCGGTCTGAGATTGCTTGCAAGGCAGTTTCTCAAAAGAGACAGGAGATGTGGGTTTGTAGCAGCCTGAGATTGATTGTAAGGCAGTTTTCACAAAAGAGGCATGAGAAGTCGGCTCGTAGCATCCTGATTTTGCTTGTAAGGCAGTTATCTCAAGAGAGCCAGGAGAATTCGGCTTGTAGCAGCCTGAGATTGCTTTTCAGGCAGTTTTCACAATAGAGCCAGGATAATTCGGCTTTTAGCAGCTTGAGATTGCTTGTAAGGCAGTTACCACAAAACAGCCAGGAGAAATCGTCACGTAGCCGCCTGCGATTGCTTTTTTAAGGCAATTGGCACAAAAAGTAATTGGCCTAGCGGCAGCCTGATATGGCTTGTAAGACAGTTCGCACAAAAGAGACAGTAGATGTCGATTTGTAGCAGCCTGAGTTTGCTTGTAATACAGTTGCCACAAAAGAGCCAGGAGAAATCGGCTCGTTGGTGCCTGGGATTGCTTGTAAGCCAATTGGCACAAAAAGCCGAAAGAGTTGGGGTTGCTGCAGCCTGACATGGCTTGTAAGGCAGTTTTCACAAACGAACCAAGAAAAGTCTGCTCGTAGCAGCCTGAAATTGCTTGTAAGGCAGTTGCCAAAAAAGAGCCAGGACAAATCGGCTTGTAGCAGCCTGAGTTTGCTTGTAAGCCACTTGTCATCGAAGAGCCAGGCGTAGTCGGCCCGTAACATCCTGAGATTGCTTGTAAGGCAGTTCTCACAAAAGACCCAGGAGAATTCGTCTTGTAGAGGCCTGGTATTGCTTGTAAGGCAGTTGCCACAAAAGAGTCAGGGGAAATACGCTCGTAGCAGCCTGGGATTACTTGTAAGGCAATTGGCAAAAAAAGCCAGGAGAATTGGGCTTGCTGCAGCCTGAGATTGCTTGTAAGGCAGTTGCCACAAAAGTGAAAGGCGTAGTCAGCTTGTAGTAGCCTGAGATTTCTTGTAAGGCAGTTGTCACGAAAGAGCCAGGAGATCGATTTCTGGCGGCCGTAGATTGCTTGTAAGGCATTTGTCATAGAAGATCCAGGCATAGTCGGCTCGTAGCAGCCTGAGACTGCTTGGAAATGAGTTGGCACAAAAGAGGCAGGAGAAATCGGCTTGTAGCAGCCTGAGATCCTTTGTAAGACAGTTTTCACAAATAGCCCGGAGAAGTCGGCCGATAGCAGCGGGAGATTGCTTGTAAGGGAGTTGTAAAAAAAGAGTCAGCAGGTGTAAGTTTGTAGAAGCCTGAGATTGCGTGTAAAGCCAGGGTAAACGGGCTCGTAGCTGCGTGGAATTGCTTGTAATGAAATTGGCACAAAAATACAAGAGAATTGGGCTTGCTGCTGTGATTGCATGTAAGGCAGTTGCTACAAAAGAGCCAGGCGTATTCGGCTTGTAGAAGCCTGAGATTGCTTGTAAGGCAGTTTACACAAGAGAGCCAAGAGAAGTCGGCTCGGAGCAGCCTGACATTGCTTGTAAGGCAGTTGTCACAAAAGAGCCAGTAGAATTCGTCTTGTAGCAGCCTGAGGTTGCTTGTAATGCAGTCGCCACAAAAGAGTCTTGAGAAATCGCCTAGTTGCAGCCTGGGATTATTTTGTAAGGCAATTGGCAAAAAAGCCAGGAACATTGGGCTTGCTGCAGCCTGACGTTGCTTGTAAGGCAGTTGTCACGAAAGAGCCAGGAGATCGATTTTTTAGCAGCCTGAGATTGCTTGTAATGCAGTTGTCTTAAAAGTGCCAGCAGGTGTAGGCTTGTAGAAGAATGAGATTGCTTGTAAGGCAATTTTCACAAATCTCCCAGGAGAACCGGCTCGTAGAATCCTATGTTTGCGTGTAAGGCACTTTCCACAAAAAGCCAGGAGAAATGGGATCGTAGCAGCCTGAGATTGCTTGTAAGGCAGGTGTCACAAAAGAGCCAGGCGTATTCGGATTGTAGGAGCCTGAGATTGATTGTAAGGCTGTTTTCACAAAATGAGCCAGCAGAATTGGGCTTCCTGCAGCCTGAGATTCGTTGTAAGGCAGTTGTCACAACAAGCCAGGAGAAATGGGCTCGTAGCTGCGTGGGATTGCTTGTAAGGCAAATGGCACAAAAAGCCAGGAGAATTAGCTTGCTGCAGCCTGAGATTGATTATAAGGCAGTTTTCACAAAAGAGTCAGGAGATGTCGATTTTTAGCAACCTGAGATTGCATGTAAGGCAGTGGTCACAAAAGAGACAGGCGTAGTCAGCTTGTAGCAGCCAGAGATTGATTTTAGCGCAGTTTTCACAGAAAAGCCAGCAGGTGTGGGCTTGTATCAGCCTGAGATTGCTTGTAAGGCAGTTTTCACAAAAGAGCCAGGAAATGCCGTTTTGTAGCAGCAGATTTTTCATTTGGTCAGATAGTAAAAAGTACAGCTTTAACATTGTGCGCGGTATGTCGTCTGACAATTTAGAGGGTCCGAATTCCAGTGTGCACAATAAGACTGCATTTCTAATTTTCCTTTTTATCGAATCCACAAAATATTGGTGTCCAATTGTCGGGAATTCCTTACCTTATCCATAATTAAAAAAGTCCCAGAAATACCCACGCAGACGACAACCACTCCCAGAAAAACGCACGCAGACGATCCCCACCCAGGAGACAGTCCCAGAAAGACCCACGCAGACGACCCGCCACCCAGGAGACAGTCCCAGAAAGTCCAACGCAGACGAACCCCCACCCAGGAGACAGTCCCACAAAGACCCACGCAGACCAGCCCCAGTCCCAGAAAGTCCCACACAGACGACCCCCAGTCCTAGGAAGTCCCATGCAGACGACCACCACCCAGTAGACAGTCCCAGAAAATCACACGCAGACGACGCCCACCCAAGAGACAGTCTCAGAAAGTCCCACGAAGACGAGCCCCCACCCAGGAGACAGTCCCAGAAAGTCCCACGCTGACGACACCCCACGCATGAGACAGTCCCAGAAAGTACAACGCAGAAGAACCCCCACCCAGGAGACAGTCCCAGAAAGACCCACGCAGACGAGCCCCAGTAACAGAAAGTCCCACACAGACGACCCCCAGTCCTAGGAAGTCCCATGCAGACGACCCCCACCAAGCAGACAGTCCCAGAAAGTCCCAAACAGACAAACCTCCACCCAGGAGACAGTCCCAGAAAGTCCCACGCAGACGACCAGAGTCCCAGAAAGTCCCACGCAGACGACCCCGCACCCAGGAGACAGTCCCAGTAAGTCCCACGCAGATGACCCCCAGTCCCAGAAAGTCCCACGCAGACGATAGCCAACCCAGGAGACAATCCCAGAAAGTCCCACGCAGACGACCACCAGTCCCAGAAGGACCCGTGCAGACGACCCCCAACCCAGGAGACAGTCCCAGAAAGTCCCACGCAGAAGACCCCCCACACAGGAGACAGTCCCAGAATGTACCACAGTCCCAGAAAGTCACACGCAGAAGACCCCCAGTCCCAGAATGTCCCACGCAGACGACACACCACACAGGAGACAGTTCTCAGAAAGTCCCAAACAGACGACCCCCACCCAGGAGACAGTCCCAGAAAGTCCCACGCAGACGACCCCAGTCCCAGAAAGTCCCACGCAGACGACACCGCACCCACGAGACAGTCCCAGAAATCCCACGCAGATGACCCCCAGTCCCAGAAAGTCCCACGCAGACGACCCCCAGTCCTACAAAGTACCAATCAGACGACCCCCCACCCAGGAGACAGTCCCATAAAGTCCCACGCAGACGACCACCAGTCCACGAAAGTCCCACGCAGACGACCCCCTCGTCCCAGAAAGTCTAACGCAGACCACCCCCAGTCCCAGAAAGTCCCACACAGACGACCCCCAGTCCCAGAAAGTCCCACGCAGACGACCCCCAGTCCCAGAATGACCCACGAAGACGATACCCAACGCACGAGACAATCCCAGAAAGTCCCACGCAGACGACTCCCAGTCCCAGAAAGTCCCATGCAGATGACCCCCCACCCAGGAGACAGTCCCAGAAAGTCCCACGCAGACGACCCCCACACAGGAGACAGTCCGAGAATGTCCCACGTAAACGACCCACATTCAGAGAAAGTCACACGCAGAAGACCCCCAGTCCCAGAAAGTCCCACGCAGACGACACAACACACAGGAGACAGTTCTCAGAAAGTCCAAAACAGACGACCCCCCACCCAGGAGACAGTCCCAGAAAGTTCCACGCAGACGACCCCGACTCCCAGAAAGTCCCACGCAGAAGGCCCCCAGTCCCAGAAAGTCCGACGTAGACGACCCCAGTCCCAAAAAGTCCCACGCAGACGGCCCCCCACCCAAGAGACAGTCCCAGAAAGTCCCACGCAGACGACCCCCAGTCCCAGAAAGTCCCACGCAGACAACCCCCAGTCCCACAAAGTCCCACGCAGACGACACCGCACCCAGGAGACTGTCCGAGACAGACCCACGCAGACGACCCACTGTCCCAGAAAGTCCCACGCAGACGAGTCCCCACCCAGGAAACAGTCCCAGAAAGTCCAACGCAGACGACCCCAGTCCCAGAAAGTCCCACGCAGACGGCCCCCGACGCAGGAGACAGTCCCAGAAAGTCCCACGCAGACGAACCCCAGTCACAGAAAATCCCACGCATACGTGCCCCCCCACCCAGGAGCCAGTCCCAGAAAGTCCCAAAAAGACAACCCCCCACCCAGGAGACAGTCCCAGAAAGTCCCACGCAGACGACCCCCAGTCCCAGAAAGTCCCACGCAGACAACCCCCAGTCCCACAAAGTCCCACGCAGACGACACCGCACCCAGGAGACTGTCCCAGACAGACCCACGCAGACGAACCAGTGTCCCAGAAAGTCCCACGCAGACGAGTCCCCACCAAGGAAAGAGTCCCAGAAAGTCCCACGCAGACGACCACCCACCCAGGAGAGAGTCCCAGAAGGACCCACGCAGACGACCCGCAGTCCCAGAAATTCCAACGCAGACGACCCCCAGTCCCACAAAGTCCCACGCAGACGACACCGCACCCAGGAGACTGTCCCAGAAAGACCCATGCAGACGACCCCCCCACCAAGGAGACAGCCCCAGAAAGTCCCACGCAGACGAAACACCTCCCAGGAGAGAGTCCCAGAAAGTCCCATGCAGACGACCCCCCCACCCATGAGACAGTCCCAGAAAGTCCCACGCAGACGACACCTCCCCACCAAGGAGACAGCCCCAGAAAGTACCACGCATACGAAACACCTCCCAGGAGACAGTCCCAGAAAGACCCACGCAGACGACCCCCAGTCCCAGAAAGTCCCACGCAGACGACTCCCCACCCAGGAGACAGTCCCAGAAAGTCCCACGCAGAAGACCGCCCACCGAGGAGAGAGTCCTAGAAAAACCCACGCAGACGACCCCGAGTCACAGAAAGTCCCATGCCGACGACACCCCACCCAGGAGACAGTCCCAGATATCCCAAGCAGACGACCCCCACCCAGGAGATAGTCCCAGAATGTCCAACGCAGACGAGCCCCAGTCGAAGAAAGTCCCACGCAGACGACCCCCAGACAGGAGACAGTCCCAGCAAGACCCACGCAGACGAACCCCAGTCACAGAAAGTGCCACGCAGAAGAACACCCACCAAGGAGACAGTCCCAGAATGTCCCACGCAGACGACCCCCCACCCAGGAGACAGTCCCAGTATGTCCCACGCAGACGAGCCCCCAGTCCAAGAAAGTCCCACCCAGACGACCCTCACCAAGGAGACAGTCCCAGAAATCCCACGCAGACGACACCCACCCAGGAGACAGTCCCATAAAGTCCCACGCAGACGACCCCCCGACCCAGGAAGTCCCATGCAGACAACCCCCACCCAGGAGACAGTCCCAGAAAGTCCCACGCAGACGACCCCCAGTCCAAGAAAATCCAACGCAGACGGACACCCTCCCAGGAGACAGTCCCAGAATGTCCCACGCAGACGACCCCCCACCCAGGAGACACTCCCAGAAAGTCCCACGCAGACGACCCCGAGTCCCAGAAAGTCCCACGCAGACGATCCCCCACCCAGGAGACAGTCCCAGAAAGTCCCAAACAGACGACCCCCACCCAGGAGACAATCCCAGAAAGTCAGACTCAGACGACCCCCTGTCCCAGAAAGTCCCATGCAGAGGAGCCCCCACCCAGGAGACTGTCCAAGAAAGTCCCACGCAGACGAACTCCAGTCCAAGAAAGTCCCATGCAGACGACCCCCACCCAGGAGATAGTCCCAGAATGTCCAACGCAGACGAGCCCCAGGCGAAGAAAGTCCCACGCAGACGACCCCCAGACAGGAGACAGTCCCAGCAAGACCCACGCAGACGAACCCCAGTCACAGAAAGTGCCACGCAGAAGAACACCCACCCAGGAGACAGTCCCAGAAAGTCCCACGCAGACGACCCCCCACCCAGGAGACAGTCCCAGTATGTCCCACGCAGACGAGCCCCCAGTCCAAGAAAGTCCCACCCAGACGACCCTCACCAAGGAGACAGTCCCAGAAAGTCCCACGCAGACGACACCCACCCAGGAGACAGTCCCATAAAGTCCCACGCAGACGACCCCCCGACCCAGGAAGTCCCATGCAGACAACCCCCACCCAGGAGACAGTCCCAGAAAGTCCCACGCAGACGACCCCCAGTCCAAGAAAATCCAACGCAGACGGACACCCTCCCAGGAGACAGTCCCAGAATGTCCCACGCAGACGACCCCCCACCCAGGAGACACTCCCAGAAAGTCCCACGCAGACGACCCCCAGTCCCAGAAAGTCCCACGCAGACGATCCCCCACCCAGGAGACAGTCCCAGAAAGTCCCAAACAGACGACCCCCACCCAGGAGACAATCCCAGAAAGTCAGACTCAGACGACCCCCTGTCCCAGAAAGTCCAATGCAGAGGAGCCCCCACCCAGGAGACTGTCCAAGAAAGTCCCACGCAGACGACCTCCAGTCCAAGAAAGTCCCATGCAGACGAGCCCCCACCCAGGAGACAGTGCCAGAATGTCCCACGCAGACGACCCCCAGACCCAGAAAGTCCCACTCAGACGACCCCCACCCAGGAGACAGACCCAGAAAGGCCCAAGCAAACGACCTCCAGTCCCAGAAAGTCCCATGCGGACGACCCCCAACCTCAGAGATAGGCTGCTACAAGCCGAATACGCCTGGCTCTTTTGTGAAACTGCCTTGCAAGCAATCTCAGGCCGCTACAAGCCGAATTCTTCTGGCGCTTTTGTGACAACTGCCTTACAAGCAATTTCAGACTGCCGCCAGGACAGTTCTCCTGACTTTTTATGCCAATTGACTTAAAAGCAATCCCAGGCGTCTACGTGCCGATTTCTCCTGGCTCTTTTGTGGTAACTGCCTTACAAGCAATCTCAGGCTGCTACAAGCCGAATTCTCCTGGTTCAATTGTGACAACAGCCTTACAAGTAATCCCAGGCGTCTACGAGCCGACTTCTCTTGTCGCTTTTGTGAAAACTGCTTTAAGAGAAATCTCAGGCTGCTACAAAACGACATCTCCTGTCTCTTTTTTTAAAAATGCCTTACAATCAATCTCAGCCTGCTACAAGCCGAATACGCCTGGCTATTTTGTGAAACTGCCTTACAAGAAATCTCAGGCTGCTACAAGCAGAATACGCCTGGCTCTTTTGTGAAACTGCCTTGCAAGCAATCTCAGGCCGCTACAAATCGACATCTCCTGTCTCTTTTGTGACAACAGCCTTACAAGCAATCTCAGGCTGCTGCAAGACGAATTCTCCTGGATCTTTTGTGCAAATTGCCTTACAAGCAATCCCAGGCTGCTACAAATCGACATCTCCTGGCTCTTTGTGGCAACTGCCTTACAAACAATCTCAGTCTACCGCCAGGACTGTTCTCCTGACTTTTTTGCCAATTGCCGAAAAAGCAATCCCAGGCGGCTACGTGCCGATTTCTTCTGGCTCTATTGCGGTAACTGCCTTACAAGCAATCTCAGGCTACTACAAGCCGAATTCTCCTGGTTCTATTGTGACAACTGCCTTGCAAGCAATCTCAGGCTGCAGCAATCCCAATACTCCTAGCTTTTTGTGCCAATTGCTTACAGCAATCCCAGGCTGCTACGAACCGATTTCTCCTGGCTCATTTGTGGCATCTGCCTTACAAGCATTCTCAGGCTGCAGCAATATGAATTCTCCTGGCTTTTTGTGCGAATTGCCTTACAAGCAATCCCAGGCGGCTACGAGCCGATTTCTCTTGGCTCTTTTGTGAAAACTGCCTTACAAATAGTATCAGGCTGCTACAAAACGACATCTCCTGTCTCTTTTGTGACAACTGCCTTACAAGCAATCTCAGGATGCTACAAGCCGAATTCTCCTGGTTCTATTGTGACAACTGCCTTACAAGCAATCTCTGGCAGCAGCAATCCCAATTCTCCTGGCTATTTTGTGACAACTGCCTTACAAGCAATGTCATGCGGCTACGAGCCGACTTCTCTTGGCTCTTATGTGAAAACTGCCTTACAAGTAATCTCAGGCTGCTACAAGCCGAATTCTACTGGCGCTTTTGTGACAATTGCCTTACAAGCAATCTCAGGCTGCCGCTAGTCTAATTCTCCTAAATTGTTGTGATAATTGCCTTACAAGAAATCCCAGGCTGATACGAAGCGATTTCTCCTCTTTCATTTGTGGCATCTGCCTTACAAGCATTCTCAGGCTGCAGCAATAAGAATTATCCTGGCTTTTTGTGCGAATTGCCTTACATGCAATCCCAGGATGCTACGAGCCGATTTCTCCTGGCCCATTTGTGGCAACTTCATTACAAGCCGAATTATCTTGTCACTTTTGTGAAACTGCCTTACAAGTAATATCAGGCGGCTACAAAACGACATCTCCTGTCTCTTTTGTGAAACTGCCTTACAAGCAATCTCAGGCGGCTACAAGCCGAATACGCCTCGCTCTATTGTGAAACTGCCTTACAAGCAATCTCAGATCGCTACAAATCGACATCTCCTGGCTCTTTTGTGTCTTTTGTTAGGACTGTTCTCCTAACTTTTTGTGCCAATTGCCCTAAAAGCAATCCCAGGCGGCTACGTGCGGATTTCTCCTGGCTCTTTTGTGGTAACTGCCTTACAAGCAATCTCAGGCTGCAACAAGCCGAATTCTCCTGGTTCTATTGTGACAACTGACTTACAAACAATCTCAGGCTGCAGCAATCCCAATTCTCTCGCTTTTTGTGCCAATTGCATTACAAGCAGACTAGCGGAAAACCTGAGATTGATTGTAAGTCTGTTTTAAAACAAAAGAGACAGGTGATGTCGTTTTGTAGCAGCCTGAGATTGCTTTTAAGGCCGTTTTCACAAAAGAGACAAGAGAAGTCGGCTCGTAGATGCCTGGGATTGCTTGTAAGGCAATTGGCACAAAAGAGCCAGGACAATTCGGCTTGTAGTAGCCTGAGATTTCTTGTAAGGCAGTTGCCACAAATGAGCCAGGAGAAATCGGTTCGTAGCCGCCTGGGATTGCTTTTAAGGCAATTGGCACATTAAGTCAGGAGAATTGTACTAGCGACAGCTTGAGATTGCTTGTAAGGCAGTTGACACAAAAGAGCCAGGTTATGTCGATTTGTAGCGATCTGAGATTGCTTGTAAGGCAGTTTCACAATAGAGCCAGGCGTATTCGGCTTGTAGCAGTCTGAGATTGCTTGTAAGGCAGTTTTTAAAAAAAGAGACAGGAGATGTCGTTTTGTAGCAGCCTGAGATTGCATTTAAAGCAGTTTTCACAAAAGAGACAAGATAAGTAGGCTCGTAGACGCCTGAGATTGCATGTAAGGCAGTTGCCACAAAACTTGTAAGGCAATTTGCACAAAAGAGCCAGGAGAATTCGGCTTGCTGTAGACTGAGATTGCTTTTAAGGCAGTTGTCACAATAGAACCAGGAGAATTTGGCTTATAGCAGCCTGAGATTGCTTGTAAGGCAGTTACCACAAAAGAGCCAGGAGATATCGGCAAGTAGCCGCCTGGGATTGCTTTTAAGGCAATTGGCACAAAAAGTCAGGAGAACTGCCCTGCGGCAGCCTGAGATTGCTTGTAAATCAGTTGTCACAAAAGAGACAGGAGATGTCTATTTGTAGTGGCCTGAGTTTGCTTGCAAACTGTTTCACAAAAGAGCCAGGCGTATTCGGCTTGTAGCAGCCTGAGATTGCTTGTAAGGCTGTTACCACAAAAGAGCCAGGAGAAATCGGCACGTAGCCGCCTGGGATTGCTTTTAAGGCAATTGGCACAAAAAGTCAGGAGAACTGTCCTGGCGGAAGACTGAGATTGCTTGTAAAGCAGTTGTCACAAAAGAGACAGGAGATGTCGATTTGTAGCGGCCTGATATTACTTGTAAGGCAGTTTTCACAAAAGAGCCAAGTGAAGTCGGCTTGTAGCTGCCTGACATTGCTTGTAAGGCAGTTGTCACAAAAGCGCCAGGAGAATTCGGCTTGTAGCAGCCGGAGATTACTTGCAAGACAGTTTTCACAAAAGAGCCAAGAGAAGTCGGCTCGTAGCAGCCTGATATTTATTGTAAGGCAGTTGTCATAAAAGCGCCAGGAGAATTCGGCTCTTAGCAGCCTGAGATTTCTTGTAAGGCAGTTGCCACAAAAGCGCCAGGAGAAATCCGCTCGTAGCCGCTTGGGATTGCTTGTAAGGCAATTCGCACAAAAAGCCAGGAGAATTCATATTGCTGCAGCCTGAGCCAGGAGAAATCGGTTCGTAGCAGCCTGGGATAGGTTGTAAGGCAGTTGTAACAAAAGAGCCAGTATATGTCGATTTGTAGCGGCCAATTCGGCTTGTAGCAGGCTGAGATTGCTTGTAAGGCAGTTTTCACAAAAGATACAAGAGATGTGGGTTTGTAGCAGCCTGAGATTGCTTGAAAGGCAGTTTTCACAAAATAGCCAAGAGAAGTCGGCTCGTAGCAATCTGACATTGCTTGTAAGGCAGTTTTCACAAAAGAGCCAGGAGAATCCGGGTTGTTGCAGACTGAGATTGCTTGTAAGGCAGTTGCTGCAAAAGAGGCAGGAGAAATCGGCTTGTAGCAGCCTGAGATCCTTTGTAAGACAGTTTTCACAAATAGCCCGGAGAAGTGGGCCGATAGCAGCGGGAGATTGCTTGTAAGGGAGTTGTCAAAAAAGAGTCAGCAGGTGTAAGTTTGTAGAAGCCTGAGATTGCGTGTAAAGCAATTTTCACAAAAAGCCAGGGGAAACGGGCTCGTAGCTGCGTGGAATTGCTTGTAATGAAATTGGCACAAAAATCCAAGAGAATTGGGCTTGCTGCTGTGATTGCATGTAAGGCAGTTGCTACAAAAGAGCCAGGCGTATTCGGCTTGTAGAAGCCTGAGATTGCTTGTAAGGCAGTTTTCACAAGAAAGCCAAGAGAAGTCGGCTCGGAGCAGCCTGACATTGCTTGTATGGCAGTTGTCATAAAAGAGCCAGGAGAATTCGGTTTGTAGCAGCCTGAGATTGCTTGTAAGGCAGTTGCCTCAAAAAGCCTGGAGAAGTGGGATTGCTGCAGCCTGAGATTGCTTTTCAGGCAGTTGTCACAATAGAGCCAGGATAATTCGGCTTGTAGCAACTTGAGATTGCTTGTAAGGCTGTTACCACAAAACAGCCAGGAGAAATCGTCAAGTAGCCGCCTGGGATTGCTTTTTTAAGGCAATTGGCACAAAAAGTAATTGGCCTAGCGGCAGCCTGATATTGCTTGTAAGACAGTTCGCACAAAAGAGACAGTAGATGTCGATTTGTAGCGGTCTGAGATTGCTTGCAAGGCAGTTTCTCAAAAGAGACAGGAGATGTGGGTTTGTAGCAGCCTGAGATTGATTGTAAGGCAGTTTTCACAAAAGAGGCATGAGAAGTCGGCTCGTAGCATCCTGATTTTGCTTGTAAGGCAGTTATCTCAAGAGAGCCAGGAGAATTCGGCTTGTAGCAGCCTGAGATTGCTTTTCAGGCAGTTTTCACAATAGAGCCAGGATAATTCGGCTTTTAGCAGCTTGAGATTGCTTGTAAGGCAGTTACCACAAAACAGCCAGGAGAAATCGTCACGTAGCCGCCTGCGATTGCTTTTTTAAGGCAATTGGCACAAAAAGTAATTGGCCTAGCGGCAGCCTGATATGGCTTGTAAGACAGTTCGCACAAAAGAGACAGTAGATGTCGATTTGTAGCAGCCTGAGTTTGCTTGTAATACAGTTGCCACAAAAGAGCCAGGAGAAATCGGCTCGTTGGTGCCTGGGATTGCTTGTAAGCCAATTGGCACAAAAAGCCGAAAGAGTTGGGGTTGCTGCAGCCTGACATGGCTTGTAAGGCAGTTTTCACAAACGAACCAAGAAAAGTCTGCTCGTAGCAGCCTGAAATTGCTTGTAAGGCAGTTGCCAAAAAAGAGCCAGGACAAATCGGCTTGTAGCAGCCTGAGTTTGCTTGTAAGCCACTTGTCATCGAAGAGCCAGGCGTAGTCGGCCCGTAACATCCTGAGATTGCTTGTAAGGCAGTTCTCACAAAAGACCCAGGAGAATTCGTCTTGTAGAGGCCTGGTATTGCTTGTAAGGCAGTTGCCACAAAAGAGTCAGGGGAAATACGCTCGTAGCAGCCTGGGATTACTTGTAAGGCAATTGGCAAAAAAAGCCAGGAGAATTGGGCTTGCTGCAGCCTGAGATTGCTTGTAAGGCAGTTGCCACAAAAGTGAAAGGCGTAGTCAGCTTGTAGTAGCCTGAGATTTCTTGTAAGGCAGTTGTCACGAAAGAGCCAGGAGATCGATTTCTGGCGGCCGTAGATTGCTTGTAAGGCATTTGTCATAGAAGATCCAGGCATAGTCGGCTCGTAGCAGCCTGAGACTGCTTGGAAATGAGTTGGCACAAAAGAGGCAGGAGAAATCGGCTTGTAGCAGCCTGAGATCCTTTGTAAGACAGTTTTCACAAATAGCCCGGAGAAGTCGGCCGATAGCAGCGGGAGATTGCTTGTAAGGGAGTTGTAAAAAAAGAGTCAGCAGGTGTAAGTTTGTAGAAGCCTGAGATTGCGTGTAAAGCCAGGGTAAACGGGCTCGTAGCTGCGTGGAATTGCTTGTAATGAAATTGGCACAAAAATACAAGAGAATTGGGCTTGCTGCTGTGATTGCATGTAAGGCAGTTGCTACAAAAGAGCCAGGCGTATTCGGCTTGTAGAAGCCTGAGATTGCTTGTAAGGCAGTTTACACAAGAGAGCCAAGAGAAGTCGGCTCGGAGCAGCCTGACATTGCTTGTAAGGCAGTTGTCACAAAAGAGCCAGTAGAATTCGTCTTGTAGCAGCCTGAGGTTGCTTGTAATGCAGTCGCCACAAAAGAGTCTTGAGAAATCGCCTAGTTGCAGCCTGGGATTATTTTGTAAGGCAATTGGCAAAAAAGCCAGGAACATTGGGCTTGCTGCAGCCTGACGTTGCTTGTAAGGCAGTTGTCACGAAAGAGCCAGGAGATCGATTTTTTAGCAGCCTGAGATTGCTTGTAATGCAGTTGTCTTAAAAGTGCCAGCAGGTGTAGGCTTGTAGAAGAATGAGATTGCTTGTAAGGCAATTTTCACAAATCTCCCAGGAGAACCGGCTCGTAGAATCCTATGTTTGCGTGTAAGGCACTTTCCACAAAAAGCCAGGAGAAATGGGATCGTAGCAGCCTGAGATTGCTTGTAAGGCAGGTGTCACAAAAGAGCCAGGCGTATTCGGATTGTAGGAGCCTGAGATTGATTGTAAGGCTGTTTTCACAAAATGAGCCAGCAGAATTGGGCTTCCTGCAGCCTGAGATTCGTTGTAAGGCAGTTGTCACAACAAGCCAGGAGAAATGGGCTCGTAGCTGCGTGGGATTGCTTGTAAGGCAAATGGCACAAAAAGCCAGGAGAATTAGCTTGCTGCAGCCTGAGATTGATTATAAGGCAGTTTTCACAAAAGAGTCAGGAGATGTCGATTTTTAGCAACCTGAGATTGCATGTAAGGCAGTGGTCACAAAAGAGACAGGCGTAGTCAGCTTGTAGCAGCCAGAGATTGATTTTAGCGCAGTTTTCACAGAAAAGCCAGCAGGTGTGGGCTTGTATCAGCCTGAGATTGCTTGTAAGGCAGTTTTCACAAAAGAGCCAGGAAATGCCGTTTTGTAGCAGCAGATTTTTCATTTGGTCAGATAGTAAAAAGTACAGCTTTAACATTGTGCGCGGTATGTCGTCTGACAATTTAGAGGGTCCGAATTCCAGTGTGCACAATAAGACTGCATTTCTAATTTTCCTTTTTATCGAATCCACAAAATATTGGTGTCCAATTGTCGGGAATTCCTTACCTTATCCATAATTAAAAAAGTTTTTTCGACACCTTGAATAGAGTCGAGGCGAAATTCAACGGTATGGGGACTTGTGTTAACTCATTTGCAGAAATTGTCATGCGGACCTGAACTGGGTAATCAGTCATATTTCACTTGTTTATAACTTTTTTCCAGTAAAAGAAATATTTTCAAAATGGGTATCAAATTGTGTACAATTGTTTGGTTTGTCTACGTATACAGAGATTTTCATTTGGTCAGATAGTAAAAAGTACAGCTTTCACCATGTGCGCCGTATGTCGTCTGACAATTTACAGCGTCCGAATTCCAGTGTGCACAATATGACTGCATTTCTAATTTTTCCTTTTTATATGGCCTCTGATCTGTTGGTTTCTGTTCCATATTTGAGCGTCTAATGTAAGATTTTATACTACGTCCAGCAGATGGCCTCTGACCTGTTGGCTTCCGGTCAATATTTGAGCGTCTTGTGTAAGATGATACACTACATCCAGCAGCCCAGTTTCTGATCTCTTGGTTTCTGGTGCATATTTGAGCGTCTAATGTAAAAAGATAAACTCCGTCAAGCATCATGGAATCTGATCTGTTGTTTTCCGGTCCATATTTGAGCGTCTTGTGTAAGATGATACACTACGTCCACCAGCCCTGTTTCTGATCTCTTGGATTCTGGTGCATAATTGAGGGTCTAATGTAAAAAGATAAACTACGACCAGCAGCATGGCCTCTGATCTGTTGGTTTCCCGTCCATATTTGAGCGTCTAATGTAAGATTTTAGAGTAGGTCGAGCAGCATGGCCTCTGACCTGTTGGCTTCTGGTCCATATTTGTGCAAGATGATACACTACGTCCAGCACCCCTTTTTCTGATCTCTTGGTTTCTTGTGCATATTTGAGCGTCTAATGTAAAAAGATAAACTACGTCCAGCAGCATGGCCTCTGATCTGTTGGTTTCCGGTCCATATTTGAGCGTCTAATGTAAGATTTCAGAGTACGTCGAGAAGAATGGCCTCTGACCTGTTGGCTTCCGGTCCATATTTGAGCGTCTTGTGTAAGATTATACACTACGTCCAGCAGCCCTGTTTCTGATCTCATTTCTGGTGCATATTTGAGCGTCTAATTTAAAAAGATAAACTACGTCCAGCAGCATGGCCTCTGATCTGTTGGTTTCCGGTCCATATTTGAGCGTCTAATGTAAGATTTCAGAGTACGTCGAGAAGCATGTCCTTTGAACTGTTGGCTTCCGGTTCATATTTGAACGTCTTGTGCAAGATTATACACTACGTCCAGCAGCCCTGTTTCTGATCTCTTTATTTCTGGTGCATATTTGATCGTCTAATTTAAAAAGATAAACTACGTCCAGCAGCATGGCCTCTGATCTGTTGGTTTCCGCTCCATATTTGAGCCTCTAATATAAGATATTACATGATGTCCAGCAGCATGGACTCTGACCTGTTGGTTTCCGGTCCATATGTGAGCGTCTTGTGTAAGATGATACACTACGTCCAGCAGCCCTGTTTCTGATCTCTTGGTTTGTAGTGCATATTTGAGCGTCTAATGTAAAAAGATAAACTACGTCCAGCAGCATGGCCTCTGATCTGTTGGTTTGAGGTCCATATTTGAGCGTCTAATGTAAGATATTACATGACGTCCAGCAGCGTGGCCTCTGACTTGTTGGCTTCTGGTCCATATTTGAGCCTCTTGTGTAAGATGATACAGTACGTCCAGCAGCCATGATTCTGATCTGTTGGATTCTGGTGCATATTTGAGCGTCTAATGTAAAAAGATAAACTACGTCCAGCAGCATGGCCTCTGATCTGTTGGTTTCCGCTCCATATTTGAGCCTCTAATATAAGATATTACATGACGACCAGCAGCATGGCCTCTGACCTGTTGGTTTCCGGTCCACATTTGAGCGTCTTGTGTAAGATGATACACTACGTCTAGCATCCCTGTTTCTGATCTCTTGGTTTCTGGTGCATATTTGAGCGTCTAATGTAAAAAGATAAACTACGTCCAGCAGCATAGCTTCTGATCTGTTGGTTTCCGTCCATATTTGAGCCTCTAATGTAAGATTTTTCATGATGTCCAGCAGCAGGGCCTCTGATCTGTTGGTTTCCCGTCGATATTTGTACGTCTAATGTAAGATTTTAGAGTACGTCGAGCAGCATGGCCTCTGACCTGTTGGCTTCCAGTCCATATTTGTGCGCCTTGTGCAAGATGATACACTACGTCCAGCAGCCATGATTCTGATCTGTTGGTTGCTGGTGCATATTTGAGCGTATAATTTAAAACGATAAACTACGTCCAGCGACATGGCCTCTTATCTGTTGGTTTCCGGTCCATATTTGAGCGTCCAATGTAAGATTTTAGACTACGTCCAGCTGCATGGCCTCTGACCTGTTGGCTTCCGGTCCATATTTGAGCGTCCAATGTAAGATTTTAGACTACGTCCAGCTGCATGGCCTCTGACATGTTGGATTCCGGTCCATATTTGAGCGTCTTGTGTAAGGTGATACACTACGTCCAGCAGCCATGATTCTGATCTGTTGGTTTCTGGTACATATTTGAGCGTCTAATGTAAAAAGATAAACTATGACCAGCAGCATGACCTCTGATCTGTTGGTTTCCGGTCCATATTTGTGCTTCTAATGTAAGAGTTTAGACTACGCCCAGCAGCATGGCCTCTGACCTGTATGCTTCCAGTCAATATATGAGCGTCTTGTGTAAGATATTACACTACGTCCAGCAGCCATGATTCTGATCTGTTGGTTTCTGGTGCATATTTGAGCGTCTAATGTAAAAAGATAAACTACGTCCAGCAGCATGGCCTCTGATCTGTTGGTTTCCGGACCATATTTTAGCGTCTAATGTAAGATTTTAGACTACATGCAGAAGCATGGCCTCTCCCCTGTTGGCTTCCGGTCCATATTGGAGCGTCTTGTGTAAGATGATACACTAAGTCCAGCAGCCCGGTTTCTGATCTGTTGGTTTCTGGTGCATATTTGAGCGTCTAATGTAAAAAGATAAACTACGTCCAGCAGCATGGCCTCTGATCTGTTGGTTTCCGGACCATATTTGAGCGTATAATATAAGATTTTAGACTACATGCAGCAGCATGGCCTCTGACCTGTTGGCTTCCGGTCCATATTTTAGTGTCTCGTGTAACATGATACACTACGTCCAGCAGACATGATTCTGATCTGTTGGTTTCTGTACATATTTGAGCGTCTAATGTAAATAGATAAACTACGTCCAATAGCACGGCCTCTGATCTGTTGGTTTCCCGTCCATATTTGAGCGTCTAATGTAATATATTAGAATACGTCCAGCAGCATGGCATCTGACCTGTTGGCTTCCGGTCCATATTTGAGCGTCTTGTGTAAGATGATACACTACGTCCAGCAGCCCTGTTACTGATATCTTGGTTTCTGGTGAATTTTCGAGCGTCTAATGTACAAAGATAAACTACGTCCAGCAGCATGGCCTCTGACCTGTTTATTTCCGGTCCATATTTGAGCGTCTTGTGTAACATGATACACTACGTCCAGCAGCCATGATTCTGATCTGTTGGTTTCTGGTGCATATTTTGAGCATCTAATTTAAAAAGATAAACTACGACCAGCAGCATGGCCTCTGATCTGTTGCTTTACGGTCCATATTTGAGCCTCTAATATAAGATTTTAGAATAGGTCCAGCAGCATGGCCTTTGACCTGTTGGCTTCCGGTCCATATTTGAGCGTCATGTTTAAGATGATACACTACGTCCAGCAGCCCTGTTTCTGATCTGTTGGTGTCTGGTGTATATTTGAGCGTCTAATGTAAAAAGATAAACTACGTCCAGCAGCATGGCCTCTGATCAGTTGGCTTCCGGTCCATATTTGAGCGTCTTGTGTAAGATGATACACTACGTCCAGCAGCCATGAATCGGATATGTTGGTTTCTGGTACATATTTGAGCTTCTAATGTAAAAAGATAAACTACGACCAGCAGCATGGCCTCTGATCTGTTGGTTTCCGGACCATATTTGAGCGTATAATATAAGATTTTAGACTACATGCAGCAGCATGGCCTCTGACCTGTTGGCTTCCGGTCCATATTTTAGTGTCTCGTGTAACATGATACACTACGTCCAGCAGACATGATTCTGATCTGTTGGTTTCTGTACATATTTGAGCGTCTAATGTAAATAGATAAACTACGTCCAGTAGCACGGCCTCTGATCTGTTGGTTTCCCGTCCATATTTGAGCGTCTAATGTAATATATTAGAATACGTCCAGCAGCATGGCATCTGACCTGTTGGCTTCCGGTCCATATTTGAGCGTCTTGTGTAAGATGATACACTACGTCCAGCAGCCCTGTTACTGATATCTTGGTTTCTGGTGAATTTTCGAGCGTCTAATGTACAAAGATAAACTACGTCCAGCAGCATGGCCTCTGACCTGTTTATTTCCGGTCCATATTTGAGCGTCTTGTGTAACATGATACACTACATCCAGCAGCCATGATTCTGATCTGTTGGTTTCTGGTGCATATTTTGAGCATCTAATTTAAAAAGATAAACTACGACCAGCAGCATGGCCTCTGATCTGTTGCTTTACGGTCCATATTTGAGCCTCTAATATAAGATTTTAGAATAGGTCCAGCAGCATGGCCTTTGACCTGTTGGCTTCCGGTCCATATTTGAGCGTCATGTTTAAGATGATACACTACGTCCAGCAGCCCTGTTTCTGATCTGTTGGTGTCTGGTGTATATTTGAGCGTCTAATGTAAAAAGATAAACTACGTCCAGCAGCATGGCCTCTGATCAGTTGGCTTCCGGTCCATATTTGAGCGTCTTGTGTAAGATGATACACTACGTCCAGCAGCCATGAATCGGATCTGTTGGTTTCTGGTACATATTTGAGCTTCTAATGTAAAAAGATAAACTACGACCAGCAGCATGGCCTCTGATCTGTTGTATTCCCGTCCATATTTGAGCGTCTAATGTAAGATTTTAGACGACGTCCAGCAGCATTGCCTCTGACCTGTTGGCTTCGGGTCCATATTTGAGCGTCTCGTGTAAGATGATACACTACGTCCAGCAGCCCTGTTTCTGATCTCTTGGTTTCTGGTGCATATCTGAGCGTCTAATGTAAAAAGATAAACTACGACCAGCAGCATGGCCTCTGATCTGTTGGTTTCCGGTCCATATTTGAGCGTCTAATGTAAGATTTTAGACTACGTCCAGCAGCATGGCCTCTGACCTGTTGGCTTCCGGTCCATATTTGAGGGTTTTGTGTAAAATGATACACTACTTCCAGCAGCCCTGTTTCTGATATCTTGGATTCTGGTGCATATTTGAGCGTCTAATGTAAAAAGATAAACTACGACCAGCAGCATGGCCTCTAATCTGTTGGTTTCCGGTCCATATTTGAGCATCGAATATAAGATTTTAGAATACATTCAGCAGCATGGCCTCTGACCTGTTGGCTTCCGGTCCATATTTGAGCGTCTTGTGTAAGATTATACACTACGTCCAGCAGCCATGATTCTGATATGTTGGTTTCTGGTGCATATTTGAACGTCTAATCTAAAAATATAAACTACGTCTAGCAGCATGGCCTCTGATCTGTTGGTTTCCGGTCCATATTTGAGCATCGAATATAAGATTTTAGAATACATTCAGCAGCATGGCCTCTGACCAGTTGGCTTCCGGTCCATATTTGAGCGTTTTGTGTAAAATGATACACTACTTCCAGCAGCCCTGTTTCTGATATCTTGGTTTCTGGTGCATATTTGAGCGTCTAATGTAAAAAGATAAACTACCTCCAGCAGCATGGCCTCTGATCTGTTGGATTCTGGTGCATATTTGAGCGTCTAATGTAAAAAGATAAACTACATCCAACAGCATGGCCTCTGATATGATGGTCCATATTTGAGCGTCTAATGTAAGGTTTAGACTACGTCTATCAGCATGGCCTCTGACCTGTTGGCTTCCGGTCCATATTTGAGCGTCTTGTGTAAGATGATACACTACGTCCAGCAGCAACGATTCTGATCTGTTGGTTTCTGGTGCATATTAGAGCTTCTAATGTAAAAAAATAAACTACGTCCAGCAGCATGGCCTCTGATCTGTTGTTTTCCGGTCCATATTTTAGCGTCTAATGTAAGATATTAGACTACGTCTAGCAGCATGGCCTCTGACCTGTTGGCTTCCGGTCCATATTTGAGCGTCTTGTGTAAGATGATACACAACATCCAGCAGCCATGATTTTGATGTCTTGGTTTCTGGTGCATATTTGAGCGTCTAATGTAAAAAGATAAAGTACGACTAGCAGCATGGACTCTGATCTGTTGGTTTCCGGTCCATATTTGAGCGTCTAATGTAAGATTTTAGACTACGTCCAGCAGCATGGCCTCTGACCTGTTAGCTTCCGGTCCATATTTGATCGTCTTGTGTAAGATTATACTGTACGTCCAGCAGCCATGATTCTGATCTGTTGTTTTCTGGTTCATATTTGAGCGTCTAATGTAAAAAGATAAACTACGTCCAGCAGCATGGCCTCTGATCGGTTTGTTCCGGTCCATATTTGAGCTTCTAATGTAAGATATTAGACTACGACCAGCAGCATGGCATCTGACCTCTTGGCTTCCGCTCCATATTTGAGCGTCTTGTGTAAGATGATACACTACGTCCAGCAGCATGGCCTCTGATCTGTTGGTTTCCCGTCCATATTTGAGCGTCTAATGTAAGATTTTAGACTACGTCCAGCAGCATGGCCTCTGACTTGTTGGCTTCCGGTCCATATTTGAGCGTCTTGTGTAAGATTATACACTACGTCCAGCAGCCATGATTCTGATCTGTTGGTTTCTGGTGCATATTTGAGCGTCTAATGTAAAAAGATAAACTACGTCCAGCAGCATGGCCTCTGATCTGTTGGTTTCCGGTCCATATTTGAGCATCGAATGTAAGATTTTAGACTACGTCCAGCAGCATGGTCTCTGACCTGTTGGTTTCCGGTCCATATTTGAGCGTCTTATGTAAGATGATAGACAACGTCCAGCAGCCATGATTTTGATCTCTTGGTTTCTGTTGCATATTTGAGCGTCTAATGGAAAAAGATAAACTACATCCAGCAGCAAGGCCTCAGATCCGTTTGATTCCGGTCCATATTTGAGCGTCTAATGTAAGATTTTAGACTACGTCCAGCAGCATGGCCTCTCACCTGTTAGCTTCCGGTCCATATTTGAGCGTCTTGTGTAAGATGATACACTACGTCCAGCAGTCATGATTCTGATCTCTTGGTTTCTGGTGCATATTTGAACGTCTAATTTAAAAAGATAAACTTTGTCCATCAGCATGGCCTCTGATCTGTTGTTTTCCGGTCCATATTTCTAATGTAAGATTTTAGACTACGTCCAGCAGCATGGCCTCTGACCTGTTAGCTTCCGGTCCATATTTGATCGTCTTGTGTAAGATGATACACTACGTCCAGCAGCCATGATTCTGATCTGTTGTTTCCTGGTTCATATTTGAGCGTCTAATGTAAAAAGATAAACTACGACCAGCAGCATGGCCTCTGATCGGTTGGTTTGCGGTCCATATTTTAGCGTCTAATGTAAGATTTTAGACTACGTCCAGCAGAATGGACTCTGACCTCTTGGCTTCCGGTCCATATTTGAGCGTCTTGTGTAAGATGATACACTACGTCCAGCAGCCCTGCTTCTGATCTCTTGGTTTCTTGTGCATATTTGAGCGTCTAATGTAAAAAGATAAACTACGTCATGCAGCATGGCCTCTGATAAGTTGGTTTCTGGTCCATATTTGAGCGTCCAATGTAAGATTTTAGACTACGTCAGGCAGCATGGCTTCTGATCTGTTGGTGTCCAATTGTCTGGAATTTCATTTGGTCAGATAGTAAAAAGTACAGCTTTCACCAGGTGCGCGGTATGTCGTCTGACAATTTACAGCGTCCGAATTCCAGTGTGCACAATAAGACTGCATTTCTAATTTTTCCTTTTTATAGAATCCACAAAATATTCGTGTCCTATTGTCGGGAATTTCTTGCCTTATCCATAATTACAAAAGTTTTTTCAACACCTTGAATAGAGTCGAGGCGAAATTCAACGGTATGGAGACTTGTGTTAGCCCCTTTGCGGAAATTGTCATGCGGATTAAACTGGGTAACCAGTCATATTTCACCTGTTTATAACTTTTTTCCAGTAAAAGAAATCTTTTCAAAATTGATATCAAATTGTGTGCAATTATTTGATTTGTCGGCCGCTACAAATCGACATATCCTGGCTCTTTTGTGACAGCTTCCTTACAAGCAGTCTCAGGCAGCCGCTAGTCCACTTCTCCTGACTTTTTGTGCCAATTGCCTTACAAGCAATCCCAGGCTGCTATGAACCGATTTCTCATGGCTCATTTGTGGCATCTGCCTTACAAGCATTCTCAGGCTGCAGCAATATGAATTCTCCTGGCTTTTTGTGCGAATTGCCTTACAAGCAATCCAAGGCGCGTACGAGCCGATTTCTCCAGGCTCTTTTGTGGCAACTGCCTTACAAGGAATCTCAGGCTGCTACAAGCCGAAGTCTCCTGGGGCTTTTGTGACAACTGCCTTACAAACAATGTCAGGCTGCTACGAGCCGACTTCTCTTGGCTCTTTTGTGAAAACTGCCTGACAAGTAATATGAAGCTGCTACAAGCCGAATTCTCCTGGAGCTTTTGTGACAACTGCCTTACAAACAATGCCAGGGTGCTACGAGCCGACTTCTCCTGACTCTTTTGTGAAAACTGCCTTACAAGTAATATCAGGCTGCTACAAAACGACATCTACTGTCTCTTTTGTGAAACTGCCTTACAAGCAATCTCAGGCCGCTACAAGCCGAATACGCCTGACTCTTTTGTGAAATTGCATTGGAAGCAATATCAGGCTGCTACAAATCATCATCTCCTTCTCTTTTGTGAAAACTGCCTAAAAGTAATCTCAGTAAGGCTGTTGTCACAAAAAAGCCCGACGTATTCGGCTTGTAGCAGGCTGAGATTGATTGTAAGGCAGTTTTAAAAAAAGAGACAGGAGATGTCGTTTTGTAGGAGTCTGAGATTGCTTTTAAGGCAGTTTTCACAAAAGAGACAAGAGAAGTCGGTTCGTAGACGACTGGGCTTGCTTGTAAGTCAATACGCACAAAAAGCCAGGAGAATTCATATTGCTGCAGCCTGAGAATGCTTGTAAGGCAGATACCACAAATGAGCCAGGAGAAATCGGTTCGTAGCAGCCGGGGATTGCTTGTAAGGCAATTAGCACAAAAAATCAGGAGAATTGGACTAACGGCAGCCTGAGATTGCTTGTAAAGCAGTTGTGACAAAAGAGCCAGGATATGTCGATTTGTAGCGGCCTGAGATTGCTTGTAAGGCAGTTACCACAAAAGAGCCAGGAGAAATCGGCACTTAGCCGCCTGGGATTGCTTTTAAGGCAATTGGCACAAAAAGTCAGGAGAACTGTGCTGGCGGCAGACTGAGATTGCTTGTAAGGCAGTTGTCACAAAAGAGAAGGAGATGACGATTTGTAGCAGCCTGATAGTACTTGCAATGCAATTTCACAAATGAGCCAGGCGTATTCGGCTTGTAGCGGCCTGAGATTGCTTGTAAGGCAGTTTCACAAAAGAGAGAGGAGATGTCGTCTTGTAGCACCCTGATATTACTTGTAAGGCAGTTTTCACAAAAGAGCCAAGAGAAGTCGTCTCATAGCAGCCTGACATTTCTTGTAAGGCAGTTGCCACAAAATGGCCAGGAGAAAACGGCTCGTAGTCGCCTGGGATTGCTTGTAAGACAATTCGCACAAAAAGCCAAAGGAATTCATATTGCTGCAGCCTGAGAATGCTTGTAAGGTAGTTGTAACAAAAGAGCCAGCATCTGTCGATTTGTAGCGGCCTGAGATTCTTGTAAGGCAGATTTCACAAAAGAGACAAGAGAAGTCGGTTCGTAGACGCCTGGGATTGCTTGTAAGGCAAATTGCACAAAAGAGCCAGGAGAATTCGGCTTGCAGCAGCCTGAGATTGCTTGTTTTGCAGTTGTCACAAATGAGCCATGATATGTCGATTTGTAGCAGCCTGACATGGGTTGGGGAGTCGTATGCGTGGGACTTTCTGGGACTGTCCCCGGGGTGGGGGTGTCGTCTGCGTAGGACATTGTGGGACTGGGGGTCGTCTGCGTGGGACTTTCTGGGACTGGGGGTTGACCGCGTGGGACTTTCTGGGACAGTCTCCAGGGTGGGGGGTCGTCTTTTTGGGACGTTCTGGGACTGTCTCCTGGGTGGAGGGTCGTCTTCGTGGGACTTTCTCGGACTGGCGCTCGTCGGCGTGGGACTTTCTGGGACTGGGGATCGTCTGCGTGGGACTTTCTGGGACTGTCTCGTGGGTGGGGGTCTTCTGCGTGGGACTTTCTGGGACTGGGGGTCGTCTGCGTGGGACTTTCTGGGACTGGGGGTTGTCAACGTGGGACTTTCTGGGACTGTCTCCTGGGTGGGGGTCGTCTGCGTGGGACGTTCTGGGACTGTCTCCTGGGTGGGGGGTCGTCAGTTTGGGTCTTTCTGGGACTGTCTCCTGGGTGGGGGGTCGTCTGCATGGGACTTTCTTGGACTGTGACTGGTCTGCGTGGGACATTCTGGGACTGGTGGTCGTCTACGTGGGACTTTCTTGTACTGTCCCTGGGTTGGGGGTCGTCTGCGTGGGACTTTCTGGGACTGGGGGTCGTCTGCGTATGACTTTCTGGGACTGTCTCCTGGGTGGGGGGTCGTCAGTTTGGGTCTTTCTGGGACTGTCTCCTGGGTGGGGGGTCCTCTGCATGGGACTTTCTTGGACTGTGACTGGTCTGCGTGGGACATTCTGGGACTGGTGGTCGTCTACGTGGGACTTTCTTGTACTGTCCCTGGGGTGGGGGTCGTCTGCGTGGGACTTTCTGGGACTGGGGGTCGTCTGCGTGGGACTTTCTGGGACTGTCTCCTGGGTGGGCGGTCGTCCGCGTGGGACTTTCTGGGACTGGATTCGTCTGCGTAGGTCTTTCTGGGACTCTCTCCTGGGTGGGGGTCGTCTGCGTGGGATATCTGGGACTGTCTCCTGGGTGGGCGGTCGTCTGCGTGGGACTTTCTGGGACTGGGTTCGTCTGCGTGGGTCTTTCTGGGACTGTCTCCTGGGTGAGGGTCGTCTTCGTGGGACTTTCTGGGACTGTCTCCTGGGGGGGAGTCGTCTGCGTGGGACTTTCTGGGACTGGGGGTCGTCTGCGTGGGACTTCCTCGGACTGTCTCCTGACTGGGGGGTCGTCTGCGTGGAAATTTCTGTGCCTGTCTCCTGGGTGGGGGTCGTCTGCGTGGGACTTTCTGTGACTGTCTCCTGGGGGGGGTCGTCTGCGTGGGACTTTCTTGGACTGGGGGTCGTCTGCGTGGGACTTTCTGGGACTGTCTCGTGGGTGGGGGTCTTCTGCGTGGGACTTTCTGGGACTGGGGGTCGTCTGCGTGGGACTTTCTGGGACTGTCTCCTGGGTGGGAGGTCGTCTGCGTGGGAATTTCTTGGACTCGGGGTCGTCTGCGTGGGTCTTTATTGGACTTTCTCCTGGGTGGGGAGTCGTCTGCGTGGGACTTTCTGGGACTGGGGTCGTCTGCGTGGGTCTTTCTGGGACTGTCTCCTGGGTGGGGGTTCGTCTGCGTGGGACTTTCTGGGACTGTCTCCTGCGTGGGAGGTCGTCTGCTTGGGACTTTCAGGGACTGGGTGTCGTCTGCGTGGGAGTTTCTGGGACAGTCTCCTGGGTGGGGTTCGTCGGCGTGGGATTTTCTGGGACTGGGGGGCGTCTGCGTGGGACTTTCTGGGACAGTGGGTCGTCTCCGTGGGACTTTCTGGGACTGTCTCATGGGTGGGGGGGTCGTCTGCGTGGGACTTTCTGGGACTGTCTCCTGGGTGGGTGGTCGTCTGCGTGTGACTTTCTGGGACTGTCTCCTGGGTGGTGTGTCGTCTGCGTGGGACTTTCTGGGACTGGGGTCGTCTGCGTGGGTCTTTCTGGGACTGTCTCCTGGGTGGGGGTTCGTCTGCGTGGGACTTTCTGGGACTGTCTCCTGCGTGGGAGGTCGTCTGCTTGGGACTTTCAGGGACTGGGTGTCGTCTGCGTGGGACTTTCTGGGACAGTCTCCTGGGTGTGGTTCGTCTGCGTTGGACTTTCTGGGACTGTGAGTCGTCACCGTGGGACTTTCTGGGACTGTCTCATGGGTGGGGGGGGTCGTCTGCGTGGGACTTTCTGGGAATGTCTCCTTGGTGGGGGGGGGGTCGTCTGCGTAGGACATTGTGGGACTGGTGGTCGTGTGCGTGGGACTTTCTGGGACTGGTGGTCGTCTGCATGTTACTTTTTGGGACTGTATCCTGGGTGGGGGGGGGTCGTCTGTATGGGACTTTCTGGGACTGGGGGTCGTCTGCGTGGGACTTTCTGGGACTGTCTCCTGGGTGGGGGGTAGTCTGCGTGGGACTTTCCGGGACTGTCTCCTGGGTGGGTAGTCGTCTGTTTGGGACTTTCTGAGACAGGAGGTCGTCTGCGTGGGTCTTTCTGGTACTGACTCCTGGGTGGGGGTCCGTCTGCGTGGGACTTTCTGGGACTGTCTCCTGAGTGGAGGGTCCTCTGCGTGGGATTTTTTGGGACTGGGTGTCATCTGCGTGGGACTTTCTGGGACAGGGGGTCTTCTGCGTGGGACTTTCTGGGACTGGGGTTCGTCTTCGTGGGACATTCTGGGACTGGGGGTTGTCTGCGTGGGACTTTCAGGGACTCTCTTCTGGGTGGGGGATCGTCTGCGTGGGACTTTCTGGGACTGTCTCCTTGGTGGGGGGCGTCTGCGTGGGACATTCTGGGACTGTGGGTCTTCTGCGTGGGACTTTCTGGGACTGTCTCCTGGGTGGGGTGTCGTCTGCGTGGGACTTTGTGGGACTGGTGGTCGTCTGCGTGGGACTTTCTGGGACTGGGTGTCGTCTGCGTGTTACTTTCTGGGACTGTCTCCTGGGTGGGGATTCGTCTGCCTGGGACTTTCTGAGACTGGGTGTCATCTGCGTGGTAGTTTCTGGGACTGTCTCCTGGGTGGGGGTCGTCTGCGTGGGACTTTCTGGGACTGGGCTCCTCTGCGTGGGACTTTCTGGGACTTTCTCCTGGGTGGGGGTTCGTCTGCGTGGGACTTTCTGGGACTGTCTCCTGCGTGGGAGGTCGTCTTCTTGGGACTTTCAGGGACTGGGTGTCGTCTGCGTGGGACTTTCTGGGACTGTCTCCTGGGTGGGGGTCGTCTGCGTGGGACTTTCTGGGACTGGGCTCGTCAGCGTGGGACTTTCTGGGACTGTCTCCTCGGTGGGGAGTCGTCTGCGTGGGACTTTCTGGGACTGGGGGTTGTCTGCGTGGGACTTTCAGGGACTCTCTTCTGGGTGGGGGATCGTCTGCGTGGGACTTTCTGGGACTGTCTCCTTGGTGGGGGTCGTCTGCGTGCGACATTCTGGGACTGTGCGTCGTCTGCGTGGGACTTTCTGGGACTGTCTCCTGGGTGGGGGGTCGTCTGCGTGGGACTTTGTGGGACTGGTGGTCGTCTGCGTGGGACTTTCTGGGACTGGGGGTCGTCTGGGTGTTACTTTCTGGGACAGTCTCCTGGGTGGGGGGTCGTCTGTATGGGACTTTCTATGACTCGGTGTCGTCTGCGTGGATTTTTTTGGACTCTCTCCTGGGTGGGGCGTCGTCTGCGTGGGACTTTCTGGGACTGTCTCCTGGGTGGGGATGCGTCTGCCTGGGACTTTCTGAGACTGGGTGTCATCTGCGTGGTAATTTCTGGGACTGTCTCCTGGGTGGGGGTCGTCTGCGTGGGACTTTATTGGACTGGGCTCGTCTGCGTGGGACTTTCTGGGACTTTCTCCTGGGTGGGGGGTCGTCTGCGTGGGACTTTCTGGGACTGTCTCCTGGGTGGGGAGTCGTCTGCGTGGGACTTTCTTGGACTGGGGTCGTCTGCGTGGGTCTTTCTGGGACTGTCTCCTGGGTGGGGGTTCGTCTGCGTGGGACTTTCTGGGACTGTCTCCTGCGTGGGAGGTCGTCTGCTTGGGACTTTCAGGGACTGGGTGTCGTCTGCGTGGGACTTTCTGGGACAGTCTCCTGGGTGGGGTTCGTCTGCGTGGGACTTTCTGGGACTGTCTCCTGCGTGGGAGGTCGTCTGCTTGGGACTTTCAGGGACTGGGTGTCGTCTGCGTGGGAGTTTCTGGGACAGTCTCCTGGCTGGGGTTCGTCTGCGTGGGACTTTCTGGGACTGGGGGGCGTCTGCGTGTGACTTTCTGGGACAGTGGGTCGTCTCCGTGGGACTTTCTGGGACTGTCTCATGGGTGGGGGGGTCGTCTGCGTGGGACTTTCTGGGACTGTCTCCTTGGTGGGGGGGTCGTCTGCGTAGGACATTGTGGGACTCGTGGTCGTGTGCGTGGGACATTCTGGGACTGGTGGTCTTCTGCGTGTTACTTTCTGGGACTGTCTCCTGGGTGGGGGGTCGTCTGTATGGGACTTTCTTGGACTCGGGGTCGTCTGCGTGGGTCTTTCTTGGACTCTCTCCTGGGTGGGGGGTCGTCTGCGTGGGACTTTCTAGGACTGTCTCCTGCGTGGGAGGTCGTCTGCTTGGGACTTTCAGGGACTGGGTGTCGTCTGCGTGGGACTTTCTGGGACAGTCTCCTGGGTGGGGTTCGTCTGCGTGGGACTTTCTGGGACTGTCTCCTGCGTGGGAGGTCGTCTGCTTGGGACTTTCAGGGACTGGGTGTCGTCTGCGTGGGAGTTTCTGGGACAGTCTCCTGGCTGGGGTTCGTCTGCGTGGGACTTTCTGGGACTGGGGGGCGTCTGCGTGTGACTTTCTGGGACAGTGGGTCGTCTCCGTGGGACTTTCTGGGACTGTCTCATGGGTGGGGGGGTCGTCTGCGTGGGACTTTCTGGGACTGTCTCCTTGGTGGGGGGGTCGTCTGCGTAGGACATTGTGGGACTCGTGGTCGTGTGCGTGGGACATTCTGGGACTGGTGGTCTTCTGCGTGTTACTTTCTGGGACTGTCTCCTGGGTGGGGGGTCGTCTGTATGGGACTTTCTTGGACTCGGGGTCGTCTGCGTGGGTCTTTCTTGGACTCTCTCCTGGGTGGGGGGTCGTCTGCGTGGGACTTTCTAGGACTGTCTCCTGCGTGGGAGGTCGTCTGCTTGGGACTTTCAGGGACTGGGTGTCGTCTGCGTGGGACTTTCTGGGACAGTCTCCTGGGTGGGGTTCGTCTGCGTGGGACTTTCTGGGACTGGGGGTCGTCTGCGTGGGACTTTCTGGGACTGTCTCCTGGGTTGGGGGTAGTCTGCGTGGGACTTTCTGGGACTGTCTCCTGGGTGGGGAGTCGTCTGCTTGGGACTTTCTGAGACAGGGGGTCGTCTGCGTGGGTCTTTCTGGTACTGACTCCTGGGTGGGGGTCCGTCTGCGTGGGACTTGCTGGGACTGTCTCCTGAGTGGAGGGTCCTCTGCGTGGGATTTTCCTGGACTGGGTGTCGTCTGCGTGGGACTTTCTGGGACAGGGGGTCTTCTGCGTGGGACATTCTGGGACTGGGGTTCGTCTTCGTGGGACTTTCTTGGACTGGGGTTTGTCTACGTGGGACTTTCAGTGACTCTCTTCTGGGTGGGGGATCGTCTGCGTGGTACTTTCTTGGACTGTCTCCTTGGTGGGGGGCGTCTGCGTGGGACATTCTGGGACTGTGGGTCGTCTGCGTGGGACATTCTGGGACAATCTCCTTGGTGGGGGGTCGTCTGCGTGGGACTTTGTGGGACTGGTGGTCGTCTGCGTGGGACTTTCTGGGACGGGGGGTCGTCTGCGTATTACTTTCTGGGACTGTCTCCTGGGTGGGGGGTCGTCTGTATGGGACTTTCTAGGACTCGGGGTCGTCTGCGTGGATCTTTTTTGGACTCTCTCCTAGGTGGGGGGTCTTCTGCGTGGGACTTTCTGGGACTGGGCTCGTCTGCGTCGCACTTTCTGGGACTGTCTCCTTGGTGAGGGGTAGTCTGCATGGGACTTTCTGGGACTGTCTCCTGGGTGGGTGTTTGTCTGCGTGGGATTTTCTGGGATTGGGGATCGTCTGCGTGGGACTTTCTGGGACTTTCTCCTGGGTGTGGGGTCGTCTGTGTGGGATATCTAGGACTGTCTCCTGGGTGGTGTGTCGTCTGCATGGGACTTTCTGGGACTGGGGGTTGTCTGCATGGGTCTTTCTGGAACAGTCTCCTGCGTGCGGTGTCGTCTGTGTGGGATTTTGTGGGATTGGGGGTCGTCTGCGTGGGACATTATGGGACTGGGGGTCGTCTGCGTGGGTCATTCTGGGACTCTCTCCTTGGTGGGGGGGTCGTCTGCGTGGGACATTTTGGGACTGTTTCCTGGGTGGGGACTCGTCTGCGTGTGACTTTCTGGGACTGGGGGTCGTCTGCGTGGGTCTTTCTGGGACAGTCTCCTGGTTCCGGTGTCGTCTGCTTGGGACTTTGTGGGACTGGTGGTCTTCTGCGTGGGACTTTCTGGGACTGTCTCCTGGGTGGGGGTCGTCTGTTTGGGACTTTTTGGGACTGTCTCCTGGGTGGGGGTCGTCGGCGTGGGACTTTCTGGGATTGTCTCCTGGCTGGAGGTCGTCTGCATGGGACTTCCTAGGACTGGGGGTCGTCTGCGTGGGACTAACTGGGACTGTCTCCTGGGTGGGTGTTCGTCTGCGTGGGATTTTCTGGGACTGGGGGTCGTCTGCGTGGGAATTGCTGGGACACTCTCCAGTCTGGGGGTCGTCTGCGTGGGGCTTTCTGGCTCTGGCTCCTGGGTGTGGGGTCGTCTGCGTGTGATATCTAGGACTGTCTCCTGGGTGGGGTGTCGTCTTCATGGGACTTTCTGGGACTGGGGGTCGTCTGCATGGGTCTTTCTGGTACAGTCTCCTTGGTGCGGTGTCGTCTGTGTGGGATATTGTAGGACTGGGGGACGTCTGCGTGGGACTTTCTGGGACTGGGGCTCGTCTGCGTGGGACTTCCTGGGACTGTCTCCTGGGTTGGGTGTCGTCTGCGTGGGACTTTCTGGGACTGGGGGTCGTCTGCGTGGGTCTTTCTTGGACTGGGTGTCTTCTGCGTGGGACTTTCTGGGAGTGTCTCCTGGGTGGGTGTCGTCTGTTTGGGACTTTCTGGGACTGTCTCCTGGGTGGGGGTCGTCTGCGTGGGACTTTCTGGGACTGTCTCCTGGGTGGGTGTTCGTCTGCGTGGGATTTTCTGGGATTGGGGATCGTCTGCGTGGGACTTGCTGGGACACTCTCCTGTCTGGGAGTCGTCTGCGTGGGACTTTCTGGGACTGTCTCCTGGGTGGGGGGTCGTCTGCATGGGACTTTCTGGGACTGGGGGTTGTCTGCATGGGTCTTTCTGGTACAGTCTCCTGCGTGCGGTGTCGTCGGCGTGGGATTTTGTGGGATTGGGCGTCGTCTGCGTGGGACTTTATGGGACTTGGGGTCGTCTGCGTGGGTCATTCTGGGACTCTCTCCTGGGTGGGGGGTCGTCTGCGTGGGACTTTTTTGGGACTGTTTCCTGGGTGGGGACTCGTCTGCGTGGGACTTTCTGGGACTGGGTGTCGTCTGCGTGGGTCTTTCTGGGACAGTCTCCTGGGTGCGGTGTCGTCTGCGTGGGACTTTGTGGGACTGGTGGTCTTCTGCGTGGGACTTTCTGGGACTGTCTCCTGGGTGGGGGTCGTCTGTTTGGGACTTTCTCGGACTGTCTCCTGGGTGGGGGTCGTCTGCGTGGGACTTTCTGGGATTGTCTCCTGGCTTGGAGTCGTCTGCAGGGGACTTCCTAGGACTGGGGGTCGTCTGCGTGGGACTAACTGGGACTGTCTCCTGGGTGGGGGTTCGTATGCGTGGGATTTTCTGGGACTGGGGGTCGTCTGCGTGGGAATTGCTGGGACACTCTCCTGTCTGGGGGTCGTCTGCGTGGGACTTTCTGGGACTGGCTCCTGGGTGTGGGGTCGTCTGCGTGGGATATCTAGGACTGTCTCCTGGGTGGGGTGTCGTCTTCATGGGACTTTCTGGGACTGGGGGTCGTCTGTATGGGTTTTTCTGGTACAGTCTCCTTTGTGCGGTGTCGGCTGCGTGGGATTTTGTAGGACTGGGGGTCGTCTGCGTGGGACTTTCTGGGACTGGGGTCGTCTGCGTGGGATTTTCTGGGACTGGGGGTCGTCTGCGTGGGTCTTTCTTGGACTGGGGGTCTTCTGCGTGGGACTTTCTGGGAGTGTTTCCTGGGTGGGTGTCGTCTGTTTGGGACTTTCTGGGACTGTCTCCTGGGTGGGGGTCGTCTGCGTGGGACTTTCTGGGACTGTCTCCTGACTGGGGTCGTCTGCATGGGATTTCCTAGGACTGGGGGTCGTCTGCGTGGGACTTTCTGGGACTGGGGGTCGTCTGCGTCGGACTTTCTGGGACTGTCTCCTGGGTCTGTGGTCTTCTGCGTGGGACTTTCTTGGACTGTCTCCTGGGTGGGGGTAGTCTGCGTGGGACTTTCTTGGACTGTCTCCTGGGTGGAAGGTTGCCTGCGTGGGATATCTGGGACAGTCTCCTGGGTGGGGGGTCGTCTGCATGGGTCTTTCTGGGACTGGGGGTCGTCTGCGTGGGTCTTTCTTGGATTCTCCTGGGTGAGAGGTTTTCTGCGTAAGAAATTCTGGGACTGGAGGTCGTCTGTGTGGGTCTTTCTGGGAATGTCTCCTGCGTGGGGGGACGTCTGCGTGGGACTTTCAGGGACTGGGTGTCGTCTGCGTGGGACTTTCTGTGACTGTCACCTTAGTGGGGGTCGTCTGTGTGTGACTTTCTGGGACTGGGGGTCGTCTGCGTGGGACTTTCTGGGACTGTCTCCTGGGTGGGGGGTCGTCTGCGTGGGACTTTCTGCGACTGTCTCCTGGGTGGGGGGTCGTCTGCGTGGGACTTTCTTGGACTGTCTCCTGGGTG
This sequence comes from Acanthosepion esculentum, assembly GCA_964036315.1. Lineage (NCBI taxonomy): Eukaryota > Metazoa > Mollusca > Cephalopoda > Sepiida > Sepiidae > Acanthosepion > Acanthosepion esculentum. Next base: position 8,677,889 of record CAXIWW010000817.1, on the reverse strand, counting down.
GGGGTCGTCTGGGTGGGACTTTCTTGGACTGGGGGTCGTCAGTGTGGGACTGTCTCCTGGGTGGGGGTCGTCTGCGTGGGATATCTAGGACTGTCTCCTGGGTGGGGGGTCGTCTTCATGGGACTTTCTGGGACTGGGGGTCTTTTGCGTGGGACTTTCTGGGACTGTCTCCTGCGTGGGGGGTCGTCTGCGTGGGACTTTCATGGACTGGGTGTCGTCTGCGTGGGACTTTCTGGGACTGTCTCCTGGGTGGTGGTCGTCTGCGGGGGACTTTCTGGGACTGTCTCCTGGGTGGGGGGTCGTCTGCGTGGGACTTTCTGGGACTGTCTCCTGGGTGGGTGTTCGTCTGCGTGGGATTTTCTGGGATTGGGGGTCGTCTGCGTGGGACTTGCTGGGACACTCTCCTGTCTGGGGGTCGTCTGCGTGGGACTTTCTGGGACTGTCTCCTGGGTGGGGGGTCGTCTGCGTGGGATATCTAGGACTGTCTCCTGGGTGGGGTGTCGTCTGCTTGGGACTTTCTGGGACTGGGGGTTGTCTGCATGGGTCTTTCTGGTACAGTCTCCTGCGTGCGGTGTCGTCTGCGTGTGATTTTGTGGGATTGGGGGTCGTCTGCGTGGGTCATTCTGGGACTCACTTCTGGGTGGGGCTCGTCTGCGTGGGACATTCTGGGACTGTTTCCTGGGTGGGGACTCGTCTGCGTGGGACGTTCTGGGACTGGGGTTCGTCTGGGTGGGTCTTTCTGGGACAGTCTCCTGGGTGCGGTGTCGTCTGCGTGGGACTTTGTGGGAATGGGGGTCTTCTGCGTGGGACTTTCTGGGACTGTCTCCTGGGTGTGGGTCGTCTGCATGGGACTTTCTGGGACTGGGGTCTTCTGCGTGAGTCTTTCTTGGACTCGCTCCTGGGTGGGGAGTCGTCTGCGTGGGACATTCTGGGACTGGGGGTGGTCTGCGTGGGTCTTTCTGAGACTGTCTCCTGGGTGGGGTTTCGTCTGCGTGGGACTTTCTGGGACTGGGTATCGTCTGCGTGGGATTTTCCGGGACTGTCTCCTTGGTGGGGGCTCATCTGCGTGGGACTTTCTGGGACTGTCTCCTGGGTGGGGGTTCGTCTGCGTGGGACTTTCAGGGACTGGGTGTCGTCTGCGTGGGACTTTCTGGGACTGGGGGTCGTATGCGTGGGACTTTCTGCGACTGTCTCCTGGGTGGCTGTTCGTCTGCGTGGGATTTTCTGAGACTGGGGGTCGTCTGCGTCAGACTTGCTGGGACTGTCTCCTGTCTGGGTGTTGTCTGCGTGGGACTTTCTTGGATTGGGGGTCGTCTGCGTGGGACTTTCTGTGACTGACTCCTGGGTGGGGGCTCGTCTGCGTGGGACTTTCTGGCACTGTCTCCTGGGTTGGGGTCGTCTGCGTGGGATATCAAGGACTGTCACCTGGATGGGGGGTCGTCTGCATGGGACTTTCTGGGACTGTGTGTCTTTTGCGTGGGACATTTGGGACTGTCTCCTGCGTCGTCTAAGTGGGACTTTCTGGTACTGGGGGTCGTCTGCGTGGGACTTTCTGGGACTGTCACCTGGGTGGGGGCTCGTCTGCGTGGGACTTTCTGGGACTGTCTCCTGGGTTGGGGTCGTCTGCGTGGGATATCAAGGACTGTCTCCTGGGTGGGGGGTCGTCTGCATGGGACTTTCTGGGACTGGGGGGCTTTTGCGTGGGATTTCTTGGACTGGGGTTCGGCTGCGTGGGACTTTCTGGGACTGTCTCCTGGGTGAGGGTCGTCTGCGTGGGACTTTCTGTGACTGGGGGTCGTCTGCGTGGGTCTTTCTTGGACTGGGGGTCTTCTGCGTGGGACTTTCTTGGACTGTCTCCTGGGTGGGGGTCGTCTGCGTGGGACTTTCTGGGAAAGTCTCCTGCGTGGGGTGTCGTCTGCGTGGGACTTTCAGGGACTGGGTGTCGTCTTCGTGGGACTTTCCGGGACTGTCTCCTGGGTGGGGGCTCGTCGGCGTGGTATTTTCTGGGACTGTCTCCTGGGTGGGGGTCGTCTTCGTGGGATATCTAGGACTGTCTCCTGGGTGGGGGGTCGTCTGCATGGGATTTTCTGGGACTGGGGGTCTTTTGCGTGGGACTTTCTGGGACTGTCTCCTGCGTGGGGTGTTGTCTGCGTGGGACTTTCTTGGACTGGGGCTCGACTGCGTTGGACTTTCTGGGACTGTCTCCTGGGTGGGGGGTCGTCTGCGTGGGATATCTAGGACTGTCTCCTGGGTGGGGGGTCGTCTGCATGGGACTTTCTGTGACTGTGGGTCTTCTGCGTGGGAATTTCTGGGACTGTCTCCTGGGTGGGGGATCGTCTGCGTGGGATTTTGTGGGATTCGGGGTAGTCTGCGTGGGACTTTCTGGGACTGGGGGTCGTCTGCGTGGGTCATTCTGGGACTCTCTCCTGGGTGGGGGTCGTCTGCGTCGGACATTCTGGGATTGTTTCCTGGGTGGGGACTCGTCTGCGTGGGAGTTTCTGGGACTTGGGGTCGTCTTCGTGGGACTTTCTGGGACAGTCTCCTGGGTGCGGTGTCGTCTGCGTGGGACTTTGTGGGACTGGGGGTCTTCTGCGTGGGACTTTCTGGGACTGGGGGTCGTCTGCGTGGGACTTTCTGGGACTGTCTCCTGGGTGGGGGGTCGTCTGTTTGGGACTTTCTGTGACTGTCTCCTTGGTGAGGGTCGTCTGCCTGGGATATCTAGGACTGTCTCCTGGGTGGGGGGTCGTCTGCATGGGATTTTCTGGGACTGGGGGTCTTTGCGTGGGACTTTCTGGGACTGTCTCCTGCGTGGGGGGTCGTCTGCGTGGGACATTCTTGGACTGGGGCTCGTCTGCGTGGGGCTTTCTGGGACTGTCTCCTGGGTGGGGGGTCGTCTACGTCGGATATCTAGGACTGTCTCCTGGGTGTGGGGTCGTCTGCATGGAACTTTCTGGGACTGTGGGTCTTCTGCGTGGGACTTTCTGGGACTGTCTCCTGGGTGGGGGTCGTCTGCGTGAGATATCTAGGACTGTCTCCTGGGTGGGGGGTCGTCTGCATGGGTCTTTCTGGTACAGTCTCCTGGGTGCGGTGTCGTCTGCGTGGGACTTTTTGGGACTGGGGGTCTTCAGCGTGGGACTTTCTGGGACTGGGGGTCGTCTTTGTGGGACTTTCTGGGACTGTCTCCTGGTTGGGGGGTCGTCTGTTTGGGACTTTCTGTGACTGTCTCCTGGGTGGGGGTCGTCTGCATGGGACTTTCTGGGACTGTCTCCTGGGTTGGGGGTCGTCTGCGTGGGACTTTCTGGAACTCTGGGTCGTTTGCGTGGTACTTTCTGGGACTGGGGGTCGTCTTGTGGGACTTGCTGGTACACTCTCCTGGGTGGGGGTCATCTGCGTGGGATATCTGTGTCTGTCTCCTTGGTGGGGGGTCGTCTGCGTGGGACTCTCTGGGACTGGGCCTCCTCTGCGTGGGTCTTTATGGGACTGGGTGTCGTCTTCGTTGGTCTTTCTGGGACTGTCTCCTGGGTGGGGGTCGTCTGCGTGGGACTTTCTAGGACTGGGGTTCGTCTGCGTGGGACTCTCTGGGACTGGGGCCCTCTGCGTGGGACTTTTTGGGAGTGGGGGTCGTCTGCGTGGGACTTTCTGGGACTGTCTCCTGGGTGGGGGGTCGTCTGCGTGGGACTTTCTTGGACTGGGGGTCGTCTGCGTGTGACTTTCTGGGACTGTCTCCTGGGTGGCGGTTCGTCTGCGTGGGAATTTCTGGGACTGTCTCCTTGGTAGCGTGTCATCTGCGTGGGACTTTCTGGGACTGTGGGTCGTCTGCGTGGGACCTTCTGGTACTGTAGGTCGTCTGCGTGGGACTTTCTGGGACTGGTCGTCTTCTGCGTGGGACTTTCTGGGACTGGGGTCGTCTGCGTGGGTCTTTCTTGGACTGTCTCCTGGGTTGGGGGTCGTCTGCGTGGGACTTTCTGGAACTCTGTGTCGTTTGCGTGGGATTTTCTGGGACTGTCTCCTGGGTGGGTGTTGTCTGCGTGGGACTTTCTGGGACTGGGGGTCGTCTGCGTGGGACATTCTTGGACTGGGGGCTGTCTGCGTGGGACTTTCTGGTAGTGGGGGTCGTCTGCGTGTGACTTTCTGGGTCAGTCTCCTGGGTGGGGGGTCGTCTGCGTGGGACTTTCTGGGACAGTCTCCTGGGTGGGGATCGTCTCCGTGGGTTTTTCTGGGACTGGGGGGTCGTCTGCGTGGGACTTTCTGGGACTGTCTCCTTAGTAGGGTGTCGTCTGCGTGGGACTTTTTGGGACTGGGGGTCGTCTGCGTGGGACCTTCTGGGACTGGGAATTGTCTGCGTGGGACTTTCTGGGACTGTCTCCATGTTGGGGGGTCGTCTGCTTGGGACTTGCTGGGACTGGGGTTCGTCTTCGTGGGACTTTCTGGGACTGTCTTCTCTCTGGGGGGTCGTCTGTGTGGGACTTTATGGGACTAGGGGGTCGTTTGCGTGTGACTTTCTGGGAGTGGGAGTCGTCTGCGTGGGACTTTCTGGGACTGTCTCCTGGGTGGGGGGTTGTCTGCCTTGGACTTTCTGAGACTGGGGGTCGTCTGCGTGAGACTTTCTGGGACTGTCTCCTGGGTATGGGGTCGTCTGCGTGGGACTTTCTGGGAATGTGGGTCGTCTGCGTGGGACTTTCTGGGATAGTCTCCTGGTTGGGGGGTTTTCTGCCTGGGACTTTCTGAGACTGTGGGTCGTCTGCGTGAGACTTTCTGGGACTGTCTCCTGGGTATGGGGTCGTCTGCTTGGGACTTTTGGGGACTGGGGGTCGTCTGCGTGGGACTTTTTGTGACTGGGGGTCGTCTGCTTGGGACTTTCTGGGAGTGGGGGTCGTCTGCATGGGACTTTCATGGACTGTCTCCTGGGTGGGGGGTCGTCTGCGTGGGACTTTCTGGGACTGGGGGTCGTCTGCATGGGACCTTCTGGGACTGGGGGTCGTCTGCTTGGGACTTTCTGGGACTGGGGGCCGTCTGCGTGAATCTTTCTGGTAGTGGGGGTCATCTGCGTGGGACTTTCTGGGACTGTCTCCTGGGTGGGGGATATTCTGCGTGGGACTTTCTGTGTCTGTCTCCTGGGTGGGGGGTCGTCTTCGTGGGACTTTCACAAAAGAGCCAGGCGTATTCGGCTTGTAGCAGGGTGAGAAAAAAAAGACTGTAGATGTCGTTTTGTAGCAGCGTGAGATTGCTTGTAAGGCAGTTGCCACAAATGAGCCAGGAGAATTGGGTTTGCTGCAGCCTGAGATTGCTTGTAAGGCCGTTATCACAATAGAGCCAGGAGAATTCGGCTGGTAGCAGCCTGAGATTGCTTGCAAGGCAGTTCCCACAAAAGAGCCAGGAGAAATCGGCTCGTAGACGCCTTGGTGTGCTTGTAAGTCAATTCGCACAAAAAGCCAGGAGAATTCATATTGCTGCAGCCTGAGAATGCTTGTAAGGTAGATGCCAGAAATGAGCCAGGGGAAATCGGTTCGTAGCAGCCTGGGAATGCTTGTAAGACAATTATAACAAAAAGTCAGGAGAATTAAACTAGCGGCAGCCTGAGATTGCTTGTAAGGCAGTTGTCACAATAGAGACAGGAGAATTCGTCTTGTAGCAGCCTGAGATTGCTTGTAAGGCAGTTACCACAAAAGAACCAGGAGAAATCGGCACGTAGCCGCCTGGGATTGCTTTTAAGGCAATTGGCACAAAAAATCAGGAGAACTGTCCCGGCAGCAGCCTGAAATTGCTTGTAAGGCAGTTGTCACAAAAGAGACAGGATATGTCGATTTGTAGCGGCCTGATATTACTTGTAAGGCAGTTTTGACAAAAGAGCCAAGAGAAGTAGGCTCGTATCAGCCTGACATTGCTTGTAAGGCAGTTGTCACAAAAGCGCCAGGAGAATTCGGCTTGTAGCAGCCTGAGATTTCTTGTAAGGCAGTTGCCACAAAAGGGCCAGGAGAAATCGGCTCGTAGCCGCCTTGGAGTGCTTGTAAGGCAATTCGCACAAAAAGCCAGGAGAATTCATATTGCTGCAGACTGAGAATGCTTGTAAGACAGATGCCAAAAATGAGCCTGGAGAAATGCTTCGTAGCAGCCTGGGATTGCTTGTAAGGCAATTGGCACAAAAAGTCAGGAGAATTGGACTAGCGGCAGCCTGAGATTTCTTGTAAGGCAGATACCACAAAAGAGCCAGGAGAAATCGGCACGTGGCCGCCTGGGATTGCTTTTAAAGCAATTGGCACAAAAAGTCAGGAGAATATGGCTGGATCCAGCCTGAGATTGCTTGTAAGGCAGTTGTCATAGAAGAGCCAGGCTCGTAGAAACCTGAGATTGCTTGGAAGGCATTTGGCAGTATAGAGGCAGGAGAAATCGGCTTGTAGCAACCTGAGATCCTTTGTAAGACATTTTTCACAAATTGCCCGATGAAGTCGGCCCATAGCAGCCTGAGATTGCTTGTAAGGCAGTTTTCACAGAAGAGCCAGCAGGTGTAGGCTTGTATTAGCCTGAGATTGTTGTAAGGCAGTTTTCACAAAAGAGCCAGGATATGTCGTTTTGTAGCAGCCTGAGACTGCTTGTAAGGCAGTTGCCTCAAAAGAGCAAGGCGTATTCGGCTTGTAGTAGCCTGAGATTTCATGTAAGGCAGTTTTCACAAAAGTCTTAAGAGAAATCGGATCATAGCAGCCTGACATTGCTTGTAAGGGAGTTGTCACAAAAGAGCCAGTAGAATTCGTCTTGTAGCAGCCTGAGATTGCTTGTAAGGTAGTCGCCACAAAAGAGGCTTGAGAAATCGGCTCGTAGCAGCCTGGGATTATTTTGTAAGGCAATTGGCAAAAAAGCCAGGAACATTGGGCTTGCTGCAGCCTGAGATTGCTTGTAAGGCATTTGTCACGAAAGAGCCGGGAGATCGATTTTTTAGCAGCCTGAGATTGCTTGTAATGCAGTTGTCCTAAAAGTGCCAGCAGGTGTAGGCTTGTAGAAGAATGAGATTGCTTGTAAGGCAATTTTCACAAATCTCCCAGGAGAACCGGCTCGTAGAATCCTAAGATTGCGTGTAAGGCACTTTCCACAAAAAGCCAGGAGAAATGGGCTCGTAGCAGCCTGAGATTGCTTGTAAGGCAGGTGTCACAAAAGAGCCAGGCGTATTCGGATTGTAGCAGCCTGAGATTGCTTGTAAGGCTGTTTTCACAAAATGAGCCAGGAGAATTGGGCTTGCTGCAGCCTGAGATTCGTTGTAAGGCAGTTGTCACAACAAGCCAGGAGAAATGGGCTCGTAGCTGCGTGGGATTGCTTGTAAGGCAAATGGCACAAAAAGCCAGGAGAATTAGCTTGCTGCAGCCTGAGATTGATTGTAAGGCAGTTGTCACAAAACAGTCAGGAGATGTCGATTTTTAGCAACCTGAGATTGATTTTAGCGCAGTTTTCACAGAAGAGCCAGCAGGTATGGGCTTGTATCAGCCTGAGATTGCTTGTAAGGCAGGTTTCACAAAAGATCCAGGAAATGCCGTTTTGTAGCAGCCTGAGATTGCTTGTAAGGGATTTTTCATTTGGTCAGATAGTAAAAAGTACAGCTTTAACCATGTGCGCGGTATGTCGTCTGACAATTTGCAGCGTCCGAATTCCAGTGTGCACAATAAGACTGCATTTCTAATTTTTCTTTTTATCGAATTCACAAAATATTGGTGTCAAAATGTCGGGAATTTTTTGACTTATCCATAATACCAAATGTTTTTTCTACACCTTGATAAGAGTCGAGGCAAAATTCAGCGATATGGGGACTTGTGTTATCTCATTTGCGGAAATTTTCATGCGGCCCTCAACTGGGAAATCAGTCATATTTCAGTTCTTTATAACTTTTTTCCATTAAAAGAAATATTTTAAAAATGGTTATCAATTTGTGTGCAATTATTTGATTTGTCTATGTTTACAGGGATTTTTCATTTGGTCAGATAGTAAAAAGTACAGCTTTCACCAGGTGCGCGGTATTGTGAAAATTAGAAATGCAGTCTTATTGTGCACACTGGAATTCGGACGCTGTAAATTGTCAGACGACATACGGCGCACATGGTGAAATCTGTACTTTTTACTATCTGAGAAAATGAAAAATCCATGTATACATAGACCAACCAAATAATTGCAAACAATTTGATACCCATTTTGAAAATATTTATTTCACTGGAAAAACGTTATAAAAGAGTGAAATATGACTGATTTCCCAGTTTAGGGCCGCGTGACAATTTCCGCAAATGAGCTAACACTAATCCCCATACCGTTGAATTTCGCCTCGACTCTATTCAAGATTTCGAAAAAAACTTTTGTAATTATGGATAAGGTAAGAAATTCCCGACAATTGTACATCAATATTTTGTGGATTCTATAAAAATGAAAAATTAGACATGCATTCTTATTGGGCACACTGGAATTCGGACGCTGTAAATTGTCAGACGACAATCCGCGCACATGGTGAAAGCTGTCCTTTTTACTATCTGAGCAAATGAAAAATCCCTGTATACATAGACAAGTCAGATAATTGCACTCAATTTCATACCCATTTTGAAAATATATCTTTTACTGGAAAAAAGTTATAAACAAGTGAAATATGACATATTTCCAAGTTTAGGGCCGCATGACAATTTCCGAAAATGAGCTAACACAAGTCCCCATACCGTTGAATTTCGACACGACTCTAATCAAGGTGTCGGAAAAACTTTTGTAATTAGGGATAAGGCAAGAAATTATGGATAAGGTAAGAAATTCCCGACAATTGGACTCCAATATTTTGTGGATTGGATGAAAAGGAAAAATAAGAAATGCAGTCTTATATTACACACTGGATTTCGGACCCTGTAAATTGTAAGACGACATACCGCGCACATAGGGAAAGCTGTACTTTTTAATATCTGACCAAATGAAAAATCCCTGTAAACATAGACCAACCAAATAATTGCACACAATTTGACATCCATTTTGAAAATATTTCTTTCCCTGGAAAAAAGTTAAAAACAAGTGAAATATGACTGATTTCCCAGTTTAGGTCCGCATGACAATTTCCGCAAATGAGCTAACACAAGTCCCCATACCGTTGAATTTTGCCTCGACTCTATACAAGGTGTCGAAAAAACTTTTGTAATTATGGATGAGGTAAGATATTCCCGACAATTGGAGAGCAATATTTTGTGGAATCTATGAAAAGGAAAAATTAGAAATGCAGTCTTATAGTAAACACTGCAATTCGGAAGCTGTAAATTGTAAGACGACATACCACGCACATGGTGAAAGCTGTACTTTTTACTCTCTGAGCAAATGAAAAATCCCTGTAAACATAGAAAAATCAAATAATTGCACACAATTTCATACCCATGTTGAAAATATTTCTTTTACTGGAAAAAAGTTATAAACAAGTGAAATATGACTGATTTCCCAGTTTAGGGCCGCAAATGAGCTAACACTAGTCCCCATACCGTTGAATTTCGCCTCGACTCTATTCAAGATGTCGAAAAAACTTTTGTAATTATGGATAAGGTAAGAAATTCCCGACAATTGGACACCAATATTTTGTGGATTCGATAAAAAGGAAAAATTAGAAATGCATTCATATTGTGCACACTGGAATTCGGACGCTGTAAATTGTCAGACGACATACCGCGCACATGGTGAAAGTTGTACTTTTTACTATCTGACCAAATAAAAAATCCCTGTAAACATAGACAAATCAAATAATTTCACACAATTTGATACCCATTTTGAAAATATTTCTTTTAATGGAAAAAAGTCATAATCACGGGAATTATGACTGATTACCCAGTTTAGGTCCGCATGACAATTTCCGCAGATGAGCTAACACTAGTCCCCATACCGTTGAATTTCGCCTCGACTCTATTCAATGTGTCGACAAAACTTTTGTAATTATGGATAAGGTAAGAAATTCCCTACAATTGGACACCAATATTTTGTGGATTCTATAAAAAGGAAAATTACAAATGCATTCTTATTGTGCACACTGGAATTCGGACGCTGTAAATTGTCAGACGACATACCGCGCACATGGTGAAAGCTGTACTTGTTACTATCTGACCAAATGAAAAATCCCTGTAAACATAGGCCAACCAAATAATTGCACAAAATTTGATACCCATTTTGAAAATATTTCTTTGACTGGAAAAAAGTTATAAACAAGTGAAATATGACTGATTTCCCAGTTTAGGGCCGCATGACAATTTCCGAAAATGAGCTAACACTAGTCCCCATACCGTTGAATTTCGCCTCGACTCTATTCAAAGTGTCGAAAAACTTTTGTAATTATGGATAAGGTAAGAAATTTGCGACTATTGGACACCAATATTTTGTGGATTCGATAAAAAGGAAAAATTAGAAATGCAGTCTTATTGTGCACACTGGAATTCGGACGCTGTAAATTGTCAGACGACATACCGCGCACATGCTGAAATTTGTACTTGTTACTATCTGACCAAATAAAAAATCCCTGTAAACATAGTCAAATCAAATAATTTCACACAATTTGATAACCATTTTGAAAATATTTAATTTACTGGAAAAACGTTATAAACAAGTGAAATATGACTGATTTCCCAGTTTAGGGCCGCGTGACAATTTCCGCCAATGAGGTAACACAAGTCGCCATACCGTTGAATTTCGACTCGACTCTATTCAAGCTGTCGAAAAAACTTTTGTAATTATGGATAATGAAAGAAATTCCCGACAATTGGACAGCAATATTTTGTGGATTCTATGAAAAGGAAAAATTAGAAATGCAGTCTTATAGTGCACATTGGAATTCGGACGATGAAAATTGTCAGACGACATACCGCGCACATGGTGAAAGCTGTAGTTTTTACTATCTGAGCAAATGAAAAATCCTCGTAAACATAGACAAATCAAATAATTGCACACAATTTGATCCCCATTTTTAAAATATTTCTTTTACTGGAAAAAAGTTATAAACAAGTGAAATATGACTGATTTCCCAGTTTAGGGCCGCATGACAATTTCCGCAAATGAGGTAGCACAAGTCCCCATACCGTTGAATTTCGCCTCGACTCTATTCAAAATGTCGAAAAAACTTTTGTAATTATGGATAAGGTAAGAAATTCCCGACAATTGGACACAATAATTTTGTGGATTCGATAAAAAGGAAAAATTAGAAATGCAGTCTTATAGTATACACTGGAATTCGGACGATGTAAATTGTCAGACGACATAACGCGCACATGGTGAAAGCTGTACTTTTTACTATCTGAGAAAATGAAAAATCCCTGTAAACATAGACAAATCAAATAATTGCACACAATTTGATACCCATTGTGAAAATATTTCTTTCACCGGAAAAAAGTTATAAACAAGTGAATTAAGACTGATTTCCCCGTTTAGGTCCGCATGAAAATTGACGCAAATGAGCAAACACTAGTCCCCATAGCGTTGAATTTCGCCAAGACTCTATTCAATGTGTCGAAAAAACTTTTGTAATTATGGATAAGGCAAGAAATTTTCGACAATTGGACAACAATATTTTGTGGATTCGATAAAAAGGAAAAATTATAAATGCAGTCTTATTGTGCACACTGGAATTCGGACGCTGTAAATTGTCAGACGACATACCGAGCAAATGAAAAATCCCTGTATACATAGACAAATCAAATAATTGCACACAATTTGATACCTATTTTGAATATATTTCTTCTACTGGAAAAAAGTTACAAACAAGTGAAATATGACTGATTTCCCAGTTTAGGGCCGCATGACAATTTCAGCAAATGAGCTAACACATGTCCCCATACCGTTGAATTTCGACTCGACTCTAATCAATGTGTTGAAAAAACTTTTGTAATTATGGATAAGGCAGTTGTCACAAAAGAGAAGGAGATGACGATTTGTAGCAGCCTGATATTTCTTGCAAGGCAATTTCACAAAAGTGCCAGGCGTATTCGGCTTGTAGCGGCCTGAGATTGCTTGTAAGGCAGGTGTAACAAAAGAGCCAGCATATGTCGATTTGTAGCGGCCTGAGATTCTTGTAAGGCAGTTTCAGAAAAGAGCCATGCGTATTCGGCTTGTAGCAGGCTGAGATTGCTTGTATGGCAGTTTTAAAAAAAGAGACAGGAGATGTCGTTTGTAGCAGCCTGAGATTGCTTTTAAGGCAGATTTCACAAAAGAGACAAGAGAAGTCGGTTCGTAGACGCCTGGGATTGCTTGTAAGGCAATTTGCACAAAAGAGCCTGGAGAATTCGGATTGCAGCAGCCTGAGATTGCTTGTAAGGCAGTTTTCACAAATGAGCCAGGATATATTGATTTGTAGCGGCCTGACATTGCTTGTAAGGCAGTTGTCACAAAAGCGCCAGGAGAATTCGGCTTGTAGCAGCATGAGATTTATTGAACTGTCCATTGGGATTGCTGCAGCCTGAGATTGCTTTTAAGGCAGTTGTCACAATAGAACCAGGAGAATTAGGCTTGTAGCAGCCTGAGATTGCCTGTAAGGCAGTTACAACAAAAGAGCCAGGAGAAATCGGCACGTAGCCGCCTGGGATTGCTTTTAAGGCAATTGGCACAAAACGTCAGGAGAACTGTCCTGGCTGCAGCCTGAGATTGCTTGTAAGGCAGTTTTCACAAAAGAGCCAAGAGAAATCGACTCGTAGCCGCCTGGGATTGCTTGTAAGGCAATTCGCACAAAAAGCCAGGAGAATTCATATTGCTGCAGCCTGAGGATGCTTGTAAGGCAGATGCCACAAATGAGCCAGGAGAAATCGGTTCGTAGCAGGCTGGGATTGCTTGTAAGTCAATTGGCAGAAAAAGTCAGGAGAATTGTACTAGCGAGAGCTTGAGATTGCTTGTAAGGCAGTTGTCACAAAAGAGGCAGTATATGTGGATTTGTATCGGCCTGAGATTGCTTGCAAGGCAGTTTCACAAATGAGCCAGGCGTATTCATCTTGTAGCAGGCTGAGATTGCTTGTAAGGCAGTTGTCACAAAATAGACAGGAGATGTATATTTGTAGCGGCCTGATATTACCTGTAAGGCAGTTTTCACAAAAGAGCCAAGAGAAGTCGGCTCGTAGCAGCCTGACATTGCTTGTAAGGCAGTTGTCATAAAAGCGCCAGGAGAATTCGGCTGAGATTACTTGTAAAGCAGTTTTCACAAAAGAGACAAGAAAAGTCGGGTCGTAGACTCCTGGGATTGCTTGTAAGGCAATTTGCACAAGAGAGCCCGGAGAATTCGGCTTACAGCAGCCTGAGATTGCTTGTAAGGCAGTTACCACAAAAGAGCCAGGAGAAACAGGCACGTAGCCGTCTGGGATTGCTTTTAAGGCAATTGGTACACAAAGTCAGGAGAACTGTCCTGGCGGCAGCCTGAGATTGCTTGTAATGCAGTTGTCACAAAAGAGACAGGAGATCTCGATTTGTAGCGGCTTGATATTACTTGGAAGGCAGTTTTCACAAAAGAGCCAAGAGAAGTCGGCTTGTAGTAGCCTGACATTGCTTGTAAGGCAGTTGTCACAAAAGCGCCAGGAGAATTCGGCTTGTAGCAGCCGGAGATTACTTGCAAAGCAGTTTTCACAAAAGAGCCAACAGAAGTCGGCTCGTAGCAGCCTGACATTGATTGTAAGGCAGTTGTCATAAAAGCACCAGGAGAATTCGGCTTATAGCAGCCTGAGATTTCTTGTAAGGTAGTTGCCACAAAAGCGCCAGGAGAAATCGGCTCGTGCTCGCCTGGGATTGCTTGTAAGGCAATTCGTAAAAAAAGCCAGGAGAATTCATATTGCTGCAGCCTGAGAATGCTTGTAAGGCAGATGCCACAAATGAGCCAGGAGAAATCGGTTCGTAGCAGCCTGGGATTGGTTGTAAGGCAATTAGCACAAAAATCAGGAGAATTGGACTAGCGTCAGCCTGAGATTTCTTCTAAGGCAGTTGTCACAAAATTGCCAGTATATGTGGATTTGTAGCGGCCTGACTTTGCTTGAAAGGCAGTTTCACAAAATTGCCAGGCGTATTCGGCTTGTAGCAGGCTGAGATTGCTTCTAAGGCAGTTTTTATAAAAAGAGACAGGAGATGTCATTTTCTAGCAATCTGAGATTGCTTTTTAGGCAGTTTTTACAAAAGAGACAAGAGAAGTCGGCTCGTAGACGCCTGGGATTGATTGTAAGGCAATTTGCACAAAAGAGCCAGGAGAATTCGGCTTGCAGCAGCCTGAGATTGCTTGCAAAGCAGTTCCCACAAATGAGCCAGGCGAAATCGCCTGGGATTGCTTGTAAGGCAATTGGCACAAAATGCTAGGGGAATTGGGATTGCTGCAGCCTGAGATTGCTTGTAAGGCAGTTGTCACAATAGAACTAGGTGAATTCGGCATGTATCAGCCTGGGATGGATTGTAAGGCAGTTACCACAAAACAGCCAGGAGAAATCGTCACGTAGCCGCCTGGGATTGCTTTTTAAAGCAATTGGCACAAAAGGTAATTGGCCTAGCGGCAGCCTGATATTGCTTGTAAGACAGTTCGCAAAAAAGAGACAGTAGATGTCGATTTGTAGCGGCCTGAGATTGCTTGCAAGGCAGTTTCACAAAAGAGACAGGCGTATTCATCTTGTTACAGGCTGAGATTGCTTGTAAGGCAGTTTTCACAAAAGAGACAGGAGATGTGGGTTTGTAGCAGCCTGAGATTGCTTGTAAGGCAGTTTTCACAAAAGAGCCATGAGAAGCCGGCTCGTAGCATCCTGATTTTGCTTGTAAAGCAGTTGTCTCAAGAGAGCCAGGGGAATTCGGCTTGTAGCAGCCTGAGATTGCTTGTAAGACAGTTGCCACAAAAGAGCCAGGAGAAATCGGCTCGTGGCCGCCTGGGATTGCTTGTAAGGCAATTGGCACAAAAAGCCAGGATAATTGGGATTGCTGCTGCCTGAGATTGCTTGTACTGCAGTTTTCACAAAAGAGACCGGAGATGTCGTTTTGTATCAGTCTGACATTACTTGTAAGGCAGTTTTCACAAAAGCGCCAAGAGAATTCGGCTTGTAGCAGCCTGAGTTTGCTTGTAAGACAGTTGCCACAAAAGAGCCAGGAGAAATCGGCTCGTAGGTGCCTGGGATTGCTTGTAAGCCAATTGGCACAAAAAGCCAAAAGAGTTGGGATTGCTGCAGCCTGAGATGGCTTGTAAAACAGTTTTCACAAACGAACTAAGAGAAGTCGGCTCGTAGCAGCCTGAAATTGCTTGTAAGGCAGTTGCCAAAATAGAGCCAGAAAAAATCGGCTTGTAGCAGCCTGAGTTTGCTTGTAAGCCACTTGTCCTAGAAGAGCCAGGCGTAGTCGGCCCGTAGCATCCTGAGATTGCTTGTAAGGCAGTTCTCACAAAAGATCCAGGAGAATTCGTCTTGTAGAGGCCTGAGATTACTTGTAAGGCAGTTGCCACAAAAGAGACAGGTGAAATACGCTCGTAGCAGCCTGGGATTACTTGTAAGGCAATTGGCAAAAAAGCCAGGATAATTGGGCTTGCTGCAGCCTGAGATTGCTTGTAAGGCAGTTGCCACAAAAGAGAAAGGCGTAGTCAGCTTGTAGTAGCCTGAGATTTCTTGTAAGGTAGTTGTCACGAAAGAGCCAGGAGATCGATTTGTTGCAGCCGTAGATTGCTTGTAAGGCATTTGTCATAGAAGATCCAGGCGTAGTCGGCTCGTAGCAGCCTGAGATTGCATGGAAGTAAGTTGTCACAAAAGAGCCAGTAGAATTCGTCTTGTAGCAGCCTGAGATTGCTTGTAAGGTAGTCGCCACAAAAGAGGCTTGAGAAATCGGCTCGTAGCAGCCTGGGATTATTTTGTAAGGCAATTGGCAAAAAAGCCAGGAACATTGGGCTTGCTGCAGCCTGAGATTGCTTGTAAGGCATTTGTCACGAAAGAGCCAGGAGATCGATTTTTTAGCAGCCTGAGATTGCTTGTAATGCAGTTGTCCTAAAAGTGCCAGCAGGTGTAGGCTTGTAGAAGAATGAGATTGCTTGTAAGGCAATTTTCACAAATCTCCCAGGAGAACCGGCTCGTAGAATCCTAAGATTGCGTGTAAGGCACTTTCCACAAAAAGCCAGGAGAAATGGGCTCGTAGCTGAGATTGCTTGTAAGGCAGGTGTCACAAAAGAGCCAGACGTATTCGGATTGTAGCAGCCTGAGATTGCTTGTAAGGCTGTTTTCACAAAATGAGCCAGGAGAATTGGGCTTGCTGCAGCCTGAGATTCGTTGTAAGGCAATTGTCACAACAAGCCAGGAGAAATGGGCTCGTAGCAGCGTGGGATTGCTTGTAAGGCAAATGGCACAAAAAGCCAGGAGAATTAGCTTGCTGCAGCCTGAGATTGATTGTAAGGCAGTTGTCACAAAACAGTCAGGAGATGTCGATTTTTAGCAACCTGAGATTGATTTTAGCGCAGTTTTCACAGAAGAGCCAGCAGGTGTGGGCTTGTATCAGCCTGAGATTGCTTGTAAGGCAGGTTTCACAAAAGAGCCAGGAAATGCCGTTTTGTAGCAGCCTGAGATTCCAGTGTGCACAATAAGACTGCATTTCTAATTTTTCTTTTTATCGAATTCACAAAATATTGGTGGCAAAATGTCGGGAATTTTTTGACTTATGCATAATACCAAATGTTTTTTCTACACCTTGATAAGAGTCGAGGCGAAATTCAGCGATATGGGGACTTGTGTTAGCTCATTTGCGGAAATTTTCATGCGGCCCTCAACTGGGAAATCAGTCATATTTCAGTTCTTTATAACTTTCTTCCATTAAAAGAAATATTTTAAAAATGGTTATCAATTTGTGTGCAATTATTTGATTTGTCTATGTTTACAGGGATTTTTCATTTGGTCAGATAGTAAAAAGTACAGCTTTCACCAGGTGCGCGGTATGTCGTCTGACTATTTACAGCGTCCGAATTCCAGTCCGCACAATAAGACTGCCTTTCTAATTTTGCTTTTTTATAGAATCCACAAAATATTGCTGTCCAATTGTCGGGAATTTCTTGCCTTATCCATAATTACTAAAGTTTTTTCGACACCTTGATTAGAGTCGAGTCGAAATTCAACGGTATGTGTACTTGTGTTAGCTCATTTGCGGAAATTTTCATGCAGCCCTAAACAGGGAAATCAGTCATAATTCACTTGTTTATAACTTTTTTCCAGTAAAAGAAATCTATTCAAAATTGGTATCAAATTGTGTGCAATTATTTGGTTGGTCTATGTTTACAGGGATTTTTCATTTGCTCAGATAGTAAAAAGTACAGCTTTCACCATGTGCGCGGTATGTCGTCTGACAATTTACTGGGTCCGAATTCCAGTGTGCACAATAAGACTGCATTTCTAATTGTTCCTTTTTATAAAATTCAGAAAAATATTGGTGTCCAATTGTCGGGAATTTCTTGTCTTATACATGATTACAAAAGTTTCTCAACACCTTGATTAGAGTAGAGTCAAAATTCAACGGAATGGGGACTTGTGTTAGCTCATTTGCGGAAATTGTCATGCGGCCCTAAACTGGGAAATCAGTCATAATTCACTTGTTTATAACTTTTTTCCAGTAAAAGTAATATTTTCAAAATGGGTATCAAATTGTGTGCAATATTTTGATTTGTCTATGTTTACAGGGATTTTTCATTTGCTCAGATAGTAAAAAGTACAGCTTTCACCGTGTGCGCGCTATGTCGTCTGACAATTTACAGCGTCCGAATTCCAGTGTGCACAATAAGACTGCTTTTCTAATTTTCACAATTTCTCCTGGCTTGTTGTGACAACTGCCTTACAACGAATCTCAGGCTGCAGCAAGCCCAATTCTCCTGGCTCATTTTGTGAAAACAGCCTTACAAGCAATCTCACGCTGCTACAATCCGAATACGCCTGGCTCTTTTGTGACACCTGCCTTACAAGCAATCTCAGGCTGCTACGAGCCCATTTGTCCTGGCTTTTTGTGGAAAGTGCCTTACACGCAATCTTAGGATTCTACGAGCCGGTTCTCCTGGGAGATTTGTGAAAATTGCCTTACAAGCAATCTCATTCTTCTACAAGCCTACACCTGCTGGCACTTTTAAGACAACTGCCTTACAAGCAATCTCAGGCTGCAGTAAGCCCAATGTTCCTGTGTTTTTTGCCAATTGCCTTACAAAATAATAAGCCGATTTCTCAAGTCTCTTTTGTGGCGACTGTCTTACAAGCAGTCTCAGGCTGCTACAAAACGACATATCCTGGCTCTTTTGTGAAAACTGCCTTACAACAATCTCAGGCTAATACAAGCCTACACCTGCTGGCTTACAAAGGATCTCAGGTTGCTACAAGCCGATTTCTCCTGCCTCTATTCTGCCAACTGCCTTGCAAGCAATCTCAGGCTTCTACAAGCCGGGCTCTTCTATGACAACTGCCTTACAAGCAATCTCAAGCTGCTACGAGCCGATCTCCTGGCTCTTTTGTGCCAATTGCCTTACAAGCCATCCCAGGCTGCTACTAGCGGATTTCTCCTGCCTCTTTTGTGGCAACTGCCTTACAAGCAATCTCAGGCTGCTACAAGCCGAATTCTCCTGGCTCTTTTGTGACAACTGCCTTACAAGCAATGTCAGGCAGCTCCGAGCCGACTTCTCTTGGCTCTCTTGTGTAAACTGCCTTACAAGCAATCTCAGGCTTCTACAAGCCGAATACGCCTGGCTCTTTTGTGGCAACTGCCTTACATGCAATCACAGCAGCAAGCCCAATTCTCTTGGATTTTTGTGCCAATTTCATTACAAGCAATTCCACGCAGCTACGAGCCCGTTTACCCTGGCTTTACACGCAATCTCAGGCTTCTACAAACTTACACCTGCTGACTCTTTTTTTACAACTCCCTTACAAGCGATCTCCCGCTGCTATCGGCCGACTTCTCCGGGCTAATTGTGAAAACTGTCTTACAAAGGATCTCAGGCTGCTACAAGCCGATGTCTCCTGCCTCTTTTGTGCCAACTTACTTCCAAGCAATCTCAGGCTGCTACGAGCCGACTACGCCTGGATCTTCTATGACAAATGCCTTACAAGCAATCTACGGCTGCAACAAATCGATATCCTGGCTCTTTCGTGACAACTGCCTTACAAGAAATCTCAGGATACTACAAGCTGACTACGCCTTTCTCTTTTGTGGCAACTGCTTTACAAGCAATCTCAGGCTGCAGCAAGCCCAATTCTCCTGGCTTTTTTTGCCAATTGCCTTACAAGTGATCCCAGGCTGCTACGAGCGTATTTCACCTGGCTCTTTTGTGGCAACTGCCTTACAAGCAATATCAGGCCTCTACAAGACGAATTCTCCTGGGTCTTTTGTGAGAACTGCCTTACAAGCAATCTCAGGATGCTACGGGCCGACTACGCCTGGCTCTTCTATGACAAGTGGCTTACAAGCAAACTCAGGCTGCTACAAGCCGATTTCTCCTGGCTCTTTTTTGGCAACTGCCTTACAAATAATTTCAGGCTGCTACGAGCCGACTTTTCTTCGTTCGTTTGTGAAAACTGCCTTACAAGCCATCTCAGCCTGCAGCAACCCCAACTCTTTTGGCTTTTTGTGCCAATTGGCTTACAAGCAATCACCGGCACCTACGAGCCGATTTCTCCTGGCTCTTTTGTGGCAACTGTCTTACAAGCAAACTCAGGCTGCTACAAGACGAATTCTCCTTGCTCTTTTGTGAAAACTGCCTTACAAGAAATGTCAGACTGCTACAAAACGACATCTCCTGTCTCTTTTGTGAAAACTGCCTTACAAGCAATCTCAGGCAGCAGCAATCCCAATTCTCCTGGCTTTTTGTGTCAATTGCCTTACAAGCAATCCCAGGCGGCCACGAGCCGATTTCTCCTGGCTCTTTTGTGGCAACTGCATTACAAGCAATCTCAGGCTACTACAAGCCGAATTCTCCTGGCTCTCTTGAGACAACTGCCTTACAAGCAAAATCAGGATGCTACGAGCCGACTTCTCATGGCTCTTTTGTGAAAACTGCCTTACAAGCAATCTCAGCCTGTAACAAGATGAATACGCCTGTCTCTTTTGTGAAACTGCCTTGCAAGCAATCTCAGGCCGCTACAAATCGACATCTACTGTCTCCTTTGTGTGAACTGTCTTACAAGTAATATCAGGCTGCCGCTAGGCCAATTACTTTTTGTGCCAATTGCCTTAAAAAAGCAATCCCAGGTGGCTACGTGACGATTTCTCCTGGCTGTTTTGTGGTAACTGCCTTATAAGCAATCTCAAGCTGATAATCCTGGCTCTATTGTGACAACTGCCTGAAAAGCAATCACAGGCTGCAGCAATCCCACTTCTCCTGGCTTTTTGTGCCAATTTCCTTACAAGCAATCCCAGGGGGGCTAAGAGCCGATTTCTCCTGGCTCTTTTGTTACAACTGCCTTAAAAGCAATGTCAGGCGGCTACGATCCGACTTCTCTTGGCTCTTTTGTGAAAACTGCCTTTCAAGAAATCTCAGGCAGCTACAAGCCGAATTCGCCTGTCTCTTTTGTGAAACTGCCTTACAAGCAATCACGGGCTGCTACGAGCCAATTTCTCCTGGCTCTTTTCTGGCAACTGCCTTACAAGAATTCACCGGCTACTACAAGCCGAATTTCCCTGGCTCTTTTGTGACACCTGCCTTACAAGCAATCTCAAGCTGCAGCAATATGAATTCTCCTGGCTTTCTATGCGAATTGCCTTACAAGCAATCTCAGGCTGCTAAGGCCGAATACGCCTGGCTCTTTTGTGACAACTGCATTACAAGCAATCACAGGCTGCCGTCAGCACAATTCTCCTGACATTTTGTGCCAATTGCCTTAAAAGCAATCCCAGGCGTCTACCTGCCGATTACTCCTGGGCTTTTGTGGTAACTGCCTTACAAGCATTCTCAGGCTGCTATAAGCCCAATTCTCCTGGCTTTTGGGGCCAATTGTCTTACAAGCCATCCCTGGCGGCTACGAGACGATTTCTCCTGGCTCTTTTGCAGCAACTGCCTTACAAGCAATCTCAGTCTGCAACAAGCCGCATTCTCCTGGCTCTTTTGTGAAAACTGCCTTACAAGCAATGTGAGACTGCTACGAGCCGACTTCTCTTGGCTCTTTTTTGAAACTGCCTTGCAATCAAACTGAGCCGCTACAAATCGACATCTTCTGGCTCTTTTGTGACAACTGCCTTACAAGCAATCTCAGGCTGGATCCAGCCATATTCTCCTGACTTTTTGTGCCAATTGTTTTAAATGCAATCCCAGGCAGCCACGTGCCGTTTTCTCCTGGCTCTTCTGTGGTATCTGCCTTACAAGCAAACTCAGGCCGCTACAAATCGACATATCCTGGCATTTTGTGACAACTGCCTTACAAGAAATACCAGGCCGCTACGAAGCGATTTCTCCCGGCTCATTTTTGGCATCTGCCTTACAAGCATTCTCAG
Source organism: Acanthosepion esculentum (assembly GCA_964036315.1). Lineage (NCBI taxonomy): Eukaryota > Metazoa > Mollusca > Cephalopoda > Sepiida > Sepiidae > Acanthosepion > Acanthosepion esculentum. Next base: position 8,656,481 of record CAXIWW010000817.1, on the reverse strand, counting down.
GCTGCAGCAATATGAATTCTCCTGGCTTTTAGTGCGAATTGACTTACAAGCACACCAAGGCGTCTACGAGCCGATTTCTCCTGGCCCTTTTGTGGCAACTGCATTACAAGAAATCTCAGGCTGCTACAAGCCGAATTCTTTTGGCGCTTTTGTGACAACTGACTTACAAGAAATGTCAGGCTGATACGAGCCGAATTCTCTTGGTTCTTTTGTGAAAACTGCCTTACAATAATATCAGGCCGCTACATATCGACATATCCTGTCTCTTTTGTAACAACTGCCTTAGAAGCAATCTCAGGCTGCCGCCGGGACAGTTCTCCTGATTTTCTGTGCCAATTGCCTTAAAAGCAATCCCAGGCGGCTACGTGCCGATTTCTCCTTGCTCTTTTGTGGTAACTGCCTTACAAGCATTCCCAGGCCGCTACTTGCCGAATTCTCCTAGTTCTATTGTGACAACTGCCTTACAAGCAATCTCAGGCCTCAGCAATCCCAATTCCCCTAGCATTTTGTGCCAATTGCCTTGCAAGCAATCCCAGGCGGCTACGAGCCGATTTCGCCTGGCTCATTTGTGGCAACTGCCTTACAAGCAATCTCAGGCTGCTACAAGCCGAATTCTCCCGGCTCTTTTGTGCAAATTGCCTTACAATCAATCCCAGCCGTCTACGAGCCGACTTCTCTTGTCTCTTTTGTAAAAACTGCCTTAAAAGCAAACTCAGGCCACTACAAATCGACATATACTGCCTCTTTTGTGACAACTGCCTTACAAGCAATCTCAGGCTGACGCTAGTCCAATTCTCCTGATTTTTGTGCTAATTGCCTTACAACCAATCCCAGGCTACTACGAACCGATTTCCCTTGGCGCATTTGTGGCATCTGCCTTACAAGCATTCTCAGGCTGCAGCAATATGAATTCTACTGGCTTTTTGTGCAAATTGCCTTACAAGCAATCCCAGGCGGCTATGAGCCGAATTCTCGTGGCGCTTTTGTGATAACTGCCTTACAAGCAATCTCAGGCTGCTACAAGCCGAATACGCCGGGCTCTTTTGTGAAACTGCTTTGAAAGCAATCTCAGGCCACTACAAATCGACATCTCCTGTCTCTTTTGTGACAACTGCGTTACAAGCAATCTCAGGTTGTCGCCAGCACTGTTCTCGTGACTTTTTGTGCCAAGTGCCTTAAAAGCAATCCCAGGCGGCTATATCTCCTGTCTCTTTTGTGAGACAGACCCAGAAAGTCCCACGCAGATGACCCCTCACCCAGGAGACAGAACCAGAAAGTCCCACGCAGACGACCCCCAGTCCCAGAAAGTTCCACGCAGACGACACCCCACCCAGGAGACAGTCCCAGAAAGTCCCACGCAGACGACCCCCAGTCCCAGAAAGTCCCACGCAGACGACCCCCCACCCAGGAGACAGTCCCAGAAAGTCCCACGCAGACGACCCCCAGTCCCAGAAGGTTCCACGCAGACGACCCCTAGTAACCAGAATGTCCCACGCAGACGACCTCCCACCCAGCAGACGACCCCAGTCCCAAAAAGTCCCACGCAGAAGACCCCAATCCGAGAAAATCCCACACAGACGACCCCCCACCCAGGAGACAGTCCCAGAAAGTCCCACGTAGACGACCCCCCGTCCCAGAAAGTCCCACGCAGACGACACCCCACCCAGGAGACAGTTCTCAGAAAGTCACAAACAGACGACCCCCCACCCAGGAGAGGGTCCCAGAAATTCCCACGCAGACGACCCACAGTCCCAGAAAGTCCCACGCAGACGACCCCCCACCCAGGAGACAGTCCCAGAAAGTCCCACGCAGACGACCCCCACTACCAGAAAGTTTCACGCAGACGGCCCCCAGACCCAGAAATTCCCAAGCAGACGAACCCCAGTTCCAGAAAGTCCCACGCAGACGACCCCCTGTCCCAGAAAGTCCCACGCAGACGACCCCCCACCCAGGAGACAGTCCAAGAATGTCCCACGCAGCCGACCCCCAGTCCCAGAAAGACCCACGCAGACGACCGCCAGTCCCAGAAAGTCCCACGCAGACGACACCCTACCAAGGAGACAGTCCCAGAAAGTCCCACGCAGACGACCCCCAGTCCCAGAAAAACCCACGCAGACGATCCCCACCCAGGAGACTGTCCCAGAAAGTCCCACGTAGACGACCCGCCACCTAGGAGAGGGTCCCAGAAATTCCCATGCAGACCACCAACTGTCCCAGAAGGTCCCACGCAGACGACACCCCACCCAGGAGACAGTCACAGAAAGTGCCACGCAGACGACCCCCACTACCAGAAAGTCCCACGCAGACGACCCCCCACCAAGGAGAGAGTCCCAGAAAGTCCCACGAAAACGACCCCCACTCCCAGAAAGTCTCAAGCAGACGACCCCCAGTCCCAGAAAGTCCCACGCAGACGACCCCCAGTCACAGAAAATCCCACGCAGACGACCCCCCACTCAGGAGACAGTCCAAGAAAGTCCCACGCAGACGACACCCAGTCCCAGAAAGTCCCACGCAGACGACCCACAGTCCCAGAAAGTCCCACGCAGACGTCCCCCCACCCAGGAGACAGTCCCAGAAAGTCCCACGCAGACGACCCCCCAACCAGGAGACAGTCCCAGAAAGTCCCACGAAAACGACCCCCACTCCCAGAAAGTCTCAAGCAGACGACACCCAGTCCCAGAAAGTCCCACGCAGACGACCCCCAGTCACAGAAAATCCCACGCAGACGACCCCCCACTCAGGAGACAGTCCCAGAAAGTCCCACAGAGACGACCCCCACTCCCAGAAAGTCCCACGCGGACGACACCCTAGTCCCAGAAAGACCCACGCAGACGACCCCCAGTCCGAGAAAGTCCCACGCAGACGACTTCCCAACCAGGAGACAGTCCAAGAAAGTCCCACGCAGACGACGCCCCACCCAGGAGACAGTCCCAGAAAGACCCACGCAGACGAACCCCAGTCCCAGAAGACAGTCCAGAAAGTTCCACGCAGACGATCCCCAGTCCCAGAAAGTCCCATGCAGAGGACCCCCCACCCAGGAGACAGTCCCAGATATCCCACGCAGACGACCCCCCAACCAGGAGACAGTCCCAGAAAGTCCCACGCAGACGACCCACAGTCCCAGAAAGTCAGACGCAGACGACACCCAGTCCCAGAAAGTCCCACGCAGACGACCCCCAGTCCCAGAAAGTCCCACGCAGACGATCCCAGTCCAAGAAAATCCCACGCAGACGACACCCTACCAAGGAGACAGTCCCAGAAAGTCCACGCAGACGACCCCCAGTCCCAGAAAAACCCACGAAGACGATCCCCAACCAGGAGACTGTCCCAGAAAGTCCCACGCGGACGACACCCAGTACCAGAAAGGCCCACGCAGACAACCCCCCAGATAGGAAACAGTCCCAGAAAGTCCCACGCAGAAGACGCCCAGTCCCAGAAAGTCTAACGCAGACGACCCCCCAACCAGGAGACAGTACCAGAAAGTCCCACGCAGACGACCCCCCAGACAGGAGACAGTCCCAGAAAGTCCCACGCAGAAGACGCCCAGTCCCAGAAAGTCCAACGCAGACGACCCCCCACCCAGGAGACTGTACCAGAAAGTCCCACGCAGACGACCCCCACTCCCAGAAAGTCCCACGCAGACGACCCCCAGTCCAAGAAAGTCCCACGCAGACGACCCCAAGACAGGAGACAGTCCCAGCAAGTCCCACGCAGACGACCCCAGTACCAGAAAATCCCACGCAGAGGACCCCACCCAGGAGACTTTCCCAGAAAGTCCCACGCAGAAGACCCGCCACCCAGGAGAGGGTCCAAGAAATTCCCACGCAGACGACCAACAGTCCCAGAAAGTCCCACGCAGACGACCCCCCACCCAGGAGACAGTCCAAGAAAGTCCCACGCAGACGACCCCCACTAGGAGAAAGTCCCACGTAGACGGCCCCCAGTCCAAGAATGTCCCACGCAGACGACCCCCAGTCCGAGAAAGTCCCACGCAGACAACCCCCCACCCAGGAGAGAGTCCCAGAAAGACCCACGCAGACGAACCCCAGTCCCAGAAAGTCCCATGCAGACGACCCCCAGTACCAGAAAGTCCCACGCATACGATCCCCAGTCCCAGAAAGTCCCACGCACAGGACCCCCAGTCCCAGAAGTCCAACGCAGACGACACACATTTCCAGAAAGTCCCACGCAGACGACCCCCCAACCAGGAGACACTCCCAGAAAGTCCCACGCAGACGACCCCCAGTCCCAGAAAGGCCCACGCACAGGACCCCCAGTCCCAGAAGTCCCACGCAGACGACACCCTACCAAGGAGACAGTCCCAGAAATTCCCACGCAGACGACCCCCACTCCCAGAAAATCCCACGCAGACGAACCGCCACCCAGGAGACAGTCCCAGAAAGTCCCACGCAGACGACCGCCCACCCAGGAGACAGTCCCAGAAAGTCCAACGCAGACGACCCCCACTGCCAAAAAGTCCCACCCAGACTGACCCCAGTACCAGAGAGTCCCACGCAGACGAACCCCAGCCCAGAAAGTCCCACGCAGACGTCCCCCACCCAGGAGACAGTCCCAGAAAGACCCACGCAGACGACCCCCAATCCCAGAAAGTCCCACGCAGACGACCAGCAGTCCGAGAAAGTCCCACGCAAACGACCCACAGTCCCAGAAAGTCCCAGGAAGACGACCCCCAGTCCCAGAATGTCCCACGCTGAAGAACCCCAGTCCAAGACAGTCCCCCGCAGACGACTCCCTAGTCCCAGAAAGTCCCACAAAGACGATCCCCCAGAAAGGAGACAGTCCCAGAAAGTCCCACGCAGACGACCCCCAGCCCAGTAAGTCCCACGCAGACGACCACCCCACCCAGGTGACAGTCCCAGAAATACCCACGCTGACTACCTCCAGTCCCAGAAAGTCCCACGCAGACGACCCCCAGTCCCCGAAAGTCCCACGCAGAAGACCTCCAGTCCCAGAAACTCCCACGCAGACGACCCTCCACCCAGGAGAGAGTCCAAGAAAGACCCAGGCAGACGACCCCCAGTCCCAGAAAGTGCCACGCAGACGACCCCACACCCAGGAGATAATCCCAGAAAGTCCCACGCAGACGACACCCAGTCCCAGAAACTCCCATGCAGACGACCCCCCCCCACCCAGGAAACAGACCCAGATATCCCACGCAGACGACCCCCAGTCACAGAAAGTCCCAGGCAGACGAACACCCACCCAGGTGACAGTCCAAGAAAGTCCCACGCAGACGAGCCCCCACCCATGAGACAGTCACAGAAAGTCCCACGCAGACTACCCCCAGTCCAAGAAAGTCCCACGCAGACGACCCCCAGACAGGAGACAGTCCAAGCAAGTCCCACGCAGACGACCGCCAGTCCCAGAAAATCCCACGCAGATGATCACCCACCAAGGAGACAGTCACAGAAAGTCCCACGCAGACGACCCCACACCCAGGAGACAATCCCAGAAAGTCCCACGCAGACGACTCCCAGTCCCAGAAAATCTCTCGCACATGAACACCCACCAAGGAGACAGTACCAGAAAGCCCAAACAGACGAATCCAGTCCCAGATAATCCCACGCAGACGACACCCACCCAGGAGACAGTCCCAGAAAGTCCCACGCAGACGACACCCAGTCCCAGAAAGTCCCACGCAGACGACCCCACCACCAAGGAGAAAATCCCAGAAAGTCCCACGCAGATGACCACCAGTCCCAGAAAGTCCCACGCAGATGACCCCCAGTCCCACAAAGTCCCACGTAGACGACCCCCCACCCAGGAGACAGTCCCAGAAAGTCCCACGCAGAAGACCCCCAATCCCAGAAAGTCCCACGCAGACGACCCCCAGTCCCTGAAAGTCTCACACAGACGACCCCCCACCCAGGAGTCAGTCCTAGAAAGTCCCACGCAGATGACGCCCTGTCCCAGAAATTCCCACGCAGACGACCCGCCACCCAGGAGACAGTCCCAGAAAGTCCCAAGCAGACGACCCCCACCCAGGAGACAGTCCCAGAAAGACCAACGCAGACCACTCCCAGTCCCAGTAAGTCCCACGTAGACGACTCCCCACCCAGGAGACAGTCCCAGAAAGTCCCACGCAGACGACCCCCAGTCCCAGCAAATCCCACGCAGACGACCCCCCCAACAAGGAGACAGTCCCAGAAAGTCCCACGGTGACTACCCCCAGTCCCAGAAAGTCCCACGCAGACGACCCCAATCCCAGAAAGTTCCACGCAGAAGACAGCCCACCAAGGAGACAGTCCCAGAAAGTCCCACGCAGACGACCCCCAGTCCCAGAAAATCCCACGCAGACGAGACCCATTCCAAGAAAGTCCCACGCAGACGACCCCACACCCAGGAGCCAGTCCCAGAAAGTCCCAAAAAGACGACACCCCACCCAGGAGACAGTCCCAGAAAGTCCCACGCAGACGACCCCCAGTCCCACAAAGTCCCACGCAGACGACCCCCAGTCCCACAAATCCCACGCAGACGACACCCCACCCAGGAGACAGTCCTAGATATCCCACGCAGACGACCCCCCACCCAGGAGAGAGTCCCAGAAAGTCCCATGCAGACGACACCCAGTCCCAGAAAGTCCCAGGCAGACGACCCCCACCCAGGAGACAGTCCCAGAAAGACCCACGCAGACGAACCCCAGTCCCAGAAAGTCCCACGCAGACGACTCCCCACCCAGGAGACAGTCCCAGAAAGTCCCACGCAGACGACCCCCCACCCAGGAGTCAGTCCCAGAAAGTCCCTAGTAGACGACCACCTGTCCCAGAAATTCCCACGCAGACGACCCCCCAGATAGGAGACAGTCCCAGAAAGTCCCACGCAGACTACCCCCCAGACAGGAGACAGTCCCAGAAAGTCGCACGCAGACGACCCACCACCCAGGAGACAGTCCCAGAAAGTCCACGCAGACGACCCCCAGTCCCAGAAAGTCCCACGCAGACGACCCCCAGACAGGAGACAGTCCAAGCAAGTCCCACGCAGACGACCGCCAGTCCCAGAAAATCCCACGCAGATGATCACCCACCAAGGAGACAGTCACAGAAAGTCCCACGCAGACGACCCCACACCCAGGAGACAAACCCAGAAAGTCCCACGCAGACGACTCCCAGTCCCAGAAAATCTCTCGCACATGAACACCCACCAAGGAGACAGTACCAGAAAGCCCAAACAGACGAATCCAGTCCCAGATAATCCCACGCAGACGACACCCACCCAGGAGACAGTCCCAGAAAGTCCCACGCAGACGACACCCAGTCCCAGAAAGTCCCACGCAGACGACCCCACCACCAAGGAGAAAATCCCAGAAAGTCCCACGCAGATGACCACCAGTCCCAGAAAGTCCCACGCAGATGACCCCCAGTCCCACAAAGTCCCACGTAGACGACCCCCCACCCAGGAGACAGTCCCAGAAAGTCCCACGCAGAAGACCCCCAATCCCAGAAAGTCCCACGCAGACGACCCCCAGTCCCTGAAAGTCTCACACAGACGACCCCCCACCCAGGAGTCAGTCCTAGAAAGTCCCACGCAGATGACGCCCTGTCCCAGAAATTCCCACGCAGACGACCCGCCACCCAGGAGACAGTCCCAGAAAGTCCCAAGCAGACGACCCCCACCCAGGAGACAGTCCCAGAAAGACCAACGCAGACCACTCCCAGTCCCAGTAAGTCCCACGTAGACGACTCCCCACCCAGGAGACAGTCCCAGAAAGTCCCACGCAGACGACCCCCAGTCCCAGCAAATCCCACGCAGACGACCCCCCCAACAAGGAGACAGTCCCAGAAAGTCCCACGGTGACTACCCCCAGTCCCAGAAAGTCCCACGCAGACGACCCCAATCCCAGAAAGTTCCACGCAGAAGACAGCCCACCAAGGAGACAGTCCCAGAAAGTCCCACGCAGACAAACCCCAGTCCCAGAAAATCCCACGCAGACGAGACCCATTCCAAGAAAGTCCCACGCAGACGACCCCACACCCAGGAGCCAGTCCCAGAAAGTCCCAAAAAGACGACACCCCACCCAGGAGACAGTCCCAGAAAGTCCCACGCAGACGACCCCCAGTCCCACAAAGTCCCACGCAGACGACCCCCAGTCCCACAAATCCCACGCAGACGACACCGCACCCAGGAGACTGTCCCAGAAAGACACACGAAGGCGAGCCCCAGTCCCAGAAAGACCCATGCAGACGACACCCCACCCAGGAGACAGTCCTAGATATCCCACGCAGACGACCCCCCACCCAGGAGAGAGTCCCAGAAAGTCCCATGCAGACGACACCCAGTCCCAGAAAGTCCCAGGCAGACGACCCCCACCCAGGAGACAGTCCCAGAAAGTCCCACGCAGACGACCCCCCACCCAGGAGTCAGTCCCAGAAAGTCCCACGCAGACTACCCCCCAGACAGGAGACAGTCCCAGAAAGTCGCACGCAGACGACCCACCACCCAGGAGACAGTCCCAGAAAGTCCACGCAGACGACCCCCAGTCCCAGAAAGTCCCACGCAGATGACCCCCAGTCCCGCAAAGTCCCACGCAGACGACCCCCACTCCTAGAAAATCCCACGCAGACGAACCGCCACCCAGGAGACAGTCCCAGAAAGTCCCACGCAGACGACCGCCCACCCAGGAGACAGTCCCAGAAAGTCCAACGCAGACGACCCCCACTGCCAAAAAGTCCCACGCAGACTGACCCCAGTACCAGAGAGTCCCACGCAGACGAACCCCAGCCCAGAAAGTCCCACGCAGACGTCCCCCACCCAGGAGACAGTCCCAGAAAGACCCACGCAGACGACCCCCAATCCCAGAAAGTCCCACGCAGACGACCAGCAGTCCGAGAAAGTCCCACGCAAACGACCCACAGTCCCAGAAAGTCCCAGGAAAACGACCCCCAGTCCCAGAATGTGTCACGCTGAAGAACCCCAGTCCAAGACAGTCCCCCGCAGACGACTCCCTAGTCCCAGAAAGTCCCACAAAGACGATCCCCCAGAAAGGAGACAGTCCCAGAAAGTCCCACGCAGACGACCCCCAGCCCAGTAAGTCCCACGCAGACGACCACCCCACCCAGGTGACAGTCCCAGAAATACCCACGCTGACTACCTCCAGTCCCAGAAAGTCCCACGCAGACGACCCCCAGTCCCCGAAAGTCCCACGCAGAAGACCTCCAGTCCCAGAAACTCCCACGCAGACGACCCTCCACCCAGGAGACAGTCCAAGAAAGACCCACGCAGACGACCCCCAGTCCCAGAAAGTGCCACGCAGACGACCCCACACCCAGGAGATAATCCCAGAAAGTCCCACGCAGACGACACCCAGTCCCAGAAACTCCCATGCAGACGACCCCCCCACCCAGGAGACAGACCCAGATATCCCACGCAGACGACCCCCAGTCCCAGAAAGTCCCACGCAGACGACCCCGAGGCCCTTAAAGTCTCACACAAACGACAACGCACCCAGGAGTCAGTCCTAGAAAGTCCCACGCAGACGACGCCCTGTCCCAGAAATTTCCCACGCAGACGACCCGCCACCCAGGAGACAGTCCCAGAAAGTCCCAAGCAGACGACCCCCACCCAGGAGACAGTCCCAGAAAGACCCACGCAGACTACCCCCAGTCCCAGAAAGTCCCACGCAGACGACCCCCCACCCAGGAGACAGTCCCAGAAGGTCCCACGCCGACGACCCCCAATCCAGGAGACAGTCGCAGAAAGTCCCAACAGTCGACCCCCCAACCAGGAGACAGTCCCAGAACGTCCCAAACAGACGACTCCCCACCCAGGAGACAGTCCCAGAAAGTCCCACGCAGACGACCCCAGTCCAAGAGAGTCCCACACACACGACCCCCAATCCCAGAAAGTCCCACGCAGACGACCCCCAGTCCCAGAAAGTCCCTCGCAGACGACCCCCCACCCAGGAGATGGTCCAAGAAAGTCCCAAACAGACGACCCCACACCCAAGAGACAGTCCCAGAAAGTCCATGCAGACGACCCCCAGTACAAGAAAGTCCCACGCAGATGAGCCCCAGTCCCAGAAAGTCCCACGCCGACGACCCCCAATCCAGGAGACAGTCGCAGAAAGTCCCACGCAGAAGACCCCCAGTCCCAGAAAGTCCCACACAGACGACCCCCCATCCAGGAAACAGTCCCAGAAAGTCCCACGGAGACGACCCCAAGTCCCAGAAAGTCCCACGCAGACGACCCCCCAACCAGGAGACAGTCCCAGAACGTCCCAAACAGACGACTCCCCACCCAGGAGACAGTCCCAGAAAGTCCCACGCAGACGACCCCCAGTCCAAGAAAGTCGCACACACACGACCCCCAATCCCAGAAAGTCTCACGCAGACGACCCCGAGTCCCAGAAAGTCCCACGCAGACGACCCCCCACCCAGGAGTCAGTCCCAGAATGTCCCTAGTAGACGACCCCCTGTCCCAGAAATTCCCACGCAGACGACCCCCCAGACAGGAGACAGTCCCAGAAAGTCCCACGCAGACGACCCCTCAGACAGGAGACAGTCCCAGAAAGTCCCACGGAGACGACCCCCAGTCCCAGAAAGTCCCACGCAGACGACCCCCCACCCAGGAGACAGTCCCAGAAGGTCCCACGCCGACGCCCCCCAATCCAGGAGACAGTCGCAGAAAGTCCCAACAGTCGACTCCCCAACCAGGAGACAGTCCCAGAACGTCCCAAACAGACGACTCCCCACCCAGGAGACAGTCCCAGAAAGTCCCACGCAGACGACCCCAATCCAAGAAAGTCCCTCACACACGACCCCCAATCCCAGAAAGTCCCACGCAGACGACCACAAATCTTAGAAATCTTAGCTGTTGGTACTTTTGCTATCAGCTGTTGGCACTTTTGGTATCATCTGTTGGCACATATGCTATCAGCTGTTGGCACATTTGCTATCAGCTTTTGGCACTTTTGTTATCATCTGTTGGCACTTTTGCTATCAGCTGTTGGCACTTTTGCTATCATCTGTTGGCACTTTTGCTATCAACTGGTGTTGTTCGCACGTTTTTATATAAACATGTATTTTTATACATTCATAGTGTTTTTTTTTTAGTGGGGGGTCACTATTTGCACATAGTTGGGACCCTTTGTGATAAGAAGCCTTGCTTGCAGATGCAGTTTATAATCAATCCTAGGACTAGTTGGCACTGTGGTGTTGTTGACACTTTTGCTATCAGCTGTTGGCACTTTTGCTATCAGCTGTTGGCACTTTTGCTATCAGCTGTTGGCACTTTTCCTATCAGCTATTGGCACATTTGCTATCAGCTGTTGGCACTTTTGCTATCATCTGTGGTGCTGTTGGCACTTTTGCTATCAACTGGTGTTGTTCGCAAGTTTTTATATAAACATGTATTTTTATATTTTCATAGTGTTTTTTTTTTAGTGGGGGGTCACTATTTGCTCATAGCTGGGACCCTTTGTGATCAGAAGCCTTGCTGTCAGATGTAGTTTATAGTCATACCTAGGACTAGATGACACTGTGGCGCTGTTGGCACTTTTGCTATCAGCTGTTGGCACTTTTGCTATCAGCTGTTGGCACTTTTGCTAACAGCTGTTGGCACTTTTGCTATCAGCTGTGGTGCTTCTGGCACTTTTTCTATCAACTGGTGTTGTTCGCAAGTTTTTATATAAGCATGTATTTTTATACTTTCATAGTGTTTTTTTATAGTGGGGGGTCACTATTTGCTCATAGCTGGGACCATTTGTGATCAGAAGCCTTGCTGTCAGATGTAGTTTATAGTCATACCTAGGACTAGTTGGCACTGTGGTGCTGTTGGCACTTTTGCTATCAGCTGTTGGCACTTTTGCTATCAGCTGTGGTGCTGTTGGCACTTTTGCTATCAACTGGTGGTGTTCGCAAGTTTGTATATAAACATGTATTTTTATACATTCATAGTGTTTTTTTTTTATTGGGTGGTCACTATTTGCTCATAGCTAGGACCCTTTGTGATCAGAAGCCTTGCTGTCAGTGTAGTTTATAATCATACCTAGGACTAGTTGGCAATGTGGTGCTGTTGGCACTTTTGCTATCAGCTGTTGGCAATTTTGCTATCAGCTGTTGGCACTTTTGCTATCAGCTGTGGTGCTCTTGGCACTTTTGCTATCAACTGGTGTTGTTCGCAAGTTTTTATATAAACATGTATTTTTATACTTTCATAGTGTTTTTTTTAGTGGGGGGTCACTATTTGCTCATAGCTTGGACCCTTTGTGATCAGAAGCCTTGCTGTCAGATGTAGTTTATAGTCATACCTAGGACTAGTTGGCAATGTGGTGGTGTTTGCACTTTTGCTATCAGCTGTGGTGCTGTTTGCACTTTTGCTATCAACTGGTGTTGTTCGCAAATTTTTATATAAACATGTATTTTTATACTTTCATAGTGTTTTTTTTTTAGTGGGGGGTCACTATTTGCTCAGAGCTGGGACCCTTTGTGATCAGAAGCCTTGCTGTCAGATGTAGTTTATAGTCATACCTAGGACTAGTTGGCACTGTGGTGCTGTTGGCACTTTTGCTATCAGCTGTTGGCACTTTTGCTATCAGCTGTTGGCACTTTTGCTATCAGCTGTTGGCACTTTTGCTATCAGCTGTGGTGCTGTTGGCACTTTTGCTATCAACTGGTGTTGTTCGCAAGTATTTATATAAACATGTATTTTTATACATTCATAGTGTTTTTTTTTATTGGGGGGTCACTATGTGCTCATAGCTGGGACCCTTTGTGATCAGAAGCCTTGCTGTCATTGTAGTTTATAATCATACCTAGGACTAGTTGGCAATGTGGTGCTGTTTGCACTTTTGCTATCAGCTGTTGGCAATTTTGCTATCAGCTGTTGGCACATTTGCTATCAGCTGTTGACACTTTTGCTATCAGCTGTTGGCACTTTTGCTATCAGCTGTTGGCACTTTTGCTATCAGCTGTTGGCACTTTTGCTATCAGCTGTGGTGCTGTTGGCACTTTTGCTATCAACTGGTGTTGTTCGCAAGTTTTTATATAAGCATGTATTTTTATACTTTCATAGTGTTTTTTTTAGTGGGGGGTCACTGTTTGCTCATAGCTGGGACCCTTTGTGATCAGAAGCCTTGCTGTCAGATGTAGTTTATAGTCATACCTAGGACTAGTTGGCAATGTGGTGCTGTTGGCACTTTTGCTATCAGCTGTTGGCACTTTTGCTATCAGTTGTTGGCACTTTTGCTATCAGCTGTGGTGGTGTTGGCACTTTTGCTATCAACTGGTGCTGTTCGCAAGTTTTTATATAAACATGTATTTTTATACTTTCATAGTGTTTTTTTTTAGTGGGGGGTCACTATTTGCTCATAGCTTGGACCCTTTGTGATCAGAAGCCTTGCTGTCAGATGTAGTTTATAGTCATACCTAGGACTAGTTGGCAATGTGGTGCTGTTTGCACTTTTGCTATCAGCTGTGGTGCTGTTTGCACTTTTGCTATCAACTGGTGTTGTTCGTAAGTTTTTATATAAACATGTATTTTTATACTTTCATAGTGTTTTTTTTTAGTGGGGGGTAACTATTTGCTCATAGCTGGGACCCTTTATGATCAGAAGCCTTGCTGTCAGATGTAGTTTATAGTCATACCTAGGACTAGTTGGCACTGTGGTGCTGTTGGCACTTTTGCTATCAGCTGTTGGCACTTTTGCTATCAGCTGTTGGCACTTTTGCTATCAGCAGTTGGCACTTTTGCTATCAGCTGTTGACACTTTTGCTATCAGCTGATGGCACTTTTGATATCAGCTGTGGTGCTGTTGGCAATTTTGTTATCAACTGGTGTTGTTCGCAAGTTTTTATATAAACATGTATTTTTATACTTTCATAGAGTTTTTTTATAGTGGGGGGTCACTATTTGCTCATAGCTGGGACCCTTTGTGATCAGAAGCCTTGCTGTCAGATGTAGTTTATAGTCATACCTAGGACTTGTTGGCAATGTGGTGCTGTTGGCACTTTTGCTATCAGCTGTTGGCACTTTTGCTATCAGCTGTTGGCTCTTGTGCTATCAGCTGTGGTGCTGTTGGCACTTTTGCTATCAACTGCTGTTGTTCGCAAGTTTTTATATAAAAATGTATTTTTATACATTCATAGTGTTTTTTTTTTACTGGGGGGACACTATTTGCTCATAGCTGGGACCCTATGTGATCAGAAGCCTTGCTGTCAGTGTAGTTTATAGTCATACCTAGGACTAGTTGGCAATGTGGTGCTGTTGGCACTTTTGCTATCAGCTGTTGGCACTTTTGCTATCAGTTGTTGGCACTTTTGCTATCAGCTGTTGGCACTTTTGCTATCAGCTTTTGGCACTTTTGCTATCAGCTTTTGGCACTTTTGCTATCAGCTGTGCTGCTCTTGGCACTTTTGCTATCAACTGGAGTTGTTCGCAAGTTTTTATATAAGCATGTATTTTTATACTTTCATAGTGTTTTTTTTGTGGGGGGTCACTGTTTGCTCATAGCTGGGACTCTTTGTGATCAGAAGCCTTGCTGTCAGATGTAGTTTATAGTCATACCTAGGACTAGCTGGCAATGTGGTGCTGTTGGCACTTTTGCTATCAGCTGTTGGCACTTTTGCTATCAGCTGTTGGCACTTTTGCTATCAGCTGTTGGCACTTTTGCTATCAGCTGTTGGCACTTTTGCTATCAGCGGTTGGAACTTTTGCAATCAGCTGTTGGCACTTTTGCTATCAGCTGTTGGCACTTTTGCTATCAGCTGTTGGCACTTTTGCTATCATCTGTTGGCACTTTTGCTATCAGCTGTCTGCACTTTTGCTATCAGCTGTTGTGCTGTTGGCACTTTTGCTATCAACTGGTGCTGTTCGCAAGTTTTTATATAAACATGTATTTTTATACATTCATAGTGTTTTTTTTTTAGTGGGGGGTCACTATTTGCTCCTAGCTGGGAGCCTTTGTGATCAGAAGCCTTGCTGTCAGATGTAGTTTATAGTCATACCTAGGACTAGTTGGCACTCTGGTGCTGTTGGCACTTTTGCTATCAGCTGTTGGCACTTTTGCTATCAGCGGTTGGCACATTTGCTATCAGCTGTTGGCACTTTTGCTATCAGCTGTGGTGCTGTAGGCACTTTTGCTATCAACTGGTGTTGTTCGCAAGTTTTTATATAAACATGTATTTTTATACTTTCATAGTGTTTTTTTATGGGGGGTCACTATTTGCTCATAGCTTGGATCCTTTGTGATCAGAAGCCTTGCTGTCAGATGTAGTTTATAGTCATATCTAGGACTAGTTGGCAATGTGGTGCTGTTGGCACTTTTGCTATCAGCTGTTGGCACTTTTGCTATCAGCTGTTTGCACTTTTGCTATCAGCTGTGGTGCTGTTGGCACTTGTGCTATCAACTGGTGTTGTTCGCACGTTTTTATATAAACATGTATGTTTATATTTTCATAGTGTTTTTTTTAGTGGGGGGTCGCTATTTGCTCATAGCTGGGACCATTGGTGATCAGAAGACTTGCTGTCAGATTTTGTTTATAGTCATACCTAGGACTAGTTGGCACTGTGGTGCTGTTGGCACTTTTGCTATCAGCTGTTTGCACTTTTGCTATCAGCAGTTGGCACTTTTGCTATCAGCTTTTGGCACTTTTGCTATCAGCTGTTGGCACTTTTGCTATCAGCTGTTGGCACTTTTGCTATCAGCTTTGGTGCTGTTGGCACTTTTGCTATCAACTGGTGTTGTTCGCAAGTTTTTATATAAACATGTATTTTTATACTCTTATTTTTTTTTTTTAGTGGGGGATCACTATTTGCTCATAGCTGGGACACTTTGTGATCAGAAGCCTTGCTGTCAGATGTAGTTTAGAGTCATACCTAGGACTAGTTGGCACTGTGGTATCAGCTGTTGGCACTTTTGCTATCAGCTGTTGGACTTTTGCTATCAGCTTTTGGCACTTTTGCTATCAGCTGTTGGCACTTTTGCTATCAGCTGTTGGCACTTTTGCTATCAGCTGTTGGCACTTTTGGTATCATCTGTTGGGACTTTTGCTAACAGCTGTTGGCACTTTTGCTATCAGCTTTTGGCACTTTTTGTATCAGCTGTTTGCACTTTTGCTATCAGCTGTTGGCACTTTTGCTATCAGCTGTGGTGCTGTTGGCACTTTTGAGATCAACTGGTGTTGTTCGCAAGTTTTTATATCAACATGTATTTATATACTTTCATAGTGTTTTTTATTTTAGTGGGGGGGGGTAACTATTTGCTCATAGCTGGGACCCTTTGTGATCAGAAGCCTTGCTGTCAGATGTAGTTTATAGTCATACCTAGGAATAGTTGGCAATGTGGTGCTGTTTGCACTTTTGCTATCAGCTGTTGGCACTTTTGCTATCAGCTGTTGGCACTTTTGCTATCAGCTGGGGTGCTGTTTGCACTTTTGCTATCAACTGGTGTTGTTCGCAAGTTTTTATATAAACATGTATTTTTATACTTTCATAGTGTTTTTTTTTAGTGGGGGGTCACTATTTGCTCATAGCTGGGAACCTTTGTGATCAGAAGCCTTGCTGTCAGATGTAGTTTATAATCATACCTAGGACTAGTTGACACTGTGGTGCTGTTGGCACTTTTGCTATCAGCTGTTGGCACTTTTGCTATCAGCTGTTGGCACTTTTGCTATCAGCTGTTGGCACTTTTGCTATCAGCTGTTGGCATTTTGCTATCAGCTGTGGTGCTTTTGGCACTTTTTCTATCAACTGGTGTTGTTCGCAAGTTTTTATATAAGCATGTATTTTTATACTTTCATAGTGTTTTTTATAGTGGGGGGTCACTATTTGCTCATAGCTGGGACCCGTTGTGATCAGAAGCCTTGCTGTCAGATGTAGTTTATAGTCATACCTAGGATGAGTTGGCACTGTGGTGCTGTTGGCACTTTTGCTATCAGCTGTTGGCACTTTTGCTATCAGCTGTGGTGCTGTTGGCACTTTTGATATCAACTGGTGTTGTTCGCAAGTTTTTACATAAACATGTATTTTTATACATTCATAGTGTTTTTTTTTATTGGGGGGTCACTATTTGCTCATAGCTGGGACCCTTTGTGATCAGAAGCCTTGCTGTCAGTGTAGTTTATAATCATACCTAGGACTAGTTGGCAATGTGGTGCTGTTGGCACTTTTGCTATCAGCTGTTGGCACTTTTGCTATCAGCTGTTGGCAATTTTGCTATCAGCTGTTGGCACTTTTGCTATCAGCTGTGGTGCTCTTGGCACTTTTGCTATCAACTGGTGTTGTTCGCAAGTTTTTATATAAACATATATTTTTATACATTCATAGTGTTTTTTTTTTACTGGGGGGTCACTATTTGCTCATAGCTGGGACCCTATGTGATCAGAAGCCTTGCTGTCAGTGTAGTTTATAATCATACCTAGGACTAGTTGGCAATGTGGTGCTGTTGGCACTTTTGCTATCAGCTGTTGGCACTTTTGCTATCAACTGTTGGCACTTTTGCTATCAGCTTTTGGCACTTTTGCTATCAACTGGTTTTGTACGCAAGTTTTTATATAAACATGTATTTTTATAATTTCATAGTGTTTTTTTTCAGTGGGGGGTCACTCTTTGCTCATAGCTGGGACCCTTTTTGATCAGAAGCCATGCTGTCAGATGTAGTTTATAGTCATACCTAGGACTAGTTGGCACTGTGGTGCTGTTGGCACTTTTGCTATCAGCTGTTGGCACTTTTGCTATCAGCGGTTGGCACATTTGCTATCAGCTGTTGGCAATTTTGCTATCAGCTGTGGTGCTGTAGGCACTTTTGCTATCAACTGGTGTTGTTCGCAAGTTTTTATATAAACATGTATTTATATACTTTCATAGTGTTTTTTTATGGGGGGTCACTATTTGCTCATAGCTTGGATCCTTTTTGATCAGAAGCCTTGCTGTCAGATGTAGTTTATAGTCATACCTAGGACTAGTTGGAAATGTGGTGCTGTTGGCACTTTTGCTATCAGCTGTTGGCACTTTTGCTATCAGCTTTCTGCACTTTTGCTATCAGCTGTGGTGCTGTTGGCACTTTTGCTATCAACTGGTGCTGTTCGCAAGTTTTTATAGAAACATGTATTTTTATACATTCATAGTGTGTTTTTTTTAGTGGGGGGTCACTATTTGCTCCTAGCTGGGACCCTTTGTGATCAGAAGGCTTGCTGTCAGATGTAGTTTATAGTCATACCTAGGACTAGTTGGCACTGTGGTGCTGTTTGCACTTTTGTTATCAGCTGTTGGCACTTTTGCTATCAGCTGTTGGCACTTTTGCTATCAGCTGTGGGGCTGTTGGCACTATTGCTATCAACTGGTGTTGTTCGCAAGTTTTTATATAAACATGTATGTTTATATTTTCATAGTGTTTTTTTTAGTGGGGGGTCGCTATTTGCTCATAGCTGGGACCCTTTGTGATCAGAAGACTTGCTGTCAGATTTTGTTTATAGTCATACCTAGGACTAGTTGGCACTGTGGTGCTGTTGGCACTTTTGCTATCAGCTGTTTGCACTTTTGCTATCAGCAGTTGGCACTTTTGCTATCAGCTTTTGGCACTTTTGCTATCAGCTTTTGGCCCTTTTGCTATCAGCTGTTGGCCCTTTTGCTGTCAGCTGTTGGCACTTTTGCTATCAGCTGTTGGCACTTTTGGTATCATCTGTTGGCACTTTTGCTATCAGCTGTGGTGCTGTTGGCACTTTTGCTATAAACTGGTGTTGTTCGCAAGTTTTTATATAAACATGTATTTTTTTACTTCCATAGATTTTTTTTTTTAGTGGGGGGTCACTATTTGCTCATAGATGGGACCCTTTGTGATCAGAAAACTTGCTGTCAGATGTAGTTTATAGTCATACCTAGGACTAGTTGGCACTGTGGTGCTATCAGCTGGTGGCACTTTTGCTATCAGCTGTTGGCACTTTTGCTATCAGCTGTTGGCACTTTTGCTATCAGCTGTGAGCTGTTGGCACTTTTGCTATCAACTGGTGTTGTTCGCAAGTTTTTATATAAACAAGTATTTTTATACACTTATTTTTTTATTTTTTAGTGGGGGGTCACTATTTGCTCATAGCTGGGACACTTTGTGATCAGAAGCCTTGCTGTCAGATGTAGTTTAGAGTCATACCTAGGACTAGTTGGCACTGTGGTATCAGCTGTTGGCACTTTTGCTATCAGCTGTTGGACTTTTGCTATCAGCTTTTGGCACTTTTGCTATCAGCTGTTGGCACTTTTGCTATCAGCTGTTGGCACTTTTGGTATCATCTGTTGGCACTTTTGCTAACAGCTGTTGGCACTTTTGCTATCAGCTTTTGGCACTTTTTGTATCAGCTGTTTGCACTTTTGCTATCAGCTGTTGGCACTTTTGCTATCAGCTGTGGTGCTGTTGGCACTTTTGCTATCAACTGGTGTTGTTCGCAAGTTTTTATATAAAAATGTATTTTTATACATTCATAGTGTCTTTTTTTTAGTGGGGGGTCACTATTTGCTCATAGCTGGGACCCTTTGTGATCAGAAGCCTTGCTGTCAGATGTAGTTTATAGTCATACCTAGGAATAGTTGGCACTGTGGTGCTGTTGGCACTTTTGCTATCAGCGGTTGGCACTTTTGCTATCAGCGGTTGGCACTTTTGCAATCAGCTGTTGGCACTTTTTCTATCAGCTGTTGGCAATTTTGCTATCAGCTTTTGGCACTTTTGCTATCAGCTGTTGGCACTTTTGCTATCAGCTGTTGGCACTTTTGTTATCATCTGTTGGCACTTTTGCTATCAGCTGTTGGCACTTTTGCTATCAGCTTTTGGCACTTTTGGTATCAGCTGTTGGCACTTTTGCTATCAGCTGTTGGCACTTTTGCTATCAGCTGTGGTGCTGTTGGCACTTTTGCTATCAACTGGTGTTGTTCGCAAGTTTTTATATAAACATGTATTTTTATATTTTCATAGTGTTTTTTTTTAGTGGGGGTTCACTATTTGCTCAGAGCTGGGACCCTTTGTGATCAGAAGCCTTGCTGTCAGATGTAGTTTATAGTCATACCTAGGATTAGTTGGCACTGTGGTGCTGTTGGCACTTTTGCTATCAGCTGTTGGCAATTTTGCTATCAGCTGTTGGCACTTTTGCTATCAGCTGTTTGCACTTTTGCTAACAGCTGTGGTGCTGTTGGCACTTTTGCTATCAGCTGTTGTCACTTTTGCTATCAGCTGTTGGCACTTTTGCTATCAGCTGTAGGCACTTTTGCTATCAGCTGTTGGCACTTTTGCTATCAGCTCTGGTGCTGTTGGCTCTTTTGCTATCAACTGGTGTTGTTCGCAAGTTTTTATATAAACATGTATTTTTATACTATCATAGTGTTTTTTTTTTGTGGGGGGTCACTATTTGCTCATAGCTGGGACCCTTTGTGATCAGAAGCCTTGCTGTCAGATGAAGTTTATAATCATGCCTAGGAATAGTTGGCACTGTGGTGCTGTTGGCATTTTGCTATCAGCTGTTGGCACTTTTGCTATCAGCTGTTGGCACTTCTGCTATCAGCTTTTGACACTTTTGGTATCAGCTGTTGACAATTTTTCTATCAGCTGTTAGCACTTTCGGTATCATCTGTTGGCACTTTTGCTATCAGCTGTTGGCACTTTTGCTATCAGCTTTTGGCACTTTTGGTATCAGCTGTTGGCACTTTTGCTATCAGCTGTTGGCACTTTCTTATCAGCTGTTGGCACTTTTGCTATCAGCTGTTGGTATTTTGGTATCATATGTTGGCACATTTGCTATCAGCTGTTGGCACTTTTGCTATCAGCTGTTGGCACTTTTGCTATCAGCTGTTGGCACTTTTGCTATCAGCTGTTGGTAATTTTGGTATCAACTGTTGGCACTTTAGGTATCATCTGTTGGCACTTTTGCTATCAGCTGTTTTGCACTTTTGCTATCAGCTGTTGTCACTTTTGCTATCGGCTTTTGGCACATTTGGTATCAGCTGTTAACACTTTTGCTATCAGCTGTTGGCACTTTTGCTATCAGCTTTTGGCACTTTTGCTATCAGCTGTTGGCACTTTTGTTATCAGCTGTGGTGCTGTTTGCACTTTTGCTATCAACTGGTGTTGTTCGGAAGTTTTTATATAAACATGTATTTTTATACTTTCATAGTGTCTTTTTTTTAGTGGGGGGTCACTATTTGCTCATAGCTGGGACCCTTTGTGATCAGAAGCCTTGCTGTCAGATGTAGTTTATAGTCATACCTAGGAATAGTTGGCACTGTGGTGCTGTTGGCACATTTGCTATCAGCTGTTGGCACTTTTGCTATCAGCGGTTGGCACTTTTGCTATCAGCGGTTGGCACTTTTGCAATCAGCTGTTGGCACTTTTTCTATCAGCTGTTGGCAATTTTGCTATCAGCTTTTGGCACTTTTGCTATCAGCTGTTGGCACTTTTGCTATCAGCGGTTGGCACTTTTGTAATCAGCTGTTGGCACTTGTGCTATAAGCTGTTGGCACTTTGGTATCAGCTGTTGGCACTTTTGCTATCAGCTGTTGGCACTTTTGTTATCATCTGTTGGCACTTTTGCTATCATCTGTTGGCACTTTCCTATCAGCTGTTGGCACTTTTGCTATCAGCTGTTGGCATTTTGGTATCATATGTTGGCACTTTTGCTATCAGCTGTTGGCACTTTTGCTATCAGCTGTTGGCACTTTTGGTATCAGCTGTTGGCACTTTTGCTATCAGCTGTTGGCACTTTTGCTATCAGGTGTTGGTAATTTTGCTATCAACTGTTTGCACTTTAGGTATCATCTGTTGGCACTTTTGCTATCAGCTGTTGGCACTTTTGCTATCAGCTGTTGGCACTTTTGCTATCAGCTGTGGTGCTGTTGGCACTTTTGCTATCAACCGGTGTTGTTCGCAAGTTTTTATATAAACATGTATTTTTATACATTCATAGTGTTTTTTTTTTGTGGGGGGTCACTATTTGCTCATAGCTGGGACCCTTTGTGATCAGAAGCCTTGCTGTCAGATGTAGTTTATAATCATACATAGGACTAGTTGGCACTGTGGTGCTGTTGGCACTTTTGCTATCAGCTGTTGTCACTTTTGCTATCAGCTGTTGGCACTTTTGTTATCAGCTGTAGGCACTTTTGCTATCAGCTGTTGGCACTTTTGCTATCAGCTCTGGTGCTGTTGGCCCTTTTGCTATCAACTGGTGTTGTTCGCAAGTTTTTATATAAACATGTATTTTTATACTATCATAGTGTTTTTTTTTGTGGGGGGTCACTATTTGCTCATAGCTGGGACCCTTTGTGATCAGAAGCCTTGCTGTCAGATGTAGTTTATAATCATGCCTAGGAATAGTTGGCACTGTGGTGCTGTTGGCATTTTGCTATCAGCTGTTGGCACTTTTGCTATCAGCTGTTGGCACTTCTGCTATCAGCTTTTGACACTTTTGGTATCAGCTTTTGGCACTTTTGGTATCATATGTTGGCACATTTGCTATCAGCTGTTGGCACTTTTGCTATCAGCTTTTGGCACTTTTGGTATCAGCTGTTGGCACTTTTGCTATCAGCTGTTGGCACTTTCTTATCAGCTGTTGGCACTTTTGCTATCAGCTGTTGGTATTTTGGTATCATATGTTGGCACATTTGCTATCAGCTGTTGGCACTTTTGCTATCAGCTGTTGGCACTTTTGCTATCAGCTGTTGGCACTTTTGCTATCAGCTGTTGGTAATTTTGGTATCAACTGTTGGCACTTTAGTTATCATCTGTTGGCACTTTTGCTATCAGCTGTTTTGCACTTTTGCTATCAGCTGTTGTCACTTTTGCTATCGGCTTTTGGCACATTTGGTATCAGCTGTTAACACTTTTGCTATCAGCTGTTGGCACTTTTGCTATCAGCTTTTGGCACTTTTGCTATCAGCTGTTGGCACTTTTGTTATCAGCTGTGGTGCTGTTTGCACTTTTGCTATCAACTGGTGTTGTTCGGAAGTTTTTATATAAACATGTATTTTTATACTTTCATAGTGTTTTTTTTTTAGTGGGTTGTCACTATTTGCTCATAGCAGGGACCCTTTGTGATCAGAAGCCTTGCTGTCAGATGTAGTTTATAATCATACCTAGGATTAGTTGGCACTTTGGTGCTGTTGGCACTTTTGCAATCAGCTGTTGGCAATTTTGCTATCATCTGTTGGCACTTTTGCTATCAGCTGTGGTGCTGTGTGCACTTTTGCTATCAACTGGTGTTGTTCGCAAGTTTTTATATAAACATGTATTTTCATACTTTCATAGTGTTTTTTTTTTAGTGTGGTGTAACTGTTTGCTCATATCTGGGACCCTTTGTGATCAGAAGCCTTGCTGTCAGATGCAGTTTATAGTCATACCTAGGACTAGTTGGCACTGTGGTGCTGTTGGCACTTTTGCTATCAGCTGTTGGCACATTTGCTATCAGCTGTTGGCACGTTTGCTATCAGCTGTTGGCAATTTTGCTATCAGCTGTTGGCACTTTTGCTATCAGCTGTGGTGCTCTTGGCACTTTTGCTATCAACTGGTGTTGTTCGCAAGTTTTTATATAAACATATATTTTTATACATTCATAGTGTTTTTTTTTTACTGGGGGGTCACTATTTGCTCATAGCTGGGACCCTATGTGATCAGAAGCCTTGCTGTCAGTGTAGTTTATAGTCATACCTAGGACTAGTTGGCAATGTGGTGCTGTTGGCACTTTTGCTATCAGCTGTTGGCACTTTTGCTATCAGCTGTTGGCACTTTTGCTATCAGCTTTTGGCACTTTTGCTATCAACTGGTGTTGTACGCAAGTTTTTATATAAACATGTATTTATATACTTTCATAGTGTTTTTTTATGGGGGGTCACTATTTGCTCGTAGCTTGGATCCTTTGTGATCAGAAGCCTTGCTGTCAGATGTAGTTTATAGTCATACCTAGGACTAGTTGGAAATGTGGTGCTGTTGGCACTTTTGCTATCAGCTGTTGGCACTTTTGCTATCAGCTGTGGTGCTGTTGGCACTTGTGCTATCAACTGGTGTTGTTCGCACGTTTTTATATAAACATGTATTTTTATAATTTCATAGTGTTTTTTTTTTAGTGGGGGGTCACTATTTGCTCATAGCTGGGACCCTTTGTGATCAGAAACCTTGCTGTCAGATGTAGTTTATAGTCATACCTAGGACTAGTTTGCACTGTGGTTCTGTTGGCACTTTTGCTATCAGCTGTTGGCAATTGTGCTATCAGCGGTTGGCACTTTTGCAATCAGCTGTTGGCACTTTTGCTATGAGCTGTTGGCACTTTTGCTATCAGCTGTTGGCACTTTTGCTATCAGCTGTTGGCACTTTTGCTATCAGCTGTGGTGCTGTTGGCACTTTTGCTATCAACTGGTGCTGTTCGCAAGTTTTTATAGAAACATGTATTTTTATACATTCATAGTGTTTTTTTTTTAGTGGGGGGTCACTATTTGCTCCTAGCTGGGACCCTTTGTGATCAGAAGCCTTGCTGTCAGATGTAGTTTATAGTCATACCTAGGACTAGTTGGCACTGTGGTGCTGTTTGCACTTTTGTTATCAGCTGTTGGCACTTTTGCTATCAGCTGTTGGCACTTTTGCTATCAGCTGTGGGGCTGTTGGCACTATTGCTATCAACTGGTGTTGTTCGCAAGTTTTTATATAAACATGTATGTTTATATTTTAATAGTGTTTTTTTTAGTGGGGGGTCGCTATTTGCTCATAGCTGGGACCCTTTGTGATCAGAAGACTTGCTGTCAGATTTTGTTTATAGTCATACCTAGGACTAGTTGGCACTGTGGTGCTGTTGGCACTTTTGCTATCAGCTGTTTGCACTTTTGCTATCAGCAGTTGGCACTTTTGCTATCAGCTTTTGGCACTTTTGCTATCAGCTGTTGGCACTTTTGCTATCAGCTGTTGGCACTTTTGCTATCAGCTGTTGGCATTTTTGCTATCAGCTGTGGTGCTGTTGGCACTTTTGCTATCAACTGGTGTTGTTCGCAAGTTTTTATATAAATATGTATTTTTTTACTTCCATAGAGTTTTTTTTTTAGTGGGGGGTCACTATTTGCTCATAGCTGGGACCCTTTGTGATCAGAAAACTTGCTGTCAGATGTATTTTATAGTCATACCTAGGACTAGTTGGCACTGTGGTGCTATCAGCTGGTGGCACTTTTGCTATCAGCTGTTGGCACTTTTGCTATCAGCTGTTGGCACTTTTGCTATCAGCTGTGGTGCTGTTGGCACTTTTGCTATCAACTGGTGTTGTTCGCAAGTTTTTATATAAACATGTATTTTTATACTCTTATTTTTTTATTTTTTAGTGGGGGGTCACTATTTGCTCATAGCTGGGACATTTTGTGATCAGAAGCCTTGCTGTCAGATGTAGTTTAGAGTCATACCTAGGACTAGTTGGCACTGTGGTATCAGCTGTTGGCACTTTTGCTATCAGCTGTTGGACTTTTGCTATCAGCTTTTGGCACTTTTGCTATCAGCTGTTGGCACTTTTGCTATCAGCTGTTGGCACTTTTGGTATCATCTGTTGGCACTTTTGCTAACAGCTGTTGGCACTTTTGCTATCAGCTTTTGGCACTTTTTGTATCAGCTGTTTGCACTTTTGCTATCAGCTGTTGGCACTTTTGCTATCAGCTGTGGTGCTGTTGGCACTTTTGCTATCAACTGGTGTTGTTCGCAAGTTTTTATATAAAAATGTATTTTTATACATTCATAGTGTCTTTTTTTTTAGTGGGGGGTCACTATTTGCTCATAGCTGGGACCCTTTGTGATCAGAAGCCTTGCTGACAGATGTAGTTTATAGTCATACCTAGGAATAGTTGGCACTGTGGTGCTGTTGGCACTTTTGCTATCAGCTGTTGGCACTTTTGCTATCAGCGGTTGGCACTTTTGCTATCAGCGGTTGGCACTTTTGCAATCAGCTGTTGGCACTTTTTCTACCAGCTGTTGGCAATTTTGCTATCAGCTTTTGGCACTTTTGCTATAAGCTGTTGGCACTTTTGCTATCAGCGGTTGGCACTTTTGCAATCAGCTGTTGGCACTTGTGCTATCAGCTGTTGGCACTTTGGTATCAGCTGTTGGCACTTTTGCTATCAGCTGTTGGCACTTTTGCTATCAGCTGTTGGCACTTTTGTTATCATCTGTTGGCACTTTTGCTATCAGCTGTTGGCACTTTTGCTATCAGCTTTTGGCACTTTTGGTATCAGCTGTTGGCACTTTTGCTATCAGCTGTTGGCACTTTTGCTATCAGCTGTGGTGCTGTTGGCACTTTTGCTATCAACTGGTGTTGTTCGCAAGTTTTTATATAAACATGTATTTTTATATATTCATAGTGTTTTTTTTTTAGTGGGGGTTCACTATTTGCTCAGAGCTGGGACCCTTTGTGATCAGAAGCCTTGCTGTCAGATGTAGTTTATAATCATGCCTAGGAATAGTTGGCACTGTGGTGCTGTTGGCATTTTGCTATCAGCTGTTGGCACTTTTGCTATCAGCTGTTGGCACTTCTGCTATCAGCTTTTGGCACTTTTGGTATCAGCTGTTGGCACTTTTGCTATCAGCTGTTGGCACTTTCTTATCAGCTGTTGGCACTTTTGCTATCAGCTGTTGGCATTTTGGTATGATATGTTGGCACATTTGCTATCAGCTGTTGGCACTTTTGCTATCAGCTGTTGGCACTTTTGCTATCAGCTGTTGGCATTTTGGTATGATATGTTGGCACATTTGCTATCAGCTGTTGGCACTTTTGCTATCAGCTGTTGGCACTTTTGCTATCAGCTGTTGGCACTTTTGCTATCAGCTTTTGGCACTTTTGCTATCAGCTGTTGGCACTTTTGTTATCAGCTGTGGTGCTGTTTGCACTTTTGCTATCAACTGGTGTTGTTCGGAAGTTTTTATATAAACATGTATTTTTATACTTTCATAGTGTTTTTTTTTTAGTGGGTTGTCACTATTTGCTCATAGCAGGGACCCTTTGTGATCAGAAGCCTTGCTGTCAGATGTAGTTTATAATCATACCTAGGATTAGTTGGCACTTTGGTGCTGTTGGCACTTTTGCAATCAGCTGTTGGCAATTTTGCTATAAGCTGTTGGCACTTTTGCTATCAGCTGTGGTGCTGTGTGCACTTTTGTTATCAACTGGTGTTGTTCGCAAGTTTTTATATAAACATGTATTTTCATACTTTCATAGTGTTTTTTTTTTAGTGTGGTGTAACTGTTTGCTCATATCTGGGACCCTTTGTGATCAGAAGCCTTGCTGTCAGATGTAGTTTATAGTCATACCTAGGACTAGTTGGCACTGTGGTGCTGTTGGCACTTTTGCTATCAGCTGTTGGCAATTTTGCTATCAGCTGTTGGCACTTTTGCTATCAGCTGTTTGCACTTTTGCTATCAGCTGTGGTGCTGTTGGCACTTTTGCTATCAACTGGTGTTGTTCGCAAGTTTTTATATAAACATGTATTTTTATACTATCATAGTTTTTTTTTTGTGGGGGTCACTATTTGCTCATAGCTGGGACCCTTTGTGATCAGAAGCCTTGCTGTCAGATGTAGTTTATAATCATGCCTAGGAATAGTTGGCACTGTGGTGCTGTTGGCATTTTGCTATCAGCTGTTGGCACTTTTGCTTTCAGCTGTTGGCACTTCTGCTATCAGCTTTTGACACTTTTGGTATCAGCTGTTGACACTTTTTCTATCAGCTGTTAGCACTTTCGGTATCATCTGTTGGCACTTTTGCTATCAGCTGTTGGCACTTTTGCTATCAGCTTTTGGCACTTTTGGTATCAGCTGTTGGCACTTTTGCTATCAGCTGTTGGCACTTTCTTATCAGCTGTTGGCACTTTTGCTATCAGCTGTTGGCATTTTGGTATCATATGTTGGCACATTTGCTATCAGCTGTTGGCACTTTTGCTATCAGCTGTTGGCACTTTTGCTATCAGCAGTTGGCACTTTTGCTATCAGCTGTTGGCACTTTTGCTATCAGCTGTTGGTAATTTTGGTATCAACTGTTGGCACTTTAGGTATCATCTGTTGGCACTTTTGCTATCAGCTGTTGGCACTTTTGCTATCAGCTGTTGTCACTTTTGCTATCGGCTTTTGGCACATTTGGTATCAGCTGTTAATACTTTTGCTATCAGCTGTTGGCACTTTTGCTATCAGCTTTTGGCACTTTTGCTATCAGCTGTTGGCACTTTTGTTATCAGCTGTGGTGCTGTTTGCACTTTTGCTATCAACTGGTGTTGTTCGGAAGTTTTTATATAAACATGTATTTTTATACTTTCATAGTGTTTTTTTTTTAGTGGGTTGTCACTATTTGCTCATAGCAGGGACCCTTTGTGATCAGAAGCCTTGCTGTCAGATGTAGTTTATAATCATACCTAGGATTAGTTGGCACTTTGGTGCTGTTGGCACTTTTGCAATCAGCTGTTGGCAATTTTGCTATCAGCTGTTGGCACTTTTGCTATCAGCTGTGGTGCTGTGTGCACTTTTGCTATCAACTGGTGTTGTTCGCAAGTTTTTATATAAACATGTATTTTCATACTTTCATAGTGTTTTTTTTTTAGTGTGGTGTAACTGTTTGCTCATATCTGGGACCCTTTGTGATCAGAAGCCTTGCTGTCAGATGTAGTTTATAGTCATACCTAGGACTAGTTGGCACTGTGGTGCTGTTGGCACTTTTGCTATCAGCTGTTGGCACATTTGCTATCAGCTGTTGGCACGTTTGCTATCAGCTGTTGGCACTTTTGCTATCAGCTGTTGGCACTTTTGCTATCAGCTGTGCTGCTGTTGGCACTTTTGCTATCAACTGGTGTTGTTCGCAAGTTTTTATATAAACATGTATTTTTGTATTATCATTGAGTTTTTTTTTTAGTGGGGGGTCACTATTTGCTCATAGCTGGGATCCTTTGTGATCAGAAGCCTTGCTGTCAGATGTAGTTTATATTCTTACCTAGGACCACAGCTGATAGCAAAAGTGCCAACAACTGATAGCAAAAGTGCCAACCGCTGATAGCAACAGTGACAACAGCTGATAGCAAAAGTGCCAACAGCACCACAGTGCCAACTAGTCCTAGGAATGACTATCAACTACATCTGACAGCAAGGTTTCTGATCACAAAGGGTCCCAGCTATGAGCAAATAGTGACCCCCCACTAAAAACAAAAAACACTGTGAAAGTATAAAAATACATGTTTATATAAAAACTTGCGAACAACACCAGTTGATAGCAAAAGTGCCAACATCATCACAGCTGATAGCAAAAGTGACAACAGCTGATAGCAAAAGTTCCAACAGCTGATAGCAAAAGTGCCAACAGCTGATAGCAAAAGTGCCAACAGCTGATGGCAAAAGTGCCAACAGCTGATAGCAAAAGTGCCAACAGCTGATAGCATAAGTGCCAAAAGCTGATAGCAAACGTGCCAACAGCTGATAGCAAAAGTGCCAGCAGCTGATAGCAAAAGTGCCAACAGCTGATAGCAAAAGTGCCAACAGCACCACAGTGCCAACTAGTCCTAGATATGACTATAAACCAGATCTGACAGCAAGGCTTCTGATCACAAAGGGTCCCCGCTATGAGCAAATAGTGACCCCCCACCAAAAAAAAAACACTATGAAAGTATAAAAATACATGTTTATATTAAAACTTGCGTACAACACCAGTTGATAGCAAAAGTGCCAACAGCACCACAGCTGATAGCAAAAGTGCCAACGGCTGATAGCAAAAGTGCCAACAGCTGATAGCAAAAGTGCCAACATCACCACAGTGCCAACTAGTCCTAGGTATGACTATAAACTACATCTGACATCAAGGCTTCTGATCACAAAGGGTCCCAGCTATGAACAAATAGTTACCCCCCATTAAAAAAAGAACACTATGAAATTATAAAAATACATGTTTATATAAAAACTTGCGAACAACACCAGTTGATAGCAAAAGTGCCAACAGCACCACAGCTGATAGCAAAAGTGCCAACAGCTGATAGCAAAAGTGCCAACAGCTGATACCAAAACTGCAAAAAGCTGATAGCAAAAGTGCCAACCGCTGATAGCAAAAGTGCCAAACTGATAGCAAAAGTGCCAACAGCTGATAGCAAAAGTGCCAACAGCTGATAGCAAAAGTGCCAAAAGCACCACCGTGCCAAATAGTCCTAGGTATGACTAAAACTACATCCGACAGCAAGGCTTCTGGTCACAAAGGGTCCCAGCTATGTGCAAATAGTGACCCCCCACTATAAAAAAACACTATGAAAGTTTAAAAATTCATGTTTATATGAAAACTTGTGAACAACACCAGTTGATAGCAAAAGTGCCAACAGCTGATAGCTAAAGTGCCAACAGCTGATAGCAAATGTGCCAACAGCTGATAGCAAAAGTGCCAACAGCACCAAAGCTGATAGCAAAAGAGCCAAGAGCTGATAGCCAAAGTGCCAACAGCTGATACCAAAAGTGCCAAAAGCTGATAGCAAAAGTGCCAACAGCTGATAGCAAAAGTGCCAAAAGATGATACCAAAAGTGCCAACAGCTGATAGCAAAAGTGCCAACGGCTGATAGCAAAAGTGCCAACAACTGATAGCAAAAGCGCCAAAAGCTGATACCGAAAATGCCAAAAGCTGATAGGAAAAGTGCCAACAGCTGATAGCAAAAGTGCCAACAGCTAATAGCAAAAGTGCCAACACCACCACAGTGCCAACTAGTCCTAGGTATGACTATAAACTACATCTGACAGCAAGGCTTCTGATCACAAAGGGTCCCAGCTATGAGCAAATAGTGACCCCCCACTAAAAAAAAAAACACTATGAAATTATAAAAATACATGTTTATATAAAAACTTGCGAACAACACCAGTTGATAGCAAAAGTGCCAACAGCACCACAGCTGATAGCAAAAGTGCCAAAAGCTGATACCAAAAGTGCCAACAGCTGATAGAAAAAGTGCCAACAGCACCACAGTGCCAACTAGTCCTAGGTGTGAGTATAAACTACATCTGACAGCAAGTCTTCTGATCACAAAGGGTCCCAGCTATGAGCAAATAGTGACCCCCCACTAAAAAAAAACACACTATGAAAGTATAAAAATACATGTTTATATTAAAACTTGCGAACAACACCAGTTGATAGCAAAAGTGCCAACAGCACCACAGCTGATAGCAAAAGTGCCAATAGCTGATAGCAAAAGTGCCAACAGCACCACATTGCCAACTAGTCCAAGGTATGACTATAAACTACATCTGACAGCAAAGCTTATGATCACAAAGGGTCCCAGCTATGTGCAAATAGTTACCCCCCACTAAAAAAAACACAATGAAAGTATAAAAATACATGTTTATATAAAAACTTGCGAACAACACCAGTTGATAGCAAAAGTGCAAACAGCAACACAGCTGATAGCAAAAGTGCCAACAGTTGATAGCAAAAGTGCCAACAGCTGATAGCAAAAGTGCCAACAGCTGATAGCTAAAGTGCCAACAGCTGATAGCAAATGTGCCAACAGCTGATAGCAAAAGTGCCAACAGCACCATAGCTGATAGCAAAAGAGCCAAGAGCTGATAGCCAAAGTGCCAACAGCTGATACCAAAAGTGCCAAAAGCTGATAGCAAAAGTGCCAACAGCTGATAGCAAAAGTGCCAAAAGATGATACCAAAAGTGCCAACAGCTGATAGCAAAAGTGCCAACGGCTGATAGCAAAAGTGCCAACAACTGATAGCAAAAGCGCCAAAAGCTGATACCGAAAATGCCAAAAGCTGATAGGAAAAGTGCCAACAGCTGATAGCAAAAGTGCCAACAGCTAATAGCAAAAGTGCCAACACCACCACAGTGCCAACTAGTCCTAGGTATGACTATAAACTACATCTGACAGCAAGGCTTCTGATCACAAAGGGTCCCAGCTATGAGCAAATAGTGACCCCCCACTAAAAAAAAAAACACTATGAAATTATAAAAATACATGTTTATATAAAAACTTGCGAACAACACCAGTTGATAGCAAAAGTGCCAACAGCACCACAGCTGATAGCAAAAGTGCCAAAAGCTGATACCAAAAGTGCCAACAGCTGATAGAAAAAGTGCCAACAGCACCACAGTGCCAACTAGTCCTAGGTGTGAGTATAAACTACATCTGACAGCAAGTCTTCTGATCACAAAGGGTCCCAGCTATGAGCAAATAGTGACCCCCCACTAAAAAAAAACACACTATGAAAGTATAAAAATACATGTTTATATTAAAACTTGCGAACAACACCAGTTGATAGCAAAAGTGCCAACAGCACCACAGCTGATAGCAAAAGTGCCAATAGCTGATAGCAAAAGTGCCAACAGCACCACATTGCCAACTAGTCCAAGGTATGACTATAAACTACATCTGACAGCAAAGCTTCTGATCACAAAGGGTCCCAGCTATGTGCAAATAGTTACCCCCCACTAAAAAAAACACAATGAAAGTATAAAAATACATGTTTATATAAAAACTTGCGAACAACACCAGTTGATAGCAAAAGTGCAAACAGCAACACAGCTGATAGCAAAAGTGCCAACAGTTGATAGCAAAAGTGCCAACAGCTGATAGCAAAAGTGCCAACAGCTGATAGCAAAAGTGACAACGGCACAACAGTGCCAACTATTCCTAGGTATGACTATAAACTACATCTGACAGCAAGGCTTCTGATCACAAATGTTCCCAGCTATGAGCAAATAGTGACCCCCCACTAAAAAAAAAACAGTATGAAATTATAAAAATAGATGTTTATATAAACACTTGCGAACAAAACCAGTTGATAGCAAAAGTGCCAACAGCACCACAGCTGATAACAAATGTGCCAACAGCTGATAGCAAAGTGCCAACAGCTCATAGCAAATGTGCCAACAGCTGATAGCAAAAGTGCCAACAGCTGATAGCAAAAGTGGAAACAGCTGATAGCAAAAGTGCCAAAAGCTGATAGCAAAAGTGCCAAAAGCTGATAGCAAAAGTGCCAACAGCTGATACCAAATGTGCCAAAAGCTGATAGCAAAAGTGCCAACAGCTGATAGCAAAAGAACCAACAGCTGATACCAAAAGTGCCAACAGCACCACAGTGCCAACTAGTCCAAGGTATGACTATTAACTACATCTGACAGCAAGGCTTCTGATCACAAAGGGTCCCAGCTATGAGCAAATAGTGATCCCCACTAAAAAAAACACTATGTATGTATAAAAATACATGTTTATATAAAAACTTGCGAACAACACCAGTTGATAGCAAAAGTGCCAACAGCACCACTGCTGATAGCAAAAGTGCCAACAGCACCACAGCTGATAGCAAAAGTGCCAACAGCACCACAGTGCCAACTAGTCCTAGGTATGACTATAAACTACATCTGACAGCAAGGCTTCTGATCACAAAGGGTCCCAGCTATGAGCAAATAGTGACCCCACACAAAAAAAAACACTATGAAAGTATAAAAATACAATTTTATATAAAAACTTGCGAACAACACCAGTTGATAGCAAAAGTGCCAACAGCACCACAGCTGATAGCAAAAGTGCCAACAGCTGATCGCAAAAGTGCCAACAGCTGATAGCAAAAGTGCCAACAGCTGATACCAAAAGTGCCAAAAGATGATAGCAAAAGTGCCATCAGCTGATAGCAAAAGTGCCAACAGCTGATAGCACAAGTGCCAACAGCTGATAGCAAAAGTTCCAAAAGCTGATACCAAAAGTGCCAAAAGCTGATATCAAAAGTGCCAACAGCTGATAGCAAAAGTGCCAAGAGCTGATAGCAAAAGTGCCAACAGCACCACAGTGCCAAATATTCCTAGGTATGACTATAAACTACATCTGACAGCAAGACTTCTGATCACAAATGGTCCCAGCTATGAGCAAAGAATGAACCCCCACTAAAAAAAAACACTATGAATGTATAAAAATACATGTTTATAAAAAACTTGCGAACAACACCAGTTGATAGCAAAAGTGCCAACAGCACCACAGCTGATAGCAAAAGTGCCAACAGCTGATAGTAAAGTGCCAACAGCTGATAGCAAAAGTGCCAACAGCTGATAGCAAAAGTGCCAACAGCTGATAGCAAATGTGCCAATAGCTGATAGAAAAAGTTCCAACAGCTGATAGCAAAAGTGCCAACAGCTGATAGCAAAAGTGCCAACAGCTGATAGCAAATGTGCCAACAGATTACTCCAAAGGTGCCAACAGCTGATAGCAAAAGTGCCAACAGCTGATAGCACAAGTGCCAACAGCTGATTGCAAAAGTGCCAACAGCTGATAGCAAAAGTGCCAACAGCTGATAGCAAAATTGCCAACAGCTGATAGCAAATGTGCCAAAAGCTGATAGCAAAAGTGCCAACAGCTGATAGCAAAAGTGCCAACAGCTGATAGCAAAAGTGCCAACAGCACCTCATTGCCAAATAGTCCTAGGTATGACTATAAACTACATCTGTCAGCAAGGCTTCTGATCACAAAGGGTCCCAGCTATGCGCAAATAGTGTCCCCCCACTAAAAAAAAACACTATGAATGTATAAAAATACATATTTATATAAAAACTTGCGAACAACAACAGTTGATAGCAAAAGTGGCAACAGCACCACAGCTGATAGCAAAAGTGCCTACAGCTGATAGCAAAAGTGCCAACTGCTGATACCAAAAGTGCCAAAAGCTGATAGCAAAAGTGCCAACAGCTGATAGCAAAAGTGCCAACAGATGATACCAAAAGTGCCAACAGCTGATAGAAAAAGTGCCAACAGCTGATAGCAAAAGTGCCAACAGATGATAGCAAAAGTGCCAACAGAACCACAGTGCCAACTAGTCCTAGGTATAATTATAAACTACATCTGACAGCAAGGCTTCTGATCACAAAGGGTCCCAGCTATGAGCAAATAGTGACCCCCACTAAAAAAAAACACTATTAAAGTATAAAAATACATGTTTATATAAAAACTTGAGAACAACACCAGTTGATAGCAAAAGTGCCAACAGCACCACAGATGATAGCAAAAGTGCCAACAGCTGATAGCAAAAGTGCCAACAACTGATAGCAAAATTGCCATCAGCTGATAGCAAAAGTGCCAACAGATGATAACAAAATTGCCAACAGCTGATAGCAAAAGTGCCAACAGCTGATAGCAAAAGTGCCAACAGCTGATAGCAAAAGTGCCAACAGATGATAGCAAAAGTGCCAACAGATGATAGCAAAAGTGCCAACAGCTGATAGCAAAAGTGCCAACAGCTGATAGCAAAAGTGCCAACAGCTGATAGCAAAAGTGCCAACAGCACCACAGTGCCAACTAGTCCTAGGTATGACAATAAACTACATCTGACAGCAAGGCTTCTGATCACAAAGGGTCCCAGCTATGAGCAAATAGTGACGCCCCACTAAAAAAAAACACTATGAAAGTATAAAAATACATGCTTATATAAGCACTTGCGAACAACACCAGTTGATAGCAAAAGTGCCAACAGCACCACAACTGATAGAAAAAGTCCCAACAGCTGATAGCAAAAGTGCCAACCGCTGATAGCAAAAGTGCCAAAAGCTGTTAGCAAAAGTGCCAACAGCTGATAGCAAAAGTTCCAACAGATGATACAAAAATTGCCAACAGCTGATAGCAAAAGTGTCAACAGCTGATAGCAAAAGTGCCAACAGCTGATACCAAAAGTGCCAAAAGCTGATAGCAAAAGTACCAACAGCTGATAGCAAAAGTACCAACAGCTGATAGCAAAAGTGCCAACAGCTGATAGCAAAAGTGCCAACAGATTATACCAAATGACAACAGCTGATAGCAAAAGTGCCAACAGCTGATAGCAAAAGTGCCAACAGCTGATAGCAAAAGTGCCAACAGCACCACAGTGCCAACTAGTCCTAGGTATGATTATAAACTACATCTGACAACAAGGCTTCTGATCACAAAGGGTCCCAGCTATGAGCAAGTCGTGACCCCCCCCCAAAAAAAACACTATGAATTATAAAAATACATGTTTTTAAAAAACTTGCGAACAACACCAGTTGATTGCAAAAGTGCCAACAGGACCACAGCTGATAGCAAAAGTGCCAACAGCTGATAGCAAAAGTGCCAACAGCTGATAGCAAAAGTGCCAAAAGCTGTTAGCAAAAGTGCCAACAGCTGATAGCAAACGTGCCAACAGCTGATAGCCAAAGTGCCAACAGCTGATAGCAAAAGTGCCAACAGACAAACAGTGCCAACTAGTCCTAGGTATGACTATAAACTACATCTGACAGCAAGGCTTCTGATCACAAAGGGTCCCAGCTATGAGCAAATAGTGACCCCATACTATAAAAAAACACTATGAAAGTATAAAAATACATATGGTGATGGGGGGGGGTAGAGTTCTCGTTGTTAATTTTTGCTTGTATCAGAAGGTAGATAAATAGTAGCAGTCCTTCGGGACAGCCGCTAGTTTGGCCTAAAGGTTCAACAAGCGATCAAATTGAGGTCACCATAACATAAACAAAATAACATACGAAAGAGAAGGGTATATCAAAAACACTTTGTATTTAAATGCAACATCAATGAATAGTACAATGTTTCTTGATTTACACGCACAAAGTCCGTTACAAAATGTTCATTCATAGAAGAGAAATCCGATTATTAAAAGAATATAAGTGTCTTTTGTTAATACTTAAGTTCATGACGTGCTGGTCACAGGAGATGAAAGTTGAGGTCAATGGGTTGGTAGGAGTCCTTTGATATCTCCGTTGGTGAAGGAAGGCTGAAGGCATCGGGTTTGATGGGTGAGGAAAGCGTAGCGACATTCACTGACGGTACTTCAAAGCTTTCTCTCCTAGAAGTGAATTTATCGCTCTATTTATGTGTGCCCATCGGATCAGAGTCAGTCTGCTGAAACAAACTGTTGGGTATGGCGCGGACCCGTTTAATTGGTGGAAAATTGCTTATCATTCTTTTTATTTCTTTTTAGTTTTCCACCGGAAATTCTGCGTGGAGCCGGATGCGCAGAGACCAGTATTGGTCATTTGCTGTCTAAACCTCTGAGGGTTAATATCCGGTCCTTCGCCTGCTCCGTGCCACCACATAACTTTCGCCCCAGTAAACGGAGTTGTTGTTGTTGTTTTTTTTTGTTTTTTTTTTGTTTTGTTTTTTTTAGTAATAAAAATATGTGTTTTCTTTCTTCCATTTAACCGTTCTACCGCACTTCGTTCTAGTTTCTGGTTTGTTATCATTAGTTTCTTCGGAACGAGATAGGGAGTTATCCAAATGCGGTCTTAATCCAATGGAATCTTTTGATTTTATATTTTCAGAAATATATGCAGGTTTTAGTCTATCTATTGAAACATTACTATGTACGTCATCCGATCTTTTAATAGTAAAATATTTTTCATGACGACTTAATACTTGGAATGGACCTGTGTATGGAGCTTCCAATGGCTTTCTCACTCTGTCTGTTCTTAGCCAGATACTTTTACATGTTTGTAAATCTTTTGGAATGTAAGAATTAGGTATTGTATGCAGGTGTCCCCTGAATAATTTGTCCATGTCAAATTTTTGCATCTCGTCGGCTAGAATTTTAACGTGCGAGTTTGTCATTTCACTATTCTCGTTCTTGATAGAGTCAATTAACAATCGGGGGACTTGTGCATGACTCCCTGTTACTGCAGTAAATGAAGAATAGTTTGATTCGTTAGGTGTTATCCTCATTCCCAAAAGGACGATAGGAAGAGCTGACAACCACGATTCTTTCCTGGCTATAATAGCCGTTTTTAAAGTTCTGTGTGCTCGCTCATCTAATCCATTCGTTTGCCGATGGTACGCCGTTGTTCGTAATCTGTGGAAGCCTGTTATTTTTGATAGTTCTGAGAATAATTCGGATTCAAATTGGCTTCCTCTGTCCGTAACGACATGAAGAGGAACCCCGAATCGGGAGATCCACAGATTGACAAAAGCCGTTGATATTGATTTTGCCGTAATTTCTGTTATTGGGCATGCTTCTATCCATCTCGTATTTCTATCAATGCATGTTAATAAATATCGATATGGTGAAAAATAAGGGTCAGTTAGGTTCTTTACTGGTGGTAAGGGACCGACAATATCCACATGCACCGTTTCAAAACGACTGGAAGGTAATTCAAATGGATTTACTTTGCTCTTTGTGTGTTTTATTATTTTTGCTTGTTGGCAATGTTGGCATTCTGTGCACCAGGTTTTTATTGACTTGTCCATCTTCGGCCAATAGTATCTGGATTTTATTATTTTTCTTGAAGATGTTATTCCTGGATGTGATAGATTATGCAGACTGTCAAATACCGATTTTCTGAGCTTTTCTGTCACAAAAGGTCGTGGAAAAGGTAATGTCGTGTCACATAATATGGTTTCATTTTGATTTATTGTGTATGGTTTCAGTTGATCTTTGAATGCCTGAATTTCATTGTCAGTAGCTTGATGCTTCACTATTTCTTGTAAGTCACATATATCAATAGTGATCGCGTTGACAGGTCGTGATAAACAATCAGCTACTATATTTTGTGAACCTCTTATATGTGAAATGTCATTTACATATTCGCTGATAAAACAGAGGTGACGCTGTTGTCTATCTGATTTTAAGGAAGACTGACTTTTAAAAGCACTGCAAAGTGGTTTGTGATCCGTCAGTAACATTACATTTCTGCCTTCTATTAAATGTTTAAAATGGAGTACTGCTAGATAGGCAGCTAGTAGTTCTCTGTCAAAAGTAGAATATTTTTGTTGGGTTTGGGATAATTTCTTTGAAAAGAAACCTATGGGGATGGGTTGATTATCAATCATTTGATGAAGTGCTGCACCCACCGCATAATTCGAACTGTCTGTTACAAGTTGATAGTTGTTAGCTTTCGAGCTGGGGAAAGCCAAAACAGTTACATTTGATAAAGACTTTTTCATATTTTCGAAAGATTCAATTTCTTCCTTTGTTAGGGTTAATGACTTGGAATTTTGGTTTAAACGTATTTTTTCCGTGAGAGGTATTATGATATCGCTGAAATTTGGCACAAGTTTTCTGTAAAAATTTGCCATTCCGATGAATCGGCGTAGTGATTTGGAATCGTTTGGTTGAGGAAATTCACTTAATTCATTCAACTTTTTAGCACTGGGTTTGAGACCACTAGCAGAAATGTGAAATCCTAAAAAGTCTAATTCATTAGCACTAAATATGCATTTGGAGAGACAAATTTTAAAATCGTACTCACTCAGTTTTTGTAGTACTAGGTCGATATGCTTGGAATGAGTTTCTTCATCTTCTGAGAATATAAGGATATCGTCGATATATACAAAGGTATAATCAGTATCACGAAAGATATTGTCCATCATTCTCTGAAAAGTACATGATGCGTTCCGTAGTCCGAAAGGCATATAGTTATATTCAAATAATCCAAAAGGGGTAGAGATGGCTGTCTTGCAAACATCCTCCGGATGTACAGGTATCTGATGATAAGCAGACGATAGGTCTATCTTTGAAAAGAACTTCTTATTATGAAGCTTCGAAGACAAGGAATTTATATTTGGGACTTGATATCGATCGGCTTTTGTTATGGTATTTAAATGTCTGTAATCGCCAACAGGTCTATATGTGCCGTCTGACTTCGGTACCATATGTAAGGCTGAACTCCATTCAGAGTTTGAAGGGGAAATTATTCCTGCCTTTAGGAGTTTCTTGAATTCCTCTTTTGCAATTTCACATCTCTGAGCTGATAATTGTCTGGCTCTGGAGAAAGTAGGAGGGTTGCTACCAGTTTCTATTCTATGGAATATCTTTGGTTTTGTTGCATTCGTGTCGCGATGAGGAGAAATTAAGTTTGGGTATTTCTCCAGAATTGCTCGTACCATTTTGTTAGCATCTTTATTCGGTACTAAATCTATATTCATGATAATAGACGATGGATGTGCATCGGATTGTCTATTAGTCATTTTATCAATCAGCTTATTGTTTGTGCAGTCCACCATTAGCCCGAAATGGTTTAGGAAATCGTATCCTAGGAGTGGCTGAGCAGTTTCGGCTATTATAAATGTCCAGGTAAATTCTCGTCTGAGGTTCCGTAGTGTTAGATTCAGTACTGCTTGTCCTGAGCATTCAATCTTTTGACCGTTGGCAGACACTAAAGAGATATTGGTTGGGTATGTTACAGCTCCGCTTAAATATCTCTTCGGAAGTATAGATACGGCAGCTCCTGTATCCACAATAAAATTTAAACTTTGAGCTCCTAACCGTGCGGCTACAATGAGAAGCGGCGAGGAAATGGAAGCTAACACATCTCGCCTAGTTAGTTTTCCGAAATCTCACGAGGAACTGGTGAATTTGGGCGAGAGTTGGGTTGCATTTGAACATTCCGTTTATTTGGCCATCTGCACCACGGCTTACAAAATTTTGCACGTTCCGCAATGTATAAATGCGCTCGGCAAATTAGAGGTTTTTGGTCCTTGTTAAAAGGGCGAACACTGGTAGGGAATTTATTTTCACTGTGGGAACAGCCATGTATCCTTTTAGTTTCATTTTTATTTCGCTGTTCATCCCTTTGCTTCCCCGAAATCTGTTGAATATGTGCGGTGTCTTGTTTGTTAAAATATAATAGTAAGTCATCCGCCATTCTTCCAAGGCGATCTGTGTCTAAATCGACTTGTGCCGCTACCACTGGTTTAATGGAGTGAGGTAGGGCTTGAATAAATTTGTGACGTACGATATCGTCCCCTACGCCAATTCGGCTTGCTAATGACATAAGTTCATTCAGGTATACTGAGGGACGACCTGTTACAGTCGATGACCACATTAATTTGTCCAGCATCTCTGGTTTTGTTTTCTCGTAAGCGCCCGTCACTGCTTCTCTTAGTGCGTCGTAATCTTTTGATTGCAGTATAGTTGGCTGTATATTTCCTACTATGTCCACAGGGAGAGCTGCCAAAGTGTTAAAAAATTTTTGACTGGTCTGTCTTATATTTGCAATATTAAATTGCGCCTCCATTATCGCAAACCAAGCTATTACGTTTGATTCAATGAAGTTTGGTGGTTTTATCGCAACAGCTTGGATTGGTTGGTTTTGATTAATTGTAGTTTCTTCAGCGTCATCAGCCATGTTTTTGGTTTGTGTTGAATAAAAATTCTAATTTTGTGACAGTTCAATTTTTTTTTTTTTTTGTGCGTGCGTGTATATATATGTGTTAAAATCACGTCGGGCGTCACCACTTATGGTGATGGGGGGGTAGAGTTCTCGTTGTTAATTGTTGCTTGTATCAGAAGGTAGATAAATAGGAGTAGTCCTTCGGGACAGCCGCTAGTTTGGCCTAAAGGTTCAACAAGCGATCAAATTGAGGTCACCATAACATAAACAAAATAACATACGAAAGAGAAGGGTATATCAAAAACACTTTGTATTTAAATGCAACATCAATGAATAGTACAATGTTTCCCCCCACTAAAAAAAAAACACTATGAAATTATAAACATACATGTTTATATAAAAACTTGCGAACAACACCAGTTGATAGCAAAAGTGCCAAGAGCACAACAGCTGATAGCAAAAGTGCCAACAGCTGATAGCAAAATTGCCAACAGCTGATAGCAAAAGTGCCAACTGCACCACAGTGCCAACTAGTCCTAGGTATGACTATAAACAACATCTGACAGCAAGGCTTCTGATCACAAATGGTCCCAGCTATGAGCAAATAGTGACCCCCCACTAAAAAAAAAACACTATGAAAGTATAAAAATACATGTTTATATAAAAACTTGCGAACAACACCAGTTGATAGCACAAGTGCCAACAGCACCACAGCTGATAGCAAAAGTGCCAACAGCTGATAGCAAAATTGCCAACAGCTGATAGCAAAAGAGCAAACAGCAGATAGCAAAAGTGCCAACAGCACCACAGTGCCAACTAGTCCTAGGTATGACAATAAACTACATCTGACAGCAAGGCTTCTGATCACAAAGGGTCCCAGCTATGAGCAAATAGTGACACCCCACTATAAAAAAAAACACTATGAAAGTATAAAAATACATGTTTATATAAAAACTTGCGAACAACATCAGTTGATAGCAAAAGTGCCAACAGCACCACAGATGATAGCAAAAGTGCCAACAGCTGATAGCAAAAGTGCCAATAGCTGATAGCAAAAGTGCCAACAGCTGATAGCAAAAGTGCCAACAGCTGATAGCAAAAGTGCCAACAGCACTTTTGCTATCAGCTGTTGGCACTTTTGCTATCAGCTGTTGGCACTTTTGTTATCAGCTGTTGGCACTTTTGCTATCAGCTGTGGTGCTGTTGGCACTTTTGCTATCAACTGGTGTTGTTCGCAAGTTTTTATATAAATATGTATTTTTATACTTTCATAGTGTTTTTTTTTAGTGGGGGGTCACTATTTGCTCATAGCTGGGACCCTTTGTGATCAGAAGACTTGCTGTCAGATGTAGTTTATATTCATACCTAGGACTAGTTGGCACTGTGGTGCTGTTGGCATTTTGGTATCAGCTGTTGGCTCTTTTGCTATCAGCTGTTGGCACTTTTGCTATCAGATGTTGGCAATTTTGCTATCAGATTTTGGCACTTTTGGTATCAGCTGTTGGCACTTTTGCTATCAGCTGTTGGCACTTTTGCTATCAGCTGTGGTGCTGTTGGCACTTTTGCTATCAGCTGTTGGCACTTTTGCTATCAGCTGTTGGAGCATTTGCTATCAGCTTTTGGCACTTTTGCTATCAGCTGTTGGCACTTTTGCTATCAGCTGTTGGCACCTTTGGTATAATCTGTTGGCACTTTTGCTATCAGCTGTTGGCACATTTGCTATCAGCTGTTGGCACTTTTGCTATCAGCTGTTGGCACCTTTGGTATAATCTGTTGGCACTTTTGCTATCAGCTGTTGGCACATTTGCTATCAGCTGTTGGCACTTTTGCTATTAGCAGTTGGCACTTTTGCTATCAGCTTTCGGCACATTTGGTATCAGCTGTTGCCACTTTTGCTATCAGTTGTTGGCACTTTTGCTATCAGCTGTTGGCACTTTCGCTATCAACTGGTGTTGTTCGCAAGTTTTTATATAAATATGTATTTTTATACTTTCATAGTGTTTTTTTTTAGTGGGGGGTCACTATTTGCTCATAGCTGGGACCCTTTGTGATCAGAAGACTTGCTGTCAGATGTAGTTTATATTCATACCTAGGACTAGTTGGCACTGTGGTGCTGTTGGCACTTTTGGTATCAGCTGTTGGCTCTTTTGCTATCAGCTGTTGGCACTTTTGCTATCAGATGTTGGCAATTTTGCTATCAGATGTTGGCAATTTTGCTATCAGATTTTGGCACTTTTGGTATCAGCTGTTGGCACATTTGCTATCAGCTGTTGGCACTTTTGCTATCAGCTGTTGGCACTTTTGCTATCAGCTGTTGGCACTTTTCGTATCATCTGTTGGCAGTTTTGCTATCAGCTGTTGGCTCTTTT
Source organism: Acanthosepion esculentum (assembly GCA_964036315.1). Classification (NCBI taxonomy): domain Eukaryota; kingdom Metazoa; phylum Mollusca; class Cephalopoda; order Sepiida; family Sepiidae; genus Acanthosepion; species Acanthosepion esculentum. The sequence goes on along the minus strand of CAXIWW010000817.1, from coordinate 8,613,103 downwards.
GCTATCAGCTGTTGGCACTTTTGCTATCAGGTGTGGTGCTGTTGGCACTTTTGCTATCAGCTGTTGGCACTTTTGCTACCAGCTGTTGGCACTTTGCTATCAGCTGTTGGCACTTTTGTTGTCAGCTGTGGTGCTGTTGGCACTTTTGCTATCAACTGGTGTTGTTCGCAAGTTTTTATATAAACATCTATTTTTATACTTTCACAGAGTTTTTTTTTAGTGGGGGGTCACTAATTTCTCATAGCTGGGAACCTTTGTGATCAGAAGCCTTGCTGTCAGATGTAGTTTATAGTCATACCTAGGACTAGTTGGCACTGTGGTGCTGTTGGAACTTTTGCTATCAGCTGTTGGCACTTTTGCTATCAGGTGTTGGCACTTTTGGTATCAGCTGTTGGCACTTTTGCTATCAGCTGTTTGCACTTTTGCTATCAGCTGTTGGCACTTTAGCTATCAGCTGTGTGCACTTTTGATATCAGCTTTTGGCACTTTTGGTATCAGCTGTTGGCACTTTTGCTATCAGCTGTCTGCATTTTGCTATCAGCTTTTGGCACTTTTGCTATCAGCTGTTGGCACTTTTGCTATCAGCTGTTGGCACTTTTGCTATCATCTGTTGGCACTTTTGCTATCATCTGTTGGCACTTTTGCTATCAGCTTTTGGCACTTTTACTATCAGCTGTCGGCACTTTTGCTATCAGCTGTTGGCACTTTTGCTATCAGCTGTGTGGTGCTGTTGGCACTTTTGCTATCAACTGGTGTTGTTCGCATGTTTTTATATAAACATGTATTTTTATACATTCATAGTGTTTTTTTTAGTGGGGGGTCACTATTTGCTCATAGCTGGGACCCTTTGTGATAAGAAGCCTTGCTGTCAGATGTAGTTTATTGTCATACCTAGGACTAGTTGGCATTGTGGTGCTGTTGGCACTTTTGCTATCAGCTGTTGGCACTTTTGCTATCAGCTGTTGGCACTTTGCTATCAGCTGTTGGCACTTTTGTTATCAGCTGTGGTGCTGTTGGCACTTTTGCTATCAACTGGTGTTGTTCGCAAGTTTTTATATAAAAAAGGTATTTTTATACTTTCATAGTGTTTTTTTTTTAGTGGGGGGTCACTATTTGCTCATAGCTGGGACCCTTTGTGATCAGAAGCCTTGCTGTCAGATGTAGTTTATAGTCATACCTAGGACTAGTTGGCACTGTGGTGCTGTTTGCACTTTTGCTATCAGCTGTTGGCACTTTTGCTAGCAGCTTTGGCACTTTTGGTATCAGCTGTTGGAACTTTTGCTATCAGCTGTTGGCACTTTTGCTATCAGCTGTTGGCACTTTTGCTATCAGCTGTGGTGCTGTTTGCACTTTTGCTATCAACTGGTGTTGTTCGCAAGTTTTTATATAAAAAAGGTATTTTTATACTTTCATAGTGTTTTTTTTTAGTGGGGCTAACTATTTGCTCATAGCTGGGACCCTTTGTGATCAGAAGCCTTGCTGTCAGATGTAGTTTATAGTCATACCTAGGACTAGTTGGCACTGTGGTGCTGTTGGCACTTTTGCTATGAGCTGTTGGCACTTTTGGTATCAGCTGTTGGAACTTTTGCTATCAGCTGTTGGCACTTTTGCTATCAGCTGTGGTGCTGTTTGCACTTTTGCTATCAACTGGTGTTGTTTGCAAGTTTTTATATAAATATGTATTTTTATACTTTCATAGTGTTTTTTTTTAGTGGGGCTAACTATTTGCTCATAGCTGGGACCCTTTGTGATCAGACGCCTTGCTGTCAGATGTAGTTTATAGCCATACCTTGGACTAGTTGGCCATATGGTGCTGTTGGCACTTTTGCTATCAGCTGTTGGCACTTTTGCTATCAGCTGTGGTGCTGTTGGCACTGTTGCTATCAACTAGTGTTGTTCGCAAGTTTTTATATAAACATGTATTTTTATACTTTCTTAATGTGTTTTTTTTTAATGGGGGGTCACTATTTGCTCATTGCTGGGACCCTTTGTGATCAGAAGACTTGCTGTCAGATGTAGTTTATAGTCATACCTAGGACTAGTTGGCACTGTGGTGCTGTTTGCACTTTTGCTATCAGCTGTTGGCACTTTTGCTATCAGCTGTTGGCACTTTGCTATCAGCTGTTGGCACTTTTGTTATCAGCAGTGGTGCTGTTGGCACTTTTGCTATCAACTGGTGTTGTTCGCAAGTTTTTATATAAACATCTATTTTTATACTTTCATAATGTTTTTTTTTAGTGGGGGGTCACTATTTGCTCATAGCTGGGACCCTTTGTGATCAGAAGCCTTGCTGTCAGATGTAGTTTATAGTCATACCTAGGACTAGTTTGCACTGTGGTGCTGTTGGCACTTTTGCTATCAGCTGTTGTCACTTTTGCTATCAGCTGTTGGCACTTTTGCTATCAGCTGTGGTGCTGTTTGCACTTTTGCTATCAACTGGTGTTGTTCGCAAGTTTTTATATAAACATGTATATTTATACTTTCATAGTGTTTTTTTTTAGTGGGGGGTAACTATTTGCTCATAGCTGGGACCCTTTGTGATCAGACGCCTTGCTGTCAGATGTAGTTGATAGTCATACCTTGGACTAGTTGGCCATATGGTGCTGTTGGCACTTTTGCTATCAGCTGTTGGCACTTTTGCTATCAGCTGTGGTGCTGTTGGCACTTTTGCTATCAACTGGTGTTGTTCGCAAGTTTTTATATAAACATGTATTTTTATACTTTCATAGTGTGTTTTTTTTTTAATGGGGGGTCACTATTTGCTCATTGCTGGGACCCTTTGTGATCAGAAGACTTGCTGTCAGATGTAGTTTATAGTCATACCTAGGACTAGTTGGCACTGTGGTGCTGTTGGCACTTTTGCTATCAGCTGTTGGCACTTTTGCTATCAGCTGTTGGCACTTTTACTATCAGCTGTGGTGCTGTTGGCACTTTTGCTATCAACTGGTGTTGTTCGCAAGTTTTTATATAAACATGTATATTTATACTTTCATAGTGTTTTTTTTTTAGTGGGGGGTAACTATTTGCTCACAGCTGGCACCCTTTGTGATCCGACGCCTTGCTGCCAGATGTAGTTTATAGTCATACCTTGGACTAGTTGGCCATATGGTGCTGTTGGCACTTTTGCTATCAGCTGTTGGCACTTTTGCTATCAGCTGTGGTGCTTTTGGCACTTTTGCTATCAACTGGTGTTGTTCGCAAGTTTTTATATAAACATGTATTTTTATACTTTCATAGTGTGTTTTTTTTTTAATGGGGGGTCACTATTTGCTCATTGCTGGGACCCTTTGTGATCAGAAGACTTGCTGTCAGATGTAGTTTATAGTCATACCTAGGACTAGTTGGCACTGTGGTGCTGTTGGCACTTTTGCTATCAGCTGTTGGCACTTTTACTATCAGCTGTGGTGCTGTTGGCACTTTTGCTATCAACTGGTGTTGTTCGCATGTTTTTATATAAACATGTATTTTTATACATACATAGTGTTTTTTTTAGTGGGGGGTCACTATTTGCTCATAGCTGGGACCCTTTGTGATCAGAAGCCTTGCTGTCAGATGTAGTTTATTGTCATACCTAGGACTAGTTGGCATTGTGGTGCTGTTGGCACTTTTGCTATCAGCTGTTGGCACATTTGCTATCAGCTGTTGGCACTTAGCTATCAGCTGTTGGCACTTTTGTTATCAGCTGTGGTGCTGTTGGCACTTTTGTTATCAACTGTTGTTGTTCGCAAGTTTTTATATAAACATCTATTTTTATACTTTCATAACGTTTTTTTTTAGTGGGGGGTCACTATTTGCTCATAGCTGGGACCCTTTGTGATCAGAAGCCTTGCTGTCAGATGTAGTTTATAGTCATACCTAGGACTAGTTGGCACTGTGGTGCTGTTGGCACATTTGCTATCAGCTGTTGTCACTTTTGCTATCAGCTGTTGGCACTTTTGCTATCAGCTGTTGGCACTTTTGCTATCAGCTGTAGGCACTTTTGCTATCAGCTGTGGTGCTGTTTGCACTTTTGCTATCAACTGGTGTTGTTCGCAAGTTTTTATATAAACATGTATATTTATACTTTCATAGTGTTTTTTTTATTGGGGGGTAACTATTTGCTCATAGCTGGGACCCTTTGTGATCAGACGCCTTGCTGTCAGATGTAGTTTATAGTCATACCTTGGACTAGTTGGCCATATGGTGCTGTTGGCACTTTTGCTATCAGCTGTTGGCACATTTGCTCTCAGCTGTGGTGCTGTTGGCACTTTTGCTATCAACTGGTGTTGTCCGCAAGTTTTTATATAAACATCTATTTTTATACTTTCATAATGTTTTTTTTTCGTGGGGGGTCACTATTTGCTCATAGCTGGGACCCTTTGTGATCAGAAGCCTTGCTGTCAGATGTAGTTTATAGTCATACCTAGGACTAGTTTGCACTGTGGTGCTGTTGGCACTTTTTCTATCAGCTGTTGTCACTTTTGCTATCAGCTGTTGGCACTTTTGCTATCAGCTGTGGTGCTGTTTGCACTTTTGCTATCAACTGGTGTTGTTCGCAAGTTTTTATATAAACATGTATATTTATACTTTCATAGTGTTTTTTTTTAGTGGGGGGTAACTATTTGCTCATAGCTGGGACCCTTTGTGATCAGACGCCTTGCTGTCAGATGTAGTTGATAGTCATACCTTGGACAAGTTGGCCATATGGTGCTGTTGGCACTTTTGCTATCAGCTGTTGGCACTTTTGCTATCAGCTGTGGTGCTGTTGGCACTTTTGCTATCAACTCGTGTTGTTCGCAAGTTTTTATATAAACATGTATTTTTATACTTTCATAGTGTGTTTTTTTTTTAATGGGGGGTCACTATTTGCTCATTGCTGGGACCCTTTGTGATCAGAAGACTTGCTGTCAGATGTAGTTTATAGTCATACCTAGGACTAGTTGGCACTGTGGTGCTGTTGGCACTTTTGCTATCAGCTGTTGGCACTTTTGCTATCAGCTGTTGGCACTTTTACTATCAGCTGTGGTGCTGTTGGCACTTTTACTATCAACTGGTGTTGTTCGCAAGTTTTTATATAAACATGTATATTTATACTTTCATAGTGTTTTTTTTTTTAGTGGGGGGTAACTATTTGCTCACAGCTGGGACCCTTTGTGATCAGACGCCTTGCTGCCAGATGTAGTTTATAGTCATACCTTGGACTAGTTGGCCATATGGTGCTGTTGGCACTTTTGCTATCAGCTGTTGGCACTTTTGCTATCAGCTGTGGTGCTTTTGGCACTTTTGCTATCAACTGGTGTTGTTCGCAAGTTTTTATATAAACATGTATTTTTATACTTTCATAGTGTGTTTTTTTTTTAATGGGGGGTCACTATTTGCTCATTGCTGGGACCCTTTGTGATCAGAAGACTTGCTGTCAGATGTAGTTTATAGTCATACCTAGGACTAGTTGGCACTGTGGTGCTGTTGGCACTTTTGCTATCAGCTGTTGGCACTTTTACTATCAGCTGTGGTGCTGTTGGCACTTTTGCTATCAACTGGTGTTGTTCGCATGTTTTTATATAAACATGTATTTTTATACATACATAGTGTTTTTTTTAGTGGGGGGTCACTATTTGCTCATAGCTGGGACCCTTTGTGATCAGAAGCCTTGCTGTCAGATGTAGTTTATTGTCATACCTAGGACTAGTTGGCATTGTGGTGCTGTTGGCACTTTTGCTATCAGCTGTTGGCACTTTTGCTATCAGCTGTTGGCACTTTGCTATCAGCTGTTGGCACTTTTGTTATCAGCTGTGGTGCTGTTGGCACTTTTGTTATCAACTGTTGTTGTTCGCAAGTTTTTATATAAACATCTATTTTTATACTTTCATAACGTTTTTTTTTAGTGGGGGGTCACTATTTGCTCATAGCTGGGACCCTTTGTGATCAGAAGCCTTGCTGTCAGATGTAGTTTATAGTCATACCTAGGACTAGTTGGCACTGTGGTGCTGTTGGCACATTTGCTATCAGCTGTTGTCACTTTTGCTATCAGCTGTTGGCACTTTTGCTATCAGCTGTTGGCACTTTTGCTATCAGCTGTAGGCACTTTTGCTATCAGCTGTGGTGCTGTTTGCACTTTTGCTATCAACTGGTGTTGTTCGCAAGTTTTTATATAAACATGTATATTTATACTTTCATAGTGTTTTTTTTATTGGGGGGTAACTATTTGCTCATAGCTGGGACCCTTTGTGATCAGACGCCTTGCTGTCAGATGTAGTTTATAGTCATACCTTGGACTAGTTGGCCATATGGTGCTGTTGGCACTTTTGCTATCAGCTGTTGGCACATTTGCTCTCAGCTGTGGTGCTGTTGGCACTTTTGCTATCAACTGGTGTTGTTCGCAAGTTTTTATATAAACATGTATTTTTATACTTTCATAGTGTGTTTTTTTTTTAGTGGGTGGTCACTATTTGCTCAGAGCTGGGACCCGTAGTGATCAGAAGACTTGCTGTCAGATGTAATTTATAATCATACCTAGGACTAGTTGGCACTGTGGTGCTGTTGGCACTTTTGCTATCAGCTGTTGGCACTTTTGCTATCAGCTGTTGGCACTTTTACTATCAGCTGTGGTGCTGTTGGCACTTTTGCTATCAACTGGTGTTGTTCGCAAGTTTTTATATAAACATGTATTTTTATAATTTCATAGAGTTTTTTTTTTTAGTGTGGGGTCACTATTTGCTCATAGCTGGGACCCTTTGTGATCAGAAGCCTTGCTGTCAGATGTAGTTTATAGTCATACCTAGGACTAGTTGGCACTGTGGTGCTGTTGGCACTTTTTCTATCAGCTGTTGGCACTTTTGGTATCAGTTGTTGGCACTTTTTCTATCAGCTGTTGGCACTTTTGCTATCAGCTGTTGGCACTTTTGCTATCAGCTGTGGTGCTGTTGGCACTTTTGCTATCAACTGGTGTTGTTCGCAAGTTTTTATATAAACATGTATTTTTATAATTTCATAGAGTTTTTTTTTTTAGTGGGGGGTCACTATTTGCTCATAGCTGGGACCCTTTGTGATCAGAAGCCTTGCTGTCAGATGTAGTTTATAGTCATACCTAGGACTAGTTGGCACTGTGGTGGTGTTGGCACTTTTGCTATTAGCTGTTGGCACATTTGCTATCAGCTGTTGGCACTTTTGCTATCAGCTTTTGGCACTTTCGGTATCAGCATTTGGCGCTTTTGCTATCAGCTGTTGGCACTTTTGCTATCAGCCGTTGGCACTTTTGCTATCAGCTGTTGGCACTTTTACTATCAGCTGTTGGCACTTTTGCTATCAGCTGTGGTGATGTTGGCACTTTTGCTATCAACTGGTGTTGTTCGCAAGTTTTTTATATAAACATGTATTTTTATATTTTCATAGTGTTTTTTTTTAGTGGGGTGTCACTATTTGCACTTAGCTGGGACACTTTGTGATCAGAAGCCTTGCTGTCAGATGTAGATTATAATCATACGTAGGACAAGTTGGCACTGTGGTGCTGTTGGCACTTTTGTTATCAGCTGTTGGCACTTTTGCTATCAGCTGTTGGCACTTTTGCTATCATCTGGTGGCACTTTTGCTATCAGCTGTGGTGCTGTTGGCACTTTTGCTATCAACTGGTGTTGTTCGCAAGTTTTTATATAAACATGTATTTTTAAACATTCATAGTGTTGTTTTTTACTGGGGGGGGTCACTATTTGCTCATAGCTTGGACCCTTTGTGATCAGAAGCCTTGCTGTCAGATGTAGTTTATAGTCATACCTAGGACTAGTTGGCAATGTGGTGCTGTTGGCACTTTTGCTATCAGCTATGGTGCTGTTGGCACTTTTGCTATCAGCTTTTGGCACTTTTGCTATCAGCTGTTGGCACTTTTGCTATCAGTTGTTGGCACTTTTGCTATCAGCTGTTGGCACTTTTGCTATCAGCTTTTGGCACTTTTGCTATCAGCTGTTGGCACTTTTGCTATCAGCGGTTTGCACTTTTGCTATCAGCTGTTGGCACTTTTGCTATCAGCTGTGGTGCTGTTGGCACTTTTGCTATCAACTGGTGTTGTTCGCAAGTTTTTATATAAGCATGTATTTTTATACATTGATAATGTTTTTTTTTTAGTGGGGTGTCACTATTTGCTCAAAGCTGGGACCCTTTGTGATCAGAAGCCTTGCTGTCAGATGTAGTTTATAGTCATACCTAGGACTAGTTGGCACTGTGGTGCTGATGGCACTTTTGGTATCAGCTGTTGGCACTTTTGCTATCAGCTGTTGGCACTTTTGCTATCAGCTTTTGGCACTTTCGGAATCTGCATTTGGCGCTTTTGCTATCAGCTGTTGGCACTTTTGCTATCAGCCGTTGGCACTTTTGCTATCAGCTGTTGGCACTTTTGGTATCATCTTTTGGCACTTTTGCTATCAGCTGTTGGCACTTTTGCTATCAGCTGTTGGCACTTTTGGTATCAGCTGTTGGCACTTTTGCTATCAGCTGTTGGCACTTTTGCTATCAGCTTTTGGCACTTTTGCTACCAGCTGTTGGCACTTTTGCTATCAGCTGTTGGCACTTTTGCTACCAGCTGTGGTGCTGTTGCCACTTTTGCTATCAACTGGTGTTGTTCGCAAGTTTTTATATAAATATGTATTTTTATACATTTATAGTGTTTTTTTTTAGTGGGGGGTCACTATTTGCTCATAGCTGGGACCCTTTGTGATCAGAAGCCTTGGTGTCAGATGTAGTTTATAGTCATACCTACGACTAGTTGGCAATGTGGTGCTGTTGGCACTTTTGCTATCAGCTGTTGGCACTTTTGCTATCAGCTGTTGGAACTTTTGCTATCAGCTGTTTGCACTTTTGGTATCAGCTGTTGGCACTTTTGCAATCAGCTGTTGGCGCATTTGCTATCAGCTTTTGGCACTTTTGCTATCAGCTGTTGGCACTTTTGCTATCAGCTGTTGGCACCTTTGGTATAATCTGTTGGCACTTTTGCTATCAGCTGTTGGCACATTTGCTATCAGCTGTTGGCACTTTTGCTATCAGCTGTTGGCACCTTTGGTATAATCTGTTGGCACTTTTGCTATCAGCTGTTGGCACATTTGCTATCAGCTGTTGGCACTTTTGCTATTAGCAGTTGGCACTTTTGCTATCAGCTTTCGGCACATTTGGTATCAGCTGTTGCCACTTTTGCTATCAGCTGTTGGCACTTTTTCTATCAGCTGTTGGCACTTTTGCTATCAGCTTTTGGCACTTTTGCTATCAGCTGTTGGCACTTTGGCTATCAGCTGTTGGCACTTTTGCTATCAGCTGTGGTGCTGTTGGCACTTTTGCTATCAGCTGTTGGCACTTTTGCTATCAGCTGCTGGCACTTTTGCTATCAGCTGTTGGCACTTTTGCTATCAGTTTGGCACTTTTGGTATCAGCTGTTGGCACTTTTGGTATCAGCTTTTTGCAGTTTTGGTATCAGCTGTTGGCACTTTTGCTATCAGCTGTTGGCACTTTTGCTATCAGCTGTGGTGCTGTTGGCACTTTTGCTATCAACTGGTGTTGTTCGCAAGTTTTTATATAAACATGTATTTTTATATTTTCATAGTGTTTTTTTTTTAATGGGCGGTAACTATTTGTTCATAGCTGGGACCCTTTGTGATCAGAAGCCTTGATGTCAGATGTAGTTTATAGTCATACCTAGGACTAGTTGGCACTGTGGTGATGTTGGCACTTTTGCTATCAGCTGTTGGCACTTTTGCTATCAGCCGTTGGCACTTTTGCTATCAGCTGTGGTGCTTTTGGCACATTTGCTATCAACTGGTGTTGGTCGCAAGTTTTTATATAAACATGTATTTTTATACTTTTATAGTGTTTTTTTTTTAGTGGGGGGTCACTATTTGCTCATAGCTGGAACCCTTTGTGATCAGAAACCTTGCTGTCAGATGTAGTTTATAGTCATACCTAGGACTAGTTGGCACTGTTGTTCTGTTGGCACTTTTGCTCTCAGCTGTTGGCACTTTTTCTATCAGCTGTTGGCACTTTTGCTATCAGCTTTTGTCACTTATGCTATCAGCTGTTGGCACTTTTGCTATCAGCGTTTGGCACATTTGCAATCAGCTGTTGGCACTTTTGCTATCAGCTGTTGGCACTTTGGTATCAGCTGTTGGCACATTTGCTATCAGCTGTTGGCACTTTTGCTATCAGCTGTTGGCACTTATCGTATCATCTGTTGGCAGTTTTGCTATCAGCTGTTGGCTCTTTGCTATCAGCTGTTGGCACTTTTGCTATCAGCTGTGGTGCTGTTGGCACTTTTGCTATCAGCTGTTGGCACTTTTGCTATCAGCTGTTGGCACTTTTGTTATCAGCTGTTGGCACTTTTGCTATCAGCTGTGGTGCTGTTGGCACTTTTGCTATCAACTGGTGTTGTTCGCAAGTTTTTATATAAATATGTATTTTTATACTTTCATAGTGTTTTTTTTTAGTGGGGGGTCACTATTTGCTCATAGCTGGGACCCTTTGTGATCAGAAGACTTGCTGTCAGATGTAGTTTATATTCATACCTAGGACTAGTTGGCACTGTGGTGCTGTTGGCACTTTTGGTATCAGCTGTTGGCTCTTTTGCTATCAGCTGTTGGCACTTTTGCTATCAGATGTTGGCAATTTTGCTATCAGATTTTGGCACTTTTGGTATCATCTGTTTCCAGTTTTGCTATCAGCTGTTGGCACTTTAGTTATCAGCTGTTGGCACTTTTGCTATCAGCTGTTGGCACTTTGCTATCAGCTGTAGGCACTTTTGTTATCAGCTGTGGTGCTGTTGGCACTTTTGCTATCAACTGGTGTTGTTCGCAAGTTTTTATATAAACATCTATTTTTATACTTTCACAGAGTTTTTTTTTAGTGGGGGGTCACTATTTTCTCATAGCTGGGAACCTTTGTGATCAGAAGCCTTGCTGTCAGATGTAGTTTATAGTCATACCTAGGACTAGTTGGCACTGTGGTGCTGTTGGAACTTTTGCTATCAGCTGTTGGCACTTTTGCTATCAGCTGTTGGCACTTTAGCTATCAGCTGTGTGCACTTTTGATATCAGCTTTTGGCACTTTTGGTATCAGCTGTTGGCACTTTTGCTATCAGCTGTTGGCATTTTTGCTATAAGCTGTTGGCAATTTTGCTATCATCTTTTGGCACTTTTGGTATCAGCTGTTGGCACTTTTGCTATCAGCTGTTGGCACTTTTGCTATCAGCTGTGGTGCTGTTGGCACTTTTGTTATCAACTGGTGTTGTTCGCAAGTTTTTATATAAACATGTATTTTTATACATTCATAGAGTTTTTTTTTTAGTGGGGGGTCACTATTTGCTCATAGCTGGGACCCTTTGTGATCAGAAGCCTTGCTGTCGGATGTAGTTTATAGTCATACCTAGGACTAGTTGGCACTGTTGTGCTGTTGTCACTTTTGCTATCAGCTGTTGGCACTTTTGCTATCAGCTGTTGGCACTTTTGCTATCAGCTGTTGGCACTTTTGCTATCAGCTTTTGTCACTTTTGCTATCAGCTGTTGGCACTTTTGCTATCATCTGTTGGCACTTTTGCTATCAGCTGTTGGCACGTTTGCTATCATCTGTTGGCACTTTTGCTATCAGCTGTTGGCACTTTTGCTATCAGCTGTTGGCACTTTTGCTTGCAGATATGGTGATGTTGGCACTTTTGCTATCAACTGGTGTTGTTCGCAAGTTTTTATATAAACATGTATTTTTATACATTCATAGTGTTTTTTTTTAGTGGGGTGTCACTATTTGGTCATAGCTGGGACCCTTTGTGATCAGAAGCCTTGCTTTCAGATGTAGTTTATAGTCATACCTAGGACTAGTTGGAACTGTGGTGCTGTTGGCACTTTTGCTATCAGCTGTTGGCACTTTTGCTACCAGCTGTTGGCACTTTTGCTATCAGCTGTTGGCACTTTTGCTATCAGCTCTTGGCACTTTTGCTATCAGCAGTTGGCACTTTTGCTATCAGCTGTTGGCACTTTTGCTATCAGCTGTTGGCACTTTTGTTATCAGCTGTGGTGCTGTTGGAACTTTTGCTATCAACTGGTGTTGTTCGCAAGTTTTTATATAAACATGTATTTTTATACTTTCATAGTGTGTTTTTTTTTTAGTGGGGGTCACTATTTGCTCATAGCTGGGTCCCTTTGTGATAAGAAGACTTGCTGTCAGATGTAGTTTATAGTCATACCTAGGACTAGTTGGCACTGTGGTGCTGTTGGCTCTTTTGCTATCAGCTGTTGGCACTTTTGCTATCAGCTGTTGGCACTTTTGCTATCAGCTTTTGGCACTTTTGGTATCAGCTGTTGGCACTTTTGCTATCAGCTGTCTGCATTTTGCTATCAGCTTTTGGCACTTTTGCTATCAGCTGTTGGCACTTTTGCTATCAGCTGTTGGCACTTTTGCTATCATCTGTTGGCACTTTTGCTATCATCTGTTGGCACTTTTGCTATCAGCTTTTGGCACTTTTACTATCAGCTGTCGGCACTTTTGCTATCAGCTGTTGGCACTTTTGCTATCATCTGTTGGCACTTTTGCTATCATCTGTTGGCACTTTTGCTATCAGCTTTTGGCACTTTTACTATCAGCTGTCGGCACTTTTGCTATCAGCTGTTGGCACTTTTGTTATCAGCTGTGGTGCTGTTGGCACTTTTGCTATCAACTGGTGTTGTTCGCAAGTTTTTATATAAACATCTATTTTTATACTTTCATAGTGTTTTTTTTTTAGTGGGGGGTCACTATTTGCTCATATCTGGGACCCTTTGTGATCAGAAGCCTTGCTGTCATATGTAGTTTATAGTCATACCTAGGACTAGTTGGCACTGTGGTGCTGTTGGCACTTTAGCTATCAACTGTTGGCACTTTTGGTATCAGCTGTTGGAACTTTTGCTATCAGCTGTTGGCACTTTTGCTATCAGCTGTTGGCACTTTTGCTATCAGCTGTGGTGCTGTTTGCACTTTTGCTATCAACTGGTGTTGTTTGCAAGTTTTTATATAAACATGTATTTTTATACTTTCATAGTGTTTTTTTTTAGTGGGGCTAACTATTTGCTCATAGCTGGGACCCTTTGTGATCAGACGCCTTGCTGTCAGATGTAGTTTATAGTCATACCTTGGACTAGTTGTCCATATGGTGCTGTTGGCACTTTTGCTATCAGCTGTTGGCACTTTTGCTATCAGCTGTGGTGCTGTTGGCACTTTTGCTATCAACTGGTGTTGTTCGCAAGTTTTTATATAAACATGTATTTTTATACTTTCTTAGTGTGTTTTTTTTAATGGGGGGTCACTATTTGCTCATTGCTGGGACCCTTTGTGATCAGAAGACTTGCTGTCAGATGTAGTTTATAGTCATACCTAGGACTAGTTGGCACTGTGGTGCTGTTGGCACTTTTGCTATCAGCTGTTGGCACTTTGCTATCAGCTGTTGGCACTTTTGTTATCAGCAGTGGTGCTGTTGGCACTTTTGCTATCAACTGGTGTTGTTCGCAAGTTTTTATATAAACATCTATTTTTATACTTTCATAATGTTTTTTTTTAGTGGGGGGGTCACTATTTGCTCATAGCTGGGACCCTTTGTGATCAGAAGCCTTGCTGTCAGATGTAGTTTATAGTCATACCTAGGACTAGTTTGCACTGTGGTGCTGTTGGCACTTTTGCTATCAGCTGTTGTCACTTTTGCTATCAGCTGTTGGCACTTTTGCTATCAGCTGTGGTGCTGTTTGCACTTTTGCTATCAACTGGTGTTGTTCGCAAGTTTTTATATAAACATGTATATTTATACTTTCATAGTGTTTTTTTTTAGTGGGGGGTAACTATTTGCTCATAGCTGGGACCCTTTGTGATCAGACGCCTTGCTGTCAGATGTAGTTGATAGTCATACCTTGGACTAGTTGGCCATATGGTGCTGTTGGCACATTTGCTATCAGCTGTTGGCACTTTTGCTATCAGCTGTGGTGCTTTTGGCACTTTTGCTATCAACTGGTGTTGTTCGCAAGTTTTTATATAAACATGTATTTTTATACTTTCATAGTGTGTTTTTTTTTTAATGGGGGGTCACTATTTGCTCATTGCTGGGACCCTTTGTGATCAGAAGACTTGCTGTCAGATGTAGTTTATAGTCATACCTAGGACTAGTTGGCACTGTGGTGCTGTTGGCACTTTTGCTATCAGCTGTTGGCACTTTTGGTATCAGTTGTTGGCACTTTTTCTATCAGCTGTTGGCACTTTTGCTATCAGCTGTTGGCACTTTTGCTATCAGCTTTTGGCACTTTTGGTATCAGCTGTTGGCACTTTTGCTATCAGCTATCTGCACTTTTGCTATCAGCTTTTGGCACTTTTGCTATCAGCTGTTGGCACTTTTGCTATCAGCTGTTGGCACTTTTGCTATCATCTGTTGGCACTTTTGCTATCATCTGTTGGCACTTTTGCTATCAGCTGTTGGCACTTTTGCTATCAGCTTTTGGCACTTTTACTATCAGCTGTTGGCATTTTGCTATCAGCTGTTGGCACTTTTGCTATCAGCTGTGGTGCTGTTGGCACTTTTGCTATCAACTGGTGTTGTTCGCATGTTTTTATATAAACATGTATTTTTATACATTCATAGTGTTTTTTTTAGTGGGGGTACCTATTTGCTCATAGCTGGGACCCTTTGTGATCAGAAGCCTTGCTGTCAGATGTAGTTTATTGTCATACCTAGGACTAGTTGGCATTGTGGTGCTGTTGGCACTTTTGCTATCAGCTGTTGGCACTTTTGCTATCAGTTGTTGGCACTTTGCTGTCAGCTGTTGGCACTTTTGTTATCAGCTGTGGTGCTGTTGGCACTTTTGCTATCAACTGGTGTTTTTCGCAAGTTTTTATATAAACATCTATTTTTATACTTTCATAATGTTTTTTTTTTAGTGGGGGGTTACTATTTGCTCATAGCTGGGACCCTTTGTGATCAGAAGCCTTGCTGTCAGATGTAGTTCATAGTCATACCTATGACTAGTTGGCACTGTGGAGCTGTTGGCACTATTGCAATCAGCTGTTGGCACTTTTGCTATCAGATGTGGTGCTGTTGGCACTTTTGCTATCAACTGTTGTTGTTCGCAAGTTTTTATAAAAACATGTATTTTTATACATTCATAGTGTTTTGTTTAGTGGCGGGTCACTATTTGCTCATAGCTGGGACCCTTTGTGATCAGAAGCCTTGGTGTCAGATGTAGTTTATAGTCATACCTAGGACTAGTTGGCAATGTGGTGCTGTTGTAACTTTGGTTATCAGCTGTTGGCACTTTTGCTATCAGCTGTGGTGCTGTTGGCACTTTTGCTATCAACTGTTGGCACTTTTGCTATCAGCTCTTGGCACTTTTGCTGTCAGCTGTTGGCACTTTTGCTATCAGCTGTGGTGCTGTTGGCACTTTTGCTATCAATTGGTGTTCTTCGCAAGTTTTTATATAAACATCTATTTTTATACTTTCATAGTGTTTTTTTTTTAGTGTGGGGTCACTATTTGCTCATAGCGGGGACCCTTTGTGATCAGAAGCCTTGCTGTCAGATGTAGTTTATAGTCATACCTAGGATTAGTTGGCACTGTTGTGCTGTTGGCACTTTTGGTATCAGCTGTTGGCACTTTTGCTATCAGCTGTTGGCACTTTTGCTATCAGCTGTGGTGCTGTTGGCACTTTTGCTATCAACTGGTGTTGTTCGCAAGTTTTTATATAAACATGTATATTTATACTTTCATAATGTTTTTTTTTAGTGGGGGGTAAATATTTGCTCATAGCTGGGACCCTTTGTGATCAGAAGCCTTGCTGTCAGATGTAGTTTATAGTCATACCTAGGACTAGTTGGCAATGTGGTGCTGTTGGCACATTTGCTATCAGCTTTTGGCACTTTTGCTATCAGTTGTTGGCACTTTTGCTATCAGTTCTGGTGCTGTTGGCACTTTTGCTATCAACTGGTGCTGTTCGCATGTTTTTATATTAACATGTGTTTTTATAGTGTCATAGTGTTTCTTGTTTTTAGTTGGGGGTCACTCTTTGCTCATAGGTGGGACCCTTTGTGATCAGAAGTCTTGTTGTCAGATGTAGTTTATAGTCATACCAAGGACTAGTTCGCACTGTGGTACTGTTCGCTCTTTTGCTATCAGCTGTTGGCACATTTGCTATCAGCTGTTGGCTCTTTTGCTATCAGCTGTGGTGCTGTTGGCACTTTTGCTATCAACTGGTGTTGTTCGCAAGTTTTTATATAAACATGTATTTTTATACATTCATAATGTTTTTTTTTAGTGGGGGGGTTACTATTTGCTCATAGCTGCGACCCTTTGTGATCAGAAGCCTTGCTGTCAGATGTAGTTCATAGTCATACCTAGGATTAGTTGGCACTGTGGTGCTGTTGGCACTATTGCAATCAGCTGTTGGCACTTTTGCTATCAGCTGTGTTGCTGTTGGCACTTTTGCTATCAACTGGTGTTGTTCGCAAGTTTTTATATAAACATGTATTTTTAGACATTCATAGTGTTTTTTTTTAGTGGGGGGTCACTATTTGCTCATAGCTGGGACCCTTTGTGATCAGAAGCCTTGTTGTCAGATGTAGTTTATATTCATACCTAGGACTAGTTGGCAATGTGGTGCTGTTGGCACTTTTGCTAACAGCTGTTAGCACTTTTGCTATCAGCTGTTGGCACTTTTGCTATCAGCTGTTGGCACTTTTGTTATCAGCTGTTGGCAGTTTTGCTATCAGCTGTTGGCACTTTTGCTGTGAGGTGTTGGCACTTTTGCCTTCAGCTCTGGTGCTGTTGGCACTTTTGCTATCAATTGGTGTTGTTCGCATGTTTTTATATAAACATGTATTTTTATACATTCATAGTGTTTTTTTTAGTGGGGGGTACCTATTTGCTCATAGCTGGGACCCTTTGTGATCAGAAGCCTTGCTGTCAGATGTAGTTTATTGTCATACCTAGGACTAGTTGGCATTGTGGTGCTGTTGGCACTTTTGCTATCAGCTGTTGGCACTTTTGCTATCAGTTGTTGGCACTTTGCTGTCAGCTGTTGGCACTTTTGTTATCAGCTGTGGTGCTGTTGGCACTTTTGCTATCAACTGGTGTTTTTCGCAAGTTTTTATATAAACATCTATTTTTATACTTTCATAGTGTTTTTTTATTGGGGGGTCACTATTTGCTCATAGCTGGGACCCTTTGTGATCAGAAGCCTTGCTGTCAGATGTAGTTTATAATCATACCTAGGACTAGTTGGCACTGTGGTGCTGTTGACACTTTTGATATCAGCTGTTGGCACTTTTGCTATCAGCTGTTGGCACTTTTGGTATCAGCTGTTGGCACTTTTGCTATCAGCTGTTGGCACTTTTGCTATCAGCTCTCGTGCTGTTGGCACTTTTGCTATCAACTGGTGTTGTTTGCAAGTTTTTATATAAACATGTATTTTTATACTTTCATAATGTTTTTTTTTTAGTGGGGGGTTACTATTTGCTCATAGCTGGGACCCTTTGTGATCAGAAGCCTTGCTGTCAGATGTAGTTCATAGTCATACCTATGACTAGTTGGCACTGTGGAGCTGTTGGCACTATTGCAATCAGCTGTTGGCACTTTTGCTATCAGATGTGGTGCTGTTGGCACTTTTGCTATCAACTGTTGTTGTTCGCAAGTTTTTATAAAAACATGTATTTTTATACATTCATAGTGTTTTGTTTAGTGGCGGGTCACTATTTGCTCATAGCTGGGACCCTTTGTGATCAGAAGCCTTGGTGTCAGATGTAGTTTATAGTCATACCTAGGACTAGTTGGCAATGTGGTGCTGTTGTAACTTTGGTTATCAGCTGTTGGCACTTTTGCTATCAGCTGTGGTGCTGTTGGCACTTTTGCTATCAACTGTTGGCACTTTTGCTATCAGCTCTTGGCACTTTTGCTGTCAGCTGTTGGCACTTTTGCTATCAGCTGTGGTGCTGTTGGCACTTTTGCTATCAACTGGTGTTCTTCGCAAGTTTTTATATAAACATCTATTTTTATACTTTCATAGTGTTTTTTTTTTAGTGTGGGGTCACTATTTGCTCATAGCGGGGACACTTTGTGATCAGAAGCCTTGCTGTCAGATGTAGTTTATAGTCATACATAGGACTAGTTGGCACTGTTGTGCTGTTGGCACTTTTGGTATCAGCTGTTGGCACTTTTGCTATCAGCTGTTGGCACTTTTGCTATCAGCTGTGGTGCTGTTGGCACTTTTGCTATCAACTGGTGTTGTTCGCAAGTTTTTATATAAACATGTATATTTATACTTTCATAATGTTTTTTTTTTAGTGGGGGGTAAATATTTGCTCATAGCTGGGACCCTTTGTGATCAGAAGCCTTGCTGTCAGATGTAGTTTATAGTCATACCTAGGACTAGTTGGCAATGTGGTGCTGTTGGCACATTTGCTATCAGCTTTTGGCACTTTTGCTATCAGTTGTTGGCACTTTTGCTATCAGCTCTGGTGCTGTTGGCACTTTTGCTATCAACTGGTGCTGTTCGCATGTTTTTATATTAACATGTGTTTTTATAGTGTCATAGTGTTTCTTGTTTTTAGTTGGGGGTCACTCTTTGCTCATAGGTGGGACCCTTTGTGATCAGAAGTCTTGTTGTCAGATGTAGTTTATAGTCATACCAAGGACTAGTTCGCACTGTGGTACTGTTCGCTCTTTTGCTATCAGCTGTTGGCACATTTGCTGTGAGGTGTTGGCACTTTTGCCTTCAGCTCTGGTGCTGTTGGCACTTTTGCTATCAATTGGTGTTGTTCGCAAGTTTTTATATAAACATATTTTTTTATACTTTCATAGTGTTTTTTTTTTAGTGGGGCGTCACTATTTGCTCATAGCTGGGACCCTTTGTGATCAGAAGCCTTGCTGTCAGATGCAGTTTATTGTCATACCTAGGACTAGTTGGCACTGTTGTGCTGTTGGCACTTTTGCTATCAGCTGTTGGCTCTTTTGCTATCAGCTGTTGGCACTTTTGCTATCAGCTGTTGGCACTTTTGCTATGAGCTGTGGTGCTGTTGGCACTTTTGCTATCAGCTGTTGGCACTTTTGCTATGAGCTGTTGGCACTTTTGCTATCAGCTGTTGGCACTTTTGCTATCAGCTGTGTTGCTGTTGGCACTTTTGCTATCAGCTGTGTTGCTGTTGGCACTTTTACTATCAACTGGTGTTGTTCGCAAGTTTTTATATAAACATGTATTTTTATACATTCATAGTGTTTTTTTTTAGTGGGGGAGTCCCTATTGGCTCATAGCTGGGACCCTTTGTGATAAGAAGCCTTGCAGTCATATGTAGTTTATAGTCATACCTAGCACTAGTTGGCAATGTGGTGCTGTTGGCACTTTTGCTATCAGCTTTTGGCACTTTTGCTATCAGCTGTTGGCACTATTGCTATCAGCTGTTGGCAGTTTTGCTATCAGCTGTGGTGCTGTTGGCACTTTATCTATCAACTGGTGTTGTTCGCAAGTTTTTATATAAACATGTATTTTTATACATTCATAATGTTTTTTGTTTAGTGGGGGGTCACTATTTGCTCATACCTGGGACCCTTTGTGATCAGAAGAATTGCTGTCAGATGTTGTTTATAATCATACCTAGGACTATTTGGCAATGTGGTGCTGTTGGCACTTTTGCTATCAGCTGTTGGCAGTTTTGCTATCAGATATTGGCACTTTTGCTATCAGCTTTTGGCACTTTTACTATCAACTGTTGGCACTTTTGCTATCAGCTGTGGTGCTGTTGGCACTTTTGCTATCAACTGGTGTTGTTCGCAGGTTTTTATATAAATATGTATTTTTATACATTCATAGTGTTTTTTTTTAGTGGACGGTCACTATTTGCTCAGAGATGGGACACTTTGTGATCAGAAGCCTTGCTGTCAGATGTAGTTTATAGTCATAACTAGGACTATATGCACTGTGGTGTTGTTGGAACTTTTGCCCTCAGCTCTTGGCTCTTTCGCTATCAGCTGTTGGCACTTTTGCTATCAGCTTTTGGCACTTTTGGTATCAGCTGTTGGCACTTTTGCTATCAACTGTTTACACTTTTTCTATCAGCTGTTGGCACTTTTGCAATCAGCTGTTGGCACTTTTGCTATCAGCTGTTGGCACTTTGGTATAATCTGTTGGCACTTTTGCTATCAGCTGTTGGCATTTTGGCCATCAGCTTTTGGCAATTTTGGTGTCAGCTGTTGGCACTTTTGCTATCAGCTGTTGGCACTTTTGCTATCAGCTGTTGGCACTTTTGGTATCATCTGTTTGCACTTTTGCTATCAGCTGTTGGCACTTTTGCTAGCAGCTTTTGGCACATTTGCTATCAGCTGTTGGCACTTTTGCTATCAGCTGTTGGCACTTTTGCTATCAGCTTTGGTGCTGTTGGCACTTTTGCTATCAACTGGTGTTGTTCGCAAGTTTTTATATATACATGTATTTTTATACATTCATAATCTTTTTTTTTTAGTGGGGGGTCACTATTTGCTCATAGCTGGGACCCTTTGTGATCAGAAGCCTTGCTGTCAGATGTTGTTTATAATCATACCTAGGACTATTTGGCAATGTGGTGCTGTTGGCACTTTTGCTATCAGCTGTTGGCAGTTTTGCTATCAGATATTGGCACTTTTGCTATCAGCTTTTGGCACTTTTACTATCAGCTGTTGGCACTTTTGCTATCAGCTGTGGTGCTGTTGGCACTTTTGCTATCAACTGGTGTTGTTCGCAAGTTTTTATATAAATATGTATTTTTATACATTCATAGTGTTTTTTTTTAGTGGACGGTCACTATTTGCTCAGAGATGGGACCCTTTGTGATCAGAAGCCTTGCTGTCAGATGTAGTTTATAGTCAAACCTAGGACTAGTTGGCAATGTGGTGCTGTTGGCACTTTTTCTATCAGCTGTTGGCACTTTTGCTATCAGCTGTTGGCACTTTTGCTATCAGCTGTTAGCACTTTTGCTATCTGCTGTGGTGCTGTTGGCACTTTTGCTATAAACTGGTGTTGTTCGCAAGTTTTTATATAAACATCTATTTTTATACATTCATAGTGTTTTTTTTAGTGGGGGGTCACTATTTGCTCATAGCTGGGACCCTTTGTGATCAGAAGCATGCTGTCAGATATAGTTTATAGTCATACCTAGGACTATTGGCACTGTGGTGCTGTTGGCACTTTTGCTATCAGCTTATGGCACGTTCGCTATCAGCTGTTGGCACTTTTGCTATCAGCTTTTGGCACTTTTGGTATCAGCTGTTGGCACTTTTGCTATCAGCTGTTTACACTTTTTCTATCAGCTGTTGGCACTTTTGCAATCAGCTGTTGGCACTTTTGCTATCAGCTGTTGGCACTTTGGTATAATCTGTTGGCACTTTTGCTATCAGCTGTTGGCATTTTGGCTATCAGCTTTTGGCAATTTTGGTGTCAGCTGTTGGCACTTTTGCTATCAGCTGTTGGCACTTTTGCTATCAGCTGTTGGCACTTTTGGTATCATCTGTTGGCACTTTTGCTATCAGCTGTTGGCACTTTTGCTAGAAGCTTTCGGCACTTTTGCTATCAGCTGTTTGCATTTTGCTATCAGCTGTTCGCACTTTTTCTATCAGCTGTGGTGCTGTTAACACTTTTGCTATCAACTGGTGTTGTTCGCAAGTTTTTATATAAACATGTATTTTTATGCTTTCATAGTGTTTTTTTTAGTAGGGGGTCACTATTTGCTCATAGCTGGGACCCTTTGTGATCAGAAGCCTTGCTGTCAGAAGTAGTTTATAATCATACCTAGGACTATTTGGAACTGTGGTGCTGTTGGCACTTTTGCTATCAGCTGTTGGCACTTTTGCTATCTGCTGTTGGCACTTTTGCTATCAGCTGTTGGCATTTGTGGTATCAGCTGTTGGCACTTTTGCTATCAGCTGTTTGCACTTTTGCTATCAGCTGTGGTGCTGTTGGCACTTTTGCTATCAGCTGTTGGCACTTTTGCTATCAGCTGTTGGCACTTTTGCAATCAGCTGTTGGAACTTTTGCTATCAGCTGTTGGCACTTTGGTATAATCTGTTGGCATTTTGCTATCAGCTTTTGGCACTTTTGTTATCAGCTGTTGGCACTTTTGCCATCAGCTGTTTGCACTTTTGCTATCAGCTGTTGGCACTTTTGGTATCATCTGTTGGAAATGGGGTATCAGCTGTTGGCACTTTTGCTATCAGCTTTTGGCACTTTTGCTATCAGCTGTTGGCACTTTTGCTATCAGCTGTGGTGCTGTTGGCACTTTTGCTATCAACTGGTGTTGTTCGCAAGTTTTTATATAAACATGTATTTTTATACTTTCATAGTGGTTTTTTTTTAGTGGGGGGGTCACTATTTTCTCATAGCTGGGACCTTTTGTGATCAGAAGCCTTGCTGTCAGATGTTGTTTATAGTCATACCTAGGACTAGTTGGCACTGTGGTGCTGTTGGCACTTTTGCTATCAGCTGTTGGCACTTTTGCTATCAGCTGTTGGCACTTTTGGTATCAGCTGTTGGCACTTTTGCTCTCAGCTGTTGGCACTTTTGCTATCAGATGTGGTGCTGTTGGCACTTTTGCTATCAATTGCTATTGTTCGCAAGTTTTTATATAAACATGTATTTTTATACATTCATAGTGTTTTCTTTTAGTGGGGGGTCACTATTTGCTCATAGCTGGGGCCCTTTGTGATTAGAAGCCTTGCTGTCAGATGTAGTTTATAGTCATACCTAGGACTAGTTGGCAATGTGGTGCGGTTGGCACTTTTGCTATTAGCTGTTGGCACTTTTGCTATCAGCTGTTGGCACTTTTGCTATCAGCTGTTGGCACTTTTGCTATCAGCTGTGGTGCTGTTGGCACTTTTGCTATCAACTGGTGTTGTTCGCAAGTTTTTATATAAACATGTATTTTTATACTTTCATAGAGTTTTTTTTAGTGGGGGGTCACTATTTGCTCATAGCTGGGCCCTTTGTGATCAGAAGCCTTGCTGTCAGATGTAGTTTATAGTCATACCTAGGACTAGTTGGCACTGTGGTGCTGTTGGCACTTTTGCTAACAGCTGTTGGCACTTTTGCTATCAGCTTTTGGCACTTTTGTTATCAGCTGTTGGCACTTTTGCTATCAGCTGTTGGCACTTTTGCAATCAGCTGTGGTGCTGTTGGCACTTTTGCTATCAACTGGTGTTGTTCGCAAGTTTTTATATAAACATGTATTTTTGTACTTTCATAGTGTTTTTTTTTAGTGGGGGGTCACTATTTTCTCATAGCTGGGACCCTTTTTGATCAGAAGCCTTGCTGTCAGATGTAGTTTATAGTCATACCTAGGACTAGTTTGCACTGTGGTGCTGTTGGCACTTTTGCTATCAGCTGTTGGCACTTTTGCTATCAGCTGATGGCACTTTTGCTATCAGCTGTTGACACTTTTTTTATCAGCTGTGGTGCTGTTGGCACTTTTGCTATCAGCTGTTGGCACTTTTGGTATCATCTGTTGGCACTTTTATTATCAGCTGTTGGCACTTTTGCTATCAGCTGTTGGCACTTTTGCTATCAGCTGTTGGCACTTTTGCTATCAGCTTTTGGCACTTTTTTCATCAGCTGCTGGCACTTTTGCTATCAGCTGTTGGCACTTTTGCTATCAGCTGTGGTGCTGTTGGCACTTTTGCTATCAACTGGTGTTGTTCGCAAGTTTTTATATAAACATGTATTTTTATACTTTCATAGTGTTCTTTTTTTAGTGGGGGGTCACTATTTGCTCATAGCTGGGAAACTTTGTGATCAGAAGATTGCTGTCAGATGTAGTTTATAGTCATACCTAGGACTAGTTGGCACTGTGGTGCTGTTGGCACTTTAGATATCAGCTGTTGGCACTTTTGCTATCAGCTGTTGGCACTTTTGGTATCATCTGTTGGAACTTTTGCAATCAGCTGTTGGAACTTTTGCTATCAGCTGTGGTGCTGTTGGCACTTTTGCTATCAACTGGTGTTGTTCGCAAGTTTTTATATAAACATGTATTTTTATACATTCATAGTGTTTTTTTTTAGTGGGGGGTCACTATTTGCTCATAGCTGGGAAACTTTGTGATCAGAAGCCTTGCTGTCAGATGTAGTTTATTGTCATACCTAGGACTAGTTGGCACTGTGGTGCTGTTGGCACTTTTGCTATCAGATGTTGGCACTTTTGCTATCAGCTGTTGGAACTTTTGCTATCAGCTGTTTGCACTTTTGGTATCAGCTGTTGGCACTTTTGCTTTCAGCTTTTGGCCCTTTTTGTATCATCTGTTTTTACTTTTGCTATCAGCTGTTGGCACTTTTGCTATCAGCTTTTGGCACATTTGCTATCAGCTTTTGGCACTTTTTGTATTATCTGTTGGCACTTTTGCTATCAGCTGTTGGCAATTTTGCTATCAGCTGTTGGCACTTTTGGTATCATCTGTTGGCACTTTTGCTATCAGCTGTTGGCACTTTTGCTATCAGCTTTTGGCACTTTTGGTATCAGCTGTTGGCACTTTTGCTATCAGCTGTTGGCACTTTTGCTATCAGCTGTGGTGCTGTTGGCACGTTTGCTATCAGCTGTTGGCACTTTTGCTATCAGCTGTTGGCACTTTTGCTATCAGCTGTGGTGCTGTTGGCACTTTTGCTATCAACTGGTGTTGTTCGCAAGTTTTTATATTTTTGCGAACTTTTGCGAACCACACCTGTTGATAGCAAAAGTGCCAACAGCTGATAGCAAAAGTGCCAACAACTGATAGCAAAAGTGCCAACAGCACCGCAGTGCCAACTAGTCCTAGGTATGACTATAAACTACATCTGACAGCAAGGCTTCTGATCACAAAGGGTCCCAGCTATGAGCAAATAGTGACCCCCCACTAAAAAAAAACTCTATGAAAGTATAAAAATACATGTTTATATAAAAACTTGCGAACAACACCAGTTGATAGCAAAAGTGCCAACAGAACCACAACTGATAGCAAAAGTGCCATCAGCTGATAGCAAAATATCAACAGCTGATAACAAAATTGCAAACAGCTGATAGCAAAAGTGCCAACAGCTGATAGCAAAAGTGCCAACAGCTGATAGCAAAAGTGCCAACAGCACTACATTGTCAACTAGTCCTAGGTAGGACTATAAACTACATCTGACAGCAAGGATTCTGTCACAAAGGGTCCCAGCTATGAGCAAATAGTGACCCCCCACTAAAAAAACACTATGAATGTATAAAAATACATGTTTATATAAAAACTTGCGAACAACACCAGTTGATAGCAAAAGTGCCAACAGCACCACAGCTGATAGCAAAAGTGCCAACAGATCATAGCAAAAGTGCCAACAGCTGATAGCAAAAGTGCCAACAGCTGATAGCAAAAGTGCCAACAGATGATACCAAAAGTGGCAACAGCTGATAGCAAAAGTGCCAACAGCTGATAGCAAAAGTGCCAACAGCACCCCAGTGCAAACTAGTCCTAGATATGACTATAAACTACATCTGACAGCAAGGCTTCTGATCATACAGGTTCCCAACTATGAGCAAATAGTGACCCCCCACTAAAAAAAACACTATGAAAGTATAAAAATACATGTTTATATAAAAACTTGCTAACAACACCAGTTGATAGCAAAAGTGCCAACAGCACCACAGCTGATAGCAAAAGAGCCAACAGCTCATAGCAAAAGTGCCAACAGCACCAAATTGCCAACTAGTCCTAGGTATGACTATAAACTACATCTGACAGCAAGGCTTCTGATCACAAAGGGTCCCAGCTATGAGCAAATAGTGAGCCCCACTAAAAAAAAAACACTATGAATGTATAAAAATACATATTTATATAAAAAATGTGCGAACAACACCAGTTGATAGCAAAAGTGCCAACAGCACCACAGCTGATAGCAAAAGTGCCAACCGCTGTTAACAAAAGTTCCAACAGCTGATAGCAAAAGTGCCAACAGCTGATAGCAAAAGTGCCAACAGCTGATAGCAAAAGTGCCAACAGCACCACAGTGCCAGCTAATCCTAGGTATGACTATAAACTACGTCTGACAGCAAGGCTTCTGATCACAAAGGTTCCAAGCTATGAGCAAATAGTGACCCCCCACTAAAAAAAAAAACACTATGAAAATATAAAAATACATATTTATATAAAAACTTGCGAACAACACCAGTTGATAGCAAAAGTGCCAACAGCAGGACAGCTGATAGCAAAAGTGCCAACAGCTGATAGCAAAAGTGCCAACATCTCATAGCAAAAGTGCCAACAGCACCAAATTGCCAACTAGTCCTAGGTATGACTATAAACTACATCTGACAGCAAGGCTTCTGATCACAAAGGGTCCCAGCTATGAGCAAATAGTGACCCCCCACTAAAAAAAACACTATGAATGTATAAAAATACATGTTTATATAAAAACTTGCGAACAACACCAGTTGATAGCAAAAGTGCCAACAGCACGACAGCTGATAGCAAAAGTGCCAACAGCTGATAGCAAAAGTGCCAACAGGTGATAGCAAAAGCGCCAACAACTGATAGCAAATGTGCCAACAGCACCACAGCTGATAGCAAAAGTGCCAACAACTGATAGCAAAAGTTCCAACAGCTGATAGCAAAAGTGATAACAGCTGATAGCAAAAGTGCCGAAAGCTGATAGCAAAACTGCCAACAGCACCACAGTGCCAACTAGTCATAGGTATGACTATAAACTACATCTGACAGCAAGTCTTCTGATCACAAAGGGTCCCAGCTATGAGCAAATAGTGACCCCCACTAAAAAAAAACACTATGAAAGTATAAAAAATACATGTTTATATAAAAACTTGCGAACAACACCAGTTGATAGTAAAAGGGCCAACAGCACCACAGCTTATAGCAAAAGTGCCAACAGCTGATCGCAAAAGTGCCAACAGCTGATACGAAATGTGCCAACAGCTGATAGCAAAAGTGCCAACAGCTGATAGCAAAAGTGCCAAAAGCTGATAGCGAAAGTGCCAACAGCTTTTAGCAAAAGTGCCAACAACTGATTGCAAAAGTGCAAACAGCACGACAGTTCCAACTAGTCCTAGGTATGACTATAAACTCTATCTGACAGCAAGGTTTCTGATCACAAAGTGTCCCAGCTATTATCAAATAATGACCCACACTAAAAAAAAAAGACTATGAAAGTATAAAAATTCAGGTTTATATAAAAACTTGCGAACAACACCAGTTGATAACAAAAGTGCCAACAGCACCACAGCTGATAGCAAAAGTGCCAACAGCTGATAGCAAAAGTGCCAACAGCTGATACCAAAAGTGCCAACAGCTCATAGCAAAAGTGCCAACAGATGATACCAAAAGAGCCAACAGCTGATAGCAAAAGTGCCAACAGCTGATAGTAAAAGTGCCAACAGCTGATACCAAAAGTGCCAACAGCTGATACAAAAATGCCAACAGCTGATAGCAAAAGTGCCAACAGCTGATAGCAAAATTGCCAAAAGCACCACAGTGCCAACTAGTCCTAGGTATGATTATAAACTACATCTGACAGCAAGGCTTCTGATCACAAAGGGTCCCAGCTATGAGCAAATAGTGACCCCCCACTAAAAAAAAAAACACTATGAAAATATAAAAATACATATTTATATAAAAACTTGCGAACAACACTAGTTGATAGCAAAAGTGCCAACAGCACCACAGCTGATAGCAAAAGTGCCAACAGCTGATAGCAAATGTGCCAACAGCTCATAGCAAAAGTGCCAACAGCACCGCATTGCCAACTAGTCCTAGGTATGACTATAAACTACATCTGACAGCAAGGCTTCTGATCACAAAGGGTCCCAGCTATGAGCAAATAGTGACCCCCCACTAAAAAAAACACTATGAATGTATAAAAATACATGTTTATATAAAAACTTGCGAACAACACCAGTTGATAGCAAAAGTGCCAACAGCACGACAGCTGATAGCAAAAGTGCCAACAGCTGATAGCAAAAGTGCCAACAGGTCATAGCAAAAGCGCCAACAACTGATAGCAAATGTGCCAACAGCACCACAGCTGATAGAAAAAGTGACAACAGCTGATAGCAAAAGTGACAACAGCTGATACCAAAAGTGCCAAAAGCTGATAGCAAAAGTGCCATCAACTGATAGCAAAAGTGCCAACAGCTGATAGCAAAAGTGACAACAGCTGATAGCCAAAGTGCCAACAGCTGATAGCAAAAGTGTCAACAGCACCACAGTGCCAACTAGTCCTAGGTATGTCTATAAACTACATCTGAGAGCAAGTCTTCTGATCACAAAGGGTCCCAGCTATGAGCAAATAGTGACCCCCACTAAAAAAAAAACACTATGAAAGTATAAAAATACATGCTTATATAAAAACTTGCGAACAACACCAGTTGATAGCAAAAGTGCCAACAGCACCACAGCTGATAGCAAAAGTGCCGACAGCTGATAGCAAAAGTGCCAACAGCAGATAGCAAAAGTGCACACAGCACCACATTGCCAACTAGTCCTAGGTATGACTATAAACTACATCTTTCAGCAAGGCTTCTGATCACAAAGGGTCCCAGCTATGAGCAAATAGTGACCCCCACTGAAAAAAAAACACTATGAAAGTATAAAAATACATATTTATATAAAAACTTGCGAACAACACCAGTTGATAGCAAAATTGCCAACAGCACCACAGCTGATAGCAAAAGTGCCAACAGCTGATAGCAAAAGTGCCAACAGCTGATAACAAAAGTGCCAAAAGCTGATAGCAAAAGTGCCAACAGCTGATAGCAAAATGCCAACAGCTGATAGCAAAAGTACCAACAGGTGATAGCAAAAGTGCCAACAGCTGATAGCAAAAGTGCCAACAGCACCACAGCTGATAGCAAAAGTGCCAACAGCTGATAGCAAAAGTGCCAACAGCTGATAGCAAAAGTGCCAACAGCTGATAGCAAAAGTGCCAACAGCACCACAGTTCCAACTAGTCCTAGGTATGACTATAAACTACATCTGATAGCAAGGCTTCTGATCACAAAGGGTCCCAGCTATGAGCAAATAGTGACCCCCACTAAAAAAAAAAACACTATGAAAGTATAAAAATACATGTTTATATAAAAACTTGCGAACAACACCAGTTGATAGCAAAAGTACCAACAGCTGATAGCAAAAGTGCAAACAGCTGATAGCAAAATTGCCAACTGCTGATATCGAAAGTGCCAACAGCTGATAGCAAAAGTTCCAACAGCTGATAGCAAAAGTGCCAAAAGCTGATAGCAAAAGTGCCAAAAGCTGATAGCAAAAGTGCCAACAGCACCACAGCTGATAGGAAAAATGCCAACAGCTGATAGCAAATGTGCCAACAGCTGATAGCAAAAGTGCCAACAGCACCACAGCTGATAGCAAAATGCCAACAACTGATAGCAAATGTGCCAACAGCTCCACAGTGCCAACTAGTCCTAGGTATGATTTAAACTACATCTGACAGCAAGTCTTCTGATCACAAAGGGTCCCAGCTATGAGCAAATAGTGACCCCACACTAAAAAAAACACACTATGAAAGTATAAAAATACATGTTTATATAAAAACGTGCGAACAACACCAGTTGATAGCAAAAGTGTCAACAGCACCACAGCTGATAGCAAAAGTGCCAACAGCTGATAGCAAAAGTGCCAACAGCTGATAGCAAAAGTGCCAACAGCTGATAGCAAAAGTGCCAACAGCTGATAGCAAAAGTGCCAACAGATTATACCAAAGTGCCAACAGCTGATTGCAAAAGTTCCAACAGCTGATAGCAAAACATCAAACAACTGATAGCAAAAGTGCCAACAGCTGATACCAAAAGTGCCAAAAGCTGATAGCAAAACTGCCAACAGCTGATAGCAAAAGTGCCAACAGCTGATAGCAAAAGTGCCAACAGCACCAGAGTGCCAACTAGTCTTAGGTATGAATATAAAGTAAATCTGACAGCAAAGCTTCTGATCACAAAGGTTCCCAGCTATGAGCAAATCGTGACCCCCCACTAAAAAAAAACACTATGAGAGTATATAAATAAATGTTTATATAAAAACTTGCAAACAACACCAGTTGATAGCAAAAGTGCCAACAGCACCACAGCTGATAGCAAAAGTGCCAACAACTGATAGCAAAAGTGCCAACAGCACCACAGTGCCAACTAGTCCTAGGTATGACTATAAATTACATCTGACAGCAAGGCCTCTGAAAACAAAGGGTCAAAGCTATGAGCAAATAGTGACACCCCACTAAAAAAAAAAACACTATGAAAGTATAAAAATACATGTTTATATAAAAACTTGCGAACAACACCAGTTGATAGCAAAAGTGCCAACAGCACCACAGCTGATAGCAAAAGTGCCAACAGCTGATAGCAAAAGTGCCAACAGCTGATAGCAAAAGTGCCAACAGCTGATAGAAGAAGTGCCAACAGCAACACAGTGCCAACTAGTCCTAGGTATGATTATAAACTACATCTGACAGCAAGGCTTCTGATCACAAAGGGTCCCTGCTATGAGCAAATAGTGACAACCCACTAAAAAAAAAACACTATGAAAGTATAAAAATACATGTTTATATAAAAACTTCCGGACAACACCAGTTGATAGCAAAAGTGCCAACAGCACCACAGCTGATAGCAAAAGTGCCACCAGCTGATAGCAAAAGTGCCAACAGCTGATAGCAAAAGTGCCAACAGCACCACATTGCCAACTAGACCTATGTATGATTATAAACTACATCTGACAGCAAGGCTTCTGATCACAAAATGTCCCAACTATGATCAAATAGTGACCTCCACTAAAAAAAAAAACACTATGAATGTATAAAAATACATGTTTATATAAAAACTTGCGAACAACACCAGTTGATAGCAAAAGTGCCAACAGCAGCACAGCTGATAGCAAAAGTGCCAACAGATGGTAGCAAAAGTGCCAACAGCTGATAGCAAACCTGTCAACAGTTGATAGCAAAAGTGCCAACAGCTTATAGGAAAAGTGCCAACAGCTGAAACCAAAAGTGCCAAAAGCTGATAGCAAAAGTGCCATCAGCTGATAGCAAAAGTGCCAACAGCTGATAGCAAAAGTGCCAACAGCTGATAGCAAAAGTGCCAACAGCACCAGAGTGCCAACTAGTCTTAGGTATGACTATAAAGTAAATCTGACAGCAAAGCTTCTGATCACAAACGTTCCCAGCTATGAGCAAATAGTGACCCCCCACTAAAAAAAAACACTATGAGAGTATATAAATAAATGTTTATATAAAAACTTGCGAAGAACACCAGTTGATAGCAAAAGTGCCAACAGCACCACAGCTGATAGCAAAAGTGCCAACAACTGATAGCAAAAGTGCCAACAGCACCACAGTGCCAACTAGTCCTAGGTATGACTATAAATTACATCTGACAGCAAGGCCTCTGAAAACAAAGGGTCAAAGCTATGAGCAAATAGTGACACCCCACTAAAAAAAAAAACACTATGAAAGTATAAAAATACATGTTTATATAAAAACTTGCGAACAACAGCAGTTGATAGCAAAAGTGCCAACAGCACCACAGCTGATAGCAAAAGTGCCAACAGCTGATAGCAAAAGTGCCAACAGCTGATAGCAAAAGTGCCAACAGCTGATAGAAGAAGTGCCAACAGCACCACAGTGCCAACTATTCCTAGGTATGACTATAAACTACATCTGACAGCAAGGCTTCTGATCACAAAGGGTCCCAGCTATGAGCAAATAGTGACCCCTTTCTAAAAAATAACACTATGAAAGTATAAATATACATGTTTATATAAAAACTTGCGAAAACACCAGTTGATAGCAAAAGTGCCAACAGCTGATAGCAAAAGTGCCAACAGCTGATAGCAAAAGTGCCAACAACTGATAGCAAAAGTGCCAGCAGCACCACAGTGCCAACTAGTTCTAGGTATGAATATAAACTACATCTGACAGCAAGGCTTCTGATCACAAAGGGTCCCAGCTATGAGCAAATAGTGACCCCCCACTAAAAAAACACTATGAAAGTATAAAAATACATGTTTATATAAAAACTTGCGAACAACACAAGTTGATTGCAAAAGTGCCAACAGCACCACAGCTGATAGTAAAAGTGCCAACAGCTGATAGCAAAAGTGCCAAAAGCTGATAGCAAAATGCCAAGAGCTGATAGTAAAAGTGCCACCAGCTGATAGCAAAAGTGCCAACAGCACCATAGTGCCAACTACTTTTAGGTATGACTATAAACTACATCTGACAGCAAGGCTTCTGATCACAAAGGGTCCCAGCTATGAGCAAATAGTGACCCCCCCTAAAAAAAAAACACTATGAAAGTATAAAAATACATGTTTATATAAAAACTTGCGAACAACACCAGTTGATAGCAAAAGTGCCAACAGCACCACAGCTTATAGCAAAAGTGCCAACAGCTGGTAGCAAAAGTGCCAACAGCTGATAGCAAAAGTGCCAACAGCTGATAGCAAAAGTGCCAACAGCAACACAGTGCCAACTAGTCCAAGGTATGATTATAAACTACATCTGACAGCAAGGCTTCTGATCACTAAGGGTCCCTGCTTTGAGCAAATAGTGACAACCCACTAAAAAAAAAACACTATGAAAGTATAAAAATACATGTTTATATAAAAACTTCCGGACAACACCAGTTGATAGCAAAAGTGCCAACAGCACTACAGCTGATAGCAAAAGTGCCAACAGCTGATAGCAAAAGTGCCAACAGCTGATAGCAAAATGCCAACAGCTGATAGCAAATGTGCCAACAGCACCACAGTGCCAACTAGTCCTAGGTATGACTATAAACTATATCTGACAGCAGGGCTACTAATCACAAAGGGTCCCAGATATGAGCAAATAGTGACCCCCCACTAAAAAAAACACTATGAAAGTATAAATATACATGTTTATATAAAAACTTGCGAACAACACCACTTGATAGCAAAAGTGCCAACAGCTGATACCAAAAGTGCCAAAAACTGATAGCAAAAGTGCCAACAGCTGATAGCAAAAGTGCCAACAGCTGATACCAAAAGTGCCAACAGCTTATACCAAAAGTGCCAAAAACTGATAGCAAAAGTGCCAACAGCTGATAGCAAAAGTGCCAACAGCTGATAGCAAAAGTGCCAACAGATGATAACAAATGTGCCAACAGCTGATAGCAAAAGTGCCAACAGCTGATAGCAAAAGTGCCAACAGCTGATAGCAAAAGTGCAAACAGCTGATAGCAACAGTGCCAACAGCACCACAGTGCCAACTAGTCCTAGGTATGAATATAAACTACATCTGACAGCAAGGCTTCTGATCAAAAAGGCTCCCAGCTATGAGCAAATAGTGACGCCCCACTAAAAAAAAACACACTATGAAAGTAGAAAAATACATGTTTATATAAAAACTTGCGAAGAAAACCAGTTGATAGCAAAAGTGCCAAAAGCACCAGAGCTGATAGCAAAAGTGCCAGCAGCTGATAGCAAAAGTGCAAACAGCTGGTAGCAAAAGTGCCAACAGCTGATAGCAAAAGTGCCAACAGCACCGCAGAGCCAACTAGTCCTTGGTATGACTATAAACAACATCTGACAGCAAGGCTTCTGATCACAACGGGTCCCAGGTATGAGCAAATAGTGACCCCCCACTAAAAAAAAAACCACTATGAAAGTATTAAAATACATGTTTATATAAAAACTTGCGAACAACACCAGTTGATAGCAAAAGTGCCAACAGCACCACAGCTGATAGCAAAAGTGCCAAACTCTGATAGCAAACGTGCAAACAGCTGATACCAAAAGTGCCAACAGCTGATAGCAAAAGTGCCAACAGCTGATAGAAAAAGTGCCAACAGCACCACAGTGCCAACTAGTCCTAGGTATGATTATAAACTACATCTGACAGTAAGGCTTCTGATAACAAAAGGTCCCAGCTATGAGCAAATAGTTAACCCCCACTAAAAAAAAACTCTATGAAAGTATAAAAATACATGTTTATATAAAAACTTGCGAACAACAACAGTTGATAGCAAAAGTGCCAACAGCACCACAGCTGATAACAAATGTGCCAATAGCTGATAGCAAAAGTGCCAACAGCTGATAGCAAAAGTGCCAACAGCTGAGAGCAAATGTGCCAACAGCACCAGAGTGCCAACTAGTCCTAGGTATGTCTACAAACTACATCAGACAGCAAGGCTTCTGATCACAAAGGGTCCCAGCTATGAGCAAATAGTGACCCCCCACTAAAAAAAAACACTATGAATGTATAAAAATACATGTTTATATAAAAACTTGCGAACAACACCAGTTGATAGCAAAAGTCCCAACAGCACCACAGCTGATAGCAAAAGTGCCAACAGCTGATAGCAAAAGTGCCAACAGCTGATAGCAAAAGTGCCAACAGCTGATAACAAAAGTGCCAACAGCTGATAGCAAAAGTGCCAACAGCACGACAGTGACAACTAGTCCTAGGTATGACTATAAACTACATCTGACAACAAGACTTCTGATCACAAAGGTTCCCAGCTATGAGCAAATAGTGACCCCCCACTAAAAACAAAAAACACTATGAAAGTATAAATATACATGTTCATATAAAAACTTGCGAACAACACCAGTTGATAGCAAAAGTGCCAACAGCACCACAGCAGATAGCAAAAGTGCCAACAACTGATACCAAAAGTGCCAACCGCTGATAGCAAAAGTACCAACAGCTGATAGCAAAAGTGCCAACAGCACCACAGTGCCAACTAGTCCTAGGTATGACTATAAACTACATCTGACAGCAAGGCTTCTGATCACAAAGGGTCCCAGCTATGAGCAAATAGTTACCCCCCACTAAAAAAAAACACTATGAAAGTATAAATATACATGTTTATATAAAAACTTGCGAACAACATCAGTTGATAGCAAAAGTGCCAAACGCAACACAGCTGATAGCAAAAGTGGCAACAGCTGATAACAAAAGTGCCAACAGCACCACAGTGCCAACTAGTCCTAGGTATGACTATAAACTACATCTGACAACAAGACTTCTGATCACAAAGGTTCCCCGCTATGAGCAAATAGTGACCCCCCACTAAAAACAAAAAACACTATGAAAGTATAAATATACATGTTTATATAAAAACTTGCGAACAACACCTGCTGATAGCAAAAGTGCCAACAGCACCACAGCTGATAGCAAAAGTGCCAGCAGCTGATAGCAGAAGTGCCAACAGCACCACAGTGCCAACTAGTTCTAGGTATGACTATAAACTACATCTGACAGCAAGGCTTCTCATCACAAAGGGTCCCAGCTATGAGCAAATAGTGACACCCACTAAAAAAAAACACTATGAAAGTATAAATATACATGTTCATATAAAAACTTGCGAACAACACCAGTTGATAGCAAAAGTGCCAACAGCACCACAGCAGATAGCAAAAGTGCCAACAACTGATACCAAAAGTGCCAACCGCTGATAGCAAAAGTACCAACAGCTGATAGCAAAAGTGCCAACAGCACCACAGTGCCAACTAGTCCTAGGTATGACTATAAACTACATCTGACAGCAAGGCTTCTGATCACAAAGGGTCCCAGCTATGAGCAAATAGTTACCCCCCACTAAAAAAAAACACTATGAAAGTATAAATATACATGTTTATATAAAAACTTGCGAACAACATCAGTTGATAGCAAAAGTGCCAAACGCAACACAGCTGATAGCAAAAGTGCCAACAGCTGATAACAAAAGTGCCAACAGCACCACAGTGCCAACTAGTCCTAGGTATGACTATAAACTACATCTGACATCAAGACTTCTGATCACAAAGGTTCCCCGCTATGAGCAAATAGTGACCCCCCACTAAAAACAAAAAACACTATGAAAGTATAAATATACATGTTTATATAAAAACTTGCGAACAACACCTGTTGATAGCAAAAGTGCCAACAGCACCACAGCTGATAGCAAAAGTGCCAGCAGCTGATAGCAGAAGTGCCAACAGCACCACAGTGCCAACTAGTTCTAGGTATGACTATAAACTACATCTGACAGCAAGGCTTCTCATCACAAAGGGTCCCAGCTATGAGCAAATAGTGACACCCACTAAAAAAAAACACTATGAAAGTATAAAAATACATGTTTATATAAAAACTTGCGAACAACACTAGTTGATAGCAAAAGTGCCAACAGCACCACAGCTGATAGCAAAAGTGCCAACAGCTGATAGCAAAAGTGCCAGCAGCTGATAACAAAAGTGCCAAAAGCTGATAGCAAAAGTGCCAACAGCTGATTGCAAAAGTGTCAACAGCTGATAGCAAAATTGCCAACAGCTGATAATAAAAGTGCCAACAGCTGATAGCAAAAGTTCCAACAGCACGACAGTGCCAACTAGTCCTAGGTATGACTATAAACTACATCTGACAGCAAGGCTTCTGATCACAAAGGGTCCCAGCTCTGAGCAAATAGACACCCCCCACTATATAAAAACACCTGAAAGTATAAATATACATGTTTATATAAAAACTTGCGAACAACACCAGTTGATAGCAAAAGTGCAAAGAGCACCACAGCTGATAGCAAAAGTGCCAACAGCTGATAGCAAAAGTGCCAACAGCACGACAGTGACAACTAGTCCTAGGTATGACTATAAACTACATCTGACAACAAGACTTCTGATCACAAAGGTTCCCAGCTATGAGCAAATAGTGACCCCCCACTAAAAACAAAAAACACTATGAAAGTATAAATATACATGTTCATATAAAAACTTGCGAACAACACCAGTTGATAGCAAAAGTGCCAACAGCACCACAGCAGATAGCAAAAGTGCCAACAACTGATACCAAAAGTGCCAACCGCTGATAGCAAAAGTACCAACAGCTGATAGCAAAAGTGCCAACAGCACCACAGTGCCAACTAGTCCTAGGTATGACTATAAACTACATCTGACAGCAAGGCTTCTGATCACAAAGGGTCCCAGCTATGAGCAAATAGTTACCCCCCACTAAAAAAAAACACTATGAAAGTATAAATATACATGTTTATATAAAAACTTGCGAACAACATCAGTTGATAGCAAAAGTGCCAAACGCAACACAGCTGATAGCAAAAGTGGCAACAGCTGATAACAAAAGTGCCAACAGCACCACAGTGCCAACTAGTCCTAGGTATGACTATAAACTACATCTGACAACAAGACTTCTGATCACAAAGGTTCCCCGCTATGAGCAAATAGTGACCCCCCACTAAAAACAAAAAACACTATGAAAGTATAAATATACATGTTTATATAAAAACTTGCGAACAACACCTGCTGATAGCAAAAGTGCCAACAGCACCACAGCTGATAGCAAAAGTGCCAGCAGCTGATAGCAGAAGTGCCAACAGCACCACAGTGCCAACTAGTTCTAGGTATGACTATAAACTAC
Source organism: Acanthosepion esculentum (assembly GCA_964036315.1). Lineage (NCBI taxonomy): Eukaryota > Metazoa > Mollusca > Cephalopoda > Sepiida > Sepiidae > Acanthosepion > Acanthosepion esculentum. The sequence continues at coordinate 8,575,746 of CAXIWW010000817.1, read as the reverse complement.
ATCTGACAGCAAGGCTTCTCATCACAAAGGGTCCCAGCTATGAGCAAATAGTGACACCCACTAAAAAAAAACACTATGAAAGTATAAATATACATGTTCATATAAAAACTTGCGAACAACACCAGTTGATAGCAAAAGTGCCAACAGCACCACAGCAGATAGCAAAAGTGCCAACAACTGATACCAAAAGTGCCAACCGCTGATAGCAAAAGTACCAACAGCTGATAGCAAAAGTGCCAACAGCACCACAGTGCCAACTAGTCCTAGGTATGACTATAAACTACATCTGACAGCAAGGCTTCTGATCACAAAGGGTCCCAGCTATGAGCAAATAGTTACCCCCCACTAAAAAAAAACACTATGAAAGTATAAATATACATGTTTATATAAAAACTTGCGAACAACATCAGTTGATAGCAAAAGTGCCAAACGCAACACAGCTGATAGCAAAAGTGGCAACAGCTGATAACAAAAGTGCCAACAGCACCACAGTGCCAACTAGTCCTAGGTATGACTATAAACTACATCTGACAACAAGACTTCTGATCACAAAGGTTCCCCGCTATGAGCAAATAGTGACCCCCCACTAAAAACAAAAAACACTATGAAAGTATAAATATACATGTTTATATAAAAACTTGCGAACAACACCTGCTGATAGCAAAAGTGCCAACAGCACCACAGCTGATAGCAAAAGTGCCAGCAGCTGATAGCAGAAGTGCCAACAGCACCACAGTGCCAACTAGTTCTAGGTATGACTATAAACTACATCTGACAGCAAGGCTTCTCATCACAAAGGGTCCCAGCTATGAGCAAATAGTGACACCCACTAAAAAAAAACACTATGAAAGTATAAATATACATGTTCATATAAAAACTTGCGAACAACACCAGTTGATAGCAAAAGTGCCAACAGCACCACAGCAGATAGCAAAAGTGCCAACAACTGATACCAAAAGTGCCAACCGCTGATAGCATAAGTACCAACAGCTGATAGCAAAAGTGCCAACAGCACCACAGTGACAACTAGTCCTAGGTATGACTATAAACTACATCTGACAGCAAGGCTTCTGATCACAAAGGGTCCCAGCTATGAGCAAATAGTTACCCCCCACTAAAAAAAAACACTATGAAAGTATAAATATACATGTTTATATAAAAACTTGCGAACAACATCAGTTGATAGCAAAAGTGCCAAACGCAACACAGCTGATAGCAAAAGTGCCAACAGCTGATAACAAAAGTGCCAACAGCACCACAGTGCCAACTAGTCCTAGGTATGACTATAAACTACATCTGACAACAAGACTTCTGATCACAAAGGTTCCCCGCTATGAGCAAATAGTGACCCCCCACTAAAAACAAAAAACACTATGAAAGTATAAATATACATGTTTATATAAAAACTTGCGAACAACACCTGTTGATAGCAAAAGTGCCAACAGCACCACAGCTGATAGCAAAAGTGCCAGCAGCTGATAGCAGAAGTGCCAACAGCACCACAGTGCCAACTAGTTCTAGGTATGACTATAAACTACATCTGACAGCAAGGCTTCTCATCACAAAGGGTCCCAGCTATGAGCAAATAGTGACACCCACTAAAAAAAAACACTATGAAAGTATAAAAATACATGTTTATATAAAAACTTGCGAACAACACTAGTTGATAGCAAAAGTGCCAACAGCACCACAGCTGATAGCAAAAGTGCCAACAGCTGATAGCAAAAGTGCCAGCAGCTGATAACAAAAGTGCCAAAAGCTGATAGCAAAAGTGCCAACAGCTGATAGCAAAAGTGTCAACAGCTGATAGCAAAATTGCCAACAGCTGATAATAAAAGTGCCAACAGCTGATAGCAAAAGTTCCAACAGCTGATAGCAAAAGTGCCAACAGCTGATAGCAAAAGTGCCAACGGCACCACAGTGCCAACTAGTCCTAGGTATGACTATGAACTACATCTGACAGCAAGGCTTCTGATCAAAAAGGGTCCCAGCTATGAGCAAATAATGACCCCCACTAAGAAAAACACTATGAAAGTATAAAAATACATGTTTATATAAAAACTTGTTAACAACACCAGTTGATAGCAAAAGTGCCAACAGCACCACAGCTGATAACAAAAGTGCCAACAGCTGATAGAAAAAGTGCCAACAGCTGATAGCAAAAGTGCCATCAGCTGATAGCAAAAGTGCCAACAGCTGATAGCAAAAGTGCCATCAGCTGATAGCAAAAGTGCCAACAGCTGATAGCAAAAGTGCCAACAGCACCACAGTGCACACTAGTCCTAGGTATGACTATAAACTTCATCTGACAGCAAGGCTTCTGATCACAAAGGGTCCTAGCTATGAGCAAATAGTGACACCCCACTAAAAAAAAAACACACTATGAAAGTATAAAAATAGATGTTTATATAAAAACTTGCGAACAACACCAGTTGATAGCAAAAGTGCCAACAGCACCACAGCTGATAGCAAATGTGCCAACAGCTGATAGCAAAAGTGCCAAAAGCTGATAGCAAAAGTGCCAACAGCTGATAGCAAAAGTGCCAACAGCTGATAGCAAAAGTGCCAACAGCTTATAGCAAAAGTGCCAACAGCACCACATTGCCAACTAGTCCTAGGTATGACTATGAACTACATCGGACAGCAAGGCTTCTGATCAAAAAGGGTCCCAGCTATGAGCAAATAATGACCCCCACTAAGAAAAACACTATGAAAGTATAAAAATACATGTTTATATAAAAACTTGTTAACAACACCAGTTGATAGCAAAAGTGCCAACAGCACCACAGCTGATAGCAAAAGTGCCAACAGCTGAGGCAAAAGTGCCAAAAGCTGATAGCAAATGTGCCAACAGCTGATAGCAAAAGTGCCAACAGCTGATAGCAAAAGTGCCAACAGCACCACAGTTCCAACTAGTCCTAGGTATGACTATAAACTACATCTGACAGCAAGGATTCTGATCACAAAGGGTCCCAGCTATGAGCATATAGTGAACCCCCCACTAAAAAAAAACACTATGAATGTATTAAATTACATGTTTCTATAAAAACTTGCGAACAACACCAGTTGTTAGCAAAAGTGCAAACAGCACCACAGCTGATAGCAAAAGTGCCACAGCTGATAGCAAAAGTGCCAACAGCTGATAGCAAAAGTGCCAACAGCTGATACCAAAAGTGCCAAAAGCTGATAGCAAAAGTGCCAACAGGTGATAGCAAAAGTGCCAACAGCTGATAGCAAAAGTGCCAACAGCACCACAGTGCCAACTAGTCCTAGGTATGACTATGAACTACATCTGACAGCAAGGCTTCTGATCACAAAGTGTCCCATCTATGAGCAAATAGTGACCCCCCGGTAACAAAAAACACTATGAAAGAATAAAAATACATGTTTATCTAAAAACTTGCGAACAACACCAGTTGATAGGAAAAGTGCCAAAAGCTTATAGCAAAAGTGCCAACAGCTGATAGCAAAAGTGCCAACAGCTGATAGGAAAAGTGCCAACAGCACCACAGTGCCAACTAGTCCTAGGTATGACTATAAACTACATCTGACAGCCACGCATCTGATCACAAAGGGTCCCAGCTATGAGCAAATAGTGACACCCCACTAAAAAAAAAAACACTATGAAAGTATAAAAATACATGTTTATATAAAAACTTGCGAACAACACCAGTTGATAGCAAAAGTGCCAACAGCACCAGAGGTGATAGCAAAAGTGCCAACAGCTGATGGCAAAAGTGCCAAGAGATGATACCAAAAGTGCCAACAGCTGATACCGAAAGTGCCAAAAGCTGATAGCAAAAGTGCCAACAGCTGATAGCAAAAGTGCCAACAGCTGATAGCAAATGTGCCAACAGCTGATAGCAAAAGAGCCAACAGATTATACCAAAGTGCCAACAGCTGATAGCAAAAGTGCCAACAGCTGATTGCACAAGTGCCAACAGCTGATAGCAAAAGTGCCAACAGTTGATAGCAAAAGTGCCAACAGCTGATAGCAAAAGTGCCAAAAGCTGATAGCAAAACTGCCAACACCTGATAGCAAAAGTGCCAACAGCTGATAGCAAATGTGCCAACAGCTGATAGCAAAAGTGCCAACAGTACCACAGTGCCAACTAGTCCTAGGTATGACTATAAACAACATCTGACAGCAAGGCTTCTGATCACAGAGGGTCCCAGCTATGAGCAAATAGTGACCCGCCACTAAAAAAAAAACACTATGAAATTATAAAAATAGATGTTTATATAAAAACTTGCAAACAACACCAGTTTATAGCAAAAGTGCCAACAGCAAAACAGCTGATAGCAAAAGTGCCAACAGCTGATAGCAAAAGAGCCAACAGCTGATAGCAAAACTGCCCACAGCTGATAGCAAAAGTGACAACAGCACCACATTGCCAACATGTCCTAGGTATGAATATAAACTACATCTGACAGCAAGGCTTCTGATCACAAAGGTTCCCAGCTATGAGCAAATAGTGACCCCCAATAAAAAAAACACTATGAATGTATAAAAATACATTTTTAAAATAAAAACTTGCGAACAACACAAGTTGATAGCAAAAGGGCCAACAGCACCACAGATGATAGCAAAAGTGCCAACAGCTGATAGCAAAAGTGCCAACAGCTGATAGCAATAGTGCCAAAAGCACCACAGTGCCAACTAGTCCTAGGTATGACTATAAACTACATCTGACAGCAAGGCTTCTGATCACAAAGGGTCCCAGCTATGAGCAAATAGTGACCCCCCGCTAAAAAAAAAACACTATGAAAGTATAAAAATACATGTTTATATAAAAACTTGCGAACAACACCTGTTGATAGCAAAAGTGCCAACAGCACCACAGCTGATCGCAAAAGTGCCAACAGCTGATAGCAAAAGTGCCAACAGCTGATACCAAAAGTGCCAACAGCTGATAGTAAAAGTGCCAACAGCTGATAGCAAAAGTGCCAACAGCACCACAGTGCCAACTAGTCCTATGTATGATTATAAACTACATCTGACAGCAAGGCTTCTGATCACAAATGGTCCCTGCTATGAGCAAATACTGACCCTCCACTAAAAAAAAAAACACTATGAAAGTATAAAAATACATGTTTATATAAAAACTTACGAACAACACCAGCTGATAGCAAAAGTGCCAACAGGACCACAGCTGATAGAAAAAGTGCCAACAGCTTATAGCAAAAGGTGCAACATCTGATACCAAAAGTGCCAACAGCTGATACTAAAAGTGCCAACAGCTGATACCAAATGTGCCAAAAGCTTATAGCAAAAGTGCCAACAGCTGATAGCAAATGTGCCAACAGCTGATAGCAAAAGTGCCAACAGATTATACCAAAGTGCCAACAGCTGATAGCAAAAGTGCCAACAGCTGATACCAAAAGTGCCAACAGCTGATAGAAAAAGTGCCAACAGCGCCACAGTGCCACCTAGTCCTAGGTATGACTATAAACTACATCTGACAGCAAGGCTTCTGATCACAAAGGGTCCCAGCTATGAGCAATAGTGACCCCCACTAAAAAAAAACACTATGAATGTATAAAAATAGATGTTTATATAAAAACTTTCGAACAACACCAGTTGATAGCAAAAGTGCCAACAGCACCACAGCTGAAAGCAAAAGTGCCAACAGCTGATAGCAAAAGTGCCAAAAGCTGATACCAAAAGTGCCAACAGCTGATAGAAAAAGTGCCAACAGCACCACAGTGCCACGTAGTCCTAGGTATGACTATAAACTACATCTGACAGCAAGGCTTCTGATCACAAAGGGTCCCAGCTATGAGTAAATAGTGACCCCCACTAAAAGAAAACACTATGAATGTATAAAAATACATGTTTATATAAAAACTTGCGAACAACACCAGTTGATAGCAAAAGTGCCAACAGCACAACAGCTGATAGCAAAAGTGCAAACAGCTGATAGCAAAAGTGCCAACAGCTGATAGCAAAAGTGCCAACGGCACCACAGTGCCAACTAGTCCTAGGTATGACTATAAACTACATCTGACAGCAAGACTTCTGATCACAAAGGGTCCAAGCTATATAAAAACTTGCGAACAACACCAGTTGATAGCAAAAGTGCCAACAGCACCACAGCTGATAGCAAAAGTGCCAACAGCTGATAACAAAAGTGCCAACAGCTGAAAGCAAAAGTGCCAACAGCTGATAGCAAAATTGCCAACAGCTGATACCAAATGTGCCAACAGCTGATAGCAAAAGTGCCAACAGCTGATAGCAAAAGTGCCAACAGCACCACAGTTCCAACTAGTCCTAGGTATGACTATAAACTACATCTGACAGAAAGGCTTCTGATCACAAAGATTCCGAGCTATGAGCAAATAGTGACCCCCCACTAAAAAAAACACTATGATAGTATAAATATACATGTTTATATAAAAACTTGCGAACAACACCAGCTGATAGCAAAAGTGCCAAAAGCTGATAGCAAAAGTGCCAACAGCTGATAGCAAAAGTGTCAACAGATGATACCAAAAGTGCCAACAGCTGATAGCAAAAGTGCCAACAGCTGATAGCAAAAGTGCCAACAGCTGATAGCAAAAGTGCCAACAGCACCACAGTAACGATTAGTCCTAGGTATGACTATAAACTAAATCTGACAGCAAGGCTTCTGATCACAAAGGTCACAGCTATGAGCAAATAGTGACCCCCCAGTAAAAAAAAACAATATGAAAGTATAAAAATACATGTTTATATAAAAACTTGCGAACAACACCAGTTGATAGCAAAAGTGCCAACAGCACCAGAGCTGATAGCAAAAGTGCCAACAGCTGATAGCAAAAGTTCCAACAGCTGATACCAAAAGTGCCAACAGCTGATAGCAAAAGTGCCAACAGATGATAGTAAAAGTGCTCAGAAGCCTTGCTGTCAGATATAGTTTATAATCATACCTAGGACTAGTTGGCACTGTAGTGCTGTTGGCACTTTTGCTATCAGCTGTTGGCACTTTTGCCATCAGCTGTTGGCACTTTTGCTATCAGCTGTTTGCACTTTTGCTATCAGCTGTTGGCACTTTTGCTATCAGCTGTTGGCACTTTTGCTATCAGCTGTGGTGCTGTTGGCACTTTTGCTATCAACTGGTGTTGTTCGCAAGTTTTTATATAAACATGTATTTTTATACTTTCATAGTGTTTTTTTTTAGTGGGGTTAACTATTTGCTCATAGCTGGGACCCTTTGTGATCAGAAGCCTTGCTGTCAGATGTAGTTTATAGTCATACCTAGGACTAGTTTGCACTGTGGTGTTGTTGGCACTTTTGCTATCAGCTGTTGGCACTTTTGCTATCAGCTGTTGGCACTTTTGCTATCAGCTGTGGTGCTGTTGGCACTTTTGCTATCAACTGGTGTTGTTCGCAAGTTTTTATATAAACATGTATTTTTATAATTTCATAGTGTTTTTTTTTTAGTGGGGGTCACTATTTGCTCATAGCTGGGACACTTTGTGATCAGAAGCCTTGCTGTCAGATGTAGTTTATAGTCATACCTAGGACTAGTTGGCACAGTGGTGCCGTTGGCAATTTTGGTATCAGCTGTTGGCACTTTTGCTATCAGCTGTTGGCACTTTTGCTATCAGCTGTTGGCACTTTTGCTATCAGCTGTGGTGCTGTTGGCACTTTTGCTATCAACTCGTGTTGTTCGCAAGTTTTTATATAAACATGTATTTTTATACATTCATAGTGTTTTTTTTTTAGTGGGGGGTCACTATTTGCTCATAGCTTGGACCCTTTGTGATCAGAAGCCTTGTTGTCAGATGTAGTTTATAGTCATACCTTGGACAAGTTTGCAATGTGGTGCTGTTGGCACTTTTGCTATCAGCTGTTGGCACTTTTGCTATCAGCTGTGGTGCTGTTGGCACTTATGCTATCAACTGGTGTTGTTCGCAAGTTTTTATATAAACATGTATATTTATACTTTCAGAGTGTGTTTTGATTTTAATGGGGGGTCACTATTTGCTCATAGCTGGAACCCTTTGTGATCAGAAGCCTTGGTGTCAGATGTAGTTTATAGTCATACCTTGGACAAGTTGGCAATGTGGTGCTGTTGGCACTTTTGCTATCAGCTGTTGGCACTTTTGCTATCAGCTGTTGGCACTTTTGCTATCAGCTGTGGTGCTGTTGGCACTTTTGCTATCAACTGGTGTTGTTCGCAAGTTTTTATATAAACATGTATTTTTATACATTGATAATGTTTTTTTTTTAGTGGGGTGTCACTATTTGCTCAAAGCTGGGACCCTTTGTGATCAGAAGCTTTGCTGTCAGATTTAGTTTATAGTCATACCTAGGACTAGTTGGCACTGTGGTGCTGATGGCACTTTTGCTATCAGCTGTTGGCACTTTTGCTATCAGCTGTTGGCACTTTTGCTATCAGCTGTGGTGCTGTTTGCACTGTTGCTATCAACTGGTGTTGTTCGCAAGTTTTTATATAAACATGTATTTTTATAATTTCATAGTGTTTTTTTTTTTAGTGGGGGGTCACTATTTGCTCATAGCTTGGACCCTTTGTGATCAGAAGCCTTGCTGTCAAATGTAGTTTATAGTCATACCTAGGACTAGTTGGCACTGTGGTGGTGTTGGCACTTTTGCTATTAGCTGTTGGCACTTTTGCTATCAGCTGTTGGCACTTTTGCTATCAGCTTTTGGCGCTTTTGCTATCAGCTGTTGGCACTTTTGCTATCAGCCGTTGGCAATTTTGCTATCAGCTGTTGGCACTTTGGTATCATCTTTTGGCACTTTTGCTATCAGCTGTTGGCACTTTTGCTATCAGCTGTTGGCACTTTTGCTATCAGCTTTTGGCACTTTTGGTATCAGCTGTTGGCACTTTTGCTATCAGCTGTTGGCAATTTTGCTATCAGCTGTTGGCACTTTTGCTATCAGCTGTGTTGCTGTTGGCACTTTTGCTATCAGCTGTTGGCACTTTTGCTATCAGCTGCTGGCACTTTTGCTATCAGCTGTTGGCATTTTTGCTATCAGTTTTGGCACTTTTGCTATGAGCTGTTGGCACTTTTGCTATCAACTGGTGTTGTTCACAAGTTTTTATATAAATATGAATTTTTATACTTTCATAGTGTTTTTTTATAGTGGGGGTTCACTATTTGCTCATAGCTGGGACCCTTTGTGATCAGAAGCCTTGCTGTCGGATGTAGTTTATAGTCATACCTAGGACTTGTTGGCACTGTGGTGCGTTTGGCACTTTTGCTATCAGCTGTTGGCACTTTTGCTATCAGCTGTTGGCACTTTTGCTATCAGTTTGGCACTTTTGGTATCAGCTGTTGGCACTTTTGCTATCAGCTTTTTGCAGTTTTGGTATCAGCTGTTGGCACTTTTGCTATCAGCTGTTGGCACTTTTGCTATCAGATGTGGTGCTGTTGGCACTTTTGCTATCAACTGGTGTTGTTCGCAAGTTTTTATATAAACATGTATTTTTATTCTTTCATAGTGTTTTTTTTTAGTGGGGGGTCACTATTTGCTCATAGCTGGGACCCTTTGTGATCAGAAGCCTTGCTGTCAGATCTAGTTTATAGTCATACCTAGGACTAGTTGGCACTGTGGTGCTGTTGGCACTTTTGCTATCAGCTGTTGGCACTTTTGCTATCAGCTGCTGGCACTTTTGCTATCAGCTGTTGGCACGTTTGCTATCAGCTTTTGGCACTTTCGCTATCAGCTGTTAGCACTTTTGCTATCAACTGGTGTTGTTCGCAAGTTTTTATATAAACATGAATTATTATACTTTCATAGTGTTTTTTTATAGTGGGGGGTCACTATTTGCTCGTAGCTGGGACCCTTTGTGATCAGAAGCCTTGTTGTCAGATGTAGTTTCTAGTCATACCTAGGACTAGTTGGCACTGTGGTGCGTTTGGCACTTTTGCTAACAGCTGTTGGCACTTTTGCTATCAGCTGTTGGCACTTTTGCTATCAGCTTTTGGAACTTTTGGTATCAGCTGTTGGCACTTTTGCTATCAGCTTTTTGCAGTTTTGGTATCAGCTGTTGGCACTTTTGCTATCAGCTGTTGGCACTTTTGCTATCAGCTGTGGTGCTGTTGGCACTTTTGCTATCAACTGGTGTTGTTCGCAAGTTTTTATATAAACATGTATTTTTATACTTTCATAGTGGTTTTTTTTTAGTGGGGGGTCACTATTTGCTAATAGCTGGGATCCTTTGTGATCAGAAGCCTTGCTGTCAGATGTAGTTTATAGTCATACCTAGGACTAGTTGGCACTGTGGTGCTCTTGGCACTTTTGCTATCAGCTGTTGGCACTTTTGATTATCAGCTGTTGGCACTTTTGCTATCAGCTTTTGGCACTTTTGCTATCAGCTGTTGTCACTTTTGCTATCAGCTGTTGGCACTTTTGCTATCAGCTGTGGTGCTGTTGGCACTTTTGCTATCAACTGATGTTGTTAGCACGTTTTTATATAAACATGTATTTTTATACATTCATAGTGTTTTTTTTTTTAGTGTGGGGTCACTATTTGCTCATAGCTGGGACCCTTTGTGATCAGAAGGCTTGCTGTCAGATGTAGTTTATAGTCATACCTAGGACTAGTTGGCACTGTGGTGCTGTTGGCACTATTGCTATCAGCTGTTGGCAGTTTTGCTATCAGATGTTCGCACTTTTGCTATCAGCTGTGGTGCTGTTGGCACTTTTGCTATCAACTGGTGTTGTTCGCAAGTTTTTATATAAACATGTATTTTTATACATTCATATTGTTTTTTTTTAGTGGGGGGTCACTATTTCCTCAGATCTGGGACCCTTTGTGATCAGAAGCCTTGCTGTCAGATGTAGTTTATAGTCATTCCTAGGACTAGTTGGCAATGTGGTGCTCTTGGCACTTTTGCTATCAGCTGTTGGCAGTTTTGCTATAAGCTGTTGGCACTTTTGCTATCAGCTGTTGGCACTTTTGCTATAGGCTGTGGTGCTGTTGGCACTTTTGCTATCAACTGGTGTTGTTCGCAAGTCTTAATAAAAACATGTATTTTCATACATTCATAGTATTTTTTTTTCAGTGGGGGGTCACTATTTGCTCATAGCTGGGACCCTTTGTGATCAGAAGCCTTGGTGTCAGATGTAGTTTATAGTCATAAATAGGACTAGTTGGCAATGCGGTGCTGTTGGCACTTTTGCTATGAGCTGTTGGCACTTTTGCTATCAGCTGTTGGCACTTTTGCTATCAGCTGTGGTGCTGTTTGCATTTTTGCTATCAACTGGTGTTGTTCGCAAGTTTTTATATAAACATGTATTTTTTTACATTCATAGATTTTTTTTTTAGTGGGGGGTCACTATTTGCTCATAGCTTGCACCCTTTGTGATCAGAAGCCTTGCTGTCAGATGTAGTTTATAGTCATACCTAGGACTAGTTGGCACTGTGGCGTTGTTGGCACTTTTGCTATCCGCTGTTGGCACTTTTGCTATCAGCTGTTGGCATTTTTGTTATCAGCTGTTGGCACTTTTGCTATCAGCTGTTGGCACTTTTGCTATCAGCTGTTGGCACTTTTGCTATCAGCTTTTGTCACTTTTGCTATCAGCTTTTAGCACTTTTGGTATCATCTGTTGGCACTTTTGCTATCAGCTGTTGGCACTTTTGGTATCAGATGTTGGCACTTTTGCTATCAGCTTTTGGCACTTTTGCTATCAGCTGTTGGCACTTTTGCTATCAGCTGTTGGCACTTTTGCTATCAGCTGTGGTGCTGTTGGCACTTTTGCTATCAACTGGTGTTGTTCGCAAGTTTTTATATAAACATGTATTTTTATATTTTCAAAGTGTTTTTTTTTTTAGTGGGGGGTCAATATTTGCTCATAGCTGGGACCCTTCGTGATCAGAAGCCTTGCTGTCAGATGTAGTTTATAGTCATACCAAGGACTAGTTGGCACTGTGGTGCTGTTGGCACTTTTGCTATCACCTGTTTGCACTTTTGCTATCAGCTGTGGTGCTGTTTGCACTTTTGGTATCAACTGGTGTTGTTCGCAAGTTTTTATATAAACATGTATTTTTATATTTTCACAGTGTTTTTTTTTTAGTGGGGGGTAACTATTTGCTCATAGCTGGGACCCTTTGTGATCAGAAGCCTTGCTGTTAGATGTAGTTTATAGTCATACCTAGGACTAGTTGGCACTGTTGTGCTGTTGGCACTTTTGCTATCAGCTGTTGGCAGTTTTGCTATCAACTGCTGGCACTTTTGCTATCAGCTGTTGACACTTTAGCTATCAGCGGTTGGCACTTTCGCTATCAGCTCTGGTGCTGTTGGCACTTTTGCTATCAACTGGTGTTGTTCGCAAGTTTTTATATAAACATGTATTTTTATACTTTCATTGTGTTTTTTTTTTAGTGGGGGGTCACTATTTGCTCATAGCTGGGACCCTTTGTGACCAGAAGCCTTGCTGTCAGATGTAGTTTATAGTCATACCTAGGATTATTTGGCACTGTGGTGCTGTTGGCACTTTTGCTATCAGCTGTTGGCACTTTTGCTATCAGCTGTTGGCACTTTTGCTATGAGCTGTTGGCACTTTTGCTATCAGCTGTTGGCACTTTTGCTATCAGCTTTTGGCACTTTTGCAATAAGCTTTTGGCACTTTTGGTATCATCTGTTGGCACTTTTGCTATCAACTGTTGGCACTTTTGGTATCAGCTGTTGGCACTTTTGCTATCAGCTGTTGGCACTTTTGTTATCAGCTGTGGTGCTGTTTGCACTTTTGCTATCAACTGGTGTTGTTCGCAAGTTTTTATATAAACATGTATATTTATACTTTTATAGTGTTTTTTTTTAGTGGGGGGTCACTATTTGCTCATATCTGTGACCCTTTGTGATCAGAAGCCTTGCTGTCAGATGTAGTTTATATTCATACCTAGGACTAGTTGGCACTGTGGTGCTGTTGGCACTTTTGCTATCAGCTGTTGGCACTTTTGCTATCAGCTGTTGGCTCTTTTGCTATGAGCTGTTGGAAATTTGCTATCAGGTGTTGGCACTTTTGCTATCAGCTTTTGGCACTTTTGCTATCAGCTGTTGGCACTTTTGCTATCAGCTGTGGTGCTGTTTGCATTTTTGCTATCAACTGGTGTTGTTCGCAAGTTTTTATATAAACATGTATTTTTATACTTTCATAGTTTTTTTTTTAGTGGGGGGTCACTATTTGCTCATAGCTGGGACCCTTTGTGATCAGAAGCCTTGCTGTCTGATGTAGTTTATAATCATACCTAGGACTAGTTGGCACAGTAGTGCTGTTGGCACTTTTACTATCAGCTGTTGGCACATTTGCTATCAGCTGTGGTGCTGTTGCCACTTTTGCTACCAACTGGTGTTGTTCGCAAGTTTTTATATAAATATGTATTTTTATACATTCATAGTGTTTTTTTTTTAGTGGGGGGTCACTATTTGCTCATAGCTGGGACCCTTTGTGATCAGAAGCCGTGCTGTCAGATGTAGTTTATAGTCATACCTACGAGTAGTTGGCAATGTGGTGCTGTTGGCACTTTTGCTATCAGCTGTTGGCACATTTGCTATCAGCTTTTGGCACTCTTGCTATCAGCAGTTGGCACTTTTGCTATCAGATTTCGGCACATTTGGTATCAGCTGTTGCCACTTTTGCTATCAGCTGTTGGCACTTTTGCTATCAGCTGTTGGCACTTTTGGTATCAGCTTTTGGCACTTTTGTATCAGTTTTGGCACTTTTTCTATCAGCTGTTGGCACTTTTGCTATCAGCTGTTGGCACATTGGCTATCAGCTGTTGGCACTTTTGCTATCAGCTGTGTTGCTGTTGGCACTTTTGCTATCAGCTGTTGGCACTTTTGCTATCAGCTGCTGGCACTTTTGCTATCAGCTGTTGGCATTTTTGCTATCAGTTTTGGCACTTTTGCTATCAACTGGTGTTGTTCACAAGTTTTTATATAAATATGAATTTTTATACTTTCATAGTGTTTTTTTATAGTGGGGGTTCACTATTTGCTCATAGCTGGGACCCTTTGTGATCAGAAGCCTTGCTGTCGGATGTAGTTTATAGTCATACCTAGGACTTGTTGGCACTGTGGTGCGTTTGGCACTTTTGCTATCAGCTGTTGGCACTTTTGCTATCAGATGTTGGCACTTTTGCTATCAGTTTGGCACTTTTGGTATCAGCTGTTGGCACTTTTGCTATCAGCTTTTTGCAGTTTTGGTATCAGCTGTTGGCACTTTTGCTATCAGCTGTTGGCACTTTTGCTATCAGCTGTGGTGCTGTTGGCACTTTTGCTATCAACTGGTGTTGTTCGCAAGTTTTTATATAAACATGTATTTTTATACTTTCATAGTGGGTTTTTTTTAGTGGGGGGTCACTATTTGCTCATAGCTGGGATCCTTTGTGATCAGAAGCCTTGCTGTCAGATGTAGTTTATAGTCATACCTAGGACTAGTTGGCACTGTGGTGCTCTTGGCACTTTTGCTATCAGCTGTTGGCACTTTTGCTATCAGCTGTTGGCACTTTTGCTATCAGCTTTTGGCACTTTTGCTATCAGCTGTTGTCACTTTTGCTATCAGCTGTTGGCACTTTTGCTATCAGCTGTGGTGCTGTTGGCACTTTTGCTATCAACTGATGTTGTTAGCACGTTTTTATATAAACATGTATTTTTATACATTCATAGTGTTTTTTTTTTTAGTGTGGGGTCACTATTTGCTCATAGCTGGGACCCTTTGTGATCAGAAGGCTTGCTGTCAGATGTAGTTTATAGTCATACCTAGGACTAGTTGGCACTGTGGTGCTGTTGGCACTATTGCTATCAGCTGTTGGCAGTTTTGCTATCAGATGTTGGCACTTTTGCTATCAGCTGTGGTGCTGTTGGCACTTTTGCTATCAACTGGTGTTGTTCGCAAGTTTTTATATAAACATGTATTTTTATACATTCATATTGTTTTTTTTTAGTGGGGGGTCACTATTTGCTCAGATCTGGGACCCTTTGTGATCAGAAGCCTTGCTGTCAGATGTAGTTTATAGTCATACCTAGGACTAGTTGGCAATGTGGTGCTCTTGGCACTTTTGCTATCAGCTGTTGGCAGTTTTGCTATAAGCTGTTGGCACTTTTGCTATCAGCTGTTGGCACTTTTGCTATAGGCTGTGGTGCTGTTGGCACTTTTGCTATCAACTGGTGTTGTTCGCAAGTCTTAATAAAAACATGTATTTTCATACATTCATAGTATTTTTTTTCAGTGGGGGGTCACTTTTTGCTCATAGATGGGACCCTTTGTGATCAGAAGCCTTGCTGTCAGATGTAGTTTATAGTCATAAATAGGACTAGTTGGCAATGCGGTGCTGTTGGCACTTTTGCTATGAGCTGTTGGCACTTTTGCTATCAGCTGTTGGCACTTTTGCTATGAGCTGTTGGCACATTTGCTATCAGCTGTGGTGCTGTTGCCACTTTTGCTACCAACTGGTGTTGTTCGCAAGTTTTTATATAAATATGTATTTTTATACATTCATAGTGTTTTTTTTTTAGTGGGGGGTCACTATTTGCTCATAGCTGGGACCCTTTGTGATCAGAAGCCGTGCTGTCAGATGTAGTTTATAGTCATACCTACGAGTAGTTGGCAATGTGGTGCTGTTGGCACTTTTGCTATCAGCTGTTGGCACATTTGCTATCAGCTTTTGGCACTCTTGCTATCAGCAGTTGGCACTTTTGCTATCAGATTTCGGCACATTTGGTATCAGCTGTTGCCACTTTTGCTATCAGCTGTTGGCACTTTTGCTATCAGCTGTTGGCACTTTTGGTATCAGCTTTTGGCACTTTTGTATCAGTTTTGGCACTTTTTCTATCAGCTGTTGGCACTTTTGCTATCAGCTGTTGGCACATTGGCTATCAGCTGTTGGCACTTTTGCTATCAGCTGTGTTGCTGTTGGCACTTTTGCTATCAGCTGTTGGCACTTTTGCTATCAGCTGCTGGCACTTTTGCTATCAGCTGTTGGCATTTTTGCTATCAGTTTTGGCACTTTTGCTATGAGCTGTTGGCACTTTTGCTATCAACTGGTGTTGTTCACAAGTTTTTATATAAATATGAATTTTTATGCTTTCATAGTGTTTTTTTATAGTGGGGGTTCACTATTTGCTCATAGCTGGGACCCTTTGTGATCAGAAGCCTTGCTGTCGGATGTAGTTTATAGTCATACCTAGGACTTGTTGGCACTGTGGTGCGTTTGGCACTTTTGCTATCAGCTGTTGGCACTTTTGCTATCAGCTGTTGGCACTTTTGCTATCAGCTGTGGTGCTGTTGGCACTTTTGCTATCAACTGGTGTTGTTCGCAAGTTTTTATATAAACATGTATTTTTATTCTTTCATAGTGTTTTTTTTAGTGGGGGGTCACTATTTGCTCATAGCTGGGACCCTTTGTGATCAGAAGCCTTGCTGTCAGATCTAGTTTATAGTCATACCTAGGACTAGTTGGCACTGTGGTGCTGTTGGCACTTTTGCTATCAGCTGTTGGCACTTTTGCTATCAGCTGCTGGCACTTTTGCTATCAGCTGTTGGCACGTTTGCTATCAGCTTTTGGCACTTTCGCTATCAGCTGTTAGCACTTTTGCTATCAACTGGTGTTGTTCGCAAGTTTTTATATAAACATGAATTATTATACTTTCATAGTGTTTTTTTATAGTGGGGGTTCACTATTTGCTCGTAGCTGGGACCCTTTGTGATCAGAAGCGTTGCTGTCAGATGTAGTTTCTAGTCATACCTAGGACTAATTGGCACTGTGGTGCGTTTGGCACTTTTGCTAACAGCTGTTGGCACTTTTGCTATCAGCTGTTGGCACTTTTGCTATCAGCTTTTGGAACTTTTGGTATCAGCTGTTGGCACTTTTGCTATCAGCTTTTTGCAGTTTTGGTATCAGCTGTTGGCACTTTTGCTATCAGCTGTTGGCACTTTTGCTATCAGCTGTTGTCACTTTTGGTATCAGCTGTTGGCACTTATGCTATCAGCTTTTGGCACTTTTGCTATCAGCTGTTGTCACTTTTGCTATCAGCTGTTGGCACTTTTGCTATCAGCTGTGGTGCTGTTGGCACTTTTGCTATCAACTGATGTTGTTAGCACGTTTTTATATAAACATGTATTTTTATACATTCATAGTGTTTTTTTTTTTAGTGTGGGGTCACTATTTGCTCATAGCTGGGACCCTTTGTGATCAGAAGGCTTGCTGTCAGATGTAGTTTATAGTCATACCTAGGACTAGTTGGCACTGTGGTGCTGTTGGCACTATTGCTATCAGCTGTTGGCAGTTTTGCTATCAGATGTTGGCACTTTTGCTATCAGCTGTGGTGCTGTTGGCACTTTTGCTATCAACTGGTGTTGTTCGCAAGTTTTTATATAAACATGTATTTTTATACATTCATATTGTTTTTTTTTAGTGGGGGGTCACTATTTGCTCAGATCTGGGACCCTTTGTGATCAGAAGCCTTGCTGTCAGATGTAGTTTATAGTCATACCTAGGACTAGTTGGCAATGTGGTGCTCTTGGCAATTTTGCTATCAGCTGTTGGCAGTTTTGCTATAAGCTGTTGGCACTTTTGCTATCAGCTGTTGGCACTTTTGCTATAGGCTGTGGTGCTGTTGGCACTTTTGCTATCAACTGGTGTTGTTCGCAAGTCTTAATAAAAACATGTATTTTCATACATTCATAGTATTTTTTTTCAGTGGGGGGTCACTTTTTGCTCATAGATGGGACCCTTTGTGATCAGAAGCCTTGCTGTCAGATGTAGTTTATAGTCATACCTTGGACTAGTTGGCACTGTGGCGCTGTTGGCACTTTTGCTATCCTCTGTTGGAACTTTTGCTATCAGCTGTTGGCATTTTTGTTATCAGCTGTTGGAACTTTTGCTATCAACTGTTGGCACTTTTGCTATCAGCTGTTGGCACTTTTGCTATCAGCTTTTGGCACTTTTGCTATCAGCTTTTAGCACTTTTGGTATCATCTGTTGGCACTTTTGCTATCAGCTGTTGGCACTTTTGATATCAGATGTTGGCACTTTTGCTATCAGCTTTTGGCACTTTTGCTATCAGCTGTTGGCACTTTTGCTATCAGCTGTTGGCACTTTTGCTATCAGCTGTGGTGCTGTTGGCACTTTTGCTATCAACTGGTGTTGTTCGCAAGTTTTTATATAAACATGTATTTTTATATTTTCAAAGTGTTTTTTTTTTTAGTGGGGTGTCAATATTTGCTCATAGCTGGGACCCTTCGTGATCAGAAGCCTTGCTGTCAGATGTAGTTTATAGTCATACCAAGGACTAGTTGGCACTGTGGTGCTGTTGGCACTTTTGCTATCAGCTGTTGGCACTTTTGCTATCAGCTTTATGCACTTTTGCTATCAGTTGTTGGCACTTTTGCTATCAGCTGTTGGCACTTTTGCTATCAGCTGTGGTGCTGTTTGCACTTTTGGTATCAACTGGTGTTGTTCGCAAGTTTTTATATAAACATGTATTTTTATATTTTCACAGTGTTTTTTTTTTAGTGGGGGGTAACTATTTGCTCATAGCTGGGACCCTTTGTGATCAGAAGCCTTGCTGTTAGATGTAGTTTATAGTCATACCTAGGACTAGTTGGCACTGTTGTGCTGTTGGCACTTTTGCTATCAGCTGTTGGCACTTTTGCTATCAGCTGCTGGCACTTTTGCTATCAGCTGTTGACACTTTAGCTATCAGCGGTTGGCACTTTCGCTATCAGCTCTGGTGCTGTTGGCACTTTTGCTATCAACTGGTGTTGTTCGCAAGTTTTTATATAAACATGTATTTTTATACTTTCATTGTGTTTTTTTTTTAGTGGGGGGTCACTATTTGCTCATAGCTGGGACCCTTTGTGACCAGAAGCCTTGCTGTCAGATGTAGTTTATAGTCATACCTAGGATTATTTGGCACTGTGGTGCTGTTGGCACTTTTGCTATCAGCTGTTGGCACTTTTGCTATCAGCTGTTGGCACTTTTGCTATGAGCTGTTGGCACTTTTGCTATCAGCTGTTGGCACTTTTGCTATCAGCTTTTGGCACTTTTGCAATCAGCTTTTGGCACTTTTGGTATCATCTGTTGGCACTTTTGCTATCAACTGTTGGCACTTTTGGTATCAGCTGTTGGCACTTTTGCTATCAGCTGTTGGCACTTTTGTTATCAGCTGTGGTGCTGTTTGCACTTTTGCTATCAACTGGTGTTGTTCGCAAGTTTTTATATAAACATGTATATTTATACTTTTATAGTGTTTTTTTTTAGTGGGGGGTCACTATTTGCTCATATCTGTGACCCTTTGTGATCAGAAGCCTTGCTGTCAGATGTAGTTTATATTCATACCTAGGACTAGTTGGCACTGTGGTGCTGTTGGCACTTTTGCTATCAGCTGTTGGCACTTTTGCTATCAGCTGTTGGCTCTTTTGCTATGAGCTGTTGGAAATTTGCTATCAGGTGTTGGCACTTTTGCTATCAGCTTTTGGCACTTTTGCTATCAGCTGTTGGCACTTTTGCTATCAGCTGTGGTGCTGTTTGCATTTTTGCTATCAACTGGTGTTGTTCGCAAGTTTTTATATAAACATGTATTTTTATACTTTCATAGTTTTTTTTTTAGTGGGGGGTCACTATTTGCTCATAGCTGGGACCCTTTGTGATCAGAAGCCTTGCTGTCTGATGTAGTTTATAATCATACCTAGGACTAGTTGGCACAGTAGTGCTGTTGGCACTTTTACTATCAGCTGTTGGCACTTTTGCTTTCAGCTGTTGGCACTTTTGCTATCAGCTGTTGGCACTTTTGCTATCAGCTGTTGTCATTTTTGTTATCAGCTGTTGGAACTTTTGCTATCAACTGTTGGCACTTTTGCTATCAGCTGTTGGCACTTTTGCTATCAGCTTTTGGCACTTTTGCTATCAGCTTTTAGCACTTTTGGTATCATCTCTTGGCACTTTTGCTATCAGCTGTTGGCACTTTTGATATCAGCTGTTGGCACTTTTGCTATCAGCTTTTGGCACTTTTGCTATCAGCTGTTGGCACTTTTGCTATCAGCTGTTGGCACTTTTGCTATCAGCTGTGGTGCTGTTGGCACTTTTGCTATCAACTCGTGTTGTTCGCAAGTTTTTATATAAACATGTATTTTTATACTTTCACAGTGTTTTTTTTCTTTAGTGGGGGGTCACTATTTGCACATAGCTGGGACCCTTCGTGATCAGAAGCCTTGCTGTCAGATGTAGTTTATAGTCATACCTAGGACTAGTTGGCACTGTGGTGCTGTTGGCACTTTTGCTATCAGCTGTTGGCACTTTTGCTATCAGCTGTTGGCACTTTTGCTATCAGCTGTGGTGCTGTTGGCACTTTTGCTATCAACTGGTGTTGTTCGCAAGTTTTTATATAAACATGTATTTTTATACATTCATAGTGTTTTTTTTTAGTGGGGGGTCACTATTTGCTCAAAGCTGGGACCCTTCTTGATCAGAAGCCTTGCTGTCAGATGTAGTTTATAGTCATCCCTAGGAATAGTTGGAAATGTGGTGCTGTTGGCACTTTTGCTATCAGCTGTTGGCACTTTTGCTATCATCTGTTGGCACTTTAGATATCAGCTGTTGGAACTTTTGCAATCAGCTGTTGGCACTTTACCTATCAGCTGTTGGCACTTTTGCTATTAGCTGTTGTCACATTTGCTATCAGCTGTTGGCACTTTTGCTATCAGCTGTGGTCTTGTTGGCACTTTTGCTATCAACTGGTGTTGTTCGCAAGTTTTTATATAAACATGTATTTTTATACTTTCATAGTGTTTTTTTTTAGTGGGGGGTCATTATTTGCTCTTAGCTGGGACCCTTTGTGATCAGAAGCCTTGCTGTCAGATGTAGTTTATAATCATACCTAGGACTAGTTGGCACTGTGGTGCTGTTGGCACTTTTGCTATCAGCTGTTGGCACTTTTGCTATCAGCTGTTGGCACTTTTGCTATCAGCTGTGGTGCTGTTGGCACTTTTGCTATCAACTGGTGTTGTTCGCAAGTTTTTATATAAACATGTATTTTTATACATTCATAGTGTTTTTTTTTAGTGGGGGGTCACTATTTGCTCAAAGCTGGGACCCTTCTTGATCAGAAGCCTTGCTGTCAGATGTAGTTTATAGTCATCCCTAGGAATAGTTGGAAATGTGGTGCGGTTGGCACTTTTGCTATCAGCTGTTGGCACTTTTGCTATCAGCTGTTGGCACTTTAGATATCAGCTGTTGGAACTTTTGCAATCAGCTGTTGGCACTTTACCTATCAGCTGTTGGCACTTTTGCTATCAGCTGTTGTCACATTTGCTATCAGCTGTTGGCACTTTTGCTATCAGCTGTGGTCTTGTTGGCACTTTTGCTATCAACTGGTGTTGTTCGCAAGTTTTTATATAAACATGTATTTTTATACTTTCATAGTGTTTTTTTTTAGTGGGGGGTCATTATTTGCTCTTAGCTGGGACCCTTTGTGATCAGAAGCCTTGCTGTCAGATGTAGTTTATAATCATACCTAGGACTAGTTGGCACTGTGGTGCTGTTGGCACTTTTGCTATCAGCTGTTGGCACTTTTGCTATCAGCTGTTAGCACTTTTGGTATCAGCTGTTGGCACTTTTGCTATCAGCTGTGGTGCTGTTGGCACTTTTGCTATCAACTGGTGTTGTTCGCAAGTTTTTATATAAACATGTATTTTTATACTTTCATACTGTTTTTTTTTAGTTGGGGGTCACTATTTGCTCATAGCTGGGACCCTTTGTGATCAGAAGCCTTGCTGTCAGATGTAGTTTATAGTCATACCTAGGACTAGTTGGCACTGTGGTGCTGTTGGCACTATTGCTATCAGCTGTTGGCACTTTTGCTATCAGCTGTTGGCACTTTTGCTATCAGCTGTGGTGCTGTTGGCACTTTTGCTATCAACTAGTGTTGTTCGCAAGTTTTTATATAAACATGTATTTTTATACATTCATAGTGTTTTTTTTTAGTGGGGGGCCACTATTTGCTAATAGCTGGGACACTTTGTGATCAGAAGCCTTGCTGTCAGATGTAGTTTATAGTCATACATAGGACTAGTTGCAATGTGGTGCTGTTGGCACTTTTGCTATCAGCTGTTGGCATTTTGCTATCAGCTATTGTCAATTTTGCTATCAGCTGATGGCACTTGTGCTATCAGCTGTTGGCACTTTTGCAATCAGCTGTTGGCACTTTTGCTATCAGCTGTTGGCACTTCGGTATAATCTGTTGGTACTTTTGCTATCAGCTGTTGGCACTTTTGCTATCAGCTGTTAGCACTTTTGCTATCAGCTTTTGGCCCTTTTGCTATAAGCTGTTGGCACTTTTGCTATGATCTGTTGGCACTTTTGCTATCAGCTGTTGGCACTTGTGCTATAAGCTGTTGGCCCTTTTTCTATCAGCTTTTGGCACTTTTGGTATCAGCTGTTGGCACTTTTGCTATCAGCTGTTGGCATTTTGCTATCAGCTGTGGTGCTGTTGGCACTTTTGCTATCAACTGGTGTTGTCCGCAAATTTTTATATAAACATGTATTTTTATATTTTCATAGTGTTTTTTTTTTAGTGGGGGGGTCACTATTTTCTCATAGCTGGGACCCTTTGTGATCAGAAGCCTTGCTGTCAGATGTAGTTTATTGTCATACCTAGGACTAGTTGGCAATGTGGTGCAGTTGGCATTTTTGCTATCAGCTGTTGGCACTTTTGCTATCAGCTGTGGGCACATTTGCTATCAGCTGTGGTGCTGTTGGCACTTTTGCTATCAACTGGTGTTGTTTGCAAGTTTTTATATGAACATGTATTTTTATACATTCATAGTGTTTTTTTTTTAGTGGGGGGTCACTATTTGCTCAAAGCTGGGACCCTTTGTGATCAGAAGCCTTGCTGTCAGATGTAGTTTATAGTCATCCCTAGGAATAGTTGGCAATGTGGTGCTGTTGGCACTTTTGCTATCAGCTGTTGGCACATTTGCTATCAGCTGTTGTCACATTTTCTATCAGCTGTTGGCACTTTTGCTATCAGCTGTGGTCCTGTTGGCACTTTTGCTATCAACTGGTGTTGTTCGCAAGTTTTTATATAAACATGTATTTTTATACTTTCATAGTGTTTTTATTTTATTGGGGGGTCATTATTTGCTCTTAGCTTGGACCCTTTGTGATCAGAAGCCTTGCTGTCAGATGTAGTTTATAATCATACCTAGGACTAGTTGGCACTGTGGTGCTGTTGGCACTTTTGCTATCAGCTGTTGGCACTTTTGCTATCAGCTGTTAGCACTTTTGGTATCAGCTGTTGGCACTTTTGCTATCAGCTGTTGGCACTTTTGCTATCAGCTGTGGTGCTGTTGTCACTTTTGCTATCAACTAGTGTTGTTCACAAGTTTTTATATAAACATGTATTTTTATACATTCATAGTGTTTTTTTTTAGTTGGGGGCCACTATTTGCTAATAGCTGGGACACTTTGTGATCAGAAGCCTTACTGTCAGATGTAGTTTATAGTCATACCTAGGACTAGTTTGCACTGTGGTGCCGTTGGCACTTTTGCTATCAGCTGTTGGCACTTTTGCTATCAGCTTTTGGCACACTTGCTATCAGCTGTTGGGACTTTTGCTATCAGCTGTGGTGCTGTTGGCACTTTTGCTATCAACTGGTGTTATTCGCAAGTTTTTATATAAACATGTATTTTATACATTCACAGTGTTTTTTTTTGTGGGGGGTCACTATTTGCTCATAGCTTGGACCCTTTGTGATCATAAGCCTTGCTGTCAGTGTAGTTTATAGTCATACCTAGGACTAGTTGGCAATGTGGTGCTGTTGGCACTTTTGCTATCAGCTTTTGGCACTTTTACTATCAGCTGTTGGCACTTTTGCTATCAGCTGTTGGCACTTTTGCTATCAGCTGTTGGCCCTTTTGCTCTCAGCTGTTGGCACTTTTGCTATCAGCTTTGGTGCTGTTGGCACTTTTGCTATCAACTGGTGTTGTTCGCAAGTTTTTATATAAACATGTATGTTTATACTTTCATAGTGTTTTTTTTTTAGTGGGGGTCACTATTTGCTCATAGCTGGGACCCTTTGTGATCAGAAGCCTTGCTGTCAGATGTAGTTTATAGTCATACCTAGGAGTAGTTGGCACTGTGGTGCTGTTGGCACTTTTGCTATCAGCTTTTGGCACTTTTACTATCAGCTGTTGGCACTTTTGCTATCAGCTGTGGTGCTGTTGGCACTTTATCTATCAACTGGTGTTGTTCGCAAGTTTTTATATAAACATGTATTTTTATCCATTCATAGTGTTTTTTTTTAGTGGGGGGTCACTATTTGCTCATAGCTGGGACCCTTTGTGATCAGAAGCCTTATTGTCAGATGTTGTTTATAGTCATACCTAGGACTATTTGGCAATGTGGTGCTGTTGGCACTTTCGCTATCAGCTGTTGGCAGTTTTGCTATCAGATATTGGCACTTTTGCTATCAGCAGTTGGCAATTTTGCTATCAGCTGTGGTGCTGTTGGCACTTTTGCTATCAACTGGTGTTGTTCGCAAGTTTTTATATAAACATGTATTTTTATACATTCAAAGTGTTTTTTTTTAGTGGACGGTCACTATTTGCTCAAAGATGGGACCCTTTGTGATCAGAAGCCTTGCTGTCAGATGTAGTTTATAGTCAAACCTAGGACTAGTTGGCAATGTGTTGCTTTTGGCACTTTTTCTATCAGCTGTTGGCACTTTTGCTATCAGCTGTTGGCACTTTTGCTATCAGCTGTTAGCACTTTTGCTATCTGCTGTGGTGCTGTTGGCGCTTTTGCTATCAGCAGTTGGCACTTTTGCTATCAGCTGTGGTGCTGTTGGCACTTTTGCTATCAACTGGTGTTGTTCGCAAGTTTTTATATAAACGTCTATTTCTATACATTCATAGTGTTTTTTTTTTAGTGGGGGGTCACTATTTGCTCATAGCTGGGACCCTTTGTGATCAGAAGCCTTGCTGTCAGATGTAGTTTATAGTCATACCTAGGACTATTGGCACTGTGGTGCTGTTGGCACTTTTGCTATCAGCTGTTGGCACTTTCGCTATCAGCTGTTGGCACTTTTGCTATCAGCTTTTGGCACTTTTGTTATTCAGCTGTTGGCACTTTTGCTATCAGCTGTTGGCACTTTTGCTATCATCTGTGATGCTGTTGGCACTTTTGCTATCAACTGGTGTTGTTCGCTAGTTTTTATATAAACATGTATTTTTATACATTCATAGTGTTTTTTTTTTAGTGGGGGGTCACTATTTGCTCACAGCTGGGACCCTTTGTGATCAGAAGCCTTGCTGTCAGATGTAGTTCATAGTCATACCTAGGACTAGTTGGCAATGTGGTGCCGTTGGCACTTTTGCTATCAGCTGTTGGCAGTTTTGCTATCAGCTGTTGGCACTTTTGCTATCAGCTGTTGGCACTTTTGCTATCAACTGTGGTGCTGTTGGCACTTTTGCTATCAACTAGTGTTGTTCGCAAGTTTTTATATAAACATGTATTTTTATACATTCATAGTGTTTTTTTTTAGTGGGGGGTCACTATTTGCTCATAGCTGGGACCCTTAGTAATCAGAAGCCTTGCTGTCAGATGTAGTTTATAGTCATACCTAGGACTAGTTGGCAATGTGGTGCTGTTTGCACTTTTGCTATTAGCTGTTGGCACTTTTGCTATATGCTGTTGTCACTTTTGCTATCAGCTGTAGGCACTTTTGCTATCAGTTGTTGGCACTTTTGCTATCAGCTGTGTTGCTGTTGGCACTTTTGCTATCAACTGGTGTTGTTCGCAATTTTTTTATAAACATGTATTTTTATACTTTCATAGTGTTTTTTGTTTTTAGTGGGGGGTTACTATTTGCTCATAGCTGGGACCCTTTGTGACCAGAAGTCTTGTTGTCAGATGTTGTTTAAAGTCATACCAAGGACTAGTTGGCACTGTGGTGCTGTTGGCACTTTTGCTATCAGCTGTAGGCACTTTTACTATCAGCTGTTGGCACTTTTGCTATCAGCTGTGGTGCTGTTGACACTTTTGCTATCAACTGGTGTTGTTCGCAAGTTTTTATATAAACATGTATTTTTATACATTCATAGTGTTTTTTTTTTAGTGGGGGGTCACTATTAACTCATAGCTGGGACCCTTTGTGATCAGAAGCCTTGCTGCCAGATATAGTTTATAGTCATACCTAGGACTAGCTGGCTATGTGGTGCTGTTGGCACTTTTGCTATCAGCTGTTGGCACTTTTGCTATCAGCTGTTGGCACGTTTGCTATCAGTTGTTGGCACTTTTGCTATCAGCTGTTGGCACTTTTGTTATCAGCTGTGGTGCTGTTGGCACTTTTGCTATCAACTGGTGTTGTTCGCTAGTTTTTATATAAACATGTATTTTTATACATTCATAGTGTTTTTTTTAGTGGGGGGTCACTATTTGCTCATAGCTGGGACCCTTTGTGATCAGAAGCCTGGCTGTCAGATGTAGTTTATTGTCATACCTAGGACTAGTTGGCACTGTGGTGCTGTTGGAACTTTTGTAATCAGCTGTTGGCACTTTTGCTATCAGCTCTTGGCAATTTTGCTATCAGCTGTTGGCACTTTTGCTACCAGCTGTGGTGTGTTGGCACTTTTGCTATCAACTGGTGTTGTTCGCAAGTTTTTATATTTTTGCGAACTTTTGCGAACCACACATGTTTATAGCAAAAGTGCCAACGGCAACACAGCTGATAGCAAAAGTACCAACAGCTGATAGCAAAAGTGCCAACATATGATACCAAAATGCCAACAGCTGATAGCAAAAGTGCCAACAGCTGATAGCAAAAGTGCCAACAGCTGATAGCAAAAGTGCCAACAGCACCACAGTGCCAGCTAGTCCTAGGTATGACTATAAACTACATCTGACAGCAAGTCTTCTGCTCACAAAGGGTCCCAGCTATGAGCAAATAGTGAACCCCACTAAAAAAAAACAGTATGAAAGTATAAATATACATGTTTATATAAAAATTTCCGAACAATACCAGTTGATAGCAAAAGTGCCCACAGCACCAAAGCTAATAGCAAAAGTGCCAACAGCTGATAGCAAAAGTGCCAACAGCTGATAGAAAAGTGCCAACAGCACCACAGTGCCAACTAGTCCTATGTATGACTATAAACTACATCTGACAGCAAGGCTTCTGATCACAAAGGGTCCCAGCTATGAGCAAATAGTGACCCCCCACTAAAAAAAACTCTATGAAAGTATAAAAATACATGTTTATATAAAAACTTTCGAACAACACCAGTTGATAGCAAAAGTGCCAACAGAACCACAACTGATAGCAAAAGTGCCAACAGCTGATAGCAAAAGTATCAACAGCTGATAACAAAATTGCCATTAGCTGATAGCAAAAGTGCCAACAGCTGATAGCAAAAGTTCCAACAGATGATAGCAAAAGTGCCAACAGCTGATAGCAAACGTGCCAACAGCTGATACCAAAAGTGCCAACAGCTGATAGCAAAAGTGCCAACAGCTGAAAGCAAAAGTGCCAACAGCACCACAGTAACAACTAGTCCTAGGTATGACTATAAACTACATCTGACAGAAATTCTTCTGATCACAAAGGGTCCCAGCAATAAGCAAATAGTGACCCCCCACTAAAAAAAAAAACTTTATGAAAGTATAAAAGTACATGTTTATATAAAAACTTGCGAACAACACCAGTTGATAGCAAAAGTGCCAACAGCACCACAGATTATAGCAAAAGTGCCAACAGCTGATAGCAAAAGTGCCAGCAGCTTATAGCAAAAGTGCCAACAGCATTACAGTGCCAACTAGTCCTAGGTATGACAATAAACTACATCTGACAGCAAGGCTTCTGATCACAAAGGGTCCCAGCTATGAGCAAATAGTGACGCCCCACTAAAAAAAACTCTATGAAAGTATAAAAATACATGTTTATATAAACACTTGCGAACAACACCAGTTGATAGCAAAAGTGCCAACAGGCCACAGCTGATAGCAAAAGTGCAAACAGCTGATAGCAAAAGTGCCAACAGATGATACCAAAATTGCCAACAGCTGATAGCCAAAGTGCCAACAGCTGATAGCAAAAGTGCCAACAGCTGATACCAAAAGTGCCAAAAGCTGATAGCAAAAGTGCCAACAGCTTATAGCAAAAGTGCCAACAGCTGATAGCAAAAGTGCCAACAGCTGATAGCAAAAGTGCCAACAGCTGATAGCAAAAGTGCCAAAAGCTGTTAGCAAAAGTGCCAACAGCTGATAGCAAACGTGCCAACAGATGATAGCAAAAGTTCCAACAGCTGATAGCAAAAGTGCCAAAATCTGATAGCAAAAGTGCCAACAGCTGATAGCAAAAGTGCCAACAGCTGATAGCAAAAGTGCCAAAAGATTATACCAAAGTGCCAACAGCTGATAGCAAAAGTGCCAATAGCTGATTGCAAAAGTGCCAACAGCTGATAGCAAAAAGGCCAACAGCTGATAGTAAAAGTGCCAACAGCTGATAGCAAAAGTGCCAAAAGCTGTTAGCAAAAGTGCCAACAGCTGATAGCAAACGTGCCAAAAGATGATAGCAAAAGTGCCAACAGCTGATAGCAAATGTGCCAAAAGCTGATTGCAAAAGTGCCAACAGCTGATAGCAAAAGTGCCAACAACTGATAGCAAAAGTGCCAAAAGATTATACCAAAGTGCCAACAGCTGATAGCAAAAGTGCCAATAGCTGATTGCAAAAGTGCCAATAGCTGATAGCAAAATGCAAACAGCTGATAGCAAAAGTGCCAACAGCTTATACCAAAAGTGCCAAAAGCTGATAGCAAAAGTGCCAACAGCTGATAGCAAAAGTGCCAACAGCTGATAGCAAATTGCCAACAGCTGATAGCAAAAGTGCCAACAGCACCACAGCTGATAGCAAAAGTGCTAACAGCTGATAGCAAAAGTGCCAACAGCTGATAGCAAAAGTGCCAACAGCACCACATTCCGAACTAGTCCTAGGTATGACTATAAACTACATCTGACAGCAAGGCTTCTGATCACAAAGGGTCCCAGCTATGAGCAAATAGTGACCCCCCAATGAAAAAAAACACTATGAATGTATAAAAATACATGTTTATATAAAAACGTGCGAACAAGACCAGTTGATAGCAAAAGGGCCAACAGCACCACAGTTGATAGCAAAAGTGCCAACAGCTGATAGCAAAAGTGCCAACAGCTGATAGAAATAGTGCCAACAGCACCACAGTAACAACTAGTCCTAGGTATGACTATAAACTACATCTGACAGCAAGGCTTCTGATCACAAAGGGTCCCAGCTATGAGCAAATATTGACCCCCCACTAAAAAAAAACAATATGAAATTATAAAAATACATGTTTATATAAAAACTTGCGAACAACACCAGTTGATAGCAAAAGTGCCAACAGCACCACAGCTGATAGCAAAAGTGCCAACAGCTGATAGCAAAAGTGCCAACAGCTGATAGCAAAAGTGCCAACAGCTGAGAGCAAAAGTGCAAACAGCACCACAGTGCCAACTAGTCCTAGGTTTGACTATAAACTACATCTGGCAGCAAGGCTTCTGATCACAAAGGGTCCCAGCTATGATCAAATAGTGACCCCCCACTAAAAAAAAAACACTATGAATGTATAAAAATACATGTTTATCTAAAAACTTGCGAACAACACCAGTTGATAGCAAATGTGACAACAGCCCCACAGCTGATAGCAAAAGTGCCAACAGCTGATAGCAAAAGTGCCAACAGCTGATAGCAAAAGTGCCAACAGCTGATAGCAAAAGTGCCAACAGCACCACATTGCCAACTAGTCCTAGGTATGATTATAAACTACATCTGACAGCAAGGCTTCTGATCACAAAGGGTCCCAGCTATGAGCAAATAGTGACCCCCCTCTAAAAAAAAAACACTATGAATGTATAAAAATACATGTTTATATAAAAACTTGCGAACAACACCAGTTGATAGCAAAAGTGCCAACAGCCCAACAGCTGATAGCCAAAGTGCCAACAGCTGATAGCAAAAGTGCCAACAGCTGATAGCAAAAGTGCCAACAGCTGATAGCAAAAGTGCCAACAGCTGATAGCAAAAGTGCCAACAGGTGATAGCAAATGTGCCAACAGCTGATAGCAAAAGTGCCAACAGATGATAGCAAAAGTGCCAACATCTGATAGCAAAAGTGCCAACAGCTGATAGCAGATGTGCCAAAAGCTGATAGCAAAAGTGCCACAGCACCACAGTGCCAACTAGTCCTAGATATGAATATAAACTACATCTGACAGCAAGGCTTCTGATCACAAAGGGTCCCAGCTATGAGAAAATAGTGAACCCCCACTAAAAAACACATTATGAAATTATAAAAATACATGTTTATATAAAAACTTGCGAACAACACCAGTTGATAGCATAAGTGCGAATAGCACAACAGCTGATAGCAAAAGTGCCAACAGCACCACAGTGCCAACTAGTCCTAGGTATGACTATGAACTACATCTGACAGCAAGGCTTCTGATCACAAAGGGTCCCAGCTATGAGCAAATAGTGACACCCCACTAAAAAATAAACACTATGAATGTATAGAAATACATGTTTATATAAAAACTTGCGAACAACACCAGTTGATAGCAAAAGTGCCAACAGCACCACAGCTGATAGCAAAAGTGCCAACAGCTGATAGCAATAGTGCCAACAGCTGATAGCAAAAGTGCCAACAGCACCACAGTGCCAACTAGTCCTAGGTATGACTATAAACTACATCTGTTAGCAAGGCTTCGGATCACAAAGGGTCCCAGCTATGAGCAAATAGTTACCCCCCACTAAAAAAAAAAAAACTATGAAAGTATATAAATACATGTTTATATAAAAACTTGCGAACATCACCAGTTGATAGCAAAAGTTCAAACAGCGCCACAGCTGATAGCAAAAGTTCCAACTAGTAATAGCAAATGAGCCAACAGCTGATAGCAAAAGTGCCAACAGCACCACAGTGCCAACTAGTCCTAGGTATGACTATAAACTACATCTGACAGCTAGGCTTCTGATCACAAACGGTCCCAGCTATGAGCAAATAGTGACCCCCCACTAAAAAAAAAAACACTATGAAAGTATAAAAATAGATGTTTTAATAAAAACTTGCGAACAACACCAGTTGATAGCAAAAGTGCCAACAGCACCACAGCTGATAGCAAAAGTGCCAACAGCTGATAGCAAAAGTGCCAACAGCTGATTTCAAAAGTGCCAAAAGCTGATAGCAAAAGTGCAAACAGCTGATAGCAAAAGTGCCAACAGATGATAGCAAAAGTGCCAAAAGCTGATAGCAAATGGCCAACAGCTGATAGCAAAAGTGCCAACAGCTGATAGCAAAAGTGCCAAAAGCTGATAGCAAAAGTGCCAACAGCTGATAGCAGAAGTGCCAACAGCGGATAGCAAAAGTGCCAACAGCACCACAGTGCCAACTAGTCCTAGATATGACTATAAACTACATCTGACAGCCAGGCTTCTGATCACAAAGGGTCCCAGCTATGAGCAAATAGTGACCCCCACAAAAAAAACAACACTATGGAAGTATAAAAATACATGTTTATATAAAAACTTGCGAACAACACCAGTTGATAGCAAAAGTGCCAACAGCACCACAGCTGATAGCAAAAGTGCCAACAGCTGATAGCAAAAGTGCCAACAGCTGATAGCAAAAGTGCCAACAGCACCACATTGACAACTAGTCCTAGGCATGACTATATACTACATATGACAGCAAGGCTTCTGATCACAAAGGGTCCCAGCTATGAGCAAATAGTGACCCCCCACTAAAAAAAAAACACTATGAATGTATAAAAATACATGTTTATATAAAAACTTGCGAACAACACCAGTTCATAGCAAAAGTGCCAACAGCACCACAGCTGATAGCAAAAGTGCCAACAGCTGATAGCAAAAGTGCCAACGGCTGATCGCAAAAGTGCCAACAGCACCACAGTGCCAATAGTCCTAGGTATGACTATAAACTACATCTGAGAGCAAGGTTTCTGATCACAAAGGGTCCCAGCTATGAGCAAATAGTGACCGCCCACTAAAAAAAAAACACTATGAATGTATAAAAATACATGTTTATATAAAAACTTGCGAACAACACCAGTTCATAGCAAAAGTGCCAACAGCACCACAGCTGATAGCAAACGTGCCAACAGCTGATAGCAAAAGTGCCAACGGCTGATCGCAAAAGTGCCAACAGCTGATAGCAAAAGTGCCAACAGCACCACAGCTGATAGCAAAATGTCAACAGCTGATAGCAAATGTGCCAACAGCTTATAGCAAAAGTGCAAACAGCTGATAGCAAAAGTGCCAACAGCACAACATTGCCAAATAGTCCTAGGTATGACTATAAACTACATCTGACAGCAAGGCTTCTGATCACAAAGGGTTCCAGCTATGAGCAAATAGTGACCCCCCACTAAAAAAAAAACACTATGAATGTATAAAAATACATGTTTATATAAAAACTTGCGAACAACACCAGTTGATAGCAAGAGTGCCAACAGCACCACAGCTGATAGCAAAAGTGCCAACAGCTGACACCAAAAGTGCCAACAACTGATACCAAAAGTGCCAACAGCTGATAGCAAAAGTGCCAACAGCTTATAGCAAAAGTGCCAACAGCACCACAGTGCCAACTAGTCCTAGGTATGACTATAAACTACATCTGACAGCAAGGCTTCTGATAACAAACGGTCCCAGCTATGAGCAAATAGTGACACCCCACTAAAAAAAAACACTATGAAAGTATAAAATTACATGTTTTAAGAAAAACTTGCGAACAACACCAGTTGATAGCAAAAGTGCCAACAGCACCACAGCTGATAGCAAAAGTGCCAACAGCTGATAGCAAAAGTGCCAACAGCTGATACCAAAATGCCAAAAGCTGATAGCAAATGTGCCAACAGCTGATAGCAAAGGTGCCAACAGCTGATAGCAAAAGTGCCAACAGCTGATAGCAAAAGTGCCAACAGCACCACAGAGCCAACTAGTCCTAGGTATGAATATAAACTACATCTGACAGCAAGTCTTCTGATCACAAAGGGTCCCAGCTATGAGCAAATAATCACCCCCACTAAAAAAAAACACTATGAATGTATAAAAATACATGTTTATCTAAAAACTTTCGAACCACACCAGTTGATAGCAAAAGTGCCAACAGCACCACAGTGCCAACTATTCCTAGGTATGACTATAAACTACATCTGACAGCAAGGCTTCTGATCACAAAGGGTCCCAGTTATGAGCAAATAGTGACCCCCCACTAAAAGAAAAACACTATGAATGTATAAAAATACATGTTTATAAAAAAACTTGCGAACAACACCAGTTGATAGCAAAAGTGCCAAAAGCACCACAGCTGATAGCAAAAGTGCCAACAGCTGATAGCAAAAGTGCCAACAGGTGATAGCAAAAGTGCCAACAGCTGATAGCAAAAGTGCCAACAGCACCACAGTGCCAACTAGTCCTAGGTATGATTATAAAATACATCTGACAGCAAAGCTTCTGATCACAAAGGGTCCCATCTATGAGCAAATAGTGACCCCCCACTAAAAAAAACACTATGAAAGTATAAAAATACATGTTTATATAAAAACTTGCGAACAACACCAGTTGATAGCAAAAGTGCCAACAGCTCCACAGCTGTTAGCAAAAGTGCCAACAGCTGATAGCAAATGTGCCAACAGCTGATACCAAAAGTGCCAAAAGCTGATAGCAAAAGTGCCAACAGCTGATAGCAAAAGTGCCAACAGCTGAAAGCAAAAGTGCCAACCGCTGATAGCAAAAGTGCCAACAGCTGATAGCAAAAGTGCCAACAGCACCACAGTGCCAAATAGTCCTAGGTATGTCTATAAACTACATCTGAGAGCAAGGCTTCTGATCACAAAGGGTCCCAGCTATGAACAAATAGTGACCCCCCACTACAAAAAAAACATTATGAAGGTATAAAAATACATGTTTATATAAAAATTTGTGAACAACACCAGTTGATAGCAAAAGTGCCAACAGCACCACAGCTGATAGCAAAAGTGCCAACAGCTGATAGCAAAAGTGCCAACAGCTGATAGCAATAGTGCCAACAGCACCACAGTGCCAACTAGTCCTAGGTATGACTATAAACTACATCTGACAGCAAGGATTCTGATCACAAAGGGTCCCAGCTATGAGCAAATAGTGACCTCCCACTAAAAAAAAAAGACTATGAAAGTATAAAAATACATGTTTCTATAAAAACTTGCGAACAACACCAGTTGATAGCAAAAGTGCCAACAGCACCACAGCTGATAGCAAAAGTGCCACAGCTGATAGCAAATGTGCCAACAGCTGATACCAAAAGTGCCAACAGCTGACAGCAAAAGTGCCAACAGCACCACAGTGCCAACTAGTCCTAGGTATTACTATAAACTACATCTGACAGCAAGGCTTCTGATCACAAAGGGTCCCAGCTATGAGCAAATAGTGAGGCCCCACTAAAAAAAAACACTATGAAAGTATAAAAATACATGTTTATATAAAAACTTTCGAACAACACCAGTGGATAGCAAAAGTGCCAACAGCACCACAGCTGGTAGCAAAAGTGCCAACAGCTGATAGCAAAAGTGCCAACAGCTGGTAGCAAAATAGCCAACAGATGATACCAAAAGTGCCAACAGCTGATAGCAAAAGTGCCAAAAGCTGATAGCAAAAGTGCCAACAGCTGATAGCAAAAGTGCCAACAGCACCACAGTGCCAACTAGTCCTAGGTATTACTATAAACAACATCTGACAGTAAGGCTTCTGATCACAAAGTGTCCCAGCTATGAGCAAATAGTGACACCCCACTAAAAAAAAACACTATGAATGTATAAAAATACATGTTTATATAAAAACTTGCGAACAACACCAGTTGATAGCAAAAGTGCAAACAGCACCACAGATGATAGCAAAAGTGCTAACAGCTGATAGCAAAAGTGCCTACAGCTGATAGCAAAAGTGCCTACAGCTGATAGCAAAAGTGCCAACAGCACCACAGTGCCAACTAGTCCTAGGTATGAATATAAACTACATCTGACAGCAAGGCTTCTGATAACAAAGGGTCCCAGCTATGAGCAAATAGTGAGCCCACACTAAAAAAAAACACTATGAAAGTATAAAAATACATGTTTATATAAAAACTTGCGAACAACACCAGTTGATAGCAAAAGTGCAAACAGCACCACAGCTGACAGTAAAAGTGCCAACAGCTGATAGCAAAAGTGCCAAAATCTGATAGCAAAAGTGCCAACAGCTGATAGCAAAAGTGACAACAGCTGATAGCAAAATTGCCAACAGATGATAGCAAAAGTGCCAACAGCTGATAGCAAAAGTGCCAACAGCTGATAGCAAACGTGCCAACAGCTGATAGCAAAAGTGCCAACAGCACCACAGTGCCAAGTATTCCTAGGTATGACTATAAACTACATCTGACAGCAAGGCTTCTGATCACAAAGGGTCCCAGCTATGAGCAAATAGTGACCCCACACTAAAAAAAAACACTATGAATGTATAAAAATACATGTTTATATAAAAACTTGCGAAGAACACCAGTTGATAGCAAAAGTGCCAACAGCACCACAGCTGATAGCAAATGTGCCGACAGCTGATAGCAAAAGTGCCAAGAGCTGATACCAAAAGTGCCAACAGCTGATAAAAAAAGTGCCAACAGCTGATACCAAAAGTGCCAACAGCTGATAGCAAAGTGCCAACATATGATAGCAAAAGTGCCAACAGATGATACCAAAAATGCCAACAGCTGATAGCAAAAGTGCCAACAGCTGATAGCAAAAGTGCCAAAAGCTGATAGCAAATGTGCCAACAGCACCACATTGCCAACTATTCCTAGATATGACTATAATCTACATCTGACAGCAAGGCTTCTGATCACAAATGTTCCAAACTATGAACAAATAGTGACCCCCCACTAAAAAAAAACACTATGAATGTATAAAAATACATGTTTATATAAAGACTTGCGAACAACAGCAGTTGATAGCAAAAGTGCCAACAGCACCACAGCTGATAGCAAAAGTGCCAACAGCTGATAGCAAAAGTGCCAACAGCTGATAGCAAAAGTGCCAACAGCTGATAGCAAAAGTGCCAACAGCTGATAGCAAAAGTGCCAACAGCACCACAGTGCCTATAGTCCTAGGTATGACTATAAACTACATCTGACAGCAAGGCTTCTGATCACAAAGGGTCCCAACTATGAGAAAATAGTGACCCCCCACTAAAAAAAAGCACTATGAATGTATAAAAATACATTTTTATATAAAAACTTGCGAACAACACCAGTTTATAGCAAAAGTGCCAACAGCACCAGAGCTGATAGCAAAAGTGCCAACAGTTGATAGCAAAAGTGCCAACAGCTGATAGCAAAAGTGCCAACAGCTGATGGCAAAAGTGCCAACAGCTGATACCAAAAGTGCCTACAGCTGATACCAAAAGTGCCAACAGCTGATAGCAAAAGTGCCAAAAGCTGTTAGCAAAAGTGCCAACATCTGATAGCAAAAGTGCCAACAGATGATAGCAAAAGTGCCAAAAGCTGATAGCAAAAGTGCCAACAGCTGATAGCAAAAGTGCCAACAGCTGATAGCAAAAGTGCCAACAGCTGATGGCAAAAGTGCCAACAGCTGATACCAAAAGTGCCAACAGCTGATAGCAAAAGTGCCAACAGCTGATGGCAAAAGTGCCAACAGTTGATAGCAAAAGTGCCAACAGCACCACAGTGCCAACTAGTCCTAGGTATGATTATAAACTACATCTGACAGCAAGGCTTCTGATCACAAAGGGTCCCAGCTATGAGCAAATAGAGACCCCCCCACTAAAAAAAAACACTATGAAAGTATAAAAATACATGTTTATATAAAAACTTGCGAACAACACCAGTTGATAGCAAAAGTGCCAACAGCACCATAGCTGATAGCAAAAGTGCCAAAAGCTGATCACGAATGTGCCAACAGCTGATAACAAAAGTGCCAAAAGCTGATAGCAAAAGTGCCAACAGCTGATAGCAAAAGTGCCAACAGCTGATACCAAAAGTGCCAACAGCTGATAGCAAAAGTGCCAACAGCTGATACCGAATGTGCCAACAGCTGATAGCAAAAGTGCCAACAGCTGATACCAAAAGTGCCAAAAGCTGATAGCAAAAGTGCCAAAAGCTGATAGAAAAAGTGCCAACAGCTGATAGCAAAAGTGCCAACAGCTGATACCAAAAGTGCCAAAAGCTGATAGCAAAAGTGCCAACAGCTGATAGCAAAAGTGCCAAAAGCTGATAGCAAAAATGCCAACAGCTGATAGCAAAAATACCAACAGCTGATAGCAAAAGTGCAACCCCTGATAGCAAAAGTGCCAACAAGACCACAGTGCCAACTATTCCTAGGTATGACTATAAACTACATCTGACAGCAAGGCTTCTGATCACAAAGGGTCGCAGCTCGGAGCAAATATTGACCCCCGATATAGCAAAAGTGCAAACAGCTGATACCAAAAGTGCCAACAGCTGATAGCAAAAGTGCCAACAGCTGATTGCAAAAGTGCCAACAGCACCACAATGCGAACTAGTCCTAGGTATGACTATAAACTACATCTGACAGCAAGGCTTCTTATCACAAAATGTCCCAGCTATGAGCAAATAGTGACCCCCCACTAAAAAAAAACTCTATGAAAGTATAAAAATACATGTTTATATAAAATCTTGCGAACAACACATGTTGATAGCAAAAGTACCAACAGCACCACAGCTGATAGCAAAAGTGCCAACAGCTTATAGCAAAAGTGCCAACAGCTGATACCAAAAGTGCCAATAGCTGATAGCAAAAGTGCCAACAGCTTATAGCAAAAGTGCCAACAGCTGATACCAAAAGTGCCAACAGCTGATAGCAAAAGTGCCAACAGCTGATACCAAAAGTGCCAAAATCTGATAGCAAATGTGCCAACAGCTGATAGCAAACGTGCCAACAGCAGATAGCAAAAGTGCCAACAGCTGATAGCAAAAGTGCCAACAGATGATAGCAAAAGTGCCAACAGCACCACAGTGCCAACTAGTCCTAGGTATGACTATAAACTACATCTGACAGCAAGTCTTCTGATCACAAAGGCTCCCAGCTATGAGCAAATAGTGACCCCCCACTAAAAAAAACCCACTATGAAAATATAAAAATACATGTTTATATAAAAACTTGCGAACAACACCAGTTGATAGCAAAAGTACCAACAGCACCACAGCTGATAGCAAAAGTGCCAACAGCTGATAGCAAAATGCCAACAGCACCACATTGCCAAGTAGTCCTAGATATGACTATAAACTACATCTGACAGCAAGGCTTCTGATCACAAAAGGTCCCAGCAATAGAAAATAGTGACCCCCCACTAAAAAAAAAAACATTATGAATGTATAAAAATACATGTTTATATAAAAAATTGCGAACAACACCAGTTGATAGCAAAAGTGCCAACAGCTGATAGCAAAAGTGCCAACAGCTCATAGCAAAAGTGCCAACAGCACCTCAGTGCCAACTAGTCCTAGGTATGACTTTAAACTACATCTGACAGCAAGGCTTCTGATCACAAAGGGTCCCAGCTATGAGCAAATAGAGACCCCACACTAAAAAAAACTCTATGAAAGTATAAAAATACATGTTTATATAAAAAATTTGCGAACAACACCAGTTGATAGCAAAGTGCCAACAGCACCACAGCTGATAGCAAAAGTGCCGACAGCTGATAGCAAAAGTGCCAACAGCTGATAGCAAAAGTGCCAACAGCTGATAGCAAAAGTTCCAAAATCTGATAGCAAAAGTGCCAACAGCTGATAGCAAAAGTGCCAACAGCACCACAGTGCCAACTAGTCCTAGGTATGACTATAAACTACATCTGACAGCAAGGCTTCTGATCACAAAGGGTCCCAGCTATGAGCAAATAGTGACCACCCACTAAAAAAAACACTATGAAAGTATAAAAATACATGTTTTTATAAAAACATGCGAACAACACCAGTTGATAGCTAAAGTGCCAACAGCACCACAGCTGATAGCAAAAGTGCCAACAGCTGATCGCAAAAGTGCCAACAGCATATCGCAAAAGTGCCAACAGCTGATAACATAAGTGCAAAAAGCTGATTTTTCAAAAGTGCCAACAGCTGATAGCAAAAGTGCCAACAGCTGATAGAAAAAGTGCCAACAGCTGATAGCAAAAGTGCCAACAGCTGATACCAAAAGTGCAAAAAGCTGATAGCAAATGTGCCAAAAGCTGATACCAAAAGTGCCAAAAGCTGATAGCAAAAAGGCCAACAGCTGATAGAAAAAGGGCCAACAGCTGATAGCAAAAGTGCCAAAAGCTGATACCAAAAGTGCCAAAAGCTATAGCAAAAGTGCCAACAGCTGATAGCAAAAGTGCCAACAGCTGATAGCAAAAGTGCCAAGATCTGATAGCAAAAGTGCCAACAGCTGATAGCAAAAGTGCCAACAGCACCACAGTGCCAACTAGTCCTAGGTATGACTATAAACTACATCTGACAGCAAGGCTTCTGATCACAAAGGTTCCCAGCTATCAGCAAATAGTGAACCCCCACTAAAAAAAAACACTATGAAAGTATAAAAATACATGTTTATATTAAATTTGCGAACAACACCAGTTAATAGCAAAAGTGCCAACAGCACAACAGCTGATAGCTAAAGTGCCAACAGCTCATAGCAAAAGTGCCAATAGCTGTTATCAAATGTGCCAACAGCTGATAGCAAAAGTGCCATAAGCTGATAGCAAAAGTGCCAACAGATGATAACAAAAGTGCCAACAGCTGATAGCAAAAGTTCCAACAGGTGATAGCAAAAGTGCCAACAGCTGATACCAAAAGTGCCAACAGCTGATAGCAAAAGTTCCAACCGCTGATAGCAAAAGTGCCAACAGCTGATACCAAAAGTGCCAACAGCTGATAGCAAAAGTGCCAACAGCACCACAGTGCCAACTATTCCTAGATATGACTATAATCTACATCTGACAGCAAGGCTTCTGATCACAAAGGTTCCAAACTATGAACAAATAGTGACCCCCCACTAAAAAAAAACACTATGAATGTATAAAAATACATGTTTATATAAAGACTTGCGAACAACAGCAGTTGATAGCAAAAGTGCCAACAGCACCTCAGCTGATAGCAAAAGTGCCAACAGCTGATAGCAAAAGTGCCAACAGCTGATAGCAAAAGAGCCAACAGCTGATAACAAAATGCCAACAGCACCACAGTGCCAACTATTCCTAGGTATGACTATAAACTACATCTGACAGCAAGGCTTCTGATCACAAAGGGTCCCAGCTATGAGCAAATAGTGACCCCCCTCTAAAAAAAAACACTATGAAAATATAAAAATACATGTTTATATAAAAACTTGCGAAAAACACCAGTTGATAGCAAAAGTGCCAACAGCACCACAGCTGATAGCAAAAGTGCCAACAGCTGATAGCAAAAGTGCCAACAGCACCACATTTCCAACTAGTCCTAGGTATGACTATAAACTACATCTGACAGCAAGGCTTCTGATCACAAAGGGTCCCAGCTATGAGCATATAGTGACCCCCCACTAAAAAAAAAACACTATGAAAGTATAAAAATACATATTTATATAAAAACTTGCGAACAACACCATTTTATAGCAAAAGTGCCAACAGCACCACAGCTGATAGCAAAAGTGCCAACAACTGATAGCACAAGTGCCAACAGCTGATAGCAAAAGTGCCAACAGCTGATAGGAAAAGTTCCAACAGCACCACAGTGCCAACTATTCCTAGGAATGACTATAAACTACATCTGACAGCAAGGCGTCTGATCACAAAGGGTCCCAGCTATGAGCAAATAGTGACCCCCACTAAAAAAAAACACTATGAAAGTATAAAAATGCATGTTTATATAAAAACTTGCGAACAACACCAGTTGATAGCAAAAGTGCCAACAGCACCACAGCTGATAGCAAAAGTGCCAACAGCTGATAGCAAAAGTGCCAACAGCTGATAGCAAAAGTCCCAACAGCTGATAACAAAAGTGCCAACAGCACCACAGTGTCAAATATTCCTAGGTATGACTATAAACTACATCTGACAGCAAGGCTTCTGATCACAAAGGGTCCCAGCTATGAGCAAATAGTGACCCCCCACTAAAAAAAAACACTATGAATGTATAAAAATACATGTTTATATAAAAACTTGCGAACAACAGCAGTTGATAGCAAAAGTGCCAACAGCACCACAGCTGATAGCAAAAGTGCCAACAGCTGATAGCAAAAGAGCCAACAGCTGATAGCAAAAGTGCCAACAGCTGATACCAAAAGTGCCAAAAGCTGATAGCAAAAGTGCCAACAGCTGATAGCAAAAGTGCCAACAGCTGATAGCAAAAGTGCCAACAGCTGATACCAAAAGTGCCAACAGCAGATAGAAAAAGTGCCAACAGCACCACAGTGCCAACTAGTCCTAGGTATGACTATAAACTACATCTGACAGCAAGTCTTCTTATCACAAAGGGTCCCAGCTATGAGCAAATAGTGACACCCACTAAAAAAAAACAGACTATGAAAGTATAAATATACATGTTTATATAAAAACTTGCGAACAACACCAGTTGATAGCAAAAGTTCCAACAGCACCACAGCTGATAACAAAAGTGCCAACAGCTGATAGCAAAAGTGCCAACAGCTGATAGCAAAAGTGCCAACTGCTGATAGCAAAAGTGCAAAGAGCTGATAGCAAAAGTGCCAACAGCTGATAGCAAAAGTGCCAACAGCACCACAGTTCCAACTAGTCCTAGGTATGACTATAAACTACATCTGACAGCAAGGCTTCTGATCACAAATGGACCCAGCTATGACCAAATAGTGACACCCCACTAAAAAAAAACACTATGAATGTATAAAAATACATGTTTATATAAAAACTTGCGAACAACACCAGTTGATAGCAAAAGTGCCAACAGCACCATATCTGCAAGCAAAAGTGCCAACAGCTGATAGCAAAAGTGCCAACAGCTGATAGAAAAAGTGCCAA
Organism: Acanthosepion esculentum; assembly: GCA_964036315.1. Taxonomy (NCBI): domain Eukaryota; kingdom Metazoa; phylum Mollusca; class Cephalopoda; order Sepiida; family Sepiidae; genus Acanthosepion; species Acanthosepion esculentum. The sequence continues at coordinate 8,533,703 of CAXIWW010000817.1, read as the reverse complement.
CAGATGATAGCAAACGTGCCAACAGCTGATAGCAAAAGTGCCAACAGATGATAGCAAAAGTGCCAACAGCTGATAACAAAAGTGACAAAAGCTGATAGCAAAAGTGCCAACAGCTGATAGCAAAAGTGCCAACAGCTGATAGCAAAAGTGCCAACAGCTGATAGCAAAAGTGACAACAGCACAACAGTGCCAACTAGTCCTAGGTATGACTATAAACTACATCCGACAGCAAGGCTTCTGATCACAAACGGTCCCAGCTATGAGCAAATAGTGACCCCCCACTAAAAAAAAACACTATGAATGTATAAAAATACATGTTTAATTAAAAACTTGCGAACAACACCAGTTGATAGCAAAAGTGCCAACAGCACCACAGCTGATAGCAAAAGTGCCAACAGCTGATAGCAAAAGTGCCAATAGCTGATAGCAAAAGTGCCAACAGCACCACAGTGCCAACTAGTCCTAGGTATGACTATAAACTACATCTGACAGCTAGGCTTCTGATCACAAAGGGTCCCAGCTATGAGCAAATAGTGACCCCCCACTAAAAAAAAACACTATGAAAGTATAAAAAAACATATTTATATAAAAACTTGCGAACAACACCAGTTGATAGCAAAAGTGCCAACAGCACCACAGCTGATAGCAAAAGTGCCAACAGCTGATAGCAAAAGTGCCAACAGCTGATTGCAAAAGTGCCAACAGCTTATAGCAAAAGTGCCAACAGCACCACAGTGCCAACTAGTCCTAGGTATAACTATGAACTACATCTGACAGCAAGGCTTCTGATCACAAAGGGTCCCAGCTATGAGCAAATAGTGACCCCCCCACTAAAAAAAAACACTATGAAAATATAAAAATACATGTTTATATAAAAACGTGCGAACAACACCAGTTGATAGCAAAAGTGCCAACAGCACCGCAGCTGATAGCAAAAGTCCCAACAGCTGATAGCAAAAGTCCCAACAGCTGATAGAAAAAAGTGCCAACAGCTGATAGCAAAAGTGCCAACAGCTGATACCAAAAGTGCCAACAGCCAATAGCAAAAGTGCCAACAGCACCACAGTGCCAAATAGTCCTAGGTATGACTATAATCTACATCTGACAGCAAGGCTTCTGATCACAAAGGGTCCCAGCTATGAGCAAATAGTGACCCCCCACTAAAAAAAAAACTCTATGAACGTATAAAAATACATGTTTCTATAAAAACATGCGAACAGCACCAGTTGATAGCAAAAGTGCCAACAGCAACACAGCTGATAGCAAAAGTGCCAGCAGCTGATAGCAAAAGTGCCAACCGCACCACAGTGCCAACTAGTCCTAGGTATGACTATAAACTACATCTGACAGCAAGGCTTCTGATCTCAAAGGGTCCCAGCTTTGAGCAAATAGTGACCCCCCACTAAAAAAAACACTATGAATGTATAAAAATACATGTTTATCTAAAAACTTGCGAACAACACCAGTTGATAGCAAAAGTGCCAACAGCACCACAGCTGATAGCAAAAGTGCCAACAGCTGATAGCAAAAGTGCCAACAGATGATAGCAAAAGTGCCAACAGCCGATAGCAAAAGTGCCAACAGCACCACAGTGCCAACTAGTCCTAGGTATGACTATAAACTACATCTGACAGGAAGGCTTCTGATCACAAAGGATCCCAGCTATGAGCAAATAGTGACCCCCCACTACAAAAAAACACTATGAATGTATAAAAATACATGTTTCTATAAAAACTTGCGAACAACACCAGTTGATAGCAAAAGTGCCAACAGCACCACAGCTGATAGCAAAAGTGCCACAGCTGATAGCAAAAGTGCCAACAGCTGATAGCAAATGTGCCAACAGCTGATACGAAAAGTGCCAAAAGCTGATAGCAAAAGTGCCAACAGCTGATAGCAAAAGTGCCAACGGCTGATAGCAAAAGTGCCAACAGCTGATAATAAAAGTGCCAACAGCTGATAGCAAAAGTGCCAACAGCTGATAGCAAAGGTGCCAAAAGCTGATAGCAAAAGTGCCAACAGCTGATAGCAAAAGTGCCAACAGCTGATAGCAAAAGTGCCAACAGCGCCACAGTTCCAACTAGTCCTATGTATGACTAAAATCTACATCTGACAGCAAGGCTTCTGATCACAAAGGGTCCCATCTATGAGCAAATAGTGAGCCCCACTAAAAAAAAACACTATGAAAGTATAAAAATACATGTTTATATAAAAACTTGCGAACAACACCAGCTGATAGCAAAAGTGCCAACAGCACCACAGCTGATAGCAAAAGTGCCAACAGCTGATAAAAAATGTGCCAACAGCTGATAGCAAAAGTGCCAACAGCACCACAGTGCCAACTAGTCCTAGGTATGACTATAAACTACATCTGACAGCAAGGCTTCTGATCACAAAGGTTCCCAGCTATGAGAAAATAGTGACCCCCCACTAAAAAAAAACTCTATGAAAGTATAAAAATAGATGTTTATATAAAAACTTGCGAACAACACCAGTTGATAGCAAAAGTGCCAACAGCACCACAGCTGATAACAAAAGTGCCAACAGCTGATAGCAAAGTGCCAACAGCTGATAGCAAAAGTGCCAACAGCTGATAGCAAAAGTGCCAACAGCTGATAGCAAAAGTGGAAACAGATGATAGCAAAAGTGCCAAAAGCTGATAGCAAAAGTGCCAACAGCTGATAGCAAAAGTGCCAACAGCTGATACCAAAAGTGCCAAAAGCTGATAGCAAAAGTGCCAACATCTGATAGCAAAAGTTCCAACAGCTGATAGCAAAAGAGCCAACAGCTGATACCAAAAGTGCCAACAGCACCACAGTGCCAACTAGTCCTAGGTATGACTATAAACTACATCTGACAGCAAGGCTTCTGTTCACAAAGGGTCCTAGCTATGAGCAAATAGTGTTCCCCCACTAAAAAAAAACACTATGAATGTATAAAAATACATGTTTATATAAAAACTTGCGAACAACACCAGTTGATAGCAAAAGTGCCAACAGCACCACAGCTGATAGCAAAAGTGCCAACAGCTGATAGCAAAAGTGCCAACCGCACCACAGTGCCAACTAGTCCTAGATATGACTATAAACTACATCTGACAGCAAGGCTTCTGATCACAAAGGGTCCCAGCTATGAGCGAATAGTGACCCAACACTAAAAAAAAACACTATGAAAGTATAAAAATACATGTTTATCTAAAAACTTGCGAACAACACCAGTTGATAGCAAAAGTGCCAACAGCTGATAGCAAAAGTGCCAACAGCTGATAACAAAAGTGCCAACAGCACCACAGTGCCAACTAGTCCTTGATATGACTATAAACTACATCTGACAGCAAGGCTTCTGATCACAAAGGGTCCCAGCTATGACCAATTTGTGACCCCCACTAAACAAAAACACTATGAAAGTATAAAAATACATGTTTATATAAAAACTAGCGAACAACACCAGTTGATAACAAAAGTGCCAACAGCACCACAGCTGATAGCAAAAGTGCCAACAGCTGATAGCAAAAGTGCCAACAGATGATAGCAAAAGTGCCAACAGCCGATAGCAAAAGTGCCAACAGCACCACAGTGCCAACTAGTCCTAGGTATGACTATAAACTACATCTGACAGGAAGGCTTCTGATCACAAAGGGTCCCAGCTATGAGCAAATAGTGACCCCCCACTAAAAAAAACACTATGAAAGTATAAAAATACATGTTTATATAAAAACGTGTGAACAACACCAGTTGATAGCAAAAGTGCCAACAGCACCACAGCTGATAGCAAAAGTGCCACAGCTGATAGCAAAAGTGCCAACAGCTGATAGAAAATGTGCCAACAGCTGATACGAAAAGTGCCAAAAGCTGATAGCAAAAGTGCCAACAGCTGATAGCAAAAGAGCCAACGGCTGATAGCAAAAGTGCCAACAGCTGATAATAAATGTGCCAACAGCTGATAGCAAAAGTGCCAACAGCTGATAGCAAAGGTGCCAAAAGCTGATAGCAAAAGTGCCAACAGCTGATAGCAAAAGTGCCAACAGCTGATAGAAAAAGTGCCAACAGCACCACAGTGCCAACTAGTCCTAAGTATGACTAAAATCTACATCTGACAGCAAGGCTTCTGATCACAAAGGGTCCCATCTATGAGCAAATAGTGAGCCCCACTAAAAAAAAAACACTATGAAAGTATAAAAATACATGTTTTTATAATAACTTGCGAACAACACCAGCTGATAGCAAAAGTGCCAACAGCACCACAGCTGATAGCAAAAGTGCCAACAGCTGATAAAAAATGTGCCAACAGCTGATAGCAAAAGTGCCAACAGCACCACAGTGCCAACTAGTCCTAGGTATGAATATAAACTACATCTGACAGCAAGGCTTCTGATCACAAAGTGTCCCAGCTATGAGCAAATAGTGACCCCCCACTAAAAAAAAACACTATGAAAGTATAAAAATACATGTTTATATAAAAACTTGCTAACAACACCATTTGATAGCAAAAGTGCCAACAGCACCACAGCTGATAGCAAAAGAGCCAACAGCTGATAGCAAAAGTGCCAACAGCTGATAGCAAAAGTGCCAAAAGCGCCACAGTTCCAACTAGTCCTATGTATGACTAAAATCTACATCTGACAGCAAGGCTTCTGATCACAAAGGGTCCCATCTATGAGCAAATAGTGAGCCCCACTAAAAAAAAACACTATGAAAGTATAAAAATACATGTTTATATAAAAACTTGCGAACAACACCAGCTGATAGCAAAAGTGCCAACAGCACCACAGCTGATAGCTAAAGTGCCAACAGCTGATAGCAAAAGTGCCAACAGCTGATAGCAAAAGTGCCAACAGCTGATAGCAAAAGTGCCAACAGCACCACAGTGCCAACTAGACCTAGGTATGACTATAAACTACATCTGACAGCAAGGCTTCTGTTCACAAAGGGTCCCAGCTATGAGCAAAGAGTGACCCCCACTAAAAAAAAAAACTATGAAAGTATAAAAATACATTTTTATATAAAAACTTGCGAACAACACCAGTTGATAGCAAAAGTGCCAACAGCACCACAGCTGATAGCAAAAGTGCCAACAGCTGATACCAAAAGTGCCAAAAGCTGATAGCAAAAGTGCCAACAGCTGTTAGCAAAAGTGCCAACAGATGATACCAAAAGTGCCAACAGCTGATAGCAAAAGTGCCAACACCTGATAGCAAAAGTGCCAACTGCTGATACAAAAAGTTCCAAAAGCTGATAGCAAAAGTGCCAACAGCTGATTGCAAAAGTGCCAACACCTGATACCACAGTGCCAACTAGTCCTAGATATGAATATAAACTACATCTGACAGCAAGGCTTCTGATCACAAAGGGTCCCAGCTATGAGCAAATAGTAACCCCCACTAAAAAAAGACACTACGAATGTATAAAAATACGTTTATATAAAAACTTGCGAACAACACCAGTTGATAGCAAAAGTGCCAACAGCACCACAGCTGATAGCAAAAGTGCCAACAGCTGATAGCAAAAGTGCCAACAGCTGATAGCAAATGTGCCAACAGCTGATAGCACCACAGTGCCAACTAGTCCAAGGTATGACTATAAACTACATCTGACAACAAGTCTTCTGATCACAAAGGGTCCCAGCTATGAGCAAATAGTGACCCCCCACTAAAAAAAAACACTATGAAAGTATAAAAATACATATTTATATAAAAACTTGCGAACAACACCAGTTGATAGCAAAAGTGCCAACAGCACCACAGCTGATAGCAAATGTGCCAACAGCTGATAACAAAAGTGCCAACAGCTGATACCAAATGCCAACATCTGATAGCAAAAGTGCCAAGAGCATATAGCAAAGTGCCAACAGCTGATTGCAAAAGAGCCAACAGCTGATTGCAAAAGTGCCAACAGCTGATACCAAAAGTGCAAACAGCTGATAGCAAAAGTGCCAACAGCTGATAGCAAAAGTGTCAACAGCTGATAGCAAATGTGCAAACAGCTGATAGCAAAAGTGCCAACAGCTGACAGCAAAAGTGCCAACAGCACCACAGTGCCAACTAGTGCTAGGTATGTCTATAAACTACATCTGACAGCAAGGCTTCTGATCACAAAGGGTCCCAGCTATGAGCAAATAGTTACCCCCCACTAAAAAAAAACACTATGAAAGTATAAAAATACATTTTTATATAAAAACTTGTGAACAACACCAGTTGATAGCAAAAGTGCAAACAGCACCACAGCTGATAGCAAAAGTGCCAACAGCTGATAGCAAAAGTGTCAACAGCTGATAGCCAAAGTGCCAAAAGCTGATAGCAAAAGTGCCAAAAGCACAACAGTGCCGACTAGTCCTAGGTATGACTATAAACATATATTTTTATACTTTCATAATGTTTTTTTTTTAGTGGGGTGTCACTATTTGCTCATAGCTTGGACCCTTTGTGATCAGAAGCCTTGCTGTCAGATGTAGTTTATAGTCATACCTAGGACTAGTTGGAATGTGGTGCTGTTGGCACTTTTGCTATCAGCTGTTGGCACTTTTGCTATCAGCTGTTGACACTTTTGCTATCAGCTGTGGTGCTGTTGGCACTTTTGCTATCAACTGGTGTTGTTCGCAAGTTTTTATATAAACATGTATTTTTATACATTCATAGTGTTTTTTTTTGTGGGGGGGTCACTATTTGCTCATAGCTGGGACCCTTTGTGATCAGAAGCCTTGCTGTCAGATGTAGTTTATATTCATACCTAGGACTAGTTGGCAATGTGGTGCTGTTGGCACTTTTGCTATCAGCTGTTGGCACTTTTGCTATCAGCTCTTGGCACTTTTGCTATCAGCTGTTGGCACTTTTGCTATCAGCTGTGGTGCTTTTGGCACTTTGGCTATCAGCTGTGGTGCTGTTGGCACTTTTGCTATCAGCTGTTGGCACTTTTCCTATCAGCTGTTGGAACTTTTGCTATCAGCTGTTGGCACTTTTGCTATCAGCTGTGGTGCTGTTGGCACTTTTGCTATCAACTGGTGTTGTTCGCAAGTTTTTATATAAACATGTATTTTTATACTTTCATAGTGTTTTTTTTTTAGTTGGGGGTCACTATTTGCTCATAGCTGGGACCCTTTGTGATCAGAAGTCTTGCTGTCAGATGTAGTTTATATTCATACCTAGGACTAGTTGGCACTGTGGTGCTGTTGGCACTTTTGCTATCAGCTGTTGGCACTTTTGCTATCTGCTGTTGGCACTTTAGCTATCAGCTGTTGGCACATTTGCTATCAGCTTTTGGCACTTTTGAAATCAGCTGTTGGCACTTTTGCTATCAGCCGTTGGCACATTTGCTATGAGCTGTTGGCACTTTTGCTATAAGCTGTGGTGCTGTTGTCACTTTTGCTATCAACTGGTGTTGTTCGCAAGTTTTTATGTAAACATGTATTTTTATACTTTCATATTTTTTTTTTTTTAGTGGGTGGTAACTATTTCCTCAGAGCTGGAATCCTTTGTGATCAGAAGCCTTGCTGTCAGATGTAGTTTATAGTCATACCTAGGACTAGTTGGCACTGAGGTGCTGTTGGCAATTTTGCTATAAGCTGTTGGCACTTTTGCTATCAGCTGTTGGCACTTTTGGTATCAGTTGTTGGCACTTTTGGTATTAGCTGTTGGCACTTTTGCTATCAGCTGTGGTGCTGTTGGCACTCTTGCTATCAACTGGTGTTGTTCGCAAGTTTTTATATAAACATGTATTTTTATACTTTCATAGTGTTTTTTTTTTAGTGGGGGGTCACTATTTGCTCATAGCTGGGACCCTTTGTGATCAGAAGCCTTGCTGTCAGATGTAGTTTATAGTCATACCTAGGACTAATTTGCACTGTGGTGCTGTTGGCACTTTTGCTATCAGCTGTTGGCACTTTTGCTATAAGCTGTTTGCACTTTTGCTATCAGCTGTTGGCACTTTTGCTATCAGCTGTTGGCTCTTTTGCTATCAGCTGTTGGCAATTTTGCTATTTGCTGTTGGCACTTTTGCTATCAACTGTGGTGCTGTTGGCACTTTTGCTATCAACTGGTGTTGTTCGCAAGTTTTTATATAAACATGTATTTTTATACATTCATAGTGTTTTTTTTAGTGGGGTGTTACTATTTGCTCATAGCTGGGACCCTATGTGATCAGAAGCCTTGCTGTCAGATGTAGTTTATAGTCATACCTAGGACTAGTTGGCAATGTGGTGCTGTTGGCACTTTTGCTATCAGCTGTTTGCACATTTGCTATAAGCTGTTGGCACATTTGCTATCAGCTGTTGGCATTTTGCTATCAGCTGTGGTGCTGTTGGCATTTTGCTATCAGCTGTTGGCACTTTTGGTATCAGCTGTTGGCACTTTTGCTATCAGCTGTTGGCTCTTTTGCTATCAGCTGTTGGCACTTTTGCTATCAGCTGTTGGCACTTTTGCTATCAGCTTTTGGCACTTTTGCTATCATCTGTTGGCACTTTTGCTATCAGCTGTTGGCACTTTTGATATCAGCTTTTGGCACTTTTGAAATCAGCTGTTGGCACATTTGCTGTCAGCTGTTGGCACTTTTGCTATCAGCTGTGGTGCTGTTGGCACTTTTGCTATCAACTGGTGTTGTTCGCAAGTTTTTATAGAAACAAGTATTTTCATACATTCATATCGTTTTTTTTTAGTGGGGTGTCACTATTTGCTCATAGCTGGGACCGTTTGTGATCAGAAGCCTAGCTGTCAGATGTAGTTTATAGTCATACCTAGGACTAGTTGGCAATGTGGTGCTGTTGGCACTTTTGCTATCAGCTGTTGGCTCATTTGCTATTACCTGTTGGAACTTTTGCTATCAACTGGTGTTGTTGGCAAGTTTTTATATAAACATATATTTTTATACTTTCATAGTTTGTTTTTTTTTTAGTGGGGGGTAACTATTTTCTCATAGCTGGGACCCTTTGTGATCTGAAGCCTTGCTGTCAGATGTAGTTCATAGTCATACCTAGGACTAGTTGGCAATGTGGTGCTGTTGGCACTTTTGCTATCCGCTGTTGGCACTTATGCTATCAGCTGTTGGCACTTTTGCTATCAGCTTTTGGCACTTTTGCTATCAGCTGTTGGCACTTTTGCTATCAGCTGTTGGTACTTTTGCTATCAGCTTTTGGCACTTTTGCTATCAGCTGTTGGCACTTTTGATATAAGCTTTTGGCACTTTTGAAATCTGCTGTTGGCACTTTTGCTATCAGCTGTGGTGCTGTTGGCACTTTTGCTATCAACTGGTGTTTTTCGCAAGTTTTTATATAAACATGTATTTTTATACATTCATAGTGTTTATTTTTTAGTGGGGTGTCACTATTTCCTCATAGCTGGGACCCTTTGTGATCAGAAGCCTTGCTGTCAGATGTAGTTTATAATCATACCTAGGACTAGTTGGCAATGTGGTGCTGTTGACACTTTTGCTATCAGCTGTTGGCACTTTTGCTATCAGCTGTTGGCACTTTTGCTATCAGCTGTGGTGCTGTTGGCACTTTTGTTATCAGCTGTGGTGCTGTTGGCACTTTTGTTATCAACTGGTGTTGTTCGCAAGTTTTTATATAAACATGTATTTTTAAACTTTCATAGTGTTTTTTTTTTAGTGGGGGGTCATTATTTGCTCATAGCTGAGACCCTTTGTGATCAGAAGCCTTGCTGTCAGATGTAGTTTATAGTCATACCTAGGACTAGTTGGCACTGTGGAGCTGTTGGCACTTTTGCTAACAGCTGTTGGCACTTTTGCTATCAGCTGTTGTCACTTTTGCTATCAGCTGTTGGCACTTTTGCTATCAGCTGTAGTGCTGTTGGCACTTTTGCTATCAACTGGTGTTGTTCGCAAGTTTTTATATAAACATGTATTTTTATACTATCATAGTGTTTTTTTTTTAGTGGGGGTCACTATTTGCTCATAGCTGGGACCCTTTATGATCAGAAGCCTTGCTGTCAGATGTAGTTTATAGTCATACCTAGGACTAGTTGGCACTGTGGTGCTGTTGGCACTTTTGCTATCAGCTGTTTGCACTTTTGCTATCAGCTGTTGGAACTTTTGCTATCAGCTGTTGGCACTTTTGGTATCAGCTGTTGGAACTTTTGCTATCAGCTGTTGGAACTTTTGCTATCAGCTGTTGGCACTTTTGGTATCAGCTGTTGGAACTTTTGCTATCAGCTGTTGGCACTTTTGCTATCAGCTGTGGTGCTGTTGGCACTTTTGCTATCAACTGGTGTTGTTCGCAAGTTTTTATATAAACATGTATTTTTATAATTTCATAGTGTTTTTTTTTAGTGGGGGGTCACTATTTTCTCATAGCTGGGACCCTTTGTGATCAGAAGCCTTGCTGTCAGATGTAGTTTATATTCATACCTATGACTAGTTGGCACTGTGGTGTTGTTGGCACTTTTGCTATCAGCTGTTGGCACTTTTGCTATAAGCTTTTGGCACTTTTGAAATCAGCTGTTGGCACTTTTGCTATCAGCTGTTGGCACTTTTGCTATCAGCTGTGGTGCTGTTGGCACTTTTGTTATCAACTGGTGTTGTTCGCAAGTTTTTATTAAAACATGTATTTTTATACTTTCATAGTGTTTTTTTTTTAGTGGGGGGGCACTATTTGCTCATAGCTGGGACCGTTTGTGATCAGAAGCCTTGCTCTCAGATGTAGTTTATAGTCATACCTTGGACATGTGGCACTGTGGTGCTGTTGGCACTTTTGCTATCAGCTGTTGGCACTTTTGCTATCACCTGTTGGCACTTTTGCTATCAGCTGTGGTGCTGTTTGCACTTTTGCGATCAGCTGTGGTGCTGTTGGCACATTTGTTATCAACTGGTGTTGTTCGCAAGTTTTTATATAAACATGTATTTTTATACTTTCATAGTGTTTTTTTTTTAGTGGGGGGTCATTATTTGCTCATAGCTGAGACCCTTTGTGATCAGAAGCCTTGCTGTCCGATGTAGTTTATAGTCATACCTAGGACTAGTTGGCACTGTGGAGCTGTTGGCACTTTTGCTATCAGCTGTTGGCACTTTTGCTATCAGCTGTTGTCACTTTTGCTATCAGCTGTTGGAACTTTTGGTATCAGCTGTTGGAACTTTTGCTATCAGCTGTTGGCACTTTTGGTATCAGCTGTTGGAACTTTTGCTATCAGCTGTTGGAACTTTTGCTATCAGCTGTTGGAACTTTTGCTATCAGCTGTTGGCACTTTTGCTATCAGCTGTTGGCACTTTTGGTATCAGCTGTTGGAACTTTTGCTCTCAGCTGTTGGCACTTTTGCTATCAGCTGTGGTGCTGTTGGCACTTTTGCTATCAACTGGTGTTGTTCGCAAGTTTTTATATAAACATGTATTTTTATACTTTCATAGTGTTTTTTTTTAGTGGGGGGTCACTATTTTCTCATAGCTGGGACCCTTTGTGATCAGAAGCCTTGCTGTCAGATGTAGTTTATATTCATACCTAGGACTAGTTGGCACTGTGGTGCTGTTGGCACTTTTGCTATCAGCTGTTGGCACTTTTGCTATAAGCATTTGGCACTTTTGAAATCAGCTGTTGGCACTTTTGCTATCAGCTGTTGGCACTTTTGCTATCAGCTGTGGTGCTGTTGGCACTTTTGTTATCAACTGGTGTTGTTCGCAAGTTTTTATTAAAACATGTATTTTTATACTTTCATAGTGTTTTTTTTTTAGTGGGGGGCACTAATTGCTCATAGCTGGGACCGTTTGTGATCAGAAGCCTTGCTCTCAGATGTAGTTTATAGTCATACCTTGGACATGTGGCACTGTGGTGCTGTTGGCACTTTTGCTATCAGCTGTTGGCACTTTTGCTATCAGCTGTTGGCACTTTTGCTATCACCTGTTGGCACTTTTGCTATCAGCTGTGGTGCTGTTTGCACTTTTGCGATCAGCTGTGGTGCTGTTGGCACTTTTGTTATCAACTGGTGTTGTTCGCAAGTTTTTATATAAACATGTATTTTTATACTTTCATAGTGTTTTTTTTTAGTGGGGGGTCATTATTTGCTCATAGCTGAGACCCTTTGTGATCAGAAGCCTTGCTGTCAGATGTAGTTTATAGTCAATTTTAGGACTAGTTGGCACTGTGGAGCTGTTGGCACTTTTGCTATCAGCTGTTGGCACTTTTGCTATCAGCTGTTGGAACTTTTGCTATCAGCTGTTGGCATTTTGCTATCAGCTGTAGTGCTGTTGGCACTTTTGCTATCAACTGGTGTTGTTCGCAAGTTTTTATATAAACATGTATTTTTATACTTTCATAGTGTTTTTTTTTTAGTGGGGGGTCACTATTTGCTCATAGCTGGGACCCTTTATGATCAGAAGCCTTGCTGTCAGATGTAGTTTATAGTCATACCTAGGACTAGTTGGCACTGTGGTGCTGTTGGCACTTTTGCTATCAGCTGTTTGCACTTTTGCTATCAGCTGTTGGAACTTTTGGTATCAGCTGTTGGCACTTTTGGTATCAGCTGTTGGAACTTTTGCTATCAGCTGTTGGAACTTTTGCTATCAGCTGTTGGCACTTTTGGTATCAGCTGTTGGAACTTTTGCTATCAGCTGTTGGCACTTTTGCTATCAGCTGTTGGCACTTTTGCTATCAGCTGTTGGCACTTTGCTATCAGCTGTGGTGCTGTTGGCACTTTTGCTATCAACTGTTGTTGTTCGCAAGATTTTATATAAACATGTATTTTTATATTTTCAAAGTGTTTTTTTTTAGTGGGGGTTCACTATTTGCTCATAGCTTGGACCCTTTATGATCAGAAGCCTTGCTGTCAGAAGTAGTTTATATTCATACCTAGGACTAGTTGGCACTGTGGTGCTGTTGGCCCTTTTGCTATCAGCTGTTGGCACTTTTGCTATCAGCTGTTGGCACTTTAGCTATCAGCTGTTGGCACTTTTGATATCAGCTGTGGTGCTATTGGCATTTTTGCTATCAACTGGTGTTCGCAATTTTTTATATAAACATGTATTTTTATACATTCATAATGTTTTTTTTTTAGTGGGGGCTAACTATTTGCTCATAGCTGGGACCCTTTGTGATCAGAACCCTTGCAGTCAGATGTTGTTTATATTCATACCTAGGACTAATTGGCAATGTGGTGCTGTTGGCACTTTTGCTATCAGCTGTTGGCACTTTTGCTATCAGCTGTTGGCACTTTTGCTATCAGCTGTTGGCACTTTTGCTGTCAACTGGAGTTGTTCGCAAGTTTTTATATGAACATGTTTTTTTATACATTCATAGTGTTTTTTTTTAGTGGGGGGTCACTATTTGCTCATAGCTGGGACCCTTTATGATCAGTAGCCTTGCTGTCAGATGTAGTTTATAGTCATACCTAGGACTAGTTGGCACTGTGGTGCTGTTGGCACTTTTGCTATCAGCTGTTGGCACTTTTGCTATCAGCATCTGGCATTTTTGCTATCAGCTGTTGGCACTTTTGATATCAGCTGTGGTGCTGTTGGCACTTTTGCTATCAACTGGTGTTGTTCGCAAGTTTTTATATAAACATGTATTTTTATACTTTCATAGTGTTTTTTTTTTGTGGGGGGTCACTATTTGCTCATAGCTGGGACCCTTTGTGATCAGAACCCTTGCTGTCAGATGTAGTTTATAGTCATGCATAGGACTAATTGGCAATGTGGTGCTGTTGGCACTTTTGCTATCAGCTGTTGGCACTTTTCTATCAGCTGTTGGCACTTTTGCTATCAACTGGTGTTGACCGCAAGTTGTTTTAAAAACATGTATTTTTATACATTCATAGTGTTTTTTTTTTTTAGTGGGCGGTCACTATTTGCTCATAGCTTGGACCCTTTGTGATCAGAAGCCTTGCTGTCAGATATAGTTTATAGTCATACCTAGGACTAGTTGGCACTGTGGTGCTGTTGGCACTTTTGCTATCAGCTGTTAACACTTTTTCTATCAGCTGTTGGCACTTTTGCTATCAGCTGTTGACATTTTGCTATCAGCTTTTGGCACTTTTGGTATCAGCTGTTGGCACTTTTGCTATGAGCTGTTGGCACTTTTGCTATCAGCTGTTGGCACTTTTGGTATCAGCTGTTGGCACTTTTCCTATCAGATGTTGGCTCTTTTGCTATCAGCTGTTGGCACTTTTGCTATCGGCTGTTTGCACTTTAGCTATCATCTGTTGGCACTTTTGCTATCAGCTGTTGGCACTTTTGGTATCATCTGTTGTCACTTTTGCTATAAGCTGTTGGCACTTTTTGTATCATCTGTGGGCACTTTTGCTATCAGCTGTTGGCACTTTTGCTATCAGCTGTGGTGCTGTTGGCACTTTTGCTATCAGCTGTTGTTTTTCGCAAGTTTTTATATAAACATGTATTTTTATATTTCATAAGGTTTTTTTTAGTGGGGGGTAACTATTTGAAAATAGCTGGGACCCTTTGTGATCCGAAGCCTTGCTGTCAGATGTAGTTTATAGTCATACATAGGACAAGTTGGCACTGTGGTGCTGTTGGCACTTTTGCTATCAGCTGTTGGCACTTTTGCTATCAGCTGTTGGCACTTTTGCTATCAGCTGTTGGCACTTTGCTATCAGATGTGGTGCTGTTGGCACTTTTGCTATCAACTGTTGTTGTTCGCAAGATTTTATATAAACATGTATTTTTATACTTTCAAAGTGTTTTTTTTTAGTGGGGGGTCACTATTTGCTCATAGCTGGGACCCTTTATGATCAGAAGCCTTGCCTTCAGAAGTAGTTTATATTCATACCTAGGACTAGTTGGCACTGTGGTGCTGTTGGCCCTTTTGCTATCAGCTGTTGGCACTTTTGCTATCAGCTGTTGGCACTTTAGCTATCAGCTGTTGGCACTTTTGCTATCAGCTGTGGTGCTGTTGGCATTTTTGCTATCAACTGGTGTTCGCATGTTTTTATATAAACATGTATTTTTATACATTCATAGTGTTTTTTTTTTAGTGGGGGCTAACTATTTGCTCATAGCTGGGACCCTTTGTGATCAGAACCCTTGCAGTCAGATGTTGTTTATATTCATGCCTAGGACAATTTGGCAATGTGGTGCTGTTGGCACTTTTGCTATCAGCTGTTGGCACTTTTGCTATCAACTGGTGTTGTTCGCAAGTTTTTATATAAACATGTATGTTTATACATTCATAGTGTTTTTTTTTTAGTGGGGGGTCACTATTTGCTTATAGCTTGGAACCTTTGTGATCAGAAGCCTTGCTGTCAGATGTAGTTTATAGTCATACCTAGGACTAGTTGGCACTGTGTTGCTGTTGGCACTTTTGCTATCAGCTGTTGGCAATTTTGCTATCAGCTGTTGGCACTTTTGGTATCATCTGTTGGCACTTTTGCTATCAGCTGTTGTTACTTTTGCTATCAGCTGTTGGCACTTTTGCTATCAGCTGTTGGCACTTTTGCTATCAGCTGTTGGCACTTTTGCTATCAGATTTTGGCACTTTTGCTATCAGCTGTTGGCACTTTTGCTATCAGCTGTTGGCACGTTTGCTATCAGCTGTTGGCACTTTTTCTATCAGCTGTGGTGCTGTTGGCACTTTTGCTATCAACTGGTGTTGTTCGCAAGTTTTTAAATAAACATGTATTTTTATACTTTCATAGTGTTTTTTTTTTAGTGGGGGAGTCACCATTTGCTCATAGCTGGGACCCTTTGTGATCAGAAGCCTTGCTGTCAGATGTAGTTTATAGTCATACCTAGGACTAGTTGGCACTGTGTTGCTGTTGGTATTTTTGCTATCAGCTGTTGGCAATTTTGGTATCATCTGTGGGCACTTTTGCTATCAGCTGTTGGCACTTTTGCTATCAGCTGTTGGCACTTTTGCTATCAGCTTTTGGCACTTTTGGTATCATCTGTGGGCACTTTTGCTATCAGCTGTTGGCACTTTTGCTATCAGCTGTTGGCACTTTTGCTATCAGCTGTTGGCACTTTTGTATCATCTGTTGGCACTTTTGCTATCAGCTGTTGGCACTTTTGGTATCAGCTGTTGGCCCTTTTGCTATCAACTGGTGTTGTTCGCAAGTTTTTATATAAACATGTATTTTTATACTTTCATAGTGTTTTTTTTTTAGTGGGGGGTCACTCTTTGCTCATAGCTGGGACCCTTTCTGATCAGAAGCCTTGCTGTCGGATGTAGTTTATAGTCATACCTAGGACTAGTTGGCACTGTGGTGCGTTTGCCACTTTTGCTATAAGCTGTTTGCACTTTTGGTATCAGCTGTTGGCACTTTTGCTATCAGCTGTTGGCACTTTTGCTATCAGCTGTGGTGCCTTTGGCACATTTGCTATCAACTGGTGTTGTTCGCAAGTTTTTATATAAAATTGTATTTTTATAATTTCATAGGTTTTTTTTTTTAGTGGGGGGTCACTATTTGCTCATGGCTGGGACCCTTTGTGATCAGAAGCCTAGCTGTCAGATGTAGTTTATAGTCATACCTAGGACTAGTTGGCACTGTGGTGGTGTTGTCACTTTTGCTATTAGCTGTTGGCACTTTTGCTATCAGCTGTTGGCACTTTTGCTATCAGCTTTTGGCACTTTCGGTATCAGCTTTTGGCGCTTTTGCTATCAGCTGTTGGCACTTTTGCTATCAGCCGTTGGCACTTTTGCTATCAGCTGTTGGCACTTTTGGTATCATCTTTTGGCACATTTGCTATCAGCTGTTGGCACTTTGGTATCAGCTGTTGGCACTTTTGTTATCAGCTTTTGGCACTTTTGGTATCAGCTGTTGGCACTTTTGCTATCACCTGTTGGCACTTTTGCTATCAGCTTTTGGCACTTTTGCTAACAGCTGGTGGCACTTTTGCTATCAGCTGTTGGCACTTTTGCTATCAGCTGTGGTGCTGTTGCCACTTTTGCTATCAACTGGTGTTGTTCGCAAGTTTTTATATAAATATGTATTTTTATACATTCATAGTGTTTTTATTTTAGTGGGGGTCACTATTTGCTCATAGCTGGGACCCTTTGTGATCAGAAGCCTTGCTGTCAGATGTAGTTTATAGTCATACCTACGACTAGTTGGCAATGTGGTGCTGTTGGCACTTTTGCAATCAGCTGTTGGCACTTTTGCTATCAGCTGTTGGAAGTTTTGCTATCAGCTGTTGGCACATTTTCTATCAGCTTTTGGCACTTTTGCTATCAGCTGTTGGCACTTTTTTCTATCAGCTGTTGGCACTTTTGTTATCAGCTGTTGGCACATTTGCTATCAGCTTTTGGCACTTTTGCTATCAGCTGTTGGCACTTTTGCTATCAGCTGTTGGCACTTTTGCAATCAGCTGTTGGCACCTTTGGTATAATCTGTTGGCACTTTTGCTATCAGCTCTTGGCACATTTGCTATCAGCTGTTGGCACTTTTGCTATCAGCAGTTGGCACTTTTGCTATCAGCTTTCGGCGCATTTGTTATCAGCTTTTGGCACTTTTGGTATCAGCTGTTGGCACTTTGGCTATCAGCTGTTGGCACTTTTGCTATCAGCTGTGGTGCTGTTGGCACTTTTGCTATCAGCTGTTGGCACTTTTTCTATCAGCTGCTGGCACTTTTGCTATTAGCTGTTGGCACTTTTGCTATCAGTTTTGGCACTTTTGCTATCAGCTGTTGGCACTTTTGCTATCAACTGGTGTTGTTCACAAGTTTTTATATAAACAAGAATTTTTATACTTTCATAGTGTTTTTTTATAGTGGGGGGTCACTATTTGCTCATAGCTGGGACCCTTTGTGATCAGAAGCCTTGCTGTCGGATGTAGTTTATAGTCATACCTAGGACTAGTTGGCACTGTGGTGCGTTTGGCACTTTTGCTATCAGCTGTTGGCACTTTTGCTATCAGCTGTTGGCACATTTGCTACCAGCTTTTTGCAGTTTTGGTATCAGCTGTTGGCACTTTTGCTATCAGCTGTTGGCACTTTTGCTATCAGCTGGTGTTGTTCACAAGTTTTTATATAAACATGTATTTTTATACTTTCATAGTGTTTTTTTTTAATGGGGGGTAACTATTTGTTCATAGCTGGGACCCTTTGTGATCAGAAGCCTTGATGTCAGATGTAGTTTATAGTCATACCTAGGACTAGTTGGCACTGTGGTGATGTTGGCACTTTTTCTATCAGCTGTTGGCACTTTTGCTATCAGCCGTTGGCACTTTTGCTATCAGCTGTGGTGCTGTTGGCACTTTTGCTATCAACTGGTGTTGTTCGCAAGTTTTTATATAAACACGTATTTTTATAATTTCATAGTGTTTTTTTTTTAGTGGGGGGTCACTATTTGCTCATAGCTGGGACCCTTTTTGATCAGAAGCCTTGCTTTCAGATCTAGTTTATAGTCATACCTAGGACTAGTTGGCACTGTGGTGCTGTTTGCACTTTTGCTATCAGCTGTTGGCACTTTTGCTATCAGCTGCTGGCACTTTTGCTATCAGCTGTTGGCACGTTTGCTATCAGCTTTTGGCATTTTGCTATCAGCTGTTGGCACTTTTGCTATCAACTGGTGTTGTTCGTAAGTTTTTATATAAACATGAATTATTATACTTTCATAGTGTTTTTTTATAGTGGGGGGTCACTATTTGCTCATAGCTGGGACCCTTTGTGATCAGAAGCCTTGCTGTCAGATGTAGTTTATAGTCATACCTAGGACTAGTTGGCACTGTGGTGCGTTTGGCACTTTTGCTATCAGCTGTTGGCACTTTTGCTATCAGCTGTTGGAACTTTTGGTATCAGCTGTTGGCACTTTTGCTATCAGCTTTTTGCAGTTTTGGTATCAGCTATTGGCACTTTTCCTATCAGCTGTTGGCACTTTTGCTATCAGCTGTGGTGCTGTTGGCACTTTTGCTATCAACTGGTGTTGTTCGCAAGTTTTTATATAAAAATGTATTTTTATACATTCATAGTGTTTTTTTTTTAATGGGGGGTAACTATTTGTTCATAGCTGGGACCCTTTGTGATCAGAAGCCTTGATGTCAGATGTAGTTTATAGTCATACCTAGGACTAGTTGGCACTGTGGTGTTGTTGGCACTTTTGCTATCAGCTGTTGGCACTTTTGCTATCAGCTGTTGGCACTTTTGCTATCAGCTGTTGGCACTTTTGCTATCAGCTGTTGGCACTTTTGCTATCAGCCGTTGGCACTTTTGCTATCAGCTGTGGTGCTGTTGGCACTTTTGCTATCAACTGGTGTTGTTCGCAAGTTTTTATATAAACATGTATTTTTATACTTTCATAGTGGGTTTTTTTTAGTGGGGGGTCACTATTTGCTCATAGCTGGGACCCTTTGTGATCAGAAGCCTTGCTGTCAGATGTAGTTTATAGTCATACCTACGACTAGTTGGCAATGTGGTGCTGTTGGCACTTTTGGTATCAGCTGTTGGCACTTTTGCTATCAGCTGTTGGAACTTTTGCTATCAGCTGTTGGCACATTTGCTATCAGCTTTTGGCACTTTTGCTATCAGCTGTTGGCACTTTTTTCTATCAGCTGTTGGCACTTTTGTTATCAGCTGTTGACATATCTGCTATCAGCTTTTGGCACTTTTGCTATCAGCTGTTGGCACTTTTGCTATCAGCTGTTGGCAATTTGGTATAATCTGTTGGCACTTTTGCTATCAGCTGTTGGCACATTTGCTATCAGCTGTTGGAACTTTTGCTATCAGCAGTTGTCACTTTTGCTATCAGTTTCGGCACATTTGTTATCAGCTGTTGGCACTTTTGCTATCAGCTGTTGGCACTTTGGCTACCAGCTGTTGGCACTTTTGCTATCAGCTGTGGTGCTGTTGGCACTTTTGCTATCAGCTGTTGGCACTTTTGCTATCAGCTGCTGGCACTTTTGCTATCAGCTGTTGGCACTTTTGCTATCAGTTTTGGCACTTTTGCAATCAGCTGTTGGCACTTTTGTTATCAACTGGTGTTGTTCACAAGTTTTTATATAAACATTAATTTTTATACTTTCATAGTGTTTTTTTATAGTGGGGGGTCACTATTTGCTCATAGCTGGGACCCTTTGTGATCAGAAGCCTTGCTGTCGGATGTAGTTTATAGTCATACCTAGGACTAGTTGGCACTGTGGTGCGTTTGGCACTTTTGCTATCAGCTGTTGGCACTTTTGCTATCAGCTGTTGGCACTTTTGCTATCAGCTGTTGGCACTTTTGCTATCAGCTGTGGTGCTGTTTGCACTTTTGTTATCAACTGGTGTTGTTCGCAAGTTTTTATATAAACATGTATTTTTATAATTTCATAGTGTTTTTTTTTTAGTGGGGGGTCACTATTTGCTCATGGCTGGGACCCTTTGTGATCAGAAGCCTAGCTGTCAGATGTAGTTTATAGTCATACCTAGGACTAGTTGGCACTGTGGTGGTGTTGGCACTTTTGCTATTAGCTGTTGGCACTTTTGCTATCAGCTGTTGGCACT
The DNA here is from genome assembly GCA_964036315.1 of Acanthosepion esculentum. Taxonomy (NCBI): domain Eukaryota; kingdom Metazoa; phylum Mollusca; class Cephalopoda; order Sepiida; family Sepiidae; genus Acanthosepion; species Acanthosepion esculentum. The sequence goes on along the minus strand of CAXIWW010000817.1, from coordinate 8,513,346 downwards.
TTTGGTATCATCTTTTGGCACATTTGCTATCAGCTGTTGGCACTTTTGCTATCAGCCGTTGGCACTTTTGCTATCAGCTGTTGGCACTTTTGGTATCATCTTTTGGCACATTTGCTATCAGCTGTTGGCACTTTGGTATCAGCTGTTGGCACTTTTGCTATCAGCTTTTGGCACTTTTGCTATCAGCTGTTGGCACTTTTGCTATCAGCTGTTGGCACTTTTGCTATCAACTTTTGGCACTTTTGTACCAGCTGGTGGCACTTTTGCTATCAGCTGTTGGCACTTTTGCTATCAGCTGTGGTGCTGTTGCCACTTTTGCTATCAACTGGTGTTGTTCGCAAGTTTTTATATAAATATGTATTTTTATACATTCATAGTGTTTTTATTTTGGTGGGGGTCACTATTTGCTCATAGCTGGGACCCTTTGTGATCAGAAGCCTTGCTGTCAGATGTAGTTTATAGTCATACCTACGACTAGTTGGCAATGTGGTGCTGTTGGCACTTTTGCAATCAGCTGTTGGCACTTTTGCTATCAGCTGTTGGCACTTTGGCTACCAGCTGTTGGCAGTTTTGCTATCAGCTGTGGTGCTGTTGGCACTTTTGCTATCAGCTGTTGGCACATTTTCTATCTATTGCAATCAGCTGTTGGCACTTTTGCTATCAGCTGTTGGCACTTTGGCTACCAGCTGTTGGCACTTTTGCTATCAGCTGTGGTGCTGTTGGCACTTTTGCTATCAGCTGTTGGCACATTTTCTATCAGCTTTTGGCACTTTTGCTATCAGCTGTTGGCACTTTTTTCTATCAGCTGTTGGCACTTTTGTTATCAGCTGTTGGAACATTTGCTATCAGCTTTTGGCACTTTTGCTGTCAGCTGTTGGCACTTTTGCTATCAGCTGTTGGCACTTTTGCTATCAGCTGTTGGCACCTTTGGTATAATCTGTTGGCACTTTTGCTATCAGCTGTTGGCACATTTGCTATCAGCTGTTGGCACTTTTGCTATCAGCAGTTGGCACTTTTGCTATCAGCTTTCGGCACATTTGGTATCAGCTGTTGGCACTTTCGCTATCAGCTGTTGGCACTTTTGCTATCAGCTGTTGGCACTTTTGCTCTCAGCTTTTGGCACTTTTGGTATCAGCTGTTGGCACTTTGGCTATCAGCTGTTGGCACTTTGGCTATCAGCTGTGGTGCTGTTGGCACTTTTGCTATCAGCTGTTGGCACTTTTTCTATCAGCTGCTGGCACTTTTGCTATCAGCTGTTGGCACTTTTGCTATCAGTTTTGGCATTTTGCTATCAGCTGTTGGCACTTTTGCTATCAACTGGTGTTGTTCGCTAGTTTTTATATAAACATGTATTTTTATAATTTCATAGTGTTTTTTTTTAGTGGGGGGTCACTATTTGCTCATAGCTGGGACCCTTTGTGATCAGAAGCCTTGCTGTCAGATGTAGTTTATAGTCATACCTAGGACTAGTTGGCACTGTGGTGCTGTTGGCACTTTTGCTATCAGCTGTTGGCACTTTTGCTATCAGCTGCTGGCACTTTTGCTATCAGCTGTTGGAAATTTTGGTATCAGCTGTTGGCACTTTTGCTATCAGCTTTTTGCAGTTTTGGTATCAGCTGTTGGCACTTTTGCTATCAGCTGTTGGCACTTTTTCTATCAGCTGTTGGCACTTTTGGTATCAGCTGTTGGCACTTTTGCTATCAGCCGTTGGCACTTTTGCTATCAACTGTGGTGCTGTTGGCACTTTTGCTATCAACTTGTGTTGTTCACAAGTTTTTATATAAACATGTATTTTTATACTTTCATAGTGGGTTTTTTTTAGTGGGTGGTCACTATTTGCTCATAGCTGGGACCCTTTGTGATCAGAAGCCTTGCTGTCAGATGTAGTTTATAGTCATACCTACGACTAGTTGGCAATGTGGTGCTGTTGGCATTTTTTGCTATCAGCTGTTGGCATATTTGCTATCAGCTGTTGGAACTTTTGCTATCAGCTGTTGGCACATTTGCTATCAGCTTTTGGCACTTTTGCTATCAGCTGTTGGCACTTTTTTCTATCAGCTGTTGGCACTTTTGTTATCAGCTGTTGAAACATTTGCTATCAGCTTTTGGCACTTTTGCTATCAGCTGTTGGCACCTTTGGTATAATCTGTTGGCACTTTTGCTATCAGCTGTTGGCACATTTGCTATCAGCTGTTGGCACTTTTGCTATCAGCAGTTGGCACTTTTGCTATCAGCTTTCGGCACATTTGGTATCAGCTGTTGGCACTTTTGCTATCAGCTGTTGGCACTTTTGCTATCAGCTGTTGGCACTTTTGCTATCAGCTTTTGGCACTTTTGGTATCAGCTGTTGGCACTTTGGCTACCAGCTGTTGGCACTTTTGCTATCAGCTGTGGTGCTGTTGGCACTTTTGCTATCAGCTGTTGGCACTTTTGCTATCAGCTGCTGGCACTTTTGCTATCAGCTGTTGGCACTTTTGTTATCAACTGGTGTTGTTCACAAGTTTTTATATAAACATTAATTTTTATACTTTCATAGTGTTTTTTTATAGTGGTGGGTCACTATTTGCTCATAGCTGGGACCCTTTTTGATCAGAAGCCTTGCTGTCAGATGTAGTTTATAGTCATACCGAGGAATAGTTGGCACTGTGGTGGTGTTGGCACTTTTGCTATCAGTTGTTGGCACTTTTGCTATCAGCTTTTGGCACTTTCGGTATCAGCTTTTGGCGCTTTTGCTATCAGCTGTTGGCACTTTTGCTATCAGCCGTTGGCACTTTTGCTATCAGCTGTTGGCACTTTTTCTATCAGCTATTGGCACATTTGCTATCAGCTGTTGGCACTTTTGCTATCAGCTGTTGGCACTTTTGCTATCAGCTGTTGGCACTTTACTATCAGCTGTTGGCACTTTTGCTATCAGCTGTGGTGCTGTTGGCACTTTTGCTATCAACTGGTGTTGTTCGCAAGTTTTAATATAAACATGTATTTTTATACATTCATAGATTTTTTTTTTAGTGGGGGGTCATTCTTTGCTCATAACTGGGACCATTTGTGATCAGAAGTCTTGCTGTCAGATGTAGTTTATAGACATACCTAGGAATATTTGGCACTGTGGTGCTGTTGGCACTTTTGCTATCAGCTCTTGGCACTTTCGCTATAAGCTGTTGGCACTTTTGATATCAGCTTTTGGCACTTTTGGTATCAGCTGTTGGCACTTTTGCTATCAGCTGTTTGCACTTTTGCTATCAGCTTTTGGCACTTTTGCTATCAGCTGTTTCCACTTTTGCTATCAGCTGTTGGCACTTTTGCTATCAGCTGTTGGCACTTTAGCTATCAGCTGTGTGCACTTTTGATATCAGCTTTTGGCACTTTTGGTATCAGCTGTTGGCACTTTTGCTATCAGCTGTTGGCACTTTTGCTATCAGCTGTTGGCAATTTTGCTATCAGCTTTTGGCACTTTTGGTATCAGCTGTTGGCACTTTTGCTATCAGCTGTTGGTACTTTTGTTATCAGCTGTGGTGCTGTTGGCACTTTTGTTATCAACTGGTGTTGTTCGCAAGTTTTTATATAAACATGTATTTTTATACTTTCATAGTGTTTTTTTTTAGTGGGGGGTCACTATTTGCTCATAGCTGGGACCCTTTGTGATCAGAAGCCTTGCTGTCGGATGTAGTTTATAGTCATACCTATGACTAGTTGGCACTGTTGTGCTATTGTCACTTTTGCTATCAGCTGTTGGCACTTTTCTATCAGCTGTTGGCACTTTTGGTATCAGCTCTTGGCACTTTTGCTATCAGCAGTTGGCACTTTTGCTATCAGCTGTTGGCACTTTTGCTATCAGCTATTGGCACTTTTGTTATCAGCTGTGGTGCTGTTGGCACTTTTGCTATCAACTGGTGTTGTTAGCAAGTTTTTATATAAACATATATTTTTTACATTCATAGTGTTTTTTTTTAGTGGGGGGTCACTATTTGCTCATAGCTTGGACCTTTTGTGATCAGAAGCCTTGCTGTCAGATGTAGTTCATAATCATACCTAGGACTAGTTGGCACTGTGGTGCTGTTGGCACTTTTGCTGTCAGCTGTTGGCACTTTTGCTATCAGCTGTTGGCACTTTTGGTATGAGCTGTTGGCACTTGTGGTATCAGCTGTTGGCACTTTTGCTATCAGCTGTTGGCACATTTGCTATCAGCTGTTGGCACTTTTGCTATCAGCTGTTTGCACTTTTGCTATCAGCTTTTGGCACTTTTGCTATCAGCTGTTGGCACTTTTGGTATCAGCTGTTGGCACTTTTGCCATCAGCTGTTTGCACTTTTGCTATCAGCTGTTGGCACTTTTGGTATCATCTGTTGGAAATGGGGTATCAGCTGTTGGCACTTTTGCTATCAGCTTTTGGCACTTTTGCTATCAGCTGTTGGCACTTTTGCTATCAGCTGTGGTGCTGTTGGCACTTTTGCTATCAACTGGTGTTGTTCGCAAGTTTTTATATAAACATGTATTTTTATACTTTCATAGTGTTTTTTTTTTAGTGGGGGGTCACTATTTGCTCATAGCTGGGACCCTTTGCGATCAGAAGACTTTCTGTCAGATGTAGTTTATAGTCATACGTAGGACTAGTTGGCACTGTGGTGCTGTTGGCACTTTTGCTATCAGCTGTTGGCACATTTGCTATCAGCTGTTGGCATTTTGCTATCAGCTGTGGTGCTGTTGGCAATTTTGCTATCAGCTGTTGGCACTTTTGCTATCAGCTGTTGGCACTTTTGCTATCAGCTGTTGTCACGTTTGCTATCAGCTGTGGTGCTGTTGGCAGTTTTGCTATCAACTGGTGTTGTTCGCAAGTTTTTATATAAACATGTATTTTTATACATTCATAGTGTTTTTTTTTAGTGGGGGTTCACTATTTGCTCATAGCTGGGACAATTTGTGACCAGAAGCCTTGCTGTCAGATGTAGTTTATAGTCATACATAGGACTAGTTGGCACTGTGGTGCTGTTGGCACTTTTGCTATCAGCTGTTGGCACTTTTGCTATCAGCTGTTGGCACTTTTGCTATCAGCTTTTGGCACTTTTGCTATCAGCTGTGTTGCTCTTGGCACTTTTGCTATCAACTGGTGTTGTTCGCAAGTTTTTATATAAACATGTATTTTTATACTTTCATAGTGTTTTTTTTTAGTGGGGGTAACTATTTGCTCATAGCTGGGACCCTTTGTGATCAGAAGCCTTGCTGTCAGATGTAGTTTATAGTCATACCTAGGACTAGTTGGCACTGTGGTGCTGTTGGCACTTTTGCTATCAGCTGTTGGCACTTTTGCTATCAGCTGTTGTCACGTTTGCTATCAGCTGTGGTGCTGTTGGCAGTTTTGCTATCAACTGGTGTTGTTCGCAAGTTTTTATATAAACATGTATTTTTATACATTCATAGTGTTTTTTTTTAGTGGGGGGTCACTATTTGCTCATAGCTGGGACAATTTGTGACCAGAAGCCTTGCTGTCAAATGTAGTTTATAGTCATACATAGGACTAGTTGGCACTGTGGTGCTGTTGGCACTTTTGCTATCAGCTGTTGGCACTTTTGCTATCAGCTGTTGGCACTTTTACTATCAGCTGTGGTGCTGTTGGCACTTTTGCTATCAACTGGTGTTGTTCGCTAGTTTTTATATAAACATGTATTTTTATACATTCATAGTGTTTTTTTTAGTGGGGGATCACTATTTGCTCATAGCGTCGACCCTTTGTGATCAGTAGCCTTGCTGTCAGATTTTGTTTATAGTCATACCTAGGACTAGTTGGCAATGTGGTGCTGTTGGCACTTTTGCTATCAGCTGTTGGCACTTTTGCTATCAGCTGTTGGCACATTTGCTATCAGCTGTTGGCACTTTTGCTATCAGCTGTGTTGCTCTTGGCACTTTTGCTATCAACTGGTGTTGTTCGCAAGTTTTTATATAAACATGTATATTTATGCTTTCATAGTGTTTTTTTTTAATGCGGGTCAATATTTGCTCATAGCTGGGACCCTTTGTAATCAGAAGCCTTGCTGTCAGATGTAGTTTATAGTCATACCTAGGACAAGTCGGCACTGTGGTGCTGTTGGCACTTTTGCTATCAGCTGTTGGCACTTTTGCTATCAGCTGTTGGCACTTTTGCTATCAACTGGTGTTGTTAGCAAGTTTTTATATAAACATGTATTTTTATACTTTCATAGTTTTTTTTTTAGTTGGGGGTAACTATTTGATCATAGCTGGGAACCTTTGTGATCAGAAGCCTTGCTGTCAGATGTAGTTTATAATCATACCTAGGACTAGTTGGCACTGTGGTGCTGTTGGCACTGTTGCTATCAGCTGTTTGCACTTTTGCTATCAGCTGTTGGCACTTTTGCTATCAGCTGTGGTGCTGTTGGCACTTTTAATATCAACTGGTGTTGTTCGCAAGTTTTTATATAAACATGTATTTTTATACTTTCATAATGTTTTTTTCTTAGTGGGGTGTCACTATTTGCTCATAGCTTGGACCCTTTGTGATCAGAAGCCTTGCTGTCAGATGTAGTTTATAGTCATACCTAGGACTAGTTGGAATGTGGTGCTGTTGGCACTTTTGCTATCAGCTGTTGGTACTTTTGCTATGAGCTGTTGGCACTTTTGCTATCAGCTTTTGGCACTTTTGTTATCAGCTGTTGGGACTTTTGCTATCAGCTGTTGGCACTTTTGCTATCAGCAGTTGGCAATTTTGCTATCAGCTGTTGGCATTTTTGGTATCATCTGTTGGCACTTTTGCTATCAGCTGTTGGCACTTTTGCTATCAGCTTTTGGCACTTTTGGTATCAGCTGTTGGCACTTTTGCTATCAGCTGTGGTGCTGTTTGCACTTTTGCTATCAACTGGTGTTGTTCACAAGTTTTTATATAAAAATGTATTTTTATACTTTCATAGTGTTTTTTTTTAGTGGGGGTAACTATTTGCTCATAGCTGGGACCCTTTGTGATCAGAAGCCTTGCTGTCAGATGTAGTTTATATTCATACCTAGGACTAGTTGGCACTGTGGTGCTGTTGGCACTTTTGCTATCAGCTGTTGGCACTTTTGCTATCAGCAGTTGGCACTTTTGCTATCAGCTGTTGGCACTTTTGCTATCAGCTGTGGTGCTGTTGGCACTTTTGCTATCAACTGGTCTTGTTCGAAAGTTTTTATATAAACATGTATTTTTATCCATTCATAGTGTTTTTTTTAGTGGGGGGTCACTATTTGCTCATAGCTGGGACCCTTTGTGATCAGAAGCCTTGCTGTCAGATGTAGTTTATAATCATACCTAGGTCTAGTTGGCAATGTGGTGCTATTTGTACTTTTGCTATCAGCTGTTGGCACTTTTGCTATCATCTGTTGGCACGTTTGCTATCAGCTTTTGGCACATTTGGTATCAGCTGTTGGCACTTTTGCTATCAGCTGTTGGCACTTTTGCTATCAGCCATGGTGCGGTTGGCACTTCTGATATCAACTGGTGTTGTTCGCAAGTTTTTATATAAACATCTATTTTTATACTTTCATAGTATTTTTTTTTAGTGGGGGGGTCACTATTTGCTCATAGCTTGGACCCTTTGTGATCAGCAGCCTTGCTCTCAGATTTTGTTTATAGTCATACCTAGGACTAGTTGGCAATGTGGTGCTGTTGGCACTTTTGCTATCAGCTGTTGGCACTTTTGCTATCAGCTGTTGGCACTTTTGCTATCAACTGGTGTTGTTAGCAAGTTTTTATAAAAACATGTATTTTTATACTTTCATAGTTTTTTTTTAGTGGGGGGTCACTATTTGATCATAGCTGGGAACCTTTGTGATCAGAAGCCTTGCTGTCAGCTGTAGTTTATAGTCATACCTAGGACTAGTTGGCACTGTGGTGCTGTTGGCACTTTTGCTATCAGATGTTGGCACTTTTGCTATCAGCTCTTGGCACTTTTGCTATCAGCTGATGGCACTTTTGCTATCAGCTGTAGTGCTGTTGGCACTTTGACTATCAACTGGTTTTGTTCGCAAGTTTTTATATAAATATGTATTTTTATACTTTCATAATGTTTTTTTTTAGAGGGGTGTCACCATTTTCACATAGATGGGACCCTTTGTGATCAGAAGCCTTGCTGTCAGATGTAGTTTATAGTCATACCTAGGACTAGTCGGCACTGTGGTGCTGTTGGCACTTTTGCTATCAGCTTTTGGCACTTTTGGTATCAACTGTTGTCACTTTTGCTATCAGTTGTTGGAACTTTTGCTATCAGCTGTGGTGCTGTTGGCACTTTTACTATCAACTGGTTTTGTTCGCAAGTTTTTATAGAAACATGTATTTTTATAATTTCATAGTATTTTTTTTTCGTGGGGGGTCACTATTTGCTCATAGCTGGGACACTTTGTGATCAAAAGCCTTGCTTTTAGATGTACATTATAATCATACCTAGGACTAGTTGGCATTGTGGTGCTGTTGGCACTTTTGCTATCAGCTGTTGGCACTTTTGCTATCGGCTTTTGGCACTTTTGCTGTCAGCTGTTGGCACATTTGCTATCAGCTGTTGGCTCTTTTGCTATGAGCTTTTGGCACTTTTGGTATCAGCTGTTGGCACTTTTGCTATCAGCTGTTGGCACTTTTGCTATCAGCTGTTGGCACTTTTGCTATCAGCTGTTGGCACTTTTGCTATCAACTGGTGTTGTTCGCAAGTTTTTATAGAAACATGTATTTTTATACTTTCATAGTGTTTTTTTTTAGTGGGGGTCACTATTTGCTCATAGATGGGACCCTTTGTGATCAGAAGCCTTGCTGTCAGATGTAGTTTATAGTCATACCTAGGACTAGTTGGCACTGTGGTGCTGTTGGCATTTTTGCTATAAGCTGTTGGCACTTTTGCTATCAGCTGTTGGCACTTTTGCTATCAGCTGTTGGGACATTTGCTATCAGCTATGGTGCTGTTGGCACTTTTGCTATCAGCTGTTTGCACTTTTGCTATAAGCTGTGGTGCTGTTGGCACTTTTACTAACAACTGGTTTTGTTCGCAAGTATTTATAGAAATATGTATTTTTATACTTTCATAGTGTTTTTTTTTAGTGGGGGGGCAGTATTTGCTCATAGCTGGGACCCTTTGTGATCAGAAGCATTGCTTTTAGATGTAGTTTATAATCATACCTAGGACTAGTTGGCATTGTGGTGCTGTTGGCACTTTTGCTATCAGCTGTTGGCACTTTTGCTATCAGCTGTTGGCACTTTTGCTATCGGCTTTTGGCACTTTTGCTATCAGCTGTTGGCACATTTGCTATCAGCTGTTTGCATTTTGCTATCAGCTGTTGGCACTTTTGCTATCAGCTGTTGGCACTTTTGCTATCAGCTGTTGGCACTTCTGCTATCAGCTGTGGTGGTGTTGGCATTTTGGTATCAGCTGTTGGCACTTTTGCTATCAGCTTTTGGCTCTTTTGGTATCAGCTGTTGGCACTTTTGGTATCAGCTGTTGGCACTTTTGCTATCAGCTGTGGTGGTGTTGGCACTTTTGCTATAAACTGGTGTTGTTCGCAAGTTTTTATATAAACATGTATTTTTATAATTTCATAGTGTTTTTTTTTTAGTGGGGGGTCACTATTTCCTCATAGCTGGGACCCTTTTGGTCAAAAGCCTTGCTGTCAGATATAGTTTATAGTCATACATAGGACTGGTTGGCACTGTTGGGCTGTTGGCACTTTTGCTATCAGCTGTTGGCACATTTGCTCTCAGCTGTTGGCACTTTTGCTATCAGCTTTTGGCACTTTTGCTATCAGCTGTTGGCACTTTTGCTATCAGCTGTTGGCACTTTTGCTATCAGCTGTTGGCACTTTTGCTACCAGCTGTGGTGCTGTTGGCACTTTTGCTATCAACTGGTGTTGTTCGCATATTTTTATATAAACATGTATTTTTATATTTCATAGTGTTTTTTTTGAGTGGGGTGTCACTATATGCTCATAGCTGGGACCCTTTGTGATGAGAAGCCTTGCTGTCATATGTAGTTTATAGTCATACGTAGGACTAGTTGGCACTGTGGTGCTGTTGGCACTTTTGCTATCAGCTGTTGGCACTTTTGCTATAAGCTGTTGGCACTTTTGCTATCAGCTGTTGGCACTTTTGCTATCAGCTTTTGGCACTTTTGGTAACAGCTGTTGGCACTTTTGCTATCAGCCTTTGACACTTTTGCTATCAGCTGTTGGCACTTTTGCTATCAGCTGTGGTGGTGTTGGCACTTGTGCTAGCAACTGGTGTTGTTCGCATTTTTTTATATAAACATGTATTTTTATAATTCATAGTGTTTTTTTGTTAGTGGGGGGTCACTATTTGCTCATAGATGGGACCCTTTGTGATCAGAAGCCTTGCGGTCAGATGTAGTTTATAGTCATACCTAGGACTGGTTTGCACTGTGGTGCTGTTGGCACTTTTGCTATAAGCTGTTGGCACTTTTGCTATCAGCTGTGGTGCTGTTGGCACTTTTGCTATCAGCTGTTGGCACTTTTGCTATCAGCTGCTGGCACTTTTGCTATCAGCTGTTGACACTTTTGCTGTCAGTTTTGGCACTTTTGCTATCAGCTGTTGGCACTTTTGCTATCAACTGGTGTTGTTCACAAGTTTTTATATACACATGAATTTTTATACTTTCATAGTGTTTTTTTTATAGTGGGGGGTCACTATTTGCTCATAGCTGGGACCCTTTGTGATCAGAAGCCTTGCTGTCGGATGTAGTTTATAGTCATACCTAGGACTAGTTGGCACTGTGGTGCTGTTGGCACTTTTGCTATCAGCTGTTGGCACTTTTGCTATCAGCTGTTGGCACTTTTGCTATCAGTTTGGCACTTTTGCTATCAGCTGTTGGCACTTTGCTATCAGCTTTTTGCAGTTTTGGTATCAGCTGTTGGCACTTTTGCTATCAGCTGTTGGCACTTTTGCTATCAGCTGTGGTGCTGTTGGCACTTTTGCTATCAACTGGTGCTGTTCGCAAGTTTTTATATAAACATGTATTTTTATACTTTCATAGTGTTTTTTTAATGGGGGGTAACTATTTGTTCATAGCTGGGACCCTTTGTGATCAGAAGCCTTGATGTCAGATGTAGTTTATAGTCATACCTAGGACTAGTTGGCACTGTGGTGATGTTGGCACTTTTGCTATCAACTGTTGGCACTTTTGCTATCAGCCGTTGGCACTTTTGCTATCAGCTGTGGTGCTCTTGGCACTTTTGCTATCAACTGTTGGCCCTTTTGCTATCAGCTGCTGGCACTTTTGCTATCAGCTGTTGGCACGTTTGCTATCAGCTTTTGGCATTTTGCTATCAGCTGTTGGCACTTTTGCTATCAGCTGTGGTGCTGTTGGCACTTTTGCTATCAACTGGTGTCGTTCGCAAGTTTTTATATAAACATGTATTTTTATACTTTCATAGTGTTTTTTTTTTAATTGGGGGTAACTATTTGTTCATAGCTGGGACCCTTTGTGATCAGAAGCCTTGCTGTCAGATGTAGTTTATAGTCATACCTAGGACTAGTTGGCACTGTGGTGCTGTTGGCACTTTTGCTATCAGCTGTTGGCACTTTTGCTATCAGCTGTTGGCACTTTTGCTATCAGCTGTGGTGCTGTTTGCACTTTTGCTATCAACTGGTGTTGTTCGCAAGTTTTTATATAAACATGTATTTTTATAATTTCATAGTGTTTTTTGTTTTTAGTGGGGGATCACTATTTGCTCATAGCTGGGACCCTTTGGGATCAGAAGCCTTGCTGTCAGATGTAGTTTATAGACATACCTAGGAATATTTGGCACTGTGGTGCTGTTGGCACTTTTGCTATCAGCTCTTGGCACTTTTGCTATAAGCTGTTGGCACTTTTGATATCAGCTTTTGGCACTTTTGGTATCAGCTGTTGGCACTTTTGCTATCAGCTGTTTGCACTTTTGCTATCAGCTTTTGGCACTTTTGCTATCAGCTGTTTCCACTTTTGCTATCAGCTGTTGGCACTTTTGCTATTAGCTGTTGGCACTTTGCTATCAGCTGTTGGCACTTTTGTTATCAGCTGTGGTGCTGTTGGCACTTTTGCTATCAACTGGTGTTGTTCGCAAGTTTTTATATAAACATCTATTTTTATACTTTCATAGTGTTTTTTTTAGTGGGGGGTCACTATTTGCTCATAGCTGGGAACCTTTGTGATCAGAAGCCTTGCTGTCAGATGTAGTTTATAGTCATACCTAAAACTAGTTGGCACTGTGGTGCTGTTGGCACTTTTGCTATCAGCTGTTGGCACTTTTGCTATCAGCTGTTGGCACTTTTGGTATCAGCTGTTGGCACTTTTGCTATCAGCTGTTTGCACTTTTGCTGTCAGCTGTTGGCACTTTAGCTATCAGCTGTGTGCACTTTTGATATCAGCTTTTGGCACTTTTGGTATCAGCTGTTGGCACTTTTGCTATCAGCTGTTGGCACTTTTGCTATCAGCTGTTGGCAATTTTGCTATCAGCTTTTGGCACTTTTGGTATCAGCTGTTGGCACTTTTGCTATCAGCTGTTGGCACTTTTGTTATCAGCTGTGGTGCTGTTGGCACTTTTGTTATCAACTGGTGTTGTTCGCAAGTTTTTATATAAACATGTATTTTTATACTTTCATAGTGTTTTTTTTTAGTGGGGGGTCACTATTTGCTCATAGCTGGGACCCTTTGTGATCAGAAGCCTTGCTGTCGGATGTAGTTTATAGTCATACCTAGGACTAGTTGGCACTGTTGTGCTATTGTCACTTTTGCAATCAGCTGTTGGCACTTTTGCTATCAGCTGTTGGCACTTTTGGTATCAGCTCTTGGCATTTTGCTATCAGCAGTTGGCAATTTTGCTATCAGCTGTTGGCACTTTTGCTATCAGCTGTTGGCACTTTTGTTATCAGCTGTGGTGCTGTTGGCACTTTTGCTATCAACTGGTGTTGTTAGCAAGTTTTTATATAAACATATATTTTTTACATTCATAGTGTTTTTTTTTAGTGGGGGTCATTATTTGCTCATAGCTGGGACCTTTTGTGATCAGAAGCCTTGCTGTCAGATGTAGTTTATAATCATACCTAGGACTAGTTGGCACTGTGGTGCTGTTGGCACTTTTGCTGTCAGCTGTTGGCACTTTTGCTATCAGCTGTTGGCACTTTTGATATGAGCTGTTGGCACATTTGCTATCAGCTGTTGGCACTTTTGCTATCAGCTGTTTGCACTTTTGCTATCAGCTTTTGGCACTTTTGGTATCAGCTGTTGGCACTTTTGGTATCAGCTGTTGGCACTTTTGCCATCAGCTGTTTGCACTTTTGCTATCAGCTGTTGGCACTTTTGGAATCATCTGTTGGAAATGGGGTATCAGCTGTTGGCACTTTTGCTATCAGCTTTTGGCACTTTTGCTATCAGCTGTTGGCACTTTTGCTATCATCTGTTGGCACTTTTGCTATCAGCTGTGGTGCTGTTGGCACTTTTGCTATCAACTGGTGTGGTTCGCAAGATTTTATATAAACATGTATTTTTATACTTTCATAGTGTTTTTTTTTTAGTGGGGGGTCACTATTTTCTCATAGCTGGGACCTTTTGTGATCAGAAGCCTTGCTGTCAGATGTAGTTTATAGTCATACCTAGGACTAGTTGGCACTGTGGTGCTGTTGGCACTTTTGCTATCAGCTGTTGGCACTTTTGCTATCAGCTGTTGGCACTTTTGGTATCAGCTGTTGGCACTTTTGCTCAAAGCTGTTGGTACTTTTGCTATCAGCTGTGGTGCTGTTTGCACTTTTGCTATCAATTGCTGTTGTTCGCAAGTTTTTATATAAACATGTATTTTTATACATTCATAGTGTTTTCTTTTAGTGGGGGGTCACTATTTGCTCACAGCTGGGACCCTTTGTGATCAGAAGCCTTGCTGTCAGATGTAGTTTATAGTCATACCTAGGGCTACTTGGCACTGTGGTGCTGTTGGCACTTTTGCTATCAGCTGTTGGCACTTTTGCTGTCAGCTTTTGTCACTTTTGCTATCAGCTGTTGGCATTTTGCTATCAGCTGTTGGCACTTTTGCTATCAGCTGTGGTGCTGTTGGCACTTTTGCTATCAACTGGTGTTGTTCGCAAGTTTTTATATAAACATGAATTTTTAGACATTCATAGTGTTTTTTTTTTAATGGGGGCTCACTATTTGCTCATAGTTGGGACCCTTTGTGATCAGAAGGCTTGCTGTCAGTTGTAGTTTATAATCATACCTAGGACTAGTTGGCACTGTGGTGCTGCTGGCACTTTTGCTATCAGCTGTTGGCACTTTTGCTATCAGCTGTTGGCACTTTTGTTATCAGCTGTGGTGCTGTTGGCACTTTTGCTATCAACTGGTGTTGTTCGCAAGTTTTTATATAAACATGTATTTTTATACTTTCGTAGTGTTTTTTTTTAGTGGGGGGTCACTATTTGCTAATAGCTGGGACCCTTTGTGATCAGAAGCCTTGCTGTCAGATGTAGTTTATAGTCATACCTAGGACTAGTTGGCACTGTGGTGCTGTTGGCACTATTGCTATCAGCTTTTGGCAGTTTTGCTATCAGCTGTTGGCACTTTTGCTATCAGCTGTTGGGACTTTTGCTATCAGCTGTTGGCACTTTTGCTATTAGCTGTTGGCACTTTTGCTATCAGCTGTGGTGCTGTTGGCACTTTTGCTATCAACTGGTGTTGTTCGCAAGTTTTTATATAAACATGTATATTTATCCTTTCATAGTGTTTTTTTTTAGTGGGGTGGTCACTATTTGCTCATAGCTGGGACCCTTTGTGATCAGAAGCCTTGCTCTCAGATGTAGTTTATAGTCATACCAAATACTAGTTGGCACTGTGGTGCTGTTGGCGCTTTTGCTATCAGCTGTTGGAACTTTTGCTATCAGCTGTTGGCACTTTTGCTATCAGCTGTGGTGCTGTTGGCACTTTTGCTATCAACTGGTGTTGTTCGCAAGTTTTTATATAAACATGTATTTTTTTACTTTCATAGTGTTTAATTTTTTAGTGGGGGTCACTATTTTCTCATAACTGGGACCCTTTGTGATCAGAAGCCTTGCTGTCAGATTTAGTTTATACTCATACCTAGGACTATTTGGCACTGTGGTTCTGTTGGCACTTTTGGTATCAGCTGTTGGCACCTTAGCTATCAGCTGTTGGCACTTTTGGTATCAGCTGTTGGCACTTTTGCTATCAGCTGTTGGCACATTTGCTATCAGCTGTGGTGCTGTTGGCACTTTTGCTATCAACTGGTGTTGTTCGCAAGTTTTTATATAAACATGTATTTTTATACTTTCATAGTGTTTTTTTTTAGATGGGGTCACTATTTGCTAATAGCTGGGACCCTTTGTGATCAGAAGCCTTGCTGTCAGATGTAGTTTATAGACATACCTAGGACTAGTTGGCACTGTGGTGCTGTTGGCACTTTTGCTATCAGCTTTTTGCACTTTTGGTATCAGCTGTTGGCACTTTTGCTATCAGTTGTTGGCACTTTTGCTATCAGCTTTTGGCACTTTTGCTATCAGCTGTTGGCACTTTTGCTATCAGCTGTTGGCACTTTTGTTATCAGCTTTTGGCACTTTAGCTATCAGCTTTTGTCACTTTTGCTATCAGCTGTTGGCACTTTTGCTATCATCTGTTGGCACTTTTGCTATCAGCTGTTGGCACGTTTGCTATCATCTGTTGGCACTTTTGCTATCAGCTGTAGGCGCTTTTGCTATCAGCTGAGTGCTGTTGGCACTTTTGCTATCAACTGGTGTTGTTTGCAAGTTTTTATATAAACATGTATTTTTATATTTTCACATTGTTTTTTTTTAATGGGGGGTCACTATTTGCTCATAGCTGGGACCCTTTGTGATCAGAAGCCTTGCTGTCAGATGTAGTTTATAGTCATACCTAGGACTAGTTCGCACTGTGGTGCTGTTGGCACATTTGGTATCAGCTGTTGGCACTTTTGCTATCAGTTGTTGGCACTTTTGCTATCAGCTTTTGGCACTTTTGCTATCAGCTGTTGGCACTTTTGCTATCAGCTGTTGGCACTTTTGTTATCAGCTTTTGGCACTTTTGCTATCAGCTGTTGGCACTTTTGCTATCAGCTGTTGGCACTTTTGCTATCATCTGTTGGCACTTTTGCTATCAGCTTTTGGCACTTTTACTATCAGCTGTTGGCACTTTTGATATCAGCTGTTGGCCTTTTTGCTATCAGCTGTTGGCACTTTTGCTATCAGCGGTTGGCACATTTGCTATCAGCTTTTGGCACTTTTGCTATCAGCTGTTGGCACTTTTGCTATCAGCTTTTGTCACTTTTGCTATCAGCTGTTGGCACTTTTGCTATCATCTGTTGGCACTTTTGCTATCAGCTGTTGGCACTTTTGCTATCAGCTGTTGGCACATTTGCTATCATCTGTTGGCACGTTTGCTATCAGCTGTTGGCACTTTTGCTAACAGCTTTTGGCTCTTTTGCTATCAGCTGTTGGCACTTTTGCTATCAGCAGTGGTCCTGTTGGCACTTTTGCAATCAACTGGTGTTCGCAAGTTTTTTAAAAACATGTATTTTTATATTTCATAGTGTTTTTTTTTAGTGGGGGGTCACTACTTGCTCATAGCTGGGACCCTTTGTGATCAGAAGCCTTGTTGTCAGATGTAGTTTATAATCATACCTAGGACTAGTTGGCACTGTGGTGCTGTTGGCACTTTTGCTATCAGCTGTTGGCACTTTTGCTATCAGCTGTTGGCACTTTTGCTATCAGCTGTGGTGCTGTTGGCACTTTTGCTATCAACTGGTGTTGTTCGCAAGTTTTTATATAAATATGTATTTTTATACATTCAAAGTGTTTTTTTTTAGTGGGGGTCACTATTTGCTCATATCTGGGACCCTTTGTGATCAGAAGCCTTGCTGTCAGATGTAGTTTGTAGTCATACCTAGGACTAGTTGGCACTGTGGTGCTGTTGGCACTTTTGCTATCAGCTGTTGACAATTTGCTATCAGCTGTTGGCACTTTTGCTATCAGCTGTTGGCACTTTTGCTATCAGCTGTTGGCACTTTGGTATAATCTTTTGGCACTTTTGCTATCAGCTGTTGGCACTTTTGCTATCAGCTGTTGGCATTTGGTATAATCTGTTGGCACTTTTGCTATCAGCTGTTGGCACTTTTGCTTTAAGCTGTTGGCACTTTTGCTATAAGCTGTTGGCACTTTTGCTATCAGCTTTTGGCACTTTTGGTATCAGCTGTTGCCACTTTTGCTATCAGCTGTTGGCACTTTTGCTATCAGCTGTTGGCAATTTTGCTATCAGCTGTTGGACATTTGGTATCATCTGTTGGCACTTTTGGTATCAGCTGTTGGCATTTTGCTAACAGCTTTTGGCACTTTTGCTATCAGCTGTTGGCACTTTTGCTATCAGCTGTTGGCACTTTTGCTATCAGCTGTGGCCTGTTGGCACTTTTGCTATCAACTGGAGTTGTTCGCAAGTGTTTATATAAACATGTATTTTTATACTTTCATAGTGTTTTTTTTAGTGGGGCGTCACTATTTGCTCATAGCTGGGACCCTTTGTGATCAGAAGCCTTGCTGTCAGATGTAGTTTATTGTCATACCTAGGACTAGTTGGCACTGTGGTGCTGTTGGCAGTTTTGCTATAAGCTGTTGGCACTTTTGCTATCAGCTGTTGGCACTTTTGCTATAATCTTTGGTGCTTTTGGCACTTTTACTATCAACTGGTGTTGTTCGCACGTTTTTATATAAACATGTACTTTTATACTTTAATAGAGTTTTTTTTTTTTAGTGGGGGGTCACTATTTGCTTATTGCTGGGACCCTTTGTGATCAGAAGACTTTCTGTCAGATGTAGTTTATAGTCATACCTAGGACTAGTTGGAACTGTGGTGCTGTTGGCACTTTTGCTATCAGCTGTTGGAACTTTTGCTATCAGCTGTTGGCACTTTTGCTATCAGCTGTTGGCAATTTTGTTATCATCTGTTGTCACTTTTGCTATCAGCTGATGGCACTTTTGCTATCAGCTGTTGGCACTTTTGCTATCAGCTGTTGGCACTTTTGCTATCATCTGTGGTGCTCTTGGCACTTTTGCTATTAACTGTTGTTGTTCACAAGTTTTTATATAAACATGTATTTTTATACTTTCATAGTGTTTTTTGTTTAGTGGGGGTCACTATTTGCTCAGGGCTGGGACCCTTTGTGATCAGAAGACTTGCTGTCAGATGTAGTTTATAGTCATACCTAGGACTAGTTGGCACTGTGGTGCTGTTGGCACTTTTGCTTTCAGCTGTTGGCACTTTTGCTATCAGCTGTTGGCACTTTTGGTATCAGCTGTTGGGACGTTTGCTATCAGCTGTTGGCACTTTTGCTATCATCTGTTGGAACTTTTGCTATCAGCTGTTGGCACTTTTGCTATCAGCAGTGGTCCTGTTGGCACTTTTGCAATCAACTGGTGTTCGCAAGTTTTTTAAAAACATGTATTTTTATATTTCATAGTGTTTTTTTTTAGTGGGGGGTCACTACTTGCTCATAGCTGGGACCCTTTGTGATCAGAAGCCTTGTTGTCAGATGTAGTTTATAATCATACCTAGGACTAGTTGGCACTGTGGTGCTGTTGGCACTATTTCTATCAGCTGTTGGCACTTTTGCTATCAGCTGTTTACACTTTTGCTATCAGCTGTGGTGCTATTGGCCCTTTTGCTATCAACTGGTCTTGTTCGCACGTTTTTATATAAATATGTATTTTTATACATTCATAGTGTTTTTTTTCATTGGGGGTCACTATTTGCTCATATCTGGGACCCTTTGTGATCAGAAGCCTTGCTGTCAGATGTAGTTTATAGTCATACCTAGGACTAGTTGGCACTGTGGTGCTTTTGGCACTTTTGCTATCAGCTGTTGACAATTTGCTATCAGCTGTTGGCACTTTTGCTATCAGCTGTTGGCACTTTTGCTATCAGCTGTTGGCAATTTGGTATAATCTTTTGGCACTTTTGCTATCAGCTGTTGGCACTTTTGCTATCAGCTGTTGGCATTTGGTATAATCTGTTGGCACTTTTGCTATCAGCTGTTGGCACTTTTGATATAAGCTGTTGGCACTTTTGCTATAAGCTGTTGGCACTTTTGCTATCAGCTTTTGGCACTTTTGCTATCAGCTGTTGCCATTTTGCTATCAGCTGTTGGCAATTTTGGTATCATCTGTTGGCAATTTTGCTATCAGCTGTTGGACATTTGGTATCATCTGTTGGCACTTTTGCTATCAGCTGTTGGCACTTTTGCTATAAGCTGTTGGCACTTTTGCTAACAGCTTTTGGCACTTTTGCTATCAGCGGTTGGCACTTTTGCTATCAGCTGTTGGCACTTTTGCTATCAGCTGTGGCCTGTTGGCACTTTTGCTATCAACTGGTGTTGTTCGCAAGTGTTTATATAAACATGTATTTTTATACTTTCATAGTGTTTTTTTTAGTGGGGCGTCACTATTTGCTCATAGCTGGGACCCTTTGTGATCAGAAGCCTTGCTGTCAGATGTAGTTTATAGTCATACCTAGGACTAGTTGGCACTGTGGTGCTGTTGGCAGTTTTGCTATAAGCTGTTGGCACTTTTGCTATCAGCTGTTGGCACTTTTGCTATAATCTGTGGTGCTTTTTGCACTTTTGCTATCAACTGGTGTTGTTCGCACGTTTTTATATAAACATGTACTTTTATACTTTAATAGAGTTTTTTTTTTTTAGTGGGGGGTCACTATTTGCTTATTGCTGGGACCCTTTGTGATCAGAAGACTTTCTGTCAGATGTAGTTTATAGTCATACCTAGGACTAGTTGGAACTGTGGTGCTGTTGGCACTTTTGCTATCAGCTGTTGGAACTTTTGCTATCAGCTGTTGGCACTTTTGCTATCAGCTGTTGGCAATTTTGTTATCATCTGTTGGCACTTTTGCTATCAGCTGATGGCACTTTTGCTATCAGCTGTTGGCACTTTTGCTATCAGCTGTTGGCACTTTTGCTATCATCTGTGGTGCTCTTGGCACTTTTGCTATTAACTGTTGTTGTTCACAAGTTTTTATATAAACATGTATTTTTATACTTTCATAGTGTTTTTTTTAGTGGGGGTCACTATGTGCTCAGGGCTGGGACCCTTTGTGATCAGAAGACTTGCTGTCAGATGTAGTTTATAGTCATACCTAGGACTAGTTGGCACTGTGGTGCTGTTGGCACTTTTGCTTTCAGCTGTTGGCACTTTTGCTATCAGCTGTTGGCACTTTTGGTATCAGCTGTTGGGACGTTTGCTATCAGCTGTTGGCACTTTTGCTATCATCTGTTGGAACTTTTGCTATCAGCTGTTGGCACTTTTGCTATCAGCTGTTTGCAATTTTGTTATCAGCTGTTGATACTTTTGCTATCAGCTGTTGGCACTTTTGCTATCATCTGTGGTGCTCTTGGCACTTTTGCTATTAACTGTTGTTGTTCACAAGTTTTTATATAAACATGTATTTTTGTACTTTCATAGAGTTTTATTTTATTGGGGGGGCACTATTTGCTCATAGCTGGGTCCCTTAGTGATCAGAAGCCTTGCTGTCAGATGTAGTTTATAGTCATACCTAGGACTAGTTGGCACTGTGCGGCTGTTGGCACTTTTGCTATCAGTTGTTGGCAATTTTTGCTATCAGATGTTGGCACTTTTGCTATCAGCTGTTGGCACTTTTGCTATCAGCTGTTGGCAATTTTGGTATCATCTGTTGGCAATTTTGCTATCAGCTGTTGGCACATTTGGTATCATCTGTTGGCACTTTTGGTATCAGCTGTTGGCATTTTGCTAACAGCTTTTGGCACTTTTGCTATCAGCGGTTGGCACTTTTGCTATCAGCTGTTGGCACTTTTGCTATCAGCTGTGGCCTCTTGGCACTTTTGCTATCAACTGGTGTTGTTCGCAAGTGTTTATATAAACATGTATTTTTATACTTTCATAGTGTTTTTTTTAGTGGGGCGTCACTATTTGCTCATAGCTGGGACACTTTGTGATCAGAAGCCTTGCTGTCAGATGTAGTTTATTGTCATACCTAGGACTAGTTGGCACTGTGGTGCTGTTGGCAGTTTTGCTATAAGCTGTTGGCACTTTTGCTATCAGCTGTTGGCACTTTTGCTATAATCTGTGGTGCTGTTGGCACTTTTGCTATCAACTGGTGTTGTTCGCACGTTTTTATATAAACATGTACTTTTATACTTTAATAGAGTTTTTTTTTTTAGTGGGGGGTCACTATTTGCTTATTGCTGGGACCCTTAGTGATCAGAAGACTTTCTGTCAGATGTAGTTTATAGTCATACCTTGGACTAGTTGGAACTGTGGTGCTGTTGGCACTTTTGCTATCAGCTGTTGGAACTTTTGCTATCAGCTGTTGGCACTTTTGCTATCAGCTGTTGGCAATTTTGTTATCATCTGTTGGCACTTTTGCTATCAGCTGATGGCACTTTTGCTATCAGCTGTTGGCACTTTTGCTATCAGCTGTTGGCACTTTTGCTATCATCTGTGGTGCTCTTGGCACTTTTGCTATTAACTGTTGTTGTTCACAAGTTTTTATATAAACATGTATTTTTATACTTTCATAGTGTTTTTTTTTTAGTGGGGGTCACTATTTGCTCAGGGCTGGGACCCTTTGTGATCAGAAGACTTGCTGTCAGATGTAGTTTATAGTCATACCCAGGACTAGTTGGCACTGTGGTGCTGTTGGCACTTTTGCTTTCAGCTGTTGGCACTTTTGCTATCAGCTGTTGGCACTTTTGGTATCAGCTGTTGGGACGTTTGCTATCAGCTGTTGGCACTTTTGCTATCATCTGTTGGAACTTTTGCTATCAGCTGTTGGCACTTTTGCTATCAGCTGTTTGCAATTTTGTTATCAGCTGTTGATACTTTTGCTATCAGCTGTTGGCACTTTTGCTATCATCTGTGGTGCTCTTGGCACTTTTGCTATTAACTGTTGTTGTTCACAAGTTTTTATATAAACATGTATTTTTGTACTTTCATAGAGTTTTATTTTATTGGGGGGTCACTATTTGCTCATAGCTGGGACCCTTTGTGATCAGAAGCCTTGCTGTCAGATGTAGTTTATAGTCATACCTAGGACTAGTTGGCACTGTGGGGCTGTTGGCACTTTTGCTATCAGTTGTTGGCAATTTTTGCTATCAGATGTTGGCACTTTTGCTATCAGCTGTTGGCACTTTTGGTATCATATGGTGGCACTTTTGCTATCAGCTGTGTTGCTGTTGGCACGTTTGCTATCAACAGGTGTGGTTCGCAAAAGTTCGCAAAAATATAAAAACAACACCAGTTGATAGCAAAAGTGCCAACAGCACCACAGCTGATAGCAAATGTGCCAACAGCTGATAGCAAAAGTGCCAACAGCTGATAGCAAAAGTGCCAACAGCACCACAGTGCCAACTAGTCCTAGGTATGACTATAAACTACATCTGACAGTAAAGCTTCTGATCACAAAGTGTCCCAGCTATGAGCAAATAGTGACCCACCACTAAAAAAAACACTATGAATGTATAAAAATATATGTTTATATAAAAAATTGCGAACAACACCAGTTGATAGCAAAAGTGCCAACAGCAACACAGCTGATAGCAAAAGTGCCAACAGCTGATAGCAAAAGTGCCAACAGCTGATACCAAAAGTGCCAACAGCTCATAGCAAAAGTGCCAACAGCTGATAGCAAAAGTGCCAACAGCACCACAGTGCCAACTAGACCTAGGTATGATATAAACTACATCTGACAGCAAGGCTTCTGATCACAAAGGGCCCCAGCTATGAGCAAATAGTTACCCCCCACTAAAAAAAAACACTATGAAAGTATAAAAATACATGTTTATATAAAAACTTGCGAACAACAGCAGTTGATAGCAAAAGTACAAACAGCACCACAGCTGATAGCAAAAGTGCCAACAGCTGATAGCAAAAGTGCCAACAGCTGATAGCAAAAGTGCCAATGGCACCACAGTGCCAACTAGTCCTAGGTATGACTATAAACTACATCTGACAGCAAGGCTTCTGATCACAAAGGGTCCCAGCTATGAGCAAACAGTGACCCCCCACTAAAAAAAAAAACACTATGAAAGTATAAAAATACATGTTTATATAAAAACTTGCGAACAACACCAGTTGATAGCAAAAGTGCCAACAGCACCAAAGCTGATAGCAAAAGTGCCAACAGCTGATAGCAAAAGTGCCAACAGCTGATAGCAAAAGTGCCAACAGCTGATAGCAAAAGTGCCAACAGCTTATAGCAAAAGTGCCGACAGCATCACATTGCCAACTAGTCCTAGGTATGACTATAAACTACATCTGACAGCAAGGCTTCTGATCACAAAGTGTCCCAGCTATGAGCAAATAGTGACTCCCCACTAAAAAAAAAACACTATGAATGTATAAAAATATATGTGCATATAAAAAATTGCGAACAACACCAGTTGATAGCAAAAGTGCCAACAGCACCACAGCTGATAGCAAAAGTGCCAACAACTGATAGCAAAAGTGCCAACAGCTGATAGCAAAAGTGCCAACAGCTGATAGCAAAATTGCCAAAGGCACCACAGTGCATACTAGTCCTAGGTATGACTATAAACTACATTTGACAGCAAGGCTTCTGATCAGAAAGGGTCCAAGCTATGAGCAAATAGTGACCACCCACTAAAAAAAACACTATGAAAGTATAAAAATACATGTTTATATAAAAACTTGCGAACAACATCAGTTGATAGCAAAAGTGCCAATAGCACAACAGCTGATAGCAAAAGTGCCAACAGCTGATAGCAAAAGTGCCAACAGCTGATAGCAAAAGTGCCAACAGCTCATAGCAAAAGTGCCAACAGCTGATAGCAAAAGTGCCAAAAGCTGATAGCAAAAGTGCCAACAGCACCACAGTGCACACTAGTCCTAGGTATGACTATAAACTACATCTGACAGCAAGGCTTCTGATCACAAAGGGTCCCAGCTCTGAGCAAATAGTGACCCCCCACTAAAAAAAAACACTATGAAAGTATAAAAATAGATGTTTATATAAAAACTTGCGAACAACACCAGTTGATAGCAAAAGTGCCAACAGCACCACAGCTGATACCAAAAGTGCCAACAGATGATAGCAAATGTGCCAACAGCTGATAGCAAAAGTGCCAAAAGCTGATAGCAAAAGTGCCAACAGCTGATAGCAAAAGTGCCAAAAGCTGATAGCAAAAGTGCCAACAGCTGATAGCAAAAGTGCCAACAGCTTATAGCAAAAGTGCCAACAGCACCACATTGCCAACTAGTCCTAGGTATGACTATAAACTACATCTGACAGCAAGGCTTCTGATCACAAAGTGTCCAAGTTATGAGCAAATAGTGACCCCCCACTAAAAAAAAACACTATGAATGTAAAAAAATACATGTTTATATAAAAACTTGCGAACAACACCAGTTGATAGCAAAAGTGCCAACAGCACCACAGCTGATAGCAAAAGTGCCAACAGCTGAAGCAAAAGTGCCAAAAGCTGATAGCAAAAGTGCCAACAACTGATAGCAAAAGTGCCAACAGCTGATAGCAAAAGTGCCACAGCTGATAGCAAAAGTGCCAACAGCTTATAGCAAAAGTGCCAACAGCTGATACCAAAAGTGACAAAAGCTGATAGCAAAAGTGCCAACAGCTGATAGCAAAAGTGCCAACAAATGACACCGAAATTGCCAACAGCGGATAGCAAAATGCCAACAGCTGATAGCAAATGTGCCAACAGCTGATAGTAAAAGTGCCAACAGCTGATACCAAAAGTGCCAAAAGCTGATAGCAAATGTGCCAACAGCACCACAGTGCCAACTAGTCCTAGGTATGATTATAAACTACATCTGATAGCAAGGCTTCTGATCACAAAGGGTCCCTGCTATGAGCAAATACTGACCCTCCACTAAAAAAAAACACTATGAAAGTATAAAAATACATGTTTATATAAAAACTTGCGAACAACACCAGTTGATATCAAAAGTGCCAACAGGACCACAGCTGATAGAAAAAGTGCCAACAGCTGATAGCAAAAGTTGCAACAGCTGATAGCAAAAGTGCCAAAAACTGTTAGCAAAAGTGCCAACAGCTGATAGCACAAGTGCCAACAGATGATACCAAAAGTGCCAACAGTTGATACCAAAAGTGCCAACAGCTGATACCAAAGTGCCAAAAGCTGATAGCAAAAGTGCCAACAGCTGATAGCAAATGTGCCAACAGCTGATAGCAAAAGTGCCAACAGATTATACCAAAGTGCCAACAGCTGATAGCAAAAGTGCCAACAGATGATAGCAAAAGTGCCAACAGCACCACAGTGCCAACTAGTACTAGGTATGACTATAAACTACATCTGACTGCAAGGCTTCTGATCAGAGAGGGTCCCAGCTATGAGCAAATAGTGACCCCCCACTAAAAAAAAAACTTTATGAAAGTATAAAAATAGTTGTTTATATAAAAACTTGGGAACAACACCAGTTGATAGCAAAAGTGCCAACAGCACCACAGCTGATAGCAAAAGTGCCAACAGCTGATAGCAAAAGTGCCAACAGCTGATAGCAAAACTGCCAAAAGCTGATAGCAATAGTGACAACAGCACCACAGTGCCAACTAGTCCTAGGTATGACTATAAACTACATCTGACAGCAAGGCTTCTGATCACAAAGGGTCCCAGCTATTAGCAAATAGTGACCCCCCACTAAAAAAAAACACTACGAAAGTATAAAAATACATGTTTATATAAAAACTTGCGAACAACACCAGTTGATAGAACAAGTGCCAACAGCACCACAGCTGATAGCAAAAGTGCCAACAGCTGATAGCAAAAGTGCAAACAGCTGATAGCAAAAGTGCCAACAGCTGATAGCAAAAGTGCCAGCAGCACCACAGTGCCAACTAGTCCTAGGTATGATTATAAACTACATCTGACAGCAAGGCTTCTGATCACAAAGGGTCCCAGCTATGAGCAAATAGTGAGCCCCCACTAAAAAAAAAACACTATGAAAGTATAAAAATACATGTTTATATAAAAACTTGCGAACAACACCAGTTGATAGCAATAGTGCCAACAGCTGATAGCAAAAGTGCCAACAGCTGATAGCAAAAGTGCCAACAGCTGATAGCAATAATACCAACAGCACCACAGTGCCAACTAGTCCTAGGTATGACTATAAACTACATCTGACAGCAAGGCTTCTGATCACAAAAGGTCCCAGCTATGAGAAAATAGTGACCCCCACTAAAAAAAAAACACTATGAAAGCATAAAAATACATGTTTATATAAAAACTTGCGAACAACACCAGTTGATAGCAAAAGTGCCAACAGCACCACAGCTGATAGCAAAAGTGCCAACAGCTGATAGCAAAAGTGCCAACAGCTGATAGCAAAAGTGCCAAAAGCTGTTAGCAAAAGTGCCAACAGCTGATACCCCATATCCAACAGATGATACCAAAAGTGCCAACAGCTGATAGCATAAGTGCAAACAGCTGATGGCAAAAGTGCCAACAGCTGATACCAAAAGTGCCAACAGCTGATACCAAAAGTGCCAAAAGCTGATAGCAAAAGTGCAAACAGCTGATAGCAAAAGTGCCAACAGCTGATAGCAAATGTGCCAACAGCTGATAGCAAAAGTGCCAACAGATTATACCAAAGTGCCAACAGCTGATAGCAAAAGTGCCAACAGCTGATTTCAAAAGTGCCAACAGCTGATAGCAAAAGTGCCAACAGCTGATACCAAAAGTGCCAAAAGCTGATAGCAAAAGTGCCAACAGCACCACAGCTGATAGCAAAAGTGCAAACAGCTGATAGCAAAAGTGCCAACAGCTGATACCAAAAGTGCCAACAGCTGATAGCAAAAGTGCCAACAGCTGATAGCAAAAGTGCCAACAGCACCACAGTGCCAACTAGTCCTAGGTATGATTATAAACTACATCTGATAGCAAGGCTTCTGATCACAAAGGGTCCCTGCTATGAGCAAATACTGACCCTCCACTAAAAAAAAACACTATGAAAGTATAAAAATACATGTTTATATAAAAACTTGCGAACAACACCAGTTGATAGCAAAAGTGCCAACAGGACCACAGCTGATAGAAAAAGTGCCAACAGCTGATAGCAAAAGTTGCAACAGCTGATAGCAAAAGTGCCAAAAACTGTTAGCAAAAGTGCCAACAGCTGATAGCACAAGTGCCAACAGATGATACCAAAAGTGCCAACAGTTGATACCAAAAGTGCCAACAGCTGATACCAAAAGTGCCAAAAGCTGATAGCAAAAGTGCCAACAGCTGATAGCAAATGTGCCAACAGCTGATAGCAAAAGTGCCAACAGATTATACCAAAGTGCCAACAGCTGATAGCAAAAGTGCCAACAGATGATAGCAAAAGTGCCAACAGCACCACAGCTGATAGCAAAAGTGCCAACAGCTGATAGCAAAAGTGCCAACAGCTGATAGCAAAACTGCCAAAAGCTGATAGCAATAGTGACAACAGCACCACAGTGCCAACTAGTCCTAGGTATGACTATAAACTACATCTGACAGCAAGGCTTCTGATCACAAAGGGTCCCAGCTATTAGCAAATAGTGACCCCCACTAAAAAAAAACACTACGAAAGTATAAAAATACATGTTTATATAAAAACTTGCGAACAACACCAGTTGATAGAACAAGTGCCAACAGCACCACAGCTGATAGCAAAAGTGCCAACAGCTGATAGCAAAAGTGCAAACAGCTGATAGCAAAAGTGCCAACAGCTGATAGCAAAAGTGCCAGCAGCACCACAGTGCCAACTAGTCCTAGGTATGATTATAAACTACATCTGACAGCAAGGCTTCTGATCACAAAGGGTCCCAGCTATGAGCAAATAGTGAGCCCCCACTAAAAAAAAACACTATGAAAGTATAAAAATACATGTTTATATAAAAACTTGCGAACAACACCAGTTGATAGCAAAAGTGCCAACAGCTGATAGCAAAAGTGCCAACAGCTGATAGCAAAAGTGCCAACAGCACCACATTGCCAACTAGTCCTAGGCATGACAATAAACTACATCTGACAGCAAGGCTTCTGATCACAAAGGGTCCCAGCTATGAGCAAATAGTGACCCCCCACTAAAATAAAAACACTATGAATGTATAAAAATACATATTTATATAAAAACTTGGGAACAACACCAGTTGATAGCAAAAGTGGCAACAGCACCACAGTTGATAGCAAAAGTGCCAACAGCTGA
Organism: Acanthosepion esculentum; assembly: GCA_964036315.1. Classification (NCBI taxonomy): domain Eukaryota; kingdom Metazoa; phylum Mollusca; class Cephalopoda; order Sepiida; family Sepiidae; genus Acanthosepion; species Acanthosepion esculentum. The sequence goes on along the minus strand of CAXIWW010000817.1, from coordinate 8,485,110 downwards.
TAGCAAAAGTGCCAACAGCTGATAGCAAATGTGCCAAAAGCTGATAGCAAAAGTGCCAATAGCTGATAGCAAAAGTGCCAACAGCACCACAGTGCCAACTAGTCCTAGGTATGACTATAAACTACATCCGACAGCAAGGCTTCTGATCACAAAGGGTCCCAGCTATGAGCAAATAGTGACCCCCCACTATAAAAAACACTATGAAAGTATAAAAATTAATGTTTATATAAAAACTTGTGAACAACACCAGTTGATAACAAAATTGCCAACAGCTGATTGCAAAAGTGCCAAAATTGATAGCAAAAGTGCCAACAGCTGATAGCAAAAGTGCCAGCAGCTGATAGCAAAAGTGCCAACAGCTGATAGCAAAAGAGCCAACAGCACCACAGCTGATAGCAAAAGTGCCAACAGCTGGTAGCCAAAGTGCCAACAGCTGATACCAAAAGTGCCAAAAGCTGATAGCAAAAGTGCCAACAGCTGATAGCAAAAGTGCCAACAGCTTATAGCAAAAGTGCCAACAGCTGATACCAAATGTGCCGAAAGCTGATAGCAAAAGTGCCAACTGCTGATAGCAAAAGTGCCAACAGCTGATAGCAAATGTGCCAACAGCTGATAGCAAAAGTGCCAACAGATTATACCAAAGGTGCCAACAGCTGATAGCAAAAGTGCCAAAAGCTGATAGCAAATGTTTCAACAGCTGATAACAAAAGTGCCAACAGCTGATAGAAAAAAGTGCCAACAGCTGATAGCAAAAGTGCCAAAAGCTGATAGCAAATGTGCCAACAGCTGATAGCAAAAGTTCCAACAGCTGATAGCAAAAGTGCCAACAGCTGATAGCAAAAGTGCCAACAGCACCACATTGCCAACTAGTCGTAGGTATGACTATAAACTACATCTGACAGCAAGGCTTCTGATCACAAAGGGTCCCAGCTATGAGCAAATAGTGACCCCCCCACTAAAAAAAACCCACTATGAAAGTATAAAAATACATGTTTATATAAAAACTTGCGAACAACACCAGTTGATAGCAAAAGTGCCAACAGCACCACAGCTGATAGCAAAAGTGCCAACGGCTGATAGCAAAAGTGCCAACAGCTGATAGCAAAAGTGCCAACAGCTGATAGCAAAAGTGCCAACAGCTGATAGCAAAAGTGCCAGCAGCACCACAGTGCCAACTAGTCCTAGGTATGATTATAAACTACAACTGACAGCAAGGCTTCTGATCACAAAGGGTCCCAACTATGAGCAAATAGTGAGCCCCCACTAAAAAAAAAACACTATGAAATTCTAAAAATTCATGTTTATATAAAAACTTGCGAACAACACCAGTTGATAGCAAAAGTGCCAACAGCACCACAGCTGATAGCAAAAGTGCCAACAGCTGATAGCAAAAGTGCCAACAGCTGATAGCAAAAGTGCCAACAGCTGATAGCAAAAGTGCCAAACGCAACACAGTGCCAACTAGTCCTAGGTATGACTATAAACTACATCTGACAGCAAGGCTTCTGATCACAAAGGGTCCCAGCTATGAGCAAATAGTGTCCCCCCACTATAAAAAAACACTAGGAAAGTATAATAATTCATGTTTTTATAAAAACTTGCGAACAACACCAGTTGATAGCAAAAGTGCCAACAGCTGATAGCAAAATGCCAAAAGCTGATAGCAAACGTGCCAACAGCTGATAGCAAAAGTGCCAGCAGCTGATAGCAAAAGTGCCAACAGCTGATAGCAAAAGTGCCAACAGCACCACAGTGCCAACTAGTCCTAGGTATGACTATAAACTAGATCTGACAGCAAGGCTTCTGATCACAAAGGGTCCCAGCTATGAGCAAATAGTGACCCCCCACTAAAAAAAAAACACTATGAAATTATAAAAATACATGTTTATATAAAAACTTGCGAACAACACCAGTTGATAGCAAAAGTGCCAACAGCACCACAGCTGATAGCAAAAGTGCCAACGGCTGATAGCAAAAGTGCCAACAGCTGATACCAAAAGTGCCAAACTGATAGCAAAAGTGCCAACAGCTGATAGCAAAAGTGCCAACAGCTGATAGCAAAAGTGTCAACAGCTGATAGCCAAAGTGCCAACAGCTGATACCAAAAGTGCCAAAAGCTGATAGCAAAAGTGCCAACAGCTGATAGCAAAAGTGCCAACAGCTGATAGCAAAAGTGCCAACAGTTGATACCAAATGTGCCGAAAGCTGATAGCAAAAGTGCCAACTGCTGATAGCAAAAGTGCCAACAGCTGATAGCAAATGTGCCAACAGCTGATAGCAAAAGTGCCAACAGATTATACATAAGGTGCCAACAGCTGATAGCAAAAGTGCCAAAAGCTGATAGCAAATGTGCCAACAGCTGATAACAAAAGTGCCAACAGCTGATAGAAAAAAGTGCCAACAGCTGATAGCAAAAGTGCCAAAAGCTGATAGCAAATGTGCCAACAGCTGATAGCAAAAGTTCCAACAGCTGATAGCAAAAGTGCCAACAGCTGATTGCAAAAGTGCCAACAGCACCACATTGCCAACTAGTCGTAGGTATGACTATAAACTACATCTGACAGCAAGGCTTCTGATCAAAAAGGGTCCCTGCTATGAGCAAATAGTGACCCCCACTAAAATAAAAACACTATGAATTTATAAAAATACATATTTATATAAAAACTTGCGAACAACACCAGTTGATAGCAAAAGTGGCAACAGCACCACAGCTGATAGCAAAAGTGCCAACAGCTGATAGCAAAAGTGCCACCAGCTGATAGCAAAAGTGCCAAAAGCTGATAGCAAAAGTGCCAACAGCTGATAGCAAAAGTGCCAACAGCTGATACCAAAAGTGCCAAAAGCTGATAGCAAAAGTGCCAACAGCTGATACCAAAGTGCCAACAGCTGATAGCAAATGTGCCAAAAGATGATACCAAAAGTGCCAACAGCTGATAGCAAAAGTGCCAACGGCTGATAGCAAAAGTGCCAACAGCTGATAGCAAAAGCGCCAAAAGCTGATACCGAAAGTGCCAAAAGCTGATAGCAAAAGTGCCAACAGCTAATAGCAAAAGTGCCAACAGCTAATAGCAAAAGTGCCAACACCACCACAGTGCCAACTAGTCCTAGTTATGACTATAAACTACATCTGACAGCTAGGCTTCTGATCACAAAGGGTCCCAGCCATGAGCAAATAGTGACCCCCCACTAAAAAAAAAAACACTATGAAATTATAAAAATACATGTTTATATAAAAACTTGCGAACAACACCAGTTGATAGCAAAAGTGCCAACAGCTGATAGCAAAAGTGCCAACAGCTGATAGCAAAAGTGCCAACAGCTGATACCAAAAGTGCCAAAAGCTGATATCAAAATGTCAACAGCTGATACCAAAAGTGCCAACAGCTGATAGAAAAAGTGTTAACAGCTGATAGCAAAAGTGCCAACAGCTGATAGCAAAAGTGCCAACAGCACCACAGTGCCAACTAGTCCTAGGTATGACTATAAACTATATCTGACAGCAAGGCTTCTGATCACAAAGGGTCCAAGCTATGAGCAAATAGTGACCGCCCACTAAAAAAAAAACACTATGAATGTATAAAAATACATGTTTATAAAAAAACTTGCGGTCAACACCATTTGATAGCAAAAGTGCCAACAGCTGATAGCAAAAGTGCCAACAGCTGATAGCAAAAGTGCCAACAGCACCACATTGCCAATTAGTCCTATGCATGACTATAAACTACATCTGACAGCAAGGGTTCTGATCACAAAGGGTCACAGCTATGAGCAAATAGTGACCCCCCACAAAAAAAAAACACTATGAAAGTATAAAAATACATGTTTATATAAAAACTTGTGAACAACACCAGTTGATAGCAAAAATGCCAACAGAAACACAGCTGATAGCAAAAGTGCCAACAGCTGATAGCAAAAGTGCCAACAGCTGATAGCAAAAGTGCCAACAGCTGATAGCAAAAGTGCCAACAGCTCCACAGTGCCAACTAGTCCTAGGTATGACTATAAACTACATCTGACAGCAAGGCTTCTGATCATAAAGGGTCCCAGCTATGAGCAAATAGTGACCCCCCACTAAAAAAAAAACACTATGAAAGTATAAAAATACATGTTTATATAAAAACTTGCGAACAACACCAGTTGATAACAAAAGTGCAAACAGCACCACAGCTGATCGCAAAAGTGCAAACAGCACCACAGCTGATAGCAAAAGTGCCAACAGGTGATAGCAAAAGTGCCAACAGCTGATAGCAAAAGTGCCAACAGCACCACAGTGCCACATGTCCAAGGTATGACTATAAACTACTTCTGAGAGCAAGGCTTCTGATCACAAACGGTCCCAGCTATGAGCAAATAGTGCCCCCCACTAAAAAAAAAACACTCTGAAAGTATAAAAATACATGTTTTAATAAAAACTTGCGAACAACACCAGTTGATAACAAAAGTGCCAACAGCACCACAGTTGATAGCAAAAGTGCCAACAGCTGATAGCAAAAGTGCCAACAGCTGATTTCAAAAGTGCCAAAAGCTTATAGCAAAAGTGCCAACAGCTGATAGCAAAAGTGCCAACAGCACCACAGTGCCAACTAGTCCTAGGTATGAATATAAACTACATCTGACAGCAAGGCTTCTGATCACAAAGGGTCCCAGCTATGAGAAAATAGTGACCCCCCACTAAAAAAAAACCCAATGAATGTATAAAAATACGTGTTTATATAAAAAATTTGCGAACAACACCAGTTGATAGCAAAAGTGCCAACAGCACCACAGCTGATAGCAAAAGTGCCAACAGCTGATAGCAAAAGTTCCAACAGCTGATACCAAAAGTGCCAACAGCTGATAGCAAAAGTTCCAACAGCTGATAGCAAAAGTTCCAACAGCTGATACCAAAAGTGCCAACAGCTGATAGCAAAAGTTCCAACAGCTGATAGCAAAAGTGCAAACAGCGGATAGCAAAAGTGCCAACAGCACCACAGTGCCAACTAGTCCTAGGTATGACTATAAACTACATCTGACAACAAGGCTTCTGATCATAAAGGGTCCCTGCTATGAGCAAATAGTGACCCCCACTAAAAAAAAAAACACTATGAAAGTATAAAAATACATGTTTATATAAAAACTTGCGAACAACACCAGTTGATAGCAAAAGTGCCAACAGCACTACAGCTGATAGCAAAAGTGCCAACAGCTGATAGCAAAAGTGACAACAGCTGATAGCAAAAGTGCCAACAGCTAATAGCAAAAGTGCCAACAGCTCCACAGTGCCAACTAGTCCTAGGTATGACTATAAACTACATCTGACAGCAAGGCTTCTGATCACAAAGGGTCTCAGCTATGAGCAAATAATGGCCCCCCCACTAAAAAAAAAACACTATGAAAGTATAAAAATACATGTTTATATAAAAACTTGCGAACAACACCAGTTGATAGCAAAAGTGCCAACAGCACTACAGCTGATAGCAAAAGTGCCAACAGCTGATAGCAAAAGTGCCAACATGTGATAGCAAAAGTGCCAACAGCTGATAGCAAAAGTGCCAACAGCACCACAGTGCCACATGTCCAAGGTATGACTATAAACTACATCTGAGAGCAACGCTTCTGATCACAAACGGTCCCAGCTATGAGCAAATAGTGCCCCCCACTAAAAAAAAAACACTATGAAAGTATAAAAATACATGTTTTAATAAAAACTTGCGAACAACACCAGTTGATAACAAAAGTGCCAACAGCACCACAGCTGATAGCAAAAGTGCCAACAGCTGATAGCAAAAGTGCCAACAGCTGATTTCAAAAGTGCCAAAAGCTTATAGCAAAAGTGCCAACAGCTGATAGCAAAAGTGCCAACAGGTCATAGCAAAAGTGCCAACAGCTGATAGCAAAAGTGCCAACAGATGATAGCAAAAGTGCCAACATCTGATAGCAAAAGTGCCAACAGCTGATAGCAAAAGTGCCAACAGCACCACAGTGCCAACTAGTCCTAGGTATGACTATTAACTACATCTGACAGCAAGTCTTCTGATCACAAAGGGTCCCAGCTATGAGCAAATAGTGACCACAAACTAAAAAAAAAAAACACTATGAAAGTATAAAAATACATGTTTATATAAAAACTTGCGAACAACACCAGTTGATAGCAAAATTGCCAACAGCACCACAGCTGATAGCAAAAGTGCCAACAGCTGATAGCAAAAGTGCCAACAGCTGATAGCAAAAGTGCCAACAGCACCACATTGCCAACTAATCCTAGGTATGAATATGAACTACATCTGACAGCAAGGCTTCTGTTCACAAAGGGTCCCAGCTATGAGGAAATAGTGACACCCCACTAAAAAATAAACACTATGAATGTATAAAAATACATGTTTTAATAAAAACTTGCGAACAACACCAGTTGATAGCAAAAGTTCCAACAGGTAATAGCAAATGAGCCAACAGCTGATAGCAAAAGTGCCAACAGCACCACAGTGCCAACTAGTCCTAGGTATGACTATACAATACATCTGACAGCTAGGCTTCTGATCACAAACGGTCCCAGCTATGAGCAAATAGTGACCCCCCACTAAAAAAAAAAGACTATGAAAGTATAAAAATACATGTTTTAATAAAAACTTGCGAACAACACCAGTTGATAGCAAAAGTGCCAACAGCAAGACAGCTGATAGCAAAAGTGCCAACAGCTGACAGCAAAAGTGCCAACAGCTGATTTCAAAAGTGCCAAAAGCTGATATCAAAAGTGCCAACAGCTGATAGCAAAAGTGGCAACAGCTGAGAGCAAAAGTGCCAAAAGCTGATAGCATGAGTGCCAACAGCTGATAGCAGAAGTGCCAACAGCGGATAGCAACAGTGCCAACAGCACAACAGTGCCAACTAGTCCTAGATATGACTATAAACTACATCTGACAGCAAGTCTTCTGATCACAAACGGTCCCAGCTATGAGCAAATAGTGACCCCCCACTAAAAAAACACACTATGGAAGTATAAAAATACATGTTTATATAAAAACTTGCGAGCAACACCAGTTGATAGCAAAAGTGCCAACAGCACCACAGCTGATTGCAAAAGTGCCAACAGCTGATAGCAAAAGTGCCAACAGCTGATAGCAAAAGTGCCAACAGCTGATACCAAAAGTGCCAACAGCTGATAGCAAAAGTGCCAACGGCTGATCGCAAAAGTGCCAACAGCTGATAGCAAAATGCCAACAGCACCACAGCTGATAGCAAAATGCCAACAACTGATAGCAAATGTGCCAACAGCTTATAGCAAATATGCAAACAGCTGATAGCAAAAGTGCCAACAGCACCACATTGCCAACTAGTCCTAGGTATGACTATAAACTACATCTGACAGCAAGGCTTCTGATAACATAGGGTCCCAGCTATGAGCAAATAGTAACCCCCCACTAAAAAAAACACTATGAATGTGTAAAAATACATGTTTATATAAAAACTTGCGAACAACACCAGTTGATAGCAAAAGTGCAAAGAGCTGATAGCAAAAGGGCCAACAGCTGATAGCAAAAGTGCCAACAGCTGATACCAAAAGTGCCAACAGCTGATAGCAAAAGTGCCAACGGCTGATCGCAAAAGTGCCAACAGCTGATAGCAAAATGCCAACAGCAACACAGCTGATAGCAAAATGACAACAGCTGATAGCAAATGTGCCAACAGCTGATAGCAAACTTGCCAACAGCACCACAGTGCCAACTAGTCATAGGTATGACTATAAACTACATCTGACAGCAAGTCTTCTGATCACAACGGGTCCCAGCTATGAGCAAATAGTGAACCCCCACTAAAAAAAAACACTATGAAAGTATAAAAATACATGTTTTTATAAAAAATTGCGAACAACACCAGTTGATAGCAAAAGTGCCAACAGCACCACAGCTGATAGCAAAAGTGCCAACAGCTGATAGCAAAAGTGCCAACAGCTGATAGCAAAAGTGCCAACAGCACCACAGTGCCAACTAGTCCTAGGTATGACTATAAACTACATCTGAGAGCAAGGCTTCTGATCACAAAGTGTCCCAGCTAGGAGCAAATAGTTACCCCCCACTAAAAAAAAATACTATGAATGTATAAAAATACATGTTTATATAAAAACTTGCGAACAACACCAGTTGATAGCAAAAGTGCCAACAGCTGATAGCAAAAGTGCCAACAGCTGATAGCTAAAGTGCCAACAGCACCACAGTGCCAACTAGTCAAAGGTATGATTTTAAACGACATCTGACAGCAAGTCTTCTGATCACAAAGGGTTCCAGCTCTGAGGAAATAGTTACCCCCCACTAAAAAAAGAACAATATGAAAGTATAAGAATACATGTTTACATAAAAACTTGCGAACAACACCAGTTGATAGCAAAAGTGACAACAGCACCACAGCTGATAGCAAAAGTGCCAACAGCTCATAGCAAAAGTGCCAACGGCTGATAGCAAAAGTGCCAACAGCTGATTTCAAAAGTGCCAAAAGCTGATAGCAAATGTGCCAACAGCTGATAGCAAAAGTGCCAACAGCTGATAGCTAAAGTGCCAACAGCAGATAGCAAAAGTGCCAACAGCTGATAGCAAAAGTGCCAACAGCACCACAGTGCCAACTAGTCCTAGGTATGAATATAAACTACATCTGACAGCAAGTCTTCTGATCACAAAGGGTCCCAGCTATGAGCAAATAGTGACCCCCAACTAAAAAAAAAACACTATGAAAGTATAAAAATACATGTTTATATAAAAACTTGCGAACAACACCAGTTGATAGCAAAAGTGCCAACAGCACCACAGCTGATAGCAAAAGTGCCAACAGCTGATAGCAAAAGTTCCAACAGCTGATAGCAAAAGTGCCAACAGCTGATAGCAAAAGTGCCAACAGCACCACAGCTGATAGCACAAGTGCCAACAGCTGATAGCAAAAGTGCCAACAGCTGAGAGCAAAACTGCCAACAGCTGATAGCAAAAGTGCCAACAGCTGATAGCAAAAGTGCCAACAGCACCACATTGCCAACTAGTCCTAGGTATGACTATAAACTACATCTGACAGCAAGGTTTCTTATCACAAAGGTTCCCAGCTATGAGCAAATAGTGACCCCCCACTAAAAAAAAACACTATGAAATATATAAAAATACATGTTTATATAAAAACTTGCGAACAACACAAGTTGAGAGCAAAAGTGCCAACAGCTGATAGCAAAAGTGCCAACAGCTGATACCCAAAGTGCCAAAAGCTGATAGCAAAAGTGCCAACAGCTGATAGCAAAAGTGCCAACAGCTGATAGCAAAAGTGACAACAGCTGATAGCACAAGTGCCAACAACACAACAGTGCCAAATAGACCTAGGTATGATTATAAACTACATCTGACAGCAAGGCTTCTGATCACAAAGGGTCCCAGCTATGAGCAAATAGTGACACCCCACTAAAAAAAAAACACTATGAAAGTATAAAAATACATGTTTATATAAAAACTTGCGAAGACCACCAGTTGATAACAAAAGTGCCAGCAGCACTACAGCTGATAGAAACAGTGCCAACAGCTGATAGCAAAAGTGCCAACAGCTGATAGCAAAAGTGCCAACAAGTGATAGCAAATTGCCAACAGCTGATAGCAAAAGTGCCAACAGCACCACAGTGCCAACTAGTCCTAGGTATGGCTATAAACTACATCTGACAGCAAGTCTTCTGATCACAAATGGTCCCAGCTATGAGCAAATAGTGACCCCCCTTTAAAAAAAAAACACACTATGAAAGTATAAAAATACATGTTTATATAAAAACTTTCGAACAACACCAGTTGATAGCAAAAGTGCCAACAGCACCACAGCTGATAGCAAAAGTGCCAACAGGTGATAGCAAATGTGCCAACAGCTGATAGCAAACGTGCCAACAGCACTACATTGCCAACTAGTCCTAGGTATGACTATAAACTACATCTGACAGCATGGCTCCTGATCACAAAGGGTCCCAGCTATGACCAAATAGTGACCACCCACTAAAAAAAAAACACTATGTATGTATAAAAATACATATTTATATAAAAACTTGCGAACAACACCAGTTGATAGCAAAAGTGCCAACAGCACCACAGCTGATAGCAAAAGTGCCACCAGATCATAGCAAAAGTGCCAACAGCTGATAGCAAAAGTGCCTATAACTGATAGCAAAAGTGACAACAGCACCACAGTGCCAACTAGTCCTAGGTATGACTATAAACTACATCTGACAGCAAGGCTTCTGATCACAAAGGGTCCCAGCTATGAGCAAATAGTGTCCCCCACTAAAAAAAAAAACACTATGAAAGTATAAAAATACATGTTTATATACAAACTTGCGAACAACACCAGTTGATAGCAAAAGTTCCAATAGCACCACAGCTGATACCAAAAGTGCCAACAGCTGATAGCAAAAGTGCCAAAAGCTGATAGCAAAAGTGCCAACAGCTGATAGCAAAAGTGCCAACAGATGATACCAAAAGTGCCAACAACTGATAGCAAAAGTGCCAACAGCTGATAGCAAAAGTGCCAACAGCTGATAGCAAAAGTGCCAACAGCACCACAGTGCAAACTAGTCCTAGATATGACTATAAACTACATCTGACAGCAAGACTTCTGATCATACAGGTTCCCAACTATGAGCAAATAGTGACCCCCCACTAAAAAAAACATAATGAAAGTATAAAAATACATGTTTATATAAAAACTTGCTAACAGCACCAGTTGATAGCAAAAGTGCCAACAGCACCACAGCTGATACCAAAAGTGCCAACAGCTGATAGCAAAAGTGCCAACAGCACCAAATTGCCAACTAGTCCTAGGTATGACTATAAACTACATCTGACAGCAAGGCTTCTGATCACAAAGGGTCCCAGCTATGAGCAAATAGTGACACCCCACTAAAGAAAAAACACTATGAATGTATAAAAATACATATCTATATAAAAAATGTGCGAACAACACCAGTTGATAGCAAAAGTGCCAACAGCACCACAGCTGATAGCAAAAGTGCCAACAGCTGATAGCAAAAGTGCCAACAGCTGATATCAAAAGTGCCAACAGCTGATAGCAAAAGTGCCAACAGCTCATAGCAAAAGTGCCAACAGATGATACCAAAAGAGCCAACAGCTGATAGCAAAAGTGCCAACAGCTGATAGAAAAGTGCCAACAGCTGATACCAAAAGTGCCAACAGCTGATAGCAAATGTGCCAACAGCTGATAGCAAAAGTGCCAACAGCTGATAGCAAAAGTGCCAACTGCAACACAGTGCCAACTAGTCCTAGGTATGACCATAAACTACCTCTGACAGCAAGGCTTCTGATCACAAATGGTCCCAGCTATGAGCAAATAGTGACCCCACACTAAAAAAAAACACTATGAAAGTATAAAAATACATGTTTATATAAAAACTTGCGAACAACACCAGTTGATAGCAAAATTGCCAACAGCACCACAGCTGATAGCAAAAGTGCCAACAGCTGATACAAAAATGCCAACAGCTGATAGCAAAAGTGCCAAAAGCACCACAGTGCCAACTAGTCCTAGGTATGACTATAAACTACATCTGACAGCAAGGCTTCTGATCACAAAGGGACCCAGCTATGAGCAAATAGTGACCACCCACTAAAAAAAAACACTATGAAAATATAAAAATACATATTTATATAAAAACTTGCGAACAACACCAGTTGATAGCAAAAGTGCCAACAGCACCACAGCTGATAGCAAAAGTGCCAACAGCTGATAGCAAATGTGCCAACAGCTGATAGCAAAAGTGCCAACAGCTCATAGCAAAAGTGCCAACAGCACCGCATTGCCAACTAGTCCTAGGTATGACTATAAACTACATCTGACAGCAAGGCTTCTGATCACAAAGGGTCCCAGCTATGAGCAAATAGTGACCCCCCACTAAAAAAAAACACTATGAATGTATGAAAATACATGTTTTTATTAAAACTTGCGAACAACACCACTTGATAGCAAAAGTGCCAACAGCACCACAGCCTATAGCAAAAGTGCCAACAGCTGATAGCAAAAGTGCCAACAGCTGATACAAAAATGCCAACAGCTGATAGCAAAAGTGCCAACAGCTGATAGCAAATGTGCCAAAAGCTGATAGCAAAAGTGCCAACAGCTGATACCAAAAGTGCCAACAGCTGATAGCAAAAGTGCCAACAGCTGATTGCAAAAGTGCCAACAGCTGATAGCAAAACTGCCAACAGCTGATACCAAAATTCCAAAAGCTGATAGCAAAAGTGCCAACAGCTGATAGCAAAAGTGCCAACAGCTGATAGCAAAAGTGCCAACAGCACCACATTGACAACTAGTCCTAGGTATGACTATAAACTACATCTGACAGCAAGACTTCTGATCACAAAGGTTCCCAGCTATGAGCAAATAGTGACCCGCCACTAAAAAAATCACTATGAATGTATAAAAATACATTTTTATATAAAAACGTGCGAACCACACCAGTTGAGAGCAAAAGTGCCAACAGCACCACAGCTGATAGCAAAAGTGCCAACAGCTGATAGCAAAAGTGCCAACAGCTGATACTAAAAGTGCCAAAAGCTGATAGCAAAAGTGCCAACAGCTGATAGCAAAAGTGACAACAGCTGATAGCAAAAGTGCCAACAGCTGAAAGCAAATGTGCCAACTTCTGATAGCAAAAGTGCCAACAGCACCAAAGTGCCAACCAATCCTAGGTATGACTATAAACTACATCTGACAGCAAGGCTTCTGACCACAAAGGTTCCCAGCTATGAGCAAATAGTAACCCCCACTAAAACAAAAAACACTATGAATGTATAAAAATACATGTTTATATAAAAATTTGCGAACAACATCAGTTGATAGCAAAAGTGCCAACAGCACCACAGCTGATAGCAAAAGTGCCAACAGCTGATAGCAAAAGTGCCAACAGCTGATAGAAAAAGTGCCAACAGCTGATAGCAAAAGTGCCAACAGCTCATAGCAAAAGTGCCAACAGCACCGCATTGCCAACTAGTCCTAGGTATGACTATAAACTACATCTGACAGCAAGGCTTCTGATCACAAAGGGTCCCAGCTATGAGCAAATAGTGACCCCCCACTAAAAAAAAACACTATGAATGTATGAAAATACATGTTTTTATTAAAACTTGCGAACAACTCCACTTGATAGCAAAAGTGCCAACAGCACCACAGCCTATAGCAAAAGTGCCAACAGCTGATAGCAAAAGTGCCAACAGCTGATACAAAAATGCCAACAGCTGATAGCAAAAGTGCCAACAGCTGATAGCAAATGTGCCAAAAGCTGATAGCAAAAGTGCCAACAGCTGATACCAAAAGTGCCAACAGCTGATAGCAAAAGTGCCAACAGCTGATTGCAAAAGTGCCAACAGCTGATAGCAAAACTGCCAACAGCTGATACCAAAATTCCAAAAGCTGATAGCAAAAGTGCCAACAGCTGATAGCAAAAGTGCCAACAGCTGATAGCAAAAGTGCCAACAGCACCACATTGACAACTAGTCCTAGGTATGACTATAAACTACATCTGACAGCAAGACTTCTGATCACAAAGGTTCCCAGCTATGAGCAAATAGTGACCCGCCACTAAAAAAATCACTATGAATATATAAAAATACATTTTTATATAAAAACGTGCGAACCACACCAGTTGAGAGCAAAAGTGCCAACAGCACCACAGCTGATAGCAAAAGTGCCAACAGCTGATAGCAAAAGTGCCAACAGCTGATACTAAAAGTGCCAAAAGCTGATAGCAAAAGTGCCAACAGCTGATAGCAAAAGTGCCAACAGCTGATAGCAAAAGTGCCAACAGCTGAAAGCAAATGTGCCAACTTCTGATAGCAAAAGTGCCAACAGCACCAAAGTGCCAACCAATCCTAGGTATGACTATAAACTACATCTGACAGCAAGGCTTCTGACCACAAAGGTTCCCAGCTATGAGCAAATAGTAACCCCCACTAAAACAAAAAACACTATGAATGTATAAAAATACATGTTTATATAAAAATTTGCGAACAACATCAGTTGATAGCAAAAGTGCCAACAGCACCACAGCTGATAGCAAAAGTGCCAACAGCTGATAGCAAAAGTGCCAACAGCTGATAGAAAAAGTGCCAACAGCTGATAGCAAAAGTGCCAACAGCTGATAGCAAAAGTGCCAACAACACCACAGTGCCAACTAGTCCTAGGTATGACTATAAACTACATCTGACAGATAGGCTTCTGACCACAAAGGGTCCCAGCTATGAGCAAATAGTGGCCCTCACTAAAAAAAAACACTATGAATGTATTAAAATACATGTTTATATAAAAACTTGCGAACAGCACCAGTTGATAGCAAAAGAGCCAACAGCACAACAGCTGATAGCAAAAGTGCCAACAGCTCATAGTAATAGTGCCAACAGCTGATAGCAAAAGTGCCAACAGCTGATAGCAAAAGTGCCAACAGCACCACAGTGCCAACTAGTCTTAGGTATGACTATAAACTACATCTGACAGCAAGGCTTCCTATCAGAAAGGGTCCCAGCTATGAGCAAATAGTGACCCCCCACTAAAAAAACACTATGAAAGTATAAAAATACATGTTTATATAAATACTTGCGAACAACACCAGTTGATAGCAAAAGTGCCAACAGCACCACAGCTGATAGCAAAAGTGCCAACAGCACCACAGTGCCAACTAGTCTTAGGTATGACTATAAACTACATCTGACAGCAAGGATTCTGATCACAAAGGGTCCCAGCTATAAGCAAATAGTGACAACCCACTAAAAAAAACACTATCAAAGTATAAAAATACATGTTTCTATAAAAATTTGCGAACAACAACAGTTGATAGCAAAAGTGCCAACAGCACCACAGCTGATAGCAAAAGTGCCAATAGCAGATAGCAAAAGTTCCAACAGCTGATAGCAAAAGTGCCAACAGCTGATAGCAAAAGTGCCAACAGCACCACAGTACCATCTAGTCCTATGTATGACTATAAACTACATCTGACAGCAAGTCTTCTGATCACAAATGTTCCCAGTTCTGAGCAAATAGTGACCCCCCACTAAAAAAAAAAACAATATGAAAGTATAAAAATACATGTTTATATAAAAACTTGCGAAAAACACCAGTTGATAGCAAAAGTGCAAACAGCACCACAGCTGAGAGCAAATGTGCCAACAGATGATACCAAAAGTGCCAACAGCTGATAGCACAAGTGCCAAAAGCTGATAGCAAAAGTGCCAACAGCTGATAGCAAATGTACCAACAGCTGATAGCAAACGTGCCAACAGCACCACAGTGCCAACTAGTCCTAGGTATGACTATAAACTTCATCTGACAGCAAGGCTTCTGATCACAAAGGGTCCCAGCTATGAGCAAATAGTGCCCCCCACTAAAAAAAAACACTATGAAAGTATAAAAATGCATATTTATATAAAAACTTGCGAACAACACCAGTTGATAGCAAAAGTGCCAACAGCACCTCAGCTGATAGCAAAAGTGCAACAGCTGATAGCAAAAGTGCCAACAGCTGATAGCAAAAGTGCCAAAAGCTGATAGCAAAAGTGCCAACAGCTGATAGCAAAAGTGCCAACAGCACCACAGTGCCAACTAGTCCAAGGTATGACTATAAACTACATCTGACAGGAAGGCTTCTGATCACAAAGGGTCCCAGCTATGAGCAAATAGTGACTCACCACTAAAAAAAAAACACTATGAAAGTATAAAAATACATGTTTATATAAAAACTTGCAAAAAACACCAGTTGATTGCAAAAGTGCCAACAGCACCACAGCTGATAGCAAAAGTGCCAACAGCTGATAGCAAAAGTGCCAACAGCTGATAGCAAAAGTGCCAACAGCTGATAGCAAAAGTGCCAACAGCACCACAGCTGATAGCAAAAGTGCCAACAGCTTATAGCATAAGTGCCAACAGCTGATACCAAAAGTGCAAAAAGCTGACAGCAAAAGTGCCAACAGCTGATAGCAAAAGTGCCAACAGATGATACCAAAATTGCCAACAGCTGATAGCAAAAGTGCCAACAGCTTATAGCAAAAGTGCCAACAGCTGATACCAAAAGTGCCAAAAGCTGATAGCAAAAGTGCCAACAGCTGATAGCAAAAGTGCCAACAGCTGATAACAAAAGTGCCAACATCTGATAGCGAAAGTGCCAACAGCTGATAGCAAATGTGACAACAGCACCACAGCTGATAGCAAAAGTGCCAACAGCTGATAGCAAAAGTGCCAACAGCACCACAGTGCCAACTAGTCCTAGGTATGATTATAAACTACATCTGACAGCAAGGCTTCTGATCACAAAGGGTCTCAGCTATGAGCAAATAGTGACCCCCACTAAAAAAAAACACTATGAAAGTATAAAAATACATGTTTATATAAAAACTTGCGAACAACACCAGTTGATAGCAAAAGTGCAAACAGCACCACAGCTGATAGCAAAAGTGCCAACAGCTGATAGCAAATGTGCCCACAGCTGATAGCAAAAGTGCCAACAGATGATACCAAAAGTGCCAAAAGCTGATAGCAAATGTGCCAACAGCTGATAGCAAATGTGCCAACAGATGATACCAAAAGTGACAACAGCTGAAAGCAAAAGTGCCAAAAGCTGATAGCAAAAGTGCCAACAGCACCACAGTGCCAACTAGTTCAAGGTATGACTATAAACTACATCTGACAGCAAGGCTTCTGATCACAAAGGGTCCCAGCTATGAGCAAATAGTGACCCCCCACTAAAATAAAAAACGCTATGAAAGTATAAAAATACATATTTATATAAAAACTTGCGAACAACACCAGTTGATAGCAAAAGTTCCAACCGCACCACAGCTGATAGCAAAAGTGCAAACAGCTGATTGCAAAAGTGCCAAGAGCTAATAGCAAAAGTGCCAACAGCTGATAGCAAAAGTGCCAACAGCACCACAGTGCCAACTAATCCTAGGTATGACTATAAACTACATGTGAAAGCAAGTCTTCTGATCACAAAGAGTCCCAGCTATGAGCAAATAGTGACCCCCCCACTAAAAAAAACACTATGAAAGTATAAAAATACTGATAGCAAAAGTGTCAACAGATGATACCAAAAGTGCCAACTGCTGATAGCAAAAGTGCCAACAGCTGATTGCAAAAGTGCCAACAGCTGATAGCAAAAGTGCCAACAGCTGATAGCAAAAGTACCAACAGCTGATAGCAAAAGTGCCAACAGCTGATAGCAAAAGTGCCAACAGCTGATTGCAAAAGTGCCAACAGCTGATAGCAAAAGTATCAACAGCTGATAGCAAAAGTGCCAACAGCTGATTGCAAAAGTGCCAACAGCTGATAGCAAATGTGCCAAAAGCTGATAGCAAAAGTGCCAACAGCTGATAGCAAAAGTGCAAACAGCACCACAGTGCCAACTAGGGACATTCTGGGACTGGGGTCGTCTGCGTGGGACTTTCTGGGACTGTCTCCTGGGTGGGGGGTCGTCTGCTTTGGTTTTTCTGGGACTGGGGGTAGTCTGCGTGGGACTTTCTGGGACTGGGGTCGTCTGCGTGGGACTTTCTGGGACTGGGGGTCGTCTGCGTGGGACTTTCTGGGACTGGGGGTCGTCTGCGTGGGACTTTCTGGGACTGTCTCCTGGGTGGTGGGGTCGTCTGCGTAGGACTTTCTTGGACTGTCTCCTGGGACTGGGGGTCGTCTGCGTGGGACTTTCTGGGACTGGGGGTCGTCTGCGTGGGACTTTCTGGGACTGGGGGCCGTCTGCGTGGGACTTTCTGGGACTGTCTCCTGTCTGGGGGGTCGTCTGCGTGGGACTTTCTGGGACTGGGGGTCGTCTGCGTGGGTCTTTCTGGGACTGTCTCCTGGGTGGGGGTGGTATGCGTGGGACTTTGTATGACTGTCTTCTAGGTGGTGGAGTCGTCTGCGTGGGACTTTCTGGGACTGGGGGTCGTCTGGGTGGGACTTTCTGTGACTGGGGTGGTCTGCGTAGGATTTTCTGGGACTGTCTCCTGGGTGGGGGGTCGTCTGCGTGGGACATTCTTGGACTGAGGGTCGTCTGCGTGGGACATTCTGGGACTGGGGGTCGTCTGCGTGGGACTTTCTATGACTTGGGGTCGTCTGCGCCGGACTTTCTGGGACTGTCTCTTGGGTGGGGGATCGTCTGTTTGGGACTTTCCTGGTCTGTCTCCTGGGTGGGGAGTCGTCTGCGTGGGATTTTCTTGGACTGGGGGTCGTCTGCGTGGGACTTTCTGGGACTGGGGTTCGTCTGCGTGGGACTTTCTGGGACAGTCTCCTAGGTTGGGGTCGTCTGTTTGGGACTTTCTGGGACTGTCTCCTGAGTGGGGGGTCGTCTGCGTGGGACTTTCTGGGACTGGGGGTCGTCTGCGTGGGAATTTCTGGGACTGTCTCCTGGGTAAGGGGGCGTCCGTGTGGGACTTTCTGGGACTGGGGGTCGTCTGCGTGGGACATTCTATGACTGGGTGTCGTCTTCGTGGGACTTTCTGGGACAGTCTCCTGGGTGGGGGGTCGTCTACGTTGGACATTCTTGGACTGGGGGTCGTCTGCGTCGGCCTTTCTATGACTGGGGGTCGTCTGCGTCGGACTTTCTGGGACTGTCTCCTGGGTAGGGTATCGTCGGTTTGGGACTTTCTTGGACTGTCTCCTGGGTTGGGGGTCGTCTGCGTGGGACTTTCTTGGACTGGGGGTCGTCTGCGTGGGACTTTCTTGGATTGGGGGTCGTCTGTGTGGGACTTTCTTGGACTGGCGTTCGTCTGCGTGGGACTTTCTGGGACTGTCTCCTGGGTGGGGGGTCGTCTGTTTGGGACATTCTGGGACTGTCTCCTGGATGTGGGGTCGTCTGCGTGGGACTTTCTGGGACTGGTGGTCGTCTCCGCGAGACTTTCTTGGACTGTCTCCTGGATGGGTGTCGTCTGCGTGGGACTTTCTGTGACTGGGGGTCATCTGCATGGGACTTTCTGTGACTGTCTCCTGGGTGGGTCGTCTGCGCGGGACTTTCTGGGACTGGGGGTCGTCTGCGTGGGACGTGCTGGGACTGTCTCCTGGGTGGGGGGTCGTCTACGTGGTACATTCTGGGACTGGGGGTCGTCTGCGTCGGACTTTCTGGGACTGTCTCCTGGGTGGTGGGTCGTATGTTTGGGACTTTCTTGGACTGTCTCCTGGGTTGGGGGTCGTCTGCGTGGGACTTTTTGGGTCTGGGGGTCGTCTGCGTGGGACTTTCTGGGATTGGGGGTCGTCTGTGTGGGAGTTTCTTGGACTGGCGGTCGTCTGCGTGGGACTTTCTGGGACTGTCTCCTGGGTGGGGGGTCGTCTGCGCCGGACTTTCTGGGACTGTCTCTTGGGTGGGGGATCGTCTGTTTGGGACTTTCTTGGTCTGTCTCCTGGGTGGGGAGTCGTCTGCGTGGGATTTTCTTGGACTGGGGGTCGTCTGCCTGGGACGTTCTGGGACTGGGGGCGTCTCCGTGAGACTTTCTGGAACTGTCTCCTGGATGGGCGTCGTCTGCGTGGGACTTTCTGGGACTGTCTCCTGGGTGGGGTGTCGTCTGCGTGGGACTTTCTGGGACTGGGGTTCGTCTGCGTGGGACTTTCTGGGACAGTCTCCTAGGTTGGGGTCGTCTGTTTGGGACTTTCTGGGACTGTCTCCTGGGTTGGGGGTCGTCTGCGTGGGACTTTTTGGGACTGGGGGTCGTCTGCGTGGGACTTTCTGGGATTGGGGGTCGTCTGTGTGGGACTTTCTCTGACTGGGGGTCGTCTTTTTGGGACTTTCTGGGACTGTCTCGTGTGTGGGTGGTCGTCTGTTTGGGACGTTCTGGGACTGATTCCTGACTGGATGGGTCGTCTCCGTGGGACTTTCTGGGACTGATTCCTGACTGGGGGTCGTCTGCGTGGTACTTTCTGGGACTGAGGGTCGTCTGCGTCGGACTTTCTATGGCTGGGGGTCGTCTGCGTCGGACTTTCTGGGACTGTCTCCTGGGTCGGGCGGTCGTTTGCTTGGGACATGGTGGGACTGGGGTTCGTCTGCGTGGGACTTTCCGGGACTGGGGGTCGTCTGCGTTGGACTTTATGGGACTGTCTCCTGGGTGGGGGGTCGTCTACGTGCGACGTTCTGGGACTGAGGGTCGTCTGCGTGGGACTTTCTATGACTGTGGGTCGTCTGCGTCGGACTTTCTGGGACTGTCTCCTGGGTGGGGGATCGTCTGTTTGGGACTTTCTTGGACTGTCTCCTGGTTTGGGGGTCGTCTGCGTGTGACTTTCTGGGACTGGGGGTCGTCTGCGTGGGACTTTCTGGGACTGGGGGTCGTCTGTGTGGGACTTTCTGGGACTGTCTCCTGGGTGGGGTGTCGACTGTTTGGGACTTTCTGGGACAGTCTCCTGGTTGGGGTCGTCGGCGTTGTATATTCTGGGACTGGGGGTCATCTGCGTGGGACTTTCTTGTACTGGGGGTCGTCTGCATGGACATTCTGGGACTGATTCCTGACTGGGGGTCGTCTATGTGGGACTTTCTGGGAATGGGGGTCATCTGCCTGGGACTTTCTGGGACTGGGGGGTCGTCTGCGTGGGGCTTTCTGGAACTGGGGGTTGTCTGCGTGGGACTTTCTGGGACTGGGGGTCGTCTGCGTTGGACTTTCTGGGACAGTCTCCTGAGTTGGGGTCGACTTTCTGGGACTGTCAACAGATGATACCAAAAGTGCCAACTGCTGATAGCAAAAGTGCCAACAGCTGATAGAAAAAGTGCCAACAGCTGATAGCAAAAGTGCCAACAGCTGATAGCAAAAGTGCCAACAACACCACAGTGCCAACTAGTCCTAGGTATGACTATAAACTACATCTGACAGATAGGCTTCTGACCACAAAGGGTCCCAGCTATGAGCAAATAGTGGCCCTCACTAAAAAAAAACACTATGAATGTATTAAAATACATGTTTATATAAAAACTTGCGAACAGCACCAGTTGATAGCAAAAGAGCCAACAGCACAACAGCTGATAGCAAAAGTGCCAACAGCTCATAGTAATAGTGCCAACAGCTGATAGCAAAAGTGCCAACAGCTGATAGCAAAAGTGCCAACAGCACCACAGTGCCAACTAGTCTTAGGTATGACTATAAACTACATCTGACAGCAAGGCTTCCTATCAGAAAGGGTCCCAGCTATGAGCAAATAGTGACCCCCCACTAAAAAAACACTATGAAAGTATAAAAATACATGTTTATATAAATACTTGCGAACAACACCAGTTGATAGCAAAAGTGCCAACAGCACCACAGCTGATAGCAAAAGTGCCAACAGCACCACAGTGCCAACTAGTTCAAGGTATGACTATAAACTACATCTGACAGCAAGGCTTCTGATCACAAAGGGTCCCAGCTATGAGCAAATAGTGACCCCCCACTAAAATAAAAAACGCTATGAAAGTATAAAAATACATATTTATATAAAAACTTGCGAACAACACCAGTTGATAGCAAAAGTTCCAACCGCACCACAGCTGATAGCAAAAGTGCAAACAGCTGATTGCAAAAGTGCCAAGAGCTAATAGCAAAAGTGCCAACAGCTGATAGCAAAAGTGCCAACAGCACCACAGTGCCAACTAATCCTAGGTATGACTATAAACTACATGTGAAAGCAAGTCTTCTGATCACAAAGAGTCCCAGCTATGAGCAAATAGTGACCCCCCCACTAAAAAAAACACTATGAAAGTATAAAAATACTGATAGCAAAAGTGTCAACAGATGATACCAAAAGTGCCAACTGCTGATAGCAAAAGTGCCAACAGCTGATTGCAAAAGTGCCAACAGCTGATAGCAAAAGTGCCAACAGCTGATAGCAAAAGTACCAACAGCTGATAGCAAAAGTGCCAACAGCTGATAGCAAAAGTGCCAACAGCTGATTGCAAAAGTGCCAACAGCTGATAGCAAAAGTATCAACAGCTGATAGCAAAAGTGCCAACAGCTGATTGCAAAAGTGCCAACAGCTGATAGCAAATGTGCCAAAAGCTGATAGCAAAAGTGCCAACAGCTGATAGCAAAAGTGCAAACAGCACCACAGTGCCAACTAGGGACATTCTGGGACTGGGGTCGTCTGCGTGGGACTTTCTGGGACTGTCTCCTGGGTGGGGGGTCGTCTGCTTTGGTTTTTCTGGGACTGGGGGTAGTCTGCGTGGGACTTTCTGGGACTGGGGTCGTCTGCGTGGGACTTTCTGGGACTGGGGGTCGTCTGCGTGGGACTTTCTGGGACTGGGGGTCGTCTGCGTGGGACTTTCTGGGACTGTCTCCTGGGTGGTGGGGTCGTCTGCGTAGGACTTTCTTGGACTGTCTCCTGGGACTGGGGGTCGTCTGCGTGGGACTTTCTGGGACTGGGGGTCGTCTGCGTGGGACTTTCTGGGACTGGGGGCCGTCTGCGTGGGACTTTCTGGGACTGTCTCCTGTCTGGGGGGTCGTCTGCGTGGGACTTTCTGGGACTGGGGGTCGTCTGCGTGGGTCTTTCTGGGACTGTCTCCTGGGTGGGGGTGGTATGCGTGGGACTTTGTATGACTGTCTTCTAGGTGGTGGAGTCGTCTGCGTGGGACTTTCTGGGACTGGGGGTCGTCTGGGTGGGACTTTCTGTGACTGGGGTGGTCTGCGTAGGATTTTCTGGGACTGTCTCCTGGGTGGGGGGTCGTCTGCGTGGGACATTCTTGGACTGAGGGTCGTCTGCGTGGGACATTCTGGGACTGGGGGTCGTCTGCGTGGGACTTTCTATGACTTGGGGTCGTCTGCGCCGGACTTTCTGGGACTGTCTCTTGGGTGGGGGATCGTCTGTTTGGGACTTTCCTGGTCTGTCTCCTGGGTGGGGAGTCGTCTGCGTGGGATTTTCTTGGACTGGGGGTCGTCTGCGTGGGACTTTCTGGGACTGGGGTTCGTCTGCGTGGGACTTTCTGGGACAGTCTCCTAGGTTGGGGTCGTCTGTTTGGGACTTTCTGGGACTGTCTCCTGAGTGGGGGGTCGTCTGCGTGGGACTTTCTGGGACTGGGGGTCGTCTGCGTGGGAATTTCTGGGACTGTCTCCTGGGTAAGGGGGCGTCCGTGTGGGACTTTCTGGGACTGGGGGTCGTCTGCGTGGGACATTCTATGACTGGGTGTCGTCTTCGTGGGACTTTCTGGGACAGTCTCCTGGGTGGGGGGTCGTCTACGTTGGACATTCTTGGACTGGGGGTCGTCTGCGTCGGCCTTTCTATGACTGGGGGTCGTCTGCGTCGGACTTTCTGGGACTGTCTCCTGGGTAGGGTATCGTCGGTTTGGGACTTTCTTGGACTGTCTCCTGGGTTGGGGGTCGTCTGCGTGGGACTTTCTTGGACTGGGGGTCGTCTGCGTGGGACTTTCTTGGATTGGGGGTCGTCTGTGTGGGACTTTCTTGGACTGGCGTTCGTCTGCGTGGGACTTTCTGGGACTGTCTCCTGGGTGGGGGGTCGTCTGTTTGGGACATTCTGGGACTGTCTCCTGGATGTGGGGTCGTCTGCGTGGGACTTTCTGGGACTGGTGGTCGTCTCCGCGAGACTTTCTTGGACTGTCTCCTGGATGGGTGTCGTCTGCGTGGGACTTTCTGTGACTGGGGGTCATCTGCATGGGACTTTCTGTGACTGTCTCCTGGGTGGGTCGTCTGCGCGGGACTTTCTGGGACTGGGGGTCGTCTGCGTGGGACGTGCTGGGACTGTCTCCTGGGTGGGGGGTCGTCTACGTGGTACATTCTGGGACTGGGGGTCGTCTGCGTCGGACTTTCTGGGACTGTCTCCTGGGTGGTGGGTCGTATGTTTGGGACTTTCTTGGACTGTCTCCTGGGTTGGGGGTCGTCTGCGTGGGACTTTTTGGGTCTGGGGGTCGTCTGCGTGGGACTTTCTGGGATTGGGGGTCGTCTGTGTGGGAGTTTCTTGGACTGGCGGTCGTCTGCGTGGGACTTTCTGGGACTGTCTCCTGGGTGGGGGGTCGTCTGCGCCGGACTTTCTGGGACTGTCTCTTGGGTGGGGGATCGTCTGTTTGGGACTTTCTTGGTCTGTCTCCTGGGTGGGGAGTCGTCTGCGTGGGATTTTCTTGGACTGGGGGTCGTCTGCCTGGGACGTTCTGGGACTGGGGGCGTCTCCGTGAGACTTTCTGGAACTGTCTCCTGGATGGGCGTCGTCTGCGTGGGACTTTCTGGGACTGTCTCCTGGGTGGGGTGTCGTCTGCGTGGGACTTTCTGGGACTGGGGTTCGTCTGCGTGGGACTTTCTGGGACAGTCTCCTAGGTTGGGGTCGTCTGTTTGGGACTTTCTGGGACTGTCTCCTGGGTTGGGGGTCGTCTGCGTGGGACTTTTTGGGACTGGGGGTCGTCTGCGTGGGACTTTCTGGGATTGGGGGTCGTCTGTGTGGGACTTTCTCTGACTGGGGGTCGTCTTTTTGGGACTTTCTGGGACTGTCTCGTGTGTGGGTGGTCGTCTGTTTGGGACGTTCTGGGACTGATTCCTGACTGGATGGGTCGTCTCCGTGGGACTTTCTGGGACTGATTCCTGACTGGGGGTCGTCTGCGTGGTACTTTCTGGGACTGAGGGTCGTCTGCGTCGGACTTTCTATGGCTGGGGGTCGTCTGCGTCGGACTTTCTGGGACTGTCTCCTGGGTCGGGCGGTCGTTTGCTTGGGACATGGTGGGACTGGGGTTCGTCTGCGTGGGACTTTCCGGGACTGGGGGTCGTCTGCGTTGGACTTTATGGGACTGTCTCCTGGGTGGGGGGTCGTCTACGTGCGACGTTCTGGGACTGAGGGTCGTCTGCGTGGGACTTTCTATGACTGTGGGTCGTCTGCGTCGGACTTTCTGGGACTGTCTCCTGGGTGGGGGATCGTCTGTTTGGGACTTTCTTGGACTGTCTCCTGGTTTGGGGGTCGTCTGCGTGTGACTTTCTGGGACTGGGGGTCGTCTGCGTGGGACTTTCTGGGACTGGGGGTCGTCTGTGTGGGACTTTCTGGGACTGTCTCCTGGGTGGGGTGTCGACTGTTTGGGACTTTCTGGGACAGTCTCCTGGTTGGGGTCGTCGGCGTTGTATATTCTGGGACTGGGGGTCATCTGCGTGGGACTTTCTTGTACTGGGGGTCGTCTGCATGGACATTCTGGGACTGATTCCTGACTGGGGGTCGTCTATGTGGGACTTTCTGGGAATGGGGGTCATCTGCCTGGGACTTTCTGGGACTGGGGGGTCGTCTGCGTGGGGCTTTCTGGAACTGGGGGTTGTCTGCGTGGGACTTTCTGGGACTGGGGGTCGTCTGCGTTGGACTTTCTGGGACAGTCTCCTGAGTTGGGGTCGACTTTCTGGGACTGTCAACAGATGATACCAAAAGTGCCAACTGCTGATAGCAAAAGTGCCAACAGCTGATTGCAAAAGTGCCAACAGCTGATAGCAAAAGTGCCAACAGCTGATAGCAAAAGTACCAACAGCTGATAGCAAAAGTGCCAACAGCTGATTGCAAAAGTGCCAACAGCTGATAGCAAAAGTACCAACAGCTGATAGCAAAAGTGCCAACAGCTGATTGCAAAAGTGCCAACAGCTGATAGCAAATGTGCCAAAAGCTGATAGCAAAAGTGCCAACAGCTGATAGAAAAAGTGCAAACAGCACCACAGTGCCAACTAGGGACATTCTGGGACTGGGGTCGTCTGCGTGGGACTTTCTGGGACTGTCTCCTGGGTGGGGGGTCGTCTGCTTTGGTTTTTCTGGGACTGGGGGTAGTCTGCGTGGGACTTTCTGGGACTGGGGTCGTCTGCGTGGGACTTTCTGGGACTGGGGGTCGTCTGCGTGGGACTTTCTGGGACTGGGGGTCGTCTGCGTGGGACTTTCTGGGACTGTCTCCTGGGTGGTGGGGTCGTCTGCGTAGGACTTTCTTGGACTGTCTCCTGGGACTGGGGGTCGTCTGCGTGGGACTTTCTGGGACTGGGGGTCGTCTGCGTGGGACTTTCTGGGACTGGGGGCCGTCTGCGTGGGACTTTCTGGGACTGTCTCCTGTCTGGGGGGTCGTCTGCGTGGGACTTTCTGGGACTGGGGGTCGTCTGCGTGGGTCTTTCTGGGACTGTCTCCTGGGTGGGGGTGGTATGCGTGGGACTTTGTATGACTGTCTTCTAGGTGGTGGAGTCGTCTGCGTGGGACTTTCTGGGACTGGGGGTCGTCTGGGTGGGACTTTCTGTGACTGGGGTGGTCTGCGTAGGATTTTCTGGGACTGTCTCCTGGGTGGGGGGTCGTCTGCGTGGGACATTCTTGGACTGAGGGTCGTCTGCGTGGGACATTCTGGGACTGGGGGTCGTCTGCGTGGGACTTTCTATGACTTGGGGTCGTCTGCGCCGGACTTTCTGGGACTGTCTCTTGGGTGGGGGATCGTCTGTTTGGGACTTTCCTGGTCTGTCTCCTGGGTGGGGAGTCGTCTGCGTGGGATTTTCTTGGACTGGGGGTCATCTGCGTGGGACTTTCTGGGACTGGGGTTCGTCTGCGTGGGACTTTCTGGGACAGTCTCCTAGGTTGGGGTCGTCTGTTTGGGACTTTCTGGGACTGTCTCCTGAGTGGGGGGTCGTCTGCGTGGGACTTTCTGGGACTGGGGGTCGTCTGCGTGGGAATTTCTGGGACTGTCTCCTGGGTAAGGGGGCGTCCGTGTGGGATTTTCTTGGACTGGGGGTCGTCTGCCTGGGACGTTCTGGGACTGGGGGCGTCTCCGTGAGACTTTCTGGAACTGTCTCCTGGATGGGCGTCGTCTGCGTGGGACTTTCTGGGACTGTCTCCTGGGTGGGGTGTCGTCTGCGTGGGACTTTCTGGGACTGGGGTTCGTCTGCGTGGGACTTTCTGGGACAGTCTCCTAGGTTGGGGTCGTCTGTTTGGGACTTTCTGGGACTGTCTCCTGGGTTGGGGGTCGTCTGCGTGGGACTTTTTGGGACTGGGGGTCGTCTGCGTGGGACTTTCTGGGATTGGGGGTCGTCTGTGTGGGACTTTCTCTGACTGGGGGTCGTCTTTTTGGGACTTTCTGGGACTGTCTCGTGTGTGGGTGGTCGTCTGTTTGGGACGTTCTGGGACTGATTCCTGACTGGATGGGTCGTCTCCGTGGGACTTTCTGGGACTGATTCCTGACTGGGGGTCGTCTGCGTGGTACTTTCTGGGACTGAGGGTCGTCTGCGTCGGACTTTCTATGGCTGGGGGTCGTCTGCGTCGGACTTTCTGGGACTGTCTCCTGGGTCGGGCGGTCGTTTGCTTGGGACATGGTGGGACTGGGGTTCGTCTGCGTGGGACTTTCCGGGACTGGGGGTCGTCTGCGTTGGACTTTATGGGACTGTCTCCTGGGTGGGGGGTCGTCTACGTGCGACGTTCTGGGACTGAGGGTCGTCTGCGTGGGACTTTCTATGACTGTGGGTCGTCTGCGTCGGACTTTCTGGGACTGTCTCCTGGGTGGGGGATCGTCTGTTTGGGACTTTCTTGGACTGTCTCCTGGTTTGGGGGTCGTCTGCGTGGGACTTTCTGGGACTGGGGGTCGTCTGCGTGGGACTTTCTGGGACTGGGGGTCGTCTGTGTGGGACTTTCTGGGACTGTCTCCTGGGTGGGGTGTCGACTGTTTGGGACTTTCTGGGACAGTCTCCTGGTTGGGGTCGTCGGCGTTGTATATTCTGGGACTGGGGGTCATCTGCGTGGGACTTTCTTGTACTGGGGGTCGTCTGCATGGACATTCTGGGACTGATTCCTGACTGGGGGTCGTCTATGTGGGACTTTCTGGGAATGGGGGTCATCTGCCTGGGACTTTCTGGGACTGGGGGGTCGTCTGCGTGGGGCTTTCTGGAACTGGGGGTTGTCTGCGTGGGACTTTCTGGGACTGGGGGTCGTCTGCGTTGGACTTTCTGGGACAGTCTCCTGAGTTGGGGTCGACTTTCTGGGACTGTCTCCTTGGTGGGGGGTCGTCTGCGTGGGACTTTCTTGGACTGGGGGTCGTCTGCGTGGGACTTTCTGGGACTCTCTCCTGGGTGGGGCTCGTCTGCGTGGGACTTTCTGGGACTGGGGTTCGTCTGCCTGGGACTATCTATGACTGGGGGTCGTCTGCGTGGGACTTTCTGGGACAGTCTCCTGGGTGGGGGATCGTCTACGTGGGACATTCTTTGACTGGGGGTCGTCTGCGTCGGACTTTCTACGACTGGGGGTCGTCTGCGTCGGACTTTCTGGGACTGTCTCCTGGGTGGGGGATCGTCTGTTTGGGACTTTCTTGGACTGTCTCCTGGGTTGGGGTTCGTCTGCGTGGGACTTTCTGGGACTGGGGGTCGTCTGCGTGGGACTTTATGGGATTGGGGGTCGTCTGTGTGGGAGTTTCTTGGACTGGCGGTCGTCTGCGTGGGACTTTCTGGGACTGTCTCCTGGGTGGGGGGTCGTCTGATTGGGACGTTCTGGGACTGTCTCCTGGGTGTGGGGTCGTCTGCGTGGGACTTTCTGGGACTGGGGTCGTCTCCGTGAGACTTTCTGGAACTGTCTCCGGGGTGGGGTGTCGTCTGCGTGGGACTTTCTGGGACTGGGGTTCGTCTGCGTGGGACTTTCTGGGACAGTCTCCTAGGTTGGGGTCGTCTGTTTGGGACTTTCTGGGACTGTCTCCTGGGTGGGGTGTCGAATGTTTGGGACATTCTTGGACAGTCTCCTGGTTGGGGTCGTCGGCGTGGGACTATCTGGGACTGGGGGTCATCTGTGTGGGACTTACTTGTACTGGGGGTCGTCTGCGTGGACTTTGTGGGACTGTCTCCTGGGTGGGGGGTCGTCTGCGTGGGATATTCTGGGACTGGGGTGGTCGTCTGCGTGGGACTTTCTGGGAGTCTCCTGGGTGGGGTGTCGTCTGCGTGGGACTTTCTGGGAATGAGGGTCGTCTGCGTGGGACTTTTCTGGGACTGGGGTTTCGTCTGCGCGGGACTTTCTGGACTGATTCCTGACTGGGGGTTCGTCTGCGTGGGACTTTCTGGGACTGGGGGTTGTCTGCGTGGGAGTTTCTGGGACTGGGGGTCGTCTGCGTGGGACTTTCTGGGATTGGGGGTCGTCTGTGTGGGACTTTCTTGGACTGGCGGTCGTCTGCGTGGGACTTTCTGGGACTGTCTCCTGTGTGGGGGGTCGTCTGTTTGGGACATTCTGGGACTGTCTCCTGGGTGTGGGGTCGTCTGCGTGGGACTTTCTGGGACTGGTGGTCTTCTCCGTGAGACTTTCTTGGACTGTTTCCTGGATGGGTGTCGTCTGCGTGGGACTTTCTGGGACTGTCTCCTGGGGGGGTCGTCTGCGCGGTACTTTCTGTGACTGGGGGTCATCTGCGTGGGACGTGCTGGGACTGTCTCCTGGGTGGGGGGTCGTCTACGTGTGACATTCTGGGACTGGGGGTCGTCTGCGTCGGACTTTCTGGGACTGTCTCCTGGGTGGTGGGTCGTATGTTTGGGACTTTCTTGGACTGTCTCTTGGGTTGGGGTCGTCTGCGTGGGACTTTTTGGGACTGGGGGTCGTCTATGTGGGACTTTCTGGGATTGGGGGTCGTCTGTGTGGGACTTTCTCTGACTGGGGGTCGTCTCATTGGGACTTTCTGGTCTCGTGTGTGGGTGGTCGTCTGTTTGGGATGTTCTGGGACTGATTCCTGACTGGATGGGTCGTCTGCGTGGGACTTTCTGGGACTGATTCCTGACTGGGGGGTCGTCTGCGTGGTACTTTCTGGGACTGAGGTTCGTCTGCGTCGGACTTTCTATGGCTGGGGGTCGTCTGCGTCGGACTTTCTGGGACTGTCTCCTGGGTCGGGGGGTCGTTTGCTTGGGACATGGTGGGACTGGGGTTCGTCTGCGTGGGACTTTCCGGGACTGGGGGTCGTCTGCGTTGGACTTTATGGGACTGTCTCCTGGGTGGGGGGTCGTCTACGTGCGACGTTCTGGGACTGAGGGTCGTCTGCGTGGGACTTTCTATGACTGTGGGTCGTCTGCGTCGGACTTTCTTGGACTGGGGGTCGTCTCCGTGGGACTTTCTGGGACTGTCTCCTGGGTGGGGTGTCGTCTGCGTGGGACTTTCTGTTACTGTCTCCTGGGTGGGGGCCGTCTGCGTGGGACTTTCTGGGACTGGGTGTCGTCTGCGTCGGACATTCTGGGACTGTCTCCTGGGTGGGGGTTCGTCTGCGTGGGACTTTCTATGACTGGGGGTCGTCTGCGTCGGACTTTCTGGGACTGTCTCCTGGGTGGGGGATCGTCTGTTTTGAACTTTATTGGACTGTCTCCTGGGTTGGGGGTCCTCTGCGTGAGACTTTTTAGGACTGGGGGTCGTCTGCGTGGGACTTTCTGGGATTGGGGGTCGTCTGTGTGGGACTTTCTGGGACTGTCTCCTGGGTGGATAGTCGTCTGCGTGGGACTTTCTGAGACAGGGTTTCGTCTGCGTGGGTCTTTCTGGTACTGACTCCTGGGTGGTGGTTCGTCTGCGTGGGACTTTCTGGGACTGTCTCCTGGGTGGGTGGTCGT
The DNA here is from genome assembly GCA_964036315.1 of Acanthosepion esculentum. NCBI lineage: Eukaryota > Metazoa > Mollusca > Cephalopoda > Sepiida > Sepiidae > Acanthosepion > Acanthosepion esculentum. The sequence goes on along the minus strand of CAXIWW010000817.1, from coordinate 8,454,646 downwards.
CTGTATGGGGCTTTCTGGGACTCGGGGTTGTCTGCGTGGGACTTTTTTGGACTCTCTCCTGGGTGGGGGATCGTCTGCGTGGGACTTTCTGGGTCTGTCTCCTGGGTGGGGAGTCGTCTGCCTGGGACTTTCTGAGACTGGGTGTCGTCTGCGTGGGAGTTTCTGTGACTGTCTCCTGTGTGGGGGTCGTCTGCCTGGGACTTTCTGGGACTGGGCTCGTCTGCGTGGGACTTTCTGGGACTGGGGTCGTCTGCGTGGGTCTTTCTGGGACTGTCTCTCTGTTGGGGATTCGTCTGCGTTGGACTTTCAGGGACTGGGTGTCGTCTGCGTGGTAGTTTCTGGGACTGTCTCCTGGGTGGGGGTCGTCTGCGTGGGACTTTCTGGGACTGAGCTCGTCTGCGTGGGACTTTCTGGGACTGTCTCCTGGGTGGGGGGTAGTCTGCGTCGGACGTTCTGGGACTGTCTCCTGGGTGGGGAGTCGTCTGATTGGGACTTTCTGAGACAGTGGGTCGTCTGCGTGGGTCTTTCTGGTACTGACTCCTGGGTGGGGGTCCGTCTGCGTGGGACTTTCTGGGACTGTCTCCGGGGTGGGGGTCGTCTGCGTGGGATATTCTGTAACTAGGGGTCGTCTTCGTGGGAATTTCTGGGTTTGTCTCCTTGGTGGGGGGCGTCTGCGTGGGAATTTCTGGGACTGTGGGTCGTCTCCGTGGGACTTTCATGGACTGTCTCATGGGTGGGGCTCGTCTGCGTGTTACTTTCTGGGATTGTCTCCTGGGTGGGGGGTCGTCTGTATGGGACTTTCTAGGACTCGGGCTCGTCTGCGTGGATCTTATTTGGACTCTCTCCTGGGTGGGGGGTCGTCTGCGTGGGACTTTCTGGGACTGTCTCCTGGGTGGGGAGTCTTCTGCGTGGGATTTTCTGGGACTGTCTCCTGGGTGGGTGTTCGTCTGCGTGGGATTTTCTGGGACTGGGGGTCATCTGCGTGGGACTTGCTGGGACACTCTCCTGTCTGGGGGTCGTCTGCGTGGGACTTTCTGGGACTGGCTCCTGGGTGTGGGATTGGGGGTCGTCTGCGTGGGACTTTATGGGACTGGGGGTCATCTGCGTGGGTCATTCTGGGACTCTCTCCTGGGTGGGGGTCGTCTGCATGGGACATTTTGGGACTGTTTCCTGGGTGGGGACTCGTCTGCGTGGGACTTTCTGGGACTGGGGGTCGTCTGCGTGGGTCTTTCTGGGACAGTCTCCTGGGTGCGGTTTCGTCTGCGTGGGACTTTGTGGGACTGGTGGTCTTCTGCGTGGGACTTTCTGGGACTGTCTCCTGGGTGGGGGTCGTCTGCGTGGGACTTTCTGGGATTGTCTCCTGGCTGGGGGTCGTCTGCATGGGACTTCCTAGGACTGGGGGTCGTCTTCGTGGGACTAACTGGGACTGTCTCCTGGGTGGGGGGTCGTCTGCGTGGGACTTTCTGGGTCTGTCTCCTGGGTGGGTGTTCGTCTGCGTGGGATTTTCTGGGACAGGGGGTCGTCTACGTGGGACTTGTTGGGACACTCGCCTGTCTGGGGGTCGTCTGCGTGGGACTTTCTGGGACTGGCTCCTGGGTGGGGGTCGTCTGCGTGGGTCTTTCTTGGACTGGGGGTCTTCTGCGTGGGACTTTCTGGGAGTGTCTCCTGGGTGGGTGTCGTCTCTTTGGGACTTTCTGGGACTGTCTCCTGTCTGGGGATCGTCAGCGTGGGACCTTCTGGGACTGGGGGTCATCTGCGTGGGTCTTTCTGGGACTGTCTCCTGGGTGGGGGTCGTCTGCCTGGGACTTTGTGGGACTGTCTTCTAGGTGGTGAGTCGTCTGCGTGGGTTTTTCTGGGACTGGGGGTAGTCTGCGTGGGACTTTCTGGGACTGGGGGTCGTCTGCGTGGGACTTTCTGTGACTGGGGTGGTCTGCGTGGGACTTTCTGGGACTGTCTCCTGGGTGGAGGGTCGTCTGCGTGGGTATTTCTGGGACTGGGGGTTGTCTGGGTGGGACATTCTGGGACTGGGGTCGTCTGCGTGGGACTTCCTAGGACTGGGGGTCGTCTGCGTGGGACTAACTGGGACTGTCTCCTGGGTGGGGGGTCGTCTGCGTGGGACTTTCTGGGTCTGTCTCCTGGGTGGGTGTTCGTCTGCGTGGGATTTTCTGGGACTGGGGGTCGTCTACGTGGGACTTGCTGGGACACTCTCCTGTCTGGGGGTCGTCTGCGTGGGACTTTCTGGGACTGGCTCCTGGGTGGGGGTCGTCTGCGTGGGTCTTTCTTGGACTGGGGGTCTTCTGTGTGGGACTTTCTGGGAGTGTCTCCTGGGTGGGGGTCGTCTGCCTGTTACTTTGTGGGACTTCTAGGTGGTGGGTCGTCTGCGTGGGTTTTTCTGGGACTGGGGGTAGTCTGCGTGGGACTTTGTGTGACTGGGGTGGTCTGCGTGGGACTTTCTGGGACTGTCTCCTGGGTGGAGGGTCGTCTGCGTGGGTCTTTCTGGGACTGGGGGTTGTCTGGGTGGGACATTCTGGGACTGGGATCGTCTGCGTGGGACTTTCTGGGACTGTCTCCTGGGTGGGGGGTCGTCTGCGTGGGTTTTTCTGGGACTGGTGGTCGTCTGCGTGGGAGTTTCTGGGACTGTGGGTCGTCTGCGTGGGACTTTCTGGGACTGTCACCTGGGTGGGGGGTCCTCTGCATGTGACTTTCTGGGACTGGGGATCGTCTGCGTGGGACTTTCTAGGGCTGTCTCCTGTGTGGGGGGTTGTCTTCCTGGGATTGCTGGTTCTGGGGGTCGTCTGCGTGGGACTTTCTGGGACTGGGGGCCGTCTGCGTGGGACTTTGTCGGACTGGGGGTCGTCTGCATTTTGACTTTCTGGGACTGGGGGCCGTCTGCGTGGGACTTTCTGGGAATGTCTCCTGGGACTGTGGGTCGTCTGCGTTGGACTTCCTGCGACTGGGGTCGTCTGCGTGGGACTTTCTGTGAATGGGGGTCGTCTGCGTGGGACTTTCTGGGACTGTCTCCTGGTTGGGGGGTCGTCTGCGTGGGACTTTCTGGGAATGTCTCCTGGGACTGTGGGTCGTCTGCATGGGACTTCCTGGGACTGGGGGTCTTCTACATGGGACATTCTGGGAATGGGGGTCGTCTGCGTGGGACTTTCTGGGACTGTCTCCTGGTTGGGGGGTCGTCTGCGTGGGACTTTCTGGGCCTGTCTCCTGGGTGGCGGTCGTCTGCATGGGACTTCCTGGGACTGGGGGTCTTCTGCTTGGGACTTTCTGGGACTGTCTCCTGGGTGCGGGGTCATCTGCGTGGGATATCTGGGACTGTCACCTGGGTGGGGGTCCTCTTCATGTGACTTTCTGGCACTGGGGATCGTCTGCGTGGGACTTTCTGGGACTGTCTCCTGTGTGGGGGGTTGTCTGCCTGGGACTTGCTGGGCCTGGGGGTCTTCTGCGTGGGACTTTCTGGGACTGGGGGCCGTCTGCGTGGGACTTTCTGGGAGTGGGGATCGTCTGCCTGGGACTTTCGGGGACTGTCTCCTGGGTGCGAGGTCGATTGTTTGGGACTTTCTGGGACTGGGAGCCGTCAGCGTGGGACTTTCTGGGACTGGGGGTCGTCTGCGTGGGACTTTCTGGGACTGGGGGTCATCTGCTTGTGACTTTCTGGGACTGTCTCCTGGGTGCGGGGTCGTCTGCGTTTGACTTTGTGTGACTGGGGTCGTCTGCGTGGGACTTTCTGGGACTGTCTCCTGGGTGGGGGTCGTCTGTTTGGGACTTTCTGGGATTGTCTCCTGGCTGGGGGTCGTCTGCATGGGACTTCCCAGGGCTGGGGGTTGTCTGCGTGGGACTAACTGGGACTGTCTCCTTGGTGGTGGGTCGTCTGCGTGGGACTTTCTGGGTCTGTCTCCTGGGTGGGTGTTCGTCTGCGTGGGATATTCTGGGAATGGGGGTCGTCTACGTGGGACTTGCTGGGACACTCTCCTGTCTGGGGGTCTTCTGCGTGGGACTTTCTGGGACTGGCTCCTGGGTGGGGGTCGTCTGCGTGGGTCTTTCTTGGACTGGGGGTCTTCTGCGTGGGACTTTCTGGGAGTGTCTCCTGGGTGGGTGTCGTCTCTTTGGGACTTTCTGGGACTGTCTCCTGTCTGGGGGGTCGTCTGCGTGGGACTTTCTGGGACTGGGGGTCATCTGCGTGGGTCTTTCTGGGACTGTCTTCTAGGTGGTGGGTCGTCTGCGTGGGTTTTTCTGGGACTGGGGGTAGTCTGCGTGGGACTTTGTGTGACTGGGGTGGTCTGCGTGGGACTTTCTGGGACTGTCTCCTGGGTGGAGGGTCGTCTGCGTGGGTCTTTCTGGGACTGGGGGTTGTCTGGGTGGGACATTCTGGGACTGGGATCGTCTGCGTGGGACTTTCTGGGACTGTCTCCTGGGTGGGTTTTTCTGAGACTGGGGGTAGTCTGCGTGGGACTTTCTTGGACTGGGGGTCGCCTGCGTGGGAGTTTCTGGGACTGTGGGTCGTCTGCGTCGGACTTTCTGGGACTGTCTCCTGTCTGGTGGGTCGTCTGCGTGGGACTTTCTGGGACTGGGGGTCGTCTGCATGGGACTTTCTGGGACTGTATCCTGGGTGTGGTGTCGTCTGCGTGGGACTTTCTGGGACTCTCTCCTGGGTGGGTGTCGTCTGCGTGGGACGTTCTGGGACTGTCTCCTGGGTGAGGGGTCGTCTGCGTGGGACTTTCTGGTACTGTGGGTCGTCTGCATGGGACTTTCTGGGACTGTCTCCTGGGTGAGGGGTCCTCTGCGTTGGACTTTCTGATACTGGAGGTCGTCTGCATGGGACTTTCTGGGACTGTATCCAGGGTGGGGTGTCGTCTGCATGGGACTTTCTGGGATTGTCTCCTGGGTGGGGGGTCGTCTGCGTGGGACTTTCTGGGACTCTCTCCTGGGTGGGGGGTCGTCTGCGTGGGACTTTCTGGGACAGTGGGTTGTCAACGTGGGACTTTCTGGGACTGCCTCCTGGGTAGGGTCGTCTGCGTGGGACGTTCTGGGACTGTCTCCTGGGTGGGGGTCGTCTGCATGGGACTTTCTGGGACTCGGGGTCGTCTGCGTATGACTTTCTGTGACTGTCTCCTGGGTGTGGGGTCTTCTGCGTGGGACTTTCTGGTACTGTGGGTCGTCTGCGTGGGACTTTCTGGGACTCTCTGATGGGTTGGTGGTCGTCTGTTTGGGTCTTTCTGGGACTGTGACTCGTCTGCGTGGGACTTTCTCGGACTGGGGGAAGTCTTCGTGGGACCTTCTGATACTGTCTCCTGGGTGGGGGGTCGTCTGCGTGGGACTTCCTTGGACTGGGCGTCTTCTGCGTGGGACTTTCTGGGACTGTCTCGTGTCTGGGGGGTCGTCTTCGTGGGACTTTCTGGGACTCTCTCCTGGGTTGGGGGTCGTCTGCGTGGGACTTTCTGGGACAGTGGGTTGTCAACGTGGGACTTTCTGGGACTGCCTCCTGGGTGGGGTCGTCTGCGTGGGACGTTCTGGGACTCTCTCTTGGGTGGGGGGTCGTCTGCATGGGACTTTCTGGGACTCGGGGTCGTCTGCGTATGACTTTCTGGGACTTTCTCCTGGGTGTGGGGTCGTCTGCGTGGGACTTTCTGGTACTGTGGGTCGTCTGCGTGGGACTTTCTGGGACTCACTGATGGGTTGGTGGTCGTCTGTTTGGGTCTTTCTGGGACTGTGACTCGTCTGCGTGGGACTTTCTCGGACTGGGGGTCGTCTGCGTGGTTCCTTCTGGTACTGTCTCCTGGGTGGGGGGTCGTCTTCGTGGGACTTTCTGGGACTGGGTGTCGTCTCCGTGGGACTTTCTTGGACTTTCTCCTGGGTGGGGGTTCGTCTGCGTGGGACTTTCTGGGACTGTATCCTGGGTGTGGTGTCGTCTGCGTGGGACTTTCTGGGACTCTCTCCTGGGTGGGTGTCGTCTGCGTGGGACGTTCTGGGACTGTCTCCTGGGTGAGGGGTCGTCTGCGTGGGACTTTCTGGGACTGTCTCCTGGGTGGGGAGTCTTCTGCGTGGGACTTTCTGGGACTGTCTCCTGGGTGGAGGGTCGTCTGCGTGGGTCTTTCTGGGACTGGGGGTTGTCTGGGTGGGACATTCTGGGACTGGGATCGTCTGCGTGGGACTTTCTGGGACTGTCTCCTGGGTGGGGGGTCGTCTGCGTGGGTTTTTCTGGGACTGGTGGTCGTCTGCGTGGGAGTTTCTGGGACTGTGGGTCGTCTGCGTGGGACTTTCTGGGACTGTCACCTGGGTGGGGGGTCCTCTGCATGTGACTTTCTGGGACTGGGGATCGTCTGCGTGGGACTTTCTAGGGCTGTCTCCTGTGTGGGGGGTTGTCTTCCTGGGATTGCTGGTTCTGGGGGTCGTCTGCGTGGGACTTTCTGGGACTGGGGGCCGTCTGCGTGGGACTTTGTCGGACTGGGGGTCGTCTGCATTTTGACTTTCTGGGACTGGGGGCCGTCTGCGTGGGACTTTCTGGGAATGTCTCCTGGGACTGTGGGTCGTCTGCGTTGGACTTCCTGCGACTGGGGTCGTCTGCGTGGGACTTTCTGTGAATGGGGGTCGTCTGCGTGGGACTTTCTGGGACTGTCTCCTGGTTGGGGGGTCGTCTGCGTGGGACTTTCTGGGAATGTCTCCTGGGACTGTGGGTCGTCTGCATGGGACTTCCTGGGACTGGGGGTCTTCTACATGGGACATTCTGGGAATGGGGGTCGTCTGCGTGGGACTTTCTGGGACTGTCTCCTGGTTGGGGGGTCGTCTGCGTGGGACTTTCTGGGCCTGTCTCCTGGGTGGCGGTCGTCTGCATGGGACTTCCTGGGACTGGGGGTCTTCTGCTTGGGACTTTCTGGGACTGTCTCCTGGGTGCGGGGTCATCTGCGTGGGATATCTGGGACTGTCACCTGGGTGGGGGTCCTCTTCATGTGACTTTCTGGCACTGGGGATCGTCTGCGTGGGACTTTCTGGGACTGTCTCCTGTGTGGGGGGTTGTCTGCCTGGGACTTGCTGGGCCTGGGGGTCTTCTGCGTGGGACTTTCTGGGACTGGGGGCCGTCTGCGTGGGACTTTCTGGGAGTGGGGATCGTCTGCCTGGGACTTTCGGGGACTGTCTCCTGGGTGCGAGGTCGATTGTTTGGGACTTTCTGGGACTGGGAGCCGTCAGCGTGGGACTTTCTGGGACTGGGGGTCGTCTGCGTGGGACTTTCTGGGACTGGGGGTCATCTGCTTGTGACTTTCTGGGACTGTCTCCTGGGTGCGGGGTCGTCTGCGTTTGACTTTGTGTGACTGGGGTCGTCTGCGTGGGACTTTCTGGGACTGTCTCCTGGGTGGGGGTCGTCTGTTTGGGACTTTCTGGGATTGTCTCCTGGCTGGGGGTCGTCTGCATGGGACTTCCCAGGGCTGGGGGTTGTCTGCGTGGGACTAACTGGGACTGTCTCCTTGGTGGTGGGTCGTCTGCGTGGGACTTTCTGGGTCTGTCTCCTGGGTGGGTGTTCGTCTGCGTGGGATATTCTGGGAATGGGGGTCGTCTACGTGGGACTTGCTGGGACACTCTCCTGTCTGGGGGTCTTCTGCGTGGGACTTTCTGGGACTGGCTCCTGGGTGGGGGTCGTCTGCGTGGGTCTTTCTTGGACTGGGGGTCTTCTGCGTGGGACTTTCTGGGAGTGTCTCCTGGGTGGGTGTCGTCTCTTTGGGACTTTCTGGGACTGTCTCCTGTCTGGGGGGTCGTCTGCGTGGGACTTTCTGGGACTGGGGGTCATCTGCGTGGGTCTTTCTGGGACTGTCTTCTAGGTGGTGGGTCGTCTGCGTGGGTTTTTCTGGGACTGGGGGTAGTCTGCGTGGGACTTTGTGTGACTGGGGTGGTCTGCGTGGGACTTTCTGGGACTGTCTCCTGGGTGGAGGGTCGTCTGCGTGGGTCTTTCTGGGACTGGGGGTTGTCTGGGTGGGACATTCTGGGACTGGGATCGTCTGCGTGGGACTTTCTGGGACTGTCTCCTGGGTGGGTTTTTCTGAGACTGGGGGTAGTCTGCGTGGGACTTTCTTGGACTGGGGGTCGCCTGCGTGGGAGTTTCTGGGACTGTGGGTCGTCTGCGTCGGACTTTCTGGGACTGTCTCCTGTCTGGTGGGTCGTCTGCGTGGGACTTTCTGGGACTGGGGGTCGTCTGCATGGGACTTTCTGGGACTGTATCCTGGGTGTGGTGTCGTCTGCGTGGGACTTTCTGGGACTCTCTCCTGGGTGGGTGTCGTCTGCGTGGGACGTTCTGGTACTGTGGGTCGTCTGCATGGGACTTTCTGGGACTGTCTCCTGGGTGAGGGGTCCTCTGCGTTGGACTTTCTGATACTGGAGGTCGTCTGCATGGGACTTTCTGGGACTGTATCCAGGGTGGGGTGTCGTCTGCATGGGACTTTCTGGGATTGTCTCCTGGGTGGGGGGTCGTCTGCGTGGGACTTTCTGGGACTCTCTCCTGGGTGGGGGGTCGTCTGCGTGGGACTTTCTGGGACAGTGGGTTGTCAACGTGGGACTTTCTGGGACTGCCTCCTGGGTAGGGTCGTCTGCGTGGGACGTTCTGGGACTGTCTCCTGGGTGGGGGTCGTCTGCATGGGACTTTCTGGGACTCGGGGTCGTCTGCGTATGACTTTCTGTGACTGTCTCCTGGGTGTGGGGTCTTCTGCGTGGGACTTTCTGGTACTGTGGGTCGTCTGCGTGGGACTTTCTGGGACTCTCTGATGGGTTGGTGGTCGTCTGTTTGGGTCTTTCTGGGACTGTGACTCGTCTGCGTGGGACTTTATCGGACTGGGGGAAGTCTTCGTGGGACCTTCTGATACTGTCTCCTGGGTGGGGGGTCGTCTGCGTGGGACTTCCTTGGACTGGGCGTCTTCTGCGTGGGACTTTCTGGGACTGTCTCGTGTCTGGGGGGTCGTCTTCGTGGGACTTTCTGGGACTCTCTCCTGGGTTGGGGGTCGTCTGCGTGGGACTTTCTGGGACAGTGGGTTGTCAACGTGGGACTTTCTGGGACTGCCTCCTGGGTGGGGTCGTCTGCGTGGGACGTTCTGGGACTCTCTCTTGGGTGGGGGGTCGTCTGCATGGGACTTTCTGGGACTCGGGGTCGTCTGCGTATGACTTTCTGGGACTTTCTCCTGGGTGTGGGGTCGTCTGCGTGGGACTTTCTGGTACTGTGGGTCGTCTGCGTGGGACTTTCTGGGACTCACTGATGGGTTGGTGGTCGTCTGTTTGGGTCTTTCTGGGACTGTGACTCGTCTGCGTGGGACTTTCTCGGACTGGGGGTCGTCTGCGTGGTTCCTTCTGGTACTGTCTCCTGGGTGGGGGGTCGTCTTCGTGGGACTTTCTGGGACTGGGTGTCGTCTCCGTGGGACTTTCTTGGACTTTCTCCTGGGTGGGGGTTCGTCTGCGTGGGACTTTCTGGGACTGTATCCTGGGTGTGGTGTCGTCTGCGTGGGACTTTCTGGGACTCTCTCCTGGGTGGGTGTCGTCTGCGTGGGACGTTCTGGGACTGTCTCCTGGGTGAGGGGTCGTCTGCGTGGGACTTTCTGGGACTGTCTCCTGGGTGGGGAGTCTTCTGCGTGGGATTTTCTGGGACTGTCTCCTGGGTGGGTGTTCGTCTGCGTGGGATTTTCTGGGACTGGGGGTCATCTGCGTGGGACTTGCTGCGACACTCTCCTGTCTGGGGGTCGTCTGCGTGGGACTTTCTGGGACTGGCTCCTGGGTGTGGGATTGGGGGTCGTCTGCGTGGGACTTTATGGGACTGGGGGTCATCTGCGTGGGTCATTCTGGGACTCTCTCCTGGGTGGGGGGTCGTCTGCGTGGGACATTTTGGGACTGTTTCCTGGGTGGGGACTCGTCTGCGTGGGACTTTCTGGGACTGGGGGTCGTCTGCGTGGGTCTTTCTGGGACAGTCTCCTGGGTGCGGTTTCGTCTGCGTGGGACTTTGTGGGACTGGTGGTCTTCTGCGTGGGACTTTCTGGGACTGTCTCCTGTGTGGGGGTCGTCTGCGTGGGACTTTCTGGGATTGTCTCCTGGCTGGGGGTCGTCTGCATGGGACTTCCTAGGACTGGGGGTCGTCTTCGTGGGACTAACTGGGACTGTCTCCTGGGTGGGGGGTCGTCTGCGTGGGACTTTCTGGGTCTGTCTCCTGGGTGGGGGGTCGTCTGCGTGGGTTTTTCTGGGACTGGTGGTCGTCTGCGTGGGAGTTTCTGGGACTGTGGGTCGTCTGCGTGGGACTTTCTGGGACTGTCACCTGGGTGGGGGGTCCTCTGCATGTGACTTTCTGGGACTGGGGGCCGTCTGCGTGGGACTTTCTGGGACTGGGGGTCATCTGCGTGTGACTTTCTGGGACTGTCTCCTGGGTGCGGGGTCGTCTGCGTTTGACTTTGTGTGACTGGGGTCGTCTGCGTGGGACTTTCTGGGACTGTCTCCTGGGTGGGGGTCGTCTGTTTGGGACTTTCTGGGATTGTCTCCTGGCTGGGGGTCGTCTGCATGGGACTTCCCAGGGCTGGGGGTTGTCTGCGTGGGACTAACTGGGACTGTCTCCTTGGTGGTGGGTCGTCTGCGTGGGACTTTCTGGGTCTGTCTCCTGGGTGGGTGTTCGTCTGCGTGGGATATTCTGGGAATGGGGGTCGTCTACGTGGGACTTGCTGGGACACTCTCCTGTCTGGGGGTCGTCTGCGTGGGACTTTCTGGGACTGGCTCCTGGGTGGGGGTCGTCTGCGTGGGTCTTTCTTGGACTGGGGGTCTTCTGCGTGGGACTTTCTGGGAGTGTCTCCTGGGTGGGTGTCGTCTCTTTGGGACTTTCTGGGACTGTCTCCTGTCTGGGGGGTCGTCTGCGTGGGACTTTCTGGGACTGGGGGTCATCTGCGTGGGTCTTTCTGGGACTGTCTCCTGGGTGGGGGTCGTCTGCCTGGGAATTTGTGGGACTGTCTTCTAGGTGGTGGGTCGTCTGCGTGGGTTTTTCTGGGACTGGGGGTAGTCTGCGTGGGACTTTGTGTGACTGGGGTGGTCTGCGTGGGACTTTCTGGGACTGGGGTCGTCTGCGTGGGACTTTCTGTGAATGGGGGTCGTCTGCGTGGGACTTTCTGGGACTGTCTCCTGGTTGGGGGGTCGTCTGCGTGGGACTTTCTGGGAATGTCTCCTGGGACTGTGGGTCGTCTGCATGGGACTTCCTGGGACTGGGGGTCTTCTACATGGGACATTCTGGGAATGGGGGTCGTCTGCGTGGGACTTTCTGGGACTGTCTCCTGGTTGGGGGGTCGTCTGCGTGGGACTTTCTGGGCCTGTCTCCTGGGTGGCGGTCGTCTGCATGGGACTTCCTGGGACTGGGGGTCTTCTGCTTGGGACTTTCTGGGACTGTCTCCTGGGTGCGGGGTCATCTGCGTGGGATATCTGGGACTGTCACCTGGGTGGGGGTCCTCTTCATGTGACTTTCTGGCACTGGGGATCGTCTGCGTGGGACTTTCTGGGACTGTCTCCTGTGTGGGGGGTTGTCTGCCTGGGACTTGCTGGGCCTGGGGGTCTTCTGCGTGGGACTTTCTGGGACTGGGGGCCGTCTGCGTGGGACTTTCTGGGAGTGGGGATCGTCTGCCTGGGACTTTCGGGGACTGTCTCCTGGGTGCGAGGTCGATTGTTTGGGACTTTCTGGGACTGGGAGCCGTCAGCGTGGGACTTTCTGGGACTGGGGGTCGTCTGCGTGGGACTTTCTGGGACTGGGGGTCATCTGCTTGTGACTTTCTGGGACTGTCTCCTGGGTGCGGGGTCGTCTGCGTTTGACTTTGTGTGACTGGGGTCGTCTGCGTGGGACTTTCTGGGACTGTCTCCTGGGTGGGGGTCGTCTGTTTGGGACTTTCTGGGATTGTCTCCTGGCTGGGGGTCGTCTGCATGGGACTTCCCAGGGCTGGGGGTTGTCTGCGTGGGACTAACTGGGACTGTCTCCTTGGTGGTGGGTCGTCTGCGTGGGACTTTCTGGGTCTGTCTCCTGGGTGGGTGTTCGTCTGCGTGGGATATTCTGGGAATGGGGGTCGTCTACGTGGGACTTGCTGGGACACTCTCCTGTCTGGGGGTCTTCTGCGTGGGACTTTCTGGGACTGGCTCCTGGGTGGGGGTCGTCTGCGTGGGTCTTTCTTGGACTGGGGGTCTTCTGCGTGGGACTTTCTGGGAGTGTCTCCTGGGTGGGTGTCGTCTCTTTGGGACTTTCTGGGACTGTCTCCTGTCTGGGGGGTCGTCTGCGTGGGACTTTCTGGGACTGGGGGTCATCTGCGTGGGTCTTTCTGGGACTGTCTTCTAGGTGGTGGGTCGTCTGCGTGGGTTTTTCTGGGACTGGGGGTAGTCTGCGTGGGACTTTGTGTGACTGGGGTGGTCTGCGTGGGACTTTCTGGGACTGTCTCCTGGGTGGAGGGTCGTCTGCGTGGGTCTTTCTGGGACTGGGGGTTGTCTGGGTGGGACATTCTGGGACTGGGATCGTCTGCGTGGGACTTTCTGGGACTGTCTCCTGGGTGGGTTTTTCTGAGACTGGGGGTAGTCTGCGTGGGACTTTCTTGGACTGGGGGTCGCCTGCGTGGGAGTTTCTGGGACTGTGGGTCGTCTGCGTCGGACTTTCTGGGACTGTCTCCTGTCTGGTGGGTCGTCTGCGTGGGACTTTCTGGGACTGGGGGTCGTCTGCATGGGACTTTCTGGGACTGTATCCTGGGTGTGGTGTCGTCTGCGTGGGACTTTCTGGGACTCTCTCCTGGGTGGGTGTCGTCTGCGTGGGACGTTCTGGGACTGTCTCCTGGGTGAGGGGTCGTCTGCGTGGGACTTTCTGGTACTGTGGGTCGTCTGCATGGGACTTTCTGGGACTGTCTCCTGGGTGAGGGGTCCTCTGCGTTGGACTTTCTGATACTGGAGGTCGTCTGCATGGGACTTTCTGGGACTGTATCCAGGGTGGGGTGTCGTCTGCATGGGACTTTCTGGGATTGTCTCCTGGGTGGGGGGTCGTCTGCGTGGGACTTTCTGGGACTCTCTCCTGGGTGGGGGGTCGTCTGCGTGGGACTTTCTGGGACAGTGGGTTGTCAACGTGGGACTTTCTGGGACTGCCTCCTGGGTAGGGTCGTCTGCGTGGGACGTTCTGGGACTGTCTCCTGGGTGGGGGTCGTCTGCATGGGACTTTCTGGGACTCGGGGTCGTCTGCGTATGACTTTCTGTGACTGTCTCCTGGGTGTGGGGTCTTCTGCGTGGGACTTTCTGGTACTGTGGGTCGTCTGCGTGGGACTTTCTGGGACTCTCTGATGGGTTGGTGGTCGTCTGTTTGGGTCTTTCTGGGACTGTGACTCGTCTGCGTGGGACTTTATCGGACTGGGGGAAGTCTTCGTGGGACCTTCTGATACTGTCTCCTGGGTGGGGGGTCGTCTGCGTGGGACTTCCTTGGACTGGGCGTCTTCTGCGTGGGACTTTCTGGGACTGTCTCGTGTCTGGGGGGTCGTCTTCGTGGGACTTTCTGGGACTCTCTCCTGGGTTGGGGGTCGTCTGCGTGGGACTTTCTGGGACAGTGGGTTGTCAACGTGGGACTTTCTGGGACTGCCTCCTGGGTGGGGTCGTCTGCGTGGGACGTTCTGGGACTCTCTCTTGGGTGGGGGGTCGTCTGCATGGGACTTTCTGGGACTCGGGGTCGTCTGCGTATGACTTTCTGGGACTTTCTCCTGGGTGTGGGGTCGTCTGCGTGGGACTTTCTGGTACTGTGGGTCGTCTGCGTGGGACTTTCTGGGACTCACTGATGGGTTGGTGGTCGTCTGTTTGGGTCTTTCTGGGACTGTGACTCGTCTGCGTGGGACTTTCTCGGACTGGGGGTCGTCTGCGTGGTTCCTTCTGGTACTGTCTCCTGGGTGGGGGGTCGTCTTCGTGGGACTTTCTGGGACTGGGTGTCGTCTCCGTGGGACTTTCTTGGACTTTCTCCTGGGTGGGGGTTCGTCTGCGTGGGACTTTCTGGGACTGTATCCTGGGTGTGGTGTCGTCTGCGTGGGACTTTCTGGGACTCTCTCCTGGGTGGGTGTCGTCTGCGTGGGACGTTCTGGGACTGTCTCCTGGGTGAGGGGTCGTCTGCGTGGGACTTTCTGGGACTGTCTCCTGGGTGGGGAGTCTTCTGCGTGGGATTTTCTGGGACTGTCTCCTGGGTGGGTGTTCGTCTGCGTGGGATTTTCTGGGACTGGGGGTCATCTGCGTGGGACTTGCTGCGACACTCTCCTGTCTGGGGGTCGTCTGCGTGGGACTTTCTGGGACTGGCTCCTGGGTGTGGGATTGGGGGTCGTCTGCGTGGGACTTTATGGGACTGGGGGTCATCTGCGTGGGTCATTCTGGGACTCTCTCCTGGGTGGGGGGTCGTCTGCGTGGGACATTTTGGGACTGTTTCCTGGGTGGGGACTCGTCTGCGTGGGACTTTCTGGGACTGGGGGTCGTCTGCGTGGGTCTTTCTGGGACAGTCTCCTGGGTGCGGTTTCGTCTGCGTGGGACTTTGTGGGACTGGTGGTCTTCTGCGTGGGACTTTCTGGGACTGTCTCCTGTGTGGGGGTCGTCTGCGTGGGACTTTCTGGGATTGTCTCCTGGCTGGGGGTCGTCTGCATGGGACTTCCTAGGACTGGGGGTCGTCTTCGTGGGACTAACTGGGACTGTCTCCTGGGTGGGGGGTCGTCTGCGTGGGACTTTCTGGGTCTGTCTCCTGGGTGGGGGGTCGTCTGCGTGGGTTTTTCTGGGACTGGTGGTCGTCTGCGTGGGAGTTTCTGGGACTGTGGGTCGTCTGCGTGGGACTTTCTGGGACTGTCACCTGGGTGGGGGGTCCTCTGCATGTGACTTTCTGGGACTGGGGGCCGTCTGCGTGGGACTTTCTGGGACTGGGGGTCATCTGCGTGTGACTTTCTGGGACTGTCTCCTGGGTGCGGGGTCGTCTGCGTTTGACTTTGTGTGACTGGGGTCGTCTGCGTGGGACTTTCTGGGACTGTCTCCTGGGTGGGGGTCGTCTGTTTGGGACTTTCTGGGATTGTCTCCTGGCTGGGGGTCGTCTGCATGGGACTTCCCAGGGCTGGGGGTTGTCTGCGTGGGACTAACTGGGACTGTCTCCTTGGTGGTGGGTCGTCTGCGTGGGACTTTCTGGGTCTGTCTCCTGGGTGGGTGTTCGTCTGCGTGGGATATTCTGGGAATGGGGGTCGTCTACGTGGGACTTGCTGGGACACTCTCCTGTCTGGGGGTCGTCTGCGTGGGACTTTCTGGGACTGGCTCCTGGGTGGGGGTCGTCTGCGTGGGTCTTTCTTGGACTGGGGGTCTTCTGCGTGGGACTTTCTGGGAGTGTCTCCTGGGTGGGTGTCGTCTCTTTGGGACTTTCTGGGACTGTCTCCTGTCTGGGGGGTCGTCTGCGTGGGACTTTCTGGGACTGGGGGTCATCTGCGTGGGTCTTTCTGGGACTGTCTCCTGGGTGGGGGTCGTCTGCCTGGGAATTTGTGGGACTGTCTTCTAGGTGGTGGGTCGTCTGCGTGGGTTTTTCTGGGACTGGGGGTAGTCTGCGTGGGACTTTGTGTGACTGGGGTGGTCTGCGTGGGACTTTCTGGGACTGTCTCCTGGGTGGAGGGTCGTCTGCGTGGGTCTTTCTGGGACTGGGGGTTGTCTGGGTGGGACATTCTGGGACTGGGATCGTCTGCGTGGGACTTTCTGGGACTGTCTCCTGGGTGGGTTTTTCTGAGACTGGGGGTAGTCTGCGTGGGACTTTCTTGGACTGGGGGTCGCCTGCGTGGGAGTTTCTGGGACTGTGGGTCGTCTGCGTCGGACTTTCTGGGACTGTCTCCTGTCTGGTGGGTCGTCTGCGTGGGACTTTCTGGGACTGGGGGTCGTCTGCATGGGACTTTCTGGGACTGTATCCTGGGTGTGGTGTCGTCTGCGTGGGACTTTCTGGGACTCTCTCCTGGGTGGGTGTCGTCTGCGTGGGACGTTCTGGGACTGTCTCCTGGGTGAGGGGTCGTCTGCGTGGGACTTTCTGGTACTGTGGGTCGTCTGCATGGGACTTTCTGGGACTGTCTCCTGGGTGAGGGGTCCTCTGCGTTGGACTTTCTGATACTGGAGGTCGTCTGCATGGGACTTTCTGGGACTGTATCCAGGGTGGGGTGTCGTCTGCATGGGACTTTCTGGGATTGTCTCCTGGGTGGGGGGTCGTCTGCGTGGGACTTTCTGGGACTCTCTCCTGGGTGGGGGGTCGTCTGCGTGGGACTTTCTGGGACAGTGGGTTGTCAACGTGGGACTTTCTGGGACTGCCTCCTGGGTAGGGTCGTCTGCGTGGGACGTTCTGGGACTGTCTCCTGGGTGGGGGTCGTCTGCATGGGACTTTCTGGGACTCGGGGTCGTCTGCGTATGACTTTCTGTGACTGTCTCCTGGGTGTGGGGTCTTCTGCGTGGGACTTTCTGGTACTGTGGGTCGTCTGCGTGGGACTTTCTGGGACTCTCTGATGGGTTGGTGGTCGTCTGTTTGGGTCTTTCTGGGACTGTGACTCGTCTGCGTGGGACTTTCTCGGACTGGGGGAAGTCTTCGTGGGACCTTCTGATACTGTCTCCTGGGTGGGGGGTCGTCTGCGTGGGACTTCCTTGGACTGGGCGTCTTCTGCGTGAGACTTTCTGGGACTGTCTCGTGTCTGGGGGGTCGTCTTCGTGGGACTTTCTGGGACTCTCTCCTGGGTTGGGGGTCGTCTGCGTGGGACTTTCTGGGACAGTGGGTTGTCAACGTGGGACTTTCTGGGACTGCCTCCTGGGTGGGGTCGTCTGCGTGGGACGTTCTGGGACTCTCTCTTGGGTGGGGGGTCGTCTGCATGGGACTTTCTGGGACTCGGGGTCGTCTGCGTATGACTTTCTGGGACTTTCTCCTGGGTGTGGGGTCGTCTGCGTGGGACTTTCTGGTACTGTGGGTCGTCTGCGTGGGACTTTCTGGGACTCACTGATGGGTTGGTGGTCGTCTGTTTGGGTCTTTCTGGGACTGTGACTCGTCTGCGTGGGACTTTCTCGGACTGGGGGTCGTCTGCGTGGTTCCTTCTGGTACTGTCTCCTGGGTGGGGGGTCGTCTTCGTGGGACTTTCTGGGACTGGGTGTCGTCTCCGTGGGACTTTCTTGGACTTTCTCCTGGGTGGGGGTTCGTCTGCGTGGGACTTTCTGGGACTGGGTGTCGTCCGCGTGGGACTTTCTGGGACTGTCTCCTGGTTGGGGGTTCGTCTGCGTGGGACTTTCTGGGACTGGGTGTCGTCCGCGTGGGACTTTCTGGGACTGTCTCCTGGGTGGGGGGTCGTCTGCGTGGGATATCTGCGACTGTCTCCTAGGTTGGGGGTCGTCTGCATGAAACTTCCTGGGATTGGGATCGTCTGCGTGGGACATTATGGGACTGTCTCCTGGGTGGGTGTCGTCTGCGTGGGACTTTCTGTGACTGGGGGTCGTCTGCGTGGGTCTTTCTTGGAGTGAGGGTCGTCTGCGTGGGACTTTCTGGGACTGTCTCCTGGGTGGGGGTTGTCTGCGTGGGGTATCTGGGACTGTCTACTGGGTGGGGG
Source organism: Acanthosepion esculentum (assembly GCA_964036315.1). Classification (NCBI taxonomy): domain Eukaryota; kingdom Metazoa; phylum Mollusca; class Cephalopoda; order Sepiida; family Sepiidae; genus Acanthosepion; species Acanthosepion esculentum. The sequence continues at coordinate 8,437,067 of CAXIWW010000817.1, read as the reverse complement.
TTCGACTACGTGGGACTTGCTGGGACTGTCTCCTGGGTGGGGGTTGTCTGCGTGGGGTATCTGGGACTGTCTACTGGGTCGGGGTTCGACTGCGTGGGAATTTCTGGGACCCTCTCCTGGGTGGGGGGTCGTCTGCGTGGGACTTTCTGGGACTGGGGGTCGTCTGCGTGGGACTTTCTGGGACTGTCTCCTGGGTGGGGTGTCGTCTGCGTGGAACTTTCTGGGACTGGGGGTCGTCTGCGTGGGACTTTCTGGTTCTGTCTCCTGGGTGAGTGGTCATCTGCTAGGGACTTTCTGGGTCTGTCTCACAAAAGAGACAGGAGATGTAGCCGCCTGGGATTGCTTTTAAGGCACTTGGCACAAAAAGTCACGAGAACAGTGCTGGCGACAACCTGAGATTGCTTGTAACGCAGTTGTCACAAAAGAGACAGGAGATGTCGATTTGTAGTGGCCTGAGATTGCTTTCAAAGCAGTTTCACAAAAGAGCCAGGCGTATTCGGCTTGTAGCAGCCTGAGATTGCTTGTAAGGCAGTTATCACAAAAGAGCCAGGAGAAATCGGCACGTAGCCGCCTGGGATTGCTTGTAAGGCAATTTGCACAAAAAATCAGGAGAATTGGACTATCGGATGCCTGAGATTGCTTGTAAGGCGGTTGTCACAAAAGAGACAGGAGATGTCGATTTGTAGCGGCCTGAGATTGCTTGTAAGGCAGTTGTCACAAAAGCGCCACGAGAATTCGGCTCATAGCCGCCTGGGATTGCTTGTAAGGCAATTTGCACAAAAAGCCAGTAGAATTCATATTGCTGCAGCCTGAGAATGCTTGTAAGGCAGATGCCACAAATGCGCCAAGGGAAATCGGTTCGTAGTAGCCTGGGATTGGTTGTAAGGCAATTAGCACAAAAATCAGGAGAATTGGACTAGCGTCAGCCTTAGATTGCTTGTAAGGCAGTTGTCACAAAAGAGGCAGTATATGTCGATTTGTAGTGGCCTGAGTTTGCTTTTAAGGCAGTTTTTACAAAAGAGACAAGAGAAGTCGGCTCGTAGACGTCTGGGATTGATTGTAAGGCAATTTGCACAAAAGAGCCGGGAGAATTCGGCTTGCAGCAGCCTGAGATTGCTTGTAAGGCAGTTGCCACAAATGAGCCAGGCGAAATCGGCTCGTAGCCGCCTGGGATTGCTTGCAAGGCAATTGGCACAAAATGCTAGGGGAATTGGGATTGCTGAAGCCTGAGATTGCTTGTAAGGCAGTTGTCACAATAGAACTAGGAGAATTCGGCAAGTAGCGGCCTGGGAATGCTTGTAAGGCAGTTACCACAAAAGAGCAAGGAGAAATCGGCATGTAGCATCCTGAGATTTCTTGTAATGCAGTGGGATTGCTTTTAAGGCAATTGGCATAGAAAATCAGGAGAACTGTCCCGGCGGCAGCCTGAGATTGCTTCTAAGTCAGTTGTTACAAAAGAGACAGGATATGTCGATTTGTAGCGGCCTGATATTATTGTAAGGCAGTTTTCACAAAAGAACCAAGAGAATTCGGCTCGTATCAGCCTGACATTTCTTGTAAGTCAGTTGTCACAAAAGCGCCAGGAGAATTCGGCTTGTAGCAGCCTGAGATTTCTTGTAATGCAGTTGCCACAAAAGGGCCAGGAGAAATCGGCTCGTAGACGCCTTGGAGTGCTTGTAAGTCAATTCGCACTAAAAGCCAGGAGAATTCATATTGCTGCAGCCTGAGAATGCTTGTAAGGCAGATGCCAAAAATGAGCCGGGAGAAATCGCTTCGTAGCGGCCTGGGATTTCTTGTAAGGCAGTTGTCACAAAATGCCAGGATATGTCGATTTGTAGCGGCCTGAGATTGCTTGTAAGGCAGATACCACAGAAGAGCCAGGAGAAAACGGCACGTGGCTGCCTGGGATTGCATTTAAAACAATTGGCACAAAAAGTCAGGAGATGTCGATTTGTAGCGGCCTCAGTTTGATTGCAAGGCAGTTTCAAAAAAGAGCCAAGAGAAGTCGGCTCGTAGCAGTCTCACATTGCTTGTAAGGCAGTTTTCACAAAAGAGCCAGGAGAATGCGGCTTGTTGCAGACTGAGATTGCTTGTAAGGCAGTTGCTGCAAAAGAGCCAGGAGAAATCGTCTCGTAGCCGCCAGGGATGGATTGTAAGACAATTGGCCCCAAAAGCCAGGAGAATTGGGCTTATAGCAGCCTGAGAATGCTTGTAAGGCAGTTACCACAAAAGCCCAGGAGTAATCGGCACGTAGACGCCTGGGATTGCTTTTAAGGCAATTGGCACAAAATGTCAGGAGAATTGTGCTGACGGCAGCCTGTGATTGCTTGTAAGGCAGATGCCACAAATGAGCCACGAGGAATCGGCACGTAGCAGCCTAGGATTTCTTGTAAGCAATTGGCACAAAAAGTCAGGAGAATTGGACTAGTGGCAACCTGAGATTGCTTGTAATCCCAGGCTGGTACGAGCCGATTTCTCCTGGCTCAATTGTGGCATATGCCTTACAAGCATTCTCAGGCTGCTACAAGCCGAATTCTCCTGGCTCTCTTGAGACAACTGCCTTACAAGAAAAATCAGGATGCTACGAGCCGACTTCTCATGGCTCTTTTGTGTGCCAATTGCCTTACAAGCAATCCCAGGCGGCTACGAGCCGACTTCTTTTGTTTTTTTTCTGAAAATTGCCTTACACGAAATCTCCGCCTGATGCCACAAATGAGCCAGGAGAAATGGGCTCGTAGCAGCCTGCCATGCTTGTAAGGAAGTTGCCACAAAAGAGCCAGGAGAAATCGGGTCGTAGCCGCCTGGCATTGCTTCTAAGGCAATTGGAAACCCCCCAAGAGAATTGGGATTGCTGCAGCCTGAGATTGCTTGTAAAGCAGTTGTCACAATAGAGCCCGGAGAATTCGGCTTGTAGCAGCCTGAGATTGCTTGTAAGGCAGTTACCACAAAAGCCCAGGAGTAATCGGCACGTAGCCGCCTGGGATTGCTTTTAAGGCAATTGGCACAAAATGTCAGGAGAATTGTGCTGACGGCAGCCTGTGATTGCTTGTAATGCAGTTGTCACAAAAGAGCCAGGCGTATTCGGCCTTAGCAGCCTGAGATTGCTTGTAAGGCAATTCGCATAGAAAGCCAGGAGAATTCATATTGCTGCAGCTTGAGATTGCTTGTAAGGCAGGTGTCACAAAAGAGCCAGGAAAATTCGGCTTGTAGTAGCCGGAGAATTCTTGTAAGGCAGTTGCCAGAAAAGAGCCAGGAGAAATTGGCTCGTAGCAGCCCGTGATTGCTTGTAAGGCAGTTTCACAAAAGAGACAGGCGAATTCGGCTTGTAGCTGCCTGAGATTTCTTGAAAGGCAGTTTTCACAAAATAGCTAAGAGAAGTCGGATCGTAGCCGCCTGACATTGCTTTTAAGGCAGTTGTAACAAAAGAGCCAGGAGAAATCGGCTCTTAGCCCCCCTGGGATTGCTTGTAAGGAAATTGGCACAAAAAGCCAGGAGAAGTGGGATTGCTGCAGCCTGTGATTGCTTTTCAGGCAGTTGTCACAATAGAGCCAGGATTATCAGCTTGAGATTGCTTATAAGGCAGTTACCACAAAACAGCCAGGAGAAATCCTCACGTAGCCACCTGGGATTGCTTTTTTAAGGCAATTGGCACAAAAAGTAATTGGCCTAGCGGCAGCCTGATATTACTTGTAAGACAGTTCACACAAAGGAGACAGTAGATGTCGATTTGTAGCGGCCTGAGATTGCTTGCAAGGCAGTTTCACAAAAGAGACAGGCGTATTCATCTTGTTACAGGCTGAGATTGCTTGTAAGGCAGTTTTCACAAAAGAGCCATGAGAAGTCGGCTCGTAGCATCCTGATTTTGCTTGTAAGGCAGTTGTCTCAAGAGAGCCAGGAGAATTCGGCTTGTAGTAGCCTGAGATTGCTTGTAATGCAGTTGCCACAAAAGAGCCAGGAGAAATCGGCTCGTGGCCGCCTGGGATTGCTTGTAAGGCAATTGACACAAAAAGCCAGGAGAATTGGGATTGCTGCTGCCTGAGATTGCTTGTAAGGCAGTTTTCACAAAAGAGACAGGAGATGTCGTTTTGTAGCAGTCTGACATTTCTTGTAAGGCAGTTTTCACAAAAGAGCAAGGAGAATTCGTCTTGTAGCAGCCTGAGTTTGCTTGTAAGACAGTTGCCACAAAAGAGCCAGGAGAAATCGGCTCGTAGGTGCCTGGGATTGCTTGTAAGCCAATTGGCACAAAAAGCCAAAAGAGTTGGGGTTGCTGCAGGCTGAGATGGCTTGTAAGGCAGTTTTCACAAACGAACCAAGAAAAGTCGGCTCGTAGCAGCCTGAAATTATTTGTAAGGCAGTTGCCAAAAAAGAGCCAGGAGAAATCAGCTTGTAGCAGCCTGAGTTTGCTTGTAAGCCACTTGTCATAGATGAGCCAGGCGTAGTCGGCCCGTAGCATCCTGAGATTGCTTGTAAGGCAGTTCTCACAAAAGACCCAGGAGAATTCGTCTTGTAGAGGCCTGATATTGCTTGTAAGGCAGTTGCCACAAAAGAGCCAGGTGAAATACGCTCGTACCAGCCTGGGATCACTTGTAAGGCAATTGGCAAAAAAAGCCAGGAGAATTGGGCTTGCTGCAGCCTGAGATTGCTTGTAAAGCAGTTGCCACAAAAGAGAAAGGCGTAGTCAGCTTGTAGTATCCTGAGATTTCTTGTAAGGCAGTTGTCACGAAAGAGCCAGGATATCGATTTGTTGCAGCCGTAGATTGCTTGTAAGGCATTTGTCATAGAAGATCCAGGCGTAGTCGGCTCGTAGCAGCCTGAGATTGCTTGGAAGTAAGTTGGCACAAAAGAGGCAGGAGAAATCGGCTTGTAGCAGCCTGAGATCCTTTGTAAGACAGTTTTCACAAATAGCCCGGAGAAGTCGGCCGATAGCAGCGGGAGATTGCTTGTAAGGGAGTTGTCAAAAAAGAGTCAGCAGGTGTAAGTTTGTAGAAGCCTGAGATTGCGTGTAAAGCCAGGGGAAACGGGCTCGTAGCTGCGTGGAATTGCTTGTAATGAAATTGGCACAAAAATCCAAGAGAATTGGGCTTGCTGCTGTGATTGCATGTAAGGCAGTTGCTACAAAAGAGCCAGGCGTATTCGGCTTGTAGAGATTGCTTGTAAGGCAGTTTACACAAGAGAGCCAAGAGAAGTCGGCTCGGAGCTGCCTGACATTGCTTGTAAGGCAATTGGCACAAAAGAGCCAGGAGATCGGCTCGTAGCAGCTTGAGATTGCTTGTAAGGCAGTTGTCATAGAAGAGCCCGGCTCGTAGAAGCCTGAGATTGCTTGCAAGGCAGTTGGCAGAATAGAGGCAGGAGAAATCGGCTTGTAGCAACCTGAGATCCTTTGTAAGCCAGCAGGTGTAGGCTTGTATTAGCCTGAGATTGTTGTAAGGCAGTTTTCACAAAAGAGCCAGGATATGTCGTTTTGTAGCAGCCTGAGACTGCTTGTAAGACAGTCGCCACAAAAGAGACTTGAGAAATAGGCTTATTATTTTGTAAGGCAATTGGCAAAAAACACAGGAACATTGGGCTTACTGCAGCTTGAGATTGCTTGTAAGGCAGTTGTCTTAAAAGTGCCAGCAGGTGTAGGCTTGTAGAAGAATGAGATTGCTTGTAAGGCAATTTTCACAAATCTCCTAGGAGAACCGGCTCGTAGAATCCTAAGATTGCGTGTAAGGCACTTTCCACAAAAAGCCAGGACAAATGGGCTCGTAGCAGCCTGAGATTGCTTGTAAGGCAGGTGTCACAAAAGAGCCAGGCGTATTCGGATTGTAGCAGCCTGAGATTGCTTGTAAGGCTGTTTTCACAAAATGAGCCAGGAGAATTGGGCTTGCTGCAGCCTGAGATTCGTTGTAAGGCAGTTGTCACAACAAGCCAGGAGAAATTGTGAAAATTAGAAAAGCAGTCTTATTGTGCACACTGGAATTCGGACGCTGTAAATTGTCAGACGACATACCGCGCACACGGTGAAAGCTGTACTTTTTACTATCTGAGCAAATGAAAAATCCCTGTAAACATAGACAAATCAAAATATTGCACACAATTTGATACCCATTTTGAAAATATTACTTTTACTGGAAAAAAGTTATAAACAAGTGAAATATGACTGATTTCCCAGTTTAGGGCCGCATGACAATTTCCGCAAATGAGCTAACACAAGTCCCCATACCGTTGAATTTCGCCTCGACTCTATTCAATGTGTCGAAAAAACTTTTGTAATTATGGATAAGGTAAGTAATTCCCGACAATTGGACACCAACAGATCAGAGGCCATGCTGCTGGACGTATTCTAAAATCTTACATTAGACGATCAAATATGGACCGGAAACCAACAGATCAGAGGCCATGCTGTTTGACGTAGTTTATCTTTTTACATCAGACGCTCAAATATGCACCAGGAACCAACAGATCAGAATCATGGCTGCTGGACGTAGTGTATCATCTTGCACAAGACGCTCAAATATGGACCGGAAGCCAACAGGTCAGAGGCCATGCTGCTGGACGTAGTTTATCTTTTTACATTAGACGCTCAAATATGCACCAGAAACCAAGTGATCAGAAACAGGGCTGCTGGTCGTAGTGTATCATCTTACACAAGTCGCTCAAATATGGACCGGAAGCCAACAGGTAAGATGCCATGCTGCTGGACGTATTCTAAAATCTTACATTAGACGCTCAAATATGGACGGGAAACCAACAGATCAGAGGCCATGCTGCTGGACGTAGTTTATCTATTTACATTAGACGCTCAAATATGTACAGAAACCGACAGATCAGAATCATGTCTGCTGGACGTAGTGTATCATCTTACACAAGACGCTCAAATATGGACCGGAAGCCAACAGGTCAGAGGCCATGCTGCTGGACGTAGTCTAAAATCTTACATTAGACGCTCAAATATTGACCGGAAACCTACAGATCAGAGGCCATGCTGCTGGACGTAGATTAACTTTTTACATTAGACGCTCAAAATATGCACCAGAAACCAACAGAGCAGAATCATTGCTGCTGGACGTAGTGTATCATCTTACACAAGACGCTCAAATATGGACCGGAAGCCAACAGGTCAGAGGCCATGCTGCTGGACGTAGTCTAAAATCTTACATTAGACGCTCAAATATGGACCGGAAACCAACAGATCAGAGGCCATGCTTCTGGACGTAGTTTATCTTTATACATTAGACGCTCAAATATGCATCATAAACCAAGAGATCAGAATCATGGCTGCTGGACGTAGTGTATCATCTTACACAAGACGCTCAAATATGAACCGGAAGGAAACAGTTCAGAGTCCATGCTGCTGGACGTAGTCTAAAATCTTACATTAGACGCGCAAATATGGACCAGAAAACAACAGATCTGAGTTCATGCTGCTTGACGTAGTTTATCTTTTTACATTAGACGCTCAAATATGCACCAGAAACCAAGAGATCAGAAACAGGGCTGCTGGACGTAGTGTATCATCTTACGCATGTCGCTCAAATAAGGACAAGAAGCCAACAGGTCAGAGGCCATTCTGCTGTACGTAGTCTAAAATCTTACATTAGACGCTCAAATATGGACCGGGAACCAACAGATCTGAGGCCATGCTGCTGGACGTAGTTTACTTTTTACATTAGACTTTCAAATATGCACCAGAAACCAAGAGAACTGAATCATGGCTGCTGGACGTAGTGTATCATCTTACACAAGACGCTCAAATATGGACCGGAAGCCAACAGGTCAGAGGCCATGCTGCTGGACGGAATCTAAAATCTTAATTTAGACGCTCAAATATGCACCAGAAACCAACAGATCAGAAGCATGGCTAGTGGACTTAGTGTATCATCTTACACAAGACGCTCAAATATGGACCGGACGACAAAAGGTCAGAGGCCATGCTGCTGGACGTCATGTAATATCTTACATTAGGGGCTCAAATATGGACCGGAAACCAACAGATCAGAGGCCATGCTGCTGGTCGTAGTTTATCATTTTACATTAGACGCTCAAATATGCACCAGAATCCAACAGATCAGAATCATGGCTGCTGGACGTAGTGTATCATCTAACACAAGAGGCTCAAATATGGACCGGAAGCCAACAGGTCAGAGGCCATGCTGCTGGACGTAGTCTAAAATCTTACATTAGACGCTCAAATATTGACCGGAAACCTACAGATCAGAGGCCATGCTGCTGGACGTAGATTAACTTTTTACATTAGACGCTCAAAATATGCACCAGAAACCAACAGAGCAGAATCATTGCTGCTGGACGTAGTGTATCATCTTACACAAGACGCTCAAATATGGACCGGAAGCCAACAGGTCAGAGGCCATGCTGCTGGACGTAGTCTAAAATCTTACATTAGACGCTCAAATATGGACCGGAAACCAACAGATCAGAGGCCATGCTTCTGGACGTAGTTTATCTTTATACATTAGACGCTCAAATATGCATCATAAACCAAGAGATCAGAATCATGGCTGCTGGACGTAGTGTATCATCTTACACAAGACGCTCAAATATGAACCGGAAGGAAACAGTTCAGAGTCCATGCTGCTGGACGTAGTCTAAAATCTTACATTAGACGCGCAAATATGGACCAGAAAACAACAGATCTGAGTTCATGCTGCTTGACGTAGTTTATCTTTTTACATTAGACGCTCAAATATGCACCAGAAACCAAGAGATCAGAAACAGGGCTGCTGGACGTAGTGTATCATCTTACGCATGTCGCTCAAATAAGGACAAGAAGCCAACAGGTCAGAGGCCATTCTGCTGTACGTAGTCTAAAATCTTACATTAGACGCTCAAATATGGACCGTGAACCAACAGATCTGAGGCCATGCTGCTGGACGTAGTTTACTTTTTACATTAGACTTTCAAATATGCACCAGAAACCAAGAGAACTGAATCATGGCTGCTGGACGTAGTGTATCATCTTACACAAGACGCTCAAATATGGACCGGAAGCCAACAGGTCAGAGGCCATGCTGCTGGACGGAATCTAAAATCTTAATTTAGACGCTCAAATATGCACCAGAAACCAACAGATCAGAAGCATGGCTAGTGGACTTAGTGTATCATCTTACACAAGACGCTCAAATATGGACCGGACGACAAAAGGTCAGAGGCCATGCTGCTGGACGTCATGTAATATCTTACATTAGGGGCTCAAATATGGACCGGAAACCAACAGATCAGAGGCCATGCTGCTGGTCGTAGTTTATCATTTTACATTAGACGCTCAAATATGCACCAGAATCCAACAGATCAGAATCATGGCTGCTGGACGTAGTGTATCATCTTACACAAGAGGCTCAAATATGGACCGGAAGCCAACAGGTCAGAGGCCATGCTGCTGGATGTAGTTTATCTTTTTACATTAGACGCTCAAATATGCACCAGAAAACACCAGATCAGAACCATGGCTGGTGGATTAGTGCATTATCTTACACAAGACGCTCAAATATGGACCGGAAGCCAACAGATCAGAGGCCATGCTGCTGGACGTAATCTATAATCTTAGATTAGTGGCTCAAATATGGACCGGAAACCAACAGATCAGAGTCCATGTTGCTGGACGTAGTTTATCTTTTTATATTAGACGCTCAAATATGCACCAGAAACCAAGAGATCAGAAACAGGGCTGCTGGACGTAGTGTATCATCTTACACAAGACGCTCAAATATGGACCGGAAGCCAACAGGTCCATGCTGCTGGACGGAATCTACAAAGACGCTCAAATGTGGACCGTTTAGGGCCGCATGACAATTTCCGCAAATGAGCTAACACAAGTCCCAATACCGTTGAATTTCGAATCGACTCTAATCAAGGTGTCAAAAAAAACTTTTTTATTTAGGTGAATGCTGTACTTTTTACTATCTGACCAAATGAAAAATCCCTGTATATATAGACCAACCAAATAATTGCACACAATTTGATACCCATTTTGAAAATATTTCTTTTACTGGAAAAAAGTTATAAACAAGTGAATTATGACTGATTTCCCTGTTTAGGGCTGCATGAAAATTTCCGCAAATGAGCTAACACAAGTACACATACCGTTGAATTTCGACTCGACTCTAATCAATGTGTCGAAAAAACTTTAGTATTTATGGATAAGGCAAGAAATTCCCGACAATTGGACAGCAATATTTTGTGGATTCTATAAAAAAGCAAAATTAGAAAGGCAGTCTTATTGTGCGGACTGGAATTCGGACGCTGTAAATAGTCAGACGACATACCGCGCACCTGGTGAAAGCTGTACTTTTTACTATCTGACCAAATGAAAAATCCCTGTAAACATAGACAAATCAAATAATTGCACACAAATTGATAAGCATTTTTAAAATATTTCTTTTAATGGAAAAAAGTTATAAAGAACTGAAATATGACTGATTTCCCAGTTGAGGGCCGCATGAAAATTTCCGCAAATGAGCTAACACAAGTCCCCATATCGCTGAATTTCGCCTCGACTCTTATCAAGGTGTAGAAAAAACATTTGGTATTATGCATAAGTCAAAAAATTCCCGACATTTTGACACCAATATTTTGTGAATTCGATAAAAAGAAAAATTAGAAATGCAGTCTTATTGTGCACACTGGAATCTCAGGCTGCTACAAAACGGCATTTCCTGGCTCTTTTGTGAAACCTGCCTTACAAGCAATCTCAGGCTGATACAAGCCCACACCTGCTGGCTCTTCTGTGAAAACTGCGCTAAAATCAATCTCAGGTTGCTAAAAATCGACATCTCCTGACTGTTTTGTGACAACTGCCTTACAATCAATCTCAGGCTGCAGCAAGCTAATTCTCCTGGCTTTTTGTGCCATTTGCCTTACAAGCAATCCCACGCTGCTACGAGCCCATTTCTCCTGGCTTTTTGTGACAATTGCCTTACAACGAATCTCAGGCTGCAGCAAGCCCAATTCTCCTGGCTCATTTTGTGAAAACAGCCTTACAAGCAATCTCAGGCTGCTACAATCCGAATACGTCTGGCTCTTTTGTGACACCTGCCTTACAAGCAATCTCAGCTACGAGCCCATTTCTCCTGGCTTTTTGTGGAAAGTGCCTTACACGCAATCTTAGGATTCTACGAGCCGGTTCTCCTGGGAGATTTGTGAAAATTGCCTTACAAGCAATCTCATTCTTCTACAAGCCTACACCTGCTGGCACTTTTAGGACAACTGCATTACAAGCAATCTCAGGCTGCTAAAAAATCGATCTCCTGGCTCTTTCGTGACAAATGCCTTACAAGCAATCTCAGGCTGCAGCAAGCCCAATGTTCCTGGCTTTTTTGCCAATTGCCTTACAAAATAATCCCAGGCTGCTACGAGCCGATTTCTCAAGCCTCTTTTGTGGCGACTACCTTACAAGCAATCTCAGGCTGCTACAAGACGAATTCTACTGGCTCTTTTGTGACAACTTACTTCCAAGCAATCTCAGGCTGCTACGAGCCGACTACGCCTGGATCTTCTATGACAAATGCCTTACAAGCAATCTACGGCTGCAACAAATCGATCTCCTGGCTCTTTCGTGACAACTACCTTACAAGAAATCTCAGGCTACTACAAGCAGACTACGCCTTTCTCTTTTGTGGCAACTGCCTTACAAGCAATCTCAGGCTGCAGCAAGCCCAATTATCCTGGCTTTTTTGCCAATTGCCTTACAAGTAATCCCAGGCTGCTACGAGCGTATTTCACCTGGCTCTTTTGTGGCAACTGCCTTACAAGTAATCTCAGGCCTCTACAAGACGAATTCTCCTGGATCTTTTGTGAGAACTGCCTTACAAGCAATCTCAGTATGCTACGGGCCGACTACGCCTGGCTCTTCTAGGACAAGTGGCTTACAAGCAAACTCAGGCTGCTACAAGCCGATTTTTTCTGGCTCTATTTTGGCAACTGCCTTACAAGCAATTTCAGGCTGCTACGAGCCGACTTCTCTTAGTTCGTTTGTGAAAACTGTTTTACAAGCCATCTCAGGCTGCAGCAATCCCAACTCTTTTGGCTTTTTGTGCCAATTAGCTTACAAGCAATCCCAGGCACCTACGAGCCGATTTCTCCTGGCTCTTTTGTGGCAACTGTCTTACAAGCAAACTCAGGCTGCTACAAGCCGAATTCTCTTGGCGCTTTTGTGAAAACTGCCTTACAAGTAATGTCAGACTGATACAAAACGACATCTCCGGTCTCTTTTGTGAAAACTGCAGTACAAGCAATCTCAGGCAGCAGCAATCCCAATTCTCCTGGCTTTTTGTGCCAATTGCCTTACAAGCAATCCCAGGCGACCACGAGCCGATTTCTCCTGGCTCTTTTGTGGCAACTGCCTTACAAGCAATCTCAGGCTGCTACAAGCCGAATTCTCCTGGCTCTCTTGAGACAACTGCTTTACAAGCAAAATCAGGATGCTACGAGCCGGCTTCTCATGGCTCTTTTGTGAAAACTGCCTTACAAGCAATCTCAGGCTGCTACAAACCCACATCTCCTGTCTCTTTTGTGAAAACTGCCTTACAAGCAATCTCAGCCTGTAACAAGATGAATACGCCTGTCTCTTTTGTGAAACTGCCTTGCAAGCAATCTTAGGCCGCTACAAATTGACATCTACTGTCTCTTTTTTGCGAACTGTCTTACAAGCAATATCAGGCTGCCGCTAGGCCAATTACCTTTTGTGCCAATTACTTTAAAAAGCAATCCCAGGCGGCTACGTGACGATTTCTCCTGGCTGTTTTGTGGTAACTGCCTTACAATCCATCCCAGGCTGATACATGCCGAATTCACCTATTTCTATTGTGACAACTGCCTTACAAGCAATCTCAGGCTGCAGCAATCCCAATTCCCCTAGCATTTTGTGCCAATTGCCTTACAAGCAATCCCAGGCGATTTCGCCTGGCTCATTTGTGGGAACTGCTTTGCAAGCAATCTCAGGCTGCTGCAAGCCGAATTCTCCTGGCTCTTTTGTGCAAATTGCCTTACAATCAATCCCAGGCGTCTACGAGCCGACTTCTCTTGTCTCTTTTGTAAAAACTGCCTAAAAAGCAATCTCAGATTGCTAGAAAACGACATCTCCTGTCTCTTTTTATAAAACCTGCCTTAGAAGCAGTCTCAGCCTGCTACAAGCCGAATACGCCTGACAATTTTGTGAAACTGCCTTTCAAGCAAAGTCAGGCCGCTACAAATCGACATATACTGGCAATTTTGTGACAACTGCCTTAGAAGAAATCTCAGGCTGACGCTAGTCCAATTCTCCTGATTTTTGTGCTAATTGCCTTACAACCAATCCCAGGCTGCTACGAACCGATTTCTCCTGGCTCATTTGTGGCATCTGCCTTACAAGCATTCTCAGGCTGCAGCAATATGAATTCTCCTGGCTTTTTTTACGAATTGCCTTACAAGCAATCCCAGGCGGGCACGAGCCGATTTCTCCTGGCGCTTTTGTGGCAACTACCTTACAAGAAATCTCAGGCTGCTATAAGCCGAATTCTCCTGGTGCTTTTATGACAACTGCCTTACAATCAATGTCAGGCTGCTACGAGCCGACTTCTCTTGGCTCTTTTGTGAAAACTGCTTTGCAAGTAATCTCCGGCTGCTACAAGCCGAATTCTCCTGGCGCTTTTGTGACAACTGCCTTACAAGCAATGTCAGGCTACTACAAGCCGACTTCTCTTGGCTCTTTTGTGAAAACTGCCTTCCAAGTAATATCAAGCCGCTACAAATCGAGATCTCCTGTCTCTTTTGTGACAACTGCATTACAAGCAATCTCAGGCTGCCGCCAGGACAGTTCTCCTGACTTTGTGTACTAATTGCCTTAAAAGCAATCCCAGACGGCTACGTGCCTGTTTCTCCTGGCTCTTTTGTGGTAACTGCCTTACAAGCAATCTCAGGCTGCTGTAAGCCGAATTCTCCGGGCTCTCTTGTGCAAATTGCCTTACAAGCAATCCCAGGAGTCTACGACCCGACTTCTCTTGTCTCTTTTGTGAAAACTGCTTTACAAGTAATCTCAGCCGAATTATCCTGGCGCTTTTATGACAACTGCCTTACAAGCAATGTCAGGCTGCAACGAGCCGACTTCTCTTGGCTCTTTTGTGAAAACTGCCTTACAAGTAATATCAGGCCGCTACAAATATACATCTCCTGTCTCTTTTGTGACAACTGCCTTACAAGCAATCTCAGCCTGCTACAAGATGAATACGCCTGGCTCATTTGTGAAACTGCCTTGCAAGCAATCTCAGGCCGATACAAATCCACATATACTGCCTCTTTTGTGACAACTGCCTTACAAGCAATCTCAAGCTCTCGCTAGTACAATTCTCCTGACTTTTTCTGCCAATTGACTTACAAGCAATCCCAGCCTGCTACGAACCGATTTCTCCTGGCTCATTTGTGGCATCTGCCTTACAAGCATCCTCAGGCTGCACCAATATTAATTCTCCTGGCTTTTTGTGCGAATTGCCTTACAAGCAATCCCAGGCGGCTACGAGTCGATTTCTCTTGGCTCTTTTGTGAAAACTGCCTTACAAGCAATCTCAGGCTGCAGCCAGGACAGTTCTCCTGACGTTTTGTGCCAATTGCCTTAAAAGCAATCCCAGGCGGCTACGTGCCGATTTCTCCTGGCTCTTTTGTTGTAACTGCCTTACAGGCAATCTCAGGCTGCTACAAGCCTAATTCTCCTGGTTCTATTGTGACAACTGCCTTAAAAGCAATCTCAGGCTGCAGCAATCCCAATGGACAGTTCAATAAATCTCATGCTGCTACAAGCCGAATTCTCCTGGCGCTTTTGTGACAACTGCCTTACAAGCAATGTCAGGCCGCTACAAATCAATATATCCTGGCTCATTTGTGAAAACTGCCTTACAAGCAATCTCAGGCTGCTGCAATCCGAATTCTCCAGGCTCTTTTGTGCAAATTGCCTTACAAGCAATCCCAGGCGTCTACGAACCGACTTCTCTTGTCTCTTTTGTGAAATCTGCCTTAAAAGCAATCTCAGGCTGCTACAAACGACATCTCCTGTCTCTTTTTTTAAAACTGCCTTACAAGCAATCTCAGCCTGCTAAAAGCCGAATACGCATGGCTCTTTTCTGAAACTGCCTTACAAGAATCTCAGGCCGCTACAAATCGACATATGCTGGCTCTTTTGTTACACCTGCCTTACAAGCAATCTCAGGCCGCTACAAGCCGAATACGCCTGGCACTTTTGTGAAATTGCCTTGCAAGAAATATCAGGCTGCTACAAATCGTCATCTCCTTCTCTTTTGTGACAACTGCCTTATCCATAATTACAAAAGTTTTTTCAACACATTGATTAGAGTCGAGTCGAAATTCAACGGTATGGGGACATGTGTTAGCTCATTTGCTGAAATTGTCATGCGGCCCTAAACTGGGAAATCAGTCATATTTCACTTGTTTGTAACTTTTTTCCAGTAAAAGTAATATTTTCAAAATGGGTATCAAATTGTCTGCAATATTTTGATTTGTCTATGTTTACAGGGATTTTTCATTTGCTCGGTATGTCGTCTGACAATTTACAGCGTCCGAATTCCAGTGTGCAAAATAAAACTGCATTTCTAATTTTTCTTTTTTATCGAATCCACAAAATATTGGTGTCCAATAGTCGCAAATTTCTTACCTTATCCATAATTACAAAAGTTTTTCGACACTTTGAATAGAGTCGAGGCGAAATTCAACGGTATGGGGACTAGTGTTAGCTCATTTGCGGAAATTGTCATGCGGACCTAAACTGGGTAATCAGTCATAATTCACGTGATTATAACTTTTTTCCAGTAAAACAAATATTTTCAAAATGGTTATCAAATTGTGTGAAATTATTTAATTTGTCTATGTTTACAGGGATTTTTTATTTGGTCACATAGTAACAAGTACAACTTTCATCATGTGCGCGGTATGTCGTCTGAAAATTTAAAGCGTCCGAATTCCAGTGTGCAAAATAAGACTGCATTTCTAATTTTTCCTTTTTATCGAATCCACAAAATATTGGTGTCCAATTGTCGCAAATTTCTTACCTTATCCATAATTACAAAAGTTTTTCGACACCTTGAATAGAGTCGAGGCGAAATTCAACGGTATGGGGACTAGTGTTAGCTCATTTGAGGAAATTGTCATGCGGCCCTAAACTGGGAAAACCAGTCATATTTCACTTGTTTATAACTTTTTCCAGTAAAAGAAATATTTTCAAAATGGGTATCAAATTGTGTGCAATTATTTGGTTGGCCTATGTTTACAGGGATTTTTCATTTGGTCAGATATTAAATAGTACAGCTTTCACCATGTGCGCGGTATGTCGTCTGACAATTTACAGCGTCCGAATTCCAGTGTTTACTATAAGACTGCATTTCTAATTTTTCCTTTTTATCGAATCCACAAAATATTGCTGTCCATTTGTCGGGAATTTCTTAACTTATCCATAATTACAAAATTTTTTACGATCCTAGGCATGACTTTAAACTACATCTGACAGCAAGGCTTCTGATCACAAAGGGTCCCAGCTACGAGCAAATAGTGAACCCCCACTAAAAAAAACACACTATGAAATTATAAAAATACATGTTTATATAAAAGCTTGCGAACAACACCAGTTGATAGCAAAAGTTCCAACAGCTGATAGCAAAATGCCAACAGCTGATAGCAAAAGTGACAACAGTTGATACCAAAAGTGCCAAAGCTAATAGCAAAAGTGCCAACAGCTGATAGCAAAAGTGCCAACAGCTGATAGCAAAAGTGCCAACCGCTGATAGCAAAAGTGCCAACAGCACCACACTGAAAACTAGTCCTAGGTATGACTATAAACTACATCTGACAGCAAGGCTTCTGATCACAAAGGTTCCCAGCTATGAGCAAATAGTGACCCCCCACTAAAAAAAAACCACTATGAAAGTATAAAAATACATGTTTATATAAAAACTTGCGAACAACACCAGTTGATAGCAAAAATGCCAACAGCACCACAGCTGATATCAAACGTGCCAGCAGCTGATAGCAAAAGTGCCAACAGCTGATAGCAAAAGTGCTAACAGCTGATAGCAAAAGTGCCAACAGCTGATAGCAAAAGTGCCAACAGCACCACAGTGCCAACTAGTCCTAGGTATGACTATAAACTACATCTGACAGCAAGGCTTCTGATCACAAAGGGTCCCAGCTATGAGCAAATAGTGACCCCCCACTAAAAAAAACACTATGAAAGTATAAAAATACATGTTTATATAAAAATTTGCGAACAACACCAGTTGATAGCAAAAGTGCAAACAGCACCACAGCTGATAGCAAAATTGCCAAAAGCTGATAGCAAGAGTGCCAACAGCTGATAGCAAAAGTGCCAAAAGCTTATAGCAAACGTGCCACAGCTGATAGCAAAAGTGCCAACAGCTGATAGCAAAAGTGCCAACAGCTGATAGCAAAAGTGCCAACAGCACCACAGTGCCAACTAGTCCTAGGTATGACTATAAACTACATCTGACAGCAAGGCTTCTGATCACAAAGGGTCCCAGCTATGAGCAAATAGTGACCCCACACTAAAAAAAAACACTATGAAAGTATAAAAATACATATTTATATAAAAACTTGCGAACAACACCAGTTGATAGCAAAAGTGCCAACAGCACCACAGCTGATAGCAAAAGAGCCAACAGGTGATAGCAAAAGTGCCAACAGCTGATAGCAAAAGTGCCAACAGCTGATAGCAAAAGTGCCATCAGCTGATAGCAAAAGTCTCAACAGCTGATGGCAAAACTGCCAACAGCACCACAGTGTCAATTAGTCTTAGGTATGACTATAAACTACATCTGACAGCAAGGCTTCTGATCACAAAGGGTCACAGCTAGGAGCAAATAGTGACTCCCCATTAAAACAAAAAACACTTTGAAAGTATAAAAAAACATGTTTATATAAAAAATTGCGAACAACACCAGTTGATAGCAAAAGTGCAAACAGCACCAGAGCTGATAGCAAAAGTGCCAAAAGCTGATAGCAAAAGTGCCAACAGCTGATAGCAAAAGTGCCAACAGCACCACAGTGCCAACTATTCCTAGGTATGACTATTAACTACATCTGACAGCAAGGCTTCTGATCACAGTGTCCAAGCTATTAGCAAATAGTGACCCCCCACTAAAAAAAAACACGATGAAAGTATAAAAATACATATTTATATAAAAACTTGCGAACAACACCAGTTGATAGCAAAAGTGCCAACAGCTGATAGCAAAAGTGCCAACAGCTGATAGCAAAAGTGCCAACAGCTGATACCATAAGTGCCAACAGCTGATAGCAAAAGTGCCAACAGCACCGCAGTGCCAACTAGTCCTAGGTATGACTATAAACTACATCTGACAGCAAAGCTTCTGATAACAAAGGTTCCCAGCTTTTCGCAAATAGTGACACCCCACTAAAAAAAAAACAATATGAAGGTATAAAAATACATGTTTATATAAAAACTTGCAAACAACAGCAGTTGATAGCAAAAGTGACAACAGCACCACAGCTAATAGCAAAAGTGCCAACAGCTTATAGCAAAAGTGCAAACAGCTGATAGCAAAAGTGCAAACAGCTGATAGCAAAAGTGCCAACAGCTGATAGAAAAAGTGCCAACAGCACCACAGTGCCAACTAGTCCTAGGTATGACTATAAACTACATCTGACAGCAAGGCTTCTGATCACAAAGGGTCCCAGCTACGAGCAAATAGTGAACTCCCACTAAAAAAAAACACTATGAAATTATAAAAATACATGTTTATATAAAAGCTTGCGAACAACACCAGTTGATAGCAAATGTTCCAACAGCTGATAGCAAAAGTGCCAACAGCTGATAGCAAAAGTGCCAAAAGCTGATAGCAAAAGTGCCAACAGCTGATAGCAAAAGTGCCAACAGCACCACAGTGCCAACTAGTCCTAGGTATGTCTATAAACTACATCTGACAGCAAGGCTTCTTATCACAATGGGTCCCAGCTCTGAGCAAATAGTGACCCCCACTAAAAAAAAAACAATATGAAAGTATAAAAATACATGTTTATATAAAAAATTGCGAACAACACCAGTTGATAGCAAAAGTGCCAACAGCACCACAGCTGATAGCAAAAGTGCCAACAGCTGATAGCAAAAGTGCCAACAGCTGATAGCAAAAGTGCCAACAGCACCACAGTGCCAACTAGTCCTAGGTATAACTATAAACTACATCCGACAGCAAGGCTTCTGATCTCAAAGGGTCCCAGGTATGACCAAATAGTGACCCCCCACTAAAAAAAAACACTATGAAAGCATAAAAAAACATGTTTATATAAAAACTTGAGAACAACACCAGTTGATAGCAAAAGTGCCAACAACACCACAGCTGATAGCAAAAGTGCCAACAGCTGATAGCAAAAGTGCCAACAGCACCACAGTGCCAACTAGTTCTAGGTATGACTATAAACTACATCTGACAGCAAGGCTTCTGATCACAAACGGTCCCACCTATGAGCAAATAGTGACCCCCCACAAAAAAAATACTCAATGAAAATATAAAAATACATGTTTATATAAAAACCTGCGAAAAACACCAGTTGATAGCAAAAGTGCCAACAGCACCACAGCTGATAGCAAAAGTGCCAACAGCTGATAGCAAAAGCGCCAACAGCTGATACCAAAAGTGCCAAAAGCTGATAGCAAAAGTGCCAATAGCTGATAGCAAAATGCCAACAGCACCACAGTGCCAACAAGTCCTAGTTATGACTATAAACTACATCTGACAGCAAGGCTTCTGATCACAAAGGGTCCCAGCTACGAGCAAATAGTGAACCCCCACTAAAAAAAAACACTATGAAATTATAAAAATACATGTTTATATAAAAGCTTGCGAACAACACCAGTTGATAGCAAATGTTCCAACAGCTGATAGCAAAAGTGCCAACAGCTGATAGCAAAAGTGCCAAAAGCTGATAGCAAAAGTGCCAACAGCTGATAGCAAAAGTGCCAACAGCACCACAGTGCCAACTAGTCCTAGGTATGACTATAAACTACATCTGACAGCAAGGCTTCTGATCACAATGGGTCCCAGCTCTGAGCAAATAGTGACCCCCACTAAAAAAAAAACAATATGAAAGTATAAAAATACATGTTTATATAAAAAATTGCGAACAACACCAGTTGATAGCAAAAGTGCCAACAGCACCACAGCTGATAGCAAAAGTGCCAACAGCTGATAGCAAAAGTGCCAACAGCTGATAGCAAAAGTGCCAACAGCACCACAGTGCCAACTAGTCCTAGGTATAACTATAAACTACATCCGACAGCAAGGCTTCTGATCTCAAAGGGTCCCAGGTATGACCAAATAGTGACCCCCCACTAAAAAAAAACACTATGAGGGCATAAAAAAACATGTTTATATAAAAACTTGAGAACAACACCAGTTGATAGCAAAAGTGCCAACAGCACCACAGCTGATAGCAAAAGTGCCAACAGCTGATAGCAAAAGTGCCAACAGCACCACAGTGCCAACTAGTTCTAGGTATGACTATAAACTACATCTGACAGCAAGGCTTCTGATCACAAACGGTCCCACCTATGAGCAAATAGTGACCCCCCACAAAAAAAATACTCAATGAAAATATAAAAATACATGTTTATATAAAAACCTGCGAAAAACACCAGTTGATAGCAAAAGTGCCAACAGCACCACAGCTGATAGCAAAAGTGCCAACAGCTGATAGCAAAAGCGCCAACAGCTGATACCAAAAGTGCCAAAAGCTGATAGCAAAAGTGCCAATAGCTGATAGCAAAATGCCAACAGCACCACAGTGCCAACAAGTCCTAGTTATGACTATAAACTACATCTGACAGCAAGGCTTCTGATCACAAAGGGTCCCAGCTATGAGCAAATAGTGACCCCCCACTAAAAAAAAAACCACTATGAAAGTATAAAAATACATGTTTATATAAAAACTGGCGAACAACACCAGTTGATAGCAAAAGTGCCAACAGCACCACAGCTGATAGCAAAAGTGCCAACAGCTGATAGCAAAAGTGCCAACAGCTGATAGCAAAAGTGCCAACTGCTGATACCAAAAGTGCCAACAGCTGATAGGAAAAGCGCAAACAGCTGATAGCAAAAGTGCCAACAGCTGATAGCAAAAGTGCCAACAGCACCACAGTGCTAACTAGTCCTAGGTATGACTATAAACTACATCTGACAGCTAGGCTTCTGATCACAAAGGGTCCCAGCTATGATCAAATAGTGACCACCCACTAAAAAACAAACACTATGAAAGTATAAAAATACATGTTTATATAAAAACTTGCGAACAACACCAGTTGATATCAAAAGTGCCAACAGCACCACAGCTGATAGCAAAAGTGCCAAAAGCTGATAGCAAATGTGCCAACAGCTGATACCAAAAGTGCCTACAGCTGATAGCAAAAGTGCCAAAAGCTGATAGCAAATGTGCCAACAGCTGATAGCAAAAGTGCCAACTGCACCACAGTGCAAACTAGTCCTAGGTATGACTATGAACTACATCTGACAGCAAGGCTTCTGATCACAAAGGTTCCCAGCTACGAGCAAATAGTGACCCCCCACTAAAAAAAAACACTATGAAATTATAAAAATACATGTTTATATGAAAACTAGCGAACAACACCAGTTGATAGCAAAAGAGCCAACAGCTGATAGCTAAAGTGCCAACAGATGATAGCAAAAGTGCAAACAGCTGATAGCAAAAGTGCCAACAGCTGATAGAAAAAGTGCCAACAGCAACAAAGTGCCAACTAGTCCTAGGCATGACTTTAAACTACATCTGACAGCAAGGCTTCTGATCACAAAGGGTCCCAGCTACGAGCAAATAGTGAACCCCCACTAAAAAAAAACACTATGAAATTATAAAAATACATGTTTATATAAAAGCTTGCGAACAACACCAGTTGATAGCAAATGTTCCAACAGCTGATAGCAAAAGTGCCAACAGCTGATACCATAAGTGCCAACAGCTGATAGCAAAAGTGCCAACAGCTGATAGCAAATGTGCAAACAGCTGATAGCAAAAGTGCCAACAGCACCACAGTGCCAACTAGTCCTAGGTATGATTATAAACTACATCTGACAGCAAGGCTTCTGATCACAAAGGGTCCCAGCTTTTAGCAAATAGTGACACCCCACTAAAAAAAAAACACTATGAAAGTATAAAAATACATGTTTATATAAAAACTTGCAAACAACAGCAGTTGATAGCAAAAGTGACAACAGCACCACAGCTGATAGCAAAAGTGCCAACAGCTGATAGCAAAAGTGCAAACAGCTTATAGCAAAAGTGCCAACAGCTGATAGCAAAAGTGCCAACAGCTGATAGAAAAAGTGCCAACAGCAACAAAGTGCCAACTAGTCCTAGGTATGACTATAAACTACATCTGACAGCAAGGCTTCTGATCACAAAGGGTCCCAGCTATGAGCAAATAGTGACCCCCCACTAAAAAAAAAACTATATGAAAATAGAAAAATACATGTTTATATAAAAACTTGCGAACAACACCAGTTGATAGCAAAATTGCCAACAGCACCACATCTGATAGTAAAAGTGCCAACAGCTGATAGCAAAAGTGCCAACCGCTGATAGCAAAAGTGCCAACAGCTGATAGCATAAGTGCCAACAGCTGATACCAAAAGTGGCAAAAGCTGATAACAAAAGTGCCAACAGCTGATACCAAAAGTGCCAACAGCTGATAGCAAAAGTGCCAACAGCTGATAGCAAAAGTGCCAACAGCACCACAGTGCCAACAAGTCCTAGTTATGACTATAAACTACATCTGAAAGCAAGGCTTCTGATCAGAAAGGGTCCCAGCTATGAGCAAATAGTGACCCCCCACTAAAAAAAAACCCACTATGAAAGTATAAAAATACATGTTTATATAAAAACTTGCGAACAACACTAGTTCATAGCAAAACTGCCAACAGCACCACAGCTGATAGCAAAAGTGCCAAAAGCTGATAGCAAATTGCCAACAGCTGATAGCAAAAGTGCCAAAAGCTGATAGCAAAAGTGCCAACAGCTGATAGCAAAATGCCAACAGCACCACAGTGCCAACAAGTCCTAGGTGTGACTATAAACTACCTCTGACAGCTAGGCTTCTGATCACAAAGGCTCCCAGCTACGAGCAAATAGAGACCCCCCACTAAAAAAAAACACTATGAAATTATAAAAATACATGTTTATATAAAAGCTTGCGAACAACACCAGTTGATAGCAAAAGTGCCAACAGCTGATAGCAAAAGTGCCAACAGCTGATATCAAAAGTACCAACAGCTGATAGCAAAAGTTCCAACAGCTGATAGCAAAAGTGCCAACAAGTCCTAGTTATGACTATAAACTACATCTGACAGCAAGGCTTCAGATCACAATGGGACCAAGCTACGAGCAAATAGTGACCCACCACTAAAAAAAAAAACACTATGAATGTATAAAAATACATGTTTATATAAAAACTTGCGAACAACACCAGTTGATAGCAAGAGTGCCAACAGCACCACAGCTGATAGCAAAAGTGCCAACAGCTGATAGCAAATTGCCAAAAGCTGATAGCAAAAGTGCCAACAGCTGATAGCAAAAGTGCGAACAGCTGATAGCAAAAGTGCCAACAGCTGATAGCAAAAGTGGCAACAGCACCACAGTGCCAACTATTCTTAGGTATGACTTTAAACTACATCTGACAGCAAGGCTTCTGTTCACAAAGGGTCCCAGCTATGAGCAAATAGTGACACCCCACTAAACAAAAACACTATGAAAGTATTAAAATACATATTTATATAAAAACTTGCGAACAAAACCAGTTGATAGCAAAAGTGCCAACAGCACCACAGCTGATAGGAAAAGTGCCAACAGTTGATTGCAAAAGTGCCAACAGCTGATAACAAAAGTGCCAACAGCTGATAGCAAAAGTGCCAACAGCACCGCAGTGCCAACTAGTCCTAGGTATGACTATAAACTACATCTGACAGCAAGGCTTCTGATCACAAAGGGTCCCAACTATGAGCAAATAGTGACCCCCCACTAAAAAAAACTCTATGAAAGTATAAAAATACATGTTTATATAAAAACTTGCGAACAGCACCAGTTGATAGCAAAAGTGCCAACAGCTGATAGCAAAAGTGCCAACAGCTGATAGCAAAAGTGCCAACAGCACCACATTGCCAACTAGTCCTAGGTATGATTATAAACTACACTGATAGCAAGACTTCTGATCACAAAGGGTCCCAGCTATGAGTAAATAGTGACACCCCACTAAAAAAAAAACACTATGAATGTATAAAAATACATGTTTATATAAAAACTTGCGAACAACACCAGTTGATAGCAAAAGTACCAACAGCAGCACAGCTGATAGGAAAAGTGCCAACAGCTGATAGCAAAAGTGCCAACAGCTGACAGTAAAAGTGCCAACAGCACCACAGTGCCAACTAGTCCTAGGTATGACTATACACTACATCTGACAGCAAGGCTTCTGATCACAAAGGGTCCCAGCTATGAGCAAATAGTGACCCCCCACTATAAAAAAACACTATGAATATAGAAAAATACATGCTTATATAAAAACTTGCGAACAACACCAGTTGATAGCAAAAGTGCCAACAGCACCACAGCTGATAGCAAAAGTGCCAACAGCTGATAGCAAAAGTGCCAATAGCTGATAGCAAAAGTGCCAACAGCTGATAGCAAAAGTGCCAACAGCTGATAGCAAAAGTGCCAACAGCTGATAGCAAATGTGCCAACAGCACCACAGTGCCAACTAGTCCTAGGTATGACTATAAACTACATCTGACAGCAAGGCTTCTGATCACAAAGGTTCCCAGCTATGAGCAAATAGTGACACACCACTAAAAAAAAATCTCTATGAAAGTATAAAAATACATGTTTATATAAAAACTTGCGAACAACACCAGTTGATAGCAAAAGTGCCAAGAGCACCACAGCTGATAGTAAAAGTGCCAACAGCTGATAGCAAAAGTGCTAACAGCTGATAGCAAAAGTGCCAACAGCACCACATTGCCAACTAGTCCTAGGTATGATTATAATCTACACTAAGAGCAAGGCTTCTGATCACAAAGGGTCCCAGCTATGAGCAATTAGTGACCCCCCACTAAAAAAAAACGCTATGAATATATAAAAAGACATGTTTATATAAAAACTTGCGAACAAAACCAGCTGATAGCAAAAGTGCCAACAGCTGATAGCAAATGTGCCAACAGCTGATAGCAAAAGTGCCAACAGCTGATAGCAAAAGTGCCAACAGCACCACAGTGCCAACTAGACCTAGGTATGACTATAAACTACATCTGACAGCAAGGCTTCTGATCACAAAGGGTCCAAGCTATGAGCAAATAGTGACCCCCCACTAAAAAAAAAACACTATGAAAGTAAAAAATACATGTTTATATAAAAACTTGCGAACAACACCAGTTGATAGCAAAAGTGCCAAGAGCACAACAGCTGATAGCAAAAGTGCCAACAGCTGATAGCAAAATTGCCAACAGCTGATAGCAAAAGTGCCAACAGCTGATAGCAAAAGTGCCAACAGCACCACATTGCCAACTAGTCCTAGGTATGATTATAAACTACACTGATAGCAAGACTTCTGATCACAAAGGGTCCCAGCTCTGAGCAAATAGTGACCCCCCACTATAAAAAAAAACTCTATGAAAGTATAAAAATACATGCTTATATGAAAAATTGCGAACAACATCAGTTGATAGCAAAATGCCAACAGCACCGCAGCTGATAGCAAAAGTCCCAACAGCTGATAGCAAAAGTGCCAACAGCTGATAGCAAAAGTGCCAACAGCTGATAGCAAAAGTGCCAACAGCACCACATTGCCAACTAGTCCTAGGTATGACTATAAACTACATCTGACAGCAAGGCTTCAGATCACAAAGGGTCCCAGCTATGAGCAAATAGTGACCCCCCACTAAAAAAAAACTCTATGAAAGTATAAAAATACATGTTTATATAAAAACTTGCGAACAACACCAGTTGATAGCAAAAGTGCAAACAGCACCACAGCTGATAGCAAAAGTGCCAACTGCTGATAGCAAAAGTGCCAACAGCTGATAGCAAAAGTGCCAAGAGCACCACAGTGCCAACTAGTCCTAGGTATGACTATAAACTACATCTGACAGCAAGGCTTCTGATCACAAAGGGTCCCAGCTATGAGCAAATAGTGACCCCCCACTAAAAAAAAAACTCTATGAAAGTATAAAAATACATGTTTATATAAAAACTTGAGAACAACACCAGTTGATAGCAAAAGTGCCAAGAGCACCACAGATGATAGTAAAAGTGCCAACAGCTGATAGCAAAAGTGCCAACAGCTGATAGCAAAAGTGCCAACAGCACTACATTGCCAACTAGTCCTAGGTATGATTATAAACTACACTGACAGCAAGGCTTCTGATCACAAAGGGTCCCAGCTATGAGCAATTAGTGACCCCCCACTAAAAAAAAACACTATGAATGTATAAAAATACATGTTTATATAAAAACTTGCGAACAACACCACTTGATAGCAAAAGTGCCAACAGCACCACAGCTGATAGCAAAAGTGCCAACAGCTGATAGCAAAAGTTCCAACAGCTGATAGAAAAGTGCCAACAGCACCACAGTGCCAACTAGTCCTAGGTATGACTATAAACTACATCTGACAGCATGGCTTCTGATCACAAAGGGTCCCAGCTATGAGCAAATAGTGACCCCCCACTATAAAAAAAAACTCTATGAATGTATAAAAATACATGCTTATATAAAAACTTGCGAACAACACCAGTTGATAGCAAAAGTGCCAACAGCACCGCAGCTGATAGCAAAAGTCCCAACAGCTGATAGCAAAAGTGCCAAACAGCTGATAGCAAAAGTGCCAACAGCTGATAGCAAAAGTGCCAACAGCTGATAGCAAAAGTGTCAACAGCTGATAGCAAAAGTGCCAACCGCTGATATCAAAAGTGCCAACAGCTGATAGCAAAAGTGCCAACAGCTGATAGCAAAAGTGCCAACAGCGCCACAGTGCCAACTAGTCCTAGGTATGACTATAAACTACATCTGACAGCAAGGCTTCTGATCACAAAGGGTCCCAGCTATGAGCAAATAGTGACCCCCCACTAAAAAAAACACTATGAAAGTATAAAAATACATGTTTATATAAAAACTTGCGAACAACACCAGTTGATAGCAAAAGTGCAAAAAGCACCACAGCTGATAGCAAAAGTGCAAACAGCACCACATTGCCAACTAGTCCTAGGTATGACTATAAACTACATCTGACTGCAAGGCTTCTGATCACAAAGGGTCCAAGCTATGAGCAAATAGTGACACCCCACTAAAAAAAAACACTATGAAAGTATAAAAATACATGTTTATATAAAAACTTGCGAACAACACCAGTTGATAGCAAAAGTGCCAAGAGCACCACAGCTGATAGCAAAAGTGCCAACAGCTGATAGCAAAATTGCCAACAGCTGATAGCAAAAGTGCCAACAGCTGATAGCAAAAGTGCCAACATCACCACATTGCCAACTAGTCCTAGGTATGACTATAAACTACATCTGACAGCAAGGCTTCTGATCACAAAGGGTCCCAGCTATGAGCAAATAGTGACCCCCCACTAAAAAAAAAACACTATAAAAGTATAAAAATACATGTTTATATAAAAACTTGCGAACAACACCAGTTGATAGCAAAAGTGCCAAGAGCACCATAGCTGATAGCAAAAGTGCCAACAGCTGATAGCAAAATTGCCAACAGCTGATAGCAAAAGTGCCAACAGCTGATAGCAAAAGTACCCAACAGCTGATAGCAAAAGTGCCAACAGCTGATAGCAAAAGTGCCAACAGCACCACAGTGCCAACTAGTCCTAGGTATGATTATAAACTACACTGACAGCAAGGCTTCTGATCACAAAGGGTCCCAGCTATGAGCAAATAGTGACCCCCCACTAAAAAAAAACACTATGAATGTATAAAAATACATGTTTATATAAAAACTTGCGAACAACACCAGTTGATAGCAAAAGTGCCAACATCACCACAGCTGATAACAAAAGTGCCAACAGCTGATAGCAAAAGTGCCAACAGCACCACAGTGCCAACTAGTCCTACGTATGACTATAAACTACATCTGACAGCAAGGCTTCTGATCACAGAGGGTCCCAGCTATGAGCAAATAGTGACCCCCCACTATAAAAAAAACACTATGAAAGTATAAAAATATATGCTAATATAAAAACTTGCGAACAACACCAGTTGATACCAAAAGTGACAAAAGCACCACAGATGATAGCAAAAGTGCCAACAGCTGATAGCAAAAGTGCCAACAGCTGATAGCAAAAGTGCCAACAGCTGATAGCAAAAGTGCCAACAGCTGATAGCAAAAGTGCCAAAAGCTGATAGCAAAAGTGCCAACAGCACCACATTGCCAACTAGTCCTAGGTATGATTATAAACTACACTGACAGCAAGGCTTCTGATCACAAAGGGTCCCAGCTATGAGCAAATAGTTAACCCCACTAAAAAAAAAAACTCTATGAAAGTATAAAAATACATGTTTATATAAAAACTTGCGAACAACACCAGTTGATAGCAAAAATGCCAAGAGCACCATAGCTGATAGCAAAAGTGCCAACAGCTGATAGCAAAATTGCCAACAGGTGATAGCAAAAGTGCCAACAGCTGATAGCAAAAGTACCCAACAGCTGATAGCAAAAGTGCCAACAGCTGATAGCAAAAGTGCCAACAGCACCACAGTGCCAACTAGTCCTAGGTATGATTATAAACTACACTGACAGCAAGGCTTCTGATCACAAAGGGTCCCAGCTATGAGCAAATAGTGACCCCCACTAAAAAAAAACACTATGAATGTATAAAAATACATGTTTATATAAAAACTTGCGAACAACACCAGTTGATAGCAAAAGTGCCAACATCACCACAGCTGATAACAAAAGTGCCAACAGCTGATAGCAAAAGTGCCAACAGCACCACAGTGCCAACTAGTCCTACGTATGACTATAAACTACATCTGACAGCAAGGCTTCTGATCACAGAGGGTCCCAGCTATGAGCAAATAGTGACCCCCCACTATAAAAAAAACACTATGAAAGTATAAAAATATATGCTAATATAAAAACTTGCGAACAACACCAGTTGATACCAAAAGTGACAAAAGCACCACAGATGATAGCAAAAGTGCCAACAGCTGATAGCAAAAGTGCCAACAGCTGATAGCAAAAGTGCCAACAGCTGATAGCAAAAGTGCCAACAGCTGATAGCAAAAGTGCCAAAAGCTGATTGCAAAAGTGCCAACAGCACCACAGTGCCAACTAGTCCTAGGTATGACTATAAACTACATCTGACGGCAAGGCTTCTGATCACAAAGGGTCCCAGCTATGAGCAAATAGTTAACCCCACTAAAAAAAAAAACTCTATCAAAGTATAAAAATACATGTTTATATAAAAACTTGCGAACAACACCAGTTGATAGCAAAAGTGCCAACAGCACCACAGCTGATAGAAAAAGTGCCAACAGCTGATAGCCAAAGTGCCAACAGCTGATAGCAAAAGTGCTAAAAGCTGATAGCAAATGTGCCTACAGCTGATAGCAAAAGTGCCAACAGTTGATACCAAAAGTGCCAAAAGCTGATAGCAAAAGTGTCAACAGCTGATAGCAAAAGTGCCAACAGCTGATAGCAAAAGTGCCAACAGATGATAGCAAAAGTGCCAACAGCTCATAGCAAAAGTGCCAACAGCTGATTCCAAAAGTGCCAAAAGATGATAGCAAAAGTGCCAACAGCACCACAGTGCCAACTAGTCCTAGGTATGACTATAAACTACATCTGACAGCAAGGCTTCTGACCACAAGGGTCCCACCTATGAGCAAATAGTGACCCCCCACTAAAAAAAAACACTATGAAAGTATAAAAATACATGTTTATATAAAAACTTGCGAACAACACCAGTTGATAGCAAAAGTGCCAACAGCACCACAGCTGATATCAAAAGTGCTAACAGCTGATAGCAAAAGTGCAAACAGCTGATGGCAAAAGTGCCAACAGCTGATAGCAAAAGTGCCAACAGCACCACAGTGACAACTAGTCTTAGGTATGATTATAAACTACATCTTTCAGCAAGACTTCTGACCACAAAGGGTCCCAGCTATGAGCAAATAGTGACCCCCACTAAAAAAAAAAAACACTATGAAAGTATAAGAATACATGTTTATATAAAAACTTGCGAACAACACCAGTTGATAGCAAAAGTGCCAACAGATGATACCAAAAGTGCCAAAAGCTCATAGCAAAAGTGCCAACAGATGATAGTATAAGTGCCAACAGCTGATAGCAAAAGTGCCAACAGCTGATAGCAACAGTGCCAACTGCACCACAGTGCCAAATAGTCCTAGGTATGACTATAAACTACATCTGACAGCAAGACTTCTGATCACAAAGGGTCCAAGCTATGAGCAAATAGTGACCCCCCACTAAAAAAAAAACACTATGAAAGTATTAAAATACATGTTTATATAAAAACTTGCGAACAACACCAGTTGATAGCAAAAGTGCCAACAGCACCACAGCTGATAGCAAAAGTGCAAACAGCTGATAGCAAACGTGCCAACAGCTAGTAGAAAAAGTGCCAACAGCTGATAATAAAAGTGCTAACAGCTCCACAGTGCCAACTAGTCCTAGGTATGACTATAAACTACATCTGACAGATAGGCTTCTGATCACAAAGGGTCCCAGCTATGAGCCAATAGTGACGCCCCACTAAAAAAAACACACTATGAAAGTAGAAAAATACATGTTTATATAAAAACTAGCGAACAAAACCAGTTCATAGCAAAAGTGCCAAAAGCACCACAGCTGATAGCTTAGGTGCCAACAGCTGATAGCAAAAGTGCCAACAGCTGGTAGCAAAATTGCCAACAGCTGATAGCAAAAGTGCCCAAAGCTGATAGCAAAAGTGCCAACAGCTGATAGCAAAATTGCTAACAGGTGATAGCAAAAGTGCCAATAGATGATACCAAAAGTGCCAACAGCTGATAGCAAAAGTGCCAACAGCTGATAGCATAAGTGCCAACAGATGATACCAAAAGTGCCAACAGCTGATAACAAAAGTGCCAACAGCTAATAGCAAAAGTGCCAACAGCTGATAGCAAAAGTGCTAACAGATGATACCAAAAGTGCCAACAGCTGATAGCAAAAGTGCCAACAGCTGATAGCAAATTGCCAACATCTGATAGGAAAAGTGCCAACAGCTGATACCAAAAGTGCCAAAAGCTGATAGCAAAAGTGCAAACAGCTGATAGCATAAGTGCCAACAGCTGATAGCAAAAGTGCTAACAGCACCACATTTGATAGAAAAAGTGCCAACAGCTTATAGCAAAAGTGCCAACAGATGATAGCAAAAGTGCCAACAGCTGATAGCAAAAGTGCAAACAGCACCACATAGCCAACTAGTCCTAGGTATGACTATAAACTATATCTGACAGCAAGGCTTCTGATCACAAAGGGTCCAAGCTATGAGTAAATAGTGACCCCCCACTAAAAAGAACACTATGAATGTATAAAAATACATGTTTATATAAAAACTTGCGAACAACCCCAGTTGATAGCAAAATTGCCAACTGCTGATAGCAAAAGTGCCAACAGCTGATAGAAAAAGTGCCAACAGCTGATAGCAAAAGTGCCAAAAGCACCACATTGCCAACTAGTCCTAGGTATGACTATAAACTACATCTGACAGCAAAGGTTCTGATCACAAAGGGACTCAGCTATGAGCAAATAGTGACCCCCCAATAAAAAAAACACTATGAATGTATAAATATACATGATTATATTAAAACTTTCGAACAACACCAGTTGATAGCAAAAATGCCAACAGCACCACAGCTGATTGCAAAAGTGCCAACAGCTTATAACAAAAGTGGCAACAGCTGATAGGAAAAGCGCCAACAGCTGATAGCAAAAGTGCCATCAGCTGATAGCAAAAGTGCCAACAGCACCACAGTGCCAACTAGTCCTAGGTATGACTATAAAGTACATCTGACAGCAAGGCTTCTGATCACAAAGGGTGTCATCTATGAGCAAATAATGACCCCCCACTAAAAAAAAGACTATGAAAGTATAAAATACATGTTTATATAAAAACTTGCGAACAACACCAGTTGATAGCAAAAGTGCAAACAGCACCACAGCTTATAGAAAAAGTGCCAACAGTTGATAGCGAAAGTGCCAACAGCTCATAGCAAAAGTGCCAACAGCACCACTGTGCCAACTAGTCCTAGGTATGACTATAAACTGCATCTGACAGCAAGGCTTCTGATCACAATGGGTCCCAGCTATGAGCAAATAGTGACCCCCCACTAAAAAAAAAACACTATGAAAGTATAAAAATACATGTTTTAATAAAAACTTGCGAACAACGCCAGTTGATAGCAAAAGTGCCAACTGCAACACAGCTGATAGCAAAAGTGCCAACAGCTGATAGCCAAAGGTGCCAACAGCTGATTTCAAAAGTGCCAAAAGCTGATAGCAAAAGTGCCAACAGCTGATAGCAAAAGTGCCAACAGCTGATAGCAAAAGTGCCAAAAGCTGATAGCAAAAGTGCCGACAGCTGATAGCAAAATTGCCAACAGCTGATAGCAAAAGCGCCAACAGCACCACAGTGCCAACTAGTCCTAGATATGATTATAAACTACATCTGACATCAAGGCTTCCGATCAAAAAGGGTACCAGCTATGAGCAAATAGTGACACCCCACTAAAAAAAACACTATGAATGTATAAAAATACATGTTTATATAAAAACTTGCGAACAACACCAGTTGATAGCAAAAGTGCCAACAGCACCACAGCTTATAGCAAAAGTGCCAACAGCTGATAGCAAAAGTGCAAACAGCTGATAGCAAAAGTGCCAAAAGCACCACAGTGCCAACTATTCCTAGGTATTACTATAAACTACATCTGACAGCAAGTCTTCTGATCACAAAGGGTCCCAGCTATGAGAAAATTGTGACCCCCCACTTAAAAAAAAACTATATGAAAGTATAAAAATACATTTTTATATAAAAACTTGCGAACAACACCAGTTGATAGCAAAAGAGCCAACAGCTGATAGCAAAGTTCCAACAGCTCATAGCAAAAGAGCCAACAGCTGATAGCAAAAGTGCCAACAGCTGATAGCAAAAGTGCCATCAGCACCACAGTGCCAACTAGTCCTAGGTATGACTATAAACTAAATCTGACAGCAAGGCTTCTGATCACAAAGGGTCACAGCTATGAGCAAATAGTGACGCCCCACTAAAAAAAAAAACACTATGAAAGTATAAAAATACATGTTTATATAAAAACTTGCGAACAACACCAGTTGATAGCAAAAGTGCAAACAGCACCACAGCTGATAGCAAAAGTGCCAACAGCTGATAGCAAAAGTGCCAACAGCTGATACCAAAAGTGCCAAAAGCTGATAGCAAAAGTGCCAACAGCTGATAGAAGAATGCCAACAGCTGATAGCAAAAGTGCCAACAGCTGATAGCAAAAGTGCCAACAGTTGACAGCAAAAGTGCCAACAGATGATACCAAAAGTGCCAAAACCTGATTGCAAAAGTGCCAAAAGCTGATAGCAAAAGTGCCAACATTACCACAGCTGATAGCAAAAGTGCAAACAGTTGATAGCGAAAGTGCCAACAGCTCATAGCAAAAGTGCCAACAGCACCACTGTGCCAACTAGTCCTAGGTATGACTATAAACTGCATCTGACAGCAAGGCTTCTGATCACAATGGGTCCCAGCTATGAGCAAATAGTGACCCCCCACTAAAAAAAAAACACTATGAAAGTATAAAAATACATGTTTTAATAAAAACTTGCGAACAACGCCAGTTGATAGCAAAAGTGCCAACTGCAACACAGCTGATAGCAAAAGTGCCAACAGCTGATAGCCAAAGGTGCCAACAGCTGATTTCAAAAGTGCCAAAAGCTGATAGCAAAAGTGCCAACAGCTGATAGCAAAAGTGCCAACAGCTGATAGCAAAAGTGCCAAAAGCTGATAGCAAAAGTGCCGACAGCTGATAGCAAAATTGCCAACAGCTGATAGCAAAAGCGCCAACAGCACCACAGTGCCAACTAGTCCTAGATATGATTATAAACTACATCTGACATCAAGGCTTCCGATCAAAAAGGGTACCAGCTATGAGCAAATAGTGACACCCCACTAAAAAAAACACTATGAATGTATAAAAATACATGTTTATATAAAAACTTGCGAACAACACCAGTTGATAGCAAAAGTGCCAACAGCACCACAGCTGATAGCAAAAGTGCCAATAGCTGATAGCAAAAGTGCAAACAGCTGATAGCAAAAGTGCCAAAAGCACCACAGTGCCAACTAGTCCTAGGTATTACTATAAACTACATCTGACAGCAAGTCTTCTGATCACAAAGGGTCCCAGCTATGAGAAAATTGTGACCCCCCACTTAAAAAAAAACTATATGAAAGTATAAAAATACATTTTTATATAAAAACTTGCGAACAACACCAGTTGATAGCAAAAGAGCCAACAGCTGATAGCAAAGTTCCAACAGCTCATAGCAAAAGAGCCAACAGCTGATAGCAAAAGTGCCAACAGCTGATAGCAAAAGTGCCAACAGCACCACAGTGCCAACTAGTCCTAGGTATGACTATAAACTAAATCTGACAGCAAGGCTTCTGATCACAAAGGGTCACAGCTATGAGCAAATAGTGACGCCCCACTAAAAAAAAAAACACTATGAAAGTATAAAAATACATGTTTATATAAAAACTTGCGAACAACACCAGTTGATAGCAAAAGTGCAAACAGCACCACAGCTGATAGCAAAAGTGCCAACAGCTGATAGCAAAAGTGCCAACAGCTGATACCAAAAGTGCCAAAAGCTGATAGCAAAAGTGCCAACAGCTGATAGAAGAATGCCAACAGCTGATAGCAAAAGTGCCAACAGCTGATAGCAAAAGTGCCAACAGTTGATAGCAAAAGTGCCAACAGATGATACCAAAAGTGCCAAAACCTGATTGCAAAAGTGCCAAAAGCTGATAGCAAAAGTGCCAACATTACCACAGCTGATAGCAAAAGTGCAAACAGCTGATTGCAAAAGTGCCAACAGCTAATAGCAAAAGTGCCAACAGCTGATAGCAAAAGTGCCAACAGCACCAAAGTGCCAACTAATCCTAGGAATGACTATAAACTACATCTGACAGCAATCTTCTGATCACAAAGAGTCCCAGCTATGAGCAAATAGTGACCCCCCCACTAAAAAAAAACACTATGAAAGTATAAAAATACATGTTTATATAAAAACTTGCGAACAACAACAGTTGATAGCAAAAGTGCCAACAGCACGACAGCTGATAGCAAAAGTGCCAACAGCTGATAGCAAAAGTGCCAACAGCTGATAGCAAAAGTGCCAACAGCTGATAGCAAAAGTGCCAAAAGCTGATAGCAAAAGTGCCAACAGCTGATAGCAAAAGTGCCAACAGCTGATAGCAAAAGTGCCAACAGCTGATAGCAAAATTGCCAATAGCACTACAGTGCCAACTAGTCCTAGGTATGATGATAAACTACATTTGACAGCAAGGCTTCTGATCACAAAGGGTCCCAGCTATGAGCAAATAGTGACCCACCACTAAAAAAAAAAACACTATGAAAGTATATAAATAAATGTTTATATAAAAACGTGCGAACAACACCAGTTGATAGCAAAAGTGCCGACAGCACCACAGCTGATAGCAAAAGTGCCAACAGCTGATAGCAAAAGTGCCAAAAGCTGATAGCAAAAGTGCCAACAGCTGATAGAAAAATGCCAGCAGATGATACCAAAATGCCAACAGCTGATAGCAAAAGTGCCTACAGCTGATAGCAAAAGTACCAGCAGCTGATAGCAAAAGTGCCAACAGCTGATAGCAAATGTGCCAAAAACTGATAGCAAAAGTGCCAACAGCTGATAGCAAAAGTGCAAACAGCACCACAGTGCCAACTAGTTCAAGGTATGACGATAAACTACATCTGACAGCAAGGCTTCTGATCACAAAGGGTCCAAGCTATGAGCAAATAGTGACCCCCCACTAAAAAAAACACTATGAAATTATAAAAATACATGTTTATATAAAAACTTGCGAACAACACCAGTTCATAGCAAAAGTGCCAACAGCTAATAGCAAAATTCCAACAGCTGATAGCAAAAGTGCCAACAGCTGATAGCAAAAGTGCCAACAGCTGATAGCAAAAGTGCCAACAGCCCCACAGTGCCAACTATTCCTAGGTATGACTATAAACTACATCTGACAGCAAGGCCTCTGATCACAAAAAGTCCCAGCTATGAGCAAATAGTGACCCCCCACTAAAAAAAAAACATTATGAAAGTATAAAAATACATGTTTATATAAAAACTTGCGAACAACACCAGTTGATAGCAAAAGTGCCAACAGCACCAAAGCTGATAGCAAAAGTGCCAACAGCTGATAGCAAAAGTGTCAACAGCTGATAGCAAAAGGGCCAACAGCACCACAGTGCCAACTAGTTTTAGGTATGACTATAAACTACATCTCACAGCAAGTCTTCTGATCACAAAGTGTCCCAGCCTTGAGCAAATAGTGACCCCCCACTAAAAAAAACACTATGAAAGTATAAAAATACATGTTTATATAAAAACTTGCGAGCAACACCAGTTGATAGCAAAAGTGCCAACAGCACCACAGCTGATAGCAAAAGTGCCAACAGCTGATAGCAAAGTTCCAACAGCTGATAGCAAAAGAGCCAACAGCTGATAGCAAAAGTGCCAACAGCTGATAGCAAAAGTGCCAACAGCACCACGGTGCCAACTAGTCCTAGGTATGACTATAAACTAAATCTGACAGCAAGGCTTCTGATCACAAAGGGTCACAGCTATGAGCAAATAGTGACGCCCCACTAAAAAAAAAACACTATGAAAGTATAAAAATACATGTTTATATAAAAACTTGCGAACAACACCAGTTGATAGCAAAAGTGCAAACAGCACCACAGCTGATAGCAAAAGTGCCAACAGCTGGTAGCAAAAGTGCCAACAGCTGATACCAAAAGTGCCAAAAGCTGATAGCAAAAGTGCCAACAGCTGATAGAAATATGCCAACAGCTGATAGCAAAAGTGCCAACAGCTGATAGCAAAAGTGCCAACAGTTGATAGCAAAAGTGCCAACAGATGATACCAAAAGTGCCAAAAGCTGAATGCAAAAGTGCC
Organism: Acanthosepion esculentum; assembly: GCA_964036315.1. Classification (NCBI taxonomy): domain Eukaryota; kingdom Metazoa; phylum Mollusca; class Cephalopoda; order Sepiida; family Sepiidae; genus Acanthosepion; species Acanthosepion esculentum. Next base: position 8,399,792 of record CAXIWW010000817.1, on the reverse strand, counting down.
AAAAGCTGATAGCAAAAGTGGCAACAGCTGATAGCAAAAGTGCCAACAGCTGATAGCAAAAGTGCCAACAGCTGATAGCAATAGTGCCAACAGCACCACAGTGCCAACTAATCCTAGGTATGACTATAAACTACATCTGACAGCAAGGCTTCTGATCACAAAGGGTCTCAGCTATGAGCAAATAATGACCCCCCACTAAAAAAAAAACACTATGAAAGTATAAAAATTCATGTTTATATAAAAACTTGCGAACAACACCAGTTGATAGCAAAAGTGCCAACAGCACCACAGCTGATAGCGAAAGTGCCAACCGCTGATAGCAAAAGTGTCAACAGCTGATAGCAAAAGTGCCAGCAGCTGATAGCAAAAGTGCCAACAGCTGATAGCAAAAGTGCCAACAGCACCACAGTGCCAACTAGTCCTAGGTATGACTATAAACTACATCTGACAGCAAGGCTTCTGATCACAAAGGGTCCCAGCAATGAGCAAATAGTTAACCCCCACTAAAAAAAAACACCATGAAAATATAAAAATACATGTTTATATAAAAACTTGCGAACAACACCAGTTGATAGCAAAAGTGCCAACAGCACCACAGCTGATAGCAAAAGTGCAAACAGGTGATAGCAAAAGTGCCAACAGCTGATAGCAAAAGTGCCAACAGCACCACAGTGCCAACTAGTCCAAGGTATGCATATAAACTACATCTGACATAAGGCTTCTGATCACAAACGGTCCCAGCTATGAGCAAATAGTGACCCCCCAGTAAAAAAAAAACACTATGAAAGTATAAAAATACATGTTTATATAAAAACTTGCGAACAACAACAGTTGATAGCAAAAATGCAAACAACACCACAGTCCATAGCAAAAGTGCCAACAGCTGATAGCAAAAGTGCCAACAGCTGATAGAAAAAGTGTATAAGGCTGATAGCAAAAGTGCCAACAGCTGATAGCAAAAGTGCCAACAGCACCACAGTGCCACCTAGTCCTAGTTATGACTATAAACTCACATCTGACAGCAAGGCTTCTGATCACAAAGGGTCCCAGCTATGAGCAAATAGTGACCCCCCACTAAAAAAAAAAAACACTGAGAAAGTATAAAAATACATGTTTATATAAAAACTTGCGAACAACACGAGTTGATAGCAAAAGTGCCAACAGCACCACAGCTGATAGCAAAAGTGCCAACAGGTGATAGCAAAAGTGCCAACAGCTGATAGCAAAAGTGCCAAAAGCTGATAGCAAAAGTGCCATCAGCTGATATCAAAAGTGCCAACAGCTGATAGCAAAAGAGCCATCAGATGATACCAAAAGTGCTAAAAGCTGATAGCAAAAGTGCCAAAAGCTGATAGCAAAAGTGTTAACAGCTGATAGCAAAAGTGCCAACAGTTGATAGCAAAAGTTCCAACAGTTGATAACAAAAATGCCAACAGCTGATAGCAAAAGTGCCAACAGCGGATAGCAAAAGTGACAACAGCGCCACAGTGCCAACTAGTCCTAGGTATGACTATAAACTACATCTGACAGCAAGTCTTCTGATCACAAAGGGTCCCAGCTATGAGCAAATAGTGACCCCCCACTAAAAAAAAACATTATGAAAGTATAAAAATACAAGTTTATATAAAAACTTTCGAACAACACCAGTTGATAGAAAAAGTGCCAACAGCACCACAGCTGATAGCAAAAGTGCCAACAGCTGATAGCAAAAGTGCCAACAGCTGATAGCAAAAGTACAAAAAGCTGATAGCAAAAGTGCCAACAGCACCACAGCTGATAGCAAAATGCCAACAGCTGATAGCAAATGTGCCAACAGCTGATAGCAAATGTGAAAACAGCACCACAGCTGATAGCAAAATGCCAACAGCTGATAGCAAAAATGCCAACAGCTGATACCAAAAGTGCCAACAGCTGATAGCAGAAGTGACAACATCTGATAGCAAAAGTGCCAACAGCTGATAGCAAAAGTGCCAACAGCACCACAGTACCAACTAATCCTAGGTATGACTATAAACTACATCTGATAGCAATGCTTCTGATCACAAAGGGTCCCAGATATGAGCAAATAGTTACCCCCCACTAAAAAAAAACACTATGAAATCATAAAAATACATGTTTACATAAAAACTTGCGAACAACACCAGTTGATAGAAAAGTGCAAACAGCACCACAGCTGATAGCAAAAGTGCCAACAGGTGACAGCAAACGTGCCAACAGCTGATACCAAAAGTGCCAACAGCTGATAGCAAAAGTGCCAACAGCTGATAGCAAAAGTGACAACAGCTGATACCAAAAGTGCCAAAAGCTGATAGCAAAAGTGCCAACAGCACCACAGTGCCAAATAGTCCTAGGTATGACTATAAACTACATCTGACAGCAAGGCTTCTGATCACAAAGGGTCCCAGCTATGAGCAAATAGTGACCCCCCAATAAAAAAAACACTATGAAAGTATAAAAATACATGTTTATATAAAAACTTGCGAACAACACCAGTTGATAGAAAAAGTGCCAACAGCACCACAGCTGATAGCAAAAGTGCCAACAGCTGATAGCAAAAGTGCCAACAGCTGATAGCAAAAGTGCCAACAGCACCACATTGCCAACTAGTCCTAAGTATGAATATAAACTACATCTGACAGCAAGGCTTCTGATCACAAAGGGTCCCAGCTATGAGCAAATAGTGAACCCCTCTAAAAAAAAAAACACTATGAAAGTATAAAAATACATGTTTATATAAAAACTTGCGAACAACACCAGTTGATAGCAAAAGTGCCAACAGCACCACAGCTGATAGCAAAAGTGCCCACAGCTGATAGCAAAAGTGCCAACAGCTGATAGCAAAAGTGCCAACAGCTGATAGCAAAATTGCCAACAGCTGATAGCAAAAGTGCCAACAGCACCAGAGTGCCACCTAGTCCTAGGTATGATTATAAACTACATCTGACAGCAAGGCTTCTGATCACAAAGGTTCCCAGCTATGAGCAAATAGTGACCCCCCACTAAAAACAAATACTATGAAAGTATAAAAATACATGTTTATATAAAAACTTGCGAACAACAACAGTTGATAGCAAAAATGCAAACAACACCACAGTCCATAGCAAAAGTGCCAACAGCTGATAGCAAAAGTGCCAACAGCTGATAGAAAAAGTGTATAAGGCTGATAGCAAAAGTGCCAACAGCTGATAGCAAAAGTGCCAACAGCACCACAGTGCCACCTAGTCCTAGTTATGACTATAAACTCACATCTGACAGCAAGGCTTCTGATCACAAAGGGTCCCAGCTATGAGCAAATAGTGACCCCCCACTAAAAAAAAAAAACACTGAGAAAGTATAAAAATACATGTTTATATAAAAACTTGCGAACAACACGAGTTGATAGCAAAAGTGCCAACAGCACCACAGCTGATAGCAAAAGTGCCAACAGGTGATAGCAAAAGTGCCAACAGCTGATAGCAAAAGTGCCAAAAGCTGATAGCAAAAGTGCAAACAGCTGATATCAAAAGTGCCAACAGCTGATAGCAAAAGAGCCATCAGATGATACCAAAAGTGCTAAAAGCTGATAGCAAAAGTGCCAAAAGCTGATAGCAAAAGTGTTAACAGCTGATAGCAAAAGTGCCAACAGTTGATAGCAAAAGTTCCAACAGTTGATAACAAAAATGCCAACAGCTGATAGCAAAAGTGCCAACAGCGGATAGCAAAAGTGACAACAGCGCCACAGTGCCAACTAGTCCTAGGTATGACTATAAACTACATCTGACAGCAAGTCTTCTGATCACAAAGGGTCCCAGCTATGAGCAAATAGTGACCCCCCACTAAAAAAAAACATTATGAAAGTATAAAAATACAAGTTTATATAAAAACTTTCGAACAACACCAGTTGATAGAAAAAGTGCCAACAGCACCACAGCTGATAGCAAAAGTGCCAACAGCTGATAGCAAAAGTGCCAACAGCTGATAGCAAAAGTACAAAAAGCTGATAGCAAAAGTGCCAACAGCACCACAGCTGATAGCAAAATGCCAACAGCTGATAGCAAATGTGCCAACAGCTGATAGCAAATGTGAAAACAGCACCACAGCTGATAGCAAAATGCCAACAGCTGATAGCAAAAATGCCAACAGCTGATACCAAAAGTGCCAACAGCTGATAGCAGAAGTGACAACATCTGATAGCAAAAGTGCCAACAGCTGATAGCAAAAGTGCCAACAGCACCACAGTACCAACTAATCCTAGGTATGACTATAAACTACATCTGATAGCAATGCTTCTGATCACAAAGGGTCCCAGATATGAGCAAATAGTTACCCCCCACTAAAAAAAAACACTATGAAATCATAAAAATACATGTTTACATAAAAACTTGCGAACAACACCAGTTGATAGAAAAGTGCAAACAGCACCACAGCTGATAGCAAAAGTGCCAACAGGTGACAGCAAACGTGCCAACAGCTGATACCAAAAGTGCCAACAGCTGATAGCAAAAGTGCCAACAGCTGATAGCAAAAGTGACAACAGCTGATACCAAAAGTGCCAAAAGCTGATAGCAAAAGTGCCAACAGGACCACAGTGCCAAATAGTCCTAGGTATGACTATAAACTACATCTGACAGCAAGGCTTCTGATCACAAAGGGTCCCAGCTATGAGCAAATAGTGACCCCCCAATAAAAAAAACACTATGAAAGTATAAAAATACATGTTTATATAAAAACTTGCGAACAACACCAGTTGATAGAAAAAGTGCCAACAGCACCACAGCTGATAGCAAAAGTGCCAACAGCTGATAGCAAAAGTGCCAACAGCTGATAGCAAAAGTGCCAACAGCACCACATTGCCAACTAGTCCTAAGTATGAATATAAACTACATCTGACAGCAAGGCTTCTGATCACAAAGGGTCCCAGCTATGAGCAAATAGTGACCCCCTCTAAAAAAAAAAACACTATGAAAGTATAAAAATACATGTTTATATAAAAACTTGCGAACAACACCAGTTGATAGCAAAAGTGCCAACAGCACCACAGCTGATAGCAAAAGTGCCAACAGCTGATAGCAAAAGTGCCAACAGCTGATAGCAAAAGTGCCAACAGCACCACATTGCCAACTAGTCCTAAGTATGAATATAAACTACATCTGACAGCAAGGCTTCTGATCACAAAGGGTCCCAGCTATGAGCAAATAGTGACCCCCTCTAAAAAAAAAAACACTATGAAAGTATAAAAATACATGTTTATATAAAAACTTGCGAACAACACCAGTTGATAGCAAAAGTGCCAACAGCACCACAGCTGATAGCAAAAGTGCCCACAGCTGATAGCAAAAGTGCCAACAGCTGATAGCAAAAGTGCCAACAGCTGATAGCAAAATTGCCAACAGCTGATAGCAAAAGTGCCAACAGCACCAGAGTGCCACCTAGTCCTAGGTATGATTATAAACTACATCTGACAGCAAGGCTTCTGATCACAAAGGTTCCCAGCTATGAGCAAATAGTGACCCCCCACTAAAAACAAATACTATGAAAGTATAAAAATACATGTTTATATAAAAACTTGCGAACAACAACAGTTGATAGCAAAAATGCAAACAACACCACAGTCCATAGCAAAAGTGCCAACAGCTGATAGCAAAAGTGCCAACAGCTGATAGAAAAAGTGTATAAGGCTGATAGCAAAAGTGCCAACAGCTGATAGCAAAAGTGCCAACAGCACCACAGTGCCACCTAGTCCTAGTTATGACTATAAACTCACATCTGACAGCAAGGCTTCTGATCACAAAGGGTCCCAGCTATGAGCAAATAGTGACCCCCCACTAAAAAAAAAAAACACTGAGAAAGTATAAAAATACATGTTTATATAAAAACTTGCGAACAACACGAGTTGATAGCAAAAGTGCCAACAGCACCACAGCTGATAGCAAAAGTGCCAACAGGTGATAGCAAAAGTGCCAACAGCTGATAGCAAAAGTGCCAAAAGCTGATAGCAAAAGTGCAAACAGCTGATATCAAAAGTGCCAACAGCTGATAGCAAAAGAGCCATCAGATGATACCAAAAGTGCTAAAAGCTGATAGCAAAAGTGCCAAAAGCTGATAGCAAAAGTGTTAACAGCTGATAGCAAAAGTGCCAACAGTTGATAGCAAAAGTTCCAACAGTTGATAACAAAAATGCCAACAGCTGATAGCAAAAGTGCCAACAGCGGATAGCAAAAGTGACAACAGCGCCACAGTGCCAACTAGTCCTAGGTATGACTATAAACTACATCTGACAGCAAGTCTTCTGATCACAAAGGGTCCCAGCTATGAGCAAATAGTGACCCCCCACTAAAAAAAAACATTATGAAAGTATAAAAATACAAGTTTATATAAAAACTTTCGAACAACACCAGTTGATAGAAAAAGTGCCAACAGCACCACAGCTGATAGCAAAAGTGCCAACAGCTGATAGCAAAAGTGCCAACAGCTGATAGCAAAAGTACAAAAAGCTGATAGCAAAAGTGCCAACAGCACCACAGCTGATAGCAAAATGCCAACAGCTGATAGCAAATGTGCCAACAGCTGATAGCAAATGTGAAAACAGCACCACAGCTGATAGCAAAATGCCAACAGCTGATAGCAAAAATGCCAACAGCTGATACCAAAAGTGCCAACAGCTGATAGCAGAAGTGACAACATCTGATAGCAAAAGTGCCAACAGCTGATAGCAAAAGTGCCAACAGCACCACAGTACCAACTAATCCTAGGTATGACTATAAACTACATCTGATAGCAATGCTTCTGATCACAAAGGGTCCCAGATATGAGCAAATAGTTACCCCCCACTAAAAAAAAACACTATGAAATCATAAAAATACATGTTTACATAAAAACTTGCGAACAACACCAGTTGATAGAAAAGTGCAAACAGCACCACAGCTGATAGCAAAAGTGCCAACAGGTGACAGCAAACGTGCCAACAGCTGATACCAAAAGTGCCAACAGCTGATAGCAAAAGTGCCAACAGCTGATAGCAAAAGTGACAACAGCTGATACCAAAAGTGCCAAAAGCTGATAGCAAAAGTGCCAACAGGACCACAGTGCCAAATAGTCCTAGGTATGACTATAAACTACATCTGACAGCAAGGCTTCTGATCACAAAGGGTCCCAGCTATGAGCAAATAGTGACCCCCCAATAAAAAAAACACTATGAAAGTATAAAAATACATGTTTATATAAAAACTTGCGAACAACACCAGTTGATAGAAAAAGTGCCAACAGCACCACAGCTGATAGCAAAAGTGCCAACAGCTGATAGCAAAAGTGCCAACAGCTGATAGCAAAAGTGCCAACAGCACCACATTGCCAACTAGTCCTAAGTATGAATATAAACTACATCTGACAGCAAGGCTTCTGATCACAAAGGGTCCCAGCTATGAGCAAATAGTGACCCCCTCTAAAAAAAAAAACACTATGAAAGTATAAAAATACATGTTTATATAAAAACTTGCGAACAACACCAGTTGATAGCAAAAGTGCCAACAGCACCACAGCTGATAGCAAAAGTGCCAACAGCTGATAGCAAAAGTGCCAACAGCTGATAGCAAAAGTGCCAACAGCTGATAGCAAAATTGCCAACAGCTGATAGCAAAAGTGCCAACAGCACCAGAGTGCCACCTAGTCCTAGGTATGATTATAAACTACATCTGACAGCAAGGCTTCTGATCACAAAGGTTCCCAGCTATGAGCAAATAGTGACCCCCCACTAAAAACAAATACTATGAAAGTATAAAAATACATCTTTATATAAAAACTTGCGAACAACACCAGTTGATAGCAAAAGTGCCAACAGCACCACAGCTGATAGCAAAAGTGCCAACATGTGATACTAAAAGTGCCAACAGCTGATACCAAAAGTGACAACAGCTAATAGCAAAAGTGCCAACAGCTGATAGCAAAGGTGCCAACAGCTGATAGCAAAAGTGCCAACCGCACCACTGTGCCAACTAGTTTTATGTATGACTATAAACTATATCTGACAGCAAGGCTTCTGATCACAAAGGGTCCCAGCTATGAGCAAAGAGTGACCCCCCACTAAAAAAAAAACACTATGAAATATAAAAATACATGTTTATATAAAAACTTGCGAACAACACCAGTTGATAGCAAAAGTGCCAACAGCACCACAGCTGATAGCAAAAGTGCCAACAGCTGATAGCAAAAGTGCCAACAGCTGATAGCAAACGTGACAACAGCTGATACCAAAAGTGCCAAAAGCTGATAGCAAAAGTGCCATCAACTGATAGCAAAAGTGCCAACAGCTGATAGCAAAAGTGACAACAGCTGATAGCAAAAGTGCCAACAGCTGATAGCAAAAGTGTCAACAGCACCACAGTGACAACTAGTCCTAGGTATGACTATAAACTACATCTGACAGCAATTCTTCTGATCACAAAGGGTCCCAGCTATGAGCAAATAGTGACCCCCACTAAAAAAAAACACTATGAAAGTATAAAAATACATGTTTATATAAAAACTTGCGAACAACATCAGTTGATAGCAAAAGTGCCAACAGCACCACAGCTGATAGCAAAAGTGCCGACAGCTGATAGCAAAAGTGCCAACAGCAGATAGCAAAAGTGCACAAAGCACCACATTGCCAACTAGTCCTAGGTATGACTATAAACTACATCTTTCAGCAAGGCTTCTGATCACAATGGGTCCAAGCTATGAGCAAATAGTGACCCCCCACTGAAAAAAAAACACTATGAAAGTATAAAAATACATGTTTATATAAAAACTTGCAAACAACACCTGTTGATAGCAAAAGTGCCAACAGCACCACAGCTGATAGCAAAAGTGCCAACAGCTGATAGCAAAAGTGCCAACAGCTGATAACAAATGTGCCAAAAGCTGATAGCAAAATGCCAAATGCTGATAGCAAAAGTGCCAACAGCTGATAGCAAAAGTGCCAACAGCTGATAGCAAAGTAGTGACAACAGCTGATACCAAAAATGCCAAAAGCTGATAGCAAAAGTGCCAACAAGTGATAGCAAAAGTGCCAACAGTTGATAGCAAAAGTGCCAACAGCTTATAGCAAATGTGCCAACAGCTGATAGCAAAAGTGCCAACAGCACCAAAGTGCCAACTAGTCCTAGGTATTACTATAAACTACATCTGATAGCAAGGCTTCTGATCACAAAGGGTCCCAGCTATGAGCAAATAGTGACCCCCACTAAAAAAAAACACTATGAAAGTATAAAAATACATGTTTATATAAAAACTTGCGAACAACACCAGTTGATAGAAAAAGTGCCAACAGCTGATAGCAAAAGTGCAAACAGCTGATAGAAAAATTACCAACTGCTGATAGCGAAAGTGCCAACAGCTGATAGCAAAAGTGCCAACAGCTGATAGCAAAAGTGCCAAAAGCTGATAGCAAAAGTGCCAACAGCACCACAGCTGATAGCAAAAGTGCCAACAGCTGATAGCAAAAGTGCCAACAGCTGATAGCAAAAGTGCCAACAGCACCACAGTGCCAACTAGTCCTAGATATGACTATAAACTACTTCTGACAGCAAGGCTTCTGATCACAAAGGGTCCCAGCTATGAGCAAATAGTGACACCCCACTAAAACAAACACTATGAAAGTATAAAAATACATGTTTATATAAAAACTTGCGAACAACACCAGTTGATAGCAAGAGTGCCAACAGCACCACAGCTTTCATACATTCATAATGTTTTTTTTTAGTGGGGTGTCACTATTTGCTCAAACCTGGGACCCTTTGTGATCAGACGCCTTGTTTTCAGATGTAGTTTATAGTCATACCTAGGACTAGTTGGCAATGTTGTGCTGTTGGCACTTTTGCTATCAGCTGTTGGCACTTTTGCTATCAGCTGTTGGCACTTATTCTATCAGCTGTTGGCACTTTTGCAATGAGCTGTTGGCACTTTTGCTATCAGCTGTGGTGCGGTTGGCACTTTTGCTATCAACTGGTGTTGTTCGCAAGTTTTTTATATAAACATGTATTTTTATAATTTCATATTTGTTTTTTTTTAGTGGGGGTCACTATTTGCTCATAGCTGGGACCCTTTGTGATCAGAAGCCTTGCTGTCAGATGTAGTTTATAGTCATACCTAGTACTAGTTGGCACTGTGGTGCTGTTGGCACTTTTGCTATCAGCTGTTGACACTTTTGCTATCAGCTGTTGGCACTTTTGCTATCATCTGTTGGCACTTTTGCTATCAGCTGTGGTGCTGTTGGCACTTTTGCTATCAACTCGTGTTGTTCGCAAGTTTTTATATAAACATGTATATTTATACTTTCATAGTGTGTTTTGATTTTAATGGGGGGTCACTATTTGCTCATAGCTGGGACCCTTTCTGATCAGAAGACTTGCTGTCAGATGTAGTTTATAGTCATACCTTGGACAAGTTGGCAATGTGGTGCTGTTGGCACTTTTGCTATCAGCTGTTGGCACTTTTGCTATCAGCTGTTGGCACTTTTGCTATCATCTGTTGGCACTTTTGCTATCAGCTGTGGTGCTGTTGGCACTTTTGCTATCAACTCGTGTTGTTCGCAAGTTTTTATATAAACATGTATTTTTATACATTCATAGTGTTTTTTTTTAGTGTGGGGGGTCACTATTTGCTCATAGCTGGGACCCTTTGTGATCAGAAGCCTTGCTGTCAGATGTAGTTTATAGTCATACCTTGGACAAGTTGGCAATGTGGTGCTGTTGCCACTTTTGCTATCAGCTGTGGTGCTGTTGGCACTTTTGCTATCAGATGTTGGCACTTTTACTATCAGCTGTTGGCACTTTTGCTATCAGCTATTGTGATGTTGGCACTTTTGCTATCAGCTTTTGGCACTTTTGATATCAGCTGTTGGCACTTTTGCTATCAGCGGTTTGCACATTTGCTATCAGCTGTTGGCACTTTTGCTATCAGCTGTGGTGCTGTTGGCACTTTTTCTATCAACTGGTGTTGTTCGCAAGTTTTTATATAAACATGTATTTTTATAATTTCATAGTGTTTTTTTTTTAGTGGGGGGTCACTATTTGCTCATAGCTGGGACCATTTGTGATCAGAAGCCTTGCTGTCAGATGTAGTTCATAGTCATACCTAGGACTAGTTGGCACTGTGGTGCCGTTGGCACTTTTGCTATCAGCTGTTGGCACTTTTGCTATCAGCTGTTGGCACATTTGCTATCAGCTTTTGGCACTTTTGCTATCAGCTGTTGGCACTTTTGCTATCAGCTGTTGGCACTTTTGCTATCAGCTGTTGGCACCTTTGGTATAATCTGTTGGCACTTTTGCTATCAGCTGTTGGCACATTTGCTATCAGCTGTTGGCACTTTTGCTATCAGCAGTTGGCACTTTTGCTATCAGCTTTCGGCACATTTGGTATCAGCTTTTGCTACTTTTGCTATCAGCTGTTGGCACTTTTGCTATCAGCTGTTGGCACTTTTGCTATCGGCTTTTGGCACTTTTGGTATCAGCTGTTGGCACTTTGGCTATCAGCTGTTGGCACTTTTGCTATCAGCTGTGGTGCTGTTGGCACTTTTGCTATCAGCTGTTGGCACTTTTGCTATCAGCTGCTGGCACTTTTGCTATCAGCTGTTGGCACTTTTGCTATCAGTTTTGGCACTTTTGCTATCAGCTGTTGGCACTTTTGCTATCAGTTTGGCACTTTTGGTATCAGCTGTTGGCACTTTTGCTATCAACTTTTTGCAGTTTTGGTATCAGCTGTTAGCACTTTTGCTATCAGCTGTTGGCAGTTTTCCTATCAGCTGTGGTGCTGTTGGCACTTTTGCTATCAACTGGTGTTGTTCGCAAGTTTTTATATAAACATGTATTTTTATACTTTCATAGTGTTTTTTTTTTAATGGGGGGTAACTATTTGTTCATAGCTAGGACCCTTTGTGATCAGAAGCCTTGATGTCAGATGTAGTTTATAGTCATACCTAGGACTAGTTGGCTCTGTGGTGATGTTGGCACTTTTGCTATCAGCTGTTGGCACTTTTGCTATCAGCCGATGGCACTTTTGCTATCAGCTGTGGTGCTGTTGGCACTTTTGCTATCAACTGGTGTTGTTCGCAAGTTTTTATATAAACATGAATTATTATACTTTCATAGTGTTTTTTTATAGTGGGAGGTCACAATTTGCTCATAGCTGGGACCCTTTGTGATAAGAATCCTTGCTGTCAGATGTAGTTTATATTCATACCTAGGACTAGTTGGCACTGTGGTGCTGTTGGCACTTTTGCTATCAGCTGTTGGCACTTTTGCTATGAGCTGTTGGCACTTTTGCTATCAGCCGATGGCACTTTTGCTATCAGCTGTGGTGCTGTTGGCACTTTTGCTATCAACTGGTGTTGTTCGCAAGTTTTTATATAAACATGTATTTTTATACTTTCATAGTGGGTTTTTTTTAGTGGGGGGTCACTATTTGCTCATAGCTGGGACCCTTTGTGATCAGAAGCCTTGCTGTCAGATGTAGTTTATAGTCATACCGAGGAATAGTTGGCACTGTGGTGGTCTTGGCACTTTTGCTATCAGTTGTTGGCACTTTTGCTATCAGCTTTTGGCACTTTCGGTATCAGCTTTTGGCGCTTTTGCTATCAGCTGTTGGCACTTTTGCTATCAGCCGTTGGCACTTTTGCTATCAGCTGTTGGCACTTGTGGTATCATCTTTTGGCACTTTTGCTATCAGCTGTGATCAGAAGCCTTTCTGTCAGATGTAGTTTATTGTCATACCTAGGACTAGTTGGCAATGTGGTGCTGTTGGCACTTTGCTATCAGCTGTTGGCACTTTTGCTATCAGCTGTGGTGCTGTTGGCACTTTTGCTATCAACTGGTGTTGTTCGCAAGTTTTTTATAAACATGTATTTTTATACATTCATAGTGTTTTTTTTGTAGTGGGGGGTCATTCTTTGCTCATATCTGGGATCATTTGTGATGAGAAGTCTTGCTGTCAGATGTAGTTTATAGTCATACCTAGGAATATTTGGCACTGTGGTGCTGTTGGCACTTTTGCTATCAGTTCTTGGCACTTTTGCTATCAGCTGTTGGCACTTTTGATATCAGCTTTTGGCACTTTTGGTATCAGCTTTTGGAACTTTTGCTGTCAGCTGTTGGCACTTTTGCTATCAGCTGTTGGCACTTTTGCTATCAGCTGATGGCACTTTTGCTATCATCTTTTGGCACTTTTGGTATCAGCTGTTGGCACTTTTGCTATCAGCTGTTGGCACTTTTGCTATCAGCTGTTGGCACTTTTGCTATCAGCTGTGGTGCTGTTGGCACTTTTGCTATCAACTGGTGTTGTTCGCAAGTTTTTATATAAAATTGTATTTTTATACTTTCATAGTGTTTTTTTTTAGTGTGGGCTCACTATTTGCTCATAGCTGGGACCCTTTGTGATCAGAAGCCTTGCTGTCAGATGTAGTTTATAGTTTTACCTAGGACTAGTTGGCACTGTGGTTCTGTTGGCACTTTTGATATCATCTGTTGGCACTTTTGCTATCAGCTGTTGGCATTTTTTCTATAAGCTGTTGGCACTTTTGGTATCATCTGTTGGCACTTTTGCTATCAGCTGTTGGCACTTTTGCTATCAGCTTTTGGCACTTTTGGTATCAGCTGTTGCCAATTTTGCTATCAGCTGTTGGCACTTTTGCTATCAGCTGTGGTGCTGTTGCCACTTTTGCTATCAACTGTTGTTGTTCGCAAGTTTTTATATAAATATGTATTTTATACATTCATAGTGTTTTTTTTTTAGTGGGGGGACACTATTTGCTCATAGCTGGGACCCTTTTTGATCAGAAGCCTTGCTGTAAGATGAAGTTTATAGTCATACCTAGGACTAGTTGGCAATGAGGTGCTGTTGGCACTTTTGCTATCAGCTGTTGGCACTTTTGCTATCAGCTGTTGGCACTTTTGCTATCAGCTGTGGGCACTTTAGCAATCAGCTGTTGGCACTTGTGCTATCAGCTGTTGGCACTTTTGCTATCAGCTGTTGGCACATTTGCTATCAGCTGTTGGCACTTTTGCTATCAGCTGTTGGCACTTTTGCTATCAGCTGTGGGCACTTTAGCAATCAGCTGTTGGCACTTGTGCTATCAGCTGTTGGCACTTTTGCTATCAGCTGTTGGCGCCTTTGGAATAATCTGTTGGCACATTTGCTATCAGCTGTTGGCACATTTGCTATCAGCTGTTGGCACTTTTGCTATCAGCTGTTGGCATTTTGCTATCAGCTTTCGGCACTTTTGGTATCAGCTGTTGGCACTTTTGCTATCAGCTGTTGGCACTTTTGCTATCAGCTGTTGGCACTTTTGCTATCAGCTGTTGGCGCTTTTGCTATCAGCTGTGGTGCTGTTGGCACTTTTGCTATCAACTGGTGTTGTTCGCAAGTTTTTTATAAACATGTATTTTTATACATTCATAGTGTTTTTTTTTTAGTGGGGGGTCATTCTTTGCTCATAGCTGGGACCATTTGTGATGAGAATTCTTGCTGTCAGATGTAGTTTATAGTCATACCTAGGAATATTTGGCACTGTGGTGCTGTTGGCACTTTTGCTATCAGTTCTTGGCACTTTTGCTATCAGCTGTTGGCACTTTTGATATCAGCTTTTGGCACTTTTGGTATCAGCTTTTGGAACTTTTGCTGTCAGCTGTTGGCACTTTTGCTATCAGCTGTTGGCACTTTTGCTATCAGCTGATGGCACTTTTGCTATCATCTTTTGGCACTTTTGGTATCAGCTGTTGGCACTTTTGCTATCAGCTGTTGGCACTTTTGCTATCAGCTGTTGGCACTTTTGCTATCAGCTGTTGGCACTTTTGCTATCAGCTGTGGTGCTGTTGGTACTTTTGCTATCAACTGGTGTTGTTCGCAAGTTTTTATATAAAATTGTATTTTTATACTTTCATAGTGTTTTTTTTTTAGTGTGGGTCACTATTTGCTCATAGCTGGGACCCTTTGTGATCAGAAGCCTTGCTGTCAGATGTAGTTTATAGTTTTACCTAGGACTAGTTGGCACTGTGGTTCTGTTGGCACTTTTGCTATCATCTGTTGGCACTTTTGCTATCAGCTGTTGGCATTTTTTCTATAAGCTGTTGGCACTTTTGGTATCATCTGTTGGCACTTTTGCTATCAGCTGTTGGCACTTTTGCTATCAGCTTTTGGCACTTTTGGTATCAGCAGTTGGCACTTTTGCTATCAGCTGTTGGCACTTTTGCTATCAGCTGTGGTGCTGTTGGCACTTTTGCTATCAACTGGTGTTGTTCGCAAGTTTTTATATAAACCTGTATTTTTATACTTTCATAGTTTTTTTTTTGTGGGGGGTCACTATTTGCTCATAGCTGGGACCCTTTGTGATCAGAAGCCTTGCTGTCAGATGTAGTTTATAGTCATACCTAGGACTAGTTGGCACTGTGGTGCTGTTGGCACTTTTCCTATCAGCTGTTGGCACTTTTGCTATCAGCTGTTGGCACTTTTGCTATCAGCTGTTGGCACTTTTGCTATCAGCGGTGGTGCTGTTGGCACTTTTGCTATCAACTGGTGTTGTTCGCAAGTTTTTATATAAACATGTATTTTTATACATTCATAGTGTTTTTTTTTTAGTGGGGCGTCACTATTTGCTCATAGCTGGGACCCTTTGTGATCAGAAGACTTGCTGTCAGATGTAGTTTATAGTCATACCTAGGACTAGTTGGCACTGCGGTGCTGTTGGCACTTTTGCTATCAGCTGTTGGCACTTTTGCTATCAGCTGTTGGCACTTTTACTATCAGCTGTTGGCACTTTTGCTATCAGCTGTGGTGCTGTTGGCACTTTTGCTATCAACTGGTGTTGTTCGCAAGTTTTTATATAAACATGTATTTTTATACTTTCATAGTGTTTTTTTTTAGTGGGGGGTCACTATTTGCTCATAGCTGGGACACTTTGTGATCAGAAGCCTTGCTGTCAGATGTAGTTTATAGTCATACCTAGGACTATTTGGCACTGTGGTGCTGTTGGCACTTTTGCTATCAGCTGTTGGCACTTTTGCTATCAGCTGTTGGCAGTTTTGCTATCAGCTTTTGGTACTTTTGGTATCAGCTGTTGGCACTTTTGCTATCAGCTGTTGGCACTTTTGCTATCAGCGGTGGTGCTGTTGGCACTTTTGCTATCAACTGGTGTTGTTCGCAAGTTCTTATATAAACATGTATTTTTATACTTTCATAGTGTTTTTTTTAGGGGGGGTCACTATTTGCTCGTAGCTGGGACCCTTTGTGATCAGAAGCCTTGCTGTCAGATGTGGTTTATAGTCATACCTAGGACTAGTTTGCACTGTGTTGCTGTTGGCACATTTGCTATCAGCTGTTGGCACTTTTGCTATCAGCTGTTGGCACTTTTGCTATAATCTGTTGGCACTTTTGCTATCATCTGTGGTGCTGTTGGCACTTTTGCTGTCAACTGGTGTTGTTCGCAAATTTTTATATAAACATATATTTTTATACATTCATAATGTTTTTTTTTAGTGGGGGTCACTATTTGCTCATAGCTGGGACCCTTTGTGATCAGAAGCCTTGCTGTCAGATGTAGTTAATAGTCATACCTTGGACTAGTTGGCACTGTGGTGCTGTTGGCACTTTTGCTATCAGTTCTTGGCACTTTTGCTATCAGCTGTTGGCACTTTTGATATCAGCTTTTGGCACTTTTGGTATCAGCTTTTGGAACTTTTGCTGTCAGCTGTTGGCACTTTTGCTATCAGCTGTTGGCACTTTTGCTATCAGCTGATGGCACTTTTGCTATCATCTTTTGGCACTTTTGGTATCAGCTGTTGGCACTTTTGCTATCAGCTGTTGGCACTTTTGCTATAAGCTGTTGGCACTTTTGCTATCAGCTGTTGGCACTTTTGCTATCAGCTGTGGTGCTGTTGGCACTTTTGCTATCAACTGGTGTTGTTCGCAAGTTTTTATATAAAATTGTATTTTTATACTTTCATAGTGTTTTTTTTTAGTGTGGGGTCACTATTTGCTCATAGCTGGAACTCTTTGTGATCAGAAGCCTTGCTGTCAGATGTAGTTTATAGTTTTACCTAGGACTAGTTGGCACTGTGGTTCTGTTGGCACTTTTGCTATCATCTGTTGGCACTTTTGCTATCAGCTGTTGGCATTTTTTCTATAAGCTGTTGGCACTTTTGGTATCATCTGTTGGCACTTTTGCTATCATCTTTTGGCTCTTTTGGTATCAGCAGTTGGCACTTTTGCTATCAGCTGTTGGCACTTTTGCTATCAGCTGTGGTGCTGTTGGCACTTTTGCTATCAACTGGTGTTGTTCGCAAGTTTTTATATAAACCTGTATTTTTATACTTTCATAGTTTTTTTTTGTGGGGGGTCACTATTTGCTCATAGCTGGGACCCTTTGTGATCAGAAGCCTTGCTGTCAGATGTAGTTTATAGTCATACCTAGGACTAGTTGGCACTGTGGTGCTGTTGGCACTTTTCCTATCAGCTGTTGGCACTTTTGCTATCAGCTGTTGGCACTTTTGCTATCAGCTGTAGGCACTTTTGCTATCAGCTGTGGTGCTGTTGGCACTTTCGCTATCAACTGGTGTTGTTCGCAAGTTTTTATATAAAACTGTATTTTTATACTTTCATAGAGTTTTTTTTGTGGGGGGTCACTATTTGCTCATAGCTGGGACCCTTTGTGATCAGAAGTCTTGCTGTCAGATGTAGTTTATAATCATACCTAGGACTATTTGGCACTGTGGTGCTGTTGGCACTTTTGCTATCAGCTGTTGGCACTTTTGCTATCAGCTGTTGGCAGTTTTGCTATCAGCTGATGGCACTTTTGCTATCAGCTGTTGGCACTTTAGCTATCAGCTGTGTGCACTTTTGATATCAGCTTTTGTCACTTTTGGTATCAGCTGTTGGCACTTTTGCTATCAGCTGTTGGCACTTTTGCTATCAGCTGTTGGCAATTTTGCTATCAGCTTTTGGCACTTTTGGTATCAGCTGTTGGCACTTTTGCTATCAGCTGTTGGCACTTTTGCTATCAGCTGTGGTGCTGTTGGCACTTTTGTTATCAACTGCTGTTGTTCGCAAGTTTTTATATAAACATGTATTTTTATACTTTCATAGTGTTTTTTTTTTAGTGGGGGGTCACTATTTGCTCATAGCTGGGACCCTTTGTGATCAGAAGCCTTGCTGTCGGATGTAGTTTATATTCATACCTAGGTCTAGTTGGCACTGTTATGCTGTTGTCACTTTTGCTATCAGCTGTTGGCACTTTTGCTATCATCTGTTGGCACTTTTGCTATCAGCTTTTGGCACTTTTGCTATCAGCTGTGGTGCTGTTGGCACTTTTGCTATCAACTGGTGTTGTTCGCACGTTTTTATATAAACATGTATTTTATACATTCATAGTGTTTTTTTTAGTGGGGGGCCAATATTTGCTCATAGCTGGGACCCTTTGTGATCAGAAGCCCTGCTGTCAGATGTAGTTTATAGTCATACCTAGGATTAGTTGGCACTGTGGTGCTGTTGGCACTTTTCCTATCAGCTGTTGGCATTTTGCTATCAGCTGTTGGCACTATTGCTATCAGCTGTTGGCACTTTTGTTATCAGCTGAAGTGCTGTTGGAACTTTTGCTATCAACTGGTGTTGTTCGCAAGTTTTTATATAAACATGTATTTTTATACATTTATAGTGTTTTTTTTTAGTGGGGGGTCACTATTTGCTCATAGCTGGGAACCCTTTGTGATAAGAAGCCTTGCTGTCAGATGTAGTTTATAGTCATACCTAGGATTGGTTGGCAATGTGGTGCTGTTGGCACTTTTGCTATCAGCTGTTGGCACTTTTGCTATCAGTTGTTGGCAATTTTGCTATCAGCTGTGGTGCTGTTGGCACTTTTGCTATCAACTGGCGTTGTTCGCAAGTTTTTATATAAACATGTATTTTTATACTTTCATAGTGTTTTTTGTTTTTAGTGGGGGGTCACTATTTGCTCATAGCTGGGACCCTTTGTGATCAGAAGTCTTGTTGTCAGATGTAGTTTATAGTCATACCTAAAAGTAGTTGGCACTGTGGTGCTGTTGGCACTTTTGCTATCAACTGTTGGCACTTCTGCTATCTGCTGTTGGCACATTTGCTATCAGCTGTGTTGCTGTTGGCACTTTTGCTATCAACTGGTGTTGTTCGCAAGTTTTTATATAAACATGTATTTTTATACTTTCATAGTGTTTTTTTTAGTGGGGAGTAACTATTTGCTCATAACTTGGACCCTTTGTGATCAGAAGCCTTGCTGTCAGATGTAGTTTATAGTCATACCTAGGACTAGTTGGCACTTTGGTGCTGTTGGCACTTTGGCTATCAGCTGTTGGCACTTTTGCTATCAGCTGTTGGCACTTTTGCTATCAGCTGTTGGCACTTTTGCTATCAGCTGTGGTGCTGTTGTCACTTTTGCTATCAACTGGTGTTGTTCGCAAGTTTTTATACAAACATGTATTTTTATACTTTCATAGTGTTTTTTTTTAGTGGGGGGTCACTATTTGCTCATAGCTGGGACCCTTTGTGGTCAGAAGCCTTGCTGTCAGATGTAGTTTATAGTCATACCTAGGACTAGTTGGCACTGTGGTGCTGTTGGCACTTTTGCTATCAGCTGTTGGCTCTTTTGCTATCAGCTTTTGGCACTTTTGGTATCAGCTGTTGGCACTTTTGCTATCAGCTGTTGGCACTTTTGCTATCAGCTGTGTTGCTGTTGGCACTTTTGCTATCAACTGGTGTTGTTCGCAAGTTTTTATATAAACATGTATTTTTATACTTTCATAGAGTTTTTTTTAGTGGGGGGTCACTATTTGCTCATAGCTGGGCCCCTTTGTCATCAGAAGCCTTGCTGTCAGATGTAGTTTATAGTCATACCTAGGACTAGTTGGCAATGTGGTGCTGTTGGCACTTTTGCTATCAGCTGTTGGCACTTTTGCTGTCAGCTTTTGGCACTTTTGCTATCAGCTGTTGGCACTTTTGCTATCAGCTGTGGTGCTGTTGGCACTTTTGCTATCAACTGGCGTTGTTCGCAAGTTTTTATATGAACATGTATTTTTATATTTTCGTAGTGTTTTTTTTAGTGGGGGGTCACTATTTGCTCATAGCTGGGACCCTTTGTGATCAGAAGCCTTGCTTTCAGATGTAGTTTATAGTCATACCTAGGACTAGTTGGCACTGTGGTGCTGTTGGTGCTATTGCTATCAGCTGTTGGCACTTTTGCTATCAGCTGTTGGCACTTTTGCTATCAGGTGTGTTGCTGTTGGCACTTTTGCTATCAACTGGTTTTGTTCGCAAGTTTTTTTATAAACATGTATTTTTATACATTCATAGTGTTCTTTTTATGTGGGGGGTCACTATTTGCTCATAGCTGGGACACTTTGTGATCAGAAGCCTTGCTGTCAGACGTAGTTTATAATCATACCTAGGACTAGTTGGCACTGTGGTGCTGCTGGCACTTTTGCTATCAGCTGTTGGCACTTTTGCTATCAGCTGTTGGCACTTTTGCTATCAGCTGTTGGCACTTTTGCTATCAGCTGTTGGCACTTTTGCTATCAGCTGTTGGCACTTTTGCTATCAGCTGTGGTGCTGTTGGCATTTTTGCTATCAACTGGTGTTGTTCGCAAGTTTTTATATTAAACATGTATTTTTATACATTCATAGTGATTTTTTTTAGTGGGGGTTACTATTTGCTCATAGCTGGGCCCCTTTGTGATCAGAAGCCTTGCTGTCAGATGTAGTTTATAGTCATACCTAGGACTAGTTGGCAATGGGGTGCTGTTGGCACATTTGCTATCAGCTGTTGGCACTTTCGCTATCAGCTGTTGGTATTTTGCTATCAGCTGTTGGCACTTTTGCTATCAGCTTTTGGCACTTTTCGTGTCAGCTGTTGGCACTTTTGCTATCAGTTGTTGGCACTTTTGCTATCAGCAGTTGGCACTTTTGCTATCAGCTGTTGGCACTTTTGCTATCAGCTTTTGGCACTTTTGGTATCAGCTGTTGGCACTTTTCCTATCAGCTTTTGGCACTTCTGCTATCAGCTGTTGGCACTTTCGCTATCAGCTATTGGCACTTTTGCTATACGCTGTGGTGCTGTTGGCACTTTTGCTATCATCTTGTGTTGTTCGCAAGTTTTTATATAAACATGTATTGATATACCTTCATAGTGTTTTTTTTTTAGTGGCGGTCACTATTTGCTCATAGCTGGGACCCTTTGTGATCAGAAGCCTTGCTGTCAGATGTAGTTTATAGTCAAACCTAGGACTAGTTGGCACTGCGGTGCTGTTGGCACTTTTGCTATCAGCTGTTGGCACTTTCGCTATAAGCTGTTGGCACCTTGGCTATCAGTTCTTGGCACTTTTGCTATCAGCTCTTGGCACTTTTGCAATCAGCTGTTGGCACTTTTTTACTATCAGCTGTTGGCACTTTTGCTATCAGCTGTTGGCACTTTTGCTATCAGCTGTGGTGCTGTTGGCACTTTTGCTATCAACTGGTGTTGTTCGCAAGTTTTTATATAAACATGTATTTTTATAAATTCATAGTGTTTTTTTTTAGTGGGGGGTCACTATTTGCTTATAGCTGGGACCCTTTGTGATCAGAAGCCTTGCTTTCAGATGTAGTTTATAGTCATACCTAGGACTATTTGGCAATGTGGTGCTGTTGGCACTTTTGCTATCAGCTGTTGGCACTTTTGCTATCAGCTGTTGGTATTTTGCTATCAGCTGTTGGCACTTTTGCTATCAGCTTTTGGCACTTTTCGTATCAGCTGTTGGCACTTTTGCTATCAGTTGTTGGCACTTTTGCTATCAGCAGTTGGCACTTTTTCTATCAGCTGTTAGCACTTTTGCTATCAGCTGTTGGCACTTTTGCTATCAGCTGTTGGCACTTTTGCTATCAGCTTTTGGCACTTTTGGTATCAGCTGTTGGCATTTTTGCTATCAGCTGTTGGCACTTTTGCTATCAGCTTTTGGCACTTTTTCTATCAGCTGTTGGCACTTTTTCTATCAGCTGTTGGCACTTTTGCTATCAGCTTTTGGCACTTCTGCTCTCAGCTGTTGGCACTTTCGCTATCAGCTATTGGCACTTTTGCTATCAGCTGTGGTGCTGTTGGCACTTTTGCTATCATCTTGTGTTGTTCGCAAGTTTTTATATAAACATGTATTTATATACTTTCATAGTGTTTTTTTTTTAGTGGGGGGTCACTATTTGCTCATAGCTGGGACACTTTGTGATCAGAAACCTTGCTGTCAGATGTAGTTTATAGTCAAACCTAGGACTAGTTGGCACTGCGGTGCTGTTGGCACTTTTGCTATCAGCTGTTGGCACTTTCGCTATAGCTGTTGGCACCTTTGCTAACAGTTCTTGGCACTTTTGCTATCAGCTCTTGGCACTTTTGCAATCAGCTGTTGGCACTTTTTTACTATCAGCTGTTGGCACTTTTGCTATCAGCTGTTGGCACTTTTGCTATCAGCTGTGGTGCTGTTGGCACTTTTGCTATCATCTGGTGTTGTTTGCAAGTTTTTATATAAACATGTATTTTTATAAATTCATAGTGTTTTTTTTAGTGGGGGGTCACTATTTGCTTATAGCTGGGACCCTTTGTGATCAGAAGCCTTGCTGTCAGATGTAGTTTATAGTCATACCTAGGACTATTTGGCAATGTGGTGCTGTTGGCACT
This sequence comes from Acanthosepion esculentum, assembly GCA_964036315.1. Classification (NCBI taxonomy): domain Eukaryota; kingdom Metazoa; phylum Mollusca; class Cephalopoda; order Sepiida; family Sepiidae; genus Acanthosepion; species Acanthosepion esculentum. Next base: position 8,377,126 of record CAXIWW010000817.1, on the reverse strand, counting down.
TTTGCTATCAGCTGTTGGCACTTTTGCTATCAGCTGTTGGTATTTTGCTATCAGCTGTTGGCACTTTTGCTATCAGCTTTTGGCACTTTTCCTATCAGCTGTTGGCACTTTTGCTATCAGCTGTTGTCAATTTTGCTATCAGCAGTTGGCACTTTTGCTATCAGCTGTTGGCACTTTTGGTATCAGCTGTTGGCACTTTTGCTATCAGCTGTTGGCACTTTTGCTATCAGCTTTTGGCACTTTTGGTATCAGTTGTTGGCACTTTTGCTATCAGCTGTCTGCACTTTTGCTATCAGCTGTTGGCACTTTTGCTATCAGCTGTTGGCACTTTTGCTATCAGCTGTTGGCACTTTTGCTATCATCTGTTGGCGCTTTTGCTATCATCTGTTGGCACTTTTGCTATCAGCTGTTGGCACTTTTGCTATCAGCTTTTGGCACTTTTACTATCAGCTGTTGGCACTTTTGCTATCAGCTGTTGGCACTTTTGCTATCAGCTGTGGTGCTGTTGGCACTTTTGCTATCAACTGGTGTTGTTCGCATGTTTTTATATAAACATGTATTTTTATACATTCATAGTGTTTTTTTTAGTGGGGGGTCACTATTTGCTCATAGCTGGGACCCTTTGTGATCAGAAGCCTTGCTGTCAGATGTAGTTTATAGTCATACCTAGGACTAGTTGGCACTGTGGTGCGTTTGGCACTTTTGCTATCAGCTGTTGGCACTTTTCCTATCAGCTGTTGGCACTTTTTCTATCAGCTTTTAGCACTTTTGGTATCATCTGTTGGCACTTTTGCTATCAGCTCTGGTGCTGTTGGCACTTTTGCTATCAGCTGTGGTGCTGTTGGCACTTTTGCTATCAACTGGTGTTGTTCGCAAGTTTTTATATAAACATGTATTTTTATACTTTCATCGTGTTTCTTTTTTTAGTGGGGGGTCACTATTTGCTCATAGCTGGGACACTTTGTGATCAGAAGCCTTGCTGTCAGATGTAGTTTATAGTCATACCTAGGACTATTTGGCACTGTGGTGCTGTCGGCACTTTTGCTATCAGCTGTTGGCACTTTTGCTATCAGCTGTTGGCAGTTTTGCTATCAGCTTTTGGCACTTTTGGTATCAGCTGTTGGCACTTTTGCTATCAGCTGTTGGCAGTTTTGCTATCAGCTTTTGGCACTTTTGGTATCAGCTGTTGGCACTTTTGCTATCAGCTGATGGCACTTTTGCTATCAGCTTTTGGCACTTTTGGTATCAGCTGTTGGCACTTTTGCGATCAGCTGTTGGCACTTTTGCTATCACCTGTGGTGCTGTTGGCACTTTTGCTATCAACTGGTGTTGTTCGCAAGTTTTTATATAAACATGTATTTTTATACATTCATAGTGTTTTTTTTTAGTGGGTGTCACTATTTGCTCATAGCTCTGACCCTTTGTGATCAGAAGCCTTGCTGTCAGTTGTAATTTATAGTCATACCTAGGACTAGTTGGCAATGTGGGGCTATTTTCACTTTTGCTTTCAGCTGTTGGCACATTTGCTATCAGCTGTTGACACTTTTGCTATCAGCTGTTGGCACTTTTGGTATCAGCTGTTTGCACTTTTGCTATCAGCTGTTGGCACTTTTGCTATCAGCTCTGGTGCTGTTGGCACTTTTGCTATCAACTGGTGTTGTTCGCAAGTTTTTATATAAACATGTATTTTTATAAATTCATAGTGTTTTTTTTTAGTGGGGGGTCACTATTTGCTTATAGCTGGGACCCTTTGTGATCAGAAGCCTTGCTTTCAGATGTAGTTTATAGTCATACCTAGGACTATTTGGCAATGTGGTGCTGTTGGCACTTTTGCTATCAGCTGTTGGCACTTTTGCTATCAGCTGTTGGTATTTTGCTATCAGCTGTTGGCACTTTTGCTATCAGCTTTTGGCACTTTTCGTATCAGCTGTTGGCACTTTTGCTATCAGTTGTTGGCACTTTTGCTATCAGCAGTTGGCACTTTTGCTATCAGCTGTTAGCACTTTTGCTATCAGCTGTTGGCACTTTTGCTATCAGCTGTTGGCACTTTTGCTATCAGCTTTTGGCACTTTTGGTATCAGCTGTTGGCATTTTTGCTATCAGCTGTTGGCACTTTTGCTATCAGCTTTTGGCACTTTTTCTATCAGCTTTTGGCACTTCTGCTCTCAGCTGTTGGCACTTTCGCTATCAGCTATTGGCACTTTTGCTATCAGCTGTGGTGCTGTTGGCACTTTTGCTATCATCTTGTGTTGTTCGCAAGTTTTTATATAAACATGTATTTATATACTTTCATAGTGTTTTTTTTTAGTGGGGGGTCACTATTTGCTCATAGCTGGGACCCTTTGTGATCAGAAACCTTGCTGTCAGATGTAGTTTATAGTCAAACCTAGGACTAGTTGGCACTGCGGTGCTGTTGGCACTTTTGCTATCAGCTGTTGGCACTTTCGCTATAGCTGTTGGCACCTTTGCTATCAGTTCTTGGCACTTTTGCTATCAGCTCTTGGCACTTTTGCAATCAGCTGTTGGCACTTTTTTACTATCAGCTGTTGGCACTTTTGCTATCAGCTGTTGGCACTTTTGCTATCAGCTGTGGTGCTGTTGGCACTTTTGCTATCATCTGGTGTTGTTCGCAAGTTTTTATATAAACATGTATTTTTATAAATTCATAGTGTTTTTTTTAGTGGGGGGTCACTATTTGCTTATAGCTGGGACCCTTTGTGATCAGAAGCCTTGCTGTCAGATGTAGTTTGTAGTCATACCTAGGACTATTTGGCAATGTGGTGCTGTTGGCACTTTTGCTATCAGCTGTTGGCACTTTCGCTATCAGCTGTTGGTATTTTGCTATCAGCTGTTGGCACTTTTGCTATCAGCTTTTGGCACTTTTCCAATCAGCTGTTGGCACTTTTGCTATCAGCTGTTGTCAATTTTGCTATCAGCAGTTGGCACTTTTGCTATCAGCTGTTGGCACTTTTGGTATCAGCTGTTGGCACTTTTGCTATCAGCTGTTGGCACTTTTGCTATCAGCTGTTGGCACTTTTGCTATCAGCTTTTGGCACTTTTGGTATCAGCTGTTGGCACTTTTGCTATCAGCTGTCTGCACTTTTGCTATCAGCTGTTGGCACTTTTGCTATCAGCTGTTGGCACTTTTGCTATCAGCTGTTGGCACTTTTGCTATCATCTGTTGGCGCTTTTGCTATCATCTGTTGGCACTTTTGCTATCAGCTTTTGGCACTTTTGCTATCAGCTTTTGGCACTTTTACTATCAGCTGTTGGCACTTTTGCTATCAGCTGTTGGCACTTTTGCTATCAGCTGTGGTGCTGTTGGCACTTTTGCTATCAACTGGTGTTGTTCGCATGTTTTTATATAAACATGTATTTTTATACATTCATAGTGTTTTTTTTAGTGGGGGGTCACTATTTGCTCATAGCTGGGACCCTTTGTGATCAGAAGCCTTGCTGTCAGATGTAGTTTATAGTCATACCTAGGACTAGTTGGCACTGTGGTGCGTTTGGCACTTTTGCTATCAGCTGTTGGCACTTTTCCTATCAGCTGTTGGCACTTTTTCTATCAGCTTTTAGCACTTTTGGTATCATCTGTTGGCACTTTTGCTATCAGCTCTGGTGCTGTTGGCACTTTTGCTATCAGCTGTGGTGCTGTTGGCACTTTTGCTATCAACTGGTGTTGTTCGCAAGTTTTTATATAAACATGTATTTTTATACTTTCATCGTGTTTCTTTTTTTAGTGGGGGGTCACTATTTGCTCATAGCTGGGACACTTTGTGATCAGAAGCCTTGCTGTCAGATGTAGTTTATAGTCATACCTAGGACTATTTGGCACTGTGGTGCTGTCGGCACTTTTGCTATCAGCTGTTGGCACTTTTGCTATCAGCTGTTGGCAGTTTTGCTATCAACTTTTGGCACTTTTGGTATCAGCTGTTGGCACTTTTGCTATCAGCTGTTGGCAGTTTTGCTATCAGCTTTTGGCACTTTTGGTATCAGCTGTTGGCACTTTTGCTATCAGCTGATGGCACTTTTGCTATCAGCTTTTGGCACTTTTGGTATCAGCTGTTGGCACTTTTGCGATCAGCTGTTGGCACTTTTGCTATCACCTGTGGTGCTGTTGGCACTTTTGCTATCAACTGGTGTTGTTCGCAAGTTTTTATATAAACATGTATTTTTATACATTCATAGTGTTTTTTTTTAGTGGGTGTCACTATTTGCTCATAGCTCTGACCCTTTGTGATCAGAAGCCTTGCTGTCAATTGTAATTTATAGTCATACCTAGGACTAGTTGGCAATGTGGGGCTATTTTCACTTTTGCTTTCAGCTGTTGGCACTTTTCCTATCAGCTGTTGACACTTTTGCTATCAGCTGTTGGCACTTTTGGTATCAGCTGTTTGCACTTTTGCTATCAGCTGTTGGCACTTTTGCTATCAGCTCTGGTGCTGTTGGCACTTTTGCTATCAACTGGTGTTGTTCGCAAGTTTTTATATAAACATGTATTTTTATACTTTCATAGTGTTTTTTTTAGGGGGGGGTCACTATTTGCTCATAGCTGGGACCCTTTGTGATCAGAAGCCTTGCTGTCAGATGTAGTTTATAGTCATACCTAGGTTTAGTTTGCACTGTGTTGCTGTTGGCACTTTTGCTATCAGCTGTTGGCACTTTTGCTATCAGCTGTTGGCACTTTTGCTATCATCTGTTGGCACTTTTGCTATCAGCTGTGGTGCTGTTGGCACTTTTGCTATCAACTTGTGTTGTTCGCAAGTTTTTATATAAACATATATTTTTATACATTCATAGTGTTTTTTTTAGTGGGGGTTACTATTTGTTCATAGCTGGGACCCTTTGTGATCAGAAGACTTGCTGTCAGATGTAGTTTATAGTCATACCTAGGACTAGTTGGCACTGTGGTGCTGTTGGCACTTTTGCTATCAGCTGTTGGCACTTTTGCTATCAGCTATTGGCACTTTTACTATCAGCTGTGGTGCTGTTGGCACTTTTGCTATCAACTGGTGTTGTTCGCAAGTTTTTATATAAACATGTTTTTTTATACATTCATAGTGTTTTTTTTTAGTGGGGGGTCACTATTTGCTCATAGCTGGGACCCTTTGTGATCAGAAGCCTTGCTGTCAGATGTAGTTTATAGTCATACCTAGGACTAGTTGGCACTGTGGTGCTGTTGGCACTTTTGGTATCAGCTGTTGGCTCTTTTGCTATCAGCTGTTTGCACTTTTGCTATCAGATGTTGGCACTTCTGCTATCAGCATTTGGCACTTTTGGTATCAGCTGTTGGCACTTTTGCTATCAGCTGTTGGCACTTTTGCTATCAGCTTTTGGCACTTTTGCTATCAGCTGTTTCCACTTTTGCTATCAGCTGTTGGCACTTTTGCTATCAGCTGTTGGCACTTTTGCTATCAGCTGTTGGCACTTTTGCTATCAGCTTTTGGCACTTTTGCTATCAGCTGTTTCCACTTTTGCTATCAGCTGTTGGCACTTTTGCTATCAGCTGTTGGCACTTTGCTATCAGCTGTTGGCACTTTTGATATCAGCTGTGTTGCTGTTGGCACTTTTGCTATCAACTGGTGTTGTTCGCAAGTTTTTATATAAACATCTATTTTTATACTTTCATAGTGTTTTTTTTATTGGGGGGTCACTATTTTCTCATAGCTGGGAACCTTTGTGATCAGAAGCCTTGCTGTCAGATGTAGTTTATAGTCATACCTAGGACTACTTGGCACTGTGGTGCTGTTGGCACTTTTGGTATCAGCTGTTGGCACTTTTGGTATCAGCTGTTGGCACTTTTGCTATCAGCTGTTTGCACTTTTGCTATCAGCTGTTGGCACTTTAGCTATCAGCTGTGTGCACTTTTGATATCAGCTTTTGGCACTTTTGGTATCAGCTGTTGGCACTTTTGCTATCAGCTGTTGGCACTTTTGCTATCAGCTGTTGGCAATTTTGCTATCAGCTTTTGGCACTTTTGGTATCAGCTGTTGGCACTTTTGCTATCAGCTGTTGGCACTTTTGCTATCAGCTGTGGTGCTGTTGGCAATTTTGTTATCAACTGGTTTTGTTCGCAAGTTTTTATATAAACATGTATTTTTATACTTTCATAGAGTTTTTATTTTAGTGGGGGGTCACTATTTGCTCATAGCTGGGACCCTTTGTGATCAGAAGCCTTGCTGTCGGATGTAGTTTATAGTCATACCTAGGACTAGTTGGCACTGTTGTGCTGTTGTCACTTTTGCTATCAGCTGTTGGCACTTTTGCTATCAGCTGTTGGCACTTTTGCGATCAGCTGTTGGCACTTTTGCTATCAACTGGTGTTGTTCGCAAGTTTTTATATAAACATGTATTTTTATACATTCATAGTGTTTTTTTTTTAGTGGGTGTCACTATTTGCTCATAGCTCTGACCCTTTGTGATCAGAAGCCTTGCTGTCAGTTGTAATTTATAGTCATACCTAGGACTAGTTGGCAATGTGGGGCTATTTTCACTTTTGCTTTCAGCTGTTGGCACTTTTGCTATCAGCTGTTGGCACTTTTCCTATCAGCTGTTGGCACTTTTGGTATCAGCTTTTGGCACTTTTGCTATCAGCTGTTGGCACTTTTGCTATCAGCTGTGGTGCTGTTGGCACTTTTGCTATCAACTGGTGTTGTTTATAGTCATACCTAGGACTAGTTGGAACTGTGGTGCTGTTGGCACTTTTGCTATCAGCTGTTGGCACTTTTGCTATCAGCTGTTGGCACTTTTGCTATCAGCAGTTGGAACTTTTGCTATCAGCTGTTGGCACTTTTGCTATAAGCAGTTGGCACTTTTGCTATCAGCTGTTGGCACTTTTGCTATCAGCTGTTGGCACTTTTGTTATCAGCTGTGGTGCTGTTGGCACTTTTGCTATCAACTGGTGTTGTTCGCAAGTTTTTATATAAACATATATTTTTTACATTCATAGTGTTTTTTTTTAGTGGGGGGTCACTATTTGCTCATAGCTGGGACCCTTTGTGATCAGAAGCCTTGCTGTCAGATGTAGTTTATAGTCATACCTTGGACTAGTTGGCCATATGGTGCTGTTGGCACTTTTGCTATCAGCTGTGGTGCTGTAGGCACTTTTGCTATCAACTGGTATTGTTCGCAAGTTTTTATATAAACATGTATTTTTATACTTTCATGGTGTGTTTTTTTTTAGTTGGGGGTCACTATTTGCTCATAGCTTGGACCCTTTGTGATCAGAAGACTTGCTGTCAGATGTAGTTATAATCATACCTAGGACTAGTTGGCACTGTGGTGCCGTTGGCACTTTTGCTATCAGCTGTTGGCACTTTTGCTATCAGATGTTGGCACTTTTGCTAGCAGCTGTGGTGCTGTTGGCACTTTTTCTATCAACTGGTATTGTTCGCAAGTTTTTATATAAACATGTATTTTTATACATTCATAGTGTTTTTTTTTAGTGGGGGGTCACTATTTGCTCATAGCTGGGACCCTTTGTGATCAGAAGCCTTGCTGTCAGATGTAGTTTATAGTCATACCTAGGACTAGTTGGAACTGTGGTGCTGTTGGCACTTTTGCTATCAGCTGTTGGCACTTTTGCTATCAGCTGTTGGCACTTTTGGTATCAGCTCTTGGCACTTTTGCTATCAGCAGTTGGCACTTTTGCTATCAGCTGTTGGCACTTTTGCTATCAGCTGTTGGCACTTTTGTTATCAGCTGTGGTGCTGTTTACACTTTTGCTATCAACTGGTGTTGTTCGCAAGTTTTTATATAAACATATATTTTTTACATTCATAGTGATTTTTTTAGTGGGGGGTCACTATTTGCTCATAGCTGGGACCCTTTGTGATCAGAAGCCTTGCTGTCAGATGTAGTTTATAATCATATCTAGGACTAGTTGGCACTGTGGTGCTGTTGGCACTTTTTCTATCAGCTGTTGGCACTTTTGCTATCAGCTGTGGTGCTGTTGGCACTTTTGCTATCAACTGGTGTTGTTCGCAAGTTTTTATATAAACATGTATTTTTATACTTTCATAGTGTGTTTTTTTTTAGTGGGGGGTCACTATTTGCTCATAGCTGGGACCCTTTGTGATCAGAAGACTTGCTGTCAGATGTAGTTTATAGTCATACCTAGGACTAGTTGGCTCTTTTTCTATCAGCTGTTGGCACTTTTGGTATCAGCTGTTGGCACTTTTGGTATCAGCTGTTGGCACTTTTATTATCAGCTGTGGTGCTGTTGGCACTTTTGCTATCAACTGGTGTTGTTCTCAAGTTTTTATATAAACATATATAATTATACATTCATAGTCCTTTTTTTTAGTGGGTGGTCACTATTTGCTCATAGCTGGGACCCTTTGTGATCAGAAGCCTTGCTGTCAGATGTAGTTTATAGTCATACCTAGGACTAGTTGGCACTGTGGTGCTGTTGGCACTTTTTCTATCAGCTGTTGGCACTTTTGCTATCAGCTGTTGGCACTTTTGCTATCAGCTTTTGGCACTTTTGGTATCAGCTTTTGGCACTTTTGCTATCAGCTGTTGGCACTTTTGTTATCAGCTTTTGGCACTTTTGCTATCAGCTGTTGGCACTTTTGCTATCAGCTGTTGGCACTTTTGCTATCAGCTTTTGGCACTTTTACTATCAGCTGTTGGAACTTTTGGTATCAGCTGTTGGCACTTTTGCTATCAGCGGTTGGCACTTTTGCTATCAGCTTTTGGCACTTTTGCTATCAGCTGTTGGCACTTTTGCTATCAGCTTTTGTCACTTTTGCTATCAGCTGTTGGCACTTTTGCTATCATCTGTTGGCACTTTTGCTATCAGCTGTTGGCACGTTTGCTATCATCTGTTGGCACTTTTGCTATCAGCTGTTGGCACTTTTGCTATCAGCTGTTGGCACTTTTGCTAGCAGCTGTGGTGCTGTTGGCACTTTTTCTATCAACTGGTATTGTTCGCATGTTTTTATATAAACATGTATTTTTATACATTCATAGAGTTTTTTTTTTAGTGGGGTGTCACTATTTGCTCATAGCTGGGACCCTTTGTGATCAGAAGCCTTGCTGTCAGATGTAGTTTATAGTCATACCTAGGACTAGTTGGAACTGTGGTGCTGTTGGCACTTTTGCTATCAGCTGTTGGAACTTTTGGTATCAGCTCTTGGCACTTTTGCTATCAGCTGTTGGCACTTTTCCTATCAGCTGTTGGCACTTTTGGTATCAGCTGTTGGCACTTTTGCTATCAGCTGTTGGCACTTTTGTTATCAGCTCTGGTGCTGTTGGCACTTTTGCTATCAACTGGTTTTGTTCGCAAGTTTTTATATAAACATATATTTTTTACATTCATAGTGTTTGTTTTTAGTGGGGGGTCACTATTTGCTCATAGCTGGGACCCTTCGTGATCAGAAGCCTTGTTGTCAGATGTAGTTTATAGTCATACCTAGGACTAGTTGGCACTGTGGTGCTGTAGGCACTTTTTCTATCAGCTGTTGGCACATTTGCTATCAGCTGTGGTGCTGTTGGCACTTTTGCTATCAACTGGTGTTGTTCGCAAGTTTTTATATAAACATGTATTTTTATACTTTCATAGAGTGTTTTTTTTTAGTGGGGGGTCACTATTTGCTCATAGCTGGGACCCTTTGTGATCAGAAGACTTGCTGTCAGATGTAGTTTATAGTCATACCTAGGACTAGTTGGCTCTTTTTCTATCAGCTGTTGGCACTTTTGGTATCAGCTGTTGGCACTTTTGGTATCAGCTGTTGGCACTTTTGCTATCAGCTGTTGGCACTTTTGCTATCAGCGGTTGGCACATTTGCTATCAGCTTTTGGCACTTTTGCTATCATCTGTTGGAACTTTTGCTATCATCTGTTGGCACTTTTGCTATCAGCTGTTGGCACTTTTGCTATCAGATGTTGGCACTTTTGCTAGCAGCTGTGGTGCTGTTGGCACTTTTTCTATCAACTGGTATTGTTCGCAAGTTTTTATATAAACATGTATTTTTATACATTCATAGTGTTTTTTTTAGTGGGGGGGTCACTATTTGCTCATAGCTGGGACCCTTTGTGATCAGAAGCCTTGCTGTCAGATGTAGTTTATAGTCATACCTAGGACTAGTTGGAACTGTGGTGCTGTTGGCACTTTTGCTATCAGCTGTTGGAACTTTTGGTATCAGCTCTTGGCACTTTTGCTATCAGCTGTTGGCACTTTTCCTATCAGCTGTTGGCACTTTTGGTATCAGCTGTTGGCACTTTTGCTATCAGCTGTTGGCACTTTTGTTATCAGCTCTGGTGCTGTTGGCACTTTTGCTATCAACTGGTTTTGTTCGCAAGTTTTTATATAAACATATATTTTTTACATTCATAGTGTTTTTTTTTAGTGGGGGGTCACTATTTGCTCATAGCTGGGACCCTTCGTGATCAGAAGCCTTGTTGTCAGATGTAGTTTATAGTCATACCTAGGACTAGTTGGCACTGTGGTGCTGTAGGCACTTTTTCTATCAGCTGTTGGCACATTTGCTATCAGCTGTGGTGCTGTTGGCACTTTTGCTATCAACTGGTGTTGTTCGCAAGTTTTTATATAAACATGTATTTTTATACTTTCATAGAGTGTTTTTTTTTAGTGGGGGGTCACTATTTGCTCATAACTGGGACCCTTTGTGATCAGAAGACTTGCTGTCAGATGTAGTTTATAGTCATACCTAGGACTAGTTGGCTCTTTTTCTATCAGCTGTTGGCACTTTTGGTATCAGCTGTTGGCACTTTTGGTATCAGCTGTTGGCACTTTTGCTATCAGCTGTTGGCACTTTTGCTATCAGCGGTTGGCACATTTGCTATCAGCTTTTGGCACTTTTGCTATCATCTGTTGGAACTTTTGCTATCATCTGTTGGCACTTTTGCTATCAGCTGTTGGCACTTTTGCTATCAGATGTTGGCACTTTTGCTAGCAGCTGTGGTGCTGTTGGCACTTTTTCTATCAACTGGTATTGTTCGCAAGTTTTTATATAAACATGTATTTTTATACATTCATAGTGTTTTTTTTAGTGGGGGGTCACTATTTGCTCATACCTGGGACCCTTTGTGATCAGAAGCCTTGCTGTCAGATTTAGTTTATAATCATATCTAGGACTAGTTGGCACTGTGGTGCTGTTGGCACTTTTTCTATCAGCTGTTGGCACTTTTGCTATCAGCTGTGGTGCTGTTGGCACTTTTGCTATCAACTGGTGTTGTTCGCAAGTTTTTATATAAACATGTATTTTTATACTTTCAAAGTGTGTTTTTTTTTAGTGGGGGGTCACTATTTGCTCATAGCTGGGACCCTTTGTGATCAGAAGACTTGCTGTCAGATGTTGTTTATAGTCATACCTAGGACTAGTTGGCACTGTGGTGCCGTTGGCCCTTTGGCTATAAGCTGTTGGCACTTTTATTATCAGCTGTGGTGCTGTTGGCACTTTTGCTATCAACTGGTGTTGTTCTCAAGTTTTTAAATAACATATATTATTATACATTCATAGTGCTTTTTTTTAGTGGGGGGTCACTATTTGCTCATAGCTGGGACCCTTTGTGATCAGAAGCCTTGCCGTCAGATGTAGTTTATAGTCATACCTAGGACTAGTTGGCACTGTGGTGCTGTTGGCACTTCTTCTATCAGCTGTTGGCACTTTTGCTATCAGCTGTTGGCACTTTTGCTATCAGCTTTTGACACTTTTGGTATCAGCTTTTGGCACTTTTGCTATCAGCTGTTGGCACTTTTGTTATCAGCTTTTGGCACTTTTGCTATCAGCTGTTGGCACTTTTGCTATCAGCTGTTGGCACTTTTGCTATCAGCTTTTGGCACTTTTACTATCAGCTGTTGGAACTTTTGCTATCAGCTGTTGGCACTTTTGCTATCAGCGGTTGGCACTTTTGCTATCAGCTTTTGGCACTTTTGCTATCAGCTGTTGGCACGTTTGCTATCAGCTTTTGTCACTTTTGCTATCAGCTGTTGGAACTTTTGCTATCATCTGTTGGCACTTTTGCTATCAGCTGTTGGAACTTTTGCTATCAGCGGTTGGCACTTTTGCTATCAGCTTTTGGCACTTTTGCTATCAGCTGTTGGCACTTTTGCTATCAGCTTTTGTCACTTTTGCTATCAGCTGGTGGCACTTTTGCTATCATCTGTTGGCACTTTTGCTATCAGCTGTTGGCACGTTTGCTATCATCTGTTGGCACTTTTGCTATCAGCTGTTGGCACTTTTGCTATCAGCTGTTGGCACTTTTTCTATCAGCTGTTGGCACTTTTGCTAGCAGCTGTGGTGCTGTTGGCACTTTTGCTATCAACTGGTGTTGTTCTCAAGTTTTTAAATAACATATATTATTATACATTCATAGTGCTTTTTTTTAGTGGGGGGTCACTATTTGCTCATAGCTGGGACCCTTTGTGATCAGAAGCCTTGCCGTCAGATGTAGTTTATAGTCATACCTAGGACTAGTTGGCACTGTGGTGCTGTTGGCACTTCTTCTATCAGCTGTTGGCACTTTTGCTATCAGCTGTTGGCACTTTTGCTATCAGCTTTTGACACTTTTGGTATCAGCTTTTGGCACTTTTGCTATCAGCTGTTGGCACTTTTGTTATCAGCTTTTGGCACTTTTGCTATCAGCTGTTGGCACTTTTGCTATCAGCTGTTGGCACTTTTGCTATCAGCTTTTGGCACTTTTACTATCAGCTGTTGGAACTTTTGCTATCAGCTGTTGGCACTTTTGCTATCAGCGGTTGGCACTTTTGCTATCAGCTTTTGGCACTTTTGCTATCAGCTGTTGGCACGTTTGCTATCAGCTTTTGTCACTTTTGCTATCAGCTGTTGGAACTTTTGTATAATCTTGCACAAGACGCTCAAATTTGGACCGGAAGCCGAGAGGTCAGAGGACATGCTGCTGGACGTAGTCTAAAATCTTACATTACACGCTCAAATATGGACCGGAAACCAACAGATCAGAGGCCATGCTGCTGGACGTAGTTTATCTTTTTACATTACACGCTAAAATACTGCATAAACCAACAGATCAGAATCATGTCTGCTGGACGTAGTGTATCATTTTACAGTAAACGCTCAAATATGGACCGGAAGCCAACAGGTCAGAGGCCATGCTGCTGCATGTATTCTAAAATCGTACATTCGATGCTCAAATATGGACCAGAAAACAATAGATCAGAATCATGGCTGCTGGACGTACAGTATAATCTTACACAACACGCTCGAATATGGACCGGAAGCCAACAGGTCAGAAGCAATGCGGCTGGACGTAGACTAAAATCTTACATTAGACGCTCAAATATGGACCGGAAACCAACAGATCAGAGGCCATGCTGCTGGACGTAGTTTATCTTTTTACATTAGACGCTCAAATATGCACCAGAAACCAAGAGGTCAGAATCATGGCTGCTGGACGTAGTGTATAATCTTACACAAGACGCTGAAATATGGACCGGAAGCCAACAGGTCAGAGGCCATGCTGCTGGGCGTAGTCTAAAATGTTACATTGGACGCTCAAATATGGACCGGAAACCAACAGATCAGAGGCCATGTGGCTTGACGTAGTTTATCTTTTTACATTAGACGCTCAAATATGCACCAGGAAGCCAGAGAGCAGAAACAGGGCTGCTGGACGTAGTGTATCCTCCTACACAAGACGCTCAAATATGGACCGGAAGCCAACAGGTCAGAGGCCATGCTGCTGGACGTAGTCTAAAATATTACATTAGACGTTCAAATATGGACCGGAAACCAGCAGATCAGAGGCCATGCTGCTGGTCGTAGTTTATCTTTTTACATTAGACGCTCAAATATGCACCAGAAACCAAGAGATCAAAATCATGGCTGCTGGATGTTGTCTATCATCTGACCCAAGACGCTCAAAATATGGACCGGAAGCCAACAGGTCAGAGGCCATGCTGCTGGACGTAGTGTAACATCTTACACAAGACGCTCAAATATGGCCCGGAAGCTAACAGGTCAGAGGCCATGCTGCTGGACGTATTCTAAAATCTTACATTAGACTCTCAAAGATGGACCGGAAACTAACAGATCAGAGGCCATGCTTCTGGACGTAGTTTATCTTTTTACATTAGAAGCTCAAATATGCACCAGAAACCAACCGATCAGAATCATTTCTGCTGGACGTAGTGTATCATCTCACACCAGACGCTCAAATATGGACCGGAAGCCCACAGGTCAGAGGCAATGCTGCTGCATGTAGTCTAAAATCTTACATTAGACGCTAAAATATGGAACGGAAACCAACAGATCTGCGGCCATGCTGCTGGACGTAGTTTATCTTTTTACATTAGACGCTCAAATATGCACCAGGGCTGCTGTTCTGTTGGTTTCTGGTGCATATTTGAGCGTCTAATGTAAAAAGATAAACTACGTCCAGCAGCATGTCCTCTGAACTGTTGGCTTCCAGTCCATATTGAGCGTCTTGTGTAAGGTGATAAACTACGTCAAGCAGCCATGATTCTGATCTAATGGTTTCTCGTGCATATTTGAGCGTCTAATGTAAAAAGATAAACTACGACCAGCAGCATGGCCTCTGATCTGTTGGTTTCCGGTCCATATATGAGAGTCTAATGTAAGATTTTAGACTACATCCAGCAGCATGGCCTCTGACCTGTTGGCTTCCGGTCCACATTTGAGCGTCATGTGTAAGATTATACACTACGTCCAGCAGCCCTGTTTCTGATCTCTGGCTTTCTGGTGCATATTTGAGCGTCTAATGTAAAAAGATAAACTACGTCAAGCCACATGGCCTCTCATCTGTTGGTTTCCGGTCCATATTTAAGCGTCCAATGTAACATTTTAGACTACGTCCAGCAGCATGGCCTCTGAACTGTTGGCTTCCGGCCTATATTTGAGCGTTTGTGTAAGATGATACACTACGTCCAGCAGCCATGGTTCTGATCTATTGGTTTCTCGTGCAAATTTGACCGTCTAATGTAAAAAGATAAACTACGTCCAGCAGCATGGCCCCTGAGCTGTTGGTTTCCGGTCCATATTTGAGCGTCAAATGTAAGATTTTAGACTACGCCCATATGGACCCGAAACCAACAGATCAGAGGCCATGTTGCTGGACGTAGTTTATCTTTTTACATTAGCCGCTCAAATATGCACAAGAAAGCAAGAGATCAGAAACAGGGCTGCTGGACGTAGTGTATCATCTTATACAAGACGCTCAAATATGGACCGGAAGCCAACAGGTGGGAGGCCATGCTGCTGGACGTAGTCTAAAATCTTACATTAGACGCTCAAATATGGACCGGAAACCAACAGATCAGAAGCCATGCTGCTTGACGTAGTTTATCTTTTTACATTAGACGCTCAAATATGCACCGGAAACTAACAGATCAGAATCATGGCTGCTGGGCGTAGTGTATCATCTTACACAAGACGCTCAAATATGGACCGGAAGCTAACAGGTCAGAGGCCATGCTGCTGGACGTAGTCTAAAATCTTACATTAGACGCTCAAATATGGACAGGAAACCAACAGATCAGAGGCCATGCTGCTGGGCGTAGTTTATCTTTTTACATTAGAAGCTCAAATATGTACCAGAACCCAAGAGATCAGAATCATGGCTGCTTGACGTAGTTTATCACCTTACACAAGACGCTCAATATGGACTGGAAGCCAACATTTCAGAGGACATGCTGCTGGACGTAGTTTATCTTTTTACATTAGACGCTCAAATATGCACCAGAAACCAACAGAACAGCAGCCCTGGTGCATATTTGAGCATCTAATGTAAAAAGATAAACTACGTCCAGCAGCATGGCCGCAGATCTATTGGTTTCCGTTCCATATTTTAGCGTCTAATGTAAGATTTTAGACTACGTCCAGCAGCATGGCCTCTGACCTGTAGGCTTCCGGTCTATAATTGAGCGTCTAGTGTAAGATGATACACTACGTCCAGCAGCCATGATTCTGATCTGTTGGTTTCTGGCGCATATTTGAGCGTCTAATGTAAAAAGATAAACTACGTCCAGCAGCATGGCCTCTGATCTGTTGGTTTCCGGTCCATATTTCAGTGTCTAATGTAAGATTTTAGACGACTTCCGGCAGCATGGCCACTGACCTGTTAGCTTCCGGTCCATATTTGAGCGTCTTGTGTAAGATGATACACTACGTCCAGCAGCCATGATTCTGATCTGTTGTTTTCTGGTACATATTTGAGCGTCTAATGTAAAAAGATAAACTACGTCCAGCAGCATGGCTACTGATCGGTTGGTTTCCGGTCCATATTTGAGCGTCTAATGTAAGATTTTAGACTACGTCCAGCAGCATGGCCTCTGACCTCTTGGCTTCCGGTCCATATTTGAGCGTCTTGTGTAAGATGATACACTACGTCCAGCAGCCCTGTTTCTGATCTGTTGGTTTCTGGTGCATATTTGAGCGTCTAATATACAAAGATAATCTACGTCCAGCTGAATGGACTCTGATCTGTTGGTTCCCGGTCCATATATGAGCGTGTAATATAAGATTTTAGACTACGTCCAGCAGTATGGCCTCCGAACTGTTGGCTTCCGTTCCATATTTGAGCGTCTTGTGTAAGATGATACACTACGTCCAGCTGCCATGATTCTGATCTCTTGGTTTCTGGTGCATATTTGAGCTTCTAATGTAAAAAGATAAACTACGTCCAGCAGCATGGCCTCTGATATGTTGGTTTCCGGTCCATATTTGAGCGTCCAATGTAAGATTTTAGACTACGTCAGGCAGCATGGCCTCTGATCTGTTGGTGTCCAATTGTAGGGAATTTCTTACCTTATCCATAATTACAAAAGTTTTTTCGACACATTGAATAGAGTCGAGGCGAAATTCAAGCGTATGGGGACTTGTGTTAGCTCATTTGCGGAAATTGTCATGCGGCCCTAAACTGGGAAATCAGTCATATTTCACTTGTTTATAACTTTTTTCCAGTAAAAGAAATATTTTCAAAATGGGTATCAAATTATGGTCAATTATTTGATTTGTCTATGTTTACCGGGATTTTTCATTTGCTCAGATAGTAAAAAGGACAGCTTTCACCAGGTGCGCGGTATGTCGTCTGACAATTTACAGCGTCAAACTTCCTGTGTGCACAATAAGACTGCATTTCTAATTTTGCCTTTTTATAGAATCCACAAAAAATTGGTGTCCAATTGTCGAAAATTTCTTGCCTTATCTATAATTCCAAAAGTTTTTTCGACACCTTGATTAGAGTCGACACGAAATTCAACGGTATGGGGACTTGGGTTAGCTCATTTGAGGAAATTGTCATGCGGCCCAAAACTGGGAAATCAGTCATATTTCACTTGTTTATAACTTCTTTCCAGTAAAAGAAATATTTTTACTATCTGAGCAAATGAAAAATCCCTGTAAATATAGACAAATCAAATAATTGCACACAATTTGATCTACATAAATTGACCAAATGAAAAATCCCTTACAAGCAATCTCAGGCTGCTACAAAACGGCATTTCCTGGCTCTTTTGTGAAAACTGCCTTACAAGCAATCTCAGGCTGATACAAGCCCACACCGGCTGGCTCTTCTGTGAAAACTGCGCAAAATCAATCTCAGGCTGCTACAATCCGAATACGCCTGGCTCTTTTGTGACACCTGCCTTACAAGCAATCTCAGGCTGCTACGATCCCATTTCTCCTGGCATTTTGTGGAAAGTGCCTTACACGCAAACATAGGATTCTACGAGCCGGTTATCCTGGGAGATTTGTGAAAATTGCCTTACAAGCAATCTCATTCTTCTACAAGCCTACACCTGCTGGCACTTTTAAGACAACTGCATTACAAGCAATCTCAGGCTGCTAAAAAATCGATCTCCTGGCTCTTTCGTGACAACTGCCTTACAAGCAACGTCAGGCTGCAGCAAGCCCAATGTTCCTGGCTTTTTTGCCAATTGCCTTACAAAATAATCCCAGGCTGCTACGAGGCGATTTCTCAAGGCTCTTTTGTGGCGACTGCATTACAAGCAACCTCAGGCTGCTACAAGACGAATTCTACTGGCTCTTTTGTGACAACTGCCTTACAAGCAATGTCAGGCTGCTCCGAGCCGACTTCTCTTGGCTCTCCTGTGTAAACTGCCTTACAAGCAATCTCAGGCTTCTACAAGCCGAATACGCCTGGCTCTTTTGTAGCAACTGCCTTACATGCAATCACAGCAGCAAGCCCAATTCTCTTGGATTTTTGTGCCAATTTCATTACAAGCAATTCCACGCAGCTACGAGCCCGTTTACCCTGGCTTTACACGCAATCTCAGGCTTCTACAAACTTACACCTGCTGACTCTTTTTTTACAACTCCCTTACAAGCAATCTCCCGCTGCTATCGGCCGACTTCTCCGGGCTATTTGTGAAAACTGTCTTACAAAGGATCTCAGGCTGCTACGAGCCGATTTCTCCTGCCTCTTTTGCAGCAACTGCCTTACAAGCATTCTCAGTCTGCAACAACCCGGATTCTCCTGGCTCTTTTGTGAAAACTGCCTTACAAGCAATGTCAGACTGCTACGAGCCGACTTCTCTTGGCTATTTTGTGAAAACTGCCTTTCAAGCAATCTCCGGCTGCTACAAGCCGAATACGCCTGGCTCTTTTGTGAAACTGCCTTACAAGCAATCTCAGCCTGCTACAAGCCGAATTGGCCGCTACAAATCGACATATACTGGCTCTTTTGTTACAACTGCCTTAAAACCTATCCCAGGCTGCTACGAACCGATTTCTCCTGGCTCATTTGTGGCATCTGCCTTACAAGCATTCTCAGGCTGCAGCAATATGAATTCTCCTGGCTTTTTGTGCGAATTTCCTTACAAGCAATCCTAAGCGGCTACGAGCGGATTTCTCCTGGCGCTTTTGTGGCAACTGCCTTACAAGAAATCTCAGGCTGCTAAGAGCCGAATTCTCTTGGCTCTTTTGTGAAAACTGCCTTGCAAGTAATCTCCGGCTGCTACAAGCCGAATTTTCCTGGCGCTTTTGTGACAACTGCCTTACAAGCAATGTCAGGCAGCTACAAGCCGACTTCACTTGGCTCTTTTGTGAAAACTGCCTTACAAGTAATATCAGGCCGCTACAAATCGACATCTCCTGTCTCTTTTGTGACAACTGCTTTACAAGCAATCTCAGTCTTCCGCCAGGACAGTTCTCCTGACTTTTTGTGCCAATTGCCTTAAAAGCAATCCCAGGCGGCTACGTGCCGATTTCTCCTGGCTCTTTTGTGGTAACAGCCTTACAAGCAATCTCAGGCTGCTACAAGCCGAATACGCCTGGCTCTTTTGTGAAACTGCCTTGCAAGCAATCTCAGGCCGCTACAAATCGATATCTCCTGTCTCTTTTGTGACAACTGCCTTACAAGCAATCTCAGGCTGCCGCAGGGCAGTTCTCCTGACTTTTTGTGCCAATTGCCTTAAAAGCAATCCCAGGCGGCTACGTGCCGATATCTCCTGGCTCTTTTGTGGTAACTGCCTTACAAGCAATCTCAGGCTGCTATAAGCCAAATTCTCCTGGTTCTATTGTGACAACTGCCTTAAAAGCAATCTCAGTCTACAGCAAGCCGAATTCTCCTGGCTCTTTTGTGCAAATTGCCTTACAAGTTTTGTGGCAACTGCCTTACATGCAATCTCAGGCGTCTACGAGCCTACTTATCTTGTCTCTTTTGTGAAAACTGCTTTAAATGCAATCACAGGCTGCTACAAAACGACATCTCCTGTCTCTTTTTTTTAAAACTGCCTTACAAGCAATCTCAGACTGCTACAAGCCGAATGCGCCTGGCTCTATTGTGAAACTGCCTTACAAGCAATCTCAGATCGCTACAAATCGACATATCCTGGCTCTTTTGTGTCAACTGCCTTACAAGCAATCTCAAGCTGTCGCTAGTACAATTCTCCTGACTTAATGTGCCAATTGCCTTAAAAGCAATCCCAGGCGGCTACGAACCGATTTCTCCTGGCTCATTTGTGGCAACTGCCTTACAAGAAATCTCAGGCTACTACAAGCCGAATTCTCCTGGCTCTTTTGTGCCAATTGCCTTACAAGCAATCCCAGGCATCTACGAGCCGACTTCTCCTGTCTCTTTTGTGAAAACGGCCTTAAAAGCAATCTCAGGCTGCTACAAAACGACATCACCTGTCTCTTTTGTTTTAAAACAGACTTACAATCTATCTCAGGTTTTCCGCTAGTCTGCTTGTAATGCAATTGGCACAAAAAGCTAAGAGAATTGGGATTGCTGCAGCCTGAGATTGTTTGTAAGGCAGTTGTCACAATAGAACCAGGAGAATTCGGCTTGTTGCAGCCTGAGATTGCTTGTAAGGCAGTTACCACAAAAGAGCCAGGAGAAATCCGCACGTAGCCGCCTGGGATTGCTTTTAGGGCAATTGGCACAAAAAGTTAGGAGAACAGTCCTAACAAAAGACACAAAAGAGCCAGGAGATGTCGATTTGTAGCGATCTGAGATTGCTTGTAAGGCAGTTTCACAATAGAGCCAGGCGTATTCGGCTTGTAGCCGCCCGAGATTGCTTGTAAGGCAGTTTCACAAAAGAGACAGGAGATGTCGTTTTGTAGCCGCCTGATATTACTTGTAAGGCAGTTTTACAAAAGAGCCAAGATAAGTCGGCTTGTAATGAAGTTGCCACAAAAGGGCCAGGAGAAATCGGCTCGTAGCATCCTGGGATTGCATGTAAGGCAATTCTCACAAAAATGCAGGATAATTCTTATTGCTTCAGCCTGAGAATGCTTGTAAGGCAGATGCCACAAATGAAAGAGGAGAAATCGCTTCGTAGCAGCCTGGGATTTCTTGTAAGGCAATTATCACAACAATTTAGGAGAATTAGACTAGCGGCAGCCTGAGATTGCTTGTAAGGCAGTTGTCACAAAAGCGCCAGTAGAATTCGGCTTGTAGCAGCCTGAGATTACTTGTAAGGCAGTTTTCACATAAGAGCCAAGAGAAGTCGGCTCGTAGCCGCATGACATTGCTTGTAAGGCAGTTGTCACAAAAGCGCCAGGAGAATTCGGCTTGAAGCAGCATGAGATTTCTTGTAAGGCAATTGGCACAAAATAGCCAGGAGAATTGGGATTGCTGCTGCCAGAGATTGCTTTTAAGGCAGTTGTCACAATAGAACCAGGAGAATTCGGCTTGTAGAATCCTGAGATTGCTTGTAAGGCAGTTTTCACAAAAGAGACAGGAGATGTCGTTTTGTAGCAGCCTGATATTATTTGTAAGGCAGTTTTCACAAAAGAGCCAAGAGAAATCGGCTCGTAGCCGCCTGGGATTGCTTGTAAGGCAATTCGCACAAAAAGCCAGGAGAATTCATATTGCTGCAGCCTGAGAATGCTTGTAAGGCAGATGCCACAAATGAGCCAGGAGAAATCGGTTCGTAGCAGCCTGGGATTGCTGTAAGGCAATTGGCACAAAAAGTCAGGAGAATTTTACTAGCGACAGCTTGAGATTGCTTGTAAGGCAGTTTTCAAAAAGAGTCAGGATATGTCGTTTTGTAGCGGCCTGAGATTGCTTGTAAGGCAGTTTCACAAAAGAGCCAGGAGAATTCGGCTTGCAGCAACCTGAGATTGCTTGTAAAGCAGTTGCCACAAATGAGCCAGGAGAATTCGGCTCGTAGCCGCGTGGAATTGCTTGTAAGGCAATTGACACAAAAAGCTAGGAGTATAGGGATTGCTGCAGCCTGAGATTGCTTGTAAGGCAGTTGTCACAATAGAACCAGGAGAATTCGGCTTGTACTAGCCTGAGATTGCTTGTAAGGCAGTTACCGCAAAAGAGCCAGAAGAAATCGGCACGTAGCCGCCTGTGATTGCTTTTTCTGCAATTGGCACAAAAAGTCAGGAGAACAGTCCTGGCGGCAGACTGAGATTGTTTGTAAGGCAGTGGCCACAAAGAGCCAGGAGATGCCGATTTCTAGCAGCCTGGGATTGCTTGTAAGGCAATTTGCACAAAATATCCAGGAGAATTCGTCTTGCAGCAGCCTGAGATTGCTTTTAAGGCTGTTGTCACAAAAGAGACAGGAGATGTCGATTTGTAGCGGCCTGAGATTGCTTGCAAGGCACTTTCACAAAAGAGCCAGGCGTATTCTGCTTGTAGCAGCCTGAGATTTCTTGTAAGGCAGTTTCAAAAAAGAGACAGGAGATGTCGTTTTGTAGCAGCCTGAGATTTCTCTTAAAGCAGTTTTCACAAAAGCGACAAGAGAAGTCGGCTCGTAGACGCCTGTGATTGCTTGTTAGGCAATTTGCGCAAAAGAGCCAGTAGAATTCCGCATGCATCAGCCAGAGATTGCTTGTAAGGCAGTTGCCACAAATGAGCCAGGAGAAATCGGCTTGTAGCAGCCTGGGATTGCTTGTAAGGCAATTGGCACAAAAAGCTAGGAGAACTGGGATTGCTGCAGCCTGAGATTACTTGTAAGGCAATTTGCACAAAAGAGATTTTTTGGGATTGCTTTTAAGTCAATTGGCATAAAAAGTCAGGAGAACTGTCCTGGCGGCAGTCTGAAATTGCTTGTAAGGCAGTTGTCACAAAAGCGCCAGGAGAATTCGGCTTGAAGCAGCATGAGATTTCTTGTAAGGCAGTTGCCACAAAAGAGCCAGGAGATGTCGATTTGTATCAGCCTGGGATTGCTTGTAAGGCAATTTGCACAAAAGAGCCGGGAGAATTCGTCTTGCAGCAGCCTGAGATTGCTTGTAAGGCAGTTGTCCAAAAAGAGACAGGAGATGTCGACTTGTAGCGGCCTGAGATTGCTTGCAGTTTCACAAAAGAGCCAGGCGTATTCGGCTTGTAGCAGCCTGTCTCCTGGGTGGGGGCTCGTCTCCATGGGACTTTCTTGGACTGGAGGTCGTCTGCGTGGGACTTTCTTGGACAGTCTCCTGGGTGGGGCTCCTCTGCATGGGACTTTCTGGGACTGGGGGTCGTCTGAGTCTGATTTCTGGGATTGTCTCCTGGGTGGGGGTCGTCTGTTTGGGACTTTCTGGGACTGTCTCCTGGGTGGGGGATCGTCTGCGTGGGACTTTCTGGGTCTGGGGGTCGTCTGCGTGGGAATTTCTGGGAGTGTCTCCTGGGTGGGGTGTCGTCTGCGTTGGACATTCTGGGACTGTCTCCTGGGTGGGTGTTCGTCTGCGTTGGATTTTCTTGGACTTGGGGTCGTCTGCGTGGGACTTTCTGGGACTGTCTCCTGGGTGGGGGTCGTCTGCATGGGACTTCCTGAGATGGGGGGTCGTCTGCGTGGGACTTTATGGGACTGTCTCCTGGGTGGGTGTCGTCTGCGTGGGACTTTCTGGGACTGTCTCCTTGGTGAGGGTCGTCTGGGTGGGACTTTCTTGGACTGGGGGCTCGTCTGCGTGGGACATTCTGGGACTGTCTCCTGGGTGGGGGGTCGTCTGCGTGGGACTTTCTGGGACTGTCTCCTGGGTGGGTGTTCTTCTGCGTGGCACTTTCTGTGACTGGGGGTCGTCTGCGTGGGTCTAGCTGGGACTGTCTCCTGTCTGGGGGTCGTCTGCGTGGGACTTTCTGGGACTGTCTCCTGGGTGGGTGTTCTTCTGCGTGGCACTTTCTGTGACTGGGGGTCGTCTGCGTGGGTCTAGCTGGGACTGTCTCCTGTCTGGGGGTCGTCTGCGTGGGACTTTCTGGGACTGTTTCCTGGGTGGGGACTCGTCTGCGTGGGATTTTCTGAGACTGTCTCCTGGGTGGGCGTCGTCTGCGTGTGATTTTCTGGGACTGTCTCCTGGGTGGTGGTCGTCTGCATGGGACTTCCTAGGACTGGGGGTCGTTTGTGTGGGTCTTTCTGGGACTGGGGCTGGTCTGCGTGGGTCTTTCTGGGACTGTCTCCTGGGTGGGGGTTCGTCTGCGTTGGACTTTCTGGGACTGTCTCCTGGGTGGCGGGTCGTCTGCGTGGGACTTTCTGGTTCTGTCTCCTAGGTGGGGATCGTCTGCATGCGTTTTTCTTGGAGTGGTTGTCGTCTGCGTGGGTATTTCTGGGACTGTCTCCTTGGTAGGGTGTAGACTGCGTGGGACTTTCTGGGACTGGGGGTAGTCTGCGTGGGACTTTCTGGGACTGGGGGTCGTCTGCGTGGGCTTTCTGGGACTGGGGGTCGTCTGCGTGGGATTTTCTGGGACTGTCTTCTGGTTGGGGGGTGGTCTACGTGGGACTTTCTGGGACTGGGGGTAGTCTGCGTGGGACTTTCTGGGTCTGGGGGTCGTCTGTGTGGGCTTTCTGGGACTGGGGGTCGTCTGCGTGGGACTTTCTGGGACTGTCTTCTGGTTGGGGTGTGGTCTACGTGGGACTTTCTGGGACTGGGTGCCGTCTGCGTGGGTCTTTCTGGGACACTCTCGTGGATGGGGGGGTCGTCTTTGTGGGATTTTTCTGGGACTGGGGATCGTCTGGGTGGGTCTTTCTGGGACTGGGGGTCGTCTGCGTGGTACATTCTGGGACTGGGGGTCGTCTCAGTGTGTCTTTCTGGGACTGTCTCCTGGGTGGGGGTTCGTCTCCCTGGGACTTTCTGGGACTGGTGTTCGTCTGCGTTGGACTTTCTTGGACTGGGGGTCGTCTGCGTTGGACTTTGTGGGACTGTCTCCTGGGTGGGGCTCATCTGCGTTGGACTTTCTGGGAATGTCTCCTGGTGGGGGTCGTCTGCATGGGATTTTCTGGGACTGGGGGTTGTCTGCGTGGACCTTTCTGGGACTGTCTGCTGGGTGGGGGTCGTTTGCGTGGGACTTTCTGGGACTGGGGGTCGTCTGCGTTGGACTTTCTGTGACTGGGGGCCGTCTACGAGGGACTTTCTGGGAGTGGGGGTCGTCTGCATGGGACTTTCTGGGACTGTCTCCTTCGTGTGGGTCGTCTTCATGGGACTTTCTTAGACTGGGGGTCGTCTGCGTGGGACATTCGGGGACTGTCTCCTGGGTGGGGGGAACGTCTGCGTGGAATTTTCTGTGACTGGGGGTAGTCTACGTTGGACTTTCTGGGACTGTCTCCTGGTTGAGGGGCCGGCTGCGTGGGACTTTCTGGGACTGGGGTCGTCTGCGTGGTACTTTCTGGGACTGGGGGCCGTCTGCGTGGGACTTTCTGAGAACTGTCTCCTGTGTGGGGTGTAGTCTGCGTGGGACTTTCTGGGACTGGGGGTCTTCTGCGTGTGACTTTGTCGGACTGGGGGTCGTCTGCGTGGGACTTTCTGGGACTGGGGGCCGTCTGCGTGGGACTTTCTGGGAATGTCTCCTGGGACTGTGGGTCGTGTGCGTTTGACTTCCTGCGACTGGGGTCGTCTGCGTGGGACTTTCTGGGAATGGGGGTCGTCTGCGTGGGACTTTCTGGGACTGTCTCCTGGTTGGGGGGTCGTCTGCGTGGGACATTCTGGGAATGTCTCCTGGGACTGTGGGTCGTCTGCATGGGACTTCCTGGGACTGGGTGTCTTCTGCGTGGGACTTTCTGGGAATGGGGGTCGTCTGCGTGGGACTTTCTGGGACTGTCTCCTGGGTGCGGGGTCATCTGCGTGGGATATCTGGGACTGTCACATGGGTGGGTGTCCTCTGCATGTGACTTTCTGGGACTGGGGATCGACTGCGTGGGACTTTATGGGACTGTCTCCTGGGTGGCGGCTGGTCTGCGTGGGACTTTCTGCGACTGTCTCCTGGGTGGGGGGTCGTCGTTGGGACTTTCTGGGACTGGGGGTCGTCTGCGTCGGTCTTTCTGGGATTGTCTCCTGGGTGGGGGTCATCTGCGTGGGACTTTCTGGGACTGTGGGTCGTCTGCGTGGGACTTTCTGGGACTGTCTCCTGTGTGGGGGGTTGTCTGCCTGGGACTTGCTGGGCCTGGGGGTCGTCTGCGTGGGACTTTCTGGGACTGGGGGCCGTCTGCGTGGGACTTTGTCGGACTGGGGGTCGTCTGCGTGGGACTTTCTGGGAATGGGGGCCGTCTGCGTGGGACTTTCTGGGAATGTCTCCTGGGACTGTGGGTCGTCTGCGTTGGACTTCCTGCGACTGGGGTCGTCAGCGTGGGACTTTCTGGGAATGGGGGTCGTCTTCGTGCGACTTTCTGGGACTGTCTCCTGGGTGGCGGTCGTCTGCATGGGACTTCTTGGGAGTGGGGGTCTTCTGCGTGGGACTTTCTGGGACTGTCTACTCGGTGCGGGGTCATATGCGTGGGATATCTGGGACTGTCACCTGGGTGGGGGGGTCCTCTGCATGTGACTTTCTGGGACTGGGGATCGTCTGCGTGGGACTTTCTGGGACTTTCTCCTGTGTGGGGGCTCGTCTGCGTGGGACTTTCTGCGACTGTCTCCTGGGTGGGGGGTCGTATTTGGGACTTTCTGTGACTGGGAGTCGTCTGCGTCGGTCTTTCTGGGACTGTCTCCTGTGTGGGGGGTTGTCTGCCTGGGCCTTGCTGGGCCTGGGGGTCGTCTGCGTGGGACTTTCTGGGATTGGGGGCCCTCTGCGTGGGACTTTCTGGGTGTGGGGGTCGTCTGCCTGGGACTTTCTGGGACTGTCTCCTGGGTGCGAGGTCGATTGTTTGGGACTTTCTGGGACTGGGGGCCGTCTGCGTGGGACATTCTGGGACTGGGGGTCGTCTGCGTGGGACTTTCTTGGACTGGGGGTCATCTGCGTGGGACTTTCTGGGACTGTCTCCTGGGTGCGGGCTCGTCTGCGTGGGACTTTCTGGGACTGGGGTCGTCTGCGTGGGACTTTCTGGTACTGTCTCCTGGGTGGAGGGTTGTCTGTTTGGGACTTTCTGGGACTGTATCCTGGGTGGGGTTCGTCTGCATGGACTTCCTAGGACTGGGGGTCGTCTGTGTGGGACTTTCTGGTACTGGGGCTCGTCTGCGTGGGTCTTTCTGCGACTGTCTCCTGGGTGGCGGTCGTCTGCATGGGACTTCTTGGGAGTGGGGGTCTTCTGCGTGGGACTTTCTGGGACTGTCTACTCGGTGCGGGGTCATATGCGTGGGATATCTGGGACTGTCA
Organism: Acanthosepion esculentum; assembly: GCA_964036315.1. NCBI lineage: Eukaryota > Metazoa > Mollusca > Cephalopoda > Sepiida > Sepiidae > Acanthosepion > Acanthosepion esculentum. The sequence continues at coordinate 8,350,189 of CAXIWW010000817.1, read as the reverse complement.
CCTGGGTGGGGGGGTCCTCTGCATGTGACTTTCTGGGACTGGGGATCGTCTGCGTGGGACATTCTGGGACTTTCTCCCGGGTGGGGGCTCGTCTGCGTGGGACTTTCTGCGACTCTCTCCTGGGTGGGGGGTCGTCTTTGGGACTTTCTGGGACTGGGAGTCGTCTGCGTCGGTCTTTCTGGGACTGTCTCCTGTGTGAGGGGTTGTCTGCCTGGGACTTGCTGGGCCTGGGGGTCGTCTGCGTGGGACTTTCTGGGACTGTCTCCTGGGTGGAGGGTTGTCTGTTTGGGACTTTCTGGGACTGTATCCTGGGTGGTGTTTGTCTGCATGGGACTTCCTAGGACTGGTGGTCGTCTGTTTGGGACTTTCTGGTACTGGGGCTCGTCTGCGTGGGTCTTTCTGCGACTGTCTCCTGGGTGGGGGTTCGTCTGCGTTAGACTTTCTGGGACTGTCTCATGCGTGGAGGGTCGTCAGCGTGGGACGTTCTGGGACTGGGGGTCGTCTGCGTGGGACTTTCTGGGACTGGGTGCCGTCTGCGTGGGTCTTTCTTGGAGTGGGGGTCGTCTGCGTGGGAATTTCTGGGACTGTCTCCTTGGTAGGGTGTCGACTGCGTGGGACATTCTGGGACTGGGGGTAGTCTGCGTCGGACTTTCTGGGACTGGGGGTCGTCTTCGTGGGCTTTCTGGGACTGGGGGTCGTCTGCGTGGGACTTTCTGGGACTGGGTGCCGTCTGTTTGGGTCTTTCTGGGACACTCTCGTGGATGGGGGCCATCTGTGTGGGATTTTTCTGGGACTGGGGATCGTCTGGGTGGGTCTTTCTGGGACTGGGGGGCGTCTGCGTGGGACTTTCTTGGACTGGGGGTCGTCTGCGTGGGTCTTTCTGTGACTGTCTTCTGGGTGGGGGTTCGTCTGCCTGGGACTTTCTGGGACTGTCTCCTGGGTGGGGTTTCGTCTGCATGGGACTTTCTGGGACTGGGGGTCGTCAACGTGGATCTTTCTGGGACTCTCTCCTGGGTGTGGGGTCGTCTGCGTGGGACTTTCTGGGACTGTTTCCTGGGTGGGGACTCGTCTGCGTGGGACTTTCTTGGACTGGGGGTCGTCTGCGTGGGTCATAGTGGGACAGTCTCCTGGGTGCGGTGTTGTCTGCGTGGGACTGTGTGGGACTGGGGGTCGTCTGCGTGGGACATTCTGGGACTGGGGGTCGTCTGCGTGGGACTTTCTGGGACTGTCTCCTTGGTGGGGGGTCGTCTTTTTGGGACTTTCTGGGACTGCCTCCTGGGAATGGGGCTCGTCTGCGTTGGATTTTCTGGGACTGGGGGTCGTCTGCGTGGGACTTTCTGGGACTGTCTCCTGGGTGGGGGTGTCGTCTGCGTGGGTCTTTCTGGGACTGGGGGTCGTCTCCGTGGGTCTTTCTGGGACTGTCTCCTGGGTGGTGGTTCGTCTCCGTGGGACTTTCTGGGACTGTGGTTCGTCTGCGTTGGACTTTCTGGGACTGGGGGTCGTCTGCGTGGGACTTTCTGTGTCAGGGGGTCGTCTGCGTGGGACTTTCTGGGACTGTCTCTTGGGTGGGGCTCATCTGCGGTGGACTTTCTGGAAATGTTTCCTGGGTGGGGGTTGTCTGCATGGGACTTTCTGGGACTGGGGCTCGTCTGCGTGGGACTTTCTCGGACTGTCTACTGGGTGGGGGTCGTCTGCGTGGGAGTCTCTGGGACTGGGAGTCGTGCGTTGGACTTTCTGTGACTGGGGGCCGTCTACGAGGGACTTTCTGGGAGTGGGGGTCGTCTGCATGGGACTTTCTTGGACTGTCTCCTTGGTGGGGTTCGTCTTCATGGGACTTTCTTAGACTGGGTGTCGTCTGCGTGGGACATTCTGGGACTGTCTCCTGGGTGGGGGGAACGTCTGCGTCGGATTTTCTCTGACTTGGGGTCGACTGGGTGGGACTTTCTGGGACTGGGGGCCGTCTGCGTTGGACTTTCTGGGAGTGGGGGTCGTCTGCGTGGGTCTTTCTGGGACTGTCTCCTGGGAGGGGGTTCGTCTGTTTGGGACTTTCCGAGAAATGTCTCCTGTGTGGGGTGTCGTCTGCGTGGGACTTTCTGGAACTGGGGGTCTTCTGCGTGTGACTTTCTGGGACTGGGGGTCGTCTGCGTGGGACTTTCTGGGACTGGGCGCCTTCTGCGTGGGACTTTCTGGGACTGTCTCCTGGGACTGGGGGTCGTCTGCGTTGGACTTCCTGGGACTGTGGGTCGTCTGCGTTGGACTTCCTGGGACTGGGGGTCTTAGGCGCGGGACTTTCTGGAAATGGGGGTCGTCTGCGTGGAACTTTCTGGGACTGTCTCCTTGTTGGGGGGTCGTCTATGTGGGACTTTCTGGGACTGTCGACTGGGTGGGGGTCGTCTGCATGCGACTTCCTGGGACTGGGGGTCTTCTGCGTGGGACTTTCTGGTACTGTCTCCTGGGTGCGGGGTCGTCTGCGTGGGATATCTGGGACTGTCACCTGGGTGGGGGGTCCTCTGCATGTGACTTTCTTGGACTGGGGATCGTCTGCGTGGGACTTTCTGGGACTGTCTCCTGGGTGGGGGCTCGTCTGCATGGGAATTTCTGGGACAGTCTCCTGGGTGGGGGTTCGTCTTTGGGACTTTCTGGGACTGGGGGTCGTCTGCGTGGGACTTTCTGGGACTAGGGGCCGTCTGCGTGGGACTTTCTGGGAGTGGAGGTCGACTGCGTAGGACTTTCTGGGACTGTCTCCTGGGTGCGAGGTCGATTGTTTGGGACTTTCTGGGACTGTCTCCTGGGTGGTGGGTCGTCTGCGTGGGACTTTCTGGGACTGGGGGTCGTCTGCGTGGGACTTTCTGGGACTGTCTCCTGGGTGGCGGGTCGTCTGCGTGGGACTTGCTTGGACTGGAGGTCGTCTGCGTGGGAATTTCTGGGACAAGGGTGTCGTCTGCGTGGGACTTTCAGGGACTGGGGATCGTCTGCGTGGGACTTTCTGGAAATGGGGGTCGTCTGCGTGGGACTTTCTGGGACTGTCTCCTGGGTGGCGGGTCGTCTGCGTGGGACTTGCTTGGACTGGAGGTCGTCTGCGTGGGAATTTCTGGGACAAGGGTGTCGTCTGCGTGGGACTTTCTGGGACTGTCTCCTGGGTGGAGGGTTGTCTGTTTGGGACTTTCTGGGACTGTATCCTGGGTGGGGTTCGTCTGCATGGGACTTCCTAGGACTGGGGGTCGTCTGTGTGGGACTTTCTGGTACTGGGGCTCGTCTGCGTGGGTCTTTCTGCGACCGTCTCCTGGGTGGGGGTTCGTCTGCGTTAGACTTTCTGGGACTGTCTCCTGGGACTGGGGGTCGTCTGCGTTGGACTTCCTGGGACTGGGGGTCGTCTGCGTTGGACTTCCTGGGACTAGCTGTCGTCTTTGTGGGACTTTCTGAGACTGGGGGTCGTCTGCGTGGGACTTTCTGGGACAGTCTCCTGGGTGGGGGGTCGTCTGTTTGGGACTTTCTGTGAACTGTCTCCTGTGTGGGGTGTCGTCTGCGTGGGACTTTCTGGGACTGTCTCCTGGGTGGCGGGTCGTCTGCGTGGGACTTGCTTGGACTGGAGGTCGTCTGCGTGGGAATTTCTGGGACAAGGGTGTCGTCTGCGTGGGACTTTCTGGGACTGGGGATCGTCTGCGTGGGACTTTCTGGGACTGGAGGTCGTCTGCGTAGGACTTTCTGGGACTGTCTCCTGGTTGGGGGGTCGTCTGCCTGGGACATTCTGGGACTGTCTCCTGGGTGGGAGTCGTCTGCATGGGACTTCCTGGGACTGGGGGTCTTCTGCGTGGGACTTTCTGGGACTGTCTCCTGGGTGCGGGGTCGTCTGCGTGGGATATCTGGGACTGTCACCTGGGTGGGGGGTCCTCTGCATGTGACTTTCTGGGACTGGGGATCGTCTGCGTTGGACTTTCTGGGACTGTCTCCTGGGTGGAGGCTCGTCTGCGTGGGACTTTCTGGGACTGTCTCCTGGGTGGGGGTCGTCTGCATGCGACTTCCTGGCACTGGGGGTCTTCTGCGTGGGACTTTCTGGGAATGTCTCCTGGGGGCGGGGTCGTCTGCGTGGTATATCTGGGACTGTCACCTGGTAGGGGGGTCCTCTTCATGTGACTCTCTGGGACTGGGGATCGTCTGCGTGGGACTTTCTGGGACTGTCTCCTGTGTGGGGGCTCGTCTGCGTGGGACTTTCTGGGACTGTCTCCTTGGTGGGGGGTCGTCTTTGGGACTTTCTGGGACTGGGGGTCGTCTACGTGGATCTTTCTGGGAATCTCTCCTGGGTGTGAAGTCGTCTGCGTGGGACTTTCTGGGACAGTTTCCTGGGTGGGGACTCGTCTGCGTGGGACTTTCTTGGACTGGGGGTCGTCTGCGTGGGTCATTCTGGGACAGTCTCCTGGGTGCGGTGTTGTCTGCGTGGGACTTTGTGGGACTGGGGGTCGTCTGCGTGGGACATTCTGGGACTGGGTGTCGTCTGCGTGGGACTTTCTGGGACTGTCTGCTTGGTGGGGGTCGTCTTTTTGGGACTTTCTGGGACTGCCTCCTGGGTGTGGGGTCGTCTGCGTGGGACTTTCTGGGAATGGGGCTCGTCTGCGTTGGATTTTCTGGGACTGGGGGTCGTCTGCGTGGGACTTTCTGGGACTGTCTCCTGGGTGGGTGTGTCGTCTGCGTGGGACTTTCTGGGACTGGGGGTCGTCTCCGTGGGTCTTTCTGGGACTGTCTCCTGGGTGGGGGTTCGTCTCCGTGGGACTTTCTGGGACTGGGGTTCGTCTGCGTTGGACTTTCTGGGACTGGGGGTCGTCTGCGTGGGACTTTCTTGGTCTGGGGGTCGTCTGCGTGGGACTTTCTGGGACTGTCTCCTGGGTGGGGCTCATCTGCGTGGGACTTTCTGGGAATGTCTGCTGGGTGGGGGTCGTCTGCGTGGGAGTTTCTGGGACTGGGAGTCGTCTGCGTTGGACTTTCTTTGACTGGGGCCGTCTACGAGGGACTTTTTGGAAGTGGGGGTCGTCTGCGTGGGACATTCTGGGACTGACTCCTGGGTGGGGGAACGTCTGCGTCGGATTTTTTGTGACTGGGGGTCGTCTGCGTGGGACTTTCTGTGACTGGGGGCCGTCTGCGTTGGACTTTCTGGGAGTGGGGGTCGTCTGCGTGGGACTTTCTGGGACTGTCTCCTGGGACTGGGGGTCGTCTGCGTTGGACTTCCTGGGACTGGGGATCGTCTGCGTGGGACTTTCTGGGACTGAAGGTCGTCTGCGTGGGACTTTCTGGGAGTGGGGGTCGTCTGCGTGGGAGTTTCTGGCACTGTCTCCTGGGTGGGGGGTCGTCTGTTTGGGACTTTCTGAGAACTGTCTCCTGTGTGGGGTGTCGTCTGCGAGGGATTTTCTGGGACTGGGGTCTTCTGCGTGTGACTTTGTCGGACTGGGGGTCGTCTGCGTGGGACTTTCTGGGACTGGGGGCCGTCTGCGTGGGACTTTCTGGGACTGTCTCCTTGGACTGTGGGTCGTCTGCGTTGGACTTCCTGGGACTGGGGGTCGTCTGCGTGGGACTTTCTCGGAATGGGTGTCGTCTGCGTGGGACTTTCTGGGACCGTCTCTTGGTTGGGGGGTCGTCTGCGTGGGAATTTCTGGGACTGTCTCCTGGGTGGGGGTCGTCTGCATGTGACTTCCTGGGACTGGGGGTCTTCTGCGTGGGACTTTCTGGGATTGTCTCCTGGGTTGGGTATCGTCTGCGTGGGACTTTCTGGGACTGGGGGTCGTCTGCGTGGGACTTTCTGGGACTGGGGGTCGTCTGCGTGGGACTTTCTGGGACTGGGGGTAGTCTGCGTTGTACTTTCTGGGACGAGAGGGTCGTCTGCGTGGGACTTTCTTGGACTGGGGGTCATCTGCGTGGGACTTTCTGGGACTGTCTCCTTGGTGCGGGGTCGTCTGCGTGGGACTTTCTGGGACTGGGGTCGTCAGCGTGGGACTTTCTGGGATTGTCTACTGGGTGGGGGCTCGTCTGCGTGGGATTTTCTGAGACTGTCTCTTGGGTGGGCGTCGTCTGCGTGTGATTTTCTGGGACTGTCTCCTGGGTGGTGGTCGTCTGCATGGGACTTCCTAGGACTGGGGGTCGTTTGTGTGGTACTTTCTGGGACTGGGGCTGGTCTGCGTGGGTCTTTCTGGGACTGTCTCCTGGGTGAGGGTTCGTCTGCGTTGGACTTTCTGGGACTGTCTCCTGGGTGGCGGGTCGTCTGCGTGGGACTTTCTGGGACTGTCTCCTTGGTAGGGTGTAGACTGCGTGGGACTTTCTGGGACTGGGGTAGTCTGCGTGGGACTTTCTGGGACTGGGGGTCGTCTGCGTGGGCTTTCTGGGACTGGGGGTCGTCTGCGTGGGACTTTCTGGGACTGTCTTCTAGTTGGGGGGTGGTCTACGTGGGACTTTCTGGGACTGGGGGTAGTCTGCGTGGGACTTGCTTGGACTGGAGTTCGTCTGCGTGGGACTTTCTTGGACAAGGGTGTCGTCTGCGTGGGACTTTCAGGGACTGGGGATCGTCTGCGTGGGACTTTCTGGGACTGGGGGTCGTCTGCGTGGGACTTTCTGGGACTGTCTGCAGGGTGGAGGTCGTCTGCGTTGGACTTTCTGGAAATGGGGGTCGTCTGCGTGGGACATTCTGTGACTGGGGGCCGTCTACGTGGGACTTTCTGGAAGTGGGGTCGTCTGCATGGGATTTTCTTGGACTCTCTCCTGTGTGGGGGTTCGTCTGCTAGGGACTTTCTGGGACTCTCTCCTGTGTGGGGGTTCGTCTGCTAGGGACTTTCTGGGAATGTCTCCTGGGTGGGGGTCTTCTGCATGGGAATTTCTTAGACTGGGGTTCGTCTGCGTGGGACATTCTGGGACTGTCTCCTCGGTGTGGAGCACGTCTGCGTGGGATTTTCTGTGACTGAGGGTCGTCTGCTTGGGACTTTCTGGGACTGGGGTTCGTCTGCGTGGGACTTTCTGAGACTGGGGCCGTCTGCGTGGGACTTTCTGGGAGTGGGGGTCGTCTTTGTGGGACTTTCTGGGACTGTCAACTGGGTGGGGGGTCTTCTGTTTGGGACATTCTGAGAACTGTCTCCTGGGTGGGGTGTCGTCTTCGTGGGACTTTCTGGGACTGGGGTTCGTCTGCGTGGGACTTTCTGGGACTGTCTCCTGTGTCGGGGGTCGTCTGCGTGGGACTTTCTGGGACTGTCTCCTGGGTTGTGGTCGTCTGCATGGGACTTTCTGGGATTACTTTTAAGGCATTTGTCACAAAAAAATGTGATGACGGCTCGTAGAAACCTCAGATTGCTTTTAATCAGTTGTCACAAAAGAGCCAGGAGAATTCCGCTTGTAGCAGCCTGAGATTGCTTGTAAGGCAGTTGCCACAAAAGAGCCAGGAGAAATCCGCTAGTACCAGCCTGGGATGGCTTGTAATGCAATTGGCAAAAAAGAGCCAGCATTTCGGCTCGTAGCAGCCTGAGATTGCTTGTAAGGCAGTTGTCATAGAAGAGCCAGACTCGTAGAAGCCTGAGATTGCTTGGAAGGCAGTTGGCAGAATAGAGGCAGAAGAATTCATATTGCTGTAGCCTGAGAATGCTTGTAAGGCAGATGCCACAAATGAGCCATGGGAAATCGGTTCGTGGCAGCCTGGGATTGCTTGTATGGCAATTGGCACAAAAAATCAGGAGAATTGGACAACCGGATGCCTGAGATTGCTTGTAAGGCAGTTGTCACAAAAGAGCCAGGATATGTCGATTTGTAGCGGCCTGAGATTGCTTGTAAGGCAGTTTCACAAAAGAGCCAGGCGTATTCGGCTTGTAAGGCAGTTTTGTCGTTTTGTAGCAATCCGAGATTGTTTTTAAGGCAGTTTTTACAAAAGAGACAAGAGAAGTCGGCTCGTAGACGCCTGGGATTGTTGTAAGGCAATTTTCACAAAAGAGCCCGGAGAATTCGGCTTGCAGCAGCCTGAGATTGCTTGGAAGGCAGTTGCCACATTTGAGCCAGGAGAAATCGGCTCGTAGACGCCTGGGATTGCTTGGAAGGCAATTGGCACAAAAAGCCAGGGGAATTAGGATTGCTGTAGACTGAGATTGCTTTTAAGGCAGTTGTCACAATAGAACCAGGAGAATTTGGCTTATAGCAGCCTGAGATTGCTTGTAAGGAAATTACCACAAAAGAGCCAGGAGATATCGGCACGTAACCGCCTGGTATTGTTTTTAAGGCAATTGGCACAAAAAGTCAGGAGAACTGCCCTGCGGCAGCCTGAGATTGCTTGTAAGGCAGTTGTCACAAAAGAGACAGTAGATGTCGATTTGTAGTGGCCTGAGATTGCTTGCAAGGCAGTGTCACAATAGAGCCAGGCGTATTCGGCTTGTAGCAGCCTGAGATTGCTTGTAAGGCAGTTACCACAAAAGAACCAGGAGAAATCGGCACGTAGCCGCCTGGGATTGCTTTTAAGGCAATTGGCACAAAAAGTCAGGAGAACTGTCCTGGCGGAAGACTGAGATTGCTTGTAAGGCAGTTGTCACAAAAGCGCCAGGAGAATACGGCTTGTAGCAGCCGGAGATTACTTGCAAGGCAGTTTTCACAAAAGAGCGTCCGAATTCCAGTGTGCACAATAAGACTGGATTTCTAATTTTCCTTTTTATCGAATCCACAAAATATTGGTGTCCAATTGTCGGGAATTCCTTACCTTATCCATAATTAAAAAAGTTTTTTCGACACCTTGAATAGAGTCGAGGCGAAATTCAACGGTATGGGGACTTGTGTTAACTCATTTGCAGAAATTGTCATGCGGACCTGAACTGGGTAATCAGTCATATTTCACTTGTTTATAACTTTTTTCCAGTAAAAGAAATATTTTCAAAATGGGTATCAAATTGTGTACAATTGTTTGGTTTGTCTACGTATACAGAGATTTTCATTTGGTCAGATAGTAAAAAGTACAGCTTTCACCATGTGCGCCGTATGTCGTCTGACAATTTACAGCGTCCGAATTCCAGTGTGCACAATATGACTGCATTTCTAATTTTTCCTTTTTATAGAATCCACGAAATGTTGGTGTCCTATTGTGGGGAATTTCTTACCTTATCCGTAATTACAAAAGTTTCTTCGACACCTTGAATAGAGTCGAGGTGAAATTCAACGGTATGGGGACTTGTGTTAGCTCATTTGCGGAAATTATAATGCGGCCCTAAACTGGGAAATCAGTCATATTTCACTTGTTTATAAATTTTTTCCAGTAAAAGATATATTTTCAAAATGGGTATCAAATTGGGTGCAATTTTTTGACTTGTCTATGTATACAGGGATTTTTCATTTGCTAAGATAGTAAAAAGTACAGCTTTCACCATGTGCGCGGTATGTCCTGAGACAATTTACAGCGTCCGAATTCCAGTGTGCACAATAAGAATGCAAGTCTAATTTTTCCTTTTTATAAAATCCACAAAATATTGCTGTCCAATTGTCCGGAATTTTTCACCTTATCCATAATTACAAAACTTTTTTCGACACTTTGATTAGAGTCGAGTCGAAATTCAACGGTATGGGGACTTGTGTTAGCTCATTTGCGGAAATTGTCATGCGGCCCTAAACTGGGAAATCAGTGATATTTGACTTGTTTATAACTTTTTTCCAGTAAAAGAAATATTTTCAAAATGGGTATCAAATTGTGTGAAATTATTTGATTTGTCTATGTTTACAGCGACTTTTCATTTGCGCAGATAGTAAAAAGTACAGCTTTCACCATGTGCGCGGTATGACGTCTGACAATTTACAGCGTCCAAATTCCAGTCTGCACAATAAGACTGCATTTCTAATTTTTCCTTTTGATAGAATCCACAAAATATTGCTCTACAATTGTCGGGAATTTCTTGCCTTATCCATAATTACAAAAGTTTTTTCGCCACGGTGATTAGAGTCGAGTCGAAATTCAACGGTATGGGGACTTGTGTTAGCTCATTTGCGGAAATTGTCATGCGGCCCTAAACTGGGTAATCAGTCATATTTCAATTGTTTATGACTTTATTCCAGTAAAAGAATTATTTTCAAAATCGGTATCAAATTGTGTGCAATTATTTGATTTGTCTATGTTTACAGGGAATTTTCATTTGCTCAGATAGTAAAAAGTACAGCTTTCACCATGTGCGCCGTATGTCGTCTGACAATTTACAGCGTCCGAATTCCAGTGTGCACAATAAGACTGCATTTCTAATTTTTCCGTTTTATCGAATCCACAAAATATTGGTGTCCAATTGTCGAGAATTTCTTACCTTATCCATAATTACAAAAGTTTTTTCGACACCTTGAATAGAGTCGTGGCGAAATTCAACGGTTTGGGGACTTGTGTTAGCTCATTTGCGGAAATTGTCATGCGGCCCTAAACGGTCCACATTTGACCGTCTTTTTAGATTCCGTCAAGCAGCATGGACCTGTTGGCTTCCGGTCCATATTTGAGCGTCTTGTGCAAGTTGATACACTACGTCCAGCAGCCCTGTTTCTGATCACTTGGTTTCTGGTGCATATTTGAGCGTCTAATATAAAAAGATAAACTACGTCCAGCAGCATGGCCTCTGATCTGTTGGTTTCCGGTCCATATTTGAGAGTCTAATGTAAGATTTTAGACTACGTAAAGAAGCATCGCCTCTGACCTATTGGCTCCGGTCCATATTTGAGCCTCTTGTGTAAGATGATACACTACGTCCAGCAGCCCTGTTTTTGATCACTTGGTTTCTGGTGCATATTTCAGCGTCTAATGTAAAAAGATAAACTACGTACAGCAGCATGGCCTTTGATCTGTTGGTTTCCGGTCCATATTTGAGCGTCTAATGTAAGATTTTAGACTACGTCCAGCAGCATAGCCTCTGACCTGTTGGCTTCCGGTCCATATTTGAGCGTCTTGTGCAAGATGATACACTACGTCCAGCAGCCCTGTTTCTGATCACTTGGTTTCTGGTGCATATTTGATCGTCTAATGTAAAAAGATGAACTACGACCAGCAGCATGGCCTCTGATCTGTTTGTTTCCGGTCCATATTTGAGCGTCTAATGTAAGATTTCAGATTACGTCCAGCAGCATGGCCTCTGACCTGTTGGCTTCCGGTCCATATTTGAGCGTCTTGTGTAAAATGATACACTACGTCCAGCAGCCCTGTTTCTGATCTCTTGGTTTCTGGTGCATAATTGAGCGTCTAATGTAAAAAGATAAACTCCGTCATGCATCATGGAATCTGATCTGTTGTTTTCCGGTCCATATTTGAGCGTCTTGTGTATGACGATACACTACGTGCACAAGCCGTGTTTCTGATCTCTTGGATTCTGGTGCATAATTGAGGGTCTAATGTAAAAAGATAAACTACGTCCAGCAGCATGGCCTCTGATCTGTCGGTTTCACGTCCATATTTGAGCGTCTAATGTAAGATTTTAGACTACGTCCAGCAGCATGGCCTCTGACCTTTTGGCTTCCGGTCCATATTTGAGCGTCTTGTGTCACATGATACACTACATCCAGCAGCCCTGTTTCTGATCTCTTGGTTTCTGGTGCATATTTGTGCGTCTAATGTAAAAAGATAAACTACTTTCCAGCAGCATGGCCTCTGATCTGTTGGTTTCCGGTGCATATTTGAGCGTCTAATGTAAGATTTTTGAATACGTCCAGCAGGTGCCCTCTGATCAGTTGGTTTCCGGTCCATATTTGAGGGTCTAATGTAAGATTTTACATGACGTCCAGCAACGTGGCCTCTGACCTGTTGGCTTCCGGTCCATATTTGAGCCTCTTGTGTAAGATGACACAGTACGTCCAGCAGCCATGATTCTGATCTGTTGGATTCTGTTGCATATATGAGCGTCTAATGTAAATAGATAAACTACGTCCAGCAGCATGGCCTCTGATCTGTTGGTTTCGGGTCCATATTTGAGCGTCTTGTGCAAGATGATACACTACGTCCAGCAGCCCTGTTTCTGATCTCTTGGTTTCTGGTGCATATTTGAGCGTTTAATTTAAAAAGATAAACTACGTCCAGCAGCATGGCCTCTGATCTGTTGGTTTACGGTCCATATTTGAGCCTCTAATATAAGATATTACATGACGTCCAGCAGCATGGCCTCTGACCTGTTGATTTCCGGTCCACATTTGAGAGTCTTGTGTAAGATGATACACTACGTCTAGCATCCCTGTTTCTGATCTGTTGGTTTCTGGTGCATATTTGAGCGTCTAATGTAAAAAGATAAACTACGCCCAGCAGCATAGCTTCTGAGCTGTTGGTTTCCGTCCATATTTTAAAGTCTTATGCAAGATTTTAGACTACGTCCAGCAGCATGGCCTCTGACCTGTTGGCTTCCGGTCCATATTTGACCCTCTTGTGTAAGATGAGACACTACGTCCAGCCGCCATGATTATGATCTTTTGGATAATGGTTCATATTTGAGCGTCTAATGTAAAAAGATAAAATACGTCCAGCAGCATGGCCTCTGATCTGTTGGTTTCTGTTCCATATTTGAGCGTCTAATGTAAGATTTTAGACTACGTCCAGCAGATGGCCTCTGACCTGTTGGATTCCGGTTAATATTTGAGCGTCTTGTGTAAGATGATACACTACATCCAGCAGCCCTGTTTCTGATCTCCTGGTTTCTGGTGCGTATTTGAGCGTCTAATGTAAAAAGATAAACTACATCCAGCAGCCTTGCCTCCGATCGGTTGGTTTCCGGTCCCTATTTGAGCGTCTAATGTAAGGTTTTTCATGATGCCCAGCAGCAGGGCCTCTGATCTGTTGGTTTCCCGTCGATATTTGAACGTCTAATGTAAGATTTTAGAGTACGTCGAGCAGCTTGGCCTCTGAACTGTTGGCTTCCAGTCCATATTTGTGCGTCTTGTGCAAGATGATACACTACGTCCAGCAGCCCTGTTTCTGATCTCTTGGTTTGTGGTGCATATTTGAGCGTCTAATATAAAAACATAAACTACGTCCAGCAGCATGGCGTCTGATCTGTTGGTTTCCTGTCCATATTTGAGCGTCTTGTGTAAGATGATACACTACGTCCAGCAGCCCTGTTTCTGATCTCTTGGTTTGTGGTGCATATTTGAGCGTCTAATGTAAAAAGATAAACTACGTCCAGCAGCATGGCCTCTGATCTGTTGGTTTGCGGTCCATATTTGAGCGTCTAATGTAAGATATTACATGACGCCCAGCAGCGTGGCCTCTGACCTGTTGGCTTCTGGTCCATATTTGAGCCTCTTGTGTAAGATGATACAATACGTCCGGCAGCCATGATTCTGATCTGTTGGATTCTGGTGCATATTTGAGCTTCTAATGTAAAAAGATAAATTACGTCCAGCAGCATGGCCTCTGATCTGTTGGTTTCTGGTCCATATTTGAGCGTCAAATTTAAGATTTCAGAGAACGTCGAGCAGCATGGCCTCTGACCTGTTGGTTTCCGGTCCATATTTGAGCGTCTTGTGTAAGATGATACACTACGTCCAGCAGCCTTGTTTCTGATCTCTTGGTTTCTGGTGCATATTTGAGCGTCTAATTTAAAAAGATAAACTACGTCCAGCAGCATGGCCTCTGATCTGTTGGTTTCCGTTCCATATTTGAGCCTCTAATGTAAGATATTACATGACGACCAGCAGCATGGCTTCTGACCTGTTGGTTTCCGGTCCACATTTGAGCGTCTTGTTTAAGATGATACACTACGTCTAGCATCCCTGTTTCTGATCTCTTGGTTTCTGGTGCATATTTGAGCGTATAATGTAAAAAGATAAACTACGACCAGCAGCATAGCTTCTGATCTGTTGGTTTCCGTCCATATTTGAAAGTCTTATGTAAGATTTTAGACTACGTCCTGCAGCATGGCCTCTGACCTGTTGGCTCCCGGTCCATATTTGAGCGTCTTGTGTAAGAGGATAGACTACGTCCAGCAGCCATGAATCTGATCTGTTGGTTGCTGGTGCATATTTGAGCGTATAATTTAAAACGATAAACTAGGTCCAGCAGCATGTCTTCTTATCTGTTGGTTTCCGGTCCATATTTGAGCGTCTAATGTAAGATTTTAGACTACGTCCAGCAGCATGGCCTCTGACCTGTTGGCTTCCGGTCCATATTTGAGCGTCTTGTGTAAGATGATACACTAGGTCCAGCAGCAATGATTCTTATCTGTTGGTTTCTGGTGCATATTTTGGGCGTCTAATGTAAAAAGATAAACTACGTCCAGCAGCATGGCCTCTGATCTGTAGGTTTCCGGTCCATATTTGAGCGTCTAATGTAAGATTTTAGACTACGTCCAGCAGCATTGCCTCTGACCTGTTGGCTTCCGGTCCATATTTGAGCGTCTTGTGTAAGATGATACACTACGTCCAGCAGACATGATTCTGATCTCTTGGTTTCCGGTCCATATTTTGAGCGTCTAATATAAAAAGATAAAAAACGACCAGCAGCTCAGCCTCTGATCTGTAGGTTTCCGATCCATATTTGAGCGTCTAAATGTAAGATTTTAGTCTACGTCCAACAGCATAGTCTCTGACCTGTTGGATTCCGGTCCATATTTGAGCGTCTAATGTAAGATATTAGACTACGCCCAGCAGCATGGCCTCTGACCTGTATGCTTCCGGTCAATATTTGAGCGTCTTGTGTAAGATAATACACTATGTCCAGCAGCCATGATACTGATCTGTTGGTTTCTGGTGCATATTTGAGCGTCTAATGTAAAAAGATAAACTACGACCAGCAGCATGGCTTCTGATCTGTTGGTTTCCGGACCATATTTGAGCGTCTAATGTAAGATTTTAGACTACATGCAGCAGCATGGCTTCTGACCTGTTGGCTTCCGGTCCATATTTGAGCGTCTTGTGTAAGATGATACACTACGTCCAGCAGCCATTATTCTGATCTCTTTGTTTCTCGTGCAAATTTGAGCGTCTAATGTAAAAAGATAAACTACGTCCAGCAGCATGGCCTCTGATCTGTTGGTTTCCGGTCCAAATTAGAGCATCTAATGTAAGACTTTAGACTACCTCCAGCAGCATGGTCTCTGACCTGTTGGCTTCTGGTCCATATTTGAGCGTCTTGTGTAAGATGATACACTTCCCCCAGCAGCATGGCCTCTGATCTGTTGGTTTCCGGTCCATATTTGAGCGTCTAATGTAGGATTTTAGACTACATGCAGCATCATTGCCTCTGATCTCTTGGCTTCCGGTCCATATTTGGGCCTCTTGTTTAAGATGATACACTACGTCCAGCAGCCATGATTCTGATCTGTTGGTTTCTGGTACATATTGAGCTACTAATATAAAAGTATAAACTACGTCCAGCAGCATGGCCTCTGATCTGTTGGTTTCAGGTCCATATTTGAGCGTCTAATGTAAGATTTTAGATTACGTCCAGCAGCATGGCCTCTGACCTGTTGGCTTTCGGTCCATATTTGAGCGTCTTGTGTAAGATGATACACTACGTCCAGCAGCCATGATTCTAATCTGTTGGTTTCTCGTTCATATTTGAGCGTCTAATGTAAAAAGATAAACTACGCCCAGCAGCATGGCCTCTGATCTGTTGGTTTCCGGTCCATATTTGAGCGTTTAATATAAGATTTTAGACTACGTCCAGCAGCATGGACTCTGACCTGTAGGCTTCCGGTCAATATTTGAGCGTTTTGTGTAAGATGATACATTACGTCCAGCAGCCATGATTCTGATCTGTTAGTTTCTGGTGCATATTTGAGCTTCTGATGTAAAAAGATAAACTACGTCCAGCAGCATGGCCTCTGATCTTTTGGTTTCCGGTCCATATTTGAGCGTCTAATGTAAGATTTTAGACTACGTCCAGCATCATGGCCTCTGACCTGTTGGCTTCCGGTCCATATTTTAGCTTCTTGTGTAAGGTGATACACTACGTCCAGCAGCCATGATTCTGATCTCTTTGTTTCTGGTGCATATTTGAGCGTCTAATGTAAATAGATAAACTACGACCAGCAGCATGGCCTCTGACCTGTTGGATTCCCGTCCAAATTTGAGCGTCTAATGTCAGATTTTAGACTACGTCCAGCAGCATGGCATCTGACCTGTTGGCTTCCGGTCCATATTTTAGCGTCTTGTGTATGATGATCCACTACGTCCAGCAGCCATGATTCTGATCTCTTGGTTTCTGGTGCATATTAGAGCGTCTAATGTAAAAAGATAAACTACACCCAGCAGCATGGGCTCAGAATTGTTGGTTTCCGTCCCATATTTGAGCGTCTAATGTAAGATTTTAGCATACAACCAGCAGCATGCCCTCTGATCTGTAGGCTTCCGGTCCATATTAGAGCTTCTTCTGTAAGATGATACACTACGTCCAGCAGCCATGATTCTGATCTGTTGGTTTCTGGTGCATATTAGAGCGTCTAATGTAAAAAGATAAACTACGTCCAGCAGCATGGCCTCTGACCTGTGGGTTTCCCGTCCATATTTGAGCGTCTAATGCAAGATTTTAGATTACGCCCAGCAGCATGGCCTCTGATCTGTTGGCTTCCGGTCCATATTAGAGCTTCTTCTGTAAGATGATACACTACGTCCAGCAGCCCTGTTTCTGATCTCTTGGTTTCTGGTGAATATTTGAGCGTCTAATGTAAAAAGATAAACAACGTCCAGCAGCATGGCCTCAGAACTGTTGGTTTCCGTTACATATTTGAGCGTCTAATGTAAGATTTTAGACTACATCCAGCAGCATGCCCTCTGACCTGTAGGCTTCCGGTCCATATTTGAGCGTCTTGTGTAATATGATACACTACGTCCAGCAGCCATGATTTTTATCTGTTGTTTTCTGGTGCATATTTGAGCGTCTAATGTAAAAAGAAATACTACGTCCAGCAGCATGGCCTCTGATCTGTTGGTTTCCGGTCCATATTTGAGCGCCTAATGTAAGATTTTGACTACATGCAGAATCATTGCCTCTGATCTCTTGGCTTCCGGTCCATATTTGGGCGTCTTGTTTAAGATGATACACTACGTCCAGCAGCCATGATTCTGATGTGTTGGTTTCTGGTACATATTTGAGCTTCTAATATAAAAGTATAAACTACGTCCAGCAGCATGGCCTCTGAACTGTTGCTTTCAGGTCCATATTTGAGCGTCTAATGTAAGATTTTAGACTACGTCCAGCAGCATGGCCTCTGACCTGTTGGCTTGCGGTCCATATTTGAGCGTCTTGTGTAAGATGATACGCTACGTCCAGCAGCCATGATTCTAATCTGTTGGTTTCTCGTGCATATTTGAGCGTCTAATGTAAAAAGATAAACTACCCCCAGCAGCATGGCCTCTGATCTGTTGGTTTCCGGTCCATATTTGAGTGTCTAATGTAAGATTTATACTACGCCCAGCAGCATGGCCTCCGACCTGTTGGCTTCTGGTCCATATTTGAGCGTCTTGTGTAAGATGATACACTACGTCCAGCAGCAATGAATCTGATCTGTAGGTTTCCAGTCCATATTTGAGCGTCTAATGTAAGATTTTAGAATACGTCCAGAAGCATGGCCTCTGATCTGTTGGCTTCCGGTCCATATTTGAGCGTCTTGTGTAAGATGATAACTACGTCCAGCGGCCATGATTCTGATGTGTTGGTTTCTGGTACATATTTGTGCTTCTAATGTAAAAAGATAAACTACCACCAGCAGCATGGCCTCTGATCTGTTGGTTTCCGGTCCATATTTGAGCGTCTAATGTAAGATTTTAGACTACGTCCAGCAGCATGGCCTCTGACCTGTTGGCTTCCGGTCCATATTTGAGCGTCTTGTGTAAGATAATACACTACGTACAGCAGCAATGATTCTAATCTGTTGGTTTCTCGTGCATATTTGAGCGTCTTATGTAAAAAGATAAACTACGTCCAGCAGCATGGCCTCTGATCTGTTGGTTTCCGGTCCATATTTGAGCGTCTAATGTAAGATTTATACTACGTCCAGCAGCATGGCCTCTGACCTGTTGGCTTCTGGTCCATATTTGATCGTCTTGTGTAAGATGATACACTACGTCCAGCAGCAATGATTCTGATCTGTTGGTTTCTGGCGCATATTTTGAGCGTCTAATGTAAAAAGATATACTACGCCCAGCAGCATGGCATCTGATCTGTAGGTTTCCGGTCCATATGTGAGCGTCTAATGTAAGATTTTAGACTACGACCAGCAGCATGGCCTCTGACCTGTTGGCTTCCGGTCCATATTTGCGCGTCTTGTGTAAGATGATCCACTACGTCTAGCAGCCATGATTCTGATATCTTGGTTTCTGGTGCATATTTGAGCGTCTAATGTAAAAAGATAAAGTACGACCAGCAGCATGGCCTCAGATCTGTTGGTTTCCGTTCCATATTTGAGCGTCTAATGTAAGATTTTAGACTACGCCCAGCAGCATGGCCTCTGACCTGTAGGCTTCCGGTCAATATTTGAGCGTCTTGTGTAAGATGATACACTACGTCCAGCAGCCCTGTTTCTGATCTCTTGGTTTCTGGTGCATATTTGAGCGTCTAATGTAAAAAGATAAACTACGCCCAGCAGCATGGCCTCAGATCTGTTGGTTTCCGTTCCATATTTGAGCGTCTAATGTAAGATTTTAGATTACGTCCAGCAGCATGGCCTCTGACCTGTAGGCTTCAGGTCAATATTTGAGCTTCTTGTGTAAGATGATACACTACGTCCAGCAGCCATGATTCTGATGTGTTGGTTTCTGGTACATATTTGTGCTTCTAATGTAAAAATATAAACTACGTCCAGCAGCATCGCCTCTGATCTGTTGGTTTCCGGTCCATATTTGAGCGTCTAATGTAAGATTTTAGACTACGTCCAGCAGCATGGCCTCTGACCTGTATGCTTCCGGTCAATATTTGAGCGTCTTGTGTAAGATAATACACTACGTCCAGCAGCCATGTTTCTGATCTGTTGTTTGCTGGTACATATTTGAGCTTCTAATGTAAAAATATAAACTACGTCCAGCAGCATCGCCTCTGATCTGTTGGTTTCCGTTCTATATTTGAGCGTTTAATATAATATTTTAGACTACGTCCAGCAGCATGGCCTCAGACCTGTAGGCTTCCGGTCCATATTTGAGCGTCTTGTGTAAGAGGATACACTACGTCCAGCAGCCATGATTCTGATCTCTTGGTTTCTGGTGCATATTTGAGCGTCTAATGTAAAAAGATAAACTACGACCGGCAGCATGGCCTCTGATCATTTGGTTTCCGATCCATGTTTGAGCCTCTAATGTAAGATTTTAGAATACGCCCAGCAGCATGGCCTCTGACCTGTTGGCTTCCGGTCCATATTTGAGCGTCTTGTGTATGGTGATAAACTACGTCCAGCAGCCATGATTCTGATCTCTTGGTTTCTGGTACATATTTGAGCGTCTAATGTAAAAAGATAAACTACGTCCTGCAGCATGGCATCTGATCTGTTTGTTTCCCGGCCATATTTGTTCATTTAATGTAAGATTTTAGACTACGTCCAGCAGCATGGCCTCTCACCCGTTGGCTTCCGTTCCATATTTAAGCGTCTTGTGTAAGATGATACACTACGTCCAGCAGCCATGATTCTGATCTGTTGGTTTCCGGTCCATATTTGAGCGTCTATTGTAAGATTTGAGATTACGTCCATCAGCATTGCCTCTGATTTTTTGGCTTCCGGTCCATATTTGAGCGTCTTGTGTAAGAGGATACACTACGTCCAGCAGCCATGATTCTGATCTCTTGGTTTCTGGTGCATATTTGAGCGTCTAATGTAAAAAGATAAACTACGACTAGCAGCATGGCCTCTGATCAGTTGGTTTCCGGTCCATGTTTGAGCGTCTAATGTAAGATTTTAGAATACGTCCAGCAGCATGGCCTCTGACCTGTTGGCTTCCGGTCCATATTTGAGCGTCTCGTGTATGGTGATAAACTACGTCCAGCAGCCATGATTCTGATCTCTTGGTTTCTGGTACATATTTGAGCGTCTAATGTAAAAAGATAAACTACGTCCTGCAGCATGGCATCTGATCTGTTTGTTTCCCGGCCATATTTGTGCTTTTAATGTAAGATTTTAGACTACGTCCAGCTGCATGGCCTCTCACCGGTTGGCTTCCGGTCCATATTTGAGCGTCTTGTGTAAGATGATACATTACGTCCAGCAGCCATGATTCTGATCTGTTAGTTTCCGGTCCATATTTGAGCGTTTAATATAAGATTTTAGACTACGTCCAGCAGCATGGATTCTGACCTGTAGGCTTCCGGTCAATATTTGAGCGTTTTGTGTAAGATGATACATTACGTCCAGCAGCCATGATTCTGATCTCTTTGTTTCTGGTGCATATTTGAGCGTCTAATGTAAATAGATAAACTACGACCAGCAGCATGGCCTCTGACCTGTTGGATTCCCGTCCAAATTTGAGCGTCTAATGTAAGATTTTAGACTACGACCAGCAGCATGGCATCTGACCTGTTGGCTTCCGGTCCATATTTTAGCGTCTTGTGTATGATGATCCACTACGTCCAGCAGCCATGATTCTGATCTCTTGGTTTCTGGTGCATATTAGAGCGTCTAATGTAAAAAGATAAACTACACCCAGCAGCATGGGCTCAGAATTGTTGGTTTCCGTCCCATATTTGAGCGTCTAATGTAAGATTTTAGCATACAACCAGCAGCATGCCCTCTGATCTGTAGGCTTCCGGTCCATATTAGAGCGTCTTCTGTAAGATGATACACTACGTCCAGCAGCCATGATTCTGATCTGTTGGTTTCTGGTGCATATTAGAGCGTCTAATGTAAAAAGATAAACTACGTCCAGCAGCATGGCCTCTGAACTGTGGGTTTCCCGTCCATATTTGAGCGTCTAATGCAAGATTTTAGATTACGTCCAGCAGCATGGCCTCTGATCTGTTGGCTTCCGGTCCATATTTGAGCGTCTTGTGTAAGATGATACACTACGTCCAGCAGCCCTGTTTCTGATCTCTTGGTTTCTGGTGAATATTTGAGCGTCTTCCTGGGTGGGGTGTCGTATGCATGGGACTTTCTAGGACTGGGGGTCGTCTGCATGGGTCTTTCTGGTACAGTCTCCTGGGTCCGGTGTCGTCTGCGTGGGATTTTGTGGGACTGGTGGTCGTCTGCATGGGACTTTCTGGGACTGGGGGTCGTCTGCGTGGAACTTCCTGGGACTGTCTCCTGGGTGGGGGGTCGTCTGCGTGGGACTTTCTGGGACTGGGGGTACTCTGCGTGGGACTTTCTTGGGCTGGGGGTCTTCTGCGTGGGACTTTCTGGGACTGTCTCCTGGGTGGGGGTCTTCTGCATGGGACTTCCTAGGACTGGGGGTCGTCTGTGTGGGACTTTCTGGGACTGGGGGTCGTCTGCGTGGGTCTTTCTGGGACTGTCTCCTGGGTGGGGGTTCGTCTGCGTTGGACTTTCTGGGACTGTCTCCTGGGTGGGGGTTCGTCTGCGTTGGACTTTCTGGGACTGTCTCATGCGTGGGGGTTCGTCTGCGTGGGACTTTCTGGGACTGTCTCCTGGGTGGGGGTCGTCAGCGTGGGTCTTTCTGTGACTGGGCGTCTGCGTGGGACTTTCCGGGACTGTCTCCTGGGTGGGTGTTCGTGTGCGTGGGACTTTCTGTGACTGGGGGTTGTCTGCGTGGGATATATGGGTCTGTCTCCTGGGTGGGGGGTCGCCTGCATGGGACTTTCTGGGACTGGGGGTCGTCTACGTGGGATATCTGGGTCTCTCTCCTGGGTGGGGGGTCGTTTGCATGGGACTTTCTGGGACTGGGTGTCGTCTGCGTGCGACTTTCTGGGATTGTCTCCTGGGTTGGGGGGGTCGTCTGCGTGCGACTTGCTGGGACTGGGGGTCGTCTGCGTGGGACTTTTTTGGACTGTCTCCTGTCTGGAGGATCGTCTGCGTGGGACTTTCTGGGACTAGGGGGTCGTCTTCGTGGGACTTTCTGGGACTGTCTCCTGGGTGAAGGGTCGTCTGCTTGGGACTTTGTGGGAGTGGGGGTCGTCTGCCTGGGACTTTCTGGGAGTGGGTGTCGTCTGCGTGGGACTTTCTGGGATTCTCTCCTGTGTTGGGGGGGGTCGTCTGCGTGCGACTTGCTGGCACTGGGGGTCGTCTGCGTGGGACTTTTTGGGACTGTATGCTGTCTGGAGGATCGTCTGCGTGGGACTTTCTGGGACTAGGGGGTCGTCTGCGTGGCACTTTCTGGGACTCGGGGTCGTCTGCGTTGAACTTTCTGGGACTGGGGGTCGTCTGCGTGGGACTTTCTGGGACTGTCTCCTGGGTGGGGGGTCGTCTCCTTGGGACTTTGTGGGACTGGGGGTCGTCTGCGTGGGACTTTCTGGGAGTGGGTGTCGTCTGCGTGGGACTTTCTGGGACTGTCTCCTGGGTGGGGGGTCGTCTGTGTCGAAAAAACTTTTGTAATTATGGATAAGGCAAGAAATTTCCGACAATTGGACACCAATATTTTGTGGATTCTATAAAAAGGAAAAATTAGAAATGCATTCTTATTGTGCACACTGGAATTCGGTCGCTGTAAATTGTCAGACGACCTACCGCGCACATGGTGAAAGCTGTACTTTTTAAAATCTGACCAAATGAAAAATCCCTGTAAATATAGACCAACCAAATAATTGCACACAATGTGATACCCATTTTGAAAATATTTCTTTTACTTGATAAAAGTTATAAACAAGTGAAATATGACTGATTTCCCAGTTTAGGGCCGCATGAGAATTTCCGCAAATGAGCTAACACAATTCCCCATAACGTTGAATTTCGCCTCGACTTTATTCAATGTGTCGAAAAAATTTGTGTAATCATGGATGAGGCAAGAAATTCCCGACAATTGGAAAACAATATTTTGTGGATTCTTTAAAAAGGAAAAATTAGAAATGCAGTCTTATTGTTCAAACTGGAATTCGGAAACTGTAAATTGTCAGACGACATACCGCGCACCTGGTGAAAGCTGTCCTTTTTACTATCTGACCAAATAAAAAATCCCTGCATACATAGACCAATCAAATAATTGCACACCATTTGATATTCATTTTGAAAATATTTTATTTTACTGGAAAAAAGTTATGAACAAGTGGATATGACTGATTTCATAGTTTAGGGCCGCATGACAATTTCCGAAAATGAGCTAACACAGGCCCCATACCGTTGAATTACGCCTCGACTCTATTCAAGATGTCGAAAAAACTTCTTTAATTAGGGATAAGGTAAGAAATTCCCGACAATTGCACAGCAATATTGTGTGGATTCTATAAAAAGGAAAAATTAGACATGCATTCTTATTGTGCACACAGGAAGTCGGACGCTGTAAATTGTCAGACGACATACCGCGCACATGGTGAAAGCTGTACTTTTTACTATCTGAGCAAATGAAAAATCCCTGTATACCTAGACAAGTCAAATAATTGCACCCAATGTGATACCCATTTTGAAAATATATCTTTTACTGGAAAAAAGTTATAAACAAGTGAAATATGACTGATTTCCCAGTTTAGGGCCGCATGACAATTTCCGCAAATGAGCTAATACACGTCCCCATACCGTTGAATTTCGACTCGACTCTAATCAAGGTGTCGAAAAATCTTTTGTAATCATGGATGAGGCAAGAATTTCCCGACAATTGGACAGCAATATTTTGTGGATTCTATAAAGAGGAAAAATTAGAAATGCAGTCTTATTGTGCACACTGGAATTCGGACGCTGTAAATTGTCAGAGGACATACCGCGCACATGGTGAAAGCTGTACTTTTTACTATCTGAGCAAATGAATAATCCCTGTATACATAGACAAATCAAATAATTGCACACAATTTGATACCCAATTTGAAAATATTTCTTTTACTGGAAAAAAGTTATAAACAAGCGAATTATGACTGATTTCCCAGTTTAGGGCCGCATGACAATTTCCGCAAATGAGCTAAGAAAAGTCACCATACCGTTGAATTTCGACTGAACTCTAATCAAGGTGTCGAAAAACGATTGAACTTATGGATAAGGTAAGAAATTCCCGACAATTGGACACCTACAGATCAGAGGCCATGCTGCTGGGGGTAGTCTAACATCTTACATTAGACGCTCAAATATGGACGGGAAACCAACAGATCAGAGGCCATGCTGCTGGAAGTAGTTTATCTTTTTACATTAGACGCTCAAATATGCACCAGAAACCAACAGATCAGAATCATGGCTGCTGGACGTAGTGTATCATCTTACACAAGACGCTCAAATATGGACCGGAAGCTAACAGGTCAGAGGCCATGCTGCTGGACGTAGTCTAAGATCTTACATTGGAGGCTCAAATATGGACCGGAAACCAACAGAACAAAGGCCATGCTGCTGGACGTAGTTTATCTTTTTACATTAGACGCTCAAATATGCACCAGAAACCAAGAGACCAGAATCATGGCTGCTGGGCGTGGTGTATCATTTTACACAAACGCTCAAATATCGAACGGAAGCCAACTGGTCAGAGGCCATGCTGCTGGTCGTAGTCAAAAATATTACATTAGACGCTCAAATATGGACCGGAAACCAACAGATCAGAGGCCATGCTGCTGGACGTAGTTTATCTTTTTACATTAGACGCTCAAATATGCACCAGAAACCAAGATATCAGAAACAGGACTGCTGGACGTAGTGTATCATCTTAAACAAGACGCTCAAATATGGACCGGAAGCCAACAGGTCAGAGGCCATGCTGCTGGAAGTAGTCTAAAATCTTACGTTAGACGCACAAATATGGACCGGAAACCAACAGATCAGAGGCCATGCTGCTGGACGTAGTTTATCTTTTTCCATTAGACGCTCAAATATGCACCAGAAACCAACAGATCAGAATCATGGCTGCTGGACGTAGTGTATTATCTTACACAAGACACTCAAATATCGACCGGAACCCTACAGGTCAGAGGCCATGCTGCTGGACGTAGTCTAAAATCTTACATCAGACGCACAGATATGGACGGGAAACCAACAGATCAGAGGCCATGCTGCTGGTCGTACTTTATCTTTTAACATTAGACGCTCAAATATGAACCAGAAACCAAGAGATCAGAAACAGGTCTGCTGGACGTAGAGTATCACCTTACACAAGACGCTCAAATATGGACCGGAAGCCAACAGGTTAGAGGACATGCTGCTGGGCGTATTCTAAAATCTTACATTAGTCGCTCAAATATGGATCGAAAATTAACAGGAGAGAGGCCATGCTGCAGGACGTAGTTTATCTTTTTACATTAGACGCTCAAATATGCACCAGAAACCAACAGATCAGAATCATGGCTGCTAGACGTAGTGTATCATCTTACACAAGACGCTCAGATATGGTCCGGAAGCCAACAGGTCAGAGGCCATTCTGCTTGACGTAGTCTAAAATCATACAGTAGACGCTCAAATATGAACCGGAAACCAACAGATCAGAGGCCATGCTGCTGGACGTAGTTTATATTTTTACATTAGACGCTCAAATATGCACCATAAACCAAGAGATCAGAAACAGCGCTGCTGGACGTTGTGTATCATATACACAAGACGCTCAAATACGGACCGGAAACCAAGAGTTCAGAGGCCATGCTGCTGGACGTAGTCTAAAATCTTACATTAGACGCTCAAATATGGACCGGAAACCAACAAATTAGAGGCCATGCTGCTGGACGTAGTATATCTTTTTACATTAGACGCCCAAAATATGCACAAGAAACCAAGAGATCAGAAACAGGGCTGCTGGACGTAGGGTATCATCTTACACAAGACGCTCAAATATGGACCGGAAGCCAAGAGGTCAGAGTCCATGCTGCTGGTCGTAGTCTAAAATCTTACATTAGAGGCTCAAATATGGACCGGAAACCAACAGATCAGAGGCCATGCTGCTGGACGTAGTTTATCTTTTTACATTAGAAGCTCAAATATGCACCAGAAACAAAGAGATCAGAAACAGGCCTGCTGGACGTAGTGTATCATCTTACACAAGACTCTCAAATATGGACCGGAAGCCAACAGGTCAGAGGCTATGCTGCTGGACGTAGTCTAAAATCTTATATTAGACGCTCATATATGGACCGGGAACCAACAGGTCAGAGGCCATGCAGCTGGACGTAGTATATCTTTTTACATTAGACGCTCAAATATGCACAAGATACCAATAGATCAGAAACAGGGCTGCTGGACGTAGTGTATCATCTTACACAAGACGCTCAAATATGGACCGGAAGCCAACAGGTCAGAGGCTATGCTGCTGGACGTAGTCTAATATCTTATATTAGACGCTCAAATATGGACCGGAACCCAACAGATCCGAGGCCATGCTGCTGGACGTAGTTTATCTTTTTACATTAGAGGCTCAAATATGCACCAGAAACCAACAGATCAGAAACAGGGCTGCTGGACGTAGTGTATCATCTTACACAAGTCGCTCAAATATGGACCTGAAGCCAACAGGTCAGAGGCAATGCGGCTGGACGTAGTCTAAAATCTTCCATTAGACGCTCAAATATGGACCGGAAACCAACAGATCAGAGGCCATGCTGCTGGACGTAGTTTATCTTTTTACATTAGACGCTCAAATATGCACCAGAAACCAAGAGATCAGAAACAGGGCTGCTGGACGTAGTGTATCATGTTACACAAGACGCTCAAATATGGACGGGAAGCCACCATGTCAGAGGCTATGCTGCTGGACGTAGTCTAAAATCTTATATTAGACCCTCGAATATGGACCGGAAACAAACAGCTCAGAGGCCATGCTGCTGGATGTAGTATATCTTTTTACATTAGACGCTCAAATATGCACAAGATACCAAGAGATCAGAAACAGGGCTGCTGGACGTAGTGTATCATCTTACACAAGACGCTCAAATATGGACCTGAAGCCAACAGGTCAGAGGCAATACGGCTGGACGTAGTCTAAAATCTTACATTGGACGCTCAAATATGGACCGGAAACCAACAGATCAGAGGCCATGCTGCTGGGCGTAGTTTATCTTTTTACATTAGACGCTCAAATATGCACCAGAAACCAACAGATTAGAATCATATCTGCTGGACGTAGTGTATCTTCTTACACTAGACGCTCAAATATGGACCGGAAGCCAAGAGGTCAGAGTCCATGCTGCTGGTCGTAGTCTAAAATCTTACATTAGAGGCTCAAATATGGACCGGAAACCAACAGATCAGAGGCCATGCTGCTGGACGTAGTTTATCACTTACATTAGACCGTCAAATATGAACCAGAAACCAAGAGATCAGAAACAGGGCTGCTGGACGTAGTGTATCATCTTACACAAGACGCTCAAATATGGACCGGAAGTTGATGTAAGATGATACACTACGTCCAGCAGCCATGATTCTGATCTGTTGGTTTCTGGTGCCTATATGAGCGTCTAATATAAAAAGATAAACTACGTCCAGCAGCATGGCCTCTGATCTGTTGGATTCCGGACCATATTTGAGCGTCCAATGTAAGATTTTAGACTACGTCCAGCCGCATTGCTTCTGACGTGTTGGCTTCAGGTCCATATTAGAGCGTCTTCTGTAAGATGATGGACTACGTCCAGCAGCCCTGTTTCTGATCTCTTGGTATCTTGTGCATATTTGAGTGTCTAATGTAAAAAGATAAACTACGTCCTGCAGCATGGCCTCTGATCTGTTGGTTTCCAGTCCATATTTGAGCGTCTAATGTAAGATTATAGACTACGTCCAGCCGCATTGCGTCTGACCTGTTGGCATCAGGTCCATATTTGAGCGTCTTGTGTAAGATGATACACTACGTCCAGCAGCCCTGTTTCTGATCTCTTGGTATCTTGTGCATATTTGAGCGTCTAATGTAAAAAGATATACTAGGTCCAGCAGCATGGCCTCTGATCGGTTGGTTTCCGGTCCATATTTGAGCGTCTAATATAAGATTTTAGACTACGTCCAGCAGCATGGCCTCTGACCTGTTGGCTTCCGGTCCATATTTGAGCGTCTTGTGTAAGATGATACACTACTTCCAGCAGCTCTGTTTCTGATCTCTTGGTTTCTGGTCCATATTTGAGTGTCTAATGTAAAAAGATAAACTACGTCCTGCAGCATGGCCTCTGATCTGTTGGTTTCCGGTCCATATTTGAGCGTCTAATGTAAGATTTTACACTACGGCCAGCAGCATGGCCTCTGAACTCTTGGTTTCCGGTCCATATTTGAGCCTCAAATTTAAGATTTTAGACTACGACCAGCAGCATGGACTCTGACCTCTTGGCTTCCGGTCCATATTTGAGCGTCTTGTGTAAGATAATACACTACGTCCAGCAGCCATGATTCTGATCTGTTGGTTTCTGGTGTAAATTTGAGCGTCTAATGTAAAAAGATAAGCTACGTACAGCAGCATGGTCTCTGACCTGTTGGTTTCCGGACCATATTTGAGCGTCCAATGTAAGATTTTAGACTACGTCCAGCCGCATTGCGTCTGACCTGTTGGCATCAGGTCCATATTTGAGCGTCTTGTGTAAGTTGATACACAACGTCCAGCAGCCCTGTTTCTGATCTCTTGGTTTCTGGTGCATATTTGAGCGTCTAATGTAAAAAGATAATGTACGTCCAGCAGCATGGCCTCTGATCTGTTGGTTTCCTGTTCATATTTGAGCGTCTAATGTAAGATTTTTGATTACGTCCAGCAGCAAGGCCTCTGACCTGTTGGCTTCCGGTCGATATTTGAGCGTCTTGTGTAAGATGATATACTACGTCCAGCAGCCATGATTCTGATCTGTTGGTTTCTGGTGCATATTTGAGCGTCTAATGTAAAAAGATAAACTACGTCCAGCAGCATGGCCTCTGATCTGTTGGTTTCCGGACCATATTTGAGCGTCCAATGTAAGATTTTAGACTACGTCCAGCCGCATTGCCTCTGACCTGTTGGCTTCAGGTCCATATTTGAGCGTCTTGTGTAAGATGATACACTACGTCCAGCAGCCCTGCTTCTGATCTCTTGGTATCTTGTGCATCTTTGAGCGTCTAATGTAAAACGATATACAACGTCCAGCAGCATGGCCTCTGATCTGTTGGTTTCCGGTCCATATTTGAGCCTCTAATGTCAGATTTTAGACTACGACCAGCAGCATGGACTCTGACCTCTTGGCTTCCGGTCCATATTTCCCCCTCTTGTGCAAGATGATACACTACATCCAGCAGCCCTGTTTCTGATCTCTTGGTTTCTGGTGCATATTTGAGCGTCTAATATAAGATATTAGACTACGTCCTGCAGCATAGCCTCTGACCTGTTGGCTTCCGGTCCATATTTGAGCGACTTGTGTAAGATGATACACTACTTCCATCAGCTCTGTTTCTGATCTCTTGGTTTCTGGTGCATATTTGAGCGTCTAATGTAAAAAGATAAACTACGTCCAGCAGCATGGCCTCTGATCTGTTGGTTTCCGGTCCATATTTGAGCGTCTAATGTAAGATTTTAGACTACGTCCAGCAGCATGGCCTCTGACCTGTTGGCTTCCGGACCATATCTGAGCGTCTTGTGTAAGATGATACACTACGTCTAGCAGCCCTGTTTCTGATCTCTTGGTTTCTGGTGCATATTTGAGCGTCTAATATAAGATTTTAGACTACGTCCAGCAGCATAGCCTCTGACCTGTTGGCTTCCGGTCCATATTTGAGCGTCTTGTGTAAGATGATACACTACGTCCAGCAGCCCTGTTTCTGATCTCTTGGTTTCTGGTGCATATTTGAGCGTCTAATGTAAAAAGATAAACTACGACCAGCAGCATGGCCTCTGATCTGTTGGTTTCCGGTCCATATTTGAGCGTCTAATGTAAGATTTTAGACTACGTCCAGCAGCGTGGCCTCTGACCTGTTGGCTTCCGGACCATATCTGAGCGTCTTGTGTAAGATGATACACTACGTCTAGCAGCCATGATTCTGATCTGTTGGTTTCTGGTGCATATTTGAGCGTCTAATGTAAGATTTTAGACTACGTCCAGCAGCATGGACTCTGACCTCTTGGCTTCCGGTTCATATTTGAGCGTCTTGTGTAAGATGATACACTATGCCCAGCAGCCATGATTCTGATCTGTTGGTTTCTGGTGCATATTTGAGAATCTAATATAAGATTTTAGACTACGTCCAGCAGCATAGCCTCTGACCTGTTGGCTTCCGGTCCATATTTAAGCGTCTTGTGTAAGATGATACACTACGTCCAGCAGCCCTGTTTCTGATCTCTTGGTTTCTGGTGCATATTTGAGCGTCTAATGTAAAAAGATAAACTACGTCCAGCAGCATGGCCTCTGATCTGTTGGCTTCCGGTCCATATTTGAGCGTCTTGTGTAAGATGATACACTACGCCCAGCAGCCCTGTTTCTGATCTCTTGGTTTCTGGTGCATATTTGAGCGTCTAATGTAAAAATATAAACTACGTCCAGCAGAATGGCCTGTGATCTTTTGGTTTCCGGTCCATATTTGAGCGTCTAATGTAAGATTTTAGACTACGTCCAGCAGCATGGCCTCTGACCTGTTGGCTTCCGGACCATATCTGAGCGTCTTGTGTAAGATGATACACTACGTCCAGCAGGCCTGTTTCTGATCTCTTGGTTTCACATGCAGAGTTCAGCGTCTAATGTAAAAAGATATACTACGTCCAGCAGCATGGCCTCTGATCTGTTGGTTTCCGGTCCATATTTGATCGTCTAATATAAGATTTTAGACTACGCCCAGCAGCATAGCCTCTGACCTGTTGGCTTCCGGTCCTTATTTGAGCGTCTTGTGTAAGATGATACACTAGGTCCAGCAGCCCTGTTTCTGATCTCTTGGTTTCTGGTGCATATTTGACCGTCTAATGTAAAAGATAAACTACCTTCAGCAGCATGGCCTCTGATCTGTTGGTTTCCGGTCCATATTCGAGCCTCTAATGTAAGATTTTAGACTACGACCAGCAGCATGGACTCTGACCTCTTGGCTTCCGGTCAATATTTGAGCGTCTTGTGTAAGATGATACACTACGTCCAGCAGCCATGATTCTGATCTGTTGGTTTGTGGTGCATATTTGAGCGTCTAATGTAAAAAGATAAACTACGTCCAGCAGCATGGCCTCTGACCTGTTGGATTCCGGTCCATATTTGACCATTTTTGTGTAAGATGATACACTACGTCCAGCAGCCCTGTTTCTGATCACTCGGTTTCTGGTGCATATTTGAGCGTCTAATGTAAAAAGATAAAGTACGTCCAGCAGCATGGCCTCTGACCTGTTGGCTTCCGGACCATATCTGAGTGTCTTGTGTAAAATGATACACTACGTCTAGCAGCCATGATTCTGATCTGTTGGTTTCTGTTGCATATTTGAGCGTCTAATGTAAAAAGATAAACTACGACCAGCAGCATGGCCTCTGATCTGTTGGTTTCCGGTCCATATTTGAGCGTCTAATGTAAGATTTTAGACTACGACCAGCAGCATGGTCTGACCTGTATGTTTCCGGTCGATATTTGAGCGTCTTGTGTAAGATGATACACTACGTCCAGCAGCCATGATTCTGATCTGTTGGTTTCTGGTGAATATTTGAGCGTCTAATGTAAAAAGATAATCTACGGCCAGCAGCATGGCCTCTGACCTGTTGGCTTCCGGTCCATATTTGAGCGTCTTGTGTAAGATGATACACTACGTCCAGCAGCCATGATTCTGATCTGTTGGTTTCTGGTGAATATTTGAGCGTCTAATGTAAAAAGATAATCTACGGCCAGCAGCATGGCCTCTGATCTGTTTGTTTCCGGTTCATATTTGAGCGTCTAATGTAAGATTTTAGACTACATCCAGCAGCATGGCCTCTGACCTCTTGGCTTCCGGTCCATATTTGAGCGTCTTGTGTAAGATAATACACTACGTCCAGCAGCCATGATTCTGATCTGTTGGTTTCTGGTGTATATTTGAGCGTCTAATGTAAAAAGATAAGCTACGTACAGCAGCAGGGCCTCTGATCTGTTGGTTTCCGGACCATATTTGAGCGTCCAATGTAAGATTTTAGACTACGTCCAGCCGCATTGCCTCTGACCTGTTGGCTTCAGGTCCATATTTGAGCGTCTTGTGTAAGATGATACACTACGTCCAGCAGCCCTGTTTCTGATCTCTTGGTTTCTGGTGCATATTTGAGCGTCTAATGTAAAAAGATAAACTACGTCCAGAAGCATGGCCTTTGATCTGTTGGTTTCCGGTCCATATTTGAACGTCCAATGTAAGATTTTAGACTACGTCCAGCAGCATGGCCTCTGACCTGTTGGCTCCCGGATCATATCTGAGCGTCTTGTATGAGACGATACACTACGCCTAGCAGCCATGATTCTGATCTGTTGGTTTCTGGTGCATATTTGACCGTCTAATGTAAAAAGATAAACTACGTCCAGCAGCATGGCCTATGATCTGTTGGTTTCCGGTCCATATTTGAGCGCCTAATGTAAGATTTTAGACAACGTCCAGCAGCATGGTCTCTGAACTATTGGATTCCGGTCCGTATTTGAGCGTCTTGTGTATATGATAAACAACGTCCAGCAGCCCTGTTTCTGATCTCTTGGTTTCTGGTGCATATATGAGCGTCTAATGTAAAAAGATAATCTACGGCCAGCAGCATGGCATCTGATCTGTTGGTTTCCGGTTCATATTTGAGCGTCTAATGTAAGATTTTAGACTACGCCCAGCAGCATGGCCTCTGACCTGTTGGCTTCCGGTCCATATTTGAGCGTCTTCTGTAAGATGATACACTACGTCCAGCAGACCTGTTTCTGATCTCTTGTTTTCTGGTGCATATTTGAGCGTCTAATGTAAAAAGATAAAATACGTCCAGCAGCTTGGCCTCTGATCTGTTGGTTTCCTGTTCATATTTGAGCGTCTAATGTAAGATTTTAGACTACGTCCAGCAGCATGGCCTCTGACCTGTTGGCTTCCGGTCCATATTTGAGCGTCTAGTGTAAAATGATACACTACGTCCAGCAGCCCTGTTTCTGATCTCTTGGTTTCTGGTGCATATTTGACCGTCTAATGTAAAAGATAAACTACCTTCAGCAGCATGGCCTCTGATCTGTTGGTTTCCGGTCCATATTTGAGCCTCTAATGTAAGATTTTAGACTACGACCAGCAGCATGGACTCTGACCTCTTGGCTTCCGGTCAATATTTGAGCGTCTTGTGTAAGATGATACACTACGTCCAGCAGCCATGATTCTGATCTGTTGGTTTGTGGTGCATATTTGAGCGTCTAATGTAAAAAGATAAACTACGTCCAGCAGCATGGCCTCTGATCTGTTGGTTTCCGGACCATATTTGAGCGTCTCATATAAGATTTTAGACTACGTCCAGCAGCATAGCCTCTGACCTGTTGGCTTCCGGTCCATATTTGAGCATTTTTGTGTAAGATGATACACTACGTCCAGCAGCCCTGTTTCTGATCACTCGGTTTCTGGTGCATATTTGAGCGTCTAATGTAAAAAGATAAAGTACGTCCAGCAGCATGGCCTCTGATCTGTTGGTTTCCGGTCCATATTTGAGCGTCTTGTGTAAGATGATACACTATGTCCAGCAGCCATGATTCTGATCTGTTGGTTTGTGGTGCATATTTGAGCGTCTAATGTAAAAAGATAAACTACGTCCAGCAGCATGGCCTCTGATCTGTTGGTTTCCGGTCCATATTTGAGCGTCTAATGTAAGATTTTAGACTACGACCAGCAGCATGGTCTGACCTGTATGTTTCCGGTCGATATTTGAGCGTCTTGTGTAAGATGATACACTACGTCCAGCAGCCATGATTCTGATCTGTTGGTTTCTGGTGAATATTTGAGCGTCTAATGTAAAAAGATAATCTACGGCCAGCAGCATGGCCTCTGACCTGTTGGCTTCC
The DNA here is from genome assembly GCA_964036315.1 of Acanthosepion esculentum. NCBI lineage: Eukaryota > Metazoa > Mollusca > Cephalopoda > Sepiida > Sepiidae > Acanthosepion > Acanthosepion esculentum. The sequence goes on along the minus strand of CAXIWW010000817.1, from coordinate 8,316,338 downwards.
GGTCCATATTTGAGCGTCTTGTGTAAGATGATACACTATGTCCAGCAGCCATGATTCTGATCTGTTGGTTTCTGGTGAATATTTGAGCGTCTAATGTAAAAAGATAATCTACGGCCAGCAGCATGGCCTCTGATCTGTTGGTTTCCGGTTCATATTTGAGCGTCTAATGTAAGATTTTAGACTACATCCAGCAGCATGGCCTCTGACCTCTTGGCTTCCGGTCCATATCTGAGCGTCTTGTATAAGACGATACACTACGCCTAGCAGCCATGATTCTGATCTGTTTGTTTCTGGTGCATATTTGAGCGTCTAATGTAAAAAGATAAACTACGTCCAGCAGCATGGCCTATGATCTGTTGGTTTCCGGTCCATATTTGAGCGCCTAATGTAAGATTTTAGACAACGACCAGCAGCATGGCCTCTGAACTCTTGGATTCCGGTCCGTATTTGAGCGTCTTGTGTATATGATAAACAACGTCCAGCAGCCCTGTTTCTGATCTCTTGGTTTCTGGTGCATATATGAGCGTCTAATGTAAAAAGATAATCTACGTCCAGCAGCATGGCATCTGATCTGTTGGTTTCCGGTTCATATTTGAGCGTCTAATGTAAGATTTTAGACTACGCCCAGCAGCATGGCCTCTGACCTGTTGGCTTCCGGTCCATATTTGAGCGTCTTCTGTAAGATGATACACTACGTCCAGCAGACCTGTTTCTGATCTCTTGTTTTCTGGTGCATATTTGAGCGTCTAATGTAAAAAGATAAACTACGTCCAGCAGCTTGGCCTCTGATCTGTTGGTTTCCTGTTCATATTTGAGCGTCTAATGTAAGATTTTAGACTACGTCCAGCAGCATGGCCTCTGACCTGTTGGCTTCCGGTCCATATTTGAGCGTCTAGTGTAAAATGATACACTACGTCCAGCAGCCCTGTTTCTGATCTCTTGGTTTCTGGTGCATATTTGACCGTCTAATGTAAAAGATAAACTACGTCCAGCAGCATGGCCTCTGATCTGTTGGTTTCCGGTCTATATTTGAGCCTCTAATGTAAGATTTTAGACTACGACCAGCAGCATGGACACTGACCTCTTGGCTTCTGGTCCATATTTGAGCGTCTTGTGTAAGATGATACACTACGTCCAGCCGCCATGATTCTGATCTGTTGGTTTCTGGTGCATATTTGAGCGTCTAATGTATAAAGATAAGCTAAGTACAGCAGCATGGCCTCTGATCTGTTGGTTTCCGGTCCATATTTGAGCGTCTAATATAAGATTTTAGACTACGTCCAGCAGCATGACTTCTGACCTGTATGTTTCCGGTCGATATTTTAGCGTCTTGTGTAAGATGATACACTACGTCCAGCAGCCATAAATTCTGATCTGTTGGTTTCTGGTGCATATTTGAGCGTCTAATATAAAAAGATAATCTACGTCCAGCAGCATGGCCTCTGATCTGTTGGATTCCGGTCCATATTTGAGCGTCCAATGTAAGATTTTAGACTACGTCCAGCCGCATTGCCTCTGACCTGTTGGCTTCAGGTCCATATTTGAGTGTCTTGTGGAAGATGATACACTACGTCCAGCAGCCCTGTTTCTGATCTCTTGGTATCTTGTGCATATTTGAGCGGCTAATGTAAAAAGATATACTACGTCCAGCAGCATGGCCTCTGATCTGTTGGTTTCCGGTCCATATTTGAGCGTCTAATATAAGATTTTAGACTACGTCCAGCAGCATAGCATCTGACCTGCTGGCTTCCGGTCCATATTTGAGCATCTTGTGTAAGATGATACACTACGTCCAGCAGCCCTGTTTATGATCTCTTGGTTTCTGGTGCATATTTGAGCGTCTAATGTAAAAAGATAAAGTACATCCAGCAGCATGGCGTCTGATCTGTTGGTTTACCGTCCATATTTGAGCGTCTAATGTAAGATTTTAGACTACGTGCAGCAGCATGGCCTCTGACCTGTAGGTTTCCGGTCGATATTTGAGCGTCTTATGTAAGATGATACACTACGTCCAGCAGCCATGATTCTGATCTGTTGGTTTCTGGTGCATATTTGAGCGTCTAATATAAAAAATAAACTACGTCCAGCAGCATGGCCTCTGATCTGTTGGTTTCTTGTCCATATTTGAGCGTCTAATATAAGATTTTAGCCTACGTCCAACAGCATTGCCTCTGACCTGTTGGCTTCTGGTCAATATTTGAGCGTCTTGTGTAAGATGATATACTACGTCCAGCAGCCCTGTTTCTGATCTCTTGGTTTCTGGTGCATATTTGAGCGTTTAACGTAAAAAGATAAACTACGTCCAGCAGCATGGCCTCTGATCTGTTGGTTTCCGGTCCATATGTGAGCGCCTAATGAAAGATTTTAGACTACAGCCAGCAGCATGGCCTCTGATCTGTTGGTTTCCGGTCAACATTTAAGCGTCTAATGTAAGATGTTAGACTACGTCCAGTAGCATGGCCTCTGACCTGTTGGCTTACGGTTCATATTTGAGCGTCTTGTGTCAGATGATACACTACGTCCAGTAGCCCTGTTTGTGATTTCTTGGTTTATGGTGCATATTTGAGCGTCTAATGTAAAAAGATAACCTACGTCCAGCAGCATGGCCTCTGATCTATTGGTTTCTGGTCCATATTTGAGTGTCTAATGTAAGATTTTAGACTACGTACAGCAGCATGGCCACTGACATGTTGGCTTCCGGTCCATATTTGAGCGTCTTGTTTAAGATGATACACTACGTCCAGCAGCCCTGTTTCTGATATCTTGGTTTCTGGTGCATATTTGAGCGTCTAATGTAAAAAGATAAACTACGTCCAGCAGCATGGCCTCTGATCTGTTGGTTTCCGGTCCATATTTGAGCGTCTAATGTAATATTTTTGACTACGACCAGCAGCATGGCCTCTGACCAGTTGGCTTTCGTTCGATATTTGAGCGTTTGTGTAAAATGATACACCACGTCCAGCAGCCATGATTCTGGTCTCTTGGTTTCTCGTACATATTTGAGCGTCTAATGTAAAAAGATAAACATCGCCCAGCAGCTTGGCCTTTGTTCTGTTGGTTTCCGGTCCATATTTGAGCCTCCAATGTAAGATCTTAGACTATGCCCAGCAGCATGGCCTCTGACCTGTTAGCTTCCGGTCCATATTTGAGCGTCTTGTGTAAGATGATACACTACGTCCAGCAGCCATGATTCTGATCTGTTGGTTTCTGGTGCATATTTGAGCGTCTAATGTAAAAATATAAACTACGTCCAGCAGCATGGCCTCTGATCTGTTGGTTTCCCGTCCATATTTGAGCCTCTAATGTAAGATGTTAGACTACCTCCAGCAGCATGGCCTCTGATCTGTTGGTGTCCAATTGTCGGGAATTTCTTGCCTTAGCCATAATTACAAAAGTTTTTTCGACACCTTGAATAGAGTCGAGGCGAAATTCAACGGTATGGGGACTTGTGTTAGCTCATTTGCGGAAATTGTCATGCGGCCTTAAACTGGGAAATAAGTCATATTTCACTTGTTTATAACTTTTTTCCAGTAAAAGATATATTTTCAAAATGGGTATCACATTGTGTGCAATTATTTGACTTGTCTATGTATACTGGGATTTTTCATTTGCTCAGATAGTAAAAAGTACAGCTTTCACCATGTGCGCGGTATGTCGTCTGACAATTTACATCGTCCGAATTCCAGTGTGCACTATAAAACTGCATTTGTAATTTTTCCTTTTTATAGAATCCACAAAATATTGGTGTCCAATTGTCGGGAATTGCTTACCTTATCCATAATTACAAAAGTTTATTCGACACCTTGATTAGAGTCGAGTCGAAATTGAACGGTATGGGGACTTGTGTTAGCTCATTTGCGGAAATTGTCATGCGGCCCTAAACTGGGAAATCAGTCATATTTCACTTGTTTATAACTTTTATCAAGTAAAAGAAATATTTTCAAAATGGGTATCACATTGTGTGCAATTATTTGGTTGGTCTATATTTACAGGGATTTTTCATTTGGTCAGATTTTAAAAAGTACAGCTTTCACCATGTGCGCGGTAGGTCGTCTGACAATTTACAGCGTACGAATTCCAGTCTGAAAACTAAGACGGCATTTCTAATTTTTCATTTTATCGAATCCACAAAATATTGGTGTCCAATTGTCGGGAATTTCTTACCTTATCCATAATTACAAAAGTTTTTCGACACGTTGAATAGAGTCGAGGCGAAATTCTACGGTTTGGGGACTTGTGTTAGCTAATATGGGGAAATTGTCATGCGGCCCTAAACTAGGAAATCAGTCATATTTCACTTGTTTATAACTTTTTTCCAGTAAAAGAAATATTTTCAAAATGGGTATAAATTTGTGTACAATTATTTGATTTGTCTATGTTTACAGGGATTTTTCATTTGCTCAGATAGTAAAAAGGACAGCTTTCACCATGTGCGCCGTTTGTCGTCTGACAATTTACAGCGTCCGAATTCCAGTGTGCACAATAAGACTGCATTTCTAATTTTTCCTTTCTATCGAATCCACAAAATATTGGCGTCCAATTGTCGAGAATTTCTTACCTTATCCATAATTACAAAAGTTTTTCGACACGTTGAATAGAGTCGAGGCGAAATTCAACGATATGGGGACTTGTGTTAGCTCATTTGCGGAAATTGTCACGCGGCCCTAAACTGGGAAATCAGTCATATTTCACTTGTTTATAACTTTTTTCCAGTAAAAGAAATATTTTCAAAATGGGTATCAAATTGTGTGCAATTATTTGATTTGTCAGTGTATACAGTGATATTTCATTTGCTCAGATAGTAAAAAGTACAGCTGTCACCATGTGCGCGGTATGTCGTCTGACAATTTACAGCGTCCGAATTCCAGTGAGCACAATAAGAATGCATTTCTAATTTTTCCTTTTTATAGAATCCACAAAATATTGGTGTCCAATTGTCGGAAATTTCTTGCCTTATCCATAATTACAAAAGTTTTTTCGACACAGACGACCCCCAACCCAGGAGACAGTCACAGAAAGTCCCACGCAGACGACACCCATTCCCAGAAAGTCCCACGCAGACGACACCCAGTCCCACAAAGTCCCAAGCAGACGACCCCCCACCCAGGAGACAGTCCCAGAAGGTCCCACGCAGACGACCCCCAGTCCCAGTAAGTTCAACGCAGACGACACCGAGTCCCAGAAAGTCCCACGCAGACGACCCCCTAGTCCCAGAAAGTCCCACGCAGACGATCCTCCAGACAGGAGACAGTCCCAGAAAGTCCCACGCAGACGACACCCAGTCCCAGCAAGTCGCACGCAGACGACCCCCCAACCCAGGAGACAATCCCAGAAAGTCGCACGCAGACGACACCCAGTCCCAGAAAGTCCCATGCAGACGACCCCCCACCCAGGAGACAGACCAAGATATCCCACGCAGACGACCCCCAGTCCCAGAAAGTCCCATGCAGACGACCCCCCACCCAGGAGACAGACCCATATATCCCACGCAGACAACCCCCAGTCACAGAAAGTCCCACGCACACGAACACCCACCCAGGAGACAGTCCCAGAAAGTCCCACGCAGACGACCCCCAGTCACAGAAAGACCCACGCTGACGACCCCCACCCAGGAGACAGACTCAGAAATTCCCACGCAGAAGAGCCCCCACCCAGGAGACAGTCCCAGAAAGACCCACGCAGACGACCCCCAGTCCCAGAAAGTCCCACACAGACGACCCCCAGTCCTAGGAAGTCCCATGCAGAAGACCCCCACCCAGGAGACAGTCCTAGAAAGTCCCACGCAGACGACGCCCACCCAGGAGACAGTCCAAGAAAGTCCTAAACAGACAACACCCCACCCAGGAGACAGTCCCAGAAATCCCACGCAGACGATCCCCCACCCAGGAGACAGTCCAAGAAAGTCCCACGCAGACGACGCCCAGTCCAAGAAAGTCCCACGCAGACGACCCCCAGACAGGAGAGTGTCCCAGCAAGTCCCAGGCAGACGACCCCCAGTCCCAGTCAATCCCACGCAGACGAACACACACCCAGGAGACAGTCCCAGAAAGTCCCACGCAGACGACCCCCAACTCAGGAGACAGTCCCAGAAAGTCCCACGCAGACGACCCCCGACCCAGGAGACAGTCCCAGAAAGTCCCACGCAGACGACCCCCAGTCCCAGAAAGTCCCACGCAGACGACCCCCAGTCCCAGAAAGTCCCACGCAGACGACCCCCACCCAGGAGTCAGTCCCAGAAAGTCCCATGCAGACGACCCCCTCCCAGGAGAAAGTCTCAGAAAGTCCCACGCAGACGAGCCCCCACACAGGAGACAGTCCGAGAAAGTCCCACGCTGACGACACCCCACGCATGAGACAGTCCCAGAACGTCCAACGCAGACGAACACCCACCCAGGAGACAGTCCCAGAAAGAACCACGCAGACGACCCCCAGTCCCAGAAAGTCCCACACAGACGACCCCCAGTCATAGGAAGTCCCATGCAGACGACACCCACCCAGGAGACAGTCCCAGAAATTCCCACGCAGACGACCCCCACCCAGGAGACAGTCCCAGAAAGTTCCAGACAGACAACCCCCCCAGGAGACAGTCCCAGAAAGTCCCATGCAAAAGACCCCCAGTCCCAGAAACTCCCACGCAGACGACCCCAGTCGCAGAAAGTCCCACGCAGACGACACCCCACCCAAAAGACAGTCCCAGAAAGTCCCACGCAGACGACCCCCAGTCCCACAAAGTCCCACGCAGACGACACCGCACCCAGGAGACTGTCCCAGAAAGACCCATGCAGACGACACCCAGTCCCAGAAAGTCCAACGCAGACGAGCCCCCACCCAGGAGACAGTCCCAGAACGTCCCACGCAGACGACACCCAGTCCAAGAAAGTCCCAAGCAGACGAGCCCCAGACAGGAGAGTGTCCCAGCAAGTCCCACGCAGACGACCCCCAGTCCCAGAAAATCCCACGCAGATGAACACCCACCCAGGAGCCAGTCCCAGAAAGTCTCACGCAGACGACACTTCCACCCAGGAGACAGTCCCAGAAAGTACCAAACAGACAACCTCCCACCTAGGAGACAGTCCCAGAAAGTCCCACGCAGACGAACCCCACTCCCAAAAAGTCCCAGGCAGACGGCCCCCAGTCCCAGCAAGTCCCACGCAGACGACCCCCAGTCCTAGAAAGACCCACCCAGACGACTCCCACCCAGGAGACAGTCCCAGAAAGACCAACGCAGACGACCCACAGTCACAGAAAGTCCAACGCAGACGACACCCAGTCCCAGAAAGTCCCACGCAGACGACCCCCCACCCAGGAGACAGTCTCAGAATGTCCCACGCATACGAGCCCCCACCCAGGAGACAGTCCCAGAAAGTCCCACGCAGACGACACCCACGCATGAGACAGTCCCAGAAAGTCCAACGCAGACGAACCCCCACCCAGGAGACAGACCCAGAAAGACCCACGCAGACGACCCCCAGTCCCAGAAAGTCCCACGCAGACGACACCCAGTCCCAGAAAGTCCCACGCAGACAACCCCCACCCAGGAGACAGTCCCAGGAAGTCCCATGTAGACGACCCCCACCCAGGAGACAGTCTCAGAAAGTCCCACAAAGACGACCCCCCACGCATGAGAGAGTCCCAGAAAGTCCAACGCAGACGAACCCCCACCCAGGAGACAGTCTGAGAAAGTCCCACACAGACGAACCCCAGTCCTAGGAAGTCCCATGCAGACGACCCCACTCAGGAGACAGTCCCAGAAAGTCCCACGCAGACGACCCCCACCCAGGAGACAGTCCCAGAAAGTTCCAAACAGACGACCCCCACCCAGGAGACACTAACAGAAAGTCCCACGCAGAAGACTCCCAGTCCAAGAAAGTCCCACGCAGAGTACCCCCAGTCACAGAAAGTCCCACGCAGACGAACCCCCACCCAGGAGACAGTCCCAGGAAGTCCCACGCAGACGACCCCCAGTCCCAGAAAGTCCCACGCAGAGGACCCCCTGTCCCACAAAATCCCACGCAGACGACACCGCACCCAGGAGACTGTACCAGAAAGACCCATGCAGACGACCCCCTGTCCCAGAATGTCCCATGCAGACGACACCCCACCCAGGAGACAGTCCTAGATATCCCACGCAGACGACCCCCCATCCAGGAGAGAGTCCCAGAAAGTCCCACGCAGTCGACCCCCAGTCGAAGAAAGTCCCACGCAGGAGACTGTCCCAGAAAGTCCCACGCAAAAGACCCCCAGTCCCAGAAAATCCCATGCAGACGAACCCCCACCCAGTATACAGTCCTAGATATCCCACGCAGACGACCCCCACCCAGGAGACAGTCCCAGAAAGTCCCACGCAGAGGAGCCCAAACCCAAGGGACAGTCCCGGAAAGTCCCACGCAGACGACACCCAGTCCCTGAAAGTCCCACGCAGACGACCCCCCACGCAGGAGACAATCTCAGAAAGACCCACGCAGACCACCCCCAGTTACGGAATGTCCCACGCTGACGACTCCCCACCCAGGAGAGAGTCCAAGAAAGACTCACGTAGACGAACCCCAGTCCCAGAATGTCCCATGAAGAAGACCCCCCCACCAAGGAGACAGTCCCAGATATCCTACGCAGACGACCCCCCACCAAGGAGACAGTCCCAGAAAGTCCCACGCAGACGACCCCCCACGCAGGAGACATTCCAAGAAAGTCCCACGCAGACGAATCCCCACCCAGGAGACAGTCTCAGAAAGAGCCACGCAGACGACCCCAGTCCCAGAATGTCCCACGCAGACGACTCCCCACCCAGGAGAGAGTCCCAGATATCCACACGGAGACGAACACCCACCCAGGAGACAGTCCCAGAAAGTCCACGCAGACGACCCCCACCCAGGAGACAGTCCCAGAAAGTCCCACGCAGACGACCACACACCCAGGAGACAGTCCCAGAAAGTCCCACGCAGACGACCCCCAGTCCCAGAAAGTCCCACGCAGACGACACCCAGTCCTAGGAAGTCCCATGCAGACGACCCCACTCAGGAGACAGTCCCAGAAAGTCCCACGCAGACGACCCCCACCCAGGAGACAGTCCCAGAAAGTTCCAAACAGACGACCCCCACCCAGGAGACACTCCCAGAAAGTCCCACGCAGAAGACACCCAGAACCAGAAAGTCCCACGCAGACGAACCCCATCCAGTAGACAGTCCCAGGAAGTCCCACGCAGACGACACCCAGTCCCAGAAAGTCCCATGCAGACGACCCCCAGTCCCACAAAATCCCACCCAGACGACACCCCACCCAGGAGACAGTCCTAGATATCCCACGCAGACGACCCCCCACCCAGGAGACAGTCCCAGAAAGTCCTACGCAGACGACACCCAGTCCAAGAAAGTCCCAGGCAGACGACCCCCCACGCAGGAGACAGTCCCAGAAAGTCCCACGCAAAAGACCCCCTGTCCCAAAAAATCCCACGCAGACGACACCGCACCCAGGAGACTGTAACAGAAAGACCCATGCAGACGACCCCCTATCCCAGAAAGTCCCATGCAGACGACACCCCACCCAGGAGACAGTCCTAGATATCCTACAAAGACGACCCCCCACCCAGGAGACAGTCCGAGAAAGTCCCACGCAGACGACAACCAGTCCAAGAAAGTCCCACGCAGACGACCCCCCACGCAGGAGACAGTCCCAGAAAGTCCCACGCAAAAGACCCCCAGTCCCAGAAAATCCCATGCAGACGAACCCCCACCCAGTAGACAGTCCTAGATATCCCACGCAGACGACCCCCACCCAGGAGACTGTCCCAGTATGTCCCACGCAGACGAGCTTCCACCCATGAGACAGTCCAGGAAAGTCCCACGCAGACGACCCCCAGTCCCAGAAAGTCCCACGCAAAAGACCCCCAGTCCACGGAAAGTCCTATGCAGACGATCCCCTACCCAGGAGACAGTCCCAGAAAGTCCCACGCAGAGGAGCCCCCACCCAGGAGACAGACCCAGAAAGTCCCACGCAGACGACGCCCAGTCCAAGAAAGTCCCACGCAGACAACCCCCAGTCCCACAAAATCCCACGCAGACGACACCGCACCCAGCAGACTGTACCAAAAAGACCCATGCAGACGACCTCCCAGTCCCAGAAAGTCCCACGCAGAAGACCCCTCACCCAGGAGAATCCAAGAAAGACTCACGCAGACGACACCCAGTCCCGGAAAGTCCCATGCAGACGACCCCCCACCCAGGAGCCTGTCACAGATATCCCACGCAGACAACCTTCCACCCAGGAGATAGTCCAAGAAAGTCCCACGCAGACGAACCCAACCCAGGAGACAGTCCCAGAAAGTCCCACGCAGACGACGACACACCCAGGAGACAGTCCCAGAAAGTCCGACGCAGACGACCCCCATTCCAAGAAAGACCCACGCAGACGACCCCCAGTCCTAGGAAGTCCCATGCAGACGACCCCAGTCAGGAGACAGTCCCAGAAAGTCCCACGCAAAGGCCCCCACCCAGGAGACAGTCCCAGAAAGTCCCAAACAGACGACACCCACCCAGGAGACACTCCCAGAAAGTCCCACGCAGAAGATCCCCAGTCCAAGAAAGACCCACGCAGACGACCCCCAGTCCCAGAAAGTCCCACGCAGACGACACCCCACCCAGGAGAGAGTCCCAGGAAGTCCCAAGCAGACGACCCCCAGTCCCAGAAAGTCCCACGCAGACGACCCCCAGTCCCAGAAAATCCCACGCAGACGACACCGCACCAAGGAGACTGTACCGGAAAGACCCATGCAGACGACCCCCAGTCCCTGAAAGTCCCATGCAGACGACACCCCACCCAGGAGACAGTCCTAGATATCCCATGCAGACGAGCCCACACCCAGGAGCCAGTCCCAGAAAGTCCCACGCAGACGACACCCAGACAGGAGAGTGTCCCAGCAAGTCCCACGCAGACGACCCTCAGTCCCAGAAAATCCCACGCAGACGACACCCCACCCAGGAGACAGTCCCAGGAAGTCCCAGGCAGACGACTCCCAGTCCCAGAAGGTCCCACGCAGACGACCCCCAGACAGGAGAGTGTCCCAGCAAGTCCCACGCAGACGACCCCCAGTCCCAGAAAGTCCCACGCAGACGACACCCCACCCAGGAGACAGACCCAGGAAGTCCCAGGCAGACGACCCCCAGTCCCAGAAAGTCCCACGCAGACGACCCCCAGTCCCAGAAAATCCCACGCAGACGACACCGCACCAAGGAGACTGTACCAGAAAGACACATGCAGACGACCCCCAGTCCCAGAAAGTCCCACGCAGACGACACCCCACCCAGGAGACAGTCGCAGAAAGTCCCACGCAGACGAGCTTCAGTTCCAGAAAGTCCCACGCAGACGACCACCAACCAGGAGACAGTCCCAGAAAGTCCCACGCAGACGAGACCCAATCCCTGAAAGTCCGACGCAGACGACCCCCCACGCAGGAGACAGTCCCACGCAAAAGACCCCCAGTCCCAGAAAGTCCAATGAAGAAGAACCTCCACCCAGGAGACAGTCCTAGATATCCCACGCTGACGACCCCCAGACAGGAGACAGTCCCAGAAAATCCCACGCAGACGACCCCCACCCAGGAGAGTGTCCCAGCAAGTCCCACGCAGACGACCCCCAGTCCTAGGAAGTCCCATGCAGACGACCCCCAGCCAGGAGACAATCCCAGAAAGTCCCACGCAGACGACCCCGACCCAGGAGACAGTCCCAGAAAGTCCCAAACAGACGACCCCCACCCAGGAGACAGTCCCAGAAAGTCACACGCAGAAGACCCCGAGTCCCACAAAGTCACACGCAGATGACACCGCACCCAGGAGACTGTCCCAGAAAGACCCACGCAGACGACACCCAGTCCCAGAAAGTCCAACGCAGACGAGTCCCCACCCAGGAAACAGTCCCAGAATGTCTCACGATGACGACCCCCCACCCAGGAGAGAGTCCCAGAATGACCCACGCAGACGACTCCCAGTCCCATAAAGTCCCACGCAGACGACCCCCAATCCCACAAAATCCCACGCAGACGACACCGCACGCAGGAGACTGTACTAGAAAGACCCATGCAGACAACCCCCAGTCCCAGAAAGTCCCATGCAGAAGACACCCCACCCAGGAGACAGTCCTAGATATCCCACGCAGACGACCCCCACCCAGGAGACAGTCCCAGAAAGTCCCACGCAGACGACCCCCAGACAGGAGAATGTGCCAGCAAGTCCCATGCAGACGTCCCTTAATCCCAGAAAATCCCACACAGACGAACACCCTCACAGGAGACAGTCCCAGAAAGTCCCACGCAGACGACCCCCCACCCAGGAGACAGTCGCAGAAAGTCCCACGCAGACGAGCTTCAGTTCCAGAAAGTCCCACGCAGACGACCACCAACCAGGAGACAGTCCCAGAAAGTCCCACGCAGACGAGACCCAATCCCTGAAAGTCCGACGCAGATGACCCCCCACGCAGGAGACAGTCCCACGCAAAAGACCCCCAGTCCCAGAAAGTCCAATGAAGAAGAACCTCCACCCAGGAGACAGTCCTAGATATCCCACGCAGACGATCCCCTCCCAGGAGACAGTCACAGAAAGTCCCACGCTGACGACCCCCAGACAGGAGACAGTCCCAGAAAATCCCACGCAGACGACCCCCACCCAGGAGACAGTCCCAGAAAGTCCAACGCAGACGACACCCCACCCAGGAGACAGTCCCAGGAAGTCCCAGGCAGACGACCCCCAGTCCCAGGAGACAGTCCCAGAAAATCCCAAGCAGACTACCCCCCACCCAGGAGACAGTCCCAGAAAGTCCCACGGAGACGACCACACACCCAGGAGACAGTCCCAGAAAGTCCGACGCAGACGACCACCAGTCACAGAAAGTCCCACGCAGACGACCCCCAGTCCTAGGAAGTCCCATGCAGACGACCCCAGTCAGGAGACAGTCCCAGAAAGTCCCACGCTGACGACCCCCACCCAGGAGACAGTCCCAGAAAGTCCCAAACAGACGACACCCACCCAGGAGACACACCCAGAAAATCCCACGCAGAAGACCCCCAGTCCAAGAAAGACCCACGCAGACGACCCCCAGTCCCAGAAAGTCCCACGCAGACGACACCCCACCCAGGAGACAATCCCAGGAAGTCCCAGGCAGACGACCCCCAGTCACAGAAAGTCCCACGAAGACGACCCCACACCCAGGAGACAGTCCCAGAAAGTCCCACGCAGACTAACCCACACCAAGGAGACAGTCCCAGAAAGTCCCACGCTGACGACCCCCAGACAGGAGACAGTCCCAGAAAATCCCACGCAGACCCCCCCACCCAGCAGACAGTCCCAGAAAATCCCACGCAGACTACCCCCCACCCAGGAGACAGTCCCAGAGAGTCCCACGGAGACGACCACACACCCAGGAGACAGTCCCAGAAAGTCCGACGCAGACGACCACCAGTCCCAGAAAGTCCCACGCAGACGACCCCCAGTCCTAGGAAGTCCCATGCAGACGACCCCAGTCAGGAGACAGTCCCAGAAAGTCCCACGCTGACGACCCCCACCAAGGAGACAGTCCCAGAAAGTCCCAAACAGACGACACCCACCCAGGAGACACACCCAGAAAATCCCACGCAGAAGACCCCCAGTCCAAGAAAGACCCACGCAGACGAACCCCAGTCACAGAAAGTCCCACGCAGACGTCCCCCCACCCAGGAGAGAGTCCCAGAAAGTCCAACGCAGACTACCCCCCACCCAGGAGACAGTCACAGTTAGTCCCACGCAGACGACCCCCAGTCCTAGGAAGTCCCATGCAGACGACCCCCAGCCAGGAGACAATCCCAGAAAGTCCCACGCAGACGACACCCAGTCACTGAAAGTCCCACGCAGACGACCCCCCCACGCAGGAGACATTCCCAGAAAGTCCCACGCAGACGAACCCCCACCCAGGAGATAGTCTCAGAAAGACCCACGCAGACGATCTCCAGTCCCAGAATGTCCCACGCAGAAGACCCCTCACCCAGGGAGAGTCCAAGAAAGACCCACGCAGACAAACCCCAGTCCCAGAAAGTCCCACGCAGACGACCAACAATCCCACAAAATGCCACGCAGACGACCCCCCACCCAGGAGACATTCCCAGAAAGTCCCACGCAGAAGACCCACAGTCCCAGAAAGTCCAATGCAGACGACCCACCACCCAGGAGACAGTCCTAGATATCCCACGCAGACGACCCCCCACCCAGGAGACATTCCCAGAAAGTCCCACGCAGACGATCCCCAGTCCAAGAAAGTCCCAAGCAGACGACCCCCCCACGCAGGAGACAGTCCCAGAAAGTCCCACGCAAAAGACCCCCAGTCCCAGAAAATCCCATGCAGACGACCCCCCACCAAGGAGACAGTCCTAGATATCCCACGCAGACGACCCCCACCCAGGAGACAGTCCCAGAAAGTCCCACGCAGACGAGCCCCCACCCAGGAGACAGTCCCAGAAAGTCCCAAACAGACGACACTCACCCAGGAGACACTCCCAGAAAGTCCCACGGAGAAGACGTCCAGTCCAAGAAAGACCCACGCAGACGACCCCCAGTACCAGAAAGTCCCACGCAGACGACCCCCCACCCAGGAGACAGTCCCAGAAAGTCCCACGCAGACGACCCCCACCCAGCAGACAGTCCCAGGAATTCCCAAACAGACGACACCCACCCAGGAGACACTCCCAGAAAGTCCCACGCAGAAGACACCCAGTCCAAGAAAGACCCACGCAGACGACACCCAGTCCCAGAAATTCCCACGCAGACGACACTCACCCAGGAGACAGTCCCAGAAAGTCCCACGCAAAAGACCCCCAGTCCAAGAAAGTCCCATGCAGACGACCTCCATTCCCACAAAATCCCACGCAGACGACACCGCACCCAGTAGACTGTACCACAAAGACCAATGAAGACGACCCCCAGTCCCAGAAAATCCCATGCAGACGACACCCCACCCAGGAGACAGACCTAGATATCCCATGCAGACGACCCCACAACCAGGAGCCAGATAGGAGAGTGTCCCAGCAAGTCCCACGCAGACGAACACCCACCCAGGAGACAGTCCGAGAAAGACACACGCAGACGACCCCCCACCCAGGAGACAGTCCCAGAAAGTCCCACGCAGACGACCCCCAGTACCGGAAAGTCCCACGCAGACGATCACCACCCAGGAGACAGTCCAAGAATGTCCCACGCAGACGACACCCAGTCCCTGAAAGTCCCACTTAGACGATCCCCCACGCAGGTGACAGTCCCAGAAAGTCCCACGCAAAAGACAAACAGTCACAGAAAGTCCCATGCAGACGACCACACACCCAGGAGACAGTCCTTGATATCCCACGCAGACGACCCCAACCCAGGAGACAGTCCCAGAAAGTCCCACGCAGACGAGACCCCACCCAGACGACCCCCAGGCTCAGAAAATCCCACGCAGACGAACAGCCACCCAGGAGACAGTCCCAGAAAGTCCCACGCATACGAGCCCCAGTCCCAGAAAGTCACACACAGACGACCCCCACCCAGGAGACAGTCCCAGAAAGTCCCACGCAGATGAGCCCCCATCCAGGAGACAGTCCCGGAAAATCCCACGCAGATGACACCCAGTCCCAGAAAGTCCCACGCAGACGAACCCCCACCCAGGAGACAGTCTCAGAAAGACCCACGCAGACCACCCCCAGTCCCGGAATGTCCCACGCAGACGACTCCCCACCCAGGAGGCAGTCCCAGATATCCCACGCAGACGACCCACCACCCAGGAAACAGTACCAGAAAGTCACACGCAGACGACCCCCACCCAGGAGTCAGTCCCAGAAAGTCCGACGCAGACGACCCCCCACCCAGGAGACAGTCCCAGAAAGTCCCACGCAGACGACCCCCAGTCCCAGAAAGTCCCACGCAAACGACCCCCAGTCCTAGGAAATCCCATGCAGACGACCCCCAGCCAGGAGAAAATGCCAGAAAGTCCCACGCAGACGACCCCCACCCAGGAGACAGTCCAAGAAAGTCCCAAAAAGACGACCCCCACCCAGGAGACAGTCCTAGAAAGTCCCACGCAGAAGACCCCCAGTCCCACAAAGTCCCACGCAGACGACACCGCACCCAGGAGACTGTCCCAGAAAGACCCACGCAGACGAACCCCAGTCCCAGAAAGTCCCAAGCAGACGACACCCCACCCAGGAGACAGTCCTAGATATCCCACGCAGACGACCCCCCACTCAGGAGACAGTCCCAGAAAGTCCCACGCAGACGACCACCACCCAGGAGACAGTCCCAGAAAGTCCCACGCAGACGACACCCAGTCCATGAAAGTCCCACGCAGACGACCCCCCACGCAGGAGACAGTCCCAGAAAGTCCCACGAAGACGACACCCAACCCAGGAGACAGTCCCAGAAAGTCCCACGCAGACGACCCCCAGTCCCAGAAAGTCACACACAGACGACCCCCACCAAGGTGACAGTCACAGAAAGTCCCACGCAGACGACACCCAGTCCATGAAAGTCCGACGCAGACGACCCCCCACGCAGGAGACAGTCCCAGAAAGTCCCACGCAAAAGACCCCCAGTCCCAGAAAGTCCCATGAACACGACCCCCCACCCAGGAGACAGTCCTAGATATCCCAAGCAGACGACCCCCACCAAGGAGACAGTCCCAGAAAGTCCCACGCTGACGACCCCCAGTCCAAGAAAGTCCCACGCAGACGACCCCCCACGCAGGAGACACTCCCAGAAAGTCCCACGCAGACGAACCCCCAAAAAGGAGACGACCTCCAGTCCCAGAATGTCCCACGCAGAAGACCACTCACCCAGGAGAATCCAAGAAAGACCCACGCAGACGATCCCCAGTCCCAGAAAGACCCATGCAGACGACCCCCCACCCAGGAGACTGTCCCAGATATCCCACGCAGACAACCTTCCACCCAGGAGACAGTCCCAGAAAGTCCCACGCAGACGACCCTCAGTCCTAGGAAGTCCCATGCAGACGATCCCAGTCAGGAGACAGTCCTAGAAAGTCCCACGCAGACGAACCCCACCCAGGAGACAGTCCCAGAAAGTCCCAAACAGACGACACCCACCCAGGAGACACTCCCAGAAAGTCCCACGCAGAAGACCCCCAGTCCAAGAAAGACCCACGCAGACGACCCCCAGTCCCAGAAAGTCCCACGCAGACGACACCCCACCCAGGAGACAGTCCCAGGAAGTCCCACGCAGACAACCCCCAGTCCCAGAAAGTCCCACGCAGACGACCCCCAGTCCTACAAAATCCCACGCAGATGACACCGCACCAAGGAGATTGTACCAGAAAGACCCATGAAGACGACACCCCACCCAGGAGACAGTCCTAGATATCCCACCCAGACGACCCCACACCCAGGAGCCAGTCCCAGAAAGTCCCACGCAGACGACCACAGACCCAGGAGACAGTCCCAGAAAGTCCCACGCAGACGACCCTCAGTCCTAGGAAGTCCCATGCAGACGACCCCAGTCAGGAGACAGTCCTAGAAAGTCCCACGCAGACGAACCCCACCCAGGAGACAGTCCCAGAAAGTCCCAAACAGACGACACCCACCCAGGAGACACTCCCAGAAAGTCCCACGCAGAAGACCCCCAGTCCAAGAAAGACCCACGCAGACGACCCCCAGTCCCAGAAAGTCCCACGCAGACGACACCCCACCCAGGAGACAGTCCCAGGAAGTCTCACGCAGACAACCCCCAGTCCCAGAAAGTCCCACGCAGACGACCCCCAGTCCTACAAAATCCCACGCAGACGACACCGCACCAAGGAGATTGTACCAGAAAGACCCATGAAGACGACACCCCACCCAGGAGACAGTCCTAGATATCCCACCCAGACGACCCCACACCCAGGAGCCAGTCCCAGAAAGTCCCACGCAGACGACCCCCAGACAGGAGAGTGTCCCAGCAAGTCCCACGCAGACGACCCCCAATCCCAGAAAATCCCACGCAGACGAACACCCGCCCAGGAGACAATCCCAGAAATTCTCACGCAGACGACCCCCCACCCAGGAGACAGTCCCAGAAAGTCCCACGCAGACGACCTTCAGTCCCAGAAAGTCCCACGCAGACGACCACCACGCAGGAGACATTCCCAGAAAGTCCCACGCAGACGACACCCAGTCCATGAAAGTCCCACGCAGACGACCCCCCACGCAGGAGACAGTCCCAGAAAGTCCCACGCAAAAGACCCCCAGTCCCAGAAAGTCCCATGAAGACGACCCCCCACCCAGGAGACAGGCCTAGATATCCCACGCAGACGACGCCCACCCAGGAGACAGTCCCAGAAAGTCCCACGCTGACGACCCCCAGTCCAAGAAAGTCCCACGCAGACGACCCCCAGACAGGAGACAGCCCCAGAAAATCCCACGCAGACGACCCCCACCCAGGAGACAGTCCCAGAAAGTCCCACGCAGACGACCCCCAGTCCTAGGAAGTCCCATGCAGACGATCCCAGTCAGGAGACAGTCCTAGAAAGTCCCACGCAGACGAACCCCACCCAGGAGACAGTCCCAGAAAGTCCCAAACAGACGACACCCACCCAGGAGACACTCCCAGAAAGTCCCACGCAGAAGACCCCCAGTCCCAGAAAGACCCACGCAGACGACCCCCAGTCCCAGAAAGTCCCACGCAGACGACACCCCACCCAGGAGACAGTCCCAAGAAGTCCCAGGCAGACGAACCCCAGTCACAGAAAGTCCCACGCAGACGTCCCCCCACCCAGGAGAGAGTCCCAGAAAGTCCAACGCAGACGACGCCCACCCAGGAGACAGTCCCAGAAAGTCCCACGCTGACGATCCCAGTCCAAGAAAGTCCCACGCAGACGACCCCCAGACAGGAGACAGCCCCAGAAAATCCCACGCAGACGACCCCCACCCAGGAGACAGTCCCAGAAAGTCCCCCGCAGACGACCCCCAGTCCTAGGAACTCCCATGCAGACGATCCCAGCCAGGAGACAATCCCAGAAAGTCCCACGCAGACGACACCCAGTCACTGAAAGTCCCACGCAGACGACCCCCCCACGCAGGAGACATTCCCAGAAAGTCCCACGCAGACGAACCCCCACCCAGGAGATAGTCTCAGAAAGACCCACGCAGACGATCTCCAGTCCCAGAATGTCCCACGCAGAAGACCCCTCACCCAGGGAGAGTCCAAGAAAGACCCACACAGACGAACCCCAGTCCCAGAAAGTCCCACGCAGACGACCAACAATCCCACAAAATGCCACGCAGACGACCCCCCACCCAGGAGACATTCCCAGAAAGTCCCACGCAGAAGACCCACAGTCCCAGAAAGTCCAATGCAAACGACCCACCACCCAGGAGACAGTCCTAGATATCCCACGCAGACGACCCCCCACCCAGGAGACATTCCCAGAAAGTCCCACGCAGACGATCCCCAGTCCAAGAAAGTCCCAAGCAGACGACCCCCCCACGCAGGAGACAGTCCCAGAAAGTCCCACGCAAAAGACCCCCAGTCCCAGAAAATCCCATGCAGACGACCCCCCAAAAGGAGACAGTCCTAGATATCCCACGCAGACGACCCCCACCCAGGAGACAGTCCCAGAAAGTCCCAAACAGACGACACTCACCCAGGAGACACTCCCAGAAAGTCCCACGGAGAAGACGTCCAGTCCAAGAAAGACCCACGCAGACGACCCCCAGTACCAGAAAGTCCCACGCAGACGACCCCCCACCCAGGAGACAGTCCCAGAAAGTCCCACGCAGACGACCCCCACCCAGGAGACAGTCCCAGGAATTCCCAAACAGACGACACCCACCCAGGAGACACTCCCAGAAAGTCCCACGCAGAAGACACCCAGTCCAAGAAAGACCCACGCAGACGACACCCAGTCCCAGAAATTCCCACGCAGACGACACTCACCCAGGAGACAGTCCCAGAAAGTCCCACGCAAAAGACCCCCAGTCCAAGAAAGTCCCATGCAGACGACCTCCATTCCCACAAAATCCCACGCAGACGACACCGCACCCAGTAGACTGTACCACAAAGACCAATGAAGACGACCCCCAGTCCCAGAAAGTCCCATGCAGACGACACCCCACCCAGGAGACAGACCTAGATATCCCATGCAGACGACCCCACAACCAGGAGCCAGATAGGAGAGTGTCCCAGCAAGTCCCACGCAGACGAACACCCACCCAGGAGACAGTCCGAGAAAGACACACGCAGACGACCCCCCACCCAGGAGACAATCCCAGAAAGTCCCACGCAGACGACCCCCAGTACCAGAAAGTCCCACGCAGACGATCACCACCCAGGAGACAGTCCAAGAATGTCCCACGCAGACGACACCCAGTCCCTGAAAGTCCCACTTAGACGATCCCCCACGCAGGTGACAGTCCCAGAAAGTCCCACGCAAAAGACCAACAGTCACAGAAAGTCCCATGCAGACGACCACACACCCAGGAGACAGTCCTTGATATCCCACGCAGACGACCCCAACCCAGGAGACAGTCCCAGAAAGTCCCACGCAGACGAGCCCCCACCCAGACGACCCCCAGGCTCAGAAAATCCCACGCAGACGAACAGCCACCCAGGAGACAGTCCCAGAAAGTCCCACGCATACGAGCCCCAGTCCCAGAAAGTCACACACAGACGACCCCCACCCAGGAGACAGTCCCAGAAAGTCCCACGCAGACGACCTTCAGTCCCAGAAAGTCCCACGCAGACGACCACCACGCAGGAGACATTCCCAGAAAGTCCCACGCAGACGACACCCAGTCCATGAAAGTCCCACGCAGACGACCCCCCACGCAGGAGACAGTCCCAGAAAGTCCCACGCAAAAGACCCCCAGTCCCAGAAAGTCCCATGAAGACGACCCCCCACCCAGGAGACAGGCCTAGATATCCCACGCAGACGACGCCCACCCAGGAGACAGTCCCAGAAAGTCCCACGCTGACGACCCCCAGTCCAAGAAAGTCCCACGCAGACGACCCCCAGACAGGAGACAGCCCCAGAAAATCCCACGCAGACGACCCCCACCCAGGAGACAGTCCCAGAAAGTCCCACGCAGACGACCCCCAGTCCTAGGAAGTCCCATGCAGACGATCCCAGTCAGGAGACAGTCCTAGAAAGTCCCACGCAGACGAACCCCACCCAGGAGACAGTCCCAGAAAGTCCCAAACAGACGACACCCACCCAGGAGACACTCCCAGAAAGTCCCACGCAGAAGACCCCCAGTCCCAGAAAGACCCACGCAGACGACCCCCAGTCCCAGAAAGTCCCACGCAGACGACACCCCACCCAGGAGACAGTCCCAAGAAGTCCCAGGCAGACGAACCCCAGTCACAGAAAGTCCCACGCAGACGTCCCCCCACCCAGGAGAGAGTCCCAGAAAGTCCAACGCAGACTACCCCCCACCCAGGAGACAGTCCCAGTTAGTCCCACGCAGACGACCCCCAGTCCTAGGAAGTCCCATGCAGACGAACCCCAGCCAGGAGACAATCCCAGAAAGTCCCACGCAGACGACACCCAGTCACTGAAAGTCCCACGCAGACGACCCCCCCACGCAGGAGACATTCCCAGAAAGTCCCACGCAGACGAACCCCCACCCAGGAGATAGTCTCAGAAAGACCCACGCAGACGATCTCCAGTCACAGAAAGTCCCACGCAGACGACACCCAGTCCATGAAAGTCCGACGCAGACGACCCCCCACGCAGGAGACAGTCCCAGAAAGTCCCACGCAAAAGACCCCCAGTCCCAGAAAGTCCCATGAACACGACCCCCCACCCAGGAGACAGTCCTAGATATCCCAAGCAGACGACCCCCACCAAGGAGACAGTCCCAGAAAGTCCCACGCTGACGACCCCCAGTCCAAGAAAGTCCCACGCAGACGACCCCCCACGCAGGAGACACTCCCAGAAAGTCCCACGCAGACGAACCCCCAAAAAGGAGACGACCTCCAGTCCCAGAATGTCCCACGCAGAAGACCACTCACCCAGGAGAATCCAAGAAAGACCCACGCAGACGATCCCCAGTCCCAGAAAGACCCATGCAGACGACCCCCCACCCAGGAGACTGTCCCAGATATCCCACGCAGACAACCTTCCACCCAGGAGACAGTCCAAGAAAGTCCCACGCAGACTACCCCCACCCAGGAGACAGTCCAAGAAAGTCCCACGCAGACGACCACAGACCCAGGAGACAGTCCCAGAAAGTCCCACGCAGACGACCCTCAGTCCTAGGAAGTCCCATGCAGACGATCCCAGTCAGGAGACAGTCCTAGAAAGTCCCACGCAGACGAACCCCACCCAGGAGACAGTCCCAGAAAGTCCCAAACAGACGACACCCACCCAGGAGACACTCCCAGAAAGTCCCACGCAGAAGACCCCCAGTCCAAGAAAGACCCACGCAGACGACCCCCAGTCCCAGAAAGTCCCACGCAGACGACACCCCACCCAGGAGACAGTCCCAGGAAGTCCCACGCAGACAACCCCCAGTCCCAGAAAGTCCCACGCAGACGACCCCCAGTCCTACAAAATCCCACGCAGATGACACCGCACCAAGGAGATTGTACCAGAAAGACCCATGAAGACGACACCCCACCCAGGAGACAGTCCTAGATATCCCACCCAGACGACCCCACACCCAGGAGCCAGTCCCAGAAAGTCCCACGCAGACGACCACAGACCCAGGAGACAGTCCCAGAAAGTCCCACGCAGACGACCCTCAGTCCTAGGAAGTCCCATGCAGACGACCCCAGTCAGGAGACAGTCCTAGAAAGTCCCACGCAGACGAACCCCACCCAGGAGACAGTCCCAGAAAGTCCCAAACAGACGACACCCACCCAGTAGACACTCCCAGAAAGTCCCACGCAGAAGACCCCCAGTCCAAGAAAGACCCACGTAGACGACCCCCAGTCCCAGAAAGTCCCACGCAGACGACACCCCACCCAGGAGACAGTCCCAGGAAGTCTCACGCAGACAACCCCCAGTCCCAGAAAGTCCCACGCAGACGACCCCCAGTCCTACAAAATCCCACGCAGACGACACCGCACCAAGGAGATTGTACCAGAAAGACCCATGAAGACGACACCCCACCCAGGAGACAGTCCTAGATATCCCACCCAGACGACCCCACACCCAGGAGCCAGTCCCAGAAAGTCCCACGCAGACGACCCCCAGACAGGAGAGTGTCCCAGCAAGTCCCACGCAGACGACCCCCAATCCCAGAAAATCCCACGCAGACGAACACCCGCCCAGGAGACAATCCCAGAAATTCTCACGCAGACGACCCCCCACCCAGGAGACAGTCCCAGAAAGTCCCACGCAGACGACCTTCAGTCCCAGAAAGTCCCACGCAGACGACCACCACGCAGGAGACATTCCCAGAAAGTCCCACGCAGACGACACCCAGTCCATGAAAGTCCCACGCAGACGACCCCCCACGCAGGAGACAGTCCCAGAAAGTCCCACGCAAAAGACCCCCAGTCCCAGAAAGTCCCATGAAGACGACCACCCACCCAGGAGACAGGCCTAGATATCCCACGCAGACGACGCCCACCCAGGAGACAGTCCCAGAAAGTCCCACGCTGACGACCCCCAGTCCAAGAAAGTCCCACGCAGACGACCCCCAGACAGGAGACAGCCCCAGAAAATCCCACGCAGACGACCCCCACCCAGGAGACAGTCCCAGAAAGTCCCACGCAGACGACCCCCAGTCCTAGGAAGTCCCATGCAGACGATCCCAGTCAGGAGACAGTCCTAGAAAGTCCCACGCAGACGAACCCCACCCAGGAGACAGTCCCAGAAAGTCCCAAACAGACGACACCCACCCAGGAGACACTCCCAGAAAGTCCCACGCAGAAGACCCCCAGTCCCAGAAAGACCCACGCAGACGACCCCCAGTCCCAGAAAGTCCCACGCAGACGACCCCCCACCCAGGAGACAGTCCCAAGAAGTCCCAGGCAGACGAACCCCAGTCACAGAAAGTCCCACGCAGACGTCCCCCCACCCAGGAGAGAGTCCCAGAAAGTCCAACGCAGACGACGCCCACCCAGGAGACAGTCCCAGAAAGTCCCACGCTGACGACCCCCAGTCCAAGAAAGTCCCACGCAGACGACCCCCAGACAGGAGACAGCCCCAGAAAATCCCACGCAGACGACCCCCACCCAGGAGACAGTCCCAGAAAGTCCCACGCAGACGACCCCCAGTCCTAGGAAGTCCCATGCAGACGATCCCAGCCAGGAGACAATCCCAGAAAGTCCCACGCAGACGACACCCAGTCACTGAAAGTCCCACGCAGACGACCCCCCCACGCAGGAGACATTCCCAGAAAGTCCCACGCAGACGAACCCCCACCCAGGAGATAGTCTCAGAAAGACCCACGCAGACGATCTCCAGTCCCAGAATGTCCCACGCAGAAGACCCCTCACCCAGGGAGAGTCCAAGAAAGACCCACGCAGACGAACCCCAGTCCCAGAAAGTCCCACGCAGACGACCAACAATCCCACAAAATGCCACGCAGACGACCCCCCACCCAGGAGACATTCCCAGAAAGTCCCACGCAGAAGACCCACAGTCCCAGAAAGTCCAATGCAAACGACCCACCACCCAGGAGACAGTCCTAGATATCCCACGCAGACGACCCCCCACCCAGGAGACATTCCCAGAAAGTCCCACGCAGACGATCCCCAGTCCAAGAAAGTCCCAAGCAGACGACCCCCCCCACGCAGGAGACAGTCCCAGAAAGTCCCACGCAAAAGACCCCCAGTCCCAGAAAATCCCATGCAGACGACCCCCCAAAAGGAGACAGTCCTAGATATCCCACGCAGACGACCCCCACCCAGGAGACAGTCCCAGAAAGTCCCAAACAGACGACACTCACCCAGGAGACACTCCCAGAAAGTCCCACGGAGAAGACGTCCAGTCCAAGAAAGACCCACGCAGACGACCCCCAGTACCAGAAAGTCCCACGCAGACGACCCCCCACCCAGGAGACAGTCCCAGAAAGTCCCACGCAGACGACCCCCACCCAGGAGACAGTCCCAGGAATTCCCAAACAGACGACACCCACCCAGGAGACACTCCCAGAAAGTCCCACGCAGAAGACACCCAGTCCAAGAAAGACCCACGCAGACGACACCCAGTCCCAGAAATTCCCACGCAGACGACACTCACCCAGGAGACAGTCCCAGAAAGTCCCACGCAAAAGACCCCCAGTCCAAGAAAGTCCCATGCAGACGACCTCCATTCCCACAAAATCCCACGCAGACGACACCGCACCCAGTAGACTGTACCACAAAGACCAATGAAGACGACCCCCAGTCCCAGAAAGTCCCATGCAGACGACACCCCACCCAGGAGACAGACCTAGATATCCCATGCAGACGACCCCACAACCAGGAGCCAGATAGGAGAGTGTCCCAGCAAGTCCCACGCAGACGAACACCCACCCAGGAGACAGTCCGAGAAAGACACACGCAGACGACCCCCCACCCAGGAGACAATCCCAGAAAGTCCCACGCAGACGACCCCCAGTACCAGAAAGTCCCACGCAGACGATCACCACCCAGGAGACAGTCCAAGAATGTCCCACGCAGACGACACCCAGTCCCTGAAAGTCCCACTTAGACGATCCCCCACGCAGGTGACAGTCCCAGAAAGTCCCACGCAAAAGACCAACAGTCACAGAAAGTCCCATGCAGACGACCACACACCCAGGAGACAGTCCTTGATATCCCACGCAGACGACCCCAACCCAGGAGACAGTCCCAGAAAGTCCCACGCAGACGAGCCCCCACCCAGACGAACCCAGGCTCAGAAAATCCCACGCAGACGAACAGCCACCCAGGAGACAGTCCCAGAAAGTCCCACGCATACGAGCCCCAGTCCCAGAAAGTCACACACAGACGACCCCCACCCAGGAGACAGTCCCAGAAAGTCCCACGCAGACGACCTTCAGTCCCAGAAAGTCCCACGCAGACGACCACCACGCAGGAGACATTCCCAGAAAGTCCCACGCAGACGACACCCAGTCCATGAAAGTCCCACGCAGACGACCCCCCACGCAGGAGACAGTCCCAGAAAGTCCCACGCAAAAGACCCCCAGTCCCAGAAAGTCCCATGAAGACGACCCCCCACCCAGGAGACAGGCCTAGATATCCCACGCAGACGACACCCACCCAGGAAACAGTCCCAGAAAGTCCCACGCTGACGACCCCCAGTCCAAGAAAGTCCCACGCAGACGACCCTCAGACAGGAGACAGCCCCAGAAAATCCCACGCAGACGACCCCCACCCAGGAGACAGTCCCAGAAAGTCCCACGCAGACGACCCCCAGTCCTAGGAAGTCCCATGCAGACGATCCCAGTCAGGAGACAGTCCTAGAAAGTCCCACGCAGACGAACCCCACCCAAGAGACAGTCCCAGAAAGTCCCAAACAGACGACACCCACCCAGGAGACACTCCCAGAAAGTCCCACGCAGAAGACCCCCAGTCCAAGAAAGACCCACGCAGACGACCCCCAGTCCCAGAAAGTCCCACGCAGACGACACCCCACCCAGGAGACAGTCCCAAGAAGTCCCAGGCAGACGAACCCCAGTCACAGAAAGTCCCACGCAGACGTCCCCCCACCCAGGAGAGAGTCCCAGAAAGTCCAACGCAGACTACCCCCCACCCAGGAGATAGTCTCAGAAAGACCCACGCAGACGATCTCCAGTCCCAGAATGTCCCACGCAGAAGACCCCTCACCCAGGGAGAGTCCAAGAAAGACCCACGCAGACGAACCCCAGTCCCAGAAAGTCCCACGCAGACGACCAACAATCCCACAAAATGCCACGCAGACGACCCCCCACCCAGGAGACATTCCCAGTTAGTCCCACGCAGACGACCCCCAGTCCTAGGAAGTCCCATGCAGACGACCCCCAGCCAGGAGACAATCCCAGAAAGTCCCACGCAGACGACACCCAGTCACTGAAAGTCCCACGCAGACGACCCCCCCACGCAGGAGACATTCCCAGAAAGTCCCACGCAGACGAACCCCCACCCAGGAGATAGTCTCAGAAAGACCCACGCAGACGATCTCCAGTCCCAGAATGTCCCACGCAGAAGACCCCTCACCCAGGGAGAGTCCAAGAAAGACCCACGCAGACGAACCCCAGTCCCAGAAAGTCCCACGCAGACGACCAACAATCCCACAAAATGCCACGCAGACGACCCCCCACCCAGGAGACATTCCCAGAAAGTCCCACGCAGAAGACCCACAGTCCCAGAAAGTCCAATGCAAACGACCCACCACCCAGGAGACAGTCCTAGATATCCCACGCAGACGACCCCCCACCCAGGAGACATTCCCAGAAAGTCCCACGCAGACGATCCCCAGTCCAAGAAAGTCCCAAGCAGACGACCCCCCCACGCAGGAGACAGTCCCAGAAAGTCCCACGCAAAAGACCCCCAGTCCCAGAAAATCCCATGCAGACGACCCCCCAAAAGGAGACAGTCCCAGAAAGTCCCACGCAGACGAGCCCCCACCCAGGAGACAGTCCCAGAAAGTCCCAAACAGACGACACTCACCCAGGAGACACTCCCAGAAAGTCCCACGGAGAAGACGTCCAGTCCAAGAAAGAGCCACGCAGACGACCCCCAGTACCAGAAAGTCCCACGCAGACGACCCCCCACCCAGGAGACAGTCCCAGAAAGTCCCACGCAGACGACCCCCACCCAGGAGACAGTCCCAGGAATTCCCAAACAGACGACACCCACCCAGGAGACACTCCCAGAAAGTCCCACGCAGAAGACACCCAGTCCAAGAAAGACCCACGCAGACGACACCCAGTCCCAGAAATTCCCACG
Source organism: Acanthosepion esculentum (assembly GCA_964036315.1). Classification (NCBI taxonomy): domain Eukaryota; kingdom Metazoa; phylum Mollusca; class Cephalopoda; order Sepiida; family Sepiidae; genus Acanthosepion; species Acanthosepion esculentum. The sequence continues at coordinate 8,288,496 of CAXIWW010000817.1, read as the reverse complement.
CAGACGACACTCACCCAGGAGACAGTCCCAGAAAGTCCCACGCAAAAGACCCCCAGTCCAAGAAAGTCCCATGCAGACGACCTCCATTCCCACAAAATCCCACGCAGACGACACCGCACCCAGTAGACTGTACCACAAAGACCAATGAAGACGACCCCCAGTCCCAGAAAGTCCCATGCAGACGACACCCCACCCAGGAGACAGACCTAGATATCCCATGCAGACGACCCCACAACCAGGAGCCAGATAGGAGAGTGTCCCAGCAAGTCCCACGCAGACGAACACCCACCGAGGAGACAGTCCGAGAAAGACACACGCAGACGACCCCCCACCCAGGAGACAATCCCAGAAAGTCCCACGCAGACGACCCCCAGTACCAGAAAGTCCCACGCAGACGATCACCACCCAGGAGACAGTCCAAGAATGTCCCACGCAGACGACACCCAGTCCCTGAAAGTCCCACTTAGACGATCCCCCACGCAGGTGACAGTCCCAGAAAGTCCCACGCAAAAGACCAACAGTCACAGAAAGTCCCATGCAGACGACCACACACCCAGGAGACAGTCCTTGATATCCCACGCAGACGACCCCAACCCAGGAGACAGTCCCAGAAAGTCCCACGCAGACGAGCCCCCACCCAGACGACCCCCAGGCTCAGAAAATCCCACGCAGACGAACAGCCACCCAGGAGACAGTCCCAGAAAGTCCCACGCATACGAGCCCCAGTCCCAGAAAGTCACACACAGACGACCCCCACCCAGGAGACAGTCCCAGAAAGTCCCACGCAGATGAGCCCCCATCCAGGAGACAGTCCCGGAAAATCCCACGCAGATGACACCCAGTCCCAGAAAGTCCCACGCAGACGAACACCCACCCAGGAGACAGTCTCAGAAAGACCCACGCAGACCACCCCCAGTCCCGGAATGTCCCACGCAGACGACTCCCCACCCAGGAGGCAGTCCCAGATATCCCACGCAGACGACCCACCACCCAGGAGACAGTACCAGAAAGTCACACGCAGACGACCCCCACCCAGGAGTCAGTCCCAGAAAGTCCGACGCAGACGACCCCCCACCCAGGAGACAGTCCCAGAAAGTCCCACGCAGACGACCCCCAGTCCCAGAAAGTCCCACGCAGACGACCCCCAGTCCTAGGAAATCCCATGCAGACGACCCCCAGCCAGGAGAAAATGCCAGAAAGTCCCACGCAGACGACCCCCACCCAGGAGACAGTCCCAGAAGGTCGCAAAAAGACGACCCCCACCCAGGAGACAGTCCTAGATAGTCCCACGCTGACGACCCCCAGTCCAAGAAAGTCCCACGCAGACGACCCCCCACGCAGGAGACACTCCCAGAAAGTCCCACGCAGACGAACCCCCAAAAAGGAGACGACCTCCAGTCCCAGAATGTCCCACGCAGAAGACCCCTCACCCAGGAGAATCCAAGAAAGACCCACGCAGACGATCCCCAGTCCCAGAAAGACCCATGCAGACGACCCCCCACCCAGGAGACTGTCCCAGATATCCCACGCAGACAACCTTCTACCCAAGAGACAGTCCAAGAAAGTCCCACGCAGACTACCCCCACCCAGGAGACAGTCCAAGAAAGTCCCACGCAGACGACCACAGACCCAGGAGACAGTCCCAGAAAGTCCCACGCAGACGACCCTCAGTCCTAGGAAGTCCCATGCAGACGACCCCAGTCAGGAGACAGTCCTAGAAAGTCCCACGCAGACGAACCCCACCCAGGAGACAGTCCCAGAAAGTCCCAAACAGACGACACCCACCCAGGAGACACTCCCAGAAAGTCCCACGCAGAAGACCCCCAGTCCAAGAAAGACCCACGCAGACGACCCCCAGTCCCAGAAAGTCCCACGCAGACGACACCCCACCCAGGAGACAGTCCCAGGAAGTCCCACGCAGACAACCCCCAGTCCCAGAAAGTCCCACGCAGACGACCCCCAGTCCTACAAAATCCCACGCAGATGACACCGCACCAAGGAGATTGTACCAGAAAGACCCATGAAGACGACACCCCACCCAGGAGACAGTCCTAGATATCCCACCCAGACGACCCCACACCCAGGAGCCAGTCCCAGAAAGTCCCACGCAGACGACCCCCAGACAGGAGAGTGTCCCAGCAAGTCCCACGCAGACGACCCCCAATCCCAGAAAATCCCACGCAGACGAACACCCGCCCAGGAGACAATCCCAGAAATTCCCACGCAGACGACCCCCCACCCAGGAGACAGTCCCAGAAAGTCCCACGCAGACGACCTTCAGTCCCAGAAAGTCCCACGCAGACGACCACCACCCAGGAGACAGTCCCAGAAAGTCCCACGCAGACGACACCCAGTCCATGAAAGTCCCACGCAGACGACCCCCCACGCAGGAGACAGTCCCAGAAAGTCCCACGCAAAAGACCCCCAGTCCCAGAAAGTCCCATGAAGACGACCCCCCACCCAGGAGACAGGCCTAGATATCCCAAGCAGACGACCCCCACCAAGGAGACAGTCCCAGAAAGTCCCACAATGACGACCCCCAGTCCAAGAAAGTCCAACGCAGACGACCCCCAGACTGGAGACAGCCCCAGAAAATCCCACGCAGACGACACCCACCCAGGAGACAGTCCCAGAAAGTCCCACGCAGACGACCCCCCACCCAGGAGTTAGTCCCAGAAAGTCCCACGCAGACGACACCCAACCCAGGAGACAGTCCCAGAAAGTCCCACGCAGACGACCCCCAGTCCCAGAAAGTCACACTCAGACGACCCCCACCAAGGTGACAGTCACAGAAAGTCCCACGCAGACGACACCCAGTCCCTGAAAGTCCAACGCAGACGACCCCCCACGCAGGAGACATTCCCAGAAAGTCCCACGGAGACGAGCCCCCAAAAAGGAGACAGTCTCAGAAAGACCCACGCAGACGACCTCCAGTCCCAGAATGTCCCACGCAGAAGACCCCTCACCCAGGAGAATCCAAGAAAGACCCACGCAGACGATCCCCAGTCCCAGAAAGACCCATGCAGACGACCCCCCACCCAGGAGACTGTCCCAGATATCCCACGCAGACAACCTTCCACCCAGGAGACAGTCCCAGAAAGTCCCACGCAGACGACCCCCAGTCCTAGGAAGTCCCATGCAGACGACCCCAGTCAGGAGACAGTCCTAGAAAGTCCCACGCAGACGAACCCCACCCAGGAGACAGTCCCAGAAAGTCCCAAACAGACGACACCCACCCAGGAGACACTCCCAGAAAGTCCCACGCAGAAGACCCCCAGTCCAAGAAAGACCCACGCAGACGACCCCCAGTCCCAGAAAGTCCCACGCAGACGACACCCCACCCAGGAGACAGTCCCAGGAAGTCCCACGCAGACAACCCCCAGTCCCAGAAAGTCCCACGCAGACGACCACCAGTACTACAAAATCCCACGCAGACGACACCGCACCAAGGAGATTGTACCAGAAAGACCCATGCAGACGACCCCCATTCCCAGAAAGTCCCATGAAGACGACACCCCACCCAGGAGACAGTCCTAGATATCCCACCCAGACGACCCCACACCCAGGAGCCAGTCCCAGAAAGTCCCACGCAGACGACCCCCAGACAGGAGAGTGTCCCAGCAATTCCCACGCAGACGACCCCCAGTCCCAGAAAATCCCAAGCAGAGGAACACCCACCCAGGAGACAGTCCCAGAAAGTCCCACGAAGACGACCCCCCACCCAGGAGACAGTCCCAGTTAGTCTCACACAGACGACCCCCAGTCCTAGGAAGTCCCATGCAGACGACTCCCAGCCAGGAGACAATCCCAGAAAGTCCCACGCAGACGACCCCCACCCAGGAAACAGTCCCAGAAAGTCCCACGCAGAAGACCACCAGTCCCACAAAGTCCCACGCAGACGACACCGCACCCAGGAGACTGTCCCAGAAAGAGCCACGCAGACGACCCCTAGTCCCAGAAAGTCCCAGGCAGACGAGTCCCCACCCAGGAAACAGTCCCAAAATGTCCCACGCAGACGACCCCCCACCCAGGAGAGAGTCTCAGAATGACCCACGCAGACGACCCCCAGTCCCATAAAGTCCCACGCAGGCGACCCCCAATCCCACAAAATCCCACGCAGACGACACCGCACGCAGGAGACTGTACCAGAAAGACCCATGCAGACAACCCCCAGTCCCAGAAAGTCCCATGCAGACGACACAGCACCCAGGAGACAGTCCTAGATATCCCAGGCAGACGACCCCCCACCCAGGAGACAGTCCCAGAAAGTCCCAAGCAGACGACTCCCAGACAGGAGACAGTCCCAGCAAGTCCCACGCAGACGATCCCCAATCCCAGAAAATCCCACGCAGACGAACACCCACCCAGGAGACAGTCCCAGAAAGTCCCACGCAGATGACCCCCACCCAGGAGACAGTCCCAGGAAGTCCCAAACAGACGACACCCACCCAGGAGACACTCCCAAAAAGTCCCACGCAGAAGACCCCCAGTCCAAGAAAGACCCACGCAGACGACCCCCAGTCCCAGAAAGTCCCACGCAGACGACACCCCACCCAGGTGACAGTCCCATGAAGTCCCACGCAGACGACCCCCAGTCCCAGAAAGTCCCACGCAGACGACCCCCAGTCCTACAAAATCCCACGCAGACGACACCGCACCAAGGAGACTGTACCAGAAAGACCCATGCAGACGACCCCAGTCCCAGGAGACAGTCCCAGAAAGTCCCAAACAGACGACCCCCACCCAGGAGACAGTCCCAGAAAGTCCCACGCAGAAGACCACCAGTCCCACAAAGTCCCACGCAGACGACACCGCACCCAGGAGACTGTCTCAGAAAGACCCACGCAGAAGACCCCCAGTCCCAGAAAGTCCCAGGCAGACGAGTCCCCACCCAGGAAACAGTCCCAAAATGTCCCACGCAGACGACCCCCCCACCCAGGAGAGAGTCCCAGAATGACCCACGCAGACGACCCCCAGTCCAAGAAAGTCCCACGCAGACGACCCCCAATCCCACAAAATCCCACGCAGACGACACCGCACGCAGGAGACTGTACCAGAAAGACCCATGCAGACAACCCTCAGTCCCAGAAAGTCCCATGCAGACGACACACCACCCAGGAGACAGTCCTAGATATCCCACGCAGACGACCCCCCACCCAGGAGACAGTCCCAGAAAGTCCCACGCAGACGACTCCCAGCCAGGAGAGTGTCCCAGCAAGTCCCACGCAGACGATCCCCAATCCCAGAAAATCCCACGCAGACGAACACCCACCCAGGAGACAGTCCCAGAAAGTCCCACGCAGACGACCCCCCACCCAGGAGACAGTCCCAGAAAGTCCCACGCAAACTACCCCCCACCAAGGAGACAGTCCCATAAAGTCCTACGCAGACGACCCACCACCCAGGAGACAGTCCCAGAAAGTCCCACGCAGACGAGCCCCACCCATTAGACAGTCCCAGAAAGTCCCACGGAGACGACCCACAGTCCCAGAAAGTCCCAAGCAGACGCCCCCCACCAAGGAGACAAACCCAGAAATTCCCACGCAGACGACCCCTAGTCCCAGAAAGTCCCACGCAGACGAGCCCAGTCCCAGAAAGTCCCACGCAGAAGACCCCTCACCCAGGAGAATCCAAGAAAGACCCACGCAGACGATCCCCAGTCCAAGAAAGACCCATGCAGACGACCCCCCAACCAGGAGACTGTCCCAGATATCCCACGCAGACAACCTTCCACCCAGGAGACAGTCCAAGAAAGTCCCACGCAGACTACCCCCACCCAAGAGACAGTCCAAGAAAGTCCCACGCAGACGACCACAGACCCAGGAGACAGTCCCAGAAAGTCCCACGCAGACGACCCCCAGTCCTAGGAAGTCCCATGCAGACGATCCCAGTCAGGAGACAGTCCTAGAAAGTCCCACGCAGACGAACCCCACCCAGGAGACAGTCCCAGAAAGTCCCAAACAGACGACACCCACCCAGGAGACACTCCCAGAAAGTCCCACGCAGAAGACCCCCAGTCCAAGAAAGACCCACGCAGACGACCCCCAGTCCCAGAAAGTCCCACGCAGACGACACCCCACCCAGGAGACAGTCCCAGGAAGTCCCACGCAGACAACCCCCAGTCCCAGAAAGTCCCACGCAGACGACCCCCAGTCCTACAAAATCCCACGCAGATGACACCGCACCAAGGAGATTGTACCAGAAAGACCCATGAAGACGACACCCCACCCAGGAGACAGTCCTAGATATCCCACCCAGACGACCCCACACCCAGGAGCCAGTCCCAGAAAGTCCCACGCAGACGACCACAGACCCAGGAGACAGTCCCAGAAAGTCCCACGCAGACGACCCTCAGTCCTAGGAAGTCCCATGCAGACGACCCCAGTCAGGAGACAGTCCTAGAAAGTCCCACGCAGACGACACCCACCCAGGAGACACTCCCAGAAAGTCCCACGCAGAAGACCCCCAGTCCAAGAAAGACCCACGCAGAGGACCCCCAGTCCCAGAAAGTCCCACGCAGACGACACCCCACCCAGGAGACAGTCCCAGGAAGTCTCACGCAGACAACCCCCAGTGCCAGAAAGTTCCACGCAGTCGACCCCCAGTCCTACAAAATCCCACGCAGACGACACCGCACCATGGAGATTGTACCAGAAAGTCCCACGCAGACGACCCCCAGTCCTACAAAATCCCACGCAGACGACACCGCACCAAGGAGATTGTACCAGAAAGACCCATGAAGACGACACCCCACCCAGGAGACAGTCCTAGATATCCCACCCAGACGACCCCACACCCAGGAGCCAGTCCCAGAAAGTCCCACGCAGACGACCCCCAGACAGGAGAGTGTCCCAGCAAGTCCCACGCAGACGACCCCCAATCCCAGAAAATCCCACGCAGACGAACACCCGCCCAGGAGACAATCCCAGAAATTCCCACGCAGACGACCCCCCACCCAGGAGACAGTCCCAGAAAGTCCCACGCAGACGACCTTCAGTCCCAGAAAGTCCCACGCAGACGACCACCACCCAGGAGACAGTCCCAGAAAGTCCCACGCAGACGACACCCAGTCCATGAAAGTCCCACGCAGACGACCCCCCACGCAGGAGACAGTCCCAGAAAGTCCCACGCAAAAGACCCCCAGTCCCAGAAAGTCCCATGAACACGACCCCCCACCCAGGAGACAGTCCTAGATATCCCACGCAGACGACGCCCACCCAGGAGACAGTCCCAGAAAGTCCCACGCTGACGACCCCCAGTCCAAGAAAGTCCCACGCAGACGACCCCCAGACAGGAGACAGCCCCAGAAAATCCCACGCAGACGACCCCCACCCAGGAGACAGTCCCAGAAAGTCCCACGCAGACGACCCCCCACCCAGGAGACAGTCCCAGAAAGTCCCACGCAGACGACACCCCACCCAGGAGACAGTCCCAGAAAGTCCCACGCAGACGACCCCCAGTCCCAGAAAGTCACACACAGACGACCCCCACCAAGGTGACAGTCACAGAAAGTCCCACGCAGACGACACCCAGTCCATGAAAGTCCCACGCAGACGACCCCCCACGCAGGAGACAGTCCCAGAAAGTCCCACGCAAAAGACCCCCAGTCCCAGAAAGTCACATGAAGACGACCCCCCACCCAGGAGACAGTCCTAGATATCCCACGCAGACGACGCCCACCCAGGAGACAGTCCCAGAAAGTCCCACGCTGACGACCCCCAGTCCAAGAAAGTCCCACGCAGACGACCCCCAGACAGGAGACAGCCCCAGAAAATCCCACGCAGACGACCCCCACCCAGGAGACAGTCCCAGAAAGTCCCACGCAGACGACCCCCCACCCAGGAGACAGTCCCAGAAAGTCCCACGCAGACGACACCCCACCCAGGAGACAGTCCCAGAAAGTCCCACGCAGACGACCCCCAGTCCCAGAAAGTCACACACAGACGACCCCCACCAAGGTGACAGTCACAGAAAGTCCCACGCAGACGACACCCAGTCCATGAAAGTCCCACGCAGACGACCCCCCACGCAGGAGACAGTCCCTGAAAGTCCCACGCAAAAGACCCCCAGTCCCAGAAAGTCACATGAACACGACCCCCCACCCAGGAGACAGTCCTAGATATCCCAAGCAGACGACCCCCACCAACGAGACAGTCCCAGAAAGTCCCACAATGACGACCCCCAGTCCAAGAAAGTCCCACGCAGACGACCCCCAGACAGGAGACAGCCCCAGAAAATCCCACGCAGACGACACCCACCCAGGAGACAGTGCCAGAAAGTCCCACGCAGACGACCCCCCACCCAGGAGTCAGTCCCAGAAAGTCCCACGCAGACGACACCCAGTCCCAGAAAGTCACACTCAGACGACCCCCACCAAGGTGACAGTCACAGAAAGTCCCACGCAGACGACACCCAGGCCCTGAAAGTCCCACGCAGACGACCCCCCACGCAGGAGACATTCCCAGAAAGTCCCACGGAGACGAGCCCCCAAAAAGGAGACAGTCTCAGAAAGACCCACGCAGACGACCTCCAGTCCCAGAATGTCCCACGCAGAAGACCCCTCACCCAGGAGAATCCAAGAAAGACCCACGCAGACGATCCCCTGTCCCAGAAAGACCCATGCAGACGACCCCCCACCCAGGAGACTGTCCCAGATATCCCACGCAGACAACCTTCCACCCAGGAGACAGTCCAAGAAAGTCCCACGCAGACTACCCCCACCCAGGAGACAGTCCAAGAAAGTCCCACGCAGACGACCACAGACCCAGGAGACAGTCCCAGAAAGTCCCACGCAGACGACCCCCAGTCCTAGGAAGTCCCATGCAGACGACCCCAGTCAGGAGACAGTCCTAGAAAGTCCCACGCAGACGAACCCCACCCAGGAGACAGTCCCAGAAAGTCCCAAACAGACGACACCCACCCAGGAGACACTCCCAGAAAGTCCCACGCAGAAGACCCCCAGTCCAAGAAAGACCCACGCAGACGACCCCCAGTCCCAGAAAGTCCCACGCAGACGACACCCCACCCAGGAGACAGTCCCAGGAAGTCCCACGCAGACAACCCCCAGTCCCAGAAAGTCCCACGCAGACGACCCCCAGTACTACAAAATCCCACGCAGACGACACCGCACCAAGGAGATTGTACCAGAAAGACCCATGCAGACGACCCCCAGTCCCAGAAAGTCCCATGAAGACGACACCCCACCCAGGAGACAGTCCTAGATATCCCACCCAGACGACCCCACACCCAGGAGCCAGTCCCAGAAAGTCCCACGCAGACGACCCCCAGACAGGAGAGTGTCCCAGCAATTCCCACGCAGACGACCCCCAGTCCCAGAAAATCCCAAGCAGAGGAACACCCACCCAGGAGACAGTCCCAGAAAGTCCCACGAAGACGACCCCCCACCCAGGAGACAGTCCCAGTTAGTCTCACACAGACGACCCCCAGTCCTAGGAAGTCCCATGCAGACGACCCCCAGCCAGGAGACAATCCCAGAAAGTCCCACGCAGACGACCCCCACCCAGGAGACAGTCCCAGAAAGTCCCACGCAGAAGACCACCAGTCCCACAAAGTCCCACGCAGACGACACCGCACCCAGGAGACTGTCCCAGAAAGAGCCACGCAGACGACCCCTAGTCCCAGAAAGTCCCAGGCAGACGAGTCCCCACCCAGGAAACAGTCCCAAAATGTCCCACGCAGACGACCCCCCACCCAGGAGAGAGTCCCAGAATGACACACGCAGACGACCCCCAGTCCCATAAAGTCCCACGCAGACGACCCCCAATCCCACAAAATCCCACGCAGACGACACCGCACGCAGGAGACTGTACCAGAAAGACCCATGCAGACAACCCCCAGTCCCAGAAAGTCCCATGCAGACGACACAGCACCCAGGAGACAGTCCTAGATATCCCAGGCAGACGACCCCCCACCCAGGAGACAGTCCCAGAAAGTCCCAAGCAGACGACTCCCAGACAGGAGACAGTCCCAGCAAGTCCCACGCAGACGACTCCCAGCCAGGAGAGTGTCCCAGCAAGTCCCACGCAGACGATCCCCAATCCCAGAAAATCCCACGCAGACGAACACCCACCCATGAGACAGTCCCAGAAAGTCCCACGCAGACGACCCCCCACCCAGGAGACAGTCCCAGAAAGTCCCACGCAAACTACCCCCCACCAAGGAGACAGTCCCAGAAAGTCCGACGCAGACGACCTTCAGTCCCAGAAAATCCCACGCAGACGACTCCCCACCCAGGAGACAGTCCCAGAAAGTCCCACGCAGACCACCCCCCACCCAGGAGAGAGTCCAAAAAAGATCCACGCAGACGACCCCGAGTCCTAGAAAGTCCCATACAGACGACACCCCACCCAGGAGACAGTCCCAGAAAGTAACACGCAGACGACCCCCAGTCCCAGAAAGTCCCGCGCAGACGACCACCAGTCCCATAAAGTCCTACGCAGACGACCCACCACCCAGGAGACAGTCCCAGAAAGTCGCACGCAGACGAGCCCCACCCATTAGACAGTCCCAGAAAGTCCCACGGAGACGACCCACAGTCCCAGAAAGTCCCAAGCAGACGCCCCCCACCAAGGAGACAAACCCAGAAATTCCCACGCAGACGACCCCTAGTCCCAGAAAGTCCCACGCAGACGACTCCCCACCGAGGAGACAGTCCCAGAAAGTCCCACGCAGACGAGCCCAGTCCCAGAAAGTCCCACGCAGAAGACCCCTCACCCAGGAGAATCCAAGAAAGACCCACGCAGACGATCCCCAGTCCAAGAAAGACCCATGCAGACGACCCCCCAACCAGGAGACTGTCCCAGATATCCCACGCAGACAACCTTCCACCCAGGAGACAGTCCAAGAAAGTCCCACGCAGACTACCCCCACCCAGGAGACAGTCCAAGAAAGTCCCACGCAGACGACCACAGACCCAGGAGACAGTCCCAGAAAGTCCCACGCAGACGACCCCCAGTCCTAGGAAGTCCCATGCAGACGATCCCAGTCAGGAGACAGTCCTAGAAAGTCCCACGCAGACGAACCCCACCCAGGAGACAGTCGCAGAAAGTCCCAAACAGACGACACCCACCCAGGAGACACTCCCAGAAAGTCCCACGCAGAAGACCCCCAGTCCAAGAAAGACCCACGCAGACGACCCCCAGTCCCAGAAAGTCCCACGCAGACGACACCCCACCCAGGAGACTGTCTCAGAAAGAGACACGCAGACGACCCCCAGTCCCAGAAAGTCCCAGGCAGACGAGTCTCCACCCAGGAAACAGTCCTAGATATGCCAGGCAGACGACCCCCCACCCAGGAGAGAGTCCCAGGATGACCCACGCAGACGACCCCCAGTCCCATAAAGTCCAACGCAGACGACCCCCAATCCCACAAAATCCCACGCAGACGACACCGCACGCAGGAGACTGTACCAGAAAGACCCATGCAGACAACCCCCAGTCCCAGCAAGTCCCACGCAGACGATCCCCAATCCCAGAAAATCCTACGCAGACGAACACCCACCCAGGAGACAGTCCCAGAAAGTCCCACGCAGATGACCCCCACCCATGAGACAGTCCCAGAAAGTCCCAAACAGACGACACCCACCCAGGAGACACTCCCAAAAAGTCCCACGCAGAAGACCCCCAGTCCAAGAAAGACCCACGCAGACGACCCCCAGTCCCAGAAAGTCCCACGCAGACGACACCCCACCCAGGAGACAGTCTAATGAAGTCCCACGCAGACGACCCCCAGTCCCAGAAAGTCCAACGCAGACGACACCGCACCAAGGAGACTGTACCAGAAAGACCCATGCAGACGACCCCAGTCCCAGAAAGTCCCATGAAGACGACACCCCACCCAGGAGACAGTCCTAGATATCCCACGCAGACGACCCCACACCCAGGAGCCAGACCCAGAAAGTCCCACGCAGACGACCCCCAGACAGGAGAGTGTCCCAGCAATTCCCACGCAGACGACCCCCAGTCCCAGAAAATCCCACTCAGACGAACACCCATCCAGGAGACAGTCCCAGAAAGTCCACGCAGACGACCCCCCACCCAGGAGACAGTCCCAGTTAGTCCCACGCAGACGACCCCCAGTCCTAGGAAGTCCCATGGAGACGACCCCCAGCCAGGAGACAATCCCAGAAAGTCCCACGCATACGACCCCCACCCAGGAGACAGTCCCAGAAAGTCCCAAACAGGCGACCCCCACCCAGGAGACAGTCCCAGAAAGTCCCACGCAGAAGACCACCAGTCCCACAAAGTCCCACGCAGACGACACCGCACCCAGGAGACTGTCTCAGAAAGACCCACGCAGAAGACCCCCAGTCCAAGAAAGTCCCACGCAGACGAGTCCCCACCCAGGAAACAGTCCCAAAATGTCCCACGCAGACGACCCCCCCACCCAGGAGAGAGTCCCAGAATGACCCACGAAGACGACCCCCAGCCCTATAAAGTCCCACGCAGACGACCCCCAATCCCACAAAATCCCACGCAGACGACTCCGCACGCAGGAGACTGTACCAGAAAGACCCATGCAGACAACCCCCAGTCCCAGAAAGTCCCATGCAGACGACACACCACCCAGGAGACAGTCCTAGATATCCCACGCAGACGACCCCCCACCCAGGAGACAGTCCCAGAAAGTCCCACGCAGACGACTCCCAGACAGGAGAGTGTCCCAGCAAGTCCCACGCAGACGATCCCCAATCCCAGAAAATCCCACGCAGACGAACACCCACCCAGGAGATAGTCCCAGAAAGTCCCACGCAGACGACCCCCCACCCAGGAGACAGTCCCAGAAAGTCCCACGCAAACTACCCCCCACCGAGGAGACAGTCCCAGAAAGTCCCACGCAGACGACCACGACCCAGGAGACAGTCCCAGAAAATCCCACGCAGACGACTCCCCACCCAGGAGACAGTCCCAGAAAGTCCCACGCAGACCACCCCCCACCCAGGAGAGAGTCCAAAAAAGATCCACGCAGACGACCCCGAGTCCTAGAAAGTCCCATACAGACGACCCCCCACCCAGGAGACAGTCCCAGAAAGTAACACGCAGACGACCCCGAGTCCCAGAAATTCCCGCGCAGACGACCACCAGTCCCAGAAAGTCCCACGCAGACGAGCCCCACCCATGAGACAGTCCCAGAAAGTCCCACGGAGACGACCCACAGTCCCAGAAAGTCCCAAGCAGACGCCCCCCACCAAGGAGACAAACCCAGAAATTCCCACGCAGACGACCCCTAGTCCCAGAAAGTCCCACGCAGACGACTCCCCACCGAGGAGACAGTCCCAGAAAGTCCCACGCAGACGAGACCAGTCCCAGAAAGTCCCACGCAGACGACCCCCACCCAGGAGACAGTCCCAGAAAGTCCCACGCAGACGGACCCCCACCCAGGAGTCAGTACCAGAAAGACCCAAGCAGACGACCCCCTGTCTCAGAAAGTCCCAAGCAGACGACTCACCACCCAGGAGACAGTCCCAGAAAGTCCCACGCAGACTACCCCCCACCCAGGAGACAGTCCCAGAAAGTCCCACGCAGACGAGCCCAGTCCCAGAAAGTCCCACGCAGACGGCCCCCACCCAGAAGACAGTTCAAGAAACTACCACGCAGACGACACCCAGTCTCAGAAAGTCCCAGGCAGACGACTCCCCACCCAGGAGACAATCCCAGAAAGTCCCACGCAGAAGACCCCCCACCTAGGAGAGAGTCCAAAAAAGATCCACGCAGACGACCCCGAGTCCTAGAAAGTCCCATACAGACGACCCCCCACCCAGGAGACTGTCCCAGAAAGTCCCACGGAGACGACCCCCAGTCCCAGAAGTCCCACGCAGACGACCCCCCACCCATGAGACAGTCCCAGAAAGTCCCACGGAGACGACCCACAGTCCCAGAAAGTCCCACTCAGACGCCCCCCACCAAGGAGACAAACCCAGAAATTCCCACGCAGACGACCCCTAGTCCCAGAAAGTCCCACGCAGACGACTCCCCACCCAATAGACAGACCAAGAAAGTCCCACGCAGACGACCCCCCCACCCAAGAGACAGTCCCAGAAAGTCCCACACAGACGAGCCCAGTCCCAGAAAGTCCCACGCATAAGACCCCCCACCTAGGAGAGAGTCCAAACAAGATCCACGCAGACGACCCCGAGTCCTAGAAAGTCCCATACAGACGACCCCCCGACCCAGGAGACAGTCCCAGAAAGTAACACGCAGACGACCCCCAGTCCCAGAAATTCCCACGCAGACGAACCCCAGTCCCAGAATGTCCCACGCAGAAGACCCCCTGTCCCAGAAAGTCCCACGCAGACGAAACCCAGTCCCAGAAAATCCCACGCTGAGGACCCTCCACTCAGGAGACAGTCCCAGAAATTCCCACGCAGACGGACCCCACCAATGAGACAGTCCCAGAATTGTCCCACGCAGACGATCCTCCACCCAGAAGAGAGTCACTGAAAGTCCCACGCAGACAACCCCCAGTCCCAGAAAGTCCCACGAAGACGAACCCCAGTCCCAGAATGTCCCACGCAGAAGAACCCCTGTCCCAGAAAGTCCCACGCAGACGACACCCAGTCCCAGAAAATCCCACGCAGAAGACCCTCCACTCAGGAGACAGTCCCAGAAATTCCCACGCAGACGGACCCCCACCCAGGAGTCAGTACCAGAAAGACCCACGCAGACGACCCCCTGTCTCAGAAAGTCCCAAGCAGACGACTCCCCACCCAGGAGACAGTCCCACAAATCCCACGCAGACGATCCCCAGTCCAAGAAAGTCCCACGCAGACGACCCCCCACGCAGGAGACAGTCCCAGAAAGACCCACGCAGACAACCCCCCACCCAGGAGACAGTCCCAGAAAGACCCACGCAGACGACCCCCAGTCCCAGAAAGTCACACGCAGACGAGTCACAGTCCTATAAAGTCCCACGTAGACGACCCCACACCCAGGAGACAGTCCCAGAAAGTTCCACGGAGACGACTCCCAGTCCCACAAAGTCCCACGCAGACGATCCCCAGTCCAAGAAAGTCCCACGCAGACGACCCCCCACCCAGGAGACAGTCCCAGAACGTCCCACGTAGACGACCACCACCCAGGAGACAGTCCCAGAAATTCCCACGCAGACGAACCCCCGCCCCATCAGCAATCTCAGGCTGCTGCAAGCCGAATTCTCCTGACTCTTTTGTGCAAATTGCCTTACAAGCAATCCCAGGCGTCTACGAGCCGACTTCTCTTGTCTCTTTTGTGAAAATTGCCTTAAAAGCAATCTCAGGCTGCTACAAAACGACATCTTTTGTCTCTTTTTTAAAAACTGCCTTACAATCAATATCAGCCTGCTACAAGCCGAATACGCCTGGCTATTTTGTGAAACTGCCTTTGAAGCAATCTCAGGCCTCTACAAATCGACATATGCTGGCTCTTTTGTTACAACTGCCTTACAAGCAATCTCAGGCTTCAGTAATATGAATTATCCTGGCTTTGGTGCGAATTGCCTTACAAGCAATCACAGGCGGCTACGAGCCGATTTCTCGTGGCCCTTTTATGGCAATTGCCTTACAAGAAATCTCAGGCTGACACAAGCCGAATTCTCATTGCGCTTTTGTGACAACTGCCTTACAAGAAATGTCAGGCTGCTACGAGCCGACTTCTCTTGGCTCTTTTGTGAAACTGCCTTACAAGTAATCTCAGGCTGCTACAAGCCGAATTCGCCTTGCGCTTTTGTGACAACTGCCTTACAAGCAATGTCAGGTTGCTACCAGCCGACTTCTCTTGGCTCTTTTGTGAAAGCTGCCTTACAAGTAATATCAGGCCGCTACAAATCGACATCTCCTGTCTCTTTTGTGAAAACTGCCTTACAAGCAATCTCAGGCTGCTACAAGCCGACTTCTCCTGGTTCTATTGTGACAACTGCCTAACAAGCAATCTCAGGCTGCAGCAATCCCAAGTCTCCTGGCTTTTTGTGCCAATTGCCTTACAACCAATCCCAGGCAGCTACGAGCCGATTTCTCCTGGCTCATTTGTGGCAACTGCCTTACAAGCAATCTCATGGTCCAGCAAGCCGAATTCTCCTGGCTCTTTTGTGCAAATTGCCTTACAAGTAATCCCAGGCGTCTACGAGGCAACTTCTCTTGTCCGTTTTTTAAAAACTGCCTTAAAAGCAATCTTTGATTGCTACAAAACGACATCATTTGTCTCTTTTTTAAAAACTGCATTACAATCAATCTCAGCCTGCTACAAGCCGAATACGCCTGGCTCTTTTGTGAAACTGCATTACAAGCAATCTCAGGCTGCCGCTATTCCAATTCTCCTGACTTTTTGTGCCAATTGAATTACAAGCAATCCCAGTCTGCTATGAGCCGATTTCTCCTGGCTCTTTTGTGGCAACTGCCTTACAAGAAATCTCAGGCTGCTACAAGCCGAATTCTCCTGGCGCTTTTGTGACAACTGCCTTACAAGCAATGTCAGGCTGCTACGAGCCGTCTTCTCTTGGCTCTTTTGTGAAAACTGCCTTACAAGCAATGTCAGGCTGCTACGAGCCGACTTCTCCTGGGTCTTTTGTGGCAACTGCCTTACAAGAAATCTCAGGCTGCTACAAGCCGAATTCTCCTGGCGCTTTTGTGACAACTGCCTTACAAGCAATGTCAGGCTGCTACGAGCCGACTTCTCATGGCTCTTTTGTGAAAACTGCCTTACAAGCAATGTCAGGCTGCTACGAGCCGACTTCCCTTGCTCTTTTGTGAAAACTGCCTTACAATTAAGATCAGGCCGATACAATTCGACATCTCCTGTCTCATTTGTGACAACTGCCTTACAAGTAATATCAAGCTGCTACAAAACGACATCTCCTGTCTCTTTTGTTAAACTGCCGTACAAGCAATCTCAGGCTGATACAAGCCGAATACGCCTGGCTCTTTTGTGAAACTGCCTTGCAATCAATCTCAGGCCGCTACAAATCGACATCTCCTGTCTCTTTTGTGAAAACTGCCTTACAAGCTGCAGCCAGGACAGTTCTCCTGACGTTTTGTGCCAATTGCCTTAAAAGCAATCCCAGGCGGCTACATGCCGATTTCTCCTGGCTCTTTTGTGGTAACTGCCTTACAGGCAATCTCAGGCTGCTACAAGCCGAATTCTCCTGGTTCTATTGTGACAACTGTCTTAAAAACAATCTCAGGCTGCAGCAATCCCAATTCTCCAAGATTTTATTGCCAATTTCCTTACAAGAAATACCAGGCAGCTACGAGCCGATTTCTCCTGACTCATTTGTGGCAACTACCTTACAAGCAAACAGAGGCGGCTACGAGCCGATTTCTCCTGGCCTTTTTGTGGCAACTGCCTTACAATAAATCTCATGCTGCTACAAGCCGAATTCTCCTGGCACTTTTGTGACACCTGCCTTACAAGCAATGTCAGGCTGCTACAAATCGACATATCATGGCTCATTTGTGACAACTGCAAAACAAGCAATCTCAGGCTGCTTCAAGCCGAATTCTCCTGGCTATTTTGTGCAATTTGCCTTACAAGCAATCCCAGGCGTCTACGAACCGACTTCTCTTGTCTCTTTTGTGAAAACTGCCTTAAAAGCAATCTCAGGCTGCTACAAACGACATCTCCTGTCTCTTTTTTTTAAACTGCCTTACAATCAATCTCAGCCTGCTACAAGCCGAATACGTCGGGCTTTTTTGTGACAACAGCCTTACTGAGATTACTTTTAGGCAGTTTTCACAAAAGAGAAGGAGATGACGATTTGTAGCAGCCTGATATTGCTTGCAAGGCAATTTCACAAAAGAGTCAGGCGTATTCGGCTTGTAGCGGCCTGAGATTGCTTGTAAGGCAGTTTCACAAAAGAGACAGTAGATGTCGTTTTGTAGCAGCCTGATATTACTTGTAAGGCAGTTTTCACAAAAGAGTCAGGAGAAGTCGGCTCGTAGCACCCTGACATTGTTTGTAAGGCAGTTGTCACAAAAGTTCCAGGAGAATTCGGCTTGTAGCAGCTTCATATTACTTGTCAGGTAGTTTTCACAAAAGAGCCAAGAGAAGTCGGCTCGTAGCAGCCTGACATTGCTTGTAAGGCAGTTGTCACAAAAGCCCCAGGAGACTTCGGCTTGTAGCAGCTTGAGATTTCTTGTAAGGCAGTTGCCACAAAAGAGCCTGGAGAAATCGGCTCGTACGCGCCTGGGATTGCTTGTAAGGCTATTCGCACAAAAAGCCAGGAGAATTCATATTGCTGCAGCCTGAGAATGCTTGTAAGGCAGATGCCACAAATGAGCCAGGAGAAATCAGTTCATAGCAGCCTGGGATTGCTTGTAAGGCAATTGGCACAAAAAGTCAGGAGAAGTGGACTAGCGGCAGCCTGAGACTGCTTGTAAGGCAGCTGTCACAAAAGAGCCAGGATATGTCGATTTGTAGCGGCCGAAAAATCAAATAATTGCACAAAATTGGATACCCATTTGAAAATATTTCTTTTACTGGAAAAATTTATAAACAAGTGAAATATGACTGATTTCCCAGTTTAGGGACGCATGACAATTTCCGCAAATGAGCTAACACAAGTCCCCATACCTTTGAATTTAGACTCGACTATAATCAAGGTGTCGAAAAAACTTTTGTAATTAAGAATAAGTCAAGATATTCCCGAAAATTGGACAGCAATATTTTGTGGATTCTATAAAAAGACAAAAGTAGAAATGGAGTCTTATTGTGCACACTGGAATTCGGACGCTGTAAATTGTCAGACGACATACCGCGCACATGGTGAAAGCTGTACTTTTTACTATCTGAGCAAATGAAAAATCCATGTATACATAGACAAATCAAATAATTGCACAAAATTTGATACCCATTTTGAAAATATTTCTTTTACTGGAAAAAAAGTTATAAACAAGTGAATTATGACTGATTACCCAGTTTAGGGCCGCATGACAATTTCCGCAAATGAGCTAACGCAAGTCCCCATACCGTTGAATTTCGCATCGACTCTAATCAATGTGTCGAAAAAACTTTTGTAATTATGGATAAGGCAAAAAATTCCCGACAATTGGACACCAATATTTTGTGGATTCTATAAAAAGGAAAAATTAGAAATGCAGTCTTATTGTGCACACTGGAATTCGGACGCTGTAAATTGTCAGACGACATACCGCGCACCTGGTGAAAGCTGTACTTTTTACTATCTGACCAAATGAAATTCCAGACAATTGAACACCAACAGATCAGAAGCCATGCTGCCTGACGTAGTCTAAAATCTTACATTGGACGCTCAAATATGGACCAGAAACCAACTTATCAGAGGCCATGCTGCATGACGTAGTTTATCTTTTTACATTAGACGCTCAAATATGCACAAGAAACCAAGAGATCAGAAGCAGGTTTGCTGGACGTAGTGTATCATCTTACACAAGACGCTCAAATATGGACCGGAAGCCAAGAGGTCAGAGTCCATTCTGCTGGACGTAGTCTAAAATCTTACATTAGACGCTAAAATATGGACCGGAAACCAACCGATCAGAGGCCATGCTGCTGGTCGTAGTTTATCTTTTTACATTAGACGCTCAAATATGAACCAGGAAACAACAGATCAGAATCATGGCTGCTGGACGTAGTGTATCATCTTACACAAGACGATCAAATATGGACCGGAAGCTAACAGGTCAGAGGCCATGCTGGTGGACAAAGTTTATCTTTTTACATTAGACGCTCAAATATGCACCAGAAACCAAGAGATCAGAATCATGACTGCTGGACGTAGTGTATCATCTTACACAAGACGCTCAAATATGGACCGGAAGCTAACAGGTGAGAGGCCATTCTGCTGGACGTAGTCTAAAATCTTACATTAGACGCTCAAATATGGACCGGAATCAAACAGATCTGAGGCCATGCTGCTGGACGTAGTTTATCTTTTTCCATTAGACGCTCAAATATGCTACAGAAACCAAGAGATCAAAATCATGGCTGCTGGACGTTGTCTATCAACTTACATAAGACGCTCAAATATGGACCGGAAACCAACAGGTCAGAGACCATGCTGCTAGACGTAGTCTAATATCTTACATTAGACGCTCAAATATGGACCGGAAACCAACAGATCAGAGGCCATGCTGCTGGACGTAGTCTATCTTTTTGCATTAGACGCTCAAATATACACCACAATCCAACAGATCAGAATCATGGCTGCTGGACGTAGTGTATCTTCTTACACAAGACGCTCAAATATGGAACGGAAGCCAACAGTTCGGAGGCCATGCTGCAGGACGTAGTCTAAAATCTTACATTACACGCTTAAATATGCACCGGAAACCAACAGATCAGAGGCCATGCTGCTGGCCGTAGTTTATCTTTTTACATTAGACGCTCAAATATGCACCAGAAAACAACAGATCAGAATCATGGCTGCTGGACGTACAGTATAATCTTACACAAGACGCTCGAATATGGTCCGGAAGCCAACAGGTCAGAGGCCATGCTGCAGGACGTAGTTTATCTTTTTATATTAGACGCTCAAATATGCACAAGAAACCAAGAGATCAGAAACAGGGCTGCTGGACGTAGTTTATCATCTTACACAAGACGCTCAAATATGGACCGGAAGCCAACAGGTCAGAGGCCAACCTGCTGGACGTAGTTTATCTTCTTATATTAGACGCTCAAATATGCACCAGAAACCAAGATATCAGAAACAGGGCTGCTGGACGTAGTGTATCATCTTGCACAAGACGCTCAAATATGGACCGGAAGCCAACAGGTCAGATGCCATGCTGTTCGACGAACTCTAAAATCTTACATTAGACGCTCATATATGGACCGGAAACCAACAGATCAAAGGCCATGCTGCTGGACGTAGTTTAAGTTTTTACATTAGACGCTCAAATATGCACCAGAATCCAACAGATCAGAATCATGGCTGCTGTACGTACTGTATCATCTTACACCAGAGGCTAAAATATGTACCGGAAGCCAACATGAGAGAGGCCATGCTGCTGGACGTCATGTAAAATCTTACAGTAGCCGCTCAAATATGGACCGGAAACCAACAGATAAGAGGCCATGCTGCTGGAAGTAGTTTATCTTTTTAAATTAGACGCTCAAATATGCACCAGAAACCAACAGATCAGAAACAGTGCTGCTGCAAGTAGTTTATCATGTTACACAAGACGCTCAAATATGGACCGGAAGCCAACAGGTCAGAGGCCATGCTGCTGGACGTAGTCTAAAATCTTACATAAGACGCTCAAATATGGACCGGTAACCAACAGATCATAAGCTATGCTGCTTGACGTAGTTTATCTTTTTACATTAGACGCTCAAATATGCACCAGAAACCAAGAGATCAGAAACAGGGCTGCTGGACGAAGTGTATCATCTTGCATAAGACACTCAAGTATGGACCGGAAGCCAAGAGGTCAGAGGCCATGCTGCTGGGCGTAGTCTAAAATCTTACATTAGACGCTCAAATATGGACCTGAACTGAGCGGCTACTATAAGATTTTACACTACGTCCAGCAGCCCTGTTTCTGATATCTTGGTTTCTGGTGCATATTTGAGCGTCTAATATAAAAAGATAAACTACGTCCAGGAGGTTGGCCTCTGACCTGTTGGCTTCCGGTCCAAATTTGAGCGTCTTGTGTAAGATGATAAACTAAGTCCACCAGCCATGGTTCTGTTCTGTTGGTTTCTGGTGCATATTTGAGCGTCTGATGTAAAAAGATAAACTACGTCCAGCAGCATGGCCTCTGATCTGTTGGCTTCCGGTCTATATTTGAGCCCCTAATGTAAGATATTACATGACATCCAGCAGCATGGCCTCTGACCTGTTGTCTTCCGGTCCATATTTGAGCGTCTTGTCTAAGATGATACACTAAGTCCACCAGCCATGATTCTGATCTGTTGGTTTCTGGTGCATATTTGAGCGTCTTGTGTAAGATGATACACTACGTCCAGCACCCCTGTTTCTGATCTCTTGGTTTCTCGTGCATATTTGAGCGTCTAATGAAAAAAGATAAACTACGTCCAGCAGCATGGCCTCAGATCTGTTTGTTTCCGGTCCATATTTGAGCGTTTTGTGTAAGATGATACACTACGTCCAGCAGCCATGATTCTGATCTGTTGGTTTCTGGTGCATATTTGAGCGTCTAATGTAAAAAGATAAACTACGGCCAGCAGCATGGCCTCAGATCTGTTTGTTTCCGGTCCATATTTTGAGCGTCTAATGTAAAAAGGTAAACTACGACCAGCAGCACACCCTCTGATCTGTTGGTTTCCGGACCATATTTGAGCGTCTAATATAAGATTTTAGACTCCCACCAGCAGCATGGTCTCTGAGCTGTTGGCTTCCGGTCCATATTTGAGCGTCTTGTGTAAGGTGATACACTACGTCCAGCAGCCCTGTTTCTGATCTGTTGGTATCTGGTGCATATTTGAGCGTCTAATTTAAAAAGATAAACTACGTCCAGCAGCATGGCCTCTGATCTGTTGGTTTCCGGTCCATATTTGAGCGTCTAATGTAAGATTTTAGACTACATGCAGCAGCATTGCCTGTGATCTGTTGGCTTCCGGTCCATATTTGAGCGTCTTGTGTAAGATGATACACTACGTCCAGCAGCCATGATTCTGATCTGTTGGTTTCAGGTACATATTTGAGCTTCTAATGTAAAAATATAAACTACGTCCGGCAGCATGGCCTCTGATCTGTTGGTTTCCGGTGCATATTTGAGCGTCTAATGTAAGATTTTAGACTACGCCCAGCAGCATGGCTTCTGACCTGTTAGCTTCCGGTCCATATTTGAGCGTCTTGTGTAAGATGATACACTACGTCCAGCA
The DNA here is from genome assembly GCA_964036315.1 of Acanthosepion esculentum. Lineage (NCBI taxonomy): Eukaryota > Metazoa > Mollusca > Cephalopoda > Sepiida > Sepiidae > Acanthosepion > Acanthosepion esculentum. The sequence continues at coordinate 8,265,679 of CAXIWW010000817.1, read as the reverse complement.
GCCCTGTTTCTGATCTCTTGCTTTCTGGTGCATATTTGAGCATCTAATATAGAAATATAAACTACGTCCAGCAGCATGGCATCTGACCTGTTGGCTTCCGGTCCATATTTGAGCGTCTTGTGTAAGATGATACACTACGTCCAGCAGACATGATTCTGATCTATTGGTTTCTGTACATATTTGAGCGTCTAATGTAAATAGGTAAACTACGTCCAGCAGCTTCGCCTCTGATCTGTTGGTTTCCCGTCCATATTTGAGCGTCTAATGTAACGTTTTAGAATACGTCCAGCAGCATGGCATCTGACCTGTTGGCGTCCGGTCCATATTTGTGCGTCTTGTGTAAGATGATACATTACGTCCAGCAGCCCTGTTTCTGATCTCTTGGAGTCTGGTGAATATTTGAGCGTCTAATGTAAAAAGATAAACTACGTCCAGCAGCATGGCCTCTGACCTGTTGGCTTCCGTTCCATATTTGAGCGTCTTGTGTAAGATGATACACTACGCCCAGCAGCCATGATTCTGAGCTGTTGGTTTCTGGTGCATATTTGAGCGTCTAATGTAAAAAGATAAACTACGTCCAGCAGCATGGCCTCTGATCTGTTGGTTTCCGGTCCATATTTGAGCGTTTAATGTAAGATTTTAGACTACGTCCAGCAGGATGGCCTCTGACCTGTTGGCTTCCGGTCCATATTTGAGCGTCTTGTGCAAGGTGATAAACCACGTCCAGCAGCATGGCCTCTGATCAGTTGGTTTCCGGACCATATTTGAGCGTCTAATGTAAGATTTTAGACTACATGCAGCAGCATGGCCTCTGACCTGTTGTCTTCCGCTCCATATTTGAGCGTCTTGTGTGAGATGATACACTACGTCCAGCAGCCCTGTTTCTGATCTCTTGGTGTCTGGTGAATATTTGAGCGTCTAATGTAAAAATATAAACTACGTCCAGCAGCATGGCCTGTGACCTGTTGGCTTCCCCGTCAATATTTGAGCGTCTTGTGTAAGATGATACACTACGTCCAGCAGCCATGATTCTGATCTGTTGGTTTCTGGTGAATATTTGAGCGTCTGATGTAAAAAGATAAACTACGACCAGCAGCATGGCCGCTGATCTGTTGGTTTCCGGTCCATATTTGAGCGTCTAATGTAAGATTTTAGACTACGTCCAGCAGCATGGCCTCTGACCTGTTGGCTTCCGGTCCATATTTGAGCGTCTTGTGTAAGATGATACACTACGTCCAGCAGCCATGATTCTGATCTGTTGGTTTCTGGTGCATATTTTGAGCGTCTAATTTAAAATAATAAACTACGCCCAGCAGCATGGCCTCTGATCTGTTGGTTTCCGGTCCATATTTGAGCGTCTAATGTAAGATTTAAGACTACGCTCAGCAGCATGGCCTCTGATCTGATGTCTTCCGGTCCATATATTAGCGTCTTGTGTAAGATGATACACTACGTCCAGCAGCCATGATTCTGATCTGTTGGTTTCTGGTGCATAAGTTGATCGTCCAATTTAAAAAGATGAACTACGTCCAGCAGCATGGCCCCTGATCTGTTGGTTTCCCGTCCATATTTGAGCGTCTAATGTAAGATTTTAGACGACATTCAGCAGCATTGCCTCCGACCTGTTGGCTTCCGGTCAATATTTGAGCGCCTTGTGTAAGATGATACACTACGTCCAGCAGCCATGATTATGATCTCTTGGTTTCTGGTGTATATTTGAGCGTCTAATGTAAAAAGATAAACTACGACCAGCAGCATGGCCTCTGATCTGTTGGTTTCCGGTCCATATTTGAGCGTCTAATGTAAGATTTTATACTACGTCCAGCAGCATGGCCTTTGACCTGTTGGCTTCCGGTTCATATTTGAGCGTCTTGTGTAAGATAATACACTACGTCCAGCAGCCCTGTTTCTGATATCTTGGTTTCTGGTGCATATTTGAGCGTCTAATGTAAAAAGATAAACTATGTCCAGCAGCATGGCCTCTGATCTGTTGGTTTCCTGTCCATATTTGAGCGTCTAATGTAAGATTTCAGACTACATGCAGCAGCATGGCCTCTGACCTGTTTGCTTCCGGTCCATATTTGAGCGTCTTGTGTAAGATGATACACTACGCCCAGCAGCCATGATTCTGATCTGTTGGTTTCTGGTGCATATTTGAGCGTCTAATGTAAAAAGATAAACCACGTGCAGCAGCATGGCTTCTGATCAGTTGGTTTCCCGTCCATATTTGAAAGTCTAATGTAGGATATTAGATTACGTCTAGCAGCATTGCTTCTGACCTGTTGGCTTCCGGTCCATATTTGAGCGTCTAATATAAGATTTTAGACTACGTCCAGCAGCATGCCCGCTAATCTGTTGGCTTCCGGTCCATATGTGAGCGTCTAATGTAAGAATTTAGCCTACGTCCAGCAGCATGTCCTCTGAACTGTTCGCTTCCGGTCCATATCTGAGCGTCTTGTGTAAGGTGATAAACTACGTCCAGCAGCCATGATTCTGATCTCTTGGTTTCTGGTACATATTTGAGCTTCTAATGTAAAAAGATAAACTACGTCCAGCAGCATGGCCTCTGATCTGTTAGTTTCCGGTCCATCTTTGAGCGTCTAATGTAAGATTTTAGACTACGTCCAGCAGCAATAGTCTCTGACCTGTTAGCTTCCGGGCCATATTTGAGCGTCTTGTGTAAGATGTTTCACTACGACCAGCAGCCATGATTCTGATCTGTTGGATTCTGGTGCATATTTTGAGCGTCTAATTTAAAAAGATAAACTACGTCCAGCAGCATGGCCTCTGATCTGTTGGTTTCGGGTCCATATTTGAGCGTCTAATGTAAGATTTTAGACTTCGCTCAGCAGCATGGCCTCTGATCTGTTGGCTTCCGGTCCATATATTAGCGTCTTGTATAAGATGATACACTACGTCCAGCAGCCATGATTGTGACCTCTTGGTTTCTGGTGCATATTTGAGCGTCTAATGTAAAAAGATAAACTACGACCAGCAGCATGGCCTCTGATCTGTTGGTTTCCGGTCCATATTTCAGCGTCTAATGTAAGATTTTAGACTACGTCCAGCAGCATGGCCTCTGACCTGGTGACTTCCGGTTCATATTTGAGCGTCTTGTGTAAGATAATACACTACGTCCAGCAGCCCTGTTTCTGATATCTTGGTTTCTGGTGCATATCTGAGCGTCTAATGTAAAAAGACAAACTACGTCCAATAGCATGGCCTCTGATCTGTTGGTTTCCGGTCCATATTTGAGCGTCTAATGTAAGATTTTAGACTTCGTCCAGCAGCATGGCCTCTGACCTGTTGGCTTCCGTTCCATATTTGAGCGTCTTGTTTAAGATGATATACTACGTCCAGCAGCCCTGATTCTGATCTGTTGGTGTCTCGTTCATATTTGACCGATTAATGTAAAAAGATAAACTACGCCCAGCAATATGGCCTCTGATCTGTTGGTTTCCGGTCCATATTTGAGCGTCTAATGTAAGATTTGAGAATACGTCCAGCAGCATGGCCTCTGACCTGTTGGTTTCCCGACCATATTTGAGCGTCCAATGTAAGATTTTAGACTACGTCCAGCAGCATGTCCTCTGACCTGTTGGCTTCCGGACTATATCTGAGCGTCTTGTGTAAGATGATACACTACATCCAGCAGCCCTGTTTCTGATCTCTTGGTTTCTGGTGCATATTTGAGCGTCTAATGTAAAAAGATAAACTACGACCAGCAGCATGGCCTCTGATCTGTTGGTTTCCGGTCCATATTTGAGCGTCTAATGTAAGATTTTAGACTACGTCCAGCAGCATCGTCACTGACCTGTTGGCTTCCGGTCCATATTTGAGCGTCTTGTGTAAGATGATACACTACGTCCAGCAGCCATGATTCTGATCTGTTGGTTTCTGGTGCATATTTTAGCGTCTAATGTAAAAAGATAAACTACGTCCAGCAGCATGGCCTCTGATCCGTTGATTTCCGGTCCATATTTGAGCGTCTAATGAAATATATTAGACTACGTCCAGCAGAATGGCCTCTGACCTGTTGGCCTCCGGTCCATATTTGAGCGTCTTGTGTAAGATGATACAGTACGTCCAGCAGCCATGATTCTGATCTGTTTGTTTCTGGTGCATATTTGAGCGTCTAATGTGAAAAGATAAACTACGTCCAGCAGCATGGCCTCTGATCTGTTGGTTTCCGGTCCATATTTGTGCGTCTAATGTAAGATTTTAGACTACGTCCAGCAGCATTGCCTCTGACCTGTTGGCTTCCGGTCCATATTTGAGCGTCTTGTGTAAGATGATACACTACGTCCAGCAGCCATGATTCTGATCTGTTGGTTTCTGGTGCATATTTGAGCGTCTAATGTAAAAAGATAAACTACGTCAAACAGCATGGCTTCTGATCTGTTGGTTTCCGGTCCATATTTGAGCGTCTAATGTAAGATTTTAGACTACGTCCAGCAGCCTGGCCTCCCACCTGTTGGGTTCCGGTCCATATTTGAGCGTCTTGTGTAACATGATACACTACGTCCAGCAGCCCTGTTTCTGATCTCTTGCTTTCTTGTGCATATTTGAGCGGCTAATGTAAAAAGATAAACTACGTCCAGCAACATGGCCTCTGATCTGTTGGTTTCGGGTCCATATTTGAGTGTCTAATGTAAGATATTAGGCTACGTCTAGCAGCATGGCCTCCCACCTGTTGGCTTCCGGTCCATATTTGAGCGTCTTGTGTAAGATGATACATTACGTCCAGCAGCCTTGATTCGGATCTCTTTGTCTATGTATACAGGGATTTTTCATTTGGTCAGATAGTAACAAGTACATCTTTCACCAGGTGCGCGGTATGTCGTCTGACAATTTACAGCGTCCGAATTCCAGTGTGCACAATAAGACTGCAATTCTAATTTTGCCTTTTTATAGAATCCACAAAATATTGGTGTCCAATTTTCGGGAATATCTTGTCTTATTCATAATTACAAATGTTTTTTCGACACCTTGATTAGAGTCGAGTTGAAATTCAAAGGTATGGGGAATTGTGTTAGCTCATTTGCGGAAATTGTCATGCGGCCCTAAACTGGGAAATCTGTCATATTTCACTTGTTTATAACTTATTCCAGTAAAAGAAATATTTTTACTATCTGAGCAAATGAAAAATCCCTGTAAATATAGACAAATCAAATAATTGCACACAATTTGATCTACATAAATTGACCAAATGAAAAATCCCTTACAAGCAATCTCAGGCTGCTACAAAACGGCATTTCCTGGCTCTTTTGTGAAAACTGCCTTACAAGCAATCTCAGGCTGATACAAGCCCACACCTGCTGGCTCTTCTGTGAAAACTGCGCAAAATCAATCTCAGGCTGCTACAATCCGAATACGCCTGGCTCTTTTGTGACACCTGCCTTACAAGCAATCTCAGGCTGCTACGATCCCATTTCTCCTGGCTTTTTGTGGAAAGTGCCTTACACGCAAACATAGGATTCTACGAGCCGGTTCTCCTGGGAGATTTGTGAAAATTGCCTTACAAGCAATCTCATTCTTCTACAAGCCTACACCTGCTGGCACTTTTAAGACAACTGCATTACAAGCAATCTCAGGCTGCTAAAAAATCGATCTCCTGGCGCTTTCGTGACAACTGCCTTACAAGCAACGTCAGGCTGCAGCAAGCCCAATGTTCCTGTCTTTTTTGCCAATTGCCTTACAAAATAATCCCAGGCTGCTACGAGGCGATTTCTCAAGGCTCTTTTGTGGCGACTGCATTACAAGCAACCTCAGGCTGCTACAAGACGAATTCTACTGGCTCTTTTGTGACAACTGCCTTACAAGCAATGTCAGGCTGCTCCGAGCCGACTTCTCTTGGCTCTCTTGTGTAAACTGCCTTACAAGCAATCTCAGGCTTCTACAAGCCGAATACGCCTGGCTCTTTTGTAGCAACTGCCTTACATGCAATCACAGCAGCAAGCCCAATTCTCTTGGATTTTTGTGCCAATTTCATTACAAGCAATTCCACGCAGCTACGAGCCCGTTTACCCTGGCTTTACACGCAATCTCAGGCTTCTACAAACTTACACCTGCTGACTCTTTTTTTACAACTCCCTTACAAGCAATCTCCCGCTGCTATCGGCCGACTTCTCCGGGCTATTTGTGAAAACTGTCTTACAAAGGATCTCAGGCTGCTACAAGCCGATTTCTCCTGCCTCTTTTGTGCCAACTTATTTCCAAGCAATCTCAGGCTGCTACGAGCCGACTATGCCTGGATCTTCTATGACAAATGCCTTACAAGCAATCTACGGCCGCAACAAATCGATCTCCTGGCTCTTTCGTGACAACTGCCTTACAAGAAATCTCAGGCTACTACAAGCTGACTACACCTTTCTCTTTTGTGGCAACTGCCTTACAAGCAATCTCAGGCTGCAGCAAGCCCAATTCTCCTTGCTTTTTTTGCCAATTGCCTTACAAGTAATCCCAGGCTGCTACGAGCGTATTTCACCTGGCTCTTTTGTGGCAACTGCCTTACAAGCAATACCAGGCCTCTACAAGACGAATTCTCCTGGGTCTTTTGTGAGAACTGCCTTACAAGCAATCTCAGGATGTTACGGGCCGACTACGCCTGGCTCTTCGATGACAAGTGGCTTACAAGCAAACTCAGGCTGCTACAAGCCGATTTGTCCTGGCTCTTTTTTGGCAACTGCCTTACAAGCAATTTCAGGCTGCTACGAGCAGACTTTTCTTGGTTCGTTTGTGAAAACTGCCTTACAAGCCATGTCAGGCTGCAGCAACCCCAACTCTTTCGGCTTTTTGTGCCAATTGGCTTACAAGCAATCCCAGGCACCAACGAGCCGATTTCTCCTGGCTCTTTTGTGGCAACTGTATTACAAGCAAACTCAGGCTGCTACAAATCGACATCTACTGTCTCTTTTGTGCGAACTGTCTTACAAGCCATATCAGGCTGCCGCTAGGCCAATTACTTTTTGTGCCAATTGCCTTAAAAAAGCAATCCCAGGCGGCTACGTGACGATTTCTCCTGGCTGTTTTGTGGTAACTGCCTTACAAGCAATCTCAAGCTGCTAAAAGCCGAATTATCCTGGCTCTATTGTGACAACTGCCTGAAAAGCAATCTCAGGCTGCTACAAGCCGAATTCTCCTGGCTCTCTTGAGACAACTGCCTTACAAGCAAAATCAGGATGCTACGAGCCGACTTCTCATGCCTCTTTTGTGAAAACTGCCTTACAATCAATCTCAGGCTGCTACAAACCCACATCTCCTGTCTCTTTTGTGAAACTGCCTTGCAAGCAATCTCAGGCCGCTACAAATCGACATCTACTGTCTCTTTTGTGCGAACTGTCTCACAAGCAATATCAGGCTGCCGCTAGGCCAATTACTTTTTGTGCCAATTGCCTTAAAAAAGCAATCCCACGCGGCTACATGACGATTTCTCCTGGCTGTTTTGTGGTAACAGCCTTACAAGCAATCTCAAGCTGCTACAAGCCGAATTATCCTGGCTCTATTGTGACAACTGCCTGAAAAGCAATCTCAGGCTGCAGCAATCCCACTTCTCCAGGCTGTTTGAGGTAACTGCCTTACAAGCAATCTCAGGCTGCTACAAACCGAATTCTCCTGGCTCTTTTATGACAACTGCCATACAAGCAATGTCAGGCTGCTCCGAGACGACTTCTCTTGGCTCTCTTGTGAAAACTGCCTTACAAGCAATCTCAGGCTTCTACAAGCCGAATACGCCTGGCTCTTTTGTAGCAACTGCCTTACATGCAATCACAGCAGCAAGCCCAATTCTCTTTGATTTTTGTGCCAATTTCATTACAAGCAATTCCACGCAGCTACGAGCCCGTTTCCCATGGCTTTTTGTGAAAATTGCTTTACACGCAATCTCAGGCTTCTACAAACTTACACCTGCTGACTCTTTTTTGACAACTCCCTAACAAGCAATCTCCCGCTGCTATCGGCCGACTTCTCCGGGCTATTTGTGAAAACTGTCTTACAAAGGATCTCAGGCTGCTACAAGCCGATTTCTCCTGCCTCTTTTGCAGCAACTGCCTTACAAGCAATCTCAGTCTGCAACAACCCGGATTCTCCTGGCTCTTTTGTGAAAACTGCCTTACAAGCAATGTCAGACTGCTACGAGCCGACTTCTCTTGGCTATTTTGTGAAAACTGCCTTTCAAGCAATCTCAGGCTGCTACAAACCCACATCTCTTGTATCTTTTGTGAAAACTGCCTTACAAGCAATCTCAGCCTGCTACAAGCCGAATTGGCCGCTACAAATCGACATATACTGGCTCTTTTGTTACAACTGCCTTACAACCTATCCCAGGCTGCTACGAACCGATTTCTCCTGGATCATTTGTGGCATCTGCCTTACAAGCATTCTCAGGCTGCAGCAATATGAATTCTCCTGGCTTTTTGTGCGAATTGCCTTACAAGCAATCCCAAGTGGCTACGAGCGGATTTCTCCTGGCGCTTTTGTGGCAACTGCCTTACAAGAAATCTCAGGCTGCTAATAGCCGAATTCTCCTGGCGCTTTTATGACAACTGCCTTACAATAAATATCAGGCTGCTACGAGCCGACTTCTCTTGGCTCTTTTGTGAAAACTGCCTTGCAAGTAATCTCCGGCTGCTACAAGCCGAATTCTCCTGGCGCTTTTGTGACAACTGCCTTACAAGCAATGTCAGGCAGCTACAAGCCGACTTCACTTGTCTCTTTTGTGAAAACTGCCTTACAAGTAATATCAGGCCGCTACAAATCGACATCTCCTGTCTCTTTTGTGACAACTGCTTTACAAGCAATCTCAGTCTTCCGCCAGGACAGTTCTCCTGACTTTTTGTGCCAATTGCTTTTAAAAGAAATCCCAGGCGGCTACGTGCCGATTTCTCCTGGCTCTTTTGTGGTAATAGCCTTACAAGCAATCTCAGGCTGCTACAAGCCGAATACGCCTGGCTCTTTTGTGAAACAGTTTGCAAGCAAACTCAGGCCACTACAAATAGACATCTCCTGTCTCTTTTGTGACAACTGATTTACAAGCATTCTCAGGCTGCCGCCAGCACTGTTCTCCTGACTTTTTGTGCCAATTGCCTTAAAAGCAATCCCAGGCGGCTACGGGCCGATATCTCCTGGCTCTTTTGTGGTAACTGCCTTACAAGCAATCTCAGGCTGCTATAAGCCAAATTCTCCTGGTTCTATTGTGACAACTGCCTTAAAAGCAATCTCAGTCTACAGCAAGCCGAATTCTCCTGGCTCTTTTGTGCAAATTGCCTTACAAGTTTTGTGGCAACTGCCTTACATGCAATCTCAGGCGTCTACGAGCCTACTTATCTTGTCTCTTTTGTGAAAACTGCTTTAAATGCAATCACAGGCTGCTACAAAACGACATCTCCTGTCTCTTTTTTTAAAAACTGCCTTACAAGCAATCTCAGACTGCTACAAGCCGAATACGCCTGGCTCTATTGTGAAACTGCCTTACAAGCAATCTCAGATCGCTACAAATCGACATATCCTGGCTCTTTTGTGTCAACTGCCTTACAAGCAATCTCAAGCTGTCGCTAGTACAATTCTCCTGACTTAATGTGCCAATTGCCTTAAAAGCAATCCCAGGCGGCTACGAACCGATTTCTCCTGGCTCATTTGTGGCAACTGCCTTACAAGAAATCTCAGGCTACTACAAGCCGAATTCTCCTGGCTCTTTTGTGCCAATTGCCTTACAAGCAATCCCAGGCATCTACGAGCCGACTTCTCTTGTCTCTTTTGTGAAAACGGCCTTAAAAGCAATCTCAGGCTACTACAAAACGACATCACCTGTCTCTTTTGTTTTAAAACAGACTTACAATCAATCTCAGGTTTTCCGCTAGTCTGCTTGTAATGCAATTGGCACAAAAAGCTAAGAGAATTGGGATTGCTGCAGCCTGAGATTGTTTGTAAGGCAGTTGTCACAATAGAACCAGGAGAATTCGGCTTGTTGCAGCCTGAGATTGCTTGTAAGGCAGTTACCACAAAAGAGCCAGGAGAAATCCGCACGTAGCCGCCTGGGATTGCTTTTAGGGCAATTGGCACAAAAAGTTAGGAGAACAGTCCTAACAAAAGACACAAAAGAGCCAGGAGATGTCGATTTGTAGCGATCTGAGATTGCTTGTAAGGCAGTTTCACAATAGAGCCAGGCGTATTCGGCTTGTAGCCGCCCGAGATTGCTTGTAAGGCAGTTTCACAAAAGTGACAGGAGATGTCGTTTTGTAGCCGCCTGATATTACTTGTAAGGCAGTTTCACAAAAGAGCCAAGATAAGTCGGCTTGTAATGAAGTTGCCACAAAAGGGCCAGGAGAAATCGGCTCGTAGCATCCTGGGATTGCATGTAAGGCAATTCGCACAAAAAGCCAGGATAATTCTTATTGCTGCAGCCTGAGAATGCTTGTAAGGCAGATGCCACAATGAAAGAGGAGAAATCGCTTCGTAGCAGCCTGGGATTTCTTGTAAGGCAATTATCACAACAATTTAGGAGAATTAGACTAGCGGCAGCCTGAGATTGCTTGTAAGGCAGTTGTCACAAAAGCGCCAGTAGAATTCGGCTTGTAGCAGCCTGAGATTACTTGTAAGGCAGTTTTCACATAAGAGCCAAGAGAAGTCGGCTCGTAGCCGCATGACATTGCTTGTAAGGCAGTTGTCACAAAAGCGCCAGGAGAATTCGGCTTGAAGCAGCATGAGATTTCTTGTAAGGCAATTGGCACAAAATAGCCAGGAGAATTGGGATTGCTGCTGCCAGAGATTGCTTTTAAGGCAGTTGTCACAATAGAACCAGGAGAATTCGGCTTGTAGAATCCTGAGATTGCTTGTAAGGCAGTTTTCACAAAAGAGACAGGAGATGTCGTTTTGTAGCAGCCTGATATTATTTGTAAGGCAGTTTTCACAAAAGAGCCAAGAGAAATCGGCTCGTAGCCGCCTGGGATTGCTTGTAAGGCAATTCGCACAAAAAGCCAGGAGAATTCATATTGCTGCAGGCTGAGAATGCTTGTAAGGCAGATGCCACAAATGAGCCAGGAGAAATCGGTTCGTAGCAGCCTGGGATTGCTGTAAGGCAATTGGCACAAAAAGTCAGGAGAATTTTACTAGCGACAGCTTGAGATTGCTTGTAAGGCAGTTTTCAAAAAGAGTCAGGATATGTCGTTTTGTAGCGGCCTGAGATTGCTTGTAAGGCAGTTTCACAAAAGAGCCAGGAGAATTCGGCTTGCAGCAACCTGAGATTGCTTGTAATGCAGTTGCCACAAATGAGCCAGGAGAATTCGGCTCGTAGCCGCGTGGAATTGCTTGTAAGGCAATTGACACAAAAAGCTAGGAGTATTGGGATTGCTGCAGCCTGAGATTGCTTGTAAGGCAGTTGTCACAATAGAACCAGGAGAATTCGGCTTGTACTAGCCTGAGATTGCTTGTAAGGCAGTTACCGCAAAAGAGCCAGAAGAAATCGGCACGTAGCCGCCTGTGATTGCTTTTTCTGCAATTGGCACAAAAAGTCAGGAGAACAGTCCTGGCGGCAGACTGAGATTGTTTGTAAGGCAGTGGCCACAAAGAGCCAGGAGATGCCGAATTCTAGCAGCCTGGGATTGCTTGTAAGGCAATTTGCACAAAATATCCAGGAGAATTCGTCTTGCAGCAGCCTGAGATTGCTTTTAAGGCTGTTGTCACAAAAGAGACAGGAGATGTCGATTTGTAGCGGCCTGAGATTGCTTGCAAGGCACTTTCACAAAAGAGCCAGGCGTATTCTGCTTGTAGCAGCCTGAGATTTCTTGTAAGGCAGTTTCAAAAAAGAGCCAGACGTATTCGGCTTGTAGCAGGCTGAGATTGATTGTAAGGCATTTTAAAAAAAAGAGACAGGAGATGTCGTTTTGTAGCAGCCTGAGATTTCTCTTAAAGCAGTTTTCACAAAAGCGACAAGAGAAGTCGGCTCGTAGACGCCTGTGATTGCTTGTTAGGCAATTTGCGCAAAAGAGCCAGTAGAATTCCGCATGCATCAGCCAGAGATTGCTTGTAAGGCAGTTGCCACAAATGAGCCAGGAGAAATCGGCTTGTAGCAGCCTGGGATTGCTTGTAAGCCAATTGGCACAAAAAGCTAAGAGAACTGGGATTGCTGCAGCCTGAGATTACTTGTAAGGCTGTTGTCACAATAGAACCAGGAGAATTCGGCTTGTAGCAGCCTGAGATTGCTTGTAAGGCAGTTACCACAAAAGAGCCAGGAGAAATCGGCACGTAGACGCCTGGGATTGCTTTTAAGTCAATTGGCATAAAAAGTCAGGAGAACTGTCCTGGCGGCAGTCTGAAATTGCTTGTAAGGCAGTTGTCACAAAAGCGCCAGGAGAATTCGGCTTGAAGCAGCATGAGATTTCTTGTAAGGCAGTTGCCACAAAAGAGCCAGGAGATGTCGATTTGTATCAGCCTGGGATTGCTTGTAAGGCAATTTGCACAAAAGAGCCGGGAGAATTCGTCTTGCAGCAGCCTGAGATTGCTTGTAAGGCAGTTGTCCAAAAAGAGACAGGAGATGTCGACTTGTAGCGGCCTGAGATTGCTTGCAGTTTCACAAAAGAGCCAGGCGTATTCGGCTTGTAGCAGCCTGTCTCCTGGGTGGGGTGTCGTCCGCATGGGACTTTCTTGGACTGGGGGTTGTTTGCTTGGGCCTTTCTGGGTCTGTCTCCTGGGTGGGGGTCGTCTGAGTGGGACTTTCTGGGTCTGGGGGTCGTCTGCGTGGGACATTCTGGTACTGTCTCCTGGGTGGGGGCTCGTCTGCATGGGACTTTCTTGGACTGGAGGTCGTCTGCGTGGGACTTTCTTGGACAGTCTCCTGGGTGGGGGCTCCTCTGCATGGGACTTTCTGGGACTGGGGGTCGTCTGAGTCTGATTTCTGGGATTGTCTCCTGGGTGGGGGTCGTCTGTTTGGGACTTTCTGGGACTGTCTCCTGGGTGGGGGGTCGTCTGCGTTGGACATTCTGGGACTGTCTCCTGGGTGGGTGTTCGTCTGCGTTGGATTTTCTTGGACTTGGGGTCGTCTGCGTGGGACTTTCTGGGACTGTCTCCTGGGTGGGGGTCGTCTGCATGGGACTTCCTGAGATGGGGGGTCGTCTGCGTGGGACTTTATGGGACTGTCTCCTGGGTGGGTGTCGTCTGCGTGGGACTTTCTGGGACTGTCTCCTGGGTGGGTGTTCTTCTGCGTGGCACTTTCTGTGACTGGGGGTCGTCTGCGTGGGTCTAGCTGGGACTGTCTCCTGTCTGGGGGTCGTCTGCGTGGGACTTTCTGGGACTGTCTCCTGGGTGAGGGTCGTCTGGGTGGGACTTTCTTGCACTGGGGGCTCGTCTGCGTGGGACATTCTGGGACTGTCTCCTGGGTGGGGGTTCGTCTGCGTGGGACATTCTGGGACTGTTTCCTGGGTGGGTGTTCTTCTGCGTGGCACTTTCTGTGACTGGGGGTCGTCTGCGTGGGTCTAGCTGGGACTGTCTCCTGTCTGGGGGTCGTCTGCGTGGGACTTTCTGGGACTGTTTCCTGGGTGGGGACTCGTCTGCGTGGGACTTTCTGGGACAGTGGGTCGTCTGCGTGGGTCTGTCTCGGACAGTCTCCTGGGTGCGGTGTCGTCTGCGTGGGACTTTGTGCGACTGTGGGTTGTCTGCGTGGGACTTTCTGGGACTGGGGGTCGTCTGCGTGGGACTTTCTGCGACTGTCTCCTGGGTGGGGGGTCGTCTTTTTGGAACTTTCTGGGACTGGCTCCTGGGTGGGGGGCACCTCTGCGTGGGATTTTCTGTGACTGGGGGCCGTCTGCGTGGGACTTTCTGGGACTGTCCCCTGGGTGGGGGGCCATCTGCGTGGGACTTTTTGGGACTGGGGTCGTCTGCGTGGGACTTTCTGGGACTGGGGGCCTTCTGCGTGGGACTTTCTGGGAATGGGGGTCGTCTTCGTGGGACTTTCTGGGACTGTCTCCTGGGTGGCGGTCGTCTGCATGGGACTTCTTGGGAGTGGGGGTCTTCTGCGTGGGACTTTCTGGGACTGTCTACTCGGTGCGGGGTCATATGCGTGGGATATCTGGGACTGTCACCTGGGTGGTGGGGGTCCTCTGCATGTGACTTTCTGGGACTGGGGATCGTCTGCGTGGGACTTTCTGGGACTTTCTCCTGGGTGGGGGCTCGTCTGCGTGGGACTTTCTGCGACTGTCTCCTGGGTGGGGGGTCGTATTTGGGACTTTCTGGGACTGGGAGTCGTCTGCGTCGGTCTTTCTGGGACTGTCTCCTGTGTGGGGGGTTGTCTGCCTGGGCCTTGCTGGGCCTGGGGGTCGTCTGCGTGGGACTTTCTGGGACTAGGGGCCCTCTGCGTGGGACTTTCTGGGTGTGGGGGTCGTCTGCCTGGGACTTTCTGGGACTGTCTCCTGGGTGCGAGGTCGATTTTTTGGGACTTTCTGGGACTGGGGGCCGTCTGCGTGGGACTTTCTGGGACTGGGGGTCGTCTGCGTGGGACTTTCTTGGACTGGGGGTCATCTGCGTGGGACTTTCTGGGACTGTCTCCTGGGTGCGGGCTCGTCTGCGTGGGACTTTCTGGGACTGGGGTCGTCTGCGTGGGACTTTCTGGTACTGTCTCCTGGGTGGAGGGTTGTCTGTTTGGGACTTTCTGGGACTGTATCCTGGGTGGGGTTCGTCTGCATGGGACTTCCTAGGACTGGGGGTCGTCTGTGTGGGACTTTCTGGTACTGGGGCTCGTCTGCGTGGGTCTTTCTGCGACTGTCTCCTGGGTGGCGGTCGTCTGCATGGGACTTCTTGGGAGTGGGGGTCTTCTGCGTGGGACTTTCTGGGACTGTCTACTCGGTGCGGGGTCATATGCGTGGGATATCTGGGACTGTCACCTGGGTGGGGGGTGTCCTCTGCATGTGACTTTCTGGGACTGGGGATCGTCTGCGTGGGACTTTCTGGGACTTTCTCCTGGGTGGGGGCTCGTCTGCGTGGGACTTTCTGCGACTGTCTCCTGGGTGGGGGGTCGTCTTTGGGACTTTCTGGGACTGGGAGTCGTCTGCGTCGGTCTTTCTGGGACTGTCTCCTGTGTGAGGGGTTGTCTGCCTGGGACTTACTGGGCCTGGGGGTCGTCTGCGTGGGACTTTCTGGGACTGGGGGCCCTTTGCGTGGGACTTTCTGGGTGTGGGGGTCGTCTGCCTGGGACTTTCTGGGACTGTCTGCTGGGTGCGAAGTCGATTGTTTGGGACTTTCTGGGACTGGGGGCCGTCTGCGTGGGACTTTCTGGGACTGGGGGTCGTCTTCGTGGGACTTTCTTGGACTGGGGGTCATCTGCGTGGGACTTTCTGGGACTGTCTCCTGGGTGCGGGCTCGTCTGCGTGGGACTTTCTGGGACTGGGGTCGTCTGCGTGGGACTTTCTGGGACTGGGGTCGTCTGCGTGGGACTTTCTGGGACTGTCTCCTGGGTGGAGGGTTGTCTGTTTGGGACTTTCTGGGACTGTATCCTGGGTGGTGTTTGTCTGCATGGGACTTCCTAGGACTGGTGGTCGTCTGTTTGGGACTTTCTGGTACTGGGGCTCGTCTGCGTGGGTCTTTCTGCGACTGTCTCCTGGGTGGGGGTTCGTCTGCGTTAGACTTTCTGGGACTGTCTCATGCGTGGAGGGTCGTCAGCGTGGGACGTTCTGGGACTGGGGGTCGTCTGCGTGGGACTTTCTGGGACTGGGTGCCGTCTGCGTGGGTCTTTCTTGGAGTGGGGGTCGTCTGCGTGGGAATTTCTGGGACTGTCTCCTTGGTAGGGTGTCGACTGCGTGGGACATTCTGGGACTGGGGGTAGTCTGCGTCGGACTTTCTGGGACTGGGGGTCGTCTTCGTGGGCTTTCTGGGACTCGGGGTCGTCTGCGTGGTACTTTCTGGGACTGGGTGCCGTCTGTTTGGGTCTTTCTGGGACACTCTCGTGGATGGGGGCCATCTGTGTGGGATTTTTCTGGGACTGGGGATCGTCTGGGTGGGTCTTTCTGGGACTGGGGGTCGTCTGCGTGGGACTTTCTTGGACTGGGGGTCGTCTGCGTGGGTCTTTCTGTGACTGTCTTCTGGGTGGGGGTTCGTCTGCCTGGGACTTTCTGGGACTGTCTCCTGGGTGGGGTTTCGTCTGCATGGGACTTTCTGGGACTGGGGGTCGTCTACGTGGATCTTTCTGGGACTCTCTCCTGGGTGTGGGGTCGTCTGCGTGGGACTTTCTGGGACTGTTTCCTGGGTGGGGACTCGTCTGCGTGGGACTTTCTTGGACTGGGGGTCGTCTGCGTGGGTCATTGTGGGACAGTCTCCTGGGTGCGGTGTTGTCTGCGTGGGACTGTGTGGGACTGGGGGTCGTCTGCGTGGGACATTCTGGGACTGGGGGTCGTCTGCGTGGGACTTTCTGGGACTGTCTCCTTGGTGGGGGGTCGTCTTTTTGGGACTTTCTGGGACTGCCTCCTTGGTGTGGGGTCGTCTGCGTGGGACTATCTGGGAATGGGGCTCGTCTGCGTTGGATTTTCTGGGACTGGGGGTCGTCTGCGTGGGACTTTCTGGGACTGTCTCCTGGGTGGGGGTGTCGTCTGCGTGGGTCTTTCTGGGACTGGGGGTCGTCTCCGTGGGACTTTCTGGGACTGTCTCCTGGGTGGCGGGTCGTCTGCGTGGGACTTGCTTGGACTGGAGGTCGTCTGCGTGGGAATTTCTGGGACAAGGGTGTCGTCTGCGTGGGACTTTCTGGGACTGTCTCCTGGGTGGAGGGTTGTCTGTTTGGGACTTTCTGGGACTGTATCCTGGGTGGGGTTCGTCTGCATGGGACTTCCTAGGACTGGGGGTCGTCTGTGTGGGACTTTCTGGTACTGGGGCTGTTCTGCGTGGGTCTTTCTGCGACTGTCTCCTGGGTGGGGGTTCGTCTGCGTTAGACTTTCTGGGACTGTCTCATGCGTGGGGGGTCGTCAGCGTGGGACGTTCTGGGACTGGGGGTCGTCTGCGTGGGACTTTCTGGGACTGGGTGCCGTCTGCGTGGGTCTTTCTTGGAGTGGGGGTCGTCTGCGTGGGAATTTCTGGGACTGTCTCCTTGGTAGGGTGTCGACTGCGTGGGACATTCTGGGACTGGGGGTAGTCTGCGTCGGACTTTCTGGGACTGGGGGTCGTCTTCGTGGGCTTTCTGGGACTGGGGGTCGTCTGCGTGGGACTTTCTGGGACTGGGTGCCGTCTGTTTGGGTCTTTCTGGGACACTCTCGTGGATGGGGGCCATCTGTGTGGGATTTTTCTGGGACTGGGGATCGTCTGGGTGGGTCTTTCTGGGACTGGGGGTCGTCTGCGTGGGAATTTCTGGGACAAGGGTGTCGTCTGCGTGGGACTTTCAGGGACTGGGGATCGTCTGCGTGGGACTTTCTGGGAATGGGGGTCGTCTGCGTGGGACTTTCTGGGACTGTCTCCTGGGTGGCGGGTCGTCTGCGTGGGACTTGCTTGGACTGGGGATCGTCTGCGTGGGACTTTCTGGGACTGGAGGTCGTCTGCGTGGGACTTTCTGGGACTGTCTCCTGGTTGGGGGGTCGTCTGCCTGGGACATTCTGGGACTGTCTCCTGGGTGGGGGTCGTCTGCATGGGACTTCCTGGGACTGGGGGTCTTCTGCGTGGGACTTTCTGGGACTGTCTCCTGGGTTCGGGGTCGTCTGCGTGGGATATCTGGGACTGTCACCTGGGTGGGGGGTCCTCTGCATGTGACTTTCTGGGACTGGGGATCGTCTGCGTTGGACTTTCTGGGACTGTCTCCTGGGTGGAGGCTCGTCTGCGTGGGACTTTCTGGGACTGTCTCCTGGGTGGGGGTCGTCTGCATGCGACTTCCTGGCACTGGGGGTCTTCTGCGTGGGACTTTCTGGGAATGTCTCCTGGGGGCGGGGTCGTCTGCGTGGTATATCTGGGACTGTCACCTGGTAGGGGGGTCCTCTTCATGTGACTCTCTGGGACTGGGGATCGTCTGCGTGGGACTTTCTGGGACTGTCTCCTGTGTGGGGGCTCGTCTGCGTGGGACTTTCTGGGACTGTCTCCTTGGTGGGGGGTCGTCTTTGGGACTTTCTGGGACTGGGGGTCGTCTACGTGGATCTTTCTGGGAATCTCTCCTGGGTGTGAAGTCGTCTGCGTGGGACTTTCTGGGACAGTTTCCTGGGTGGGGACTCGTCTGCGTGGGACTTTCTTGGACTGGGGGTCGTCTGCGTGGGTCATTCTGGGACAGTCTCCTGGGTGCGGTGTTGTCTGCGTGGGACTTTGTGGGACTGGGGGTCGTCTGCGTGGGACATTCTGGGACTGGGGGTCGTCTGCGTGGGACTTTCTTGGACTGTCTCCTTGGTGGGGGTCGTCTTTTTGGGACTTTCTGGGACTGCCTCCTGGGTGTGGGGTCGTCTGCGTGGGACTTTCTGGGAATGGGGCTCGTCTGCGTTGGATTTTCTGGGACTGGGTGTCGTCTGCGTGGGACTTTCTGGGACTGTCTCCTGGGTGGGGGTGTCGTCTGCGTGGGACTTTCTGGGACTGGGGGTCGTCTCCGTGGGTCTTTCTGGGACTGTCTCCTGGGTGGGGTCATCTGCGTGGGACTTTCTGGGAATGTCTGCTGGGTGGGGGTCGTCTGCGTGGGAGTTTCTGGGACTGGGAGTCGTCTGCGTTGGACTTTCTTTGACTGGGGCCGTCTACGAGGGACTTTTTGGAAGTGGGGGTCGTCCGCGTGGGACATTCTGGGACTGACTCCTGGGTGGGGGAACGTCTGCGTCGGATTTTTTGTGACTGGGGGTCGTCTGCGTGGGACTTTCTGTGACTGGGGGCCGTCTGCGTTGGACTTTCTGGGAGTGGGGGTCGTCTGCGTGGGACTTTCTGGGACTGTCTCCTGGGACTGGGGGTCGTCTTTGTTGGACTTCCTGGGACAACAGCTGATAGCAAAATTGCCAACAGCACCACAGTGCCAACTAGTCCTAGGTATGACTATAAACTACAACTGACAGCAAGATTTCTGCAATCAGCTTTTGGCACATTTACTATCAGCTGTTGTCACTTTTGCTATCAACTGGTGTTGTTCGCAAGTTTTTATATAAACTTGTATTTTTATACATTCATAGTGTTTTTTTTTTAGTGGGGGGTCACTATTTGCTCATAGCTGGGACCCTTTTTGATCAGAAGCCTTGCTGTCAGATGTAGTTTATAGTCATACCTAGGACTAGTTGGCACTGTAGTGCTGTTGGCACTTTTGCTATCGGATTTTGGCACTTTTGCTATCATCTGTTGGCACATTTGCTATCAGCTGTTGGCACTTTTGCTATCAGGTGTTGTGCTGTTGGCACTTTTGCTATCAACTGGTGTTGTTCGCAAGTTTTTATATAAACATGTATTTTTATACTTTCATAGTGTTTTTTTTTTAGTTGGTGTCACTATTTGCTCATAGCTGGGACCCTTTGTGATCAGAAGCCTTGCAGTCAGATGTAGTTTATAGTCATACCTAGGACTAGTTGGCACTGTGGTGCTGTTGGCACTTTTGCTATCAGCTGTTGGCACTTTTGCTATCAGCTGTTGGCACTTTTGCTATCAGCTTTTGGCACTGTTGCAATCAGCTGTGGTGCTGTTGGCACTTTTGCTATCAACTGGTTTTGTTCGCTAGTTTTTATATAAACATGTATTTTTATACTTTCATAGTGTTTTTTTTTAGTGGGGGGTCACTATTTGGTCATAGCTGGGACCCTTTGTGATCAGAAGCCTTGCTGTCAGATGTTGTTTATAGTCATACCTAGGACTAGTTGGCACTGTGGTGCTGTTGGCACTTTTGCTATCAGCTGTTGGCACTTTTTATGTTATCTGTTGTCACTTTTGCTATCAGCTGTTGGCACTTTTGCTATCAGCTGTTGGCACTTTTGCTATCAGCTGTTGGCACTTTTGCTATCAGCTGTGGTGCTGTTGGCACTTTTGCTATCAACTGGTGTTGTTCGCATGTTTTTATAGAAACATGTATTTTTATACTTTCATAGTGTTTTTTTTTAGTGGGGGGTCACTATTTGCTCATAGCTGGGACCCTTTGTGATCAGAAGCCTTGCTGTCAGATGTAGTTCATATTTATACCTAGGACTAGTTGGCACTGTGGTGCTGTTGGCACTTTTGCTATCAGCTGTTGGCACTTTTGCTATCAGCTGTTGGCACTTTTATTATCAGCTGTTGGCACTTTTGCTATCAGCTGTTGGCACTTTTGCTATCAGCTTTTGGCTTTTTTGTTATCAGCTACTGGCACTTTTGCTATCAGCTGTTGGCACTTTTGCTATCAGCTGTGGTGCTGTTGGCACTTTTGCTATCAAGTGGTGTTGTTCGGAAGTTTTTATATAAACATGTATTTTTATACTTTCATAGTGTTTTTTTTAGTGGGGGGTCACTATTTGCACATAGCTGGGACCCTTTGTGATCAGAAGCCTTGCTGTCAGATGTAGTTTATAGTCATACCTAGGACTAGTTGGCACTGTGGTGCTGTTGGCACTTTTGCTATAAGCTGTTGGCACTTTTGCTATCAGCTGTTGGCACGTTTGCTATCAGCTGTTGGCACTTTTGCTATCAGCTGTTGGCACTTTTGCTATCAGCTGTGGTGCTGTTGGCACTTTTGCTATCAACTGGTGTTGTTCGCAAGTTTCTATATAAACATGTTATTTTATACTTTCATAGTGTTTTTTTTTAGTGGGTGGTCACTATTTGCTCATAGCTGGGACCCTTTGTGATCAGAAGCCTAGCTGTCAGATGTAGTTTATAGTCATACCTAGGACTAGTTGGCACTGTGGTGCTGTTGGCACTTTTGATATCAGCTATTGGCACTTTTGCTATCAGCTTTTGGCACTTTTGCTATCAGCTGTGGTGCTGTTGGCACTTTGGCTATCAACTGTTGTTGTTCGCAAGTTTTTATATAAACATGTATTTTTATACTTTCATACAGTTTTTTTTTTTTAGTGGGGCGTCACTATTTGCTCATAGCTGGGAACTTTGTGATCAGAAGCCATGCTGTCAGATGTCGTTTTTAGTCATACCTAGGACTAGTTGGCACTGTGGTGCTGTTGGCACTTTTGCTATCAGCTGTTGGCACTTTTGCTATCAGCTTTTGTCACTTTTGCTATCAGCTGTGGTGCTGTTGGCACTTTTGCTATCAACTGGTGTTGTTCGTAAGTTTTTATATAAACATGTATTTTTATACTTTCATAGTGTTTTTTTTTTTAGTGGGGTGACACTATTTGCTCATAGCTGGGACCCTTTGTGATCAGAAGCCTTGCTGTCAGATGTAGTTTATAATCATACCTAGGACTAGATGGCACTGTGGTGCTGTTGGCACTTTTGCTATTAGCTGTTGGCACTTTTGCTACCAGCTTTTGGCACTTTTGCTATCAGCTGTGGTGCTGTTTGCACTTTTGCTATCAACTGGTGTTGTTCGCAAGTTTTTATATAAACATGTATTTTTATACTTTCATAGTGTTTTCTTTTAGTGGGGGGTCACTATTTGCTCATAGCTGGGACCCTTTGTGATCAGAAGCCTTGCTGTCAGATGTAGTTTATAGTCATACCTAGGACTAGTTGGCACTGTGGTGCTGTTGGCACTTTTGCTATCAGCTGTTGGCACTTTTGCTATCAGCTCTTGGCTCTTTTGCTATCAGCATTTGGCACTTTTGCTATCAGCTGTTTGTACTTTCGGTATCATCTGTTGGCCCTTTTTCTATCAGCTGTTGGCACTTTTTTCTATCAGCTGTTGGCTCTTTTTCTATCAGCTTTTGGCACTTTTGGTATCAGCTGTTGGCACTTTTGCTATCAGCATTTGGCACTTTTGCTATCAGCTGTTTGTACTTTCGGTATCATCTGTTGGCACTTTTTCTATCAGCTGTTGGCACTTTTTTCTATCAGCTGTTGGCACTTTTGCTATCAGCTGTTGGCACTTTTGCTGTCAGCTGTTGTCATTTTGCTATCAGCTGTTGGCACTTTTGATATCAGCTTTTGGCACTTTTGGTATCAGCTGTTGGCACTTTTGCTATAAGCTGTTGTCACTTTTGCTGTAAGCTGTTCACAGTTTTGCTATCAGCTGTTGGCACTTTTGCTATCAGCTGTGGTGCTGTTGGCACTTTTTCTATCAACTGGTGTTGTTCGCAAGTTTTTATATAAACATGTATTTTTTTACATCCATAGTGTTTTTTTTTTAGTGGGGGATCACTATTTGCTCATAGCTGGGACCCCTTGTGATCAGTAGCCTTGCTGTCAGATGTAGTTTATAGTCATACCTATGACTAGTTGGCAATGTGGTGCTGATGGCACTTTTGCTATCAGCTGTTGGCACTTTTGTTATTCTGTTGGCACTTTTGCTATCAGCTGTTGGCACTTTTGCTATCAGCTGTTGGAACTTTTGCTATCAGCTGTTGGCACTTTTGCTATCAGCTTTTGGCACTTTTGCTATCAGCTGTTGGCACTTTTGCTATCAGCTGTTGGCACTTTTGCTATCAGCTGTGGTGCTGTTTGTACTTTTGCTATCAACTGGTGTTGTTCGCAAGTTTTTATATAAACATGTATTTTTATACTTTCATATTGTTTTTTTAGTGGGGCGTAACTATTTGCTCATAGCTGGGACCCTTTGTGATCAGAAGCCTTTCTGTAAGATGTAGTTTATAGTCATACCTAGGACTAGTTGGCACTGTGGTGCTCTTGGCACTTTTGCTATCAGCTGTTGGCACTTTTGCTATCAGCTGTTGGCACTTTTGCTATCAGCTGTGGTGCTGTTGGCACTTTTGCTATCAACTGGTGTTGTTCGCAAGTTTTTATATAAACATGTATTTTTATACATTCATAGTGTTTTTCTTTAGTGGGGGGTCACTATTTGCTCATAGCTGGGAACCTTTGTGATCAGAAGCCTTGCTGTCAGATGTAGTTTATAGTCATACCTAGGACTAGTTGGCAATGTGGTGCTGTTGGCATTTTTGCTATCAGCTGTTGGCACGTTTGCTATCAGATGTTGGCACTTTTGCTATCAGCTGTTGGCACTTTTGCTATCAACTGGTGTTGTTCGCCAGTTTTTATATAAATATGTATTTTTATACTTTCATAACGTTTTTTTTTTAGTGGGGGGTCACTATTTGCTCAAAGCTGGGACCCTTTTTGATCAGAAGTCTTGCTGTCAGATGTAGTTTATAATCATACCTAGGACTAGTTCGCACAGTGGTGCTGTTGGCACTTTTGCTATCAGCTGTTGGCACTTTTGCTATAGGCTTTTGGCACGTTTGGTATCATCTGTTGGCACTTTTGCTATCAGCTGTGGTGCAGTTGGCACTTTTGCTATCAACTGGTGTTGTTCGCAAGTTTTTATATAAACATGTATTTTTATACTTTCAGAGTGTTTTTTTTTAGTGGGGGGTCACTATTTGCTCATAGCTGGGACCCTTTGTGATCAGAAGCTTTGCTGTCAGATGTAGTTTATAGTCATACCTAGGACTAGTTGGCACTGTGGTGCTGTTGGCACATTTGCTATCAGCTGTTGGCACTTTTGCTATCAGCTGTGGTGCTGTTTGCACTTTTGCTATCAACTGGTTTTGTTCGCAAGTTTTTTATAAACATGTATTTTTATACTTTCATAGTGTTTTTTTTTAGTGGGGGGTAACTATTTGCTCATAGCTGGGACCCTTTGTGATCAGAAGCATTGCTGTCAGATGTAGTTTATAGTCATTACTAGGACTAGTTGGCACTGTGGTGCTTTTGGCACTTTTGCTATCAGCTGTTGGCACATTTGCTATCAGCTGTTGGCACTTTTGCTATTAGCTGTTGGCACTTTTGCTATCAGCTGAGTGCTGTTGGCACTTTTGCTATCAACCGGTGTTGTTCGCAAGTTTTTATATAAACATGTATTTTTATACTTTCACATTGTTTTTTTTTTTAATGGGGGGTCACTATTTGCTCATAGCTGGGACCCTTTGTGATCAGAAGCCTTGCTGTCAGATGTAGTTTATAGTCATACCTAGGACTAGTTGGCACTGTGGTGCTGTTGGCACTTTTGCTATCAGCTGTTGGTACTTTTGCTATTAGCTGTTGGCACTTTTGCTATAAGCTTTTGGCACATTTGGTATCAGCTGTTGGCACTTTTGCTATCAGCTGTTGGCAATTTGCAATCAGCTGTTGGCACTTTTGCTATCAGCTGTTAGCACTTTTGTTATCAGCTGTTGGCACTTTTGCTATCAGCTTTGGTGCTTTTGCTATCAGCTGTTGGCAGTTTTGGTATCAGCTATTGGCACTATTTGCTATCAGCTTTTGGCACTTTTGCTATCAGCTGTGGTGCTGTTGGCACTTTTGCTATCAACTGGTGTTGTTCGTAAGTTTTTATATAAACATGTATTTTTATACATTCATATTATTTTTTTAGTGGGGGGTCACTATTTGCTCATAGCTGGGACCCTTTGTGATCAGAAGCCTTGCTGTCAGATGTAGTTTATAGTCATACATAGGACTAGTTGGCACTGTTGTGCTTTTGGCACTTTTGCTATCAGCTGTTGGCACTTTTACTATCAGCTGTTGGCACTTTTGCTATTAGCTGTTGGCACTTTTGCTATCAACTGGTGTTGTTCGCAAGTTTTTATATAAACATGTATTTTTATACATTCACATATTTTTTTTTTTTAATGGGGGTCGCTATTTGCTCATAGCTGGGAACCTTTTTGATCAGAAGCCTTGCTGTCAGATGTAGTTTATAGTCATAACTAGGACTAGTTGGCACTGTGGTGCTTTTGGCACTTTTGCTATCAGCTGTTGGCACTTATACTATCAGCTGTTGGCACTTTTGCTATAAGATGTGGGGCTGTTTGCACTTTTGCTATCAACTGGTGTTGTTCGCAAGTTTTTTATAAACATGTATTTTTATACTTTCATAGTGTTTTTTTTTAGTGGGGGGTAACTATTTGCTCATAGCTGGGACCCTTTGAGATCAGAAGCCTTGCTGTCAGATGTACTTTATAGTCGTACCTAGGAGTAGTTGGCACTGTGGTGCTGTTGGCACTTTTGCTATCAGCTGTTGGTACTTTTGCTATTAGCTGTTGGCACTTTTGCTATCAGCTTTTGGCACTTTTGGTATGAGCTGTTGGCACTTTTGATATCAGCTGTTGGCACTTTTGCTATAAGCTGTTGGTACTTTTGCTATCAGCTGTTGGCAGATTTGGTATCATCTGTTGGCACTTTTGCTATCAGCTGTTGGCACTTTTGCTATCAGCTTTTGGTATCAGCTGTTGGCACTATTTGCTATCAGCTGTTGGCACTTTTGCTATCAGCTGTGGTGCTGTTGGCACTTTTGCTATCAACTGGTGTTGTTCGTAAGTTTTTATATAAACATGTATTTTTATACATTCATAGTATTTTTTTTAGTGGGGGGTCACTATTTGCTCATAGCTGGGACCCATTGTGATCAGAAGCCTTGCTTTCAGATGTAGTTTATAGACATACCTAGGACTAGTTGGCACTGTGGTGCTTTTGGCACTTTTGCTATCAGCTGTTGGCACTTTTACTATCAGCTGTTGGCACTTTTGCTATTAGCTGTTGGCACTTTTGCTATCAGCTGTGGTGCTGTTGGCACTTTTGCTATCAACTGGTGTTGTTCGCAAGTATTTATATAAACATGTATTTTTATACTTTCATAGTGTTTTTTTAGTGGGGGGTCACTATTTGCTCATAGCTGGGAGCCTTTCTGGTAGGAAGCCTTGCTGTCAGATGTAGTTTATAGTCATACCTAGGACTAGTTGGCACTGTGGTGCTGTTGGCACTTTTGCTATAAGCTATTGGCACTTTTGCTATCAGCTGTTGGGACTATTACTATCAGCTGTTGGCACTTTTGCTATGAGCTGTTGTGCTGTTGGCACTTTTGCTATCAACTGGGGCTGTTCGCAAGTTTTTATATAAACATGTATTTTAATACATTCATAGTGTTTTTTTTTTAGTGAGGGCCACTATTTGCTCATAGCTGGGACCCTTTGTGGAGAGAAGCCTAGCTGTCAGATGTAGTTTATAGTCATAACTAGGACTAGTTGGCAATGTGGTGCTGTTGGCACTTTTGCTATCAGCTGTTGGCACTTTTGCTCTCAGCTGTTGGCACTTTTGCTATCAGCTTTTGGCACTTTTGGTATCAGCTGTTGGCACTTTTGCTATCAGCTGTTTGCAGTTTTGCTATCAGCTGTTGGCACTTTTGCAATCATCTGTTGGCACTTTTGCTATCAGCTGTTGGCACTTTTGCTATCAGCTTTTGGCACTTTTGCTATCAGCTGTTGGCACTTTTGCTATCAGCTGTGGTGCTGTTGGCACTTTTGCTATCAACTGGTGTTGTTCGCAAGTTTTAATAAAAACATGTATTTTCATACATTCATAGTGTTTTTTTTTAGTGGGGGGTCACTATTTGCTCATAGCTGGGACCCTTTGTGATCAGAAGTCTTGTTGTCAGATGGAGTTTATAGTCATACCAAGGACTAGTTGGCACTGTGGTGCTGTTGGCACTTTTGCTATCAGCTGTTGGCACTTTTGCTATCAGCTGTTGGCACTTTGGCTATCAGCTTTTGGCACTTTGGGTATCAGCTGTTGGCACTTTTGCTATCAGCTGTTTGCACTTTTGCTATCAGCTGTTGGCATTTTGCAATCAGCTGTTGGCACTTTTGCTATCAGCTGTTGGCACTTTTGCTATCAGCTGTTGGCACTTTTGCAATCAGCTGTGGTGCTGTTGGCACATTTGCTATCAACTGGTGTTGTTCGCAAGTTTTTATATAAACATGTATTTTTATACATTCATTGTGTTTTTTTTTAGTGGGGTGTCACTATTTGCTCATAGCTGGGATCCTTTGTGATCAGAAGCCTTGCTGTCAGATGTAGTTTATAGTCATACCTAGGACTAGTTGGCAATGTGGTGCTTTTGGCACTTTTGCTATCAGCTGTTGGCAGTTTTGCTATCAGCTGTTGGCACTTTTGCTATCAGCTGTTGGCACTTTTGCTATCAGCTGTGGTGCTGTTGGCACTTTTGCTATCAACTGGTGTTGTTCGCAAGTTTTTATATAAACATGTATTTTTATACATTCATAGTGTTTTTTTTTTTTAGTGGGGGGTCACTATTTACTCATAGCTGGGACCCTTTGTGATCAGAAGCCTTGCTGCCAGATATAGTTTATAGTCATACCTAGGACTAGTTGGCAGTGTGGTGCTGTTGGCACATTTGCTATCAGCTGTTGGCACTTTTGCTATCAGCTGTGGTGCTGTTGGCACTTTTGCTATCAACTGGTGTTGTTCGCAAGTTTTTATATAAACATGTATTTTTATACATTCATAGTATTTTTTTAGTGGGGGGTCACTATTTGCTCATAGCTGGGACCCTTTGTGATCAGAAGCCTTGCTGTCAGATGTAGTTTATAGTCATACATAGGACTAGTTGGCACTGTTGTGATTTTGGCACTTTTGCTATCAGCTGTTGGCACTTTTACTATCAGCTGTTGGCACTTTTGCTATTAGCTTTTGGCACTTTTGCTATCAACTGGTGTTGTTCGCAAGTTTTTATATAAACATGTATTTTTATACATTCATATATTTTTTTTTTTTAATGGGGGTCGCTATTTGCTCATAGCTGGGAACCTTTTTGATCAGAAGCCTTGCTGTCAGATGTAGTTTATAGTCATAACTAGGACTAGTTGGCACTGTGGTGCTTTTGGCACTTTTGCTATCAGCTGTTGGCACTTATACTATCAGCTGTTGGCACTTTTGCTATCAGATGTGGGGCTGTTTGCACTTTTGCTATCAACTGGTGTTGTTCGCAAGTTTTTTATAAACATGTATTTTTATACTTTCATAGTGTTTTTTTTTAGTGGGGGGTAACTATTTGCTCATAGCTGGGACCCTTTGAGATCAGAAGCCTTGCTGTCAGATGTACTTTATAGTCGTACCTAGGAGTAGTTGGCACTGTGGTGCTGTTGGCACATTTGCTATCAGCTGTTGGCACTTTTGCTATCAGCTGTGGTGCTGTTGGCACTTTTGCTATCAACTGGTGTTGTTCGCAAGTTTTTATATAAACATGTATTTTTATACATTCATAGTATTTTTTTAGTGGGGGGTCACTATTTGCTCATAGCTGGGACCCTTTGTGATCAGAAGCCTTGCTGTCAGATGTAGTTTATAGTCATACATAGGACTAGTTGGCACTGTTGTGATTTTGGCACTTTTGCTATCAGCTGTTGGCACTTTTACTATCAGCTGTTGGCACTTTTGCTATTAGCTTTTGGCACTTTTGCTATCAACTGGTGTTGTTCGCAAGTTTTTATATAAACATGTATTTTTATACATTCATATATTTTTTTTTTTTAATGGGGGTCGCTATTTGCTCATAGCTGGGAACCTTTTTGATCAGAAGCCTTGCTGTCAGATGTAGTTTATAGTCATAACTAGGACTAGTTGGCACTGTGGTGCTTTTGGCACTTTTGCTATCAGCTGTTGGCACTTATACTATCAGCTGTTGGCACTTTTGCTATCAGATGTGGGGCTGTTTGCACTTTTGCTATCAACTGGTGTTGTTCGCAAGTTTTTTATAAACATGTATTTTTATACTTTCATAGTGTTTTTTTTTAGTGGGGGGTAACTATTTGCTCATAGCTGGGACCCTTTGAGATCAGAAGCCTTGCTGTCAGATGTACTTTATAGTCGTACCTAGGAGTAGTTGGCACTGTGGTGCTGTTGGCACTTTTGCTATCAGCTGTTGGTACTTTTGCTATTAGCTGTTGGCACTTTTGCTATCAGCTTTTGGCACTTTTGGTATGAGCTGTTGGCACTTTTGCTATCAGCTGTTGGCAATTTGCAATCAGCTGTTGGCACTTTTGCTATCAGCTGTTGGCACTTTTGATATCAGCTGTTGGCACTTTTGCTATAAGCTGTTGGCACTTTTGCTATCAGCTGTTCGCAGTTTTGGTATCATCTGTTGGCACTTTTGCTATCAGCTGTTGGCACTTTTGCTATCAGCTTTTGGCACTTTTGGTATCAGCTGTTGGCACTATTTGCTATCAGCTGTTGGCACTTTTGCTATCAGCTGTGGTGCTGTTGGCACTTTTGCTATCAACTGGTGTTGTTCGTAAGTTTTTATATAAACATGTATTTTTATACATTCATAGTATTTTTTTTAGTGGGGGGTCACCATTTGCTCATAGCTGGGACCCTTTGTGATCAGAAGCCTTGCTGTCAGATGTAGTTTATAGTCATACCTAGGACTAGTTGGCACTGTGGTGCTTTTGGGACTTTTGCTATCAGCTGTTGGCACTTTTACCATCAGCTGTTGGCACTGTTGCTATTAGCTGTTGGCACTTTTGCTATCAGCTGAGTGCTGTTGGCACTTTTGCTATCAACTGGTGTTGTTCGCAAGTTTTTATATAAACATGTATTTTTATACTCTCACATTGTTTTTTTTTTTAATGGGGGTCACTATTTGCTCATAGCTGGGACCCATTGTGATCAGAAGCCTTGCTTTCAGATGTAGTTTATAGACATACCTAGGACTAGTTGGCACTGTGGTGCTTTTGGCACTTTTGCTATCAGCTGTTGGCACTTTTACTATCAGCTGTTGGCACTTTTGCTATTAGCTGTTGGCACTTTTGCTATCAGCTGAGTGCTGTTGGCACTTTTGCTATCAACTGGTGTTGTTCGCAAGTTTTTATATAAACATGTATTTTTATACTTTGATAGTGTTTTTTTTAGTGGGGGGTCACTATTTGCTGATAGCTGGGACCCTTTGTGATCAGAATCCTTGCTGTCAGATGTAGTTTATAGTCATACCTAGGACTAGATGGCACTGTGGTGCTGTTGGCACTTTTGCTATCAGCTCTTGGCACTTTTGCTATCAGCTGTTGGCACTTTTGCTATCAGCTGTGGTGCTGTTGGCACTTTTGCTATCAACTGGTGTTGTTCGCAAGTATTTATATAAACATGTATTTTTATACTTTCATAGTGTTTTTTTAGTGGGGGGTCACTATTTGCTCATAGCTGGGACCCTTTCTGGTAGGAAGCCTTGCTGTCAGATGTAGTTTATAGTCATACCTAGGACTAGTTGGCACTGTGGTGCTGTTGGCACTTTTGCTATAAGCTATTGGCACTTTTGCTATCAGCTGTTGGGACTATTACTATCAGCTGTTGGCACTTTTGCTATGAGCTGTTGTGCTGTTGGCACTTTTGCTATCAACTGGGGCTGTTCGCAAGTTTTTATATAAACATGTATTTTAATACATTCATAGTGTTTTTTTTTTAGTGAGGGCCACTATTTGCTCATAGCTGGGACCCTTTGTGGAGAGAAGCCTAGCTGTCAGATGTAGTTTATAGTCATACCTAGTACTAGTTGGCACGGTGGTGCTGTTGGCACTTTTGCTATCAGATGTTGGCACTTTTGCTATCAGCTGTTGGCACTTTAGCAATCAGCTGTTGGCACGTTTGCTATCAGCTGTTGGCACTTTTGGTATCAGCTGTTGGCACTTTTGCTATCAGCTGTTGTCACTTTTTCTATCAGCTGTGATGCTGTTGGCACTTTTGCTATCAACTGGTGTTGTTCGCAAGTTTTTATATAAATATGTATTTTTATACATTCATAGTGTTTTTTTTAGTGGGGGGTCACTATTTGCTCATAGCTGGGTCCATTTGTGATCAGAAGCCTTGCTGTCAGATGTAGTTTATAGTCATACCTAGGACTAGTTGGCACTGTGGTGCTGTTGGCACTTTTGCTATCAGCTGTTGGCACTTTTGCTATCAGCTGTTGGCACTTTTGCTATCAGCTTTTGGCACTTTTGCTATCAGCTGTTGGCACTTTTGCTATCAGCTGTTGGCACTTTTAGTATCAGCTGTTGGCACTTTTGCTATCAGCTGTTGGCACTTTTGCTATCAGCTGTGGTGCTGTTGGCACTTTTGCTCTCAACTGGTGTTGTTCGCAAGTTTTTATATAAACATGTATTTTTATACATTCATAGTGTTTTTTTTAGTGGGGGTCACTATTTGCTCATAGCTGGGAACCTTTGTGATCAGATGTCTTACTGTCAGATGTAGTTTATAGTCATAACTAGGACTAGTTGGCAATGTGGTGCTGTTGGCACTTTTGCTATCAGCTGTTGGCACTTTTGCTCTCAGCTGTTGGCACTTTTGCTATCAGCTTTTGGCACTTTTGGTATCAGCTGTTGGCACTTTTGCTATCAGCTGTTTGCAGTTTTGCTATCAGCTGTTGGCACTTTTGCAATCATCTGTTGGCACTTTTGCTATCAGCTGTTGGCACTTTTGCTATCAGCTGTTGGCACTTTTGCTATCAGCTTTTGGCACTTTTGCTATCAGCTGTTGGCACTTTTGCTATCAGCTGTGGTGCTGTTGGCACTTTTGCTATCAACTGGTGTTGTTCGCAAGTTTTTATATAAACATGTATTTTTATACATTCGTTGTGTTTTTTTTTAGTGGGGTGTCACTATTTGCTCATAGCTGGGATCCTTTGTGATCAGAAGCCTTGCTGTCAGATGTAGTTTATAGTCATACCTAGGACTAGTTGGCAATGTGGTGCTTTTGGCACTTTTGCTATCAGCTGTTGGCAGTTTTGCTATCAGCTGTTGGCACTTTTGCTATCAGCTGTTGGCACTTTTGCTATCAGCTGTGGTGCTGTTGGCACTTTTGCTATCAACTGGTGTTGTTCGCAAGTTTTTATATAAACATGTATTTTTATACATTCATAGTGTTTTTTTTTTTTAGTGGGGGGTCACTATTTACTCATAGCTGGGACCCTTTGTGATCAGAAGCCTTGCTGCCAGATATAGTTTATAGTCATACCTAGGACTAGTTGGCAGTGTGGTGCTGTTGGCACATTTGCTATCAGCTGTTGGCACTTTTGCTATCAGCTGTGGTGCTGTTGGCACTTTTGCTATCAACTGGTGTTGTTCGCAAGTTTTTATATAAACATCTATTTTTATACTTTCATAGTGTTTTTTTTTTAGTGGGGGGTCACTATTTGCTCATAGCTGGGACCCTTTGTGATCAGAAGCCTGGCTGTCAGATGTAGTTTATAGTCATACCTAGGACTAGTTGGCACTGTGGTGCTGTTGGCACTTTTGCTATCAGCTGTTGGCACTTTTGCTATCAGCTGTTGTCACCTTTGCTATCAGCTGTTGGCACGCTATCAACTGGTGTTGTTCGCAAGTTTTTATATATACATGTATTTTTATAATTTCATAGTGTTTTTGTTTTAGTGGGGGGTCACTATTTGCTCATAGCTGGGACCCTTTGTGATCAGAAGCCTTGCTGTCAGATGTTGCTATCAGCTGTCAGATGTTTATATAAAAACTTGCGAACAACACCAGTTGATAGCAAATGTGCCAACAGCACCACAGCTGATTGCAAAAGTGCCAACAGCTGATAGCAAAAGTGACAACAGCTGATAGCAAAAGTGCCAACAGCTGATAGCAAAAGTGCCAACAGCTGATTGCAAAATGCCAACAGCTGATAGCAAAAGTGCAAACAGCTGATAGCAAAAGTGCCAACAGCTGATACCCAAAGTGCCAAAAGCTGATAGCAAAAGTGCCAACAGCTGATAGCAAAAGTGCCAACAGCTGATAGCAAAAGTGCCAACAGCACCACAGTGCCAACTAGTCCTTGGTATGACTATAAACTCCATCTGACAACAAGACTTCTGATCACAAAGGGTCCCAGCTATGAGCAAATAGTGACCCCCCACTAAAAAAAAACACTATGAATGTATGAAAATACATGTTTTTATTAAAACTTGCGAACAACACCAGTTGATAGCAAAAGTGCCAACAGCACCACAGCTGATAGCAAAAGTGCCAACAGCTGATAGCAAAAGTGCCAAAAGCTGATAGCAAAAGTGCCAACAGCTGATAGCAAAAGTGCCAACAGCTGATAGCAAAAGTGCCAACAGATGATTGCAAAAGTGCCAACAGCTGATAGCAAAACTGCAAACAGCTGATAGCAAAAGTGCCAACAGCTGATACCAAAAGTGCCAAAAGCTGATAGCAAAAGTGCCAACAGCTGAGAGCAAAAGTGCCAACAGCTGATAGCAAAAGTGCCAACAGCACCACATTGCCAACTAGTCCTAGTTATGACTATAAACTACATCTGACAGTAAGACATCTGATCACAAAGGTTCCCAGCTATGAGCAAATAGTGACCCCCACTAAAAAAAACACTATGAATGTATAAAAATACATGTTTATATAAAAACTTGCGAACAACACCAGTTGAGAGCAAAAGTGCCAACAGCACCACAGCTGATAGCAAAAGTGCCAACAGCTGATAGCAAAAGTGCCAACAGCTGATACTAAAAGTGCCAAAAGCTGATAGCAAAAGTGCCAACAGCTGATAGCAAAAGTGCCAACAGCTGATAGGAAAAGTGCCAACAGCTGATAGCAAAAGTGCCAACAGCTGATACTAAAAGTGCCAACAAATGATAGCAAAAGTGCCAACAGCTGATAGCAAAAGTGCCAAAAGCTGATAGCAAAAGTGCCAACAGCTGATAGCAAAAGTGCCAACAGCTGATATCAAAAGTGCCAACAGCACCACAGTGCCAACTAGTCCTAGGTATGACTATAAACTACATCTGAAAGCAAGGCTTCTGATCACAAATGGACCCAGCTATGAGCAAATAGTGACCCCCCACTAAAAAAAACACTATGAATGTATAAAAATACATATTTATATAAAAACTTGCGAACAACACCAGTTGATAGCAAAAGTGCCAACAGCATCACAGCTGATAGAAAAAGTGACAACAGCTGATAGCAAAAGTGCCAACAGCTGATACCAAAAGTGCCAACAGCTGATAGCAAACGTGCCAACAGCTGATTGCTAAAGTGCCAACAGCTGATAGCAAAAGTGCCAACATCTGATAGCAAAAGTGCCAACAGCACCACCGTGCCAACTAGTACTAGGTATGACTATAAACTACATCTGACAGCTAGGCTTCTCTCCACAAAGGGTCCCAGCTATGAGCAAATAGTGGCCCTCACTAAAAAAAAAACACTATGAATGTATTAAAATACATGTTTATATAAAAACTTGCGAACAGCCCCAGTTGATAGCAAAAGTGCCAACAGCACAACAGCTCATAGCATAAGTGCCAACAGCTGATAGTAATAGTCCCAACAGCTGATAGCAAAAGTGCCAATAGCTTATAGCAAAAGTGCCAACAGCACCACAGTGCCAACTAGTCCTAGGTATGACTATAAACTACATCTGACAGCAAGGCTTCCTACCAGAAAGGGTCCCAGCTATGAGCAAATAGTGACACCCCACTAAAAAAACACTATGAAAGTATAAAAATACATGTTTATATAAATACTTGCGAACAACACCAGTTGATAGCAAAAGTGCCAACAGCACCACAGCTGATAGCAAAAGTGCCAACAGCTGATAGCAAAAGTGCCAAGAGCTGATAGCAAAAGTGCCAACAGCACCACAGTGCCATCTAGTCCTAGGTATGACTATAAACTACATCTGACAGCAAGGATTCTGATCACAAAGGGTCCCAGCTATCAGCAAATAGTGACCCCCCACTAAAAAAAACACTATCAAAGTATAAAAATACATGTTTATATAAAAACTTGCGAACAACACCAGTTGATAGCAAAAGTGCCAACAGCACTCAGCTGATAGCAAAAGTGCCAACAGCTAATAGCAAAAGTGCCAACAGCTGATAGTAAAAGTGCCAACAGCTGATAGCAAAAGTGCCAAAAGCACCACAGTGCCAACTAGTCCTAGGTATGTCTATAAACTACATCTGAAAGCAAGGCTTCTGATCACAATGGGTCCCAGCTATGAGCAAATAGTGACCCCCATTAAAAAAAAAACAATGTGAGAGTATAAAAATACATGTTTATATAAAAACTTGCGAACAACACCAGTTGATAGCAAAAGTGCCAACAGCACTCAGCTGATAGCAAAAGTGCCAACAGCTAATAGCAACAGTGCCAACAGCTGATGGTAAAAGTGCCAACAGCTGATAGCAAAAGTCCCAAAAGCACCACAGTGCCAACTAGTCCTAGGTATGACTATAAACTACATCTGACAGCAAGGCTTCTGATCACAAAGGGACCCAGCTATGAGCAAATAGTGACCCCCCACTAAAAAAAATACTATGAATGTATAAAAATACATGTTTATATAAAAACTTACGAACAACACCAGTTGATAGCAAAAGTGCCAACAGCACCACAGCTGATAGCAAAAGTGCCAACAGCTGATAGCAAATAGTGCCAACAGCTGATACCAAAAGTGCCAAAAGCTGATAGCAAAAGTGCCAACAGCTGATAGCAAAAGTGCCAACAGATGATACCAAAACTGCCAACAGCTGATAGCAAAAGTGCCAACAGCTTATAGCAAAAGTGCCAACAGCTGATATCAAAAGTGCCAACAGCTGATAGCAAAAGTGCCAACAGCTGATTGCAAATTGCCAACAGCTGATAGCAAAAGTGCCAACAGCTCATACCAAAAGTGCCAAAAGCTGATAGCAAAAGTGCCAACAGCTAATAGCAAAAGTACCAACAGCTGATAGCAAAAGTGCCAACAGCACCACAGTGCCAACTACTCCTAGGTACGACTATAAAGTACATCTGACAGCAAGGCTTCTGATCTCAAAGGGTCCCAGCTATGAGCAAATAGTTACCCCCCACTAAAAAAAAACACTATGAAAGTATAAAAATACATGTTTATAAAAAACTTGCGAACAACACCAGTTGATAGCAAAAGTGCCAACAGCACCACATCTGATAGCAAAAGTGCCAACAGCTGATAGTATAAGTGCCAACAGCTGATAGCAAAAGTGCCAAAAGCACCACAGTGCCAACTAGTCCTAGTTATGACTATAAACTACATCTGACAGCAAGGCTTCTGATCAAAAAGGTTCCCAGCTATGAGCAAATAGCGACCCCCATTAAAAAAAAAAATATGTGAATGTATAAAAATACATGTTTATATAAAAACTTGCGAACAACACCAGTTGATAGCAAAAGTGCCAACAGCTAATAGCAAAAGTGCCAACAGCTGATAGTAAAAGTGCCAACAGCTGATAGCAAAAGTGCCAAAAGCACAACAGTGCCAACTAGTCCTATGTATGACTATAAACTACATCTGACAGCAAGGCTTCTGATCACAAAGGGTCCCAGCTATGAGCAAATAGTGACCCCCCACTAAAAAAATACTATGAATGTATAAAAATACATGTTTATATAAAAACTTGCGAACAACACCAGTTGATAGCAAAAGTGCCAACAGCACCACAGCTGATAGCAAAAGTGCCAACAGCTGATAGCAAATGTGCCAACAGCACCACACTGCCAACTAGTCCTAGGTATGACTATAAACTATATCTGGCAGCAAGGCTTCTGATCACAAAGGGTCCCAGCTATGAGTAAATAGTGACCCCCCACTAAAAAAAAAAAACACTATGAATGTATAAAAATACATGTTTATATAAAAACTTGCGAACAACACCAGTTGATAGCAAAAGTGCCAACAGCACCACAGCTGATAGCAAAAGTGCCAACAGCTGATAGCAAAAGTGCCAACAGCTGATAGCAAAACTGCCAACAGCTGGTAGCAAAAGTGCCAAAAGCACCACATTGCCAACTAGTCCTAGGTATGACTATAAACTACATCTGACAGCAAGGCTTCTGATCACAAAGGATCCCAGCTATGAGCAAATAGTGACACCCCACTAAAAAAAAACACAATGAATGTATAAAAATACATGTTTATATAAAAACTTGCGAACAACACCAGTTGATAGCAAATGTGCCAACAGCACCACAGCTGATTGCAAAAGTGCCAACACCTGATAGCAAAAGTGACAACAGCTGATAGCAAAAGTGCCAACAGCTGATAGCAAAAGTGCCAACAGCTGATTGCAAAATGCCAACAGCTGATAGCAAAAGTGCAAACAGCTGATAGCAAAAGTGCCAACAGCTGATACCCAAAGTGCCAAAAGCTGATAGCAAAAGTGCCAACAGCTGATAGCAAAAGTGCCAACAGCTGATAACAAAAGTGCCAACAGCACCACAGTGCCAACTAGTCCTTGGTATGACTATAAACTCCATCTGACAACAAGACTTCTGATCACAAAGGGTCCCAGCTATGAGCAAATAGTGACCCCCCACTAAAAAAAAACACTATGAATGTATGAAAATACATGTTTTTATTAAAACTTGCGAACAACACCAGTTGATAGCAAAAGTGCCAACAGCTAATAGCAAAAGTGCCAACAGCTGATAGTAAAAGTGCCAACAGCTGATAGCAAAAGTGCCAAAAGCACAACAGTGCCAACTAGTCCTGTGTATGACTATAAACTACATCTGACAGCAAGGCTTCTGATCACAAAGGGTCCCAGCTATGAGCAAATAGTGACCCCCCACTAAAAAAATACTATGAATGTATAAAAATACATGTTTATATAAAAACTTGCGAACAACACCAGTTGATAGCAAAAGTGCCAACAGCACCACAGCTGATAGCAAAAGTGCCAACAGCTGATAGCAAATGTGCCAACAGCACCACACTGCCAACTAGTCCTAGGTATGACTATAAACTATATCTGGCAGCAAGGCTTCTGATCACAAAGGGTCCCAGCTATGAGTAAATAGTGACCCCCCACTAAAAAAAAAAAACACTATGAATGTATAAAAATACATGTTTATATAAAAACTTGCGAACAACACCAGTTGATAGCAAAAGTGCCAACAGCACCACAGCTGATAGCAAAAGTGCCAACAGCTGATAGCAAAAGTGCCAACAGCTGATAGCAAAACTGCCAACAGCTGGTAGCAAAAGTGCCAAAAGCACCACATTGCCAACTAGTCCTAGGTATGACTATAAACTACATCTGACAGCAAGGCTTCTGATCACAAAGGATCCCAGCTATGAGCAAATAGTGACACCCCACTAAAAAAAAACACAATGAATGTATAAAAATACATGTTTATATAAAAACTTGCGAACAACACCAGTTGATAGCAAATGTGCCAACAGCACCACAGCTGATTGCAAAAGTGCCAACACCTGATAGCAAAAGTGACAACAGCTGATAGCAAAAGTGCCAACAGCTGATAGCAAAAGTGCCAACAGCTGATTGCAAAATGCCAACAGCTGATAGCAAAAGTGCAAACAGCTGATAGCAAAAGTGCCAACAGCTGATACCCAAAGTGCCAAAAGCTGATAGCAAAAGTGCCAACAGCTGATAGCAAAAGTGCCAACAGCTGATAGCAAAAGTGCCAACAGCACCACAGTGCCAACTAGTCCTTGGTATGACTATAAACTCCATCTGACAACAAGACTTCTGATCACAAAGGGTCCCAGCTATGAGCAAATAGTGACCCCCCACTAAAAAAAAACACTATGAATGTATGAAAATACATGTTTTTATTAAAACTTGCGAACAACACCAGTTGATAGCAAAAGTGCCAACAGCACCACAGCTGATAGCAAAAGTGCCAACAGCTGATAGCAAAAGTGCCAAAAGCTGATAGCAAAAGTGCCAACAGCTGATAGCAAAAGTGCCAACAGATGATTGCAAAAGTGCCAACAGCTGATAGCAAAACTGCAAACAGCTGATAGCAAAAGTGTCAACAGCTGATACCAAAAGTGCAAAAAGCTGATAGCAAAAGTGCCAACAGCTGAGAGCAAAAGTGCCAACAGCTGATAGCAAAAGTGCCAACAGCACCACATTGCCAACTAGTCCTAGTTATGACTATAAACTACATCTGACAGTAAGACATCTGATCACAAAGGTTCCCAGCTATGAGCAAATAGTGACCCCCACTAAAAAAAACACTATGAATGTATAAAAATACATGTTTATATAAAAACTTGCGAACAACACCAGTTGAGAGCAAAAGTGCCAACAGCACCACAGCTGATAGCAAAAGTGCCAACAGCTGATAGCAAAAGTGCCAACAGCTGATACTAAAAGTGCCAAAAGCTGATAGCAAAAGTGCCAACAGCTGATAGCAAAAGTGCCAACAGCTGATAGGAAAAGTGCCAACAGCTGATAGCAAAAGTGCCAACAGCTGATACTAAAAGTGCCAACAAATGATAGCAAAAGTGCCAACAGCTGATAGCAAAAGTGCCAAAAGCTGATAGCAAAAGTGCCAACAGCTGATAGCAAAAGTGCCAACAGCTGATAGCAAAAGTGCCAACAGCACCACAGTGCCAACTAGTCCTAGGTATGAGTATAAACTACATCTGACAGCTAGGCTTCTCTCCACAAAGGGTCCCAGCTATGAGCAAATAGTGGCCCTCACTAAAAAAAACACTATGAATGTATAAAAATACATATTTATATAAAAACTTGCGAACAACACCAGTTGATAGCAAAAGTGCCAACAGCATCACAGCTGATAGAAAAAGTGACAACAGCTGATAGCAAAAGTGCCAACAGCTGATACCAAAAGTGCCAACAGCTGATAGCAAACGTGCCAACAGCTGATAGCTAAAGTGCCAACAGCTGATAGCAAAAGTGCCAACATCTGATAGCAAAAGTGCCAACAGCACCACCGTGCCAACTAGTACTAGGTATGACTATAAACTACATCTGACAGCTAGGCTTCTCTCCACAAAGGGTCCCAGCTATGAGCAAATAGTGGCCCTCACTAAAAAAAAACACTATGAATGTATTAAAATACATGTTTATATAAAAACTTGCGAACAGCCCCAGTTGATAGCAAAAGTGCCAACAGCACAACAGCTCATAGCAAAAGTGCCAACAGCTGATAGTAATAGTCCCAACAGCTGATAGCAAAAGTGCCAATAGCTTATAGCAAAAGTGCCAACAGCACCACAGTGCCAACTAGTCCTAGGTATGACTATAAACTACATCTGACAGCAAGGCTTCCTACCAGAAAGGGTCCCAGCTATGAGCAAATAGTGACCCCCCACTAAAAAAACACTATGAAAGTATAAAAATACATGTTTATATAAATACTTGCGAACAACACCAGTTGATAGCAAAAGTGCCAACAGCACCACAGCTGATAGCAAAAGTGCCAACAGCTAATAGCAAAAGTGCCAACAGCTGATATTAAAAGTGCCAACAGCTGATAGCAAAAGTGCCAAAAGCACCACAGTGCCAACTAGTCCTAGGTATGTCTATAAACTACATCTGAAAGCAAGGCTTCTGATCACAATGGGTCCCAGCTATGAGCAAATAGTGACCCCCATTAAAAAAAAAAAAATGTGAGAGTATAAAAATACATGTTTATATAAAAACTTGCGAACAACACCAGTTGATAGCAAAAGTGCCAACAGCACTCAGCTGATAGCAAAAGTGCCAACAGCTAATAGCAACAGTGCCAACAGCTGATGGTAAAAGTGCCAACAGCTGATAGCAAAAGTCCCAAAAGCACCACAGTGCCAACTAGTCCTAGGTATGACTATAAACTACATCTGACAGCAAGGCTTCTGATCTCAAAGGGTCCCAGCTATGAGCAAATAGTGACCCCCCACTAAAAAAAATGCTATGAATGTATAAAAATACATGTTTATATAAAAACTTACGAACAACACCAGTTGATAGCAAAAGTGCCAACAGCACCACAGCTGATAGCAAAAGTGCCAACAGCTGATAGCAAATAATGCCAACAGCTGATACCAAAAGTGCCAAAAGCTGATAGCAAAAGTGCCAACAGCTGATAGCAAAAGTGCCAACAGATGATACCAAAACTGCCAACAGCTGATAGCAAAAGTGCCAACAGCTTATAGCAAAAGTGCCAACAGCTGATATCAAAAGTGCCAACAGCTGATAGCAAAAGTGCCAACAGCTGATTGCAAATTGCCAACAGCTGATAGCAAAAGTGCCAAGAGCTCATACCAAAAGTGCCAAAAGCTGATAGCAAAAGTGCCAACAGCTAATAGCAAAAGTACCAACAGCTGATAGCAAAAGTGCCAACAGCACCACAGTGCCAACTACTCCTAGGTACGACTATAAAGTACATCTGACAGCAAGGCTTCTGATCTCAAAGGGTCCCAGCTATGAGCAAATAGTTACCCCCCACTAAAAAAAAACACTATGAAAGTATAAAAATACATGTTTATAAAAAACTTGCGAACAACACCAGTTGATAGCAAAAGTGCAAACAGCCCCACATCTTATAGCAAAAGTGCCAACAGCTGATAGTATAAGTGCCAACAGCTGATAGCAAAAGTGCCAAAAGCACCACAGTGCCAACTAGTCCTAGTTATGACTATAAACTACATCTGACAGCAAGGCTTCTGATCAAAAAGGTTCCCAGCTATGAGCAAATAGCGACCCCCATTAAAAAAAAAAAATATGTGAATGTATAAAAATACATGTTTATATAAAAACTTGCGAACAACACCAGTTGATAGCAAAAGTGCCAACAGCACCACAGCTGATAGCAAAAGTGC
This sequence comes from Acanthosepion esculentum, assembly GCA_964036315.1. NCBI lineage: Eukaryota > Metazoa > Mollusca > Cephalopoda > Sepiida > Sepiidae > Acanthosepion > Acanthosepion esculentum. The sequence goes on along the minus strand of CAXIWW010000817.1, from coordinate 8,224,273 downwards.
CAAAAGCTGATAGCAAATAGTGCCAACAGCTGATACCAAAACTGCCAACAGCTGATAGCAAAAGCTCCAAAGCTGATAGCAAATGTGCCAACAGCTGATAACAAAAGTGCTAACAGCTGATAGCAAAAGTGCCAACAGCTGATTGCAAATTGCCAACAGCTGATAGCAAAAGTGCCAACAGCTGATACCAAATGTGCCAAAAGCTTATAGCAAAAGTGCCAACAGCTAATAGCAAAAGTACCAACAGCTGATAGCAAAAGTGCCAACAGCACCACAGTGCCAACTAGTCCTAGGTATGACTATAAACTACATCTGACAGCAAGGCTTCTGATCACAAAGGGTCCCAGCTATGAGCAAATAGTGACCCCCCATTAAAAAAAAAAACAATGTGAAAGTATAAAAATACATGTTTATATAAAAACTTGCGAACAACACCAGTTGATAGCAAAAGTGCCAACAGCACTCAGCTGATAGCAAAAGTGCCAACAGCTAATAGCAAAAGTGCCAACAGCTGATAGCAAATGTGCCAACAGCTGATAGCAAAAGTGCCAAAAGCACCACAGTGCCAACTAGTCCTAGTAATGACTATAAACTACATCTGACAGCAATGCTTCTGATCACAAAGGGTCCCAGCTATGAGCAAATAGTTACCCCCCACTAAAAAAAAACACTATGAAAGTATAAAAATACATGTTTATAAAAAACTTGCGAACAAAACCAGTTGATAGCAAAAGTGCAAACAGCACCACAGCTGATAGCAAAAGTGCCAACAGCTGATAGCAAATGTGCCAACAGCACCACAGTGCCAACTAGTCCTAGGTATGACTATAAACTACATCTGACAGCAAAGCTTCTGATCACAAAGGGTCCCAGCTATGAGCAAATAGTGACCCCCCACTAAAAAAAAACACTCTGAAAGTATAAAAATACATGTTTATATAAAAACTGGCGAACAACACCAGTTGATAGCAAAAGTGCCAAAATCACCAGAGCTGATTACAAAAGTGCCAACAGCTGATAGCAAACGTGCCAACAGCTGATAGCAAAAGTGCCAACAGCACCACAGCTGATAGCAAAAGTGCCAACAGATGATACCAAACGTGCCAAAAGCCTATAGCAAAAGTGCCAACAGCTGATAGCAAAAGTGCCAACAGCACCACTGTGCGAACTAGTCCTAGGTATGATTATAAACTACATCTGACAGCAAGACTTCTGATCAAAAAGGGTCCCAGCTTTGAGCAAATAGTGACCCCCCACTAAAAAAAAAACGTTATGAAAGTATAAAAATACATATTTATATAAAAACTGGCGAACAACACCAGTTGATAGCAAAAGTGCCAAAATCACCAGAGCTGATTACAAAAGTGCCAACAGCTGATAGCAAACGTGCCAACAGCTGATAGCAAAAGTGCCAACATCTGATAGCAAACGTGCCAACAGCTGATAGCAAAAATGCCAACAGCACCACATTGCCAACTAGTCCTAGGTATGACTATAAACTACATCTGACAGCAAGGCTTCTGATCACAAAGGTTCCCAGCTATGAGCAAATAGTGACCCCCCACTAAAGAAGAACACTATGAATGTATAAAAATACATGTTTATATAAAAACTTGCGAACAACACCAGTTGATAGCAAAAGTGCCAACAGCACCACAGCTGATAGCAAAAGTGCCAACAGCTGATAGCAAAAGTGCCAACAGCTGATAGCAAAAGTGCCAAGAGCACCACAGTGCCAACTAGTCCTAGGTATGACTATAAACTACATCTTACAGAAAGGCTTCTGATCACAAAGGGTCCCAGCTATGAGCAAATAGTTACGCCCCACTAAAAAAACAATATGAAAGTATAAAAATACATGTTTATATAAAAACTTGCGAACAACACCAGTTGATAGCAAAAGTACAAACAGCACCACAGCTGATAGCAAAAGTGCCAACAGCTGATAGCAAAAGTGCCAACAGCTGATAGCAAAAGTGCCAAAAGCTGATAGCAAAAGTGCCAACAGCTGATAGCAAAAGTTCCAACAGCTGATAGCAAAAGTGCCAACAGCTGATAGCAAAAGTGCCAACAGAATAACAAAAGTGCCAACAGCTGATAGCAAAAGTGCCATCAGCACCACATTGCCAACTAGTCATAGGTATGACTATAAACTACATCTGACAGCAAGGCTACTGATCACAAGGGGTCCCAGCTATGAGCAAATAGTGATCCCCCACTAAAAAAAAAACACTATGGATGTAAAAAAATACATGTTTATATAAAAACTTGCGAACAACACCAGTTGATAGAAAAAGTGCCAACAGCACCACAGCTGATAGCAAAAGTGCCAACAGCTGATAGCAAAACTGTGAACAGCTTACAGCAAAAGTGACAACAGCTTATAGCAAAAGTGCCAACAGCTGATACCAAAAGTGCCAAAAGCTGATATCAAAAGTGCCAACAGCTGATAGCAAAATGAAAACAGCTGACAGCAAAAGTGCCAACAGCTGATAGCAAAAGTGCCAACAGCTGATAGAAAAAAGTGCCAACAGCTGATAGAAAAAGTGCCAACAGATGATACCGAAAGTACAAACAGCTGATAGCAAAAGTGCCAAATGCTGATAGCAAAAGTGCCAACAGCTGATACCAAAAGTGCCAAAAGCTGATAGAAAAAGAGCCAACAGCTGATAGAAAAAAGTGCCAACAGCTGATAGAAAAAGGGCCAACAGATGATACCGAAAGTACAAACAGCTGATAGCAAAAGTGCCAAATGCTGATAGCAAAAGAGCCAAGAGCTGATAGCAAAAGTGCCAACAGCTGATAGCAAAAGTGCCAACAGCACCACAGTGCCAACTAGTCCTAGGTATGACTATAAACTACATCTGACAGCAAGGCTTCTGATCACAAAGGGTCCCAGCTATGAGCAAATAGTGACCCCCCACTAAAAGAAAACACTATGAAAGTATAAAAATACATGTTTATATAAAAACTTGCGAACAACACCAGTTGATAGCAAAAGTGCAAACAGCACCACAGCTGATAGCAAAAGTGCCAGAAGCTGGTAGCAAAAGTGCCAACAGCTAATATCAAAAGTGCCAACAGCACCACAGTGCCATCTAGTCCTAGGTATGATTATAAACTACATCTGACAGCAAGGCTTCTGATCACAAAGGGTCCCAGCTATGAGCAAATAGTGAACCCCCACTAAAAAAAAAAACACTATGAAAGTATAAAAATACATGTTTATATAAAAACTTGCGAACAACACCAGTTGATAGCAAAAGTGCCAACAGCACGCCAGCTGATAGCAAAAGTGCCAACAGCTGATAGCAAAAGTGCAAACAGCTGATAGCAAAAGTGCAAACAGCTGATAGCAAAAGTGCCAAAAAACTGATAGCAAAAGTGCCAACAGCTGATAGCAAAAGTTCCAACAGATGATACCAAACGTGCCAACAGCTCATAGCAAAAGTGCCAACAGCTGATAGCAAAAGTGCCAACAGCTGATACCAAAAGTGCCAAAAGCTGATACCAAATGTGCCAACAGCTGATAGAGAAAGTGCCAACAGCTGATAGCAAAAGTGCCAACAGCACCACAGTGCCAACTAGTCCTAGGTATGACTATAAACTACATCTGACAGCAAGGCTTCTGATCACAAAGGGTCCCAGATATGAGCAAATAGTTACCCCCACTAAAAGAAAACACTATGAAAGTATAAAAATACATGTTTATATAAAAACTTGCGAACAACACCAGTTGATAGCAAAAGTGCCAACATCACCCCAGCTGATAGCAAAAGTGCCAACAGCTGATAGCAAATGTGCAAACAGATGATACCAAAAGTGCCAAAAGCTGATAGCAAATGTGCCAACAGCTGATAGCAAAAGTGCCAACAGCTGATAGCAAACTTCCAAGAGCTGATAGCAAATGTGCCAACAGCTGATAGCAAAAGTTCCAACAGATGATACCAAACGTGCCAACAGCTGATATCAAAAGTGCCAACAGCTGATAGCAAAAGTGCCAACAGCTGATAGCAACAGTGCAAACAGCTGATAGCAAAAGGGCCAACAGCTGATAGCAAAAGTGCCAACAGCTGATAGCAAAAGTGCCAACAGCACCACAGTGCCAACTAGTCCTAGGTATGAATATAAACTACATCTGACAGCAAGGCTTCTGATCACAAAGGGTCCCAGCTATGAGCAAATAGTTACCCCCCACTAAAAGAAAACTCTATGAAAGTATAAAAATACATGTTTATATAAAAACTTGCGAACAACACCAGTTGATAGCAAAAGTGCAAACAGCTGATAGCAAAAGTGCCAACAGCTGATAGCAAAAGTGCCAACAGCTGATACCAAAAGTGCCAACAGCTGATAGCAAAAGTGCCAACAGCTGATAGCAAAAGTGCCAACAGCTGATAGCACAAGTGCCAACAACACAACAGTGCCAAATAGTCCTAGGTATGATTATAAACTACATCTGACAGCAAGGCTTCTGATCACAAAGGGTCCCAGCTATGAGCAAATAGTGACACCCCACTAAAAAAAAACTCTATGAAAGTATAAAAATACATGTTTATATAAAAACTTGCGAACAACACCAGTTGATAGCAAAAGTGCAAACAGCTGATAGCAAAAGTGCCAACAGCTGATAGCAAAAGTGCCAACAGCTGATAGCAAAAGTGCCAACAGCACCACAGTGCCAACTAGTCCTAGGTATGAATATAAACTACATCTGACAGCAAGGCTTCTGATCACAAAGGGTCCCAGCTATGAGCAAATAGTTACCCCCCACTAAAAGAAAACTCTATGAAAGTATAAAAATACATGTTTATATAAAAACTTGCGAACAACACCAGTTGATAGCAAAAGTGCAAACAGCTGATAGCAAAAGTGCCAACAGCTGATAGCAAAAGTGCCAACAGCTGATACCAAAAGTGCCAACAGCTGATAGCAAAAGTGCCAACAGCTGATAGCAAAAGTGCCAACAGCTGATAGCAAAATTGCCAACAGCACCACATTGCCAACTAGTCCTAGGTATTATTATAAACTACAATGACAGCAAGGCTTCTGATCACAAAGGGTCCCAGCTATGAGCAAATAGTGACCCCCCACTAAAAAAAAAACACTATGAATGTATAAAAATACATTTTTATATGAAAACTGTCGAACAACACCAGTTCATAGCAAAAGTGCCAACAGCACCACAGCAGATATCAAAAGTGCTAACAGCTGATAGCAAAAGTGCCAACAGCACCAGAGTGCCAACTACTCCTAGGTATGACTATAAACTACATCTGAAAGCAAGGCTTCTGATCACAAAGGGTCCCAGCTATGAGCAAATATTGACCCCCCATAAAAAAACACTATGAAAGTATAAAAATACATGTTTATATAAAAACTTGCGAACAACACCAGTTGATAGCAAAAGTGCAAACAGCACCACAGCTGATAGCAAAAGTGCCCACAGCTGATAGCAAAAGTGCCAACAGCACCACATTGCCAACTAGTCCTAGGTATGACTATAAAGTACATCTGGCAGCAAGGCTTCTGATCAAAAAGGGTCCAAGCTATGAGCAAATAGTGACCCCCCATAAAAAAACACTATGAAAGTATAAAAATACATGTTTATATAAAAACTTTGCGAAAAACACCAGTTGATAGCAAAAGTGCCAACAGCTGATAATAAAAGTGCCAACAGCTGATAGCAAAAGTTCCAACTGCTGATAGCAAAAGTGCCAACAGCTGATAGCAAAATGGCCAACAGCACCACAGTGCCAACTAGTCCTAGGTATGACTATGTACTACATCTGACAGCAAAGCTTCTGATCACAAAGGGTCCCAGCTATGAGCAAATAGTGTCACCCCACTAAAAAAAAAACACTATGAAAGTATAAAAATACATGTTTATATAAAAACTTGCGAACAACACCAGTTGATAGCAAAAGTGCCAACAGCACCACAGCTGATAGCAAAAGTGACAACAGCTGATAGCAAAAGTGCCAACAGCTGATAGCAAAAGTGCCAACAGCACCACAGTGCCAACTAGTCCTAGGTATGACTAAAAACGACATCTGACAGCATGGCTTCTGATCACAAAGTTCCCAGCTATGAGCAAATAGTGACGCCCCACTAAAAAAAAAAAACTGTATGAAAGTATAAAAATACATGTTTATATAAAAACTTGCGAACAACAACAGTTGATAGCCAAAGTGCCAACAGCACCACAGCTGATAGCAAAAGTGCCAAAAGCTGATAGCAAAAGTGCCAATAGCTGATATCAAAAGTGCCAACAGCACCACAGTGCCAACTAGTCCTAGGTATGACTATAAACTACATCTGACAGCTAGGCTTCTGATCACAAAGGGTCCCAGCTATGAGCAAATAGTGACCACCCACTAAAAAAAAACACTATGAAAGTATAAAATAACATGTTTATATAGAAACTTGCGAACAACACCAGTTGATAGCAAAAGTGCCAACAGCACCACAGCTGATAGCAAAAGTGCCAACAGCTGATAGCAAAAGTGCCAACAGCTGATAGCAAACGTGCCAACAGCTGATAGCAAAAGTGCCAACAGCTTATAGCAAAAGTGCCAACAGCACCACAGTGCCAACTAGTCCTAGGTATGACTATAAACTACATCTGACAGCAAGGCTTCTGATCACAAAGGGTCCCAGCTATGTGCAAATAGTGACCCCCCACTAAAAAAAACACTATGAAAGTATAAAAATACATGTTTATATAAAAACTTCCGAACAACACCAGTTGATAGCAAAAGTGCCAACAGCACCACAGCTGATAGCAAAAGTGCCAACAGCTGATAGCAAAAGTGCCAGTAGCTGATAACAAAAAAGCCAAAAGCTGATAGCAAAAGTGCCAACAGCTGATAGCAAAAGTGCCAACAGCTGATAATAAAAGTGCCAACAGCTGATAGCAAAAGTGCCAACAGCTGATAGCAAAAGTGCCAACAGCACCACAGTGCCAACTAGTCCTAGGTATAAATATGAACTACATCTGACAGCAAGGCTTCTGATCACAAAGGGTCCCAGCTATGAGCAAATAGTGACCCCCCACTAAAAAAAAACACTATGAAAGTATAAAAATACATGTTTCTATAAAAACATGCGAACAACACCAGTTGATAGCAAAAGTGCCAACAGCACCACAGCTGATAGCAAAAGTGCCAACAGCTGATAGCAAAAGTGCCAACAGCTGATAGCAAAAGTGCCAACAGCTGATAGCAAAAGTGACAACAGATAACATAAAAAGTGCCAACAGCTGATAGCAAAAGTGCCAACAGCACCACAGTGCCAACTAGTCCTAGGTATGACTATAAACTACATCTGACAGCAAGGCTTCTGATCACAAAGGGTCCCAGCTATGACCAAATAGTGACCCCCCACTAAAAAAAACACTATGAAAGTATAAAAATACATGTTTATATAAAAACTAGCGAACAAAACCAGTTGATAGCAAAAGTGCCAACAGCACCACAGCTGATTGCAACAGTGCCAAAAGCTGATAGCAAAAGTGCCAACAGCTGATAGCAAAAGTGCCAACAGCTGATAGCAAAAGTGCCAACAGCCCCACAGTGCCAACTAGTCCTAGGTATGACTATAAACTACATCTGACTGCAAGGCTTCTGATCACAAAGGGTCCCAGCTATGAGCAAATAGTGACACCAACTAAAAAAAAAACACTATGAAAGTATAAAAATACATGTTTATATAAAAACTTGCGAACAACACCAGTTGATAGCAAAAGTGCCAACAGCACAACACCTGATAGCAAAAGTGCCAACAGCTGATAGCAAATGTGCCAACAGATGATAGCAAAAGTGCCAAAATCCGATAGCAAAAGTGCCAACAGCACTACAGTGCCAACTAGTCCTAGGTATGACTATAAACTACATCTGACAGCAAGGCTTCTGATCAAAAAGGGTCCCAGCTATGAGCAAATAGTGACCCCCCACTAAAAAAAAAACACTATGAATGTATAAAAATACAAGTTTATATAAAAACTTGCGAACAACACCAGTTGATAGCAAAAGTGACAACAGCTGATAGTAAATGTGCCAAAAGCTGATTGCAGAAATCTTGCTGTCAGTTGTAGTTTATAGTCATACCTAGGACTAGTTGGCACTGTGGTGCTGTTGGCAATTTTGCTATCAGCTGTTGTCCCAGGAAGTCCAACAAAGACGACCCCCAGTCCCAGGAGACAGTCCCAGAAAGTCCCACGCAGACGACCCCCACTCCCAGAAAGTCCAACGCAGACGGCCCCCAGTCACAGAAAGTCCCACGCAGACGACCCCCAGTCACAAAAAATCCGACGCAGACTTTCCCACACCCAGGAGTCAGTCCCAGAATGTCCCACGCAGACGACCCCCACTTCCAAAAAGTCCCTCGTAGACGGCCCCAGTCAAAGAAAGTCCAACGCAGACGACTCCCAGTCCCAGAAACTCCCACGCAGACGACCCCCACCCAGCAGACATTCCCAGAAAGTCCCACGCAGATGACCCCACCCAGGAGACAGTCCCAGAAAGACCCACGGAGACGACCCCCAGTCCCAGAAAGTCCCTCGCAGACGACACCCCCACCCAGGAGACAGTCCCAGAAAGTCCCACGCAGACGACACCCAGTCCCAGAAAATCCAACGCAGACGAGCCCCATTCCCAGAAAGTCCCACGCAGACGACCCCACACCCAGGAGGCAGTCCCAGAAAGTCCCAAAAAGACGACCCCCACCAAGGAGACAGTCCAAGAAAGTCCCACGCAGACGACCCCCAGTCCCAGAATGTCCCACGCAGACGACCCCCAGTCCCACAAAGTCCCACGCAGACAACACCGCACCCAGGAGACTGTCCCAGAATGACCCACGCAGACGACCCCCAGTCCAAGAAAGTCCCACGCAGACGAGTCCCCACCCAGGAAACTGTCCCAGAAAGTCCCACGCAGACGACTTCACACCCAGGAGAGATTCCCAGAAAGATCCACGTAGACGACCCCCAGTCCCAGAAAGTCCCAAAGACGACCCCCCACCAAGGAGACAGTCCCAGAAAGTCCCACGCAGACGAGCCCCCACACAGGAGACAGTCCCAGAAAGTCCCACGCAGACGATCCCCAGTCCCAGAGAGTCACATGAAGAGGACCCCCCTACCAGGTGACAGTCCCAGATATACCACGCAGACGACCCCGCCCCCAGGAGACATTCCCAGAAAGTCCCACGCAGAAGACCCCCAGTGCCAGGAAGTCGCATGCAGACGACCCCCACCCAGGAGACAGTCCCAGAAAGTCCCACGCAGACGAGCCTCCACCCAGGAGACAGTCCCAGAAAGTCCAACGCAGACGATCCCCAGTCCCAGAAAGTCACATGCAGAGGACCCCCCACCCAGGTGACAGTCCCAGATATCCCACGCAGACGACCCCGAACCCAGGAGACAGTCCCAGAAAGTCCCACGCAGAAGACCCCCAGTCCCAGGAAGTCCCATGCAGACGACCCCCACCCAGGAGACAGTCCCAGAATGTCCCAGGCAGACGACCCCCCAACCAGGAGACAGTCCCAGAAAGTCCCACGCAGACGACCTCCAGTCCCAGAAAGTCCCACGCAGACGATCCCCAGTCCAAGCAAGTCCCACGCAGACGACCCGCCACCCAGGAGACAGTCCCAGAAAGTCCCACGCAGACGACCCCCATTCCCAGAAAGTCCCACGCAGACGATCCCCAGTCCCTGAAAGTCCCACGCAGACGACACCCTTGTCCCAGAAATTCCCACGCAGACGACCCCCAGTCCCAGAAAGACCCACCCAGACGATCCCCAGTCCCAGAAAAATCCCACACAGATGGCCCCCATCCACGAGAGTGTCCCAGAAAGACCCAAACAGACGGCACCCAGTCCCAGAAAGTCCCACGCAGACGACCCCCAGTCCCAGAAAGCCCACGAAGACGACCCCCAGTCCCAGAAAGTCCGACGCAGACTACCCCCAGTCCCAGAATGTCCCACGCAGTCGACACCCTACCAAGGAGACAGTCCCAGAAATTCCCACGCAGACGACCCCCACTCCAAGAAAGACCCACGCAGACGGCACCCAGTCCCAGAAAGTCCCACGCAGACGACCCCCAGTCCCAGAACGTCCCACGCTGACGACCCCCCACGCATGAGACAGTCCCAGAAAGTCTAACGCAGACGAACCCCCACCCAGGAGACAGTCGCAGAAAGACCCACGGAGAACAGCCCCAGTACCAGAAAGTCCCACACAGACGACCCCCAGTCCTAGGAAGTCCCATGCAGACGAACCCCACCCAGGATACAGTCCCAGAAAGTCCCAAACAGACAACCCTCCACCCAGGAGACAGTCCCAGAAAGTCCCACGCAGACGACACCCTTGTCCCAGAAATTCCCACGCAGACGACCTCCAGTCCAAGCAAGTCCCACGCAGACGACCCGCCACCCAGGAGACAGTCCCAGAAAGTCCCACGGAGACGACCCCCAGTCCCAGAAAGACCCACGCAGACGACACCCCCACCCAGGAGACAGTCCCAGAAAGTCCCACGCAGACGACCCCCAGTCCCAGAAAATCCAACGCAGACGAGCCCCATTCCCAGATAGTCCCACGCAGACGACCCCACACCAAGGAGGCAGTCCCAGAAAGTCCCAAAAAGACGACCCCCCACCAAGGAGACAGTCCCAGAAAGTCCCACGCAGACGACCCCCAGTCCCAGAATGTCCCACGCAGACGACCCCCAGTCCCACACAGTCCCACGCAGACAACACCGCACCCAGGAGACTGTCCCACAATGACCCACGCAGACGACCCCCAGTCCAAGAAAGTCCCACGCAGACGAGTCCCCACCCAGGAAACAGTCCCAGAAAGTCCCACGCAGACGACCCCACACCCAGGAGAGAGTCCCAGAAAGATCCACGTAGACGACCCCCAGTCCCAGAAAGTCCCATGCAGACGAAACCCCACCCAGGAGACAGTCCCAGAAAGTCCCAGGCAGACGAACCCCCACCCAGAAGACAGTCACAGAAAGACCCACGCAGACGACCCCCAGTCCAAGAAAGTCCCACGCAGACGACCCCCAGTCCCAGAAAGACCCACCCAGACGATCCCCAGTCCCAGAAAAATCCCACACAGATGGCCCCCATCCACGAGAGTGTCCCAGAAAGACCCAAACAGACGGCACCCAGTCCCAGAAAGTACCACGCAGACGACCCCGAGTCCCAGAAAGCCCACGAAGACGACCCCCAGTCCCAGAAAGTCCGACGCAGACTACCCCCAGTCCCAGAATGTCCCACGCAGTCGACACCCTACCAAGGAGACAGTCCCAGAAATTCCCACGCAGACGACCCCCACTCCAAGAAAGACCCACGCAGACGGCACCCAGTCCCAGAAAGTCCCACGCAGACGACCCCCAGTCCCAGAACGTCCCACGCTGACGACCCTCCACGCATGAGACAGTCCCAGAATGTCTAACGCAGACGAACCCCCACCCAGGAGACAGTCGCAGAAAGACCCACGCAGACGAGCCCCAGTACCAGAAAGTCCCAAACAGACGACCACCAGTCCTAGGAAGTCCCATGCAGACAAACACCACCCAGGATACAGTCCCAGAAAGTCCCAAACAGACAACCCTCCACCCAGGAGACAGTCCCAGAAAGTCCCACGCAGAGGACCCCAGTCCCAGAAAGTCCCACGCAGACGACCCCAGTCCCAGAAAGTCCCACGCAGACGAGCCCGCACCCAGGAGACAGTCCCAGAAAGTCCCACGCAGATGACCCCCAGTCCAAGAAAGTCCCACGCAGACGACCCCCAGTCCCAGAAAGTCCCACGCAGACGGCCCCCAGTCCCAGAAAGTCCCAAAAAATCGACCTCGCACCCAGGAGACAGTCCCAGAAAGTCCCAGGCAGACGACCCCCACACCCAGAAAGTCCCACGCAGAGGGCCCCTAGTCCCAGAAAGTCCCACGCAGACGACCCCCAGGCCCAGCAAGGCCCAGGCAGACAACCCCCCACACAGGAGACAGTCCCAGAAAGACCGACGCAGACGACTCCCAGTCCCAGAAAGTCCCAAATACGACCCCCCACCCAGGAGACAGTCGCAGAAAGTCCCACGCAGACGAGCCCCCACCCAGGAGAAAGTCCCAGAAAGTCCCACGCAGACGATCCCCAGTCCCAGAAAGTCACATGCAGAGGACCCCCCCCACCCAGGTGACAGTCCCAGATATCCCACGCATATGACCCCGCACCGAGTAGACAGTCCCAGAAAGTCCCACGCAGAAGACCCCCACTCCCAAGAAGTCCCATGCAGACGACCGCCACCCAGGAGACAGTCCCAGAAAGTCCCACGAAGACGACCCCCATTCCCAGAAAGTCCCACGCAGAAGGCCCCCAGTCCCAGAAAGTCCCACGCAGACGACCCCAGTCCCAAAAAGTCCCACGCAGATGGCCCCCCACCCAGGGGACAGTCCCAGAAAGTCCCACGCAGACGGCCCCCAGTCACAGAAAATCCCACGCAGAGGTGCCCCCCACCCAGGAGCCAGTCCCAGAAAGTTCCAAAAAGACGACCCCCCACCCAGGAGACAGTCCCAGAAAGTCCCACGCAGACGACCCCCAGTCCCAGAAAGTCCCACGCAGACAACCCACAGTCGCACAAAGTCCCACGCAGACGACACCGCACCCAGGAGACTGTCCGAGACAGACCCACGCAGACGAACCACTGTCCCAGAAAGTCCCACGCAGACGAGTCCCCACCCAGGAAACAGTCCCAGAAAGTCCCACGCAGACGACCCCCAGACAGGAGACAGTCCCAGCTAGACCCACGCAGACGACCCCCAGTCACAGAAAGTGCCACGCAGAAGAACACCCACCCAGGAAACAGTCCCAGAAAGTCCCACGCAGACGAACCCCCACCCAGGAGACAGTCCCAGAATGTCCCACGCAGACGAGCCCCCAGTGCAAGAAAGTCCCACCCAGACGACCCTCACCCAGGAGACAGTCCCAGAAAGTCCCACGCAGACGACCCCCAGACAGGAGACAGTCCCAGCTAGACCCACGCAGACGACCCCCAGTCACAGAAAGTGCCACGCAGAAGAACACCCACCCAGGAGACAGTCCCAGAAAGTCCCACGCAGACGACACCCACCCAGGAGACAGTCCCATAAAGTCCCACGCAGACGACCCCCCATCTCAGGAAGTCCCATGCAGACGACCCCCACCCAGGAGACAGTCCCAGAAAGTCCCACGCAGACGACCCCAAGTCCAAGAAAATCCAACGCAGACGAACACCCACCCAGGAGACAGTCCCAGAATGTCCAACGCAGACGACCCCCCACCCAGGAGACACTCCCAGAAATTCCCACGCAGACGACCCCCAGACCCAGAAAGTCCCACGCAGACGATCCCCCACCCAGGAGACAGTCCCAGAAAGTCCCAAACAGACGACCCCCACCCAGGAGACAATCCCAGAAATCAGACTCAGACGACCCCCAGTCCCAGAAAGTCCCATGCAGAGGAGCCCCCACCCAGGAGACTGTCCAAGAAAGTCCCACGCAGACGACCTCCAGTCCAAGAAAGTCCCATGCAGACGAGCCCCCACCCAGGAGACAGTACCAGAATGTCCCACGCAGACGACCCCCAGACCCAGAAAGTCCCACTCAGACGACCCCCACCCAGGAGACAGACCCAGAAAGGCCCAAGCAAACAACCCCCAGTCCAAGAAAGTCCCATGCGGACGACACCCCACCCAGGAGACAGGCTGCTACAAGCCGAATACGCCTGGCTCTTTTGTGAAACTGCAAGCAATCTCAGGCCGCTACAAGTCGACATCTCCTGTCTCTTTTTGGACAACTGCCTTACAAGCAATCTCAGGCTGCTGCAAGACGAATTCTCCCGGCTCTTTTGTGCAAATTGCCTTACAAGCAATCCCAGGCTGATACAAATCGACATCTCCTGGCTCTTTTGTGGCAACTGCCTTACAAGAAATCTCATGCTGCTTCAAGCCGAATTCTCCTGGCGCTTTTGTGACAACTGCCTTACAAGCAATTTCAGACTGCCGCCAGGACAGTTCTCCTGACTTTTTATGCCAATTGACTTAAAAGCAATCCCAGGCGTCTACGTGCCGATTTCTCCTGGCTCTTTTGTGGTAACTGCCTTACAAGCAATCTCAGGCTGCTACAAGCCGAATTCTCCTGGTTCTATTGTGACAACAGCCTTACAAGTAATCTCAGGCTGCAGCAATCCCAGTTCTCTTAGCTTTTTGTGCCAATTGGCTTACAAGCAATCCCAGGCTGCTACAAGCCGATTTCTCCTGGCTCATTTGTGGCAACTGCCTTACAAGCAATCTCTGGCTGATGCATGCGGAATTCTACTGGCTCTTTTGCGCAAATTGCCTAACAAGCAATCACAGGCGTCTACGAGCCGACTTCTCTTGTCGCTTTTGTGAAAACTGCTTTAAGAGAAATCTCAGGCTGCTACAAAACGACATCTCCTGTCTCTTTTTTTAAAAATGCCTTACAATCAATCTCAGCCTGCTACAAGCCGAATACGTCTGGCTCTTTTTTGAAACTGCCTTACAAGAAATCTCAGGCTGCTACAAGCAGAATACGCCTGGCTCTTTTGTGAAAGTGCCTTGCAAGCAATCTCAGGCCGCTACAAATCGACATCTCCTGTCTCTTTTGTGACAACAGCCTTAAAAGCAATCTCAGGCTGCTGCAAGACGAATTCTCCTGGATATTTTGTGCAAATTGCCTTACAAGCAATCCCAGGCTGCTAGAAATCGGCATCTCCTGGCTCTTTGTGGCCACTGCCTTACAAACAATCTCAGTCTGCCGCCAGGACTGTTCTCCTGACTTTTTGTGCCAATTGCAGAAAAAGCAATCACAGGCGGCTACGTGCCGATTTCTTCTGGCTCTTTTGCGGTAACTGCCTTACAAGCAATCTCAGGCTAGTACAAGCCGAATTCTCCTGGTTCTATTGTGACAACTGCCTTACAAGCAATCTCAGGCTGCAGCAATCCCAATACTCCTAGCTTTTTGTGTCAATTGCCTTACAAGCAATTCCACGCGGCTACGAGCCGAATTCTCCTGGCTCATTTGTGGCAACTGCATTACAAGCAATCTCAGGTTGCTGCAAGCCGAATTCTCCTGGCTCTTTTGTGAAACTGCCTTACAAGCAATCTCAGGCCGCTACAAAACGACATATCCTGACTCTTTTTGAAAACTGCCTTACAAGCAAGCTCAAGCTGTCGCTAGTAAAATTCTCCTGACTTTTTGTGCCAATTGCCTTACAGCAATCCCAGGCTGCTACGAACCGATTTCTCCTGGCTCATTTGTGGCATCTGCCTTACAAGCATTCTCAGGCTGCAGCAATATGAATTCTCCTGGCTTTTTGTGCGAATTGCCTTACAAGCAATCCCAGGCGGCTACGAGCCGATTTCTCTTGGCTCTTTTGTGAAAACTGCCTTACAAATAATATCAGGCTGCTA
This sequence comes from Acanthosepion esculentum, assembly GCA_964036315.1. Lineage (NCBI taxonomy): Eukaryota > Metazoa > Mollusca > Cephalopoda > Sepiida > Sepiidae > Acanthosepion > Acanthosepion esculentum. Next base: position 8,208,810 of record CAXIWW010000817.1, on the reverse strand, counting down.
CAAAACGACATCTCCTGTCTCTTTTGTGAAAACTGCCTTACAAGCAATCTCAGGATTCTACAAGCCGAATTCTCCTGGTTCTATTGTGACAACTGCCTTAAAAGCAATCTCTGGCAGCAGCAATCCCAATTCTCCTGGCTATTTTGTGCCAATTGCCTTACAAGAAATCTCATGCTGCTTCAAGCCGAATTCTCCTGGCGCTTTTGTGACAACTGCCTTACAAGCAATGTCATGCGGCTACGAGCCGACTTCTCTTGGCTCTTATGTGAAAACTGCCTTACAAGTAATCTCAGGCTGCTACAAGCCGAATTCTACTGGCGCTTTTGTGACAACTGCCTTACAAGCAATCTCAGGCTGCCGCTAGTCTAATTCTCCTAAATTGTTGTGATAATTGCCTTACAAGAAATCCCAGGCTGCTACGAAGCGATTTCTCCTCTTTCATTTGTGGCATCTGCCTTACAAGCATTCTCAGGCTGAAGCAATAAGAATTATCCTGCATTTTTGTGCGAATTGCCTTACATGCAATCCCAGGATGCTACGAGCCGATTTCTCCTGGCCCTTTTGTGGCAACTTCATTACAAGCCGACTTATCTTGGCTCTTTTGTAAAACTGCCGTACAAGTAATATCAGACGGCTACAAAACGACATCTCCTGTCTCTTTTGTGAAACTGCCTTACAAGCAATCTCGGGCGGCTACAAGTCGAATACGCCTGGCTCTATTGTGAAACTGCCTTACAAGCAATCTCAGATCGCTACAAATCGACATCTCCTGGCTCTTTTGTGTCTTTTGTTAGGACTGTTCTCCTAACTTTTTGTGCCAATTGCCCTAAAAGCAATCCCAGGCGGCTACGTGCGGATTTCTCCTGGCTCTTTTGTGGTAACTGCCTTACAAACAATCTCAGGCTGCAGCAATCCCAATTCTCTTAGCTTTTTGTGCCAATTGCATTACAAGCAGACTAGCGGAAAACCTGAGATAGATTGTAAGTCTGTTTTAAAACAAAAGAGACAGGTGATGTCGTTTTGTAGCAGCCTGAGATTGCTTTTAAGGCCGTTTTCACAAAAGAGACAAGAGAAGTCGGCTCGTAGATGCCTGGGATTGCTTGTAAGGCAATTGGCACAAAAGAGCCAGGAGAATTCGGCTTGTAGTAGCCTGAGATTTCTTGTAAGGCAGTTGCCACAAATGAGCCAGGAGAAATCGGTTCGTAGCCGCCTGGGATTGCTTTTAAGGCAATTGGCACATTAAGTCAGGAGAATTGTACTAGCGACAGCTTGAGATTGCTTGTAAGGCAGTTGACACAAAAGAGCCAGGATATGTCGATTTGTAGCGATCTGAGATTGCTTGTAAGGCAGTTTCACAATAGAGCCAGGCGCATTCGGCTTGTAGCAGTCTGAGATTGCTTGTAAGGCAGTTTTTAAAAAAAGAGACAGGAGATGTCGTTTTGTAGCAGCCTGTGATTGCATTTAAAGCAGTTTTCACAAAAGAGACAAGATAAGTAGGCTCGTAGACGCCTGAGATTGCATGTAAGGCAGTTGCCACAAAACTTGTAAGGCAATTTGCACAAAAGAGCCAGGAGAATTCGGCTTGCTGTAGACTGAGATTGCTTTTAAGGCAGTTGTCACAATAGAACCAGGAGAATTTGGCTTATAGCAGCCTGAGATTGCTTGTAAGGCAGTTACCACAAAAGAGCCAGGAGATATCGGCCCGTAGCCGCCTGGGATTGATTTTAAGGCAATTGGCACAAAAAGTCAGGAGAACAGTGCTGGCGGCAGCCTGAGAATGCTTGTAAATCAGTTGTCACAAAAGAGACAGGAGATGTCTATTTGTAGTGGCCTGAGTTTGCTTGCAAACTGTTTCACAAAAGAGCCAGGCGTATTCGGCTTGTAGCAGCCTGAGATTGCTTGTAAGGCTGTTACCACAAAAGAGCCAGGAGAAATCGGCACGTAGCCGCCTGGGATTGCTTTTAAGGCAATTGGCACAAAAAGTCAGGAGAACTGTCCTGGCGGAAGACTGAGATTGCTTGTAAAGCAGTTGTCACAAAAGAGACAGGAGATGTCGATTTGTAGCGGCCTGATATTACTTGTAAGGCAGTTTTCACAAAAGAGCCAAGTGAAGTCGGCTTGTAGCTGCCTGACATTGCTTGTAAGGCAGTTGTCACAAAAGCGCCAGGAAAATTCGGCTTGTAGCAGCCGGAGATTACTTGCAAGGCAGTTTTCACAAAAGAGCCAAGAGAATTCGGCTCTTAGCAGCCTGAGATTTATTGTAAGGCAGTTGCCACAAAAGCGCCAGGAGAAATCCGCTCGTAGCCGCTTAGGATTGCTTGTAAGGAAATTCGCACAAAAAGCCAGGAGAATTCATATTGCTGCAGCCTGAGAATGCTTGTAAGGCAGATGCCACAAATGAGCCAGGAGAAATCGGTTCGTAGCAGCCTGGGATAGGTTTTAAGGCAGTTGTAACAAAAGAGCCAGTATATGTCGATTTGTAGCGGCCAATTCGGCTTGTAGCAGGCTGAGATTGCTTGTAAGGCAGTTTCACAAAAGAGCCAGGCGTATTCGGCTTGTAGCAGCCGGAGATTGCTTGAAAGGCAGTTTTCACAAAATAGCCAAGAGAAGTCGGCTCGTAGCAGTCTGACATTGCTTGTAAGGCAGTTTTCACAAAAGAGCCAGGAGAATCCGGGTTGTTGCAGACTGAGAATGCTTGTAAGGCAGTTGCTGCAAAAGAGGCAGGAGAAATCGGCTCGTAGCAGCCTGAGATCCTTTGTAAGACAGTTTTCACAAATAGCCCGGAGAAGTCGGCCGATAGCAGCAGGAGATTGCTTGTAAGGGAGTTGTAAAAAAAGAGTCAGCAGGTGTAAGTTTGTAGAAGCCTGAGATTGCGTGTAAAGCCAGGGTAAACGGGCTCGTATCTGCGTGGAATTGCTTGTAATGAAATTGGCACAAAAATCCAAGAGAATTGGGCTTGCTGCTGTGATTGCATGTAAGGCAGTTGCTACAAAAGAGCCAGGCGTATTCGGCTTGTAGAAGCCTGAGATTGCTTGTAAGGCAGTTTACACAGGAGAGCCAAGAGAAGTCGGCTCGGAGCAGCCTGACATTGCTTGTAAGGCAGTTGTCACAAAAGAGCCAGTAGAATTCGTCTTGTAGCAGCCTGAGGTTGCTTGTAATGCAGTCGCCACAAAAGAGCCTTGAGAAATCGCCTCGTAGCAGCCTGGGATTATTTTGTAAGGCAATTGGCAAAAAAGCCAGGAACATTGGGCTTGCTGCAGCCTGACGTTGCTTGTAAGGCAGTTGTCACGAAAGAGCCAGGAGATCGATTTTTTAGCAGCCTGAGATTGCTTGTAATGCAGTTGTCTTAAAAGTGCCAGCAGGTGTAGGCTTGTAGAAGAATGAGATTGCTTGTAAGGCAATTTTCACAAATCTCCCAGGATAACCGGCTCGTAGAATCCTATGTTTGCGTGTAAGGCACTTTCCACAAAATGCCAGGAGAAATGGGATCGTAGCAGCCTGAGATTGCTTGTAAGGCAGGTGTCACAAAAGAGCCAGGCGTATTCGGATTGTAGCAGCCTGAGATTGATTTTGCGCAGTTTTCACAGAAGAGCCAGCCGGTGTGGGCTTGTATCAGCCTGAGATTGCTTGTAAGGCAGTTTTCACAAAAGAGCCAGGAAATGCCGTTTTGTAGCAGCCTGAGATTGCTTGTAAGGGATTTTTCATTTGGTCAATTTATGTAGATCAAATTGTGTGCAATTATTTGATTTGTCTATATTTACAGGGATTTTTCATTTGCTCAGATAGTAAAAATATTTCTTTTACTGGAAAAAAGTTATAAACAAGTGAAATATGACTGATTTCCCAGTTTAGGTCCGCCTTACAATTTCCGCAAATGAGATAACACAAGTCCCCATACCGTTGAATTACAACTCGACTCTATTCAAGGTGTCGAAAAAATTTCGACTCGACTCTAATCAAGGTGTCGAAAAAACTTTTGTAATTATGGATAAGGCAAGAAATTCTCGACAATTGGACAGCAATATTTTGTGGATTGTATAAAAAGGAAAAATTACAAATGCATTCTTATTGTGCACACTGGAATTCGGACGCTGTAAATTGTCAGACGACATACCGGGCACATGGTGAATGCTGTACTTTTTATTATCTGAGCAAATGAAAAATCCCTGTATACATAGACTAATCAAATAATTGCACACAATTTGATTCCAATTTTGAAAATATTTCTTTTACTGGAAAGAAGTTATAAACAAGTGAAATATGACTGATTTCCCAGTTTTGGGCCGCATGACAATTTCCTCAAATGAGCTAACACAAGTCCCCATACCGTTGAATTTCGTGTCGACTCTAATCAAGGTGTCAAAAAAACTTTTGGAATTATAGATAAGGCAAGAAATTTTCGACAATTGGACACCAACAGATCAGAGGCCATGCTGCCTGACGTAGTCTAAAATCTTACATTGGACGCTCAAATATGGACCGGAAACCAACATATCAGAGGCCATGCTGCTGGACGTAGTTTATCTTTTTACAGTAGACGCTCAAATATGTACCAGAAAACAACAGATCAGAATCATGGCTGCTGGACGTAGTGGATCATCTTACACAAGACGCTCAAATATGGACCGGAAGCTAACAGGTCAGTGGCCATGCTGCTGGAAGTCGTCTAAAATCTTACATTAGACGCTGAAATATGGACCGGAAACCAACAGATCAGAGGCCATGCTGCTGGACGTAGTTTATCTTTTTACATTAGACGCTCAAATATGCGCCAGAAACCAACAGATCAGAATCATGGCTGCTGGACGTAGTGTATCATCTTACACTAGACGCTCAAATATAGACCGGAAGCCTACAGGTCAGAGGCCATGCTGCTGGAGGTAGTCTAAAATCTTACATTAGACGCTAAAATATGGAACGGAAACCAACAGATCTGCGGCCATGCTGCTGGACGTAGTTTATCTTTTTACATTAGATGCTCAAATATGCACCAGGGCTGCTGTTCTGTTGGTTTCTGGTGCATATTTGAGCGTCTAATGTAAAAAGATAAACTACGTCCAGCAGCATGTCCTCTGAACTGTTGGCTTCCAGTCCACATTGAGCGTCTTGTGTAAGGTGATAAACTACGTCAAGCAGCCATGATGCTGATCTCTTGGGTTCTGGTACATATTTGAGCTTCTAATGTAAAAAGATAAACTACGCCCAGCAGCATGGCCTCTGATCTGTTGGTTTCCTGTCCATATTTGAGCGTCTAATGTAAGATTTTAGACTACGTCCAGCAGGATGGCCTCTGACCTGTTGGCTTGCGGTCCATATTTGAGCGTCTTGTGTAAGATGATACACTACGCCCAGCAGCCATGATTCTGATCTGTTAGTTTCTGGTGCATATTTGAGCGTCTAATGTAAAAAGATAAACTATGTCCACAGCATGGCCTCTGATCTATTGGTTTCCGTTCCATATTTGGGCGCCTAATATAAGATTTTAGTCTACGTCCAGCAGCATGGCCTCTGACCTGTTAGCTTCCGGTCCATATTTGAGCGTCTTGTGTAAGATGATACACTATGCCCAGCAGCCATGATTCTGATCTGTTAGTTTCCGGTGCATATTTGAGCGTCTAATGTAAAAAGATAAACTACGTCAAGCAGCATGGCTTCTGATCTGTTGGTTTCCGGTCCATATTTGAGCGTCTAATGTAAGATTTTAGACTACGTCCAGCAGCATGGCCTCCCACCTGTTGGCTTCCGGTCCATATTTGAGCGTCTTGTGTAAGATGATACACTATGCCCAGCAGCCCTGTTTCTGATCTCTTGCTTTCTTGTGCATATTTGAGCGGCTAATGTAAAAAGATAAACTACGTCCAGCAACATGGCCTCTGATCTGTTGGTTTCGGGTCCATATGGGCGTAGTCTAAAATCTTACATTTGACGCTCAAATATGGACCGGAAACCAACAGCTCAGGGGCCATGCTGCTGGACGTAGTTTATCTTTTTACATTAGACGGTCAAATTTGCACGAGAAACCAATAGATCAGAACCATGGCTGCTGGACGTAGTGTATCATCTTACACAAACGCTCAAATATAGGCCGGAAGCCAACAGTTCAGAGGCCATGCTGCTGGACGTAGTCTAAAATGTTACATTGGACGCTTAAATATGGACCGGAAACAAACAGATGAGAGGCCATGTGGCTTGACGTAGTTTATCTTTTTACATTAGACGCTCAAATATGCACCAGAAAGCCAGAGATCAGAAACAGGGCTGCTGGACGTAGTGTATAATCTTACACATGACGCACAAATGTGGACCGGAAGCCAACAGGTCAGAGGCCATGCTGCTGGATGTAGTCTAAAATCATACATTAGACTCTCATATATGGACCGGAAACCAACAGATCAGAGGCCATGCTGCTGGTCGTAGTTTATCTTTTTACATTAGACGCTCAAATATGCACCAGAAACCAACAGAACAGCAGCCCTGGTGCATATTTGAGCGTCTAATGTAAAAAGATAAACTACGTCCAGCAGCATGGCCGCAGATCTGTTGGTTTCCGTTCCATATTTGAGCGTCTAATGTAAGATTTTAGACTACATGCAGCAGCATTGCCTCTGACCTGTGGGCTTCCGGTCCATATTTGAGCGTCTGGTGTGAGATGATAGACAAAATCCAGCAGCCATGATTTTGATCTCTTGGTTTCTGGTGCATATTTGAGCGTCTAATGTAAAAAGATAAACTACGACCAGCAGCATGGCCTCTGATCTGCTGGTTTCCGGTCCATATTTGAACGTCTAATGTAATATTTTAGACTACGCCCAGCAGCATGGCCTCTGACCTGTTGGCTTCCGGTCCATATTTGAGCGTCTTGTGTAGGAGGATACACTACGTCCAGCAGCCCTGTTTCTGCTCTCTGGCTTCCTGGTGCATATTTGAGCGTCTAATGTAAAAAGATAAACTACGTCAAGCCACATGGCCTCTGATCTGTTGGTTTCCGGTCCATATTTGAGCGTCCAATGTAACATTTTAGACTACGTCCAGCAGCATGGCCTCTGACCTGTTGGCTTCCGGTCCATATTTCAGCGTCTTGTGTAAGATTATACACTACGTCCAGCAGCCATGATTCTGACCTCTTGGTTTCTGGTGCATATTTGAGCGTCTAATGTAAAAAGATAAACTACGTCCAGCAGCATGGCCTCTGATCTGTTGGTTTCCGGTCCATATTTGAGCGTCTAATGTAAGATTTTAGTCTACGTCCAGCCGCATTGCTTCTGACCTGTTGGCTTCCGGTCCATATTCGAGCGTGTTGTGTAAGATTATACTGTACGTCCAGCAGCCATGATTCTGATCTATTGTTTTCTGGTCCATATTTGTGCATCGAATGTACGATTTTAGAATACATGCAGCAGCATGGCCTCTGACCTGTTGGCTTCCGGTCCATATTTGAGCGTTTACTGTAAAATGATACACTACGTCCAGCAGACATGATTCTGATCTGTTGGTTTATGCAGTATTTTAGCGTGTAATGTAAAAAGATAAACTACGTCCAGCAGCATGGCCTCTGATCTGTTGGTTTCCGGTCCATATTTGAGCGTGTAATGTAAGATTTCAGACTACGTCCAGCAGCATGTCCTCTGACCTCTCTGCTTCCGGTCCAAATTTGAGCGTCTTGTGCAAGATTATACACTACGTCCAGCAGCCCTGTTTCTGATCTCTTGCTTTCTGGTGCATATTTGAGCGTCTAATGTAAAAAGTTAAACTACGTCAAGCCACATGGCCTCTGACCTGTTGGCTTCCGGCCCATATTTGAGCGTCTTGTGTAAGATGATACACTACGTCCAGCAGCCATGATTCTGATCTAATCGTTTCTCGTGCATATTTGAGCGTCTAATGTAAAAAGATAAACTACGACCAGCAGCATGGCCTCTGATCTGTAGGTTTCCGGTCAATATATGAGAGTCTAATGTAAGATTTTAGACTACATCCAGCAGCATGGCCTCTGACCTGTTGGCTTCCGGTCCACATTTGAGCGTCATGTGTAAGATGATACATTACGTCCAGCAGCCCTGTTTCTGATCTCTGGCTTTCTGGTGTATATTTGAGCGTCTAATGTAAAAAGATAAACTACGTCAAGCCACATGGCCTCTCATCTGTTGGTTTCCGGTCCATATTTGAGCGTCCAATGTAACATTTTAGACTACGTCCAGCAGCATGGCCTCTGAACTGTTGGCTTCCGGCCTATATTTGAGCGTTTGTGTAAGATGATACACTACGTCCAGCAGCCATGCTTCTGATCTATTGGTTTCTCGTGAAAATTTGACCGTCTAATGTAAAAAGATGAACTACGTCCAGCAGCATGTCCCCTGAGCTGTTGGTTTCCGGTCCATATTTGAGCGTCAAATGTAAGATTTTAGACTACGCCCAGCAGCATGACATCGGACCTGTTGTCTTCCGGTCCATATTTGAGGGTCTTGTGTAAGATTATACACTACGTCCAGCAGCAACGATTCTGATCTGTTGGTTTCTAGTGCATATTAGAGCGTCTAATGTAAAAAAATAACCTACGTCCAGCAGCATGGCCTCTGATCTGTTGGTTTCCGGTCCATATTTAACGTCTAATGTAAGATATTAGACTACGTCTAGCAGCATGGCCTCTGACCTGTTGGCTTCCGGTCCATATTTGAGCGTCTTGTGTAAGATGATACACAATATCCAGCAGCCATGATTTTGATGTCTTGGTTTCTGGTGCATATTTGAGCGTCTAATGTAAAAAGATAAACTAGGACTAGCAGCATGGCCTCTGATCTGTTGGTTTCAGGTCCATATTTGAGCGTCTAATGTAAGATTTTAGACTACGTCCAGCAGCATGGCCTCTGACCTGTTAGCTTCCGGTCCATATTTGATCGTCTTGTGTAATATTATACTGTACGTCCAGCAGCCATGATTCTGATCTGTTGTTTTCTGGTTCATATTTGAGCGTCTAATGTAAAAAGATAAACTACGTCCAGCAGCATGGACTCTGATCGGTTTGTTCCGGTCCATATTTGAGCTTCTAATGTAAGATATTAGTCTACGACCAGCAGCATGGCATCTGACCTCTTGGCTTCCGGTCCATATTTGAGCGTCTTGTGTAAGATGATACACTACGTCCAGCAGCATGGCCTCTGAACTGTTGGTTTCCCGTCCATATTTGAGCGTTTAATGAAAGATTTTAGACTACGTCCAGCAGCATGGCCTCTGACTTGTTGGCTTCCGGTCCATATTTGAGCGACTTGTGTAAGATTATACACTACATCCAGCAGCCCTGTTTCTGATATCTTGGTTTGTGATGCATATTTGAGCGTCTTGTGTAAGATTATACACTACGTCCAGCAGCCATGATTCTGATCTGTTGGTTTCTGGTGCATATTTGAGCGTCTAATGTAAAAAGATAAACTACGTCCAGCAGCATGGCCTCTGATCTGTTTGTTTCCGGTCCATATTTGAGCATCGAATGTAAGATTTTAGAATACATGCAGCAGCATGGCCTCTGACCTGTTGGCTTCCGGTCCATATTTGAGCGTTTTGTGTAAAATGATACACTACGTCCAGCAGATATGATTCTGATCTGTTCGTTTCTGTACATATTTGAGCGTCTAATGTAAATAGATAAACTACGACCAGCAGCATGGCATCTGATCTGTTGGTTTTCCGTCCATATTTGTGCGTCTAATGTAAGATTTTAGACTACGTCCAGCAGCATGGCCTCTGACCTGTTAGCTTCCGGGCCATATTTGAGCGTCTTGTGTAAGATGTTACACTACGTCCAGCAGCAATGATTCTGATCTGTTGGTCTCTGGTGCATATTTTGAGCGTCTAATTTAAAAAGATAAACTACGTCCAGCAGCATGGCCTCTGATCTGTTGGTTTCCGGTCCATATTTGAGCGTCTAATGTAAGATTTTAGACTACGTCCAGCATCATGGCCTCTGACCTGTTGACTTCCGGCCCATAACTCAGCGTCTAATGTGAGATATTAGACTACGTCTAGCAGCATGGCCTCTGACCTGTTGGCTTCCGGTCCATATTTGAGCGTCTTGTGTCAGATGATAGACAACATCCAGCAGCCATGATTTTGATCTCTTGGTTTCTGGTGCATATTTGAGCGTCTAATGTAAAAAGATAAACTACGACCAGCAGCATGCTATCTGATCTGTTGTTTTCCGGTCCATATTTGAGCGTCTAATGTAATATTTTAGACTACGTCCAGCAGCATGGCCTCTGACCTGTTGGCTTCCGGTCCATATTTTAGCGTCTTGTGTAAGAGGATACACTACGTCCAGCAGCCTTGTTTCTGCTCTCTGGCTTCCTGGTGCATATTTGAGCGTCTAATGTAAAAAGATAAATTACGTCAAACCACATGGCCTCTGATCTGTTGGTTTCCGGTCCATATTTGAGCGTACAATTTAACATTTTAGACTACGTCCAGCAGCATGGCCTCTGATCTGTTGGTTTCCGGTCCATATTTGAGCGTGTAACGTAAGATTTTAGACTACGTCCAGCAGCATGTCCTCTGACCTCTTGGCTTCCGGTCCAAATTTGAGCGTCTTGTGCAAGATTATACACTACGTCCAGCAGCCCTGTTTCTGATGTCTTGCTTTCTGGCCCATATTTGAGCGTCTAATGTAAAAAGTTAAACTACGTCAAGCCACATGGCCTCTGACCTGTTAGCCTCCGGCCCATATTTGAGCGTCTTGTGTAAGATGATACACTACGTCCAGCAGCCATGATTCTGATCTAATGGTTTCTCGTGCATATTTGAGCGTCTAATGTAAAAAGATAAACTACGACCAGCAGCATGGCCTCTGATCTGTTGGTTTCCGGTCCATATATGAGAGTCTAATGTAAGATTTTAGACTACATCCAGCAGCATGGCCTCTGACCTGTTGGCTTCCGGTCCACATTTGAGCGTCATGTGTAAGATTATACACTACGTCCAGCAGCCCTGTTTCTGATCTCTGGCTTTCTGGTGCATATTTGAGCGTCTAAAGTAAAAAGATAAACTACGTCAAGCCACATGGCCTCTCATCTGTTGGTTTCCTGTCCATATTTAAGCGTCCAATATAACATTTTAGACTACGTCCAGCAGCATGGCCTCTGAACTGTTGGCTTCCGGCCTATATTTGAGCGTTTGTGTAAGATGATACACTACGTCCAGCAGCCATGGTTCTGATCTATTGGTTTCTCGTGCAAATTTGACCGTCTAATGTAAAAAGATAAACTACGCCCAGCAGCATGGCCCCTCAGCTGTTAGTTTCCGGTCCATATTTGAGCGTCAAATGTAAGATTTTAGACTACGCCCAGCAGCATGACATCGGACCTGTTGTCTTCCGGTCCATATTTGAGCGTCTTGTGTAAGATTATACACTACGTCCAGCAACCTTGATTTTGATCTCTTGGTTTCTCGTGCATATTTGAGCGTCTAATGTAAAAAGATAAACTACGTCCAACAGCATGGCCTCTGATATGATGGTTTCCGGTCCATATTTGAGCGTCTAATGTAAGGTTTAGACTAGGTCTATCAGCATGGCCTCTGACCTGTTGTCTTCCGGTCCATATTTGAGCGTCTTGTGTAAGATGATACACAACATCCAGCAGCCATGATTTTGATGTCTTGGTTTCTGGTGCATATTTGAGCGTCTAATGTAAAAAGATAAACTACGTCAGCAGCATGGCCTCTGATCGGTTTGTTCCGGTCCATATTTGAGCTTCTAATGTAAGATATTAGACTACGACCAGCAGCATGGCATCTGACCTCTTGGCTTCCGGTCCATATTTGAGCGTCTTGTGTAAGATTATACACTACGTCCAGCAGCATGGCCTCTGATCTGTTGGTTTCCCGTCCATATTTGAGCGTCTAATGTAAGATTTTAGACTACGTCCAGCAGCATGGCCTCTGACTTGTTGGCTTCCGGTCCATATTTGAGCGACTTGTGTAAGATTATACACTACGTCCAGCAGCCATGATTCTGATCTGTTGGTTTCTGGTGCATATTTGAGCGTCTAATGTAAAAAGATAGACTACGTCCAGCAGCATGGCCTCTGAACTGTTTGTTTCCGGTCCATATTTGAGCATCGAATGTAAGATTTTAGAATACATGCAGAAGCATGGCCTCTGACCTGTTGGCTTCCGGTCCATATTTGAGCGTTTTGTGTAAAATGATACACTACGTCCAGCAGACATGACTCTGATCTGTTCGTTTCTGTACATATTTGAGCGTCCAATTGAAAAAGGATAAACTACGACCAGCAGCATGACATCTGATCTGTTGGTTTTCCGTCCATATTTGTGCCTCTAATGTAAGATTTTAGACTACGTCCAGCAGCATGGCCTGTGACCTGTTGGCTTCTGGTCCATATTTGAGCATCTTGTGTAAGATTATACACTACGTCCAGCAGCCCTGTTTCTGATCTCTGGCTTTCTGGTGCATTTTTGAGCTTCTAATGTAAAAAGATAAACTACGTCAAGTCACATGGCCTCTTATCTGTTGGTTTCCGGTCCATATTTGAGCGTCCAATGTAAGATTTTAGACTACGTCCAGCAGCATGGCCTCTGACCTGTTGGCTTCCGGCCCATATTTGAGCGTCTTGTGTAAGATGATACACTACGTCCCGCAGACATGATTCTGATCTGTTGGTTTATGCAGTATTTGAGCGTCTAATGTAAAAAGATAAACTACGTCCAGCAGCATGGCCTCTGATCGTTTGGTTTCCGATCCATATTTGAGCGTCTAATGTAAGATTTTAGACTACGACCAGCAGCATGGCCTCTGACATCTTGGCTTCCGGTCCATATTTGAGCGTCTTGTGTAAGATGATAAACTATGTCCAGCAGCCCTGTTTCTGATCTCTTGGTTTCTTGTGCATATTTGAGCGTCTAATGTAAAAAGATAAACTAGGTCCAGACGCATGGCCTCTGATCTGTTGGTTTCCGGTCCATATTTGTGCGTCTGATGTAAGATATTTGACTACGTCCTGCAGCATGGCCTCTGACCTGTTGGCTTCCGGTCCATATTCGAGCGTCTTGTGTAAGATTATACTGTACGTCCAGCAGCCATGATTCTGATCTTTTGTTTTCTGGTCCATATTTGAGCGTCTTATGTAAAAAGATATACTACGGCCAGCAGCATGGATTCTGATCTGTTGGTTTCCTGTGCATATTTAAGCGTGTAATGTAAGATTTTAGACTACGTCCTGCAGCATGGCCTCCGAACTGTTGGCTTCCGTTCCATATTTGAGCGTCTTGTGTAAGAAGATACACTACGTCCAGCAGCCATGATTCTGATCTGTTGGATTCTGGTGCATATTTGAGCGTCTAATGTAAAAAGATAGACTACGTCCAGCAGCATGGCCTCTGATCTGTTGGTTTCCCGTCCATATTTGAGCATCTAATGTAAGATTTTAGACTACGTCCAGCAGCATGGCCTCTGTCCGTTTGGCTTCCGGTCCATATTTGAGCATATTGTGTAAAATGAAACCCTACGTCCAGCAGACATGATTCTGATCTGTTCGTTTCTGTACATATTTCAGCGTCTAATGTTAATAGATAAACTACGTCCAGCAGCATGGCATCTGATCTGTTGGTTTCCCGTCAATATTTGTGCGTCTAATGTAAGATTTTAGACTACGTCCAGCAGCATGGCCTGAGACCTGTTGGCTTCCGGTCAAGATTTGAGCGTCTTGTGTAAGATGATACACTACGCCCAGCAGCCATGATTCTGATCTGTTGGTTTCTGCTGCATATTTGAGCGTCTAATGTAAAAAGATGAACTACGACCAGCAGCATGGCCTCTGATCTGTTGGTTTCCGGTCCATATTTGAGCGTGTCATGTAAGATTTAAGACTACGCCCAGCAGCATGGTCTCTGTCCTGTTGGCTTCAGGTCCATATTTGAGCGTCTTGTGTAAGATGATACACTACGTCCAGCAGCCCTGTTTCTGATCTCTTACTTTCTGGTGCATATTTGAGCGTCTAATTTAAAAAGATAAACTACGTCAAGCCACATGGCCTCTGACCTGTTGGCTTCCGGCCCATATTTGAGCGTCTTGTGTAAGATGATACACTACGTCCAGCAGCCCTGTTTCTGATCTCTTGGTTTCTGGTGCATATTTGAGCGTCTAATGTAAAAAGATAAATTACGTCCAGCAGCATGGCCTCTGATCTGTTGGTTTCCGGTCCATATTTGAGCGTCTAATGTAACATATTAGACTACGTCTAGCAGCATGGTCTCTGACCTGTTGGTTTCCGGTCCATATTTGAGCGTCTTAGGTAAGATGATAGACAAAGTCCAGCAGCCATGATTTTGATCTCTTGGTTTCTGTTGCACATTTTAGCGTCTAATGGAAAAATATAAACTACGTCCAGCAGCATGGCCTCAGATCTGTTTGATTCCGGTCCATATTTGAGCGTCTAATGTACGATTTTAGACTACGTCCAGCAGCATGGCCTCTCACCTGTTAGCTTCCGGTCCATATTTGAGCGTCTTGTGTAAGATGATACACTACGTCCAGCAGTCATGATTCTGATCTGTTGGTTTCTGGTGCATATTTGAGCGTCTAATGTAAAAAGATAAACTTTGTCCATCAGCATGGCCTCTAATCTGTTGTTTTCCGGTCCATATTTGAGCGTCTAATGTAAGATTTTAGACTACGTCCAGCAGCATGGCCTCTCACCTGTTAGCTTCCGGTCCATATTTGAGCCTCTTGTGTAAGATGATACACTACGTCCAGCAGCCCTGCTTCTGATCTCTTGGTTTCCTGTGCATATTTGAGCGTCTAATGTAAAAAGATAAACTACGTCATGCAGCATGGACTCTGATAAGTTGGTTTCTGGTCCATATTTGAGCGTCCAATGTAAGATTTTAGACTACGTCAGGCAGCATGGCTTCTGATCTGTTGGTGTCCAATTGTCTGGAATTTCATTCGGTCAGATAGTAAAAAGTACAGCTTTCACCAGGTGCGCGGTATGTCGTCTGACAATTTACAGCGTCCGAATTCCAGTGTGCACAATAAGACTGCAATTCTAATTTTGCCTTTTTATAGAATCCACAAAATATTGCTGTCCAATTTTCGGGAATATCTTGCCTTATTCATAATTACAAAAGCTTTTTCGTCACCTTGATTAGAGTCGAGTCGAAATTCAACGGTATGGGGACCCTTGTTAGCTCATTTGCGGAAATTGTCATGCGTCCCTAAACTGGGAAATCAGTCATATTTCACTTGTTTATAACTTTTTTTCCAGTAAAAGAAATATTTTCAAAATGGGTATCAAATTTTGTGCAATTGTTTGATTTGTCTATGTTTACAGGGATTTTTCATTTGCTCAGATAGTAAAAAGTACAGCTTTCACCAGGTGCGCGGTATGTCGTCTGACAATTTACAGCGTCCGAATTCCAATGTGCACAATAAGACTGCATTTCTAATTTTTCCATTTTATAGAATCCACAAAATATTGGTGTCCAATTGTCGTGAATTTCTTGCCTTATCCATAATTACAAAAGTTTTTTCAACACCTTGAATAGAGTCGAGGCGAAATTCAACGGTATGGGGACTTGTGTTAGCCCCTTTGCGGAAATTGTCATGCGGACTTAAACTGGGTAACCAGTCATATTTCACCTGTTTATAACTTTTTTCCAGTAAAAGAAATATTTTCAAAATGGGTATCAAATTGTTTGCAATTATTTGATTTGTCTATGTGTACAGGGATTTTTCATTTGGTCAGAATGTAAAAAGTACAGCTTTCACCAGGTGCGCGGTATGTCGTCTGACAATTTACAGCGTCCGAATTCCAGTGACCACAATACGATTGCATTTGTAATTTTCCTTTTTATAGAATCCACAAAATATCGGTGCCCAAATGTTGGGAATTTCTTAACTTTTTTTTCGACACCTTGAATGAAGTCGAGGCGAAATTCAACGGTATGGGGACTTGTTTTAGCTCATTTGCAGAAATTGTCATGCGGCCCTAAACTGGGAAATCAGTCATATTTCACTTGTTTATAAGTTTTTCCAGTCAAAGAAATATTTTCAAAATGGGTATCAAATTGTGTGCCATTATTTGATTTGTCTATGTTTACATGGATTTTTCATTTGCTCAGATAGTAAAAAGTACAGCTTTCACCATGTGCGCGGTATGTCGTCTGACAATTTACAGCGTCCGAATTCCAGTGTGCACAATAAGACTGCAATTCTAATTTTCCTTTTTATAGAATCCACAAAATATTGCTGTCCAATTTTCGGGAATATCTTGCCTTATTCATAATTACAAAAGTTTTTTCGACACCTTGATTAGAGTCGAGTCGAAATTCAAAGGTATGGGGACCCTTGTTAGCTCATTTGCGGAAATTGTCATGCGGCCCTAAACTGGGAAATCAGTCATATTTCACTTGTTTATAACTTTTTTCCAGTAAAAGAAATATTTTCAAAATGGGTATCAAATTGTGTGCAATTATTTGATGTGTCGGCCGCTACAAATCGACATATCCTGGCTCTTTTGTGACAGCTGCCTTACAAGCAGTCTCAGGCAGCCGCTAGTCCACTTCTCCTGACTTTTTGTGCCAATTGCCTTACAAGCAATGCCAGGCTGCTATGAACCGATTTCTCCTGGCTCATTTGTGGCATCTGCCTTACAAGCATTCTCAGGCTGCAGCAATATGAATTCTCCTGGCTTTTTGATCGAATTGCCTTACAAGCAATCCCAGGCGCGTACGAGCCGATTTCTCCAGGCTCTTTTGTGGCAACTGCCTTACAAGAAATCTCAGGCTGCCACAAGCCGAAGTCTCCTGGGGCTTTTGTGACAACTGCCTTACAAGCAATGTCAGGCTGCTACGAGCCGACTTCTCTTGGCTCTTTTGTGAAAACTGCCTGACAAGTAATATGAAGCTGCTACAAGCCGAATTCTCCTGGAGCTTTTGTGACAACTGCCTTACAAACAATGTCAGGGTGCTACGAGCCGACTTCTCCTGACTCTTTTGTGAAAACTGCCTTACAAGTAATGTCAGGCTGCTACAAAACGACATCTACTGTCTCTTTTGTGAAACTGCCTTACAAGCAATCTCAGGCCGCTACAAGCCGAATACGCCTGACTCTTTTGTGAAATTGCCTTGCAAGCAATATCAGGCTGCTACAAATCGTCATCTCCTTCTCTTTTGTGAAAACTGCCTAAAAGTAATCTCAGTAAGGCTGTTGTCACAAAAAAGCCCGACGTATTCGGCTTGTAGCAGGCTGAGATTGATTGTAAGGCAGTTTTTAAAAAATAGACAGGAGATGTCGTTTTGTAGGAGTCTGAGATTGCTTTTAAGGCAGTTTTCACAAAAGAGACAAGAGAAGTCGGTTCGTAGACGACTGGGCTTGCTTGTAAGTCAATACGCACAAAAAGCCAGGAGAATTCATATTGCTGCAGCCTGAGAATGCTTGTAAGGCAGATACCACAAATGAGCCAGGAGAAATCGGTTCGTAGCAGCCGGGGATTGCTTGTAAGGCAATTAGCACAAAAAATCAGGAGAATTGGACTAACGGCAGCCTGAGATTGCTTGTAAAGCAGTTGTGACAAAAGAGCCAGGATATGTCGATTTGTAGCGGCCTGAGATTGCTTGTAAGGCAGTTACCACAAAAGAGCCAGGAGAAATCGGCACTTAGCCGCCTGGGATTGCTTTTAAGGCAATTGGCACAAAAAGTCAGGAGAACTGTGCTGGCGGCAGACTGAGATTGCTTGTAAGGCAGTTGTCACAAAAGAGAAGGAGATGACGATTTGTAGCAGCCTGATATTTCTTGCAATGCAATTTCACAAATGAGCCAGGCGTATTCGGCTTGTAGCGGCCTGAGATTGCTTGTAAGGCAGTGTCACAAAAGAGAGAGGAGATGTCGTCTTGTAGCACGCTGATATTACTTGTATGGCAGTTTTCACAAAAGAGCCAAGAGAAGTCGTCTCATAGCAGCCTGACATTTCTTGTAAGGCAGTTGCCACAAAAGGGCCAGGAGAAAAGGGCTCGTAGTCCCCTGGGATTGCTTGTAAGACAATTCGCACAAAAAGCCAAAGCAATTCATATTGCTGCAGCCTGAGAATGCTTGTAAGGTAGTTGTAACAAAAGAGCCAGCATATGTCGATTTGTAGCGGCCTGAGATTCTTGTAAGGCAGTTTCACAAAAGAGCCATGCGTATTCGGCTTGTAGCAGGCTGAGATTGCTTGTAAGGCAGTTTAAAAAAAAGAGACAGGAGATGTCGTTTGTAGCAGCCTGAGATTGCTTTTAATGCAGATTTCACAAAAGAGACAAGAGAAGTCGGTTCGTAGACGCCTGGGATTGCTTGTAAGGCAAATTGCACAAAAGAGCCAGGAGAATTCGGCTTGTAGCAGCATGAGATTTATTGTAAGGCAGTTGCCACAAAAGGGCAGGAGAAATCGGCTCGTAGCCGCCTCTGTTTGCTTGTAAGGCAATTGGCACAAAACGTCAGGAGAACTGTCCTGGCTGCAGCCTGAGATTGCTTGTAAGGCAGTTTTCACAAAAGAGACAGGCGTATTCGGCTTGTATCAGCCTGAGATTGCTTGTACGGCAGTTTAACAAAAGAGACAGGAGATGTCGTTTTGAAGCAGCTTGATATTACTTGTAAGGCAGTTGTCACAAATGAGACAGGAGATGTCGTTTTGTAGCAGCTTGATATTACTTGTAAGGCAGTTGTCACAAATGAGACAGGAGATGTCGATTTGTAGCGGCCTGATATTAATTGTAAGGCAGTTTTCACAAAAGAGCAAGGGAAGTCGGCTCGTAGCAGCCTGACATTGCTTGTAAGGCAGTTTTCACAAAAGAGCCATGCGTATTCGGCTTGTAGCAGCCTGAGATTTCTTGTAAGGCAGTTGCCACAAAAGACCCAGGAGAAGTCGGCTCGTAGCAGCCTGACATTGCTTGTAAGGCAGTTTTCACAAAAGAGCCAAGAGAAGACGGCTCGTAGCAGCCTGACATTGCTTGTAAGGCAGTTGCCACAAAAGAGCCAGGAGAAATCAGCTCATAGCAGACTGGGATTGCTTGTAATTCAATTGGCACAAAAAGTCAGGAGAATTGGAATAGCGGCAGCCTGAGATTACTTGTAAGGCAGTTTCACAAAAGAGCCAGGCGTATTCGGCTTGTAGCAGGCTGAGATTGATTGTAAGGCAGTTTTTAAAAAAGAGGCAAAAGATGTCGTTTTGTAGCAATCAAAGATTGCTTTTAAGGCAGTTTTTAAAAAACGGACAAGAGAAGTTGCCCCGTAGACGCCTGGGATTGCTTGTAAGGCAATTTGCACAAAAGAGCCAGGAGAATTCGGCTTGCTGGAGCATGAGATTGCTTGTAAGGCAGTTGCCACAAATGAGCCAGGAGAAATCGGCTCGTAGCTGCCTGGGATTGGTTGTAAGGCAATTGGCACAAAAAGCCAGGAGACTTGGGATTGCTGCAGCCTGAGATTGCTTGTTAGGCAGTCGTCACAATAGAACCAGGAGAATTCGGCTTGTTGCAGCCTGAGATTGCTTGTAAGGCAGTTTTCACAAAAGAGACAGGAGATGTCGATTTGTAGCGGCCTGATATTACTTGTAAGGCAGCTTTCACAAAAGAGCCAAGAGAAGTCGGCTGGTAGCAACCTGACATTGCTTGTAAGGCAGTTGTCACAAAAGCTCCAGGAGAATTCGGCTTGTAGCAGCCTGAGATTACTTGTAAGGCAGTTTCACAAAAGAGCCAAGAGAAGTCGGCTCGTAGCAGCCTGACATTTCTTGTAAGGCAGTTGTCACAAAAGCGCAATGAGAATTCGGCTTGTGTCAGCCTGAGATTTCTTGTAAGGCAGTTGCCATGAATGGGCCACGAGAAATCGGCTCGTAGCCGCCTGGGATTGCTTGTAAGGCAATTCGCACCAAAGCCAGGATAATTCATATTACTGAAGCCTGAGATTGCTTGTAAGGCAGTTGTAACAAAAGAGCCAGCATATGTCGATTTGTAGAGGCTTGAGATTGCTTGAATGGCAGTTTCACAAAATAGCCAGGCGTATTCGGCTTGTAGCTGGCTGATATTGATTGTAAGGCAGTTTTTAAAAAAGAGACAAAAGATGTCGTTTTGTAGCAGCCTGAGATTGCTTTTAAGGCAATTTTCACAAAAGAGACAAGAGAAGTCGGCTCGTAGACGCCTGGGATTGCTTGTAAGGCAATTTTCACAAAAGAGTCAGGAGAATTCGGCTTGCAGCAGCCTGAGATTGCTGATGGGGTGGGGGTTCGTCTGCGTGGGACTTTATGGGACTGTGACTCGTCTGCGTGGGACTTTCTGGGACTGGGGGTCGTCTGCGTGGGTCTTTCTGGGACTGTCTCCTGGGTGGGGGGTTGTCTGCGTGGGTCTTTCTGGGACTGCCTCCTGGGTGGGGAGTCGTCTGCGTGGGACTTTCTGAGACAGGGGTCCGTCTGGTGGGTCTTTCTGGGATTGTCTCCTGGGTGGGGTGTCGTCTGCCTGGGACTTTCTGGGTCTGTCTCTTGGGTGGGGGGTCGTCTTCGTGGGACTTTCTGGGACTGGGGGTCGTCTGCGTGGGACTTTCTGGGACTGTCTCCTGTCTCGGAGTCGTCTGCCTGGGACTTTCTGGGACTAGGGATCGTCTGCGTGGGAATTTCTGGGACGGTCTCATGGATGGGGGTCGTCTGCGTCGGACTTTCTGGGACTGTGAGTCGTCACCGTGGGACTTTCTGGGACTGTCTCATGGGTTGGGGGTCGTATGCGTGGGACTTTCTGGGACTGTCCCCTGGGTGGGGGTGTCCTCTGCGTAGGACATTGTGGGACTGGGGGTCGTCTGCGTGAGACTTTCTGGGACTGGGGGTTGACCGCGTGGGACTTTCTGGGACAGTCTCCAGGGTGGGGGGTCGTCTTTTTGGGACGTTCTGGGACTGTCTCCTGGGTGGAGGGTCGTCTTCGAGGGACTTTCTCGGACTGGGGCTCGTCGGCGCGGGACTTTCTGGGACTGGGGGTCGTCTGCGTGGGACTTTCTGGGACTGTCTCCTGGGTGGGGGGTCGTCTGCGTGGGACGATCTGGGACTGTCTCCTGGGTGGGGGGTCGTCTGCATGGGACTTTCTGGGACTGGGGGTCGTCTGCGTATGACTTTCTGGGACTGTCTCCTGGGTGGGGGGTCGTCAGTTTGGGTCTTTCTGGGACTGTCTCCTGGGTGGGGGGTCGTCTGCATGGGACTTTCTTGGACTGTGACTGGTCTGCGTGGGACATTCTGGGACTGGTGGTCGTCTGCGTGGGACTTTCTTGTACTGTACCTGGGTTGGGGGTCGTCTGCGTGGGACTTTCTGGGACTGGGCGTTTTCTGCGTGGGACTTTCTGGGACTGTCTCCTGTGTGGGCGGTCGTCTGCGTGGGACTTTCTGGGACTGGGTTCGTCTGCGTGGGACTTTCTGGGACTGTCTCCTGGGTGGGCGGTCGTCTGCGTGGGACTTTCTGGGACTGGGTTCGTCTGCGTAGGTCTTTCTGGGACTCTCTCCTGGGTGGGGGTCGTCTGCGTGGGATATCTGGGACTGTCTACTGGGTGGGTGCCGTCTGCATGGGACTTTCTGGGACTGGGGTTCGTCTGCGTGGGACTTTCTGGGACTGCCTCCTGGGTGGGCGGTCGTCTGCGTGGGACTTTCTGGGACTGGGTTCGTCTGCGTGGGTCTTTCTGGGACTGTCTCCTGGGTGAGAGTCGTCTTCGTGGGACTTTCTGGGACTGTCTCCTGGGTGGGGAGTCGTCTGCGTGGGACTTTCTGGGACTGGGGGTCGTCTGCATGGGTCTTCCTCGGACTGTCTCCTGGGTGTGGTGTTGTCTACGTGGGACATTCTGTGACTGTCTCCTGGGTGGGGGGTCGTCTGCGTGGGACTTTCTTGGACTGGGGGTCGTCTG
Organism: Acanthosepion esculentum; assembly: GCA_964036315.1. NCBI lineage: Eukaryota > Metazoa > Mollusca > Cephalopoda > Sepiida > Sepiidae > Acanthosepion > Acanthosepion esculentum. Next base: position 8,186,906 of record CAXIWW010000817.1, on the reverse strand, counting down.
CGTGGGACTTTCTGGGACTGTCTACTGGGTGGGGGTCGTCTGCGTGGGACTTTCTGGGACTGTCTCCTGGGTGGGAGGTCGTCTGCGTGGGACTTTCTGGGACTGTCTCCTGGGTGGATAGTCGTCTGTGTGAGACTTTCTGAGACAGGGGTTCGTCTGCGTGGGTCTTTCTGGTACTGACTCCTGGGTGGTGTTTCTTCTGCGTGGGACTTTCTGGGACTGTCTCCTTTCTGCGTAGGACTTTGTGGGACTGGTGGTCGTCTGCGTGGGACATTCTGGGATTGGGTGTCGTCTGCGTGGGACTTTCTGGGACTGTTTCCTGGGCGGGGAGTAGTCTGCGTGGGACTTTCTGAGACAGGGGGTCGTCTGCGTGGGTCTTTCTGGTTCTCTCTCCTGGTTGGGTGGGTCCTCTCAGTGGGACTTTCTGGGACTGTCTCCTGGGTGGAGAGTCCACTGCGTGGGATTTTCTGGGACTGGGGTCGTCTGCGTGGGACTTTCTGGGACAGGGTGTCTTCTGCGTGGGACTTTCTGGGACTAGGTGTCGTCTGCGTGGGAATTTCTGGTAATGTCTCCTTGGTTGGGGGCGTCTGCGTGGGACTTTCTGGGACAGTGGGTAATCTCCGTGGGACTTTCTGGGACTGTCTCATGGGTGGGGGGGTTGTCTGCGTGGGATTTTCTGGGACTGTCTCCTTGGTGGGGGGGTCGTCTGCGTAGGACATTGTGGGACTGGTGGTCGTGTGCGTGGGACTTTCTGGGACTGGGGGTCGTCTGCGTGTTACTTTCTGGGACTGTCTCCTGGGTGGGGGGGGGGTCTTCTGTATGGGACTTTCTTGGACTCGGGGTCGTCTGCGTGGGTCTTTCTTGGACTCTCTCCTGGGTGGGGAGTCGTCTGCGTGGGACTTTCTGGGACTGGGGCCGTCTGCGTGGGTCTTTCTGTGACTGTCTCTTGGGTGGGGGTTCGTCTGCGTGGGACTTTCTGGGTCTGTCTCCTGCGTGGGAGGTCGTCTGCTTGGGACTTTCAGGGACTGGGTGTCGTCTGCGTGGGAGTTTCTGGGACAGTCTCCTGGGTGGGGCTCGTCGGCGTGGGATTTTCTGGGACTGGGGGCGTCTGAGTGAAACTTTCTGGGACTGTGGGTCGTCTCCGTGGGACTTACTTGGACTGTCTCATGGGTGGGGGGTCGTCTGCGTGGGACTTTCTGGGACTGTCTACTTGGTGGGGGGGTCGTCTGCGTAGGACATTGTGGGACTGGTGGTCGTGTGCGTGGGACTTTCTGGGACTGGTGGTCGTCTGCGTGTTACTTTCTGGGACTGTCTCCTGGGTGGGGGGTCGTCTGTATGGGACATTCTTGGACTCGGGGTCGTCTGCGTGGGTCTTTCTTGGACTCTCTCCATGGTGGGGGGTCGTCTGCGTGGGACTTTCTGGGACTGTCTCCTGGGTGGGGAGTCGTCTGCGTGGGACTTTCTGGGACTGGGGTCGTCTGCGTGGGTCTTTCTGGGACTGTCTCCTGGGTGGGGGTTCGTCTGCGTGGGACTTTCTGGGACTGTCTCCTGGGTGGGTAGTCGTCTGCTTGGGACTTTCTGAGACAGGGGGTCGTCTGCGTGGGTCTTTCTGGTACAGACTCCTGGGTGGGGGTCCGTCTGCGTGGGACTTTCTGGGACTGTCTCCTTTGTGGAGGGTCCTCTGCGTGGGATTTTTTGGGTCTGGGTGTCGTCTGCGTGGGACTTTCTGGGACAGGGGGTCTTCTGCGTGGGACTTTCTGGGACTGGGGTTCGTCTTCGTGGGACATTCTGGGACTGGGGGTTGTCTGCGTGGGACTTTCAGGGACTCTCTTCTGGGTGGGGGATCGTCTGCGTGGGACTTTCTGGGACTGTCTCCTTGGTGGGGGGCGTCTGCGTGGGACATTCTGGGACTGTGGGTCGTCTGCGTGGGACTTTCTGGGACTGTCTCCTTGGTGGGGGCCGTCTGCGTGGGACTTTGTGGGACTGGTGGTCGTCTGCGTGGGACTTTCTTGGACTGGGGGTCGTCTGCGTGTTACTTTCTGGGACTGTCTCCTGGGTGGGGGGTCGTCTGTATGGGACTTTCTAGGACTCGGGGTCGTCTGCGTGGATCTTTTTTGGACTCTCTCCTGGGTGGGGCGTCGTCTGTGTGGGACTTTCTGGGACTGTCTCCTGGGTGGGGATTCGTCTGCCTGGGACTTTCTGAGACTGGGTGTCATCTGCGTGGTAGTTTCTGGGACTGTCTCCTGGGTGGGGGTCGTCTGCGTGGGACTATCTGGGACTGGGGATTGTCTGCGTGGGACTTACAGGGACTCTCTTCTGGGTGGGGGATCGTCTGCGTGGGACTTTCTGGGACTGTCTCCTTGGTGGGGGGCGTCTGCGTGCGACATTCTGGGACTGTGGGTCGTCTGCGTGGGACATTCTGGGACTGTCTCCTGGGTGGGGGGTCGTCTGCGTGGGACTTTGTGGTACTGGTGGTCGTCTGCGTTGGACTTTCTCGGACTGGGGGTCGTCTGCGTGTTACTTTCTGGGACAGTCTCCTGGGTGGGGGGTCGTCTGTATGGGACTTTCTTGGACTCGGGGTCGTCTGCGTGGGTCTTTCTTGGACTCTCTCCTTGGTGGGGGGTCGTCTGCGTGGGACTTTCTGGGACTGTCTCCTGGGTGGGGAGTCGTCTGCGTGGGACTTTCTGGGACTGGGGTCGTCTGCGTGGGTCTTTCTGGGACTGTCTCCTCGGTGGGGGTTCGTCTGCGTGGGACTTCCTGGGACTGTCTCCTGCGTGGGAGGTCGTCATCTTGGGACTTTCAGGGACTGGGTGTCGTCTGCGTGGGAGTTTCTGGGACAGTCTCCTGGGTGGCGTTCGTCTGCGTGGGACTTTCTGGGACTGGGGGTCGTCTGCGTGGGACTTTCTGGGACTGTCTCCTGGGTTGGGGGTAGTCTGCGTGGGAATTTTTGGGACTGTCACCTGAGTGGAGGGTCCTCTGCGTGGGATTTTTTGGGACTGGGTGTCGTCTGCGTGGGACTTTCTGGGACAGGGGGTCTTCTGCGTGGGACTTTCTGGGACTGTCTCCTGGGTGGGGGGTCGTCTGTATGGGACTTTCTAGGACTCGGGGTCGTCTGCGTGGATCTTTTTTGGACTCTCTCCTGGGCGGGGCGTCGTCTGCGTGGGACTTTCTGGGACAGTCTCCTGGGTGGGGATTCGTCTGCCTGGGACTTTCTGAGAAAGGGTGTCATCTGCGTGGTAGTTTCTGGGACTGACTCCTGGGTGGGGGTCGTCTGCGTGGGACTTTCTGGGACTGGGCTCCTCTGCGTGGGACTTTCTGGGACTTTCTCCTGGGTGGGGGTTCGTCTGCGTGGGACTTTCTGGGACTGTCTCCTTTGTGGAGGGTCCTCTGCGTGGGATTTTTTGGGACTGGGAGTCGTCTGCGTGGGACTTTCTGGGACAGGGGGTCTTCTGCTTGGGACTTTCTGGGACTGGGGTTCGTCTTCGTGGGACATTCTGGGACTGGGGGTTGTCTGCGTGGGACTTTCAGGGACTCTCTTCTGGGTGGGGGATAGTCTGCGTGGGACTTTCTGGGACTGTCTCCTTGGTGGGGGGCGTCTGCGTGGGACATTCTGGGACTGTGGGTCGTCTGCGTGGGACTTTCTGGGACTGTCTCCTTGGTGGGGGCCGTCTGCGTGGGAATTTGTGGGACTGGTGGTCGTCTGCGTGGGACTTTCTTGGACTGGGGGTCGTCTGCGTGTTACTTTCTGGGACTGTCTCCTGGGTGGGGGGTCTTCTGTATGGGACTTTCTAGGACTCGGGGTCGTCTGCGTGGATCTTTTTTGGACTCTCTCCTGGGTGGGGCGTCGTCTGCGTGGGACTCTCTGGGACTGTCTCCTGGGTGGGGATTCGTCTGCCTGGGACTTTCTGAGACTGGGTGTCATCTGCGTGGTAGTTTCTGGGACTGTCTCCAGGGTGGGGGTCGTCTGCGTGGGACTTTCTGGGACTGGGCTCCTCTGCGTGGGACTTTCTCCTGGGTGGGGGTTCGTTTGCGTGGGACTTTCTGGGACTGTCTCCTGCGTGGGAGGTCGTCTGCTTGGGACTTTCATGGACTGGGTGTCGTCTGCGTGTGACTTTCTGGGACTGTCTCCTGGGTGGGGGTCGTCTGCCTGGGACTATCTGGGACTGGGGGTTGTCTGCGTGGGACTTTCAGGGACTCTCTTCTGGGTGGGGGATCGTCTGCGTGGGACTTTCTGGGACTGTCTCCTTGGTGGGGGGCGTCTGCGTGCGACATTCTGGGACTGTGGGTCGTCTGCGTGGGACATTCTGGGACTGTCTCCTGGTTGGGGGGTCGTCTGCGTGGGACTTTGTGGTACTGGTGGTCGTCTGCGTTGGACTTTCTGGGACTGGGGGTCGTCTCCGTGTTACTTTTTGGGACAGTCTCCTGGGTGGGGGGTCGTCTGTATGGGACTTTCTTGGACTCGGGGTCGTCTGCGTGGGTCTTTCTTGGACTGTCTCCTTGGTGGGGGGTCGTCTGCGAGGGACTTTCTGGGACTGTCTCCTGGGTGGGGAGTCGTCTGCGTGGGACTTTCTGGGACTGGGGTCGTCTGCGTGGGTCTTTCTGGGACTGTCTCCTGGGTGGGGGTTCGTCTGCGTGGGACTTTCTGGGACTGTCTCCTGGGTGGGGATTCGTCTGCCTGGGACTTTCTGAGACTGGGTGTCATCTGCGTGGTAGTTTCTGGGACTGTCTCCTGGGTGGGGGTCGTCTGCGTGGGACTTTCTGGGACTGGGCTCCTCTGCGTGGGACTTTCTGGGACTTTCTCCTGGGTGGGGGTTCGTCTGCGTGGGACTTTCTGGGACTGTCTCCTGGGTGGGGGTCGTCTGCGTGGGACTTTCTGGGACTGGGCTCGTCTGCGTGGGACTTTCTTGGACTGTCTCCTCGGTGGGGAGTCGTCTGCGTGGGACTATCTGGGACTGGGTGTTGTCTGCGTGGGACTTTCAGGGACTCTCTTCTGGTTGGGGGATCGTCTGCGTGGGACTTTCTGGGACTGTCTCCTTGGTGGGGGGCCTCTCCGTGCGACATTCTGGGACTGTGGGTCGTCTGCGTGGGACATTCTGGGACTGTCTCCTGGGTGGGGGGTCGTCTGCGTGGGACTTTGTTGTACTGGTGGTCGTCTGCGTGTTACTTTCTGGGACAGTCTCCTGGGTGGGGGGTCGTCTGTATGGGACTTTCTAGGACTCGGTGTCGTCTGCGTGGATCTTTTTTGGACTCTCTCCTGGGTGGGGCGTTGTCTGCGTGGGACTTTCTGGGACTGTCTCCTGTGTGGGGATTCTTCTGCCTGGGACTTTCTGAGACTGGGTGTCATCTGCGTGGTAGTTTCAGGGACTGTATCCTGGGTGGGGGTCGTCTGCATGGGACTTTCTGGGACTGGGCTCGTCTGCTTGGGACTTTCTGGGACTTTCTCCTGGGTGGGGGGTCGTCTGCGTGGGACTTTCTGGGACTGTCTCCTGGGTGGGGAGTCGTCTGCGTGGGACTTTCTGGGACTGGGGTCGTCTGCGTGGGTCTTTCTGGGACTGTCTCCTGGGTGGGGGTTCGTCTGCGTGGGACTTTCTGGGACTGTCTCCTGCGTGGGAGGTCGTCTGCTTTGGACTTTCAGGGTCTGGGTGTCGTCTGCGTGGGTCTTTCTGGGACTGTCTCCTGGGTGGGGGTTCGTCTGCGTGGGACTTTCTGGGACAGTCTCCTGGGTGGGGTTCGTCTGCGTGGGACTTTCTGGGACTGGGGGTTGTCTGCGTGGGACTTACTGGGACAGTGGGTCGTCTCCGTGGGACTTTCTGCGACTGTCTCATGGGTGGGGGGGTCGTCTGCGTGGGACTTTCTGGGACTGTCTCCTTGGTGGGGGGGTCGTCTGCGTAGGTCATTGTGTTACTGGTGGTCGTGTGCGTGGGACTTTCTGGGACTGGTGGTCGTCTGCGTGTTACTTTCTGAGACTGTCTCCTGGGTGGGGGGTCGTCTGTATGGGACTTTCTTGGACTCGGGGTCGTCTGCGTGGGTCTTTCTTGGACTCTCTCCTGGGTGGGGGGTCGTCTGCCTGGGACTTCCTGGGACAGTCTCCTGGGTAGTGTTCGTCCGCGTGGGACTTTCTGGGACTGGGGGTCGTCTGCGTGGGACTTTCTGGGACTTTCTCCTGGGTGGGGGGTAGTCTGCGTGGGACTTTCTGGGACTGTCTCCTGGGTGGGGAGTCGTCTGCGTGGGATATCTAGGACTGTCTCCTGGGTGGGGGGTCGTCTGCATGGGACTTTCTGTGACTGTGGGTCTTCTGCGCATACTTTCTGGGACTGTCTCCTGGGTGGGGGGTCGTCTGCGTCGGATTTTGTGGGATTGGGTGTAGTCTGCGTGGGACTTTCTGGGACTGGGGGTCGTCTGCGTGGGTCATTCTGGGACTCTCTCCTGGGTGGGGGGTCGTCTGCGTGGGACATTCTGGGACTGTTTCCTGGGTGGGGCCTCGTTTGCGTGGGACTTTCTGGGACTGGGGGTCGTCTGCGTGGGACTTTCTGGGACAGTCTCCTGGGTGCGGTGTCGTCTGAGAGGGACTTTGTGGGACTGGGGGTCTTCTGCGTGGGACTTTCTGGGACTGGGGTTCGTCTGCGTGGGACTTTCTGGGACTGTCTCCTGGGTGAGGGTCGTCTCCCTGGGATATCTAGGACTGTCTCCTGGGTGGGGGGTCGTCTGCATGGGATTTTCTGGGACTGGGGGTCTTTTGCGTGGGACTTTCTGGGACTGTCTCCTGCGTGGGGGGTCGTCTGCGTGGGACATTCTTGGACTGTCTCCTGGGTGGGGGGTCGTCTGCATGGGTCTTTCTGGTACAGTCTCCTGGGTGCGGTGTCGTCTGCGTGGGATATCTAGGACTGTCTCCTGGGTGTGGGGTCGTCTGCATGGGACTTTCTGGAACTGTGGTTCTTCTGCGTGGGACTTTCTGGGACTGTCTCCTGGGTGGGGGTCGTCTGCGTGGGATATCTAGGACTGTCTCCTGGGTGGGGGGTCGTCTGCATGGGTCTTTCTGGTACAGTCTCCTGGGTGCGGTGTCGTCTGCGTGGGATTTTGTGGGATTGGGGGTCGTCTGCGTGGGACATTCTGGGACTGGGGGTCGTCTGCGTGGGTCTTTCTGGGACAGTCTCCTGGGTGCGGTGTCGTCTGCGTGGGACTTTTTGGGACTGGGGGTCTTCTGCGTGGGACTTTCTTGGACTGGGGGTCGTCTGCGTGGGACTTTCTGGGACTGTCTCCTGGTTGGGGGGTCGTCTTAGTGGGACTTTCTGTGACTGTCTCCTGGGTGGGGGTCGTCTGCGAGGGACTTTCTGGGACTGTCTCCTGGGTGAGGGCTCGACTGCGTGGGACTTTCTGGGACTGTCTCCTGGGTTGGGGTCGTCTGCATGGGACTGTCTGGGACTGGGGGTCTTTTGCCTAGGACTTTCTGGGACTGTCTCCTGCGTGGGGTGTCGTCTGCGTGGGACTTTCTTGGACTGTCTCCTGGGTGGTGGTCGTCTGCGTGGGACTTTCTGGGACTGGGGGTCGTCTGCGTGGGACTTTCTGGGACTGTCTCCTGGGTGGGGGGTCGTCTGCGTGGGACTTTCTGTGACTGTCTCCTGGGTGGGTGTTCGTCTGCGTGGGATTTTCTGGGACTGGGGGTCGTCTGCGTGGGACTTGCTGGGACACTCTCCTGTCTGGCTTCTGGGTGTGGGGTCGTCTGCGTGGGATATCTAAGACTGTCTCCTGGGTGCGGTGTCGTCTGCATGGGACTTTCTGGGACTGGGTGTCGTCTGCATGGGTCTTTCTGGTACAATCTCCTGGGTGCGGTGTCGTCTGCGTGGGATTTTGTGGGACTGGGGGTCATCTCCGTGGGACTTTCTGGGATTGGGGGTCGTCTGCGTGGGACTTCCTGGGACTGTCTCCTGGGTGGGGGGTCGACTGCGTGGGACTTTCTGGGACTGGGGGTCGTCTGCGTGGGTCTTTCTTGGACTGGAGGTCTTCTCCGTGGGACTTTGTGGGAGTGTCTCCTGGGTGGGTGTCGTCTGTTTTGGACTTTCCGGGACTGTCTCCTGGGTGGGGGCTCGTCTGCGTGGGACTTTCTGGGACTGTCTCCTGGGTGGGGGTCGTCTGCGTGGGATATCTAGGACTGTCTCCTTGGTGGAGGGTCGTCTGCATGGGATTTTCTGGGACTGGGGGTCTTTTGCGTGGGAATTTCTGGGACTGTCTCCTGCGTGGGGGGTCTTCTGCGTGGGACTTTCTTGGACTGGGGCTCATCTGCGTGGGACTTTCTGGGAATGTCTACTGGGTTGGGGGTCGTCTTCCTGGGATATCTAGGACTGTCTCCTGGGTGGTGGGTCGTCTGCATGGGACTTTCTGGAACTGTGGGTCTTCCGCGTGGGACTTTCTGGGACTGGCTCCTGGGTGGGGGGTCGTCTGCATGGGACTTTCTGGAACTGTCTCGTGGGTGGGGGGTCGTCTGCGTGGGACTTTCTGGGACTGTCTCCTGGGTGGGTGTCGTCTGCGTGGGATTTTCTGGGACTGTCTCCTGTCTGGGGGTCGTCAGCGTGGGACTTTCTGTGACTGTCTCCTGGGTGGTGATCGTCTGCGTGGGATATCTAGGACAGTCTCCTGGGTGGAGGTTCGTCTTCATGGGACTTTCTGGGACTGGGGGTCTTTTGCGTGGGACTTTCTGGGACTGTCTCCTGCGTGGGGGGTCGTCTGCGTCGGACTTTCAGGGACTGGGTGTCGTCTGCGTGGGACTTTCTGGGACTGTCTCGTGGGTGGGGGGTCGTCTGAGTGGGACTTTCTGGGACTGTCTCCTGGGTGGGTGTTCGTCTGCGTGGGATTTTCTGGGATTGAGGGTCGTCTGCGTGGGACATGCTGGCACACTCTCCTGTCTGGGGGTCGTCTACCTGGGACTTTCTGGGACTGTCTCCTGGGTGGGGGTCGTCTGCGTGGGATATCTAGGACTGTCTCCTGGGTGGGGTGTCGTCTGCATGGGACTTTCTGGGACTGGGGGTTGTCTGCATGGGTCTTTCTGGTACAGTCTCTTGCGTGCGGTGTCGTCTGCGTGGGATTTTGTGGGATTGGGGGTCGTCTGCGTAGGTCTTTATGGGACTGGGGGTCGACTGCGTGGGTCATTCTGGGACTCTCTCCTGGGTGGGGGGTCGTCTGCGTGGGACATTCTGGGACTGTTTCCTGGGTGGGGGCTCGTCTGCGTTGGACTTTCTGGGACTGGGGTTCGTCTGCGTGGGTCTTTCTGGGACAGTCTCCTGGGTGCGGTGTCGTCTGCGTGTGACTTTGTGGGACTGGGGGTCTTCTGCGTGTGACTTTCTGGGACTGTCTCCTGGGTGGGGGTCGTCTGTTTGGGACTTTCTGGGACTGTCTCCTGGGTCGGGGTCGTCTGCGTGGGACTTTCTGGGATTGTCTCCTGGCTGGGGGTCTTCTGCATGGGACTAACTGGGACTGTCTCCTGGGTGGGGGGTCGTCTGCGTGGGACTTGCTGGGACACTCTCCTGTCTGGGCGTCGTCTGCGTGGGACTTTCTTGGACTGGGCGTCGTCTGCGTGGGACTTTCTTGGACTGTCTCCTGGGTGGGGGGTCGTCTGAGTGGGACTTTCTGGGACTGTCTCCTGGGTGGGTGTTCGTCTGCGTGGGATTTTCTGGGATTGAGGGTCGTCTGCGTGGGACATGCTGGCACACTCTCCTGTCTGGGGGTCGTCTGCGTGGGACTTTCTGGGACTGTCTCCTGGGTGGGGGTCGTCTGCGTGGGATATCTAGGACTGTCTCCTGGGTGGGGTGTCGTCTGCATGGGACTTTCTGGGACTGGGGGTTGTCTGCATGGGTCTTTCTGGTACAGTCTCTTGCGTGCGGTGTCGTCTGCGTGGGATTTTGTGGGATTGGGGGTCGTCTGCGTAGGTCTTTATGGGACTGGGGGTCGACTGCGTGGGTCATTCTGGGACTCTCTCCTGGGTGGGGGGTCGTCTGCGTGGGACATTCTGGGACTGTTTCCTGGGTGGGGGCTCGTCTGCGTTGGACTTTCTGGGACTGGGGTTCGTCTGCGTGGGTCTTTCTGGGACAGTCTCCTGGGTGCGGTGTCGTCTGCGTGTGACTTTGTGGGACTGGGGGTCTTCTGCGTGTGACTTTCTGGGACTGTCTCCTGGGTGGGGGTCGTCTGTTTGGGACTTTCTGGGACTGTCTCCTGGGTCGGGGTCGTCTGCGTGGGACTTTCTGGGATTGTCTCCTGGCTGGGGGTCTTCTGCATGGGACTAACTGGGACTGTCTCCTGGGTGGGGGGTCGTCTGCGTGGGACTTGCTGGGACACTCTCCTGTCTGGGCGTCGTCTGCGTGGGACTTTCTTGGACTGGGCGTCGTCTGCGTGGGACTTTCTTGGACTGTCTCCTGGGTGGGGGATCGTCTGCGTGGGATTTCTGGGACTGTCTCCTGGGTGGGCGTCGTCTGCGTGGGACTTTCTGGGACTGTCTCCTGGGTGGGGGTCTTCTGCATGGGACTTCCTAGGACTGGGGGTCGTCTGTGTGGGACTTTCTGGGACTGGGGGTCGTCTGCGTGGGTCTTTCTGGGACTGTCTCCTGGGTGGGGGTTCGTCTGCGTTGGACTTTCTTGGACTGTCTCATGCGTGGGGGTTCATCTGCGTGGGACTTTCTGGGTCTGTCTCCTGGGTGGGTGTTCGTGTGCGTGGGACTTTCTGTGACTGGGGGTTGTCTGCGTGGGATATATGGGTCTGTCTCCTGGGTGGGGGGTCGTCTGCATGGGACTTTCTGGGACTGGGTGTCGTCTGCGTGCGACTTTCTGGGATTGTCTCCTGGGTTGGGGGGGTCATCTGCGTACGACTTGCTGGAACTGGGGGTCGTCTGCGTGGGACTTTTTGGGACTGTCTCCTGTCTGGAGGATCGTCTGCGTGTGACTTTCTGGGACTAGGGGGTCGTCTGCGTGGGACTTTCTGGGACTCGGGGTCGTCTGCGTTGAACTTTCTGGGACTGGGAGTCGTCTGCGTTGGACTTTCTGGGACTGTCTCCTGGGTGGGGGGTCGTATGCTTGGGACTTTGTGGGACTGGGGGTAGTCTGCGTGGGACTTTCTGGGAGTGGGTGTCGTCTGCGTTGGACTTTCTGGGACTGTCTCCTGGGTTGGGGGTCGTCTGTGTCGAAAAAACTTTTGTAATTATGGCTAAGGCAAGAAATTCCCGACAATTGGACACCAATATTTTGTGGATTCTATAAAAAGGAAAAATTAGAAATGCAGTCTTATTGTGCACTCTGGAATTCGGGCGCTGTAAATTGTCAGACGACATACCGCGCACATGGTGAAAGCTGTACTTTTTACTATCTGAGCAAATGAAAAATCTCTGTATATATAGATAAATCAAATAATTGCACACAATTTCATACCCATTTTGAAAATATTTCTTTTAATGGAAAAAGTTATAAACAAGTGAAATATGACTGATTTCCCTGTTTAGGGCTGCATAAAAATTTCCGTAAATGAGCTAACACAAGCCCCATACCGTTGAATTTCGGCTCCACTCTATTCAAGGTGTCGAAAAACGTTTGAACTTATGGACAATTGGACACCAACAGATCAGAGGCCATGCTGCTGGACGTAGTTTATCTTTTTACATTAGACGCTCAAATATGCACCAGAAACCAACAGATCAGAATCATGGCTGCTAGACGTCGTGTATCATCTTACACAAGACGCTCAGATATGGTCCGGAAGCCAACAGGTCAGAGGCCATGCTGGTGGACGTAGTTTATCTTTTACATTAGACGTTCAAATATGCACGAGAAACCCAGAGATCAGAAACAGGGCTGCTGGACGTTTTGTATCATATACACAAGACGCTCAAATTCGGACAGGAAACCAAGAATTCAGAATCATGGCTGCTAGACGTCGTGTATCATCTTACACAAGACGGTCAGATATGGTCCGGAAACCAACAGGTCAGAGGCCATGCTCCTGGACGTAGTCTAAAATCTTACATTAGACGCTCAAATATGGACCGGAAACCAACAGATCAGAGGCCATGCTGCTGGACGTAGTTTATCTTTTTACATTTGTCGCTCAAATATGCACCAGAAACCAAGAAGTCAGAAACAGGGCTGCTGGACGTAGTGTATCATCTTACACAAGACGCTCAAATATGGACCAGAAGCCAACAAATCAGAGGCCATGCTGCTGGACGTAGTTTATCTTTTTACATTAGACGCTCAAATATGCACCAGAAACCAAGAGATCAGAAACAGGGCTGCTGGACGTAGTGTATCATCTTACACAAGACTCTCAAATATGGACCAGAAGCCAACAGGTCAGAGGCTATTCTGCTGGACGTAGTCTAAAATCTTATATTAGACGCTCAAATACTGACCGGAAACCAACAGATCAGAGGCCATTGCTGCTGGCCCTAGTATATCTTTTTACATTAGACGCTCAAATATGCACAAGAAACCAAGAGATCAGAAACAGGGCTGCTGGACGTAGTGTATCATCTTACACAAGACTCTCAAATATGGACCGGAAGCCAACAGGTCAGAGGCTATGCTGCTGGACGTAGTCTAAAATCTTACATTAGACGCTCAAATATGGACCGGAAACCAACAGATCAGAGGCCATGCTGCTGGACGTAGTTTATCTTTTTACATTAGACGCTCAAATATGCACCAGAAACCAAGAGATCAGAAACAGGTCTGCTGGACGTAGTGTATCATCTTACACAAAACGCTCAAATATGGACCGGAAGCCAACAGGTCAGAGGCCATGCTGCTGGAGGTAGTCTAAAATCTTACATTAGACGCTCAAATATGAACCGGAAACCAACAGATCAGAGGCCATGCTGCTGGACGTAGATTATCTTTTTACATTAGACGCTCAAATATGCACCATAAACCAAGAGATCAGAAACAGGGCTGCTGGACGTTGTGTATCATATAGACAAGACGCTCAAATACGGACCGGAAACCAAGAGTTCAGAGGCCATGCTGCTGGACGTAGTCTAAAATCTTACATTAGACGCTCAAATATGGACCGGAAACCAACAGATCAGAGGCCATGCTGCTGGTCGTAATTTATCTTTTTACATTAGACGCTCAAATATGCAACAGAAACCAACAGATCAGAATCATGGCTGCTAGACGTAGTGTATCATCTTACACAAGACGCTCAGATATGGTCCGGAAGCCAACAGGTCAGAGGCCATCCTGCTGGACGTAGTCTAAAATCTTACATTAGACGCTCAAATATGGACAGGAAACCAAGAGATCAGAAACGGGGCTGCTGGACGTAGTGTATCATCTTACACAAGACGCTCAAATATGGACCGGAAGCCAACAGATCAGAGGCCATGCTGCTGGGCGTAGTTTATCTTTTTACATTAGACGCTCAAATATGCACCAGAAACCAAGAGATCAGAAACAGGGCTGCTGGACGTAGTGTATCATCTTACACAAGACGCTCAAATATGGACCAGAAGCAAACTGGTCAGAGGCTATGCTGCTGGACGTAGTCTAAAATCTTATATTAGATTCTCAAATATGCACCAGAAACCAACAGATCAGAATCATGGCTGCTGGACATAGTGTATCATCTTACACAAGACGCTCAAATATGAACCGGAAGCCAAGAGTTCAGAGTCCATGCTGCTGGTCGTAGTCTAAAATCTTACATTAGAGGCTCAAATATGGACCGGAAACCAACAGATCAGAGTCCATGCTGCTGGACGTAGTTTATCTTTTACATTAGACGGTCAAATATGCACCAGAAACCAAGAGATAAGAAACAGGGCTGCTGGACGTAGTGTCTCATCTTACACAAGACGCTCAAATATGGACCGGAAGCCAACAGGTCAGAGGCCATGTTGCTGGGCGTAGACTAAAATCTTACATTAGACGCTCAAATATGAACCGGAAGCCAACAGGTCAGAGACCATGCTGCTGGACGTAGTCTAAAATCTTACATTAGACGCTCAAATATGGACCGGAAACCAACAGATCAGAGGCCATGCTGCTGGTCGTAGTTTATCTTTTTACATTAGACGCTCAAATATGCACCAGAAACCAAGAGATCAGAAACAGGGCTGCTGGACGTAGTGTATCATCTTACACAAGACGCTCAAATATGGACCTGAAGCCAACAGGTCAGAGGAAATGCGGCTGGACGTAGTCTAAAATCTTACATTGGACGCTCAAATATGGTCCGGAAAACAACAGATCAGAGGCCATGCTGCTGGACGGAGTTTATCTTTTTACATTAGATGCTCAAATATGCACCTGAAACCAACAGATTAGAATCATATCTGCTGGACGTAGTGTATCTTCTTACACGAGATTCTCAAATATGGACCGGAAGCCAAGAGGTCAGAGTCCATGCTGCTGGTCGTAGTCTAAAATCTTACATTAGAGGCTCAAATATGGACCGGAAACCAACAGATCGGAGGACATGCTGCTGGACGTAGTTTATCTCTTACATTAGACGGTCAAATATGAAACGGAAACCAACAGATCAGAGGCCATTGCTGCTGGCCCTAGTATATCATTTTACATTAGACGCTCAAATATGCACAAGAAACCAAGAGATCAGAAACAGGGCTGCTGGACGTAGTGTATCATCTTACACAAGACTCTCAAATATGGACCGGAAGCCAACAGGTCAGAGGCTATGCTGCTGGACGTAGTCTAAAATCTTACATTAGACGCTCAAATATGGACCGGAAACCAACAGATCAGAGGCCATGCTGCTGGACGTAGTTTATCTTTTTACATTAGACGCTCAAATATGCACCAGAAACCAAGAGATCAGAAACAGGGCTGCTGGACGTAGTGTATCATCTTACACAAGACTCTCAAATATGGACCTGAAGCCAACAGTTCAGAGGCAATGCGGCTGGACGTAGTCTAAAATCTTACATTGGACGCTCAAATATGTTCCGGAAACCAACAGATCAGAGGCCATGCTGCTGTACGTAGCTTATCTTTTTACATTAGACGCTCAAATATGCACCAGAAACCAACAGATCTGAATCATGGCTGCTGGACGTAGTGTATCATCTTACACAAGACGCTCAAATATGGACCGGAAGCCAACAGGTCAGAGTCCATGCTGCTGGTCGTAGTCTAAAATCTTACATTAGAGGCTCAAATATGGACCGGAAACCAAGAGATCAGAGGCCATGCTGCTGGACGTATTTTATCTTTTACATTAGACGGTCAAATACGCACCAGAAACCAAGAGATCAGAAACAGGGCTGCTGGACGTAGTGTATCATCTTACACTAGACGCTCAAATATGGACCGGAAGCCAACAGGTCAGAGGCCATGCTGCTGGACGTAGTCTAAAATCTTACATTAGACGCTCAAATATGAACCGGAAACCAACAGATCAGAGGCCATGCTGCTGGACGTTGATTATCTTTTTACATTAGACGCTCATATATGCACCAGAAACCAAGAGATCAGAAACAGGGCTGCTGGACGTTGTGTATCATATACAGAAGACGCTCAAATACAGACCGGAAACCAAGAGTTCAGAGGCCATGCTTCTGGACGTAGTCTAAAATCTTACATTAGACACTCAAATATGAACCGGAAACCAACAGATCATAGGCCATGCTGCTGGACGTAGTTTATCTTTTTACATTAGACGGTCAAATATGCACCAGAAACCAAAAGATCAGAATCATGGATGCTAGACGTAGTGTATCATCTTACACAAGACGCTCAGATATGGTCCGGAAGCCAACAGGTCAGAGGCCATGCTGCTGGACGTAGTCTAAAATCTTATATTAGACGCTCAAATATGGACCGGAAACCAACAGATCAAAGGCCATGCTGCTGGACGTAGTTATCTTTTTACATTAGACGCTCAAATATGCACCAGAAACCAAGAGATCAGAAACAGGGCTGCTGGACGTAGTGTATCATCTTACACAAGACGCTCAAATATGGACCTGAAGCCAACAGGTCAGAGGCAATGCGGCTGGACGTAGTCTAAAATCTTACATTGGACGCTCAAATATGGTCCGGAAACCAACAGATCAGAGGCCATGCTGCTGGACGTAGTTTACCTTTTACATTAGACGCTCAAATATGGACCGGAATCCAACAGATCAGAGGCCATGCTGCTGGACGTTGTTTCTCTTTTTACATTAGACGCTCAAATATGCATCAGAAACAAGAGATCAGTATCATGGCTGCTGGAAGTAGTGTATCATCTTACACAAGACGGTCAAATATGGACCGGAAGCCAACAGGTCAGAGGCCATTCTGCCGGACGTAGTCTAAAATCTTACATTAGACGCTCAAATATGAACCGGAAACCAACAGATCAGAGGCCATGCTGCTGGACGTAGTTTATCTTTTTACATCAGACGCTCAAATATGCACCAGAAAAAAAGAGATCAGAAACAGGTCTGCTGGACGTAGTGTATAATTTTACAGAAGACGCTCAAGTATGGACCGGAAGCCAACAGGTCAGAGGCCATGCTGCTGGACGTAGCCTAAAATCTTACATTAGACGCTCAAATATGAACCGGAAACCAACAGATCAGAGGCCATGCTGCTGGACGTAGATTATCTTTTTACATTAGACGCTCAAATATGCACCATAAACCAAGAGATCAGAAACAGGGCTGCTGGACGTTGTGTATCATATAGACAAGACGCTCAAATACGGACCGGAAACCAAGAGTTCAGAGGCCATGCTGCTGGACGTAGTCTAAAATCTTACATTAGACGCTCAAATATGGACCGGAAACCAACAGATCAGAGGCCATGCTGCTGGTCGTAATTTATCTTTTTACATTAGACGCTCAAATATGCAACAGAAACCAACAGATCAGAATCATGGCTGCTAGACGTAGTGTATCATCTTACACAAGACGCTCAGATATGGTCCGGAAGCCAACAGGTCAGAGGCCATGCTGCTGGACGTAGTCTAAAATCTTACATTAGACGCTCAAATATGGACAGGAAACCAAGAGATCAGAAACAGGGCTGCTGGACGTAGTGTATCATCTTACACAAGACGCTCAAATATGGACCGGAAGCCAACAGATCAGAGGCCATGCTGCTGGGCGTAGTTTATCTTTTTACATTAGACGCTCAAATATGCACCAGAAACCAAGAGATCAGAAACAGGGCTGCTGGACGTAGTGTATCATCTTACACAAGACGCTCAAATATGGACCTGAAGCAAACTGGTCAGAGGCTATGCTGCTGGACGTAGTCTAAAATCTTATATTAGATTCTCAAATATGCACCAGAAACCAACAGATCAGAATCATGGCTGCTGGACATAGTGTATCATCTTACACAAGACGCTCAAATATGAACCGGAAGCCAAGAGTTCAGAGTCCATGCTGCTGGTCGTAGTCTAAAATCTTACATTAGAGGCTCAAATATGGACCGGAAACCAACAGATCAGATTCCATGCTGCTGGACGTAGTTTATCTTTTACATTAGACGGTCAAATATGCACCAGAAACCAAGAGATAAGAAACAGGGCTGCTGGACGTAGTGTCTATTCTTACACAAGACGCTCAAATATGGACCGGAAGCCAACAGGTCAGAGGCCATGTTGCTGGGCGTAGACTAAAATCTTACATTAGACGCTCAAATATGGACCGGAAACCAACAGATCAGAGGCCATGCTGCTGGTCGTAGTTTATCTTTTTACATTAGACGCTCAAATATGCACCAGAAACCAAGAGATCAGAAACAGGGCTGCTGGACGTAGTGTATCATCTTACACAAGACGCTCAAATATTGACCGGAAGCCAACAGGTCAGAGTCTATGCTGCTGGACGTAGTCTAAAATCTTATATTAGACGCTCAAATATGGACCGGAAACCAACAGCTCAGAGGCCATGCTGCTGGACGTAGTATATCTTTTTACATTAGACGCTCAAATATGCACAAGATACCAAGAGATCAGAAACAGGGATGCTGGACGTAGTGTATCATCTTACACAAGACGCTCAAATATGGACCTGAAGCCAACAGGTCAGAAACAATGCGGCTGGACGTAGTCTAAAATCTTACATTGGACGCTCAAATATGGTCCGGAAACCAACAGATCAGAGGCGCTGCTCCTGGACGTAGTTTATCTTTTTATATTAGACGCTCATATAGGCACCAGAAACCAACAGATCAGAATCATGTCTGCTGGACGTAGTGTATCATCTTACACAAGAGGGTCAAATATGGACCGGAAGCCAAGAGGTCAGAGTCCATGCTGCTGGTCGTAGTCTAAAATCTTACATTAGAGGCTCAAATATGGACCGGAAACCAACAGATCAGAGGCCATGCTGCTGGACGTAGTATATCTTTTTACATTAGACGCTCAAATATGCACAAGATACCAAGAGATCAGAAGCAGGGCTGCTGGACGTAGTGTATCATCTTACACAAGACGCTCAAATATGAACCTGAAGCCAAAAGGTCAGAGGCAATGCGGCTGGACGTAGTCTAAAATCTTACATTGGACGCTCAAATATGGTCCGGAAGCCAACAGATCAGAGGCCATGCTGCTGGACGTAGATTATCTTTTTAGATTAGAGGCTCAAATATCCACCAGGAGCCAACAGATCAGAATCACGGCTGCTGGACGTAGTGTATCATTTTACAGAAGACGCTCAAATATGGACCGGAATCCAACAGGTCAGAGGCCATGCTGCTGGACGTAGTCTAAAATCTTACATTAGAAGCTCAAATATGAACAGGAAACCAGCAGATCAGAGGCAATGCTGCTGGATGTAGTATATCTTTTTACATTAGACGCTCAAATATGCACAAGAAACCAAGAGATCAGAAACAGGGCTGCTGGACGTAGTGTATCATCTTACACAAGACGCTGAAATATGGACCGGAAGCCAACAGGTCAGAGGCTATGCTGCTCGACGTAGACTAAAATCTTATATTAGACGCTCAAATATGGACCGGAAACCAACAGATCAGAGGCCATGCTGCTGGACGTAGTATATCTTTACATTAGACGCTCAAATATGCACAAGATACCAAGAGATCAGAAACAGGGCTGCTGGACGTAGTGTATCATCTTACACAAGACGCTCATATATGGACCTGAAGCCAACAGGTCAGAAGCAATACGGCTGGATGTAATCTATAATCTAACATTGGACGCTCAAATATGGTCCGGAAACCAACAGATCAGAGGCCATGCTGCTGGACGTAGTTTATCTTTACATTAGACGCTCAAATATGCACCAGAAACCAAGAGATCAGAAACTGGGCTGCTGGACGTAGTGTATCATCTTACACAAGACGCTCATATATGGACTGGAAGCCAACAGGTCAGAGGCCATGCTGCTGGAAGTAGTCTAAAATATTACATTAGACGCTCAAATATGAACCGGAAACCAACACATCAGAGGCCATGCTGCTGGACGTAGTTTATCTTTTTACATTAGACGCTCAAATATGCACCAGAAAACAAGTGATCAGAAACAGGTCTGCTGGACGTAGTGTATCATCTTACAGAAGACGCTCAAATATGGACCGGAAGCCAACAGGTCAGAGGCCATGCTGCTGGACGTAGTCTAAATCTTACATTAGACGCTCAAATATGAACCGGAAACCAACAGATCAGAGGCCATGCTGCTGGACGTAGATTATCTTTTTACATTAGACGCTCAAATATGCACCAGAAACCAAGAGATCAGAAACAGGGCTGCTGGACTTTGTGTATCATATACACTAGACGCTCAAATACGGACCGGAAACCAAGAGTTCAGAGGCCATGCTGCTGGACGTAGTCTAAAATCTTACATTAGACGCTCAAATATGGACCGGAAACCAACAGATCAGAGGCCATGCTGCTGGACGTAGTTTATCTTTTTACATTAGACGCTCAAATATGCACCAGAAACCAAGAGATCTGAAACAGGGCTGCTGGACGTAGTGTATAATCTTACACAAGACGCTCAAATAAATGTAAAAAGATAAACTACGCCCAGCAGCATGGCCTCTGATCTGTTGGTTTCCGGTCCATATTTGAGCGTCTAATATAAGATTTTAGACTACGTGCAGCAGCATAGCCTCTGACCTGTTGGCTTCCGGTCCATATTTGAGAGTCTTTTGTAAGATGATACACTACGTCCAGCAGCCCTGTTTCTGATCTCTTCGTTTCTTGTGCATATTTGAGCGTCTAATGTAAAAAGATATACTACGTCCATCAGCATGGCCTCTGATCTGTTGGTTTCCGGCCCATATTTGAGCGTCTAATATAAGATTTTAGACTACGTCCAGCAGAATGGCCTCTGACATGTATGTTTCCGGTCGATATTTTAGCGTCTTGTGTAAGATGATACACTACGTCCAGCAGCCATGATTCTGATCTGTTGGTTTCTGGTGCATATTTGAGCGTCTAATATAAAAAGATAAACTACGTCCAGCAGCATGGCCTCTGATCTGTTGGATTCCGGTCCATATTTGAGCGTCTAATGTAAGATTTTAGACTACGCCCAGCAGAATGGCCTCTGACCTCTTGGCTTCCGGTCAATATTTGACCGTCTTGTGTAAGATGATACACTACGTCCAGCAGCCATGATACTGATCTCTTGTTTCTGATGCATATTTGAGCGTCTAATGTAAAAAGATATACTACGTCCAGCAGCATGGCCTCTGATCTGTTGGTTTCCGGTCCATATTTGAGCGTCTAATATAAGATTTTAGACTACGACCAGCAGTATAGCCTCTGACCTGCTGGCTTCCGGTCCCTATTTGAGCATCTTGTGTACGATGATACACTACGTCCAGCAGCCCTGTTTCTGATCTCTTGGTTTCTGGTGCATATTTGAGCGTCTAATGTAAAAAGATAAAGTACGTCCAGCAGCATGGCGTCTGATCTGTTGGTTTACCGTCCATATTTGAGCGTCTAATGTAAGATTTTAGACTACGTCCAGCAGCATGGCCTCTGACCTGTAGGTTTCCGGTCGATATTTGAGCGTCTTGTGTAAGATGATACACTACGTCCAGCATCCATGATTCTGATCTGTTGGTTTCTTGTGCATATTTGAGCGTCTAATATAAAAAGATAAACTACGTCCAGCAGCATGGCCTCTGATCTGTTGGATTCCGGTCCATATTTGAACGTCTAATGTAAGATTTTAGACTACGCCCACCAGCATGGCCTCTGACCTCTTGGCTTCCGGTCAATATTTGACCGTCTTATGTAAGATGATACACTACGTCCAGCAGCCATGATACTGATCTCTTGTTTCTGATGCATATTTGAGCGTCTAATGTAAAAAGATAAACTACGTCTAGCAGCATGGCCTCTGATCTGTTGGATTCCGGTCCATATTTGAGCGTCCAATGTAAGATTTTAGACTACGTCCAGCCGCATTGCCTCTGACCTGTTGGCTTTCGGTCCATATCTGAGCGTCTTGTGTAAGATGATACATTACGTCCAGTAGCCATGATACTGATCTCTTGTTTCTGATGCATATTTGAGCGTCTAATGTAAAAAGATATACTACGCCCAGCAGCATGGCCTCTGATCTGTTGGTTTCCGGTCCATATTTGAGCGTCTAATATAAGATTTTAGACTGCGACCAGCAGCAAAGCCTCTGACCTGCTGGCTTCCGGTCCATATTTGCGCATCTTGTGTAAGATGATACACTACGTCCAGCAGCCCTGTTTCTGATCTCTTGGTTTCTGGTGCATATTTGAGCGTCTAATGTAAAAAGATAAACTACGTCCAGCAGCATGGCGTCTGATCTGTTGGTTTACCGTCCATATTTGAGCGTCTAATGTAAGATTTTAGACTACGTCCAGCAGCATGGCCTCTGACCTGTAGGTTTCCGGTCGATATTTGAGCGTCTTGTGTAAGATGATACACTACGTCCAGCAGCCATGATTCTGATCTGTTGGTTTCTGGTGCATATTTGAGCGTCTAATATCAAAAGATAAACTACGTCCAGCAGCATGGCCTCTGATCTGTTGGTTTCCGGTCCATATTTGAGGGTCTAATGTAAGATTTTAGACCACGTCCAGCAGCATGGCCTCTGAACTCTTGGTTTCCGGTCCATATTTGAGCGTCTTGTGTAAGATGATACACTATGTCCAGCAGCCCTGCTTCTGATCTCTTGGTTTCTGGTGCATATTTGAGCGTCTAATGTAAAAACATAAAATACGTCTAGCAGCATGGCTTATGATCTGTTGGTTTCCGGTCCATATTTATGCGTCTAATATAAGATTTTAGACTACGACCAGCAGCATAGCCTCTGACCTGTTGGCTTCCGGTCCATATTTGAGCGTCTTGTGTAAGATGATAGACTAGATCCAGCAGCCATGTTTCTGATCTCTTGGTTCCTTGTGCATATTTGAGCGTCTAATGTAAAAAGATAAACTACGTCCAGCAGCATGGCCTCTGATCTGTTGGTTTCTTGTCCATATTTGAGCGTCTAATATAAGATTTTAGACTACGACCAGCAGCATAGCCTCTGACCTGCTGGCTTCCGGTCCATATTTGAGCATCTTGTGTAAGATGATACACTACGTCCAGCAGCCCTGTTTCTGATCTCTTGGTTTCTGGTGCATATTTGAGCTTCTAATGTAAAAAGATAAAGTACGTCCAGCAGCATGGCGTCTGATCTGTTGGTTTACCGTCCATATTTGAGCGTCTAATGTAAGATTTTAGACTACGTCCAGCAGCATGGCCTCTGACCTGTAGGTTTCCGGTCGATATTTGAGCGTCTTGTGTAAGATGATACACTACGTCCAGCAGCCATGATTCTGATCTGTTGGTTTCTGGTGCATATTTGAGCGTCTAATATCAAAAGATAAACTACGTCCAGCAGCATGGCCTCTGATCTGTTGGTTTCCGGTCCATATTTGAGCGTCTAATGTAAGATTTTAGACGACGTCCAGCAGCATGGCCTCTGAACTCTTGGTTTCCGGTCCATATTTGAGCATTTTTGTGTAAGATGATACACTACGTCCAGCAGCACTGTTTCTGATCACTCGGTTTCTGGTGCATATTTGAGCGTCTAATGTAAAAAGATAAAGTACGTCCAGCATCATGGCCTCTGACCTGTTGGCTTCCGGACCATATCTGAGCGTCTTGTGTAAGTTGATACACTACGTCTAGCAGCCATGATTCTGATCTGTTGGTTTCTGTTGCATATTTGAGCGTCTAATGTAAAAAGATAAACTATGACCAGCAGCATGGCCTCTGATCTGTTGCTTTCCGGTCCATATTTGAGCGTCTTGTGTAAGATGATACACTACTTCCATCAGCTCTGTTTCTGATCTCTTGGTTTCTGGTGCATATTTGAGCGTCTAATGTAAAAAGATAAACTACGTCCAGGAGCATGGCCTCTGATCTGTTGGTTTCCGGTCCATATTTGAGCGTCTAATGTAAGATATTAGACTACGTCCCGCAGCATGGCCTCTGACCTGTTGGCTTCCGGACCATATCTGAGCGTCTTGTGTAAGATGATACACTACGTCTAGCAGCCATGTTTCTGATCTGTTGGTTTCTGGTGCATATTTGAGCGTCTAATGTAAAAAGATAAACTACGTCCAGCAGCATGGCCTCTGATCTGTTGGTTTCCGGTCCATATTTGAGCGTCTAATGTAAGATATTAGACTACGTCCAGCAGCATGGCCTCTGACCTGTTGGCTTCCGGTCCATATTTGAGCGTCTTGTGTAAGATGATACACTACGTCCAGCAGCCCTGTTTCTGATCTCTTGGTTTCTGGTGCATATTTGAGCGTCTAATGTAAAAAGATATACTACGTCCAGCAGCATGGCCTCTGATCTGTTGGTTTCCGGTCCATATTTGATCGTCTGATATAAGATTTTAGACTACGTCCAGCAGCATAGCCTCTGACCTGTTGGCTTCCGGTCCATATTTGAGCGTCTTGTGTAAGATGATACACTACTTCCATCAGCTCTGTTTCTGATCTCTTGGTTTCTGGTGCATATTTGAGCGTCTAATGTAAAAAGATAAACAACGTCCAGCAGCATGGCCTCTGATCTGTTGGATTCCGGTCCATATTTGAGCGTCTAATGTAAGATTATAGAATACGTCCAGCAGCATGGCCTCTGACCTGTTGGCTTCCGGTTCATATTTGAACGTCTTGTGTAAGATGATACACTATGTCCAGCAGCCATGATTCTGATCTGTTGGTTTCTGGTGCATATTTGAGAATCTAATATAAGATTTTAGACTACGTCCAGCAGCATAACCTCTGACCTGTTGGCTTCCGGTCCATATTTGAGCGTCTTGTGTAAGATGATACACTACGTCCAGCAGCCCTGTTTCTGATCTCTTGGTTTCTGGTGCATATTTGAGCGTCTAATGTAAAACGATAAACTACGTCCAGCAGCATGGCCTCTGATTTGTTGGGTTCCGGTCCATATTTGATCGTCTTGTGTAAGATGATACACTACGCCCAGCAGCCCTGTTTCTGATCTCTTGGTTTCTGGTGCATATTTGAGCGTCTAATGTAAAAAGATAAACTACGTCCAGCAGAATGGCCTGTTTTCTGTTGGTTTCCGGTCCATATTTGAGCGTCTAATGTAAGATTTTAGACTACGTCCAGCAGCATGGCCTCTGACCTGTTGGCTTCCGGACCATATCTGAGCGTCTTGTGTAAGATGATACACTACGTCTAGCAGCCATGATTCTGATCTGTTGGTTTCTGTTGCATATTTGAGCGTCTAATGTAAAAAGATAAACTACGACCAGCAGCATGGCCTCTGATCTGTTGGTTTCCGGTCCATATTTGAGCGTCTAATGTAAGATTTTAGACTACGACCAGCAGCATGGCCTCTGAACTCTTGGTTTCCGGTCCGTATTTGAGCGTCTTGTCTATATGATACACAACGTCCAGCAGCCCTGTTTCTGATCTCTTGGTTTATGGTGCATATTTGAGCGTCTAATGTAAAAAGATAATCTACGTCCAGCAGCATGGCCTCTGATCTGTTGGTTTCCGGTTCATATTTGAGCGTCTAATGTAAGATTTTAGACTACGTCCAGCAGCATAGCCTCTGACTTGTTGGCTTCCGGTCCATATTTGAGCGTCTTGTGTAAGATGATACACTACGTCCAGCAGCCCTCTTTCTGATCTCTTGGTTTCCGGTGCATATTTGAGCGTCTAATGTAAAAAGATAAACTACGTCCAGCAGCTTGGCCTCTGATCTGTTGGTTTCCGGTTCATATTTGAGCGTCTAATGTAAGATTTTAGACTACGTCCAGCAGCATGGCCTCTGACCTGTTGGCTTCCGGTCCATATTTGAGCGTCTAGTGTAAGATGATACACTACGTCCAGCAGCCCTGTTTCTGATCTGTTGGTTTCTGGTGCATATTTGACCGTCTAATGTAAAAGATAAACTACATCCAGCAGCATGGCCTCTGATCTGTTGGTTTCCGGTCCATATTTGAGCCTCTAATGTAAGATTTTAGACTACGACCAGCAGCATGGACTCTGACCTCTTGGCTTCCGGTCCATATTTGAGCGTCTTGTGTAAGATGATACACTACGTCCAGCAGCCATGATTCTGATCTGTTGGTATCTTGTGCATATTTGAGCGTCTAATGTAAAAAGATATACTACGTCCAGCAGCTGGGCTTCTGATCGGTTGGTTTCCGGTCCATATTTGAGCGTCTAATATAAGATTTTAGACTACGTCCAGCAGCATAGCCTCTGACCTGTTGGCTTGCGGTCCATATTTTAGCGTCTTGTGTAAGATGATACACTACGTCCAGCAGCCCTGTTTCTGATCTCTTGGTTTCTGGTGCATATTTGAGCGTCTAATGTAAAAAGATAAACTACGTCCAGCAGCATGGCCTTTCATCTGTTGGTTTCCGGCCCATATTTGAGCGTCTAATGCAAGATTTTAGACTACGTCCAGCAGCATGGCCTCTGAACTGTTGGCTTTCGGACCATATCTGAGCGTCTTGTGTAAGATGATACACTACGTCTAGCAGCCATGATTCTGATCTGTTGGTTTCTGGTGCATATTTGACCGTCTAATGTAAAAAGATAAACTACATCCAGCAGCATGGCCTATGATCTGTTGGTTTCCGGTCCACATTTGAGCGTCTAATGTAAGATTTTAGACAATGCCCAGCAGCATGGCCTCTGAACTCTTGGTTTCCGGTCCGTATTTGAGCGTCTTGTGTATATGATACACAACGTCCAGCAGCCCTGTTTCTGATCTCTTGGTTTCTGGTGCATATATGAGCGTCTAATGTAAGAAGATAATCTACGTCCAGCAGCATGGCCTCTGATCGGTTCATATTTGAGAATCTAATGTAAGATTTTAGACTACGCCCAGCAGCATGGCCTCTGACCTGTTGGCTTCCGGTCCATATTTGAGCGTCTTCTGTGAGATGATACACTACGTCCTGCAGACCTGTTTCTGATCTCTTGTTTTCTGGTGCATATTTGAGCGTCTAATGTAAAAAGATAAACTACGTCCAGCAGCTTGGCCTCTGATCTGTTGGTTTCCGGTTCATATTTGAGCGTCTAATGTAAGATTTTAGACTACGTCCAGCAGCATGGCCTCTGACCTGTATGTTTCCGGTCGATATTTTAGCGTCTTGTGTAAGATGATACACTACGTGCAGCAGCCATGATTCTGATCTGTTGGTTTCTGGTGCATATTTGAGCGTCTAATATAAAAAGATAAACTACGACCAGCAGCATGGCCTCTGATCTGTTGGATTCCGGTCCATATTTGAGCGTCTAATGTAAGATTTTAGAGTACGCCCAGCAGCATGGCCTCTGACCTCTTGGCTTCCGGTCAATATTTGACCGTCTTGTGTAAGATGATACACTACGTCCAGCAGCCCTGTTTCTGATCTCTTGGTTTCTGGTGCATATTTGAGCGTCTAATGTAAAAAGATAAACTACGTCCAGCAGAATGGCCTGTGATCTGTTGGTTTCCGGTCCATATTTGAGCGTCTAATGTAAGATTTTAGACTACGTCCAGCAGCATGGCCTCTGACCTGTTGGCTTCCGGACCATATCTGAGCGTCTTGTGTAAGATGATACACTACGTCTAGCAGCCATGATTCTGATCTGTTGGTTTCTGTTGCATATTTGAGCGTCTAATGGAAAAAGATAAACTACGTCCAGCAGCATGGCCTCTGATCTCTTGGTTTCCCGTCCATATTTGAGCGTCTAATGTAAGATGTTAGACTACCTCCAGCAGCATGGCCTCTGATCTGTTGGTGTCCAATTGTCGGGAATTTCTTACCTTATCCATAAGTTCAAACGTTTTTCGACACCTTGAATAGAGTGGAGCCGAAATACAACGGTATGGGGCTTGTGTTAGCTCATTTACGGAAATTGTTATGCAGCCTTAAACAGGGAAATCAGTCATATTTCACTTGTTTATAACTTTTTCCATTAAAGCAATATTTTCAAATTGGGTATCAAATTGTGTGCAATTACTTGATTTGTCTATATTTACAGGGATTTTTCATTTGCTCAGATAGTAAAAAGTACAGCTTTCACCATGTGTGCGGTATGTCGTCTGACAATTTACATCGTCCGAATTCCAGTGTGCACTATAAAACTGCATTTCTAATTTTTCCTTTTTATAGAATCCACAAAATATTGGTGTCCAATTGTCGGGAATTGCTTACCTCATCCATAATTACAAAAGTTTTTTCGACACAGACGACCCCCCACCCAGGAGACAGTCCCAGAAAGTACAACGCAGACGACACCCACTCCCAGAAAGTCCCACGCAGACGACCCCCAGTCCCACAAAGTCCCAAGCAGACGACCCCCCACCCAGGAGACATTCCCAGAAAGTCCCACGCAGACGACACCCAATCCCAGAAAGTTCAACGCAGACGACCCCGAGTCCCAGAAAGTCCCACGCAGACGACCCCCTAGTCCCAGAAAGTCCCACGCAGACGATCCTCCAGACAGGAGACAGTCCCAAAAAGTCCCACGCAGACGACCCCCAGTCCCAGCAAGTCGCACGCAGACGACCCCCCCAACCCAGGAGACAATCCCAGAAAGTCGCACGCAGACGACACCCAGTCCCAGAAAGTCCCATGCAGACGACCTCCCACCCAGGAGACAGACCCATATATCCCACGCAGACGACCCCCAGTCCCAGAAAGTCCCATGCAGACGACCCCCCACCCAGGAGACAGACCCATATATCCCACGCAGACAACCCCCAGTCACAGAAAGTCCCACTCACACGAACACCCACCCAGGAGACAGTCCCAGAAAGTCCCACGCAGGCGACCCCCAGTAACAGAAAGACCCACGCTGACGACCCCCACCCAGGAGACAGACTCAGAAATTCCCACGCAGACGAGCCCCCATCCAGGAGACAGTCCCAGAAAGTCCCACGCAGACGAACCCCCACGCATGAGACAGTCCCAGAAAGTCCAACGCAGACGAACCCCCACCCAGGAGACAGTCCCAGAAAGACCCACGCAGACGACCCCCAGTCCCAGAAAGTGCCACGCAGACGACCCCCAGTCCCACAAAGTCCCACGCAGACGACCCCCCACCCAGGAGATAGTGCCAGAATGTCCCACGCAGACGACCCACAGTCCCAGAATGTCCCACGCAGACGACCCCCACCAAGGAGACAGTCCCAGAAAGTCCCACGCAGACGATCCCCCACCCAGAAGAGAGTCCCTGAAAGTCCCACGCAGACAACCCCCAGTCCCAGAAAGTCCCACGCAGACGACTCCCCACCGAGGAGACAGTCCCAGAAAGTCCCACGCAGACGAGCCCAGTCCCAGAAAGTCCCACGCAGACGACCCCCACCCAGGAGACAGTCCCAGAAAGTCCCACGCAGACGACACCCAGTCCCTGAAAGTCCCAAGCAGACGATCTCCCACGCAGGAGACAGTCCCAGAAAGTCCCACGCAGACGAACCCCCACCCAGGAGAAATTCCCAGAAAGTCCCACGCAGAGGAGCCCAGTCCCAGAAAGTCCCACGCAGACGACCCCCACCCAGGAGACAGTCCCAGAAACTACCACGCAGATGACACCCAGTCTCAGAAAGTCCCAGACAGACGAATCCCCACCCAGGAGACAGTCCAAGAAAGTAACACGCAGACGACCCCCAGTCCCAGAAAGTCCAACGCAGACGACCACCAGTCCCACAAAGTCCCACGCAGACGACCCCCCACCCAGGAGACAGTCCCAGAAAGTCCCACGCAGACGAACCACAGTCCCAGAATGTCCCAGGCAGACGCCCCACACCAAGGAGACAGTCCCAGAAAGTCCCACGCAGACGATCCCCCACCCAGAAGAGAGTCCCTGAAAGTCCCACGCAGACAACCCCCAGTACCAGAATGTCCCACGAAGACGAACCCCAGTCCAAGAAAGTCCCACGCAGAAGACCCCCTGTCCCAGAAAGTCCCACGCAGACGACACCCAGTCCCAAAAAATCCCACGCAGAGGACCCTCCACTCAGGAGTCAGTCCCAGAAAGTCCCACGACGACGGACCCCCACCCAGGAGACAGTCCCAGAAAGACCCACGCAGACGAACCCAGTCCCAGGAAGTCCCACTCAGACGACTCCCCACCCAGGAGAGAGTCCAAGAAAGACCAACGCAGAAAGTCCCATACAGAAGACCCCGCACCCAGGAGACAGTCCCAGAAAGTAACACGCAGACGACCCCCAGTCCCAGAAAGTCCCACGCACACGACCACCAGTCCCACAATGTCCTACGCAGACGAGCCCCCACCAAGGAGACAGTCCCAGAAAGTCCCACGCAGACCACCCACCCACCCATGAGACAGTCCCAGAAAGTCCCACGGAGACGACCCACTGTCCCAGAAAGTCCCACGCAGACGCCCCCAACCAAGGAGACATTACCAGAAATTCCCACGCAGACGACTACCTAGTCCCAGAAAGTCCCACGCAGAAGACACCCTGTCCCAGAAAGTCCCACGCAGACGACACCCAGTCCCAGAAAATCCCACGCAGTGGACTCTCCACCCAGGAGACAGTCCCAGAAAGTCCCACGGATAGGACCCACCCACCCAGGAGAGAGTACCAGAAAGACCCACGCAGACGACCCCCTGTCTCAGAAAGTCCCACGCACACGACTCCACGCCCAGGAAACAGTCCCAGAAAGTCCCACGCAGACGACACGCAATCCCAGAATGTCCCACGCAGACGACCACCAGTCCCACAAAGTCCTACGCAGAAAAAGGAGACAGTCCCAGAAAGTCCCACGCAGACGAAACACCACCCAGGAGTCAGTACCAGAAAGACCCACGCAGACGAACCCCTGTCTCAGAAAGTCCCACGCAGACGACTACCCACCCAGGAGACAGTCCCAGAAAGTCCCACGCAGACGACCTCCCACCCAGGAGACAGTCCCAGAAAGTCCCACGCAGACGACCCCCAGTCCCAGAAAGTCCCACGCAGACGACCCCCACCCAGGAGACAGTCCCAGAAAGTCCCACGCAGACGACCCCCAGTCCAAGAAAGTCCCACGCAGACGACCCCCCACCCAGGAGACAGTCACAGAAAGTCCCACGCAGACAACACGACACCCAGGAGACAGTCCCAGAAAGTCCCACGCAGACGACCCCCACCGAGGAGACAGGCACAGAAATTTCCACGCAGACGACCCCCCAGTCAGGAGACAGTCCGAGGAAGACCCACGCAGACGACCCCCAGTCCCAGAAAGTCCCACGCAGACGACCGCCCACCCAGGAGACAGTCCCAGAAAGTCCCACGCAGACGAACCCCAGTCCCAGAAAGTCCCATGCAGACGACCCCCACCCAGGAGACAGTCCCAGATATCCCACGCAGACGACCCCCACCCAGGAGAGAGTCCCAGAAAGACCTACGCAGACGAACCCAGTCCCAGAAAGTCCCACGCAGACGACCGCCCACCCAGGAGACAGTCCCAGAAAGTCCCACGCAGACGAACCCCAGTCCCAGAAAGTCCCATGCAGACGACCCCCACCCAGGAGACAGTCCCAGAAAGTCCCACGCAGACGACCCCCAGTCCCAGAAAGTCCCACGCAGACGAACCCCCACACAGGAGACAGTCCCAGAAAGTCCCACGCAGAAAACGCCCAGTCCCAGAAAGTCCCACGCAGACGACCCCCAACCCAGGGACAGTCACACGCAGACGACCACCAGTCCCAGAATGTCCCACGCAGACCAGTCACAGTCCAAGAAAGTCCCATGCAGACGACCCCCCACCCAGGAGACAGTCCCAGAAAGACCCAAACAGACGACCCCCCACCCAGGAGACAGTCCCAGAAAGTCATACGCAGACGACCCCCAGTCCCAGAAAGTCCCATGCAGAGGACCCCCTACCCAGGAGACAGTCCCAGAACGTCCCACGCAGACGACCCCCACCCAGGGGACAGTCCCAGAAAGTCCCACGCAGACGACCCCCCACCCAGGAGACAGTCCCAGAAAGTCCCACGCAGACGACCCCCAGTCCCAGAAAGTCCCACGCCGACGAGCCCCAGTCCGAGAAAGTCCCACGAAGACGACCCTCCACCCAGGAGACAGTCCCAGAACGTCCCAAAAAGACGACCCCCCACCCTGGAGACTGTCCCAGAAAGACCCACGCGGTCAACCCCCAGTCCCAGAAAGTCCCACGCAGACGACCCCCAGTCCCACAATGTCCTACGCAGATGACACCCCCACCCAGGGGACAGTGCCAGAAAGTCCCAGGCATACGACCCCCAACCCATGAGACAGTCCCAGAAATTCCCACGCAGACGACCCCTAGTCCCAGAAAGTCCCAGGCAGACGACTCCCAGACAGGAGACAGTCCCAGAAAGTCCCACGCAGACGACCCCCAGTCCCAGAAAGTCCCACGAAGACGACCCCCCATCCAGGAGACAGACCCAGAAAGTCCCACGCAGACGACACCCCACCCAGGAGACAATCCCAGAAAGACCCACCAGACGGACCCCTGTCTCAGAAAGTCCCACGCAGACGACTCCCCACCCAGGAGACAGTCCCAGAAAGACCCACGCAGACAACCCCCCACCCAAAAGACAGTCCCAGAAAGACCCACGCAGAAGACCCCCAGTCCCAGAAAGTCCCACGCAGACGAGTCACAGTCCCAGAAAGTCCAACGCAGACGACCCCCATCCATGAGACCGTCCCAGATATTCCCTCGCAGACGACCCCTAGTCCCAGAACGTCCAAGGCAGACGACTCCCAGACAGGAGACAGTCCCAGAAAGTCCCACGCAGACGACCCCCAGTCCCAGAAAGTCCCACGAAGACGACCCCCCACCCAGGAGACAGACCCAGAAAGTCCCACGCAGACGACACCCCACCCAGGAGACAATCCCAGAAAGACCCACCAGACGGACCCCTGTCTCAGAAAGTCCCACGCAGACGACTCCCCACCCAGGAGACAGTCCCAGAAAGACCCACGCAGACAACCCCCCACCCAAAAGACAATCCCAGAAAGACCCACGCAGACGACCCCCAGTCCCAGAAAGTCCCACGCAGACGAGTCACAGTCCCAGAAAGTCCCACGTAGACGACCCCCCACCCAGGAGACAGTCCCAGAAAGTTCCACGGAGACGACTCCCAGTCCCACAAAGTCCCACGCGACGATCCCCAGTCCCAGAAAGTCCCACGCAGACGACCCCCAACCCAGGGACAGTACAAGAAAGTCACACGCAGACGACCACCAGTCCCAGAATGTCCCACGCAGACCAGTCACAGTCCAAGAAAGTCCCATGCAGACGACCCCCCACCCAGGAGACAGTCCCAGAAAGACCCAAACTGACGACCCCCCACCCAGGAGACAGTCCCAGAAAGTCATACGCAGACGACCCCCAGTCCCAGAAAGTCCCATGCAGACGACCCCCTACCCAGGAGACAGTCCCAGAACGTCCCACGCAGACGACCCCCACCCAGGGGACAGTCCCAGAAAGTCCCACGTTGACAACCCACAGTCCCAGAAAGTCCCACGCAGACGACCCCCCACCCAGGAGACAGTCCCAGAAAGTCCCACGCAGACGACCCCCAGTCCCAGAAAGTCCCACGCCGACGAGCCCCAGTCCGAGAAAGTCCCACGAAGACGACCCTCCACCCAGGAGACAGTCCCAGAACGTCCCAAAAAGACGACCCCCCACCCTGGAGACTGTCCCAGAAAGACCCACGCGGTCAACCCCCAGTCCCAGAAAGTCCCACGCAGACGACCCCCAGTCCCACAATGTCCTACGCAGATGACACCCCCACCCAGGGGACAGTGCCAGAAAGTCCCAGGCATACGACCCCCAACCCATGAGACAGTCCCAGAACGTCCCACGGTGACGACTCACAGTCCCAGAAAGTCCAACGCAGACGACCCCCATCCATGAGACCGTCCCAGAAATTCCCACGCAGACGACCCCTAGTCCCAGAAAGTCCCAGGCAGACGACTCCCAGACAGGAGACAGTCCCAGAAAGTCCCACGCAGACGACCCCCAGTCCCAGAAAGTCCCACGAAGACGACCCCCCACCCAGGAGACAGACCCAGAAAGTCCCAAGCAGACGACACCCCACCCAGGAGACAATCCCAGAAAGACCCACCAGACGGACCCCTGTCTCAGAAAGTCCCACGCAGACGACTCCCCACCCAGGAGACAGTCCCAGAAAGACCCACGCAGACAACCCCCCACACAAAAGACAGTCCCAGAAAGACCCACGCAGACGACCCCCAGTCCCAGAAAGTCCCACGCAGACGAGTCACAGTCCCAGAAAGTCCCACGTAGACGACCCCCCACCCAGGAGACAGTCCCAGAAAGTTCCACGGAGACGACTCCCAGTCCCACAAAGTCCCACGCGACGATCCCCACTCCAAGAAAGTCCTACGCAGACGACCCCCCACGCAGGAGACAGTCCCAGAAAGTCCAACGCAGACGACCCCCAGTACCAGAAAGTACCATGCAGACGACCCCCACCCAGGAGACAGTCCCAGAACGTCCCACGTAGACGACCCCCAACCAGGAGACAGTCCCAGAAATTCCCACGCAGACGAACCCCCACCCCATCAGCAATCTCAGGCTGCTGCAAGCCGAATTCTCCTGACTCTTTTGTGAAAATTGCCTTACAAGCAATCCCAGGCGTCTACGAGCCGACTTCTCTTGTCTCTTTTGTGAAAATTGCCTTAAAAGCAATATCAGGCTGCTACAAAACGACATCTTTTGTCTCTTTTTTAAAAACTGCCTTACAATCAATATCAGCCAGCTACAAGCCGAATACGCCTGGCTATTTTGTGAAACTGCCTTTCAAGCAATCTCAGGCCTCTACAAATCGACATATGCTGGCTCTTTTGTTACAACTGCCTTACAAGCAATCTCAGGCTTCAGTAATATGAATTATCCTGGCTTTGGTGCGAATTGCCTTACAAGCAATCCCAGGCGGCTACGAGCCGATTTCTCGTGGCCCTTTTATGGCAACTGCCTTACAAGAAATCTCAGGCTGACACAAGCCGAATTCTCCTGGCGCTTTTGTGACAACTGCCTTACAAGCAATGTCAGGCTGCTACGAGCCGACTTCTCTTGGCTCTTTTGTGAAACTGCCTTACAAGTAATCTCAGGCTGCTACAAGCCGAATTCGCCTTGCGCTTTTGTGACAACTGCCTTACAAGCAATGTCAGGTTGCTACCAGCCGACTTCTCTTGGCTTTTTGTGAAAGCTGCCTTACAAGTAATATCAGGCCGCTACAAATCGACATCTCCTGTTTTTTTTTTGAAAACTGCCTTACAAGCAATCTCAGGCTGCTACAAGCCGAATTCTCCTGGTTCTATTGTGACGACTGCCTAACAAGCAATCTCAGGCTGCAGCAATCCCAAGTCTCCTGGCTTTTTGTGCCAATTGCCTTACAACCAATCCCAGGCAGCTACGAGCCGATTTCTCCTGGCTCATTTGTGGCAACTGCCTTACAAGCAATCTCATGCTCCAGCAAGCCGAATTCTCCTGTCTCTTCTGTGCAAATTGCCTTACAAGCAATCCCAGGCGTCTACGAGGCAACTTCTCTTGTCCATTTTTTAAAAATCTTTGATTGCTACAAAACGACATCTTTTGTCTCTTTTTTAAAAACTGCCTTACAATCAATCTCAGCCTGCTACAAGCCGAATACGCCTGGCTCTTTTGTGAAACTGCCTTACAAGCAATCTCAGGCTGCCGCTAGTCCAATTCTCCTGACTTTTTGTGCCAATTGAATTACAAGCAATCCCAGTCTGCTATGAGCCGATTTCTCCTGGCTCTTTTGTGGCAACTGCCTTACAAGAAATCTCAGGCTGCTACAAGCCGAATTCTCCTGGCGCTTTTGTGACAACTGCCTTACAAGCAATGTCAGGCTGCTACGAGCCGTCTTCTCTTGGCTCTTTTGTGAAAACTGCCTTACAAGCAATGTCAGGCTTCTACGAGCCGACTTCTCCTGGGTCTTTTGTGGCAACTGCCTTACAAGAAATCTCAGGGTGCTACAAGCCGAATTCTCCTGGCGCTTTTGTGACAACTGCCTTACAAGCAATGTCAGGCTGCCACGAGCCGACTTCTCATGGCTCTTTTGTGAAAACTGCCTTACAAGCAATATCAGGCTGCTACAAAACCACATCTACTGTCTCTTTTGTGAAACTGCCTTACAAGCAATCTCAGGCTGATACAAGCCCACACCTGCTGGCTTTTCTGTGAAAACTGCGCTAAAATCAATCTCTGGCTGCTACAAGCTGACTACGCCTGTCTCTTTTGTGACCACTGCCTTACAAGCAATCTCAGGTTGCTAAAAATCGACATCTCCTGACTCTTTTGTGAAAACTGCCTTATAATCAATCTCAGGCTGCAGCAAGCTAATTCTCCTGGCTTTTTGTGCCATTTGCCTTACAAGCAATCCCACGCAGCTACGAGCCCATTTCTCCTGGCTTGTTGTGACAACTGCCTTACAACGAATCTCAGGCTGCAGGAAGCCCAATTCTCCTGGCTCATTTTGTGAAAACAGCCTTACAAGCAATCTCAGGCTGCTACAATCCGAATACGCCTGGCTCTTTTGTGACACCTGCCTTACAAGCAATCTCAGGCTGCTACGAGCCCATTTCTCCTGGCTTTTTGTGGAAAGTGCCTTACACGCAAACATAGGATTCTACGAGCCGGTTCTCCTGGGAGATTTGTGAAAATTGCCTTACAAGCAATCTCATTCTTCTACAAGCCTACACCTGCTAGCACTTTTAAGACAACTGCATTACAAGCAATCTCAGGCTGCTAAAAATTCGATCTCCTGGGTCTTTCGTGACAACTGCCTTACAAGCAATCTCAGGCTGCAGCAAGCCCAATGTTCCTGGCTTTTTTGGAAATTGCCTTACAAAATAATCCCAGGCTGCTACGAGCCGATTTCTCAAGGCTCTTTTGTGTCGACTGCCTTACAAGCAATCTCAGGCTGCTACAAGACGAATTCTACTGGCTCTTTTGTGAAAACTGCCTTACAAGCAATGTCAGGCTGCTATGATCCGATTTCTCTTAAGACTTTTGTGAAAACTGCCTTACATGAAATCTCAGGCTGCTACAAGCCGAATACGCCTTGCTCTTTTGTGGCAACTGCCTTACAAGCAGTCTCAGGCTGCTACAAAACGACATATCCTGGCTCTTTTGTGAAAACTGCCTTACAACGATCTCAGGCTAATACGAGCCTACACCTGCTGGCTCGTCTGTGAAAACTGCCTTCAGGCTGCTATGGGCCGACTTCATCGGGCAATTTGTGAAAACTGTCTTACAAAGGATCTCAGGTTGCTACAAGACGATTTCTCCTGCCTCTATTCTGCCAACTGCCTTCCAAGCAATCTCAGGCTTCTAGGAGCCTGGCTCTTCTATGACAACTGCCTTACAAGCAATCTCAGGCTGCTACGAGCCGATCTCCTGGCTCTTTTGTGCCAATTGCCTTACAAGCCATCCCAGCCTCTACTAGCGGATTT
Organism: Acanthosepion esculentum; assembly: GCA_964036315.1. Classification (NCBI taxonomy): domain Eukaryota; kingdom Metazoa; phylum Mollusca; class Cephalopoda; order Sepiida; family Sepiidae; genus Acanthosepion; species Acanthosepion esculentum. The sequence continues at coordinate 8,149,988 of CAXIWW010000817.1, read as the reverse complement.
CTCCTGGCTCTTTTGTGGCAACTGCCTTAAAAGCAATCTCAGGCTGCTACAAGCCGAATTCTCCTGACTCTTTTGTGACAACTGATTAAAAGCAATCTCAGGCTTCTACGAGCCGTCATCTTTTTTTTTCTGACAAATGCCTTAAAAGCAATCTCAGACTGCTACAAGCCGTCTACGCCTGGCCTTACAAGCAATCTCAGGGTTCAGCAAGCCTAATTCTACTGGCTTTTTGCCAATTGCCTTACAAACCATCTCAGGCTGCTACAAGCCGAATTCTCCTGGCTCTTTTGTGACAACTGCCTTACAAGCAATGTAAGGCTGCTCCGAGCCGACTTCTCTTGGCTCTCTTGTGTAAACTGCCTTACAAGCAATCTCAGGCTTCTACAAGCCGAATACGCCTGGCTCTTTTGTAGCAACTGCCTTACATGCAATCACAGCAGCAAGCCCAATTCTCTTGGATTTTTGTGCCAATTTCATTACAAGCAATTCCACGCAGCTACGAGCCCGTTTCCCCTGGCTTTTTGTGAAAATTGCTTTACACGCAATCTCAGGCTTCTACAAACTTACACCTGCTGACTCTTTTTTGACAACTCCCTTACAAGCAATCTCCCGCTGCTATCGGCCCACTTCTCCGGGCTATTTGTGAAAACTGTCTTAAAAAGGATCTCAGGCTGCTACAAGCCGATTTCTCCTGCCTCTTTTGCAGCAACTGCCTTACAAGCAATCTCAGTCTGCAACAACCCGGATTCTCCTGGCTCTTTTGTGAAAACTGCCTTACAAGCAATGTCAGACTGCTACGAGCCGACTTCTCTTGGCTCTTTTGTGAAAACTGCCTTTCAAGCAATCTCAGGCTTCTACAAACCCACATCTCTTGTCTCTTTTGTGAAAACTGCCTTACAAGCAATCTCAGCCTGCTACAAGCCGAATTGGCCGCTACAAATCGACATATACTGGTTCTTTTGTGACAACTGCCTTACAAGCAATCTCAGGCTGACGCTAGTCCAATTCTCCTTATTTTTGTGCTAATTGCCTTACAACCAATCCCAGGCTGCTACGAACCGATTTCTCCTGGCTCATCTGTGTCATCTGCCTTAAAAGCATTCTCAGGCTGCAGCAATATGAATTCTCCTGGCTTTTTGTGCAAATTGCCTTACAAGCAATCCCAGGCGTCTACGAGCCGATTTCTCCTGGCGCTTTTGTGGCAACTGCCTTACAAGAAATCTCAGGCTGCTACAAGCCGAATTCTCCTGGCGCTTTTATGACAACTGTCTGACAATCAATGTCAGGCTGCTACGAGCCGACTTATCTTGGCTCTTTTGTGAAAACTGCCTTGCAAGTAATCTCCGGCTGCTACAAGACGTATTCTCCTGGCGCTTTTGTGACAACTGCCTTACAAGCAATGTCAGGCTTCTACAATCCGACATCTCCTGTCTCTTTTGTGACAACTGCTTTACAAGCAATCTCAGTCTTCCGCCAGGACAGTTCTCCTGACTTTTTGGGCCAATTGCCTTAAAAGCAATCCCAGGCGGCTACGTGCCGATTTCTCCTGGCTCTTTTGTGGTAACTGCCTTACAAGCAATCTCAGGCTGCTACAAGCCGAATACGCCTGGCTCTTTTGTGAAACTGCTTTGCAAGCGATATCAGGCCACTACAAATCGACATCTCCTGTCTCTTTTGTGACAACTGCTTTACAAGAAATCTCAGGCTGCCGCCAGCACTGTTCTCCTGACTTTTTGTGCCAATTGCCTTAAAAGCAATCCCAGGCGGCTACGTGCCGATTTCTCCTGATTCTTTTGTGGTAACTGCCTTACAAGCAATCTCAGGCTGCTACAAGCCGAATACGCCTGGCTCTTTTGTGACACTGCCTTACAAGCAATCTCAGGCATCCGGTTGTCCAATTCTCCTGATTTTTTGTGCCAATTGCCATACAAGCAATCCCAGGCTGCCACGAACCGATTTCCCATGGCTCATTTGTGGCATCTGCCTTACAAGCATTCTCAGGCTACAGCAATATGAATTCTTCTGCCTCTATTCTGCCAACTGCCTTCCAAGCAATCTCAGGCTTCTACGAGTCTGGCTCTTCTATGACAACTGCCTTACAAGCAATCTCAGGCTGCTACGAGCCGAACTCCTGGCTCTTTTTTGCCAATTGCATTACAAGCCATCCCAGGCTGGTACTAGCGGATTTCTCCTGGCTCTTTTGTGGCAACTGCCTTACAAGCAATCTCAGGCTGCTACAAGCGGAATTCTCCTGGCTCTTTTGTGACAACTGATTAAAAGCAATCTGAGGTTTCTACGAGCCGTCATCACCTTTTTTTTGACAAATGCCTTAAAAGTAATCTCAGACTGCTACAAGTCGTCTACGCCTGGCCTTACAAGCAATCTCAGGGTGCAGCAAGCCTAATTCTACTGGCTTTTTGGCCAATTGCCTCACAAGCCATCCCAGGCTGCTACGGGCTGATTTCTTCTGGCTCTTTTGTGGCAACTGCATTACAAACAATCTCAGGCTGCTACAAGCCGAATACGCCTGGCTCTTTTGTGACAGCTGCCTTACAAGAAATCTCAGGCTGCTACAAGTCGGTTTCTCCTCGCGCTTTTGTGACAACTGCCTTACAAGCAATGTCAGGCTGCTACGAGCCGACTTCTCTTGGCTCTTTTGTGAAAACTGCGTTACAAGTAATATCAGGCTGCTACAAAACGACATCTCCTGTCTCTTTTGTGAAACTGCATTACAAGCAATCTCAGGCCGCTACAAGCCGAATACGCCTGGCAATTATTGTGAAACTGCCTTGCAAGCAATCTCAGGCCGCTACGTATCGATATCTCCTTTCTCTTTTGTGACAACTGCCTTACAAGCAATGTCAGGCTTCCGCCAGCACAATTCTCCTGACTTTTTGTGCCAATTGCCTTAAGAGCAATCCCAGGCGGCTAAGTGCCGATTTCTCCTGGTTCTTTTGTGGTAACTGCCTTACAAGCAATCTCAGGCTGCTACAAGACGAATTCTCCTGGCTCTATTGTGACAGCTGCCTTACAAGCAATCTCAGGCTGCCGGTAGTCCAATTCTCCTGACTTTTTGTTATAATTGTCTTACAAGCATTCCCAGGCTGCTACAAACCGATTTCCCCTGGCACATTTCTGGCATCTGCCTTACAAGCATTCTCAGGCTGCAGCAATATGAATTCTCCTGGCTTTTTGTGCGAATTAACTTACAAGCAATCCCAGGCGTCTACGAGCCGATTTCTCCTGGCTTTTTTGTGGCAACAGCCTTACAAGAAATCTCAGGCTGCTAAAAGCCAAATTCTCCTGGCGCTTTTGTGACAACTGCCTTACAAGCAATGTCAGGCTGCTACGAGCAAACTTCTCTTGGCTCTATTGTGAAACTGCCTTACAAGCAATCTCAGGCCGCTACAAGCCGAAGACGCCTGGCTCGTTTGTGAGACTGCCTTGCAAGAAATCTCAGGCCGCTACAAATCGACATCTCCTGTCTCTTTTGCGACAACTGTCTTGCAAGCAATCTCAGGCTGACGCCAGCACAATTCTACTTATTTTTGTGCCAATTGCCTTAAAGCAATCCCAGACGGCTACGTGACGATTTCTCCAGGCACTTTTGTGGGAACTGCCTTGCAAGCAATCTCAGGCTGCTAAAAGCCGAATTCTCCTGGCTCTATTGTGATAACGGCCTTACAAGCAATCTCAGGCTGCAGCAAACCCAATTCTCCTGGTTCATTTGTGGCAACTGCCTTACAAGCAATCTCACGCTGCTACAAAACGACATCTACAGTCACTTTTTTTAAAAACTGCCTTACAAGCAATCTCAGCCTGCTACAAACCGAATACGCCTTGCTCTTTTGTGAAACTGCTTTACAAGGAATCTCAGGCCGCTATAAATCGACATATCCTGGCTCTTTTGTGACAACTGCCTTACAAGCAATCTCAGGCATCCGGTAGTCCAATTCTCCTGATTTTTTTTTGCCAATTGCCATACAAGCAATCTCAGGTTGCTTCGAACCGATTTCCCCAGGCTCATCTGTGGCATCTGCCTTAAAAGCATTCTCAGGCTGCAGCATTATGAATTCTCCTGGCTTTTTCTGCGAATTGCCTTACAAGCAATCCCAGGCGGCGACAAGCCAATTTCTCCTGGCTCTTTTGTGGCAACTGCCTTACAAGCAATATCAGGCTGCTACGAGCCGACTTCTCCTGACTCTTTTGTGACAACTGCCTTACAAGCAATCTCCGGCTGCTACAAGCCGAATACGCCTGGCTCTTTTGTGCAAATTGATTTACAAGAAATCCCAGGCGTCTACGAGCCGACGTATCTTGGCTCTTTTGTGAAAACTGCCTTCAAAGCAATCTAGGCTCCTACAAAACGACATCTCCTGTCTCTTTTTTTCAAAACTGCCTTACAAGGAATCTCAGCCTGCTACAAGCCGAATACGCCTAGCTCTTGTGTGAAGCCCCACCCAGAAGACAGTCCCAGAAAGACCAACTCAGACGAATCCAAGTCCCAGAAAGTCCCACGCAGACGACCCCCAGTCCCAGAAAGTCCCACGCAGACGACCCCCAGTCCCATATATCCAACGCAGACGACCCTCCCACCAAGGAGACAGTCCCAGAAAGTCCCAGGCAGACGACCCCCAGTCCAAGAAAGTCCCACGCAGAAGACCTCCCACCCAGGGGACAGACCCAGAAAGTCCCACGCAGATGACCCCTCACCCAGGAGACAGACCCAGAAAGTCCCACGCAGACGACCCCCAGTCCCAGAAAGTTCCACGCCGACGACACCGCACCCAGGAGACTGTCCCAGAAAGTCCCACGCAGACGACCCCCAGTCCCAGAAAGTCCCACGCAGACGACCCCCACCCAGAAGACAGTCCCAGAAAGTCCCACGCAGACGACCCCCAGTCCCAGAAGGTCCCACGCAGACGACACCTAATCCCAGAAATTCCCACGCAGACGACCCCCCACCCAGGAGACAGTCCCATAAAGTCCCACGCAGAAGACCCCCAGTCCCAGAAAGTCCCACGCAGACGACCCCCCACCATGGAGACAGTCCCAGAAAGTCCCACGCAGACGAACCCCAGTCCCAGAAAGTCCCACGCAGACGACAAACCACACAGGAGACAGTTCTCAGAAAGTCCCAAACAGACGACCCCCCACCCAGGAGACAGTGCCAGAAAGTCCCACACAGACGACCCCCAGTCCCAGAAAGTCCCATGCAAATGACCCCCCACCCAGGAGACAGTCCCAGAATGTCCCACGTAGACGACCCACATTCACAGAAAGTCACACGCAGAAGACCCCCAGTCCCAGAAAGTCCCACGCAGACGACACAACACACAGGAGACAGTTGTCAGAAAGTACAAAACAGACGACCCCCCACCCAGGAGACAGTCCCAGAAAGTCGCACGCAGACGACCCCCACTCCCAGAAAGTCCCACGCAGAAGGCCCCCAGTCCCAGAAAGTCCCACGCAGACGACCCCAGTCCCAAAAAGTCCCACGCAGACGGCCCCCCACCCAGGAGACAGTCCCAGAAAGTCCCACGCAGACGACCCCCAGTCACATAAAATCCCACGCAGAGGTGCCCCCACCCAGGAGCCAGTCCCAGAAAGTTCCAAAAAGACGACCCCCCACCCAGGAGACAGTCCCAGAAAGTCCCACGCAGAAGACCCCCAGTCCGAGAAAGTCCCACGCAGACAACCCCCAGTCCCAGAAAGTCCCACGCAGACGGGCCCCAAACCAGGAGACAGTCCCAGAAAGTCCCACGCAGACGACCCCCAGTCACAGAAAATCCCACGCAGAGGTGCCCCCCACCCAGGAGCCAGTCCCAGAAAGTTCCAAAAAGACGACCCCCCACCCAGGAGACAGTCCCAGAAAGTCCCACGCAGACGACCCCCAGTCCGAGAAAGTCCCACGCAGACAACCCCCAGTCCCAGAAAGTCCCACGCAGACGACACCGCACCCAGGAGACTGTCCGAGACAGACCCACGCAGACGACCCACTGTCCCAGAATGTCCCACGCAGACGAGTCCCCACCCAGGAAACAGTCCCAGAAAGTCCCACGCAGACGACCCCAGTCCCAGAAAGTCCCACGAAGACGGCCCCCCACCCAGGAGACAGTCCCAGAAAGTCCCAGGCAGACGACCCCCAGTCACAGAAAATCCCACGCATACGTGCCCCCCACCCAGGAGCCAGTCCCAGAAAGTCCCAAAAAGACGACCCCCCACCCAGGAGACAGTCCCAGAAAGTCCCACGCAGACGACCCCCAGTCCCAGAACGTCCCACGCAGACAACCCCCAGTCCCACAAAGTCCTACGCAGACGACACCGCACCCAGGAGACTGTCCCAGACAGACCCACGCAGACGAACCACTGTCCCAGAAAGTCCCACGCAGACGAGTCCCCACTAAGGAAAGAGTCCCAGAAAGTCCCACGCAGACGACCACCCACCCAGGAGAGAGTCCCAGAAAGACCCACGCAGACGACCCCCAGTCCCAGAAATTCCAACGCAGACGACCCCCAGTCCCACAAAGTCCCACGCAGACGACACCGCACCCAGGAGACTGTCCCAGAAAGACCCATGCAGACGACCCCCCCACCAAGGAGACAGCCCCAGAAAGTCCCACGCAGACGAAACACCTCCCAGGAGACAGTCCCAGAAAGACCGACGCAGACGACCCCCAGTCCCAGAAAGTCCCACGCAGACGACTCCGCACCCAGGAGACAGTCCCAGAAAGTCCCACGCAGAAGAACGCCCACCCAGGAGAGAGTCCAAGAAAGACCCACGTAGACGACCCCGAGTCACAGAAAGTCCCATGCCGACGACACCCCACCCAGGAGACAGTCCCAGAAAGTCCCACGCGGACGAGCCCCCACCCAGGAGACAGTCCCAGAAAGTCCCACGCAGACGATCCCCAGTCCCAGAGAGTCACATGCAGAGGACCCACCACCCAGGTGACAGTCCCAGATATCCCACGCAGACGACCCTGCACCCAGGAGACAGTCCCAGAAAGTCTCACGCAGAAGACCCCCAGTCCCAGGAAGTCGCATGAAGACGACCCCCACCCAGGAGACAGTCGCAGAAAGTCCCACGCAGACGACCCCCCAACCAGGAGACAGTCCCAGAAAGTCCCACGCAGACGACACCCATTCCGAGAAAGTCCAACGCAGACGACCCCCAGTCCCAGGAAGTCCAACGCAGACGACCCACAGTCCAAGGAGACAGTCCCAGAAAGTCCCACGCAGACGGCCCCCAGTCCCAGAAAGTCCCACGCAGACGACCCCCAGTCCGACAAAGTCACACGCAGAAGACCCCAGTCCCAGAAAATCCCACGCAGACGACACACCACACAGGAGACAGTTCTCAGAAAGTCACAAACAGACGACCCCCCACCCAGGAGACAGTGCCAGAAAGTCCCACGCAGACGACCCCCAGTCCCAGAAAGTCCCATGCAGATGACCCCCACCCAGGAGACAGTCCCAGAAAGTCCCACGCAGACGACCCCCACACCGGAGACAGTCCCAGAATGTCCCACGTAGACGACCCACATTCACAGAAAGTCACACGCAGAAGACCCCCAGTCCCAGAAAGTCCCACGCAGACGACACAACACACAGGAGACAGTTGTCAGAAAGTACAAAACAGACGACCCCCCACCCAGGAGACAGTCCCAGAAAGTCGCACGCAGACGACCCCCACTCCCAGAAAGTCCCACGCAGAAGGCCCCCAGTCCCAGAAAGTCCCACGCAGACGACCCCAGTCCCAAAAAGTCCTACGCAGACGGCCCCCCACCCAGGAGCCAGTCCCAGAAATTTCCAAAAAGACGACCCCCCACCCAGGAGACAGTCCCAGAAAGTCCCACGCAGACGACCCCCAGTCCGAGAAAGTCCCACGCAGACAACCCCCAGTCCCAGAAAGTCCCACGCAGACGACACCGCACCCAGGAGACTGTCCGAGACAGACCCACGCAGACGACCCACTGTCCCAGAAAGTCCCACGCAGAGGAGTCCCCACCCAGGAAACAGTCCCAGAAAGTCCCACGCAGACGACCCCAGTCCCAGAAAGTCCCACGCAGACGACTCCGCACCCAGGAGACAGTCCCAGAAAGTCCCACGCAGAAGAACGCCCACCCAGGAGAGAGTCCAAGAAAGACCCACGCAGACGAACCCGAGTCACAGAAAGTCCCATGCCGACGACACCCCACCAAGAAGACAGTCCCAGATATCCCAAGCAGACGACCCCCACCCAGGAGACAGTCCCAGAAAGTCCAACGCAGACGAGCCCCAGTCGAAGAAAGTCCCACGCAGACAAACCCCAGTCCCAGAAAGTCCCACGCAGACGACACCGCACGCAGGAGACTGTCCGAGACAGACCCACGCAGACGACCCACTGTCCCAGAAAGTCCCACGCAGACGAGTCCCCACCCAGGAAACAGTCCCAGAAAGTCCCTCGCAGACGACCCCAGTCCCAGAAAGTCCCACTTAGACGGCCCCCCACCCAGGAGACAGTCCCAGAAAGTCCCACGCAGACGACCCCCAGTCACAGAAAATCCCACGCATACGTGCCCCCCACCCAGGAGCCAGTCCCAGAAAGTCCCAAAAAGACGACCCCCCCACTCAGGAGACAGTCCCAGAAAGTCCCACGCAGACGACCCCCAGTCCCAGAACGTCCCACGCAGACAACCCCCAGTCACACAAAGTCCCACGCAGACGACACCGCACCCAGGAGACTGTCCCAGACAGACCCACGCAGACGAACCACTGTCCCAGAAAGTCCCACGCATACGAGTCCCCACTAAGGAAAGAGTCCCAGAAAGTCCCACGCAGACGACCACCCACCCAGGAGAGAGTCCCAGAAGGACCCACGCAGACGACCCCCAGTCCCAGAAATTCCAACGCAGACGACCCCCAGTCCCACAAAGTCCCACGCAGACGACACCGCACCCAGGAGACTGTCCCAGAAAGACCCATGCAGACGACCCCCCCACCAAGGAGACAGCCCCAGAAAGTCCCACGCAGACGAAACACCTCCCAGGAGACAGTCCCAGAAAGACCGACGCAGACGACCCCCAGTCCCAGAAAGTCCCACGCAGACGACTCCACACCCAGGAGACAGTCCCAGAAAGTCCCACGCAGAAGACCGCCCACCCAGGAGAGAGTCCAAGAAAGACCCACGCAGACGACCCCGAGTCACAGAAAGTCCCATGCCGACGACACCCCACCAAGAAGACAGTCCCAGATATCCCAAGCAGACGACCCCCACCCAGGAGACAGTCCCAGAAAGTCCAACGCAGACGAGCCCCAGTCGAAGAAAGTCCCACGCAGACAAACCCCAGTCCCAGAAAGTCCCACGCAGACGACACCGCACGCAGGAGACTGTCCGAGACAGACCCACGCAGACGACCCACTGTCCCAGAAAGTCCCACGCAGACGAGTCCCCACCCAGGAAACAGTCCCAGAAAGTCCCTCGCAGACGACCCCAGTCCCAGAAAGTCCCACTTAGACGGCCCCCCACCCAGGAGACAGTCCCAGAAAGTCCCACGCAGACGACCCCCAGTCACAGAAAATCCCACGCATACGTGCCCCCCACCCAGGAGCCAGTCCCAGAAAGTCCCAAAAAGACGACCCCCCCCACTCAGGAGACAGTCCCAGAAAGTCCCACGCAGACGACCCCCAGTCCCAGAACGTCCCACGCAGACAACCCCCAGTCCCACAAAGTCCCACGCAGACGACACCGCACCCAGGAGACTGTCCCAGACAGACCCACGCAGACGAACCACTGTCCCAGAAAGTCCCACGCATACGAGTCCCCACTAAGGAAAGAGACCCAGAAAGTCCCACGCAGACGACCACCCACCCAGGAGAGAGTCCCAGAAGGACCCACGCAGACGACCCCCAGTCCCAGAAATTCCAACGCAGACGACCCCCAGTCCCACAAAGTCCCACGCAGACGACACCGCACCCAGGAGACTGTCCCAGAAAGACCCATGCAGACGAAACACCTCCCAGGAGACAGTCCCAGAAAGACCGACGCAGACGACCCCCAGTCCCAGAAAGTCCCACGCAGACGACTCCACACCCAGGAGACAGTCCCAGAAAGTCCCACGGAGAAGACCGCCCACCCAGGAGAGAGTCCAAGAAAGACCCACGCAGACGACCCCGAGTCACAGAAAGTCCCATGCCGACGACACCCCACCCAGGAGACAGTCCCAGATATCCCAAGCAGACGACCCCCACCCAGGAGACAGTCCCAGAAAGTCCAACGCAGACGAGCCCCAGTCGAAGAAAGTCCCACGCAGACGACCCCCAGACAGGAGACAGTCCCAGCAAGACCCACGCAGACGACCCCCAGTCACAGAAAGTGCCACGCAGAAGCACACCCTCCCAGGAGACAGTCCCAGAAAGTCCCACGCAGACGACCCCCCACCCAGGAGACAGTCCCAGAATGTCCCACGCAGACGAGCCCCCAGTCCAAGAAAGTCCCACCCAGACGACTGTCACGAAGGAGACAGTCCCAGAAAGTCCCACGCAGACGACACCCACCCAGGAGACAGTCCCATCAAGTCCCACGCAGACGACCCCCCGTCCCAGGAAGTCCCATGCAGACGACCCCCACCCAGGAGACGGTCCCAGACAGACCCACGCGTGACGAACCACTGTCCCAGAAAGTCACACGCAGACGAGTCCCCACCAAGGAAAGAGTCCCAGAAAGTCCCACGCAGACGACAACCCACCCAGGAGAGAGTCCCAGAAGGACCCACGCAGACAACCCCCAGTCCCAGAAATTCCAACGCAGAAGACCCCCAGTCCCACAAAGTCCCACGCAGACGACACCGCACCCAGGAGACTGTCCCAGAAAGACCCATGCAGACGACCCCCCCACCAAGGAGACATCCCCAGAAAGTCCCACGCAGAAGAAACACCTCCCAGGAGACAGTCCCAGAAAGTCCCATGCAGACGACCCCCCACCCAGGAGACAGTCCCAGAAAGTCCCACGCAGACGACACCCCCCCACCAAGGAGACAGTCCCAGAAAGTCCCACGCAGACGAAACACCTCCCAGGAGACAGTCCCAGAAAGACCCACGCAGACGACCACCAGTCACAGAAAGTCCCACGCAGACGACTCCCCACCCAGGAGACAGTCCCAGAAAGTCCCACGCAGAAGACCGCCCACCCAGGAGAGAGTCCAAGAAAGACCCACGCAGACGACCCCGAGTCACAGAAAGTCCCATGCCGACGACACCCCACCCAGGAGACAGTCCCAGATATCCCAAGCAGACGACCCCCACCCAGGAGACAGTCCCAGAAAGTCCAACGCAGACGAGCCCCAGTCGAAGAAAGTCCCACGCAGACGACCCCCAGACAGGAGACAGTCCAAGCAAGACCCACACAGACGACCCCCAGTCCCAGAAAGTTCCACGCAGAAGAACACCCACCCAGGAGACAGTCCCAGAAAGTCCCACGCAGACGACCCCCCACCCAGGAGACAGTCCCAGAATGTCCCACGCAGACGAGCCCCCAGTCCAAGAAAGTCCCACCCAGACGACCCTCACCAAGGAGACAGTCCCAAAAATCCCACGCAGACGACACCCACCCAGGAGACAGTCCCATAAAGTCCCACGCAGACGGCCCCCCGTCCCAGGAAGTCCCATGCAGACGACCCCCACCCAGGAGACAGTCCCAGAAAGTCCCACGCAGACGACCCCCAGTCCAAGAAAATCCAACGCAGACGAACACCCACCCAGGAGACAGTCCCAGAATGTCACACGCAGACGATCCCCCACCCAGGAGACACTCCCAGAAAGTCCCACGCAGACGACCCCCAGTCCCAGAAAGTCCCACGCAGACGATCCCCCACCCAGGAGACAGTCCCAGAAAGTCCCAAACAGACGACCCCCACCCAGGAGACAATCCCAGAAAGTCAGACTCAGACGACCCCCAGTCCCAGAAAATCCCATGCAGAGGAGCCCCCACCCAGGAGACTGTCCAAGAAAGTCCCACGCAGACGACCTCCAGTCCAAGAAAGTCCCATGCAAACGAGCCCCGTCCCAGGAGACAGTACCAGAATGTCCCACGCAGACGACCCCCAGCCCAGAAAGTCCCACTCAGACGACCCCCCACCCAGGAGACAGACCCAGAAAGGACCAAGCAAACGACCCCCAGTCCCAGAAAGTCCCATGCGTACGACCCCCCACCCAGGAGACAAGCTGCTACAAGCCGAATACGCCTGGCTCTTTTGTCAAAATGCCTTGCAAGCAATCTCAGGCCGCTACAAGTCGACATCTCCTGTCTCTTTTGTGACAACTGCCTTACAAGCAATCTCAGGCTGCTGCCAGACGAATTCTCCCGGCTCTTTCGTGCAAATTGCCTTACAAGCAATCCCAGGCTGATACAAATCGACATCTCCTGGCTCTTTTGTGGCAACTGCCTTACAAGAAATCTCATGCTGCTTCAAGCCGAATTCTCCTGGCGCTTTTGTGACAACTGCCTTACAAGCAATGTCATGCGGCTACGAGCCGACTTCTCTTGGCTCTTATGTGAAAACTGCCTTACAAGTAATCTCAGGCTGCTACAAGCCGAATTCTTCTGGCGCTTTTGTGACAACTGCCTTACAAGCAATTTCAGACTGCCGCCAGGACAGTTCTCCTGACTTTTTATGCCAATTGACTTAAAAGCAATCCCAGGCGTCTACGTGCCGATTTCTCCTGGCTCTTTTGTGGTAACTGCCTTACAAGCAATCTCAGGCTGCTACAAGCCGAATTCTCCTGGTTCTATTGTTACAACAGCCTTACAAGTAATCTCAGGCTGCAGCAATCCCAGTTCTACTAGCTTTTTGTGCCAATTGCCTTACAAGCAATCCCAGGCGGCTACAAGCCGATTTCTCCTGGCTCATTTGTGGCAACTGCCTTACAAGCAATCTCTGGCTGATGCATGCGGAATTCTCCTGGCTCTTTTGCGCAAATTGCCTTACAAGCAATCCCAGGCGTCTACGAGCCGACTTCTCTTGTCCCTTTTGTGAAAACTGCTTTAAGAGAAATCTCAGGCTGCTACAAAACGACATCTCCTGTCTCTTTTTTTAAAAATGCCTTACAATCAATCTCAGCCTGCTACAAGACGAATACGCCTGGCTCTTTTGTGAAACTGCCTTACAAGAAATCTCAGGCTGCTACAAGCAGAATACGCCTGGCTCTTTTGTGAAACTGCCTTGCAAGCAATCTCAGGCCGCTACAAATCGACATCTCCTGTCTCTTTTGTGACAACAGCCTTACAAGCAATCTCAGGCTGCTGCAAGACGAATTCTCCTGGATCTTTTGTGCAAATTGCCTTACAAGCAATCCCAGGCTGCTACAAATCGACATCTCCTGGCTCTTTTGTGGCAACTGCCTTACAAGCAATCTCTGGCTGATGCATGCGGAATTCTCCTGGCTCTTTTGCGCAAATTGCCTTACAAGCAATCCCAGGCGTCTACGAGCCGACTTCTCTTGTCGCTTTTGTGAAAACTGCTTTAAGAGAAATCTCAGGCTGCTACAAAACGACATCTCCTGTCTCTATTTTTAAAAATGCCTTACAATCAATCTCAGCCTGCTACAAGACGAATACGCCTGGCTCTTTTGTGAAACTGCCTTACAAGAAATCTCAGGCTGCTACAAGCAGAATACGCCTGGCTCTTTTGTGAAACTGCCTTGCAAGCAATCTCAGGCCGCTACAAATCGACATCTCCTGACTCTTTTGTGACAACAGCCTTACAAGCAATCTCAGGCTGCTGCAAGACGAATTCTCCTGGATCTTTTGTGCAAATTGCCTTACAAGCAATCCCAGGCTGCTACAAATCGACATCTCCTGGCTCTTTGTGGCAACTGCCTTACAAACAATCTCAGTCTGCCGCCAGGACTGTTCTCCTGACTTTTTGTGCCAATTGCCGAAAAAGCAATCCCAGGCGGCTACGTGCCGATTTCTTCTGGCTCTTTTGCGGTAACTGCCTTACAAGCAATCTCAGGCTACTACAAGCCGAATTCTCCTGGTTCTATTGTGACAACTGCCTTACAAGCAATCTCAGGCTGCAGCAATCCCAATACTCCTAGCTTTTTGTGCCAATTGCCTTACAAGCAATTCCACGCGGCTACGAGCCGAATTCTCCTGGCTCATTTGTGGCAACTGCTTTACAAGCAATCTCAGGTTGCTGCAAGCGGAATTCTCCTGGCTCTTTGTGAAACTGCCTTACAAGCAATCTCAGGCCGCTACAAAACGACATATCCTGACTCTTTTTGAAAACTGTCTTACAAGCAATCTCAAGCTGTTGCTAGTAAAATTCTCCTGACTTTTTGTGCCAATTGCCTTACAGCAATCCCAGGCTGCTACGAACCGATTTCTCCTGGCTCATTTGTGGCATCTGCCTTACAAGCATTCTCAGGCTGCAGCAATATGAATTCTCCTTTTTGTGCGAATTGCCTTACAAGCAATCCCAGGCGGCTACGAGCCGATTTCTCTTGGCTCTTTTGTGAAAACTGCCTTTCAAATAATATCAGGCTGCTACAAAACGACATCTCCTGTCTCTTTTGTGACAACTGCCTTACAAGCAATCTCAGGATGCTATAAGCCGAATTCTTTTGGTTCTATTGTGACAACTGCCTTAAAAGCAATCTCTGGCAGCAGCAATCCCAATTCTCCTGGCTATTTTGTGCCAATTGCCTTACAAGAAATCTCATGCTGCTTCAAGCCGAATTCTCCTGGCGCTTTTGTGACAACTGCCTTACAAGCAATGTCATGCGGCTACGAGCCGACTTCTCTTGGCTCTTATGTGAAAACTGCCTTACAAGTAATCTCAGGCTGCTACAAGCCGAATTCTACTGGCGCTTTTGTGACAACTGCCTTACAAGCAATCTCAGGCTGCCGCTAGTCTAATTCTCCTAAATTGTTGTGATAATTGCCTTACAAGAAATCCCAGGCTGCTACGAAGCGATTTCTCCTCTTTCATTGTGGCATCTGCCTTACAAGCATTCTCAGGCTGCAGCAATAAGAATTATCCTGGCTTTTTGTGCGAATTGCCTTACATGCAATCCCAGGATGCTACGAGCCGATTTCTCCTGGCCCTTTTGTGGCAACTTCATTACAAGCCGACTTATCTTGGCTCTTTTGTGAAACTGCCTTACAAGTAATATCAGGCGGCTACAAAACGACATCTCCTGTCACTTTTGTGAAACTGCCTTACAAGCAATCTCAGGCGGCTACAAGCCGAATACGCCTGGCTCTATTGTGAAACTGCCTTACAAGCAATCTCAGATCGCTACAAATCGACATCTCCTGGCTCTTTTGTGTCTTTTGTTAGGACTGTTCTCCTAACTTTTTGTGCCAATTGCCCTAAAAGCAATCCCAGGCGGCTACGTGCGGATTTCTCCTGGCTCTTTTGTGGTAACTGCCTTACAAGCAATCTCAGGCTGCAACAAGCCGAATTCTCCTGGTTCTATTGTGACAACTGCCTTACAAACAATCTCAGGCTGCAGCAATCCCAATTCTCTTAGCTTTTTGTGCCAATTGCATTACAAGCAGACTAGCGGAAAACCTGAGATTGATTGTAAGTCTGTTTTAAAACAAAAGAGACAGGTGATGTCGTTTTGTAGTAGCCTGAGATTGCTTTTAAGGCCGTTTTCACAAAAGAGACAAGAGAAGTCGGCTCGTAGATGCCTGGGATTGCTTGTAAGGCAATTGGCACAAAAGAGCCAGGAGAATTCGGCTTGTAGTAGCCTGAGATTTCTTGTAAGGCAGTTGCCACAAATGAGCCAGGAGAAATCGGTTCGTAGCCGCCTGGGATTGCTTTTAAGGCAATTGGCACATTAAGTCAGGAGAATTGTACTAGCGACAGCTTGAGATTGCTTGTAAGGCAGTTGACACAAAAGAGCCAGGATATGTCGATTTGTAGCGATCTGAGATTGCTTGTAAGGCAGTTTCACAATAGAGCCAGGCGTATTCGGCTTGTAACAGTCTGAGATTGCTTGTAAGGCAGTTTTTAAAAAAAGAGACAGGAGATGTCGTTTTGTAGCAGCCTGTGATTGCATTTAAAGCAGTTTTCACAAAAGAGACATGATAAGTAGGCTCGTAGACGCCTGAGATTGCATGTAAGGCAGTTGCCACAAAACTTGTAAGGCAATTTGCACAAAAGAGCCAGGAGAATTCGGCTTGCTGTAGACTGAGATTGCTTTTAAGGCAGTTATCACAATAGAACCAGGAGAATTTGGCTTGAAGCAGCCTGAGATTGCTTGTAAGGCAGTTACCACAAAAGAGCCAGGAGATATCGGCAAGTAGCCGCCTGGGATTGCTTTTAAGGCAATTGGCACAAAAAGTCAGGAGAACAGTGCTGGCGGCAGTCTGAGATTGCTTGTAAATCAGTTGTCACAAAAGAGACAGGAGATGTCTATTTGTAGTGGCCTGAGTTTGCTTGCAAACTGTTTCACAAAAGAGCCAGGCGTATTCGGCTTGTAGCAGCCTGAGATTGCTTGTAAGGCTATTACCACAAAAGAGCCAGGAGAAATCGGCACGTAGCCGCCTGGGATTTCTTTTAAAAGCAATTGGCACAAAAAGTCAGGAGAACTGTCCTGGCGGAAGACTTAGATTGCTTGTAAAGCAGTTGTCACAAAAGAGACAGGAGATGTCGATTTGTAGCGGCCTGATATTACTTGTAAGGCAGTTTTCACAAAAGAGACAAGTGAAGTCGGCTTGTAGCTGCCTGACATTGCTTGTAAGGCAGTTGTCACAAAAGCGCCAGGAGAATTCGGCTTGTAGCAGCCGGAGATTACTTGCAAGGCAGTTTTCACAAAAGAGCCAAGAGAAGTCGGCTCGTAGCAGCCTGATATTTATTGTAAGGCAGTTGTCATAAAAGCGCCAGGAGAATTCGGCTATTAGCAGCCTGAGATTTCTTGTAAGGCAGTTGCCACAAAAGCGCCAGGAGAAATCCGCTCGTAGCCGCTTGGGATTGCTTGTAAGGCAATTCGCACAAAAAGCCAGGAGAATTCATATTGCTGCAGCCTGAGAATGCTTGTAAGGCAGATGCCACAAATGATCCAGGAGAAATCGGTTCGTAGCAGCCTGGGATAGGTTGTAAGGCAGTTGTAACAAAAGAGCCAGTATATGTCGATTTGTAGCGGCCAATTCGGCTTGTAGCAGGCTGAGATTGCTTGTAAGGCAGTTTTCACAAAAGATACAAGAGATGTGGGTTTGTAGCAGCCTGAGATTGCTTGAAAGGCAGTTTTCACAAAATAGCCAAGAGAAGTCGGCTCGTAGCAGTCTGACATTGCTTGTAAGGCAGTTTTCACAAAAGAGCCAGGAGAATCCGGGTTGTTGCAGACTGAGATTGCTTGTAAGGCAGTTGCTGCAAAAGAGGCAGGAGAAATCGGCTTGTAGCAGCCTGAGATCCTTTGTAAGACAGTTTTCACAAATAGCCCGGAGAAGTCGGCCGATAGCAGCGGGAGATTGCTTGTTAGGGAGTTGTCAAAAAAGAGTCAGCAGGTGTAAGTTTGTAGAAGCCTGAGATTGCGTGTAAAGCAATTTTCACAAAAAGCCATGGGAAACGGGCTCGTAGCTGCGTGGAATTGCTTGTAATGAAATTGGCACAAAAATCAAAGAGAATTGGGCTTGCTGCTGTGATTGCATGTAAGGCAGTTGCTACAAAAGAGCCAGGCGTATTCGGCTTGTAGAAGCCTGAGATTGCTTGTAAGGCAGTTTTCACAAGAGAGCCAAGAGAAGTCGTCTCGGAGCAGCCTGACATTGCTTGTATGGCAGTTGTCATAAAAGAGCCAGGAGAATTCGGTTTGTAGCAGCCTGAGATTGCTTGTAAGGCAGTTACCTCAAACAGCCTGGAGAAGTGGGATTGCTGCAGCCTGAGATTGCTTTTCAGGCAGTTGTCACAATAGAGCCAGGATAATTCGGCTTGTAGCAGCTTGAGATTGCTTGTAAGGCTGTTACCACAAAACAGCCAGGAGAAATCGTCATGTAGCCGCGTGGGATTGCTTTTTTAAGGCAATTGGCACAAAAAGTAATTGGCCTAGCGGCAGCCTGATATTGCTTGTGAGACAGTTCGCACAAAAGAGACAGTAGATGTCGATTTGTAGCGGCCTGAGATTGCTTGCAAGGCAGTTTCACAAAAGAGACAGGAGATGTGGGTTTGTAGCAGCCTGAGATTGATTGTAAGGCAGTTTTCACAAAAGAGGCATGAGAAGTCGGCTCGTAGCATCCTGATTTTGCTTGTAAGGCAGTTGTCTCAAGAGAGCCAGGAGAATTCGGCTTGTAGCAGCCTGAGATTGCTTTTCAGGCAGTTGTCACAATAGAGCCAGGATAATTCGGCTTTTAGCAGCTTGAGATTGCTTGTAAGGCAGTTACCACAAAACAGCCAGGAGAAATCGTCACGTAGCCGCCTGGGATTGCTTTTTTAAGGCAATTGGCACAAAAAGTAATTGGCCTAGCGGCAGCCTGATATGGCTTGTAAGACAGTTCGCACAAAAGAGACAGTAGATGTCGATTTGTAGCAGCCTGAGTTTGCTTGTAATACAGTTGCCACAAAAGAGCCAGGAGAAATCGGCTCGTTGGTGCCTGGGATTGCTTGTAAGCCAATTGGCACAAAAAGCCGAAAGAGTTGGGGTTGCTGCAGCCTGACATGGCTTGTAAGGCAGTTTTCACAAACGAACCAAGAAAAGTCTGCTCGTAGCAGCCTGAAATTGCTTGTAAGGCAGTTGCCAAAAAAGAGCCAGGACAAATCGGCTTGTAGCAGCCTGAGTTTGCTTGTAAGCCACTTGTCATCGAAGAGCCAGGCGTAGTCGGCCCGTAACATCCTGAGATTGCTTGTAAGGCAGTTCTCACAAAAGACCCAGGAGAATTCGTCTTGTAGAGGCCTGGTATTGCTTGTAAGGCAGTTGCCACAAAAGAGCCAGGTGAAATACGCTCGTAGCAGCCTGGGATTACTTGTAAGGCAATTGGCAAAAAAAGCAAGGAGAATTGGGCTTGCTGCAGCCTGAGATTGCTTGTAAGGCAGTTGCCACAAAAGAGAAAGGTGTAGTCAGCTTGTAGTAGCCTGAGATTTCTTGTAAGGCAGTTGTCACGAAAGAGCCAGGAGATCGATTTGTTGCGGCCGTAGATTGCTTGTAAGGCATTTGTCATAGAAGATCCAGGCATAGTCGGCTCGTAGCAGCCTGAGATTGCTTGGAAATAAGTTGGCACAAAAGAGGCAGGAGAAATCGGCTTGTAGCAGCCTGAGATCCTTTGTAAGACAGTTTTCACAAATAGCCCGGAGAAGTCGGCCGATAGCAGCGGGAGATTGCTTGTAAGGGAGTTGTAAAAAAAGAGTCAGCAGGTGTAAGTTTGTAGAAGCCTGAGATTGCGTGTAAAGCCAGGGTAAACGGGCTCGTAGCTGCGTGGAATTGCTTGTAATGAAATTGGCACAAAAATCCAAGAGAATTGGGCTTGCTGCTGTGATTGCATGTAAGGCAGTTGCTACAAAAGAGCCAGGCGTATTCGGCTTGTAGAAGCCTGAGATTGCTTGTAAGGCAGTTTACACAAGAGAGCCAAGAGAAGTCGGCTCGGAGCAGCCTGACATTGCTTGTAAGGCAGTTGTCACAAAAGAGCCAGTAGAATTCGTCTTGTAGCAGCCTGAGGTTGCTTGTAATGCAGTCGCCACAAAAGAGCCTTGAGAAATCGCCTCGTAGCAGCCTGGGATTATTTTGTAAGGCAATTGGCAAAAAAGACAGGAACATTGGGCTTGCTGCAGCCTGACGTTGCTTGTAAGGCAGTTGTCACGAAAGAGCCAGGAGATCGATTTTTTAGCAGCCTGAGATTGCTTGTAATGCAGTTGTCTTAAAAGTGCCAGCAGGTGTAGGCTTGTAGAAGAATGAGATTGCTTGTAAGGCAATTTTCACAAATCTCCCAGGAGAACCGGCTCGTAGAATCCTATGTTTGCGTGTAAGGCACTTTCCACAAAAAGCCAGGAGAAATGGGATCGTAGCAGCCTGAGATTGCTTGTAAGGCAGGTGTCACAAAAGAGCCAGGCGTATTCGGATTGTAGCAGCCTGAGATTGATTTTGCGCAGTTTTCACAGAAGAGCCAGCAGGTGTGGGCTTGTATCAGCCTGAGATTGCTTGTAAGGCAGTTTTCACAAAAGAGCCAGGAAATGCCGTTTTGTAGCAGCCTGAGATTGCTTGTAAGGGATTTTTCATTTGGTCAATTTATGTAGATCAAATTGTGTGCAATTATTTGATTTGTCTATATTTACAGGGATTTTTCATTTGCTCAGATAGTAAAAATATTTCTTTTACTGGAAAAAGTTATAAACAAGTGAAATATGACAGATTTCCCAGTTTAGGGCCGCATGACAATTTCCGCAAATGAGCTAACACAATTCCCCATACCTTTGAATTTCAACTCGACTCTAATCAAGGTGTCGAAAAAACATTTGTAATTATGAATAAGACAAGATATTCCCGAAAATTGGACACCAATATTTTGTGGATTCTATAAAAAGGCAAAATTAGAATTGCAGTCTTATTGTGCACACTGGAATTCGGACGCTGTAAATTGTCAGACGACATACCGCGCACCTGGTGAAAGATGTACTTGTTACTATCTGACCAAATGAAAAATCCCTGTATACATAGACAAAGAGATCCGAATCAAGGCTGCTGGACGTAATGTATCATCTTACACAAGACGCTCAAATATGGACCGGAAGCCAACAGGTGGGAGGCCATGCTGCTAGACGTAGCCTAATATCTTACATTAGACACTCAAATATGGACCCGAAACCAACAGATCAGAGGCCATGTTGCTGGACGTAGTTTATCTTTTTACATTAGCCGCTCAAATATGCACAAGAAAGCAAGAGATCAGAAACAGGGCTGCTGGACGTAGTGTATCATGTTACACAAGACGCTCAAATATGGACCGGAACCCAACAGGTGGGAGGCCAGGCTGCTGGACGTAGTCTAAAATCTTACATTAGACGCTCAAATATGGACCGGAAACCAACAGATCAGAAGCCATGCTGTTTGACGTAGTTTATCTTTTTACATTAGACGCTCAAATATGCACCAGAAACCAACAGATCAGAATCATGGCTGCTGGACGTAGTGTATCATCTTACACAAGACGCTCAAATATGGACCGGAAGCCAACAGGTCAGAGGCAATGCTGCTGGACGTAGTCTAAAATCTTAAATTAGACGCACAAATATGGACCGGAAACCAACAGATCAGAGGCCATGCTGCTGGACGTAGTTTATCTTTTCACATTAGACGCTCAAATATGCACCAGAAACAAACAGATCAGAATCATGGCTGCTGGACGTACTGTATCATCTTACACAAGACGCTCAAATATGGACCGGAGGCCAACAGGTCAGAGGCCATTCTGCTGGACGTAGTCTAATATATTTCATTAGACGCTCAAATATGGACCGGAAATCAACGGATCAGAGGCCATGCTGCTGGACGTAGTTTATCTTTTTACATTAGACGCTAAAATATGCACCAGAAACCAACAGATCAGAATCATGGCTGCTGGACGTAGTGTATCATCTTACACAAGACGCTCAAATATGGACCGGAAGCCAACAGGTCAGTGACGATGCTGCTGGACGTAGTCTAAAATCTTACATTAGACGCTCAAATATGGACCGGAAACCAACAGATCAGAGGCCATGCTGCTGGTCGTAGTTTATCTTTTTACATTAGACGCTCAAATATGCACCAGAAACCAAGAGATCAGAAACAGGGCTGCTGGATGTAGTGTATCATCTTACACAAGACGCTCAAATATTGACCGGAAGCCAACAGGTCAGAGGTTATGCTGCTGGACGTAGTCTAAAATCTTACATTAGACGCTCAAATATGGACCGGAAACCAACAGATCAGAGGCCATGCTGCTGGACGTAGTTTATCTTTTTACATTAGACGCTCAAATATGCACCAGAAACCAACAGATCAGAACCATGGCTACTAGACGTAGTGTATCATCTTACACAAGACGCTCAGATATAGTCCGGAAGCCAACAGGTCAGAGGACATGCTGCTGGACGTAGTCTAAAATCTTACATTGGACGCTCAAATATGGTCGGGAAACCAACAGGTCAGAGGCCATGCTGCTGGACGTATTCTCAAATCTTACATTAGACGCTCAAATATGGACCGGAAACCAACAGATCAGAGGCCATATTGCTGGGCGTAGTTTATCTTTTTACATTAATCGGTCAAATATGAACGAGACACCAACAGATCAGAATCAGGGCTGCTGGACGTAGTATATCATCTTAAACAAGACGCTCAAATATGGAACGGAAGCCAACAGGTCAGAGGCCATGCTGCTGGACGTAGTTTATCTTTTAAAATTAGACGCTCAAATATGAACCAGGAAACAACAGATCAGAATCATGGCTGCTGGACGTAGTGTATCGTCTTACACAAGACGATCAAATATGGACCGGAAGCTAACAGGTCAGAGGCCATGCTGCTGGACGAAGTCTAAAATCTTACATTAGACGCTCAAATATGGACCGGAAACCAACAGATCAGAGGCCATGCTATTGGACGTAGTTTGTCTTTTTACATTAGACGCTCAGATATGCACCAGAAACCAAGATATCAGAAACAGGGCTGCTGGACGTAGTGTATTATCTTACACAAGACGCTCAAATATGAACCGGAAGTCACCAGGTCAGAGGCCATGCTGCTGGACGTAGTCTAAAATCTTACATTAGACGCTGAAATATGGACCGGAAACCAACAGATCAGAGGCCATGCTGCTGGTCGTAGTTTATCTTTTTACATTAGACGCTCAAATATGCACCAGAAACCAAGAGGTCACAATCATGGCTGCTGGACGTAGTGTATCATCTTATACAAGACGCTAATATATGGACCGGAAGCCAACAGATCAGAGGCCATGCTGCTGAGCGAAGTCTAAAATCTTACATTAGACGCTCAAATATGGACCCGAAACCAACAGATCAGAGGCCATGCTGCTGGACGTAGTTTATCTTTTTAAATTAGACGCTCAAAATATGCACCAGAATCCAACAGATCAGAATCATGGCTGCTGGTCGTAGTGAAACATCTTACACAAGACGCTCAAATATGGCCCGGAAGCTAACAGGTCAGAGACTATTGCTGCTGGACGTAGTCTAAAATCTTACATTAGACGCTCAAAGATGGACCGGAAACTAACAGATCAGAGGCCATGCTGCTGGACGTAGTTTATCTTTTTACATTAGAAGCTCAAATATGTACCAGAAACCAAGAGATCAGAATCATGGCTGCTGGACGTAGTTTATCACCTTACACAAGACGCTCAGATATGGACCGGAAGCGAACAGTTCAGAGGACATGCTGCTGGACGTAGTCTAAATTCTTACATTAGACGCTCACATATGGACCGGAAGCCAACAGATTAGCGGGCATGCTGCTGGACGTAGTCTAAAATCTTATATTAGACGCTCAAATATGGACCGGAAGCCAACAGGTCAGAAGCAATGCTGCTAGACGTAATCTAATATCCTACATTAGACTTTCAAATATGGACGGGAAACCAACTGATCAGAAGCCATGCTGCTGCACGTGGTTTATCTTTTTACATTAGACGCTCAAATATGCACCAGAAACCAACAGATCAGAATCATGGCTGCTGGGCGTAGTGTATCATCTTACACAAGACGCTCAAATATGGACCGGAAGCAAACAGGTCAGAGGCCATGCTGCTGCATGTAGTCTGAAATCTTACATTAGACGCTCAAATATGGACAGGAACCAACAGATCAGAGGCCATGCTGCTGGACATAGTTTATCTTTTTACATTAGACGCTCAAATATGCACCAGAAACCAAGATATCAGAAACAGGGCTGCTGGACGTAGTGTATTATCTTACACAAGACGCTCAAATATGAACCGGAAGCCAACAGGTCAAAGGCCATGCTGCTGGACGTAGTATAAAATCTTACATTAGACGCTCAAATATGGACCGGAAACCAACAGATCAGAGGCCATGCTGCTGGTCGTAGTTTATCTTTTTACATTAGACGCTCAAATATACACCAGAAACCAAGAGATCATAATCATGGCTGCTGGACGTAGTGTATCATCTTACACAAGGCGCTCAAATATTGACCGGAAGCCAACAGGTCGGAGGCAATGCTGCTGAATGTCGTCTAAAATCTTACATTAGACGCTCAAATATGGACGGGAAACCAACAGATCAGGGGCCATGCTGCTGGACGTAGTTCATCTTTTTAAATTGGACGATCAACTTATGCACCAGAAACCAACAGATCAGAATCATGGCTGCTGGACGTAGTGTATCATCTTACACAAGACGCTAATATATGGACCGGAAGACATCAGATCAGAGGCCATGCTGCTGAGCGTAGTCTTAAATCTTACATTAGACGCTCAAATATGGACCGGAAACCAACAGATCAGAGGCCATGCTGCTGGGCGTAGTTTATTATTTTAAATTAGACGCTCAAAATATGCACCAGAAACCAACAGATCAGAATCATGGCTGCTGGACGTAGTGTATCATCTTACACAAGACGCTCAAATATGGACCGGAAGCCAACAGGTCAGAGGCCATGCTGCTGGACGTAGTCTAAAATCTTACATTAGACGCTCAAATATGGACCGGAAACCAACAGATCAGCGGCCATGCTGCTGGTCGTAGTTTATCTTTTTACATCAGACGCTCAAATATTCACCAGAAACCAACAGATCAGAATCATGGCTGCTGGACGTAGTGTATCATCTTACACAAGACGCTCAAATATTGACGGGGAAGCCAACAGGTCACAGGCCATGCTGCTGGACGTAGTTTATATTTTTACATTAGACGCTCAAATATTCACCAGACACCAAGAGATCAGAAACAGGGCTGCTGGACGTAGTGTATCATCTCACACAAGACGCTCAAATATGGAGCGGAAGACAACAGGTCAGAGGCCATGCTGCTGCATGTAGTCTAAAATCTTACATTAGACGCTCAAATATGGTCCGGAAACCAACTGATCAGAGGCCATGCTGCTGGACGTGGTTTATCACCTTGCACAAGACGCTCAAATATGGACCGGAAGCCAACAGGTCAGAGGCCATCCTGCTGGACGTAGTCTAAAATCTTACATTAAACGCTCAAATATGGACCGGAAACCAACAGATCAGAGGCCATGCTGCTGGACGTAGTTTATCTTTTTACATTAGACGCTCAAATATGCACCAGAAACCAACAGCTCAGAATCATGGCTGCTGGGCGTAGTGTATCATCTTACACAAGACGCTCAAATATGGAACGGAAGCCAACAGGTCAGAGGCCATGCTGCTGGACGTAGTTTATCTTTTTACATTAGACGCTCAAATATTCACCAGACTCCAAGAGATCAGAAACAGGGCTGCTGGACGTAGTGTATCATCTTACACAAGACGCACAAATATGGACCGGACGCCAACAGGTCAGATGCCATGCTGCTGGACGTATTCTAAAACGTTACATTAGACGCTCAAATATGGACGGGAAACCAACAGATCAGAGGCGAAGCTGCTGGACGTAGTTTACCTATTTACATTAGACGCTCAAATATGTACAGAAACCAATAGATCAGAATCATGTCTGCTGGACGTAGTGTATCATCTTACACAAGACGCTCAAATATGGACCGGAAGCCAACAGGTCAGATGCCATGCTGCTCGACGTAGTTTATATTTCTATATTAGATGCTCAAATATGCACCAGAAAGCAAGAGATCAGAAACAGGGCTGCTGGACGTAGTGTATCATCTTACACAAGACGCTCAAATATGGACCGGAAGCTAACAGGTCAGAAGCCATGCTGCTGGGCGTAGTCTAAAATCTTACATTAGACGCTCAAATATGCACCGGAAACCAACAGATCAGAGGCCATGCTGCCGGACGTAGTTTATATTTTTACATTAGAAGCTCAAATATGTACCTGAAACCAACAGATCAGAATCATGGCTGCTGGACGTAGTGTATCATCTTACACAAGACGCTCAAATATGGACCGGAAGCCAACAGATCACAGGCAATGCTGCTGCATGTAGTCTAAAATCTTACATTAGACGCTCAAATATGGACCGGAAACCAACAGATCAGAGGCCATGCTGCTGGACGTAGTTTATCTTTTTAAATTAGACGCTCAAATATGCACCAGATACCAACAGATCAGAAACAGGGCTGCTGGACGTAGTGTATCATCTTACACAAGACGCTCAAATAAGGACCGGGAGCCAACAGGTCAGAGGCCATGCTGCTGGACGTAGTCTAAAATCTTACATTAGACGCACAAATATGGATGGGAAACCAATAGATCAGATGCCATGCTGCTGGAGGTAGTTTATCTTTTTACATTAGAAGCTCAAATATGTACCAGAAACCAACAGATCAGAATCATGTCTGCTGGACGTAGTGTATCACCTTACACAAGACGCTCAAATATGGACCGGAAGCCAACAGCTCAGAGACCATGCTGCTGGAGGGAGTCTAAAATCTTATATTAGACGCTCAAATATGGTCCGGAAACCAACAGATCAGAGGGTGTGCTGCTGGTCGTAGTTTACCTTTTTACATTAGACGCTCAAAATATGGACCGGAAACAAACAGATCTGAGGCCATGCTGCTGGCCGTAGTTTATCTTTTTACATTAGACGCTCAAATATGCACCAGAAACCAACAGATCAGAATCATGGCTGCTGGACGTAGTGTATCATCTTACACAAAACGCTCAAATATGGACCGGAAACAAACAGATCTGAGGCCATGCTGCTGGACGTAGTTTATCTTTTTTCATTAGACGCTCAAATATGCACGAGAAACCAAGAGATCAGAAACAGGGCTGCTGGACGTAGTGTATCATCTTACACAAGACGCTCAAATATGCACCAGAAACCAACAGATCAGAATCATGGCTGGTGGACTTAGTGTATCATCTTAGACAAGACGCTCAAATATGGACCGGAAGACAACAGGTCAGAGGCCATGCTGCTGGATGTCATGTAATATCTTACATTAGGGGCTCAAATATAGACCGGAAGCCAACAGATCAGAGGCCATGCTGCTGGACGTAGTTTATCTTTTTACATCAGACGCTCAAATATGCACCAGAAACCAACAGAACAGAACCATGGCTGGTGGACTTAGTTTATCATCTTACACAAGACGCTCAAATTTGGACCGGAAGCCAACAGGTCAGAGGCCAACCTCCTGGACGTAGTTTATCTTTTTATATTAGACGCTCAAATATGCACCAGAAACCAAGATATCAGAAACAGGGCTGCTGGACGTAGTGTAAAATCTTATAGTAGCCGCTCAGTTCAGGTCCATATTTGAGCGTCTAATGTAAGATTTTAGACTACGTCCAGCAGCATGGCCTCTGACCTCTTGGCTTCCGGTCCATACTTGAGTGTCTTATGCAAGATGATACACTTCGTCCAGCAGCCCTGTTTCTGATCTCTTGGTTTCTGGTGCATATTTGAGCGTCTAATGTAAAAAGATAAACTACGTCAAGCAGCATAGCTTATGATCTGTTGGTTACCGGTCCATATTTGAGCGTCTTATGTAAGATTTTAGACTACGTCCAGCAGCATGGCCTCTGACCTGTTGGCTTCCGGTCCATATTTGAGCGTCTTGTGTAACATGATAAACTACTTGCAGCAGCACTGTTTCTGATCTGTTGGTTTCTGGTGCATATTTGAGCGTCTAATTTAAAAAGATAAACTACTTCCAGCAGCATGGCCTCTTATCTGTTGGTTTCCGGTCCATATTTGAGCGGCTACTGTAAGATTTTACATGACGTCCAGCAGCATGGCCTCTCTCATGTTGGCTTCCGGTACATATTTTAGCCTCTGGTGTAAGATGATACAGTACGTACAGCAGCCATGATTCTGATCTGTTGGATTCTGGTGCATATTTGAGCGTCTAATGTAAGATTTTAGAGTTCGTCGAACAGCATGGCATCTGACCTGTTGGCTTCCGGTCCATATTTGAGCGTCTTGTGCAAGATGATACACTACGTCCAGCAGCCCTGTTTCTGATATCTTGGTTTCTGGTGCATATTTGAGCGTCTAATATAAGAAGATAAACTACGTCCAGCAGGTTGGCCTCTGACCTGTTGGCTTCCGGTCCATATTTGAGCGTCTTGTGTAAGATGATAAACTACGTCCAGCAGCCCTGTTTCTGATCTCTTGGTTTCTTGTGCATATTTGAGCGTCTAATATAAAAAGATAAACTACGTCCTGCAGCATGGCCTCTGACCTGTTGGCTTCCGGACCATATTCGAGCGTCTTGTGTAAGATTATACTGTACGTCCAGCAGCCATGATTCTGATCTGTTGTTTTCTGGTGCATATTTGAGCGTCTAATGTAAAAAGATAAACTACGGCCAGCAGCATGGCCTCTGATCTGTTGGTTTCCGGTGCATATTTAAGCGTGTAATGTAAGATTTTAGATTACGTCCTGCAGCATGGCCTCCGAACTGTTGGCTTCCGTTCCATATTTGAGCGTCTTGTGTAAGAAGATACACTACGTACAGCAGCCATGATTCTGATCTGTTGGATTGTGGTGTATATTTGAGCGTCTAATGCAAAAAGATAGACTACGTCCAGCAGCATGGCCTCTGATCTGTTGGTTTCCGGTCCATATTTTAGCGTCTAATGTAAGATTTTAGACTACGTCCAGCAGAATGGACTCTGACCTCTTGGCTTCCGGTCCATATTTGAGCGTCTTGTGTAAGATGATACACTACGTCCAGCAAACCTGCTTCTGATCTCTTGGTTTCTTGTGCATATTTGAGCGTCTAATGTAAAAAGATAAACTACGTCATGCAGCATGGCCTCTGATAAGTTGGTTTCTGGTCCATATTTGAGCGTCCAATGTAAGATTTTAGACTACGTCAGGCAGCATGGCTTCTGATCTGTTGGTGTTCAATTGTCTGGAATTTCATTTGGTCAGATAGTAAAAAGTACAGCTTTCACCAGGTGCGCGGTATGTCGTCTGACAATTTACAGCGTCCGAATTCCAGTGTGCACAATAAGACTGCATTTCTAATTTTTCCTTTTTATAGAATCCACAAAATATTGGTGTCCAATTGTCGGGAATTTTTTGCCTTATCCATAATTACAAAAGTTTTTTCGACACATTGATTAGAGTCGATGCGAAATTCAACGGTATGGGGACTTGCGTTAGCTCATTTGCGGAAATTGTCATGCGGCCCTAAACTGGGTAATCAGTCATAATTCACTTGTTTATAACTTTTTTTCCAGTAAAAGAAATATTTTCAAAATGGGTATCAAATTTTGTGCAATTATTTGATTTGTCTATGTATACATGGATTTTTCATTTGCTCAGATAGTAAAAAGTACAGCTTTCACCATGTGCGCGGTATGTCGTCTGACAATTTACAGCGTCCGAATTCCAGTGTGCACAATAAGACTCCATTTCTACTTTTGTCTTTTTATAGAATCCACAAAATATTGCTGTCCAATTTTCGGGAATATCTTGACTTATTCTTAATTACAAAAGTTTTTTCGACACCTTGATTATAGTCGAGTCTAAATTCAAAGGTATGGGGACTTGTGTTAGCTCATTTGCGGAAATTGTCATGCGTCCCTAAACTGGGAAATCAGTCATATTTCACTTGTTTATAAATTTTTCCAGTAAAAGAAATATTTTCAAATGGGTATCCAATTTTGTGCAATTATTTGATTTTTCGGCCGCTACAAATCGACATATCCTGGCTCTTTTGTGACAGCTGCCTTACAAGCAGTCTCAGGCTGCCGCTAGTCCACTTCTCCTGACTTTTTGTGCCAATTGCCTTACAAGCAATCCCAGGCTGCTATGAACTGATTTCTCCTGGCTCATTTGTGGCATCTGCCTTACAAGCATTCTCAGGCTGCAGCAATATGAATTCTCCTGGCTTTTTGTGCGAATTGCCTTACAAGCAATCCCAGGCGCGTACGAGCCGATTTCTCCAGGCTCTTTTGTGGCAACTGCCTTACAAGAAATCTCAAGCTGCTACAAGCCGAAGTCTCCTGGGGCTTTTGTGACAACTGCCTTACAAGCAATGTCAGGCTGCTACGAGCCGACTTCTCTTGGCTCTTTTGTGAAAACTACCTGACAAGTAATATGAAGCTGCTACAAGCCGAATTCTCCTGGAACTTTTGTGACAACTGCCTTACAAACAATGTCAGGGTGCTACGAGCCGACTTCTCCTGACTCTTTTGTGAAAACTGCCTTACAAGTAATATCAGGCTGCTACAAAACGACATCTACTGTCTCTTTTGTGAAACTGCCTTACAAGCAATCTCAGGCCGCTACAAGCCGAATACGCCTGACTCTTTTGTGAAATTGCCTTGCAAGCAATATCAGGCTGCTACAAATCGTCATCTCCTTCTCTTTTGTGAAAACTGCCTAAAAGTAATCTCAGTAAGGCTGTTGTCACAAAAAAGCCCGACGTATTCGGCTTGTAGCAGGCTGAGATTGATTGTAAGGCAGTTTAAAAAAAAGAGACAGGAGATGTCGTTTGTAGCAGCCTGAGATTGCTTTTAAGGCAGTTTTCACAAAAGAGACAAGAGAAGTCGGTTCGTAGACGCCTGGGATTGCTTGTAAGGCAAATTGCACAAAATAGCCAGGAGAATTCGGCTTGAAGCAGCCTGAGATTGCTTGTTTTGCAGTTGTCACAAATGAGCCATGATATGTCGATTTGTAGCAGCCTGACATTGCTTGTAAGGCAGGTGTCACAAAAGTGCCAGGAGAATTCGGCTTGTAGCAGCATGAGATTTATTGTAAGGCAGTTGCCACAAAAAGGCCAGGAGAAATCGGCTCGTAGCCGCCTCTGTTTGCTTGTAAGGTAGTTGCCACAAATGAGTCAGGAGAAATCGGCTCGTAGCTGCCTGGTATTTCTTGTAAGGAAATTGGCAATAAAATCTTGGAGAATTGGGATTGCTGCAGCCTGAGATTGTTTTTAAGACAGTTGTCACAATAGAACCAGGAGAATTCGGCTTGTAGCAGCCTGAGATTGCCTGTAAGGCAGTTACCACAAAAGAGCCAGGAGAAATCGGCATGTAGCCGCCTGGGATTGCTTTTAAGGCAATTGGCACAAAACGTCAGGAGAACTGTCCTGGCTGCAGCCTGAGATTGCTTGTAAGGCAGTTTTCACAAAAGAGACAGGAGATGTCGATTTGTAGCGGCCTGAGATTGATTGCAAGGCAGTTTCACAAAAGAGCCAGGCGTATTCGGCTTGTATCAGCCTGAGATTGCTTG
The DNA here is from genome assembly GCA_964036315.1 of Acanthosepion esculentum. Classification (NCBI taxonomy): domain Eukaryota; kingdom Metazoa; phylum Mollusca; class Cephalopoda; order Sepiida; family Sepiidae; genus Acanthosepion; species Acanthosepion esculentum. Next base: position 8,118,704 of record CAXIWW010000817.1, on the reverse strand, counting down.
TACGGCAGTTTAACAAAAGAGACAGGAGATGTCGTTTTGTAGCAGCTTGATATTACTTGTAAGGCAGTTGTCACAAATGAGACAGGAGATGTCGAATTGTATCGGCCTGATCTTAATTGTAAGGCAGTTTTCACAAAAGAGCAAGGGAAGTCGGCTCGTAGCAGCCTGACATTGCTTGTAAGGCAGTTTTCACAAAAGAGCCATGAGAAGTCGGCTCGTAGCAGCCTGACATTGCTTGTAAGGCAGTTGTCACAAAAGCGCCAGGAGAATTCGGCTTGTAGCAGCCTGAGATTTCTTGTAAGGCAGTTGCCACAAAAGACCCAGGAGAAGTCGGCTCGTAGCAGCCTGACATTGCTTGTAAGGCAGTTTTCACAAAAGAGCCAAGAGAAGACGGCTCGTAGCAGCCTGACATTGCTTGTAAGGCAGTTGTCACAAAAGCGCCAGGAGAATTCGGCTTGTAGCAGCCTGAGATTTCTTGTAAGGCAGTTGCCACAAAAGAGCCAGGAGAAATCGGCTCATAGCAGACTGGGATTGCTTGTAATTCAATTGGCACAAAAAGTCAGGAGAATTGGAATAGCGGCAGCCTGAGATTGCTTGTAAGGCAGTTTCACAAAAGAGCCAGGCGTATTCGGCTTGTAGCAGGCTGAGATTGATTGTAATGCAGTTTTTAAAAAAGAGACAAATGATGTCGTTTTGTAGCAATCAAAGATTGCTTTAAGGCAGTTTTTAAAAAACGGACAAGAGAAGTTGCCTCGTAGACGCCTGGGATTACTTGTAAGGCAATTTGCACAAAAGAGCCAGGAGAATTCGGCTTGCTGGACCATGAGATTGCTTGTAAGGCAGTTGCCACAAATGAGCCAGGAGAAATCGGCTCGTAGCTGCCTGGGATTGGTTGTAAGGCAATTGGCACAAAAAGCCAGGAGACTTGGGATTGCTGCAGCCTGAGATTGCTTGTTAGGCAGTTGTCACAATAGAACCAGGAGAAGTCGGCTTGTAGCAGCCTGAGATTGCTTGTAAGGCAGTTTTCACAAAAGAGACAGGAGATGTCGATTTGTAGCGGCCTGATATTACTTGTAAGGCAGCTTTCACAAAAGAGCCAAGAGAAGTCGGCTGGTAGCAACCTGACATTGCTTGTAAGGCAGTTGTCACAAAAGCGCAAGGCGAATTCGGCTTGTAGCAGCCTGAGATTACTTGTAAGGCAGTTTCACAAAAGAGCCAAGAGAAGTCGGCTCGTAGCAGCCTGACATTTCTTGTAAGGCAGTTGTCACAAAAGCGCAATGAGAATTCGGCTTGTGTCAGCCTGAGATTTCTTGTAAGGCAATTGCCATAAAAGGGCCACGAGAAATCGGCTCGTAGCCGCCTGTGATTGCTTGTAAGGCAATTCGCACCAAAGCCAGGATAATTCATATTACTGAAGCCTGAGATTGCTTGTAAGGCAGTTGTAACAAAAGAGCCAGCATATGTCGATTTGTAGAGGCCTGAGATTGCTTCAAAGGCAGTTTCACAAAATAGCCAGGCGTATTCGGCTTGTAGCAGGCTGATATTGATTGTAAGGCAGTTTTTAAAAAAGAGACAAAAGATGTCGTTTTGTAGCAGCCTGAGATTACTTTTAAGGCAATTTTCACAAAAGAGACAAGAGAAGTCGGCTCGTAGACGCCTGGGATTGCTTGTAAGGCAATTTGCACAAAAGAGTCAGGAGAATTCGGCTTGCAGCAGCCTGAGATTGCTGATGGGGCGGGGGTTCGTCTGCGTGGGAATTTCTGGGACTGTCTCCTGGGTGGTGGTCGTCTACGTGGGACGTTCTGGGACTGTCTCCTGGGTGGGGGGTCGTCTGCATGGGACTTTCTGGGACTGGGGGTCGTCTGCGTTGGACTTTCTGGGACTGTCTCCTGCGTGGGGGGTCGTCTGCGTGGGACTTTCTTGGACTGGGGATCGTCTGCGTGGGACTTTGTGGGACTGGGAGTCGTCTCCGTGGAACTTTCTGGGACTGTCTCCTGGGTGTGGGGTCGTCTACGTGGGACTTTATAGGACTGTGACTCGTCTGCGTGTGACTTTCTGGGACTGGGGGTCGTCTGCGTGGGTCTTTCTGGGACTGTCTCCTGGGTGGGGGGTTGTCTGCGTGGGTCTTTCTGGGACTGTCTCCTGCGTGGGGGGTCGTCTGCGTGGGACTTTCTTGGACTGGGGATCGTCTGCGTGGGATTTGTGGGACTGTCTCCTGGGTGGGGAGTCGTCTGCTTGGGACTTTCTGAGACAGGGGGTCGTCTGCGTGGGTCTTTCTGGTACTGACTCCTGGGTGGGGGTCCGTCTGCGTGGGAATTTCTGGGACTGTCTCCTGAGTGGAGGGTCTTCTGCGTGGGATTTTCTGGGACTGGGTGTCGTCTGCGTGGGACTTTCTGGGACAGGGGGTCTTCTGCGTGGGACATTCTGGGACTGGGGTTCGTCTTCGTGGGACTTTCTGGGACTGGGGGTTGTCTGCGTGGGACTTTCAGTGACTCTCTTCTGGGTGGAGGATCGTCTGCGTGGGACAATTCTGGGACTGTCTCATTGGTGGGGTCCGTCTGCGTGGGAATTTCTGGGACTGTCTCCTGAGTGGAGGGTCCTCAGCGTGGGATTTTCTGGGACTGGGTTTCGTCTGCGTGGGACTTTCTGGGACAGGGGGTCTTCTGCGTGGGACATTCTGGGACTGGGGTTCGTCTGCGTGGGAATTTCTGGGACTGGGGGTCGTCTGCGTGTTACTTTCTGGGACTGTCTCCTGGGTCGGGGGGTCGTCTGTATGGGACTTTCTAGGACTCGGGGTCGTCTGCGTGGATCTTGTTTGGACTCTCTCCTAGGTGGGGGGTCTTATGCGTGGGACTTTCTGGGACTGGGCTCGTCTGCGTGGGACTTTCTGGGACTGTCTCTTGGGTGGGGGGGTCGTCTGCGTGGGACTTTCTTGGTCTGTCTATTGGGTGGGGAGTCGTCTGCGTGGGACTTTCTGGGACTAGGGGTCGTCTGCGTGGGAATTTCTGGGTTTGTCTCCTTGGTGGGGGGCGTCTGAGTGGGACTTTCTGGGACTGTGGGTCGTCTCCGTGGGACTTTCTGGGACTGTCTCATGGGTGGGGGGTCGTCTGCGTGGGACTTCTGGGACTGGGGGTCGTCTCCGTGGGACTTTCTGGGACAGTCTCCTGGGTGGGGGGTCGTCTGTATGGGACTTTCTAGGACTCGGGGTCGTCTGCGTGGATCTTTTTTGGACTCTCTCCTAGGTGGGGGGTCTTCTGCGTGGGACTTTCTGGGATTGTCTCCTGGGTGGGGAGTCGTCTGCCTGGGACTTTCTGAGACTGGGTGTCGTCTGCGTGGTAGTTTCTTGAACTGTCTTCTGGGTGGGGGCCGTCTGCGTGGGACTTTCTGGGACTGGGCTCGTCTGCGTGGGACTTTCTGGGACTGTCTCCTGGGTGGGGGGTAGTCTGCGTGGGACTTTCTGGGACTGTCTCCTGGGTGGTGAGTCGTCTGCTTGGGACTTTCTGAGACAGGGGGTCGTCTGCTTGGGTCTTTCTGGTACTGACTCCTGGGTGGGGGTCCGTCTGCGTGGGACTTTCTGGGACTGTCTCCTGGGTGGGGGTCGTCTGCGTGGGACTTTCTGGGACTGGTCTCGTCTGCGTGGGACTTTCTGGGACTGTCTCCTCGGTGGGGAGTCGTCTGCGTGGGACTTTCTGGGACTAGGGGTCGTCTGCGTGGGAATTTCTGGGTTTGTCTCCTTGGTGGGGGGCGTCTGCTTGGGACTTTCTGGGACTGTGGGTCGTCTCCTTGGGACTTTCTGGGACTGTCTCATGGGTGGGGCTCGTCTGCGTGGGACTTTCTGGGACTGGTGGTCGTCTGCGCGGGACTTTCTGGGACTCGGGGTCGTCTGCGTGTTACTTTCTGGGACTGTCTCCTGGGTGGGGGGTCGTCTGTATGGGACTTTCTAGGACTCGGGGTCGTCTGCGTGGATCTTTTTTGGACTCTCTCCTGGGTGGGGGGTGGTCTGCGTGGGACTTTCTGGGACTGTCTCCTGGGTGGGGAGTCGTCTGCGTGGGATTTTATGGGACTGTCTCCTGGGTCGTGGTCGTCTGCGTGGGACTTTCTGGGACTGTCTCCTCGGTGGGGGGTAGTTTGCGTGGGACTTTCTGGGACTGTCTCCTGGGTGGGGGGTCGTCTGCGTGGGACTTTCTGGGACTGTCTCCTGGGTGGGTGTTCGTCTGCGTGGGATTTTCTGGGATTGGGGATCGTCTGCGTGGGACTTGCTGGGACACTCTCCTGTCTGGGAGTCGTCTGCGTGGGACTTTCTGGGACTGTCTCCTGGGTGGGGGGTCGTCTGCGTGGGATATCTAGGACTGTCTCCTGGGTGGTGTGTCGTCTGCATGGGACTTTCTGGGACTGGGGGTTGTCTGCATGGGTCTTTCTGGTACAGTCTCCTGCGTGCGGAGTCGTCTGCGTGGGATTTTGTGGGATTGGGGGTCGTCTGCGTGGGACTTTATAGGGCTGGGGGTCGTCTTCGTGGGTCATTCTGGGACTCTCTCCTGGGTGGGGGGGTCGTCTGCGTGGGACATTTTGGGACTGTTTCCTGGGTGGGGACTCGTCTGCGTGGGACTTTCTTGGACTGGGGGTCTTCTGCGTGGGTCTTTCTGAGACAGTCTCCTGGGTGCGGTGTCGTCTGCGTGGGACTTTGTGGGACTGGTGGTCTTCTGCGTGGGACTTTCTGGGACTGTCTCCTGGGTGGGGGTCGTCTGTTTGGGACTTTCTGGGACTGTCTCCTGGGTGGGGGTCGTATGCGTGGGACTTTCTGGGATTGTCTCCTGGCTGGGGGTCGTCTCCATGGGACTTCCTAGGACTGGGGGTCGTCTGCGTGGGACTAACTGGGACTGTCTCCTGGGTGGGGGGTCGTCTGCGTGGACTTTCTGGGACTGTCTCCTGGATGGGTGTTCGTCTGAGTGGGATTTTCTGGGACTGGGGGTCGTCTGCGTGGGAATTGCTGGGACACTCTCCTGTCTGGGGGTCGTCTGCGTGGGACTTTCTGGGTCTGGCTCCTGGGTGTGGGGTCGTCTGCGTGGGATATCTAGGACTGTCTCCTGTGTGGGGTGTCGTCTTCATGGGACTTTCTGGGACTGGGGTCGTCTGCATGGGTCTTTCTGGTACAGTCTCCTTGGTGCGGTGTCGTCTGCGTGGGACTTTCTGGGACTGGGGGTCGTCTGCGTGGGACTTCATTAGACTGTCTCCTGGGTGGGGTGTCGTCTGCGTGGGACTTTCTGGGACTGGGGGTCGTCTGCGTGGGTCTTTCTTGGACTGGGGGTCTTCTGCGTGGGACTTTTTGGGAGTGTCTCCTGGGTGGGTGTCGTCTGTTTGGGACTTTCTGGGACTGTCTCCTGGGTGGGGGTCATCTGCGTGGGACTTTCTGGGACTGTCTCCTGGGTGGGTGTTCGTCTGCGTGGGATTTTCTGGGATTGGGGATCGTCTGCGTGGGACTTGCTGGGACTGGGGTTTGTCTGCATGGGTCTTTCTGGTACAGTCTCCTGCGTGCGGTGTCGTCTGCGTGGGATTTTGTGGGATTGGGGGTCGTCTGCGTTGGACTTTATGGGACTGGGGGTCGTCTGCGTGGGTCATCCTGGGACTCTCTCCTGGGTGGGGGGTCGTCTGCCTGGCATATCTAGGACTGTTTCCTGGGTGGAGACTCGTCTGCCTGGGACTTTCTGGGACTGGGGGTCGTCTGCGTGTCTCTTTCTGAGACAGTCTCCTGGGTGGGGTGTCGTCTGCGTGGGACTTTCTGGGACTGGGGGTCGTCTGCGTGGGTCTTTCTTGGACTGGGGGTCTTCTGCGTGGGACTTTCTGGGAGTGTCTCCTGGGTGGGTGTCGTCTGTTTGGGACTTTCTGCGACTGTCTCCTGGGTGGGGTTCGTCTGCGTGGGACTTTCTAGGACTGTCTCCTGACTGGGATCGTCTGCATGGGACTTCCTAGGACTGGGGGTCGTCTGCGTGGGACTTTCTGGGACTGTCTCCTGGGTCTGTGGTCGTCTGCGTGGGACTTTCTTGGACTGTCTCCTGGGTGGGGGTAGTCTGCGTGGGACTTTCTTGGACTGTCTCCTGGGTGGAAGGTTGTCTGCGTGGGATATCTGGGACAGTCTCCTGGTTGGGGGGTCGTCTGCATGGGTCTTTCTTGGACTGGGGATCGTCTGCGTGGGTCTTTCTTGGATTCTCCTGGGTGAGGGGTCTTCTGCGTGGGACTTTCTGGGACTGGGCTCGTCTGCGTGGGACTTTCTGGGACTGTCTCCTCGGTGGGGAGTCGTCTGCGTGGGACTTTCTGGGACTAGGGGTCGTCTGCGTGGGAATTTCTGGGTTTGTCTCCTTGGTGGGGGGCGTCTGCTTGGGACTTTCTGGGACTGTGGGTCGTCTCCGTGGGACTTTCTGGGACTGTCTAATGGGTGGGGCTCGTCTGCGTGCGACTTTCTGGGACTGTCTCCTGGGTGGTGGGTCGTCTGCGTAGGACTTTATGGGACTGGTGGTCGTCTGCGCGGGACTTTCTGGGACTGGGGGTCGTCTGCGTGTTACTTTCTGGGACTGTCTCCTGGGTGGGGAGTCGTCTGTATGGGACTTTCTAGGACTCGGGGTCGTCTGCGTGGATCTTTTTTGGACTCTCTCCTGGGTGGGGGGTGGTCTGCGTGGGACTTTCTGGGACTGTCTCCTGGGTGGGGAGTCGTCTGCGTGGGATTTTCTGGGACTGAAGGTCGTCTGCGTCGGACTTTCTGGGACTGTCTCCTTGGTGGGGGGTAGTTTGCGTGGGACTTTCTGGGACTGTCTCCTGGGTGGGGGGTCGTCTGCGTGGGACTTTCTGGGACTGTCTCCTGGGTGGGTGTTCGTCTGCGTGGGATTTTCTGGGATTGGGGATCGTCTGCGTGGGACTTGCTGGGACACTCTCCTGGCTGGGAGTCGTCTGCGTGGGACTTTCTGGGACTGTCTCCTTGGTGGGGGGTAGTTTGCGTGGGACTTTCTGGGACTGTCTCCTGGGTGGGGGGGTCGTCTGCGTGGGATATCTAGGACTGTCTCCTGGGTGGTGTGTCGTCTGCATGGGACTTTCTGGGACTGAGGGTTGTCTGCATGGGTCTTTCTGGTACAGTCTCCTGCGTGCGGTGTCGTCTGCGTGGGATTTTGTGGGATTGGGGGTCGTCTGCGTGGGACTTTCTTGGACTGGGGGTCGTCTGTGTGGGTCATTCTGGGACTCTCTCCTGGGTGGGGGGGTCGTCTGCGTGGGACATTTTGGGACTGTTTCCTGGGTGGGGACTCGTCTGCCTGGGACTTTCTGGGACTGGGGGTCTTCTGCGTGGGTCTTTCTGAGACAGTCTCCTGGGTGCGGTGTCGTCTGCGTGGGACTTTGTGGGACTGGTGGTCTTCTGCGTGGGACTTTCTGGGACTGTCTCCTGGGTGGGGGTCGTCTGTTTGGGACTTTCTGGGACTGTCTCCTGGGTGGGGGTCGTCTGCGTGGGACTTTCTGGGAGTGTCTCCTGGCTGGGGGTCGTTTCCATGGGACTTCCTAGAACTGGGGGTCGTTTGCGTGGGACTAACTGGGACTGTCTCCTGGGTGGGGGGTCGTCTGCGTGGGACTTTCTGGGACTGGGGGTCGTCTGCGTGGGACTTTCTGGGACTGGGGGTCGTCTGCGTGGGACTTCATGGGACTGTCTCCTGGGTGGGGTGTCGTCTGCGTGGGACTTTCTGGGACTGGGGGTCGTCTGCGTGGGTCTTTCTTGGACTGGGGGTCTTCTGCGTGGGACTTTTTGGGAGTGTCTCCTGGGTGGGTGTCGTCTGTTTGGGACTTTCTGGGACTGTCTCCTGGGTGGGGGTCATCTGCGTGGGACTTTCTGGGACTGTCTCCTGGGTGGGTGTTCGTCTGCGTGGGATTTTCTGGGATTGGGGCTCGTCTGCGTGGGACTTGCTGGGACTGTCTCCTGTCTGGGAGTCGTCTGCTTGGGACTTTCTGGGACTGTCTCCTGGGTGGGGGGTCGTCTGCCTGGGATATCTAGGACTGTCTCCTGGGTGCTGTGTCGTCTGCATGGGACTTTCTGGGACTGGGGGTTGTCTGCATGGGTCTTTCTGGTACAGTCTCCTGCGTGCGGTGTCGTCTGCGTGGGATTTTCTGGGATTGGGGATCGTCTGCGTGGGACTTGCTGGGACTGGGGTTTGTCTGCATGGGTCTTTCTGGTACAGTCTCCTGCGTGCGGTGTCGTCTGCGTGGGATTTTGTGGGATTGGGGGTCGTCTGCGTTGGACTTTATGGGACTGGGGGTCGTCTGCGTGGGTCATCCTGGGACTCTCTCCTGGGTGGGGGGTCGTCTGCCTGGCATATCTAGGACTGTTTCCTGGGTGGAGACTCGTCTGCCTGGGACTTTCTGGGACTGGGGGTCGTCTGCGTGTCTCTTTCTGAGACAGTCTCCTGGGTGGGGTGTCGTCTGCGTGGGACTTTCTGGGACTGGGGGTCGTCTGCGTGGGTCTTTCTTGGACTGGGGGTCTTCTGCGTGGGACTTTCTGGGAGTGTCTCCTGGGTGGGTGTCGTCTGTTTGGGACTTTCTGCGACTGTCTCCTGGGTGGGGTTCGTCTGCGTGGGACTTTCTAGGACTGTCTCCTGACTGGGATCGTCTGCATGGGACTTCCTAGGACTGGGGGTCGTCTGCGTGGGACTTTCTGGGACTGTCTCCTGGGTCTGTGGTCGTCTGCGTGGGACTTTCTTGGACTGTCTCCTGGGTGGGGGTAGTCTGCGTGGGACTTTCTTGGACTGTCTCCTGGGTGGAAGGTTGTCTGCGTGGGATATCTGGGACAGTCTCCTGGTTGGGGGGTCGTCTGCATGGGTCTTTCTTGGACTGGGGATCGTCTGCGTGGGTCTTTCTTGGATTCTCCTGGGTGAGGGGTCTTCTGCGTGGGACTTTCTGGGACTGGGCTCGTCTGCGTGGGACTTTCTGGGACTGTCTCCTCGGTGGGGAGTCGTCTGCGTGGGACTTTCTGGGACTAGGGGTCGTCTGCGTGGGAATTTCTGGGTTTGTCTCCTTGGTGGGGGGCGTCTGCTTGGGACTTTCTGGGACTGTGGGTCGTCTCCGTGGGACTTTCTGGGACTGTCTAATGGGTGGGGCTCGTCTGCGTGCGACTTTCTGGGACTGTCTCCTGGGTGGTGGGTCGTCTGCGTAGGACTTTATGGGACTGGTGGTCGTCTGCGCGGGACTTTCTGGGACTGGGGGTCGTCTGCGTGTTACTTTCTGGGACTGTCTCCTGGGTGGGGAGTCGTCTGTATGGGACTTTCTAGGACTCGGGGTCGTCTGCGTGGATCTTTTTTGGACTCTCTCCTGGGTGGGGGGTGGTCTGCGTGGGACTTTCTGGGACTGTCTCCTGGGTGGGGAGTCGTCTGCGTGGGATTTTCTGGGACTGAAGGTCGTCTGCGTCGGACTTTCTGGGACTGTCTCCTTGGTGGGGGGTAGTTTGCGTGGGACTTTCTGGGACTGTCTCCTGGGTGGGGGGTCGTCTGCGTGGGACTTTCTGGGACTGTCTCCTGGGTGGGTGTTCGTCTGCGTGGGATTTTCTGGGATTGGGGATCGTCTGCGTGGGACTTGCTGGGACACTCTCCTGGCTGGGAGTCGTCTGCGTGGGACTTTCTGGGACTGTCTCCTTGGTGGGGGGTAGTTTGCGTGGGACTTTCTGGGACTGTCTCCTGGGTGGGGGGGTCGTCTGCGTGGGATATCTAGGACTGTCTCCTGGGTGGTGTGTCGTCTGCATGGGACTTTCTGGGACTGAGGGTTGTCTGCATGGGTCTTTCTGGTACAGTCTCCTGCGTGCGGTGTCGTCTGCGTGGGATTTTGTGGGATTGGGGGTCGTCTGCGTGGGACTTTCTTGGACTGGGGGTCGTCTGTGTGGGTCATTCTGGGACTCTCTCCTGGGTGGGGGGGTCGTCTGCGTGGGACATTTTGGGACTGTTTCCTGGGTGGGGACTCGTCTGCCTGGGACTTTCTGGGACTGGGGGTCTTCTGCGTGGGTCTTTCTGAGACAGTCTCCTGGGTGCGGTGTCGTCTGCGTGGGACTTTGTGGGACTGGTGGTCTTCTGCGTGGGACTTTCTGGGACTGTCTCCTGGGTGGGGGTCGTCTGTTTGGGACTTTCTGGGACTGTCTCCTGGGTGGGGGTCGTCTGCGTGGGACTTTCTGGGAGTGTCTCCTGGCTGGGGGTCGTTTCCATGGGACTTCCTAGAACTGGGGGTCGTTTGCGTGGGACTAACTGGGACTGTCTCCTGGGTGGGGGGTCGTCTGCGTGGGACTTTCTGGGACTGGGGGTCGTCTGCGTGGGACTTTCTGGGACTGGGGGTCGTCTGCGTGGGACTTCATGGGACTGTCTCCTGGGTGGGGTGTCGTCTGCGTGGGACTTTCTGGGACTGGGGGTCGTCTGCGTGGGTCTTTCTTGGACTGGGGGTCTTCTGCGTGGGACTTTTTGGGAGTGTCTCCTGGGTGGGTGTCGTCTGTTTGGGACTTTCTGGGACTGTCTCCTGGGTGGGGGTCATCTGCGTGGGACTTTCTGGGACTGTCTCCTGGGTGGGTGTTCGTCTGCGTGGGATTTTCTGGGATTGGGGCTCGTCTGCGTGGGACTTGCTGGGACTGTCTCCTGTCTGGGAGTCGTCTGCTTGGGACTTTCTGGGACTGTCTCCTGGGTGGGGGGTCGTCTGCCTGGGATATCTAGGACTGTCTCCTGGGTGCTGTGTCGTCTGCATGGGACTTTCTGGGACTGGGGGTTGTCTGCATGGGTCTTTCTGGTACAGTCTCCTGCGTGCGGTGTCGTCTGCGTGGGATTTTGTGGGATTGGGGGTCGTCTGCGTGGGACTTTATGGGACTGGGGGTCGTCTGCGTGTGTCATTCTGGGACTCTCTCCTGGGTGGGGGGTCGTCTGCGTGGGACATTTTGGGACTGTTTCCTGGGTGGGGACTCGTCTGCCTGGGACTTTCTGGGACTAGGGGTCGTCTGCGTGGCTCTTTCTGGGACAGTCTCCTGGGTGCGGTGTCGTCTGCGTGGGACTTTGTGGGACTGGTGGTCTTCTGCGTGGGACTTTCTGGGACTGTCTCCTGGGTGGGGGTCGTCTGCGTGGGACTTTCTGGGATTGTCTCCTGGCTGGGGGTCGTCTGCATGGGACTTCCTAGGACTGGGGGTCGTCTGTGTGAGACTAACTGGGACTGTCTCCTGGGTGGGGGGTCGTCTTCGTGGGACTTTCTGGGACTGTCTCCTGGGTGGGTGTTCCTCTGCTTGGGATTTTCTGGGACTGGGGGTCGTCTGCGTGGGAATTGCTGGGACACTCTCCTGTCTGGGGGTCGTCTGCGTGGGACTTTCTGGGACTCGCTCCTGGGTGTGGGGTCGTCTGGGTGGGATATCTAGGACTGTCTCCTGGGTGGGGTGTCGTCTTCATGGGACTTTCTGGGACTGGGGGTCGTCTGCATGGGTCTTTCTGGTACAATCTCCTTGGTGCGGTGTCGTCTGCGTGGGAACATTTTGGGACTGTTTCCTGGGTGGGGGTCGTCTGGGGGACAGGAGACAGTCCCAGAAAGTAACACGCAGACGACCCCCAGTCCCAGAAAGTCCCGCGCAGACGACCACCAGTCCCATAAAGTCCTACGCAGACGACCCACCACCCAGGAGACAGTCCCAGAAAGTCGCACGCAGACGAGCCCCACCCATTAGACAGTCCCAGAAAGTCCCACGGAGACGACCCACAGTCCCAGAAAGTCCCAAGCAGACGCCCCCCACCAAGGAGACAAACCCAGAAATTCCCACGCAGACGACCCCTAGTCCCAGAAAGTCCCACGCAGACGACTCCCCACCGAGGAGACAGTCCCAGAAAGTCCCACGCAGACGAGCCCAGTCCCAGAAAGTCCCACGCAGAAGACCCCTCACCCAGGAGAATCCAAGAAAGACCCACGCAGACGATCCCCAGTCCAAGAAAGACCCATGCAGACGACCCCCCAACCAGGAGACTGTCCCAGATATCCCACGCAGACAACCTTCCACCCAGGAGACAGTCCAAGAAAGTCCCACGCAGACTACCCCCACCCAGGAGACAGTCCAAGAAAGTCCCACGCAGACGACCACAGACCCAGGAGACAGTCCCAGAAAGTCCCACGCAGACGACCCCCAGTCCTAGGAAGTCCCATGCAGACGATCCCAGTCAGGAGACAGTCCTAGAAAGTCCCACGCAGACGAACCCCACCCAGGAGACAGTCGCAGAAAGTCCCAAACAGACGACACCCACCCAGGAGACACTCCCAGAAAGTCCCACGCAGAAGACCCCCAGTCCAAGAAAGACCCACGCAGACGACCCCCAGTCCCAGAAAGTCCCACGCAGACGACACCCCACCCAGGAGACTGTCTCAGAAAGAGACACGCAGACGACCCCCAGTCCCAGAAAGTCCCAGGCAGACGAGTCTCCACCCAGGAAACAGTCCTAGATATGCCAGGCAGACGACCCCCCACCCAGGAGAGAGTCCCAGGATGACCCACGCAGACGACCCCCAGTCCCATAAAGTCCAACGCAGACGACCCCCAATCCCACAAAATCCCACGCAGACGACACCGCACGCAGGAGACTGTACCAGAAAGACCCATGCAGACAACCCCCAGTCCCAGCAAGTCCCACGCAGACGATCCCCAATCCCAGAAAATCCCACGCAGACGAACACCCACCCAGGAGACAGTCCCAGAAAGTCCCACGCAGATGACCCCCACCCAGGAGACAGTCCCAGAAAGTCCCAAACAGACGACACCCACCCAGGAGACACTCCCAAAAAGTCCCACGCAGAAGACCCCCAGTCCAAGAAAGACCCACGCAGACGACCCCCAGTCCCAGAAAGTCCCACGCAGACGACACCCCACCCAGGAGACAGTCCCATGAAGTCCCACGCAGACGACCCCCAGTCCCAGAAAGTCCCACGCAGACGACACCGCACCAAGGAGACTGTACCAGAAAGACCCATGCAGACGACCCCAGTCCCAGAAAGTCCCATGAAGACGACACCCCACCCAGGAGACAGTCCTAGATATCCCACGCAGACGACCCCACACCCAGGAGCCAGACCCAGAAAGTCCCACGCAGACGACCCCCAGACAGGAGAGTGTCCCAGCAATTCCCACGCAGACGACCCCCAGTCCCAGAAAATCCCACTCAGACGAACACCCATCCAGGAGACAGTCCCAGAAAGTCCACGCAGACGACCCCCCACCCAGGAGACAGTCCCAGTTAGTCCCACGCAGACGACCCCCAGTCCTAGGAAGTCCCATGGAGACGACCCCCAGCCAGGAGACAATCCCAGAAAGTCCCACGCATACGACCCCCACCCAGGAGACAGTCCCAGAAAGTCCCAAACAGACGACCCCCACCCAGGAGACAGTCCCAGAAAGTCCCACGCAGAAGACCACCAGTCCCACAAAGTCCCACGCAGACGACACCGCACCCAGGAGACTGTCTCAGAAAGACCCACGCAGAAGACCCCCAGTCCAAGAAAGTCCCACGCAGACGAGTCCCCACCCAGGAAACAGTCCCAAAATGTCCCACGCAGACGACCCCCCACCCAGGAGAGAGTCCCAGAATGACCCACGAAGACGACCCCCAGCCCTATAAAGTCCCACGCAGACGACCCCCAATCCCACAAAATCCCACGCAGACGACTCCGCACGCAGGAGACTGTACCAGAAAGACCCATGCAGACAACCCCCAGTCCCAGAAAGTCCCATGCAGACGACACACCACCCAGGAGACAGTCCTAGATATCCCACGCAGACGACCCCCCACCCAGGAGACAGTCCCAGAAAGTCCCACGCAGACGACTCCCAGACAGGAGAGTGTCCCAGCAAGTCCCACGCAGACGATCCCCAATCCCAGAAAATCCCACGCAGACGAACACCCACCCAGGAGACAGTCCCAGAAAGTCCCACGCAGACGACCCCCCACCCAGGAGACAGTCCCAGAAAGTCCCACGCAAACTACCCCCCACCGAGGAGACAGTCCCAGAAAGTCCCACGCAGACGACCACGACCCAGGAGACAGTCCCAGAAAATCCCACGCAGACGACTCCCCACCCAGGAGACAGTCCCAGAAAGTCCCACGCAGACCACCCCCCACCCAGGAGAGAGTCCAAAAAAGATCCACGCAGACGACCCCGAGTCCTAGAAAGTCCCATACAGACGACCCCCCACCCAGGAGACAGTCCCAGAAAGTAACAGGCAGACGACCCCGAGTCCCAGAAAATCCCGCGCAGACGACCACCAGTCCCAGAAAGTCCCACGGAGACGACCCACAGTCCCAGAAAGTCCCAAGCAGACGCCCCCCACCAAGGAGACAAACCCAGAAATTCCCACGCAGACGACCCCTAGTCCCAGAAAGTCCCACGCAGACGACTCCCCACCGAGGAGACAGTCCCAGAAAGTCCCACGCAGACGAGACCAGTCCCAGAAAGTCCCAAGCAGACGACTCACCACCCAGGAGACAGTCCCAGAAAGTCCCACGCAGACTACCCCCCACCCAGGAGACAGTCCCAGAAAGTCCCACGCAGACGAGCCCAGTCCCAGAAAGTCCCACGCAGACGGCCCCCACCCAGAAGACAGTTCAAGAAACTACCACGCAGACGACACCCAGTCTCAGAAAGTCCCAGGCAGACGACTCCCCACCCAGGAGACAATCCCAGAAAGTCCCACGCAGAAGACCCCCCACCTAGGAGAGAGTCCAAAAAAGATCCACGCAGACGACCCCGAGTCCTAGAAAGTCCCATACAGAAGACCCCCCACCCAGGAGACTGTCCCAGAAAGTCCCACGGAGACGACCCCCAGTCCCAGAAGTCCCACGCAGACGACCCCCCACCCATGAGACAGTCCCAGAAAGTCCCACGGAGACGACCCACAGTCCCAGAAAGTCCCACTCAGACGCCCCCCACCAAGGAGACAAACCCAGAAATTCCCACGCAGACGACCCCTAGTCCCAGAAAGTCCCACGCAGACGACTCCCCACCCAATAGACAGACCAAGAAAGTCCCACGCAGACGACCCCCCCACCCAAGAGACAGTCCCAGAAAGTCCCACGCAGACGAGCCCAGTCCCAGAAAGTCCCACGCATAAGACCCCCCACCTAGGAGAGAGTCCAAACAAGATCCACGCAGACGACCCCGAGTCCTAGAAAGTCCCATACAGTCGACCCCCCGACCCAGGAGACAGTCCCAGAAAGTAACACGCAGACGACCCCCAGTCCCAGAAATTCCCACGCAGACGAACCCCAGTCCCAGAATGTCCCACGCAGAAGACCCCCTGTCCCAGAAAGTCCCACGCAGACGAAACCCAGTCCCAGAAAATCCCACGCTGAGGACCCTCCACTCAGGAGACAGTCCCAGAAATTCCCACGCAGACGGACCCCACCAATGAGACAGTCCCAGAATTGTCCCACGCAGACGATCCTCCACCCAGAAGAGAGTCACTGAAAGTCCCACGCAGACAACCCCCAGTCCCAGAAAGTCCCACGAAGACGAACCCCAGTCCCAGAATGTCCCACGCAGAAGACCCCCTGTCCCAGAAAGTCCCACGCAGACGACACCCAGTCCCAGAAAATCCCACGCAGAAGACCCTCCACTCAGGAGACAGTCCCAGAAATTCCCACGCAGACGGACCCCCACCCAGGAGTCAGTACCAGAAAGACCCACGCAGACGACCCCCTGTCTCAGAAAGTCCCAAGCAGACGACTCCCCACCCAGGAGACAGTCCCACAAATCCCACGCAGACGATCCCCAGTCCAAGAAAGTCCCACGCAGACGACCCCCCACGCAGGAGACAGTCCCAGAAAGACCCACGCAGACAACCCCCCACCCAGGAGACAGTCCCAGAAAGACCCACGCAGACGACCCCCAGTCCCAGAAAGTCACACGCAGACGAGTCACAGTCCTATAAAGTCCCACGTAGACGACCCCACACCCAGGAGACAATCCCAGAAAGTTCCACGGAGACGACTCCCAGTCCCACAAAGTCCCACGCAGACGATCCCCAGTCCAAGAAAGTCCCACGCAGACGACCCCCCACGCAGGAGACAGTCCCAGAAAGTCCAACGCAGACGACCCCCAGTCCCAGAAAGTCCCAAGCAGACGCCCCCCACCAAGGAGACAAACCCAGAAATTCCCACGCAGACGACCCCTAGTCCCAGAAAGTCCCACGCAGACGACTCCCCACCGAGGAGACAGTCCCAGAAAGTCCCACGCAGACGAGACCAGTCCCAGAAAGTCCCACGCAGACGACCCCCACCCAGGAGACAGTCCCAGAAAGTCCCACGCAGACGACCCCCCACGCAGGAGACAGTCCCAGAAAGTCCAACGCAGACGACCCCCAGTCCCAGAAAGTCCCATGCAGACGACCCCCCACCCAGGAGACAGTCCCAGAACGTCCCACGTAGACGACCACCACCCAGGAGACAGTCCCAGAAATTCCCACGCAGACGAACCCCCGCCCCATCAGCAATCTCAGGCTGCTGCAAGCCGAATTCTCCTGACTCTTTTGTGCAAATTGCCTTACAAGCAATCCCAGGCGTCTACGAGCCGACTTCTCTTGTCTCTTTTGTGAAAATTGCCTTAAAAGCAATCTCAGGCTGCTACAAAACGACATCTTTTGTCTCTTTTTTAAAAACTGCCTTACAATCAATATCAGCCTGCTACAAGCCGAATACGCCTGGCTATTTTGTGAAACTGCCTTTGAAGCAATCTCAGGCCTCTACAAATCGACATATGCTGGCTCTTTTGTTACAACTGCCTTACAAGCAATCTCAGGCTTCAGTAATATGAATTATCCTGGCTTTGGTGCGAATTGCCTTACAAGCAATCACAGGCGGCTACGAGCCGATTTCTCGTGGCCCTTTTATGGCAATTGCCTTACAAGAAATCTCAGGCTGACACAAGCCGAATTCTCATTGCGCTTTTGTGACAACTGCCTTACAAGAAATGTCAGGCTGCTACGAGCCGACTTCTCTTGGCTCTTTTGTGAAACTGCCTTACAAGTAATCTCAGGCTGCTACAAGCCGAATTCGCCTTGCGCTTTTGTGACAACTGCCTTACAAGCAATGTCAGGTTGCTACCAGCCGACTTCTCTTGGCTCTTTTGTGAAAGCTGCCTTACAAGTAATATCAGGCCGCTACAAATCGACATCTCCTGTCTCTTTTGTGAAAACTGCCTTACAAGCAATCTCAGGCTGCTACAAGCCGACTTCTCCTGGTTCTATTGTGACAACTGCCTAACAAGCAATCTCAGGCTGCAGCAATCCCAAGTCTCCTGGCTTTTTGTGCCAATTGCCTTACAACCAATCCCAGGCAGCTACGAGCCGATTTCTCCTGGCTCATTTGTGGCAACTGCCTTACAAGCAATCTCATGGTCCAGCAAGCCGAATTCTCCTGGCTCTTTTGTGCAAATTGCCTTACAAGTAATCCCAGGCGTCTACGAGGCAACTTCTCTTGTCCGTTTTTTAAAAACTGCCTTAAAAGCAATCTTTGATTGCTACAAAACGACATCATTTGTCTCTTTTTTAAAAACTGCATTACAATCAATCTCAGCCTGCTACAAGCCGAATACGCCTGGCTCTTTTGTGAAACTGCCTTACAAGCAATCTCAGGCTGCCGCTATTCCAATTCTCCTGACTTTTTGTGCCAATTGAATTACAAGCAATCCCAGTCTGCTATGAGCCGATTTCTCCTGGCTCTTTTGTGGCAACTGCCTTACAAGAAATCTCAGGCTGCTACAAGCCGAATTCTCCTGGCGCTTTTGTGACAACTGCCTTACAAGCAATGTCAGGCTGCTACGAGCCGTCTTCTCTTGGCTCTTTTGTGAAAACTGCCTTACAAGCAATGTCAGGCTGCTACGAGCCGACTTCTCCTGGGTCTTTTGTGGCAACTGCCTTACAAGAAATCTCAGGCTGCTACAAGCCGAATTCTCCTGGCGCTTTTGTGACAACTGCCTTACAAGCAATGTCAGGCTGCTACGAGCCGACTTCTCATGGCTCTTTTGTGAAAACTGCCTTACAAGCAATGTCAGGCTGCTACGAGCCGACTTCCCTTGCTCTTTTGTGAAAACTGCCTTACAATTAAGATCAGGCCGATACAATTCGACATCTCCTGTCTCATTTGTGACAACTGCCTTACAAGTAATATCAAGCTGCTACAAAACGACATCTCCTGTCTCTTTTGTTAAACTGCCGTACAAGCAATCTCAGGCTGATACAAGCCGAATACGCCTGGCTCTTTTGTGAAACTGCCTTGCAATCAATCTCAGGCCGCTACAAATCGACATCTCCTGTCTCTTTTGTGAAAACTGCCTTACAAGCAATCTCAGGCTGCAGCCAGGACAGTTCTCCTGACGTTTTGTGCCAATTGCCTTAAAAGCAATCCCAGGCGGCTACATGCCGATTTCTCCTGGCTCTTTTGTGGTAACTGCCTTACAGGCAATCTCAGGCTGCTACAAGCCGAATTCTCCTGGTTCTATTGTGACAACTGTCTTAAAAACAATCTCAGGCTGCAGCAATCCCAATTCTCCAAGATTTTATTGCCAATTTCCTTACAAGAAATACCAGGCAGCTACGAGCCGATTTCTCCTGACTCATTTGTGGCAACTACCTTACAAGCAAACAGAGGCGGCTACGAGCCGATTTCTCCTGGCCTTTTTGTGGCAACTGCCTTACAATAAATCTCATGCTGCTACAAGCCGAATTCTCCTGGCACTTTTGTGACACCTGCCTTACAAGCAATGTCAGGCTGCTACAAATCGACATATCATGGCTCATTTGTGACAACTGCAAAACAAGCAATCTCAGGCTGCTTCAAGCCGAATTCTCCTGGCTATTTTGTGCAATTTGCCTTACAAGCAATCCCAGGCGTCTACGAACCGACTTCTCTTGTCTCTTTTGTGAAAACTGCCTTAAAAGCAATCTCAGGCTGCTACAAACGACATCTCCTGTCTCTTTTTTTTAAACTGCCTTACAATCAATCTCAGCCTGCTACAAGCCGAATACGTCGGGCTTTTTTGTGACAACAGCCTTACTGAGATTACTTTTAGGCAGTTTTCACAAAAGAGAAGGAGATGACGATTTGTAGCAGCCTGATATTGCTTGCAAGGCAATTTCACAAAAGAGTCAGGCGTATTCGGCTTGTAGCGGCCTGAGATTGCTTGTAAGGCAGTTTCACAAAAGAGACAGTAGATGTCGTTTTGTAGCAGCCTGATATTACTTGTAAGGCAGTTTTCACAAAAGAGTCAGGAGAAGTCGGCTCGTAGCACCCTGACATTGTTTGTAAGGCAGTTGTCACAAAAGTTCCAGGAGAATTCGGCTTGTAGCAGCTTCATATTACTTGTCAGGTAGTTTTCACAAAAGAGCCAAGAGAAGTCGGCTCGTAGCAGCCTGACATTGCTTGTAAGGCAGTTGTCACAAAAGCCCCAGGAGACTTCGGCTTGTAGCAGCTTGAGATTTCTTGTAAGGCAGTTGCCACAAAAGAGCCTGGAGAAATCGGCTCGTACGCGCCTGGGATTGCTTGTAAGGCAATTCGCACAAAAAGCCAGGAGAATTCATATTGCTGCAGCCTGAGAATGCTTGTAAGGCAGATGCCACAAATGAGCCAGGAGAAATCAGTTCATAGCAGCCTGGGATTGCTTGTAAGGCAATTGGCACAAAAAGTCAGGAGAAGTGGACTAGCGGCAGCCTGAGACTGCTTGTAAGGCAGCTGTCACAAAAGAGCCAGGATATGTCGATTTGTAGCGGCCGAAAAATCAAATAATTGCACAAAATTGGATACCCATTTGAAAATATTTCTTTTACTGGAAAAATTTATAAACAAGTGAAATATGACTGATTTCCCAGTTTAGGGACGCATGACAATTTCCGCAAATGAGCTAACACAAGTCCCCATACCTTTGAATTTAGACTCGACTATAATCAAGGTGTCGAAAAAACTTTTGTAATTAAGAATAAGTCAAGATATTCCCGAAAATTGGACAGCAATATTTTGTGGATTCTATAAAAAGACAAAAGTAGAAATGGAGTCTTATTGTGCACACTGGAATTCGGACGCTGTAAATTGTCAGACGACATACCGCGCACATGGTGAAAGCTGTACTTTTTACTATCTGAGCAAATGAAAAATCCATGTATACATAGACAAATCAAATAATTGCACAAAATTTGATACCCATTTTGAAAATATTTCTTTTACTGGAAAAAAAGTTATAAACAAGTGAATTATGACTGATTACCCAGTTTAGGGCCGCATGACAATTTCCGCAAATGAGCTAACGCAAGTCCCCATACCGTTGAATTTCGCATCGACTCTAATCAATGTGTCGAAAAAACTTTTGTAATTATGGATAAGGCAAAAAATTCCCGACAATTGGACACCAATATTTTGTGGATTCTATAAAAAGGAAAAATTAGAAATGCAGTCTTATTGTGCACACTGGAATTCGGACGCTGTAAATTGTCAGACGACATACCGCGCACCTGGTGAAAGCTGTACTTTTTACTATCTGACCAAATGAAATTCCAGACAATTGAACACCAACAGATCAGAAGCCATGCTGCCTGACGTAGTCTAAAATCTTACATTGGACGCTCAAATATGGACCAGAAACCAACTTATCAGAGGCCATGCTGCATGACGTAGTTTATCTTTTTACATTAGACGCTCAAATATGCACAAGAAACCAAGAGATCAGAAGCAGGTTTGCTGGACGTAGTGTATCATCTTACACAAGACGCTCAAATATGGACCGGAAGCCAAGAGGTCAGAGTCCATTCTGCTGGACGTAGTCTAAAATCTTACATTAGACGCTAAAATATGGACCGGAAACCAACCGATCAGAGGCCATGCTGCTGGTCGTAGTTTATCTTTTTACATTAGACGCTCAAATATGAACCAGGAAACAACAGATCAGAATCATGGCTGCTGGACGTAGTGTATCATCTCACACAAGACGATCAAATATGGACCGGAAGCTAACAGGTCAGAGGCCATGCTGGTGGACAAAGTTTATCTTTTTACATTAGACGCTCAAATATGCACCAGAAACCAAGAGATCAGAATCATGACTGCTGGACGTAGTGTATCATCTTACACAAGACGCTCAAATATGGACCGGAAGCTAACAGGTGAGAGGCCATTCTGCTGGACGTAGTCTAAAATCTTACATTAGACGCTCAAATATGGACCGGAATCAAACAGATCTGAGGCCATGCTGCTGGACGTAGTTTATCTTTTTCCATTAGACGCTCAAATATGCTACAGAAACCAAGAGATCAAAATCATGGCTGCTGGACGTTGTCTATCAACTTACATAAGACGCTCAAATATGGACCGGAAACCAACAGGTCAGAGACCATGCTGCTAGACGTAGTCTAATATCTTACATTAGACGCTCAAATATGGACCGGAAACCAACAGATCAGAGGCCATGCTGCTGGACGTAGTCTATCTTTTTGCATTAGACGCTCAAATATACACCACAATCCAACAGATCAGAATCATGGCTGCTGGACGTAGTGTATCTTCTTACACAAGACGCTCAAATATGGAACGGAAGCCAACAGTTCGGAGGCCATGCTGCAGGACGTAGTCTAAAATCTTACATTACACGCTTAAATATGCACCGGAAACCAACAGATCAGAGGCCATGCTGCTGGCCGTAGTTTATCTTTTTACATTAGACGCTCAAATATGCACCAGAAAACAACAGATCAGAATCATGGCTGCTGGACGTACAGTATAATCTTACACAAGACGCTCGAATATGGTCCGGAAGCCAACAGGTCAGAGGCCATGCTGCAGGACGTAGTTTATCTTTTTATATTAGACGCTCAAATATGCACAAGAAACCAAGAGATCAGAAACAGGGCTGCTGGACGTAGTTTATCATCTTACACAAGACGCTCAAATATGGACCGGAAGCCAACAGGTCAGAGGCCAACCTGCTGGACGTAGTTTATCTTCTTATATTAGACGCTCAAATATGCACCAGAAACCAAGATATCAGAAACAGGGCTGCTGGACGTAGTGTATCATCTTGCACAAGACGCTCAAATATGGACCGGAAGCCAACAGGTCAGATGCCATGCTGTTCGACGAACTCTAAAATCTTACATTAGACGCTCATATATGGACCGGAAACCAACAGATCAAAGGCCATGCTGCTGGACGTAGTTTAAGTTTTTACATTAGACGCTCAAATATGCACCAGAATCCAACAGATCAGAATCATGGCTGCTGTACGTACTGTATCATCTTACACCAGAGGCTAAAATATGTACCGGAAGCCAACATGAGAGAGGCCATGCTGCTGGACGTCATGTAAAATCTTACAGTAGCCGCTCAAATATGGACCGGAAACCAACAGATAAGAGGCCATGCTGCTGGAAGTAGTTTATCTTTTTAAATTAGACGCTCAAATATGCACCAGAAACCAACAGATCAGAAACAGTGCTGCTGCAAGTAGTTTATCATGTTACACAAGACGCTCAAATATGGACCGGAAGCCAACAGGTCAGAGGCCATGCTGCTGGACGTAATCTAAAATCTTACATAAGACGCTCAAATATGGACCGGTAACCAACAGATCATAAGCTATGCTGCTTGACGTAGTTTATCTTTTTACATTAGACGCTCAAATATACACCACAATCCAACAGATCAGAATCATGGCTGCTGGACGTAGTGTATCTTCTTACACAAGACGCTCAAATATGGAACGGAAGCCAACAGTTCGGAGGCCATGCTGCAGGACGTAGTCTAAAATCTTACATTACACGCTTAAATATGCACCGGAAACCAACAGATCAGAGGCCATGCTGCTGGCCGTAGTTTATCTTTTTACATTAGACGCTCAAATATGCACCAGAAAACAACAGATCAGAATCATGGCTGCTGGACGTACAGTATAATCTTACACAAGACGCTCGAATATGGTCCGGAAGCCAACAGGTCAGAGGCCATGCTGCAGGACGTAGTTTATCTTTTTATATTAGACGCTCAAATATGCACAAGAAACCAAGAGATCAGAAACAGGGCTGCTGGACGTAGTTTATCATCTTACACAAGACGCTCAAATATGGACCGGAAGCCAACAGGTCAGAGGCCAACCTGCTGGACGTAGTTTATCTTCTTATATTAGACGCTCAAATATGCACCAGAAACCAAGATATCAGAAACAGGGCTGCTGGACGTAGTGTATCATCTTGCACAAGACGCTCAAATATGGACCGGAAGCCAACAGGTCAGATGCCATGCTGTTCGACGAACTCTAAAATCTTACATTAGACGCTCATATATGGACCGGAAACCAACAGATCAAAGGCCATGCTGCTGGACGTAGTTTAAGTTTTTACATTAGACGCTCAAATATGCACCAGAATCCAACAGATCAGAATCATGGCTGCTGTACGTACTGTATCATCTTACACCAGAGGCTAAAATATGTACCGGAAGCCAACATGAGAGAGGCCATGCTGCTGGACGTCATGTAAAATCTTACAGTAGCCGCTCAAATATGGACCGGAAACCAACAGATAAGAGGCCATGCTGCTGGAAGTAGTTTATCTTTTTAAATTAGACGCTCAAATATGCACCAGAAACCAACAGATCAGAAACAGTGCTGCTGCAAGTAGTTTATCATGTTACACAAGACGCTCAAATATGGACCGGAAGCCAACAGGTCAGAGGCCATGCTGCTGGACGTAATCTAAAATCTTACATAAGACGCTCAAATATGGACCGGTAACCAACAGATCATAAGCTATGCTGCTTGACGTAGTTTATCTTTTTACATTAGACGCTCAAATATGCACCAGAAACGAAGAGATCAGAAACAGGGCTGCTGGACGAAGTGTATCATCTTGCATAAGACACTCAAGTATGGACCGGAAGCCAAGAGGTCAGAGGCCATGCTGCTGGACGTAGTCTAAAATCTTACATTAGACGCTCAAATATGGACCTGAACTGAGCGGCTACTATAAGATTTTACACTACGTCCAGCAGCCCTGTTTCTGATATCTTGGTTTCTGGTGCATATTTGAGCGTCTAATATAAAAAGATAAACTACGTCCAGGAGGTTGGCCTCTGACCTGTTGGCTTCCGGTCCAAATTTGAGCGTCTTGTGTAAGATGATAAACTAAGTCCACCAGCCATGGTTCTGTTCTGTTGGTTTCTGGTGCATATTTGAGCGTCTGATGTAAAAAGATAAACTACGTCCAGCAGCATGGCCTCTGATCTGTTGGCTTCCGGTCTATATTTGAGCCCCTAATGTAAGATATTACATGACATCCAGCAGCATGGCCTCTGACCTGTTGTCTTCCGGTCCATATTTGAGCGTCTTGTCTAAGATGATACACTAAGTCCACCAGCCATGATTCTGATCTGTTGGTTTCTGGTGCATATTTGAGCGTCTTGTGTAAGATGATACACTACGTCCAGCAGCCCTGTTTCTGATCTCTTGGTTTCTCGTGCATATTTGAGCGTCTAATGAAAAAAGATAAACTACGTCCAGCAGCATGGCCTCAGATCTGTTTGTTTCCAGTCCATATTTGAGCGTTTTGTGTAAGATGATACACTACGTCCAGCAGCCATGATTCTGATCTGTTGGTTTCTGGTGCATATTTGAGCGTCTAATGTAAAAAGATAAACTACGGCCAGCAGCATGGCCTCAGATCTGTTTGTTTCCGGTCCATATTTTGAGCGTCTAATGTAAAAAGGTAAACTACGACCAGCAGCACACCCTCTGATCTGTTGGTTTCCGGACCATATTTGAGCGTCTAATATAAGATTTTAGACTCCCTCCAGCAGCATGGTCTCTGAGCTGTTGGCTTCCGGTCCATATTTGAGCGTCTTGTGTAAGGTGATACACTACGTCCAGCAGACATGATTCTGATCTGTTGGTTTCTGGTACATATTTGAGCTTCTAATGTAAAAAGATAAACTACCTCCAGCAGCATGGCATCTGATCTATTGGTTTCCCATCCATATTTGTGCGTCTAATGTAAGATTTTAGACTACGTCCAGCAGCATGGCCTCTGACCTGTTGGCTCCCGGTCCTTATTTGAGCGTCTTGTGTAAGATGATACACTACGTCCAGCAGCCCTGTTTCTGATCTGTTGGTATCTGGTGCATATTTGAGCGTCTAATTTAAAAAGATAAACTACGTCCAGCAGCATGGCCTCTGATCTGTTGGTTTCCGGTCCATATTTGAGCGTCTAATGTAAGATTTTAGACTACATGCAGCAGCATTGCCTGTGATCTGTTGGCTTCCGGTCCATATTTGAGCGTCTTGTGTAAGATGATACACTACGTCCAGCAGCCATGATTCTGATCTGTTGGTTTCAGGTACATATTTGAGCTTCTAATGTAAAAATATAAACTACGTCCGGCAGCATGGCCTCTGATCTGTTGGTTTCCGGTGCATATTTGAGCGTCTAATGTAAGATTTTAGACTACGCCCAGCAGCATGGCTTCTGACCTGTTAGCTTCCGGTCCATATTTGAGCGTCTTGTGTAAGATGATACACTACGTCCAGCAGCCCTGTTTCTGATCTCTTGCTTTCTGGTGCATATTTGAGCATCTAATATAGAAATATAAACTACGTCGAGCAGCATGGCATCTGACCTGTTGGCTTCCGGTCCATATTTGAGCGTCTTGTGTAAGATGATACACTACGTCCAGCAGACATGATTCTGATCTATTGGTTTCTGTACATATTTGAGCGTCTAATGTAAATAGGTAAACTACGTCCAGCAGCTTCGCCTCTGATCTGTTGGTTTCCCGTCCATATTTGAGCGTCTAATGTAACGTTTTAGAATACGTCCAGCAGCATGGCATCTGACCTGTTGGCGTCCGGTCCATATTTGTGCGTCTTGTGTAAGATGATACACTACGTCCAGCAGCCCTGTTTCTGATCTCTTGGAGTCTGGTGAATATTTGAGCGTCTAATGTAAAAAGATAAACTACGTCCAGCAGCATGGCCTCTGACCTGTTGGCTTCCGTTCCATATTTGAGCGTCTTGTGTAAGATGATACACTACGCCCAGCAGCCATGATTCTGAGCTGTTGGTTTCTGGTGCATATTTGAGCGTCTAATGTAAAAAGATAAACTACGTCCAGCAGCATGGCCTCTGATCTGTTGGTTTCCGGTCCATATTTGAGCGTTTAATGTAAGATTTTAGACTACGTCCAGCAGGATGGCCTCTGACCTGTTGGCTTCCGGTCCATATTTGAGCGTCTTGTGCAAGGTGATAAACCACGTCCAGCAGCATGGCCTCTGATCAGTTGGTTTCCGGACCATATTTGAGCGTCTAATGTAAGATTTTAGACTACATGCAGCAGCATGGCCTCTGACCTGTTGTCTTCCGCTCCATATTTGAGCGTCTTGTGTGAGATGATACACTACGTCCAGCAGCCCTGTTTCTGATCTCTTGGTGTCTGGTGAATATTTGAGCGTCTAATGTAAAAATATAAACTACGTCCAGCAGCATGGCCTGTGACCTGTTGGCTTCCCCGTCAATATTTGAGCGTCTTGTGTAAGATGATACACTACGTCCAGCAGCCATGAATCTGATCTGTTGGTTTCTGGTGAATATTTGAGCGTCTGATGTAAAAAGATAAACTACGACCAGCAGCATGGCCGCTGATCTGTTGGTTTCCGGTCCATATTTGAGCGTCTAATGTAAGATTTTAGACTACGTCCAGCAGCATGGCCTCTGACCTGTTGGCTTCCGGTCCATATTTGAGCGTCTTGTGTAAGATGATACACTACGTCCAGCAGCCATGATTCTGATCTGTTGGTTTCTGGTGCATATTTTGAGCGTCTAATTTAAAATAATAAACTACGCCCAGCAGCATGGCCTCTGATCTGTTGGTTTCCGGTCCATATTTGAGCGTCTAATGTAAGATTTAAGACTACGCTCAGCAGCATGGCCTCTGATCTGATGTCTTCCGGTCCATATATTAGCGTCTTGTGTAAGATGATACACTACGTCCAGCAGCCATGATTCTGATCTGTTGGTTTCTGGTGCATAAGTTGATCGTCCAATTTAAAAAGATGAACTACGTCCAGCAGCATGGCCCCTGATCTGTTGGTTTCCCGTCCATATTTGAGCGTCTAATGTAAGATTTTAGACGACATTCAGCAGCATTGCCTCCGACCTGTTGGCTTCCGGTCAATATTTGAGCGCCTTGTGTAAGATGATACACTACGTCCAGCAGCCATGATTATGATCTCTTGGTTTCTGGTGTATATTTGAGCGTCTAATGTAAAAAGATAAACTACGACCAGCAGCATGGCCTCTGATCTGTTGGTTTCCGGTCCATATTTGAGCGTCTAATGTAAGATTTTATACTACGTCCAGCAGCATGGCCTTTGACCTGTTGGCTTCCGGTTCATATTTGAGCGTCTTGTGTAAGATAATACACTACGTCCAGCAGCCCTGTTTCTGATATCTTGGTTTCTGGTGCATATTTGAGCGTCTAATGTAAAAAGATAAACTATGTCCAGCAGCATGGCCTCTGATCTGTTGGTTTCCTGTCCATATTTGAGCGTCTAATGTAAGATTTCAGACTACATGCAGCAGCATGGCCTCTGACCTGTTTGCTTCCGGTCCATATTTGAGCGTCTTGTGTAAGATGATACACTACGCCCAGCAGCCATGATTCTGATCTGTTGGTTTCTGGTGCATATTTGAGCGTCTAATGTAAAAAGATAAACCACGTGCAGCAGCATGGCTTCTGATCAGTTGGTTTCCCGTCCATATTTGAAAGTCTAATGTAGGATATTAGATTACGTCTAGCAGCATTGCTTCTGACCTGTTGGCTTCCGGTCCATGTTTGAGCGTCTAATATAAGATTTTAGACTACGTCCAGCAGCATGCCCGCTAATCTGTTGGCTTCCGGTCCATATGTGAGCGTCTAATGTAAGAATTTAGACTACGTCCAGCAGCATGTCCTCTGAACTGTTCGCTTCCGGTCCATATCTGAGCGTCTTGTGTAAGGTGATAAACTACGTCCAGCAGCCATGATTCTGATCTCTTGGTTTCTGGTACATATTTGAGCTTCTAATGTAAAAAGATAAACTACGTCCAGCAGCATGGCCTCTGATCTGTTAGTTTCCGGTCCATCTTTGAGCGTCTAATGTAAGATTTTAGACTACGTCCAGCAGCAATAGTCTCTGACCTGTTAGCTTCCGGGCCATATTTGAGCGTCTTGTGTAAGATGTTTCACTACGACCAGCAGCCATGATTCTGATCTGTTGGATTCTGGTGCATATTTTGAGCGTCTAATTTAAAAAGATAAACTACGTCCAGCAGCATGGCCTCTGATCTGTTGGTTTCGGGTCCATATTTGAGCGTCTAATGTAAGATTTTAGACTTCGCTCAGCAGCATGGCCTCTGATCTGTTGGCTTCCGGTCCATATATTAGCGTCTTGTATAAGATGATACACTACGTCCAGCAGCCATGATTGTGACCTCTTGGTTTCTGGTGCATATTTGAGCGTCTAATGTAAAAAGATAAACTACGACCAGCAGCATGGCCTCTGATCTGTTGGTTTCCGGTCCATATTTCAGCGTCTAATGTAAGATTTTAGACTACGTCCAGCAGCATGGCCTCTGACATGGTGACTTCCGGTTCATATTTGAGCGTCTTGTGTAAGATAATACACTACGTCCAGCAGCCCTGTTTCTGATATCTTGGTTTCTGGTGCATATCTGAGCGTCTAATGTAAAAAGACAAACTACGTCCAATAGCATGGCCTCTGATCTGTTGGTTTCCGGTCCATATTTGAGCGTCTAATGTAAGATTTTAGACTTCGTCCAGCAGCATGGCCTCTGACCTGTTAGCTTCCGGTCCATATTTGATCGTCTTGTGTAAGACGATACACTACGTCCAGCAGCCATGATTCTGATCTGTTGTTTCCTGGTTCATATTTGAGCGTCTAATTTTAAAAGATAAACTACGTCCAGCAGCATGGCCTCTGACCTGTTGGCTTCCGTTCCATATTTGAGCGTCTTGTTTAAGATGATATACTACGTCCAGCAGCCCTGATTCTGATCTGTTGGTGTCTCGTTCATATTTGACCGATTAATGTAAAAAGATAAACTACGCCCAGCAATATGGCCTCTGATCTGTTGGTTTCCGGTCCATATTTGAGCGTCTAATGTAAGATTTGAGAATACGTCCAGCAGCATGGCCTCTGACCTGTTGGTTTCCCGACCATATTTGAGCGTCCAATGTAAGATTTTAGACTACGTCCAGCAGCATGTCCTCTGACCTGTTGGCTTCCGGACTATATCTGAGCGTCTTGTGTAAGATGATACACTACGTCTAGTAGCCATGGTTCTGATCTGTTGGTTTCTGGTGCATATTTGAGCGTCTAATGTAAAAAGATAAACTACGTCCAGCAGCATGGCCTCTGATCTGTTGGTTTCCGGTCCATATTTGAGCGTCTAATGTAAGATTTTAGACTACGTCCAGCAGCATAGCCTCTGACCTGTTGGCTTCCGGTCAATATTTGAGCGTCTTGTGTAAGATGATACACTACATCCAGCAGCCCTGTTTCTGATCTCTTGGTTTCTGGTGCATATTTGAGCGTCTAATGTAAAAAGATAAACTACGACCAGCAGCATGGCCTCTGATCTGTTGGTTTCCGGTCCATATTTGAGCGTCTAATGTAAGATTTTAGACTACGTCCAGCAGCATCGTCACTGACCTGTTGGCTTCCGGTCCATATTTGAGCGTCTTGTGTAAGATGATACACTACGTCCAGCAGCCATGATTCTGATCTGTTGGTTTCTGGTGCATATTTTAGCGTCTAATGTAAAAAGATAAACTACGTCCAGCAGCATGGCCTCTGATCCGTTGATTTCCGGTCCATATTTGAGCGTCTAATGAAATATATTAGACTACGTCCAGCAGAATGGCCTCTGACCTGTTGGCCTCCGGTCCATATTTGAGCGTCTTGTGTAAGATGATACAGTACGTCCAGCAGCCATGATTCTGATCTGTTTGTTTCTGGTGCATATTTGAGCGTCTAATGTGAAAAGATAAACTACGCCCAGCAGCATGGCCTCTGATCTGTTGGTTTCCGGTCCATATTTGTGCGTCTAATGTAAGATTTTAGACTACGTCCAGCAGCATTGCCTCTGACCTGTTGGCTTCCGGTCCATATTTGAGCGTCTTGTGTAAGATGATACACTACGTCCAGCAGCCATGATTCTGATCTGTTGGTTTCTGGTGCATATTTGAGCGTCTAATGTAAAAAGATAAACTACGTCAAACAGCATGGCTTCTGATCTGTTGGTTTCCGGTCCATATTTGAGCGTCTAATGTAAGATTTTAGACTACGTCCAGCAGCCTGGCCTCCCACCTGTTGGGTTCCGGTCCATATTTGAGCGTCTTGTGTAACATGATACACTACGTCCAGCAGCCCTGTTTCTGATCTCTTGCTTTCTTGTGCATATTTGAGCGGCTAATGTAAAAAGATAAACTACGTCCAGCAACATGGCCTCTGATCTGTTGGTTTCGGGTCCATATTTGAGTGTCTAATGTAAGATATTAGGCTACGTCTAGCAGCATGGCCTCCCACCTGTTGGCTTCCGGTCCATATTTGAGCGTCTTGTGTAAGATGATACATTACGTCCAGCAGCCTTGATTCGGATCTCTTTGTCTATGTATACAGGGATTTTTCATTTGGTCAGATAGTAACAAGTACATCTTTCACCAGGTGCGCGGTATGTCGTCTGACAATTTACAGCGTCCGAATTCCAGTGTGCACAATAAGACTGCAATTCTAATTTTGCCTTTTTATAGAATCCACAAAATATTGGTGTCCAATTTTCGGGAATATCTTGTCTTATTCATAATTACAAATGTTTTTTCGACACCTTGATTAGAGTCGAGTTGAAATTCAAAGGTATGGGGAATTGTGTTAGCTCATTTGCGGAAATTGTCATGCGGCCCTAAACTGGGAAATCTGTCATATTTCACTTGTTTATAACTTTTTCCAGTAAAAGAAATATTTTTACTATCTGAGCAAATGAAAAATCCCTGTAAATATAGACAAATCAAATAATTGCACACAATTTGATCTACATAAATTGACCAAATGAAAAATCCCTTACAAGCAATCTCAGGCTGCTACAAAACGGCATTTCCTGGCTCTTTTGTGAAAACTGCCTTACAAGCAATCTCAGGCTGATACAAGCCCACACCTGCTGGCTCTTCTGTGAAAACTGCGCAAAATCAATCTCAGGCTGCTACAATCCGAATACGCCTGGCTCTTTTGTGACACCTGCCTTACAAGCAATCTCAGGCTGCTACGATCCCATTTCTCCTGGCTTTTTGTGGAAAGTGCCTTACACGCAAACATAGGATTCTACGAGCCGGTTCTCCTGGGAGATTTGTGAAAATTGCCTTACAAGCAATCTCATTCTTCTACAAGCCTACACCTGCTGGCACTTTTAAGACAACTGCATTACAAGCAATCTCAGGCTGCTAAAAAATCGATCTCCTGGCTCTTTCGTGACAACTGCCTTACAAGCAACGTCAGGCTGCAGCAAGCCCAATGTTCCTGTCTTTTTTGCCAATTGCCTTACAAAATAATCCCAGGCTGCTACGAGGCGATTTCTCAAGGCTCTTTTGTGGCGACTGCATTACAAGCAACCTCAGGCTGCTACAAGACGAATTCTACTGGCTCTTTTGTGACAACTGCCTTACAAGCAATGTCAGGCTGCTCCGAGCCGACTTCTCTTGGCTCTCTTGTGTAAACTGCCTTACAAGCAATCTCAGGCTTCTACAAGCCGAATACGCCTGGCTCTTTTGTAGCAACTGCCTTACATGCAATCACAGCAGCAAGCCCAATTCTCTTGGATTTTTGTGCCAATTTCATTACAAGCAATTCCACGCAGCTACGAGCCCGTTTACCCTGGCTTTACACGCAATCTCAGGCTTCTACAAACTTACACCTGCTGACTCTTTTTTTACAACTCCCTTACAAGCAATCTCCCGCTGCTATCGGCCGACTTCTCCGGGCTATTTGTGAAAACTGTCTTACAAAGGATCTCAGGCTGCTACAAGCCGATTTCTCCTGCCTCTTTTGTGCCAACTTATTTCCAAGCAATCTCAGGCTGCTACGAGCCGACTATGCCTGGATCTTCTATGACAAATGCCTTACAAGCAATCTACGGCCGCAACAAATCGATCTCCTGGCTCTTTCGTGACAACTGCCTTACAAGAAATCTCAGGCTACTACAAGCTGACTACACCTTTCTCTTTTGTGGCAACTGCCTTACAAGCAATCTCAGGCTGCAGCAAGCCCAATTCTCCTTGCTTTTTTTGCCAATTGCCTTACAAGTAATCCCAGGCTGCTACGAGCGTATTTCACCTGGCTCTTTTGTGGCAACTGCCTTACAAGCAATACCAGGCCTCTACAAGACGAATTCTCCTGGGTCTTTTGTGAGAACTGCCTTACAAGCAATCTCAGGATGTTACGGGCCGACTACGCCTGGCTCTTCGATGACAAGTGGCTTACAAGCAAACTCAGGCTGCTACAAGCCGATTTGTCCTGGCTCTTTTTTGGCAACTGCCTTACAAGCAATTTCAGGCTGCTACGAGCAGACTTTTCTTGGTTCGTTTGTGAAAACTGCCTTACAAGCCATGTCAGGCTGCAGCAACCCCAACTCTTTCGGCTTTTTGTGCCAATTGGCTTACAAGCAATCCCAGGCACCAACGAGCCGATTTCTCCTGGCTCTTTTGTGGCAACTGTATTACAAGCAAACTCAGGCTGCTACAAATCGACATCTACTGTCTCTTTTGTGCGAACTGTCTTACAAGCCATATCAGGCTGCCGCTAGGCCAATTACTTTTTGTGCCAATTGCCTTAAAAAAGCAATCCCAGGCGGCTACGTGACGATTTCTCCTGGCTGTTTTGTGGTAACTGCCTTACAAGCAATCTCAAGCTGCTAAAAGCCGAATTATCCTGGCTCTATTGTGACAACTGCCTGAAAAGCAATCTCAGGCTGCTACAAGCCGAATTCTCCTGGCTCTCTTGAGACAACTGCCTTACAAGCAAAATCAGGATGCTACGAGCCGACTTCTCATGCCTCTTTTGTGAAAACTGCCTTACAATCAATCTCAGGCTGCTACAAACCCACATCTCCTGTCTCTTTTGTGAAACTGCCTTGCAAGCAATCTCAGGCCGCTACAAATCGACATCTACTGTCTCTTTTGTGCGAACTGTCTCACAAGCAATATCAGGCTGCCGCTAGGCCAATTACTTTTTGTGCCAATTGCCTTAAAAAAGCAATCCCACGCGGCTACATGACGATTTCTCCTGGCTGTTTTGTGGTAACAGCCTTACAAGCAATCTCAAGCTGCTACAAGCCGAATTATCCTGGCTCTATTGTGACAACTGCCTGAAAAGCAATCTCAGGCTGCAGCAATCCCACTTCTCCAGGCTGTTTGAGGTAACTGCCTTACAAGCAATCTCAGGCTGCTACAAACCGAATTCTCCTGGCTCTTTTATGACAACTGCCATACAAGCAATGTCAGGCTGCTCCGAGACGACTTCTCTTGGCTCTCTTGTGAAAACTGCCTTACAAGCAATCTCAGGCTTCTACAAGCCGAATACGCCTGGCTCTTTTGTAGCAACTGCCTTACATGCAATCACAGCAGCAAGCCCAATTCTCTTTGATTTTTGTGCCAATTTCATTACAAGCAATTCCACGCAGCTACGAGCCCGTTTCCCATGGCTTTTTGTGAAAATTGCTTTACACGCAATCTCAGGCTTCTACAAACTTACACCTGCTGACTCTTTTTTGACAACTCCCTAACAAGCAATCTCCCGCTGCTATCGGCCGACTTCTCCGGGCTATTTGTGAAAACTGTCTTACAAAGGATCTCAGGCTGCTACAAGCCGATTTCTCCTGCCTCTTTTGCAGCAACTGCCTTACAAGCAATCTCAGTCTGCAACAACCCGGATTCTCCTGGCTCTTTTGTGAAAACTGCCTTACAAGCAATGTCAGACTGCTACGAGCCGACTTCTCTTGGCTATTTTGTGAAAACTGCCTTTCAAGCAATCTCAGGCTGCTACAAACCCACATCTCTTGTATCTTTTGTGAAAACTGCCTTACAAGCAATCTCAGCCTGCTACAAGCCGAATTGGCCGCTACAAATCGACATATACTGGCTCTTTTGTTACAACTGCCTTACAACCTATCCCAGGCTGCTACGAACCGATTTCTCCTGGATCATTTGTGGCATCTGCCTTACAAGCATTCTCAGGCTGCAGCAATATGAATTCTCCTGGCTTTTTGTGCGAATTGCCTTACAAGCAATCCCAAGCGGCTACGAGCGGATTTCTCCTGGCGCTTTTGTGGCAACTGCCTTACAAGAAATCTCAGGCTGCTAATAGCCGAATTCTCCTGGCGCTTTTATGACAACTGCCTTACAATAAATATCAGGCTGCTACGAGCCGACTTCTCTTGGCTCTTTTGTGAAAACTGCCTTGCAAGTAATCTCCGGCTGCTACAAGCCGAATTCTCCTGGCGCTTTTGTGACAACTGCCTTACAAGCAATGTCAGGCAGCTACAAGCCGACTTCACTTGTCTCTTTTGTGAAAACTGCCTTACAAGTAATATCAGGCCGCTACAAATCGACATCTCCTGTCTCTTTTGTGACAACTGCTTTACAAGCAATCTCAGTCTTCCGCCAGGACAGTTCTCCTGACTTTTTGTGCCAATTGCTTTTAAAAGAAATCCCAGGCGGCTACGTGCCGATTTCTCCTGGCTCTTTTGTGGTAATAGCCTTACAAGCAATCTCAGGCTGCTACAAGCCGAATACGCCTGGCTCTTTTGTGAAACAGTTTGCAAGCAAACTCAGGCCACTACAAATAGACATCTCCTGTCTCTTTTGTGACAACTGATTTACAAGCAATCTCAGACTGCCGCCAGCACTGTTCTCCTGACTTTTTGTGCCAATTGCCTTAAAAGCAATCCCAGGCGGCTACTTGCCGATATCTCCTGGCTCTTTTGTGGTAACTGCCTTACAAGCAATCTCAGGCTGCTTCAAGCCAAATTCTCCTGGTTCTATTGTGATAACTGCCTTAAAAGCAATCTCAGTCTACAGCAAGCCGAATTCTCCTGGCTCTTTTGTGCAAATTGCCTTACAAGTTTTGTGGCAACTGCCTTACATGCAATATCAGGCGTCTACGAGCCTACTTATCATGTCTCTTTTGTGAAAACTGCTTTAAATGCAATCACAGGCTGCTACAAAACGACATCTCCTGTCTCTTTTTTTAAAAACTGCCTTACAAGCAATCTCAGACTGCTACAAGCCGAATACGCCTGGCTCTATTGTGAAACTGCCTTACAAGCAATCTCAGATCGCTACAAATCGACATATCCTGGCTCTTTTGTGTCAACTGCCTTACAAGCAATCTCAAGCTGTCGCTAGTACAATTCTCCTGACTTAATGTGCCAATTGCCTTAAAAGCAATCCCAGGCGGCTACGAACCGATTTCTCCTGGCTCATTTGTGGCAACTGCCTTACAAGAAATCTCAGGCTACTACAAGCCGAATTCTCCTGGCTCTTTTGTGCCAATTGCCTTACAAGCAATCCCAGGCATCTACGAGCCGACTTCTCTTGTCTCTTTTGTGAAAACGGCCTTAAAAGCAATCTCAGGCTACTACAAAACGACATCACCTGTCTCTTTTGTTTTAAAACAGACTTACAATCAATCTCAGGTTTTCCGCTAGTCTGCTTGTAATGCAATTGGCACAAAAAGCTAAGAGAATTGGGATTGCTGCAGCCTGAGATTGTTTGTAAGGCAGTTGTCACAATAGAACCAGGAGAATTCGGCTTGTTGCAGCCTGAGATTGCTTGTAAGGCAGTTACCACAAAAGAGCCAGGAGAAATCCGCACGTAGCCGCCTGGGATTGCTTTTAGGGCAATTGGCACAAAAAGTTAGGAGAACAGTCCTAACAAAAGACACAAAAGAGCCAGGAGATGTCGATTTGTAGCGATCTGAGATTGCTTGTAAGGCAGTTTCACAATAGAGCCAGGCGTATTCGGCTTGTAGCCGCCTGAGATTGCTTGTAAGGCAGTTTCACAAAAGTGACAGGAGATGTCGTTTTGTAGCCGCCTGATATTACTTGTAAGGCAGTTTCACAAAAGAGCCAAGATAAGTCGGCTTGTAATGAAGTTGCCACAAAAGGGCCAGGAGAAATCGGCTCGTAGCATCCTGGGATTGCATGTAAGGCAATTCGCACAAAAAGCCAGGATAATTCTTATTGCTGCAGCCTGAGAATGCTTGTAAGGCAGATGCCACAATGAAAGAGGAGAAATCGCTTCGTAGCAGCCTGGGATTTCTTGTAAGGCAATTATCACAACAATTTAGGAGAATTAGACTAGCGGCAGCCTGAGATTGCTTGTAAGGCAGTTGTCACAAAAGCGCCAGTAGAATTCGGCTTGTAGCAGCCTGAGATTACTTGTAAGGCAGTTTTCACATAAGAGCCAAGAGAAGTCGGCTCGTAGCCGCATGACATTGCTTGTAAGGCAGTTGTCACAAAAGCGCCAGGAGAATTCGGCTTGAAGCAGCATGAGATTTCTTGTAAGGCAATTGGCACAAAATAGCCAGGAGAATTGGGATTGCTGCTGCCAGAGATTGCTTTTAAGGCAGTTGTCACAATAGAACCAAAAGAATTCGGCTTATAGCATCCTGAGATTGCTTGTAAGGCAGTTGTCACAAAAGAGACAGGAGATGTCGTTTTGTAGCAGCCTGAGATTTCTCTTAAAGCAGTTTTCACAAAAGCGACAAGAGAAGTCGGCTCGTAGACGCCTGGGATTGCTTGTAAGGCAATTTGCGCAAAAGAGCCAGGAGAATTCCGCATGCATCAGCCAGAGATTGCTTGTAAGGCAGTTGCCACAAAAGAGCCAGGAGATGTCGATTTGTAGCAGCCTGGGATTGCTTGTAAGGCAATTTGCGCAAAAGAGCCAGGAGAATTCCGCATGCATCAGCCAGAGATTGCTTGTAAGGCAGTTGCCACAAATGAGCCAGGAGAAATCGGCTTGTAGCCGCCTGAGATTGCTTGCAAGGCAGTTTCACAAAAGAGCCAGGCGTATTCTGCTTGTAGCAGCCTGAGATTTCTTGTAAGGCAGTTTCACAAAAGAGCCAGGCGTATTCGTCTTGTAGCAGGCTGAGATTGATTGTAAGGCATTTTTAAAAAAAGAGACAGGAGATGTCGTTTTGTAGCAGCCTGAGATTTCTCTTAAAGCAGTTTTCACAAAAGGGACAAGAGAAGTCGGCTCGTAGACGCCTGGGATTGCTTGTAAGGCAATTTGCGCAAAAGAGCCAGGAGAATTCCGCATGCATCAGCCAGAGATTGCTTGTAAGGCAGTTGCCACAAATGAGCCAGGAGAAATCGGCTTGTAGCCGCCTGGGATTGCTTGTAAGGCAATTGGCACAAAAAGCTAGTAGAACTGGGATTGCTGCAGCCTGAGATTACTTGTAAGGCTGTTGTAACAATAGAACCAGGAGAATTCGGCTTGTAGCAGCCTGAGATTGCTTGTAAGGCAGTTACCACAAAAGAGCCAGGAGAAATCGGCACGTAGACGCCTGGGATTGCTTTTAAGTCAATTGGCATAAAAAGTCAGGAGAACTGTCCTGGCGGCAGTCTGAAATTGCTTGTAAGGCAGTTGTCACAAAAGCGCCAGAAGAATTCGGCTTGTAGCAGCCTGAGATTACTTGTAAGGCAGTTTTCACATAAGAGCCAAGAGAAGTCGGCTCGTAGCCGCATGACATTGCTTGTAAGGCAGTTGTCACAAAAGCGCCAGGAGAATTCGGCTTGAAGCAGCATGAGATTTCTTGTAAGGCAGTTGCCACAAAAGAGCCAGGAGATGTCGATTTGTATCAGCCTGGGATTGCTTGTAAGGCAATTTGCACGAAAGAGCCGGGAGAATTCGTCTGGCAGCAGCCTGAGATTGCTTGTAAGGCAGTTGTCACAAAAGAGACAGGAGATGTCGACTTGTAGCTGCCTGAGATTGCTTGCAAGGCATTTTGACAAAAGAGCCAGGCGTATTCGGCTTGTAGCAGCTTGTCTCCTGGGTGGGGGGTCGTACGCATGGGACTTTCTGGGACTGGGGGTCGTTTGCTTGGGCCTTTCTGGGTCTGTCTCCTGGGTGGGGGGTCGTCTGAGTGGGACTTTCTGGGCTGGGGGTCGTCTGCGTGGGACATTCTGGTACTGTCTCCTGGGACGGGGCTCGTTTGCATGGGATTTCTTGGACTGGAGGTCGTCTGCGTGGGACTTTCTTGGACAGTCTCCTGGGTGGGGGCTCCTCTGCATGGGATTTTCTGGGACTGGGGGTCGTCTGAGTCTGACTTTCTGGGATTGTCTCCTGGGTGGGGGTCGTCTGTTTGGGACTTTCTGGGACTGTCTCCTGGGTGGGGGATCGTCTGCGTGGGACTTTCTGGGACTGGGGGTCGTCTGCGTGGGACTTTCTGGGAGTGTCTCCTGGGTGGGGGATCGTCTGCGTGTGACATTCTGGGACTGTCTCCTGGGTGGGTGTTCGTCTGCGTTGGATTTTCTTGGACTGGGGGTCGTCTGCGTGGGACTTTCTGGGACTGTCTCCTGGGTGGGGGTCGTCTGCATGGGACTTCCTGGGACGGGGGGCCGTCTGCGTGGGACTTTATGGGACTGTCTCCTGGGTGGGTGTCGTCTGCGTGGGATTTTTGGGACTGTCTCCTTGGTGAGGGTCGTCTGGGTGGGACTTTCTTGGACTGGGGGCTCGTCTGCGTGGGACATTCTGGGACTGTCTCCTGGGTGGGGGGTCGTCTGCGTGGGACTTTCTGGGACTGTCTCCTGGGTGGGTGTTCTTCTGCGTGGAACTTTCTGGGACTGGGGGTCGTCTGTGTGGGTCTTGCTTGGACTGTCTCCTGTCTGGGGGTCGTGTGCGTGGGACTTTCTTCGACTGGGGCTCGTCTGCGTTGGACTTTCTGGGACTGTCTCCTGGGTGGGGGTCGTCTGCTTGGGATATCTGGGACTGTCTCCTGGGTGGGGTGTCGTCGGCATGGGACTTTCTGTGACTCGGGGTCGTCTGCGTGGGTCTTTCTTGGACTCTCTCCTGGGTGGGCGGTCTTCTGCGTGGGACTTTCTGGGACTGTCTCCTGGGTGGGGAGTCGTCTGCGTGGGACTTTCTGTGACTGGTGGTCGTCTGCGTGGGTCTTTCTGGGACTGTCTCCTGGGAGGTGTTTCGTCTGCGTGGGACTTTCTGGGACTGTCTCCTTGGTGGGGGGGTGTCGTCTGCGTGGGACTTTCTGGGTCTGTCTCCTGGGTGGGGGGTCGTCTGCATGGGACTTTCTGGGACTGTCTCCTGGGAGGTGTTTCTTCTGCGTGGGACTTTCTGGGGATGTCTCCTTGGTGGGGGGGTCGTCTGCATGGGTCTTTCTGGGACAGTCTCCTGGGTGCGGTGTCGTCTGCGTGGGACTTTGTGGGACTGGGGGTCTTCTGCGTTGGAATTTCTGGGACTGGGGGTTGTCTGCGTGGGTCCTTCTGGGACTCTCTCCTGGGTGGGTTGTCGTCTGCGTGGGACTTTCTGGGACTCTTTCCTTGGTGGGGACTCGTCTGCGTGTGACTTTCTGGGACAGTGGTTCGTCACGCGTGGGTCTGTCTGGGACCGTCTCCTGGGTGGGGGTCGTCTGCATGGGACTTCCTGGGACGGGGGGTCGTCTGCGTGGGACTTGATGGGACTGTC
Organism: Acanthosepion esculentum; assembly: GCA_964036315.1. Classification (NCBI taxonomy): domain Eukaryota; kingdom Metazoa; phylum Mollusca; class Cephalopoda; order Sepiida; family Sepiidae; genus Acanthosepion; species Acanthosepion esculentum. Next base: position 8,078,920 of record CAXIWW010000817.1, on the reverse strand, counting down.
TCCTGGGTGGGTGTCGTCTGCGTGGGACTTTCTGGGACTGTCTCCTTGGTGACAGTCGTCTGGGTGGGACTTTCTTGGACTGGGGGCTCGTCTGCGTGGGACATTCTGGGACTGTCTCCTGGGTGGGGGGTCGTCTGCGTGGGACTTTCTGGGACTGTCTCCTGGGTGGGTGTGCTTCTGCGTGGCACTTTCTGTGACTGGGGGTCGTCTGCGTGGGTCTTGCTGGGACTGTCTCCTGTCTGGGGGCCGTCTGCGTGGGACTTTCTTCGACTGGGGCTCGTCTGCGTTGGACTTTCTGGGACTGTCTCCTGGGTGGGGGTCGTCTGCTTGGGATATCTGGGACTGTCTCCTGGGTGGGGTGTCGTCGGCATGGGACTTTCTGTGACTCGGGGTCGTCTGCGTGGGTCTTTCTTGGACTCTCTCCTGGGTGGGCGGTCTTCTGCGTGGGACTTTCTGGGACTGTCTCCTGGGTGTGGAGTCGTCTGCGTGGGACTTTCTGGGACTGGGGATCGTCTGCGTGGGACTTGCTGGGACACTCTCCTGTCTGGGAGTCGTCTGCGTGGGACTTTCTGGGACTGTCTCCTGGGTGGGGGGTCGTCTGCGTGGGATATCTAGGACTGTCTCCTGGGTGGTGTGTCGTCTGCATGGGACTTTCTGGGACTGGGGGTTGTCTGCATGGGTCTTTCTGGTACAGTCTCCTGCGTGCGGAGTCGTCTGCGTGGGATTTTGTGGGATTGGGGGTCGTCTGCGTGGGACTTTATAGGGCTGGGGGTCGTCTTCGTGGGTCATTCTGGGACTCTCTCCTGGGTGGGGGGGTCGTCTGCGTGGGACATTTTGGGACTGTTTCCTGGGTGGGGACTCGTCTGCGTGGGACTTTCTTGGACTGGGGGTCTTCTGCGTGGGTCTTTCTGAGACAGTCTCCTGGGTGCGGTGTCGTCTGCGTGGGACTTTGTGGGACTGGTGGTCTTCTGCGTGGGACTTTCTGGGACTGTCTCCTGGGTGGGGGTCGTCTGTTTGGGACTTTCTGGGACTGTCTCCTGGGTGGGGGTCGTATGCGTGGGACTTTCTGGGATTGTCTCCTGGCTGGGGGTCGTCTCCATGGGACTTCCTAGGACTGGGGGTCGTCTGCGTGGGACTAACTGGGACTGTCTCCTGGGTGGGGGGTCGTCTGCGTGGACTTTCTGGGACTGTCTCCTGGATGGGTGTTCGTCTGAGTGGGATTTTCTGGGACTGGGGGTCGTCTGCGTGGGAATTGCTGGGACACTCTCCTGTCTGGGGGTCGTCTGCGTGGGACTTTCTGGGTCTGGCTCCTGGGTGTGGGGTCGTCTGCGTGGGATATCTAGGACTGTCTCCTGGGTGGGGTGTCGTCTTCATTGGACTTTCTGGGACTGGGGTCGTCTGCATGGGTCTTTCTGGTACAGTCTCCTTGGTGCGGTGTCGTCTGCGTGGGACTTTCTGGGACTGGGGGTCGTCTGCGTGGGACTTCATGGGACTGTCTCCTGGGTGGGGTGTCGTCTGCGTGGGACTTTCTGGGACTGGGGGTCGTCTGCGTGGGTCTTTCTTGGACTGGGGGTCTTCTGCGTGGGACTTTTTGGGAGTGTCTCCTGGGTGGGTGTCGTCTGTTTGGGACTTTCTGGGACTGTCTCCTGGGTGGGGGTCATCTGCGTGGGACTTTCTGGGACTGTCTCCTGGGTGGGTGTTCGTCTGCGTGGGATTTTCTGGGATTGGGGATCGTCTGCGTGGGACTTGCTGGGACTGGGGGTTGTCTGCATGGGTCTTTCTGGTACAGTCTCCTGCGTGCGGTGTCGTCTGCGTGGGATTTTGTGGGATTGGGGGTCGTCTGCGTTGGACTTTATGGGACTGGGGGTCGTCTGCGTGGGTCATCCTGGGACTCTCTCCTGGGTGGGGGGTCGTCTGCCTGGCATATCTAGGACTGTTTCCTGGGTGGAGACTCGTCTGCCTGGGACTTTCTGGGACTGGGGGTCGTCTGCGTGTCTCTTTCTGAGACAGTCTCCTGGGTGGGGTGTCGTCTGCGTGGGACTTTCTGGGACTGGGGGTCGTCTGCGTGGGTCTTTCTTGGACTGGGGGTCTTCTGCGTGGGACTTTCTGGGAGTGTCTCCTGGGTGGGTGTCGTCTGTTTGGGACTTTCTGCGACTGTCTCCTGGGTGGGGTTCGTCTGCGTGGGACTTTCTAGGACTGTCTCCTGACTGGGATCGTCTGCATGGGACTTCCTAGGACTGGGGGTCGTCTGCGTGGGACTTTCTGGGACTGTCTCCTGGGTCTGTGGTCGTCTGCGTGGGACTTTCTTGGACTGTCTCCTGGGTGGGGGTAGTCTGCGTGGGACTTTCTTGGACTGTCTCCTGGGTGGAAGGTTGTCTGCGTGGGATATCTGGGACAGTCTCCTGGTTGGGGGGTCGTCTGCATGGGTCTTTCTTGGACTGGGGATCGTCTGCGTGGGTCTTTCTTGGATTCTCCTGGGTGAGGGGTCTTCTGCGTGGGACTTTCTGGGACTGGGCTCGTCTGCGTGGGACTTTCTGGGACTGTCTCCTCGGTGGGGAGTCGTCTGCGTGGGACTTTCTGGGACTAGGGGTCGTCTGCGTGGGAATTTCTGGGTTTGTCTCCTTGGTGGGGGGCGTCTGCTTGGGACTTTCTGGGACTGTGGGTCGTCTCCGTGGGACTTTCTGGGACTGTCTAATGGGTGGGGCTCGTCTGCGTGCGACTTTCTGGGACTGTCTCCTGGGTGGTGGGTCGTCTGCGTAGGACTTTATGGGACTGGTGGTCGTCTGCGCGGGACTTTCTGGGACTGGGGGTCGTCTGCGTGTTACTTTCTGGGACTGTCTCCTGTCCCCCAGACGACCCCCACCCAGGAAACAGTCCCAAAATGTTCCCACGCAGACGACACCGCACCAAGGAGATTGTACCAGAAAGACCCATGCAGACGACCCCCAGTCCCAGAAAGTCCCATGAAGACGACACCCCACCCAGGAGACAGTCCTAGATATCCCACCCAGACGACCCCACACCCAGGAGCCAGTCCCAGAAAGTCCCACGCAGACGACCCCCAGACAGGAGAGTGTCCCAGCAATTCCCACGCAGACGACCCCCAGTCCCAGAAAATCCCAAGCAGAGGAACACCCACCCAGGAGACAGTCCCAGAAAGTCCCACGAAGACGACCCCCCACCCAGGAGACAGTCCCAGTTAGTCTCACACAGACGACCCCCAGTCCTAGGAAGTCCCATGCAGACGACCCCCAGCCAGGAGACAATCCCAGAAAGTCCCACGCAGACGACCCCCACCCAGGAGACAGTCCCAGAAAGTCCCACGCAGAAGACCACCAGTCCCACAAAGTCCCACGCAGACGACACCGCACCCAGGAGACTGTCGCAGAAAGAGCCACGCAGACGACCCCTAGTCCCAGAAAGTCCCAGGCAGACGAGTCCCCACCCAGGAAACAGTCCCAAAATGTCCCACGCAGACGACCCCCCACCCAGGAGAGAGTCCCAGAATGACACACGCAGACGACCCCCAGTCCCATAAAGTCCCACGCAGACGACCCCCAATCCCACAAAATCCCACGCAGACGACACCGCACGCAGGAGACTGTACCAGAAAGACCCATGCAGACAACCCCCAGTCCCAGAAAGTCCCATGCAGACGACACAGCACCGAGGAGACAGTCCTAGATATCCCAGGCAGACGACCCCCCACCCAGGAGACAGTCCCAGAAAGTCCCAAGCAGACGACTCCCAGACAGGAGACAGTCCCAGCAAGTCCCACGCAGACGAGCCCCAATCCCAGAAAATCCCACGCAGAGGAACACCCACCCAGGAGACAGTCCCAGAAAGTCCCACGCAGATGACCCCCACCCAGGAGACAGTCCCAGAAAGTCCCAAACAGACGACACCCACCCAGGAGACACTCCCAAAAAGTCCCACGCAGAAGACCCCCAGTCCAAGAAAGACCCACGCAGACGACCCCCAGTCCCAGAAAGTCCCACGCAGACGACACCCCACCCAGGAGACAGTCCCATGAAGTCCCACGCAGACGACCCCCAGTCCCAGAAAGTCCCACGCAGACGACCCCCAGTCCCAGAAAGTCCCACGCAGACGACCCCCCACCCAGGAGACAGTCCCAGTTAGTCCCACGCAAACGACCCCCAGTTCTAGGAAGTCCCATGGAAACGACCCCCAGCCAGGAGACACTCCCAGAAAGTCCCACGCAGACGACCCCCACCCAGGAGACAGTCCCAGAAAGTCCCAAACAGACGACCCCCACCCAGGAGACAGTCCCAGAAAGTCCCACGCAGAAGACCACCAGTCCCACAAAGTCCCACGCAGACGACACCGCACCCAGGAGACTGTCTCAGAAAGACCCACGCAGAAGACCCCCAGTCCCAGAAAGTCCCAGGCAGACGAGTCCCCACCCAGGAAACAGTCCCAAAATGTCCCACGCAGACGACCCCCCCACCCAGGAGAGAGTCCCAGAATGACCCACACAGACGACCCCCAGTCCAAGAAAGTCCCACGCAGACGACCCCCAATCCCACAAAATCCCACGCAGACGACACCGCACGCAGGAGACTGTACCAGAAAGACCCATGCAGACAACCCTCAGTCCCAGAAAGTCCCATGCAGACGACACACCACCCAGGAGACAGTCCTAGATATCCCACGCAGACGACCCCCCCACCCAGGAGACAGTCCCAGAAAGTCCCACGCAAACTACCCCCCACCAAGGAGACAGTCCCAGAAAGTCCCACGCAGACGACTCCCAGCCAGGAGAGTGTCCCAGCAAGTCCCACGCAGACGATCCCCAATCCCAGAAAATCCCACGCAGACGAACACCCACCCAGGAGACAGTCCCAGAAAGTCCCACGCAGACGACCCCCCACCCAGGAGACAGTCCCAGAAAGTCCCACGCAAACTACCCCCCACCAAGGAGACAGTCCCAGAAAGTCCGACGCAGACGACCTTCAGTCCAAGAAAATCCCACGCAGACGACTCCCCACCCAGGAGACAGTCCCAGAAAGTCCCACGCAGACCACCCCCCACCCAGGAGAGAGTCCAAAAAAGATCCACGCAGACGACCCCGAGTCCTAGAAAGTCCCATACAGACGACTCCCCACCCAGGAGACAGTCCCAGAAAGTAACACGCAGACGACCCCCAGTCCCAGAAAGTCCCGCGCAGACGACCACCAGTCCCATAAAGTCCTACGCAGACGACCCACCACCCAGGAGACAGTCCCAGAAAGTCGCACGCAGACGAGCCCCACCCATTAGACAGTCCCAGAAAGTCCCACGGAGACGACCCACAGTCCCAGAAAGTCCCAAGCAGACGCCCCCCACCAAGGAGACAAACCCAGAAATTCCCACGCAGACGACCCCTAGTCCCAGAAAGTCCCACGCAGACGACTCCCCACCGAGGAGACAGTCCCAGAAAGTCCCACGCAGACGAGCCCAGTCCCAGAAAGTCCCACGCAGAAGACCCCTCACCCAGGAGAATCCAAGAAAGACCCACGCAGACGATCCCCAGTCCAAGAAAGACCCATGCAGACGACCCCCCAACCAGGAGACTGTCCCAGATATCCCACGCAGACAACCTTCCACCCAGGAGACAGTCCAAGAAAGTCCCACGCAGACTACCCCCACCCAGGAGACAGTCCAAGAAAGTCCCACGCAGACGACCACAGACCCAGGAGACAGTCCCAGAAAGTCCCACGCAGACGACCCCCAGTCCTAGGAAGTCCCATGCAGACGATCCCAGTCAGGAGACAGTCCTAGAAAGTCCCACGCAGACGAACCCCACCCAGGAGACAGTCGCAGAAAGTCCCAAACAGACGACACCCACCCAGGAGACACTCCCAGAAAGTCCCACGCAGAAGACCCCCAGTCCAAGAAAGACCCACGCAGACGACCCCCAGTCCCAGAAAGTCCCACGCAGACGACACCCCACCCAGGAGACTGTCTCAGAAAGAGACACGCAGACGACCCCCAGTCCCAGAAAGTCCCAGGCAGACGAGTCTCCACCCAGGAAACAGTCCTAGATATGCCAGGCAGACGACCCCCCACCCAGGAGAGAGTCCCAGGATGACCCACGCAGACGACCCCCAGTCCCATAAAGTCCAACGCAGACGACCCCCAATCCCACAAAATCCCACGCAGACGACACCGCACGCAGGAGACTGTACCAGAAAGACCCATGCAGACAACCCCCAGTCCCAGCAAGTCCCACGCAGACGATCCCCAATCCCAGAAAATCCCACGCAGACGAACACCCACCCAGGAGACAGTCCCAGAAAGTCCCACGCAGATGACCCCCACCCAGGAGACAGTCCCAGAAAGTCCCAAACAGACGACACCCACCCAGGAGACACTCCCAAAAAGTCCCACGCAGAAGACCCCCAGTCCAAGAAAGACCCACGCAGACGACCCCCAGTCCCAGAAAGTCCCACGCAGACGACACCCCACCCAGGAGACAGTCTAATGAAGTCCCACGCAGACGACCCCCAGTCCCAGAAAGTCCCACGCAGACGACACCGCACCAAGGAGACTGTACCAGAAAGACCCATGCAGACGACCCCAGTCCCAGAAAGTCCCATGAAGACGACACCCCACCCAGGAGACAGTCCTAGATATCCCACGCAGACGACCCCACACCCAGGAGCCAGACCCAGAAAGTCCCACGCAGACGACCCCCAGACAGGAGAGTGTCCCAGCAATTCCCACGCAGACGACCCCCAGTCCCAGAAAATCCCACTCAGACGAACACCCATCCAGGAGACAGTCCCAGAAAGTCCACGCAGACGACCCCCCACCCAGGAGACAGTCCCAGTTAGTCCCACGCAGACGACCCCCAGTCCTAGGAAGTCCCATGGAGACGACCCCCAGCCAGGAGACAATCCCAGAAAGTCCCACGCATACGACCCCCACCCAGGAGACAGTCCCAGAAAGTCCCAAACAGACGACCCCCACCCAGGAGACAGTCCCAGAAAGTCCCACGCAGAAGACCACCAGTCCCACAAAGTCCCACGCAGACGACACCGCACCCAGGAGACTGTCTCAGAAAGACCCACGCAGAAGACCCCCAGTCCAAGAAAGTCCCACGCAGACGAGTCCCCACCCAGGAAACAGTCCCAAAATGTCCCACGCAGACGACCCCCCCACCCAGGAGAGAGTCCCAGAATGACCCACGAAGACGACCCCCAGCCCTATAAAGTCCCACGCAGACGACCCCCAATCCCACAAAATCCCACGCAGACGACTCCGCACGCAGGAGACTGTACCAGAAAGACCCATGCAGACAACCCCCAGTCCCAGAAAGTCCCATGCAGACGACACACCACCCAGGAGACAGTCCTAGATATCCCACGCAGACGACCCCCCACCCAGGAGACAGTCCCAGAAAGTCCCACGCAGACGACTCCCAGACAGGAGAGTGTCCCAGCAAGTCCCACGCAGACGATCCCCAATCCCAGAAAATCCCACGCAGACGAACACCCACCCAGGAGACAGTCCCAGAAAGTCCCACGCAGACGACCCCCCACCCAGGAGACAGTCCCAGAAAGTCCCACGCAAACTACCCCCCACCGAGGAGACAGTCCCAGAAAGTCCCACGCAGACGACCACGACCCAGGAGACAGTCCCAGAAAATCCCACGCAGACGACTCCCCACCCAGGAGACAGTCCCAGAAAGTCCCACGCAGACCACCCCCCACCCAGGAGAGAGTCCAAAAAAGATCCACGCAGACGACCCCGAGTCCTAGAAAGTCCCATACAGACGACCCCCCACCCAGGAGACAGTCCCAGAAAGTAACACGCAGACGACCCCGAGTCCCAGAAAGTCCCGCGCAGACGACCACCAGTCCCAGAAAGTCCCACGCAGACGAGCCCCACCCATGAGACAGTCCCAGAAAGTCCCACGGAGACGACCCACAGTCCCAGAAAGTCCCAAGCAGACGCCCCCCACCAAGGAGACAAACCCAGAAATTCCCACGCAGACGACCCCTAGTCCCAGAAAGTCCCACGCAGACGACTCCCCACCGAGGAGACAGTCCCAGAAAGTCCCACGCAGACGAGACCAGTCCCAGAAAGTCCCACGCAGACGACCCCCACCCAGGAGACAGTCCCAGAAAGTCCCACGCAGACGGACCCCCACCCAGGAGTCAGTACCAGAAAGACCCAAGCAGACGACCCCCTGTCTCAGAAAGTCCCAAGCAGACGACTCACCACCCAGGAGACAGTCCCAGAAAGTCCCACGCAGACTACCCCCCACCCAGGAGACAGTCCCAGAAAGTCCCACGCAGACGAGCCCAGTCCCAGAAAGTCCCACGCAGACGGCCCCCACCCAGAAGACAGTTCAAGAAACTACCACGCAGACGACACCCAGTCTCAGAAAGTCCCAGGCAGACGACTCCCCACCCAGGAGACAATCCCAGAAAGTCCCACGCAGAAGACCCCCCACCTAGGAGAGAGTCCAAAAAAGATCCACGCAGACGACCCCGAGTCCTAGAAAGTCCCATACAGACGACCCCCCACCCAGGAGACTGTCCCAGAAAGTCCCACGGAGACGACCCCCAGTCCCAGAAGTCCCACGCAGACGACCCCCCACCCATGAGACAGTCCCAGAAAGTCCCACGGAGACGACCCACAGTCCCAGAAAGTCCCACTCAGACGCCCCCCACCAAGGAGACAAACCCAGAAATTCCCACGCAGACGACCCCTAGTCCCAGAAAGTCCCACGCAGACGACTCCCCACCCAATAGACAGACCAAGAAAGTCCCACGCAGACGACCCCCCCACCCAAGAGACAGTCCCAGAAAGTCCCACGCAGACGAGCCCAGTCCCAGAAAGTCCCACGCATAAGACCCCCCACCTAGGAGAGAGTCCAAACAAGATCCACGCAGACGACCCCGAGTCCTAGAAAGTCCCATACAGACGACCCCCCGACCCAGGAGACAGTCCCAGAAAGTAACACGCAGACGACCCCCAGTCCCAGAAATTCCCACGCAGACGAACCCCAGTCCCAGAATGTCCCACGCAGAAGACCCCCTGTCCCAGAAAGTCCCACGCAGACGAAACCCAGTCCCAGAAAATCCCACGCTGAGGACCCTCCACTCAGGAGACAGTCCCAGAAATTCCCACGCAGACGGACCCCACCAATGAGACAGTCCCAGAATTGTCCCACGCAGACGATCCTCCACCCAGAAGAGAGTCACTGAAAGTCCCACGCAGACAACCCCCAGTCCCAGAAAGTCCCACGAAGACGAACCCCAGTCCCAGAATGTCCCACGCAGAAGACCCCCTGTCCCAGAAAGTCCCACGCAGACGACACCCAGTCCCAGAAAATCCCACGCAGAAGACCCTCCACTCAGGAGACAGTCCCAGAAATTCCCACGCAGACGGACCCCCACCCAGGAGTCAGTACCAGAAAGACCCACGCAGACGACCCCCTGTCTCAGAAAGTCCCAAGCAGACGACTCCCCACCCAGGAGACAGTCCCACAAATCCCACGCAGACGATCCCCAGTCCAAGAAAGTCCCACGCAGACGACCCCCCACGCAGGAGACAGTCCCAGAAAGACCCACGCAGACGACCCCCAGTCCCAGAAAGTCACACGCAGACGAGTCACAGTCCTATAAAGTCCCACGTAGACGACCCCACACCCAGGAGACAGTCCCAGAAAGTTCCACGGAGACGACTCCCAGTCCCACAAAGTCCCACGCAGACGATCCCCAGTCCAAGAAAGTCCCACGCAGACGACCCCCCACGCAGGAGACAGTCCCAGAAAGTCCAACGCAGACGACCCCCAGTCCCAGAAAGTCCCATGCAGACGACCCCCCACCCAGGAGACAGTCCCAGAACGTCCCACGTAGACGACCACCACCCAGGAGACAGTCCCAGAAATTCCCACGCAGACGAACCCCCGCCCCATCAGCAATCTCAGGCTGCTGCAAGCCGAATTCTCCTGACTCTTTTGTGCAAATTGCCTTACAAGCAATCCCAGGCGTCTACGAGCCGACTTCTCTTGTCTCTTTTGTGAAAATTGCCTTAAAAGCAATCTCAGGCTGCTACAAAACGACATCTTTTGTCTCTTTTTTAAAAACTGCCTTACAATCAATATCAGCCTGCTACAAGCCGAATACGCCTGGCTATTTTGTGAAACTGCCTTTGAAGCAATCTCAGGCCTCTACAAATCGACATATGCTGGCTCTTTTGTTACAACTGCCTTACAAGCAATCTCAGGCTTCAGTAATATGAATTATCCTGGCTTTGGTGCGAATTGCCTTACAAGCAATCACAGGCGGCTACGAGCCGATTTCTCGTGGCCCTTTTATGGCAATTGCCTTACAAGAAATCTCAGGCTGACACAAGCCGAATTCTCATTGCGCTTTTGTGACAACTGCCTTACAAGAAATGTCAGGCTGCTACGAGCCGACTTCTCTTGGCTCTTTTGTGAAACTGCCTTACAAGTAATCTCAGGCTGCTACAAGCCGAATTCGCCTTGCGCTTTTGTGACAACTGCCTTACAAGCAATGTCAGGTTGCTACCAGCCGACTTCTCTTGGCTCTTTTGTGAAAGCTGCCTTACAAGTAATATCAGGCCGCTACAAATCGACATCTCCTGTCTCTTTTGTGAAAACTGCCTTACAAGCAATCTCAGGCTGCTACAAGCCGACTTCTCCTGGTTCTATTGTGACAACTGCCTAACAAGCAATCTCAGGCTGCAGCAATCCCAAGTCTCCTGGCTTTTTGTGCCAATTGCCTTACAACCAATCCCAGGCAGCTACGAGCCGATTTCTCCTGGCTCATTTGTGGCAACTGCCTTACAAGCAATCTCATGGTCCAGCAAGCCGAATTCTCCTGGCTCTTTTGTGCAAATTGCCTTACAAGTAATCCCAGGCGTCTACGAGGCAACTTCTCTTGTCCGTTTTTTAAAAACTGCCTTAAAAGCAATCTTTGATTGCTACAAAACGACATCATTTGTCTCTTTTTTAAAAACTGCATTACAATCAATCTCAGCCTGCTACAAGCCGAATACGCCTGGCTCTTTTGTGAAACTGCCTTACAAGCAATCTCAGGCTGCCGCTATTCCAATTCTCCTGACTTTTTGTGCCAATTGAATTACAAGCAATCCCAGTCTGCTATGAGCCGATTTCTCCTGGCTCTTTTGTGGCAACTGCCTTACAAGAAATCTCAGGCTGCTACAAGCCGAATTCTCCTGGCGCTTTTGTGACAACTGCCTTACAAGCAATGTCAGGCTGCTACGAGCCGTCTTCTCTTGGCTCTTTTGTGAAAACTGCCTTACAAGCAATGTCAGGCTGCTACGAGCCGACTTCTCCTGGGTCTTTTGTGGCAACTGCCTTACAAGAAATCTCAGGCTGCTACAAGCCGAATTCTCCTGGCGCTTTTGTGACAACTGCCTTACAAGCAATGTCAGGCTGCTACGAGCCGACTTCTCATGGCTCTTTTGTGAAAACTGCCTTACAAGCAATGTCAGGCTGCTACGAGCCGACTTCCCTTGCTCTTTTGTGAAAACTGCCTTACAATTAAGATCAGGCCGATACAATTCGACATCTCCTGTCTCATTTGTGACAACTGCCTTACAAGTAATATCAAGCTGCTACAAAACGACATCTCCTGTCTCTTTTGTTAAACTGCCGTACAAGCAATCTCAGGCTGATACAAGCCGAATACGCCTGGCTCTTTTGTGAAACTGCCTTGCAATCAATCTCAGGCCGCTACAAATCGACATCTCCTGTCTCTTTTGTGAAAACTGCCTTACAAGCAATCTCAGGCTGCAGCCAGGACAGTTCTCCTGACGTTTTGTGCCAATTGCCTTAAAAGCAATCCCAGGCGGCTACATGCCGATTTCTCCTGGCTCTTTTGTGGTAACTGCCTTACAGGCAATCTCAGGCTGCTACAAGCCGAATTCTCCTGGTTCTATTGTGACAACTGTCTTAAAAACAATCTCAGGCTGCAGCAATCCCAATTCTCCAAGATTTTATTGCCAATTTCCTTACAAGAAATACCAGGCAGCTACGAGCCGATTTCTCCTGACTCATTTGTGGCAACTACCTTACAAGCAAACAGAGGCGGCTACGAGCCGATTTCTCCTGGCCTTTTTGTGGCAACTGCCTTACAATAAATCTCATGCTGCTACAAGCCGAATTCTCCTGGCACTTTTGTGACACCTGCCTTACAAGCAATGTCAGGCTGCTACAAATCGACATATCATGGCTCATTTGTGACAACTGCAAAACAAGCAATCTCAGGCTGCTTCAAGCCGAATTCTCCTGGCTATTTTGTGCAATTTGCCTTACAAGCAATCCCAGGCGTCTACGAACCGACTTCTCTTGTCTCTTTTGTGAAAACTGCCTTAAAAGCAATCTCAGGCTGCTACAAACGACATCTCCTGTCTCTTTTTTTTAAACTGCCTTACAATCAATCTCAGCCTGCTACAAGCCGAATACGTCGGGCTTTTTTGTGACAACAGCCTTACTGAGATTACTTTTAGGCAGTTTTCACAAAAGAGAAGGAGATGACGATTTGTAGCAGCCTGATATTGCTTGCAAGGCAATTTCACAAAAGAGTCAGGCGTATTCGGCTTGTAGCGGCCTGAGATTGCTTGTAAGGCAGTTTCACAAAAGAGACAGTAGATGTCGTTTTGTAGCAGCCTGATATTACTTGTAAGGCAGTTTTCACAAAAGAGTCAGGAGAAGTCGGCTCGTAGCACCCTGACATTGTTTGTAAGGCAGTTGTCACAAAAGTTCCAGGAGAATTCGGCTTGTAGCAGCTTCATATTACTTGTCAGGTAGTTTTCACAAAAGAGCCAAGAGAAGTCGGCTCGTAGCAGCCTGACATTGCTTGTAAGGCAGTTGTCACAAAAGCCCCAGGAGACTTCGGCTTGTAGCAGCTTGAGATTTCTTGTAAGGCAGTTGCCACAAAAGAGCCTGGAGAAATCGGCTCGTACGCGCCTGGGATTGCTTGTAAGGCAATTCGCACAAAAAGCCAGGAGAATTCATATTGCTGCAGCCTGAGAATGCTTGTAAGGCAGATGCCACAAATGAGCCAGGAGAAATCAGTTCATAGCAGCCTGGGATTGCTTGTAAGGCAATTGGCACAAAAAGTCAGGAGAAGTGGACTAGCGGCAGCCTGAGACTGCTTGTAAGGCAGCTGTCACAAAAGAGCCAGGATATGTCGATTTGTAGCGGCCGAAAAATCAAATAATTGCACAAAATTGGATACCCATTTGAAAATATTTCTTTTACTGGAAAAATTTATAAACAAGTGAAATATGACTGATTTCCCAGTTTAGGGACGCATGACAATTTCCGCAAATGAGCTAACACAAGTCCCCATACCTTTGAATTTAGACTCGACTATAATCAAGGTGTCGAAAAAACTTTTGTAATTAAGAATAAGTCAAGATATTCCCGAAAATTGGACAGCAATATTTTGTGGATTCTATAAAAAGACAAAAGTAGAAATGGAGTCTTATTGTGCACACTGGAATTCGGACGCTGTAAATTGTCAGACGACATACCGCGCACATGGTGAAAGCTGCACTTTTTACTATCTGAGCAAATGAAAAATCCATGTATACATAGACAAATCAAATAATTGCACAAAATTTGATACCCATTTTGAAAATATTTCTTTTACTGGAAAAAAAGTTATAAACAAGTGAATTATGACTGATTACCCAGTTTAGGGCCGCATGACAATTTCCGCAAATGAGCTAACGCAAGTCCCCATACCGTTGAATTTCGCATCGACTCTAATCAATGTGTCGAAAAAACTTTTGTAATTATGGATAAGGCAAAAAATTCCCGACAATTGGACACCAATATTTTGTGGATTCTATAAAAAGGAAAAATTAGAAATGCAGTCTTATTGTGCACACTGGAATTCGGACGCTGTAAATTGTCAGACGACATACCGCGCACCTGGTGAAAGCTGTACTTTTTACTATCTGACCAAATGAAATTCCAGACAATTGAACACCAACAGATCAGAAGCCATGCTGCCTGACGTAGTCTAAAATCTTACATTGGACGCTCAAATATGGACCAGAAACCAACTTATCAGAGGCCATGCTGCATGACGTAGTTTATCTTTTTACATTAGACGCTCAAATATGCACAAGAAACCAAGAGATCAGAAGCAGGTTTGCTGGACGTAGTGTATCATCTTACACAAGACGCTCAAATATGGACCGGAAGCCAAGAGGTCAGAGTCCATTCTGCTGGACGTAGTCTAAAATCTTACATTAGACGCTAAAATATGGACCGGAAACCAACCGATCAGAGGCCATGCTGCTGGTCGTAGTTTATCTTTTTACATTAGACGCTCAAATATGAACCAGGAAACAACAGATCAGAATCATGGCTGCTGGACGTAGTGTATCATCTTACACAAGACGATCAAATATGGACCGGAAGCTAACAGGTCAGAGGCCATGCTGGTGGACAAAGTTTATCTTTTTACATTAGACGGTCAAATATGCACCAGAAACCAAGAGATCAGAATCATGACTGCTGGACGTAGTGTATCATCTTACACAAGACGCTCAAATATGGACCGGAAGCTAACAGGTGAGAGGCCATTCTGCTGGACGTAGTCTAAAATCTTACATTAGACGCTCAAATATGGACCGGAATCAAACAGATCTGAGGCCATGCTGCTGGACGTAGTTTATCTTTTTCCATTAGACGCTCAAATATGCTACAGAAACCAAGAGATCAAAATCATGGCTGCTGGACGTTGTCTATCAACTTACATAAGACGCTCAAATATGGACCGGAAACCAACAGGTCAGAGACCATGCTGCTAGACGTAGTCTAATATCTTACATTAGACGCTCAAATATGGACCGGAAACCAACAGATCAGAGGCCATGCTGCTGGACGCAGTCTATCTTTTTGCATTAGACGCTCAAATATACACCACAATCCAACAGATCAGAATCATGGCTGCTGGACGTAGTGTATCTTCTTACACAAGACGTTCAAATATGGAACGGAAGCCAACAGTTCGGAGGCCATGCTGCAGGACGTAGTCTAAAATCTTACATTACACGCTTAAATATGCACCGGAAACCAACAGATCAGAGGCCATGCTGCTGGCCGTAGTTTATCTTTTTACATTAGACGCTCAAATATGCACCCGAAAACAACAGATCAGAATCATGGCTGCTGGACGTACAGTATAATCTTACACAAGACGCTCGAATATGGTCCGGAAGCCAACAGGTCAGAGGCCATGCTGCAGGACGTAGTTTATCTTTTTATATTAGACGCTCAAATATGCACAAGAAACCAAGAGATCAGAAACAGGGCTGCTGGACGTAGTTTATCATCTTACACAAGACGCTCAAATATGGACCGGAAGCCAACAGGTCAGAGGCCAACCTGCTGGACGTAGTTTATCTTCTTATATTAGACGCTCAAATATGCACCAGAAACCAAGATATCAGAAACAGGGCTGCTGGACGTAGTGTATCATCTTGCACAAGACGCTCAAATATGGACCGGAAGCCAACAGGTCAGATGCCATGCTGTTCGACGAACTCTAAAATCTTACATTAGACGCTCATATATGGACCGGAAACCAACAGATCAAAGGCCATGCTGCTGGACGTAGTTTAAGTTTTTACATTAGACGCTCAAATATGCACCAGAATCCAACAGATCAGAATCATGGCTGCTGTACGTACTGTATCATCTTACACCAGAGGCTAAAATATGTACCGGAAGCCAACATGAGAGAGGCCATGCTGCTGGACGTCATGTAAAATCTTACAGTAGCCGCTCAAATATGGACCGGAAACCAACAGATAAGAGGCCATGCTGCTGGAAGTAGTTTATCTTTTTAAATTAGACGCTCAAATATGCACCAGAAACCAACAGATCAGAAACAGTGCTGCTGCAAGTAGTTTATCATGTTACACAAGACGCTCAAATATGGACCGGAAGCCAACAGGTCAGAGGCCATGCTGCTGGACGTAGTCTAAAATCTTACATAAGACGCTCAAATATGGACCGGTAACCAACAGATCATAAGCTATGCTGCTTGACGTAGTTTATCTTTTTACATTAGACGCTCAAATATGCACCAGAAACCAAGAGATCAGAAACAGGGCTGCTGGACGAAGTGTATCATCTTGCATAAGACACTCAAGTATGGACCGGAAGCCAAGAGGTCAGAGGCCATGCTGTTGGACGTAGTCTAAAATCTTACATTAGACGCTCAAATATGGACCTGAACTGAGCGGCTACTATAAGATTTTACACTACGTCCAGCAGCCCTGTTTCTGATATCTTGGTTTCTGGTGCATATTTGAGCGTCTAATATAAAAAGATAAACTACGTCCAGGAGGTTGGCCTCTGACCTGTTGGCTTCCGGTCCAAATTTGAGCGTCTTGTGTAAGATGATAAACTAAGTCCACCAGCCATGGTTCTGTTCTGTTGGTTTCTGGTGCATATTTGAGCGTCTGATGTAAAAAGATAAACTACGTCCAGCAGCATGGCCTCTGATCTGTTGGCTTCCGGTCTATATTTGAGCCCCTAATGTAAGATATTACATGACATCCAGCAGCATGGCCTCTGACCTGTTGTCTTCCGGTCCATATTTCAGCGTCTTGTCTAAGATGATACACTAAGTCCACCAGCCATGATTCTGATCTGTTGGTTTCTGGTGCATATTTGAGCGTCTTGTGTAAGATGATACACTACGTCCAGCAGCCCTGTTTCTGATCTCTTGGTTTCTCGTGCATATTTGAGCGTCTAATGAAAAAAGATAAACTACGTCCAGCAGCATGGCCTCAGATCTGTTTGTTTCCGGTCCATATTTGAGCGTTTTGTGTAAGATGATACACTACGTCCAGCAGCCATGATTCTGATCTGTTGGTTTCTGGTGCATATTTGAGCGTCTAATGTAAAAAGATAAACTACGGCCAGCAGCATGGCCTCAGATCTGTTTGTTTCCGGTCCATATTTTGAGCGTCTAATGTAAAAAGGTAAACTACGACCAGCAGCACACCCTCTGATCTGTTGGTTTCCGGACCATATTTGAGCGTCTAATATAAGATTTTAGACTCCCTCCAGCAGCATGGTCTCTGAGCTGTTGGCTTCCGGTCCATATTTGAGCGTCTTGTGTAAGGTGATACACTACGTCCAGCAGACATGATTCTGATCTGTTGGTTTCTGGTACATATTTGAGCTTCTAATGTAAAAAGATAAACTACCTCCAGCAGCATGGCATCTGATCTATTGGTTTCCCATCCATATTTGTGCGTCTAATGTAAGATTTTAGACTACGTCCAGCAGCATGGCCTCTGACCTGTTGGCTCCCGGTCCTTATTTGAGCGTCTTGTGTAAGATGATTCGCTACGTCCAGCAGCCCTGTTTCTGATCTGTTGGTATCTGGTGCACATTTGAGCGTCTAATTTAAAAAGATAAACTACGTCCAGCAGCATGGCCTCTGATCTGTTGGTTTCCGGTCCATATTTGAGCGTCTAATGTAAGATTTTTGACTACATGCAGCAGCATTGCCTGTGATCTGTTGGCTTCCGGTCCATATTTGAGCGTCTTGTGTAAGATGATACACTACGTCCAGCAGCCATGATTCTGATCTGTTGGTTTCAGGTACATATTTGAGCTTCTAATGTAAAAATATAAACTACGTCCGGCAGCATGGCCTCTGATCTGTTGGTTTCCGGTGCATATTTGAGCGTCTAATGTAAGATTTTAGACTACGCCCAGCAGCATGGCTTCTGACCTGTTAGCTTCCGGTCCATATTTGAGCGTCTTGTGTAAGATGATACACTACGTCCAGCAGCCCTGTTTCTGATCTCTTGCTTTCTGGTGCATATTTGAGCATCTAATATAGAAATATAAACTACGTCCAGCAGCATGGCATCTGACCTGTTGGCTTCCGGTCCATATTTGAGCGTCTTGTGTAAGATGATACACTACGTCCAGCAGACATGATTCTGATCTATTGGTTTCTGTACATATTTGAGCGTCTAATGTAAATAGGTAAACTACGTCCAGCAGCTTCGCCTCTGATCTGTTGGTTTCCCGTCCATATTTGAGCGTCTAATGTAACGTTTTAGAATACGTCCAGCAGCATGGCATCTGACCTGTTGGCGTCCGGTCCATATTTGTGCGTCTTGTGTAAGATGATACACTACGTCCAGCAGCCCTGTTTCTGATCTCTTGGAGTCTGGTGAATATTTGAGCGTCTAATGTAAAAAGATAAACTACGTCCAGCAGCATGGCCTCTGACCTGTTGGCTTCCGTTCCATATTTGAGCGTCTTGTGTAAGATGATACACTACGCCCAGCAGCCATGATTCTGAGCTGTTGGTTTCTGGTGCATATTTGAGCGTCTAATGTAAAAAGATAAACTACGTCCAGCAGCATGGCCTCTGATCTGTTGGTTTCCGGTCCATATTTGAGCGTTTAATGTAAGATTTTAGACTACGTCCAGCAGGATGGCCTCTGACCTGTTGGCTTCCGGTCCATATTTGAGCGTCTTGTGCAAGGTGATAAACCACGTCCAGCAGCATGGCCTCTGATCAGTTGGTTTCCGGACCATATTTGTGCGTCTAATGTAAGATTTTAGACTACATGCAGCAGCATGGCCTCTGACCTGTTGTCTTCCGCTCCATATTTGAGCGTCTTGTGTGAGATGATACACTACGTCCAGCAGCCCTGTTTCTGATCTCTTGGTGTCTGGTGAATATTTGAGCGTCTAATGTAAAAATATAAACTACGTCCAGCAGCATGGCCTGTGACCTGTTGGCTTCCCCGTCAATATTTGAGCGTCTTGTGTAAGATGATACACTACGTCCAGCAGCCATGATTCTGATCTGTTGGTTTCTGGTGAATATTTGAGCGTCTGATGTAAAAAGATAAACTACGACCAGCAGCATGGCCGCTGATCTGTTGGTTTCCGGTCCATATTTGAGCGTCTAATGTAAGATTTTAGACTACGTCCAGCAGCATGGCCTCTGACCTGTTGGCTTCCGGTCCATATTTGAGCGTCTTGTGTAAGATGATACACTACGTCCAGCAGCCATGATTCTGATCTGTTGGTTTCTGGTGCATATTTTGAGCGTCTAATTTAAAATAATAAACTACGCCCAGCAGCATGGCCTCTGATCTGTTGGTTTCCGGTCCATATTTGAGCGTCTAATGTAAGATTTAAGACTACGCTCAGCAGCATGGCCTCTGATCTGATGTCTTCCGGTCCATATATTAGCGTCTTGTGTAAGATGATACACTACGTCCAGCAGCCATGATTCTGATCTGTTGGTTTCTGGTGCATAAGTTGATCGTCCAATTTAAAAAGATAAACTATGTCCAGCAGCATGGCCTCTGATCTGTTGGTTTCCTGTCCATATTTGAGCGTCTAATGTAAGATTTCAGACTACATGCAGCAGCATGGCCTCTGACCTGTTTGCTTCCGGTCCATATTTGAGCGTCTTGTGTAAGATGATACACTACGCCCAGCAGCCATGATTCTGATCTGTTGGTTTCTGGTGCATATTTGAGCGTCTAATGTAAAAAGATAAACCACGTGCAGCAGCATGGCTTCTGATCAGTTGGTTTCCCGTCCATATTTGAAAGTCTAATGTAGGATATTAGATTACGTCTAGCAGCATTGCTTCTGACCTGTTGGCTTCCGGTCCATATTTGAGCGTCTAATATAAGATTTTAGACTACGTCCAGCAGCATGCCCGCTAATCTGTTGGCTTCCGGTCCATATGTGAGCGTCTAATGTAAGAATTTAGACTACGTCCAGCAGCATGTCCTCTGAACTGTTCGCTTCCGGTCCATATCTGAGCGTCTTGTGTAAGGTGATAAACTACGTCCAGCAGCCATGATTCTGATCTCTTGGTTTCTGGTACATATTTGAGCTTCTAATGTAAAAAGATAAACTACGTCCAGCAGCATGGCCTCTGATCTGTTAGTTTCCGGTCCATCTTTGAGCGTCTAATGTAAGATTTTAGACTACGTCCAGCAGCAATAGTCTCTGACCTGTTAGCTTCCGGGCCATATTTGAGCGTCTTGTGTAAGATGTTTCACTACGACCAGCAGCCATGATTCTGATCTGTTGGATTCTGGTGCATATTTTGAGCGTCTAATTTAAAAAGATAAACTACGTCCAGCAGCATGGCCTCTGATCTGTTGGTTTCGGGTCCATATTTGAGCGTCTAATGTAAGATTTTAGACTTCGCTCAGCAGCATGGCCTCTGATCTGTTGGCTTCCGGTCCATATATTAGCGTCTTGTATAAGATGATACACTACGTCCAGCAGCCATGATTGTGACCTCTTGGTTTCTGGTGCATATTTGAGCGTCTAATGTAAAAAGATAAACTACGACCAGCAGCATGGCCTCTGATCTGTTGGTTTCCGGTCCATATTTCAGCGTCTAATGTAAGATTTTAGACTACGTCCAGCAGCATGGCCTCTGACCTGGTGACTTCCGGTTCATATTTGAGCGTCTTGTGTAAGATAATACACTACGTCCAGCAGCCCTGTTTCTGATATCTTGGTTTCTGGTGCATATCTGAGCGTCTAATGTAAAAAGACAAACTACGTCCAATAGCATGGCCTCTGATCTGTTGGTTTCCGGTCCATATTTGAGCGTCTAATGTAAGATTTTAGACTTCGTCCAGCAGCATGGCCTCTGACCTGTTAGCTTCCGGTCCATATTTGATCGTCTTGTGTAAGACGATACACTACGTCCAGTAGCCATGATTCTGATCTGTTGTTTCCTGGTTCATATTTGAGCGTCTAATTTTAAAAGATAAACTACGTCCAGCAGCATGGCCTCTGACCTGTTGGATTCCGTTCCATATTTGAGCGTCTTGTTTAAGATGATATACTACGTCCAGCAGCCCTGATTCTGATCTGTTGGTGTCTCGTTCATATTTGACCGATTAATGTAAAAAGATAAACTACGCCCAGCAATATGGCCTCTGATCTGTTGGTTTCCGGTCCATATTTGAGCGTCTAATGTAAGATTTGAGAATACGTCCAGCAGCATGGCCTCTGACCTGTTGGTTTCCCGACCATATTTGAGCGTCCAATGTAAGATTTTAGACTACGTCCAGCAGCATGTCCTCTGACCTGTTGGCTTCCGGACTATATCTGAGCGTCTTGTGTAAGATGATACACTACGTCTAGTAGCCATGGTTCTGATCTGTTGGTTTCTGGTGCATATTTGAGCGTCTAATGTAAAAAGATAAACTACGTCCAGCAGCATGGCCTCTGATCTGTTGGTTTCCGGTCCATATTTGAGCGTCTAATGTAAGATTTTAGACTACGTCCAGCAGCATAGCCTCTGACCTGTTGGCTTCCGGTCAATATTTGAGCGTCTTGTGTAAGATGATACACTACATCCAGCAGCCCTGTTTCTGATCTCTTGGTTTCTGGTGCATATTTGAGCGTCTAATGTAAAAAGATAAACTACGACCAGCAGCATGGCCTCTGATCTGTTGGTTTCCGGTCCATATTTGAGCGTCTAATGTAAGATTTTAGACTACGTCCAGCAGCATCGTCACTGACCTGTTGGCTTCCGGTCAATATTTGAGCGTCTTGTGTAAGATGATACACTACATCCAGCAGCCCTGTTTCTGATCTCTTGGTTTCTGGTGCATATTTGAGCGTCTAATGTAAAAAGATAAACTACGTCCAGCAGCATGGCCTCTGATCCGTTGATTTCCGGTCCATATTTGAGCGTCTAATGAAATATATTAGACTACGTCCAGCAGAATGGCCTCTGACCTGTTGGCCTCCGGTCCATATTTGAGCGTCTTGTGTAAGATGATACAGTACGTCCAGCAGCCATGATTCTGATCTGTTTGTTTCTGGTGCATATTTGAGCGTCTAATGTGAAAAGATAAACTACGTCCAGCAGCATGGCCTCTGATCTGTTGGTTTCCGGTCCATATTTGTGCGTCTAATGTAAGATTTTAGACTACGTCCAGCAGCATTGCCTCTGACCTGTTGGCTTCCGGTCCATATTTGAGCGTCTTGTGTAAGATGATACACTACGTCCAGCAGCCATGATTCTGATCTGTTGGTTTCTGGTGCATATTTGAGCGTCTAATGTAAAAAGATAAACTACGTCAAACAGCATGGCTTCTGATCTGTTGGTTTCCGGTCCATATTTGAGCGTCTAATGTAAGATTTTAGACTACGTCCAGCAGCCTGGCCTCCCACCTGTTGGGTTCCGGTCCATATTTGAGCGTCTTGTGTAACATGATACACTACGTCCAGCAGCCCTGTTTCTGATCTCTTGCTTTCTTGTGCATATTTGAGCGGCTAATGTAAAAAGATAAACTACGTCCAGCAACATGGCCTCTGATCTGTTGGTTTCGGGTCCATATTTGAGTGTCTAATGTAAGATATTAGGCTACGTCTAGCAGCATGGCCTCCCACCTGTTGGCTTCCGGTCCATATTTGAGCGTCTTGTGTAAGATGATACATTACGTCCAGCAGCCTTGATTCGGATCTCTTTGTCTATGTATACAGGGATTTTTCATTTGGTCAGATAGTAACAAGTACATCTTTCACCAGGTGCGCGGTATGTCGTCTGACAATTTACAGCGTCCGAATTCCAGTGTGCACAATAAGACTGCAATTCTAATTTTGCCTTTTTATAGAATCCACAAAATATTGGTGTCCAATTTTCGGGAATATCTTGTCTTATTCATAATTACAAATGTTTTTTCGACACCTTGATTAGAGTCGAGTTGAAATTCAAAGGTATGGGGAATTGTGTTAGCTCATTTGCGGAAATTGTCATGCGGCCCTAAACTGGGAAATCTGTCATATTTCACTTGTTTATAACTTTTTCCAGTAAAAGAAATATTTTTACTATCTGAGCAAATGAAAAATCCCTGTAAATATAGACAAATCAAATAATTGCACACAATTTGATCTACATAAATTGACCAAATGAAAAATCCCTTACAAGCAATCTCAGGCTGCTACAAAACGGCATTTCCTGGCTCTTTTGTGAAAACTGCCTTACAAGCAATCTCAGGCTGATACAAGCCCACACCTGCTGGCTCTTCTGTGAAAACTGCGCAAAATCAATCTCAGGCTGCTACAATCCGAATACGCCTGGCTCTTTTGTGACACCTGCCTTACAAGCAATCTCAGGCTGCTACGATCCCATTTCTCCTGGCTTTTTGTGGAAAGTGCCTTACACGCAAACATAGGATTCTACGAGCCGGTTCTCCTGGGAGATTTGTGAAAATTGCCTTACAAGCAATCTCATTCTTCTACAAGCCTACACCTGCTGGCACTTTTAAGACAACTGCATTACAAGCAATCTCAGGCTGCTAAAAAATCGATCTCCTGGCTCTTTCGTGACAACTGCCTTACAAGCAACGTCAGGCTGCAGCAAGCCCAATGTTCCTGGCTTTTTTGCCAATTGCCTTACAAAATAATCCCAGGCTGCTACGAGGCGATTTCTCAAGGCTCTTTTGTGGCGACTGCATTACAAGCAACCTCAGGCTGCTACAAGACGAATTCTACTGGCTCTTTTGTGACAACTGCCTTACAAGCAATGTCAGGCTGCTCCGAGCCGACTTCTCTTGGCTCTCTTGTGTAAACTGCCTTACAAGCAATCTCAGGCTTCTACAAGCCGAATACGCCTGGCTCTTTTGTAGCAACTGCCTTACATGCAATCACAGCAGCAAGCCCAATTCTCTTGGATTTTTGTGCCAATTTCATTACAAGCAATTCCACGCAGCTACGAGCCCGTTTACCCTGGCTTTACACGCAATCTCAGGCTTCTACAAACTTACACCTGCTGACTCTTTTTTTACAACTCCCTTACAAGCAATCTCCCGCTGCTATCGGCCGACTTCTCCGGGCTATTTGTGAAAACTGTCTTACAAAGGATCTCAGGCTGCTACAAGCCGATTTCTCCTGCCTCTTTTGTGCCAACTTATTTCCAAGCAATCTCAGGCTGCTACGAGCCGACTATGCCTGGATCTTCTATGACAAATGCCTTACAAGCAATCTACGGCCGCAACAAATCGATCTCCTGGCTCTTTCGTGACAACTGCCTTACAAGAAATCTCAGGCTACTACAAGCTGACTACACCTTTCTCTTTTGTGGCAACTGCCTTACAAGCAATCTCAGGCTGCAGCAAGCCCAATTCTCCTTGCTTTTTTTGCCAATTGCCTTACAAGTAATCCCAGGCTGCTACGAGCGTATTTCACCTGGCTCTTTTGTGGCAACTGCCTTACAAGCAATACCAGGCCTCTACAAGACGAATTCTCCTGGGTCTTTTGTGAGAACTGCCTTACAAGCAATCTCAGGATGTTACGGGCCGACTACGCCTGGCTCTTCGATGACAAGTGGCTTACAAGCAAACTCAGGCTGCTACAAGCCGATTTGTCCTGGCTCTTTTTTGGCAACTGCCTTACAAGCAATTTCAGGCTGCTACGAGCAGACTTTTCTTGGTTCGTTTGTGAAAACTGCCTTACAAGCCATGTCAGGCTGCAGCAACCCCAACTCTTTCGGCTTTTTGTGCCAATTGGCTTACAAGCAATCCCAGGCACCAACGAGCCGATTTCTCCTGGCTCTTTTGTGGCAACTGTATTACAAGCAAACTCAGGCTGCTACAAATCGACATCTACTGTCTCTTTTGTGCGAACTGTCTTACAAGCCATATCAGGCTGCCGCTAGGCCAATTACTTTTTGTGCCAATTGCCTTAAAAAAGCAATCCCAGGTGGCTACGTGACGATTTCTCCTGGCTGTTTTGTGGTAACTGCCTTACAAGCAATCTCAAGCTGCTAAAAGCCGAATTATCCTGGCTCTATTGTGACAACTGCCTGAAAAGCAATCTCAGGCTGCTACAAGCCGAATTCTCCTGGCTCTCTTGAGACAACTGCCTTACAAGCAAAATCAGGATGCTACGAGCCGACTTCTCATGCCTCTTTTGTGAAAACTGCCTTACAATCAATCTCAGGCTGCTACAAACCCACATCTCCTGTCTCTTTTGTGAAACTGCCTTGCAAGCAATCTCAGGCCGCTACAAATCGACATCTACTGTCTCTTTTGTGCGAACTGTCTCACAAGCAATATCAGGCTGCCGCTAGGCCAATTACTTTTTGTGCCAATTGCCTTAAAAAAGCAATCCCACGCGGCTACATGACGATTTCTCCTGGCTGTTTTGTGGTAACAGCCTTACAAGCAATCTCAAGCTGCTACAAGCCGAATTATCCTGGCTCTATTGTGACAACTGCCTGAAAAGCAATCTCAGGCTGCAGCAATCCCACTTCTCCAGGCTGTTTGAGGTAACTGCCTTACAAGCAATCTCAGGCTGCTACAAACCGAATTCTCCTGGCTCTTTTATGACAACTGCCATACAAGCAATGTCAGGCTGCTCCGAGACGACTTCTCTTGGCTCTCTTGTGAAAACTGCCTTACAAGCAATCTCAGGCTTCTACAAGCCGAATACGCCTGGCTCTTTTGTAGCAACTGCCTTACATGCAATCACAGCAGCAAGCCCAATTCTCTTTGATTTTTGTGCCAATTTCATTACAAGCAATTCCACGCAGCTACGAGCCCGTTTCCCATGGCTTTTTGTGAAAATTGCTTTACACGCAATCTCAGGCTTCTACAAACTTACACCTGCTGACTCTTTTTTGACAACTCCCTAACAAGCAATCTCCCGCTGCTATCGGCCGACTTCTCCGGGCTATTTGTGAAAACTGTCTTACAAAGGATCTCAGGCTGCTACAAGCCGATTTCTCCTGCCTCTTTTGCAGCAACTGCCTTACAAGCAATCTCAGTCTGCAACAACCCGGATTCTCCTGGCTCTTTTGTGAAAACTGCCTTACAAGCAATGTCAGACTGCTACGAGCCGACTTCTCTTGGCTATTTTGTGAAAACTGCCTTTCAAGCAATCTCAGGCTGCTACAAACCCACATCTCTTGTATCTTTTGTGAAAACTGCCTTACAAGCAATCTCAGCCTGCTACAAGCCGAATTGGCCGCTACAAATCGACATATACTGGCTCTTTTGTTATAACTGCCTTACAACCTATCCCAGGCTGCTACGAACCGATTTCTCCTGGATCATTTGTGGCATCTGCCTTACAAGCATTCTCAGGCTGCAGCAATATGAATTCTCCTGGCTTTTTGTGCGAATTGCCTTACAAGCAATCCCAAGCGGCTACGAGCGGATTTCTCCTGGCGCTTTTGTGGCAACTGCCTTACAAGAAATCTCAGGCTGCTAATAGCCGAATTCTCCTGGCGCTTTTATGACAACTGCCTTACAATAAATATCAGGCTGCTACGAGCCGACTTCTCTTGGCTCTTTTGTGAAAACTGCCTTGCAAGTAATCTCCGGCTGCTACAAGCCGAATTCTCCTGGCGCTTTTGTGACAACTGCCTTACAAGCAATGTCAGGCAGCTACAAGCCGACTTCACTTGTCTCTTTTGTGAAAACTGCCTTACAAGTAATATCAGGCCGCTACAAATCGACATCTCCTGTCTCTTTTGTGACAACTGCTTTACAAGCAATCTCAGTCTTCCGCCAGGACAGTTCTCCTGACTTTTTGTGCCAATTGCCTTAAAAGCAATCCCAGGCGGCTACTTGCCGATATCTCCTGGCTCTTTTGTGGTAACTGCCTTACAAGCAATCTCAGGCTGCTTCAAGCCAAATTCTCCTGGTTCTATTGTGATAACTGCCTTAAAAGCAATCTCAGTCTACAGCAAGCCGAATTCTCCTGGCTCTTTTGTGCAAATTGCCTTACAAGTTTTGTGGCAACTGCCTTACATGCAATCTCAGGCGTCTACGAGCCTACTTATCATGTCTCTTTTGTGAAAACTGCTTTAAATGCAATCACAGGCTGCTACAAAACGACATCTCCTGTCTCTTTTTTTAAAAACTGCCTTACAAGCAATCTCAGACTGCTACAAGCCGAATACGCCTGGCTCTATTGTGAAACTGCCTTACAAGCAATCTCAGATCGCTACAAATCGACATATCCTGGCTCTTTTGTGTCAACTGCCTTACAAGCAATCTCAAGCTGTCGCTAGTACAATTCTCCTGACTTAATGTGCCAATTGCCTTAAAAGCAATCCCAGGCGGCTACGAACCGATTTCTCCTGGCTCATTTGTGGCAACTGCCTTACAAGAAATCTCAGGCTACTACAAGCCGAATTCTCCTGGCTCTTTTGTGCCAATTGCCTTACAAGCAATCCCAGGCATCTACGAGCCGACTTCTCTTGTCTCTTTTGTGAAAACGGCCTTAAAAGCAATCTCAGGCTACTACAAAACGACATCACCTGTCTCTTTTGTTTTAAAACAGACTTACAATCAATCTCAGGTTTTCCGCTAGTCTGCTTGTAATGCAATTGGCACAAAAAGCTAAGAGAATTGGGATTGCTGCAGCCTGAGATTGTTTGTAAGGCAGTTGTCACAATAGAACCAGGAGAATTCGGCTTGTTGCAGCCTGAGATTGCTTGTAAGGCAGTTACCACAAAAGAGCCAGGAGAAATCCGCACGTAGCCGCCTGGGATTGCTTTTAGGGCAATTGGCACAAAAAGTTAGGAGAACAGTCCTAACAAAAGACACAAAAGAGCCAGGAGATGTCGATTTGTAGCGATCTGAGATTGCTTGTAAGGCAGTTTCACAATAGAGCCAGGCGTATTCGGCTTGTAGCCGCCTGAGATTGCTTGTAAGGCAGTTTCACAAAAGTGACAGGAGATGTCGTTTTGTAGCCGCCTGATATTACTTGTAAGGCAGTTTCACAAAAGAGCCAAGATAAGTCGGCTTGTAATGAAGTTGCCACAAAAGGGCCAGGAGAAATCGGCTCGTAGCATCCTGGGATTGCATGTAAGGCAATTCGCACAAAAAGCCAGGATAATTCTTATTGCTGCAGCCTGAGAATGCTTGTAAGGCAGATGCCACAATGAAAGAGGAGAAATCGCTTCGTAGCAGCCTGGGATTTCTTGTAAGGCAATTATCACAACAATTTAGGAGAATTAGACTAGCGGCAGCCTGAGATTGCTTGTAAGGCAGTTGTCACAAAAGCGCCAGTAGAATTCGGCTTGTAGCAGCCTGAGATTACTTGTAAGGCAGTTTTCACATAAGAGCCAAGAGAAGTCGGCTCGTAGCCGCATGACATTGCTTGTAAGGCAGTTGTCACAAAAGCGCCAGGAGAATTCGGCTTGAAGCAGCATGAGATTTCTTGTAAGGCAATTGGCACAAAATAGCCAGGAGAATTGGGATTGCTGCTGCCAGAGATTGCTTTTAAGGCAGTTGTCACAATAGAACCAAAAGAATTCGGCTTATAGCATCCTGAGATTGCTTGTAAGGCAGTTGTCACAAAAGAGACAGGAGATGTCGTTTTGTAGCAGCCTGATATTATTTGAAAGGCAGTTTTCACAAAAGAGCCAAGAGAAATCGGCTCGTAGCAGCCTGGGATTGCTTGTAAGGCAATTCGCACAAAAAGGAGAATTCATATTGCTGCAGCCTGAGAATGCTTGTAAGGCAGATGCCACAAATGAGCCAGGAGAAATCGGTTCGTAGCAGCCTGGGATTGCTGTGAGGCAATTGGCACAAAAAGTCAGGAGAATTTTACTAGCAACAGCTTGAGATTGCTTGTAAGACAGTTTTCAAAAAGAGTCAGGATATGTCGTTTTGTAGCGGCCTGAGATTGCTTGTAAGGCAGTTTCACAAAGAGCCAGGAGAATTCCGCTTGCAGCAACCTGAGATTGCTTGTAAAGCAGTTGCCACAAATGAGCCAGGAGAATTCGGCTCGTAGCCGCGTGGAATTGCTTGTAAGGCAATTGGCACAAAAAGCTAGGAGTATTGGGATTGCTGCAGCCTGAGATTGCTTGTAAGGCAGTTGTCACAATAGAACCAGGAGAATTCGGCTTGTAGTAGCCTGAGATTGCTTGTAAGGCAGTTACCGCAAAAGAGCCAGAAGAAATCGGCACGTAGCCGCCTGGGATTGCTTTTTCGGCAATTGGCACAAAAAGTCAGGAGAACAGTACTGGCGGCAGACTGAGATTGTTTGTAAGGCAGTTGCCACAAAGAGCCAGGAGATGTCGATTTGTAGCAGCCTGGGATTGCTTGTAAGGCAATTTGCACAAAAGATCCAGGAGAATTCGTCTTGCAGCAGCCTGAGATTGCTTGTAAGGCTGTTGTCACAAAAGAGTCAGGAGATGTCGATTTGTAGCGGCCTGAGATTGCTTGCAAGGCAGTTTCACAAAAGAGCCAGGCGTATTCTGCTTGTAGCAGCCTGAGATTTCTTGTAAGGCAGTTTCACAAAAGAGCCAGGCGTATTCGTCTTGTAGCAGGCTGAGATTGATTGTAAGGCATTTTTAAAAATAGAGACAGGAGATGTCGTTTTGTAGCAGCCTGAGATTTCTCTTAAAGCAGTTTTCACAAAAGCGACAAGAGAAGTCGGCTCGTAGACGCCTGGGATTGCTTGTAAGGCAATTTGCGCAAAAGAGCCAGGAGAATTCCGCATGCATCAGCCAGAGATTGCTTGTAAGGCAGTTGCCACAAAAGAGCCAGGAGATGTCGATTTGTAGCAGCCTGGGATTGCTTGTAAGGCAATTTGCACAAAAGATCCAGGAGAATTCGTCTTGCAGCAGCCTGAGATTGCTTGTAAGGCTGTTGTCACAAAAGAGACAGGAGATGTCGATTTGTAGCGGCCTGAGATTGCTTGCAAGGCAGTTTCACAAAAGAGCCAGGCGTATTCTGCTTGTAGCAGCCTGAGATTTCTTGTAAGGCAGTTTCACAAAAGAGCCAGGCGTATTCGTCTTGTAGCAGGCTGAGATTGATTGTAAGGCATTTTTAAAAAAAGAGACAGGAGATGTCGTTTTGTAGCAGCCTGAGATTTCTCTTAAAGCAGTTTTCACAAAAGGGACAAGAGAAGTCGGCTCGTAGACGCCTGGGATTGCTTGTAAGGCAATTTGCGCAAAAGAGCCAGGAGAATTCCGCATGCATCAGCCAGAGATTGCTTGTAAGGCAGTTGCCACAAATGAGCCAGGAGAAATCGGCTTGTAGCCGCCTGGGATATCTTGTAAGGCAATTGGCACAAAAAGCTAGTAGAACTGGGATTGCTGCAGCCTGAGATTACTTGTAAGGCTGTTGTAACAATAGAACCAGGAGAATTCGGCTTGTAGCAGCCTGAGATTGCTTGTAAGGCAGTTACCACAAAAGAGCCAGGAGAAATCGGCACGTAGACGCCTGGGATTGCTTTTAAGTCAATTGGCATAAAAAGTCAGGAGAACTGTCCTGGCGGCAGTCTGAAATTGCTTGTAAGGCAGTTGTCACAAAAGCGCCAGAAGAATTCGGCTTGTAGCAGCCTGAGATTACTTGTAAGGCAGTTTTCACATAAGAGCCAAGAGAAGTCGGCTCGTAGCCGCATGACATTGCTTGTAAGGCAGTTGTCACAAAAGCGCCAGGAGAATTCGGCTTGAAGCAGCATGAGATTTCTTGTAAGGCAGTTGCCACAAAAGAGCCAGGAGATGACGATTTGTATCAGCCTGGGATTGCTTGTAAGGCAATTTGCACGAAAGAGCCGGGAGAATTCGTCTGGCAGCAGCCTGAGATTGCTTGTAAGGCAGTTGTCACAAAAGAGACAGGAGATGTCGACTTGTAGCGGCCTGAGATTGCTTGCAAGGCATTTTGACAAAAGAGCCAGGCGTATTCGGCTTGTAGCAGCTTGTCTCCTGGGTGGGGGGTCGTACGCATGGGACTTTCTGGGACTGGGGGTCGTTTGCTTGGGCCTTTCTGGGTCTGTCTCCTGGGTGGGGGGTCGTCTGAGTGGGACTTTCTGGGCTGGGGGTCGTCTGCGTGGGACATTCTGGTACTGTCTCCTGGGACGGGGCTCGTTTGCATGGGACTTTCTTGGACTGGAGGTCGTCTGCGTGGGACTTTCTTGGACAGTCTCCTGGGTGGGGGCTCCTCTGCATGGGATTTTCTGGGACTGGGGGTCGTCTGAGTCTGACTTTCTGGGATTGTCTCCTGGGTGGGGGTCGTCTGTTTGGGACTTTCTGGGACTGTCTCCTGGGTGGGGGATCGTCTGCGTGGGACTTTCTGGGACTGGGGGTCGTCTGCGTGGGACTTTCTGGGAGTGTCTCCTGGGTGGGGGATCGTCTGCGTGTGACATTCTGGGACTGTCTCCTGGGTGGGTGTTCGTCTGCGTTGGATTTTCTTGGACTGGGGGTCGTCTGCGTGGGACTTTCTGGGACTGTCTCCTGGGTGGGGGTCGTCTGCATGGGACTTCCTGGGACGGGGGGTCCGTCTGCGTGGGACTTTATGGGACTGTCTCCTGGGTGGGTGTCGTCTGCGTGGGATTTTTGGGACTGTCTCCTTGGTGAGGGTCGTCTGGGTGGGACTTTCTTGGACTGGGGGCTCGTCTGCGTGGGACATTCTGGGACTGTCTCCTGGGTGGGGGGTCGTCTGCGTGGGACTTTCTGGGACTGTCTCCTGGGTGGGTGTTCTTCTGCGTGGAACTTTCTGGGACTGGGGGTCGTCTGTGTGGGTCTTGCTTGGACTGTCTCCTGTCTGGGGGTCGTCTGCGTGGGACTTTCTTCGACTGGGGCTCGTCTGCGTTGGACTTTCTGGGACTGTCTCCTGGGTGGGGGTCGTCTGCTTGGGATATCTGGGACTGTCTCCTGGGTGGGGTGTCGTCGGCATGGGACTTTCTGTGACTCGGGGTCGTCTGCGTGGGTCTTTCTTGGACTCTCTCCTGGGTGGGCGGTCTTCTGCGTGGGACTTTCTGGGACTGTCTCCTGGGTGGGGAGTCGTCTGCGTGGGACTTTCTGTGACTGGTGGTCGTCTGCGTGGGTCTTTCTGGGACTGTCTCCTGGGAGGTGTTTCGTCTGCGTGGGACTTTCTGGGACTGTCTCCTTGGTGGGGGGTGTCGTCTGCGTGGGACTTTCTGGGACTGTCTCCTGGGTGGGGGGTCGTCTGCATGGGACTTTCTGGGA
Source organism: Acanthosepion esculentum (assembly GCA_964036315.1). Taxonomy (NCBI): domain Eukaryota; kingdom Metazoa; phylum Mollusca; class Cephalopoda; order Sepiida; family Sepiidae; genus Acanthosepion; species Acanthosepion esculentum. Next base: position 8,046,926 of record CAXIWW010000817.1, on the reverse strand, counting down.
CTGTCTCCTGGGAGGTGTTTCTTCTGCGTGGGACTTTCTGGGGATGTCTCCTTGGTGGGGGGGTCGTCTGCATGGGTCTTTCTGGGACAGTCTCCTGGGTGCGGTGTCGTCTGCGTGGGACTTTGTGGGACTGGGGGTCTTCTGCGTTGGAATTTCTGGGACTGGGGGTTGTCTGCGTGGGTCCTTCTGGGACTCTCTCCTGGGTGGGTTGTCGTCTGCGTGGGATTTTTTGGGACTCTTTCCTTGGTGGGGACTCGTCTGCGTGTGACTTTCTGGGACAGTGGTTCGTCACGCGTGGGTCTGTCTGGGACCGTCTCCTGGGTGGGGGTCGTCTGCATGGGACTTCCTGGGACGGGGGTCGTCTGCGTGGGACTTGATGGGACTGTCTCCTGGGTGGGTGTCGTCTGCGTGGGACTTTCTGGGACTGTCTCCTTGGTGACAGTCGTCTGGGTGGGACTTTCTTGGACTGGGGGCTCGTTTGCGTGGGACATTCTGGGACTGTCTCCTGGGTGGGGGGTCGTCTGCGTGGGACTTTCTGGGACTGTCTCCTGGGTGGGTGTGCTTCTGCGTGGCACTTTCTGTGACTGGGGGTCGTCTGCGTGGGTCTTGCTGGGACTGTCTCCTGTCTGGGGGTCGTCTGCGTGGGACTTTCTTCGACTGGGGCTCGTCTGCGTTGGACTTTCTGGGACTGTCTCCTGGGTGGGGGTCGTCTGCTTGGGATATCTGGGACTGTCTCCTGGGTGGGGTGTCGTCGGCATGGGACTTTCTGTGACTCGGGGTCGTCTGCGTGGGTCTTTCTTGGACTCTCTCCTGGGTGGGCGGTCTTCTGCGTGGGACTTTCTGGGACTGTCTCCTGGGTGTGGAGTCGTCTGCGTGGGACTTTCTGGGACTGGGGGTCGTCTGCGTCGGTCTTTCTGGGACTGTCTCCTGGGAGGTGTTTCGTCTGCGTGGGACTTTCTGGGGCTGTCTCCTTGGTGGGGGTGTCGTCTGCATGGGTCTTTCTGGGACAGTCTCCTGGGTGCGGTGTCGTCTGCGTGGGACTTTGTGGGACTGGGGGTCGTCTGCGTTGGAATTTCTGGGACTGGGGGTCGTCTGCGTGGGTCCTTCTGGGACTCTCTCCTGGGTGGGTGGTCGTCTGCGTGGGACTTTCTGGGTCTCTTTCCTTAGTGGGGACTCGTATGCGTGGGACTTTCTGGGACAGTGGTTCGTCTGCGTGGGTCTGTCTGGGACAGTCTCCTGGGTGCGGTGTCGTCTGCGTGGGACTTTGTGGGACTGGGGGTTGTCTGCGTGGGACCTTCTGGGACTGGGGGTCGTCTGTGTGGGACTTTCTGGGACTGTCTCCTGAGTGGGGGGGTCGTCTTTTTGGGACTTTCTGGGACTGGCTCCTGGGTGGGGGGCACGTATGCGTGGGATTTTCTGTGACTGGGGGTCGTCTGCGTGGGACTTTCTGGGACTGTCTCCTGGGTGGGGGGCCGTCTAAGTGGGACTTTCTGGGACTGGGGTCGTCTGCGAGGGACTTTCTGGGACTGTTTCCTGGGTGGGGACTCGTCTGCGTGGGACTTTCTGGGACAGTGGGTCGTCTGCGTGGGTCTGTCTCGGACAGTCTCCTGCGTGCGGTGTCGTCTGCGTGGGACTTTCTGGGACTGGGGTTTGTCTGCGTGGGACTTTCTTCGACTGGGGCTCGTCTGCGTTGGACTTTCTGGGACTGTCTCCTGGGTGGGGGTCGTCTGCTTGGGATATCTGGGACTGTCTTCTTGGTGGGGTGTCGTCGGCATGGGACTTTCTGTGACTCGGGGTCGTCTGCGTGGGTCTTTCTTGGACTCTCTCCTGGGTGGGCGGTCTTCTGCGTGGGACTTTCTGGGACTGTCTCCTGGGTGTGGAGTCGTCTGCGTGGGACTTTTTGGGACTGGGGTCGTCTGCGTGGGACTTTCTGGGACTGGGGGCCTTCTGCGTGGGACTTTCTGGGAGTGGGGGTCGTCTGCGTGCGACTTTCTGGGACTGTCTCCTGGGTGGGGGGTCGTCTGTTTTGTACTTTCTGACAACTGTCTCCTGTGTGTTGTGTCGTCTGCGTGGGACTTTCTGGGACTGGGGGTCTTCTGCGTGTGACTTTCTGTGAATGTGGGTCGTCTACGTGGGACATTCTGGGACTGTCTCCGGTGTGGGGGTCGTCTGCGTGGGACTTTCTGGGACTGTCTCCTGGGTGGGGGTCATCTGCATGGGACTTTCTGGGACTGGGGGTCGTCTGCGTGGGACTTTCTGGCACTGTCTCCTGGGTGGGGGGTCGTCTGTTTGTGACTTTCTGAGAACTGTCTCCTGTGTGGTGTGTCGTCTGCGTGGGATTTTCTGGGACTGGGGTCTTCTGCGTGTGACTTTGTCGGACTGGGGGTCGTCTGCGTGGGACTTTCTGGGACTGGGGGCCGTCTGCGTGGGACTTTCTGGGACTGTCTCCTTGGACTGTGGGTCGTCTGCGTTGGACTTCCTGGGACTGGGGGTCGTCTGCGTTGGACTTTCTCGGAATGGGTGTCGTCTGCGTGGGACTTTCTGGGACTGTCTCCTGGTTGGGGGGTCGTCTGCGTGGGACTTTCTGCGACTGTCTCCTGGGTGGGGGTCGTCTTCATGCGACTTCCTGGGACTGGGGGTCTTCTGCGTGAGACTTTCTGGGACTGTCTCCTGGGTGCAGGGTCGTCTGCGTGGGATATCTGGGACTGTCACCTGGGTGGTGGGTCCTCTGCATGTGACTCTCTGGGACTGGGGATCGTCTGCGTGGGACTTTCTGGGACTGTCTCCTGGGTGGGGGCTCGTCCGCGTGGGACTTTCTGGGACTGTCTCCTGGGTGGGGTGTCGTCGGCATGGGACTTTCTGTGACTCGGGGTCGTCTACGTGGGTCTTTCTTGGACTCTCTCCTGGGTGGGCGTTCTTCTGCGTGGGACTTTCTGGGACTGTATCCTGGGTGCGGAGTCGTCTGCGTGGGACTTTCTGGGACTGGGGGTCGTCTGCGTCGGTCTTTCTGGGACTGTCTCCTGGGAGGTGTTTCGTCTGCGTGGGACTTTCTGGGGCTGTCTCCTTGGTGGGGGGGTCGTCTGCATGGGTCTTTCTGGGACAGTCTCATGGGTGCGGTGTCGTCTGCGTGGGACTTTGTGGGACTGGGGGTCGTCTGCGTTGGAATTTCTGGGACTGGGGGTCGTCTGCGTGGGTCCTTCTGGGACTCTCTCCTGGGTGGGTGGTCGTCTGCGTGGGACTTTCTGGGACTCTTTCCTTAGTGGGGACTCGTCTGCGTGGGACTTTCTGGGACAGTGGTTCGTCTGCGTGGGTCTGTCTGGGACAGTCTCCTGGGTGCGGTGTCGTCTGCGTAGGACTTTGTGGGACTGGGGGTTGTCTGCGTGGGACGTTCTGGGACTGGGGGTCGTCTGCGTGGCACTTTCTGGGACTGTCTCCTGGGTGGGGGGTCGTCTTTTTGGGACTTTCTGGGACTGGCTCCTGGGTGGGGGGCACGTATGCGTGGGATTTTCTGTGACTGGGGGTCGTCTGCGTGGGACTTTCTGGGACTGTCTCCTGGGTGGGGGGCCGTCTTCGTGGGACTTTCTGGGACTGGGGTCGTCTGCGTGGGACTTTCTGGGACTGTTTCCTGGGTGGGGACTCGTCTGCGTGGGACTTTCTGGGACAGTGGGTCGTCTGCGTGGGTCTGTCTCGGACAGTCTCCTGGGTGCGGTGTCGTCTGCGTGGGACTTTCTGGGACTGGGGGTTGTCTGCGTGGGACTTTCTCGGACTGGGGGTCGTCTGCGTGGGACTTTCTGGGACTGTCTCCTGGGTGGGGGGTCGTCTTTTTGGAACTTTCTGGGACTGGCTCCTGGGTGGGGGGCACCTCTGCGTGGGATTTTCTGTGACTGGGGGTCGTCTGCGTGGGACTTTCTGGGACTGTCTCCTGGTTTGGGGCCCGTCTGCGTGGGACTTTCTGGGACTGGGGGTTGTCTGCGTGGGACTTTCTCGGACTGGGGGTCTTCTGCGTGGGACTATCTGGGACTGTCTCCTGGGTGGGGGGTCGTCTTTTTGGAACTTTCTGGGACTGGCTCCTGGGTGGGGGCACCTCTGCGTGGGATTTTATGTGACTGGGGGTCGTCTGCGTGGGACTTTCTGGGACTGTCTCCTGGGTGGGGGGCCGTCTGCGTGGGACTTTTTGGGACTGGGGTCGTCTGCGTGGGACTTTCTGGGACTGGGGGCCTTCTGCGTGGGACTTTCTGGGAGTGGGGGTCGTCTGCGTGCGACTTTCTGGGACTGTCTCCTGGGTGGGGGGTCGTCTGTTTTGTACTTTCTGACAACTGTCTCCTGTGTGTTGTGTCGTCTGCGTGGGACTTTCTGGGACTGGGGGTCTTCTGCGTGTGACTTTCTGTGAATGTGGGTCGTCTACGTGGGACATTCTGGGACTGTCTCCTGGGTGGGGGGTCATTTGCATCGGACTTTCTGGGACTGGGGGTCGTCTGTGTGGGACTTTCTGGCACTGTCTCCTGGGTGGGGGGTCGTCTGTTTGGGACTTTCTGAGAACTGTCTCCTGTGTGGTTTGTCGTCTGCGTGGGACTTTCTGGGACTGGGGTTCGTCTGCGTGGGACTTTCTGGGACTGTCTCCATGGTGGGGGTCGTCTGCGTGGGACTTTCTGGGACTGGGGGTCTTCTGCGTGGGACTTTATGGGACTGTCTCCTGGGTGGGGGGTCGTCTGCGTGGGAATTTCTGGGATTAGGTGTCGTCTGCGTGGGACCTTCTGGGACTGGGGGTCGTCTGCGTGGGACTTTCTGGGACTGTCTTCTGGGTGGGGGTCGTCTGCGTGGGACTTTCTGGGACTGGGGGTCGTCTGCGTGGGACTTTCTGGGACAGTCTCCTGGGTGCGGTGTCGTCGGCGTGGAACTTTCTGGGACTGGGGGTCGTCTGCGTGGGACTTTCTGGGTCTGTCTCCTGGGTGAGGGGTCATCTGCGTGGGACTTTCTGGGTCTGTCCCCTGGGTGGGAGGTCTTCTGCGTGGGACTTTCTTGGACTGGGGGTCGTCTGCCTGGGACTTTCTGGGACTGTCTCCTTGGTGGGAGGGTCGTCTGCGTTGGATATATGGGACTGGGGGTCGTCTGCGTGGGACTTTCTGGGACTGGGGGTCGTCTGCGTGGGACTTTCTGGGACTTGGATTCGTCTGAGTTGGTCTTTCTGGGACTGTCTTCTGGGTGGGGCTTCACACAAGAGCTAGGCGTATTCGGCTTGTAGCAGGCTGAGATTCCTTGTAAGGCAGTTTTGAAAAAAAGAGACAGGAGATGTGGTTTTGTAGGAGCCTAGATTGCTTTGAAGGCAGTTTTCACAAAAGAGCCAAGATACGTCGGCTCGTAGACGCCTGGGATTTCTTGTAAATCAATTTGCACAAAAGAGCCAGGCGTATTCGGCTTGTAGCAGCCGGAGATTGCTTGTAAGGCAGTTGTCACAAAAGAGTCAGGAGAAGTCGGCTCGTAGCAGCCTGATATTGCTTGTAAGGCAGTTGCCACAAAAGAGCCAGGAGAAATTGGCTTGTCGCCGCCTGGGATTGCTTGTAAGGCAATTCGCAGAAAAAGCCAGGAGAATTCATAATGCTGCAGCCTGAGAATGCTTGTAAGGCAGATGCCACAGATGAGCCTGGGGAAATCGGTTCGAAGCAACCTGAGATTGCTTGTATGGCAATTGGCAAAAAAAAATCAGGAGAATTGGACTACCGGATGCCTGAGATTGCTTGTAAGGCAGTTGTCACAAAAGAGCCAGGATATGTCGATTTATAGCGGCCTGAGATTCCTTGTAAAGCAGTTTCACAAAAGAGCAAGGCGTATTCGGTTTGTAGCAGGCTGAGATTGCTTGTAAGGCAGTTTTTAAAAAAAGTGACTGTAGATGTCGTTTTGTAGCAGCGTGAGATTGCTTGTAAGGCAGTTGCCACAAATGAACCAGGAGAATTGGGTTTGCTGCAGCCTGAGATTGCTTGTAAGGCCGTTATCACAATAGAGCCAGGAGAATTCGGCTTTTAGCAGCCTGAGATTGCTTGCAAGGCAGTTCCCACAAAAGTGCCTGGAGAAATCGGCACGTAGCCGTCTGGGATTGCTTTAAGGCAATTGGCACAAAAATAAGTAGAATTGTGCTGGCGTCAGCCTGAGATTGCTTGCAAGACAGTTGTCGCAAAAGAGACAGGAGATGTCGATTTGTAGCGGCCTGAGATTTCTTGCAAGGCAGTCTCACAAACGAGCCAGGCGTCTTCGGCTTGTAGCGGTCTGAGATTGCTTGTAAGGCAGTTTCACAATAGAGCCAAGAGAAGTTTGCTCGTAGCAGCCTGACATTGCTTGTAAGGCAGTTGTCACAAAAGCGCCAGGAGAATTTGGCTTTTAGCAGCCTGAGATTTCTTGTAAGGCTGTTGCCACAAAAAAGCCAGGAGAAATCGGCTCGTAGACGCCTGGGATTGCTTGTAAGTTAATTCGCACAAAAAGCCAGGAGAATTCATATTGCTGCAGCCTGAGAATGCTTGTAAGGCAGATGCCAGAAATGTGCCAGGGGAAATCGGTTTGTAGCAGCCTGGGAATGCTTGTAAGACAATTATAACAAAAAGTCAGGAGAATTGGACTACCGGCAGCCTGAGATTGCTTGTAAGGCAGCTGTCACAATAGAGCCAGGAGAATTCGTCTTGTAGCAGCCTGAGATTGCTTGTAAGGCAGTTACCACAAAAGAACCAGGAGAAATCGGCACTTAGCCGCCTGGGATTGCTCTTAAGGCAATTGGCACAAAAAGTCAGGAGAATTGTGCTGGCGGAAGCCTGACATTGCTTGTAAGGCAGTTGTCACAAAAGAGAAAGGAGATATCGATACGTAGCGGCCTGAGATTGCTTGCAAGGCAGTTTCACAATAATTGCCAGGCGTATTCGGCTTGTAGCGGCCTGAGATTGCTTGTAATGCAGTTTCACAAAAGAGACAGGAGATGTCGTTTTGTAGCAGCCTGATATTACTTGTAACGCAGTTTTCACAAAAGAGCCAAGAGAAGTCGGCTCGTAGCAGCCTGACATTGCTTGTAAGGCAGTTGTCACAAAAGCGCGAGGAGAAACCGACTTGTAGCAGCCTGAGATTTCTTGTAAGGCAGCTGTCACAAAAGAGCCAGGCGTATTCGGCTTGTAGCAGCCTGAGATTGCTTGTAATGCAGTTGCCACAAAAGAGCCAGAAGAAATCAGCCCGTAGCAGCCTGGGATGGCTTGTGAGGCAATTGGCCAAAAAGCCAGTAGAATTAGGCTTGCTGCACCCTGAGATTGCTTGTAAGGCCAGGCGTAGACGACTTGTAGCAGTCTGAGATTACTTTTAAGGCATTTGTCAAAAAAAAGGTGATGACGGCTCGTAGAAACCTCAGATTGCTTTTAATCAGTTGTCACAAAAGAGCCAGGAGAATTCCGCTTGTAGCAGCCTGAGATTGCTTGTAAGGCAGTTGCCACAAAAGAGCCAGGAGAAATCCGCTAGTACCAGCCTGGGATGGCTTGTAATGCAATTGGCAAAAAAGAGCCAGGAGTTCGGCTCGTAGCAGCCTGAGATTGCTTGTAAGGCAGTTGTCATAGAAGAGCCAGACTCGTAGAAGCCTGAGATTGCTTGGAAGGCAGTTGGCAGAATAGAGGCAGAAGAATTCATATTGCTGTAGCCTGAGAATGCTTGTAAGGCAGATGCCACAAATGAGCCATGGGAAATCGGTTCGTGGCAGCCTGGGATTGCTTGTATGGCAATTGGCACAAAAAATCAGGAGAATTGGACAACCGGATGCCTGAGATTGCTTGTAAGGCAGTTGTCACAAAAGAGCCAGGATATGTCGATTTGTAGCGGCCTGAGATTGCTTGTAAGGCAGTTTCACAAAAGAGCCAGGCGTATTCGGCTTGTAAGGCAGTTTTGTCGTTTTGTAGCAATCTGAGATTGTTTTTAAGGCAGTTTTTACAAAAGAGACAAGAGAAGTCGGCTCGTAGACGCCTGGGATTGTTGTAAGGCAATTTGCACAAAAGAGCCAGGAGAATTCGGCTTGCAGCAGCCTGAGATTGCTTGGAAGGCAGTTGCCACATTTGAGCCAGGAGAAATCGGCTCGTAGACGCCTGGGATTGCTTGTAAGGCAATTGGCACAAAAAGCCAGGGGAATTAGGATTGCTGTAGACTGAGATTGCTTTTAAGGCAGTTGTCACAATAGAACCAGGAGAATTTGGCTTATAGCAGCCTGAGATTGCTTGTAAGGAAGTTACCACAAAAGAGCCAGGAGATATCGGCACGTAACCGCCTGGTATTGTTTTTAAGGCAATTGGCACAAAAAGTCAGGAGAACTGCCCCGCGGCAGCCTGAGATTGCTTGTAAGGCAGTTGTCACAAAAGAGACAGTAGATGTCGATTTGTAGTGGCCTGAGATTGCTTGCAAGGCAGTGTCACAAAAGAGCCAGGCGTATTCGGCTTGTAGCAGCCTGAGATTGCTTGTAAGGCAGTTACCACAAAAGAATCAGGAGAAATCGGCACGTAGCCGCCTGGGATTGCTTTTAAGGCAATTGGCACAAAAAGTCAGGAGAACAGTGCTGGCGGCAGCCTGAGATTTCTTGTAAAGCAGTTGTCACAAAAGAGACAGGAGATGTCGATTTGTAGTGGCCTGATATCGCTTGCAAAGCAGTTTCACAAAAGAGCCAGGCGTATTCGGCTTGTAGCAGCCTGAGATTGCTTGTAAGGCAGTTACCACAAAAGAGCCAGGAGAAATCGGCACGTAGCCGCCTGGGATTGCTTTTAAGGCAATTGGCCCAAAAAGTCAGGAGAACTGTCCTGGCGGAAGACTGAGATTGCTTGTAAAGCAGTTGTCACAAAAGAGACAGGAGATGTCGGATTGTAGAAGCCTGACATTGCTTGTAAGGCAGTTGTCACAAAAGCGCCAGGAGAATACGTCTTGTAGCAGCCGGAGATTACTTGCAAGGCAGTTTTCACAAAAGAGCCAAGATAAGTCGGCTCGTAGCAGCCTGACATTGATTGTCAGACAGTTGTCATAAAAGCGCCAGGAGAATTCGGCTTGTAGCAGCCTGAGATTTCTTGTAAGGCAGTTGCCACAAAAGCGCCAGGAGAAATCGGCTCGTAGACGCCTGGGATTGCTTGTAAGGCAATTTGCACAAAAAGCCAGGAGAATTCATATTGCTGCAGCCTGAGAATGCTTTTAAGGCAGATGACACAGATGAGCCAGGAGAAATCGGTTCGTAGCAGCCTGGGATTGGTTGTAAGGCAATTAGCACAAAAATAAGGAGAATTGGACTAGCGTCAGCCTGAGATTGCTTGTAAGGCAGTTGTCACAAAAGAACCAGTATATGTCGATTTGTAGCGGCCAATTCGGCTTGTAGCAGGCTGAGATTGCTTGTAAGGCAGTTTTCACAAAAGAGACAAGAGATGTGGGTTTGTAGAAGCCTGAGATTGCTTGAAAGGCAGTTTTCACAAAAGAGCCAAGAGAAGTCGGCTCGTAGCAGTCTGACATTGCTTGTAAGGCAGTTTTCACAAAAGAGCCAGGAGAATCCGGGTTGTTGCAGACTGAGATTGCTTGTAAGGCAGTTGCTGCAAAAGAGGCAGGAGAAATCGGCTTGTAGCAGCCTGAGATCCTTTTTAAGCCAGTTTTCACAAATAGCCCGGAGAAGTGGGCCGATAGCAGCGGGAGATTGCTTGTAAGGGAGTTGTCAAAAAAGAGTCAGCAGGTGTAAGTTTGTAGAAGCCTGAGATTGCGTGTAAAGCAATTTTCACAAAAAGCCAGGGGAAACGGGCTCGTAGCTGCGTGGAATTGCTTGTAATGAAATTGGCACAAAAATCCAAGAGAATTGGGCTTGCTGCTGTGATTGCATGTAAGGCAGTTGCTACAAAAGAGCCAGGCGTATTCGGCTTGTAGAAGCCTGAGATTGCTTGTAAGGCAGTTTACACAAGAGAGCCAAGAGAAGTCGGCTCGGAGCAGCCTTACATTGCTTGTAAGGCAGTTGTCACAAAAGAGCCAGGAGAATTCGGCTTGTAGCAGCCTGAGATGGTTTGTAAGGCAATTGGCAAAAAGCCAGTAGAATTAGGCTTGCTGAACCCTGAGATTGCTTGTAAGGCCAGGCGTAGACGGCTTGTAGCAGTCTGAGATTGCTTTTAAGGCATTTGTCAGAAAAAAAAAGATGACGGCTCGTAGAAGCCTGAGATTGCTTTTAATCAGTTGTCACAAAAGAGTCAGGAGAATTCGGCTTGTAGCAGCCTGAGATTGCTTTTAAGGCAGTTGCCACAAAAGAGCCAGGAGAAATCCGCTAGTAGAGGCTGGGATGGCTTGTAAGGCAATTGGCACAAAAGAGCCAGGAGATCGGCTCGTAGCAGCCTGAGATTGCTTGTAAGGCAGTTGTCATAGAAGAGCCAGGCTCGTAGAAGCCTGAGATTGCTTGGAAGGCAGTTGGCAGAATAGAGGCAGGAGAAATCGTCTTGTAGCAACCTGAGATCCTTTGTAAGACAGTTTTCACAAATTGCCCGATGAAGTCGGCCCATAGCAGCCTGAAGGCAGTTTTCACAGACGAGCCAGCAGGTGTAGGCTCGTATTAGCCTGAGATCGTTGTAAGGCAGTTTTCACAAAAGAGCCAGGATATGTCGTTTTGTAGCAGCCTGAGACTGCTTGTAAGGCAGTTGCCACAAAAGAGCAAGGCGTATTCGGCTTGTAGCAGCCTGAGATTTCATGTAAGGCAGTTTTCACAAAAGTCTTAAGAGAAATCGGATCATAGCAGCCTGACATTGCTTGTAAGGCAGTTTTCACAAAAGAGCCAGTAGAATTCGTCTTGTAGCAGCCTGAGATTGCTTGTAAGGCAGTCGACACAAAAGAGCCTTGAGAAATCGGCTCGTAGCAGCCTGGGATTATTTTGTAAGGCAATTTCCAAAAAAGCCAGGAACATTGGGCTTGCTGCAGCCTGAGATTGCTTGTAAGGCAGTTGTCACGAAAGACCCAGGAGATCGAATTTTTAGCAGCCTGAGATTGCTTGTAATGCAGTTGTCTTAAAAGTGCTAGCAGGTGTAGGCTTGTAGAAGAATGAGATTGCTTGTAAGGCAATTTTCACAAATCTCCCAGGAGAACCGGCTCGTAGAATCCTATGTTTGCGTGTAAGGCACTTTCCACAAAAAGCCAGGAGAAATGGGCTCGTAGCAGCCTGAGATTGCTTGTAAGGCAGGTGTCACAAAAGAGCCAGGCGTATTCGGATTGTAGCAGCCTGAGATTGCTTGTAAGGCTGTTTTCACAAAATGAGCCAGGAGAATTGGGCTTCCTGCAGCCTGAGATTCGTTGTAAGGCAGTTGTCACAACAAGCCAGGAGAAATGGGCTCGTAGCTGCGTGGGATTGCTTGTAAGGCAAATGGCACAAAAAGCCAGGAGAATTAGCTTGCTGCAGCCTGAGATTGATTATAAGGCAGTTTTCACAAAAGAGTCAGGAGGTGTCGATTTTTAGCAACCTGAGATTGCTTGTAAGGCAGTGGTCACAAAAGAGACAGGCGTAGTCAGCTTGTAGCAGCCAGAGATTGATTTTAGCGCAGTTTTCACAGAAAAGCCAGCAGGTGTGGGCTTGTATCAGCCTGAGATTGCTTGTAAGGCAGTTTCACAAAAGAGACAGTAGATGTGGTTTTGTAGCAGCCTGATATTGCTTGTAAGGCAGTTTTCACAAAAGAGCCATGAGAAGTCGGCTCGTGGCAGCCTGACATTGCTTGTAAGGCAGTTGTCACAAAAGCGCCAGGAGAATTCGGCTTGTAGCACCCTGAGATTTCTTGTAAGGCAGTTGCCACAAAAGACCCAGGAGAAGTCGGCTCGTAGAAGCCTGACATTGCTTGTAAGGCAGTTTTCACAAAAGAGCCAAGAGAAGACGGCTCGTAGCAGCCTGACATTGCTTGTAAGGCAGTTGTCACAAAAGCGCCAGGAGAATTCGGCTTGTAGCAGCCTGAGATTTCTTGTAAGGCAGTTGCCACAAAAGAGCCAGGAGAAATCGGCTCATAGCAGACTGGGATTGCTTGTAATTCAATTGGCACAAAAAGTCAGGAGAATTGGACTAGCGGCAGCCTGAGATTGCTTGTAAGGCAGTTTCACAAAAGAGCCAGGCGTATTCGGCTTGTAGCAGGCTGAGATTGATTGTAAGGCAGTTTTTAAAAAAGAGACAAAAGATGTCGTTTTGTAGCAATCAAAGATTTTTAAAAAATGGACAAGAGAAGTTGCCTCGTAGACGCCTGGGATTGCTTGTAAGGCAATTTGCACAGAAGAGACAGGAGAATTCGGCTTGCTGGAGCATGAGATTGCTTGTAAGGCAGTTGCCACAAATGAGCCAGGAGAAATCGGCTCGTAGCTGCCTGGGATTGGTTGTAAGGCAATTGGCACAAAAAGCCAGGAGACTTGGGATTGCTGCAGCCTGAGATTGCTTGTTAGGCAGTCGTCACAATAGAACCAGGAGAATTCGGCTTGTAGCAGCCTGAGATTGCTTGTAAGGCAGTTTTCAAAAAAAAAACAGGAGATGTCGATTTGTAGCGGCCTGATATTACTTGTAAGGCAGCTTTCACAAAAAGCCAAGAGAAGTCGGCTGGTAGCAACCTGACATTGCTTGTAAGGCAGTTGTCACAAAAGCGCAAGGCGAATTCGGCTTGTAGCAGCCTGAGATTACTTGTAAGGCAGTTTCACAAAAGAGCCAAGAGAAGTCGGCTCGTAGCAGCCTGACATTGCTTGTAAGGCAGTTGTCACAAAAGCGCCAGGAGAATTCGGCTTGTGTCAGCCTGAGATTTCTTGTAAGGCAGTTGCCATAAAAGGGCCACGAGAAATCGGCTCGTAGCCGCCTGGGATTGCTTGTAAGGCAATTCGCACCAAAGCCAGGATAATTCATATTACTGAAGCCTGAGATTGCTTGTAAGGCAGTTGTAACAAAAGAGCCAGCATATGTCGATTTGTAGAGGCCTGAGATTGCTTGAAAGGCAGTTTCACAAAATAGCCAGGCGTATTCGGCTTGTAGCTGGCTGATATTGATTGTAAGGCAGTTTTTAAAAAAGAGACAAAAGATGTCGTTTTGTAGCAGCCTGATATTGCTTTTAAGGCAATTTTCACAAAAGAGACATGAGAAGTCGGCTCGTAGACGCCTGGGATTGCTTGTAAGGCAATTTTCACAAAAGAGTCAGGAGAATTCGGCTTGCAGCAGCCTGAGATTGCTGATGGGGTGGGGGTTCGTCTGCGTGGGAATTTCTGGGACTGTCTCCTGGTTGGGGGTCGTCTACGTGGGACGTTCTGGGACTGTCTCCTGGGTGGGGGTCGTCTGCATGGTACTTTCTGGTACTGGGGGTCGTCTGCGTTGGACTTTCTGGGACTGTCTCCTGCGTGGGGGGTCGTCTGCGTGGGACTTTCTTGGAGTGGGGATCGTCGCGTGGGACTTTGTGGGACTGGGAGTCGTCTCCGTGGAACTTTCTGGGACTGTCTCCTGGGTGGGGGGTCGTCTACGTGGGACATTCTGGGACTGTGACTCGTCTGCGTGGGACTTTCTGGGACTGGGGGTCGTCTGCGTGGGTCTTTCTGGGACTGTCTTTTGTGTGGGGGGTTGTCTGCGTGGGTCTTTCTGGGACTGTCTCCTGGGTGGGGAGTCGTCTGCGTGGGACTTTCTGAGACAGGGGTCCGTCTGGTGGGTCTTTCTGGGATTGTCTCCTGGGTGGGGTGTCGTCTGCTTGGGACTTTCTGGGTCTGTCTCCTGGGTGGGGGGTCGTCTTCGTGGGACTTTCTGGGACTGGGGGTCGTCTGCGTGGGACTTTCTGGGACTGTCTCCTGTCTGGGAGTCGTCTGCCTGGGACTTTCTGGGACTAGGGGTCGTCTGCGTGGGAATTTCTGGGACGGTCTCATGGATGGGGGTCGTCTGCGTTGGACTTTCTGGGACTGTGAGTCGTCACCGTGGGACGTTCTGGGACTGTCTCATGGGTTGGGGGTCGTATGCCTGGGACTTTCTGGCACTGTCCCCTGGGTGGGGGTGTCATCTGCGTAGGACATTGTGGGACTGGGGGTCGTCTGCGTGGGACTTTCTGGGACTGGGGGTTGACCGCGTGGGTCTTTCTGGGACAGTCTCCAGGGTGGGGGGTCGTCTTTTTGGGACGTTCTGGGACTGTCTCCTGGGTGGAGGGTCGTCTTCGTGGGACTTTCTCGGACTGGGGCTCGTCGGCGTGGGACTTTCTGGGACTGGGGGTCGTCTGCGTGGGACTTTCTGGGACTGTCTCCTGGGTGGGGGGTCGTCTGCGTGGGACTTTCTGGGACTGTGGGTTGTCAACGTGGGACTTTCTGGGACTGTCCCCTGGGTGGGGGTCGTCTGCGTGGGACGTTCTGGGACTGTCTCCTGGGTAGGGGGTCGTCTGCATGGGACTTTCTGGGACTGGGGGTCGTCTGCGTATGACTTTCTGGGACTGTCTCCTGGGTGGGGGGTCGTCAGTTTGGGTCTTTCTGGGACTGTCTCCTGGGTGGGGGGTCGTCTGCATGGGACTTTCTTGGACTGTGACTGGTCTGCGTGGGACATTCTGGGACTGGTGGTCGTCTGCGTGTGACTTTCTTGTACTGTCCCTGGGTTGGGGGTCGTCTGCGTGGGACTTTCTGGGACTGGGGATCGTCGCGTGGGACTTTGTGGGACTGGGAGTCGTCTCCGTGGAACTTTCTGGGACTGTCTCCTGGGTGGGGGGTCGTCTACGTGGGACTTTCTGGGACTGTGACTCGTCTGCGTGGGACTTTCTGGGACTGGGGGTCGTCTGCGTGGGTCTTTCTGGGATTGTCTTTTGGGTGGGGGGTTGTCTGCGTGGGTCTTTCTGGGACTGTCTCCTGGGTGGGGAGTCGTCTGCGTGGGACTTTCTGAGACAGGGGTCCGTCTGGTGGGTCTTTCTGGGATTGTCTCCTGGGTGGGGTGTCGTCTGCGTGGGACTTTCTGGGTCTGTCTCCTGGATGGGGGGTCGTCTTCGTGGGACTTTCTGGGACTGGGGGTCGTCTGCGTGGGACTTTCTGGGACTGTCTCCTGTCTGGGAGTCGTCTGCCTGGGACTTTCTGGGACTAGGGGTCGTCTGCGTGGGAATTTCTGGGACGGTCTCATGGATGGGGGTCGTCTGCGTTGGACTTTCTGGGACTGTGAGTCGTCACCGTGGGTCTTTCTGGGACTGTCTCATGGGTTGGGGGTCGTATGCCTGGGACTTTCTGGCACTGTCCCCTGGGTGGGGGTGTCATCTGCGTAGGACATTGTGGGACTGGGGGTCGTCTGCGTGGGACTTTCTGGGACTGGGGGTTGACCGCGTGGGTCTTTCTGGGACAGTCTCCAGGGTGGAGGGTCGTCTTTTTGGGACGTTCTGGGACTGTCTCCTGGGTGGAGGGTCGTCTTCGTGGGACTTTCTCGGACTGGGGCTCGTCGGCGTGGGACTTTCTGGGACTGGGGGTCGTCTGCGTGGGACTTTCTGGGACTGTCTCCTGGGTGGGGGGTCGTCTGCGTGGGACTTTCTGGGACTGTGGGTTGTCAACGTGGGACTTTCTGGGACTGTCCCCTGGGTGGGGGTCGTCTGCGTGGGACGTTCTGGGACTGTCTCCTGGGTAGGGGGTCGTCTGCATGGGACTTTCTGGGACTGGGGGTCGTCTGCGTATGACTTTCTGGGACTGTCTCCTGGGTGGGGGGTCGTCAGTTTGGGTCTTTCTGGGACTGTCTCCTGGGTGGGGGGTCGTCTGCATGGGACTTTCTTGGACTGTGACTGGTCTGCGTGGGACATTCTGGGACTGGTGGTCGTCTGCGTGTGACTTTCTTGTACTGTCCCTGGGTTGGGGGTCGTCTGCGTGGGACTTTCTGGGACTGGGGATCGTCGCGTGGGACTTTGTGGGACTGGGAGTCGTCTCCGTGGAACTTTCTGGGACTGTCTCCTGGGTGGGGGGTCGTCTACGTGGGACTTTCTGGGACTGTGACTCGTCTGCGTGGGACTTTCTGGGACTGGGGGTCGTCTGCGTGGGTCTTTCTGGGATTGTCTTTTGGGTGGGGGGTTGTCTGCGTGGGTCTTTCTGGGACTGTCTCCTGGGTGGGGAGTCGTCTGCGTGGGACTTTCTGAGACAGGGGTCCGTCTGGTGGGTCTTTCTGGGATTGTCTCCTGGGTGGGGTGTCGTCTGCGTGGGACTTTCTGGGTCTGTCTCCTGGATGGGGGGTCGTCTTCGTGGGACTTTCTGGGACTGGGGGTCGTCTGCGTGGGACTTTCTGGGACTGTCTCCTGTCTGGGAGTCGTCTGCCTGGGACTTTCTGGGACTAGGGGTCGTCTGCGTGGGAATTTCTGGGACGGTCTCATGGATGGGGGTCGTCTGCGTTGGACTTTCTGGGACTGTGAGTCGTCACCGTGGGTCTTTCTGGGACTGTCTCATGGGTTGGGGGTCGTATGCCTGGGACTTTCTGGCACTGTCCCCTGGGTGGGGGTGTCATCTGCGTAGGACATTGTGGGACTGGGGGTCGTCTGCGTGGGACTTTCTGGGACTGGGGGTTGACCGCGTGGGTCTTTCTGGGACAGTCTCCAGGGTGGAGGGTCGTCTTTTTGGGACGTTCTGGGACTGTCTCCTGGGTGGAGGGTCGTCTTCGTGGGACTTTCTCGGACTGGGGCTCGTCGGCGTGGGATATTCTGGGACTGGGGGTCGTCTGCGTGGGACTTTCTGGGACTATCTCCTGGGTGGGGGGTCGTCTGCGTGGGACTTTCTGGGACTGTCCCCTGGGTGGGGGTCGTCTGCGTGGGACGTTCTGGGACTGTCTCCTGGGTAGGGGGTCGTCTGCATGGGACTTTCTGGGACTGGGGGTCGTCTGCGTATGACTTTCTGGGACTGTCTCCTGGGTGGGGGGTCGTCTGTTTGGGTCTTTCTGGGACTGTCTCCTGGGTGGGGGGTCGTCTGCATGGGACTTTCTTGGACTGTGACTGGTCTGCGTGGGACATTCTGGGACTGGTGGTCGTCTGCGTGTGACTTTCTTGTACTGTCCCTGGGTTGGGGGTCGTCTGCGTGGGACTTTCTGGGACTGGGCGTTTTCTGCGTGGGACTTTCTGGGACTGTCTCCTGTGTGGGGGTTCGTCTGCGTGGGACTTTCTGGGACTGGGGGTCGTCTGCGTGGGACTTTCTGGGACTGTCTCCTGGGTGGGGGTCGTCTGCATGGGACTTTCTGGGACTGGGGTTCGTCTGCGTGGGACTTTCTGGGACTGTCTCCTGGGTGGGCGGTCGTCTGCGTGGGACTTTCTGGGACTGGGTTCGTCTGCGTAGGTCTTTCTGGGACTCTCTCCTGGGTGGGGGTCGTCTGCGTGGGATATCTGGGACTGTCTCCTGGGTGGGGGTCGTCTGCATGGGACTTTCTGGGACTGGGGTTCGTCTGCGTGGGACTTTCTGGGACTGTCTCCTGGGTGGGCGGTCGTCTGCGTGGGACTTTCTGGGACTGGGGGTCGTCTGCGTGGGTCTTCCTCGGACTGTCTCCTGACTGGGGGGTCGTCTGCGTGGAAATTTCTGTGCCTGTCTCCTCGGTGGGGGTCGTCTGCGTGGGACTTTCTGGGACTGTCTCCTGGGTGTCGTGTTGTCTGCGTGGGACTTTCTGTGACTGTCTCCTGGGTGGGGGGTCGTCTGCGTGGGACTTTCTTGGACTGGGGGTCGTCTGCGTGGGACTTTCTGGGACTGTCTCCTGGGTGGGGGTCGTCTGCGTGGGACTTTCTGGGACTGGGGGTCGTCTGCGTGGGACTTTCTGGGACTGTCTCCTGGGTGGGAGGTCGTCTGCGTGGGACTTTCTGGGACTGTCTCCTGGGTGGGTAGTCGTCTGCGTGGGACTTTCTGAGACAGGGGTTCGTCTGCGTGGGTCTTTCTGGTACTGACTCCTGGGTGGTGTTTCGTCTGCGTGGGACTTTCTGGGACTGTCTCCTTTTTCTGCGTAGGACTTTGTGGGACTGGTGGTCGTCTGCGTGGGACATTCTGGGATTGCGTGTCGTCTGCGTGGGACTTTCTGGGACTGTTTCCTGGGCGTGGAGTCGTGTGCGTGGGACTTTCTGAGACAGGGGGTCGTCTGCGTGGGTCTTTCTGGTACTCTCTCCTGGGTGGGTGGGTCCTATCCGTGGGACTTTCTGGGACTGTCTCCTGGGTGGAGAGTCCACTGCGTGGGATTTTCTGGGACTGGGTGTCGTCTGCGTGGGACTTTCTGGGACAGGGTGTCTTCTGCGTGGGACTTTCTGGGACTAGGTAGTCGTCTGCGTGGGAATTTCTGGTAATGTCTCCTTGGTTGGGGGCGTCTGCGTGGGACTTTCTGGGACAGTGGGTCGTCTCCGTGGGACTTTCTGGGACTGTCTCATGGGTGGGTGGGTGGTCTGCGTGGGACTTTCTGGGACTGTCTCCTTGGTGGGGGCTCGTCTGCGTAGGACATTGTGGGACTGGTGGTCGTGTGCGTGGGACTTTCTGGGACTGGAGGTCGTCTGCGTGTTACTTTCTGGGACTGTCTCCTGGGTGCGGGGTCTTCTGTATGGGACTTTCTGCGTTGGTCTTTCTTGGACTCTCTCCTGGGTGGGGAGTCGTCTGCGTGGGACTTCCTGGGACTGGGGTCGTCTGCGTGGGTCTTTCTGGGACTGTCTCCTGGGTGGGGGTCCGTCGTCGTGGGACTTTCTGGGACTGACTCCTGAGTGGAGGGTCCTCTGCGTGGGATTTTTTGGGACTGGGTGTCGTCTGCGTGGGACTTTCTGGGACAGGGGGTCTTCTGCGTGGGACTTTCTTGGACTGGGGTTCGTCTTCGTGGGACATTCTGGTACTGGGGGTTGTCTGCGTGGGACTTTCAGGGACTCTCTTCTGGGTGGGGGATCGTCTGCGTGGGACTTTCTGGGACTGTCTCCTTGGTGTGGGGCGTCTGCCTGGGACATTCTGGGACTGTGGTTCGTCTGCGTGGGACTTTCTGGGACTGTCTCCTGGGTGGGGGGTCGTCTGCGTGGGACTTTGTGGGACTGGTGGTCGTCTGCGTTGGACTTTCTGGGACTGGAGGTCGTCTGCGTGTTACTTTCTTGGACTGTCTCCTGGGTGGGGGGTCGTCTGTATGGGACTTTCTAGGACTCGGTGTCGTCTGCGTGGATCTTTTTTGGACTCTCTACTGGGTGGGGCGTCGTCTGCGTGGGACTTTCTGGGACTGTCTCCTGGGTGGGGATTCGTCTGTCTGGGACTTTCTGAGACTGGGTGTCATCTGCGTGGTAGTTTCTGGGACTGTCTCCTGGGTGGGGGTCGTCTGCGTGGGACTTTCTGGGACTGGGCTCCTCTGCGTGGGACTTTCTGGGAATTTCTCCTGGGTGGGGGTTCGTCTGCGTGGGACTTTCTGGGACTGTCTCCTGCGTGGGAGATCGTCTGCTTGGGACTTTCAGGGACTGGGTGTCGTCTGCGTGGGACTTTCTGGGACTGTCTCCTGGGTGGGGGTCGTCTGCGTGGGACTTTCTGGGACTGGGCTCGTCTGCGTGGGACTTTCTGGGACTGTCTCCTCGGTGGGGAGTCGTCTGCGTGGGAATTTCTGGGACTGGGGGTTGTCTGCGTGGGACTTTCAGGGACTCTCTTCTGGGTGGGGGATCGTCTGCGTGGGACTTTCTGGGACTGTCTCCTTGGTGGGGATCGTCTGCGTGGGACATTCTGGGACTGTGGGTCGTCTGCGTGGGACATTCTGGCACTATCACCTGGGTGGGGGGTCGTCTGCGTGGGACTTTGTGGGACTGGGGGTCGTCTGCGTGGCACTTTCTGGGACTGGGGGTCGTCTGCGTGGGTCTTTCTGGGACTGTCTCCTGGGTGGGGGTTCGTCTGCGTTGGACTTTCTGGGACTGTCTCATGCGTGGGGGTTCGTCTGCGTGGGACTTTCTGGGACTGTCTCCTGGATGGGGGCTCGTCTGCGTGGGAATTTCTGAGTCTGTCTCCTGGGTGGGGGTCGTCAGCGTGGGTCTTTCTGTTACTGGGGGTCGCCTGCGTGGGACTTTCTGGGACTGTCTCCTGGGTGGGTGTTCGTGTGAGTGGGACTTTCTGTGACTGGGGGTTGTCTTCGTGGGATATATGGGTCTGTCTCCTGGGTGGGGGGTCGTCTGCATGGGACTTTCTGGGACTGGGGGTCGTCTGCGTGGGATATATGGGTCTGTCTCCTGGGTGGGAGGTCGTCTGCATGGGACTTTCTGGGACTGGGTGTCGTCTGCGTGCGACTTTCTGGGATTGTCTCCTGGGTTGGGGGGGTCGTCTGCGTGCGACTTGCTGGGACTGGGGGTCGTCTGCGTGGGACTTTTTGGGACTGTCTCCTGTCTGGAGGATCGTCTGCGTGGGACTTTCTGGGACTAGGGGGTCGTCTGCGTGGGACTTTCTGGGACTCGGGGTCGTCTGCGTTGAACTTTCTGGGATTGGGTGTCGTCTGCGTGGGACTTTCTGGGAATGTCTCCTGGGTGGGGGGTCGTCTGCTTGGGACATTGTGGGACTGGGGGTCGTCTGCGTGGGACTTTCTGGGAGTGGGTGTCGTCTGCGTTGTACTTTCTGGGACTGTCTCCTGGGTGGGGGGTCGTCTGTGTCGAAAAAACTTTTGTAATTATGGATGAGGTAAGCAATTCCCGACAATTGGACACCAATATTTTGTGGATTCTATAAAAAGGAAAAATTAGAAATGCAGTTTTATAGTGCACACTGGAATTCGGACGATGTAAATTGTCAGACGACATACCGCACACATGGTGAAAGCTGTACTTTTTACTATCTGAGCAAATGAAAAATCCCTGTAAATATAGACAAATCAAGTAATTGCACACAATTTGATACCCAATTTGAAAATATTGCTTTAATGGAAAAAGTTATAAACAAGTGAAATATGACTGATTTCCCTGTTTAAGGCTGCATAACAATTTCCGTAAATGAGCTAACACAAGCCCCATACCGTTGAATTTCGGCTCCACTCTATTCAAGGTGTCGAAAAACGTTTGAACTTATGGATAAGGTAAGAAATTCCCGACAATTGGACACCAACAGATCAGAGGCCATGCTGCTGGAGGTAGTCTAACATCTTACATTAGACGCTCAAATATGGACGGGAAACCAAGAGATCAGAGGCCATGCTGCTGGACGTAGTTTATCTTTTTCCATTAGACGCTCAAATATGCAACAGAAACCAACAGATCAGAATCATGGCTGCTAGACGTAGTGTATCATCTTACACAAGACGCTCAGATATGGTCCGGAAGCCAACAGGTCAGAGGCCATGCTGCTGGACGTAGTCTAAAATCTTACATTAGACGCTCAAATATGGACCGGAAACCAACAGATCACAGGCCATTCTGCTGGACGTAGTTTATCTTTTTACATTAGACGCTCAAATATGCACCAGAAACCAAGAGATCAGAAACAGGGCTGCTGGACGTAGTGTATCATCTTACACAAGACGGTCAAATATTGACCGGAAGCCAAGAGGTCAGAGGCCATGCTGCTGGGCGTACTCTAAAATCTTACATTAGACGCTCAAATATGGACCGGAATCCAACAGATCAGAGGCCATGCTGCTGGTCGTAGTTTATCTTTTTATATTAGACGCTCAAATATGCACCAGAAACCAACAGATCAGAATCATGGCTGCTGCACGTAGTGTATCATCTTACACAAGACGCTAAAATATCGACCGGAAACATACAGGTCAGAGGCCATGCTGCTGGACGTAGTCTAAAATCTTACATTAGACGCTCAAATATGAACCGGAAACCAACAGATCAGAGGCCAAGCTGCTGGACGTAGTTTATCTTTTTACATTAGACGCTCAAATATGCACCAGAAAACAAGAGATCAGAAACAGGTCTGCAGGACGTAGTGTATCATCTCACAGAAGACGCTCAAATATGGACCGGAAGCCAACAGGTCAGAGGCCATGCTGCTGGGCGTAGTCTAAAATCTTACATTAGACTCTCAAATATGAACCGATCAGAGGCCATGCTGCTGGACGTAGATTATCTTCTTACATTAGACGCGCATATATGCACCAGAAACCAAGAGATCAGAAACAGGGCTGCTGGACGTTGTGTATCATATACACAAGACGCTCAAATACGGACCGGAAACCAAGAGTTCAGAGGCCATGCTGCTGGACATTGTCTAAAATCTTACATTAGACGCTCAAATGTGGACCGGAAACCAACAGATCATAGGCCATGCTGCTGGATGTAGTTTATCTTTTTACATTAGACGGTCAAATATGCACCAGAAACCAACAGATCAGAATCATGGCTGCTAGACGGAGTGTATCATCTTACACAAGACGCTCAGATATGGTCCGAAAGCCAACAGTTCAGAGGCCATGCTGCTGGACGTAGTCTAAAATCTTACATTAGACGCTCAAATATGGGCCGGAAACCAACAGATGAAAGGCCATGCTGCTGGACGTAGTTTATCTTTTTACATTAGACGCTCAAATATGCACCAGAAACCAAGAGATCAGAAACAGGGCTGCTGGACGTGGTGTATCATCTTACACAAGACGCTAAAATATGGACCGCAAGCCAACAGGTCAGAGGCTATGCTGCTGGACGTAGTCTAAAATCTTATATTAGAGGCTCAAATATGGACCGGAAACCAACCGATCAGAAGCCCAGCTGCTGGACGTAGTATATCTTTTTACATTAGACGCTCAAATATGCACAAGATACCAACAGATCAGAATCATGGCTGCTGGACGTAGTGTATCATCTTACACAAGACGCTCAAATATGGACCGGAAGCCAAGAGGTCAGAGTCCATGCTGCTGGTCGTAGTCTAAAATCTTACATTAGAGGCTCAAATATGGACCGGAAACCAACAGATCAGAGGCCATGCTGCTGGATGTAGTTTATCTTTTACATTAGACGGTCAAATATGCACCAGAAACCAACAGATCAGAAACAGGGCTGCTGGACGTAGTGTATCATCTTACACTAGACGCTCAAATATGGACCGGAAGCCAACAGGTCAGAGGCCATGCTGCTGGACGTAGTCTAAAATCTTACATTAGACGCTCAAATATGAACCGGAAACCAACAGATCTGAGGCCATGCTGCTGGACGTAGTATATCTTTTTACATTAGACGCTCAAATATCCACAAGAAACCAAAAGATCAGAAACAGGGCTGCTGGACGTAGTGTATCATCTTACACAAGACGCTCAAATATGGATCGGAAGCCAACAGGTCAGAGGCTATGCTGCTGGACGTAGTCTAAAATCTTATATTAGACGCTCAAATATGGACCGGAAACCAACAGATCAGAGGCCATGCTGCTGGACGTAGTTTACCTTTTACATTAGACGCTCAAATATGGACCGGAATCCAACAGATCAGAGGCCATGCTGCTGGACGTAGTTTCTCTTTTTACATTAGACGCTCAAATATGCATCAGAAACAAGAGATCAGAATCATGGCTGCTGGACGTAGTGTATCATCTTACACAAGACGCTCAAATATCGACCGGAAACATACAGGTCAGAAGCCATGCTGCTGGACGTAGTCTAAAATCTTACATTAGACGCTCAAATATGGACCGGAAACCAACAGATCAGTGGCCATGCTGCTGGTCGTAGTTTATCTTTTTACATTAGACGCTCAAATATGCAACAGAAACCAACAGATCAGAATCATGGCTGCTAGACGTAGTGTATCATCTTACACAAGACGCTCAGATATGGTCTGGAAGCCAACAGGTCAGAGGCCATGCTGCAGGATGTACTTTATCTTTTTACATTAGACGCTCAAATATGCACCAGAAACCAAGTGATCAGAAACAGGGCTGCTGGACGTAGTGTATCATCTTACACAAAAATGCTCAAATATGGACCGGAAGCCAACAAGTCAGAGGCTATGCTGCTGGACGTAGTCTAAAATCTTACATTAGACGCTCAAATATGAACCGGAAACCAACAGATCAGAGGCCATGCTGCTGGACGTAGATTATCTTTTTACATTAGACGCTCAAATATGCACCATAAACCAAGAGATCAGAAACAGGGCTGCTGGACGTTGTGTATCATATAGACAAGACGCTCAAATACGGACCGGAAACCAAGAGTTCAGAGGCCATGCTGCTGGTCGTAGTCTAAAATCTTACATTAGACGCTCAAATATGGACCGGAAACCAACAGATCAGAGGCCATGCTGCTGGTCGTAGTTTATCTTTTTACATTAGACGCTCAAATATGCAACAGAAACCAACAGATCAGAATCATGGCTGCTAGACGTAGTGTATCATCTTACACAAGACGCTCAGATATGGTCCGGAAGCCAACAGGTCAGAGGCCATGCTGCTGGACGTAGTCTAAAATCTTACATTAGACGCTCAAATATGGACCGGAAACCAACAGAAAACAGGCCATTCTGCTGGACGTAGTTTATCTTTTTACATTAGACGCTCAAATATGCACCAGAAACCAAGAGATCAGAAACAGGGCTGCTGGGCGTAGTGTATCATCTTACACAAGACGCTCAAATATGGACCGGAACCCAACAAATCAGAGGCCATGCTGATGGACGTAGTTTATCTTTTTACATTAGACGCTCAAATATGCACCAGAAACCAAGAGATCAGAAACAGGGCTGCTGGACGTAGTGTATCATCTTACACAAGACGCTCAAATATGGACCGGAAGCCAACAGGTCAGAGGTTATGCTGCTGGACGTAGTCTAAAATCTTATATTAGATTCTCAAATATGCACCAGAAACCAACAGATCAGAATCATGGCTGCTGGACATAGTGTATCATCTTACACAAGACGTTCAAATATGAACCGGAAGCCAACAGGTCAGAGGCCATGCTGCTGGACGTATTCTATAATCTTACATTAGACGCTCAAATATGGACCGGAATCCAACAGATCAGAGGCCATGCTGCTGGACGTTGTTTATCTTTTTACATTAGACGCTCAAATATGCACCAGAAACCAAGAGATCAGAAACAGAGCTGATGGAAGTAGTGTATCATCTTACACAAGACGCTCAAATATGGACCGGAAGCCAACAGGTCAGAGGCTATGCTGCTGGACGTAGTCTAAAATCTTATATCAGACGATCAAATATGGACCGGAAACCAACAGATCAGAGGCCATGCTGCTGGACGTAGTATATCTTTTTACATTAGACGCTCAAATATGCACCAGAAACCAAGAGATCAGAAACAGGGCTGCTGGACGTAGTGTATCATCTTACACAAGACGCTCAAATATGGACCGGAAGCCAACAGGTCAGAGGCCATGCTGCTGGACGTAGTCTAATATCTTACATTAGACGCTCAAATATGGACCGGAAACCAACAGATCAGAGGCCATGCTGCTGGACGTAGTTTATCTTTTTACATTAGACGCTCAAATATGCACCAGAAACCAACAGATCAGAAACATGGCTGCTAGACGTAGTGTATCATCTTACACAAGACGCTCAGATATGGTCCGGAAGCCAACAGGTCAGAGGCCATGCTGCGGGACGTAGTCTAATATCTTACATTAGACGCTCAAATATGGACCGGAAACCAACAGATCAGAGGCCATGCTCCTGGACGTAGTTTATCTTTTTACATTAGACGCTCAAATATGCACCAGAAACCAAGAGATCAGAAACAGAGCTGATGGAAGTAGTGTATCATCTTACACAAGACGCTCAAATATGGACCGGAAAGCAACAGATCAGAGGCCATGCTGCTGGTCATAATTTATCTTTTTACATTAGACGCTCAAATATGCAACAGAAACCAACAGATCAGAATCATGGCTGCTAGACGTAGTGTATCAACTTACACAAGACGCTCAGATATGGTCCGGAAGCCAACAGGTCAGAGGCCATGATGCTGGACGTACTTTATCTTTTTACATTAGACGCTCAAATATGCACCAGAAACCGAGTGATCAGAAACAGTGCTGCTGGACGTAGTGTATCATCTTACACAAAAATGCTCAAATATGGACCGGAAACCAAGAGTTCAGAGGCCATGCTGCTGGACGTCGTCTAAAATCTTACATTAGACGCTCAAATATGGACCGGAAACCAACAGATCAGAGGCCATGCTGCTGGACGTAGTTTATCTTTTGATATTAGACGCTCAAATATGCACCAGAAACCAACAGATCAGAATCATGGCTGCTGGACGTAGTGTATCATCTTACACAAGACGCTCAAATATCGACCGGAAACCTACAGGTCAGAGGCCATGCTGCTGGACGTAGTCTAAAATCTTACATTAGACGCTCAAATATGGACGGTAAACCAACAGATCAGACGCCATGCTGCTGGACGTACTTTATCTTTTTACATTAGAAGCTCAAATATGCACCAGAAACCAAGAGATCAGAAACAGGGCTGCTGGACGTAGTGTATCATCTTACACAAGATGCTCAAATATGGACCGGAAGCCAGCAGGTCAGAGGCTATGCTGCTGGTCGTAGTCTAAAATCTTATATTAGACGCTCAAATATGGACAAGAAACCAACAGATCAGAGGCCATGCTGCTGGTCGTAGTTAATCTTTTTACATTAGACGCTCAAATATGCACAAGAAACCAAGAGATCAGAAACAGGGCTGCTGGATCTAGTCTATCATCTTACACAAGACGCTCAAATATGGACCGGAAGCCAACAGGTCAGAGGCTATGCTGCTGGTCGTAGTCTAAAATCTTATATTAGACGCATAAATATGGACCGGAAACCAACAGATCATAAGCCATGCTGCTAGACGTATTTTATGTTTTTACATTAGACGCTCAAATATGCACCAGAAACCAAGAGATCAGAAGCAGGGCTGCTGGACATAGTGTATCATCTTACACAAGACGCTCAAATATGGACCGGAAACCAAGAGTTCAGAGGCCATGCTGCTGGACGTAGTTTATCTTTTTATATTAGACGCTCAAATATGCACCAGAAACCAACAGATCAGAATCATGGCTGCTGGACGTAGTGTATCATCTTACACAAGACGCTAAAATATCGACCGGAAACATACATGTCAGAGGCCATTCTGCTGGACGTAGTCTAAAATCTTATATTAGACGCTCAAATATGGGCCGGAAACCAACAGATCAGAGGCCATGCTGATGGACGTAGTATATCTTTTTACATTAGACGCTCAAATATGCACAAGAAACGAAGAGATCAGAAACAGGGCTGCTGGACGTAGTGTATCATCTTACAAAAGACTCTCAAATATGGACCGGAAGCCAACAGGTCAGAGGCTATGCTGCTGCACGTAGTCTAAAATCTTATATTAGACGCTCAAATATGGACCGGAAACCAACAGATCAGAGGCCATGCTGCTGGACGTAGTATATCTTTTTACATTAGACGCTCAAATATGCACAAAATACCAAGAGATCAGAAACAGGGCTGCTGGACGTAGTGTATCATCTTACACAAGACGCTCAAATATGGACCTGAAGCCAATAGCTCAGAGGCCCTGCTGCTAGGCGTAGTCTAAAATCTTATATTAGACGCTCAAATATGGACCTGAAACTAACAGATCAGTGTCCATGCTGCTGTACGTAGCTTATCTTTTTACATTAGACGGTCAAATATGCACCAGAAACCAACAGATTAGAATCATGGCTGCTGGACGTAGTGTATCATCTTACACAAGACGCTCAAATATGGACCGGAAGCCAACAGGTCAGAGGCCATGCTGCTGGACGTAGCCTAAAATCTTACATTAGACGCTCAAATATGAACAGTAAAACCAACAGATCAGAGGCCATGCTGCTGGGCGTAGTTTATCTTTTTACATTTATTTGAGCGTCTTGTGTAAGATTATACACTACGCCCAGCAGCCCTGTTTCAGATCTCTTGGTTTCTGGTGCATATTTGAGCGTCTAATGTAAAAAGATAAACTACGTCCAGCAGCATGGCCTCTGATCTGTTGGTTTCCGGTCCATATTTGAGCGTCTAATGTAAGATTTTAGACTACGTCCAGCAGCATGGCCTCTGAACTCTTGGTTTCCGGTCCGTATTTGAGCGTCTAGTGTATATGATACACAAAGTCCAGCAGCCCTGTTTCTGATCTCTTGGTTTCTGGTGCATATTTGAGCGTCTAATGTAAAAAGATAATCTACGTCCAGCAGCATGGCCTCTGATCTGTTGGTTTCCGGTTCATATTTGAGCGTCTAATGTAAGATTTAGACTACGTCCAGCAGCATGGCCTCTGACCTGTTGGCTTCCGGTCCATATTTGAGCGTCTTCTGTAAGATGATACACTACGTCCAGCAGACCTGTTTCTGATCACTTGTTTTCTGGTGCATATTTGAGCGTCTAATGTAAAAAGATAAACTACGTCCAGCAGCATGGCCTCTGATGTGTTGGTTTCCGGTTCATATTTGAGCGTCTAATGTAATATTTTAGACTACTTCCAGCAGCATGGCCTCTGACCTGTTGGCTTCCAGTCCATATATGAGCGTCTTGTGTAAGATGATACACTACGTCCAGCAGCCCAGTTTCTGATCTCTTGGTTTCTGGTGCATATTTGAGCGTCTAATGTAAAGATAAACTACGTCCAGCAGCATGGCCTCTGATCTGTTGGTTTCCGGACCATATTTGAGCGTCCAATGTTAGATTATAGATTACATCCAGCCGTATTGCTTCTGACCTGTTGGCTTCAGGTCCATATATGAGCGTCTTGTGTAAGATGATACACTACGTCCAACAGCCCTGTTTCTGATCTCTTGGTATCTTGTGCATATTTGAGCGTCTAATGTAAAGATATACTACGTCCAGCAGCATGGTCTCTGATCTGTTGGTTTCCGGTCCATATTTGAGCGTCTAATATAAGATTTTAGTCTACGTCGAGCAGCATAGCCTCTGACCTGTTGGCTTCCGGTCCATATTTCAGCGTCTTGTGTAAGATGATACACTACGTCCAGCAGCCCTGTTTCTGATCTCTTGGTTTCTTGTGCATATTTGAGCGTCTAATGTAAAAAGATATACTACATCCAGCAGCATTGCCTCTGATCTGCTGGTTTCCTGTTCATATTTGAGCTTCTAATGTAAGATTTTAGACTACGTCCAGCAGCATGGCCTCTGACCTGTTGGCTTCCGGTCCATATTTGAGCGTCTTCTGTAAGATGATACACTACGTCCAGCAGCCGTGATTCTGATCTGTTGGCTCCTGGTGGATATTTGAGCCTCTAATCTAAAAAGATAATCTACGTCCAGCAGCATGGCCTCTGATCTGTTGGTTTTCGGTCCATATTTGAGCGTCTAATGTAAGATTTTAGACTACGTCCCGCAGAATGGCCTCTGACCTGTTGGCTTCCGGTCCATATTTGACCGTCTTGTGTAAGATGATACACTACGTCCAGCAGCCCTGTTTCTGATCTCTTGGGTTCTG
This sequence comes from Acanthosepion esculentum, assembly GCA_964036315.1. Lineage (NCBI taxonomy): Eukaryota > Metazoa > Mollusca > Cephalopoda > Sepiida > Sepiidae > Acanthosepion > Acanthosepion esculentum. Next base: position 8,017,589 of record CAXIWW010000817.1, on the reverse strand, counting down.
GTGCATATTTGACCGTCTAATGTAAAAGATAAACTACGTCCAGCAGCATGGCCTCTGATCTGTTGGTTTCCGGTCCATATTTGAGCCTCTAATGTAAGATTTTAGACTACGACCAGCAGCATGGCCTCTGACCTCTTTGCTTCCGGTCCATATTTGAGCGTCTTGTGTAAAATTATACACTACGTCCAGCAGCCCTGTTTCAGATCTCTTGGTTTCTGGTGCATATTTGAGCGTCTAATGTAAAAAGATATACTACGACCAGCAGCATGGCCTCTGATCTTTTGGTTTGCGGTCCATATTTGAGCGTCTAATGTAAGATTTTAGAGTACGTCCAGCAGCATGGCCTCTGACCTGTTGGCTTCCGGACTATATCTGAGCGTCTTGTGTAAGATGATACACTACGTCTAGCAGCCATGATTCTGATCTGTTGCTTTCTGGTGCATATATGAGCGTCTAATATAAAAAGATAAACTACGTCCAGCAACATGGCCTCTGATCTGTTGGTTTCCGGTCCATATTTGAGCGTCTAATGTAAGATTTTAGACTACGTCCAGCAGCATGGCCTCTGACCTGTTGGCTTCCGGTCCATATTTGAGCGTCTTCTGTAAGATGATACACTACGTGCAGCAGCCGTGATTCTGATCTGTTGGCTCCTGGTGGATATTTGAGCCTCTAATGTAAAAAGATAAACTACGTCCAGCAGCATGGCCTCTGATCTGTTGGTTTCCGGTCCATATTTGAGCGTCTAATGTAAGATATTAGACTACGTCCAGCAGCATGGCCTCTGACCTGTTGGCTTCCGGACTATATCTGAGCGTCTTGTGTAAGATGATACACTAAATCTAGCAGCCATGATTCTGATCCGTTGGTTTCTTGTGCTTATTTGAGCGTCTAATCTAAAAAGATAAACTACGTCCAGCAGCATGGCCTCTGATCTGTTGGTTTCCGATCCATATTTGAGCGTCTAATGTAAGATTTTAGACTACGTCCAGCAGCATGGCCTCTGATCTCTTGGTTTCCGGTCCGTATTTGAGCGTCTTGTGTATATGATACACAAAGTCCAGCAGCCCTGTTTCTGATCTCTTGGTTTCTGGTGCATATTTGAGCGTCTAATGTAAAAAGATAATCTACGTCCAGCAGCATGGCCTCTGACAGGTTGGTTTCCTGTTCATATTTGATTGTCTAATGTAAGATTTTAGACTACGTCCAGCAGCATGGCCTCTGACCTGTTGGCTTCCGGTCCATATTTGAGCGTCTTCTGTAAGATGATACACTACGTCCAGCAGACCTGTTTCTGATCACTTGTTTTCTGGTGCATATTTGAGCGTCTAATGTAAAAAGATAAACAACGTCCAGCAGCATGGCCTCTGATCTGTTGGCTTCCGGACCATATTTGAGCGTCCAATGTAAGATTTTAGACTACGTCCAGCCGCATTGCCTCTGAACTGTTGGCTTCCGGTCCATATTTGAGCGTCTTGTGTAAGATGATACACTACGTCCAGCAGCTCTGTTTCTGATCTCTTGGTATCTTGTGCATATTTGAGCGTCTAATGTAAAAAGATATACTACGTCCAGCAGCATGGCCTCTGATCGGTTGGTTTCCGGTCCATATTTGAGCGTCTAATATGAGATTTTAGACTACGTCCACCAGCATGGCCTCTGATCTCTTGGTTTCCGGTCCATATTTGAACCTCTAATGTAAGATTTTAGACTACGACCAGCAGCATGGACTCTGACCTCTTGGCTTCCGGTCCATATTTGACCCTCTTGTGTAAGATGATACACTACGCCCAGCAGCCATGATTCTGATCTGTTGGTTTCTGGTGCCTATATGAGCGTCTAATATAAAAAGATAAACTACGTCCAGCAGCATGGCCTCTGATCTGTTGGTTTCCGGACCATATTTGAGCGTCCAATGTAAGATTATAGACTCCGTCCAGCCGCATTGCTTCTGACCTGTTGGCTTCAGGTCCATATTTGAGCGTCTAGTGTAAGATGATACACTACGTCCAACAGCCCTGTTTCTGATCTCTTGGTATCTTGTGCGTATTTGAGCGTCTAATGTAAAGATATACTACGTCCAGCAGCATGGCCTCTGATCTGTTGGTTTCCGGTCCATATTTGAGCGTCTAATATAAGATTTTAGTCTACGTCGAGCAGCATAGCCTCTGACCTGTTGGCTTCCGATCCATATTTGAGCGTCTTGTGTAAGATGATACACTACGTCCAGCAGACTGTTTCTGATCTCTTGGTTTCTGGTGCCTATATGAGCGTCTAATGTAAAAAGATATACTACATCCAGCAGCATGGCCTCTGATCTGTTGGTTTCCGGTCCATATTTGAGCGTCTAATGTAAGATATTAGACTACGTCCAGCAGCATGGCCTCTGACCTGTTGGCTTCCGGACTATATCTGAGCGTCTTGTGTAAGATTATACACTACGTCCAGCAGCCCTGCTTCTGATCTCTTGGTATCTTGTGCATATTTGAGCGTCTAATGTAAAAAGATATACTAAGTCCAGCAGCATGGCCTCTGATCTGTTGGTTTCCGGTCCATATTTGAGCCTCTAATGTAAGATTTTAGACTACGACCAGCAGCATGGCGTCTGACCTGTTGGCTTCCGGTCCATATTTGACCTTCTTGTGTAAGATGATACACTACATCCAGCAGCCATGATTTTGATCTGTTGGTTTCTGGCGCCTATATGAGCGTCTAATGTAAAAAGATATACTACATCCAGCAGCATGGCCTCTGATCTGTAGGTTTCCGGTCCATAATTGAGCGTCTAATATAAGATTTTAGACTACTTCCAGCAGCATGGCCTCTGATCTCTTGGTTTCCGGTCCATATTTGAGCCTCTAATGTAAGATTTTAGACTACGACCAGCAGCATGGACTCTGACCTCTTGGCTTCCGGTCCATATTTGACCCTCTTGTGTAAGATGATACACTACGTCCAGCAGACTGTTTCTGATCTCTTGGTTTCTTGTGCATATTTCATCGTCTAATGTAAAAAGATATACTACATCCAGCAGCATGGCCTCTGACCTGTTGGCTTCCGGACCATATCTGAGCGTCTTGTGTAAGATGATACACTTCGTCTAGCAGCCATGATTCTGATCTGTTGGTTTCTGGTGCATATTTGAGCGTCTAATGTAAAAAGATAAACTACGGCCAGCAGCATGGACTCTGATCTGTTGGTTTCCCGACCATATTTGAGCATCTAATGTAAGATTTTAGACTACGTCCAGCCGCATTGCTTCTGACCAGTTGGCTTCATGTCCATATTTGAGCGTCTTGTGTAAGATGATACACTACGTCCAGCAGCCCTGCTTCTGATCTCTTGGTATCTTGTGCATATTTGAGCGTCTAATGTAAAAAGATATACTACGACCAGCAGCATGGCCTCTGACCTGTTGGCTTCCGGTCCATATTTGAGCGTCTTGTGTAAGATGATACACTACGTCCAGCAGCCGTGATTCTGATCTGTTGTCTTCTTGTGGATATTTGAGCCTCTAATGTAAAAAGATAAACTACGTCCTGCAGCATGGTCTCTGATCTGTTGGTTTCCGGTCCATATTTGAGCGTCTAATGTAAGATATTACACTACGTCCAGCAGCATGGCCTCTGAACTCTTGGTTTCCTGTCCATATTTGAGCGTCTTGTGTAAGATGATACACAACGTCCAGCAGCCCTGTTTCTGATCTGTTGGTTTCCTGTTCATATTTGAGCGTCTAATGTAAGATTTTAGACTACGTCTAGCAGCATGGCCTCTGACCTGTTGGCTTCCGGTCCATATTTGAGCGTCTTCTGTAAGATGATACACTACGTCCAGCAGCCGTGATTCTGATCTGTTGGCTCCTGGTGGATATTTCAGCCTCTAATGTAAAAAGATAAACTACGTCCAGCAGCATGGCCTCTGATCTGTTGGTTTCCGGTCCATATTTGAGCGTCTAATGTAAGATTTTAGACTACGTCCATCAGCATTGCCTCTGACCTGTTGGCTTCCGGTCCATATTTCAGCGTCTTGTGTAAGATGATACACTACGTCCAGCAGCCCTGTTTCTGATCTCTTGGTTTCTGGTGCATATTTGACCGTCTGATGTAAAAGATAAACTACGTCCAGCAGCATGGCCTCTGATCTCTTGGTTTCCGGTCCATATTTGAGCCTCTAATGTAAGATATTAGACTACGACAAGCAGCATGGCCTCTGATCTCTTGGCTTCCGGTCCATATTTGAGCGTCTTGTGTAGTATGATACACTACGTCGAGCAGCCATGATTCTGATGTCTTGGTTTCTGGTGCATATTTGAGCGTCTAATGTAAGATATTAGACTACGTCCAGCCGCATTGCCTCTGACCTGTTTGCTTCCGCTCCATATTTGAGCGACTTGTGTAAGATTATACACTACGTCCAGCAGCCCTGTTTCAGATCTCTTGGTTTCTGGTGCATATTTGAGCGTCTAATGTAAAAATATAAACTACGTCCAGCAGCATGGCCTCTGAACTCTTGGTTTCCGGTCCGTATTTGAGCGTCTTGTTTATATGATACACAAAGTCCAGCAGCCCTGTTTCTGATCTCTTGGTTTCTGGTGCATATTTGAGCGTCTAATGTAAAAAGATAATCTACGTCCAGCAGCATGGCCTCTGATCTGTTGGTTTCCGGTTCATATTTGAGCGTCTAATGTAAGATTTTAGAATACCTCCAGCAGCATGGCGTCTGACCTGTTGGCTTCCGGTCCATATTTGACCTTCTTGTGTAAGATGATACACTACATCCAGCAGCCATGATTTTGATCTGTTGGTTTCTGGCGCCTATATGAGCGTCTAATGTAAAAAGATATACTACATCCAGCAGCATGGCCTCTGATCTGTAGGTTTCCGGTCCATAATTGAGCGTCTAATATAAGATTTTAGACTACTTCCAGCAGCATGGCCTCTGATCTCTTGGTTTCCGGTCCATATTTGAGCCTCTAATGTAAGATTTTAGACTACGACCAGCAGCATGGACTCTGACCTCTTGGCTTCCGGTCCATATTTGACCCTCTTGTGTAAGATGATACACTACGTCCAGCAGACTGTTTCTGATCTCTTGGTTTCTTGTGCATATTTCATCGTCTAATGTAAAAAGATATACTACATCCAGCAGCATGGCCTCTGACCTGTTGGCTTCCGGACCATATCTGAGCGTCTTGTGTAAGATGATACACTTCGTCTAGCAGCCATGATTCTGATCTGTTGGTTTCTGGTGCATATTTGAGCATCTAATGTAAAAAGATAAACTACGGCCAGCAGCATGGACTCTGATCTGTTGGTTTCCCGACCATATTTGAGCATCTAATGTAAGATTTTAGACTACGTCCAGCCGCATTGCTTCTGACCAGTTGGCTTCATGTCCATATTTGAGCGTCTTGTGTAAGATGATACACTACGTCCAGCAGCCCTGCTTCTGATCTCTTGGTATCTTGTGCATATTTGAGCGTCTAATGTAAAAAGATATACTACGACCAGCAGCATGGCCTCTGACCTGTTGGCTTCCGGTCCATATTTGAGCGTCTTGTGTAAGATGATACACTACGTCCAGCAGCCGTGATTCTGATCTGTTGTCTTCTTGTGGATATTTGAGCCTCTAATGTAAAAAGATAAACTACGTCCTGCAGCATGGTCTCTGATCTGTTGGTTTCCGGTCCATATTTGAGCGTCTAATGTAAGATATTACACTACGTCCAGCAGCATGGCCTCTGAACTCTTGGTTTCCTGTCCATATTTGAGCGTCTTGTGTAAGATGATACACAACGTCCAGCAGCCCTGTTTCTGATCTGTTGGTTTCCTGTTCATATTTGAGCGTCTAATGTAAGATTTTAGACTACGTCTAGCAGCATGGCCTCTGACCTGTTGGCTTCCGGTCCATATTTGAGCGTCTTCTGTAAGATGATACACTACGTCCAGCAGCCGTGATTCTGATCTGTTGGCTCCTGGTGGATATTTCAGCCTCTAATGTAAAAAGATAAACTACGTCCAGCAGCATGGCCTCTGATCTGTTGGTTTCCGGTCCATATTTGAGCGTCTAATGTAAGATTTTAGACTACGTCCATCAGCATTGCCTCTGACCTGTTGGCTTCCGGTCCATATTTCAGCGTCTTGTGTAAGATGATACACTACGTCCAGCAGCCCTGTTTCTGATCTCTTGGTTTCTGGTGCATATTTGACCGTCTGATGTAAAAGATAAACTACGTCCAGCAGCATGGCCTCTGATCTCTTGATTTCCGGTCCATATTTGAGCCTCTAATGTAAGATATTAGACTACGACAAGCAGCATGGCCTCTGATCTCTTGGCTTCCGGTCCATATTTGAGCGTCTTGTGTAGTATGATACACTACGTCGAGCAGCCATGATTCTGATGTCTTGGTTTCTGGTGCATATTTGAGCGTCTAATGTAAGATATTAGACTACGTCCAGCCGCATTGCCTCTGACCTGTTTGCTTCCGCTCCATATTTGAGCGACTTGTGTAAGATTATACACTACGTCCAGCAGCCCTGTTTCAGATCTCTTGGTTTCTGGTGCATATTTGAGCGTCTAATGTAAAAATATAAACTACGTCCAGCAGCATGGCCTCTGAACTCTTGGTTTCCGGTCCGTATTTGAGCGTCTTGTTTATATGATACACAAAGTCCAGCAGCCCTGTTTCTGATCTCTTGGTTTCTGGTGCATATTTGAGCGTCTAATGTAAAAAGATAATCTACGTCCAGCAGCATGGCCTCTGATCTGTTGGTTTCCGGTTCATATTTGAGCGTCTAATGTAAGATTTTAGAATACCTCCAGCAGCATGGCCTCTGACCTGTTGGCTTCCGGTCCATATTTGAGCGTCTTCTGTTAGATGATACACTACGTCCAGCAGACCTGTTTCTGATCACTTGTTTTCTGGTGCATATTTGAGCGTCTAATGTAAAAAGATAAACTACGTCCAGCAGCATGGCCTCTGATCTTTTGGTTTCCGGTTCATATTTGAGCGTCTAATGTAATATTTTAGCCTACATCCAGCAGCATGGCCTCTGACCTGTTGGCTTCCGGTCCATATTTGAGCGTCTTGTGTAAGATGATACACTACGTCCAGTAGCCCTGTTTCTGATCTCTTGGTTTCTGGTGCATATTTGACCGTCTAATGTAAAAGATAAACTACGTCCAACAGCATGGCCTCTGATCTGTTGGTTTCCGGTCCATATTTGAGCCTCTAATGTAAGATTTTAGACTACGACCAGCAGCATGGACTCTGACCTGTTGGCTTCCGGTCCATATTTTAGCGTCTTGTGTAAGATGATACACTACGTCCAGCAGCCATGATTCTGATCTGTTGGTTTCTGGTGCATATTTGAGCGTCTAATGTAAAAAGATAAACTACGTCCAGCAGAATGGCTTCTGATATGTTGGTTTCCGGACCATATTTGAGCGTCCAATGTAAGATTTTAGACTACGTCCAGCCGCATTGCCTCTGACCTGTTGGCTTCATGTCCATATTTGAGCGTCTTGTGTAAGATGATACACTACGTCCAGCAGCCCTGCTTCTGATCTCTTGGTATCTTGTGCATATTTGAGCGTCTAATATAAAAATATATACTACTCCAGCAGCATGGCCTCTGATCTGTTGGTTTCCGGTCCATATTTGAGCTTCTAATGTAAGATTTTAGACTACGACCACCAGCATGGCCTCTGACCTGTTGGCTTCCGGTCCATATTTGACCCTCTTGTGTCAGATGATACACTACGTCCAGCAGCCATGATTCTGATCTGTTGGTTTCTGGTGCCTATATGAGCGTCTAATGTAAAAAGATAAACTACGTCCAGCAGCATGGCCTCTGATCTGTTGGTTTCCGGACCATATTTGAGCATCCAATGTAAGATTGTAGACTACGTCCAGCCGCATTGCTTCTGACCTGTTGGCTTCAGGTCCATATTTGAGCGTCTTGTGTAAGATGATACACTACGTCCAGCAGCCCTGTTTCTGATCTCTTGGTATCTTGTGCATATTTGAGCGTCTAATGTAAAGATATACTACGTCCAGCAGCATGGCCTCTGATCTGTTGGTTTCCGGTCCATATTTGAGCGACTAATATAAGATTTTAGTCTACGTCGAGCAGCATAGCCTCTGACCTGTTGTCTTCCGGTCCATATTTGAGCGTCTTGTGTAAGATGATACACTACGTCCAGCAGGCTGTTTCTGATCTCTTGGTTTCTGGTGCATATTTGACCGTCTAATGTAAAAGATAAACTACGTCCAGAAGCATGGCCTCTGATCTGTTGGTTTCCGGTCCATATTTGAGCTTCTAATGTAAGATACTAGACTACGACCAGCAGCATGGCCTCTGACCTCTTGGCTTCCGGTCCATATTTGACCGTCTTGTGTAAGATGATAAACTACGTCCAGCAGCCATGATTCTGATCTGTTGGTTTCTGGTGCATATTTGAGCGTCTAATGTATAAAGATAAACTACCTCCAGCAGCATGGTCTCTGATCTGTTTGTTTCCCGACCATATTTGAGCGTCCAATGTAAGATTTTAGACTACGTCCAGCAGCATGGCCTCTGACCTGTTGGCTTCCGGACTATATCTGAGCGTCTTATGTAAGATGATACACTACGTCTAGTAGCCATGGTTCTGATCTGTTGGTTTCTGGTGCATATTTGAGCGTCTAATATAAAAAGATAAACTAAGTCCAGCAGCATGGCCTCTGATCTGTTGGTTTCCGGTCCATATTTGAGCGTCTAATGTAAGATTTTAGACTACGTCCAGCAGCATGGCTTATGAACTCTTGGTTTCCGGTCCATATTTGAGCATCTTGTGTAAGATGATACACAACGTCCAGCAGCCCTGTTTCTGATCTCTTGGTTTCTGGTGCATATTTGAGCGTCTAATGTAAAAAGATAATCTACGTCCAGCAGCAGGCCTCTGATCTGTTGGTTTCCGGTTCATATTTGAGCGTCTAATGTAAGATTTTAGACTACGCCCAACAGCATGGCCTCTGACCTGTTGGCTTCCGGTCTATATTTCAGCGTCTTGTGTAAGATGATACACTACGTCCAGCAGACCTATTTCTGATCTCTTGGTATCTTGTGCATATTTGACCGTCTAATGTAAAAAGATATACTAGGCCCAGCAGCATGGCCTCTGATCGGTTGGTTTCCGGTCCATATTTGAGCTTCTAATATAAGATTTTAGAGTACGTCCAGCAGCATGGCCTCTGACCTGTTGGCTTTCGGTCCATATTTGAGCGTCTTGTATGAGATGATACACTACGTCCAGCAGCCCAGTTTCTAATCTATTGGTTTCTGGTGAATATTTGTGCGTGTAATATAAAAAGATAATCTACGCCCAGCAGCATGGCCTCTGATATGTTGGTTTCCGGTCCATATTTGTGCGTCTAATGTAAGATTTCAAACTACGTCCAGCTACATGGCCTCTGACCTGTTGGCTTCCGGTCCATATTTGAGCGTCTTGTGTAATATGATACACGACGTCCAGCAGCCGTGATTCTGATCTGTTGGCTTCTGGTGGATATTTGAGCCTCTAATGTATAACGATAAACTACGTCCTGCAGCATGGCCTCTGATCTGTTGGTTTCCGGTCCATATTTGAGCGTCTAATGTAAGATTTTACACTACGTCCAGCAGCATGGCCTCTGAACTCTTGGTTTCCGGTCCATATTTGAGCGTCTTCTGTAAGATGATACACTACGTCCAGCAGCCGTGATTCTGATCTGTTGGCTCCTGGTGGATATTTGAGCCTCTAATGTAAAAAGATAAACTACGGCCAGCAGCATGGCCTCTGATCTGTTGGTTTCCGGTCCATATTTGAGCGTCTAATGTAAGATTTTAGACTACGTCCAGCAGCATGGCCTCTGACCTGTTGGCTTCCGGTCCATATTTGAGGGTCTTGTGTAAGATGATACACTACGTCCAGCAGGCTGTTTCTAATCTCTTGGTTTCTGGTGCATATTTAACAGTCTAATGTAAAAGATAAACTACGTCCAGCAGCATGGCCTCTGATCTGTTGGTTTCCGGTCCATATTTGAGCTTCTAATGTAAGATACTAGACTACGACCAGCAGCATGGCCTCTGACCTCTTGGCTTCCGGTCCATATTTGACCGTCTTGTGTAAGATGATACACTACGTCCAGCAGCCATGATTCTGATCTGTTGGTTTCTGGTGCATATTTGAGCGTCTAATGTATAAAGATAAACTACCTCCAGCAGCATGGTCTCTGATCTCTTGGTTTCCCGACCATATTTGAGCGTCCAATGTAAGATTTTAGACTACGTCCAGCAGCATGGCCTCTGACCTGTTGGCCCCCGGACTATATCTGAGCGTCTTGTGTAAGATGATACACTACGTCTAGTGCCATGGTTCTGATCTGTTGGTTTCTGGTGCATATTTGATCGTCTAATATAAAAAGATAAACTAAGTCCAGCAGCATGGCCTCTGATCTGTTGGTTTCCGGTCCATATTTGAGCGTCTAATGTAAGATTTTAGACTACGTCCAGCAGCATGGCTTCTGAACTCTTGGTTTCCGGTCCATATTTGAGCATCTTGTGTAAGATGATACACAACGTCCAGCAGCCCTGTTTCTGATCTCTTGGTTTCTGGTGCATATTTGAGCGTCTAATGTAAAAAGATAATCTACGTCCAGCAGCAGGCCTCTGATCTGTTGGTTTCCGGTTCATATTTGAGCGTCTAATGTAAGATTTTAGACTACGCCCATTAGCATGGCCTCTGACCTGTTGGCTTCCGGTCTATATTTGAGCGTCTTCTGTAAGATGATACACTACGTCCAGCAGACCTGTTCCTGATCACTTGCTTTCTGGTGCATATTTGAGCGTCCAATATAAAATGATAAACTACGTCCAGCAGCATGGCCTCTGATCTGTTGTTTTCCGGTTCATATTTGTGCGTCTAATGTAATATTTTAGACTACATCCAGCAGCATGGCCTCTGATCTGTTGGCTTCCGGTCCATATGTGAGCGTCTTGTGTAAGATGATACACTACGTCCAGCAGCCCTGTTTCTGATCTCTTGGTTTCTGGTGCATATTTGACCGTCTAATGTAAAAGATAAACTACGTCCAGCAGCATGGCCTCTGATCTGTTGGTTTCCGGTCCATATTTGAGCCTCTAATGTAAGATTTTAGACTACGACCAGCAGCATGGACTCTGACCTGTTGGCATTCCGGTCCATATTTGAGCGTCTTGTGTAAGATGATACACTACGTCCAGCAGCAATGATTCTGATCTGTTGGTTTCTGGTGCATATTTGAGCGTCTAATTTAAAAAGATAAACTACGTCCAGCAGCATGGCCTCTGATCTGTTGGCTTCCGGACCATATTTGAGCGTCCAATGTAAGATTTTAGACTACGTCCAGCCGCATTGCCTCTGACCTTTTGGCTTCAGGTTCATATTTGAGCGTCTTGTGTAAGATGATACACTACGTCCAGCAGCCCTGCTTCTGATCTCTTGGTATCTTGTGCATATTTGAGCGTCTAATGTAAAAAGATATACTACGTCCAGCAGCATGGCCTCTGATCTGTTGGTTTCCGGTCCATATTTGAGCCTCTAATGTAAGATTTTAGACTACGACCAGCAGCATGGACTCTGACCTCTTGGCTTCCGGTCCATATTTGACCCTCTTGTGTAAGATGATACACTACGTCCAGCAGACATGATTCTGATCTGTTGGTTTCTGGTGCCTATATGAGCGTCTAATATAAAAAGATAAACTACGTCCAGGAGCAGCGCCTCTGATCTGTTGGTTTCCGGACCATATTTGAGCGTCCAATGTAAGATTTTAGACTACGTCCAGCCGCATTGTTTCTGACATGTTGGCTTCAGGTCCATATTTGAGCGTCTTGTGTAAGATGATACACTACGTCCAGCATCCCTGTTTCTGATCTCTTGGTATCTTGTGCATATTTGAGCGTCTAATGTAAAAAGATATACTACGTCCAGCAGCATGGCCTCTGAGCTGTTGGTTTCCGGTCCATATTTGAGCATCTTGTGTAAGATGATACACAACGTCCAGCAGCCCTGTTTCTGATCTCTTGGTTTCTGGTGCATATTTGAGCGTCTAATGTAAAAAGATAATCTACGTCCAGCAGCAGGCCTCTGATCTGTTGGTTTCCGGTTCATATTTGAGCGTCTAATGTAAGATTTTAGACTACGCCCATTAGCATGGCCTCTGACCTGTTGGCTTCCGGTCTATATTTGAGCGTCTTCTGTAAGATGATACACTACGTCCAGCAGACCTGTTCCTGATCACTTGCTTTCTGGTGCATATTTGAGCGTCCAATATAAAATGATAAACTACGTCCAGCAGCATGGCCTCTGATCTGTTGTTTTCCGGTTCATATTTGTGCGTCTAATGTAATATTTTAGACTACATCCAGCAGCATGGCCTCTGATCTGTTGGCTTCCGGTCCATATGTGAGCGTCTTGTGTAAGATGATACACTACGTCCAGCAGCCCTGTTTCTGATCTCTTGGTTTCTGGTGCATATTTGACCGTCTAATGTAAAAGATAAACTACGTCCAGCAGCATGGCCTCTGATCTGTTGGTTTCCGGTCCATATTTGAGCCTCTAATGTAAGATTTTAGACTACGACCAGCAGCATGGACTCTGACCTGTTGGCATTCCGGTCCATATTTGAGCGTCTTGTGTAAGATGATACACTACGTCCAGCAGCAATGATTCTGATCTGTTGGTTTCTGGTGCATATTTGAGCGTCTAATTTAAAAAGATAAACTACGTCCAGCAGCATGGCCTCTGATCTGTTGGCTTCCGGACCATATTTGAGCGTCCAATGTAAGATTTTAGACTACGTCCAGCCGCATTGCCTCTGACCTTTTGGCTTCAGGTTCATATTTGAGCGTCTTGTGTAAGATGATACACTACGTCCAGCAGCCCTGCTTCTGATCTCTTGGTATCTTGTGCATATTTGAGCGTCTAATGTAAAAAGATATACTACGTCCAGCAGCATGGCCTCTGATCTGTTGGTTTCCGGTCCATATGTGAGCCTCTAATGTAAGATTTTAGACTACGACCAGCAGCATGGACTCTGACCTCTTGGCTTCCGGTCCATATTTGACCCTCTTGTGTAAGATGATACACTACGTCCAGCAGACATGATTCTGATCTGTTGGTTTCTGGTGCCTATATGAGCGTCTAATATAAAAAGATAAACTACGTCCAGGAGCAGCGCCTCTGATCTGTTGGTTTCCGGACCATATTTGAGCGTCCAATGTAAGATTTTAGACTACGTCCAGCCGCATTGTTTCTGACCTGTTGGCTTCAGGTCCATATTTGAGCGTCTTGTGTAAGATGATACACTACGTCCAGCATCCCTGTTTCTGATCTCTTGGTATCTTGTGCATATTTGAGCGTCTAATGTAAAAAGATATACTACGTCCAGCAGCATGGCCTCTGAGCTGTTGGTTTCCGGTCCATATTTGAGCGTCTAATATAAGATTTTAGTCTACGCCCAGCAACATGGCCTCTGACCTGTTGGCTTCCGGTCCATATTTGAGCGTCTTGTGTAAGATGAGACACTACGTCCAGCAGCCCTGTTTCTTATCTCTTGGTTTCTGGTGCATATTTGACCGTCTAATGTAAAAGATAAACTACGTCCAGCAGCATGGAATCTGATCTGTTGGTTTCCGGTCCATATTTGAGCCTCTAATATAAGATTTTAGACTACGACCAGCAGCATGGACTCTGAACTCTTGGCTTCCGGTTCATATTTGAGCGTCTTGTGTAAGATGATACACTATGTCCAGCAGCCATGATTCTGATCTGTTGGTTTCTGGTGCATATTTGAGAATCTAATATAAGATTTTAGACTACGTCCAGCAGCATAGCCTCTGACCAGTTTGCTTCAGGTCCATATTTGAGCGTCTTGTGTAAGATGATACACTACGTCCAGCAGCCCTGTTTCTGATCTCTTGGTTTCTGGTGCATATTTGAGCGTCTAATGTAAAAAGATAAACTACGCCCAGCAGCATGGCCTCTGATCTGTTGGCTTCCGGTCCATATTTGAGCGTCTTGTGTAAGATGATACACTACGTCCAGCAGCCCTGTTTCTGATCTCTTGGTTTCCTGTCCATATTTGAGCGTCTAATGTAAGATTTTAGACTACGTCCAGCAGCATGGCCTCTGACCTGTTGGCTTCCGGACCATATCTGAGCGTCTTGTGTAAGATGATACACTACGTCTAGCAGCCATGATTCTGATCTGTTGGTTTCTGTTGCATATTTGAGCGTCTAATGTAAAAAGATAAATTACGACCAGCAGCATGGCCTCTGATCTGTTGGTTTCCGGTCCATATTTGAGCGTCTAATGTAAGATTTTAGACTACGTCCAGCAGCATGGCCTCTGAACTCTTGGTTTCCGGTCCGTATTTGAGCGTCTTGTCTATATGATACACAACGTCCAGCAGCCCTGTTTCTGATCTCTTGGTTTATGGTGCATATTTGAGCGTCTAATGTAAAAAGATAATCTACGTCCAGCAGCATGGCCTCTGATCTGTTGGTTTCCGGTTCATATTTGAGCGTCTAATGTAAGATTTTAGGCTACGTCCAGCAGCATGGCCTCTGACCTGTTGGCTTCCGGTCCATACTTGAGCGTCTTCTGTAAAATTATACACTACGTCCAGCAGACCTGTTTCTGATCTCTTTTTTTCTGGTGCATATTTGAGCGTCTGATGTAAAAAGATAAACTACGCCCAGCAGCATGGCCTCTGATCTGTTGGTTTCCGGTTCATATTTGAGCGTCTAATGTAAGATTTTAGACTACGTCCGGCAGAATGGCCTCTGACCTGTTGGCTTCCGGTCCATATTTGACCGTCTTGTGTAAGATGATACACTACTTCCAGCAGCCATGATACTGATCTCTTGTTTCTGATGCATATTTGAGCGTCTAATGTAAAAAGAGAAACAACGTCCAGCAGCATGGCCTCTGATCTGTTGGATTCCGGTCCATATTTGAGCGTCTAATGTAAAAGGTAAACTACGTCCAGCAGCATGGCCTCTGATCTGTTGGTTTCCGGACCATATTTGAGCGTCCAATGTAAGATTTTAGACTACGTCCAGCCGCATTGCCTCTGACCTGTTGGCTTCAGGTCCATATTTGAGCGTCTTGTGTAAGATGATACACTACGTCCAGCAGCCCTGTTTCTGAACTCTTGGTATCTTGTGCATATTTGAGCGTCTAATGTAAAAAGATATACTACGGCCAGCAGCATGGCCTCTGATCTGTTGTTTTCCGGTCCATATTTGAGCGTCTAATAGAAGATTTTAGACTACGTCCAGCAGCATAGCCTCTGACCTGTTGGCTTCCGGTCCATATTTGAGCGTCTTGTGTAAGATGATACACTACGTCCAGCAGCCCTGTTTCTGATCTCTTGGTTTCTGGTGCATATTTGAGCGTCTAATGTAAAAAGATAAACTACGTCCAGCAGCATGGCCTTTGATCTGTTGGTTTCCGGTCCATATTTGAGCGTCTAATATAAGATTTTAGACTACGTCCAGCAGCATGGCCTCTGACCTGTTGGCTTCCGGACCATATCTGAGCGTCTTGTGTAAGATGATACACTACGTCTAGCATCCATGATTCTGATCTTTTGGTTTCTGGTGCATATTTGACCGTCTAATGTAAAAAGATAAACTACGTCCAGCAGCATGGCCTATGATCTGTTGGTTTCCGGTTCATATTTGAGCGTCTAATGTAAGATTTTAGACTACGTCCAGAAGCATGGCCTCTGAACTCTTGGTTTCCGGTCCGTATTTGAGCGTCTTCTGTATATGATACACAACGTCCAGCAGCCCTGTTTCTGATCTCTTGGTTTCTGGTGCATATATGAGCGTCTAATGTAAAAAGATAATCAACGTCCAGCAGCATGGCCTCTGATCTGTTGGTTTCCGGTTCATATTTGAGCGTATAATGTAAGATTTTAGACTACGTCCAGCAGCATGGCCTCTGACCTGTTGGCTTCCGGTCCATATTTGAGCGTCTAGTGTAAGATGATACACTACGTCCAGCAGCCCTGTTTCTGATCTCTTGGTTTCTGGTGCGTATTTGACCGTCTAATGTAAAAGATAAAATACGTCCAGCAGCATGGCCTCTGATCTCTTGGTTTCCGGTCCATATTTGAGCCTCTAATGTAAGATTTTAGACTACGACCAGCAGCATGGACTCTGACCTGTTGGCTTCCGGTCCATATTTGAGCGTCTTGTGTAAGATGATACACTACGTCCAGCAGCCATGATTCAGATCTGTTGGTTTCTGGTGCATATTTGAGCGTCTAATGTAAAAAGATAAGCTACGTACAGCAGCATGGCCTCTGATCTGTTGGTTTCCGGAACATATTTGAGCGTCCAATGTAAGATTTTAGACTACGTCTAGCCGCATTGCCTCTGAACTGTTGGCTTCAGGTCCATATTTGAGAGTCTTGTGTAAGATGATACACTACGTCCAGCAGCCCTGTTTCTGATCTCTTGGTATCTTGTGCATATTTGAGCGTCTAATGTAAAAAGATATACTACGTCCAGCAGCATGGCCTCTGATCTGTTGGTTTCCGGTCAATATTTGAGCGTCTAATATAAGATTTTAGACTACCTCCAGCAGCATGGCCTCTGACCTGTTGGCTACCGGTCCATATTTGAGCGTTTTGTGTAAGATGATACACTACGTCCAGCAGCCCTGTTTCTGATCTCTTGGTTTCTGGTGCATATTTGAGCGTCTAATGTAAAAAGATAAACTACGTCCAGCAGCATGGCCTCTGATCTGTTGGTTTCCGGTCCATATTTGAGCGTCTAATGTAAGATTTTAGACTACGTCCAGCAGCATAGCCTCTGACCTGTTGGCTTCCGGTCCATATTTGAGAGTCTTGTGTAAGATGATACACTACGTCCAGCAGCCCTGTTTCTGATCTCTTGGTTTCTTGTGCATATTTGAGCGTCTAATGTAAAAAGATATACTAGGGCCAGCAGCAATGGCCTCTGATCTGTTGGTTTCCGTTTCATATTTGACCGTCTAATGTAAGAGATAAACTACGTCCAGCAGCATGTCCTCCGATCTGTTGGTTTCCGGTCCATATTTGAGCCTCTAATGTAAGATTTTAGACTACGACCAGCAGCATGGACTCTGACCTCTTGGCTTCCGGTCCATATTTGAGAATCTAGTGTAAGAAGATACACTACGTCCAGCAGATATGATTCTAATCTGTTGGTTTCAGGTGCATATTTGAGCATCTAATGTAAAAAGATAAACTCCGTCCAGCAGCATGGCCTCTGATCTGTTGTTTTCCGGACCATATTTGAGCGTCCAATGTAAGATTTTAGACTACGTCCAGCCGCATTTCCTCTGACCTGTTGGCTTCAGGTCCATATTTGAGCGTCTTGTGTAAGATGATACACTACGTCCAGCATCCCTGTTTCTGATCTCTTGGTATCTTGTGCATATTTGAGCGTCTAATGTAAAAAGATATACTACGTCCAGCAGCATGGCCTCTGAGCTGTTGGTTTCCGGTCCATATTTGAGCGTCTAATATAAGATTTTAGACTACGTCCAGCAGCATAGACTCTGACCTGTTGGCTTGCGGTCAATATTTGAGCGTCTTGTGTAAGATGATACACTACGTCCAGCAGCCCTGTTTCTGATCTCTTGGTTTCTGGTGCATATTTGAGCGTCTAATGTAAAAAGATAAACTACGACCAGCAGCATGGCCTCTGATCTGTTGGTTTCCGGTCCATATTTGAGCGTCTAATGTAAGATTTTAGTCTACGCCCAGCAACATGGCCTCTGACCTGTTGGCTTCCGGTCCATATTTGAGCGTCTTGTGTAAGATGAGACACTACGTCCAGCAGCCCTGTTTCTTATCTCTTGGTTCCTGGTGCATATTTGACCGTCTAATGTAAAAGATAAACTACGTCCAGCAGCATGGACTCTGATCTGTTGGTTTCCGGTCCATATTTGAGCCTCTAATGTAAGATTTTAGACTACGACCAGCAGCATGGACTCTGAACTCTTGGCTTCCGGTTCATATTTGAGCGTCTTGTGTAAGATGATACACTATGTCCAGCAGCCATGATTCTGATCTGTTGGTTTCTGGTGCATATTTGAGAATCTAATATAAGATTTTAGACTACGTCCAGCAGCATAGCCTCTGACCAGTTTGCTTCTGGTCCATATTTGAGCGTCTTGTGTAAGATGATACACTACGTCCAGCAGCCCTGTTTCTGATCTCTTGGTTTCTGGTGCATATTTGAGCGTCTAATGTAAAAAGATAAACTACGCCCAGCAGCATGGCCTCTGATCTGTTGGCTTCCGGTCCATATTTGAGCGTCTTGTGTAAGATGATACACTACGTCCAGCAGCCCCGTTTCTGATCTCTTGGTTTCCTGTCCATATTTGAGCGTCTAATGTAAGATTTTAGACTACGTCCAGCAGGATGGCCTCTGACCTGTTGGCTTCCGGACCATATCTGAGCGTCTTGTGTAAGATGATACACTACGTCTAGCAGCCATGATTCTGATCTGTTGGTTTCTGTTGCATATTTGAGCGTCTAATGTAAAAAGATAAATTACGACCAGCAGCATGGCCTCTGATCTGTTGGTTTCCGGTCCATATTTGAGCGTCTAATGTAAGATTTTAGACTACGTCCAGCAGCATGGCCTCTGAACTCTTGGTTTCCGGTCCGTATTTGAGCGTCTTGTCTATATGATACACAACGTCCAGCAGCCCTGTTTCTGATCTCTTGGTTTCTGGTGCATATTTGAGCGTCTAATGTAAGATTTTAGACTACGTCCGGCATAATGGCCTCTGACCTGTTGGCTTCCGGTCCATATTTGAGCGTTTTGTGTAAGATGATACACTACGTCCAGCAGCCCTGTTTCTGATCTCTTGGTTTCTGGTGCATATTTGAGCGTCTAATGTAAAAAGATAAACTACGTCCAGCAGCATGGCCTCTGATCTGTTGGTTTCCGGTCCATATTTGAGCGTCTAATGTAAGATTTTAGACTACGTCCAGCAGCATAGCCTCTGACCTGTTGGCTTCCGGTCCATATTTGAGAGTCTTGTGTAAGATGATACACTACGTCCAGCAGCCCTGTTTCTGATCTCTTGGTTTCTTGTGCATATTTGAGCGTCTAATGTAAAAAGATATACTAGGGCCAGCAGCAATGGCCTCTGATCTGTTGGTTTCCGGTCAGTATTTGAGCGTCTAATATAAGATTTTAGACTACGTCCAGCAGAATAGCCTCTGACCTGTTGGCTTCTGGTCCATATTTGAGAGTCTTGTGTAAGATGATACACTACGTCCAGCAGCCCTGTTTCTGATCTCTTGGTTTCTGGTGCATATTTGAGCGTCTAATGTAAAAAGATAAACTACGTCCAGCAGCATGGCCTCTGATTTGTTGGCTTCTGGTCCATATTTGAGCGTCTTGTGTAAGATGATACACTACGTCCAGCAGCCCTGTTTCTGACTTCTTGGTTTCTGGTGCATATTTGAGCGACAAATGTAAAAAGATAAACTACGTCCAGCAGCATGGCCTCTGATCTGTTGGTTTCCGGTCCATATTTGAGCGTCTAATGTAAGATTTTAGACTACGTCCAGGAGCATGGCCTCTGACCTGTTGGTTTCCGGACCATATCTGACCGTCTTGTGTAAGATGATACACTACGTCTAGTAGCCATGATTCTGATCTGTTTGTTTCTGTTGCATATTTGAGCGTCTAATGTAAAAAGATAAACTACGTCCAGCAGCATGGCTTCTGATCTGTTGGTTTCCGGTCCATATTTGAGCGTCTAATGTAAGATTAGAGACTACGTCCAGCAGCATGGCCTCTGAATTCTTGGTTTCCTGTCCGAATTTCAGCGTCTTGTGTATATGATACAAAACGTCCAGCAGCCCTGTTTCTGATCTCTGGGTTTCTCGTGCATATTTGAACGTCTAATGTAAAAGATAAACTACGTCCACCAGCATGGCCTCTGACCTGTTGGCTTCCGGACCATATCTGAGCGTCTTGTGTAAGATGATACACGACGTCTAGCAGCCATGATTCTGATCTGTTGGTTTCTGGTGCATATTTGAGCGTCTAATGTAAAAAGATAAACTACGTCCAGCAGCATGGCCTCTGATCTGTTGGTGTCCAATTGTCCATAAGTTCAAACGTTTTTCGACACCTTGAATAGAGTGGAGCCGAAATTCAACGGTATGGGGCTTGTGTTAGCTCATTTACGGAAATTGTTATGCAGCCCTAAACAGGGAAATCAGTCATATTTCACTTGTTTATAACTTTTTCCATTAAAAGAAATATTTTCAAAATGGGTATGAAATTGTGTGCAATTATTTGATTTATCTATATATACAGAGATTTTTCATTTGCTCAGATAGTAAAAAGTACAGCTTTCACCATGTGCGCGGTATGTCGTCTGACAATTTACAGCGCCCGAATTCCAGAGTGCACAATAAGACTGCATTTCTAATTTTTCCTTTTTATAGAATCCACAAAATATTGGTGTCCAATTGTCGGGAATTTCTTGCCTTAGCCATAATTACAAAAGTTTTTTCGACACAGACGACCCCCAACCCAGGAGACAGTCCCAGAAAGTCCAACGCAGACGACACCCACTCCCAGAAAGTCCCACGCAGACTACCCCCAGTCCCACAAAGTCCCAAGCATACGACCCCCCACCCAGGAGACAGTCCCAGAAAGTCCAACGCAGACGACTCCCAGTCCCAGAAAGTTCAACGCAGACGACCCCGAGTCCCAGAAAGTCCCACGCAGACGACCCCCTAGTCCCAGAAAGTCACACGCAGACGATCCTCCAGACAGGAGACAGTCCCAAAAAGTCCCACGCAGACGACCCCCAGTTCCAGCAAGTCGTACGCAGATGACCCCCCCAACCCAGGAGACAATCCCAGAAAGTCGCACGCAGACGACACCCAGTCCCAGAAAGTCCCATGCAGACGACCCCCCACCCAGGAGACAGACCCAGATATCCCACGCAGACGACCCCCAGTCCCAGAAAGTCCCATGCAGACGACCCCCCACCCAGGAGACAGACCCATATATCCCACGCAGACAACCCCCAGTCACAGAAAGTCCCACGCACACGAACACCCACCCAGGAGACAGACCCAGAAAGTCCCACGCAGATGAACCCCCACGCATGAGACAGTCCAAGAAAGTCCAACGCAGACGAACCCCCACCCAGGAGACAGTCCCAGAAAGACCCACGCAGACGACCCCCAGTCCCAGAAAGTCCCACACAGACGACCCCCAGTCCTAGGAAGTCCCATGCAGAAGACCCCCACCCAGGAGACAGTCCCAGAAAGTCCCACGCAGACGACGCCCACCCAGGAGACAGTCCCAGAAATCCCACGCAGACGATCCCCCACCCAGGAGACAGTCCAAGAAAGTCCCACGCAGACGACGCCCAGTCCAAGAAAGTCCCACGCAGACGACGCCCAGACAGGAGAGTGTCCCAGCAAGTCCCACGCAGACGACCCCCCACCCAGGAGACAGTCCCAGTTAGTCCCATGCAGAAGACCCCCAGCCAGGAGACAATCCCAGAAAGTCCCACGCAGACGACCCCGACCCAGGAGACAGTCCCAGAAAGTCCCAAACAGACGACCCCCACCCAGGAGACAGTCCCAGAAAGTCACACGCAGAAGACCCCCAGTCCCACAAAGTCACACGCAGACGACACCGCACCCAGGAGACTGTCCCAGAAAGACCCACGCAGACGAACCCCAGTCCCAGAAAGTCCAACGCAGACGAGCCCCCACCCAGGAAACAGTCCCAGAATGTCCCACGCAGACGACCCCCCACCCAGGAGAGAGTCCCAGAATGACCCACGCAGTCGACCCCAGTCCCATAAAGACCTACGCAGACGACCCCCAATCCCACAAAATCCCACGCAGACGACACCGCACGCAAGAGACTGTACCAGAAAGACCCATGCAGACAACCCCCAGTCCCAGAAAGTCCCATGCAGACGACACCCCACCCAGGAGACAGTCCTAGATATCCCACGCAGACGACCCCCACCCAGGAGACAGTCCCAGAAAGTCCCACGCAGACGACCCCCAGACAGGAGAGTGTGCCAGCATGTCCCACGCAGACGACCCTCAATCCCAGAAAATCCCACGCAGACGAACACCCACCCAGGAGACAGTCCCAGAAAGTCCCACTCAGACGACCCCCCACCCAGGAGACAGTCCAAGAAAGTCCCACGCAGACGACGCCCAGTCCAAGAAAGTCCCACGCAGACGACGCCCAGACAGGAGAGTGTCCCAGCAAGTCCCACGCAGACGACCCCCCACCCAGGAGACAGTCCCAGTTAGTCCCATGCAGAAGACCCCCAGCCAGGAGACAATCCCAGAAAGTCCCACGCAGACGACCCCGACCCAGGAGACAGTCCCAGAAAGTCCCAAACAGACGACCCCCACCCAGGAGACAGTCCCAGAAAGTCACACGCAGAAGACCCCCAGTCCCACAAAGTCACACGCAGACGACACCGCACCCAGGAGACTGTCCCAGAAAGACCCACGCAGACGAACCCCAGTCCCAGAAAGTCCAACGCAGACGAGCCCCCACCCAGGAAACAGTCCCAGAATGTCCCACGCAGACGACCCCCCACCCAGGAGAGAGTCCCAGAATGACCCACGCAGTCGACACCCAGTCCCATAAAGACCTACGCAGACGACCCCCAATCCCACAAAATCCCACGCAGACGACACCGCACGCAAGAGACTGTACCAGAAAGACCCATGCAGACAACCCCCAGTCCCAGAAAGTCCCATGCAGACGACACCCCACCCAGGAGACAGTCCTAGATATCCCACGCAGACGACCCCCACCCAGGAGACAGTCCCAGAAAGTCCCAGGCAGACGACCCCCAGACAGGAGAGTGTGCCAGCATGTCCCACGCAGACGACCCTCAATCCCAGAAAATCCCACGCAGACGAACACCCACCCAGGAGACAGTCCCAGAAAGTCCCACTCAGACGACCCCCCACCCACGAGACAGTCCCAGAAAGTCCCACGCAGACGACACCCAGTCCCTGAAAGTCCGACGCAGACGACCCCCCACGCAGGAGACAGTCCCAGAAAGTCCCACGCAAAAGACCCCCAGTCCCAGAAAGTCCCATGAAGACGAACCTCCACCCAGGAGACTGTCCTAGATATCCCACGCAGACGATCACCACCCAGGAGACAGTCACAGAAAGTCCCACGCTGACGACCCCCAGACAGGAGACAGTCCCAGAAAATCCCACGCAGACGACACCCACCCAGGAGACAGTCCCAGAAAGTCCCACGCAGACGACCCCCCACCCACGAGACAGTTCCAGAAAGTCCCACGCAGACGACCCCCCACCCAAGAGCCAGTCCAAGAAAGTCCCACGCGGAAGACCCACAGTTCCAGAAAGTCCCATGCAGACGACCCACCACCCAGGAGACAGTCCTAGATATCCCACGAAGACGACCCCCAACCCAGTAGACATTCCCAGAAAGTCCCACGCAGATGAGCCCCAGTCCAAGAAAGTCCCACGCAGAAGACCCCCCACGCAGGAGACAGTCCCAGAAATTCCCACGCAAAAGACCCCCAGTCCCAGAAAATCCCATGCAGACGACCCTCCACCAAGGAGACAGTCCTAGATATCCCACGCAGACGACCCCCACCCAGGAGACAGTCCCAGAAAGTCCCACGCAGACGAGCCCCCACCCAGGAGACAGTCCCGGAAAGTCCAAAACAGACGACACCCACCCAGGAGACACTCCCACAAAGTCCCACGGAGAAGACCTCCAGTCCAAGAAAGACCCACGCAGACGACCCCCAGTCCCAGAAAGTCCCACGCAGTCGACCCCCCACCCAGGAGACAGTCCCAGGAAGTCCCACGCAGACGACCCCCAATCCCAGAAAGTCCCACGGAGATGACCCCCAGTCCCACAAAATCCCACGCAGACGACACCGCACCCAGGAGACTGTACCAGAAAGACCCATGCAGACGACACCCAGTCCCAGAAAGTCCCATGCAGACGACACCGCACCCAGGAGACAGTCTTAGATATCCCACGCAGACGACCCCACACCCAGAAGCCAGACAGGAGAGTGTCCCAGCAAGTCCCACGCAGACGACCCCCAGTCCCAGAAAATCCCACGCAGACGAACACCCACCCAGGAGACAGTCACAGAAAGTCCCACGCAGACGACCCCCCACCCAGGAGACAGTCCCAGAAAGTCCCACGCAGACGACCCCCAGTCCCAGAAAGTCCCACGCAGACGACCACCACCCAGGAGACAGTCCAAGAAAGTCCCACGCAGACGACACCCCACGCAGGAGACAGTCCCAGAAAGTCCTAGGCAAAAGACCCCCAGTCCCAGACAGTCCCATGCAGACGACCCCAACCCAGGAGACAGTCCCAGAAAGTCCCACGCAGTCGAGCCCTCACCCAGGAGACAGTCCCAGAAAGTCCCTCGCAGACGACCCCCACCCAGGAGACAGTCACAGAAAGTCCCAAAAAGACGACCCCCCAACCAGGAGACAGTCCCAGAAAGTCCCACGCAGACGACCCCCAGTCCAAGAAAGTCCCACGCAGAAGACCCCCAGTCCCAAAAAGTCCCACGCAGACGACACCGCACCCAGGAGACTGTCCCAGAAAGACCCACGCAGACGACCCCCAGTCCCAGAATGTCCCACGCAGACGACCCCCAATCCCACAAAATCCCACGCAGACGACACCGCACCCAGGAGACTGTACCAGAAAGACCCATGCAGACGACCCCCCACCCAGGAGACAGTCCTAGATATCCCACGCAGACGACCCCCACCCAGGAGACAGTCCCAGAAAGTCCCACGCAGAAGAACCACAGTTCCAGAAAGTCCCATGCAGACGACCCCACACCCAGGAGACAGTCCTAGATATCCCACGCAGACGACCACCCACCCAGGAGACAGTCCCAGAAAGCCACACGCAGACGAGCCCCAGTCCAAGAATGTCCCACGCAGACGACCCCCCACGCAGGAGACAGTCCCAGAAAGTCCCACGCAAAAGACCCCCAGTCCCAGAAAATCCCATGCAGACGACCCCCCACCCAGGAGACAGTCCTAGATATCCCAGGGAGACGACCCTCACCCAGGAGACAGTCCCAGAAAGTCCCACGCAGACGAACCCCAGTCCCAGAAAGTCCCACGCAGAAGACCCCCAGTCCCACAAAGTCCCTCTCAGACGACACCGCACCCAGGAGACTGTCCCAGAAAGTCCCACGCAGACGACCCCCAGTCCCAGAAAGTCCCACGCAAACGAGGCCCCACCCAGGAAACAGTCCCAGAATGTCCCACGCAGACGACCCCCCACCCAGGAGAGAGTCCCAGAATGACCCACGCAGACGACCCCCAGTCCCAGAAAGTCCCACGCAGACTACACCCAATCCCACAAAATCCGACGCAGACGACCCCCCACCCAGGAGACAGTCCCAGAATGTATGCGCAGAAGACCCACAGTCACAGAAAGTCCCATGCAGACGACCCCCCACCCAGGAGACAGTCCTAGATATCCCACGCAGACGACTCCCCACCCAGGAGACAGTCCCAGAAAGTCCCACGCAGACGACCCCCAGTCCCAGAAAGTCCCACGCGGACGAACACTACCCAGGAGACTGTCCCAGGAAGTCCCAGGCAGACGACCCCCCACCCAGGAGAGAGTCCAAGAAAGACCCACGCAGACGACCCCGAGTCCAAGAAAGTCCCATACAGACGACCCCCCACCCAGGAGACAGTCTCAGAAAGTAACACGCAGACGACCACCAGTCCCAGAAAGTCCCACGCACACGACCACCAGTAACACAATGACCTACGCAGACGACCCCCCCACCAAGGAGACAGTCCCAGAAAGTCCCACGCAGACGACCCCCCCACCCATGAGACAGTCGCAGAAAGTCCCACGGAGACGACCCACTGTCCCAGTAAGTCCCACGCAGACAACCCCCAGTCCCAGAAAGTCCCACGCAGACGAACCCCACCCAGGAGACTGTCCCAGAAAGTCCCACGCAGACGAACCCCCACCCAGGAGACAGTCCCAGAAAGACCCACGCAGACGACCCCAGTCCCAGAAAGTCCCACGCAGACGACTCCCCACCCAGGAGACAGTCCCAGAAAGTCCCACGCAGACGACCCCCCACCCAGGAGAAAGTCCCAGAAAGTCCCACGCAGACGAGCCCAGTCCCAGAAAGTCCCATGCAGACGACCCCCACCCAGGATACAGTCCCTGAAACTACAACGCAGATGACACCCAGTCTCAGAAAGTCCCAGGCAGAAGAATCCCCACACAGGAGACAGTCCCAGAAAGTCCCACGCAGACAACGCCCCACCCAGGAGAGAGTCCAAAAAAGATCCACGCAGACGACACCGAGTCCTAGAAAGTCCCATACAGACGACCCCCCACCCAGGAGACTGTCCCAGAAAGTAACACGCAGACGACCACCAGTACCACAAAGTCCCACGCAGACGACCCCCCACCCAGGAGACAGTCCCAGAATGTCCCACGCAGACGACCCACAGTCCCAGAATGTCGCACGGAGACGCCCCCCACCAAGGAGACAGTCCCAGAAAGTCCCACGCAGACGATCCCCCAACCAGAAGAGAGTCCCTGAAAGTCCCACGCAGACAACCCCCAGTCCCAGATAGTCCCACGCAGACGACTCCCCACCGAGGAGACAGTCCAAGAAAGTCCCACGCAGACGAGCCCAGTCCCAGAAAGTCCCACGCAGACGACCCCCACCCAGGAGACAGTCCCAGAAAGTCCCACGCAGACGACACCGAGTCCCTGAAAGTCCCAAGCAGACAACCTCCCACGCAGGAGACAGTCCCAGAAAGTCCCACGCAGACGAACCCCCACCCAGGAGAAAGTCCCAGAAAGTCCCACGCAGAGGAGCCCAGTCCCAGAAAGTCCCACGCAGACGACCCCCACCCAGGAGACAGTCCCAGAAACTACCACGCAGATGACACCCAGTCTCAGAAAGTCCCAGGCAGACGAATCCCCACCCAGGAGACAGTCCCAGAAAGTCCCACGCAGACGACTCCCCACCCAGGAGAGAGTCCAAAAAAGATCCACGCAGATGACCCCGAGTCCTAGAAAGTCCCATACAGACGACCCCCCACCCAGGAGACAGTCCCAGAAAGTAACACGCAGACGACCACCAGTCCCAGAAAGTCCCACGCAGACGACCACCAGTCCCACAAAGTCCCACGCAGACGGCCCCCACCCAGGAGACAGTCCCAGAAATTCCCACGCAGACGACCCACAGTCCAAGAATGTCCCACGCAGACGCCCCCCACCAAGGAGACAGTCCCAGAAAGTCCCACGCAGACGATCCCCCACCCAGAAGAGAGTCCCTGAAAGTCCCACGCAGACAACCCCCAGTCCCAGAATGTCCCACGAAGACGAACCCCTGTCCCAGAAAGTCCCACGCAGAAGACCCCCTGTCCCAGAAAGTCCCACGCAGACGACACCCAGTCCCAAAAAATCCCACGCAGAGGACCCTCCACTCAGGTGACAGTCCCAAAAATTCCCACGCAGACGGACCTCCACCCAGGAGTCTGTACCAGAAAGACCCACGCAGACGACCCCCTCTCTCAGAAAGTCCCAAGCAGACGACTACCCACCCAGGAGACAGTCCCAGAAAGTCCCACGCAGACGACCCCCCACCCAGGAGACTGTCCCAAAAAGTAACACGCAGACGACCCCCAGTCCCAGAAAGTCCAACGCAGACGACCACCAGTACCACAAAGTCCCACGCAGACGACCCCCCAACCAGGAGACAGTCCCAGAATGTCCCACGCAGACGACCCACAGTCCCAGAATGTCGCACGCAGACGCCCCCCCACCAAGGAGACAGTCCCAGAAAGTCCCACGCAGACGATCCCCCACCCAGAAGAGAGTCCCTGAAAGTCCCACGCAGACAACCCCCAGTCCCAGATAGTCCCAGGCAGACGACCCCCACCCAGGAGACAGTCCCAGAAAGTCACACGCAGACGACACCCAGTCCATGAAAGTCCCAAGCAGACGACCTCCCACGCAGGAGACAGTCCCAGAAAGTCCCACGCAAACGAACCCCCACCCAGGAGAAAGTCCCACGCAGAGGAGCCCAGTCCCAGAAAGTCCCACGCAGACGACCCCCACCCTGGAGACAGTCCCAGAAACTACCACGCAGATGACACCCAGTCTCAGAAAGTCCCAGGCAGACGAATCCCCACCCAGGAGACAGTCCCAGAGAGTCCCACGCAGACGACGCCCCACCCAGGAGAGAGTCCAAAAAAGATCCACGCAGACGACCCCGAGTCCTAGAAAGTCCCATACAGAAGACCCCCCACCCAGGAGACAGTCCCAGAAAGTAACACGCAGACGACCCCCAGTCCAAGAAAGTCCCACGCAGACGACCACCAGTCCCACAAATTCCCACGCAGACGGCCCCCACCAAGGAGACAGTCCCAGAAAGTCCCACGCAGACGACCCACAGTCCCAGAATGTCCAACGCAGACGCCCCCCACCAAGGAGACAGTCCCAGAAAGTCCCACGCAGACTATCCCCCACCCAGAAGAGAGTCCCTGAAAGTCCCACGCAGACAACCCCCAGTCCCAGAATGTCCCACGAAGACGAACCCCAGTCCCAGAAAGTCCCAAGCAGAAGACCCCCTGTCCCAGAAAGTCCCACGCAGACGACTCCCAGTCCCAAAAAATCCCACGCAGAGGACCCTCCACAAAGGAGACAGTCCCAGAAAGTCCCACGCAGACGAACCCCCACCCAGGAGAAAGTCCCAGAAAGTCCCACGCAGAGGAGCCCAGTGCCAGAAAGTCCCACGCAGACGACCCCCACCCAGGAGACAGTCCCAGAAACTACCACGCAGATGACACCCTTTCTCAGAAAGTCCCAGGCAGACGAATCCCCACCCAGGAGACTGTCCCAGAAAGTCCCACGCAGACGACGCCCCACCCAGGAGAGAGTCCAAAAAAGATCCACGCAGACGACCCCGAGTCCTAGAAAGTCCCATACAGACGACCCCCCACCCAGGAGACAGTCCCAGAAAGTCCCACGCAGAAGACCCCCTGTCCCAGAAAGTCCCACGCAGACGACACCCAGTCCCAAAAAATCCCACGCAGAGGACCCTCCACTCAGGTGACAGTCCCAAAAAGTCCCACGCAGACTACCCCCAACCCAGGAGACAGTCCCAGAAAGTCCCACGCAGACGACCCCCAGTCCCAGAAAGTCCCACGCAGACGAACGCCACCCAGGAGACTGTCCCAGAAACTCCCACGCAGACGACACCCAGTCCCTGAAAGTCCCAAGATGACGACCTCCCACGCAGGAGACAGTCCCAGGAAGTCCCACGCAGACGAACCCCCACCGAGGAGACAGTCCCAGAAAGACCCACGCAGACGACCCCAGTCCCAGAAAGTCCCACGCAGACGACTCCCCACCCAGGAGACAGTCCCAGAAAGTCCCACGCAGACGACCCCCCACCAAGGAGAGAGTCCAAGAAAGACCCACGCAGACGACCCCGAGTCCAAGAAAGTCCCATACAGACGACCCCCCACGCAGGAGACTGTCCCAGAAAGTAACACGCAGACGACCCCCAGTCCGAGAAAGTCCAACGCAGACGACCACCAGTACCACAAAGTCCCACGCAGACGACCCCCCACCCAGGAGACAGTCCCAGAATGTCCCACGCAGACGACCCACAGTCCCAGAATGTCGCACGCAGACGCCCCCCACCAAGGAGACAGTCCCAGAAAGTCCCACGCAGACGATCCCCCACCCAGAAGAGAGTCCCTGTAAGTCCCACGCAGACAATCCTCAGTCCCAGATAGTCCCACGCAGACGACCCCCACCCAGGAGACAGTCCCAGAAACTACCACGCAGATGACACCCAGTCTCAGAAAGTCCCAGGCAGACGAATCCCCACCCAGGAGACAGTCCCAGAAAGTCCCACACAGACGACGCCCCACCCAGGAGAGAGTCCAAAAAAGATCCACGCAGACGACCCCGAGTCCTAGAAAGTCCCATACAGACGACCCCCCACCCAGGAGACAGTCCCAGAAAGTAACACGCAGACGACCCCCAGTCCAAGAAAGTCCCACGCAGACGACCACCAGTCCCACAAAGTCCCACGCAGACGGCCCCCACCAAGGAGACAGTCCCAGAAAGTCCCACGCAGACGACCCACAGTCCCAGAATGTCCCACGCAGACGCCCCCCACCAAGGAGACAGTCCCAGAAAGTCCCACGCAGACGATCCCCCACCCAGAAGAGAGTCCCTGAAAGTCCCACGCAGACAACCCCCAGTCCCAGAATGTCCCACGAAGACGAAACCCAGTCCCAGAAAGTCCCACGCAGAAGACCCCCTGTCCCAGAAAGTCCCACGCAGACGACACCCAGACCCAAAAAATCCCACGCAGAGGACCCTCCACAAAGGAGACAGTCCCAGAAAGTCCCACGCAGACGGACCCCCACCCAGGAGTCTGTACCAGAAAGACCCACGCAGACGACCCCCTGTCTCAGAAAGTCCCAAGCAGACGACTACCCACCCAGGAGACAGTCCCAGAAAGTCCCACGCAGACGAACCCCCACCCAGGAGACAGTCCCAGAAAGACCCACGCAGACGACCCCAGTCCCAGAAAGTCCCACGCAGACGACTCCCCACCCAGGAGACAGTCCCAGAAAGTCCCACGCAGACGACCCCCCACCATGGAGAGAGTCCAAGAAAGACCCACGCAGACGACCCCGAGTCCAAGAATGTCCCATACAGACGACCCCCCACCCAGGAGACAGTCCCAGAAAGTAACACGCAGACGACCACCAGTCCCAGAAAGTCCCACGCACACGACCACCAGTCCCACAATGTCCTACGCAGACGACCCCCCCACCAAGTAGACAGTCCCAGAAAGTCCCACGCAGACGACCCCCCACCCATGAGACAGTCCAAGAAAGTCCCACGGAGACGACCCACAGTCCCAGAAAGTTTCACTCAGACGCCCCCAGTCCCAGAAAATCCCACGCCGACGAGCCCCACCCAGGAGACTGTCCCAGAAACTCCCACGCAGACGACACCCAGTCCCTGAAAGTCCCAAGCAGACGACCTCCCACGCAGGAGACAGACCCAGAAAGTCCCACGCAGACGAACCCCCACCCAAGAGACAGTCACAGAAAGACCCACGCAGACGGCCCCAGTCCCAGAAAGTCCCACGCAGACGACTCCCCACCCAGGAATTTTTCCTTTTTATAGAATCCACAAAATATTGGTGTCCAATTGTCGGGAATTTCTTGCCTTAGCCATAATTACAAAAGTTTTTTCGACACAGACGACCCCCAACCCAGGAGACAGTCCCAGAAAGTCCAACGCAGACGACACCCACTCCCAGAAAGTCCCACGCAGACTACCCCCAGTCCCACAAAGTCCCAAGCATACGACCCCCCACCCAGGAGACAGTCCCAGAAAGTCCAACGCAGACGACTCCCAGTCCCAGAAAGTTCAACGCAGACGACCCCGAGTCCCAGAAAGTCCCACGCAGACGACCCCCTAGTCCCAGAAAGTCACACGCAGACGATCCTCCAGACAGGAGACAGTCCCAAAAAGTCCCACGCAGACGACCCCCAGTTCCAGCAAGTCGTACGCAGATGACCCCCCCAACCCAGGAGACAATCCCAGAAAGTCGCACGCAGACGACACCCAGTCCCAGAAAGTCCCATGCAGACGACCCCCCACCCAGGAGACAGACCCAGATATCCCACGCAGACGACCCCCAGTCCCAGAAAGTCCCATGCAGACGACCCCCCACCCAGGAGACAGACCCATATATCCCACGCAGACAACCCCCAGTCACAGAAAGTCCCACGCACACGAACACCCACCCAGGAGACAGACCCAGAAAGTCCCACGCAGATGAACCCCCACGCATGAGACAGTCCAAGAAAGTCCAACGCAGACGAACCCCCACCCAGGAGACAGTCCCAGAAAGACCCACGCAGACGACCCCCAGTCCCAGAAAGTCCCACACAGACGACCCCCAGTCCTAGGAAGTCCCATGCAGAAGACCCCCACCCAGGAGACAGTCCCAGAAAGTCCCACGCAGACGACGCCCACCCAGGAGACAGTCCCAGAAATCCCACGCAGACGATCCCCCACCCAGGAGACAGTCCAAGAAAGTCCCACGCAGACGACGCCCAGTCCAAGAAAGTCCCACGCAGACGACGCCCAGACAGGAGAGTGTCCCAGCAAGTCCCACGCAGACGACCCCCCACCCAGGAGACAGTCCCAGTTAGTCCCATGCAGAAGACCCCCAGCCAGGAGACAATCCCAGAAAGTCCCACGCAGACGACCCCGACCCAGGAGACAGTCCCAGAAAGTCCCAAACAGACGACCCCCACCCAGGAGACAGTCCCAGAAAGTCACACGCAGAAGACCCCCAGTCCCACAAAGTCACACGCAGACGACACCGCACCCAGGAGACTGTCCCAGAAAGACCCACGCAGACGAACCCCAGTCCCAGAAAGTCCAACGCAGACGAGCCCCCACCCAGGAAACAGTCCCAGAATGTCCCACGCAGACGACCCCCCACCCAGGAGAGAGTCCCAGAATGACCCACGCAGTCGACCCCAGTCCCATAAAGACCTACGCAGACGACCCCCAATCCCACAAAATCCCACGCAGACGACACCGCACGCAAGAGACTGTACCAGAAAGACCCATGCAGACAACCCCCAGTCCCAGAAAGTCCCATGCAGACGACACCCCACCCAGGAGACAGTCCTAGATATCCCACGCAGACGACCCCCACCCAGGAGACAGTCCCAGAAAGTCCCACGCAGACGACCCCCAGACAGGAGAGTGTGCCAGCATGTCCCACGCAGACGACCCTCAATCCCAGAAAATCCCACGCAGACGAACACCCACCCAGGAGACAGTCCCAGAAAGTCCCACTCAGACGACCCCCCACCCAGGAGACAGTCCAAGAAAGTCCCACGCAGACGACGCCCAGTCCAAGAAAGTCCCACGCAGACGACGCCCAGACAGGAGAGTGTCCCAGCAAGTCCCACGCAGACGACCCCCCACCCAGGAGACAGTCCCAGTTAGTCCCATGCAGAAGACCCCCAGCCAGGAGACAATCCCAGAAAGTCCCACGCAGACGACCCCGACCCAGGAGACAGTCCCAGAAAGTCCCAAACAGACGACCCCCACCCAGGAGACAGTCCCAGAAAGTCACACGCAGAAGACCCCCAGTCCCACAAAGTCACACGCAGACGACACCGCACCCAGGAGACTGTCCCAGAAAGACCCACGCAGACGAACCCCAGTCCCAGAAAGTCCAACGCAGACGAGCCCCCACCCAGGAAACAGTCCCAGAATGTCCCACGCAGACGACCCCCCACCCAGGAGAGAGTCCCAGAATGACCCACGCAGTCGACACCCAGTCCCATAAAGACCTACGCAGACGACCCCCAATCCCACAAAATCCCACGCAGACGACACCGCACGCAAGAGACTGTACCAGAAAGACCCATGCAGACAACCCCCAGTCCCAGAAAGTCCCATGCAGACGACACCCCACCCAGGAGACAGTCCTAGATATCCCACGCAGACGACCCCCACCCAGGAGACAGTCCCAGAAAGTCCCAGGCAGACGACCCCCAGACAGGAGAGTGTGCCAGCATGTCCCACGCAGACGACCCTCAATCCCAGAAAATCCCACGCAGACGAACACCCACCCAGGAGACAGTCCCAGAAAGTCCCACTCAGACGACCCCCCACCCACGAGACAGTCCCAGAAAGTCCCACGCAGACGACACCCAGTCCCTGAAAGTCCGACGCAGACGACCCCCCACGCAGGAGACAGTCCCAGAAAGTCCCACGCAAAAGACCCCCAGTCCCAGAAAGTCCCATGAAGACGAACCTCCACCCAGGAGACTGTCCTAGATATCCCACGCAGACGATCACCACCCAGGAGACAGTCACAGAAAGTCCCACGCTGACGACCCCCAGACAGGAGACAGTCCCAGAAAATCCCACGCAGACGACACCCACCCAGGAGACAGTCCCAGAAAGTCCCACGCAGACGACCCCCCACCCACGAGACAGTTCCAGAAAGTCCCACGCAGACGACCCCCCACCCAAGAGCCAGTCCAAGAAAGTCCCACGCGGAAGACCCACAGTTCCAGAAAGTCCCATGCAGACGACCCACCACCCAGGAGACAGTCCTAGATATCCCACGAAGACGACCCCCAACCCAGTAGACATTCCCAGAAAGTCCCACGCAGATGAGCCCCAGTCCAAGAAAGTCCCACGCAGAAGACCCCCCACGCAGGAGACAGTCCCAGAAATTCCCACGCAAAAGACCCCCAGTCCCAGAAAATCCCATGCAGACGACCCTCCACCAAGGAGACAGTCCTAGATATCCCACGCAGACGACCCCCACCCAGGAGACAGTCCCAGAAAGTCCCACGCAGACGAGCCCCCACCCAGGAGACAGTCCCGGAAAGTCCAAAACAGACGACACCCACCCAGGAGACACTCCCACAAAGTCCCACGGAGAAGACCTCCAGTCCAAGAAAGACCCACGCAGACGACCCCCAGTCCCAGAAAGTCCCACGCAGTCGACCCCCCACCCAGGAGACAGTCCCAGGAAGTCCCACGCAGACGACCCCCAATCCCAGAAAGTCCCACGGAGATGACCCCCAGTCCCACAAAATCCCACGCAGACGACACCGCACCCAGGAGACTGTACCAGAAAGACCCATGCAGACGACACCCAGTCCCAGAAAGTCCCATGCAGACGACACCGCACCCAGGAGACAGTCTTAGATATCCCACGCAGACGACCCCACACCCAGAAGCCAGACAGGAGAGTGTCCCAGCAAGTCCCACGCAGACGACCCCCAGTCCCAGAAAATCCCACGCAGACGAACACCCACCCAGGAGACAGTCACAGAAAGTCCCACGCAGACGACCCCCCACCCAGGAGACAGTCCCAGAAAGTCCCACGCAGACGACCCCCAGTCCCAGAAAGTCCCACGCAGACGACCACCACCCAGGAGACAGTCCAAGAAAGTCCCACGCAGACGACACCCCACGCAGGAGACAGTCCCAGAAAGTCCTAGGCAAAAGACCCCCAGTCCCAGACAGTCCCATGCAGACGACCCCAACCCAGGAGACAGTCCCAGAAAGTCCCACGCAGTCGAGCCCTCACCCAGGAGACAGTCCCAGAAAGTCCCTCGCAGACGACCCCCACCCAGGAGACAGTCACAGAAAGTCCCAAAAAGACGACCCCCCAACCAGGAGACAGTCCCAGAAAGTCCCACGCAGACGACCCCCAGTCCAAGAAAGTCCCACGCAGAAGACCCCCAGTCCCAAAAAGTCCCACGCAGACGACACCGCACCCAGGAGACTGTCCCAGAAAGACCCACGCAGACGACCCCCAGTCCCAGAATGTCCCACGCAGACGACCCCCAATCCCACAAAATCCCACGCAGACGACACCGCACCCAGGAGACTGTACCAGAAAGACCCATGCAGACGACCCCCCACCCAGGAGACAGTCCTAGATATCCCACGCAGACGACCCCCACCCAGGAGACAGTCCCAGAAAGTCCCACGCAGAAGAACCACAGTTCCAGAAAGTCCCATGCAGACGACCCCACACCCAGGAGACAGTCCTAGATATCCCACGCAGACGACCACCCACCCAGGAGACAGTCCCAGAAAGCCACACGCAGACGAGCCCCAGTCCAAGAATGTCCCACGCAGACGACCCCCCACGCAGGAGACAGTCCCAGAAAGTCCCACGCAAAAGACCCCCAGTCCCAGAAAATCCCATGCAGACGACCCCCCACCCAGGAGACAGTCCTAGATATCCCAGGGAGACGACCCTCACCCAGGAGACAGTCCCAGAAAGTCCCACGCAGACGAACCCCAGTCCCAGAAAGTCCCACGCAGAAGACCCCCAGTCCCACAAAGTCCCTCTCAGACGACACCGCACCCAGGAGACTGTCCCAGAAAGTCCCACGCAGACGACCCCCAGTCCCAGAAAGTCCCACGCAAACGAGGCCCCACCCAGGAAACAGTCCCAGAATGTCCCACGCAGACGACCCCCCACCCAGGAGAGAGTCCCAGAATGACCCACGCAGACGACCCCCAGTCCCAGAAAGTCCCACGCAGACTACACCCAATCCCACAAAATCCGACGCAGACGACCCCCCACCCAGGAGACAGTCCCAGAATGTATGCGCAGAAGACCCACAGTCACAGAAAGTCCCATGCAGACGACCCCCCACCCAGGAGACAGTCCTAGATATCCCACGCAGACGACTCCCCACCCAGGAGACAGTCCCAGAAAGTCCCACGCAGACGACCCCCAGTCCCAGAAAGTCCCACGCGGACGAACACTACCCAGGAGACTGTCCCAGGAAGTCCCAGGCAGACGACCCCCCACCCAGGAGAGAGTCCAAGAAAGACCCACGCAGACGACCCCGAGTCCAAGAAAGTCCCATACAGACGACCCCCCACCCAGGAGACAGTCTCAGAAAGTAACACGCAGACGACCACCAGTCCCAGAAAGTCCCACGCACACGACCACCAGTAACACAATGACCTACGCAGACGACCCCCCCACCAAGGAGACAGTCCCAGAAAGTCCCACGCAGACGACCCCCCCACCCATGAGACAGTCGCAGAAAGTCCCACGGAGACGACCCACTGTCCCAGTAAGTCCCACGCAGACAACCCCCAGTCCCAGAAAGTCCCACGCAGACGAACCCCACCCAGGAGACTGTCCCAGAAAGTCCCACGCAGACGAACCCCCACCCAGGAGACAGTCCCAGAAAGACCCACGCAGACGACCCCAGTCCCAGAAAGTCCCACGCAGACGACTCCCCACCCAGGAGACAGTCCCAGAAAGTCCCACGCAGACGACCCCCCACCCAGGAGAAAGTCCCAGAAAGTCCCACGCAGACGAGCCCAGTCCCAGAAAGTCCCATGCAGACGACCCCCACCCAGGATACAGTCCCTGAAACTACAACGCAGATGACACCCAGTCTCAGAAAGTCCCAGGCAGAAGAATCCCCACACAGGAGACAGTCCCAGAAAGTCCCACGCAGACAACGCCCCACCCAGGAGAGAGTCCAAAAAAGATCCACGCAGACGACACCGAGTCCTAGAAAGTCCCATACAGACGACCCCCCACCCAGGAGACTGTCCCAGAAAGTAACACGCAGACGACCACCAGTACCACAAAGTCCCACGCAGACGACCCCCCACCCAGGAGACAGTCCCAGAATGTCCCACGCAGACGACCCACAGTCCCAGAATGTCGCACGGAGACGCCCCCCACCAAGGAGACAGTCCCAGAAAGTCCCACGCAGACGATCCCCCAACCAGAAGAGAGTCCCTGAAAGTCCCACGCAGACAACCCCCAGTCCCAGATAGTCCCACGCAGACGACTCCCCACCGAGGAGACAGTCCAAGAAAGTCCCACGCAGACGAGCCCAGTCCCAGAAAGTCCCACGCAGACGACCCCCACCCAGGAGACAGTCCCAGAAAGTCCCACGCAGACGACACCGAGTCCCTGAAAGTCCCAAGCAGACAACCTCCCACGCAGGAGACAGTCCCAGAAAGTCCCACGCAGACGAACCCCCACCCAGGAGAAAGTCCCAGAAAGTCCCACGCAGAGGAGCCCAGTCCCAGAAAGTCCCACGCAGACGACCCCCACCCAGGAGACAGTCCCAGAAACTACCACGCAGATGACACCCAGTCTCAGAAAGTCCCAGGCAGACGAATCCCCACCCAGGAGACAGTCCCAGAAAGTCCCACGCAGACGACTCCCCACCCAGGAGAGAGTCCAAAAAAGATCCACGCAGATGACCCCGAGTCCTAGAAAGTCCCATACAGACGACCCCCCACCCAGGAGACAGTCCCAGAAAGTAACACGCAGACGACCACCAGTCCCAGAAAGTCCCACGCAGACGACCACCAGTCCCACAAAGTCCCACGCAGACGGCCCCCACCCAGGAGACAGTCCCAGAAATTCCCACGCAGACGACCCACAGTCCAAGAATGTCCCACGCAGACGCCCCCCACCAAGGAGACAGTCCCAGAAAGTCCCACGCAGACGATCCCCCACCCAGAAGAGAGTCCCTGAAAGTCCCACGCAGACAACCCCCAGTCCCAGAATGTCCCACGAAGACGAACCCCTGTCCCAGAAAGTCCCACGCAGAAGACCCCCTGTCCCAGAAAGTCCCACGCAGACGACACCCAGTCCCAAAAAATCCCACGCAGAGGACCCTCCACTCAGGTGACAGTCCCAAAAATTCCCACGCAGACGGACCTCCACCCAGGAGTCTGTACCAGAAAGACCCACGCAGACGACCCCCTCTCTCAGAAAGTCCCAAGCAGACGACTACCCACCCAGGAGACAGTCCCAGAAAGTCCCACGCAGACGACCCCCCACCCAGGAGACTGTCCCAAAAAGTAACACGCAGACGACCCCCAGTCCCAGAAAGTCCAACGCAGACGACCACCAGTACCACAAAGTCCCACGCAGACGACCCCCCAACCAGGAGACAGTCCCAGAATGTCCCACGCAGACGACCCACAGTCCCAGAATGTCGCACGCAGACGCCCCCCCACCAAGGAGACAGTCCCAGAAAGTCCCACGCAGACGATCCCCCACCCAGAAGAGAGTCCCTGAAAGTCCCACGCAGACAACCCCCAGTCCCAGATAGTCCCAGGCAGACGACCCCCACCCAGGAGACAGTCCCAGAAAGTCACACGCAGACGACACCCAGTCCATGAAAGTCCCAAGCAGACGACCTCCCACGCAGGAGACAGTCCCAGAAAGTCCCACGCAAACGAACCCCCACCCAGGAGAAAGTCCCACGCAGAGGAGCCCAGTCCCAGAAAGTCCCACGCAGACGACCCCCACCCTGGAGACAGTCCCAGAAACTACCACGCAGATGACACCCAGTCTCAGAAAGTCCCAGGCAGACGAATCCCCACCCAGGAGACAGTCCCAGAGAGTCCCACGCAGACGACGCCCCACCCAGGAGAGAGTCCAAAAAAGATCCACGCAGACGACCCCGAGTCCTAGAAAGTCCCATACAGAAGACCCCCCACCCAGGAGACAGTCCCAGAAAGTAACACGCAGACGACCCCCAGTCCAAGAAAGTCCCACGCAGACGACCACCAGTCCCACAAATTCCCACGCAGACGGCCCCCACCAAGGAGACAGTCCCAGAAAGTCCCACGCAGACGACCCACAGTCCCAGAATGTCCAACGCAGACGCCCCCCACCAAGGAGACAGTCCCAGAAAGTCCCACGCAGACTATCCCCCACCCAGAAGAGAGTCCCTGAAAGTCCCACGCAGACAACCCCCAGTCCCAGAATGTCCCACGAAGACGAACCCCAGTCCCAGAAAGTCCCAAGCAGAAGACCCCCTGTCCCAGAAAGTCCCACGCAGACGACTCCCAGTCCCAAAAAATCCCACGCAGAGGACCCTCCACAAAGGAGACAGTCCCAGAAAGTCCCACGCAGACGAACCCCCACCCAGGAGAAAGTCCCAGAAAGTCCCACGCAGAGGAGCCCAGTGCCAGAAAGTCCCACGCAGACGACCCCCACCCAGGAGACAGTCCCAGAAACTACCACGCAGATGACACCCTTTCTCAGAAAGTCCCAGGCAGACGAATCCCCACCCAGGAGACTGTCCCAGAAAGTCCCACGCAGACGACGCCCCACCCAGGAGAGAGTCCAAAAAAGATCCACGCAGACGACCCCGAGTCCTAGAAAGTCCCATACAGACGACCCCCCACCCAGGAGACAGTCCCAGAAAGTCCCACGCAGAAGACCCCCTGTCCCAGAAAGTCCCACGCAGACGACACCCAGTCCCAAAAAATCCCACGCAGAGGACCCTCCACTCAGGTGACAGTCCCAAAAAGTCCCACGCAGACTACCCCCAACCCAGGAGACAGTCCCAGAAAGTCCCACGCAGACGACCCCCAGTCCCAGAAAGTCCCACGCAGACGAACGCCACCCAGGAGACTGTCCCAGAAACTCCCACGCAGACGACACCCAGTCCCTGAAAGTCCCAAGATGACGACCTCCCACGCAGGAGACAGTCCCAGGAAGTCCCACGCAGACGAACCCCCACCGAGGAGACAGTCCCAGAAAGACCCACGCAGACGACCCCAGTCCCAGAAAGTCCCACGCAGACGACTCCCCACCCAGGAGACAGTCCCAGAAAGTCCCACGCAGACGACCCCCCACCAAGGAGAGAGTCCAAGAAAGACCCACGCAGACGACCCCGAGTCCAAGAAAGTCCCATACAGACGACCCCCCACGCAGGAGACTGTCCCAGAAAGTAACACGCAGACGACCCCCAGTCCGAGAAAGTCCAACGCAGACGACCACCAGTACCACAAAGTCCCACGCAGACGACCCCCCACCCAGGAGACAGTCCCAGAATGTCCCACGCAGACGACCCACAGTCCCAGAATGTCGCACGCAGACGCCCCCCACCAAGGAGACAGTCCCAGAAAGTCCCACGCAGACGATCCCCCACCCAGAAGAGAGTCCCTGTAAGTCCCACGCAGACAATCCTCAGTCCCAGATAGTCCCACGCAGACGACCCCCACCCAGGAGACAGTCCCAGAAACTACCACGCAGATGACACCCAGTCTCAGAAAGTCCCAGGCAGACGAATCCCCACCCAGGAGACAGTCCCAGAAAGTCCCACACAGACGACGCCCCACCCAGGAGAGAGTCCAAAAAAGATCCACGCAGACGACCCCGAGTCCTAGAAAGTCCCATACAGACGACCCCCCACCCAGGAGACAGTCCCAGAAAGTAACACGCAGACGACCCCCAGTCCAAGAAAGTCCCACGCAGACGACCACCAGTCCCACAAAGTCCCACGCAGACGGCCCCCACCAAGGAGACAGTCCCAGAAAGTCCCACGCAGACGACCCACAGTCCCAGAATGTCCCACGCAGACGCCCCCCACCAAGGAGACAGTCCCAGAAAGTCCCACGCAGACGATCCCCCACCCAGAAGAGAGTCCCTGAAAGTCCCACGCAGACAACCCCCAGTCCCAGAATGTCCCACGAAGACGAAACCCAGTCCCAGAAAGTCCCACGCAGAAGACCCCCTGTCCCAGAAAGTCCCACGCAGACGACACCCAGACCCAAAAAATCCCACGCAGAGGACCCTCCACAAAGGAGACAGTCCCAGAAAGTCCCACGCAGACGGACCCCCACCCAGGAGTCTGTACCAGAAAGACCCACGCAGACGACCCCCTGTCTCAGAAAGTCCCAAGCAGACGACTACCCACCCAGGAGACAGTCCCAGAAAGTCCCACGCAGACGAACCCCCACCCAGGAGACAGTCCCAGAAAGACCCACGCAGACGACCCCAGTCCCAGAAAGTCCCACGCAGACGACTCCCCACCCAGGAGACAGTCCCAGAAAGTCCCACGCAGACGACCCCCCACCATGGAGAGAGTCCAAGAAAGACCCACGCAGACG
Source organism: Acanthosepion esculentum (assembly GCA_964036315.1). NCBI lineage: Eukaryota > Metazoa > Mollusca > Cephalopoda > Sepiida > Sepiidae > Acanthosepion > Acanthosepion esculentum. The sequence continues at coordinate 7,975,983 of CAXIWW010000817.1, read as the reverse complement.
ACCCCGAGTCCAAGAATGTCCCATACAGACGACCCCCCACCCAGGAGACAGTCCCAGAAAGTAACACGCAGACGACCACCAGTCCCAGAAAGTCCCACGCACACGACCACCAGTCCCACAATGTCCTACGCAGACGACCCCCCCACCAAGTAGACAGTCCCAGAAAGTCCCACGCAGACGACCCCCCACCCATGAGACAGTCCAAGAAAGTCCCACGGAGACGACCCACAGTCCCAGAAAGTTTCACTCAGACGCCCCCAGTCCCAGAAAATCCCACGCCGACGAGCCCCACCCAGGAGACTGTCCCAGAAACTCCCACGCAGACGACACCCAGTCCCTGAAAGTCCCAAGCAGACGACCTCCCACGCAGGAGACAGACCCAGAAAGTCCCACGCAGACGAACCCCCACCCAAGAGACAGTCACAGAAAGACCCACGCAGACGGCCCCAGTCCCAGAAAGTCCCACGCAGACGACTCCCCACCCAGGAGAGAGTCCAAGAAAGACCCACGCAGACGACCCCGAGTCCAAGAAAGTCCCATACAGAAGACCCCCCCCCCACCCAGGAGACAGTCCCAGAAAGTAACACGCAGACGACCCCCAGTCCCAGAAAGTCCCACGCACACGACCACCAGTCCCACAATGTCCTACGCAGACGACCCCCCCACCAAGGAGACAGTCCCAGAAAATCCCACGCAGACGACCCCCCCACCCATGAGACAGTCCCAGAAAGTCCCACGGAGACGACCCACTGTCCCAGAAAGTCCCACGCAGACGCCCCCAACCAAGGAGACATTACCAGAAATTCCCACGCAGACGACACCTAGTCCCAGAAAGTCCCACGCAGAAGACACCCTGTCCCAGAAAGTCCCACGCAGACGACCCCAGTCCCAGAAAATCCCACGCAGTGGACTCTCCACCCAGGAGACAGTCCCAGAAAGTCCCACTGAGAGGACCCACCCAACCAGGAGAGAGAACCAGAAAGACCCACGCAGACGACCCCCTGTCTCAGAAAGTCCCACGCAGACTACTCCCCGCCCAGGAAACAGTCCCAGAAAGTCCCACGCAGACGACACCCAATCCCAGAATGTCCCACGCAGACGACCACCAGTCCCACAAAGTCCTACGCAGAAAGGAGACAGTCCCAGAAAGTCCCACGCAGAAGAAACACCACCCAGGAGTCAGTACCAGAAAGACCCACGCAGACGAACCCCTGTCTCAGAAAGTCTCACACAGACGACTATCCACCCAGGAGACAGTCCCAGAAAGTCCCACGCAGACGACCTCCCACCCAGGAGACAGTCCCAGAAAGTCCCACGCAGACGACCCCCACCCAGTAGACAGTCCCAGAAAGTCCCACGCAGACGACCCCCAGTCCAAGAAAGTCCCACGCAGACGACCCCCCACCCAGGAGACAGTCACAGAATGTCCCACGTAGACAACACCACACCCAGGAGACAGTCCGAGGAAGACCCATGCAGACGACCCCCAGTCCCAGAAAGTCCCACGCAGACGACTCCCCACCCAGGAGACAGTCCCAGAAAGTCCCACGAAGACGACTCTCACCCAGGAGACAGTCCCAGAAAGACCCACGCAGACGAACCCAGTCCCAGAAAGTCCCACGCAGACGACCGCCCACCCAGGAGGCAGTCCCAGAAAGTCCCACGCAGACGAACCCCAGTCCCAGAAAGTCCCATGCAGACGGCACCCACCCAGTAGACAGTCCCAGATATCCCACGCAGACGACCCCCACCCAGGAGAGAGTCCCAGAAAGACCTACGCAGACGAACCCAGTCCCAGAAAGTCCCACGCAGACGACCGCCCACCCAGGAGACAGTCCCAGAAAGTCCCACGCAGACGAACCCAGTCCCAGAAAGTCCCACGCAGACGACCGCCCACACAGGAGACAGTCCCAGAAAGTCCCACGCAGAAAACGCCCAGTCCCAGAAAGTCCCACGCAGACGACCCCCAACCCAGGGACAGTACAAGAAAGTCCCACGCAGACGACCACCAGTCCCAGAATGTCCCACGCAGACCAGTCACAGTCCAAGAAAGTCCCATGCAGACGACCCCCCACCCAGGAGACAGTCCCAGAAAGACCCAAACTGACGACCCCCCACCCAGGAGACAGTCCCAGAAAGTCATACGCAGACGACCCCCAGTCCCAGAAAGTCCCATGCAGACGACCCCCCACCCAGGAGACAGTCCCAGATCGTCCCACGCAGACGACCCCCCACCCAGGAGACAGTCCCAGAAAGTCCCACGCAGACGACCCCCCACCCAGGAGACAGTCCCAGAAAGTCCCACGCAGACGACCCCCAGTCCCAGAAAGTCCCGCGCCGACGAGCCCCAGTCCGAGAAAGTCCCTCGAAGACGACCCTCCACCCAGGAGACAGTCCCAGAACGTCCCAAAAAGACGACCCCCCACCCTGGAGACTGTCCCAGAAAGTCCCACGCGGTCAACCCCCAGTCCCAGAAAGTCCCACGCAGACGACCCCCAGTCCCACAATGTCCTACGCAGAGGACACCCCCACCCAGGGGACAGTCCCAGAAAGTCCCACGCATACGACCCCCAACCCATGAGACAGTCCCAGAAAGTCCCACGGTGACGACTCACAGTCCCAGAAAGTCCGACGCAGACGACCCCCATCCATGAGACCGTCCCAGAAATTCCCACGCAGACGATCCCTAGTCCCAGAAAGTCCCAGGCAGACGACTCCGAGACAGGAGACAGTCCCAGAAAGTCCCACGCAGACGACCCCCAGTCCCAGAAAGTCCCACGAAGACGACCCCCCACCCAAGAGACAGACCCAGAAAGTCCCAGGCAGACGACACCCCACCCAGGAGACAATCCCAGAAAGACCCACCAGACGGACCCCTGTCTCAGAAAGTCCCACGCAGACGACTCCCCACCCAGGAGGCAGTCCCAGAAAGACCCACGCAGACAACCCCCCACCCAGGAGACAGTCCCAGAAAGACCCACGCAGACGACCCCCAGTCCCAGAAAGTCCCACGCAGACGAGTCACAGTCCCATAAAGTCCCACGCAGACGAACCCCCACCCCATCAGCAATCTCAGGCTGCTGCAAGCCGAATTCTCCTGGAGCTTTTGTGACAACTGCCTTACAAGCAATGTCAGGTTGCTACCAGCCGACTTCTCTTGGCTCTTTTGTGAAACTGCCTTACAAGTAATCTCAGGCTGCTACAAGCCGAATTCTCCTGGAGCTTTTGTGACAACTGCCTTACAAGCAATGTCAGGTTGCTATCAGCCGACTTCTCTTGGCTCTTTTGTGAAAGCTGCCTTACAAGTAATATCAGGCCGCTACAAATCGACATCTCCTGGTTCTATTGTGACGACTGCCTAACAAGCAATCTCAGGCTGCAGCAATCCCAAGTCTCCTGGCTTTTTGTGCCAATTGCCTTACAACCAATCCCAGGCAGCTACGAGCCGATTTCTCCTGGCTCATTTGTGGCAACTGCCTTACAAGCAATCTCATGCTCCAGCAAGCCGAATTCTCCTGGCTCTTTTGTGCAAATTGCCTTACAAGCAATCCCAGGCGTCTACGGGGCAACTTCTCTTGTCCGTTTTTTAAAAACTGCCTTAAAAGCAATCTTTGATTGCTACAAAACGACATCTTTTGCCTCTTTTTTAAAAACTGCCTTACAATCAATCTCAGCCTGCTACAAGCCGAATACGCCTGGCTCTTTTGTGAAACTGCCTTACAAGTAATCTCAGGCTGCCGCTATTCCAATTCTCCTGACTTTTTGTGCCAATTGAATTACAAGCAATCCCAGTCTGCTATGAGCTGATTTCTCCTGGCTCTTTTGTGGCAACTGCCTTACAAGCAATGTCAGGCTGCTACGAGCCGTCTTCTCTTGGCTCTTTTGTGAAAACTGCCTTACAAGCAATGTCAGGCTGCTACGAGCCGACTTCTCCTGGGTCTTTTGTGGCAACTGCCTTACAAGAAATCTCAGGCTGCTACAAGCCGAATACGCATGGCTCTTTTGTGAAAACTGCCTTACAAGCAATGTCAGGCTGCTACGAGCCGACTTCCCTTGCTCTTTTGTGAAAACTGCCTTACAATTAATATCAGGCCGCTACAAATCGACATCTCCTGTCTCATTTGTGACAACTGCCTTACAAGTAATATCAAGCTGCTACAAAACGACATCTCCTGTCTCATTTGTGACAACTGCCTTACAAGTAATATCAAGCTGCTTCAAAACGACATCTCCTGTCTCTTTTGTTAAACTGCCGTACAAGCAATCTCAGGCTGATACAAGCCGAATACGCCTGTCTCTTTTGTGAAAACTGCCTTACAAGCAATCTCAGGCTGCAGCCAGGACAGTTCTCCTGACGTTTTGTGCCAATTGCCTTACAAGCAAACAGAGGCGGCTACGAGCCGATTTCTCCTGCCCTTTTGTGGCAACTGCCTTACAATAAATCTCATGCTGCTACAAGCCGAATTCTCCTGGCTCTTTTGTGCAATTTGCCTTACAAGCAATCCCAGGCGTCTACGAACCGACTTCTCTTGTCTCTTTTGTGAAATCTGCATTAAAAGCAATCTCAGGCTGCTACAAACGACATCTCCTGTCTCTTTTTTTTAAACTGCCTTACAAGCAATCTCAGCCTGCTACAAGCCGAATACGCATGGCTCTTTTGTGAAACTGCCTTACAAGAATCTCAGGCCGCTACAAATCGACATATGCTGGCTCTTTTGTTACAACTACCTTACAAGCATTCTCAGGCTGCAGCAATATGAATTGCTTTGGCTTTTGTGCGAATTGTCTTACAAGCAATCCCAGGGGACTACGAGCCCTTTTCTCCTGGCCCTTTTGTGGCAACTGCCTTACAAGAAATGTCAGGCTGCTATGAGACGACTTCTCTTGGCTCTTTTGTGAAAACTGCCATACAAGTAATATCAGCGTGCTACAAGACGACATCTCCTCTCTCTTTTGTGACACTGCCTTACAAGCAATCTCAGGCCGCTACAAGCCGAATACGCCTGGCTCATTTGTGAAATTGCATTGCAAGAAATATCAGGCTGCTACAAATCGTCATCTCCTTCTCTTTTGTGACAACTGCCTTACAAGCAATCTCAGTCTGCCGCCAGCACAGTTCTCCTGACTTTTTGTGCCAATTGCCTTAAAAGCAATCCCAGGCGGCTAAGTGCCGATTTCTCCTGGCTCTTTTGTGGTAACTGCCTTACAAGCAATCTCAGGCCGCTACAAATCGACATATCCTGGCTCTTTTGTCACAACTGCTTTACAAGCAATCTCAGGCTGCCGTTAGTCCAATTCTCCTGATTTTTTGTGCTAATTGCCTTACAAGCAATCCCCGGCTGCTACGAACCGATTTCTCCTGGCTCATTTGTGGTATCTGCCTTACAAGCATTCTCAGGCTGCAGCAATATGAATTCTCCTGGCTTTTTGTGCGTATTGACTTACAAGCAAGCCCAGTCGTCTACGAACCGACTTCTCTTGTCTCTTTTGTGAAAACTGCCTTAAAAGCAATCTCAGACTCCTACAAAACGACATCTCCTGTCTATTTTTTAAAAACTGCCTTACAATCAATCTCAGCCTGCTACAAGCCGAATACGTCGGGCTTTTTTGTGACAACAGCCTTACTGAGATTACTTTTAGGCAGTTTTCACAAAAGAGAAGGAGATGACGATTTGTAGCAGCCTGATATTGCTTGCAAGGCAATTTCACAAAAGAGTCAGGCGTATTCGGCTTGTAGCGGCCTGAGATTGCTTGTAAGGCAGTTTCACAAAAGAGACAGTAGATGTCGTTTTGTAGCAGCCTGACATTACTTGTAAGGCAGTTTTCACAAAAGAGTCAGGAGAAGTCGGCTCGTAGCACCCTGACATTGTTTGTAAGGCAGTTGTCACAAAAGCTCCAGGAGAATTCGGCTTGTAGCAGCTTCATATTACTTGTCAGGCAGTTTTCACAAAAGAGCCAAGAGAAGTCGGCTCGTAGCAGCCTGACATTGCTTGTAAGGCAGTTGTCACAAAAGCCCCAGGATACTTCGGCTTGTGGCAGCCTGAGATTTCTTGTAAGGCAGTTGCCACAAAAGAGCCTGGAGAAATCGGCTCGTACGCGCCTGGGATTGCTTGTAAGGCAATTCGCACAAAAAGCCAGGAGAATTCATATTGCTGCAGCCTGAGAATGCTTGTAAGGCAGATGCCACAAATGAGCCAGGAGAAATCGGTTCATAGCAGCCTGGCATTGCTTGTAAGGCAATTGGCACAAAAAGTCAGGAGAAGTGGACTAGCGGCTGCCTGAGACTGCTTGTAAGGCAGCTGTCACAAAAGAGCCAGGATATGTCGATTTGTAGCGGCCGACACATCAAATAATTGCACACAATTTGATACCCATTTTGAAAATATTTCTTTTACTGGAAAAAAGTTATAAACAAGTGAAATATGACTGATTTCCCAGTTTAGGGCCGCATGACAATTTCCGCAAATGAGCTAACAAGGGTCCCCATACCTTTGAATTTCGACTCGACTCTAATCAAGGTGTCGAAAAAACTTTTGTAATTATGAATAAGGCAAGATATTCCCGAAAATTGGACAGCAATATTTTGTGGATTCTATAAAAAGGAAAAATTAGAATTGCAGTCTTATTGTGCACACTGGAATTCGGACGCTGTAAATTGTCAGACGACATACCGCGCACATGGTGAAAGCTGTACTTTTTACTATCTGACCAAATGAAAAATCCCTGTATACATAGACCAACCAAATAATTGCACAAAATTTGATACCCATTTTGAAAATATTTCTTTTACTGGAAAAAAAGTTATAAACAAGTGAATTATGACTGATTACCCAGTTTAGGTCCGCATGACAATTTCCGCAAATGAGCTAACGCAAGTCCCCATACCGTTGAATTTCGCATCGACTCTAGTCATGGTGTCGAAAAAACTTTTGTAATTATGGATAAGGCAAAAAATTCCCGACAATTGGACACAAATATTTTGTGGATTCTATAAAAAGGAAAAATTAGAAATGCAGTCTTATTGTGCACACTGGAATTCGGACGCTGTAAATTGTCAGACGACATACCGCGCACATGGTGAAAGCTGTACTTTTTACTATCTGAGCAAATGAAAAATCCATGTAAACATAGACAAATCAAATAATTGCACACAATTTGATACCCATTTTGAAAATATTTCTTTGACTGGAAAAACTTATAAACAAGTGAAATATGACTGATTTCCCAGTTTAGGGCCGCATGACAATTTCTGCAAATGAGCTAAAACAAGTCCCCATACCGTTGAATTTCGCCTCGACTTCATTCAAGGTGTCGAAAAAAAAGTTAAGAAATTCCCAACATTTGGGCACCGATATTTTGTGGATTCTATAAAAAGGAAAATTACAAATGCAATCGTATTGTGGTCACTGGAATTCGGACGCTGTAAATTGTCAGACGACATACCGCGCACCTGGTGAAAGCTGTACTTTTTACATTCTGACCAAATGAAAAATCCCTGTACACATAGACAAATCAAATAATTGCAAACAATTTGATACCCATTTTGAAAATATTTCTTTTACTGGAAAAAAGTTATAAACAGGTGAAATATGACTGGTTACCCAGTTTAAGTCCGCATGACAATTTCCGCAAAGGGGCTAACACAAGTCCCCATACCGTTGAATTTCGCCTCGACTCTATTCAAGGTGTTGAAAAAACTTTTGTAATTATGGATAAGGCAAGAAATTCACGACAATTGGACACCAATATTTTGTGGATTCTATAAAATGGAAAAATTAGAAATGCAGTCTTATTGTGCACATTGGAATTCGGACGCTGTAAATTGTCAGACGACATACCGCGCACCTGGTGAAAGCTGTACTTTTTACTATCTGAGCAAATGAAAAATCCCTGTAAACATAGACAAATCAAACAATTGCACAAAATTTGATACCCATTTTGAAAATATTTCTTTTACTGGAAAAAAAGTTATAAACAAGTGAAATATGACTGATTTCCCAGTTTAGGGACGCATGACAATTTCCGCAAATGAGCTAACAAGGGTCCCCATACCGTTGAATTTCGACTCGACTCTAATCAAGGTGACGAAAAAGCTTTTGTAATTATGAATAAGGCAAGATATTCCCGAAAATTGGACAGCAATATTTTGTGGATTCTATAAAAAGGCAAAATTAGAATTGCAGTCTTATTGTGCACACTGGAATTCGGACGCTGTAAATTGTCAGACGACATACCGCGCACCTGGTGAAAGCTGTACTTTTTACTATCTGACCGAATGAAATTCCAGACAATTGGACACCAACAGATCAGAAGCCATGCTGCCTGACGTAGTCTAAAATCTTACATTGGACGCTCAAATATGGACCAGAAACCAACTTATCAGAGTCCATGCTGCATGACGTAGTTTATCTTTTTACATTAGACGCTCAAATATGCACAGGAAACCAAGAGATCAGAAGCAGGGCTGCTGGACGTAGTGTATCATCTTACACAAGAGGCTCAAATATGGACCGGAAGCTAACAGGTGAGAGGCCATGCTGCTGGACGTAGTCTAAAATCTTACATTAGACGCTCAAATATGGACCGGAAAACAACAGATTAGAGGCCATGCTGATGGACAAAGTTTATCTTTTTACATTAGACGCTCAAATATGCACCAGAAACCAACAGATCAGAATCATGACTGCTGGACGTAGTGTATCATCTTACACAAGACGCTCAAATATGGACCGGAAGCTAACAGGTGAGAGGCCATGCTGCTGGACGTAGTCTAAAATCGTACATTAGACGCTCAAATATGGACCGGAATCAAACAGATCTGAGGCCATGCTGCTGGACGTAGTTTATATTTTTCCATTAGACGCTAAAATGTGCAACAGAAACCAAGAGATCAAAATCATGGCTGCTGGACTTTGTCTATCATCTTACTTAAGACGCTCAAATATGGACCGGAAACCAACAGGTCAGAGACCATGCTGCTAGACGTAGTCTAATATGTTACATTAGACGCTCAAATATGGACCGGAAACCAACAGATCAGAGGCCATGCTGCTGGACGTAATTTATCTTTTTACATTAGACGCTCAAATATGCACCAGAAACCAAGAGATCAGAAACAGGGCTGCTGGACGTAGTGTATCATCTTACACAAGACGCTCAAATATGGGCCGGAAGCCAACAGGTCAGAGGCCATGTGGCTTGACGTAGTTTATCTTTTTAAATTAGACGCTCAAATATGCACCAGAAAGTAAGAGATCAGAAACAGGGCTGCTGGACGTAGTGTATCATCTTACACAAGACGCTCAAATATGGACCTGAAGCCAACAGGACAGAGACCATGCTGCTGGACGTAGTCTTAAATCTTACATGACACGCTCAAATATGGACCGGAAACCAACAGATCAGAGGCCATGCTGCTGGTCGTAGTTTATCTTTTTACATTAGACGCTCAAATATGCAGCAGAAACCAACAGATCAGAATCATGGCTGCTGGGCGTAGTGTATCATCTTACACAAGACGCTCAAATCTTGACCGGAAGCCAACAGGTCTCAGGCCATGCTGCTGGACGTAGTCTAAAATCTTACATTAGACGCACAAATATTGACGGGAAACCAACAGATCAGATGCCATGCTGCTGGACGTAGTTTATCTATTAACATTAGACGCTGAAATATGTACAGAAACGAACAGATCAGAATCATGTCTGCTGGACGTAGGGTTTCATTTTACACAATATGCTCAAATATGGACCGGAAGCCAAACGGACAGAGGCCATGCTGCTGGACGTAGTCTAAAATCTTACATTAGATGCTCAAATATGGACGGGAAACCAACAGATCAGAGGCCATGCTGCTGGACGTAGTCTATCTTTTTACATTAGACGCTCAAATATGCACCAGAATCCAACAGATCAGAATCATGGCTGCTGGACGTAGTGTATCTTCTTACACAAGACGCTCAAATATGGAACGGAAGCCAACAGTTCGGAGGCCATGCTGCAGGACGTAGTCTAAAATCTTACATTACACGCTTAAATATGCACAGGAAACCAACAGATCAGAATCCATGCTGCTGGCCGTAGTATATCTTTTTACATAAGACGCTCAAATATGGACCAGAAAACAAAAGATCAGAATCATGGCTGCTGGACGTACAGTATAATCTTACACAAGACGCTCGAATATGGACCGGAAGCCAACAGGTCAGAGGCCATGCTGCAGGACGTAGTCAAATATCTTACATCAGACGCACAAATATGGACCGGAAACCAACAGATCAGAGGCCATGCGTCTGGACCTAGTTTATCTTTTTACATTAGACGCTCAAATATGCACAAGAAACCAAGAGATCAGAAACAGGGCTGCTGGACATAGTTTATCATCTTACACAAGACGCTCAAATATGGACCGGAAGCCAAGATGTCAGAGGCCATGCTGCTGGTCGTAGTCTAAAATCTTACATTAGACGCTCAAATATGGATCGGAAACCAAACGATCAGAGGCCATGCTGCTGGACGTAGTTTATCTTTTTACATTAGACGCTCAAATACTGCATAAACCAACAGATCAGAATCATGTCTGCGGGACGTAGTGTATCATCTTACACAAGACGCTCAAATATGGGCCGGAAGCCAACAGCTCAGAGGCCATGCTGCTGGACGTAGTCTAAAATCTTACATTGGACGCTCAAATAGGGACCGGAAACCAACAGATAAGAGGCCATGTGACTTGACGTAGTTTATCTTTTTACATTAGAAGCTCAAAAATGCACCAGAAAGCCAGAGATCAGAAACAGGGCTGCTGGACGTAGTGTATAATCTTACACAAGATGCTCAAATATGGACCAGAAGCCAACAGGTCACAGGCCATGCTGCTGGACGTAGTCTAAAATCTTACATTAGAGGCACAAATATGGACGGAAAACCAACAGATCAGATGTCATGCTGCTGGTCGTAGTTTATCCTTTTTCAATTGGACGCTCAAATATGTACAGAAACGAACAGATCAGAGTCATGTCTGCTGGACGTAGTGTATCATCTTACACAAGACGCTCAAATATGGACCGGAAGCTAACAGGTGAGAGGCCATGCTGCTGGACGTAGTCTAAAATCGTACATTAGACGCTCAAATATGGACCGGAATCAAACAGATCTGAGGCCATGCTGCTGGACGTAGTTTATATTTTTCCATTAGACGCTAAAATGTGCAACAGAAACCAAGAGATCAAAATCATGGCTGCTGGACTTTGTCTATCATCTTACTTAAGACGCTCAAATATGGACCGGAAACCAACAGGTCAGAGACCATGCTGCTAGACGTAGTCTAATATGTTACATTAGACGCTCAAATATGGACCGGAAACCAACAGATCAGAGGCCATGCTGCTGGACGTAATTTATCTTTTTACATTAGACGCTCAAATATGCACCAGAAACCAAGAGATCAGAAACAGGGCTGCTGGACGTAGTGTATCATCTTACACAAGACGCTCAAATATGGGCCGGAAGCCAACAGGTCAGAGGCCATGTGGCTTGACGTAGTTTATCTTTTTAAATTAGACGCTCAAATATGCACCAGAAAGTAAGAGATCAGAAACAGGGCTGCTGGACGTAGTGTATCATCTTACACAAGACGCTCAAATATGGACCTGAAGCCAACAGGACAGAGACCATGCTGCTGGACGTAGTCTTAAATCTTACATGACACGCTCAAATATGGACCGGAAACCAACAGATCAGAGGCCATGCTGCTGGTCGTAGTTTATCTTTTTACATTAGACGCTCAAATATGCAGCAGAAACCAACAGATCAGAATCATGGCTGCTGGGCGTAGTGTATCATCTTACACAAGACGCTCAAATCTTGACCGGAAGCCAACAGGTCTCAGGCCATGCTGCTGGACGTAGTCTAAAATCTTACATTAGACGCACAAATATTGACGGGAAACCAACAGATCAGATGCCATGCTGCTGGACGTAGTTTATCTATTAACATTAGACGCTGAAATATGTACAGAAACGAACAGATCAGAATCATGTCTGCTGGACGTAGGGTTTCATTTTACACAATATGCTCAAATATGGACCGGAAGCCAAACGGACAGAGGCCATGCTGCTGGACGTAGTCTAAAATCTTACATTAGATGCTCAAATATGGACGGGAAACCAACAGATCAGAGGCCATGCTGCTGGACGTAGTCTATCTTTTTACATTAGACGCTCAAATATGCACCAGAATCCAACAGATCAGAATCATGGCTGCTGGACGTAGTGTATCTTCTTACACAAGACGCTCAAATATGGAACGGAAGCCAACAGTTCGGAGGCCATGCTGCAGGACGTAGTCTAAAATCTTACATTACACGCTTAAATATGCACAGGAAACCAACAGATCAGAATCCATGCTGCTGGCCGTAGTATATCTTTTTACATAAGACGCTCAAATATGGACCAGAAAACAAAAGATCAGAATCATGGCTGCTGGACGTACAGTATAATCTTACACAAGACGCTCGAATATGGACCGGAAGCCAACAGGTCAGAGGCCATGCTGCAGGACGTAGTCAAATATCTTACATCAGACGCACAAATATGGACCGGAAACCAACAGATCAGAGGCCATGCGTCTGGACCTAGTTTATCTTTTTACATTAGACGCTCAAATATGCACAAGAAACCAAGAGATCAGAAACAGGGCTGCTGGACATAGTTTATCATCTTACACAAGACGCTCAAATATGGACCGGAAGCCAAGATGTCAGAGGCCATGCTGCTGGTCGTAGTCTAAAATCTTACATTAGACGCTCAAATATGGATCGGAAACCAAACGATCAGAGGCCATGCTGCTGGACGTAGTTTATCTTTTTACATTAGACGCTCAAATACTGCATAAACCAACAGATCAGAATCATGTCTGCGGGACGTAGTGTATCATCTTACACAAGACGCTCAAATATGGGCCGGAAGCCAACAGCTCAGAGGCCATGCTGCTGGACGTAGTCTAAAATCTTACATTGGACGCTTAAATAGGGACCGGAAACCAACAGATAAGAGGCCATGTGACTTGACGTAGTTTATCTTTTTACATTAGAAGCTCAAAAATGCACCAGAAAGCCAGAGATCAGAAACAGGGCTGCTGGACGTAGTGTATAATCTTACACAAGATGCTCAAATATGGACCAGAAGCCAACAGGTCACAGGCCATGCTGCTGGACGTAGTCTAAAATCTTACATTAGAGGCACAAATATGGACGGAAAACCAACAGATCAGATGTCATGCTGCTGGTCGTAGTTTATCCTTTTTCAATTGGACGCTCAAATATGTACAGAAACGAACAGATCAGAGTCATGTCTGCTGGACGTAGTGTATCATTTTACACAAAACGCTCAAATATGGACCGGAAGCCAACAGGTCAGAGGCCATGCTTCTGCATGTATTCTAAAATCTTACATTCGATGCTCAAATATGGACCGGAAACAAACAGTTCAGAGGCCATGCTGCTGGACGTAGTCTATCTTTTTACATTAGACGCTCAAATATGCACCAGAAACCAACAGATCAGAATCATGGCTGCTGGACGTAGTGTATAATCTTACACAAGTCGCTCAAATATGGACCGGAAGCCAACAAGTCAGAGGCCATGCTGCTGGACGTAGTCTAAAATCTTACATTAGACGCTCAAATATGGACGGGAAACCAACAGATCAGAGGCCATGCTGCTGGACGTAGTGTATAATCTTACACAAGACGCTCAAATATGGACCGGAAGCCAAGAGGTCAGATGCCATGCTGCTGGTCGTAGTCTAATATCTTACATTAGAAGCTCAAATATGGACCGGAACAAACCGATCAGAGGCCATGCTGCTGACGTAGTTTATCTTTTTACATTAGACGCTCAAATATGCACCAGAAACCAAGACATCAAAATCATGGCTGCTGGATGTGGTGTATCATCTTACACAAGACGCTCAAATATGGACCGGAAGACAACAGGTCAGAGGCCATGCTGATAGACCTAGTCTAAACCTTACATTAGACGCTCAAATATGGACCGGAAACCATCATATCAGAGGCCATGCTGTTGGACGTAGTTTATCTTTTTACATTAGACGCTCAAATATGCACGAGAAACCAAGAGATCAAAATCAAGGTTGCTGGACGTAGTGTATAATCTTACACAAGACGCTCAAATATGGACCGGAAGACAACAGGTCCGATGTCATGCTGCTGGGCGTAGTCTAAAATCTTACATTTGACGCTCAAATATGGACCGGAAACTAACAGCTGAGGGGCCATGCTGCTGGGCGTAGTTTATCTTTTTACATTAGACGGTCAAATTTGCACGAGAAACCAATAGATCAGAACCATGGCTGCTGGACGTAGTGTATCATCTTACACAAACGCTCAAATATAGGCCGGAAGCCAACAGTTCAGAGGCCATGCTGCTGGACGTAGTCTAAAATGTTACATTGGACGCTTAAATATGGACCGGAAACCAACAGATGAGAGGCCATGTGGCTTGACGTAGTTTATCTTTTTACTTTAGACGCTCAAATATGCACCAGAAAGCCAGAGATCAGAAACAGGGCTGCTGGACGTAGTGTATAATCTTACACATGACGCTCAAATGTGGACCGGAAGCCAACAGGTCAGAGGCCATGCTGCTGGATGTAGTCTAAAATCTTACATTAGACTCTCATATATGGACCGGAAACCAACAGATCAGAGGCCATGCTGCTGGTCGTAGTTTATCTTTTTACATTAGACGCTCAAATATGCACGAGAAACCATTAGATCAGAATCATGGCTGCTGGACGTAGTGTATCATCTTACACAAGACGCTCAAATATGGGCCGGAGGCTAACAGGTCAGAGGCCATGTGGCTTGACGTAGTTTAACTTTTTACATTAGACGCTCAAATATGGGCCAGAAAGCAAGACATCAGAAACAGGGCTGCTGTACGTAGTGTATAATCTTGCACAAGACGCTCAAATTTGGACCGGAAGCCAAGAGGTCAGAGGACATGCTGCTGGACGTAGTCTAAAATCTTACGTTACACGCTCAAATATGGACCGGAAACCAACAGATCAGAGGCCATGCTGCTGGACGTAGTCTAAAATGTTAAATTGTACGCTCAAATATGGACCGGAAACCAACAGATCAGAGGCCATGTGGTTTGACGTAATTTATCTTTTTACATTAGACGCTCAAATATGCACCAGGAAGCCAGAGAGCAGAAACAAGGCTGCTGGACGTAGTGTATCCTCTTACACAAGACGCTAAAATATGGACCGGAAGCCAACAGGTCAGAGGCCATGCTGCTGGACGTAGTCTAAAATATTACATTAGACGCTCAAATATGGACCGGAAAACAACAGATCAGATAGCATGCTGCTGGTCGTAGTTTATCTTTTTACATTAGACGCTCAAATATGCACCAGAAACCAAGAGATCAAAATCATGGCTGCTGGATGTTGTCTATCATCTGACACAAGACGCTCAAATATGGACCGGAAGCCAACAGGTCAGAGGCCATGCTGCTAGACGTAGTCTAATATCTCACATTAGACGCTGAGTTATGGACCGGAAGTCAACAGGTCAGAGGCCATGATGCTGGACGTAGTCTAAAATCTTACATTAGACGCTCAAATATGGACCGGAAACCAACAGATCAGAGGCCATGCTGCTGGACGTAGTTTATCTTTTTAAATTAGACGCTCAAAATATGCACCAGAGACCAACAGATCAGAATCATTGCTGCTGGACGTAGTGTAACATCTTACACAAGACGCTCAAATATGGCCCGGAAGCTAACAGGTCAGAGGCCATGCTGCTGGACGTAGTCTAAAATCTTACATTAGACGCACAAATATGGACGGAAAACCAACAGATCAGATGCCATGCTGCTGGTCGTAGTTTATCTATTTACATTAGACGCTCAAATATGTACAGAAACGAACAGATCAGAATCATATCTGCTGGACGTAGTGTATCATTTTACACAAAACGCTCAAATATGGACCGGAAGCCAACAGGTCAGAGGCCATGCTGCTGCATGTATTCTAAAATCTTACATTCGATGCTCAAATATGGACCGGAAACAAACAGATCAGAGGCCATGCTGCTGGACGTAGTTTATCTTTTTACATTAGACGCTCAAATATGCACCAGAAACCAACAGATCAGAATCATGGCTGCTGGACGTAGTGTATAATCTTACACAAGACGCTCAAATATGCATCACAAACCAAGATATCAGAAACAGGGCTGCTGGATGTAGTGTATAATCTTACACAAGTCGCTCAAATATGGACCGGAAGCCAACAAGTCAGAGGCCATGCTGCTGGACGTAGTCTAAAATCTTTCATTAAACGCTCAAATATGGACGGGAAACCAACAGTTCAGAGGCATTGCTGCTGGACGTAGTGTATCATCTTACACAAGACGCTCAAATATGGACCGGAAGCCAAGAGGTCAGATGCCATGCTGCTGGTCGTAGACTAATATCTTACATTAGAAGCTCAAATATGGACCGGAACAAACCGATCAGAGTCCATGCTGCTGGACGTAGTTTATCTTTTTACATTAGACGCTCAAATATGAACCAGAAAACAACAGATCAGAATCATGGCTGCTGGACGTACAGTATAATATTACACAAGACGATCAAATATGGACCGGAAGCTAACAGGTCAGAGGCCATGCTGCTGGACGTAGTCTAAAATCTTACATTAGACGCTCAAATATGGACCTGAAACCAACAGATCAGAGGCCATGCTGCTAGTCCTAGTTTATCTTTTTACATTAGACGCTCAAATATGCACCAGAAACCAAGACATCAAAATCATGGCTGCTGGATATTGTGTATCATCTTACACATGACGCTCAAATATGGACCGGAAGCCAACAGGTCAGAGGCCATGCTGCTAGACGTAGTCTAATATCTTACATTAGACGTTAAATATGGACCGGAAACCAACAGATCAGAGGCCATGCTGCTGGACGTAGGTTATTTTTTTACATTAGACGCTCTAATATGCACTAGAAACCAACAGATCAGAATCGTTGCTGCTGGACGTAGTGTATAATCTTACACAAGACGCTCAAATATGGACCGGAAGACAACAGGTCCGATGTCATGCTGCTGGGCGTAGTTTAAAATCTTACATTTGACGCTCAAATATGGACCGGAAACCAACAGCTCAGGGGCCATGCTGCTGGACGTAGTTCATCTTTTTACATTAGACGGTCAAATTTTCACGAGAAACCAATAGATCAGAACCATGGCTGCTGGACGTAGTGTATCATCTTACACAAACGCTCAAATATAGGCCGGAAGCCAACAGTTCAGAGGCCATGCTGCTGGACGTAGTCTAAAATGTTACATTGGACGCTCAAATATGGACCGGAAACCAACAGATGAGAGGCCATGTGGCTTGACGTAGTTTATCTTTTTACATTAGACGCTCAAATATACACCAGAAAGCCAGAGATCAGAAACAGGGCTGCTGGACGTAATGTATCATCTTACACATGACGCTCAAATGTGGACCGGAAGCCAACAGGTCAGAGGCCATGCTGCTGGATGTAGTCTAAAATCTTACATTAGACTCTCATATATTGACCGGAAACCTACAGATCAGAGGCCATGCTGCTGGTCGTAGTTTATCTTTTTACATTAGACGCTCAAATATGCACGAGAAACGATTAGATCAGAATCATGGCTGCTGGACGTAGTGTATCATCTTACACAAGACGCTCAAATATGGGCCGGAAGCCAACAGGTCAGAGGCCATGTGGCTTGACGTCGTTTAACTTTTTACATTAGACGCTCAAATATGCACCAGAAAGCAAGAGATCAGAAACAGGGCTGCTGGACGTAGTGTATAATCTTGCACAAGACGCTCAAATTTGGACCGGAAGCAGAGAGGTCAGAGGACATGCTGCTGGACGTAGTCTGAAATCTTACATTACACGCTCAAATATGGACCGGAAACCAACAGATCAGAGGCCATGCTGCTGGACGTATTTTATCTTTTTACATTACACGCTAAAATACTGCATAAACCAACAGATCAGAATCATGTCTGCTGGACGTAGTGTATCATTTTACAGTAAACGCTCAAATATGGACCGGAAGCCAACAGGTCAGAGGCCATGCTGCTGCATGTATTCTAAAATCGTACATTCGATGCACAAATATGGACCAGAAAACAATAGATCAGAATCATGGCTGCTGGACGTACAGTATAATCTTACACAACACGCTCGAATATGGACCGGAAGCCAACAGGTCAGAAGCAATGCGGCTGGACGTAGACTAAAATCTTACATTAGACGCTCAAATATGACCGGAAACCAACAGATCAGAGGCCATGCTGCTGGACGTAGTTTATCTTTTTACATTAGACGCTCAAATATGCACCAGAAACCAAGAGGTCAGAATCATGGCTGCTGGACGTAGTGTATAATCTTACACAAGACGCTGAAATATGGACCGGAAGCCAACAGGTCAGAGGCCATGCTGCTGGACGTAGTCTAAAATGTTACATTGGACGCTCAAATATGGACCGGAAACCAACAGATCAGAGGCCATGTGGCTTGACGTAGTTTATCTTTTTACATTAGACGCTCAAATATGCACCAGGAAGCCAGAGAGCAGAAACAGGGCTGCTGGACGTAGTGTATCCTCCTACACAAGACGCTCAAATATGGACCGGAAGCCAACAGGTCAGAGGCCATGCTGCTGGACGTAGTCTAAAATATTACATTAGACGTTCAAATATGGACCGGAAACCAGCAGATCAGAGGCCATGCTGCTGGTCGTAGTTTATCTTTTTACATTAGACGCTCAAATATGCACCAGAAACCAAGAGATCAAAATCATGGCTGCTGGATTTTGTCTATCATCTCACACCAGACGCTCAAATATGGACCGGAAGCCCACAGGTCAGAGGCAATGCTGCTGCATGTAGTCTAAAATCTTACATTAGACGCTCAAATATGGAACGGAAACCAACAGATCTGCGGCCATGCTGCTGGACGTAGTTTATCTTTTTACATTAGACGCTCAAATATGCACCAGGGCTGCTGTTCTGTTGGTTTCTGGTGCATATTTGAGCGTCTAATGTAAAAAGATAAACTACGTCCAGCAGCATGTCCTCTGAACTGTTGGCTTCCAGTCCATATTGAGCGTCTTGTGTAAGGTGATAAACTACGTAAAGCAGCCATGATTCTGATCTAATGGTTTCTCGTGCATATTTGAGCGTCTAATGTAAAAAGATAAACTACGACCAGCAGCATGGCCTCTGATCTGTTGGTTTCCGGTCCATATATGAGAGTCTAATGTATGATTTTAGACTACATCCAGCAGCATGGCCTCTGACCTGTTGGCTTCCGGTCCACATTTGTGCGTCATGTGTAAGATTATACACTACGTCCAGCAGCCCTGTTTCTGATCTCTGGCTTTCTGGTGCATATTTGAGCGTCTAATGTAAAAAGATAAACTACGTCAAGCCACATGGCCTCTCATCTGTTTGTTTCCGGTCCATATTTAAGCGTCCAATGTAACATTTTAGACTACGTCCAGCAGCATGGCCTCTGAACTGTTGGCTTCCGGCCTATATTTGAGCGTTTGTGTAAGATGATACACTACGTCCAGCAGCCATGGTTCTGATCTATTGGTTTCTCGTGCAAATTTGACCGTCTAATGTAAAAAGATAAACTACGTCCAGCAGCATGGCCCCTGAGCTGTTGGTTTCCGGTCCATATTTGAGCGTCAAATGTAAGATTTTAGACTACGCCCATATGGACCCGAAACCAACAGATCAGAGACCATGTTGCTGGACGTAGTTTATCTTTTTACATTAGCCGCTCAAATATGCACAAGAAAGCAAGAGATCAGAAACAGGGCTGCTGGACGTAGTGTATCATCTTATACAAGACGCTCAAATATGGACCGGAAGCCAACAGGTGGGAGGCCATGCTGCTGGACGTAGTCTAAAATCTTACATTAGACGCTCAAATATGGACCGGAAACCAACAGATCAGAAGCCATGCTGCTTGACGTAGTTTATCTTTTTACATTAGACGCTCAAATATGCACCGGAAACTAACAGATCAGAATCATGGCTGCTGGGCACAGTGTATCATCTTACACAAGACGCTCAAATATGGACCGGAAGCTAACAGGTCAGAGGCCATGCTGCTGGACGTAGACTAAAATCTTATATTAGGCGCCCAAATATGGAACGGAAACCAATAGATCAGAGGCCATGCTGTGGACATAGTTTATCTTTTTACATTAGACGCTCAAATATGCACCAGAAACTAACAGATCAGAATCATGGCTGCTGGGCGTAGTGTATCATCTTACACAAGACGCTCAAATATGGACCGGAAGCCAACAGGTCAGAGGCCATCCTGCTGGACGTAGTCTAAAATCTTACATTAGACGCTCAAATATGGACAGGAAACCAACAGATCAGAGGCCATGCTGCTGGGCGTAGTTTATCTTTTTACATTAGAAGCTCAAATATGTACCAGAACCCAAGAGATCAGCATCATGGCTGCTTGACGTAGTTTATCACCTTACACAAGACGCTCAATGTGGACTGGAAGCCAACAGTTCAGAGGACATGCTGCTGGACGTAGTTTATCTTTTTACATTAGACGCTCAAATATGCACCAGAAACCAACAGAACAGCAGCCCTGGTGCATATTTGAGCATCTAATGTAAAAAGATAAACTACGTCCAGCAGCATGGCCGCAGATCTGTTGGTTTCCGTTCCATATTTTAGCGTCTAATGTAAGATTTTAGACTACGTCCAGCAGCATGGCCTCTGACCTGTAGGCTTCCGGTCTATATTTGAGCGTCTAGTGTAAGATGATACACTACGTCCAGCAGCCATGATTCTGATCTGTTGGTTTCTGGCGCATATTTGAGCGTCTAATGTAAAAAGATAAACTACGTCCAGCAGCATGGCCTCTGATCTGTTGGTTTCCGGTCCATATTTCAGCGTCTAATGTAAGATTTTAGACGACTTCCAGCAGCATGGCCACTGACCTGTTAGCTTCCGGTCCATATTTGAGCGTCTTGTGTAAGATGATCCACTACGTCCAGCAGCCATGATTCTGATCTGTTGTTTTCTGGTACATATTTGAGCGTCTACTGTAAAAAGATAAACTACGTCCAGCAGCATGGCCTCTGATATGTTGGTTTCCGGTCCATATTTGAGCGTCCAATGTAAGATTTTAGACTACGTCAGGCAGCATGGCCTCTGATCTGTTGGTGTCCAATTGTCGAAAATTTCTTGCCTTATCTATAATTCCAAAAGTTTTTTTGACACCTTGATTAGAGTCGACACGAAATTCAACGGTATGGGGACTTGTGTTAGCTCATTTGAGGAAATTGTCATGCGGCCCAAAACTGGGAAATCAGTCATATTTCACTTGTTTATAACTTCTTTCCAGTAAAAGAAATATTTTCAAAATTGGAATCAAATTGTGTGCAATTATTTGATTAGTCTATGTATACAGGGATTTTTCATTTGCTCAGATAATAAAAAGTACAGCATTCACCATGTGCCCGGTATGTCGTCTGACAATTTACAGCGTCCGAATTCCAGTGTGCACAATAAGAATGCATTTGTAATTTTTCCTTTTTATACAATCCACAAAATATTGCTGTCCAATTGTCGAGAATTTCTTGCCTTATCCATAATTACAAAAGTTTTTTCGACACCTTGATTAGAGTCGAGTCGAAATTTTTTCGACACCTTGAATAGAGTCGAGTTGTAATTCAACGGTATGGGGACTTGTGTTATCTCATTTGCGGAAATTGTAAGGCGGACCTAAACTGGGAAATCAGTCATATTTCACTTGTTTATAACTTTTTTCCAGTAAAAGAAATATTTTTACTATCTGAGCAAATGAAAAATCCCTGTAAATATAGACAAATCAAATAATTGCACACAATTTGATCTACATAAATTGACCAAATGAAAAATCCCTTACAAGCAATCTCAGGCTGCTACAAAACGGCATTTCCTGGCTCTTTTGTGAAAACTGCCTTACAAGCAATCTCAGGCTGATACAAGCCCACACCGGCTGGCTCTTCTGTGAAAACTGCGCAAAATCAATCTCAGGCTGCTACAATCCGAATACGCCTGGCTCTTTTGTGACACCTGCCTTACAAGCAATCTCAGGCTGCTACGATCCCATTTCTCCTGGCATTTTGTGGAAAGTGCCTTACACGCAAACATAGGATTCTACGAGCCGGTTATCCTGGGAGATTTGTGAAAATTGCCTTACAAGCAATCTCATTCTTCTACAAGCCTACACCTGCTGGCACTTTTAAGACAACTGCATTACAAGCAATCTCAGGCTGCTAAAAAATCGATCTCCTGGCTCTTTCGTGACAACTGCCTTACAAGCAACGTCAGGCTGCAGCAAGCCCAATGTTCCTGGCTTTTTTGCCAATTGCCTTACAAAATAATCCCAGGCTGCTACGAGGCGATTTCTCAAGGCTCTTTTGTGGCGACTGCATTACAAGCAACCTCAGGCTGCTACAAGACGAATTCTACTGGCTCTTTTGTGACAACTGCCTTACAAGCAATGTCAGGCTGCTCCGAGCCGACTTCTCTTGGCTCTCCTGTGTAAACTGCCTTACAAGCAATCTCAGGCTTCTACAAGCCGAATACGCCTGGCTCTTTTGTAGCAACTGCCTTACATGCAATCACAGCAGCAAGCCCAATTCTCTTGGATTTTTGTGCCAATTTCATTACAAGCAATTCCACGCAGATACGAGCCCGTTTACCCTGGCTTTACACGCAATCTCAGGCTTCTACAAACTTACACCTGCTGACTCTATTTTTACAACTCCCTTACAAGCAATCTCCTGCTGCTATCGGCCGACTTCTCCGGGCTATTTGTGAAAACTGTCTTACAAAGGATCTCAGGCTGCTACGAGCCGATTTCTCCTGCCTCTTTTGCAGCAACTGCCTTACAAGCATTCTCAGTCTGCAACAACCCGGATTCTCCTGGCTCTTTTGTGAAAACTACCTTACAAGCAATGTCAGACTGCTACGAGCCGACTTCTCTTGGCTATTTTGTGAAAACTGCCTTTCAAGCAATCTCCGGCTGCTACAAGCCGAATACGCCTGGCTCTTTTGTGAAACTGCCTTACAAGCAATCTCAGCCTGCTACAAGCCGAATTGGCCGCTACAAATCGACATATACTGGCTCTTTTGTTACAACTGCCTTAAAACCTATCCCAGGCTGCTACGAACCGATTTCTCCTGGCTCATTTGTGGCATCTGCCTTACAAGCATTCTCAGGCTGCAGCAATATGAATTCTCCTGGCTTTTTGTGCGAATTTCCTTACAAGCAATCCTAAGCGGCTACGAGCGGATTTCTCCTGGCGCTTTTGTGGCAACTGCCTTACAATAAATCTCAGGCTGCTAAGAGCCGAATTCTCTTGGCTCTTTTGTGAAAACTGCCTTGCAAGTAATCTCCGGCTGCTACAAGCCGAATTTTCCTGGCGCTTTTGTGACAACTGCCTGACAAGCAATGTCAGGCAGCTACAAGCCGACTTCACTTGGCTCTTTTGTGAAAACTGCCTTACAAGTAATATCAGGCCGCTACAAATCGACATCTCCTGTCTCTTTTGTGACAACTGCTTTACAAGCAATCTCAGTCTTCCGCCAGGACAGTTCTCCTGACTTTTTGTGCCAATTGCCTTAAAAGCAATCCCAGGCGGCTACGTGCCGATTTCTCCTGGCTCTTTTGTGGTAACAGCCTTACAAGCAATCTCAGGCTGCTACAAGCCGAATACGCCTGGCTCTTTTGTGAAACAGTTTGCAAGCAAACTCAGGCCACTACAAATAGACATCTCCTGTCTCTTTTGTGACAACTGATTTACAAGCATTCTCAGGCTGCCGCCAGCACTGTTCTCCTGACTTTTTGTGCCAATTGCCTTAAAAGCAATCCCAGGCGGCTACGGGCCGATATCTCCTGGCTCTTTTGTGGTAACTGCCTTACAAGCAATCTCAGGCTGCTATAAGCCAAATTCTCCTGGTTCTATTGTGACAACTGCCTTAAAAGCAATCTCAGACTACAGCAAGCCGAATTCTCCTGGCTCTTTTGTGCAAATTGCCTTACAAGTTTTGTGGCAACTGCCTTACATGCAATCTCAGGCGTCTACGAGCCTACTTATCTTGTCTCTTTTGTGAAAACTGCTTTAAATGCAATCACAGGCTGCTACAAAACGACATCTCCTGTCTCTTTTTTTAAAAACTGCCTTACAAGCAATCTCAGACTGCTACAAGCCGAATGCGCCTGGCTCTATTGTGAAACTGCCTTACAAGCAATCTCAGATCGCTACAAATCGACATATCCTGGCTCTTTTGTGTCAACTGCCTTACAAGCAATCTCAAGCTGTCGCTAGTACAATTCTCCTGACTTAATGTGCCAATTGCCTTAAAAGCAATCCCAGGCGGCTACGAACCGATTTCTCCTGGCTCATTTGTGGCAACTGCCTTACAAGAAATCTCAGGCTACTACAAGCCGAATTCTCCTGGCTCTTTTGTGCCAATTGCCTTACAAGCAATCCCAGGCATCTACGAGCCGACTTCTCTTGTCTCTTTTGTGAAAACGGCCTTAAAAGCAATCTCAGGCTGCTACAAAACGACATCACCTGTCTCTTTTGTTTTAAAACAGACTTACAATCTATCTCAGGTTTTCCGCTAGTCTGCTTGTAATGCAATTGGCACAAAAAGCTAAGAGAATTGGGATTGCTGCAGCCTGAGATTGTTTGTAAGGCAGTTGTCACAATAGAACCAGGAGAATTCGGCTTGTTGCAGCCTGAGATTGCTTGTAAGGCAGTTACCACAAAAGAGCCAGGAGAAATCCGCACGTAGCCGCCTGGGATTGCTTTTAGGGCAATTGGCACAAAAAGTTAGGAGAACAGTCCTAACAAAAGACACAAAAGAGCCAGGAGATGTCGATTTGTAGCGATCTGAGATTGCTTGTAAGGCAGTTTCACAATAGAGCCAGGCGTATTCGACTTGTAGCCGCCCGAGATTGCTTGTAAGGCAGTTTCACAAAAGAGACAGGAGATGTCGTTTTGTAGCCGCCTGATATTACTTGTACGGCAGTTTTACAAAAGAGCCAAGATAAGTCGGCTTGTAATGAAGTTGCCACAAAAGGGCCAGGAGAAATCGGCTCGTAGCATCCTGGGATTGCATGTAAGGCAATTCGCACAAAAATGCAGGATAATTCTTATTGCTTCAGCCTGAGAATGCTTGTAAGGCAGATGCCACAAATGAAAGAGGAGAAATCGCTTCGTAGCAGCCTGGGATTTCTTGTAAGGCAATTATCACAACAATTTAGGAGAATTAGACTAGCGGCAGCCTGAGATTGCTTGTAAGGCAGTTGTCACAAAAGCGCCAGTAGAATTCGGCTTGTAGCAGCCTGAGATTACTTGTAAGGCAGTTTTCACATAAGAGCCAAGAGAAGTCGGCTCGTAGCCGCATGACATTGCTTGTAAGGCAGTTGTCACAAAAGCGCCAGGAGAATTCGGCTTGAAGCAGCATGAGATTTCTTGTAAGGCAATTGGCACAAAATAGCCAGGAGAATTGGGATTGCTGCTGCCAGAGATTGCTTTTAAGGCAGTTGTCACAATAGAACCAGGAGAATTCGGCTTGTAGAATCCTGAGATTGCTTGTAAGGCAGTTTTCACAAAAGAGACAGGAGATGTCGTTTTGTAGCAGCCTGATATTATTTGTAAGGCAGTTTTCACAAAAGAGCCAAGAGAAATCGGCTCGTAGCCGCCTGGGATTGCTTGTAAGGCAATTCGCACAAAAAGCCAGGAGAATTCATATTGCTGCAGCCTGAGAATGCTTGTAAGGCAGATGCCACAAATGAGCCAGGAGAAATCGGTTCGTAGCAGCCTGGGATTGCTGTAAGGCAATTGGCACAAAAAGTCAGGAGAATTTTACTAGCGACAGCTTGAGATTGCTTGTAAGGCAGTTTTCAAAAAGAGTCAGGATATGTCGTTTTGTAGCGGCCTGAGATTGCTTGTAAGGCAGTTTCACAAAAGAGCCAGGAGAATTCGGCTTGCAGCAACCTGAGATTGCTTGTAATGCAGTTGCCACAAATGAGCCAGGAGAATTCGGCTCGTAGCCGCGTGGAATTGCTTGTAAGGCAATTGACACAAAAAGCTAGGAGTATTGGGATTGCTGCAGCCTGAGATTGCTTGTAAGGCAGTTGTCACAATAGAACCAGGAGAATTCGGCTTGTACTAGCCTGAGATTGCTTGTAAGGCAGTTACCGCAAAAGAGCCAGAAGAAATCGGCACGTAGCCGCCTGTGATTGCTTTTTCTGCAATTGGCACAAAAAGTCAGGAGAACAGTCCTGGCGGCAGACTGAGATTGTTTGTAAGGCAGTGGCCACAAAGAGCCAGGAGATGCCGATTTCTAGCAGCCTGGGATTGCTTGTAAGGCAATTTGCACAAAATATCCAGGAGAATTCGTCTTGCAGCAGCCTGAGATTGCTTTTAAGGCTGTTGTCACAAAAGAGACAGGAGATGTCGATTTGTAGCGGCCTGAGATTGCTTGCAAGGCACTTTCACAAAAGAGCCAGGCGTATTCTGCTTGTAGCAGCCTGAGATTTCTTGTAAGGCAGTTTCAAAAAAGAGCCAGACGTATTCGGCTTGTAGCAGGCTGAGATTGATTGTAAGGCATTTTAAAAAAAAGAGACAGGAGATGTCGTTTTGTAGCAGCCTGAGATTTCTCTTAAAGCAGTTTTCACAAAAGCGACAAGAGAAGTCGGCTCGTAGACGCCTGTGATTGCTTGTTAGGCAATTTGCGCAAAAGAGCCAGTAGAATTCCGCATGCATCAGCCAGAGATTGCTTGTAAGGCAGTTGCCACAAATGAGCCAGGAGAAATCGGCTTGTAGCAGCCTGGGATTGCTTGTAAGCCAATTGGCACAAAAAGCTAAGAGAACTGGGATTGCTGCAGCCTGAGATTACTTGTAAGGCTGTTGTCACAATAGAACCAGGAGAATTCGGCTTGTAGCAGCCTGAGATTGCTTGTAAGGCAGTTACCACAAAAGAGCCAGGAGAAATCGGCACGTAGACGCCTGGGATTGCTTTTAAGTCAATTGGCATAAAAAGTCAGGAGAACTGTCCTGGCGGCAGTCTGAAATTGCTTGTAAGGCAGTTGTCACAAAAGCGCCAGGAGAATTCGGCTTGAAGCAGCATGAGATTTCTTGTAAGGCAGTTGCCACAAAAGAGCCAGGAGATGTCGATTTGTATCAGCCTGGGATTGCTTGTAAGGCAATTTGCACAAAAGAGCCGGGAGAATTCGTCTTGCAGCAGCCTGAGATTGCTTGTAAGGCAGTTGTCCAAAAAGAGACAGGAGATGTCGACTTGTAGCGGCCTGAGATTGCTTGCAGTTTCACAAAAGAGCCAGGCGTATTCGGCTTGTAGCAGCCTGTCTCCTGGGTGGGGTGTCGTCCGCATGGGACTTTCTTGGACTGGGGGTTGTTTGCTTGGGCCTTTCTGGGTCTGTCTCCTGGGTGGGGGTCGTCTGAGTGGGACTTTCTGGGTCTGGGGGTCGTCTGCGTGGGACATTCTGGTACTGTCTCCTGGGTGGGGGCTCGTCTGCATGGGACTTTCTTGGACTGGAGGTCGTCTGCGTGGGACTTTCTTGGACAGTCTCCTGGGTGGGGGCTCCTCTGCATGGGACTTTCTGGGACTGGGGGTCGTCTGAGTCTGATTTCTGGGATTGTCTCCTGGGTGGGGGTCGTCTGTTTGGGACTTTCTGGGACTG
Source organism: Acanthosepion esculentum (assembly GCA_964036315.1). Lineage (NCBI taxonomy): Eukaryota > Metazoa > Mollusca > Cephalopoda > Sepiida > Sepiidae > Acanthosepion > Acanthosepion esculentum. The sequence goes on along the minus strand of CAXIWW010000817.1, from coordinate 7,948,153 downwards.
TCTCCTGGGTGGGGGATCGTCTGCGTGGGACTTTCTGGGTCTGGGGGTCGTCTGCGTGGGAATTTCTGGGAGTGTCTCCTGGGTGGGGGGTCGTCTGCGTTGGACATTCTGGGACTGTCTCCTGGGTGGGTGTTCGTCTGCGTTGGATTTTCTTGGACTTGGGGTCGTCTGCGTGGGACTTTCTGGGACTGTCTCCTGGGTGGGGGTCGTCTGCATGGGACTTCCTGAGATGGGGGGTCGTCTGCGTGGGACTTTATGGGACTGTCTCCTGGGTGGGTGTCGTCTGCGTGGGACTTTCTGGGACTGTCTCCTGGGTGGGTGTTCTTCTGCGTGGCACTTTCTGTGACTGGGGGTCGTCTGCGTGGGTCTAGCTGGGACTGTCTCCTGTCTGGGGGTCGTCTGCGTGGGACTTTCTGGTACTGTCTCCTGGGTGAGGGTCGTCTGGGTGGGACTTTCTTGCACTGGGGGCTCGTCTGCGTGGGACATTCTGGGACTGTCTCCTGGGTGGGGGTTCGTCTGCGTGGGACTTTCTGGGACTGTTTCCTGGGTGGGTGTTCTTCTGCGTGGCACTTTCTGTGACTGGGGGTCGTCTGCGTGGGTCTAGCTGGGACTGTCTCCTGTCTGGGGGTCGTCTGCGTGGGACTTTCTGGGACTGTTTCCTGGGTGGGGACTCGTCTGCGTGGGACTTTCTGGGACAGTGGGTCGTCTGCGTGGGTCTGTCTCGGACAGTCTCCTGGGTGCGGTGTCGTCTGCGTGGGACTTTGTGCGACTGTGGGTTGTCTGCGTGGGACTTTCTGGGACTGGGGGTCGTCTGCGTGGGACTTTCTGGGACTGTCTCCTGGGTGGGGGGTCGTCTTTTTGGAACTTTCTGGGACTGGCTCCTGGGTGGGGGGCACCTCTGCGTGGGATTTTCTGTGACTGGGGGCCGTCTGCGTGGGACTTTCTGGGACTGTCCCCTGGGTGGGGGGCCATCTGCGTGGGACTTTCTGGGACTGGGGGTCGTCTGCGTGGGACTTTCTGAGACTGTCTCCTGGGCGGGGGTCGTCTGCATGGGACTTCCTGGGACTGTCTCCTGGGTGGGGGTTGTCTGCGTGGGACTTTCTGGGACTGGGTGTCGTCTGCGTGGGACTTTCTGGGACTGGGGGTCGTCTGCGTGGGTCTTTCTGTGTCTGTCTCCTGGGTGGGGGTTCGTCTGCGTGGGACTTTCTGGGACTGTCTCCTGGGTGGGGGGTCGTCTTTTTGGAACTTTCTGGGACTGGCTCCTGGGTGGGGGGCACCTCTGCGTGGGATTTTCTGTGACTGGGGGCCGTCTGCGTGGGACTTTCTGGGACTGTCCCCTGGGTGGGGGGCCATCTGCGTGGGACTTTTTGGGACTGGGGTCGTCTGCGTGGGACTTTCTGGGACTGGGGGCCTTCTGCGTGGGACTTTCTGGGAATGGGGGTCGTCTTCGTGGGACTTTCTGGGACTGTCTCCTGGGTGGCGGTCGTCTGCATGGGACTTCTTGGGAGTGGGGGTCTTCTGCGTGGGACTTTCTGGGACTGTCTACTCGGTGCGGGGTCATATGCGTGGGATATCTGGGACTGTCACCTGGGTGGGGGGGGTCCTCTGCATGTGACTTTCTGGGACTGGGGATCGTCTGCGTGGGACTTTCTGGGACTTTCTCCTGGGTGGGGGCTCGTCTGCGTGGGACTTTCTGCGACTGTCTCCTGGGTGGGGGGTCGTATTTGGGACTTTCTGGGACTGGGAGTCGTCTGCGTCGGTCTTTCTGGGACTGTCTCCTGTGTGGGGGGTTGTCTGCCTGGGCCTTGCTGGGCCTGGGGGTCGTCTGCGTGGGACTTTCTGGGACTAGGGGCCCTCTGCGTGGGACTTTCTGGGTGTGGGGGTCGTCTGCCTGGGACTTTCTGGGACTGTCTCCTGGGTGCGAGGTCGATTTTTTGGGACTTTCTGGGACTGGGGGCCGTCTGCGTGGGACTTTCTGGGACTGGGGGTCGTCTGCGTGGGACTTTCTTGGACTGGGGGTCATCTGCGTGGGACTTTCTGGGACTGTCTCCTGGGTGCGGGCTCGTCTGCGTGGGACTTTCTGGGACTGGGGTCGTCTGCGTGGGACTTTCTGGTACTGTCTCCTGGGTGGAGGGTTGTCTGTTTGGGACTTTCTGGGACTGTATCCTGGGTGGGGTTCGTCTGCATGGGACTTCCTAGGACTGGGGGTCGTCTGTGTGGGACTTTCTGGTACTGGGGCTGTTCTGCGTGGGTCTTTCTGCGACTGTCTCCTGGGTGGGGGTTCGTCTGCGTTAGACTTTCTGGGACTGTCTCATGCGTGGGGGGTCGTCAGCGTGGGACGTTCTGGGACTGGGGGTCGTCTGCGTGGGACTTTCTGGGACTGGGTGCCGTCTGCGTGGGTCTTTCTTGGAGTGGGGGTCGTCTGCGTGGGAATTTCTGGGACTGTCTCCTTGGTAGGGTGTCGACTGCGTGGGACATTCTGGGACTGGGGGTAGTCTGCGTCGGACTTTCTGGGACTGGGGGTCGTCTTCGTGGGCTTTCTGGGACTGGGGGTCGTCTGCGTGGGACTTTCTGGGACTGGGTGCCGTCTGTTTGGGTCTTTCTGGGACACTCTCGTGGATGGGGGCCATCTGTGTGGGATTTTTCTGGGACTGGGGATCGTCTGGGTGGGTCTTTCTGGGACTGGGGGTCGTCTGCGTGGGAATTTCTGGGACAAGGGTGTCGTCTGCGTGGGACTTTCAGGGACTGGGGATCGTCTGCGTGGGACTTTCTGGGAATGGGGGTCGTCTGCGTGGGACTTTCTGGGACTGTCTCCTGGGTGGCGGGTCGTCTGCGTGGGACTTGCTTGGACTGGGGATCGTCTGCGTGGGACTTTCTGGGACTGGAGGTCGTCTGCGTGGGACTTTCTGGGACTGTCTCCTGGTTGGGGGGTCGTCTGCCTGGGACATTCTGGGACTGTCTCCTGGGTGGGGGTCGTCTGCATGGGACTTCCTGGGACTGGGGGTCTTCTGCGTGGGACTTTCTGGGACTGTCTCCTGGGTTCGGGGTCGTCTGCGTGGGATATCTGGGACTGTCACCTGGGTGGGGGGTCCTCTGCATGTGACTTTCTGGGACTGGGGATCGTCTGCGTTGGACTTTCTGGGACTGTCTCCTGGGTGGAGGCTCGTCTGCGTGGGACTTTCTGGGACTGTCTCCTGGGTGGGGGTCGTCTGCATGCGACTTCCTGGCACTGGGGGTCTTCTGCGTGGGACATTCTGGGAATGTCTCCTGGGGGCGGGGTCGTCTGCGTGGTATATCTGGGACTGTCACCTGGTAGGGGGGTCCTCTTCATGTGACTCTCTGGGACTGGGGATCGTCTGCGTGGGACTTTCTGGGACTGTCTCCTGTGTGGGGGCTCGTCTGCGTGGGACTTTCTGGGACTGTTTCCTTGGTGGGGGGTCGTCTTTGGGACTTTCTGGGACTGGGGGTCGTCTACGTGGATCTTTCTGGGAATCTCTCCTGGGTGTGAAGTCGTCTGCGTGGGACTTTCTGGGACAGTTTCCTGGGTGGGGACTCGTCTGCGTGGGACTTTCTTGGACTGGGGGTCGTCTGCGTGGGTCATTCTGGGACAGTCTCCTGGGTGCGGTGTTGTCTGCGTGGGACTTTGTGGGACTGGGGGTCGTCTGCGTGGGACATTCTGGGACTGGGGGTCGTCTGCGTGGGACTTTCTTGGACTGTCTCCTTGGTGGGGGTCGTCTTTTTGGGACTTTCTGGGACTGCCTCCTGGGTGTGGGGTCGTCTGCGTGGGACTTTCTGGGAATGGGGCTCGTCTGCGTTGGATTTTCTGGGACTGGGTGTCGTCTGCGTGGGACTTTCTGGGACTGTCTCCTGGGTGGGGGTGTCGTCTGCGTGGGACTTTCTGGGACTGGGGGTCGTCTCCGTGGGTGTTTCTGGGACTGTCTCCTGGGTGGGGTCATCTGCGTGGGACTTTCTGGGAATGTCTGCTGGGTGGGGGTCGTCTGCGTGGGAGTTTCTGGGACTGGGAGTCGTCTGCGTTGGACTTTCTTTGACTGGGGCCGTCTACGAGGGACTTTTTGGAAGTGGGGGTCGTCTGCGTGGGACATTCTGGGACTGACTCCTGGGTGGGGGAACGTCTGCGTCGGATTTTTTGTGACTGGGGGTCGTCTGCGTGGGACTTTCTGTGACTGGGGGCCGTCTGCGTTGGACTTTCTGGGAGTGGGGGTCGTCTGCGTGGGACTTTCTGGGACTGTCTCCTGGGACTGGGGGTCGTCTTTGTTGGACTTCCTGGGACAACAGCTGATAGCAAAATTGCCAACAGCACCACAGTGCCAACTAGTCCTAGGTATGACTATAAACTACAACTGACAGCAAGATTTCTGCAATCAGCTTTTGGCACATTTACTATCAGCTGTTGTCACTTTTGCTATCAACTGGTGTTGTTCGCAAGTTTTTATATAAACTTGTATTTTTATACATTCATAGTGTTTTTTTTTTAGTGGGGGGTCACTATTTGCTCATAGCTGGGACCCTTTTTGATCAGAAGCCTTGCTGTCAGATGTAGTTTATAGTCATACCTAGGACTAGTTGGCACTGTAGTGCTGTTGGCACTTTTGCTATCGGATTTTGGCACTTTTGCTATCATCTGTTGGCACATTTGCTATCAGCTGTTGGCACTTTTGCTATCAGGTGTTGTGCTGTTGGCACTTTTGCTATCAACTGGTGTTGTTCGCAAGTTTTTATATAAACATGTATTTTTATACTTTCATAGTGTTTTTTTTTTAGTTGGTGTCACTATTTGCTCATAGCTGGGACCCTTTGTGATCAGAAGCCTTGCAGTCAGATGTAGTTTATAGTCATACCTAGGACTAGTTGGCACTGTGGTGCTGTTGGCACTTTTGCTATCAGCTGTTGGCACTTTTGCTATCAGCTGTTGGCACTTTTGCTATCAGCTTTTGGCACTGTTGCAATCAGCTGTGGTGCTGTTGGCACTTTTGCTATCAACTGGTTTTGTTCGCTAGTTTTTATATAAACATGTATTTTTATACTTTCATAGTGTTTTTTTTTAGTGGGGGGTCACTATTTGGTCATAGCTGGGACCCTTTGTGATCAGAAGCCTTGCTGTCAGATGTAGTTTATAGTCATACCTAGGACTAGTTGGCACTGTGGTGCTGTTGGCACTTTTGCTATAAGCTGTTGGCACTTTTTATGTTATCTGTTGTCACTTTTGCTATCAGCTGTTGGCACTTTTGCTATCAGCTGTTGGCACTTTTGCTATCAGCTGTTGGCACTTTTGCTATCAGCTGTGGTGCTGTTGGCACTTTTGCTATCAACTGGTGTTGTTCGCATGTTTTTATAGAAACATGTATTTTTATACTTTCATAGTGTTTTTTTTTAGTGGGGGGTCACTATTTGCTCATAGCTGGGACCCTTTGTGATCAGAAGCCTTGCTGTCAGATGTAGTTCATATTTATACCTAGGACTAGTTGGCACTGTGGTGCTGTTGGCACTTTTGCTATCAGCTGTTGGCACTTTTGCTATCAGCTGTTGGCACTTTTATTATCAGCTGTTGGCACTTTTGCTATCAGCTGTTGGCACTTTTGCTATCAGCTTTTGGCTTTTTTGTTATCAGCTACTGGCACTTTTGCTATCAGCTGTTGGCACTTTTGCTATCAGCTGTGGTGCTGTTGGCACTTTTGCTATCAAGTGGTGTTGTTCGGAAGTTTTTATATAAACATGTATTTTTATACTTTCATAGTGTTTTTTTTAGTGGGGGGTCACTATTTGCACATAGCTGGGACCCTTTGTGATCAGAAGCCTTGCTGTCAGATGTAGTTTATAGTCATACCTAGGACTAGTTGGCACTGTGGTGCTGTTGGCACTTTTGCTATAAGCTGTTGGCACTTTTGCTATCAGCTGTTGGCACGTTTGCTATCAGCTGTTGGCACTTTTGCTATCAGCTGTTGGCACTTTTGCTATCAGCTGTGGTGCTGTTGGCACTTTTGCTATCAACTGGTGTTGTTCGCAAGTTTCTATATAAACATGTTATTTTATACTTTCATAGTGTTTTTTTTTTAGTGGGTGGTCACTATTTGCTCATAGCTGGGACCCTTTGTGATCAGAAGCCTAGCTGTCAGATGTAGTTTATAGTCATACCTAGGACTAGTTGGCACTGTGGTGCTGTTGGCACTTTTGATATCAGCTATTGGCACTTTTGCTATCAGCTTTTGGCACTTTTGCTATCAGCTGTGGTGCTGTTGGCACTTTGGCTATCAACTGTTGTTGTTCGCAAGTTTTTATATAAACATGTATTTTTATACTTTCATACAGTTTTTTTTTTTTAGTGGGGCGTCACTATTTGCTCATAGCTGGGAACTTTGTGTCAGAAGCCATGCTGTCAGATGTCGTTTTTAGTCATACCTAGGACTAGTTGGCACTGTGGTGCTGTTGGCACTTTTGCTATCAGCTGTTGTCACTTTTGCTATCAGCTGTGGTGCTGTTGGCACTTTTGCTATCAACTGGTGTTGTTCGCAAGTTTTTATATAAACATGTATTTTTATACTTTCATAGTGTTTTTTTTTTAGTGGGGTGACACTATTTGCTCATAGCTGGGACCCTTTGTGATCAGAAGCCTTGCTGTCAGATGTAGTACATAGTCATACCTAGGACTAGTTGGCACTGTGGTGCTGTTGGCCATTTTGCTATCAGCTGTTGGCACTTTTGCTATCAGCAGTTGGAACTTTTGCTATCAGCTGTTGGCACTTTTATTATCAGCTGTTGGCACTTTTGCTATCAACTGGTGTTTTTCGCAAAGTTTTTATATAAACATGTATTTTTATACTTTCATAGTGTTTTTTTATGGGGGGTCACTATTTGCTCATAGCTTGGACCCTTTTTGATCAGAAGCCTTGCTGCCAGATGTACTTTATAGTCATACCTAGGACTAGTTGGCAATGTGGTGCTGTTGGCACTTTTGCTATCAGCTGTGGGCACTTTTGCTATCAGCTGTGGTGCTGTTTGCACTTTTGCTATCAACTGGTGTTGTTCGCAAGTTTTTATATAAACATGTATTTTTATACTTTCATAGTGTTTTTTTATGGGGGGTCAATATTTGCTCATAGCTGGGACCCTTTGTGATCAGAAGCCTTGCTTTCAGATGTAGTTTATAGTCATACCTAGGATTAGTTGGCACTGTGGTGCTGTTGGCACTTTTGCAATCAGCTGTTAGCACTTTTGATATCTGCTGTGGTGCTGTTGGCACTTTTGCTATGAACTGGTGTTGTTCGACAGTTTTCATATAAAAATGTATTTTTATACATTCATAGTGTTTTTTTTTTAGTGGGGGGTCACTATTTGCTCATAGCTGGGACCCTTTGTGATCAGAAGCCTTGCTGTCATTGTAGTTTATAATAATACCTAGGACTAGTTGGCAATGTGGTGCTGTTGGCAATTTTGCTATCAGCTGTTGGCACTTTTGCTATCAGCTGTTGGCACTTTTGCTATCAGCTGTTGGCACTTTTGGTATCAGCTGTTGGCACTTTTGCTATCAGCTGTTGGCACTTTTGCTATCAGCTGTTTGCACTTTTGCTATCAACTGGTGTTGTTCGCAAGTTTTTATATAAACATGTATTTTTATACTTTCATAGAGTTTTCTTTTAGTGGGGGGTAACTATTTGCTCATAGCTGGGACCCTTTGTGATCAGAAGCCTTGCTGTCAGATGTAGTTTATATTCATACCTAGGACTAGTTGGCACTGTGGTGCTGTTGGCACTTTTGCTATCAGCTGTTGGCACTTTTGCTATCAGCTGTTGGCACTTTTGCTATCAGCTGTTTGCACTTTTGCTATCAACTGGTGTTGTTCGCAAGTTTTTATATAAACATGTATTTTTATACTTTCATAGAGTTTTTTTTTAGTGGGGTGTCACTATTTGCTCATAGCTGGGACCCTTTGTGATCAGAAGCCTTGCTGTCAGATGTAGTTTATAATCATACCTAGGACTATTTGGCACTGTTGTGTTGTTGGCACTTGTGCTATCAGCTGTTGGCACTTTTGCTATCAGCTGTTGGCACTTTTGCTATCAGCTGTTGGCACTTTTGGTATCAGCTGTTGGCACTTTTGCTATCAGCTGTTGGCACTTTTGCTATCAGCTGTTTGCACTTTTGCTATCAACTGGTGTTGTTCGCAAGTTTTTATATAAACATGTATTTTTATACTTTCATAGAGTTTTCTTTTAGTGGGGGGTAACTATTTGCTCATAGCTGGGACCCTTTGTGATCAGAAGCCTTGCTGTCAGATGTAGTTTATATTCATACCTAGGACTAGTTGGCACTGTGGTGCTGTTGGCACTTTTGCTATCAGCTGTTGGCACTTTTGCTATCAGCTGTTGGCCCTTTTGCTATCAGCTGTTTGCACTGTTGCTATCAGCTGTTGGCACTTTTGCTATCAGCTGTTGGCACTTTTGATATCAGCTGTTGGCACATTTGCTATCAGCTTTTGGCACTTTTGGTATCATCTGTTGGAACTTTTGCTATCAGCTGTTGGCACATTTGCTATCAGCTCTTGGAAGTTTGCTATCAGCTGTTGGCACATTTGCTATCAGCTTTTGGCACTTTTGGTATCATCTGTTTGCACATTTGCTATCAGCTGTTGGCATTTTGCTATCAGCTGGGGTGATGTTGGCACTTTTGCTATCAACTGGTGTTGTTCGCAAGTTTTTATATAAACATGTATTTTTATACTTTCATAGTGTTTTCTTTTAGTGGGGGTAACTATTTGCTCATATCTGGGACCCTTTGTGATCAGAAGCCTTGCTGTCAGATGTAGTTTATAGTCATACCTAGGACTAGTTGGCACTGTGGTGCTGTTGGCACTTTTGCTATCAGCTGTTGGCACTTTCTCTATCAGCTGTTGGCACTTTTGGTATCAGCTTTTGGCACTTTTGGTATCAGCTGTTGGCACTTTTGCTATCAGCTGTTGGCACTTTTGCTATGAGCTGTTGGCACGTTTGGTATCATCTGTTGGAACTTTTGCTATCAGCTGTTGGCACTTTTGCTATCAGTTTTTTGGCACTTTTGCTATCAGCTGTTTGCACTTTTGCTATCAGCTGTTGGCACTTTTGCTATCAGCTGGCGTGCTGTTGGCACTTTTGCTATCAACTGGTGTTGTTCGCAAGTTTTTATATAAACATGTATTTTTATACTTTCATAGTGTTTTTTTTTTAGTGGGGGTTCACTATTTGCTCATAGCTGGGACCCTTTGTGATCAGAAGCCTTGCTGTCAGATGTAGTTTATAATCATACCTAGGACTAGATGGCACTGTGGTGCTGTTGGCACTTTTGCTATTAGCTGTTGGCACTTTTGCTACCAGCTTTTGGCACTTTTGCTATCAGCTGTGGTGCTGTTTGCACTTTTGCTATCAACTGGTGTTGTTCGCAAGTTTTTATATAAACATGTATTTTTATACTTTCATAGTGTTTTCTTTTAGTGGGGGGTCACTATTTGCTCATAGCTGGGACCCTTTGTGATCAGAAGCCTTGCTGTCAGATGTAGTTTATAGTCATACCTAGGACTAGTTGGCACTGTGGTGCTGTTGGCACTTTTGCTATCAGCTGTTGGCACTTTTGCTATCAGCTCTTGGCTCTTTTGCTATCAGCATTTGGCACTTTTGCTATCAGCTGTTTGTACTTTCGGTATCATCTGTTGGCCCTTTTTCTATCAGCTGTTGGCACTTTTTTCTATCAGCTGTTGGCTCTTTTTCTATCAGCTTTTGGCACTTTTGGTATCAGCTGTTGGCACTTTTGCTATCAGCATTTGGCACTTTTGCTATCAGCTGTTTGTACTTTCGGTATCATCTGTTGGCACTTTTTCTATCAGCTGTTGGCACTTTTTTCTATCAGCTGTTGGCACTTTTGCTATCAGCTGTTGGCACTTTTGCTGTCAGCTGTTGTCATTTTGCTATCAGCTGTTGGCACTTTTGATATCAGCTTTTGGCACTTTTGGTATCAGCTGTTGGCACTTTTGCTATAAGCTGTTGTCACTTTTGCTGTAAGCTGTTCACAGTTTTGCTATCAGCTGTTGGCACTTTTGCTATCAGCTGTGGTGCTGTTGGCACTTTTTCTATCAACTGGTGTTGTTCGCAAGTTTTTATATAAACATGTATTTTTTTACATCCATAGTGTTTTTTTTTTAGTGGGGGATCACTATTTGCTCATAGCTGGGACCCCTTGTGATCAGTAGCCTTGCTGTCAGATGTAGTTTATAGTCATACCTATGACTAGTTGGCAATGTGGTGCTGATGGCACTTTTGCTATCAGCTGTTGGCACTTTTGTTATTCTGTTGGCACTTTTGCTATCAGCTGTTGGCACTTTTGCTATCAGCTGTTGGAACTTTTGCTATCAGCTGTTGGCACTTTTGCTATCAGCTTTTGGCACTTTTGCTATCAGCTGTTGGCACTTTTGCTATCAGCTGTTGGCACTTTTGCTATCAGCTGTGGTGCTGTTTGTACTTTTGCTATCAACTGGTGTTGTTCGCAAGTTTTTATATAAACATGTATTTTTATACTTTCATATTGTTTTTTTAGTGGGGCGTAACTATTTGCTCATAGCTGGGACCCTTTGTGATCAGAAGCCTTTCTGTAAGATGTAGTTTATAGTCATACCTAGGACTAGTTGGCACTGTGGTGCTCTTGGCACTTTTGCTATCAGCTGTTGGCACTTTTGCTATCAGCTGTTGGCACTTTTGCTATCAGCTGTGGTGCTGTTGGCACTTTTGCTATCAACTGGTGTTGTTCGCAAGTTTTTATATAAACATGTATTTTTATACATTCATAGTGTTTTTCTTTAGTGGGGGGTCACTATTTGCTCATAGCTGGGAACCTTTGTGATCAGAAGCCTTGCTGTCAGATGTAGTTTATAGTCATACCTAGGACTAGTTGGCAATGTGGTGCTGTTGGCATTTTTGCTATCAGCTGTTGGCACGTTTGCTATCAGATGTTGGCACTTTTGCTATCAGCTTTTGGCACGTTTGCTATCAGCTGTTGGCACTTTTGTAATCAGCTCTGGTGATTTTGGCACTTTTGCTATCAACTGGTGTTGTTCGCCAGTTTTTATATAAATATGTATTTTTATACTTTCATAACGTTTTTTTTTTAGTGGGGGGTCACTATTTGCTCAAAGCTGGGACCCTTTTTGATCAGAAGTCTTGCTGTCAGATGTAGTTTATAATCATACCTAGGACTAGTTCGCACAGTGGTGCTGTTGGCACTTTTGCTATCAGCTGTTGGCACTTTTGCTATAGGCTTTTGGCACGTTTGGTATCATCTGTTGGCACTTTTGCTATCAGCTGTGGTGCTGTTGGCACTTTTGCTATCAACTGGTGTTGTTCGCAAGTTTTTATATAAACATGTATTTTTATACTTTCAGAGTGTTTTTTTTAGTGGGGGGTCACTATTTGCTCATAGCTGGGACCCTTTGTGATCAGAAGCTTTGCTGTCAGATGTAGTTTATAGTCATACCTAGGACTAGTTGGCACTGTGGTGCTGTTGGCACATTTGCTATCAGCTGTTGGCACTTTTGCTATCAGCTGTGGTGCTGTTTGCACTTTTGCTATCAACTGGTTTTGTTCGCAAGTTTTTTATAAACATGTATTTTTATACTTTCATAGTGTTTTTTTTTAGTGGGGGGTAACTATTTGCTCATAGCTGGGACACTTTGTGATCAGAAGCCTTGCTGTCAGATGTAGTTTATAGTCATACCTAGGACTAGTTGGCACTGTGGTGCTGTTGGCACTTTTGCTATCAGCTGTTGGTACTTTTGCTATTAGCTGTTGGCACTTTTGCTATAAGCTTTTGGCACATTTGGTATCAGCTGTTGGCACTTTTGCTATCAGCTGTTGGCAATTTGCAATCAGCTGTTGGCACTTTTGCTATCAGCTGTTAGCACTTTTGTTATCAGCTGTTGGCACTTTTGCTATCAGCTTTGGTGCTTTTGCTATCAGCTGTTGGCAGTTTTGGTATCAGCTGTTGGCACTATTTGCTATCAGCTTTTGGCACTTTTGCTATCAGCTGTGGTGCTGTTGGCACTTTTGCTATCAACTGGTGTTGTTCGTAAGTTTTTATATAAACATGTATTTTTATACATTCATAGTATTTTTTTAGTGGGGGGTCACTATTTGCTCATAGCTGGGACCCTTTGTGATCAGAAGCCTTGCTGTCAGATGTAGTTTATAGTCATACATAGGACTAGTTGGCACTGTTGTGCTTTTGGCACTTTTGCTATCAGCTGTTGGCACTTTTACTATCAGCTGTTGGCACTTTTGCTATTAGCTGTTGGCACTTTTGCTATCAACTGGTGTTGTTCGCAAGTTTTTATATAAACATGTATTTTTATACATTCACATATTTTTTTTTTTTTAATGGGGGTCGCTATTTGCTCATAGCTGGGAACCTTTTTGATCAGAAGCCTTGCTGTCAGATGTAGTTTATAGTCATAACTAGGACTAGTTGGCACTGTGGTGCTTTTGGCACTTTTGCTATCAGCTGTTGGCACTTATACTATCAGCTGTTGGCACTTTTGCTATAAGATGTGGGGCTGTTTGCACTTTTGCTATCAACTGGTGTTGTTCGCAAGTTTTTTATAAACATGTATTTTTATACTTTCATAGTGTTTTTTTTTAGTGGGGGGTAACTATTTGCTCATAGCTGGGACCCTTTGAGATCAGAAGCCTTGCTGTCAGATGTACTTTATAGTCGTACCTAGGAGTAGTTGGCACTGTGGTGCTGTTGGCACTTTTGCTATCAGCTGTTGGTACTTTTGCTATTAGCTGTTGGCACTTTTGCTATCAGCTTTTGGCACTTTTGGTATGAGCTGTTGGCACTTTTGCTATCAGCTGTTGGCAATTTGCAATCAGCTGTTGGCACTTTTGCTATCAGCTGTTGGCACTTTTGATATCAGCTGTGTGCACTTTTGCTATAAGCTGTTGGCACTTTTGCTATCAGCTGTTGGCAGTTTTGGTATCATCTGTTGGCACTTTTGCTATCAGCTGTTGGCACTTTTGCTATCAGCTTTTGGCACTTTTGGTATCAGCTGTTGGCACTATTTGCTATCAGCTGTTGGCACTTTTGCTATCAGCTGTGGTGCTGTTGGCACTTTTGCTATCAACTGGTGTGGTTCGTAAGTTTTTATATAAACATGTATTTTTATACATTCATAGTATTTTTTTTAGTGGGGGGTCACTATTTGCTCATAGCTGGGACCCTTTGTGATCAGAAGCCTTGCTGTCAGATGTAGTTTATAGTCATACCTAGGACTAGTTGGCACTGTGGTGCTTTTGGGACTTTTGCTATCAGCTGTTGGCACTTTTACCATCAGCTGTTGGCACTGTTGCTATTAGCTGTTGGCACTTTTGCTATCAGCTGAGTGCTGTTGGCACTTTTGCTATCAACTGGTGTTGTTCGCAAGTTTTTATATAAACATGTATTTTTATACTCTCACATTTTTTTTTTTTTTAATGGGGGTCACTATTTGCTCATAGCTGGGACCCATTGTGATCAGAAGCCTTGCTTTCAGATGTAGTTTATAGACATACCTAGGACTAGTTGGCACTGTGGTGCTTTTGGCACTTTTGCTATCAGCTGTTGGCACTTTTACTATCAGCTGTTGGCACTTTTGCTATTAGCTGTTGGCAGATTTGCTATCAGCTGTGGTGCTGTTGGCACTTTTGCTATCAACTGGTGTTGTTCGAAAGTATTTATATAAACATGTATTTTTATACTTTCATAGTGTTTTTTTAGTGGGGGGTCACTATTTGCTCATAGCTGGGACCCTTTCTGGTAGGAAGCCTTGCTGTCAGATGTAGTTTATAGTCATACCTAGGACTAGTTGGCACTGTGGTGCTGTTGGCACTTTTGCTATAAGCTATTGGCACTTTTGCTATCAGCTGTTGGGACTATTACTATCAGCTGTTGGCACTTTTGCTATGAGCTGTTGTGCTGTTGGCACTTTTGCTATCAACTGGGGCTGTTCGCAAGTTTTTATATAAACATGTATTTTAATACATTCATAGTGTTTTTTTTTTAGTGAGGGCCACTATTTGCTCATAGCTGGGACCCTTTGTGGAGAGAAGCCTAGCTGTCAGATGTAGTTTATAGTCATACCTAGTACTAGTTGGCACGGTGGTGCTGTTGGCACTTTTGCTATCAGATGTTGGCACTTTTGCTATCAGCTGTTGGCACTTTAGCTATCAGCTGTTGGCACGTTTGCTATCAGCTGTTGGCACTTTTGGTATCAGCTGTTGGCACTTTTGCTATCAGCTGTTGTCACTTTTTCTATCAGCTGTGATGCTGTTGGCACTTTTGCTATCAACTGGTGTTGTTCGCAAGTTTTTATATAAATATGTATTTTTATACATTCATAGTGTTTTTTTTAGTGGCGGGTCACTATTTGCTCATAGCTGGGTCCATTTGTGATCAGAAGCCTTGCTGTCAGATGTAGTTTATAGTCATACCTAGGACTAGTTGGCACTGTGGTGCTGTTGGCACTTTTGCTATCAGCTGTTGGCACTTTTGCTATCAGCTGTTGGCACTTTTGCTATCAGCTTTTGGCACTTTTGCTATCAGCTGTTGGCACTTTTGCTATCATTTGTTGGCACTTTTAGTATCAGCTGTTGGCACTTTTGCTATCAGCTGTTGGCACTTTTCCTATCAGCTGTTGGCACTTTTGCTATCAGCTGTTGGCACTTTTGCTATCAGCTTTTGGCACTTTTAGTATCAGCTGTTGGCACTTTTGCTATCAGCTGTTGGCACTTTTGCTATCAGCTGTGGTGCTGTTGGCACTTTTGCTCTCAACTGGTGTTGTTCGCAAGTTTTTATATAAACATGTATTTTTATACATTCATAGTGTTTTTTTTAGTGGGGGTCACTATTTGCTCATAGCTGGGAACCTTTGTGATCAGATGTCTTACTGTCAGATGTAGTTTATAGTCATAACTAGGACTAGTTGGCAATGTGGTGCTGTTGGCACTTTTGCTATCAGCTGTTGGCACTTTTGCTCTCAGCTGTTGGCACTTTTGCTATCAGCTTTTGGCACTTTTGGTATCAGCTGTTGGCACTTTTGCTATCAGCTGTTTGCAGTTTTGCTATCAGCTGTTGGCACTTTTGCAATCATCTGTTGGCACTTTTGCTATCAGCTGTTGGCACTTTTGCTATCAGCTTTTGGCACTTTTGCTATCAGCTGTTGGCACTTTTGCTATCAGCTGTGGTGCTGTTGGCACTTTTGCTATCAACTGGTGTTGTTCGCAAGTTTTAATAAAAACATGTATTTTCATACATTCATAGTGTTTTTTTTTAGTGGGGGGTCACTATTTGCTCATAGCTGGGACCCTTTGTGATCAGAAGTCTTGTTGTCAGATGGAGTTTATAGTCATACCAAGGACTAGTTGGCACTGTGGTGCTGTTGGCACTTTTGCTATCAGCTGTTGGCACTTTTGCTATCAGCTGTTGGCACTTTTGCTATCAGCTTTTGGCACTTTGGGTATCAGCTGTTGGCACTTTTGCTATCAGCTGTTTGCACTTTTGCTATCAGCTGTTGGCATTTTGCAATCAGCTGTTGGCACTTTTGCTATCAGCTGTTGGCACTTTTGCTATCAGCTGTTGTCACTTTTGCTATCAGCTGTTGGCACTTTTGCAATCAGCTGTGGTGCTGTTGGCACATTTGCTATCAACTGGTGTTGTTCGCAAGTTTTTATATAAACATGTATTTTTATACATTCATTGTGTTTTTTTTTAGTGGGGTGTCACTATTTGCTCATAGCTGGGATCCTTTGTGATCAGAAGCCTTGCTGTCAGATGTAGTTTATAGTCATACCTAGGACTAGTTGGCAATGTGGTGCTTTTGGCACTTTTGCTATCAGCTGTTGGCAGTTTTGCTATCAGCTGTTGGCACTTTTGCTATCAGCTGTTGGCACTTTTGCTATCAGCTGTGGTGCTGTTGGCACTTTTGCTATCAACTGGTGTTGTTCGCAAGTTTTTATATAAACATGTATTTTTATACATTCATAGTGTTTTTTTTTTTTAGTGGGGGGTCACTATTTACTCATAGCTGGGACCCTTTGTGATCAGAAGCCTTGCTGCCAGATATAGTTTATAGTCATACCTAGGACTAGTTGGCAGTGTGGTGCTGTTGGCACATTTGCTATCAGCTGTTGGCACTTTTGCTATCAGCTGTGGTGCTGTTGGCACTTTTGCTATCAACTGGTGTTGTTCGCAAGTTTTTATATAAACATGTATTTTTATACATTCATAGTATTTTTTTAGTGGGGGGTCACTATTTGCTCATAGCTGGGACCCTTTGTGATCAGAAGCCTTGCTGTCAGATGTAGTTTATAGTCATACATAGGACTAGTTGGCACTGTTGTGTTTTGGCACTTTTGCTATCAGCTGTTGGCACTTTTACTATCAGCTGTTGGCACTTTTGCTATTAGCTGTTGGCACTTTTGCTATCAACTGGTGTTGTTCGCAAGTTTTTATATAAACATGTATTTTTATACATTCACATATTTTTTTTTTTTAATGGGGGTCGCTATTTGCTCATAGCTGGGAACCTTTTTGATCAGAAGCCTTGCTGTCAGATGTAGTTTATAGTCATAACTAGGACTAGTTGGCACTGTGGTGCTTTTGGCACTTTTGCTATCAGCTGTTGGCACTTATACTATCAGCTGTTGGCACTTTTGCTATCAGATGTGGGGCTGTTTGCACTTTTGCTATCAACTGGTGTTGTTCGCAAGTTTTTTATAAACATGTATTTTTATACTTTCATAGTGTTTTTTTTTAGTGGGGGGTAACTATTTGCTCATAGCTGGGACCCTTTGAGATCAGAAGCCTTGCTGTCAGATGTACTTTATAGTCGTACCTAGGAGTAGTTGGCACTGTGGTGCTGTTGGCACTTTTGCTATCAGCTGTTGGTACTTTTGCTATTAGCTGTTGGCACTTTTGCTATCAGCTTTTGGCACTTTTGGTATGAGCTGTTGGCACTTTTGCTATCAGCTGTTGGCAATTTGCAATCAGCTGTTGGCACTTTTGCTATCAGCTGTTGGCACTTTTGATATCAGCTGTTGGCACTTTTGCTATAAGCTGTTGGCACTTTTGCTATCAGCTGTTGGCAGTTTTGGTATCATCTGTTGGCACTTTTGCTATCAGCTGTTGGCACTTTTGCTATCAGCTTTTGGCACTTTTGGTATCAGCTGTTGGCACTATTTGCTATCAGCTGTTGGCACTTTTGCTATCAGCTGTGGTGCTGTTGGCACTTTTGCTATCAACTGGTGTTGTTCGTAAGTTTTTATATAAACATGTATTTTTATACATTCATAGTATTTTTTTTAGTGGGGGGTCACTATTTGCTCATAGCTGGGACCCTTTGTGATCAGAAGCCTTGCTGTCAGATGTAGTTTATAGTCATACCTAGGACTAGTTGGCACTGTGGTGCTTTTGGGACTTTTGCTATCAGCTGTTGGCACATTTACCATCAGCTGTTGGCACTGTTGCTATTAGCTGTTGGCACTTTTGCTATCAGCTGAGTGCTGTTGGCACTTTTGCTATCAACTGGTGTTGTTCGCAAGTTTTTATATAAACATGTATTTTTATACTCTCACATTGTTTTTTTTTTTAATGGGGGTCACTATTTGCTCATAGCTGGGACCCATTGTGATCAGAAGCCTTGCTTTCAGATGTAGTTTATAGACATACCTAGGACTAGTTGGCACTGTGGTGCTTTTGGCACTTTTGCTATCAGCTGTTGGCACTTTTACTATCAGCTGTTGGCACTTTTGCTATTAGCTGTTGGCACTTTTGCTATCAGCTGAGTGCTGTTGGCACTTTTGCTATCAACTGGTGTTGTTCGCAAGTTTTTATATAAACATGTATTTTTATACTTTGATAGTGTTTTTTTTAGTGGGGGGTCACTATTTGCTGATAGCTGGGACCCTTTGTGATCAGAATCCTTGCTGTCAGATGTAGTTTATAGTCATACCTAGGACTAGATGGCACTGTGGTGCTGTTGGCACTTTTGCTATCAGCTCTTGGCACTTTTGCTATCAGCTGTTGGCACTTTTGCTATCAGCTGTGGTGCTGTTGGCACTTTTGCTATCAACTGGTGTTGTTCGCAAGTATTTATATAAACATGTATTTTTATACTTTCATAGTGTTTTTTTAGTGGGGGGTCACTATTTGCTCATAGCTGGGACCCTTTCTGGTAGGAAGCCTTGCTGTCAGATGTAGTTTATAGTCATACCTAGGACTAGTTGGCACTGTGGTGCTGTTGGCACTTTTGCTATAAGCTATTGGCACTTTTGCTATCAGCTGTTGGGACTATTAATATCAGCTGTTGGCACTTTTGCTATGAGCTGTTGTGCTGTTGGCACTTTTGCTATCAACTGGGGCTGTTCGCAAGTTTTTATATAAACATGTATTTTAATACATTCATAGTGTTTTTTTTTTAGTGAGGGCCACTATTTGCTCATAGCTGGGACCCTTTGTGGAGAGAAGCCTAGCTGTCAGATGTAGTTTATAGTCATACCTAGTACTAGTTGGCACGGTGGTGCTGTTGGCACTTTTGCTATCAGATGTTGGCACTTTTGCTATCAGCTGTTGGCACTTTAGCAATCAGCTGTTGGCACGTTTGCTATCAGCTGTTGGCACTTTTGGTATCAGCTGTTGGCACTTTTGCTATCAGCTGTTGTCACTTTTTCTATCAGCTGTGATGCTGTTGGCACTTTTGCTATCAACTGGTGTTGTTCGCAAGTTTTTATATAAATATGTATTTTTATACATTCATAGTGTTTTTTTTAGTGGGGGGTCACTATTTGCTCATAGCTGGGTCCATTTGTGATCAGAAGCCTTGCTGTCAGATGTAGTTTATAGTCATACCTAGGACTAGTTGGCACTGTGGTGCTGTTGGCACTTTTGCTATCAGCTGTTGGCACTTTTGCTATCAGCTGTTGGCACTTTTGCTATCAGCTTTTGGCACTTTTGCTATCAGCTGTTGGCACTTTTGCTATCAGCTGTTTGCAGTTTTGCTATCAGCTGTTGGCACTTTTGCAATCATCTGTTGGCACTTTTGCTATCAGCTGTTGGCACTTTTGCTATCAGCTGTTGGCACTTTTGCTATCAGCTTTTGGCACTTTTGCTATCAGCTGTTGGCACTTTTGCTATCAGCTGTGGTGCTGTTGGCACTTTTGCTATCAACTGGTGTTGTTCGCAAGTTTTAATAAAAACATGTATTTTCATACATTCATAGTGTTTTTTTTTAGTGGGGGGTCACTATTTGCTCATAGCTGGGACCCTTTGTGATCAGAAGTCTTGTTGTCAGATGGAGTTTATAGTCATACCAAGGACTAGTTGGCACTGTGGTGCTGTTGGCACTTTTGCTATCAGCTGTTGGCACTTTTGCTATCAGCTGTTGGCACTTTTGCTATCAGCTTTTGGCACTTTGGGTATCAGCTGTTGGCACTTTTGCTATCAGCTGTTTTCACTTTTGCTATCAGCTGTTGGCATTTTGCAATCAGCTGTTGGCACTTTTGCTATCAGCTGTTGGCACTTTTGCTATCAGCTGTTGTCACTTTTGCTATCAGCTGTTGGCACTTTTGCAATCAGCTGTGGTGCTGTTGGCACATTTGCTATCAACTGGTGTTGTTCGCAAGTTTTTATATAAACATGTATTTTTATACATTCATTGTGTTTTTTTTTAGTGGGGTGTCACTATTTGCTCATAGCTGGGATCCTTTGTGATCAGAAGCCTTGCTGTCAGATGTAGTTTATAGTCATACCTAGGACTAGTTGGCAATGTGGTGCTTTTGTCACTTTTGCTATCAGCTGTTGGCAGTTTTGCTATCAGCTGTTGGCACTTTTGCTATCAGCTGTTGGCACTTTTGCTATCAGCTGTGGTGCTGTTGGCACTTTTGCTATCAACTGGTGTTGTTCGCAAGTTTTTATATAAACATGTATTTTTATACATTCATAGTGTTTTTTTTTTTTAGTGGGGGGTCACTATTTACTCATAGCTGGGACCCTTTGTGATCAGAAGCCTTGCTGCCAGATATAGTTTATAGTCATACCTAGGACTAGTTGGCAGTGTGGTGCTGTTGGCACATTTGCTATCAGCTGTTGGCACTTTTGCTATCAGCTGTGGTGCTGTTGGCACTTTTGCTATCAACTGGTGTTGTTCGCAAGTTTTTATATAAACATGTATTTTTATACATTCATAGTGTTTTTTTTAGTGGGGGGTCACTATTTGCTCCTAGCTGGGACCCTTTGTGATCAGAAGCCTTGCTGTCAGATGTAGTTTATTGTCATACCTAGGACTACTTGGCAATGTGGTGCTGTTGGCACTTTTGTTATCAGCTGTTGGCACTTTTGCTATCAGCTGTTGTCACCTTTGCTATCAGCTGTTGGCACTTTTGCTATCAGCTGTGGTGCTGTTGGCACTTTTGCTATCAACTGGTGTTGTTCGCAAGTTTTTATATAAACATCTATTTTTATACTTTCATAGTGTTTTTTTTTTTAGTGGGGGGTCACTATTTGCTCATAGCTGGGACCCTTTGTGATCAGAAGCCTGGCTGTCAGATGTAGTTTATAGTCATACCTAGGACTAGTTGGCACTGTGGTGCTGTTGGCACTTTTGCTATCAGCTGTTGGCACTTTTGCTATCAGCTGTTGTCACCTTTGCTATCAGCTGTTGGCACGATATCAACTGGTGTTGTTCGCAAGTTTTTATATAAACATGTATTTTTATAATTTCATAGTGTTTTTTTTTTAGTGGGGGGTCACTATTTGCTCATAGCTGGGACCCTTTGTGATCAGAAGCCTTGCTGTCAGATGTTGCTATCAGCTGTCAGATGTTTATATAAAAACTTGCGAACAACACCAGTTGATAGCAAATGTGCCAACAGCACCACAGCTGATTGCAAAAGTGCCAACAGCTGATAGCAAAAGTGACAACAGCTGATAGCAAAAGTGCCAACAGCTGATAGCAAAAGTGCCAACAGCTGATTGCAAAATGCCAACAGCTGATAGCAAAAGTGCAAACAGCTGATAGCAAAAGTGCCAACAGCTGATACCCAAAGTGCCAAAAGCTGATAGCAAAAGTGCCAACAGCTGATAGCAAAAGTGCCAACAGCTGATAGCAAAAGTGCCAACAGCACCACAGTGCCAACTAGTCCTTGGTATGACTATAAACTCCATCTGACAACAAGACTTCTGATCACAAAGGGTCCCAGCTATGAGCAAATAGTGACCCCCCACTAAAAAAAAACACTATGAATGTATGAAAATACATGTTTTTATTAAAACTTGCGAACAACACCAGTTGATAGCAAAAGTGCCAACAGCACCACAGCTGATAGCAAAAGTGCCAACAGCTGATAGCAAAAGTGCCAAAAGCTGATAGCAAAAGTGCCAACAGCTGATAGCAAAAGTGCCAACAGCTGATAGCAAAAGTGCCAAAAGCTGATAGCAAAAGTGCCAACAGCTGATAGCAAAAGTGCCAACAGCTGATAGCAAAAGTGCCAACAGATGATTGCAAAAGTGCCAACAGCTGATAGCAAAACTGCAAACAGCTGATAGCAAAAGTGCCAACAGCTGATACCAAAAGTGCCAAAAGCTGATAGCAAAAGTGCCAACAGCTGAGAGCAAAAGTGCCAACAGCTGATAGCAAAAGTGCCAACAGCACCACATTGCCAACTAGTCCTAGTTATGACTATAAACTACATCTGACAGTAAGACATCTGATCACAAAGGTTCCCAGCTATGAGCAAATAGTGACCCCCACTAAAAAAAACACTATGAATGTATAAAAATACATGTTTATATAAAAACTTGCGAACAACACCAGTTGAGAGCAAAAGTGCCAACAGCACCACAGCTGATAGCAAAAGTGCCAACAGCTGATAGCAAAAGTGCCAACAGCTGATACTAAAAGTGCCAAAAGCTGATAGCAAAAGTGCCAACAGCTGATAGCAAAAGTGCCAACAGCTGATAGGAAAAGTGCCAACAGCTGATAGCAAAAGTGCCAACAGCTGATACTAAAAGTGCCAACAAATCATAGCAAAAGTGCCAACAGCTGATAGCAAAAGTGCCAAAAGCTGATAGCAAAAGTGCCAACAGCTGATAGCAAAAGTGCCAACAGCTGATAGCAAAAGTGCCAACAGCACCACAGTGCCAACTAGTCCTAGGTATGACTATAAACTACATCTGACAGCAAGGCTTCTGATCACAAATGGACCCAGCTATGAGCAAATAGTGACCCCCCACTAAAAAAAACACTATGAATGTATAAAAATACATATTTATATAAAAACTTGCGAACAACACCAGTTGATAGCAAAAGTGCCAACAGCATCACAGCTGATAGAAAAAGTGACAACAGCTGATAGCAAAAGTGCCAACAGCTGATACCAAAAGTGCCAACAGCTGATAGCAAACGTGCCAACAGCTGATTGCTAAAGTGCCAACAGCTGATAGCAAAAGTGCCAACATCTGATAGCAAAAGTGCCAACAGCACCACCGTGCCAACTAGTACTAGGTATGACTATAAACTACATCTGACAGCTAGGCTTCTCTCCACAAAGGGTCCCAGCTATGAGCAAATAGTGGCCCTCACTAAAAAAAAAACACTATGAATGTATTAAAATACATGTTTATATAAAAACTTGCGAACAGCCCCAGTTGATAGCAAAAGTGCCAACAGCACAACAGCTCATAGCAAAAGTGCCAACAGCTGATAGTAATAGTCCCAACAGCTGATAGCAAAAGTGCCAATAGCTTATAGCAAAAGTGCCAACAGCACCACAGTGCCAACTAGTCCTAGGTATGACTATAAACTACATCTGACAGCAAGGCTTCCTACCAGAAAGGGTCCCAGCTATGAGCAAATAGTGACCCCCCACTAAAAAAACACTATGAAAGTATAAAAATACATGTTTATATAAATACTTGCGAACAACACCAGTTGATAGCAAAAGTGCCAACAGCACCACAGCTGATAGCAAAAGTGCCAACAGCTGATAGCAAAAGTGCCAAGAGCTGATAGCAAAAGTGCCAACAGCACCACAGTGCCATCTAGTCCTAGGTATGACTATAAACTACATCTGACAGCAAGGATTCTGATCACAAAGGGTCCCAGCTATCAGCAAATAGTGACCCCCCACTAAAAAAAACACTATCAAAGTATAAAAATACATGTTTATATAAAAACTTGCGAACAACACCAGTTGATAGCAAAAGTGCCAACAGCACTCAGCTGATAGCAAAAGTGCCAACAGCTAATAGCAAAAGTGCCAACAGCTGATAGTAAAAGTGCCAACAGCTGATAGCAAAAGTGCCAAAAGCACCACAGTGCCAACTAGTCCTAGGTATGTCTATAAACTACATCTGAAAGCAAGGCTTCTGATCACAATGGGTCCCAGCTATGAGCAAATAGTGACCCCCATTAAAAAAAAAAACAATGTGAGAGTATAAAAATACATGTTTATATAAAAACTTGCGAACAACACCAGTTGATAGCAAAAGTGCCAACAGCACTCAGCTGATAGCAAAAGTGCCAACAGCTAATAGCAACAGTGCCAACAGCTGATGGTAAAAGTGCCAACAGCTGATAGCAAAAGTCCCAAAAGCACCACAGTGCCAACTAGTCCTAGGTATGACTATAAACTACATCTGACAGCAAGGCTTCTGATCACAAAGGGTCCCAGCTATGAGCAAATAGTGACCCCCCACTAAAAAAAATACTATGAATGTATAAAATACATGTTTATATAAAAACTTACGAACAACACCAGTTGATAGCTAAAGTGCCAACAGCACCACAGCTGATAGCAAAAGTGCCAACAGCTGATAGCAAATAGTGCCAACAGCTGATACCAAAAGTGCCAAAAGCTGATAGCAAAAGTGCCAACAGCTGATAGCAAAAGTGCCAACAGATGATACCAAAACTGCCAACAGCTGATAGCAAAAGTGCCAACAGCTTATAGCAAAAGTGCCAACAGCTGATATCAAAAGTGCCAACAGCTGATAGCAAAAGTGCCAACAGCTGATTGCAAATTGCCAACAGCTGATAGCAAAAGTGCCAACAGCTCATACCAAAAGTGCCAAAAGCTGATAGCAAAAGTGCCAACAGCTAATAGCAAAAGTACCAACAGCTGATAGCAAAAGTGCCAACAGCACCACAGTGCCAACTACTCCTAGGTACGACTATAAAGTACATCTGACAGCAAGGCTTCTGATCTCAAAGGGTCCCAGCTATGAGCAAATAGTTACCCCCCACTAAAAAAAAACACTATGAAAGTATAAAAATACATGTTTATAAAAAACTTGCGAACAACACCAGTTGATAGCAAAAGTGCAAACAGCCCCACATCTTATAGCAAAAGTGCCAACAGCTGAGAGTATAAGTGCCAACAGCTGATAGCAAAAGTGCCAAAAGCACCACAGTGCCAACTAGTCCTAGTTATGACTATAAACTACATCTGACAGCAAGGCTTCTGATCAAAAAGGTTCCCAGCTATGAGCAAATAGCGACCCCCATTAAAAAAAAAAAATATGTGAATGTATAAAAATACATGTTTATATAAAAACTTGCGAACAACACCAGTTGATAGCAAAAGTGCCAACAGCTAATAGCAAAAGTGCCAACAGCTGATAGTAAAAGTGCCAACAGCTGATAGCAAAAGTGCCAAAAGCACAACAGTGCCAACTAGTCCTATGTATGACTATAAACTACATCTGACAG
Organism: Acanthosepion esculentum; assembly: GCA_964036315.1. NCBI lineage: Eukaryota > Metazoa > Mollusca > Cephalopoda > Sepiida > Sepiidae > Acanthosepion > Acanthosepion esculentum. Next base: position 7,923,381 of record CAXIWW010000817.1, on the reverse strand, counting down.
CAAGGCTTCTGATCACAAAGGGTCCCAGCTATGAGCAAATAGTGACCCCCCACTAAAAAAATACTATGAATGTATAAAAATACATGTTTATATAAAAACTTACGAACAACACCAGTTGATAGCAAAAGTGCCAACAGCACCACAGCTGATAGCAAAAGTGCCAAAAGCTGATAGCAAATAGTGCCAACAGCTGATACCAAAACTGCCAACAGCTGATAGCAAAAGCACCAAAGCTGATAGCAAAAGTGCCAACAGCTGATAACAAAAGTGCTAACAGCTGATAGCAAAAGTGCCAACAGCTGATTGCAAATTGCCAACAGCTGATAGCAAAAGTGCCAACAGCTGATACCAAATGTGCCAAAAGCTTATAGCAAAAGTGCCAACAGCTAATAGCAAAAGTACCAACAGCTGATAGCAAAAGTGCCAACAGCACCACAGTGCCAACTAGTCCTAGGTATGACTATAAACTACATCTGACAGCAAGGCTTCTGATCACAAAGGGTCCCAGCTATGAGCAAATAGTGACCCCCCATTAAAAAAAAAAACAATGTGAAAGTATAAAAATACATGTTTATATAAAAACTTGCGAACAACACCAGTTGATAGCAAAAGTGCCAACAGCACTCAGCTGATAGCAAAAGTGCCAACAGCTAATAGCAAAAGTGCCAACAGCTGATAGCAAATGTGCCAACAGCTGATAGCAAAAGTGCCAAAAGCACCACAGTGCCAACTAGTCCTAGTAATGACTATAAACTACATCTGACAGCAATGCTTCTGATCACAAAGGGTCCCAGCTATGAGCAAATAGTTACCCCCCACTAAAAAAAAACACTATGAAAGTATAAAAATACATGTTTATAAAAAACTTGCGAACAAAACCAGTTGATAGCAAAAGTGCAAACAGCACCACAGCTGATAGCAAAAGTGCCAACAGCTGATAGCAAATGTGCCAACAGCACCACAGTGCCAACTAGTCCTAGGTATGACTATAAACTACATCTGACAGCAAAGCTTCTGATCACAAAGGGTCCCAGCTATGAGCAAATAGTGACCCCCCACTAAAAAAAAACACTCTGAAAGTATAAAAATACATGTTTATATAAAAACTTGCGAACAACACCAGTTGATAGCAAAAGTGCCAACAGCACCACAGCTGATAGCAAAAGTGCCAACAGATGATACCAAACGTGCCAAAAGCCTATAGCAAAAGTGCCAACAGCTGATAGCAAAAGTGCCAACAGCACCACTGTGCGAACTAGTCCTAGGTATGATTATAAACTACATCTGACAGCAAGACTTCTGATCAAAAAGGGTCCCAGCTTTGAGCAAATAGTGACCCCCCACTAAAAAAAAAACGTTATGAAAGTATAAAAATACATATTTATATAAAAACTGGCGAACAACACCAGTTGATAGCAAAAGTGCCAAAATCACCAGAGCTGATTACAAAAGTGCCAACAGCTGATAGCAAACGTGCCAACAGCTGATAGCAAAAGTGCCAACATCTGATAGCAAACGTGCCAACAGCTGATAGCAAAAATGCCAACAGCACCACATTGCCAACTAGTCCTAGGTATGACTATAAACTACATCTGACAGCAAGGCTTCTGATCACAAAGGTTCCCAGCTATGAGCAAATAGTGACCCCCCACTAAAGAAAAACACTATGAATGTATAAAAATACATGTTTATATAAAAACTTGCGAACAACACCAGTTGATAGCAAAAGTGCCAACAGCACCACAGCTGATAGCAAAAGTGCCAACAGCTGATAGCAAAAGTGCCAACAGCTGATAGCAAAAGTGCCAAGAGCACCACAGTGCCAACTAGTCCTAGGTATGACTATAAACTACATCTTACAGAAAGGCTTCTGATCACAAAGGGTCCCAGCTATGAGCAAATAGTTACGCCCCACTAAAAAAACAATATGAAAGTATAAAAATACATGTTTATATAAAAACTTGCGAACAACACCAGTTGATAGCATAAGTACAAACAGCACCACAGCTGATAGCAAAAGTGCCAACAGCTGATAGCAAAAGTGCTAACAGCTGATAGCAAAAGTGCCAAAAGCTGATAGCAAATGTGCCAACAGCTGATAGCAAAAGTTCCAACAGCTGATAGCAAAAGTGCCAACAGCTGATAGCAAAAGTGCCAACAGAATAACAAAAGTGCCAACAGCTGATAGCAAAAGTGCCATCAGCACCACATTGCCAACTAGTCATAGGTATGACTATAAACTACATCTGACAGCAAGGCTACTGATCACAAGGGGTCCCAGCTATGAGCAAATAGTGATCCCCCACTAAAAAAAAAACACTATGGATGTAAAAAAATACATGTTTATATAAAAACTTGCGAACAACACCAGTTGATAGAAAAAGTGCCAACAGCACCACAGCTGATAGCAAAAGTGCCAACAGCTGATAGCAAAACTGTGAACAGCTTACAGCAAAAGTGACAACAGCTTATAGCAAAAGTGCCAACAGCTGATACCAAAAGTGCCAAAAGCTGATATCAAAAGTGCCAACAGCTGATAGCAAAATGACAACAGCTGACAGCAAAAGTGCCAACAGCTGATAGCAAAAGTGCCAACAGCTGATAGAAAAAAGTGCCAACAGCTGATAGAAAAAGTGCCAACAGATGATACCGAAAGTACAAACAGCTGATAGCAAAAGTGCCAAATGCTGATAGCAAAAGTGCCAACAGCTGATACCAAAAGTGCCAAAAGCTGATAGAAAAAGAGCCAACAGCTGATAGAAAAAAGTGCCAACAGCTGATAGAAAAAGGGCCAACAGATGATACCGAAAGTACAAACAGCTGATAGCAAAAGTGCCAAATGCTGATAGCAAAAGAGCCAAGAGCTGATAGCAAAAGTGCCAACAGCTGATAGCAAAAGTGCCAACAGCACCACAGTGCCAACTAGTCCTAGGTATGACTATAAACTACATCTGACAGCAAGGCTTCTGATCACAAAGGGTCACAGCTATGAGCAAATAGTGACCCCCCACTAAAAGAAAACACTATGAAAGTATAAAAATACATGTTTATATAAAAACTTGCGAACAACACCAGTTGATAGCAAAAGTGCAAACAGCACCACAGCTGATAGCAAAAGTGCCAAAAGCTGGTAGCAAAAGTGCCAACAGCTAATAGCAAAAGTGCCAACAGCACCACAGTGCCATCTAGTCCTAGGTATGATTATAAACTACATCTGACAGCAAGGCTTCTGATCACAAAGGGTCCCAGCTATGAGCAAATAGTGAACCCCCACTAAAAAAAAAACACTATGAAAGTATAAAAATGCATGTTTATATAAAAACTTGCGAACAACACCAGTTGATAGCAAAAGTGCCAACAGCACGCCAGCTGATAGCAAAAGTGCCAACAGCTGATAGCAAAAGTGCAAACAGCTGATAGCAAAAGTGCCAAAAAACTGATAGCAAAAGTGCCAACAGCTGATAGCAAAAGTTCCAACAGATGATACCAAACGTGCCAACAGCTCATAGCAAAAGTGCCAACAGCTGATAGCAAAAGTGCCAACAGCTGATACCAAAAGTGCCAAAAGCTGATACCAAAAGTGCCAACAGCTGATAGAGAAAGTGCCAACAGCTGATAGCAAAAGTGCCAACAGCACCACAGTGCCAACTAGTCCTAGGTATGACTATAAACTACATCTGACAGCAAGGCTTCTGATCACAAAGGGTCCCAGATATGAGCAAATAGTTACCCCCACTAAAAGAAAACACTATGAAAGTATAAAAATACATGTTTATATAAAAACTTGCGAACAACACCAGTTGATAGCAAAAGTGCCAACATCACCCCAGCTGATAGCAAAAGTGCCAACAGCTGATAGCAAATGTGCAAACAGATGATACCAAAAGTGCCAAAAGCTGATAGCAAATGTGCCAACAGCTGATAGCAAAAGTGCCAACAGCTGATAGCAAACTTCCAAGAGCTGATAGCAAATGTGCCAACAGCTGATAGAAAAAGTTCCAACAGATGATACCAAACGTGCCAACAGCTGATATCAAAAGTGCCAACAGCTGATAGCAAAAGTGCCAACAGCTGATAGCAACAGTGCAAACAGCTGATAGCAAAAGGGCCAACAGCTGATAGCAAAAGTGCCAACAGCTGATAGCAAAAGTGCCAACAGCACCACAGTGCCAACTAGTCCTAGGTATGAATATAAACTACATCTGACAGCAAGGCTTCTGATCACAAATGGTCCCAGCTATGAGCAAATAGTTACCCCCCACTAAAAGAAAACTCTATGAAAGTATAAAAATACATGTTTATATAAAAACTTGCGAACAACACCAGTTGATAGCAAAAGTGCAAACAGCTGATAGCAAAAGTGCCAACAGCTGATAGCAAAAGTGCCAACAGCTGATAGCAAAAGTGCCAACAGCACCACAGTGCCAACTAGTCCTAGGTATGAATATAAACTACATCTGACAGCAAGGCTTCTGATCACAAAGGGTCCCAGCTATGAGCAAATAGTTACCCCCCCACTAAAAGAAAACTCTATGAAAGTATAAAAATACATGTTTATATAAAAACTTGCGAACAACACCAGTTGATAGCAAAAGTGCAAACAGCTGATAGCAAAAGTGCCAACAGCTGATAGCAAAAGTGCCAACAGCTGATACCAAAAGTGCCAACAGCTGATAGCAAAAGTGCCAACAGCTGATAGCAAAAGTGCCAACAGCTGATAGCAAAATTGCCAACAGCACCACATTGCCAACTAGTCCTAGGTATTATTATAAACTACAATGACAGCAAGGCTTCTGATCACAAAGGCTCCCAGCTATGAGCAAATAGTGACCCCCCACTAAAAAAAAAACACTATGAATGTATAAAAATACATTTTTATATGAAAACTGTCGAACAACACCAGTTCATAGCAAAAGTGCCAACAGCATCACAGCAGATATCAAAAGTGCTAACAGCTGATAGCAAAAGTGCCAACAGCACCAGAGTGCCAACTACTCCTAGGTATGACTATAAACTACATCTGAAAGCAAGGCTTCTGATCACAAAGGGTCCCAGCTATGAGCAAATATTGACCCCCCATAAAAAAACACTATGAAAGTATAAAAATACATGTTTATATAAAAACTTGCGAACAACACCAGTTGATAGCAAAAGTGCAAACAGCACCACAGCTGATAGCAAAAGTGCCCACAGCTGATAGCAAAAGTGCCAACAGCACCACATTGCCAACTAGTCCTAGGTATGACTATAAAGTACATCTGGCAGCAAGGCTTCTGATCAAAAAGGGTCCAAGCTATGAGCAAATAGTGACCCCCCATAAAAAAACACTATGAAAGTATAAAAATACATGTTTATATAAAAACTTTGCGAAAAACACCAGTTGATAGCAAAAGTGCCAACAGCTGATAATAAAAGTGCCAACAGCTGATAGCAAAAGTGCCAACAGCTGATAGCAAAATGGCCAACAGCACCACAGTGCCAACTAGTCCTAGGTATGACTATGTACTACATCTGACAGCAAGGCTTCTGATCACAAAGGGTCCCAGCTATGAGCAAATAGTGTCACCCCACTAAAAAAAAAACACTATGAAAGTATAAAAATACATGTTTATATAAAAACTTGCGAACAACACCAGTTGATAGCAAAAGTGCCAACAGCACCACAGCTGATAGCAAAAGTGACAACAGCTGATAGCAAAAGTGCCAACAGCTGATAGCAAAAGTGCCAACAGCACCACAGTGCCAACTAGTCCTAGGTATGACTAAAAACGACATCTGACAGCATGGCTTCTGATCACAAAGTTCCCAGCTATGAGCAAATAGTGACGCCCCACTAAAAAAAAAAAACTGTATGAAAGTATAAAAATACATGTTTATATAAAAACTTGCGAACAACAACAGTTGATAGCCAAAGTGCCAACAGCACCACAGCTGATAGCAAAAGTGCCAAAAGCTGATAGCAAAAGTGCCAATAGCTGATATCAAAAGTGCCAACAGCACCACAGTGCCAACTAGTCCTAGGTATGACTATAAACTACATCTGACAGCTAGGCTTCTGATCACAAAGGGTCCCAGCTATGAGCAAATAGTGACCACCCACTAAAAAAAAACACTATGAAAGTATAAAATAACATGTTTATATAGAAACTTGCGAACAACACCAGTTGATAGCAAAAGTGCCAACAGCACCACAGCTGATAGCAAAAGTGCCAACAGCTGATAGCAAAAGTGCCAACAGCTGATAGCAAACGTGCCAACAGCTGATAGCAAAAGTGCCAACAGCTGATAGCAAAAGTGCCAACAGCTGATAATAAAAGTGCCAACAGCTGATAGCAAAATGCCAACAGCTGATAGCAAAAGTGCCAACAGCACCACAGTGCCAACTAGTCCTAGGTATAAATATGAACTACATCTGACAGCAAGGCTTCTGATCACAAAGGGTCCCAGCTATGAGCAAATAGTGACCCCCCACTAAAAAAAAACAATATGAAAGTATAAAAATACATGTTTCTATAAAAACATGCGAACAACACCAGTTGATAGCAAAAGTGCCAACAGCACCACAGCTGATAGCAAAAGTGCCAACAGCTGATAGCAAAAGTGCCAACAGCTGATAGCAAAAGTGCCAACAGCTGATAGCAAAAGTGACAACAGATAACATATAAAGTGCCAACAGCTGATAGCAAAAGTGCCAACAGCACCACAGTGCCAACTAGTCCTAGGTATGACTATAAACTACATCTGACAGCAAGGCTTCTGATCACAAAGGGTCCCAGCTATGACCAAATAGTGACCCCCCACTAAAAAAAAACACTATGAAAGTATAAAAATACATGTTTATATAAAAACTAGCGAACAAAACCAGTTGATAGCAAAAGTGCCAACAGCACCACAGCTGATTGCAACAGTGCCAAAAGCTGATAGCAAAAGTGCCAACAGCTGATAGCAAAAGTGCCAACAGCTGATAGCAAAAGTGCCAACAGCACCACAGTGCCAACTAGTCCTAGGTATGACTATAAACTACATCTGACTGCAAGGCTTCTGATCACAAAGGGTCCCAGCTATGAGCAAATAGTGACACCAACTAAAAAAAAAACACTATGAAAGTATAAAAATACATGTTTATATAAAAACTTGCGAACAACACCAGTTGATAGCAAAAGTGCCAACAGCACAACACCTGATAGCAAAAGTGCCAACAGCTGATAGCAAATGTGCCAACAGATGATAGCAAAAGTGCCAAAATCCGATAGCAAAAGTGCCAACAGCACTACAGTGCCAACTAGTCCTAGGTATGACTATAAACTACATCTGACAGCAAGGCTTCTGATCAAAAAGGGTCCCAGCTATGAGCAAATAGTGACACCCCACTAAAAAAAAAACACTATGAATGTATAAAAATACAAGTTTATATAAAAACTTGCGAACAACACCAGTTGATAGCAAAAGTGACAACAGCTGATAGTAAATGTGCCAAAAGCTGATTGCAGAAATCTTGCTGTCAGTTGTAGTTTATAGTCATACCTAGGACTAGTTGGCACTGTGGTGCTGTTGGCAATTTTGCTATCAGCTGTTGTCCCAGGAAGTCCAACAAAGACGACCCCCAGTCCCAGGAGACAGTCCCAGAAAGTCCCACGCAGACGACCCCCACTCACTGAAAGTCCAACGCAGACGGCCCCCAGTCACAGAAAGTCCCACGCAGACGACCCGCAGTCACAAAAAATCCGACGCAGACGTTCCCCCACCCAGGAGTCAGTCCCAGAATGTCCCACGCAGACGACCCCCACTTCCAAAAAGTCCCTCGTAGACGGCCCCAGTCAAAGAAAGTCCAACGCAGACGACTCCCAGTCCCAGAAACTCCCACGCAGACGACCCCCACCCAGCAGACATTCCCAGAAAGTCCCACGCAGATGACCCCACCCAGGAGACAGTCCCAGAAAGACCCACGGAGACGACCCCCAGTCCCAGAAAGTCCCACGCAGACGACACCCCCACCCAGGAGACAGTCCCAGAAAGTCCCACGCAGACGACACCCAGTCCCAGAAAATCCAACGCAGACGAGCCCCATTCCCAGAAAGTCCCACGCAGACGACCCCACACCCAGGAGGCAGTCCCAGAAAGTCCCAAAAAGACGACCCCCACCAAGGAGACAGTCCAAGAAAGTCCCACGCAGACGACACCCAGTCCCAGAATGTCCCACGCAGACGACCCCCAGTCCAAGAAAGTCCCACGCAGACGAGTCCCCACCCAGGAAACTGTCCCAGAAAGTCCCACGCAGACGACTTCACACCCAGGAGAGATTCCCAGAAAGATCCACGTAGACGACCCCCAGTCCCAGAAAGTCCCAAAGACGACCCCCCACCAAGGAGACAGTCCCAGAAAGTCCCACGCAGACGAGCCCCCACACAGGAGACAGTCCCAGAAAGTCCCACGCAGACGATCCCCAGTCCCAGAGAGTCACATGAAGAGGACCCCCCTACCAGGTGACAGTCCCAGATATACCACGCAGACGACCCCGCCCCCAGGAGACATTCCCAGAAAGTCCCACGCAGAAGACCCCCAGTGCCAGGAAGTCGCATGCAGACGACCCCCACCCAGGAGACAGTCCCAGAAAGTCCCACGCAGACGAGCCTCCACCCAGGAGACAGTCCCAGAAAGTCCAACGCAGACGATCCCCAGTCCCAGAAAGTCACATGCAGAGGACCCCCCACCCAGGTGACAGTCCCAGATATCCCACGCAGACGACCCCGAACCCAGGAGACAGTCCCAGAAAGTCCCACGCAGAAGACCCCCAGTCCCAGGAAGTCCCATGCAGACGACCCCCACCCAGGAGACAGTCCCAGAATGTCCCAGGCAGACGACCCCCCAACCAGGAGACAGTCCCAGAAAGTCCCACGCAGACGACCTCCAGTCCCAGAAAGTCCCACGCAGACGATCCCCAGTCCAAGCAAGTCCCACGCAGACGACCCGCCACCCAGGAGACAGTCCCAGAAAGTCCCACGCAGACGACCCCCATTCCCAGAAAGTCCCACGCAGACGATCCCCAGTCCCTGAAAGTCCCACGCAGACGACACCCTTGTCCCAGAAATTCCCACGCAGACGACCCCCAGTCCCAGAAAGACCCACCCAGACGATCCCCAGTCCCAGAAAAATCCCACACAGATGGCCCCCATCCACGAGAGTGTCCCAGAAAGACCCAAACAGACGGCACCCAGTCCCAGAAAGTCCCACGCAGACGACCCCCAGTCCCAGAAAGCCCACGAAGACGACCCCCAGTCCCAGAAAGTCCGACGCAGACTACCCCCAGTCCCAGAATGTCCCACGCAGTCGACACCCTACCAAGGAGACAGTCCCAGAAATTCCCACGCAGACGACCCCCACTCCAAGAAAGACCCACGCAGACGGCACCCAGTCCCAGAAAGTCCCACGCAGACGACCCCCAGTCCCAGAACGTCCCACGCTGACGACCCCCCACGCATGAGACAGTCCCAGAAAGTCTAACGCAGACGAACCCCCACCCAGGAGACAGTCGCAGAAAGACCCACGCAGAACAGCCCCAGTACCAGAAAGTCCCACACAGACGACCCCCAGTCCTAGGAAGTCCCATGCAGACGAACCCCACCCAGGATACAGTCCCAGAAAGTCCCAAACAGACAACCCTCCACCCAGGAGACAGTCCCAGAAAGTCCCACGCAGACGACACCCTTGTCCCAGAAATTCCCACGCAGACGACCTCCAGTCCAAGCAAGTCCCACGCAGACGACCCGCCACCCAGGAGACAGTCCCAGAAAGTCCCACGGAGACGACCCCCAGTCCCAGAAAGACCCACGCAGACGACACCCCCACCCAGGAGACAGTCCCAGAAAGTCCCACGCAGACGACCCCCAGTCCCAGAAAATCCAACGCAGACGAGCCCCATTCCCAGATAGTCCCACGCAGACGACCCCACACCAAGGAGGCAGTCCCAGAAAGTCCCAAAAAGACGACCCCCCACCAAGGAGACAGTCCCAGAAAGTCCCACGCAGACGACCCCCAGTCCCAGAATGTCCCACGCAGACGACCCCCAGTCCCACACAGTCCCACGCAGACAACACCGCACCCAGGAGACTGTCCCACAATGACCCACGCAGACGACCCCCAGTCCAAGAAAGTCCCACGCAGACGAGTCCCCACCCAGGAAACAGTCCCAGAAAGTCCCACGCAGACGACCCCACACCCAGGAGAGAGTCCCAGAAAGATCCACGTAGACGACCCCCAGTCCCAGAAATTCCCATGCAGACGAAACCCCACCCAGGAGACAGTCCCAGAAAGTCCCAGGCAGACGAACCCCCACCCAGAAGACAGTCACAGAAAGACCCACGCAGACGACCCCCAGTCGAAGAAAGTCCCACGCAGACGACCCCCAGTCCCAGAAAGACCCACCCAGACGATCCCCAGTCCCAGAAAAATCCCACACAGATGGCCCCCATCCACGAGAGTGTCCCAGAAAGACCCAAACAGACGGCACCCAGTCCCAGAAAGTACCACGCAGACGACCCCGAGTCCCAGAAAGCCCACGAAGACGACCCCCAGTCCCAGAAAGTCCGACGCAGACTACCCCCAGTCCCAGAATGTCCCACGCAGTCGACACCCTACCAAGGAGACAGTCCCAGAAATTCCCACGCAGACGACCCCCACTCCAAGAAAGACCCACGCAGACGGCACCCAGTCCCAGAAAGTCCCACGCAGACGACCCCCAGTCCCAGAACGTCCCACGCTGACGACCCTCCACGCATGAGACAGTCCCAGAAAGTCTAACGCAGACGAACCCCCACCCAGGAGACAGTCGCAGAAAGACCCACGCAGACGAGCCCCAGTACCAGAAAGTCCCAAACAGACGACCACCAGTCCTAGGAAGTCCCATGCAGACAAACACCACCCAGGATACAGTCCCAGAAAGTCCCAAACAGACAACCCTCCACCCAGGAGACAGTCCCAGAAAGTCCCACGCAGACGACCCCAGTCCCAGAAAGTCCCACGCAGACGACCCCAGTCCCAGAAAGTCCCACGCAGACGAGCCCGCACCCAGGAGACAGTCCCAGAAAGTCCCACGCAGATGACCCCCAGTCCAAGAAAGTCCCACGAAGACGACCCCCAGTCCCAGAAAGTCCCACGCAGACGGCCCCCAGTCCCAGAAAGTCCCAAACAATCGACTTCGCACCCAGCAGACAGTCCCAGAAAGTCCAAGGCAGACGACCCCCACACCCAGAAAGTCCCACGCAAAGGGCCCCCAGTCCCAGAAAGTCCCACGCAGACGACCCCCAGGCCCAGTAAGTCCCAGGCAGACAACCCCTCACACAGGAGACAGTCCCAGAAAGACCGACGCAGACGACTCCCAGTCCCAGAAAGTCCCAAAGACGACCCCCCACCCAGGAGACAGTCGCAGAAAGTCCCACGCAGACGAGCCCCCACCCAGGAGAAAGTCCCAGAAAGTCCCACGCAGACGATCCCCAGTCCCAGAAAGTCACATGCAGAGGACACCCCCCACCCAGGTGACAGTCCCAGATATCCCACGCATATGACCCCGCACCGAGTAGACAGTCCCAGAAAGTCCCACGCAGAAGACCCCCACTCCCAAGAAGTCCCATGCAGACGACCGCCACCCAGGAGACAGTCGCAGAAAGACCCACGCAGACGAGCCCCAGTACCAGAAAGTCCCACACAGACGACCCCCAGTCCTAGGAAGTCCCATGCAGACGAACCCCACCCAGGATACAGTCCCAGAAAGTCCCAAACAGACAACCCTCCACCCAGGAGACAGTACCAGAAAGTCCCACGCAGACGACCCCAGTCCCAGAAAGTCCCACGCAGACGACCCCCAGGCCCAGCAAGGCCCAGGCAGACAACCCCCCACACAGGAGACAGTCCCAGAAAGACCGACGCAGACGACTCCCAGTCCCAGAAAGTCCCAAATACGACCCCCCACCCAGGAGACAGTCGCAGAAAGTCCCACGCAGACGAGCCCCCACCCAGGAGAAAGTCCCAGAAAGTCCCACGCAGACGATCCCCAGTCCCAGAAAGTCACATGCAGAGGACCCCCCCACCCAGGTGACAGTCCCAGATATCCCACGCATATGACCCCGCACCGAGTAGACAGTCCCAGAAAGTCCCACGCAGAAGACCCCCACTCCCAAGAAGTCCCATGCAGACGACCGCCACCCAGGAGACAGTCCCAGAAAGTCCCACGAAGACGACCCCCATTCCCAGAAAGTCCCACGCAGAAGGCCCCCAGTCCCAGAAAGTCCCACGCAGACGACCCCAGTCCCAAAAAGTCCCACGCAGATGGCCCCCCACCCAGGGGACAGTCCCAGAAAGTCCCACGCAGACGGCCCCCAGTCACAGAAAATCCCACGCAGAGGTGCCCCCCACCCAGGAGCCAGTCCCAGAAAGTCCCACGCAGACGACCCCCAGTCCCAGAAAGTCCCACGCAGACAACCCACAGTCGCACAAAGTCCCACGCAGACGACACCGCACCCAGGAGACTGTCCGAGACAGACCCACGCAGACGACCCACTGTCCCAGAAAGTCCCACGCAGACGAGTCCCCACCCAGGAAACAGTCCCAGAAAGTCCCACGCAGACGACCCCCAGACAGGAGACAGTCCCAGCTAGACCCACGCAGACGACCCCCAGTCACAGAAAGTGCCACGCAGAAGAACACCCACCCAGGAAACAGTCCCAGAAAGTCCCACGCAGACGAACCCCCACCCAGGAGACAGTCCCAGAATGTCCCACGCAGACGAGCCCCCAGTGCAAGAAAGTCCCACCCAGACGACCCTCACCCAGGAGACAGTCCCAGAAAGTCCCACGCAGACGACCCCCAGACAGGAGACAGTCCCAGCTAGACCCACGCAGACGACCCCCAGTCACAGAAAGTGCCACGCAGAAGAACACCCACCCAGGAGACAGTCCCAGAAAGTCCCACGCAGACGACACCCACCCAGGAGACAGTCCCATAAAGTCCCACGCAGACGACCCCCCATCTCAGGAAGTCCCATGCAGACGACCCCCACCCAGGAGACAGTCCCAGAAAGTCCCACGCAGACGACCCCAAGTCCAAGAAAATCCAACGCAGACGAACACCCACCCAGGAGACAGTCCCAGAATGTCCAACGCAGGCGACCCCCCACCCAGGAGACACTCCCAGAAATTCCCACGCAGACGACCCCCAGACCCAGAAAGTCCCACGCAGACGATCCCCCACCCAGGAGACAGTCCCAGAAAGTCCCAAACAGACGACCCCCACCCAGGAGACAATCCCAGAAATCAGACTCAGACGACCCCCAGTCCCAGAAAGTCCCATGCAGAGGAGCCCCCACCCAGGAGACTGTCCAAGAAAGTCCCACGCAGACGACCTCCAGTCCAAGAAAGTCCCATGCAGACGAGCCCCCACCCAGGAGACAGTACCAGAATGTCCCACGCAGACGACCCCCAGACCCAGAAAGTCCCACTCAGACGACCCCCACCCAGGAGACAGACCCAGAAAGGCCCAAGCAAACAACCCCCAGTCCAAGAAAGTCCCATGCGGACGACACCCCACCCAGGAGACAGGCTGCTACAAGCCGAATACGCCTGGCTCTTTTGTGAAACTGCAAGCAATCTCAGGCCGCTACAAGTCGACATCTCCTGTCTCTTTTTGGACAACTGCCTTACAAGCAATCTCAGGCTGCTGCAAGACGAATTCTCCCGGCTCTTTTGTGCAAATTGCCTTACAAGCAATCCCAGGCTGATACAAATCGACATCTCCTGGCTCTTTTGTGGCAACTGCCTTACAAGAAATCTCATGCTGCTTCAAGCCGAATTCTCCTGGCGCTTTTGTGACAACTGCCTTACAAGCAATTTCAGACTGCCGCCAGGACAGTTCTCCTGACTTTTTATGCCAATTGACTTAAAAGCAATCCCAGGCGTCTACGTGCCGATTTCTCCTGGCTCTTTTGTGGTAACTGCCTTACAAGCAATCTCAGGCTGCTACAAGCCGAATTCTCCTGGTTCTATTGTGACAACAGCCTTACAAGTAATCTCAGGCTGCAGCAATCCCAGTTCTCTTAGCTTTTTGTGCCAATTGGCTTACAAGCAATCCCAGGCTGCTACAAGCCGATTTCTCCTGGCTCATTTGTGGCAACTGCCTTACAAGCAATCTCTGGCTGATGCATGCGGAATTCTACTGGCTCTTTTGCGCAAATTGCCTAACAAGCAATCACAGGCGTCTACGAGCCGACTTCTCTTGTCGCTTTTGTGAAAACTGCTTTAAGAGAAATCTCAGGCTGCTACAAAACGACATCTCCTGTCTCTTTTTTTTAAAATGCCTTACAATCAATCTCAGCCTGCTACAAGCCGAATACGTCTGGCTCTTTTTTGAAACTGCCTTACAAGAAATCTCAGGCTGCTACAAGCAGAATACGCCTGGCTCTTTTGTGAAAGTGCCTTGCAAGCAATCTCAGGCCGCTACAAATCGACATCTCCTGTCTCTTTTGTGACAACAGCCTTAAAAGCAATCTCAGGCTGCTGCAAGACGAATTCTCCTGGATATTTTGTGCAAATTGCCTTACAAGCAATCCCAGGCTGCTAGAAATCGGCATCTCCTGGCTCTTTGTGGCCACTGCCTTACAAACAATCTCAGTCTGCCGCCAGGACTGTTCTCCTGACTTTTTGTGCCAATTGCAGAAAAAGCAATCACAGGCGGCTACGTGCCGATTTCTTCTGGCTCTTTTGCGGTAACTGCCTTACAAGCAATCTCAGGCTAGTACAAGCCGAATTCTCCTGGTTCTATTGTGACAACTGCCTTACAAGCAATCTCAGGCTGCAGCAATCCCAATACTCCTAGCTTTTTGTGTCAATTGCCTTACAAGCAATTCCACGCGGCTACGAGCCGAATTCTCCTGGCTCATTTGTGGCAACTGCATTACAAGCAATCTCAGGTTGCTGCAAGCCGAATTCTCCTGGCTCTTTTGTGAAACTGCCTTACAAGCAATCTCAGGCCGCTACAAAACGACATATCCTGACTCTTTTTGAAAACTGCCTTACAAGCAATCTCAAGCTGTCGCTAGTAAAATTCTCCTGACTTTTTGTGCCAATTGCCTTACAGCAATCCCAGGCTGCTACGAACCGATTTCTCCTGGCTCATTTGTGGCATCTGCCTTACAAGCATTCTCAGGCTGCAGCAATATGAATTCTCCTGGCTTTTTGTGCGAATTGCCTTACAAGCAATCCCAGGCGGCTACGAGCCGATTTCTCTTGGCTCTTTTGTGAAAACTGCCTTACAAATAATATCAGGCTGCTACAAAACGACATCTCCTGTCTCTTTTTTGTGAAAACTGCCTTACAAGCAATCTCAGGATTCTACAAGCCGAATTCTCCTGGTTCTATTGTGACAACTGCCTTAAAAGCAATCTCTGGCAGCAGCAATCCCAATTCTCCTGGCTATTTTGTGCCAATTGCCTTACAAGAAATCTCATGCTGCTTCAAGCCGAATTCTCCTGGCGCTTTTGTGACAACTGCCTTACAAGCAATGTCATGCGGCTACGAGCCGACTTCTCTTGGCTCTTATGTGAAAACTGCCTTACAAGTAATCTCAGGCTGCTACAAGCCGAATTCTACTGGCGCTTTTGTGACAACTGCCTTACAAGCAATCTCAGGCTGCCGCTAGTCTAATTCTCCTAAATTGTTGTGATAATTGCCTTACAAGAAATCCCAGGCTGCTACGAAGCGATTTCTCCTCTTTCATTTGTGGCATCTGCCTTACAAGCATTCTCAGGCTGAAGCAATAAGAATTATCCTGCATTTTTGTGCGAATTGCCTTACATGCAATCCCAGGATGCTACGAGCCGATTTCTCCTGGCCCTT